>OX375794.1:44793582-49593582 GCA_947359425.1 Lagria hirta
AAGCGAGGCTGTTGACTAAACAGGAATGTAGAGACACAAGAAAGAAGATCAAAAATAAAAGAATTGAGGTACAACAGCAAATACGAAAAGATCAAAATAGTATAAATGACAGCATACTTACGGAAAAAAGCGCAAAAAGGAAAGATTCAAATGTGGAAGTAAATAATCACTGGAAGAAAAGAGACAAATTGTGTGGAAACGAAGTACATTTTCATTTAGTATATAAAAGCTTTTATGTATTAGATACATTCAAAAGCTCACACAGTATTGGTTAGAAAAGAGGCAGAGAATAGGTTGCTTGCTGTTCTATTTACAGTGTATGTATACTGATTCGGATTATTGAGTGTTTTGCAAATCTTGCTTTCGTTTATACAAAATAAAAGAAAAGCCAGTCCTCTAATTTAGTTTGACTTTTTTAATTCTTGGGTTTTTGGCTAATTTAGATACATTAAGTCAGACCAGAGTTTTAGAATAGCTTATTTTTGCAAATTATAATTGCAGATTTTAGTAGAAATACTTTTATGAGTAAAATACGAGATATGTGAGGATAAACATCAAGAGGGTGTAAACTACTGACTGTAGAAAAACCCTTATTTTATTTGCAGTAACTTGGCAAATGCTTCAAGTTTGTTAACAAACTGCAGAAGTGTACAAGGTAGCAGAGTGTCTTTTCTTTTAATGATAATGGATTGTGTATAGTTGGCAAAGGACACAATAGAAATAGGTGTCATCAGCAGGTGTAATTCCGTGTACACATTCGTGTAGCAGGTAGTGTAAACACGCATGTCTGAATACCTTCAGCGTGTCGTGCTGCCGCCAACAACCAGGACAAACAACTTGTTGCCTGTCACACTAACAACCAACCTCATTTACTTCAACCCCTTTTCAACTGATTGAATAAATTTTACAGCAGACGCTGCTCCCTCCGATTTCTGACTTTTTTCTGTTCATTAATATTTCGTATTGGATCCGACTCCGAGAGCCAAAAAGCAAACAAAACAACCTCTTGTTATATTCCTAACCGAAAATAAACCAGAGAAAATCTTGAAGGAATTTTATCGTGGAGGATCAGCTTCGAGTTTGATTTTTTAAGACGACAGTATGTGCTCTGTTTGGACCTTATCAGAAAAGATAAGGTTTTTCAGTTGGAATTAATTTTCAAGCCATGAACCGGCCAAGGAGATCGAAAGATTACCGTTTTGGATTGTTTTGATTTATACAGTGTTAATTATTATTCTAACTAATTTAATATTTCAATATATTTTTAAGTAGATATCTCAAAATTTCATCATTAATTAAAGAAATAATTCAAAACGTAATCTTTATAGCTAAAAATAATGACAGAGTTGTGAGAACTCATCAATTAATGGTAGATACAATCTGAATTCATAAATGACATTTAGCAATTAAAAAAAAACTAATGTGTCTTGATTGGCAATTTACTAGAAATATTTATTCTGCTAACACGAAAATAAAATAAGTAAATCACCGGAAGGATTAAAAATAATAATACCTCTATTCCACCGTGAATACGCTGCTTTCTGCAACTTTGTAGTATTTATTTGCACCATAATTAAATGCTTAATTAAACGCATTATGTAATAATTCATTTGATTAAGAATGTGATAATCTTGTGAGTGAATATCAGCAGTCAATCTGTAACATGCTTTGTCTTCACTAAAAGTTTTTTAAACACCTCTTTAGAATCGCTTGCATAAACGCAAATCAAATCTCCAATCAACTGATTGTCATCCAATATTCAATTATCAATACGCATTTTATGAGTTAATGATAATTAAGTGGATTTAACTTTCATGAAGTTTTTATGCTTAACAACTATATTGTTTGTAATATTTTATAAATTTATACTTCGAACATTGTAAATGTGGTATGTTTGAAGTTCTGTAAATTTACTCTGTAGCCTTAGATAGACTAGGTGATCAGTGTGGGATTGGTCTCTTACGACTTTACTACTCATCTAATGTACATTCTGCTAATGGAATGAATTGACACTGCAAAAACTCTGTTTTCTATCAATAAAATAGGTGACTTGAGTTACAAAAAATAAATGAGAAACCACGAACAATAGAAAGCTAGAAATTTATAATAAAAGAAGGAGTTCAAAGTAGTCTCCAAGCTTTTCAATGTATTTGTCATTTCTCTTAATTGATGTGTTATTAATTTCTGGGCATGCTTTTGGTGATTGAATCAAATGCTTCATAAATTCTTTACTTTCATGTTGTTTGTAGCTGTGGGAGATTCATGGTACACTGAGTCAAATTTTGTTAAGTTGGAGAATCTAGATGGCTAAGCGGTTAACTCTTCTCTGCTAATGAAACTTATCTTAAATTTAGTAAAAGTTTTAGCAATAATTATGATTCGATACTAATATACTACTGTCTTCTATATATTAACATTTGAAAGAAAAGTTTTAAATCTTTTCGTTTTATATATAGAGGTTTAAAAAAGTAATTCAATTGTGTAAAAAACTACAAGCATTTGAAAAAACGTATTTTTGGCCACAGAAACATTATTGGACCTATTTTTTGTGATTGAAATATTGACATCTTTCGGAAAAGACCGTGTCGAAAAGTTTCGCACTCCATCGGTGGAGGCGTCATCAGGGAAATAAAAATGAGAACAAGCACGGTAACTCTATTTTTTTGTGTGTAAAACAATGCTTAGAAATGAAAAAAATTATAAATTATATAAATACTTATAACTTTTCTTTTGCTATACACATAAATTAGAATTTTGTGGATGATAGCAAAAGTCCTATAACATTTTTTGGAAACCTATTTAAAGATTTTTTAGAAAATACAATTATATTTTTTTATAGTTAATGCAAATTCAAAGATGTATATCAGTTAATACAACAAACCAAAAAATTAAAATATTAACGTTTTATTAAAAAAGATGATTGAATTTGATTTTTTTTCAAAAATTTGTCTTTGTAACCTCAAATTTAACTATTTTTAACCGATTGTGTTAGATCATGTGTTATAAGGCAAATGGTAAAAAACCAAAATTAAAATTGTAGAGTCGTCAGCGTAAAGCACGGGTTCAAAAAGTAAAAGACAAGATGGAAGATCATTTATAAATATCAAGATGAGCAGGGGTTCAAGAACTGATCTTTGAGGTATACCAAAATTGACAGACAGTCAATTTCTTCAAATTGAAATATATTGAACAAAGAGGACTTTGAAAGCCTTAGAGGTGGACCACGTATTTTGTAAAAATATAGTTTATCTAAGAGAATATCGGGTGACATCGAATCAAACGCTTTTTTCAGGTCTAGCATTATGACTGCTAATAAAATGTTATCAACGTTTCTTACAACATCATCTATTATAGTAGCAACAGCAGCTGTTGTTGACCTTCCAGCACGACAACCAAACTACAAATCAGAAAATAATTTATTAGTCTCAAAATATTCTTGCAATTACAGTTTACCGATGACGCACGCTACAGAAATAGTCTGTAGTTTTTTTGATCATATCTTTGTCTTCTTTTTTAAAGACCGGGATAACACGTCAAATTTTAAATACTGAGGGAAACTGACCTTCTCCCATGCATCTGTTAAATAGAGTAAGTAGAGTGATATAATGGCAGATAGTACAGTTTAGCATGTTACTGCTGCTATGGGAATCCTTAACATTACTTATTTTTTAAAATAGACATAGCGCTATAAACGTTTTGTCCAACAATTGGCTCAAAAACTTACCTGATCTGACCTGACCCATCAGACTTTCGTTCGTAGTTTGCAACCTTTATTGGAATTGACTATATATAAGCCATAAGGAGGTTTTTTTAGCGTCAGATATTTTAGCTTTGTACAATTTTTTGTATGTAGTGAACAACGTCTAAGCTTGTTCTGTATGGGTAGCATTAAATATAATTTTGAGAGCGTTTCTCGCATTACCTTGAATTCTTTAGAAAGCATTGGTTCTACTAATTACTATTTCACAAGAATTATATCTACTAGGTGTTAATATCGCATGATATTTTTGCGTTATGATGAATTAGATGACAGTTATTTAAAAAATTATTAAATATAAAAATATTTATTATATACACCCAAAGAAAAGTTCTTGGAAGGTACCATCCGTTTAACGTTTTTTGTATTATGCTGTTCTCTGTTAAATGAGACTATCAGAGTTTATGGTCAGATTGATAAAAGTTGGTAAGCACATTATCAATACAGCTACTGCTTCATGACGTAATGTGAGTTTATTCTGTAATAGATATTTTAAAACCGTAACTAGTAATTAAATTTACAAATTCTTTTGTATAAAAATGCCCTGTTATGAAATTTGATATTGAAGTCGCCTACAATAATGATTCTTTTATATTTATGAGTTATATAACCTAACAGCTTATCAAAAGTGGCAGTAAACTAGCTAGCACCAGCAATAGAACCAGATCTATAAACTGTAATCATTAGCAGAGAGGATTCTTCTAGGAAAATCGAGCAGAACTCAGAAACTTTGCCAGTACAAAATAAATTTCAATTTACGACCTTAAAATATATGTGTGGTTTTGCAAAAATAACCACTTCTACACGACACTGATTTCTTCGTGAAAAGTTAGAAGCGCAAAGAAAATCTTCAACAAATACACTTTGTTCTGAAAAACATAGTATGTCATGCAAGTTATGTTTCAAATACAACTTGAGTTCATCTAATTTACAGATTAACCGCTGTATATTCAAATGAATAATATTAAACTTTCCATTTACTTCAGAATTTGAGCACGCTTTCCCAAGGAAAAAATATGACTCACCCTAACATCTGAGGGCCAGAAATCAGGGGTTTTTGCGACAACTTTTTTTATTTTTTATGATATATTTGTTTAAAGGCGCATAATCGTGTACTCTTGCTTACGGTAAATGTGGTTGTATATAATTTTGCACGTCATTCACACATATACAAATTTGTTTCAAAATATTCACAAAAAACTGATAAAAACGCAGAAAATTAGGTTGAGAATCAAATTCTAGTGTGGCTTGCACAAATTACAAGAAATGATAATGAATGGCGAATATTTGTCAGATTTCAAACCTTATCTATTCAACCAATAAAACTAGAAATTTAAAATAGGCTAAAGAGCTTATAATTGATAATAGATATACGTTTTTTTCCTTAAACTTAATATAGCAATGGGTACATAACAAAATGATACAATTATTCTATTAGAATTTTTGAAGACAAAAAGTTCTTACGGCCAGAAGTCATTAAAAGCGATGAGAAGAGTGGAAGAAGAAACGTGAAGCGTACTAGTAAACAAGGCTTTATAATAACCCAAACATCGATTGAAATTTTTGGGATGTTTTTCGGTTTTTTTTGTTACATCTTTCTCATTTTGATACCAAACTTTAATTAGAAATATTTATTTAATCAAATATTTTGACTGGTATCTAAAACATGTTCAGCTCGTGAAGACTGCGTTCAACTGAACAAGTTCAAATTCAAAGCTTTATGACAAGTTCTGTTTCAATATCAACTTTTGCACAAGAGCACGAAATTTTGTATTTTGTTGTCAGACGACACTTTCAGACAACAGAGAATTTATCTTTAGATAGCCTTTTTAAAGTTGTTTTTAATTCTTGTTTATGAAGAATTGAAGATTATGTTTGGGAAGTTATGGCTCTTAATTCTAGTATATAGTGGCTTTTCTTGGAATAGGAGAACATTTTTGATCTACAGGCCTGCAATTATTTTAGCAAATGAGTTGTTTTAAATTGGAAATGGCTACTGAAATTTGTAAGTATAATGTATATCCGCTTTTGTTTATCTAAAAAGCTATATATAACACTTTCATTAGATAGATAATGTCAAAGACAGTGAAAGTAATTACCCATTAAAAAAGACAGGAAAATTGTTCATTCTTTTAAGGTTTTGTTTTTTGTTGTGGATAATAAGATTCTAAGTATTCTGTATTCTATTATGATTAGGTATGTTTTATGATTTCAATTAAATAGGGAAAAATAAATAACAATGGTCTCAATCCACTAAAATCAAATTTAACAAATGTTCTTTCTGCTTCATTGGCAACAAACAATATGATCTTAAGTGATAAATTCTGTATTCCAGCCTCCTCATCACGATTCAACGCAACAATGCTTCATACGTTACTGCAATTATTTCAACTTTTCTCGATATCTCTCTCATTTAATATTGTTTAAATCATCGATCCTATTACAGCCGCAAAAATCCGCTGGAGTGATTAGCCACAAACACAAAAATCCAATTACAATGCAGAACATTAATTAGATATACGAGATTCTAATCTGCAGCTGTATTTTTTTCGTTGGTAATAAAGATTAAGTATTTTAGTGATATTTGGATTGTTTCGGTTGATACAAGTGGGAAATGCTTTAAATATTTACTCAAATTGCTAAAACGGAAATATAACTGTAGGACTTAGAACTTATCTTATAATCTAGGTTTTTTTAATGCTGTGAGTGCCACTTTCTCGGGAAAAGCCAAAGAATGGTTTCTTTGAGATTGTTTAGTATCAGTACAGTGATCTATTGGCAGGGGTCAATCAGTTATAAAATGATAACTAGGGTCATTTGATATATTTTTTGTAAATCATACAACTCCACTGTACAATTACTATTGTTTCTTTAATACGGTCCTGCTAAATAAATCTTTAATCTTCCAGTGTCTAAAGGTGTGTTTCTGGGATTACGGTCAAAGCATACAATTACGAGATAAATCCAAAGATCCATTACATGTTGAATGTTGTAATAAAATTTTAATTGAAAATAAAGTTTAATGCTCGCGTTTTGATTCAACTGAAACTAAACTACTTTGCATATTCCTCCATCAGCCTACGCAAATAACCAAATTTTCATTAATTGGCGTTAAATAAGATTCCTGATTTAATCGAGTGGACTTGGATTATTAATTACAAAGTTCAGTGAACTATTCGATGTGTATATCACTATAATACCATGTGATACGAGTGATTACAAATGATAATTATTATTATTTTCTTGGCCTCGAACTGCCACTGCCGCTACTGCTGATAATTTAGATTCAAATCTTCCATTAAGATTTCTCATTATGCTCTGATATAACAAGCGTTATTATTCTTCTAGCTGTTTCTAAAAATTTACATGTCATCCTGTAGGTACTGGAACAGAATCAAGAGAAAGCATCATTAAATATTAATGAAAGCACTATTTTTTCTAATAGAATGTTAATTTTTTTGCACTAATAATATTTAATTAAAAATATATTTTATATAATATTTTTAATAAAATTCTCACACGGATTTTTATTTACATACTTAAACAGGCAAAAACAAAACTTAAAAGCAAATAGTTAATAACTATGCTTACCACTCGATTTTTTGCATTTTGTTTGATAATTAGCTATTGATAATAAGCTTAAGTGTAAGCAATAAAAAATATTTTTATGCCGCCAGCTATTATCGGCCGTTTTGCAGGATTCAAAATCGACCGAAAATCGACATTTTGCGGCCTAATACTTAGAAAAGTGACGTTTGTTGCCAAAAGTTCACTAGAAGTGGGGTAGCAGTATTAACTCTTATTTCTAGGTAAGAGTTGGCAAGTTTGGCATAAAGGAGAAATTAAAACCAGGAATTGCATAATATATATAAATAAATAAAACCTGTGAGTAAACAGTTTTTCCAGTTTGTCTTCACGTAATGTCTATTGCTTTTTAGATTAGGTGTGACATACGAAAATGTTTAATTTTAAAAATGATTTGAATTTTTTGTACGTAATCTGAATACCTACAGAAACAGTAAGTATTTTTCTTCTTGATTTTTGAGATATTAAATTTTTTGATTTACATTTAATTACCTGAGTTTACCCTTAAATCTGATTCCAAGTAGTTTATTTTGAATTGTTCTTACAATACATGGATTTGTAACCTATTCACTTTAAATTTTTATAAATAAATTAAGTTAAACTAAAATAAACTGAATTAAACTAAAACAATCTAAAATAATATAAAAAACTGAAATATAATAAGATAAACTAAAATATATTAAAATGAACTGAAATAAATTAAAATTCACTAAAAAATTAAAATAAACTATTCCAGTTTGATTCAGTTGATTTTAGTTCAATTCAGTTCATTTTACTTTATTTCAGTTCACTTTAGTTCATTTTATTTCATTCCAAATGAACTTAATTTATTTTAGTTCATCAGTTCATTTGTTTAATTTAATTTAAAGTATTTCAGTTTATTCTAGTGTATTTCAATAATTATTAAGTTTATCTTTTAGATCATTTTAGTTAAATCCAGATTGATTTAGTTCAATTCAGTTTATGCTAGTTTATTTTAGTTTCCTCTAGTTTATTCCAATTCAGTTTAGTCAATTTTAGTTTCATTTGGTTTATTTTATTTGAATTCTGCTTATTCTGGTTCAATTTAGTTTATTCTGGTTTATTTGAATTTATTTTAGTTTATTTTAGTTTGTTTTAGTTATACATATTGTATATTAATAGTTTTTTTTTAGTTTAATTTAGTTAATTTTTGTTCAATTCGGTTTATTTCAGTTTATTCTAGTTTATTTCAATTTATTTCAGTTTTTTCTAGTTTATTTTAGTTCTCTTTAATTAATGTTAGTTTATTTTGATTGAATTTAATTTATTTTAGTTCAATTAAATTTATTTCAGTTTGTTTCAGCTTATTCTAGTTTAGATCATTTTATTTTAATTTATTTTAGTTTATTTTATTATATTCTAGTTTTTTTAAATTCATTTTTGTTGATTTTACATTTTTTCGGTTAATTTGAGTAAGCTAAAAATAATTTTGCTGGTTTTAAATTATTTCAATGTATATTAGTTTAGTTTAGCTCAATTCATTTTATTTTAACTCATTACAGTTTGTTTTAGTTTATTTTCAGCTTATTCTACTTTATTTCAATTAATTTTTGTTTATTTTTATTTATTTTAGTTTATTTCAGTTTAGTTTAGTCCATTTTAGTTTAATTTAGTACATTTTAGTTCAGTTTAGTTTATTTTAGTCTATTTCAGTTTATTCTAGTTTATTTCAATTCATTTTAGTTTATTTCAGTTTATTTTAGCTCATTTCAGTTTAGTTTAGTTTATTTTAATTTATTCTATTTTTTAAATTTATTTCAGTGAATTTTATCTTATTTCAGTTTATTTGAGTTTATTCTGTTTTATTCTTGTTTATTTCAAACTATTTAAGTGTGTTTAAAACTATTTAAGTTTATTTGAAATAAACTATACATATATAATAAAAATAGACTAAAATAAAAAAATATTAACCAGAAAAAAATGGAAAAGACTAACATTAACTGATTTATACTTAAATAAACTAAAATAAATTGAAATGAACTAGAATAAACCAAAATAAACTAAAATGAACTAAATTAGACTAAAATAAACTAAATTCAACTAAAATAATTTGAATAGAACTGAAATGAACTGAGTTGAAATAGGTTACACATTCATCAAATAAATAAATCTTAATCTTGTGCAACTTAATAATGACGTTCAGTAGGTACGGTAGTTACCATTTAAAAATAATAGTACGAATAATAACGCATTAGCGTTTTTAATTGTCGATTTAACTCAAAGTGAGTTTTTGATTTTAATTTTTTAAGAAATTATTTTTTTTTTTAGTATTTAGTTTGTTGAATTTTGCTCATTTATCATAAGTGTGTAACTGACATGAGTGTTAATTATTTTGAAAAATATATACAATTAAGAAGTTTAAACTTGATTGAAAATTATTGCTTTTGTGTCGTATAAAAAAATTTACGTCAACTGAGTTGTTAATTCAAATATCGTGACAAAAAAAAATGTTTAGAGAAGATAAATAAAGCGATTATAGCAATGTATTAGGAATTTGCTTGAATAAGTAAGAGAAGAAAAAAAAAATGTGCTAGCTTAGAGCACAAAAAAAAACACGAGACAGTAATAATTGTAGTGTGAAAAAAGAAAAGAAAGAAACAATTGAAAAAAAACATTAGAATACCTATGCGAGAGCGGTTGACTTGTGAAATTATTTTTAAGTTGAAGTGTAAAAATTGCATAATTTAATATTACTCAATGTTTATAAATTAATATACGGTTAGATTACAAAAATATTGCAATCTGTATTTAGATCTGTTTTGCCTAATAATGTAGATTAGACCACCTACGGCAGAGAAAATCCAAAAATTTTTCACACGTGAACATCAATATTTACACATTATAAGATGCCACTGAAATCAATTATGTTTGTATTTTGGCACGGCTTATTAAATACTGCTAAAATTTAAGATATTAGCTTGAACTGTTTTGACCTAATAGTGTTTGAATTGATTGAATTTGTTTTGTTTTAAAGAAAGGTTATAGGCTAGAATCTTTTAGCAAGCTAGAGTTAATAAGGGATAAGATATCCGAGTATTTCTGTAGAGCGTGGAAATTTCTACAGGTTGTAGAAATATGTCGATATGTCCAAGCATAGAAGGCTTTGAATTTTTGAATAGACAATATGACGGTTTCAGTGAAAGTTTTGACGTTTCTGGTGAACTTACAACGCCAGAAACTTTTATTCTGGTTAAATTGCTCTGACTTACGAGTCATTTTGAATTTTAGGCTCTTGTTCAATTGATGGTGGTTTAGAAGTAAGAACAATTTACACCAAATAGTTTAAAACTAAAATTTTGCAAAAGATTTTGTGTATCCAGCTCTGTCGAAAGAACTTTTTCATCACGAAGCTAAATTGAACAAAAATTATGAAAGCAAAATAAAAATTGTATAAATCAAATTGCTAAGTCACGAGAAAAGTAACTATTTAATAAAAATGCTGGTTTATACTCAATTGCAAATACAATACTTTTTCTTGTTTTAAATTCTTCAGCATTGATGTCGATGCTAACAGACACATCATTACACACTCTGGACATCAATGAAACTGGTGATCACTTTCTTAAATCGCCCATAAAACGTATTGGCCACACCTTATGCTTTGTCACTAAAAAGCTCAGCTTTTATAAGAAAATTTGATGGCAACACAGTAAAGTCAGGTACGGAAAGAGTCACATTGAAATCGGCTTAATAAAATTACATGATCACACCCCTATCAGGTCAGCATCGACTTGGAATGCCAAAATGTCTAAAAATTGTCTTTGGACGGTCTCAATAGTTGTAAATAGAGTGCCCCATACACTACAGCTTAGACAGGATAAAACTAAAAAAAAAAGTTTAAGAGTGTTTCTACTATGCAGCTCCTCACAGTTTCTATACATAAAGCCGAATAACTTATAGGCTTTATTAATCATGGATAAACATGTCTAAACTTAGTGAAAACCTAGTGAGTCAAATAAAATGTCCAGATCATTATACGGAACAGTGCTTATAAGGTCATATAGCTCCTTAAAACTACTTGACCACATGTTTTAAAGAATTATCTAAATTTTTAATCTTGTCTTTGAAAAGATACGGTGGGACAAGGCCAGAAGGTGAATAGTTTAATCATCTGGACTCTATTATTGGGAAAATTTTAGTGTATAGTGGAACATGTGTCAATTTTGTACCTTCAGCGTTTCTATAGATAATGACCTGGCTTTTTAAAATAAGACTTGTTTTTACTTAATTAGATAATTCGATATATAACGCAGTATAATAGCTGTTTTTTGTTAAATGTTTTTTTCTTTAGCATCGCTTAATTACCTATTCAAATAAGCAATGAAACATACCTAAACGGTATTCGACGGTGCTGTTTGCACTGGTTCACTCTGTCAGTTTTGGTCGCCGATAATAATACGTGTTAGTCAGTGATATGATAAGTAATATAAAGCCGTAAAATAAGCCAGCCGTATATGTCTTGCATCAACGATACTGATGTCTCTACATCTGAAGGCATTATCGTTATGTTATCTATTGAAAGGCGAGTACACTTTGACCTTGTCGAAAAAAAGTGAGAAGAACTTAAATTATGTTAAAACAGAATCAGTGATAAGAAACAGTACACATTTTTGAATATGAAGCTTATAGCAAGCCCTACGTTCCTTGTGCTTGCTATAATATTTTGGTTATAAAATGTATTTAAAAACGCAGCGACTGATTTATATGGCAAACATAACCTTACCAATCTTTAAACGGGATGAATCATGCGACAATACGTTATCTTCGCATTGTTTATAAAATGGTAACTTTTTCAATGTTAACATCTACTTACCTTGGCAAAAATTCTTGTATAAATAATAGTTCTTTTAAGTTTATTTAAGCGGTGAATTCATTAGAGCGCAGCAACTGATAGCAAGTAGTTATTAGAAACAGCAAAATAACGTTGTGACGTTAATATTTTCATAGCACATTGTGCCATTGTCTGATAAATTTGTGTTTAGAATTGATAGAATTGTCAGATTTGACGTTAGCATTTTAATCCTTTTTGAAGGTGGTGCAAAGGGGGGTAAAAAACTTATGGGGAATAATGCTATTAGGGGTGTAACGCTATTTGTGGTATAACTACTTTAATAGAGTAGGGTTTTGCGCGTTTTTTGCAAAAGGGGTTGCCAGATAAAGAGTGTAGAACTCACAACGTTATTCCCTAAACGAAACGAAAAAAAAAAGGAAAACTGAATCAGACCATACAAGTTAAGGCGTCTAATAGATGAAGGAATATAGGCAAAACCAAAAATTAAAATAAAGTCTAAGAAGAAATGAGCAGAAGTGTGAAAAAGGTAAAACAAAACAAAATTGTCGAATTACTTCTAAAAGCGTCTTACGATTTTGTGGTGGGTCAACGGAACATCTTATGAGGATTTGAACAGCCATCTATACAAAAAAAGGCGGCATATTGAACACTTTATTGAAGTACGGGGTTAAAAGTGATTTTTGCAACTTGCACGGTTTTTCAAAATAACAGCATGACGAAAAATTAGCTGTATATATACTTTGCTACCAACTCTAGTATTCTACTCTATAAGAAAACATTTTTTCACATTAATCATGCATAGATGAGTTGTCATTTCTCTATCTTTGTATTTTAACCAATAACAGCAATGACAAACATAATGTAATTGTGCTTTTCCATTAATTTCACGCTTGAGTCTATTATGTAAGCATTAAGTGTTGGAAATATCAAGTCCGTAGACCAAGTTCATATATCAGTCGATGTGACATTGCATTTTACATCGTGTATTATATAGAGGTAATTGTTTTCACAACGTTGCGTTTGCTTTCGTTATCTGTGCGGAAAACAGATATCAACGATATGAAATGCACACATATAGACATTGCTGTTGTTTCTGCCTCTTTTATGTCCAATGCGCAACTAACAGGGCTTTAGATATATGATTTTTAAATTCTCCTTCAAATTTATATTTATTTTATCTAAACGTCTATTAATGTCAGATAAAAAAGTTGGTTTATTTTTTCGAAAGATTAAATTTGAAATATTACCAGCTAAAGAAATGGAACTAGTTGATGTGTGCCGTGAATAGTGCGGCGTACAGCATTCAGAAAAAACAATATCAAAAGTATGAATTTCATCTTGATGCCAGAAAGAATCACATTGTAAATACATAATGCTACATTAGAAACATTACAATAGGTTGATTTTTATCATAACCACGTTACCATTGGATGAAGAATCTCAGAATCTGATCAGAACAACAGACAAAGATTTGTCAATATTAGTGTCAGACTATCAAATAGAGAAAGTGCCAAAAACGGAACAAAACTACAAACCGACCTTAATTTGAAGAAGAATGGCCAGAAGATAATGAAAAATTGACATCTTTTGGAGCTTAATTTACGAAATATGTGAAAGAAAAAAGACGATAGATCACTTCTAGTGGGCAAACTGCCAAGGAAAAACTTGAGTAATAGTTGTTTTATGTGTAATGTTTTATTGAGATATTTAAGCATAAGATGTTTTGCTTAGACATCTATTTTTCTGTTTTTTTTTTCGTAACTTTATCACTTTTTTTTTTATTTATTTATTCTACAAACTTTTTGTGTTTTTTTTCTACCTTGTTTATTTTTTTGAATTTTCTCAGATGTTACACTATTTTGGTTTTTATGCATATATTCTTACTTTTTTCTTTTACGATTTTTTGTAACCAGCTCTTCAAGTGGGCTTATACCCAAATCTATGACGGATTTTTAATACATATTTTTTTAGGACTTAGTCAAGATTTCTACAATTTTTTCATTATAGTCTGGCGCAGCAGTTTTGTCGTCAAAATAACTAGCATTTAGAAAATAAAATTAAGCAAATTTTTTTCATTTTAAAGTAAAATCGATTAAAAAGCTTGGTTTGTGTGTTGCGTAATGTTTATAGGGGCTGCAGCAAAAGAAATAACTCTTGGTTCTAACAAATCCTGCTACTTATATTATAAATAGTCATTTGTTGTTCTGAGTGATTTCTTATTCAATCTTCTTTTGCAAACTTAAATCTTGTTTTAGAGGGAACAAAAACCGCTTTATCAAGTGATCGTGTGCGATGTGTTTTAAGGAAATCGTATAATAAAAACGAGACTTTCTTACAAGAATGATTAGAATTATAAGTTGCCAACTGTCGATTTTGAGCTATTGCTTCACAAAGCCTACTAAAGGTCGTGCCTTTTACTGTTTTCTTTATTTTGATCTTACAAAATGTGACTGAAAGTCGCTACCTGGCAAAAGTAAAATAGCACTGCGTTTTTGGTTATATTTGGTTATGTTTAAAGTTAAATAAGCTGTTTTTAAAGTACCTTGTTTGTAGTAACAGCACTGACTTGTTTAGGGCCTCTAACAGCATGCTTTTGAGTTGTAACATCTCACACCTGTCTCATCGATTTAACGTTTATCAAAAAGAGTACATCACAAGAGTATTTTGTTGTAGATATATAAAAGTAAAATCTGAGTGTTATTTGTAACACGTTACATTTGAACTTCCGTGTTGCCTTACTTTGATACTGAAGTAGAAAAAAAATTAATAAAAAAATTGTGAGTTAGTTCATTTTATTAATCTGTATTTTGGACAATCTTTTTACTTATGGCTTAGTTACGATCTTTTTTGTAAACTGACGCAATATGCACGTGCTTCTTGACCAGTGACTTGAATTGGTATAAGAATAACCAATCAAGCGGCATTCGCAAATTGCACAAAATCCATTTTAGACGTGGTTACAATGGGAACGTCTGTTAAAACTGACACACCGCATGCCTATAATAGTTTCACGACTTCTATTTTGACACATGAGTTAAAATCCTTTAGAGCTTTTTTTAAGATTTTGCTAAAAAATTTTTAGCTTAAAATGTAAAAATAATAACTTATTTTCTCGCACATATTTGGTTGTTGCGACTGGTGCACTATTCTTATATTGTTCTATTATTGCTTTAATTGATTTGTTTGGTTCCTACTGTGTATTTTTCGATAGTTTTCACATTTTTTGACGTTTCCTGGTTTGAACTTGTAAGATATTTTCCACAAACCAAAAATAACTTTTGTATGAAGTATTAAGCTTTCAAATCACTAAAGAAATAGCACAGCTTAAAGTTTATCTTGTTCAATACCCAGATGATAAAAGCTTCATTAATATTTTTCTTAATAAAATCTTCACAACATTTTAAACTTGTTCTCAGGACAAGAAACATAATCTGGTACAATGCTTTACATGATATATAACACGTTGTTACTGAGAAGTTGTTAAGATCAAAATCAGTTCTATTCCTTACGGAACAAACTGGTTTCGTGCAGAATGCATTTGGTGAACAGGAACAAAACGGGATCATCCAGGTTGTTTTGAGATTTACTATTAGATGTAGTGATGGTTGCACTAGGTGAGATGGTGCTTCACTTGAATAGGTATTCTCGGAAATTTTAATTAATTGCGTATATATACACTTGTTAGATATTTCCTGAAGGTGAAATAAACTTGTTGGTTCGAGACATAAACAATGTAGAAATATAGAAATAAGCATCTAATAGCTATGTAATCGTTTTCCACGTCATCATCTTGTTAATACCATTTTCCTGAAGAATAGGTGGATACTGAGATAGTCTCATAATTGCTGAGCAAATATTTTTATTATTTCAATGCATCATTATCAATAGAATCAAGTTTTTTGCTATCATCCCATATGATGCGGGAGGCGGGATACCTGCAGGTCGTGCTCACAGGGCGGAGCTTTCACTTCATGAACCCAGATTGAACGTGCGTCTTGTTAACTTTTTGATTTATTGCTAGATCCTAGTCTGTTCAACGTCTAATTTAGTAATAGCTGGCCTATGTCTATGTAATGTAGGTTTGTTTCAAAGCAACAGTTTGTTTTCGCTTTCTGCTGATGATCGTCTTAATTGACTATCTTAGGATCCGGCGGTAATTAATGGTTTAGTGGCCGTTTCAATTCCGCATTTGGTTCTCTGCTTTTGCTCTTTCGTGCCATACCCGATCGTTTATCAACGATGGAATAAAGGAGTGTCTAAAGCCGTTTAAGTCTAGATGTGTGGAATTTTTGTTGCTGAGATTATGATCAACGAGGTTACTTTGCGAATTATTCATGGGGATTGGTGGCATTTCGGTCCTTAATTAATCGAAAGATTATTGCAACTTGTTTACTGCATTCTAATTGCAAACATTTGTAAATATAGTGCATTCATTCAGCTAAAAACTTTATCAAATAACCTTCGATTTTTAGTTTGACAAAAGTAAAAATGAGGGTGATAAATGGCAATATCTATTACTTTATGGATTTAATTAATTACAGTTTTAAGTGGTTTTACCACTAACGTATCAGCTGTCATATAATAATAATAATAATAATAAATATGATTCTTATTTTTCTTAAAGATCGCACATTATTGATTGCATTTTTCTGCTGCAAGAGAAAAAAATGAACTTTTGAAATGAATACCTGAAAGATTTTTTTAATAATAATTTTGCTAAAACAAAAGCCTGTGTCATGTGTATTTTATTTTATGAGAAAAAAACCTTTTGCTCATTTGAGTGAATTTCACAACAATTTTTGTTGATAAAGGTTTTTTTTGCTTTGGGTTTTATTAAATTTTTTCATCGTCGAACGTGAATTTGATCAAACGTCTATTGAAAGTCTGTCAAAATTACGTCCATTTGCCAGAAATTATTAATAGTAGTACGGCTGAGACAGATCAGGTTTGTTACTTGTTGTATAGAATGATTCTATTGCACAGTAATTACATAAGAAATGTCAAAATGCACGCTACTTATTTGATAAATGTCAAAATAAAATTTGAAAAACATTACCAACTTTATAGCCAAAATGCAAAGAAAGCACAGTATTTAAGTCGATAAAGAAGAATCATCAATCATTTACTAAAAAATAAGCCGAGGCTGATATTCACTTGTACCTATACAGAGATTTTATCACTCCAAACAAAGGATCTTTTTTATATTTTATGACTAGAATAAATAATTATAATAATAAATTTATAACAATAAAAATAGTGAACTTGAATGAATTTGCATTGGTCTTTTTTTATTTTACCAGTTGGCGGCTAACCAAGCTTTGTATATCTTTGATATACGTTTGAGGCAAAAGAGGCTAACGTGATAACTTGGTTGTCCAATGAGCGATGTAAATTTTCTTTTAATTAGTACCTATACACATTGACATATTTTACAGTACAAATTATTTGCATTTATAAAGATTTAGGAAATTTTTTTCAAAGTGTTTGATGCAAGGTAGGTTTTAATACATGACTATAACTTTACCTTATTGCGGAAGTAATAGGGCCATGGGTGTAAATATAAGCCCAAACGTATCAGTGCAAATTCATTCAAATCTGAATCAGTTGCAACTTGCCGATGAGCTCCAATAAGAGCGAAACATGTCTAAGTTTACAGATATGATTTGAATGAACTTGCATTGGGGTTTTTTTATTGTAACACCATAGCAATAATTTTAAATCTAGGCACAAATTAGGAGAAACTGGATTAGGAATGAGGCATCTATAAGCTAATTCAACTTTTATAATCTTATGGATCACACACATAAAGTTTGTCCTTATTTTGATGACATTAAAGATTACATAAAATGATAGCTTTTATTTTGATCTAAGATGTTTCTAGCTTCATTCTTCTTTTATTTGGCAATAACCTTTTAACTAAAATTTATAGTAGTTTTATGAATTTATTCTTCTGTTCGGAGTACATTCTACAAAATTTTGGCTACATAAAATCACTTTATATGCTTTTTAAGTTCAACGGCAACATTGGACATTTGAAATGGTCATGGTTAACTATTGCTTTTCTTTTGGGTTTTTGTTAAATGAAAACTGTCGAAGTAAAGTGTTACTTTACCGGTTTTAGTAGGATATACGTAGAAAACTACGGGTGTTCCACACAAAAAGAATAGTTATAGAATTTGAAGACAATAAAAAAATAAGAGAAAATATAAACCGTTATCTTCGACTCAATAACCTAGTGATTGAATTAATCTTTGAGATTTATTGATCTCTTTAGATCACAAGCCGAATTCGAGGCAATGAACGACTCTATCACTTAAAAATTTCAGATATTAGATAAAAATTGTGTCTAAAAGAATGCTTTTAAATAGTATGAAAGAAGTACTGGCTTATTGGTCACTGGGACGAATCATGTTCAGTTGAACAAATTATGACCAAATTATATAGCTCCATTTGCATGTTTTTATTTTTTTAGACATTGGCTGTTTTTTCGACAATTTTTATGACACTTTGTCGTCGTTGAGCTACCTAAAAATTTTATCCAAAATAGAGGAAAAATAAATTCAGCTAATTACGGCTATTTAATCTGGCCGATTTGGTTAAACTGACGAGCGGTTGAAGTCTCGAAACATTTATGAGTCTATTAGTCTTTTAATCTGAATAAATTTTGTTTTGGCCACATTATAATAGATTTTAGAGAAAATACAAAATGATACATTACTGATTTTGGTTTTATTTCTACCTTTTTTCTTCCTTTTTTTTTATCTGTTGACTTTTATTTGTGTGTACATGTATACGCTTTTTTTTAATACTTTTCTGTTTTTCTAGTCCTATTCTTTTTTTTATACATTTTTGCAATAACTTACATCCTTATCTTTTTATTATCTTTCTCATTTTTATTATTAGTATGGTTTTCATTATACCATACTGCTTCCAATCGGCATTCACTCTAGATCGTTGGAAGTTCTCTTTTTTGTTTCTTTTTTTTTTGAACTTTTCTTTAAGATTTTTTGTTTTTATTTTCTGTCTAGTGTTTTGTTCTGTTTTCAATTTTTTTTTTCGGATTTTTCAGTCTTTGTTCTTCTAGTTCTTGTTTTTTTTTTAATTTATGATTGATGAAAGCCATCTCTTTGATGTAATGACACCTGATAAAGAATTTTTTTTTAAGAAATATACTTATAATTGGGTTACTGAATATAACAAGTTATCAAAAATTTAGCCAAATTGTTTTTGATGCCATAATTATATATAACTCAAAACCATCTGGAACCTACTCATATTTACCTGATGTTACACAAAGAAATATTTAAACAATGTTTTTCTTTTTATCTCTTACTGGCAATAGGTAGGGTGTTCTACATGCCACTTCTAACTGATTAATGATTTACAAAATTCTGCAAAAGAAAATTATTTTCGGACCAAATCTGCTATAAAGCTATTGAAAATTCTTGTGTTTATTAATTGTAAGCTCTCCAAAGCAGTTTGATTGAAATATGTATAATAACGATGAACGCCTGTGGCATTGAGAAATTTTCTAATTCATGTATCAGACTCGCTCTTCCACTAAGATCGTTACTTACTATATCTTATAAACTGCAGCTTTTAACAACTTCCTCCTTCAACTAATATCTACAATCGTTAATCTCTATTAAATAAAGTAAATCTCCAATTTGCGTACAGAATTTCATCTTAATTAGCAGACCTACAGCGAAGAAGACATAGTATCGCATGAGAAGGGAGATTAGGTAATTAAAGAGATTAAAAATTAAAATCCTGTTATTAAAAGCTACCTACCATCGTTCAATTAGTTAGACATTAATATTTAAATTTTATATCTATAAATAAAGCTTTCAACGGGGTTTCATCATAGACCGAAAAGTTTAATCATTGTCTGGCTGATATAACCAAAAAAAGTTCTTAATAGTATTGTTCTTAAATTTAATAAGTAATATTAACAAGAAACCACAATATTTGTAAAAAGTTTAAAAGGAAATTTTTACTGTTATATACATATATTTTCAAGTTGGATCATGGATCTTATTAAAACAGAATGTTTTTAATTCACTATGTTTTGACAGTTATGTCTTATCTATCGCAGCATTGGTTCAAAAAACAACGTTTACAATAAGAAAAATAATCTATAGTAAAGCTATTTGAATCAGAGATGTATTTTGGGCTTACTAGTCTTCATCAGATACATTTATTATTATTACACTTTTATATACATAATTTAGCGCCCTCTATTAGAAGCTACCTTGTATCAAACATTTTTTGAGAAAAAAGTTTTTTTTCCATGTTTATAAATGCAAATAGTTAATACTCTAAATGATATCAGTGTTGATAGGTACTAATTAAAACAAAAGTTTATATCGCTGCTTTGACAACCAAGTCAGCGTCTTTTGTCTCAAACGTATATCAATGATGTACAATCTAATCTATCTTTTTTGGGTAGCGACCAACTGCTAAAATAAAGAAAGATCAAAGCAAATTTACTCAAATTACATCTGTAAATGTGTAAACATGTTTTGTTCTCATTGGAACGCATGGGCAACTGAATCAGATTTAAATGAATTTGCAGTGGTTTATATTAACTTGAATAGTAGATATACGCCCTTGCGCTGTAAAATTCAACTTACCGCACTAATAACGTAAATAGCAATTTTTTGTTGCTACACATAAGCAGAGTCGTAGTTCTAATGGATGGCTACCATTTCAGACCTACTTTTACAAACACTATGTATTAGACCTACTCTAAACACATTTTTTGTTGTCTACAGGTTAGTTGAAGTTCCAAAATGACATTTTTTGGAATTATGATCTTAGATTAGGTTAATATAATAGAAAAGCTGTGGAACCATAGGAATGAGGCATGTCTTTTGACGTCATAACTTTCGTCATGAAGTTATGACCGTGGTTACAATGGTCGTGTCACATGGGGCGTTACCATCATGCAGCATCCATTTGTCTGCAACATCCGGTTTTACTAAATTTATCTTTTACCTCAAGATTTATCACACGTTCGAATCTTTAATAGTCGCTGACTATCCTCTCAAAAAAATCAATTCACGTTGATCAACATATTTTTTTGTTTAGTGATGAAGTTATTTAGCATTATTAAGGGTTTTTCGTCTGAAACGAACATCTAAGATATGCAATATTATCCAAAAACCAGGAAAATTAAGTCGAAAGCAAACTCATTTATCAATACATTTACTATTTATTTTCATTACTAAATTTACCATACCTCAAAATAAGCACTTGACTAAATTTAGGCTCAAATTGTCACTGCAAATTTATTCAAATAAGGATCTATTGCGACTTTCCGAAGAGTTTTATTAAGATCGAAATAAGTTTAAGTCTACGAATGTCAGAATTGATATAATGACAGATTCTATAGGTTATTCTACGGTAAAGGTTAGTCCAGATTAGTCCAAACGACATTTGTAGAAACCTAGTTTCTACATATTCTATACATCTACATGTAGAAACCAGGTTTCTCGATTTTGGTATAAGAAGCTTCTAATTCTAATAGATGTCGCTATTTTTTACACTTTTGGATGTTTTTGATGTTATAAAACTTTAAGTTTTTTGAGTAGATCTGCTGCTACGGTCTCATTTTTGAAGCAAAATTAGTTGGTTTTAAGTTTAGTTTATTGTTTATTTATCTTTCTAATAATGCTACTTTATTTTCGATACGTTGAAGCTTTTCTTTCTTTGATTTTCTTGCATGTTTCTACTGATTCACACTTTTTTGACAATTTGGTTTCTAGCTTCAATGGTTTTAATTTTGGTTGGTTTGTTAATTGAATGTATTCGTTGACTGCTTTTTGGTCGAGAAAGTCTTATCCACACAAAATTTATAAAATGTCAGACTCAGACTATAATGTTTCATTGGATTTGGTGTTTCCAATATCTTAAATTGACATTAATGTTCTTTTTTAGTTGTGTTACCATAAATGAAGAGTATAATGATATCTTAAAAAATTTACGAGTGATAAATTCTGCAGCAAATTGTTGATAATTTATTTAGATTTTGCGACCAACTAATTGAGTTTTCTCAAGTGCTGTCTTTATTCTATAATGGGTGCTTTGTTTTCTGTCGAATAAAGATTATCTTATTTTGCAGTGATATGATGGACTGGTTTCCGTTGAAACCGGATTAAGATTTTTGCCAGAGACATATCGAATTGATCAGAACCTTCTGAAAACTGTCATTGATATAATTTGCCAATTAGGTGGATTAATAAGCCCAAAGATTGCTTTTATCTTGATCTCACAAATGAACTCTTTTTTTTCCTATTATAATTAGCGATAGAATGACGCCATGTTTTCAAAATTGCGGTCCCAGTCATCCGATATGTTTTACGATTAGATTTTGCGGTAGATGGGCGTGGCGTTTATTATTACAAATAAGGAATGAATGCGATAATATGTTGAGATAACATCAAATATATGCTAAATTACGCTCCGGTACAGTGAACCGTTTGTAATATTGATGGGATAAAAGGTTTTATAAAACGGATAAATGCATGAGTGTTACAAATGTATTTTATGGGCAGCAGGATAATGAGAGATAAAGCTAAGTAGTGTTATCCGCAGAAGCAGATTATTTGGCTTTAAGAGCAAGTTTATGCTCTTGAAACTTATTTGTTTCATTTTAATTATATTTTTCAGTATCATCGCAAAATCTCATATAATTTGCTTTAAGTAGATGCTTTTTTATTATCCTCTTAGAAGCCAAAGTGACCGAGTTCAACCAAGTGATGAGGAAGTAAACTCAAAATGTTTTCATTTACTTCGTGGAATAAAAATAGAAATGCCTTTATAGTAGTAAATGCCTTCTATCGAAGAGTGAGACAAAAATGATAGGTATTTGAAACAAGTAGAGTTTTTGGTAGAACATTCTCTTTCTTGTCTCTATAAACATTCTTAAATACTTAATTTCTCTTGAAAAGATAACTATTTGCAGTCCTGTCTTAATGTTCTATACTTTTCTCAGATCATAGGCGGAAAAATTTGGACCAAGATTACTTTTTATTCTTATTCATTTAAAAACACCATTAAATATATTCCAACACGTTTTCTTCATACCATTTCATGTTAAATGTCATCAAAAGAAAGGCACGGAAAGCTTTGTTTGCCGAGTGTTAATAGACATGGATTTAGATGAAGCAGGAACTTTAAGGCCAAGTCTGCTCTCAACAGAAACTCCGAAGGCAATAAAATTCTTATAAAAGAGGCGGAGCTTGAGGGTTGGAAAACATGCCGTCAACCTTTCGTCACTTAAAGTTAGAATAACATCACTAATCTTTATTACTATATTGCAGTGTTTTTTGCTGATTATTACTTTTAAGCAGATGTCTCTTTTACGTGTGTTAGCAGTACATTAAAGCAATCGTATATTGGTAGCCCTCATACAAATATGTATAACCATATTTTGTAATAAGTTATAAATTTAATTGTTTTTATTTATTGTGTTCAATATCAAGAAGAGTTTCAAATTTTGTAGCAATTGTACAAAAATATTTTGCAAATAAAATAGTGCTTAAAATAAATACATATAGTGAGACTCAAATACTACAGCATATTAGATTTATACACAATGCAAAAACGCAATTAAGCAAGAAGGCCTTTTGCAAAGATTTTAAAAAGCGTCTGTTATTATAGGTAAATAAGTGTAAACAAAATAATTTAATAATAAAGAAACAAAAGAGATGTGGAATGTAATTATGTACAATATTAATACATTTATTTACAATACTAAGTGGTAGACAGATTTGTTTCTTTCTAAACATAAAAATGCTATAAATGCTACCAAATGGCAAATGCTAATTATATTTATAGCACAGCTGATCAAATACCATGTCCAGTTGTGTTTACCTAATAGGTAAACCTCGTGTATATTGAGGATCTACTAATTCTGGCTAAAAACATTCCATGTAAAAAAATATGAGTTTGTCAAACATTTTGTTTTTCCAAAAATTGTCATCCCTTTTTATATATTCAACGCGTAAGGGTTTATTTTCACCTGCCCAAACCGCAAAAAGACAAATTTTTCGATTACAAATATGCAATTGCCTCTGAATTTGATAATACCAGTTATCGTTTGTATTAACTGTTATTACGTCGTCTTCAATTTTCCAAAATTTAAGTTTTTTTGTGCGAATAGCTTTATCTATTCCAAGTTTAAACGCAGTAATAGTACATTTTATTTCGACTATCATATCATCCCCAATTAAACCATCGGGGCTTGCTCCAATAAATTCATGCTCATCGTCAATAAAAAGTCCACAAGATCGAATTTGAACATTCTCTTGTGCAGTCAGCTGTTGTAAGGCAATGTTTTCATTTTCGATACCATGGGCTACTGCCACAACAGTTGATAAATTTTTTCCGTATAATATAGTTTTTATTAACGGTCCGACATCTCTACTATAATTTCATTACATTACACCTGATACAGCTGCCAAATTAGGATCTAAAATGTTGTCTTCATCGTTCGACATCAAAAAAAAAAGTTTGTGTTACACATTTCGCAATAGAGTTTATAGTTAGATTATAAAACTTCGCGTTTCTCATTTACAATGATTAAATTTTTTTATCCACAGTCTAATGTAGGATTATGATTTGCAATTTTCTTCAAACCATTAAAAAAATATTGTATATCTATTAATCTTGAACCGCTTATAAGTTTTATTTCAGTACTATCTAATTCTTTTTTGGTACTTTTTTCTTCCGTGATCTTTTCATCAAAAAGTTTGCGGCGTCTAAAATGATATTATTTATACTAAAAGTAGTTTCTAAATTAAAATACTTACTTTACTGATAAATCATTTAGGTCTGTAGACTCGTTTGTTGCCATCACATGATTGTGTTCGGTTTTAGAGCTACAATATATTTTCAGTTTTAGTGGTTTTGAAGTATCTAGTACATAGGTATATTAAATTTGGTTGTAGGCATGTGTGGTTTAAGTTATTACAAAACTCTATTTAAACTTTTCATATTCTATGTTAAATCTAAAATGTAGAAGCAAAAAAGCACAATCAATAAAATTAATTATTAATTATTTTTTTTTAATAATTCAAAGACATTAGGCAACAGAGATTTTCTAATTGTTTTAATTTTTACACGTTATATTATTTCAACAAAGAGATGACCTGTGTCATAAATTTAAAGTCTGGTTTATCTGCAAAATTGTCTCGACAATTTAACGTTTACAAAATAATTTCACTGATATTCATTGAATCTGAGGACCACACATCATAGTACAATTCTGTTATCATTACTTTAAAGATTTTTGTCAGACTATAGACAATAATTTTTCCAAATAATTCTTAAAATACTACTTTTTCAACAAACTACTAATTATTTAAATTGGTTCGAAGCAAACAAGTTTGCGCAAACGTTCATAAAAATGTGTATTCATTCAAATTGAGAACATTTTTTTTTTAAACAGCAACGCTACTGTGCAACAGGCAACATCAGAAAAGTGTGCTATAATATGTGTATTACAAAAGGCAAACGCAACATCTGGGGCATTCAATAGTTTCAAACTAGACAAATTTCAAGTTATTCAAAAGCGGCCTTTGAGTTTGGAAATCTGGGCAGCACATGTTTCTTATATTTGCAATCTTTTGAAATTATATTTATGCAAAATGATTAATTATTTAATAACTTTTTTTTAAAATACTTTACTTATTTTTAGCCGACTTTAAAAAAGGAGGAGGTTTTCAATTCCAATGTATACTATAATGTTTGCTTAGGTCTGTTGAACCCTTTAACACGGCAAAATCACGATTGATTTATCAAAACTTTGTTATCAATACACGAATTATTTAAAAACTAAATAACCACATAGGTGGAAATTTTCAACCTTTGCACAAAAAGATTCACTTCTACTTTTAAAGATATAGAGTACTATTTTGTTTATGAATGGGGACGGGGCGAATAACTTTTTTTTTCAAAAATTGATTTATTGCAATTTTACAATGATCTGACAATTGAATTGGCATAAATAAATAAACGAATGTTTAATTATACTAAAGTATGTTTTTAAAATTTTTAATTTGTTGATTATTATGCTTTTTTGCTTAAACATAATTAATAAAATAATATGTACCTTGTACCAAATAGTGCGTACACCTACCTTTGATCATTATAATCTGTAGTTGAGTCTGATGATTCCGTACCTTGTTTGCATGTTCTGAAAATGAACAGTTGACAATAATTTCTGAAAACAAACAATTGAAAAAATTGACTTACTTTAATTTCATCATATGTTGCCATCTAGCTCTGAAAGTACGTTTTCGTGCACGTTTTAAATTTTCAATTTGGTTTCCCATTATTGTATTATAAGCACTAACTAACCAAAACCAAAACTAAAAGTTTTCAAGAGTCAACACCACTCTTGGGTCATTAAGATTTCGACACATTGCGTGAAGTATGTATACGGAAGCTTATCTGGCTCGAAAGAGGAGGATCGAAAGATTTTTAAAACCCCGCCTTAAATTCAAGTTAACTGAGAAATATTGACTTAAAATGATCAAAATTGCAATTTACTCAAAAAGGGTTATTGATATCAAAAAAATGCTTCAATAATCTGAAGCAACTTAATATTAGGAACATTTTGAGCCAATTTTGTTTAAAAATATGCAAAAATAAAGGCGCTAGAACGGAACAAGTTTGTTTGTTGCATAGTTTTTAATAATTTTTTTTCGAGAATTGCAAATGTTTTTTGAAATTTTGCTTCAATAGTCCTGTTTAAAAATGTTTCAAAATTCATGTATATTTTTATCGGTTCATTTGCGATTGTAGTTTCATCTGAAATTTTTCTCAAAAAATCATATTTTTGACGTTTGAGAGCAGACTTCGCCTTAATACCTAGCCTGACCCGTATTGTGCTTATTTATCAATAAGTATTGCGTACCGCAGGGCTTTGCATGGGGACCATTACTGTTTGTAGGTAATGGTCCATTACTGTAATCTCAACGATTACACTCAATTTCATATTGATTTACCATTGCCTTTTAACTCTTTACAAGGTGGGTGGGTCGTCTCGATTTGCAGACTGTAGGACAAAGACCAAGAGGATAGCTTATTAGTCAAAGCCTTCTATTGTGTACAATTAGCAAAAGCCAAAGCGTTGAAACCGCGGTGTTATGTCTAAAAGATTTAAGCTAGTTATTATAATCTTTTGCCGATCATCAAGAGACTATTGCAAGTTAGGGCTTTCACTCTTCAAATTCTCAGATGAATTTTTTTTCGTTTTATTGCCTGGCGATTCTCGTGGAGGGGTGATGGGCTGTAACAAAGAACAAAAGTTTGCGCTATTCTATAAATTACACCATAATATTCCAATTAACAGCAGAATAATTAACCAATCAGTTCAGTCTGATTCGTGGCTGACAATAGATTACGGGCATGACACAAGCATCTGCCAAATGTCTACAAAGTGATATGACACATTCAAACAAAAGCCACTGGATTGTTTTTTTTATGTAAGATATAACTAAAAACTTAAATTTTTAAATGATTTTTAAAAAGCTGTGTAGAAAAGTGGGCTGTAAAGAAATAAAAAGAAAGCATGTAGTTGGAAAAAAAATTTTTCAAGCTCTTTTTTTAATTGACTACTTTATTTTATTAATAAGTGGCGGTCAGTTTTTTTGTCTATTTTATTCTGTCAAATTTTATTTTTTGTTTATTGTTCTTAGGAAATGCAAAACTTTTGAGATACTGTGTAAATTTATTACCTAAAGATGTGCTAAATAATCAACATTCTAGATGATTTACTTACAAATTTCAAATTGTACTTGAGTTTGTTGAGTATTTGCAGCGAATCTTCATTTACAATTACATTTTATTCAATTTAAGTAATGTGAAATATTCATCCAATCAAACTAGCTAGACTACTATGGCTGGTAGTCTAGTTACCGGTGCATTTGTTTTAAGTTTTATGAAATAATTTTGTTTTAATTATTGGTAAAATAAACACAAACCGTAGATTGTAATAGATCGAGATTTCTATCAGAAGTTTCTCTGTGGAGCTATAGTCGGTTCAGATTCAAGAAAGAGTATTTTGGTCATTTGAATTTTTTTTAAACCATTTAAAATTGGTTTAAAATGAAAAATATGATTTTTTCTGCGGTCTGCCCTGTCTGAAAAACCGTCAACCATCTCGTACTTCATAGACGTGATCACGTAGAGCCTGCATGCATTTGTTTTCATGCACTCTTTCTTGAAAGTGAATAGAGTGTTGTAAAAGAAAGTTTTTGTGTTTCTATTATTTAGAGACGCGGAGGACAGACAGAATAATTTTGCAACGGCGGATTGGGCTTGCATTTAGCCATAAAGATTTTGCGAAAATTCACCAAATTAAAGAAATATAAGAGAAGTTAGGCAACAATTTTATTTTTGATTTTGCAAAATCTTCATACCATATGATCAAAATTCTTTTACGATTGCATTCTTTTAATCTACCAGCTGAGTGGGTATACTCTCCACCTTATTATCCTCGCTTACAATAACGGTTCAGGTTTTAAAAATACAAAAGTGTTGGTGTTAACATAAAAGCCTTCGATCGGGCGCTTAAAAGGTTGAAATATGGTTGGTCAAGATAAATTATTGAAAAGTTGAAACACATAGTTGGCGAATCAGGAATAAAAAAATAAAATAAACAGATATCTTATCGGCATCACAATAAGTAATCTAAAATAGGCGTGGGTGGATCCTCCCACCGGCTGTTGTAGTTATAGAGATAAAAAGACAAAATAATCATGATGAATTAATGTTTCTGCGATAAAAATCTAAATTAATATAGCCAAGGAGGAATTCAGGTTTTTGGTGTAATCAAAGAAAAGACGATTAGGGATAGGAGTGTTATTTATATGCGGCATGCAATGATTAAAACAACGTAAATATATAAATTGTTCAAAAGTCATCAGATAAGTTAATTTCTAGACGGGACTCTTTTGCTGATACGTAGCCCACGTTTGATGCCCAAATAAAGGATGACGAACTATACCGTCGCTTCGTTCTTCAGATCACTTATCTGGGATTATTTAAAGTGAACCTTCAGATTTATAGATAAAATCGAAATAAATTACAACACCGGCAAGCAGCGTTCGTCGTCATTTACTTAACGCAAAGTGAGCTTGAAAAATCTATTGTTACATGTGTGGGACAAACGGACCAAACCAAATATCCGAGATAGCGTTTTTGACATAAAACTTGATAACTTTCATAATATATAAATTTACTTCCAGCTTATTGAACACTGCGATTCTTCCATAAATCGCCGACTGTAACCCAGAGATGTATCACACTCTATCTACATTTTGCAAAACCTGACCCCCTTTCTTACAGCCCCCAACACATTATATAAATACATGATGATATATTTTCTTGGTTGATATCTCGCGTGGGCGGATGCCAACCTTATCGAACGTGAGATACATTTTTGAAACAAGAGGTGGAGAGAACATCGACCAAACTCATTACTGAACTTTTGTCCTTATAGAATTTTAAAATATTCTTCCAAATAAAGACACTGACGGAGTGGTTGACATACTTGGTTTTCTACACATAAATACCTATTTAAATCTGTTTTCTGTAAAATATAACTAAACTTAACTGCAGAATTAACCAAAGTTTTCTAGAAAAAATCACTAACAAAAATGTAAATCAATACCCAATAATTATTATAATTAGTGTTTGAAGCTTTTAATAATTATTATTAAATCTAAATAATGATATTTGTTAAAAAACATTATTTAGTTGTGGCGTTCTTTTTCTATCAAAGCATTAAGTATTGTCTCCCAGTCATGCAATAGCGCTTCTTTCAGCTGTTTGAAGCTTTGCATAATTAGTTTTGATATTTCTGGTAAGGTTTTTAAGCACCAGAGGCTCTTGAGGTTTAAGCCAAGGCTTGGGGGTGGCTATTTTACCACTTGAATTCCAACATCGTGGAAAGTACAATGTACGTGCTTTTCTAAACACTCTCTGATATTGATGCTTTTACCATCAGAACAAAGGTACCAAGACGACCAAGGTACTAAGACATTGTTTTCGTTGTTTGCTAAACACTCTTTGGCAACGATCAGCTGAATAGCTCTTGGAACGCGATTTATTAGACGCGTCTAAATTATTTTTCGAAAAATTCATCTGTTTGCTATGATCTGCGTTCAACTTAAGAGTAGTAGTAGGTGAGTAAGAAGTTGACTGATGGAACCACGATACCATGAACATCGATAAACCTCTTACTCACGGTTTTGCATCTTTTGAGTATATATAGTTTTAGGCAGAAATAATACAGAAAGCGGCAAAGCATTTTTTCTAGCTTTATACCTCTTATAATTAAGGCTTTGCACACATTTTTGTATATATAGATGTTAAGCGATTTTTATATTTAGAGTTGGCTATGTAGAACCATTGCTGTCTCCGAGTTTGTTTGAAAAAACCGTAAGTGTATGGTCTAGGCTCACGATTTGACCACATGCATCAGTGCAGCTCTTTCAATTTCAGATTACATGGGAACACTTATACACATTTGTGATAGAAAACTTGTTATCCAACTGCTGTTTTTTTTGTTGATGGTCTGCCTTCTTTGCTTCTTTTTTATTTTGTTTAATGCATTACATTGTGGATGCGTTTGCAAGACAATTTGGTAGTGTGTATTGTGATGTTAGAGATAAGCACAAGTGCGACTTAATACCGTGTGTGAATTTTGTAATAAAACCTGCTGTGCCTCTCTCACAGCTGAATCTCCTACTAATAATCATTCTGTTTTTTCTTTGATTCGTGTGGAAAAAAGTGGCATAGAGAAAGCTGTTAAGAAGCTAAAGAGTAATTATGTATCGGGACCCGACATGGTGCCTGCGTTCTTAGTTGTAGATTGCATTAGTTGTTTATACACTCCTTTGTATCATATTTTTAATTTAATAATCTCATCCTCTCAATATTCCAAGGTCTGGAAACAATCTAGGATAACTCCAGTTTACAAATCAGGTGATAGTACTGATGTTAGCAACTATAGACCGATAGCTATTTCATGTATTTTTGGTAAACTTTTTGAATTAATTTTGTCAAGTATAATATATCCTCATGTATCTCCTAGTATTGCAGCTGAGCAGCATGGATTTGTAAGAGGCAGATCTACTACCATTAATTTATGTGAATTTACTGAACTAGTGTCGGAAGCCTTGGATAAACGTCTACAGGTAGATGTCATTTATACTGACCTATGTAAAGCTTTTGATAAAGTTCACCAATGTATTTTATTGCATAAGTTAAAATCTTTTGGATTATGCGAGAAACTAGTGGATGTACTAAAAGCAGTCTTAATGAATAGAACTCAATTTGTCGAATATAAAGGTTATGTGTCCTTTAATTATTCTACTGTAAGTAGAGTCGCGCAGGGCTCAAATCTGGGTTCACTATTGTTTATAATGTTTTTTAATGATGTAGTGCAATGTATGCAATCAAATAAGTTTATATTTGCTGATAATTTAAAAATTGTTATGGTTACAGACTCTTTTGCTGATTGTTTAGATTTACAATCTGATATTGATAAATTTGTTTCTTGGTGTGAGATCAATCACCTTAGGTTGAATATTAATAAATGTAAAGTTGTATCATTTTCAAGAAAGAACAGTACAATGCATTTCTACTATAATATAAAGGGATCTGTAATCAATCATAGCAATGAAGTTAGAGTTCTAGGTATAACTTTCGATTCTAAGTTATCGTTTAACTCACAAGTAAAAAATAGTGCGCTGAAAACTCTTGGTTTTATTATTCGAAATACTAGGGATATTACGGATATTTTTTGTCTTAAACTGCTATTTTATGCATTAGTAAGATCAAAGATAGAATACTGTACGGTGGGTTGGTATCCCTATCAGCAAATTTACAAAAAATTACTTGAAAATGTCTTGCGCAAGTTTTGTAAATTTTATTATTATAAAATGTTTGGTGTTTATCCGGTTAGCCATTGCAGTCAACTAGAACTTCTTAGCATTGTTAATGAAACATCGCTGATCTAATATTTCTACCGAAAATTGTGAACGGTGATATACGAAGCGAAGCTCTTCTCAGTCAAATTTCTTTTATTGTTCCGAGAGTGACAAGTCGTTCACCTAGACTGTTTGATTACAGTATATCTAATACGTATCATCATTACAACAGTCCTATGTTCACTTGTTTTAAGCGTTCCAATAATTTCTATTCGAATGATATTGATATTGATATCTTTTTTGATAAGTTGACATCTAAGGAAACAAGATCTAAAATATGCATGTTATATAGAATAGGATATTAAGTGAAGGGAGTTACACATGTTCATAATGTTTTTTATTTAATTTCTTACTTAATTTTTTTTCTTTTTCTTTAATTTTTAATTTTTCATTAATTTTTAACTGTAAAATTTAGAATTAATTTTTTAATTTAGTTAAAGTTTATATTATTTAGAATTTATTCTCTGAAACTACAATAATTATAAGCTATAGTTTAGATATTTTGTACCCATTATAGTCATAATATGTCTGTTGGGAAATAAATTACTATTATTATTATTATTATTACTATTATTATTACATAATTGCTTCTACCTACATTAGCTAAAGAGGCAATTGTATCAACTGTCAGAGTTGAGTAGCAGTAGATCGGTACATTACTGTTTAAAAAGAATAGAACACTGCTTGAAGGATATCTAAACAGGTCGTTTACTTACAATACAGCACTTATAAAGCAGCTGATGAGGGTTGATGCGCAATTGTCAATGTTTGCCAATTGAGACATAAAAAAGATAGTAGCTTTAGTTTGAGAACATGGTATAGTAGTTTTTTGAATATATAAAATTTGTCATTTTAGTCTGAAATCTCATATCGCATTAAAAAAAATTAGTGATCTGCTCGGATCATACAAAAGCATCACATTGTCGTGGCACAAGTCGACAAAGTTTTTATGCATAGGTTTCCATGGCTTCATTGACAACCATGAAAGCTTCTATACGGAAATTAATATTTGGTTTGACGTTGTGTAACTAAGATTAATTTAATTGGAAACGATCTTTTCACTACCTTTCCGAATGTCCTCCACACCATATTATAGTATATATTTTTTCTCTCTCTTTTTTGTTTCTGTCTATTTCAGCAGGAGCTTTCTTTATTTCAGACTTCATTGGAACACTTGTACACATTTTTTCATGAAAACCCCATTATTCAACTACTGAAAAAAATAGTTTTTTTTAGTGGTTTGTTATTTCTTCTTTGCTTCTTTTTTGGGTTGCTTAATGCATTGTATTCTACCTACATCGGTTAAAGAGGCAGTTGCATTAACTGTCAGAGTGGTACAGGAGCTAACAGGCTTTAAAACTGTATTGCGCAGATCATCCGCAGATTTATAGTTTGTACAAATACATATAAGTCAGTTATTTTGAAAAGACTTTAAATCATGACGTAGACGAGAAAGCTGACCTCTCGTAGGTGTTATTCATATATAATTTCTAATTTCAATTGAAAATACTATTCTTTATGAACCTTCTGTCTTTCTACAACTGACGTTTGAGAAAATACATATAGAAGTCTAAATACATACATTAAATGATAGGTTTTTGAATATTAATAAAGAATAGGAAACTTTCACCACACTGTTTGCAAGTAAGCTAAAACGACTATTGAGTGAAAAGAAGGGAATGATCTTATAAAATTGCATCTTTTTGAAACTTTTCTAGGTAAATATGGATTCAGTTTAACGGCGTTATTTACCGAACTACTCTTGAAACTACGTTAAAGATTTGAGATATCATGTTTGGAACAATGCCGGATACTCGAAAGTTCACCATTTGATAAATTTTCAAGTGATTAGAACTTCCTTTAGAGATGCAGATAAGGCTGCCATTACATAGACTTTGTATATCCGTGTTTAAAATCATCTTGATACTCTCGCTCACTCATTTTTAAAACTGTAGGTATGTTTTCGGTTCTACGCCAGACAGGTAGGTACAATATTTTAAATTGTTTTGTTTCAAGGATCGTAACTTTTAAAGATTTTTATCTCGATAGAATGCATCAGTCTGAGTCATTAAGGACTATTGTCTTAGTATTTTTCGAAGGATTCGCTTATCGTTTTGTTAGATGTATATTTCATGTTTTTAGCAAGATGTATTTATAATAGATGGTGTGATTACTGAAGGTGGTATCAAATTAGCAGAAATGTCAACAAATCCATAAATTAGTAGAACATCTCTACGGTCTTGGGTACATGCAATTCGCAGATCTCCCAGAGATTCAAATTCATGAATATTCAGTAAAGAGAGAGGAGCAATCTAACTTTCAATAAATCAGGGGGTATCGAGTGCAAATATTCGTGACTTTACTATCGCTAATGCATTTGATACAGTCTCTTCACCTGTTCTACCTGACCCTTTTTAATGATCTCCCATACTATACTTACTAAGTTGACATTTTACGAATAATGACTTATAGCTGGCTTTAAGATCGGTGAATCAGATAGAACTTGAAACGATTATTTTCAACGCAATTAATTTGTTTACATTATGTACGAAAGATTTGTGAAAGTTTAATCATGCCTTCCACTTATCCGCAGCAAGTCACAAAAGGCAAAACAAGTATTACCGCACACCCACCGAGCTGTAATCTCGACAGATAAAATGGACGGCCGACCACAATAAACTCAGAAATAGATTTCTTATAGTAAGCAAACCGTTTTTATATAAAATACTTAACAACTTTGTCACTTTTAGATACAAATTTCCAAAAACCGCTGTATAATTTTTTCTTTACAAAGAAGTAATTGTATTGATTATTTAGTAACCATAACAATATATCGTACAGCTTCAATTCAACCAGATAAAGAAATAATTTGAACACTTTAGAAATTAACAGAGAGGAAATAAAACACTCTAGTTTAGAAAGATACACTAGACTTAAAATGATTTTCCAAATGTTTAAAGGGTTTTTCTCATCAAAATAAGAGCTATATTCTCTAATCCTGTCTAATTTTTTGTTTTTCATTTATTTTTCTTGTTCTTTACAGTTCAGCAATCTTGAACTTTCTTCGTTCTTATGTCTTTAACATCTCAAAAGTGATATTGCTGCTTCATTTCTTTCAATGCTTCTTGTACTAGACCTAGAATTGTCTCTTGCTGTCTTCAGCAACCAATTTTTCTCATTTTTTTTATTTGCTCGTACCAAGCACGTAGCCTGTTCGGCATCTATTCCTTGATGTTTTTAATTTCGTTCTTCTTTTTAATAGTATCAGTGGAAACAAAATATAGCATTGCGTTCTCGCGGTATCTAATCTTTTCATTCATTTTAAATTTTTATTGCATTTTTTTCCACATTTATTTTTTTAAATTCTATACTTAGTCTCATATTTGGAGCTTCTAGCATTTTGTGACTGCAAGTTTTATTTTGTTGACGTTTAAGACTTTCAAATGAATCAATGTCAGTCTTCACTCGTTTCAATACTTTTTAAGATATTCAGATGGCAGCTAACGCTGCTCGTCATTCTTAGATTTTTTGTTTTAACAGAAAAAAGTTTAGATTTGAAATTATTATTTTTTCTGAACGTTTTTTTTTACTTATTAGATGATGACCTTGTTTGTTCTTTTTTAGAATATTTTATTATGATATTTTTATATTATTTCGATCAGAAATAGTTTTTTTGTTACAAATGATTTTTTATTTTAATTTTCTTACAAATTGCTGTTATCTGTTATATTTTGCTGTTTATTCTAATTTTAATTTTCATATTACGTTTTTAGTTATTCAAGTCAAATCATTGTATTGGCTGGTTTTTGTTCATGTGATGTTTGAATTTTATGACTTTTTTGTCATTGCTTTGTGGCAACTATTCTATCATGAATATTTTAAGATTTTGTCTCACAATTTTCAAACGAGCACATTTTCATTTTAACATTTTAATTGGAAATATTTTAAACTGAATTAAATTTGCTTATTAAAAAATGTTGTTTTCAAAACTTTTTTGTTCTCCTTGCAAGCATACTTCTATTTTTTTGGTTTTTGTCCATGTTTTGTTTTTTTTTTTTGTTTTTTTTCTGCTTTAATCAATATAGATTATGGAATCACAGTCTACTTAATCCTTCTGCGATTGTATTATTTGGTTTTTTTTGACATCACTTTGATTTTTTTGATAGCAGTTTTACATTTTACGATGATGAAGTTTTTGAGTTTTATTTTCCATAATTTATTTTAGGCATAACCAAAACTTTTTTTTGGACTCACTAAACTGAAAGCTTTTTTTACTATAGCGAACAACAAAGGTAAACTTAATGATGAAGAAACTCAAACAATTGGTACTTTTGAAGATGGCAAGCGAAATTTACCTTAGGTAAAGCAACGCAGAAGGGGTTGAAGATGCCGAAGGTAATCTAAGCATATATTGTCTAATTATGTTGAAGGCAACAAAAGAAAAACACAAGTTTTTGCATTTTGAGTCAGAAGTGTTTTGTTTTACTTTGGAATGTTTCTTCTACAGCTGATTAAATTCTGACAAGACATTAAAGACAAGAGTCTACCTCAATAAATGCTTATCGCTAGCCTTCTACATTGTTGCATCTCGAAAACCCTTGAAGGAAGATTTTGATGATTTTTGCATTCGGTTGATATACCTACCTAGTTTTTTGGGGGCGTCATCGCGATGGTATTGTTTGGGTATCAAAGCTATACGTTGGTCGTGTCTGGCGCACCTCACCTTATCAAGAGGAATCTCGGGCAAACAGCCGAGGGAATCGGGGATATTCAGGCCCAAGCTGTATTCAATATTTTTATCAGATTTGCGTATTCTCACGTTTTACTGGCGAGGATGAACGATAACTCTATGCTTGTTGTTATCTGTGTCTGTGTTTGTTTGTTCAAATTAATTCCAAACGTTCCTTTTAGAGATCATTCATTTTTATAATTATCTATTCATAGTTTATAAATTCTGGTGGCCACTTCAAAAAGTAGTTTTTTTAATAATACTCAGATATTAGTTGAATTTGCATCACAATAAACAATATTTGAAAGAATTTTTAAAAAATATATTGCTCCACAGATGCTCGATAGAATTTAAATCTGGTAAACAAAGTGACTACGGCCAATCATCGAAAGCTTTTTATGTAATAAATGTACATATACATATATTATAAGCCTACATTTATTTATAAGAAAAAGGTCTATAAAGTTATCATGAAAAAATTTCAATGTTGTCACAAAAAAATGGGACAAAATTGGTTCCAACAGGCCACACAAAACATAAATAATTTTAATAATAATACCAATAATGATAATACATGTTATGTTCTATTGTCATTTGAAAATTTTCCAGAAAATTTGTCAAAAAACCAAAAATAAAACTAAATATAGATTATGTAAATTAAAATCATATAATTCAAAAAATTATGACTATTGCAATTAATCACTGCTTACTGTATTATTTATCATCAAAATAAGATAAGCAATTATAAAGTTGTAGGGTTTTATAAATAATGAAGATCTTTATTAATTGCAATTTTGGGGTTGGTATATAAGCACTATATTTTAAATTTCTTATTTGGTAACTTTGTTGTGGTCTCTCTGAAAGTTCACTCGCATATTTATAAACTGGACAAACGAATTCAAAAGTGAATAGGAAGTGTCAGAGTTTAGATTTTTTTTGTGATTTCTGCAATGAGTTCTTTTGTGTAGTTCTAGTAAATCTCAAATGGCTCTTTTTTGAATTTTTTACCCAAATTCTAACAGTAACAAACTACTGGCTCTCCAAAATGACAAAACATAGCGATGGTGTGCTTCAAATAGAAATATATACGTTATTTTGGCTGTTTAAAGGTTAAGCTTTCTAGAAACAGATTAGTTGATCTGAATAAGTAGATCTTTAGAAATTACAAAATGTAGATTGTAGCTAACATTCCTTCATGTCATACTTGTGTCATCAGCAAAAAGACACAGTTTCTTTTAATATCTTAATAAGAAAGATTATTAATAATTATAGAAGAAAGTGTAGGTCTTGAAACAGAACCTTGTGGGACACTAATACCTATTATTTTGCCAGCTAAAAAAATTATATCAATCTTAATAATCTGTTTTCTAGTGTCGAGATATGACTTAAACCATTCTAAAGGAACACTTGATTTACATAGAATTGTAATTTGTTTTATAAAACTCTATGAGTTTTACAATCAAACGCTTTAGAAATATCACAGGAGACCGAAGCAGTAAATAGCTTTTTGTGAGTTGTGAACAATGTTATTAAGCAATAAAAGTATGGTGTTTTGAATGTTACACTCTGATTAAAAACCAAATTGGCATTGTGTTAAGACTTCATATTCACAATTAAAAAGACATTGAATGGCTTCTTATTATTCTTTCAAAAATAGTTTTTGATAGAGTTGGCAATAATGCAATTGGCCTATCGAAGATTTTCATCACCACTTTTGCCGAGAGGAAATATTGCCTTTTTGAGACAAATTAGGGTAATGCTAGCATTAAATGAGACATTGATTAGAGAGATTATTTGTTTATGTATTTGAAAATACATGAACAATGGATAAATCATTAGGATTACACGTTGATTTGCTTTTAATAGAAGAAATGTTTAGCAAAAATCTAAATTTGTTTGTAGGATCCAGATAAAAACTATTAGTGTTGAGTTTAGAAGAGTGAAGAAAAGATCTTGAGTTGCAATTATGAAACTAAGCTTTTAGCATCATTGACAAAATAACTGTTTACAGAAGCTGGCTCAGGTTTGATATTTGTTTCTCAAATCATTGATAATTGACCATGTCTTGTCTCTTCAGCGACTTTTTTTTGAGTTTTAATGCGATTGCGATAACAATTGTTTTTGGCAATTCTAATATACGGAGATGATGTGTTCTGTAACACACAATGTATCTTAGAATAAGTGGAACTGCAGTATATTTTTTTAAGAATCCATAATTTTAGACGAAATATAGCTTTTTGTTGTCTCTGGTTTATGGCGCTTAGTCTTTAAACCACTCCAGACGTAATTTCTAATAAAAAGTCTGAAGAATTTGAGTTTGCCTCATCTGAAAGATAACTTTAGTCCATGGATAGACAAACACTGTGAAATAAATTTTAATATTTTTTTAATAAACGTAGTGTGTATAATAAAAAAAAACCTGACTAAGCTGGAATTAAACAAAAAGAATGATGTTAAAAATGATACTGATTAGAGATAGCTATGAGTTTTAAACGGATTGCGCAAGCTAGAGCTCACTAGTTAACCTTTTTTTGATTTTCATGTATAAAGCTTCAACTAAGACATACTATCACTAAGATAGGTACTCTTAATTGACAGATAAGATGTCTTGAGATGACAGACATCTGGCAGTAGGACTGAATTGGTTCGTCAAGGGATGTTTAGCTTCGCTTCCAAATAGTAATTTCAGCAATTTGCTTTGTTGATTGACATTTACATATCGGTGACATTTTTGACATACCGTTGGTCTCAATACCAGTTTAACCGTTTTTTGTAAACAAAGCTTTTGTTCTTTTGGTGAACTTTAGAGAAGTGAGTTTTTGCACGTTGCACAGCTTATGTAACCGATTGGGGAAAAGTTATTAGTTACACTTGCCATTTTTTGATTACTTAAAAAAATTGGTCTGATCTTGCATTTTTTCTGCTGAAATCTGATGGAAAGAATGAGTATTATTGGTCATAAATTTTGGAGGAAGGGTGAAAAGTCCAGGTATAGCGGGTAGCAGAGACAATCGCAGTAAATCTTTGGTGAGAATAGGCGATAAATAGTGTCCGACAGAGCAGTACAAATCGAGACGCAACTGAATCAGTTAGCAGGTGGTTAGTGGCGATGGCGTGCTGCAGTATCATCGTTTGCCATCCTGCTGGTAATGTTGTAGGACTGTGGACCAGGACGTGTTTTATGGCGATTTGGTCTAGATATCTAGGGCTTGCTTGCCAGCATGGAGCATTGCTGGGCCGTGGAAACTGTTGGTGCTGGTGCCCGATATATTGGAATATATGGCCCCGAACTGTTATTTACGCTTTACGTGTTTCCATAGACGATATATGTCAGGAAAACAACGACCTATTATTAATTGGCAGTATGTTGCGATTTTGTTAAAATGCGGAAACCAGAGAAAATGTTTCGTAATCATTCTACTATTGTGACATTCAGCGAAAAGCAACGCTATATCATTTCCGTTCGCACTTTATGAGTCAAATGTATCACTTTGAAAACACTGATTTTTTCATTTTTTTTTAAATGGAAAAACGAAACCAGAATTGTCTTATAACGGATGCGGGTCCACGTGTTCATACCGCTTTGGATATTGAATGAGTTGATTAATTGCTGGGATCATGCTCTTTAGAGTTCAATTACTTAACAAAGTCAAAAAATTGGTTTAATAAATTGCTAGTTTTTGCTTTATCTGATTATTATAGTATTCGATGGTGTTGTGGAATGTCTTTTAATTTACAAAACAAATCAGCAGTTCTAGATTTCACGTCTTGCCTTCATGCAGAAAGCTACATTTTGCTGTTATCCCTTTGATCTGACTAATCTACAACATAGCGCTGAATAATAAGGACCGTAGGTTAACGAATGCATTCAACGTGTCCAGTTAACATAACAAACATTCCAGTAAATCCTTGGAGTGTCGCAGGACCCTGATTACTTTATAAGCTCGAATTCATATATCACAGCGACAACAACAAATTATTCCCTTCGCTGCCCCGCTTACGACTTATTGTTTGTCGAGTTCTTGTTCTTGTGGGCGTGTTGCACACATCGCCAAAGCAAAGATCACCTCGAATTGTTTTCAGATTGTTGCTGTTTCACGGATACAACTCGATGTAGATTGCTGTAAGGTTGTTATATGGAACAAAAAGCGGATTTGTAGCAGCCAAGACAAATACTGATTTACGGTCCAGCGCTGATGCTGTCATATTTAACACGTCGTGTCGTGTCGACATTGTCAGAATAAAATGTCTTAAATATTATTAAACTTACCATTTTTACAATTTGACTTTTTTATATCTAATCTATTCCTATTACAATTTTGTTTTAAAGACAGACTTTATGGGACAGAAGACTATCGCTTGCCCAATATGAAGGACATACCGCACTTTTGTCGTTTTTTTTATTTTCATAAACGATACTAAAATCGGAATCACTTTTCCTCAAATTGCCAAGAGATGTTGCGCTGTTTTTACAAAAAAAATCGGTCTTTAAAAAATGGTTGATTAAATGACAATATTTTGGGGTATTGTCAACGAATCATATCGTAACATAGTATTATCTTAATAAAGAAGGTTATTCTGCTATTTCATTTTTTGAGTAAAAATATAATTAGTATATTTTCAAAACTCTTAATTATCTACAATTAGTACACTTAGCATTAGAGGATTTGTTATTTTTTCCTAAAAACATACATCTTTTTGGATGCTTGTTTGTTGATTATAGTATTTTTTTGTGAAATACAGGCGTTCGTGTTGTGGTTAATTGCAAAATAATCCTACAACAATGGCTGCTTAAAATAGTACATTTCTTAAAATGCAACAATATAAATAGTAAAACAAAAGCGTTTACAACACAAAAAACATGCCGTGTATTTATTGTTAACCGACATTTGTGTTTAGTTTAGCAAAATGTTATTACTAGGTACATAGTACTATAGTAAAAACTTTTAAACGAATTATTAAACTTCTGAAAAAGAATGAAACTAAACTTCAAAAGAAAAAAAAACTTTTCTGTTTACAGTAATATGAATATGTAAATAATTTTGAGTCGGCGCCTTACAAACAACTATCAAGTGTTTAAACTTATCTATACTTTTAAACAGACTTGTTAAAAGGCATTTATTTATTAGATTTTTGTGGCTAAAATCTACTAGAAAGATTTCGATTTTTGTTATGTTATAGTGACATTAGAGTTACATAATACGTGTGTCATTTTTTGTCAGAATCGGTTTACAGCTGAAAATTTAGTGGGAAAACAATTTATCGATTATTTTTTACTTTTATCTTTTGTTGTTGTGTTTCTTATACAGCATTTTGGTTTTACCCTGGAGAGCTAAATACAGCGTCAACAATGACTGTTTGAGTTGTCAATCCTACATTTCATTTTGAAATGGTATAACTGCAACCACTTTCTATTGTTGACAGGTGATACATTTGGCACTGACAACATCATTGACAGATGTCAATTAAAAAGATTGTGGCTGTGAGATAACCTACAATATTTTTATGAGTGTTATGTCAAATATTTGTCAAACAAGCGTACCCGGTTACAGTGTTGTAACTAGGCAAATAAAAGAAGTTTCTAAAAAGTGTTGCCAACTCATACAGTCATTGTTGACCACGCTGTATTAGAACATTATATATATATATATTTATATAACATCTGTCCCTGTTATATGTACCGGGCGAGATAAGCTTAACTCCCCAGTGAAAAAATGTTAACGTTAAATAATTTTATATTTTACATGGGCTATTTTCTGTTGATTTAGATTATTATACCAAAATTTCTAATGTATAAAAAAATGTTTATGTAGATCAGTAAAAAATTAAACATTTGTATTATTTTTTTATTTTTTGGATAAAATGTTTAAAAATGGTAGGTGCAAAATGCAAAATTTTTGGTAATTAGCTCATAAAGTCAAGTTTTTTATATTAAACTTTAAAGTTTTTCAAGTTTTTGTAAAAAGACGTTACCAGTTCAGTAAAAAGAATTTTATATTATTTTTTTAGTTTAAAAAAAAAGTATAAAAATGGTGAAGGCGCCGAATGCAATTTTTTTTTTGATAATAAATTTATTTAGAAAAGGTTCTGTTGCACTGAATTCACGATTGTTGGTAGATCAGTAAAAAATCCAACATTTGTATTATCTTTTAATTTTTGAAAAAAAATTTTAAACATTGTGGAGACGTCAAATGCATAATTTTAATAGCTCAATAAGGTAAGGTTCTCTGCTTCTTTTAGTTTGATACAATAAATTCCTAAGTTTTGTAAAGAAAAGCTAGTATATTAGTAAAAAGTTAGATTTTTATATTATTTTTTGAGAAAAATGTATAAAAATGGTGTAGGTGCCAAATGGAAAATTTTAGTAAATTATCTAATTAAGTAAGGTTTTATTGAATTCACATGTCATGCAAGTTATTATGAAGAAATGTTGGTAGATCAGACAAAATCATAGATTTTTATTAATTTAATTTAAATACCATTACTTTTAAATCTTTAAATAGTTTTTTTTAAATGATCAAGGCGCCAAGTGCAAAATTTTTGATAAATTGTTTGACTAAAAGGTGTTTTATTGTATTAGACTAACTTATTAAAGATGGTTTTAAAAAATATTAGTTAGATTAGTTAAATTCATAATTAAATTATTTTTTAATTAAAAGAAATATTAAAAATGATGGCGTCAAATGCAAAATGTTTTGTAATTTGGTAAATTAAATAGTGTTATGTATATTGAAATAAACTAACAAAATATTCAAGTTATTTTATAGATTAAGGGCAGGCTGACAAAAGGTGAAATTAAAGTTTAATTTTGAATTAAATATTTACTTCGCAATTAACTTTGCTTTCACTTATGTCAATCAAACTCAAAATTAATTAGTGAATCTAGAAAAGATGATTCAGAAAGTGAAATTATAAAGAATTCTATTGTGTTAAACAAACAAAATATTTAGTTTTTTGTTTAAGAGATTAGTAGACTAATAAAAGTTTTAACATTTTTGTTATTTTTTGCTTCAATACGCAACAGTATCAAATCACCAGACAAAGGTTCCTCCAAGTGTTTATTGTGAGCTATTCTAGACCAAACTGACAAACTTCTAATTTTTGTGGTAATTCCGCTACTAAAATCAGAAGATTTGGGAGGCTAATTACAAAATTGGTGTCAAATTCGCCAAAAAGTGTCTTTAACATTTGATTGTAATAAATTGTCTATGTAATTAAGATTATCCACTGCAATTTCATTTATAATTTAGCCAGAATTTAGTCTTAGAAAAGATGTTTAATTTAATGAAATTATATTTTTACATAATTTATTGTAAGACTGATTTGTATCGACAATAAGTTTACTCAAACTTATTCATAGCATGAAAAACTTGATAGATTATTTAGAATGGTTCTGAGCGCCGACAATTACGAATTTTCATTAATATTTTTTCTTCAAAATGATTACATAACTCAAGATCTAATTATTATCTTTTGTTGATTGATTGGAACAGTTTGGTGCCCCTCATCCAGGAATTATTCAAAAAAAAAATGGTAAAGCTACGTTTGATGTGGAATATTTTGAGAAGTGACATACGGAGATTAGCATCAAAATGGCGGAAGAGTCAGGTCAGGTCAGGTCACATACGGTCAGGTCACATGTGACATACGGAGATTAGCACCAAAATGGCGGAAGAGTCAGGTCATGATGTTTCATGTAGTATCTATAAACAGCTTAACAAATAAATAGTATGGAAAATTCGGCAACTATATCCTTCAAGATCCATTAAGATTAGAAATTTAATAAATACTTTGAAAATATAGGCGAATTTGTGTAGTAATTCTTTATTGTCATTCTGCAAAATGTTTAAATCCATCAAAATAGAAGATTTATTATTTCCAAGCTGAATGAACTCCTATTTATCTCAAATATACGTTTGCAAGTTTACTAAATTATCCTAATGTGCTACTAGTCCACCTGACAAATGTAGTGCTGACAGAGCACGGGAAATGTCATAAAGCACAGAGAGTGTTGTATCAAAAGCTGCTATTAATCTTGTCGACACGACACAAGCGCCGGGGCACCCACTCAGCGGGGGCGCAGTCAACTATTCGTGCGGATTGCATACTCAATGAGCAACTTCGGCGATGCTAATGAACCGACCGAAAAGCCATCCTGCTGGTACCGGCACCCTGCAAAATCATATCTTTTTATTTATTTTATATTAGCTTTTTATACGCAAAAGATTAAGCAAAAATGCACTCCTATCGGACAAATTCCGAAAAAAAAGTTACGTATTGTTAATCTAAGGAAATATAAGTTACTTTAATCAAAATGATTTCATTATCAATGACAAAATAGCGTTCAAAACACAAGATTTTGTTAAAATGGAGTAGAGATTTTAAAATACAAGATTTTGCTAAAATGGAGTAGATATATCAAGCAAATTTAAATTTTTTTTTCTTTAACAAAATAAAAGTCTTAAAGGAAAATTATCAGATACATATAAAAGTGTATATATTATTTTCGATAATTTTTTGGATTATATTGTAAAAACATATTAGTTTTGCCTGTTTTTGAAATTTTCGAGAAAAAATAACGAGGAATAATATACGCACGAATGGTATTCGGATAGATAATCCCATGACGCTTCCGAGGGTCCAAGAAAGATTAAAGCATGGTATTTGAAGCCTTGAGCATCATCATGTGCTGTTATACTGTAGCAACCACAAGTTAAACGTAGAAAAAAACAGAAAATTGTTTTTTCATTAATTATGAGTGGAAAAATATTTCCAAATTCTCTTTCAATGCAAAAAATTATCATTTATTAGTGACAGTCCTTTTGAGCAGGGAGAAAAAATTACCGAAATAATGTCGTGGTTACCATGAAAAAGGTCATTAATAAGGCGTATTATAGTTCTTTCGTACTAGAATTTATATTAATTGCACTTAAAAGCTGTAATCACAACATTCACCGGTATAATACTGATTTAAGTCTTATTAATAATTATATTGACGATCAAGAACTAAATTCTATTCACTTTCAAGAAAGAGTCCATGAAAACAAATGCATGCAGGGCGCCACGTGATCACATCTATGAAGTGGGAGATTTTTCGGACAGAACAGGCTGCAGAAAAAATCGTTTATTCTATTTTAAACCAATTGGTTTTCAATTTGGTTTAAATATATTTAAAATCATATTTTTTTACTTGTATTTAAGTGGTGACGTTTAGCCCCTTTTTCTGGGAGGACTGCGAGTTCTAGGATTATCCTCAGTCTTTGTGTTCGTAGACGTTATTTTGGGAGAGGATAGCACACAGAAACGGCAACGAAACAAATGTACAATGTACCCCTATGCTTTCGAATGCCAGCTCCGCCAGGATTCCATCACGTAGATTTTATGAATGGATCACGCATTGATAAATCATTGATCATCGTCTTACACACTATCTACTATTAGTTTTTCTTGAATTTGAACAGACTATACAATTTTTCAAGTTTTTTTTATTATAATTGTTACAATAACATTACAAGGTAGTCGAGGCAATAACAATGGTGATTGGTGCAGCATTGAAGTGAAAATGAACACTATGTAAACAATGCTAGAATCCTTGGGCTTAAGCGCACTTTAGTTCTAGGTAGAAGCCAAATTTATCCTCAATAACTTGCCACTTGAATGGTGGAAAATGTCAACTTTTTTATTATTTTCACTCAATCTTAAAAAAATCATCTCTGCGCAACCTATTAGTCTTTTTTGGATAAATAATCTCTACTGTGCTGATTATTATTAACTTAGTTTTATTTATGTATATGGCTTATCAATTTAGTGGGTGACACTGTTTTTTTAAGTAACAGTTTTGTATGTTTGAATTAACATGTTAATGGCACTATTAATATGTAAATTTCAATTAACTTTGTGTTTTTACTGTAAACTGTTATGGCTCACAATGTTTAATGTTTTTTTTTAATATCATATTTGTTGGCATTCGCTAATCTATTTATTTTGCATTTATAAGTAAAAAACTACGTGTTTTTATTATCAATAACAATAGCGAATATAAATTTGTGTAATAAAATTAATTTTGTAGTAGTAAAGGGTGATTGATTTTTGATATTAACTAAAGCTTATAAACGTTGAGACCACAGTCGTCTCTACTTAAAAAGTCGTGAACATCAACTTGGCAACAGCGTTAGCGGGTCTATTGTGGCAGTGGGCTCAGCTAAGACCATCGTAGAAGTAGATAAGTATGATTTTCAGATCACATCAACTAATTGTTAACTTACCTAAGTCACTAATATCCTCACTTGCTGTGTTTTTTTCCTGTCAATTGCGCTTAGTGTTGAAGATTGTCATTATTTCATGAGGCTTATTACAACACTTAAGGTTAAGATTAGCACTGCGATCTTTTTTATCTGTTGTGCTCCCTACATTTACAAACACCCATGGTCAGACCAAAGCTATTTTTTTTTAGAAACGGACTTTTGTTTTGATGGTATTCGAACTTACGCTACGCTCTGAAAGCACTATCTTCAGCCAGCTGGTCGCCGAGGTATGTGCTCTTATCTTTTGTGATTTTTATGTAACAGGTAAATTAAAAAATGCAAAAGAATTGGCACGCAATTTTAAATGTATCTGTCACAGAAATATTGAAGAGTAAGCACAGGAATCTTACCTTAATTATTGGTTACTTATGTGAATATAAGAGGTGATTTTGATCTAGTGTCTAGTGATATTATATATTTAGATCAAGTCTTTTCATGGAATTTTTAACATGTTTATTTGTTGATTAGTTGGTACGCAGAAACATACGATATTATAGACGAGCTTTGGCGTTTGTTTGTCATTTGTCGGTAATCATACTATCTAAGACAATAAAACAATTTGTGTTTGAGGTTTCTTAAGATCAAAAACTATGCCAGTTTTGCAATAATAAATAAACCAAACCATCAGTCGAAAATAGTTGAGAAAACAAGCAAAACATAATCTATAGTCAAATTTTAGTTGGTAAAATAATTGTTTGTCAAATTTTGGAATAACAATTAGTAAATCGATCTTAACCTTTAAATGAGTTAAAGTTAGTTTTACCTTAATGATTCTTATCATAATAAAACAGTTTATTCAACAATTTGCGAAGTTTTTACAGGAGCTTTTATTTTTTTATAAGCAATAATATGTGAAAACCACTTCAGGTTTTAATTATTTTTTGACTTTTTAATGCCAATATGTAATGTAAAACTTTTGACATGAATGATGTTTTACCGACATTGACAACTAGATTACTATTATTTAGCTTTAACAAGTAACTTAATTATTTGCTAGAAAAATGAACATTTATTGTTCCACGCTCTAAACTGATTAATTCAATAATTAAAACAAGTTAGGGCGTAGAATGCAACCGAAACTATGGAACATATTACTTGTGTTTCAAATAAATGTAGTTTCTGTTGAGAAATTAATATTAAATGTGCAATTTGCCTAAAATTATTGATAACATGGCTGTAGCATTTTTTAAAGGCTATTGGCCATTGCAACCCATTTTAAAAATGCCATAGAAAACCAAGATTTTTGTTAATTTACCTTGTTTCGTGCTTTTTGGCATTCTTCAGTGAAATCCAAAAATTTGTTGATGAATAAATTTGTTTTTATCCTACACCAACTCAAAATAAAAATTTCTCGTCTCTCGACAGCCGTGAAAGTACATCATTTCCAGGCTAGCCGAGAAAAGATGTACTTTCTCGGCTTGCCGAGAAAAAAAAATCTGATTTTCTCCGTCAGGAGTCGCTGTTATAAGAAAACTTACTCTAAACTCTAAACGTCTCACTATTTTTGAAGGGTGTTGAAATTTTGAATCACATTCACTGTTTATGAACATCAATATTATTTTAAAAAACTACTTTTGTGCAAGATAAATTGTGTAAATCACGACAGTAAAGTAATTCATAAATTTTTGACATCTGTCAAAGTTTGACATTTTGAATTGACGATTGGCGGTAATAACCTCAAATCAATTTTAAGATAATGCTCGATTATAAGGTAATTTCTGTAGGATAAAAAATAATGTGTAAACCACGGTCAAGTGATTTTCCAGGCCTTGAGAAGTGGCCAGGCTCGCCTTTGGCTCGCCTGTCCATATCTTTTCTTAGTCTGGAAAAATACCACTTTGCCGCCTAGGTTTACAATATACTATTTTTGTGCATTGCGCCTGCAAAACATAACTTTCAACGTGTCCTAAGCGGCCTGAAACGCCGTCTTGCCAGCGTAGGCTAGAAAATGATTACTATGACATTTGCTGTCATTGTCAATTGTCAGACATTTATCAATGACAACTAACGGTTTGTATTGTATAATGTTACAATTAATGTATAGCCCCCCAAAGTTCCTAAGCCGTAAGCCACAAGCCCGTACTCGTAAACCCCACGCCTCACAGACGCCGTGAGTGACAATTCGTTGATGTGCCCTACGAAGAGCCCGGTCGCGGGGCTTGCTGACGGGCTTTTAAAAACCATTCTTTCGTTAATCATTCTAGTATGTAACAACCCAACTACCAAACATGGATTAGTTTTCAAACAGTTTAGCATGGATTTCTGTTTAGAACAAGTTTTAGAGGTTAATTTTTGTATAAACAATCATTGAAATAATTATAATATATGCTCTATTTCCGTTTATGTGTGCTGGAGTATCGGTTTTTTCAGAAAACAGCAATTTCACTTTTTAAGAACGCAAATAGGTAACTTTTGAAATGTCCAAGCAAATTTTTTTTTTTAATAAACAGAACATCTGGATTTTTACTTAGCGTTGCCAACTTGGAAAAATCTTTTTTTAATAAAAATTTTTTTTTTTTTTTTAAATAAAAATTGGCAGCGGCGCAAAAAATCTTGTGAATCACACCTCCGAAAACGCTTTCGCAAGGGCTCGTAGTTTGGGGGCAAAATCACTCGCCTGGCAAAATGCCTGTTTCCGGCCTTGTGATTCAAATATCTATTGAGGGATAGGTCTTTGTTCTAAGAGTCTATTACTTATGAATGTAATAATAATAATGTCAATTAAAATCGGCATTTCTTATTAGTGACTTTTAGCCTCCGAATATGTAAGCTTGGTTTCTTGACCTTGATGTAGGAAGCTTTTGATAGATAGATGTTGTCACGTGTTAATAAGTAATGTTGCCCAAAAAAAATTTTTTTTCTTACTACCCAAAATTTAATAAATATTTTTGTTGCGATTGCAAACATCGTTTGGAAACAATTTTGCGAGGGCGTGTTGTTTGTCCTCCAAAATCACTCCTCTTGCAGTCTATAGTAATGGATGTGAGAATCCTGAACGGCATAAAATTTTGGGCTAATGTTCAACTAAACTACAACTTATAGGCTTTTTGGCGCCAAAATTAATCAAAAAGCTATACTTGAACACCTCTTTAAAATCTATTCAAATTGACTAAGTCTGATCACTTATTGAATCAGATATTGACAAATAGTTGAATTTAATTGACAAGAACGAATAGGTTTTAGTATAAGATTGTGCAGGATCAATTAATCCTCATTGAACTTCTCTAAGAAGTCGGACAATTAGCATCTGGTTAATTAATAATAAATATTCATATTAAATCTCAATGTCTGGTGTGAATGTTAAAGCCGTTCCCAGGTGAACAGAGTCGGCCCAGACTTTTATCAAGAGCGAGAGAAACCAAGCGATTATGGAATGAGTTTTACCTATTTACTTATCAAACTGAATAATTTATACCATTAAAGCAAAAGATTAAATTCCGAACTGTCCTTCGTTGCTATCAAATCATATCTTTCAGACCAGTCAGTCGTGTTTCCTCTGTCTCTTTCAGAGTAAATAAAGAAAATAGTAAGATTTTTATTTAGATGAAAGATATGGCAACAGAAAGCTGATCCTATATCGCTTATCAAATTTATGTTAATCAATGTGACCAGCATGCAACTTTACATTTTTAACACTTTTTCTATAAACCATTTGCATAATTTAAAATCGAATGACTATGAATGGGAAATGTTTTTGCTTTCCCAGACAACGGTAATGTGGGAGGCTTGCAAAAGATGCGACTTTACCATGTTTGGATACTACAAATTGAATATCAAATGCGCTGCTGACTTGATGTAGCGTTGAAATCACCGACAAAAATGCCTTCTAACAGGCCACTGTGTGTTAATGTTCAAGACTTTTTGAATTGATTATGTTCTTAGCGTTAACCACTTGAACTTTAAAGGTTAGTTCTAAACTTTAAGTTTATGCAACTTTTAAAAAACAATGAAACTTGTTTTTTCTAAACAGGGGAAACCGGGACATAGCGGTTACTACCCATTAATTTATTCATAAAGTGGAAAATGCACGTTTTTGACCGCAAAATATTACTAAAAAAAGATAATTAGTGTTCCAAGTCAAAACTACTCCGAAAAAATCAAATAACTTATCTATAGGTACCTATAACCAATTTGGGGTAGGTTGGAAATTACAAGATACATATTTTTTTTAAAAGCGTAAGCTACAGAACTATGCTTATTTATAATTTTTGCTCCACGGTTAAATAAATATTTTTCTAGATTTAAAATATACGCAAATGTGTGTGTGAGCTTGGATTAGTTTTATAGAGTGTTCATATCTTTTGGAATTTTTTTCAATCAATTTAAACTAATAAAATCGTGGTTTGGTTTGGAAAAAATTGTTCCAAATTTTGTGAAAGTTTTGATATAAGCCGCTCAACATTTTGGCAACGTTGCTTAATTTTGGAAGTGGTCTGTAAATAGCTATTGCAAATTCATGTTGTTTTTTTTTCAACAATGTTGCAAATTTAACATTTGCATTATGCCTCTTGCGTTAAAATTTGGAAGCTTGTAATTCTTATTCAAAATTGGCACCTTAGAAGATGTTATAGACTGAATTTGGTGACCTCTGACTGAAGTCTACTGCATTTGGTGCTTAGGTTTTCTGATTTTTTTTTGAAAACTTACAGCCTTTCAAAAACGTCCAAAGGCTATTTTTGGCGATAGGAAGTTTCGAAAAGCTTTTCATAGTTTTAATAAACCCAACAAGTCAGCTGTTCTGGCTAGGCCTTAATTTATATAAGTTAATTACTTTAATTAGTTGTGAATTTATATTCTAAGTGCTTGTAAACTATTGTTCCACCTGCTTTGTACTATGCTGTTTGTTTATTATCTTCAATTTCCAAATGAAATATGCTTTAAATTTAGTAATTTATTAAATATTGTTATTTTAATTAGTTTGGCTACTTTAGATCTCTAGGGAAGTTGTGAATAATTCTCTTTGTAGATTGGTTGCTTTACTTGGATAATGAATGTTGTTACACTACCCATAATTTGTGTAAAAAATGTTTAACAACATTAATATTTGTTGAAATTATCAATTGAATTTTAACATAATATGTCATTGAATTAACCCACAAAGATAAGTAATATTAAATTATGGACTCTGAGACATTGTATTAGTATTTTAACACGTTATTTATTTTTATATTAATTAAACGAAAGCTTATCTTAATTATTTTGATATTATCACTGTCTGTGAATAACAACGGAAATGTGTATGCAAAAGTTGACCTTGTCTTCAAAAATGCTTTTTTTTTGACACAAAATGGATTTTATCACATTTCTGGGATATTGTATCAGTAGGACAGCCATAATTTTGCATAATGTATAAATTACAATAAACAGCGCAGAATCTATAAAAACCAATTTATAGTTTGTAGAGTGACTTATTATACCCTAACATGTGAAGTTTTTCAGCTTGATTGCAGGTGTAATTCTTGAGTGAAGCATGTAAATTTAATACAAATTTTAATTGACTTCATTTGCTAACTTTTTTTGCTAAAAATTGTGAATAAAATTTGAATTATGAATATTACATGAATTCCTTAGATTTTGTCAAATGCTTAAAGGTTATTCTTTACCACAGTTTTTTTTCAATAATGCTAGACAAAAATTACATGGATTCCTTAGATTTTGTCAAATGCTTAAAGGTTATTCTTTACCACAGTGTTTTTTCAATAATGCTAGACAAAAATTTACTTTTTTAAGTTTGTATGTATTTTAATAAATTATTCATTTAATATAATGTTGAATTACAACCAATTAGTTTCAATTAAAATGCTTTTTTTAGTAATTAAGACGTGCTGGAATTGATAATTGTTGTTTTAATAAGGTTTGTCAGCTTGACAAGCTGGTGTATTTGCTATAAAAAAATCAGCATAAGAATAAAAAAAGGATTACATACCAAGGTTGTATAGACAATAATTAATTATTGCTCAATCATTTAATAGTGGGGGGGTGTCAATAGTTGAGTCATTTTTAAATTATCAGCAGAAACCCATTAAACCAAGAATAACTGAAAAACCCTGGCTTATCAATAAAGGGGTGAAATAGGAATTGCACCAAAGTCAATTTAGGTCAGATTTTGGCCGACCCGGAAGTTTTTAAAACTTTCTTGAAAAGTTTGACTTAGTTATGTTTTTAATTTTTTTATGGCTACTACATTTTGATAATTATTACAGACAAGAGATGGCATAGTTCCCAAGACGCGTCCATAGAAGTTTTGCATCAATACATTTTTTATTTAAATCCAAAACTCGCTTCCAGGAGCGCTTCTATTGTTTATTTTCCGAATTATAACAAAAAAAAGATTGTAGGTGCTATGTCAAATTAATAACAATTGTTATTTAGATTTGATAGTACGCCCACACTTTACAGTTAAACACGCGTGACCAAGTTTGGACGCCAAATTTGAACAAATACTTGTTTTGCATAGAACGCTACAATAATAATTAGTTGATATTTGCCTACTATTTTATTAATCTTTATTTTCGACAAATAAATTTTTTTATAATTACTATAAAATGGTTTTTGATTGTTTCAGGTATGCATCTTAATTTAAACTTCCTAGATCAAGGTCAAAGCGGTAAGATAACTATTATTTAATAATTTGGGTGAATTTTTTATTTATGGTTTTTACAGAGTCTAAAATAAATGCTAAATATTATCTATTGTCTATTTGCTTATTTGCTATTAACAAGCAATAAGTTGTTCACAACTTATTGTGGACAACTACATCAAACGCATTGGAAAGATCTTTATAAATAAAATCGTTTGATCTTTACTATTCATGGCTTTTAATGTGAAAAAAAAGATTTATACAAAACGACTTTTTTTTAATTTTGTGTTTATTTTTTTTTGGTTTTTAAATGGTTCAGATTATTAAAATCTGAGAAATTACTAAAAAATCATGCAGTTTTACCGAAACATTCTAATAAACTTGCTCATCACTTGTTTTTTATAACATTAAGTGTGGGTTTATAAGTATTTGAATAACATAAACTCTTACAAAATAACAACTAGATTTATTTAAAATTAACAAAAATTTAATTAAAACTGTGGCATTGCACCCAAATAAAATACTTCTGCTGCAAGATTGTGAAGAAGTTGACTGTTTTACAATTTCTGGGTAATATTCTTGGAGTTACATCTCAAATTATAAAAGAAACATAATACAAAATTTGGACTAAATCAGACCTACATCAATTTTTAAACCAGAAAACAATTGATCATTTTTAAACGGCTGAACGGGTTTTTTGTGAATTATGGTCAAAAACCTTTTTGATCACTTTGAAAATATGTGTTTCTTGGATGTGGAGCTTTTGGCAGTCTAAAAATGCGCATTTGTGTAAAAACATGAATAAAATGTTCGTTTTTTACAAAATCACTTGTTGTGGATATTCAAAATTATTCGTTCTTAACAAAATATTACAATATACGTGGCAAAAACTACATTTAGAATAAAAAATAAGTTTGACCCATGTGTCGAAAAGCTAGGAGATTTTAGAAAAAAATTGATAATAGCTTAAAAGCCAACGAAGCTATTGAATAAGACAAATCGGTTTTTAATAAAATTTTAGCCGCAGTTCTCAGTTTATTCTTTATATGTAAGGCGTTTTATAACACGGACTACGACTTTTTAGCCAAAATTTTAAAAAATTAAGCGTTTATCTATTTTATATGATAAAAACATTGATGACACATAATGTTGAATGACGTTGTATTGTACTGATATGTTTAAAACTTTTGACACATGTCAGCGACTGAATATACGCTGGTAATCGTTTATTTCTAGAAAGCAAAATTCCTTTTAAACATATTTTGAAGATAAAACAAGTCTAAATCTATTTAGTTTTGTGCCTGAAAAAAATTTTTTATTGGGGGTCTGATTACTATGAGAACATAAAATAAACGGACAAATTGAACTGCTACAAATTTGTATCAAAATTTTTTCGTCGGTGTCTGGGGCTAGATTCTCGACTAAATCCACCGGAGAGATAGAAGAATCAATCAACAAATCAACACCAGTGAATACACTATATACTATCGACATTAATCAGGAGTGGTTATGCTTTTTTGAGAGCAGGTCTTAGATCGGTTGGTACTGAAGCCGGTAACAATCTGTAAACATAAAATCGCTTTAGCAATGGCGTAGAGATTTGTGAATATATAAATTTAATTTGTTTGCGTTATGATTTTTAAGCGTTGTAAAATGAGAACTTACTACAATAAAATAGCTGAATGAATCAAGCCAAGACAATCGTTTTATTTTCTAAAGCCAATCTTGATTAACGTTAATATTATAGACCCTCTAGTATCTCTATAGGTACAAAAACGCTTTCCACTCAATTTGCAAGGTGGTGTTTTCTGGAAATTACCACGTTTAAAAAGATTTCCGTTTAATCAAATTCTGATTGGTCACTATGCAAAAAGTATTAAAATATGATTGGTCTAAAGTATAAAGTGCGATTTTCACTGAAATCATGTTCGATAAAAAGTGGCAATAATTATTATTTCACTATAATTATGGTACGCATAATGAGTGCTTTTAGAGTGGAAACCTTAGAATTTCGCTCAGGGACTTTAGCTTGTAGAAGAAATATTGTCACATGTTTGACATAGTGAAGTTTATAAAAAGATCTACAAAAAAAATATATATATATATATATATATATATATATATATATTTAAATTCAAAAGATCTAAGTGGCGTCAACCAACGGTTACACAATATTATACTTTTTTTAACCTTTTACAGTCTGACATAAAACTATGTTTGCAATTTGTACATAAAACTAGTCTTTGCTTACCAGAAAGCTCTGTGTTTATTAGATAAATAGCTATTTGTTTTTGGTGAATTTTTTTTTAATTTTCCATTACCAGTTACGATGATAATATAGAGAATATACAACTCAAAGCATTAATTTTCATTTGCAGTAATGATGGAATTTCCTGGAAAATCCTAAAGTCTGCAAACAAATTCGAATTCGAAGTCCATTTATTATTAGCATTTTAGGCGTCTGTGCATCATAGCAGCAAACACAACGAACGCATCATATCAGTGCTTTATGATTTTGTATAAATATGCAGATTCGTTCCCATTTCGTTTACGATCTGTCGGCGGAAGTTGCCGGCATCTACAAGAGATGTAATATCCCGCTGTCTCTCCTCTACTGATTAATGATGAAAACGATGACAAGATTTTACAAAATCAACATTCTGCTCGTCCACCAACTACAGGAAATTATCACCAAACGGGAATGTTGTCAGCATTTGTAATTTTGCAATTACGGCTGATATGGTGACCGGTGGCCACTTTTACATTTTGCTTGTTGTTGTGTTGATAGCTCGTGCAATCTGACATAAATCAAGGTTTGCTTATGATTGTCTATGATTATCTACTTTAACATCGCAAAGCTTTTAAGAAATTACCGATAATGTTATGTACTAACGTAAGCGCAATTATTGTCTCTAGTTGTGATTACTAATGCACTTGCACCTCGATAAGACTTGCGAAAGTCATAAATGGAATCTTATTAGACTGCATTCATTTTTACATACTTGAAAGATAGAAAGCAGAATGATTATTGACATTTCAGAAAAGAAACGATTTCAGAATGTGATATTGGTGGATGGGACTTTTTTTAATATTAAATGAAAATGGATGTCAAAACTGTCCCATAGATGCTCTATAGGATTTAAGTGGAGGTTGTTTGCTGGTCAGTGCATTAAACGAATATCGACAGCATTTAAATACTCGATAACTTGGCCAACTGCTCCAGCTACGCGGGGGCGGACTTGCATTATCTTTCTTAAATACAATAGCCGTAACAAATGGTATATCATTTTTGGACTACATAATAAGCCGCGTTTATAAATGTCACAAGTATGGCAATTAATTTGCCCCGAGCCTTAAAATCCGATGCCATATTGTTTTCGTCAATTTTTTTGCTTTTGCTTATCTATTTTTTAATGTGTGTCTAAAAAGTCATTTGCTTTTTTGTATCCGTTATATTTTGATGATTTTGACACATTATTGCTTTTTAGTTTTCTTTTAAATATAAATAGGCAAAGGTAAGAAAGACATTTCAAGTCAATAAGTATCTGTAGTTTTGATATAGAAACGTGGAAGCTTGGCTTTTGGGCCTCGATACAATAAAAAGTTAGTCACCACTCTCTTAATTCTCTGGCGAAGACGGTTTTTTATAAATTATTATTTTTGGACTATATCTCTTAATAAACTTGATGACAGAGTTGATTGTGTTCAGTTTGGCATTTCTTTCTTTAATTTAAAGCGATTAAAAATGAGGAAAATAGATATTTGCGAAAGAGTTGGGATTTAAATATTTAATGAGCTGTGGATTAGTGATTTTGAATTTTTTTTGAGGAATGGCGCTAGATTGTGTCGATGAAATCTGATTTGAATATATAATTTCTAATAATTTGCCGAGACTTGATAAATAAAACGTCAACAAATATTTAATTTTCTAAAAATAATCTACGTCGAATCCACAATTTGGTAGTTTCTTCCATGTCCGAAAAAGAAGGAATACATATCTACTTTACCGCATAGCATGCAGTAGCATAATAATACAGAAAACATTGTATGCGTAAATTTTTTTTTCGGAAATCGTCTTGGAAACAACATTTTCCTGCTTATTTACGCGCAGTAAAAATTGATTTTTCCGGACTAGTACGGTCGCAAAATAAAAAAGATACTCTAGTAACTATAGTTGCCAACAAAATTGACAAACTTGATTTTTGTGGAATTTGTAAAAAAAACTCTAAAAGTAAATTTCGTCTTTTTTTACGATTTCCGGAAAAATTTAATACAAAACACGTCAGTAAAATCTTTTACTTGACTCGGAGCTTTAAAATAGCTTTCAATTTAGCTCCTCTTCAGTAATGTGAAATTTTGCTGACTTTTATGTAAATAACCATTGTTATCGTTGCTGTCTAATGTGTTGTTTACATGCTGGAAAAGCAATATGTTTTTTATGATTTTTTGTTTCGATTTTTTGAAAAAAAAATCGTCTAAGAGCTATTTGTTTTCTGTTCAAAAACCAGATATATTGTGGTTTTTAAGAAATTTGTTGAAGCTTATGTAATCTGTAGATATGTTATTCGTTGAACGACAGAAGTTTGGGTTTGTTGTAAACGTTTCTATTAATTATCAAAAAAGAGCAATCTTATTTGACAATTGCTATTTGGTGAAAAAATTATTAATGCAAGCTGTCAATATTGATCTCTAGTTTATAAATCTAAATCTATAGATTATAAGTTATAAATTTCGATTTCAAATGATCCAGTTTTTAATAAAAGTTGAAATGTTGCAGAGCAGTCCCTAACTTAAAATTTCACAGATAAATTCTGAATGTAGAAGAAAACTGAGCAGCAAGAATACAGGATAATGTAATATTATAAATATTGTGGAGCGTCGATAAAATGTTTCTCCAGATAATTGGCTAACCATTGGCGATTTTTTGCTTTATTAACATCCCACTTCTGAAGGGTTCTTTTTTGCACATGAAAGATTTCCTGTGTGGCACTATCACCTCTTCGCAGGCACTTTCCAAACACAGGTTCATATACTGTCTGCATGATTTACGACGGATATGTCATTGAGTAATGTCGGGTGGTGTAGTCAGAGATAAGTGGGAGCTTGCTTCGGGGAAGTACCAGACACTGCAGACTAGCGATGCAGGATCGGCCCTCAGCAGGAAATGAGACGGTGGCCACGATCAGTTCCACTTATCTCCATAGAATATAGCCGAGCCGCTGCTTTCAATTTATTTTAATAAATCTGCGAAATACATCAGCGCATCAACCAATCCAAGCACAACACGATAAAGTCTAGAGCGAAAGCAATGTTCCCGCTAACACAAATTCGTTGATTAATTTCAACACTGCTGGTCAGACATCGAAACGAATTTGAAGCGTTAATTACGATCGAATGATACTATTAATAAAGAGATTACTCCTGCGTTCAACATCCGTCTAAAAGCAAAATTAATCAGACAGACGTCTGGAAGCCATAAGAGATCGAGAAACTTTCATTAAACCAAAATTTACTTATCCAAAACGCCTCGCTTATCCAACGCATATAAATTGGGAAGGTAACAAAGCCTAATGAAGAGATAGATAAACGTCCGAATTGAATATGTTAATGAGTGAAAACTGAAAATAATTTTTATTTTCAGTTCTTTCTTTTTCAATATTATTACCAGTTTTTAAATAATGGTTAGTTTTAGTGTTTTTTTTTCCGTTAGGAGAGCATCTGGAATTATGTATCATGTCATTGTCTATATGAACAAAGAGTGAACTTCGCCATTTTCTGACATAATTATACATATCACATAACTTTTCTAGCTGGGGAAAACAAGTTTTTCGGACTAGTACTGTAAAAACTTTAAAAGACGCAAAATAAAAAAGATACTCCTAGTAACTATAGTTGCCAACAAAATTGACAAACTTGATTTTTGTGGAATTTGTAAAAAAAATTCTAAAATTTGTAAATTTCGTCTTTTTTTACGATTTCCGGAAAAATTTAATACAAAACACGTCAGTAAAATCTCTTACTTGACTCGGAACTTTAAAATACTCGGCACAAAGTGCCTCGTATTTCAATTTAGCTCCTCTTCAGTAATGTGAAATTATCCTGACTTTTATGTAAATAACTTATAGTTTAAACTGAAAAATCAATTTTGACGTTCAATTGACATTTCTTTACCTATGTTTTGACGTCATACTCTGTCTCGTTGTATTTTTTGTTTTTTAATTTATTATTTTTAAGTTTGTAATACTTTTTGGATGGTATGTCCGACTTCAATAATTCAAAAAGTAATCAGCAGGTATTGAAACAGTTTTAAATATGAAATAATTTATTTAAATAAAAATTAATACAGAGACATTGGATAACATACATGGTCTAATTTTGATCGGCATTTCTATCAACTTTCAAACTGCAAAAAAGTAGTTATAGTGACATAACTACAATAGTTTGACATATGGTCAATTTAGCTCCTCTTCAGTAATGTGAAATTTTCTTGGCTTTTATGTAAATTACTATTTTTGAAGTTTCAATGAAATTTTTGTTTCAATGGAAAGCTAATTTAATGTTTTACTAATTTATAATTACTGCATTAAATTTAATTTTTTTTTGTATTTTTTTAACATCTTTTTTCTTGTTTTTTTTTAAACTTGCAGTTTAACTACTTTACTATTCTATTTCGATATTTTTTTCTTCTATAAATATATTTTCATACATCTCTTCTATGTTTTTTTTTAGATTTTTATTCTCTTTTTTATATAATTATTTGATTGTTTGTGTATATCATATTGTTCCATTATTCTTTCTTAGCTTTTTTATTTTTCATCTTTCTTCAGTTGCTTAAGTTTCAAGGAATGAAATATCTTTATTAAAGATAGATACAGTTTTATTGTTTTACGTAATTCAATGTGATGTTTGATTTTAATGTAAATATGTATGTAAATAAATACCTACATAATTATTGCGTAATTTTTATAACAGCTATTGCTATTTACTACAAGATTCTTATAATATTTGAAATATCTTGAGAAGCATAAAGATCTGCTGGAATTCAACACAAAACAAGCAAAACTTGCAAAAAGTAAAAACATTAAAGTGATTCTACGTATTCGGAGATATAAATGAATTATGAAAAATCTATGTCGAAATCGTTTTCATTGTGACTGACCCATCACTACTATCGTCATCACACCAGGAGAATATTTATAATTTTATTAATGAGGTTTTTTAATTATTAATTTGTCGAAAAACTTGATTTGTCTCCACAAGTTTTTCTGTAATTTTTTCAGTGTTAAACTAAAATTTGATTTAGAAGGTGTTTGCTAACACTTCATTAGAAGAAAATGACGTTGTTTTTGAAATTACATTTTCTTCATACCTCGGTCGAAAGTACGTACTTTCGTCCCTAATAACAGAGACGAAAGTTTAACTTTTAGTCCCTGTAAGATAAAATTCTTTCTTCCCTATAATAGGGAAGAAAGAATTCATCGTGTTTATTTATACTCGTAACTATGTTATATGACCAGCAACACTCGCTTCGCTCGTGCCGCAAATGTCGCGGCAGGCATCAAAAACTATCAGCATTTAAAGTTAAAAAAATAGAATTAAAAATAAAAGTACGTACTTTCGACCGAGGTATGAAGAAAAATCGTATACACGACGCGGGACAGAAGTTGAAATCTCGGTCCTGCGCGCCATGATGCCCTCGGCTTCACCTCGGGCATTATGGCGCGCAGGGCCGAAAATTCAACTTTTGTCCCTTGTGGTGTAATATACTATTTTTTTACACTTTCACCATATCATTTGAATGGTATTACAAATTTAACCTTTGCTACAGTAAAATACGAGTTAGATTTCAAAATTGTCCGAGAAGTCTAAACTAATTTTACGTTTGCAGTGAGTAACTAAAACTATCAGATTTGGTTACTTTTACTCTGTCAATTGCGAATTTGGGTATTAAGTCATTATCCACATTAGTGGTGTTGGTCATTAGGTCGCAGTCATCATTTGTGTCAGAATCTTTGCTTAAACTTATCGTAGGTATAGTAAAAACGTTTGAGATATACCCGGCAGTCAATTTCATTACACTAATCTATCAGAAAGTTCAACACCCGTAAATACAGTCATAAATTAAAGAAGAAGTTACCCTGTTTCCTCTCATTGTGAGCAATAAAATTTACTGACGGGTATATGTCAAACGTTTTCACTATATATTTGTATATATAGTAAAATTATCTTTCCGCAATGTTTTGTGGTATTTTACATAATTTCGTGTGTAAAGAGGCAGTTCGTCATATTTTTGAAAATTTATCTTTTTTAATTGTCGATTTAGTCGATGTGTTTGTTATAGTAAGTTTTCTTTTGCTCTCATCTCAACTCTACTGGATTAGTAGACGTTGAGGTAGCTGAAGAACGTCAGTTTGCGAGTTTGTAAGACTTTGTCAATTTTGTTTTTCTTTTTTTTTATGTTTTTTTTTTCTTATTTTTAACGTTTTTAGTTTTTCAGTGTATTGTTCTCTGAGGTTTTAGTTACATTTTTCGGTTTTTAAAAAGGCTTTCCGTGTTTTACTGTGAAGTGTTTGGCTGGTCTTCTGTGGTCAGGTAAAAAATTAAAAGCGCGTAAGCGGTCAAAAAGATCGTGGTCAGGTGTGATTGACATTTGAAAAGAAGTATTGTTTGGCACGCTGTATAAGTAGTAGTCTACGAATGACTGTAAAACTGTCCTCAAAGTTAGTTAATTTATGGCTTGATTGTTAGTGGCCTTGAAATGAAATGATAAGATTTATAACCGAATTCAACGGTCTTCTGTAGCTTCTGATTTACAAAGTGGTTTTTTGCTCGAGGGAATTTGTGTTTTTCTCAAGACAATTTAGATAATTTCCTAATCTCTATAAACACCTGAATTAAATTGAAAATTTGTGGTATTTTGCAAGAGCTTGAACAACCTGTTTCTATTATTGATTACACAATTACCTAACAATCGACAATTATCCCAATTGGCGTGGTGTCTTGTTGGCCAAGCATAATAATTCAAATAATAGTCGAATTAACTACCATCATCAAAATTTTGAGGCAATAAAACGTTGTTGATAAGATACAAACTCAAGAATTTTGAATAATACATAGAGAATAAACAAGTGTCATAAAAATCTGCCTATCTATTAATCCATCTAAGTTTATTTATTTGGTGTGGGACGTTTTATAATGTTATTAAGACGGAATATCTGATATTCCCTGCAGCAACCAACATTATTATTAATAGGTGCCAAGGAAAAAGGATTATAAACATAGAAAAGTGTTTTTTAATTTCTACCTTTACCAATAAACTGTTATGGGTTATTTAATGCTAGATTTTATCTTATTTACATTCAAGCTGTAATATCTAATAAAAATCCATTTCTCCAACACTCGGCATAATAAATACATTTTCTGGTCATTATCAAAAATCGTAATTCTATGCAAAACGTGTTTGTTGAACGATATAATTATTATAATTAGGTTTTAATATAACTGTAATTTAAATGTGTGTACCTACCTTGCATTAATTAACAACATTTCATCATTTGTCTTCATTTAAATAGAATATTAATGTTTTTAATAATGTTTTTTAATCGCTTTTAATTTGATTTATCGAAATTTAAAACAAGTGGCACAATTTTTAAATACAAAATTAATTTCTAATAATTTGTAACTTAGAATATTTTACAAATACAAGTTTTTGAAATATAAGGAATAACAATTTTACTTCTCTTCTTATTCTGAACGTTTCGGTCTTTCAAAGGTTTTTGTTGCTATTTAAGTTGCTGCATAATGTCTTTTAGAGAGCATAATTATAATCTTCCCTTATATAGTGTTAGCAACGCATAGCAACGACAGAACATCATTATTTTTAAAATTTTTAAATATTCTCAACAAAACAAAAACATGTAGAATTATTGAAATTTTCATAACTTGCAAATAAAATTGAAAATTACGGTCGAATATACAGAACTGTTCATAAGACGTTTGAAAGAACAAATATCTTTGCATGTGTTGATCAAATCCACTCGGGTTCACTTTCATATTTGCAGCTGTTGAAATTAGTTATGAAAATATTTATTTTATAATGAAACTAGCTGACCCGGCGAACTTCGTACCGCCTTAGCGTAAATTTGATGCACTACTTTATTTTGTATAGCGGACCTATTATTTGAACTGGAATCTATAATATCCTTCATATAAAAATGAATACCTATTTCCCTGGTCTCGTCATACCCGAGAAGGACTTTACTAATTTTATTAAATATTGCCCCCCCCCCAGTGCTCTCTCCACCCTGCCCGCCGCGATGCCCGGCGCGCTTTTCAGACTGCTTCGCAAACAACGGCCACGGCGCTATGGCGGTTTTGTTTACTTTTTGAATTTTTTAATTCGTAATATCTTTTGAATGGAAAGTCCAATTTAAATAATTTAAAAACTATTTTATAGGTAGTTAAATGGTCTTCACCATAAAATAATTTATTTGGATAAGGATTAATATAAACACATAAATAGCATGGTTTGAATTTGGTTAGCATTTTCATTAACGTTTAAAATGAAAAAAGTTGTTGTAGTGACATAACTACAATAGTTGGACATATGCTACCGCGGAGTTTTTTGTAGACATTATGATGTTCTTCAATATTGTTGTACATTATTTTGTTCTATCGCTAATAGTTTCGGCAGCGCATTCGACGAAAGACATTTTAAGACTCATTTTTCTACACCTTCGGTTACATTGTTCAAATTTTACCAAGGATCCCTAATTTTTTTCAAAATGAAATGTAGCCTATGTCAAATAGGAAGAATGTAGCATTCTATTGGTGAAAGAATTTTTTATATCGGCCCAGTACTTTTTGAGCCTATTCATTACAAACATACAAATCTTTCCTCTTTATAACATTAGTGTAGATTATCTTTTTACACCTAAAAACAATTTTGTTTATTATTTTTTTTATTGTTTTTTGCTATTGTGTGTAGTTTTACCAGTTATTAGGACTAAAATATTAAACTATAATTATAATAAAATTGATGTTCCTTTGCTCTATGACAGTTCTCGAACGCAAATGACTTATTTTAAACAAAAAATGTATTTTTTTGTAAGTTTTTTCAGAAACTATAAAAAAACTGTATTATATACAGTAAGGGATAGAGTACGATTTTTCTTCGATGGGGGACAGCTTTTTATTCACATTAGATGCGCAGCGGTACTGTTGCTTAGCGACGCCACAGATGGGCTTCACCCATTGGTGTAAGATTATCGTTATCACGAGTTGGCGCATCTAAGAATGACTCAGGTGTTCTTTTCTTAGAGTAATCGAGCTCTACAAGATATTTGAACACCTATTAAACTCAAGTTATTACAACCCATAATGTTAAAAAAGGGCGCTATAATCATAAACATTAAAGATTAAGGGAGTTTTTGATGCCGAGCTATTGCAAATAAAAATTTTTTCCTCTGTTGACAGTTTATCTTTCAGTTAGATTAAAAATCTAAGAATATGGGTTGATAGAAAATTAAGTTTTGTAGATCTTCCAAATAAGATTGCTTTTATGAATTGAGTCAGATTGCAAAAAATGAAAAAAATGAGTCAGATTGCAAAGAAAGGGCCCAAATCCTTAGATTTACACGTCCCAACATTTATTACATAAAAAGCAACATTTGAATGAACTTAAACTGAAAAATGGGATTTATCTATTAAGTTTAATAGATGTAATAAAAAAGATGTTTTTGGGATTTAGAGAAATACCATTTGCACAGATATACGTACATTTTTGGGAATAATAATAAATTTATCAAGGGGCTTTGTTTGTTTTGGTAATTTTGTATATTGTTTAAGTTTGTATAAGTTTCTCTGACTTTACAAGGCAATTATATTATATTATACAATACACATTGTGGGAAAATGAGTTTAACCTTTAGATTTTTCTAAAAGTATTCTTTAGGTGATTACGATTTATCTTTGATACACCTCGTTCATATTAAAGTCCCATTACGTTTTAATGTATCAAAATTTTTAATCTACTGTTATTGGATTATTGCATTAATAGTCACTAATTGTGTCCAAAAAATGTAATGATCAGCTGCTGGTAATGTGGCACTTCCAGGAAAGATGTTAATTTAAAAGAAGTGTTAAAACTAGAAAATTATCAATCAACCGTGGCATGGCTATTAGAATGGAGATTGATTGTTTTTATTTAAAACCAAAGAAGATTTTTTCTTGTTTTGGGCAACATTTTGAGATATTTTATAAATCTTGGAATAAGTAAATTTTATAAATTTTTTCTTCTATTTTTTATTTGTTTTACGAGGTTTTTCTCATGCATTTTCATTCTCTTTTGAGCTCTTGAGCTATTATTATTATTGTTAATTTAATGTCTATTTGGTTCTGGTTCAAAATGTTATTTTGCAAAGCAGCTATTACTTATGAAATTATTTTGGCTTAATATTAATTTTTTATATTCTTTAACTTATTTTTTTTATTGGAAACAGTTTTATTGTTTTTATCATATTTTTAAATTTACTGAACACCACTTCTTTATTTTAATTGAGTTTTTTAACAGATGGCTGATTATATGAATGGACTTACAGATTTTAAAAAAAGCTTCTAATCCAAACACCGATTTCTTTTTGTTATGTGATAGTTATAGTAGCATATTTTTTAACTCTTGTCTTAGACCTACCAATTGCCAGCCAAAGTATTTTTAAAATATATATTTTTTGTATTTTGCAACGTTTAAGAAGCTATTAAAACACTAAAAACGATTCGTTTGAAAAATTTGAGATTGCTTATAGCACTGGGACAATTTAAATTTTCTATGTTGGCAACATAAAATGTCAATTAAGGGAAAAAAATTCAACAAAATGTATTACGTTTTACTCAAGGTTCTCATTTCTTTTTTATAAAAACATTCCAACACATTGCTAACGTCAGTCATCTTTTATTAAAAATTGTCTTTTCATAGCTATCGTAGTTTACGTTTTTGAAGAAATAGAAAGGGGAATTCTGTGTAAATTGAAGAAGACTCTTAAGCTTTGATTGGCTTTTAAAACTTGCTCTTTAATATATTATTATAAAACATTTTTTGCAATAATGAAACGAAAGTGAAGAATTTTTAAAGAAGTTATTTCTTTTTTTATTTATAATTGGAAACTTTTGTGTTATTATTTATTGCTGTGAAAAATTACATGATGGCATTTTAAATATCATAATGACGTGTTGAAAAAAAATATTTGCTTTATCAATTTTTGCTTAATAAAACAGCTGATTTTAGGTTTTTTTTACTCATGTACATACAACAAAGGTAGGTACAACTGACGTCAATTTTATCTGTTTTTTTTCCTAGATTTTTGTAATTGTTTCAGTCTTTTTGCGGATTTTATGTCAAAATACATATTTGTTTTGACGTTTGCTTTATGTGGTCTATACAAATTTTTATTTGTTTGTTTTTATTTTAATAAAAGTAAATTTCTGTTGTGTTTTTCAATTGTGTAAATATTTTTCAGCTTGATCTGTTTTTATTTTTTATTGTATGGTTTTCATTAGGTAAATTTGGAGTTTCACTCTACTAATTTGAAAATTATCTCTTTTCTAAACTGTGTAGGTTATAAAGAAGACCAATTTGGTGTCCTAACCAAAGAAGATAGATTACGTGATAACTTGGTTGTCCAATCAGCGATTCAACTCTGGTTTCGAATTGTATCTATCAGAGTAATAAACTATTTGCATTTGTAAACATATAGAAAACATTTTTTTTCTCAAAAAATGTTTGATGCAAGGCTGCTTCTTTTAGATCTGGTTAGTACGTGGGCTATGTAATTTAAAGGTTTCTATCGTCAATAGCTGACAATTTTTTTTCTAGTTGTAATTTCATTTTTCTGCAATCTTCTTTTCGCTCCATGCAGAGTTTTGCTATGGTTATTTTTAAACAAAATATGAACAATTTCTATTTTTGTTTTTGGGATTTTTTGGTCCTCGTGCAGAGTTATGCCAAAGTAAATTAAAAAAAAAGAGTAAAACAGAATTTATATCTTTGTCTCAGTTCTTTTGTAGTTGAATTTTGATGGTTATTTGTGTAACCTTGTCTTTGCATAACAATTTAGTTCTAGCTAATATTGTCTATTTTTAATTTTTTTACTTTTTTTTACAGCTATTTAGATAGTACTTGTATACGCTTTTTAGGATCAATTAATATTACGTGTGGTTCTCTTTTTTTTTTCTGTATTGCTATATTTTGTGTAAATATATTATGGTCTATGAAGACATTATTATTTCAGGATTCACTGCTAATATTTACTCCTTGCAGCCTATATTTTTTCCTTGTTGTTATTAGAGTAGTTTTTTTTTATTTCTTTGAGATCTAGTGCTTCAGGGCGTCAGTTAATGTGACTGATACATTTTTTTTTATTGTTTGTTGGTTTTTTAAGAATGACACACACATGGATAATTTGTAGACATTGATTTAAGATATAGAAATTTAATATAGTCTATGAATTAATTATTTGTCAAATTTGGACGCTTCTAATTCAGTCATGTTTCGAGAACTGCGAAGAGACTGTATTTGTTTTTGATCCAGACAATTGATTTTTGCACAAATTTTAGCTTTTGTACAAACTTGTGGTATATACAATATGTTTGCTGAAAAATTTACTGGGGTTGACAAAAGTTTTTTTTTTAAACAATTGCAATAATTAATAATATTAATAATAATGTTTTTAATAATTATGACAATGTTATTGGAAAAGTAATATTGTCATTATCATTAATTGTCAATCACATCAAAGGGTTGAACAGAATAATAATTACATATATTTGCTCTTGCACAATTAATATAAATTGTATAGAATAACAAATTATCAAGTTCTACAACAAATAGCTAGATTATTGTATTTAATTTCTCTGACCGTGAAGCCATTCTGATTCTTCGCTTTGAAATGGTTGGTAAAACGATTCTATTAATATAGTTTTACCACTTGCCAAAAACTTGAGATTTTGTGACTACTATGTAGTTATCATATCATTATCATTTTATCAGAAGATAAAAAACACAAAATTTTTATTGCATTCTATTTTATCATATTTATTTAATTGCGAACTAGGTGAAATGATTTAATTTAGTTGCTACAGAAAAATCAATTCTAAAAATTAGAGCACTGTAATAGTTATTTACATAAAAGTCAGGAAAATTTCACATTACTGAGGAGGAGCTAAATTGAAATACAAGGCACTTTGTGCCAAGTATTTTAAAGCTCCGAGTCAAGTAAGAGATTTTACTGACGTGTTTTGTATTAAATTTTTCCGGAAATCGTAAAAAAAGACGAAATTTACAAATTTTAGAATTTTTTTTACAAATTCCACAAAAATCAAGTTTGTCAATTTTGTTGGCAACTATAGTTACTAGAGTATCTTTTTTATTTTGCGTCTTGTAAAGTTTTTACAGTACTAGTCCGGAAAACTCAATTTTCCTGCGCGTAAATAAGCAGGAAAATGTGATTTCCAAGACGATTTCCGGAAAAAATTTTTTCAGTTGTTGGTTTAGCATTACTCACTTTTTATTTGCTGACAAATGTGATTTTTGTATCAAAGATGTAAATTAATTAATTAATTCACGATATTGATCTTTTATTAATTAAATAATTAATTATTAGTAGCACTGTTTACCTCTTGGAAAGATGCTGAAAGGCAGTGTTTCAAAAAATTACAATTTCTAATCGGATTAGAGCGCTAGGAAATATTTCTGGTTTCTACAATAATAAATAAATTAAGATTAAATCAATGTCGGAATATGTATGTATATAGATTTGAGTTTCAAATGCATATCTTTGATGGTATGTTTTTATGATTGTTAAGCAAGATATACTTTGTTCTCTAATAATCTCAAAATATGGCATTCTCCTACGATCGAAGACGCCTTGAAACCATTTTGGAAGTGGAAAGCTTTCAGTTATAAACAACAAGTCTGGCTCAGATAAGTCCGATATGATCTTGAAGGTTTTTAAAAACTCCGCTAACTTTAGACTAAGAATCATTAAGATAAAGCCACAGATTAATGGAAAACTGTAGCGGAAAATTTTATGTAAAAATTACACTACTTTATATCATTTCTGATAAGTTTAAAAATACGGTAGCTTCCAGGTATGTACGACGAGCCAACGCAAAAAAAATTAGAAAAATAATTATATTTTTTAAAAAGACGACCATTATTTCCTCGTTTTTATTGTTTCTTTTTTCCGTTGGGACGGGGTCTTAATGAAACTTTTAAATGCTGTTCTAATTACATGGTTCATAAAATAAAAAATATATGCAAAGAGATTAGAGGGGTAGGTAGTCTGTTAATCGGTTAAAATATGAGATGTATTGAATGATAATGCTGTACCACATATTTAATACACACTGCTATTATGAAATATACTCTATAATCTGATAAATGTAACAAAATATGGTGGCATCAATAATGATATTTTTCGAGATAATAACAAAATTTGAGTTAAAATTACAAAATACAATCAATGTTCTGAAATAAACTCATAATGAATTTCCTACGTCATGATTGTTGTTAGAGATTATAATATTAATTGTCAAAATAAGTCATATGCGGTAGGTTTTACAGATCATGATGACCACTTGTCAAATTAATTTTTTTTTTCTAGTTCTCGACCATTCAAATACTTTTTGTTTGAATACAAAACAAAATTTAATCTATAGTAATAACATTACCAGCACAAGCCTTAGCATAATATAATAATATCTGAAAGAGGACGAGGCACCTTGTCACGATGTGATGTGACTGTGGCGGTGTAGAACAGAGCGATGAGATGATAACGACACTTAAAAGCTATCGCTACAAGAGTATGATGTGGCACATAGCACAGCAGGCGTAGCGTCGACAGAAATTCAATTTAAAATCCGTCCGAACAAAAAGACTACCGCTGTGATTCAATCACGATCGCCTTTTACCAATTACCTATCACTTTAATGTTATCGGAAATCTGTTACTGCTTGTAATGTACACCAGAAAGACGGATCATTGGATTTGGGGAGTACAAAAAATTCCAGCACATAAAGCCCACACTTAAATTGAAACTAACCAACTGAATTCTCAAGTAGGTACCATCTTTGTTAACCGTAAACTTAAATTCTTCCCAAGTAAAGCTTACAAACAAACTGATAAAGTAATGAGTTCTAAACTTTAATAAATAATGCCTTATTGCTATACAACTTTTTTACGTTATTAAAATATTGTCTTTTTACCACTATATATTGTGTACGTGGTAGGTGAGCCTCCTGTAGATTGTCATTGACTGCTTTTTCTTCTTCTTTTATCAGTTCTTTTATTATCTATCTTTTACTCCTTTCATCTCCATTTGTCAAGTCTTTTACTTTTCTTTGTTCCTCATTCTCTCAAATGCCTATACGTCTCTTTCTCTTCTCTCCGCACACTCTACATACCTTTATTTTCTCATCCATTTTATCACCCTGCCTAAACCTTGTAATCATTGAAATCATGTTTTTTTTTGTTTTCTCGCTCAAAACAAACATTCTGGCACATTTTCTGTTATCTTGTTTCTATATTTTAGAAAAACGTACGGATAGTATGACCAGCGAGACGCAGAACTAAATTGTTGGATTTTCAAAAATTTACTCTACATGAAGCGCTTTCACCCTTTATTTTTCGACGAAGCTTATTTTCACTTAAATGGGCACGTCAATAAGCAGAATTTAAAAACATCAAAAGTCTTTATTTTGTTTTGCGTTTCCGCATACGGAATCATCGGCTTCTATTTCTTTGAGTTCTTAAATTCCGACCGATACACAGCCATGTTACGAGATTTTTTTACTTTCGCAACTGCAAGGATTTGAGACCTACAATTGTTCCACATAGTTTCAGCAAGATGGCGCGACAAGTTATATATCTCAATAGAAGAAAACTTATTACTGCGTGGCTGCCTAGAAATCCAGATTTGACTCCACTAAATTGTTTTTTGTGGAGATACGTGAAGAGCGAGTTTATTGCCTAACTAAAAACCAACACCCAAGAAGAAAGGCCGCTATTTCACCAGCGAGCTTTTTTACTCAGATGTGTGCAGCGTGTGCAGATAAGGAATGTTTGCAGCGTGATGATGTACACCTAAAAAAATAATTTTTTTCGGTGTACATCTATATAAAACTCTAAAAACTCTAAAAACTCTATATGGCTAGTAGCGTGGTTTTTGTTCATAATTTTTATTTGTACAGTGTATTTTTTTTTATTTCATATCTAGCTCAAAAGTCTAAGTTGTCTTTGAATTTCTTAAAAAGACAAAACTGTGCAAACGCATGGCTCTATAATGTAAAGATTTTGAAGTATTTGTAGGTTGCAAGCACCAGATTTTATTCAAATTTTGGCATATTAAGTAACAAATTCACTTGAAAATTAATGAGCAAAAGATTAAATAAGTATTCTACGACTGAGTAACGTAAAACTGCTAAATAAAAACAAACAAATAAAAAATATATATGTAATAATAAAAAAAAATTAACTTAAATAAAACAACAGAGAGCAAACATAGCATTAGTAACTTGGGACCCTTTTAAAATTTTTTGCAATAAGTTACGACATATAAATATAAAAGATGACATATATTTTATATCAAATATTTTAATGTTAACTAGATCTGCATAATCTTTTAACTACTCTGTATGTGTGGTTTTTAAATGCGTTCAAAGACAAATTTTTATTATTTTTTAAATGCATTTTTGGTAGAGTATTCTAAGGGGAGAGCTTTTTAACCTCATAGTTTTTTGAGGTTAAATATGGATTTAAAAGAACACGTGGTTTTTGTTGTGTAACTTTTTATTTTGATATATCTTGTTTTAAATGTTGGTGTCTATTATATAACGCTAGAGACCTTTTAGTCAAAGTCTGGCCAAAGCTGCCATTTTGTATCACAATAAAACGAAGGAACTTAAAAATGAAGTATGTCACAACGAAAGAAAGTAAAAGAGGAGTGAACCAAGAAGAGAAAAAAAGCAGAAACAGTGTCTGGAGACAATTCATGTTGTTTTGCTTTATATCCATATATATAATAGAAAGTCGTGTTTGTTACAACACTTATAACTCGAGAACGGCTGGACCGATTGCCATGGTTTTTGATTTGTTGGATTTGTTTCCGTCCCGAATAGCAGAATACATCTTAAAAACAATGAAAACTCAATATGTGTAATGAATACTTAATCATTTCAATAGATGCTGATTTGTTTATTACATGTCAAACATTTGTTGTCCAATCCTGTCAAATAGTGTAACAACTATTTTTTTTTGAAGCTTATGGCCTGGTTGCTGAGACCTCTAAGCCACAACTTTGTTTTTTTCTGAATACATCATGTATGCGTTCAGAAATTTATTTTTTGTAAAATGTCTTCAAAGTTCAGGTACTGTTATATTTGTTTTTAATTCCCGAAAATAATACCTAAGATTTATTCTACAGTAAAAACATAAAATCATCGGAAAGGAAGGAACGGAATTTAGGAAATACAAAATCAGTTGGTTTACCAACTGATTTTTCCTTAATCTTATAACCTTTAGGTTATAAGATTAAGGAAAAAAAATCTACAGGTTAACAAAAGTGTAAATGTCTTTTTATAGGTTGTCTATGATTTTTCTTGATAAGCTATTCATACGTAGTGGTTATTTACTCTTTGAGCTATTGTCTATGTCTCAAAAATTCAGGCACTGTTATTATATTTGGTGGTTTTATGCGAGTGCACATTTTAATAACAATGCCGCGTCCTACAAGATCTAATCTTTCCCAGCGAAGCCGTAATGCAATTAGGCAACGGAATATTGCGAGTCAATTATCTGATGAAAAACGAGAAATTGCACGCGTCGATACTTAAAGGAAAATTTAAAGATGAGGAAGTTTTTATTCCAAGGATTCTGATGATTCCAACGGATATGCCCTTTGAGTTTAAACGAATTCAATTCCCGATTCGTCTTGCCTTCGCCATGACGATCAACAAATCACAGGGCCAATCCTCGACTATTTGTGGCCTCAATCTAGAAAATGCATGTTTTTCTCATGGTCAATTGTACGTGGCATGCTCACGTGTCGGCAAACCATCTGCTTTATTTGTCCTTGCGCCTGACCAATAAACAAAGAATGTCGTTTACCACAAAGTGCTTGAATGAAAATCCTATTAATGAATTAATCCGAGTTTTATTTTTTTTTCCCCAATCTGCACAACATAGTTTTCAATCATTTTTTTCATTTGAAGTACTTAATTATTATTTTTTTTTTATTTTTATTCTCATTCTGTATGTTTTCATCATCATTCATCATAATAAAATACTTTTTTGTTTCTATCTATATAAATATATTATTTTGTATCATTGTTTTACGTTCATCAAAGCCTAAATTACTTCAGCTAAAAAGTAACACGACATTCATTGACTGTTAGGTGGTACGAAGTTCGCCGGGTCAGCTAGTAAGTACATATAAGGAAAATGTTGGCTTCAAACACATATTCTTATTCGAGAAATGTTCACCCTAAATATCACTCGTACTTGGAGAAAGTTTTTCATTACAGCTTGTTGCTTGTTGCCATTACACCGTGTTACCAGATTGTTGCCTAATTATCAACAAGTTTTTATGTAAATTTGAAATAATTTTCAACTACTCGTTGGTATTTGTTACTAGATTTACTCAATAATTTAATAGATTTTATACTCATGTTTCAACAGTTTTTGTACCATAAAAAAGCAAAAGTGGTGTTAGTTTTTGACAAATCAAAATAACAAAAAATCAGCTAACAGCTTTACAAATTGTTAATTCTGATGCACTAATCTGATTACAAGTGATACTACGAAAGTAAATTAGTTAAAAAATTTGTTAAGTTCCGATACATCGTTGCATATAACGACTTTGAGACGGACATTTGTCACTTATCCAGAGGTTTAAGAGATTATTCACAAAGAATGCTTTAATATCACTATATAAGTTCAATCTTTTTTTCGTCGTCAAGGGAGGCTCTGAGCTTCTTGTTGACGATACAGAGAGGCAAAAAAGTTTTGACTTGCGTCACTGAATCAGTTTGTCCAATATAAAAATATAAAATTATAGCGAACGCTGTTGCAAAAAGTTGGAAACCCATAATAAGTGAGCGCATTTTTTTTTTATTTCTATCATAAATTACGTGTCTAGATCATTCATAATTGTTTGACAGAGTTTATTATGAACCTTTGTTTGAAAAGAATTCTTATTGTATCTAATACAGTTTCTTTGTTTTTATTTTTGACTTCAACTATATGTGTCTTGAACTTTTTGTAGTTTCATGTGTTCAATATAGAATCTTTGCCTGATACTTTGCTTACGTAAATTCTGTTGTACATTTCAAATGTTTATTCCTCCATACGTATTTTTTTAAATTGTAAAGTACTTTGTCTTTACTATTACTATTAATTCGGTTTGGATAATGTAGACAGGGAGTCATTTTAAAAATTGGCTATCTGCGGGAAAAAGTGTACTAAAGGGCAGTTTTTCTACAAGCTGTGGGCCTGTATGTGAGTTGGCACGAAACTGTAGCATTTCTTAGCATTGCAATACCTCTTCTTGATTGCTGAACTGTTGTAGAGTTTGAGTCACTGCTTACATTATGTCAACCGGACTATAATTGTTGTCACTTCTGTGTTTTTCTTTTATTTTCATGATACCATTGTCTTTGGTGAGGTAATCTATTGCTAAGCTAACTTTATTGATAAAGGTAACTGCTTGGAAATCAAAGTTTTCCCTAAAGGGGCTGTTTGTGTGTCATAAAACTTTAGTCTCTAAATCATTTTGTTGTTCTACAATAGATAGATTTATTAACGCGTAGATAGTACAGCTATTGACAATCGAGAATTTAGAGAGAAAGAGTACAATATTCTCATGCGAAATAGGTAGGTGATATTAATGTAGCGAACAGGATAACTCCATGCATCCAACGCTTGTGATAAGTGTTCGCGATGCTTTGTTTTCCATTTCGAGTCCGGATTCGTTTCCTGATCAAGCGTTGTACTGTGGCTGAAGACATGCCGTCGACCAGGAAATGAATTTTAGCGCAGCCGTGCCCGGAATGCGTTATTCGCCTTTTCGTTGAGCAATATCGTCGCGTCCGTGTCTATCCTTCCATTCGAATAAATTTTAGCTGGGATGATTCTTCAACTTTAACTTTTGTCTTAACACGCTTGCCAAAACTTTGTGTCTGACTCAATAAGCAAAAGATGTGGAGTAATGGCTTACATTTTTTTTTTATGGTTATGGTTAGTCTTTAACATGACTGCCTTAATCTGTTTTTGATACTCGACAGCATACACAATTATTTTGTGAACACTTTGACACACTAAGCTCACCTTTTTTCAATAACAAACAGGAAAAGACAACCCTTCATCATTTTTTTTGAGTTATCGGAAGAAAAGAAACAATAGTCTTCTAATAAATTCTTTAAACGAAAGAATCTTAAGCTAATTAAAAACTCAAAATGATACAATGATACAATATTTATAACTTTGACTTAGCTGTTAGATGTCCGTTCTAATATTTTGGATTTCTGGAGATTCTGGTAAGTTGCTCTCTTTCTGGTTTATTGAAAATGTTTGCCGATAGCCAAAGATGTGTCTTCAGAAGATTGAAATTAATTAATTCAGCCTTGGTGGACTTGATTTAGTTACTAATCATTTTCTAGAGACTAAACCCTTTTAAGAAAAAAAGGAACTCTATTTGTTTGAATGAACCAGTCTTTCTAGAGTAAACTTTCTATTCTACGAACCACTTGAACCAAAGCAATATTTTCACACTTTAGGCTTAACTTCGTACATTTTTATTTATTTCAACACTTTTTGATCATTTTTAACTTGATTGACTTACTAGTGTCAGTTAACCATCTTTTTTTCGGCAATGTTATTCAAAATTATTTCTGTTACACATTCTAAACCTTTTCTTATTTTCATGTTTCCGCCATCTCTCTCTTGCCTTTGCAAAACTCGTTGTTGCCTTTCTTTTTCTCAGAAGTACAACCATTTCCAGAATAAATCAAGAGAGTTTCTAGATATTCTAGCGCTTTTTAAAAGTTTTTTTAAATCTTTGATTTTCTCGGTGGTTTTAATAATGAGCACAATTTACAGTATTTTGAAAGGAATTAGTTCATAATTTTGATAATACATAATTTGGTTTGAGTACCTAATTTTTGAATTTTTTAGGTAGAAGTTCATTTGCATTCAACTCTTCTGTTTCTTTCTGAGCTTCAGGAGGAGTACAAAATTTACTATCGCTTATTATTTTAGATTTGTAATGTTATTTGAATTATTATTATAAAATGTTCACAAAGTAAAATTTGTACGAGGCAATTTTTCACCTCAAGTCTTAACTCATTTGTTTTCAAATTTAAAGGCTTTTTGGTTTTTAATAGGTATTTTGAGTATAACTTTAATTTAGATTTTTATATTATTAAAAAATTGAAAACTGGGGCTAGTAGTGAAAAACCAATATGTATATAAATCATGGGAGAAAACATTATTATAGCGTTTTTATTATTATTCTCGGAATAGTGCAGTTTGCTATGAAAAAAAAGTTGTATATACTTGGCGCATATCTAATTACTATGAACTTAACATCTATAGTATTTTCATGTTAAAGACGAAGTGGCGGTAAACAATATTAGGTGCACAAGCCTGTCTACCCAGCCAATTACCGCACTTTCTGCTACGTCATGTGATGGTTCAACCAATAGAAACGCCAATGATGTTTAATCCCGTGATCATGCCTTTCTTGTTTACATTTTACATCCCTTTTGCCTTTAACTTGAAAATACTATAGTACTATTTACCACATTTACGTGAAACTTGCGTCCTTCAAAACCTCGCTCAAAACTAAAATTGATGTATTTTTAAAACTTTACGAGGAACTCATTATTTTCAACGATTATGGGTGGTCAAGCTTTAGTTGGAATGACCTAATCAATAGAACATTTTTTTATTTACATATTTCTAAATAAATTTTAAATTTTTTTCATAATTTTTTTCGAATATTTTGTGTTAGGGGAGTACTAATTAATTAATATTTAGTTATCTATTTAAATTAGTTGTTCTAAAATATTGGAACAATGGCTAATTTATGGATGTTTTTTAAAGTCTAGCTCAACAAAACTTGTAAGGACGCATTATTATTAGTAGCCCTATTCTTCTAAGAATTGCTCATTTTAATATAAATGCAAATGAGAAGAAATGTCTTTCTTATCTTTAATAATCCATTGCTTTCTGCAGACATATAATTAAGTTTTTTTCAAAATATAACTGATCCAAAATTTAAACCTTGACGACTACTTTGTTAGAGTTATCGAACAGAACAACATCTTAATAACAGCTTACTGATGATAGCTTCCAAAATGAACTAATGAGGTCAAAAAAGTCAATTTTTAACAGGAAACTACATTTTTTTTAATGACAACTTGTTCGGAAATTGTTATATTTGCATTTAAGATAGATTACAGTCTAGGTTTTTTAATTACTTAAAAGCTTTTGTCTATTATTATTGTTCATATGGTAGCCCTGCTCCAGCTTGTACAATATAAATGTGTGAACTTCTTGATAACAACTTAGAGATCAATCTTTGTACCACTTCACACACGGTTTACATCAAGAATTACATCACATTTCTGTGATAATGGTCATTTACAAGGTAATTTATATGCAAAGAAAACTATTAAATAAGCTGGTTATCTGATACAGATTGAATTGATTACCGATAGAACCAGGGTCGGCCGGCGAGATAATTAAATTGGAGTTGAAAAGTTTCAGAAAATCAGCTACTGCTTCAAAAATAATTTATTATTTACTGCATTTATCCATTTTTACATTGTAAAAGCATTAATTCCCTAAACGTCTTTACAAAAAAAACTAGCTACTGTAAACTATGTCTGGTCATAAATTTAAAAGCTGACCTAGATGTGTTAAAAATGCCAAAAGAATGTTTAACCATCCATGACAGATTTACAAGAACTATCGGTCTTCCTACTACCCACTAATAGAAAAAAAATATCCTTGGTATCCAATCAGGGTTGTTAATGTGTTCATTAATAAAAACTTATAATAATAATAATAATTTTTATAGTAAGATTTGTCAATCCGTTATTTCAATTATATTACCAAAATTGTTTTTTTGCAAATTTTTTCGAGGAGCTTAAATTAAAACCAAGCGCAAAGCTTTATTCTGGCAACGTTTTATTTAAATTTTGAGTTTTTCCAAGCCGTCATTTGCAAATTTTTAATTAAAAACATTAAATTGGTGATGTAGTTTTGTTTGTAATACGAAGAACTAGATTTATTACAAGATTAACAATATTCTAAGAATAACAGAATTTATGTGTACAAACACTTATGGCTAGACGAAAACTATCTTCTCTTTAGAAAAAGACTTCTGCTGGCTGGAGTTCAAACTCATGTTACTTATTCCAGACTCCGAACGCACTATCTTCAGCCACCTGGCTGCCGAGCGACCCGAGCTCGGTGGCCAGGTGTGGTGGCCATTAATGTGTTTAATTTTTTAAGTGAACGTTTTTTTAGTAAATTGATTATTCTAAAATGCTGGTAAAGTGTTTAATAGAGGTTGTATGTCTTACTTCACAAAAACTTCAAACTATTTAAAAAATTATTCTGAATACCTTGCTTATTACTAGAAAATAGGTTCCACTATTCGTTAATGGAGCTCCATTCAACCATTGAGTAAAGGAATATATCCCTTTACTCAATGATTCAACTAAGAGAAAAAGAAATAAGATCTAAAATGTATGTGACTTTTAGAAAGGTGTATTTTTGTAGTAACACCTTTTACTGTAAAAATCTACTTATGTTGGTTTATATAGAAAATTTGATTATATTATTAATTGTTAAGAAAGAAATTGTTCTCTTATATAATAAGAACGACTCTTAAACGACAACTTGTGATCAAATATAACTTCAAAATCAACAACTGACAAAATGTTGCTGCTCACACTATAATCGTGTTTCAAACTAATATTTTTGTTGAAGAAGCTGATTTTCTGGCAATTATCTACATTGATGATGTAGCCTATTATGATGGGTCATACAATGAGTCAAAATTATGTCACAATTATTTGCAATCTAAAGTAATATTAATAATGGCAAATAATTTGTGTAAACTTTAACACGGTGAAAGAATTGTCTATTCAATTATAACACTATTTTAATAAAATATAAAATAGAACAAAGATAAAATGGTTCAACATTTGTAAATGTAAGACGTCTAGAAATCACGGTTGATTCGAACGAAGTGTCCCAATGATCTCTTCTCATCCTCATCCCTTTTTCCTCCCCTGGAATGTCTATAAGGCAAAAGTCTGGACTATATCCGTCATCACACTTGAGTCGTCTCGCTTCAATTTATGATAATCGTGCCGGAATGAGATTCTTCTACGTTTTAATCGTCGATTGTTAACATTTGTCACCGTAGAATAGAAAGTTGGCGATATTTGAAGCAAATACAAAAATTATTAATAAAAAGTAGAAATAAAAGTGGACCTGAACTCGAGCCTTGAGACACACCAGATGAAGCTGTAAACGCTTTTGAGACATAATTACTTATTTTGACATTTGAATACGAAGTAAGAGGCATTACGACAACCTATCAACGCAGTTCTTTTTAAACTCCATCATTTCAATGTAAGCAATAATGATTCACGATTTACCCTATCAGAGTTTTTGGAAAAATCAGTATGAATACAACCAACAGAATTTCTGTTCTCAAATACAACAAACCAAATTGAACTAAGCTTGATAAGATGGATTATTGTTAGGAAAACCTTGGTGATTATTAGAAATAACCTAATAATAATAAATACATTATACATTTTTTGATGCCGATGATGTAACTTGAAACATTTATATGCTTATTCAACGTGCTCAACATTAATAAATTAATATAGAACTCATTTCAATAAATTTCACATAAATAAGAACAATTTGTAATTTAGTAGTCAATAGATCAATGCTCTGATAATTGGTTAATGACAGTGATTGATTTAGTTTCAATTTGGTAGTTATAATTAAACACTATTAAAACAATTAAATAATACCGGAATGTCTAAAGTTTTTTCAATTAATCTTTATAGAAGTTTATTGTTAAATTAATCATTTCTATTGCTTGATTAATTATTATAATTTTTTTTGCTTAAAATTAAATGACAGATCACACCTATTTTCGGTATTGAAACTGAAAGACTTTTATTTGTATATTTAAATCGGCTTGACTCTACTTTAGATAAGAAATTTTATTACATTAATTTTTATCTTTGTAAAGTAAACTCCAGCTAATAAAGCTAGTGAATTTATAAAACTTTAAAGCACAGCTTTTATCAGTAAAAAAATTTGTAGTGTTTAAACTAACACCGATAGTGATAACAGCTTTCATCTTTCAATTGATTAATTCATAATTGATGATAAGTGGATTTAATATTCATATATTGATGAATCATTTCGAATGAATAATATTACTAGATGATAATAAGTAAATATTTGATGGTACGTTTGCAGATCTAAAGAAATTTGCCGAATTTTATAAATTAATTAACCGATTAACTGGTTTAATTAATTAAGTGCATAAGAGGCGGAAGCAACAACATTTTTGCTGTTGTTGATAATGTTACAGACTTAGACAACCGAGAGACGTCCGTGTTAAAGTCTGTATTAGTTTTAGATACTTTTTGCATATTAGACCTAGACGATTTCGGGCAAGGAAAGGGACATGCAGACTTGGCTGGCGGTATTTTCTACGAAAAGACAAAAAAACCCAAAAACATTATCATTATATCAAATCATAAACATTACGCTTTTGATATGATTTGATCATTGGGGATGTTAGACGCTACATCACCTTGACTTAAATCCTATTGAAAATATTTGGAGTATTGTGTAAAATCATGTTGCAACACTAGCGTCAAATTATTCGATATGAGAGAGCTTACAGATAAAAACTTTTAGTAGCGCGGCTGAGTAATAAGTAACCACAGTAAGTATAAAAAACTGGGTTAGCCGCTAACTGTTAAGTACAAAAAGTCAAAAAAAAGACGTTTTACAATGATTTAGTTTGACGGATTTATATTATTTATGAAAATCAAAGGTTTTTCAAGATACACTCGGTATATATATAAAAAGCATGAAAAAGATTCGCATTTTTGTAAAGGGTATTTTTTCTCATGTCTATCTTATTTAAATCAAAATTTAAAAAAATTATCAATTTAATATATAAAAAATGTAAAACTTTGTTAGCCTTGGAAATATAGTCGCCATCTATTGTTAGCTCTTTTCCGCCTAAACTTTGGCCAAAAATTAAGTATAAATTTGTAATAATTGCTAATATAACATTTTTAATTGGAAAAGAATACATTTTAATAAGAAAAATACTACAGGTTGGTAATAATTCGCGGACATTTACTACCTGAAGGTTTTTAAAAATCGTTTTCCGGTTTGGAGGAATTTTATTAAAAAGAGTCACTACTGCAAGTGACAAATCGCTAATAACATCATTTTCCATGCTAATTTAGTTTGATTTTTCAGAATTAAATGGTTCATTTTTTTAATATTTTGATATAAATGTAAGTGGGCAAATGTTACAAAATTGAATTCTGAAAAAATCTTGTTTTGAAAATGATCAAATTTGACCTTTTGTGCTATTAAAAAAAATTACGTTAGTCTTCGTTTTTCAGAATATCAATATACTTTGTGTTCACATTAATTAAGAGTATATATATTTATATATATATTGAAAATTATCTTTTGGGATGATAAAAAAATACTCTAGAGTTTGAGCTCTTAATAATAATAAGAGATCAATGGTGTTTTTTATTTTTCAGTCTTGATTTTATTTTAGCGTCAAAACTGTTGAACTATTGAGCCTAAAACAGATTTTTTTATTGGAAACCAAATTTCTTTCAAAAACGATTTAATTAAAAATTTTTGTGAGACTATAACCGGTTTCGAGTAATCAAGCTTCAAAAACTGATTTTTTGATTTGACTTTTTTACTTTAAAATTGTTTAAGTAACAAACAAATTCATTTGTATGTAAAAAATTACAAAAATGTTTCTTGAGGGAAATGTTTTATATTTTTTCTTCATACAGTACTTCCTTCAGAAATTATTTTCGAATTTATTTTTTTTTTAACAGTAATTAACGATTCAATAGTTTCGACGCTATAATAAGATCAGGACGGGAAATAACTCGATAGATAGATCTTTTCTTAAAGCTCAAACTTTTAGGGTGTTTTTTTGTCATCCCTTGAGATATTTAAAAAAAAAAAATTATTTGTTTTACTCAGCCTACTGTATATACATACAAACATACATACTTTCTTTCACATTAACTTAGTTTGAAAATAAATTAAAAAAGGCATACTGTTTTTTGGGATCTGGGAAAGAAAACAGAGATGAGTTATTTTGTCAAAGTTATTATTATGTGCAATTGACGAGTCCAAAACCGGTATTGCTCTATGACGTTGGTTTAGATGATGCAATGTTCCTATTCTTTCACTTTTTCTATTTGTTTTATCTTTTCTATTAATTCAACTCGTCGCATCTGTAAGTTTGGTGGCTTGCACTCTCTTCCTATGATAGAGCTTATGGCTGTTGCTTATTGTAACCAATTAAATTTTATACAACAAATAATTGTAATTGGTTTGATAAACTTGTAATTTTTAAAGCTTTTTCTCTTTGAAATTGGTTTTATAATATATTGTAGCAAAGCAATAAATCTTTTTGATTAAGTGTTTCAAATACTTTACAAAACACATAATTTTTATGATTTTGTAGATAAGTAGTTTTACTAAAAATAAATTAAACTAAACTTGATAAATTGACCCTGTATGACTACTTTAAAAAAAAGTAGAGTTTTTGAGCTATTACATTTTTCAAAAGCTAATAAATGTTTGAAAAACATTTTTGATCGAGCCATTTTGCTTAGCTTTGCAAGTTTTATTCTAAAAAAAGCTGCTTAATTTAGCAAAAAAAGTTTCTAAACTCTTATCGAAAATTTAAAATTTTCAACACGTTGTTTAAGGCGTAAAAATTGTGATGTAAATCAGACGAAAACATTGTGATTTTCTGAAAATACTCCAACTCAATGAGCTTTTATAAATTACTATTCGGCTTAGGGCACTTGGACTCTCTAACTTCTTCGTAATTATATCATTGAATCTGACAATTGATCATGCAATTTTTTTAGTTTTGTCCGCATGTTTTTAGATCTCACTTCTTAAAGAAACTGTTTGTAAAATAGTTTTTGCCCTCATCGCTCAAACATCAGTAGTTTCCGTTCGTTCCCAATGCATGTAAAGACAATTTTTCCACACCGCGGTGTTTTTTCCTTTGCAAGCGAAACTAGGGAAAATGACTTAGTCAAGTTTGTATTGAAATCCAGAGACGTCACGTCAAACTGTCAATTGTCACACAACCATTCTACAAAATGGCTGTTTCTGATCACATACGTAAATAATCAACACATAAGATTTATTGCCAAATAAGTAAGAAAACGATTGAAAATAGTAAGTAATTGATTAATAACACAACGTTCCAAAAAGTTTATAAAATTTCGAAATATCTACGTTATTCTTTACCATTAAGCATAGAGTATACATACCAAAGGGATTTCTTGCTTTGATGTTGTTGAAAATATGCCAATAAGCAATTCTCGGTGAAATTTTTGATTTTTCCTTTTTTGCACCAATCTAAAAACTTGTTGTATGGTTAAAAGCCGCTCGTACCTCGAGCGGCTTTTCTCAGGAAGCAAATTTGATACTGCTCTATTTGCAGATTCTCTAATTTCAAGTGGAGTTAAAATTTCTCTATCGGAGTCGCTCATATTTACAAATTTGAAACGAAAATTCGCAGAAGAAAATGGCGGAATAAATTTTTAAAACGATGCTCTTTTATTTCAATAAAACCATAGCAACAAAACAATAAAACTATTTCAAATTGGAAAAATTAGATACTCGGCATGGGCAACGCTACCAACCAAAAAACAAGTAAAAAACTAAATCATTTATTATCAAAAAATTTGTTATTTATTATCAAAAAATTAGTTATTCGTTGCAAAAAAAATTGTACCTAACTTTTTCGGAAAGAAATTTCTCCCATTCGCAATAGATGCGACAAATTGCTCATGTGGGAAATTTCACTTTCCGAATTCATTAGGTAAATAACTATTTCACTACGCGTGGCTTTTGTTGAGATTGAAGTATCACAGGGATAACATTGGTTTTCTTGGTAGTCAAAATCTAGTTTTTGTCTTACCAGAAGAGAAAAGATTCACTCCACTTGCAGAGACTGTTCCCTACATTTAAAAAGTTTATGAAGTTGTAAAGTTGAAATTGAAACCAAGTGTTAGATTGAAAGTTGTTTTGGAGACCAGCTCAGAACTAGTGGCAAATTGTTTACATACACGATTTTTTTCCTTCTATAAACAAAGATGGGGCTGATATTTATTGCTTACAAGATACATGACTTGAAACCACGAAAACATTGTATTTAATAGTTATTAATGTGTCAAGTGCGGTAACAGATGTTTCACATATGAGTGCCGTTTTTGCGATAAACAATTTGGCACGAATTGATGAATTTTGTTAATGCACGAAGTACGTATGATATTTTTTACACGGAATTAATATATCTATATATAAAAACAGTTAAGTTGCATTTGAACTACTCGATTGTGAATGGAAAATTTAAGTAGGTAAAATGTAGCATTTATCTATTGAAGTAGGTAAAAGCCGCAAAAGTGCGTCTTTGCTACACAGCAATAGAAGTAGGTATATATTGGAACTGTGGTAGATCAAATAAGCGGTTTTTCAAATGACCGTTCTGTCACGGCTCAAAAATTTTTAAGAGTTTTTGAGCAAATTTTACAACAGTAGATCGGGGAAATTGCTTCTCCCAAACTAAACTTAATCTCGATGTAAGTGAGTTTGTAGCAGAGTGTCCCAATCATCCAGTTTTCTTGGTGGGTTTTTCGCACACGTTTGCAAAAATAATATTATGTCGCTTCTTACGCTGAATATTCTGAGAATAGTTGTTCGTTTTTTTGATAAAATAATAGTAGATTGGAGAAAAGTTGTTGTTTTTTGTGTAAAAGTGGTATTGCAGACGCTTCTAAACATCTTAATGACGAATTGTCATCATTTTCACACGTGTCATGTTATCACGTTGGTCGACCAGCCATAAGAAAATCCAGCTTGTGTCTAATTTTCAAAATTGAAAGACGAAGAAGAATGAGATCTGCCATCTATCAGCAAATGTTTTCGGATTCATATTCCTAATTCTTTTTGTAGAAGGTTTTAAAACACGGACTGCATCTTGTCAAATAGGTGTATTTATTATGGATTGCATCATCCCTAAACATTCTTGTATGTTTATTTATTTGATATTCTAATTCTCTTCCGATGTCATATTCCTGAATGATGCTTGTTTTGGGCTTGGCCTAAGCTTTTCGTCACTTTCATATTTTACTAATTGTTACAACAACAAAAATTTTTTTTAATGGGTAATTGAAACTTCTTAGTAAAAAAAACATTAGTAATGTATAAAGAACTACTAAATCTGTCCAAATTTAGTCGTCTGGCACCGCTTTATTATTAATCTACATACTTTCTTCTCAAATTCCATGCACTTGTTAATTTATTCGATTGAGAATTTGGTCTTCTTAAATAAAATTTCGTCTTGTTTCAGGTGAACCTCAAGACAAGCTTCCACTGGATTTCCGTGCAGACTCCGTCACCGAATCTCGCAAAGGTAGGAAAGTATGAGCACGGACGGCTAGCCGATCTTGGAAAAAAATAAACTTGTTTTCTTTTTCTCTGTTAATTCTTGTCCTCCTACGCTGGCCTGCGCGATAAATTAAAACGATAAAAAGTAAATGAAAAAGTAAAACAATCCGCTAATCAAACAAGAGATAGAATCTATCGCGGAATATTTATAAATGCAAATGAATATGAGTGAGATCTTTTTATCGTACCAAGGTCGGGCATGAATATAATCAGACCCTAATAAGTCCGGTAATTGCATGTATAATTTAACAGAAGGTGCCATGATAAAACCGTATCGTAAATAATAAATTCTAATTTATTCAAAAATTCAAGAACGGTGCATGCGCAAATTACTTTATCGTCTTTGTTTTGTTATCTATTTTTGTGGACTTTTTGGCAAAAATACTATTGTGCGATGCATACCTAAACTGCACTGCGACTATGCTCAAATAGCGAATATAAACTACTCAACCGGATGCTGCGTTGCAATTTTATCTAATCCTTAGATTAATTACTTAATGATGGGAGAACTATTCTTATGGTGAGACTCAATGCAAATAATTATCTTTAAATAACTATATTTTTTAATGCACAATACAGATAAGAAATCGCAATCTAATGCATTTCATAAAACAGTGTCAGTGCAAAAAGTTCAGAAAGGAATAAAATACAGAGCAATGGCTTATATAAAGTATTTTTGTGAATAACGACAAAAGATTTTTTTTTAATATTTTTTTTTAATTCAAATTGAGTTTAGGTTTTCTTCTAATTTTGTTTTTTTTTTCTACAGTGATTTTGTTACTATTCTTTTTTAAATTATTTTTCTCTATACCAACTCTTTCCTAATTTTATTCAATATCTTTACTTGTCTACACATATCGCTGCCTAAACTTTCTCCGATTTTTTTACTCTATGTTCTACTGCTTCTTTTTTTTTCTTATGGGTTTATTTACACTGTTTCTATCTATTAAAAAAAATTTTTTTTATTCTTACTTCTAAACTATGCTGGTTTCTTCTTTACTACTTTCTCTTATCACAAACTTTATAGTACTTTGTCTGTCAGTGTTTTTTTGTCAATGACACCAAACATATGGCTTTTCCAGTTATAATTTTTGTTTGATATCTGTCATTGTTAATCTCCAAATTGTTGTAAAAATGTTGTTCGCTGTGTTCGTTTTTATTTTAGTTTTTACTTAGACACATTTTTCAGCCAAAGGGCGCAGCCTAAGTTTATCAAGTAGTAATGATTATGATTACTACAGAGCTTCCAAGCAAATATGAGCCTCGAAAACTCAGAATATATGCGAACTAAATTAGTAAATTCAGGAGTAAATTTAAATTAACAAATCAGAAGCTCAAAAAAGCTGTGGTGCGGTGTGTAAATGAAACCCACAGCTTAGGCCAGGCCTCTTCAAGGCTCATGTTTGCTTGGAAGCACTGTATTATTTGATCTTTTTGCAAAAAAAATTGTTAGTCTTCTGTCTAAAAGTGCTTTTTCTACTTTCTGCGTATGAATAAAATGCAAAATGATGATGCAATTCTTCAATTTTGATTAATGCTAATAACGACGATGGGAATTAAAATGGCGTGAAGTAAAAGTAATAGAGAAGGTATAATGTTATAAATTATTTTAAAAGTATGAATGTGCTCTATCGTTTTTATTGATATTAAGATTAATAGCATTGTTCCAACGAATACCGTTCTTTATTACAGTGTGATATGTAAATTATGTGAAATATTAATAATGAAATGGAAGTTGTTAGAATATTAGAATTTTATGACACGACTGTATTTTAGTATAAATTTTCACCTTAAGTACTGCTGATTATTTTCAAGCAAAACTTTTTATCAAACTTTGTAGGGAAAAACGTTTTTAAATACTGTTTGGGCATTACAGTTTTCGCATTTTATTTCAAATTGAAAAAATTAACATTGCTTATTGCGTGCGTTTACAACTTATTTAGATCAACACCTGCTGCGCAATTTAGCTTGATACATTTTTATTGTCGTTAGCATGATCGCGCCGTCAAACGTCAAAGTTCATCCAATAATACACGACTGCCTATGAACCAATCAAAAAATGAACATAGATTCAAAATTTTACAGCAAGATAATTTATGAAAAAAAATTATTATTAAATTATGCGGATCGAATTGGACTGTAATAGGTTATGCTTGCTACCGTGAAGTTAAAGACGTAGCGATCTCTGTCTGATTTGGAGCAAATTTATTTTCTACTAAAAGGAAAATTGAATGTTCCTATTATCATGCTAAGATTATCTATAATATAATGTTTCTTAGATTATACTTATAGATTATTGTTATTAATTATAGTCAAATTAATAATAAAACATCATGGGAGATGAAAACAATCCAAGATTTAAAAAAATAAATAGAAGAGATAACGTATTGACAAAAAAGGTGGTAAGATAAGATAAGTAAGATGACAGCAAAAATAAAGCAAAAGTAGTGAAAAAAGAAAAAAAAATGTTGTTACAATCACAGGATTGGAAGTGAAAAAAGTAGAAGGAAATAAAATTAAGAAATGCGAAAAAGAAATGTATTAGTGGTAACGAAAGATTGAACAGAGGAAAGAAAAGTGATAAATGAGAAAAAGGAGCTAAGACATGACGAAAATACCTCCAAAATCTTTATAAAAGATAATTTAACAATAAAAAATAGAGAAATGTAGCAAATATCAAAAAGATAATAACAGCAATAAAAGAAGACTAGGAATAATGCTAAAATTGAATACGATAAGATATTTATGGCGGAGAAACATTGTGGAATAATAACGAAAATGTAAAACAGGTTTTTGCAAAGAAGAAAACAAAGAATGAGACAAAAGCAAGCGACTAAAGAATAGAGATTAGTTTGATGGAAAAATAAAAGACGAGAAAATAACAAATAAAAGAAAAATCATGAAAAAATTAAAACTGGTATAATGTTTAATAGCAGAACTAAACATAAAAGAATGTAGTTCTGGGAATACAATGTATAAGAAATTCGATATAGCAGAAATGAAAAAGACATGGATGGACCAAAATAGATGGAAGATATATGGATGCTCAAGAGATATAGATGTCAAATACGATGCAAAAAAATAGGGATAAAAAATTAAAAAGAAGAATAATAACAGGCATGGAAAAATAAAATAATACTTATTCACGTTATTATTGCCGAAAGTTCTATTTTGCGGAGTGCTTTAATAAAACCGAGCTCTGTAAAATGACTAACGCACGAAAATTTATAGCCGAGAACTCAAGTCTGTCGGTTTTAAAAATTCTGGAATTTGAATTGACGGAGTTTACAGTTGAGGTTGACACCTCAAGTGCAATAAGCTCGATTGATGGTTAGCTGCGTACCACACTACAAGATGGTGTCTTAAAAGTTGCATAAAAAAATATTTAATTGTCTTTATTTTTGAAATCTCTAGGTGTTATTGAGTGCGTAAATTCTTATAGTATAAATGAACTATATTTATGACTAAACAACACGTTTTTGGAGGTCTCTAAAAGCAGATAATTTTTATGGTATTTTATAACACGCCAGTGAGTTAAACTGACAAATAGGAGCTTTGAGTGTGGAAAAATCTAGATACCATAGCAGTTGACAAGGCGTAAATATGCGGCTTACAATCGCCGAGGCTATAAAGTGTAGTGAAACATAAACAGAGATAAATAATTGAGACAATATATAGAAAAAGTATGGAGAAACGGAAAATTGGAAATTTCAATGCTAGAGTAGGGTAAAGGTAAAAGAGAAAATAGGTAGAAAACAGACAGAAGATGAGATTGACAATAAAGAAGAGAACATTGTTTACTGCGCATTTATATTGCAAATAGCTACGATATTCTACCTGTACTTATCTACCTGTACGTATATGAAAAATAATTTTTCTGAATTATTTTTGCAGTGACAGTATCTGAAAAAATTAAATTAAAAATGTAAAATTTGATTTGAAAAGCAGACTTTTTAAATTTTCTAATTGCTTAAATTTTTAAAACACGACGACATCGAAATACTCTTTATTTTCTAACAATCCTTGGAAGTTTTTTGAGCTTATTGGCTTTGTATTGTAAACTTTGTTGGAGAGCATTGAATCGTCAATTCTAAAAAATGAAAAAACTGATTCAATTAGAAAGCTACTGGAAGCTGAAGAACTTACCAATCTAAAAATTTGGGATAGAAAAAACTGGTTCAAATTACCTATTTTTTGTAGGTAATCTCAATGACAGTTGGCCAATTAAGCTTTGGGTGCAGAGTTATATAAATAGCATTGATCATTTCCTAGTTTGGTTTAAATATAAATGTACCTGACAGTTTCAACAAACTATGGTAAAATATTGGCTATCTACTGGCATCATTGGAAACATTCCTGGAACTTGCATTATGGAACTACTATTTACATTGTAGATCATTATATCCACCAATTACCGGTAATTTTGGATCGCGATGTGGGCTTTTAAGTGGTGTTTACCTTTATAAAATGATTGGAAGTTTAAAGAAAGCAACCGCTACCCTTATCCCGCATCTGTTGTCTTCTTATCTTATGATCTCGCGTATTAATAAGTACAACAACCAGGTGAACTGTCAGCAGTCAAACACTTCTTCGGGCCGACCAAATGTTGCACCATCGGTATGGAATTAACAATTCCATGGAAAGAAAAACATCAGATAAACTCAAAAAGGCGAAGCTGAAGAAGAGCCAACGCACAAGTGGTGGGTTTTCAATGCGACATAAATAACGCTTATGTATTATAATATGGCTTTGTGTCGATTCTTATCCGATTCTGAATGCATGTGCTATTGCAAATTCAAAAGCCTAACAAATGCTACATACACATTTTTAACCACATAATGCAGAGCATATGCTGTTACGCCATTATCTTCCGCGGAGCTTTTAAAATTAAAAACATTGGAAGCTTTTGGTTAAATGATTGTAATCAGTTGCAATTGAATTAGCAGACTAAGTGTGACTTTTCTTCTCGTTTATTATAATATAATATTATACAGGGGGTTTTTACTAAAATTGACACTCTCTAAATTATCTGGTTTCGTTCAAGTTTCAAAAATATGCTCAAATGGATTAGCTTTTGTAGAAAATGAAATTGCAATAAAAATAGACCTAGGAAAGGACAAAATTTCAACACTTGAAACTTTGACTAACTCTGTCCAACCAACATATTAACTGAAAAAGTTTTCTTTTTGAACAGATTTTTTTCTCAAAATCTTAGAGGCTTTTTCGTTGCAAAACAGTTTTTGAGATTGTTATGATCCGACCTGACTCAAGTGTCCTGAATTGCTTCTCCCAAAATATATCTTCAAACATCTTCTGTTAAATAAGACAAGCTTTTTTTTTGGCAAAAACTATGATATGTTTGATGATTTCTAAAATGAGTCTAAACAAATAATGTATTAGTGATAAATCTGACAATTATCAGATATTCTTTTTTGTCAACGTTATTGTTTAAAACATACATATTACTGACATATTACTTATGTCTTCTCTTTTTTTTGGAGAAACATATTTTTTTAATGTGCTGGGTGGTATCTTTTGTATTGATATACCTTATTATAATTAAAGAAAAGTGTATTCTTGCTTCACTTGGGGTAGATTGTTAGAACATCATTTTTAATAGGCAAATTTTTTGCTACCTTTGTATCTTAATGAAAAAAGAAGAAGACAATGACTACTGCTTATGGACAGGCTAAGTCATTGCTTCTTATTTTCAAAAATCGCAATATAAGAAAACAATTTATCAATTTAACTTTTTTTTTACCTAAATTGTCAAGTGTGTTCAGTTTTTTACAATTTTGCATATGTTTTACTGTTACTTTTTTATTTCTTTTCAATATGTACTTATTTTTCTATTCGTCGAACTCTTTTTGTTTCTTACTTTTACGTTTTTTTTTTATGCATACATCTTTTCTGTTACGATATTTTTGTATTTGATATTGTACTTTTATTTTTCTATTTTTTTCTTGTTTTTGTACATTGCTTTATGTCTCGACAGTCTGGTTTATTACGTGTTTTTATTATTTGATTGTTTTCCTATTTTTTTTACTGAGAAGTAAGATTCTCCACGTAGTGTTGTCATCTTTTTTATTTTGGTTTTAGCTTTTAGTTTTTAAGTAGATAGAGTACTCGATGAATAGTAGAAATTATTGATTTGAAGTAATTAAAATAATAACAATTTATTAACGCGTTAGACGATTTTAAATTAGTCAGTCTTAATGATAGGCTATATTTACTGAAAAACGAAAATGTGCCAAAAAATCGAATGCATTTATTTTCGTTTAAACTACAAACGCTATTCCAAAATATTTAAACTAAAATCTTTTTTTCGATGAATTACAATGAAATGAAATTTTAGAATCTATGATTTTAAATAAGTTTTATTGTAAATTTAAATACGTTTAAGCGAATCCAACTTGGGACATTAGGTTACAACAAAAATGTATTCAATATTCAGTATAGAGTAATTAATACTAAAAATTATAGTGAGTTTACAATAAAAGAGCAAATACTAAATGAGATTTGTAAAATGTGTTTCAATTTGTCGGAAACAATGAACACATTTTATTTTCTCTTGTTCAGTGTTAGTTAATAAACATTATAAAAAAGACATGACGCGGTTGCAAAAATAATTCAATCGATATAATTTGGCCAAATTTTTTAACCATATTATAATTATAATCCAGAAAATTTCTTGGGAAATGATAATTACAAATTATATTAAGATCGAACTTTACTAACTGTTTCAAAAATTGAAGCCGCGATACCGGCGCGCTTTTCAGACTGCATCGCAAACAACGGCCACGGCGCTACTATGGCGGTTTTATTATGTATTATTAAAAAGATTTGACGCCGTTGCAAAAATAGTTCGTTCAAATTAAGGTCTTAAATTTAATTTAGTGAAAAATGTTGAATTTTACTAGTTATTGCAAAAATTTTCACAAAAAGGCTAAATATTTACTAGAGATTTTTGACAATTTGTGAAAGGTAAAAATTTAATCTTTAGGTATTTCTCTCATATTATTGAGTAACAATTTTAAAAGTTTAGATTCGGATTAAAAATTTATAGAAATACTTACAAACACAGAAAGCAGTATTATGTTTATTATGTCATATTGTTCGAATGTTGTTGTGTTTGAAATCTAACAATCTATCTGACATAATAACAGATACGTGAAAAGATAGTTAATTTGGTCGTTTTTCCTATTAAATTGGTATTTGAGCTATTTGAATTTTTTAAATTTTTGCAAAAATAATAGTCATTATCTTTACTTGTCAGCGTAATGATTTTTGAATCCAGCAAAATTGTTGTACTTCCGGGACATGGAGGGTTGATTATAATACAAATTGACTTTCAAGTCAGAACTGGCAAAGAAGGAACTTTACAACCCAATTCTGAGTCATATAAACGGTAATTGATTGCTTTGGTTAGATAATTTAAATTTCCAGTCGAATAACAACTAACGGAAATACAAATAATTCCTATCTATCACCTCTGATCAAATGCATATATTTGGCTTAGATCAATACAGCTGAAACGTGTGTAGTTAGATATGCGGAAGATAAGAAATTTCATCAAAAAAATTTAAACACATATTAATTAATTATTTATCCTATAGATAATTTAACTAATATAATTAAATATGCACGAAAATTTTATTCAAATTTTTTTGACACTTTGTCTATATGACAGGTGGGTTTGCAAGTATTTCCAGGTTCTAACTTTGATACAACTACTTTTTTTTTGGGCGTTTAAACTTAACTGATCTAGTTGAAGATAATATTGGTGGCTATCAATTTCTATTATCGCTGCTGAAGATGTCTTTGAATGCAGGTGCTTTTTTTGACCCGAACAAATTGCCCAAGGCCTTAAAGTTATTTATTTGTGAAATTATTATTCAATTGATATTTTTATCTATTTTACGGCAATTAGAGGTATATCAATGTCGCCTGTTTATAATTAATTAAAATGTATTAAGTTGACAATTTATTCAGCTTTATTATTAATAATCAAGGTTTTTACTACAAATCTGTTTACTAATAGACAACACATTTACAGAACAGATTGGTCGCGATGTATTTTAATCACTCTGTATATAAATTATTCGACAAGATGTAAATTACTTGAATGGTGATAAAAACAGTTTTGGAACTACTAATTATAATTTGCAGCCGAATCTGATTCTACTGACAGTTGGTCCAGTTTTTTCTAATTATTCGTTGAAATGAACACTATTGGCTTACAGATCAGGTGTAAAGTTTTCTAGCAGCTTTGCATTCTATTTTAAATTTAAAAATAATTGCTTACGTACAATTCACGTTAACATTATACAATTGGCTTTTTACGTTGTCAAACTAATCACCATCAAATAATATATATTTTTTTAAGATTTGTTGACGTTGGCGCTTTCTATAATAAGCGGCAACACTGTCTAGTGTTATTTTTGACACGCACGGGAGAAATGAATTAATTTGAGGTTAGGTTTAGGGTTGTCGTGAATTTGAGACAATATTTTCTTGTATCTGAGAAATAATGTTCTAAATAAAAGAAGGTTAAAAAGATTTTTTGTGTTGATCGTTGCAAATGAGTTTTTGACAGTGCCTAATGCTATCTATTTCTCCACATTTAGGATCAAAGCTAATTATTGCTTGAGCCTAAGAACTTATTGTTATCTTTATCAGTCGTCGACATATTTATGTGTTTGCTATTAGGGTCTTTGCAATGGGGCCAAGCTTATTCAAATGATATTTTTATTTTTGCAGTTTAATAAAATTTAAAAATTTAGAAAGTAAAAATGGTGCGAGAGAATTATTGTGACATGTTTCAAAATTAGCATGCCAATAATATTTTAACACAAATTATGAACAGGGTTTTTTTTATTATAAAAACTTAAGCAGTCGATTTTCTGTTTGAAAAAAAAAAGAACTTCAACTACTGGTATGATGCATGCAGGTGGACAAATTGTTGCATGTTGATATGATTTACCTGTATGTATCATACAACATAACAACAGTTGATCAATGTCAATTAATATTGAAATTAATATGACAACAAAAATGTAAATTTTATTTTCCAAACTTTTAAATTTGCCAAGCAAAACAGAACTGCTCAGTTTTTTTTTATTTGAAACTCATACCGAAAAGCATTTATCTGTTTTGCTCATTATTTTCTGTCACTTTTCTTAGAGTGGTATTCTCGAGCATATGAAATGGAATAAAACGATGAAATTGTTTCGTATGGGCGTGGTTTGTCGGTGAAATTGCCTGGTTATGACTATTTTTGCAAGAATAAAGAATATATTTTTTTTAAATATGGAAACAGTCAAAGTAAGCATACTCCATCACAAGTTGGAGCGATGTTTAGCAAAAAAATATAATTTAATATTTTTATTTGTGTCTCAAATGTCATTCGGAAGGAAATTTCTTTGACAAGACACACTCATACGGAATAATTAATAATTTTATCATTTTATTCTATTCCGTAATAGAACATTCAATTTTACCGACTTTTTAGGGACGAATAAGAATGTTTTTTACGCCTAGGCCGTTTAGTAGAATTATTTACTAAACTGATCACTAGAGGCGCTCTTATATTATGACCTTTTTCCTTTACAACATTTTGCTGGTTTTTAATTGAATATTGATAATTAATAGCAACCAACCTTTCATTGAAGATTTATTTTTCTAGGTATTGAAGCAATGAAAATGGTAACATACACAATCATGAACGCAATTCTCGCTTGTCTTTAATTTTTTTTTGTAAACAGGCTATCTACGATCTATGTCAGTTTTGATATAATTTTTCAACCACAATATGTATCTGAATTGTTTTGCAATAGTTGTTCTAAATCTTCTTCTGTGTCTACCATGACCAAAATGTGTCAAACTGTATTGAATATACCAGCAAGACCCATCTTCATAATACAAACAAACATATTGTAAGATGAACATTTTATACCTTTGACAATTCCTGCTTTTCATTGCTTGAAAAAACTTTCAACCTTGTGCTTATTTATTTGCTTAATTTGTTTCTATTTATGTGCTGTTATCTTTTTTTTTTATTCTAGTGAGCTTTATCTACAGATTTGTCGGATTGTGAAAGGCAGGGCTTGATTTTTGATATTTTTTTGCATCGAACTTTCTTTTGTTATATTTTGTTACATTTTTTGTCATTATTGGAGTGCAGGATACATACAAGAAGTTCTGATAATGTTAAACATGTCCGGGTGTTTCTTCTCGTTTTTCTATCTCACGTTTACGGCAATTTCAAAAGATGATTTATTAATTTTATAGCTAATTTTTCTTTGTTTGTAAAGTAAATTTTTTTCAAAAATGTAGATCGTATGGTATATTGCTTTTTTTATTTTTATGAAGCCTCATTAACTCGATTCAATAATTAATAGAGGTGTTTTTTCGCAGTTTCTCAAATATTTTATTGGGCGACCATAAACAATTTTATGGGAATTTGGAAAAATTTTGAAATTTAAATTGGAAGATTGCTTATTAGCATTTAGTGTTATGGTAAACATACAGTCAATTAATTAAGTCTTACAGTAAAAGCTAATTTAGAAGTTTTTTCGAAAATGTGGGCTCTATTTCGAGATAATTCATATTATGTTGATCGCCTCCTTTATCAGTCATCTATTGATAACAGTTTCGACACATTTACATAATCATTAGTTTTACTGCTTCTAGAAAAGTTGCTGCCGCCGTTTTAATTATTCATTTTATTAACCTTTTCCAAGAGTTTGATCATTTTGAAATAAAATAACTGAAGTCAAAGAAAAAATTATACTCTGTTTATTAGATTTTATTCTTTGAATAACAAATTCTGAGGTTGAGGCAATGAAAACAGTCAGTCAACACACTAAATGAGTTAAAATGTAGAAACTTGATTTATGAGACTGATAAGATCTTTTTCTTTAACCTCGCAAGCTGTTGAATATGCGAATGTGTCATAATAATCGCCCACGACTCTCAGTCTATAAAAAAAATCTAATAAATACCCATCCAATAAAAAGATAACCATCAACATACATTGTTATACACTCACATTAGATTTTTTATTGAATCCATTAAATCAAATTAATTTTCTCAAATGCTCATGTGTCTAATTATAATAATTCTCCTACAATAGATAATAAACTAAGATAAGACGGTAAACATTATGATTACCGATGAATTGGGTAAGGTAAGACCTCTCTGAGAGGCGATTTTTTTTTATTCCAGCTTGATATCTCGATTAATGAAGTTCTTCACATGACTACTCATCATCAATACGACGTCTCCTTTTCTGTGATGTGGCCACAGAATCAAAAGGGTCTGATGGTCTCTTCAAGTGCATTCTCTGTAACGACCACATTTCATCAACCATCTACAGATTAATTCTCACTAGCGAAATCGGAACTAACACAAGACCCGAATTGTTTGCCCTTGCAGAAAGATAAGAAAAGCTGCTTCTCACGGTTCATTGAAAATACTATTTTTTTAGTCAATTTTTTTTTGTATTGAGAGTGTATCGTTAGTGAATATTTAACATCTATTTATAAAACTGTCATGGTGCTTTAAGGAATTATGGTTTTTTCCAGTCATGACGGTGCCACTTATCGCCAATTTTTAATGTATATGTGCTGCTGAACGTCACCTGTCGACAAATGACTAGCAAACAAAAAGTTTAAAATACAAAGTAAAAGAATTTAAAGAATTAGATTTTCGTAACTTCACCATGCTTTTTGGGTAGCATAAATAAGCAATGAAGTTTTAGTTATCTGGAAAGTTTTCTTTATTTTTTTTCATACTAATATGTAAGAAAAGTCGTTATGATATAAAATATCACAGATTATTATTAAATTGTCTCAATTGGCTGTTGAACACAATACTAGTGAAAATATAAATAATACTTTATTTTTGACCTAGAGCAATAATAAGACTTCCATTAATAACCAAGAGCATTCAGCATTTATTATTGCTCAAGGCCAATAATAAAGATTAGACATTTCCGATTGAGTACAACTAATATTATTTATACTTTTCATTATCGCAAATAGGTACATACTCATAAATTTCAAGTCACTAAATAAAACTAGGTATGTATTGTGAATTGAAAATAATAATCTATATATATAAAAAATAAAAATGAATCCCGTTTTTCGTTGTCACGACACAGCATGAAAACGGCTTGACCGATCTGGCAGATTTTTTTTTTGTAGTTTTCTAATACTCTGTACAAGATTCTTACGAAAAAGAATATTAAAAAAATCTTTCAGAAAGATTGAAAAATATACATTTAATTTTGCATATTTTAAAAAAAGCGCGTTACGAATGTCAACCTCATTCAATTTAAAACAAAAAACTCTGTGGTGATCTATGACACCACAGACCATAGATAACAGACATAACCGCGATAACAAATATCAACGTCATTAAATTTAATTATTTCATTTGAAGTACGAAGGCGAAGATGTTTTAATCCTACGCATCCCTATGATACCGAACGATATGCCATTCAGTTTTAAACGTTTACAGTTTCCAGTGCGGCTTGCATTTGCAATGTCAATAAATAAATCGCAAGGGCAGTCGCTAAGTGTATGTGGCATCAACCTAGAAAATCCATGTTTTTCACATGGCCAATTATATGTCGCCTGTTCCCGTGTCGGAAAACCATCAACATTATTTATTTACGCGCCAGAACATAAAACTAAAAATATAGTTTATCAAAAAGCATTAGAATAGAGAGAAGCAGTAAAGGGTATAGAGGCTATTAGTTGCTTTCTAGAGCGCGCGTGATATTGAGCTTAGTGTTTACTTCAAAATGTCCAGTTGTTCAATAGCGATTTGTAAAAATATAAGTGAAATTATTGAACCCTACGGAATAAACACTATTATGAAAATATATATTTTGTTTTTTATTTAATAAAATTAGTAAAGTCCTTCTCAGGTCTGACGAGACCAGGGAAATAAGTATTCATTTTTTTATGGAGGATATTATAGATTCCAGTTCAAATTGAATAGGTACGCATACATAAGATAGGTCAGCTATACAAAATAAAGTAGTGCATCAAATTTACGCTAAGGCGGTACGAAGTTGGCAGTTGTGGTTCAAACATTTATAATTGTCTTGAAATGTTAGACTAACTTGATTTTTTGTAAACGACGCATTTTTTTCAGCGTATTATTAATAATATTTTATATATTTAACTTTGATTATTGCAATTATTGTCAAATTTTATAAACTCCACTCGTTAATGGCTCTTTTTGACACACTTTAAAGTACTCAATTGTAAATCGATCTTCTTCACTTTTAAATTATTTGCTTAAAGTTAATTGTGATGGCGGAGTCATGCTTGTGATTCCATTTACTGTTAAGAGTTGATTTTACCTCTTATTAATAACTTGAACATACTACTGTAATGGTTTGTTCGAAATTTTGCAAAGACTATACAGCAGGAGATGAGCATAATCAAAGTCAATAATAAAAAACTCTTTACAGATTTTTGACTTTTTGATGACAATGCTCAATTACAAATTGAAAACTGTAAAGATTCTAGCTTAAGGGGATCTTCACGGTGGATAAAATGCTTGGAAACATGGGATACGTTTTATGAGCTTAGTTTTTACGCAAATCAAATGAAATTTTGAATATAAAAGTTTTAATGTCTTCTCACTGGATTGCTTGATTTCGATTTTTGAAATTGTTATCAGAAAGTGATAAAAAATCGTAAAAATTGGTAACTCGAAAATCTAAATCAACGGTTGTATTCAAAATGTAGTTTTAAAGGTAAAATTAAGATATACGTTTTTCAAAATTTTTGTAAATAAGGGAGTGATTTGCGGATAATAGTTGAAAATTTTAGCTGGTGAGGTGTGTCGTTTGAATGTATCTGACTCCTCCTCCAAGAGCTTTATTATCGACGTCACATTAAGAGAAATCACGGATATGGTTTCAACTTATCTGTCAGGGTGTTAAGAACCACTTGTCTCGAATTACTATACGAGGATACGATGATTGTTTTTATGTTTCAGACCTAACGTTAGGCTAGATAAAGCGATCACCGCTTTTGTATTTGTGCTTTTCATAAAAGTAAATTATTATACATATTATTAATTGATAATATGCATTTTATTAAATTGTGTATCGCAATGAAAATTTTGATTTAAATTTATAATAAATATAATCATAAACAAAATAATAGGTGATATTTAAATAAACATTAATCGTTTAAAGAATATCAACACAAATAAAAAATAAAATTGGCAATAAATATATTATGAAGGAAATAGCCGGGCTGGTATAGCCATAGCCTCAGAAGGTATAGTTTAGCTAAACATTTAGTACGATTACAATTTTGCCTGCTTACATACTTTGCAACCCCTATTTGCATCAAACTGGTAGCCGACAAATGCGTTTGTAGTTCTTGTCAACATGGACCGTAATGAAAATTTTAGCCGGACTAAATTTCACCGTCAAGTTGAAAAAACTGTAGTCGTTACGTAATTTGTTAAAAATAGTATCAAAACTAATAATTCAAGTTAATAATGATAGTAACAGTGATTCTGATATTTATGCAGATGATTAAATAAAAATTACTAATGTTTTAATATTCTACATAATTTTTATATTATTCAATAATAAATAAATCTTTGGCTAGAGAATTAAATGTAATTTTATTGTTATATTCAGTAACATGCAGGCGAAGAAAATAGAAGCAACCTGAATACAGTCCTGGCAGTATCTTTAAGATTCTGCACAGGCAAAACCCTGCGCTAAACCCTCATAAAAATTAGTGAAGATTACGTAGCAATAAAACCATATTTGCACAAAATGTTTAGACAAACTATACTATATAATAAAAGCAAAAAGATACCCATTGTTGAAGCACGTTCAGTTTTTTCCCACGAAACTAGCCCAAAACCCTTACTTCTTAGAAAGGTAAAATTAAAAGAAAATTCCAGAACCTTCTTTTTTTTTGGAGAGGGAAAAAAATAATAACATAAATCCTAATATATGGACCGAATTGCGAATTCATTTTTCATTTGGTTTAACTTAGTGAAGAGAATAAGTGTTCGAGTGCAGTTTTAAAAATAAACAACAAAGTGCAATCCTGGAAATCAAGCGTGAGTATTATTGTTTGTTATAACTTTATACTGGTTGTGATGAGTTACTAGTTGAATATGTAGTTCCAATAATTATCAATATAAGTCAGTTAATAAAATTAATTAAAATCTTAAATAGCTCCAAACACAGAAAAGTGAATTTTCAATTATTATACTATATTGAAATTATTTAATTAAAATAAAATATATTCTCAAAGTTATTAAATTACGAAGTAAAATATCATTAATTAATGTGTATATGAGGGTTTCCTTATTCATGTCAGCTGACAATACATGTAGTATTGTCAGTTGATTTAGTTATTAAGTAATTAATAATTCAGTCATCAATAAATAAGTATATCACAGTTTAAATTTTGCAATTAACATAATTTATTTCTACATTAATAGTTCTGATAAAGCATTGGTCAATCTAAAGAATGCTCTAGTTATCTTTTGTAAGTTTAACTCAATGCACATAATAAATAATAATTTAATTAAGAAGCAAGATCTCACAGTAGTGTCAAGACTATATTTATAGTAAATAATTGAAAAAATCAATCAGATCACTTTAAGTCTTGAAAATTACTTCAAAATTTGATTTTAATTATCAAGATTAATGTTAATACAGTTCAAACTAATTTTGTATACTAGAATTGATACAAACAGACTTTGTTAATATTAATCAGTTAATATTCAAAATATCGATTATTTTACTTCAGTCACTAAAGTACTTATTAGTTATATTCAAAAATTAGATTGTTAACGTTAATAAACGTTTTATAAAATAATTTTAAAGCCTACAAACAAAACGTGTATGTTGTTGCCTTGGGCTGATACAGCAGGCTAAGTTTCTTAAAAAAAATTTAAATTTAATTTATTTGCACCCTCCATAAACCCAATTTCAACAAAAACACGTTGGTTCGATAAACTTTTTTCATGTCTATAATAGTTCTTTCTAGATTTACTTGTTGGTACTGAATAAATATCAAAGATGCCACAAAAACGAAAACACACAGAAAGTGCTAGAAAGCGTTATAAAAGGTAATATAAGTCAATCGTTATTATAGTAAATAAAAATGCAACTAATCATGGTAATTTATAACTTCTGCGCATATAAACGTAGGGAATTATAGCTATATAAAGAAAAATAATGTGTAATTTATTTCCAATAAAAACAAAAAAGCTGCATCGAATTGATTATAGTATCTGTCCGAAATTATAATGTGTATTGTGACATGTGTATTATTTCTCAAAAAACTTTGATTTCAGTTAATTAACTGAATATTGAATATTGAATAATTATTGAGAAATAATTACTTACTGGTCTATTCATTCTAAAAAAATTAATATGATAACTTAAATGAAGCTTTATTATTTTATTTGTACTAACGTAGTATCTTGAAAACTAAATTTATTTTACCACATTTTTGTTTTACTTTTAAACATTATATATTGTCAGCTATAATTTCTCACGTATATGCGTCTAAGTTATCAGTCCGTGTTTAAATATTTAGGTATTAAACAAAGCCATAGCTTTGGATGGAAACCTGTAAATAAAAAATTGCATTTTATTTTGGCAAAACTTGGCACATTAGTTTAATTTTTCTTGTTGATGAAAAGTTTCACAGTTCAAGGTTATATTTTTAGATGTTTTTACTTTTAGACAAATGTTAGAAAAGCAAAAAAAAACAAATTAAACTGTTTTTCTATAAATACATAGACAACTTTGCATTTGCAGGTTTCCAAAATAAACGATCGTACTCTAATATGTATATATTAGAAAAACATTATCACAACCTATTAACAGAAGTACATTATTAATATGTACTTAATTTGTTCACATTGCTCAAAGTAATAAAGTATTGATTAAATGACTTTAAAAAAGGTTATCCGAATTGGGTGCTAAAGCTCGCACAAAACCTACCACCACAATAACTCTTCTCAACCCACAAGAAACGGATTTGTCTGTGCCTGAACCTGAAACTACATATTTGAGGGAAAATTTGACGTAATATTATTTATGAAACACGTGTCAATGTAAATTTAATGTAAATTGTTTGTAGGGTAGAAAATGCTCAAACTGTTCTTGAGTCTATTCCAGGTGAACAGTCTAACATGGCCAGGTTTATTGTATTTTCATAAAAAAAAACAGCTGAGAACAATAATTTTAATTGTAGGCCGTCAACCTCTGCAGAAATTGATAGTGTCATATATGAAACAGTTCCACCCAAAACGGAAAATGTCGAATCTGTCCTAGAAGGCAGAAGACTTGTTGACATACAACATTTTTTCAACAGCATAAAAAATCTCAACGATCACAAGCCATTTGACTGTCATTTTTCACATATGTACTTTATGCGAGAGATTAAAAAAGGATTATGCAGTGTATTCGTTTTTAAATGTAGTATGTGTAATATAGAAAAACGCGTGTCGACCGAACGTGTACTGGAAAAAAATGAAACGGCTATGGATGCAAACGCTGCAGCAGTTTTTGCGGCTATATCGACTGGATGCGGATATGCACAACTGAACCAACAACATGCGCTTTGTAATATTCCTTCATTGACGACACGGCAGTACTCTAAGTACAACGAATTAGTTTCGCAAAGTATTTTAGACTCTTCGTGGGTTGCAATGGAAGAAGCTGGAAAAGAAGAACTTGGTTTAGCACGCGAAATCGGCGATGTAGATGCGGATAATAACGGACTCATAACTGTGATAGCTGATGGGGCTTGGTCCAAGAGATCGTACAAAGTTAACTACGATGCACCTTCAGGAACCGTAAGTTACAAAAATATACTTCCATCATTAGCAGTATCAGTAATTTGTTATATATTTTAGGCATGCATAGTTGGCGCTAAAACTGGGAAGTTGTTGTTTGTTGCTTCCAGAAATAAATATTGTGCAATTTGTGCTAGAGCGACTAGTAAAAATGTAAACGCTCAAGATCATGTCTGTTACAAAAACTGGAACGGATCTTCAACTGGAATGGAATCTGACATAATTCTAGAGGGCTTTAAAGCCAGTGTTGGAATGCATAAGTTGAAATATGTGAAGTTGGTTGGTGATGGAGATAGTAGTGTTTATAAGAAATTATGCACCGAAAGACCTTATGGTGGTAATTGTAACATACAAAAAGTAGAATGCACTAACCACCTCCTGCGAAACTATTGTACTAGACTTCGTGAAATATGCACAAGAAGAAAGAGCAGCTCAAACCAAGTAATTCCTTTAAAGTTAAGGGCAGTGGTAAAAGCTAACATTCATAGATTGAGAATTGGAATAAAAAAAGCCTTATTACATCGCCGTAAAGAAGCAGTATCGATTGAAAGTCAGCTTATTCACTTAAAATCAGATATTTCTAATTGCCCTCATCACGTGTTTGGTAATCATGAAAACTGTGGTACATATTTTTGTAAAGGCAGCAAAGAAGCGGAAGTAAACTATGTACCAGATTTTCAAAACTGCGGTCTTATGAATGATCTATTGGCTTGTGGAAACAGACTACAGCAAACTGCACCCAGTTTACTATTGAATATGAATAACAACGCTGCGGAATGCTATAATTCGGTAGTCGCAAAAGTTGTTGGTGGCAAACGAATAAATTTTAGTTTGAAAAACAGCTATGAGGTAAGATGTCGAATTGCAGCGCTCCAATTTAACGAGCACGAAAATTATATATCCACGATCTATAAAACAATGACAACGACAAGCCCGGGAAAATACACAAAGCTGTACATTGACAAAACTAGACGGAAAAGATTGTATAATTTAAAAAGAAAACAACTTTTTTCTACAAAGATTAAACCAAGAAATACATTTTCTAGTGCAGATGCTGATTATGGAGCAGTCGGCGAATTAAGCCCTACCACTCTAGAAAGTAGAAAAGAAGAACTGTTATCTCTCATTGCTACTTCTAATATCCGGGAATTAGAAATTAAAACTAGAGGACAGTCCAGCAATCCTTTGTGGAAAATGGAGCGCATGTACAGGCTTACTGCTTCTAACTTTGGGGCAGTATGTAAATTACGAAAATCTACCGATCCGAAGAAACTTGCCAAAAGAATTGTGAATTCAAATTTTACAGGATCTGCTGCAACGCGCTGGGGTATCGATCATGAACCTATTGCCAAAGCCAAATTTATAGAATATTATAAGATCGAAGAAGCAATTACCGAGTCCGGCCTCTTTGTTGATGCGGACTTTCCACATCTAGGAGCCAGTCCAGACGGATTACTTTCGGGGGGAGATATTATAGAAATTAAATGCCCGTATTCAAGTCGGCAGTTAACTCCAGAAGAAGGAGTTTTCCAAAAAAAAATTAAATGTTTAGAAGCATGTGCAGATGGAATCTATCGCCTTAAAAAAACTGATAACTATTACAACCAAGTACAAGGTCAATTATCGCTCAGTGGAGCTAAATTTTGCTACTTTGTTGTGTGGACGCCTTTAGGAATTATTGTCGATAAAGTAAGATATTGCATAATTAACACAATTATGTTATAATATACTATTATTTTTTGTTGCAGATAGCATATGACAAAGACTTTTGGAACGCAATGTTGCCAAAACTTAATGAATTTTATTATAACGTAATGATACCAGAAATTTTAAAACATAATTAATATAGGAGAAACCTGCTATTAGTATCTCCTCGAAAAGAGTGCCAGCGGTCAGTTAGTAGAGTTCACCCAAGCAAACATGAGCTCAGAAGAAGCGTGATCTGCCCTGAGGTCGCTTTAAGTTTCATGTACACACCGCACCGATTGGTTAATTTAAATTTACTCCTGACTTTGCTAATTCAGTTTGCATATTTTCCTTAGCTCATGTTTACTTGAGCGAGCTGTAGAGGTGTTACTAAACTGGTTAGGTGAGAACAGGCGTCACCGAACAGTGTCGGCACTTCTTTTGAGCGTAAATAATAATATTTGATATAAATATACATTAGATTAGAGTTTATTCCGAAACGCACGGTATATATTTTAATTTGTTCAATATGTGCGTTTTATGTGCTTTAGTTGAACATGTTTTACACATGTTTAAACATGTTAAACATGTTGCAAATGCTTCTGATATCATATGAAAAAATTGAAAAGATTTTTCGTGTTTAGAGTTTTATAAAGCTTTTATATTTTCATCTTTTGCCACACAGTTCTTACACGGGATATCAAGTAGCGCTTATCGGCTTTTCTAGTTTATAAAGTTATCAGCAGCCGATGCTTAACTTAAAAGATCATATTACAGTCCACGTGGACTTGAGGATATGTGTCATTCTTGTTTATCCAATCAGATGCAGTTCAAAGCGATAAATCAACATTGAACATTTTATGAACACACCCCCGAAAAATCACAGTTTCAAGTTCATTTCTAGCGTGAGGATCCCCTTAAAATAATAATTTCTCACTGAATGGTCAACGTTTGGTGCATTTGACTGTACGTACTTATTTCAAATGACCAAACAAAAGTAAGAATAATTTTCACTAGGAAAATCTCTATATAATCCTGGCTTGTGAAGTTGATTTGGCCGTTGTTTAACAAGATTGGCAATGATGATGATTTTCAGAATCATGGTTTATACAGCGTGGTGAACAATGACTGTTTGAATTGACAATCCTACATTTTATATTAAAATGGTACAACTGCAGCCACTTTCTGTAGTTGTGCCATCTTTGATACTGACAACATCATTGACCGATGTCAATTGAAAAGTTGGTCGTTGTGACATAACCTAAAAATTCTTTAATGAGTGTTATGTCAAATATTTGTCAAACAAGCTTATCCGGTTACAGTCATTGTGGATCACGCTGCAATATGCCAGGTGTTTCCTATTATGTAATTTTTGTGTTTAAACACTTTTTTAACTGTCTAAAAAATCTGAAAATGGGAAGACAGCAAATGAAATGACCAAACTATTTCAAAGTGAAAAAATTTAAACAACGCGGGCATGCATTCACAAACGCACTAGACGCCACTACAATTTTCGAAGGTTTTTCTTGATTTATATGAGATGCTATTATCACATTTCAATTTTCTTATTATGGTACCACCTTTGAGATATCTCCTTCCTAACAAAAAAGAACTACCAAAAAGATTTTGATTGTGGGAAAAGTGAATTTAACTTTAATGTATGGCTAGTAATAAAGATCTTTGCCCAGCGAGGTTATCAACATAAAGTCGTCACATCTTTGTTAGACAAATTATTAGAAGTCTATTCTTGAGGTTACCACAAATCAAATCACAACAGAAAAACGAATTTTTGAATTTATATTATTTCATAGCGTTTGGCTGTAATTCTGTAATTTAAATAAAAAAATCAAAATAGCAATTTTGTAGTCTGCTGATAATAGATTTATTGAAAGTAATTTTAAAAATAGTTTAACAGCTGCAAAAACGTTCAACCTTAAAAATGACCTAATGTGAAACATCCTGTATATCTGCATCAGAATTATATACTCCCGTGCGTGCGAAAACAGAAGATTAAAGCACGTTTAGCTCTAAAGGTCGTTAATGAAACAAAAGGTATACAGGTCAAATTAAAGCTTCATGTATATCTTTATTGAAATAATTAAGTATGGAATCTGATTATATCCCGATTTTGTCTTCTGGTTTTCAATAACATTAAGTCGACTATTATGAGATGTAGATGATCTATACACGTAGTTTATTTCTCTAGTAGCTGCAAGTGAGAGTCGGTTTTTTTTACCACTGGCCATTCTAGCAATAAATTTTGATATCTTTGTCCTGCTTCTGATGGGCTCCTCAATATAACTCGCTGCAACTGTTGACGACTTCCAACCAAGTTGACGCTGAAGTTGATCGATGTCTATTACGCTATTTTCTACAATGGACGTTTGTCAAAAAAAAACATTGTAAATCTTTACTGAGTTTATAGAATAACTGTAAACTATCTAAATTAATGGCGAATACATCTTCTAGAGTTACTGTCGGTGTTACTTGCTGGGGCAAAAAGAAAGATAATTTTTAAACAGCTAAACATATGGTATGCCACTGCTACCACCTATAATAACGAATTTTTGGTCTTTGCTCGTTTTTAAGTGTTACATTTTGACTAAACAAGAACTCTACAAATGGTGGCAAATTTAAAATTGAAAGCATAATCTATCTGTCTTTCTTTGCAGAAAATTCAAATATACCTTAGACACATAAGTTGCACTAAAGTAATTTACTCTTTTTTGGAGAAAAATGTTTTTGACAGGTTTTGCTTATTTTATAACCGTAAAAAATAACTAAAGTAACTGAAAGTGAACATTTGCTTTCCAATCTGAACATAGTGACGGTCAGAACTATTAATTTTGTATTAATTTTTTTGGTTTTATGTTTTTAATGGTTTTCTAGATTGTAAATATTTACAGTAATACTTCAACGACTTACATAAAAGCGTTTTATCTTGCGGTTATGAAAAATGTACAATTACGTTATTAATTATTTTATTTTAATTTTGTTTTTAAGGTACAACAATAGGTATTTACATAAAAGTCAGGAAAATTTCACATTACTGAAGAGGAGCTAAATTGAAATACGAGGCACTTTGTGCCGAGTATTTTAAAGCTCCGAGTCAAGTAAGAGATTTTACTGACGTGTTTTGTATTAAATTTTTCCGGAAATCGTAAAAAAAGACGAAATTTACAAGTTTTAGAATTTTTTTTACAAATTCCACAAAAATCAAGTTTGTCAATTTTGTTGGCGACTATAGTTACTAGAGTATCTTTTTTATTTTGCGTCTTGTAAAGTTTTTACAGTACTAGTCCGGAAAACTCAATTTTCCTCCGCGTAAATAAGCAGGAAAATGTGGTTTTCAAGACGATTTCCGGAAAAAGTATTGTAACTAAATTTACAACTTAGATGTAAATTATTATCATCTTTTTTGATTGAATCTTGACCTGCCGCTTATGGTAATATCTGAACACGATAGGTCTTTACAAGTTGCAATTTGTTGTGTGAACAGTAAATGATTGTTGAAATTTCTTAATTCAATACAGGCTTTATTTTGTTTTTTTTTGAAAATTATGATGTTTGCTTAATTCTTTAACATTGTTTAAGGCTTTGATGCAAAATGTATGGCTACAATAACATGTCATTGAATATAATTGGTACGAATGTTTGCATGCACTCACTTGTGCTTTATCGTGTGACCGCACCGAATTAATTGTAAATTTAGAAAATGAAAGGGTATATCTCAAATATCTTATTAAAGTTTTATGTATTTTTTCAAATCCTGCGGACAGCGCTGTTTCGTTCTTATTGTAAACTCATAAACTATGTCTATTGGCAGGATTGTTTTACCTTTATGAGATCAATCTTTACCATTTGGAACGAACATTGTGAGTTTGGCTTAATTGTTATATACGTATTATGATTGGTATAGAATTAAGAGGGGACCTATTGCTGATCATATAATGTAGTTTATGCACTAGTTGCCGAGTTTTCATTCTGAACGAAACAGGATTTGCAGGATAAATGAAACTTTTATGAGACATCCTTTCATGTATTAGAATTTTACAATTTTTCAAGTTCAAATGTGGACTCGTAAGTAATTATTAATTACCATCAATTTGAAACGTTTATTTACTTAACAGAAATGTCAAATTAGTAAGGAAATAATTTTTTAAAAATATTTGAAAAGGCTCTCTATGTTATATTTATTATGAAACATGGTGTATTGGAGAAAACCATGAATTATGATGGAAGTTTGAATATAAGCTGCTCATTTAGAAAATTAGGAGTGACAGGTTGATGTATGTAGCGCATAGCTACTTTTAGGTGTTGAATATTTTAGGAATTCTGTGTAACATGTAGTATGGCCGTATCTGATTAGAAAATTATACCATTAACAGTTATCACCTTTGATATTAAGCAATAACGCCTTTGGATTTTTTTAATTTCTTGAAATTTACCATAATTAACAGAGATTTTCAGCTGATGAAGTAGGTGGATCATTACTTTGAAAAATTCCCAAGAAAGTCTTAAGTTCTAAACCATAATAGATCGCTAGATATTCCGGAAAGATATTTCAGCGGCCATATGCTTTCGACAAGTTATCGTTACTTACCTGTTACAAACGCATTTTCGTCGACAATCTCATACGTTCTATCCGGAATCTCATTAATAAGCAATAGCATTGTCGAGAATGCGTGACATTGTATGGATATTACCTCAGCTGTAGGCTAAGATTGATAACAACTGATAAAACTCTTTACAGCATGTATGTAAAGCAGGAATGGCTTTGACCAGCACAAAGTAAACAGCTCATGGGTAGGGACGGCACAAATAATAAATTTATTAAAATTATATTATAATTTGGAAGATTAATATACAGATAAATGATATGTCAAAAAAAAATATGTATCGATAATGTTAAAATGTCGATAAATGTACATATTTAATCACTTATCGAAAGCTTCTTAAATCAGAATGGGAAGTCCAATTTCGATGTCAAAAGTCACTGATGACAGCCGATGCTGATAACTAATTATCACAGTTTAGTGCCTTTTTAGCGAAATCTTATTTGGTATTGCTACCAAAAAATCACAAAGGAAAAAATTAAAGAAAATTAATTTTAAACAAAAATTTCATTATCAATCACCAGTGAGACCTAACAATTAAGATTCAAATTAGATGTGCATAAATAACACAGTTGAATGAATCAATCTTCTTTTGAATAAATTTGCTCTGATTGGAAAGGTTGCAAATTTACCTAAGTGCTCTTACTACCCGTAAAATGTAATATGTAGTGACGCTTATTGAAAAATTCTTAAACCGAGGATAAAAAGCTAAGCTTTAAAATTAGATGTGCATAAATAACACAGTTGAATGAATCAATCTTTTTTTGAATGAATTAGCTCTGACTGGAAAGGTTGCAAATTTAGCTAAGTGCTCTTACTACCCGTAAAATGTAATATGTAGTGACGCTTATTGAAACCGAGGATAAAAAGCTATGCTTCAAGCTTCGATATCACTGACGGCAGATACCGATGTGACAGAAAAGATTTTAGTTTAGATGTGATTTCTGATTTTACTCTAATCATTGCATAATCTAGGCATTACTAAACCAATTTTAGCAGATAATAATAATTAATACTGTTGCTGATTGAATATTGCTTTGTAATAAGGTTTATTGTGTATTATTAAGTGTAAATGATGTTTTGAAGATTATTACATTATTTGAAAAGTTTTAATTTTATTAAATGCAAGAAGTTCTGCCCTGCTTTATTTATATGATACATTACCATTTCGGAAATGAAGTGTTACATTATCACTGGCTTGTCGGCCTTTCCCTTTCATTTTAACGAGTGGTCAGTGTACTTTTCCCACTTCATCTACTAGTCGGACCCTCCGTTTTTGGCTTATCTTCATCTGACCGGGAATGATCTGTTACGACCCTCGCTAGGCCCGCCAAACTGTTAGATATAATGTTGATATGAGAAAGCAAGAATTTAGATCAGATGATGCTGGTACCACTACGCCTCAAACTAGTCACTTTTCTATTTCTGAAAAGGAACATAGAGCTGATAAGTGGTGCACTTTATTCATATTTTAGACAAGATTCAGCAGCAGCAGCAGCTACATCAAAAACACTGTTTCCTAGGCCTTTATAATTACGCGGACGACAAAAGCACCATTCATATCTCGTGTCATGCACTTTCAAACTTTAAAAGCTTTGGTTAGAGGGGCAAATTAGTCAAGGATTTATCACTGTAATTAATTAATTTAATTTAATTAACATACTTAATTATAATTTGAACGGTTTTCGGCATCCGAAAGAGCTTTTTTAACATTCATCATTCGTATCTTAATTGTTGAAGGTGAATACTTCTAATTCGTTTCTCACTCTCACGCATATTTTCAAATCTCGTCAAATATAAATCTTTTTCTTTTAATTTCAAAATCAATAAATTAATCGGATGCAAGATTACAATCGGACTTATTTATCTTCAAAATGAAATAACTATTTTCAAATGCAGTATTAAGTAAATATTCAGAAACATAATCTTAAAAAACAATTATTATATTTTTAATTTTTTTAATATTCAAATTCAAATGCATTGTGTGTCATTTCAAACGACACAGGTATTATATGAGACATTTTGGGCTTCTATTAGAGCTCATCAGTTACATGCTGTTTGAGATGAAATAAAATAAACACGCTCTATTATTAAATAGACTTCAAGATTCAAACACGGTATGTGAGGTGTGCTTCTACTAGTGTTGTCAGGAGAGATACAGCATGTCTCTCATTGTATGTTTATTATTCTAAATGACACACACTGTATACGGGGCTTTCAACTCAAATATTGATTAGATGATTAAGATATACCAGCTAGTGATATTCTGATAATAATAATAATACACACAAACCATTTTTTTGCAACAATTAGTTAACTGCAATCGAAATTTAACCTATACTGTATTCATTTTCAAGAAAAAGTGCTTCAAAACAAATGCATGCAGGCTCCACGTGATCATATCTATGAAGTGGGAGATGGTCGACGATTTTTCAAACAGGGCAGGCCGCAGAAAAAATCGTTTATTTCATTTTAGACCAAGTTGTTTTCAATTCGGCTTAAATATATTCAAAATTATCTTATATTTACTAGTATTTAAGTGCTTACGTTAAGCCCTTTTTCTGGGAGGACTGGAGTTCTGGGATTAACCTCAGTCTCTGTGTCCGTAGCAGCACACAGAAACAGCAACGAAACAAATGCACAATGCACTCCTGTGCTTTCGGCTGCCAGCCCGGCTCAAATTTCAGGAAATCGTTATCACTTAGTCTTTATGAATGGATCACACACTGATCACGTCCTACACATTATTTACTACCACTTTTTCTTGAAAATGAATACAGTATAGATTAAAAATTATTTGATTTACACACTACAAATTAATTTCGATTATGTAGTTGGTCAGTCATCACTTAAAAAAGTGTTTCTAAAATGAAAAAACCTATTGAATTTGAGAAAAATGCAATTTTTTTGGATTACTTATCGCCTAATTTTTTTTATCAATTGTTTACAATATTTTACCGTGAAATTTGGCTTTTAAAATGTCAACTCTTTCTAATTCATTACCGCGATGGTTTTATTTTATTGTAAAATAAAATTATATTGTAAAATATTTCTAAAGTGTTTTATTCAGGGCTTTCGTTGGGGACAGGGTTGGAAATTACCTAAGTTAGTTTAATTTAAAATGTCTGAATTTTGGTTGAGCAGGAACTCAAAATGTAACTCTATTTTTATTGTTTATTTTACCGGGTAGCTCACCCAAGCTTTAGGGTGGTACAGTCTTTCTAAATGATGAAATTATTCCGTATGGGCGTGTCTTGTCTGTGAATTTGTGACATGATATGTCGAATGGTATTTGGAACCTAAATAAAAAAGTAAAATTGTGCTATTTTTTTTTAATTTTGTTAAAATCAACTTGTGATAAATTGTTATGTGTCTACCTCGACAGTTTCAATATTTTGAAGAAGTAAATTCTTTTATTCGCTCAGGCTATCTATGGATTAAACATATCCTAAAAATGGTCATAAATTGCTGCTACCGTACGTACAAGAAGAAAATCGTTTACTCGGTTTTAAAATATTTTATTATTTTTACGTATTATTTTTTGGCTTTGAGAGTATTACGTTATTTTGCTTTAGGAAGTTGTCAAATAGATATTGGTGTAAATCTATTTATGACAGTAATCTAGCCAAAAGTTAAAATGGATTATCAAAGTTTGTAATGTAAATCTCTTGTTTTGCCTTGTACGTTGTTAATATTTACAACGGTGTCAGCAGGAAATAAAACAAGCTAATTCGTGTAATTCACGCAAATAGAGCTTCAATATTTTTTATTTGTTTCAATATTCACTTTTTTTTTGTACTGGAACATTTTTAGCAGCTTTTTCTTCTTTCAAACTATCCAACATAACAAGCTCATCTGATTCTTATTATTTTTTTGTGATAAACTACACAGTTATGTAATTAATTAACTCGTGGAAAGAACGTCAGCAGTTGCAAAAAATAGTTTAAAAATTTTAGGAAACAATTTTTATAGTTTATATTAGATCTCTAGATGGCTGGAACGAATAAAAGAATATATTTTTTTTAAATATTGAAACTGTTGGAGTACGCACACAACAATTCATCACAAGTTGCTGTTTTAGTAATATTAAAAAATTAGAAGTTTAGTTTTTTATTTGTGTTCTAAATGTCATTCGAAATGAATTGTTACACTTCTACTGACAACTCACGCCTATACGGAATAATTTAATCATTTTATTTCTTTTTTTATGGTTGAGAATACCACCTTCAATGTCTACAACTTTCGTTTTACAAATAAATGTTTTATGTACATATTGCTTTTGTTTGTACTATGCATCTCACAAAAATAGTTTCAGCCATACCAAACGTCTAGTTTAGAGTGGGTTATTAACACAGTTTTACCATAATTTGTCTTAAAAAAGTTTTTTTTCTTAAATTCTAGAGCTTTTCGATCACTATGTGGTTATCTTCAGGAGATGAATCAATGAGATCAAATTAATAAAAGTTAAATTTATTAATTTTTAAAGTATTTTAAAGATTTGTAAAAAAAAATATTGCAGATTATTATTTTACAAATTATAAGAGCTATCAACGTACGCGTTTTACTTGAAACTTGGAAATACTTTGAATATGTAGTTACAAACAAATGCTTTCTAGATTATTTAACGGCGTTTGTATAATTACAGTTTTTCAAACTCTAATTACACACTAAGCTAAATTTCAAATCAGCAAAATTTAGTTTATATTTGTTTCGTCGATAATCGAACCAATCTTGATGAAAAGGAGAAGCTGCTCAAAATGCAACCAATAATACACGACACACCAGTATCTTCGTATGTTCTAATCGTAAGAAATTAACATACGTTCAAAATTTTGTAACCAGAGTTGAACTAAATAATTATTTAGATAAATTTATGGATTTGAAGCAACATTAACTAAAACAATTATGTTGTTTGTTTAGTTTTTTAAGGGTTGGTAACACAAGCAATAATCTTAATCATATTGGATAGTTTTGAAAACTAAAAAAAAGTCTAAAAATTGAGTAAGTACTTATTGAAGGGTTAGATTGAAAAATTGACAAGTAGTAGTGGCGGTAAAGCAATTGATTTCTTATACGTTGTAGGTCGGGGACAGGAGAGGCGGTTTGGCGGCGGTGGTTGTGGCAGTCTGCTTATCTCGAACTCCCAGATTGAATATATTTCATATGTTTTCATTGAACTGCAGCCGGCTACCGGCGCTATCACTCACCGCCACCGACGTCCATTATGAACGCCATCACAAACCACAGCCATTTTTAAGATCGTTAAATCCACAAAGCTGATAAATCTGCTCTCATCCAAATACGAATTACGTTATTTGCACTTTGTAGAATGTTCTCATTATTATTATTTCTTGTTTTATGTTCTTCATTCACACAGTAATTGTGGTTTTTAATTTTTCAGAGGAAGCTAATCAATTTTTAAAGCTCATTTGAATAAATAATTTTGATGGAAAGCAGACACAGGGGGAGGATTCAACCCTTCAAAAAAGTACGATTAATCGGATTTGAACGAATTTAAAATGCATATCTCTGACAACAATAATAAAAACAGCCATTATTTGTAGGAGCTCAAGGCGACTGCATATCAGCACAATGGCTTTGTTGTGTTCGAAGTGATAAGGAATCTGCGCTGATAAGAGGCGAACGGTCGTGTTACGATAACCGTTTCAAAATGGAATATTCGTGCTATTCCTATGTTGTCTTATCGACTGATATCGGCCCCCCCAATGACAGAATGTTTGGGACTTTATCATTCCGGATAACGAGTTTGCGATTAAAAAATGCTCAAATCGTACCTACCGACAACCCTACCAAGAGCCGAGCTTAATGGCTTGCTACACGGCTTTTTTAAACGCTAAAAATAATTTTATTTATACGCACATCGACCTAACATGCTATTTCAATTATTTTATATCTTAACTACATTTTTATTACGCACAAGTATGATGATGGGCTTTATTCATTTTATCATATCAAGACGCCGCATAAAACATCTGAAAGAAAAAAACGAGAAATTATCATTCTTATCGGCATCAAAAGCTTTTAAAACCGTAGGTAGATGTCGTATAAATAGGATTTTATCATTATTTACAACAAAAAGTAATTTATTTACACCGTTTAATCAGTTTGGTGGAGGCGCCGGATTTTTTTACTATAAACGTCTATAGGTCATACCAAAGAAAATGCGATGCACGTCACAACTTGGAGTGACAACATAATAATATGTAGAGCTTTGTTGCTCCATGGTCAAAAAGTATGAAATTTATCTTTAATTTCTTGTTCTTTATGTTTTCTGTATCTGAAGATGAACTTATAGAATTTAAGTCTAAATTCAAATAAAATTTTACTGCAGATTATGATTTATTATGTGCTGCTTGACTACTAAACTGCTAAAGGTACTGATTAATCTATCATCTTTAGCATTCTTCATTTCTGGAAAATTACTAGTATAACACCTGTTTTTAAAACAGTTTCCAATTCTACGGCTACAGGATCATTTTTATTCTTGTCAATCTGGCGAAGGATGATTCTATTTTATGTCCTATTTCTCGGCACCAACATAGGTTTTGGTCTGGTCGTCTTCACAATCATATATTTTATTAGCTACTTTAGTTCAGTTTATTACCGTGGGTTTGTTTAGACAAAGTGAGGTTAACGTATTTTATACAGATTTTTCCAATACATTTGACTATATTAACTACAAACTGTTTGTAAAGAGGCTAAGTAAATTTGGTTTACTTCTAGTTTTCTACTCTTACAGCTTCCTACCTTAGCTAAAAACTAAATTATGTCTGTTATAATGAGTTTAAATTTAAAACTTTTGATTTTTTTTCTTGGACATTTTTGAGGTCAAATCTTGACGTATTTTATTTGTATCTGTTATCTCTGCTAAATTGTAAAAAAGAGAAATGATGTTATCGCCCTCTAAGTTAACTAGTAGAACTGGCATAAATTAGGAGAATGATGGATTACATTTCAACTTAAATTGAATATTAAAAAATGCTGCTGAGTTTCTTATGTATACTAGAAAAGTTTATCTTATACTGCTATTGGTAATTCTAGAAGTTTTATTTGATGTTAAATTATTATTAGTTTTGCTATATCTGCTTAGCGACTCTTTAGATTTTCGCTTATTTGGAAGCGCGTAAAAATAAAACACTTTACTTTGCCTTTCTCAACTACAAATTCTAATTCTTCTGTCCCATATGCTGCTACTTGATAATTTGGCTACTATTATAACGTTGTAGTCAGGAGACAATCATTGGAGATTTGCTCCCTTAGCGTATATGTGTATCTATGCTAAACATATGTTGGAAGACTTATCGCTTTTATAACTATATTATTTGAACTATTGATCTGTTTTACTGTTTTGGCTCTATTGTTAGTGAAACTTTCGCTTAGCAATCAATTATTAATGTTTTTATCAATTTTTTAATTTTATGATTTTTTCTTTTTGTTCTTTATTGTACTACATCTTTTTTCTTTATAATTCTTTTGTAGCTCATCTACAGTAGCTTGCCTTTGTTTTTTTGTTATATTTTTCTGCTTTTTTATCTGCCTATTTTTGCCTTTTTTTATTTTATATATTACTTTTGGTGTCTTACAGCTTACACTCTTCTTTGAATTTACACTTCTATTAATGTTTTTGTTCAATTTTTTTGCACTAAATATTATCACCTATAAAGCTTTTGTTTAATTTCTTAACCGATTCTTATCATTTATATAGTCGGATTGGTCGTCCATCCTCTTTGCTAATCAACCGAAAAAAAGAAAATATGTTTTTGCCCTCATCGCTGAAACATCAGTAGTTTCGTTCCCAATGCATATAAAGACAATTTTTCCACACCGCGGTGTTTTTTTCTTTGCAAGCGAAACTAGGGGAAATGACTTGGTCAGGTTTGTATTGAAATCCAGAGACGTCACGTCAAACTGTCAATTGTCACACAACCATTCTACAAAATGGCTGTTTCTGATCACATACGTAAATAATCAACACAAAAGATTTATTGCCAAATAAGTAAGAAAACGATTGAAAATAGTAAGTAATTGATTAATAACACAACGTTCCAAAAAGTTTATAATATTTCGAAATATCTACGTTATTGTTTACCATTAAGCAAAGTTTAAGCATAGAGTATACAGACCAAAGGGATTTCTTGCTTTGATGTTGTTAAAAATATGCCAATAAGCAATTCTCGGTGAAATTTTAGATTTTTCCTTTTTTGCACCAATCTAAAAATTTGTTGTATGGTTAAAAGCCGTTCGTACCTCGAACGGCTTTTCTCAGGAAGCAAATTTGATACTGCTCTATTTGCAGATTCTCTAATTTGAGGTGGAGTTAAAATTTCTCTATCGGAGTTGCTCATATTTACAAATTTGAAACGAAAATTCGCAGAAGAAAATGGCGGAATAAATTTTTAAAACGATGCTCTTTTATTTCAATAAAACCATAGCAACAAAACAATAAAACTATTTCAAATTTAAAAAATTAGATAATCGGGGTGGGCAACGCTACCAACCAAGAAACAAGTAAAAAACTAAATCATTTATTATCAAAAAATTAGTTATTTATTATTAAAAAATTTGTTATTCGTTGCAAAAAAAATTGTACCTAACTTTTTGGGAAAGAAATTTCCCCCATTCGCAATAGATGCAGCACGACCGAAGGGAGTGCTGCAAACAAATTGCTCATAAATTTCACTTTCCGAATTCGTTAGGTAAATAACTATTACACATTGTGAATGCCTCCGACTGTGTGTTAACTCTTAAAAAGTTATTTTTTGATAATAATGTACATACTGTTAATAAATTTACAAAAATTTGTTAAAAATTTGTATCATTTCTGATAATAAATTATGTCTTTGATGAGTGATACAAAATAATTTTGATAAGACGTTTATGTACGCTGTTTTATGTTATTACCTTGTAGATTTAAATTGTAGCCGAAACACAATTAGCAGTAAATGCATTTCCTGGGTCGATATGGAAATATTCATAAGGGACCTACATACCTACATCTTGCATTATCTAATCTGCAGTCCAACCCATTTGGTTTTTGTTAAAAAAAAATGCAGACATGCGACTATTTCAAATTTTATAAAAACAAATAAAAAGATAACTTGGAAAATACTTGTGTCATTCTGGAACCAATAAAAATATTTTTTCTTTTTGTGATAACACGCACGCACAATATTCTGTGAGGTCGCGTGTCAATGAGGTGTAATAATCAGTTCTCTCAAAACAATTGAAAACATTAGTTTAATTTATAGATTTTCAACTGTTATTATTAATTTAAACTCTGTTGTTCATAGTCTTTAGCAGTATTTTGAAAAGCTATTTAGATAATAAAGAAAATTTGGCTATTGTGTTTTAAAACGGTGACCTATTATAAGACGATTTTGCTTTATTTTTAAAAATTTTTTTTTCTCAAAAACATTTTTAGATAAGACTATTTAATCGTTTGTGAAAATGCAAACAAGCATTTTTAAAAAACTTAACGTGTTGAGGTGATTTTGCTTTTTCTAAGCGGTTCTAGCTAAAAATAAAATATTCTTTACCCAAAACGTTGAAGTTTTGAGTAACTAATTTTGGGATTTTTATTACGTGTCGTAACTTATGTAACTAATTATTTAAATGTTATTATTTTATATCATTACAGCGTGGTTTTGTTTGTTTCAGGTAATTTTGACACCTATCCTCGTTATTAGTGTTCAATCGGGAGCAGGTAGAAGGGAACGTACGTATACTTATTTTTAATTATTTCAACATTTATGTCAAAACCTATACTGTAATAAAGGAATCTGCCTCAAGCGCTTATAGTTCTTTAATGGCAATGTGCCAAGCAACATCCATAACCGTCACTTAAGAACACATGTTGGATATGGATTGTTATCTTCATCAGCTTGGTGGTGGTCATCATCAGCTAGTAGCAGAATGCATGGGTTATGTCGATACTGCCATTCATGAACAAAAAGTTATTTAATTAAGCATTCTCATTGTGCTGATAAACAAATAATTAAATCCACATATTTTTTCGGCTTTTTTTTTAACAACATTTTATCTTCATCTAATTTTCAGTTAATTATTTTTGTTGTTGTTGTTATTATAGCATTTTATTAAAAATAGGGCTGTGATATAATTTGATGCATGGAAACAAGTGAAAAATTAATGCAATTTTTTTAATTACAAAATTGTATCAGTATCGAAAACCGCTTTTTACAGCATACAAATTATGATAGATACACTTTAATTTTTGGCTAGCCTTTTTCAGGTTTTTTTATAATAATATGTATCTCATTTTTTCATTTCGTTGCTTTTTTTAGTCATGTGTTTTTCTATAACTTTTCTTTCAGTTTTATTTAAGCTACACTTTTTATTTTGACATTTACCACTTGTTTATCATAACTTGTTTTTTTACTACATATTATACTTTCATTCTTTTTTTATATGTTACCTTAGTTTTCTCTACTATAGCTTTCTTTCTGTCTCTTTGTATATTTTATATATACCACTTGTTTTCTTTATTTCTCTCTCTCTCTCTCTTTTAATTCCTTTGAGTTGTATTTTATATTTTTACAGAATTTGGCGGTTTTCTTTTTTCGTTCTGTGATATATTTGCTCTTTCTTTTTTCTTATTCGTTTCTCATATTCTAGCGCTTTCTTATCCGTCTTTTTTTTATTCACATACAATTTATTTAGTTTTTTTGCTAAACTCTAATTACTCATTTCATGTATTTAAAGTTAATTTTTTGTCTGTGTTGCCAGGTCAAAAGCCGTCACAGCAGCATACTTTTTACCAAACTATCATCAGACATTTTTAGTTCGATTATTATTTATTCTACGCTTATTCTTGATTAATTTTTTCTCTAAACTTTTTAATAGTGTTTTATTTTTTTTTACTTTGCTGTAGCTTTTGTTTTTCTCAATGTGTCTCTACCTCTTTAGCAAAGCGACAACTCTGTTTTAATTTTAATAAAATTACTTAACAACTTTGAAGTTTTGACTAGCTATTGTTATCATTAACTCTTGTTTTTTGGTTAATTGTTTTGCTTTTGTTTTTTGGTTACTTGCTTTGTTTAGTAGTAAATTTGCTCTTTGTAACCTTCAACAAAAAAAGAAGGATGTTATAAGTCCTGTGTTTTTGTCTGTCGCCCTGTAGCTACCAAACGTCTCAACCGATTAGGATGTAGGTTTTTATATTTGAAGATTCAAATTTATTTTTTGCTCTACTTGAAAACAGATCATCAGTACAGGTCAGGTCAGCAGTACATATCTTCTGCCTCCAGCAATAAATCAAAGCCGCAGCTGCACAGGACCGTATTCAAAAAATGTGAAATTTTACTTTAGCCGTTTTAAAAAGCAATAGTTATTATAAACAAGTTAAGATATAATATGGTAAACTACATTAAATAGATTGATTTATTTACGCTTCTTTCCATACAGGTGGCTTTAAACAGTTTATAAAGTGTAGTATGAAAAAACGAGAGCAACATAAAAGGTAATATATGTAAAATATACAAAAATGCATTGCCGTGTATGTTGTTCGTTTATCGTTAGATCTTTAATTTTGCTTATCTCTATCGGTATCCGGTATGTCGACCCGACCCGACCCGTTATCATTACAAACATACAGATCTTTTGCAGATTAAAATGAATTACACATAAAAATATGGCGACTGGGCCTAATGACAAATATGTATTATTATTTTGCCAAAAAAATAGCCTCGTTTCGGTGAGAGAGTTAGGCCATAATAGTTGATTTGTAATGAAACAGCCTGTCCAATCGTCCTATTAATAGATGCCAGATTGATCATTTTAATTAAAAAAGAAAAATGATGATAACTTTAATTGGAATTGTACGTACGATGTGGTTGTTGTTGTTATATTTTTTTTTAGTTAGTAGATCAACAATTATTATTAACGAGAGTATGGTTTCGCACCCTCCGGGTGCTTACCCTACTCTCTTGAGTAGAGGGTTGCCTACGGCAACGTGCATAAACCTAGAGGGGTTGCCTTCGGCAACCGTAGAACAAACACCTTAAAATTTAAGCAAGCATATTATTGGTTATTAATAAGCGTATTATTATTTTTTTAATTTAATTTTTTTTTTGATTATTTATAGTTTTTATTTATTTATTTATAGAAATTTTTTTTTTTAATTTTAAAATTTTTCTTTTTTTTGTAATTTTTTTATTAGATTTTATTTATTTATTATCCTTTTTTTATTTTCTCTTTCTTTTTATTCTTTTTTTTTTATCTCTTCAACTTTTTTTTTCGAACTTGTTTTTTTATTTCTCTTCACTTTCTTCTTTTTGATTCTATTTGTTCCTATTTTTATAATGTATTTACTTAATTTTATTTTTTTTTATTTTCTTTTTATTTCTCTCTTACATTTTCTTTTTTTGTGTATTTTAATTTTTTTTTATACTATTTTTTTTTAATATTGTATTATCCATCTATAAACTCCTGATATTTTAACATTTTTTTTCCGTATTTATAATATAGTTTTCCAATCTAAACATTTTCTTTTCTATAATTTTTTTTTTCTATTTTTTTTATTCTTTACTTAATTTTATCAATTTTTATTTTTCTACAACTACCATAATTTTGTTTTTCTATACTACTTAAATTATCTTTTTTTTTTATTATCAACAAATTTATAATTTCTTTTAGTTTTTCTTGATTCTTTTTTTACTTAAATCATCGCATATCTTTTAAATTAACATTTTTTTATTTTTAATTTTTTCCAAATTTTTTTTTCGCCTATTGATTGTCGGAAATTAAATAAAAAAAATTTCAAATTTTTCTTGTATAATTATTAATTAAAAACATTTGTTTATAATTAATACAATAAAAAAAAAATTTTTTTAATAAATATTTAATTTGGCAACAATTTAAAAAAAAAAATTTTAATTGCCTAGTTGCAACAATGTAACCGGAAACGTTTGTTTCTTGACAAATATTTGACGTAACTTTCTTAAAAAAAAATTAGGTTATATTGTAGCGAACACATTGACATCTGTCAATAATGTTGTCAGCGTTAAAGATGTGTCACACATAATCAATATTAAGTTGTTGCCATTGTGCACTTTTATTATGAAATATAAGATTTCCAACCCAAACACTACTAAACGTGCTTAATAATGATTTTTTAATTGGCAATACTTTTTAGAGACTTTTTTATTGCACCTATCTGCAACACTGTAACCGAAAACGCCGTTTCTATTTCCTCTTGTTACCAATTTAGATAAACACAAATTCAAAGCTTTTCTTTTTTAACTATTAATTATAAAAATTTGACAAATATTTGACATAACTTTTATAAAAAAAAAATTGTAGGTTATGTCATAGCAAGAACAATGACATCTGTCAATGATGTGTCACCCATAATCAATAGAAAATTATTGCTGTGGTACAATTTTAATATAAAATATAATATTGCCAACTAAAACTTTCTTAAGCTTGTAATTAATAATGACTTTTTAATTTAGCAACACTTTAAAAAACTTTTCTATTTACGCCTAGCTGCAACATTGTAACCGGAAACGCCGTTCCTATTTTCTCTTGTTAACAATTCAGATAAAGACAAATTCAAAACTTTTCTTTTATAATTATTAATTATAAACATTAGCTTGTACAGCATAAATAAAACCAAAATTTTTTATCAATATTTTTTTAGTTGAGAACACTTCTTAGAGATTTTTTTATTAACCTAGTATCAACACTGTAACCTTGAACGCTTGTTTGACAAATATTTGACGTATCTTTTATAAAAAAAATGTAGGTTATATCATAGCAAGCACAATGACATCTGTCAATCTCAAAGATGTCTCACTCATCAACTACAACAACAATATGAAGTTGTTGCCGTGTTACAATTTTAAAATGAAATTTAGGATTGCCGACTCAAACAGATCTTATTGATTTATTTTATTACTTTTAACATACAGATTTGCAGCCTTCTCTCAAAATGTTTACATTGTGTAATTAAACAATAAAAAAACTACATTGTACTTTGTACATAAACATTTTAAATAAGTATTTACTGGAAGAATTATTAAAAGTCAATGCTCTTGTCTTCATTTTAATATAGCAACATACAACTCATATTAAAATAATCAATAAAATATTGATAATAAAGACAATATCATGTTGTAAAATTTTTCAATTTGAGAGGGTGTCTATCTTCATTGCAGTCGTGTGCTTTCATCAACAAATTATATTATATCTCATTGTTATTTTGATAAAATATTGTCTATTGCTCGCAATTTTACAAAATAAACATAAAATAATGTACACTCATCACATTGACATTTATAACGCATGTCAAATTTACTTTTTGACATTATTATTGATTTTTTAATGTCAAAAATCCAAGTGAGATAGAATTTGGACAGAATTTAGAGAATTAGCTCAAAAGGTCATTGACCTTAATACTTTAAATTTATATTACATTATAATTTCTTTTGGAAAAACCTTTAATTTTGTCTTCTTCATATTTTCTTTACAAAAAGAAAAACCTTGATTTTTCAGTTAATAAAAGAGAGCATCTTGTTTGCTAATACTCAAAAAAATGGATTATGCATGGTTAATCCGTAATTCCATTTCAAACGCTAAAACAAAATATTATTTATATTATATTTCATTGTTATTTTGATAAAAAATATTGTCTAATGCACGCAAATTTGAATGTACACTAATCACATTCAAGTCATTTAAACTTTGAAGAAGTCTTTCTCTCTGTTCATTTTGAACATTTATATAGCATTTTCCAAAATCTTCATATATTTTGCTTTCTCTTCTCTTACTTCCTGGTGTTGTTGTGTTCTTACTTCTAGCACCTTCGTGACATTGCTTGTTGGTCGAACTGAAGTTTTAGAAGAACGGAATCTAAATTATCAATTAATTATGTGTCTTATAAGCTACGACAATATTACAACAAACCTATTTTTTATTTCCCTATGTATAGAAGTTGATAAATTACAACTTGCTCCTGACTCATTCTCAGTATCAACGCTTCTGATATCTATTTGCCCTTGTCTAGAAGTCGATGGACAGGTTGCTGTTGGCTCGTCTTCAGCATCTATACTTATTTCGAAAGAATCTTCTAAATATGGGGGGTTGACCTTGTCCTTACTCCCCAAAATAGCATTCATTTCCTCAAAATAGGGTGGAGGGTCTCTTCTTCCTGTGCCAGTTATTTTCATATTTTTTTCATATAATTCATGTAACTTCGTATAGCGAATAGCAGAGCTGACCAAATCCATAAATGCAATCTTTATTCTATTGAAAAGAAGGTTGGAAGGCTTTAATTCTTCCGTATCCAATCAATAATAAAGTTTTATTTGGCGAGAAGCTTCACCGTTGCGTTTTTTACTTACCTTTGATGATGATATCTTCTGGGCTTTTGGTGCTCTAATCTTGCATAGTCTCGTCGATTTTCGATATAATTGCAGCGACAAATTGCTTTTTTGTAGAATATTATAATAAGGTTATGAACTCGCTGTCATTCCATTTGACATTTGAACTTTTTAAATGGAAAATTTAGCGATTTTTCTATTTTGAGGCTATAAATTCCATCGAAAATTATTCTAATAATTATAATATAGCAAATAAAGTAATTTAAAATAAAATTTTCTTACCGAAATCTTATCTGAATCGATTATTTTCGAAGAGCTCTTTTCTTCGACTGGTATTAGTTATTTCAGGAAAGCCAACAAAATTGAAAAAATTCCCTAAAAAAACTGAATGTTTTCTGAATTTGAGTATCTATCTATTCTGCTTTTTTGGCCAACGTCCTATATATGTCCTATCCGTTTACTTTCTTTATCGGTCATTTGTTTGAAAAATTATTTTCACTAAGAATCCCTCCTTGTGGTTTATTTTACCACAAACAAATCCAATTCTTATCTCAAAACATCACACCGAAACTCTCGTGATGCCGTTTTTTATCAAATTTCTTACAACATTTAACAATTTGTCATAATTAATAAATCTTTTTGACGCGCCACCTTTGGAAGAAAGAGATGCTGCTATCACGTTTTACTTTATAATAATAATATACAGCGTACACATGGCGCAACAATAATAAGTGTTGTTTTTTTACTATAATTTTTTTAAAGATATAATCTCTTAATATGTGGTCGAGCTCTTTATTTGTGGATTCTATGAAGTAAGTTATTTATCATTCGTTGAAATCTTTTAAGTTTTGGTTAATTATAAAAAGTGTTATTCTACGAATAAAACATTTAATTCTATATTATTATAAGAGCTTTCTTATGTTTTTTGAATTACTTGACTTAAAATAGCTGTTGGAATTACCAAGCAACCAACTACTTTGACGAATAAACAAGTTATAGTTATGGTGGTTACAGTATTGTAGAAAGAACAAAAAAAATTGTTGTCGTACGTGGAAAGGATAATAATTGAAATTGACTAGTGTGATGCTCTTAACAACTTTAAGAGGCTTATGACACATTTATAATTTAGGTGTCTTCAGTTTTCCTTCCTTTTTCCATCATCCCATTTTACCATTCTACTCTTCTTCATTTAATATTTTTTTCTTGTTTCTTATATTTTCTTGAGCTTTGCACACCCTTTCATTGTATGTTCTATTACTTTTGTTGTTACTTTTACCCTTACATTTTGCATACTCTTTCTTGCTTTGCTTTGTCTTTTGCATGTCTTTTCAGTACTAGTTTTTTTTTGTACAATAAAAACTTGCTATTATTTTTTTGTATTCTGTTTTGTCTGTCTCTGCAGTGTTGCTTGTCATGTTTTTTTTCCATATTTCTTTCTTTTTCTATTTTTTCTTGTAGTATTTCCTTTTCTATTTGCGTTTTTCTATCATTATTTCTTTTTAGCTTTTTTCTACTGTCTTAGATTTTACTGTTTTTTTTAAGGTCACTGTTATTCTCTGTTATTATTGTTAGTTTGTCTGTTTTTGCATGTATCTACGACTATGCTAAGGATATTTTGCTGCGTTTTGCCGGATAAAATTTTGTTCTACGTCTTCTAATCACTTTTTGTACGTTACAAGACTTGGTGATAAATTGCAATTTTTTTTAGGTATTTTCTTATTTTGAACTCGTGATCTTCAATCCTACTTTCTTTCACTTTTTGGGCATAAAGTTTGTATTTTTTTTTAATTCATTTTTTTTTCTTTTCAAATTTTTAATTAGTAGTAGCATAAAATATGTTCCGGTCACAAGATACCAGATGGAGCTGTTTATGTTTTGATGAAACAAACTAAGATGTCAAACTTCCGCTCTTGTTGCTTCTAATGTTTTATAGTGCGTGAACAAGATATTTGAAGAGCAGTTTAACAGAAAATGCCGATTCTTGAACAGAAATCGACTTGTAAAAATTTCTTAATCTTTTATGAATGTGATTAGTGCTCATTATTAACAATATAAATTTACTTTTATGGTTCTTTAAATATCTTGTTTTATTAAGTGTGAGATTCGGCGCTGAAAAAAAAATTCTGCTCAAAATTTGTATCGATACAGAGTCACAATTTTTGTTTAAGAATTTTATTAACTAACCTAATTTTAAGTGTAAAATTTAACAAATGTAATATTAAATGAACTTCTAATGTTAAGTTTGTTTATTGATAACCAAATGTTTTTTACTAGGCCTTCTTGAAAAATTGCACTTTGAGTATCAGTATTACTAACTTTTAGATAAATGTCATGTTTGTTGATGTATCAAGTCTAATATTATAGTGTATTAAAAAACTAGTTTTATAAGGATTGATTTGGTTTTCAGGCAAGTTTTCTTTGGGATACCTGTGCCAATACCTCTTTTCTTTAGACTATTTTTTCGAATTTGCGTCTTTTTTAAATTTTTTATATAAAAAAATTAAAATTTTTAAGTTCTAAGACATTTTGGCAGGGTTAAAAATGCGCAAAAATTACAAAACGTGTTCTTTAGGTTATTTTTGCGAATTTGCGTCTGTTTTTTAGTTTTATATAAAACAATAATTAATTTTTAAGGTCGGTTTTTAATTGTGGCTAACGGTTGTTAACAACATGCTATTTGATTTTAAATTTAATTAAAAACTTTTGTTTGACATAATTTGTTTAGTTTTTAACAAAAAATTAAAATAATAAGAAAAAACAGAATTATCATCACATGCTCAGAAGCAAAAAAGTAGATAGTTTAATAAGTGTATTTGCCATTTGAACGCTTTAAAACACATTACACAATATTATCAACAATTCCGAACGTAGCGAGGTCTTCTTAGGCAGCAAATTTTTGAAGCCCTCTTCAAAGCTACTTTATCGTGTGGTTTGAACTATTGAATCACTTTTCAAAATACTCTCGCTTTAAAAATTAATACGTATTTTTTTTTCAGAGATATAACAGTAGTTATCTGTTATTTATGTATTACATGACATAAATGATCACAAGGCGCAAGTATTTTCATAACATTGACAGTTATGGTATACCAACCTTTAAAAACATATCTATAAGTGCACTAGTGCTTTTATAGATAGCTTTAATAAGCTTATTAAAGACTCAAATTTCAAAAAATAGCTTTAAAGGCCTTCAGTATTATTCGCGAGAAAGCCGAATGAAAAAAAATTGAATAGCTAGTTTATTTTGAACCCTATGTAAGAGAAAAAATCTCTGATCTTTGTACTAATTTGCTGATTTGTTTTTATAGTCGTTTATTTTATTGGCGATGAATATCTTCTTATAGTAAGTGCATTTTTCCATGTTCCATGAATTTGCTTATGAAAAGTCACATAAATTCGAAAACGCGGATAGACACGTAGATGTTCATAAATTCTGATACAGCATGTTATCGTTAAGTCCAGCAACATATCGGCATTATAATGTCCATCAGACTGTGTTTGAATGTAATCGCTAATCTCATCGCATCATGTACATGTATCAGTTTGCCCTCTTGTCTCTTGTCGTCCAGAAACAGAGCAGCCATTAACATCAGACGAGTAATGGTATTGGCATAAGCTGTGCATATAATATAAACCTAAATGATATTCCAAAGTGACGGCAGCTTCATCACACAACGTCAATGAAATTATATTGTGTCACTAAAGTTCTATGTTCCAAAAACATTCAAAGCCATTCACTTGTTCTATCTATAGCTGCAAAAATCAACCTAATGTTGATACAAACTATGAAATTTCATTTTTTGTTCTTGATTTATGGTTTCTCTTTATTTTCTGCTTTATTAAAGAGTGAGAAGCTGCATAATCCAGACGAACGACAAACGCCATAGCGCAATATCGGTTTTGGATTCGTTAACTTTTGTCAGTTGCACATGATGACAACTTTGACCGAACTATAATCTCTTTTATTTGCCTCTAAAAACAGCGAAAGTGATACAATTTAAACAAAAAAAAGCATAATGTCCTTTTCTGGACATTACGCTTCTCTTTTTTTCTTTATAATGATTTTGATTAATTTTTGTATTATACAGCTTTCTTTTTTTTAAGAATAATTTTTTCAATATTATAATTTTGTTATCTTAAAAGCCCAAAATTTAAAAAAAAATAGTCAAATCTCTCCGAGTCTGTCTATTTCGGGGAAAGGTCGAGAAACACTTTAATCAAGAGGTTTTCCTTTGTTTGTGGATTATATGCTTTTGGCTGTAGTAGAAATCAGTCCATCCGCTTTCAGGGAGATTTATTCCTCTAACACAAGGTGCCTGAGGGTTAGTGAAGACACTTCAATTCAATATATAAAATTCAATATATCCGAGAGGCACAAAAATCATTTCTGAAATATAAACAATGCTGGGATGTTTAACATCTATATATTATATATATATAAAAGAAAGTCGTGTTAGTTACACTATTTATAACTCAAGAACGGCTTTACCGATATGGCTGAAAATTGGTGAGGAGGTAGCTTAGAGCCAGGAGACGGACAAAGGATACTTTTTATTCCGGAAACCACCCTCTAAAAGAGGGGTGAAAGTCAAACTTGGAATTGCGATGTCGGAAACGATCGGTGGGGCTCGGCAAATAAATATTTTGAAGTAATAGTCGTATTTAAGCATAGCTTGGAATAAGTCATCGGATGGTTCAATTACCGTAAGAAATTCGACGCAACCACGAAGAAGCGTTTACATTAAAATTTATTTGACGTGGTTCAAGAAATTTTTCCAAACTTTGATTTTTTGCAATCAATTTTTTTGCGATAAATCGATCTACTCTCCCACCACGGATAAAGTCGGACCTTGCGTTTACATGTTAATCGTCTTGCATGAGACAACTTCCCATATACCAACTTTGGGTGAAAGTTTGTATGGAAAATTACAAACTGATGACTGGATTTGAATGAAAAGGATAGGATACTTTTTATTAACAAAGGGATGAAAGGGGCGGGGGATAGGGATAAAAAATGACAAGTTTCAATATTAGTATGATTTTCAAAGATGTTGGTTTATTTTATTAGAATAAAACGTAAGATCAAACACATCCTTGAAAGGCTTTATTACACAATAAAACTTATTATAATATGGTAATATTATAGGAAGTTATTATAGGAACACATTATATAATTTGGTCCTAAATTTTTACAATTTTAATTAATGATTTTTTTGTACTTGTGAAACAAGAAAAAAATTTTATTATTTAGTGTCAACTACATAATATTTACATCGAATTAGTTAATTAATTTTATAATTAACTAATAATTAATTTACAACGATCAAAACAAGTGTTTTTTTTTAACTCAATATAGTTATGTTTTATTAATTAGTTTTTTAATAGAAGTTTTACATGTTTGAATTCTTCAGATTTTTACCTGGTATTAGGAGGACTGAGAAAGAAAACTACAAAATGTTGAGGTCAATAAAGATTCAAGAGAATTGCAAATCAAAATAAAAAAGATTAAATCTTTAGATTAGTTAGTATTTAGCGCTTTATTCGGCGATATTTTTTTTATGGAAAAAATTATATTATTATAACATTAAGATTATATTAATAATGAGAAAAAATCTTTCTTTATATTTATCTTCAGGGTTTTTTAGGGGTTGGGAAACCCATCGTAAGTGAAAGAGTAAACGTATAAAGATATATTCACTGATTGCCAAAAAAAGCAAATCACCTATAATGTATTCATTTTCAAGAAAGAGTGGTAGTAAACAATGTGTAGGGAGTGATCAGTGCGTGATCCATTCATAAAGACTAAGTGATACCGATTTCCTGAAATTTGAGCTGGGCTGGCAGCCGAAAGCACAGGGGTGCATTGTGCATTTGTTTCGTTGCTGTTTCTGTGTGCTGCTACGGAGACAGAGACTGAGGTTAATCCTAAAACTCTAGTCCTCACAGAAAAAGGGCTTAACGTAACCACTTAAATACTAGTGAATATAATATAATTTTGAATATATTTAAGCCGAATTGAAAACAACTTGGTCTAAAATAGAATAAACGATTTTTTCTGCGGCCTGCCCTGTGTCGACCATCTCCCACTTCATAGATATGAGCACGTGGAGCCTGCTTGCATTTGTTTTGATGCAGTCTTTCTTGGAAATGAATACAGTATAGATAATGTGATGGTGCGGACTTGAAATTATGTTGGTACCGTGTCATCGTTTTTTTGAACGACCATCTACGCAGTAAGCTTGGTGAAGGCGATTTATAAATGTCGATAAATCACACAAATTAGTTATACTTATGAAAAAAAAATTTTGCACCATTATTCTTTTCTACTCTGCCATCTATCTACAGCCGGAATATTTCTGTCATTTTGGTGTCATGAAAATAAGCTATTTTATTTATTGTTTTGCCACTTTAAATGCGGGAAATATTTTTCTGGCAGTTTGTAGTTCACATCGCCTTATACTTATTTTATCTTTTTCTATCATTTGGGATTGTGTCGCATGTTAGGCTTTTTTGTATTTTCAGCAGCCAAAAAAAAATGCGAAATTATTCCAGAAATATATTGTTAAATACATAGTTTTGCCAATTAAGCTACAAAACTACGTTTTCTTCTAATTCAAACCGCTGATATTTTGCCTGAGATTTTTTGCATTGTCTTGTATAATTGCCTGTATCTTTTCATTTGATTCTTGGGGTTGTATTCTCTGATATCTTTGGTAGTTGATGTTAAAAAAAGCAAAACCTAGAGGTTTCTGATCGGGTATTTAATCTTATAACAGGTAATTAATCTTTAATTACAACGTGATATTTTCGTTAAGACACCATTGTACTATGTTATTTTTTTTTGTGATTGAAACTAACTAAACTAAAGAAGTACAAGTATTACAATAACTACTTATTTTAGGACATGCTAGACTTTAAGTGCAAGGCAATTATTATAGTAAGGTCCAAGGTGAATGAAGAGCAATAAAGTTATAATAGAACTAACTGGAGGGTACTTGTAAATAAAATAAAATTTCCAAATTGTAAAAATTTTTTGATCTTTAATAGCTATGATTAGTGCTCATTATTAACATCTTGAACATAGTTTTATAGCTCTCCAAATACTTTGTTCCGTTTTATATGCGTCTTATTTAAAAAAAAGCCGTTTGTGGGATGCTAGGATACAAAGTGTTAGGAATTTTTATTAAATATAAATTTGGGACAATAATAGTATTTTTCTTGTTCTTATAAATTATATAATATCGTTCAAGACTAAGCTGTACCTATGCGTAACATTATTTATGACATTCTAGAATTATAGTAACTAGGATAAATTAGTGTTATTAAAATTGCAATTAGGCATGAAGGAGTTGTTCTAGCGTTTGAATCAGAATTGGTTGTTTGCTTTTACCTACATTCTGCTATCTAATATTATAGGGTTGTTGCATGCAACAGGTGATTTCGCACGGATTCCGCCCCTCTTCCCCAGTTTAGGGTCGCACACGAGACCGATCCCCTTGATCGGTCCTTTTTGACAGTAGATACGAACCCTCGTTGGGGTTATGCAGTTCGTAGTGTAGTGCTCTTTCCTCAGGGTTTTTCTCTCCTACAAATCAAATTTCTTATCCAAATGGTTATTTTCATCGACTGCATGGGTAAGTCGAATTTTCTCTTATCAGAAAGGTTATATTATTGTGTATGTTGTATACTCCAAAACTAATTTACCAACAAGCCAATCTGTATATCGCAAAAGCACTTTAACAACGAAAACTGCACTAAAAATGCAGTTATCACAATCAGAAAATTTGCATTTATTGTTTTTGTCAACGAAACTAAAACATCCACAAACCATTTTCAAACATATCATAATCCGTGTCTTATCGTTTATGTGCAACAACACGTCTGGCTCTAGTTGCGATTGCATTTCTACTAATTTAATCATAGACCTTAAATTTAGTTTATCTTTTTAGTCGAATGCGCTTATAGAGTTTCTATTTTGTGGAGAGCGCCCGAGGAAGAACAATTCCCTTGATTTAAATTAGGATAAGTGCACTGTTGTACTATTACAACAGGGAATTCAAACTTACTTTAGGACCAGAAATCATCGACGACGATCATGTTTAGCGGACTGAACACACTCGACTAAATGATGTGTGAAATGAAAACTCACTTGAATTACAAATCACTTACTTTACTTCACAATGTACATGTACAAAAATAAACAAAAGGCAAAAAGATTTGCTGAAAATTGGCTTGAAATCTGGTTAACGGGATCTTTAGCGTCAATTTTTCAGTAAAATCGAATCTTTCATTTTTCTTTCTTTCTTCTACGTAAATTTTGTAGACAGTCCGCTATGCCATCGTCATCATCTGATAAGATCTCATCCCATTTCGCGATATCTCGAATCGCACTAAGCTCTTATCACATTTCTATCATCTTATCGTAACCATCTTCTTCCAACATAGCCGCGCAGCCGGTACCGGTGCGCTGGTGCTATATCTCCTCTTACCATCTTCACCAGTGTATTGTCTGCTGCAATGTGTGTATATCTGGAATCAGTTTCGTTGCCATGTAAAATGCCAAGACTTGTTCCATGGGATAATTATTTGATTTCGATTCGTAGAAATTGCGATGGGATAATCTTCACTTGGTTTAATTGTGACAAACTGCGTGTACAATTATTGTACATTTGAGCTTTTATAGGATTGTCTAAACTAAAACCTGTTGGAACTTAAACACAGATGTCATTGTAGTCTTTTATGTTCTAACCTTTGTTTGTAACACCATTCTGAAGGATTTTATGGCCCCATACGCGGTCAAACAAATTGCACAATAAAACCGTTGACGGCAAGCACTTGAACCGTGTGCGGATTCCTTCATTAATTGATTTACAGATACTCTTTGCTTAAAGTTTTCTGAATAGATCTAATCTTATCTAGCAAATAGACGACGCTCTATCGAATGAGGGTATTTTTATCAACTACCCTTTTTTATCTGAATGATAAAAAATAGAATATAGGACCGTTACGCAAACACGTCTCTAGAATACTAATCGTGTCAAATATTTATTGACAAATATGGCTTATCCTCATATTTGTTCATGTTTGGTGTGTTTTGTGTATATAAAATGGTTCATGGACATACATTCAAAGCGCAATAAATAATATTTGTGTTTCAGTGTTATTACAGATTTGTCTTGATAAGAGGTAAAAGGTAAAGGGAAAGAGTAAGGAAACAATGCAAATTCATCCAACTATATCTTTAAACTTGGACATGTTTCGTTCTTATTGAAACTCTTCAGCAAGTTGCAACAAATTCAGATATGAATAAATTTGCAGTGACAAATTTGGGCTTATATTTACCCAAGTATCTGTTACTTTAGGCATGAATGGCAAATTATTATGATTCAATGTACTGAAATAGCAAATTAATATCTTCTTTTAAGAAGACTTTCTTGTTTGCCAACGAAAAGACAGATTCAACATTTTTTTTAAGTAACTATTTAATAGTAATGTTTAGTCGTACTATTTAGTTATTGTGCTATTTAAAATCTTTGTCTCTAACTTCACATCTGAGGTCTAAAAATTAAAAAAAAATATGGTCTACTTTTTAACAGTCATAAAGACTAAGTTTTTTTATTTATGGGCAAAAAAAAGGTTTTTTGGTAATACAGGGGGCAAATTATAAATTTGGAAAACTGACTTCAATATAATTATGTAATGATACTGAAGTCAGTTTAACTGGCTTCAGTATAATTCAACAAATAAACAAATAAAACAGTTTTATTCGTTTTTTTTTGTTGAATTTGTTAATTTCTTTATTTAATTTAAATAAATTGAGCAAGAGAAATAATTATCTAATTTTGCACATTTTAACAAAATTTATTATTCTAAATGAGGGGGTGGCAACAGATTGATGTACATCATCAATCTATTATCTGTAACTAACTTTTTTTTAATTGCCATGGCTATAAAATAGTTTTTTTGACTATTGTGGCTCAACAACCATCACTCCGAAGATTCTCCTCAATTTTTTATGGGATTATGGCTTTTTAAACAAACAAATTATTCACGTCGGTTTATAAGCCAGAAGTTATGGGCTAATACTCATTCTGATTAAAAACTGAGCACATTTGTTGCACAGAATCAGCAAATTTGAAAATATTTCTTTCAAATCAAAAATAATGATCTAAATCGGTTCATGGGCAGAAGAGCTATACGACACATTATATAAAAAATAAATTCGACTGGAATAATCTCTTTCTCTGTTGAAATCGGTCAATTTGAATTGAGTATAGTCTTTTTTTTTCGAAGTCGCGTAAAAAAGTTTAATTGACAATATCAAATACCTCCAATATCAAAATCTGAGATTAAATGTAATAAGATATAATAAAAAAAAGTTGAATAAAGCTTTTTTGAACTTAATACATAGATAAAAAGCAACAAATTACTGAAATTTTGAAAACTGATTTTAATATATTTATTTATTTCTTTAATTAATGCAAACTATTAGTTTTTTGCTTATTTTTACACAATTTTTTTAATTTGTTACTGGTTTTTATAGTTAGTATTAAAAGTCGATGTCTAAATAACATTATTAATAATAATTCGAAAATTATTAGATTTTGATTAATGTCATATAAACTGCTTTCAATTAAAAAAAGAATTAACAAAGTTGGTCTTGGAAAAAACTATTGAAGTTACATACAATAAAAAAATATTCAGTCGATTTGAGAGCCTAGATTCTTTTTTTTTGAAAACAAAAGATTAAAAATCTATTTTTTATCGGTTTTTTCAATCATTTATTATATTCTATTTTCTGTCAAGAAGAAAAATAGACATTATTATGTAAAATAATCATTCTAAAAAAATCAGCCATAAATGAAATTTAATATACCAAGCTTCATTTGGGAACCACAAATTACAAACTTAAAAAAATAATAAAAACTAAGTAATTAAACTTAAACAACTTAGAGAACTAATAATCAAGTTTTAAACTTTGTTATTGCAATAACTGCAATCATCAATTGCAACAACTTCCATCTTGAGAAATATGTTAGATTTGGGTTGTTGCACTATTCGAAATCCTTTTATAAAAAGCTAATTTTAATAAAAATAATTTTCAGATACACAATTGTAACAGCAATAAATTATTATTTAATCTCCCTCTTCAAAATAATGAAGGACCACTTGCAACGGTTGGCTGCCTGTTTTTTTTTGGTAGTTTGTCTACTTTCTTCATTACACTGTCTAACCAAAATTCTTTGACATTTGAAAAAAAAATAAATTTTTTAATCAAACCACTGCGAAAAACAGAGCACAAATCACTGAAATTAATTTTTTTTTTTAATTACATTTCATGGATATAAATCTTTTTTAAACAAAACCAAAACTTTGAAGAGACTTTAACAAGAAATAAATAGTTGCGACGCTCTGCGGAGTGTTTCAATAAAACCATTATCATATAATTTTTCATTTTCTGTAAAATGAATAACCACGAGATGGCGTCTTAAAAGTTGCACTAAAAATATTTAACTGTCTTAATTTTTGTCATTTGTAGGTTTTTTTGAATTTGAATAAAAGTCACGGATGGGTTGCTGCATGTGGAAAAAATCTAGATTCCATAGCAGTTGACAAGGCGTAAATATGCGCTTTACAATCGACGAGGCTAAAATTTTTTTTTAACGGATATTTTTGCTTAACTCAATCGGAAACCTTTGTCTATCTAAATAATAATAGTAACATTTTGGGAAAGTATTTTTTTGGAATTTTTTCTCCTCATATATGTTTTTCATTATTACATATATGGTAATAAAAAATAAAATTATGGTGCATGCGCTATAATGTGTAATGCACTAATATAATGTAAAAATCTCCTTTAAAATAGTGTTTATTAGAGTAAAATTTCCTATTGTTTTTTCTTATTTTTCTCTAGTAAATTTGTTCAATTTGAATCTTTTTTTCAAGCTCTTTACTCTAATTTACAATTAGCAAATTGAAACTTTCAAAGTCAATTTCCGACTTACTCATACAAAACTAATCAGTCTTAATTATATAAGATAAGTGTTTTACGACTTATGTAAAACAGCCTGAAGAAAACAGGAAATGACTACTGTTTTAAAATCATGGTCAAATCAAGAAAGCAAAATAGAGTGGCATTAATTATTTTTTAATCAGCCAAACAAAAGCATATTCAACATCAAAAATAAAATATTACTGGGGGAAAATATATTAGTAATAAAATTAGTACGCTTTCCGCTATTCTTAGACGAGAAGGGTGAACTATCTAAAAAATCTTAAGCAGTTATCTTTATTTTTATTGCAGATTAAGATTTTATGACTAAAATACAAATAGTTTATCTGAAATTGTTTTTTTATTTTGATAGATGACGCTGCATGTTTTTTCAGTTTTATATTTTTTGTTGTTAGAATAACTACTTGTTTTATTGGCAGCTTGAAGTTTTATTGTTATCAAATCAGAATCAATTAATTTCATTTGGTTTGCACATTATCTTAAGTAACTTTTTGTGAATGACACGCAAACTAATAATGCAAAATCTCAATATTTTTCGGAAAAATTTATTTCAATAAGTGGAGGCTGTGGAAATTCAAATTTTAGATGGCAGTTTTTCTATTTAGTTTTTTTTTTGGTTTGCAGAGCTGCATGTGAGTGAATGTTAATATTGAACATTTGTTTAAATTAAATCATATAAATTCGTTTGGTTTAAATTTCATAACCTCACTTTATGGCAGTGACAGGTATGCGACAAACCTAGTTACATTTTGTGTGAAGTATCTTTCACATTTAGAACGTATTTACACGATCATGATCTACTCTTATGCCAATTCGATTGAAATGGAGTTTGCAAATGCATTTTTTCCTAACGTTATCTTTTACAAACTATCGTACAGAATTTATATTGTCACAATATACATTACTTAGGTTATGAAAATCTGCATTGATGAATTGTTTCTGTGAAAGCAAGTTTTGGAGTGTTAACGTGTGGTGTGGAATAATTACCAGCAAACTTGTTGACCTCTACCTTATTGCAAGCATCATAAATTGTCATGACCTGACCTGACTTCTGACTTATTGCAAGCAACATAAATTGTTAGATATATCAAGAAAAAAATTAATTGCTAACATTTCTTGAAGACTTGAGCTTAGAAATGTGGTAGCCTATGGGGTTTCAACATAGAATAGTGTGAATGAGAAAGTTTTAATTTGTCTTAGGTTTTTCTTTTGTTCTTTTCGTTGTTTTTTCTCTGTCGGGTGTATGATCCCGAGCTATAATTCGGTTATTTGTAGTCCGGTTTTAATAATTTAAGAAATAATGTATAGGATTGATCAATGTCAGAGTTAACTTTGTTTTTTTTTTCTTAATTGACTGAGTTGTTGATAATTCTTTGCTTTTACTAAATGGAAGTTTGAAATGTACTTTAAAAAAAATTATGTCTATCTTGTTATGTATTTAAAAAAACAATTGCTTTTCCAGCTTTTAAAGTTTTTGCTTCTTTGTTTTACCTTTTTTACACTTTTTATTATTCTTTTTTACCTTTTTTCAACACAATCGTTCTTGTCAAACTATTATTTCTTGACCATATTCGCAACAGGATTCAACCAACAAACTTTTAGTACATATTTACCTAATAAAATTGAGAGTTAATTATTGATAATGGTTAGCCTTTAGCGTGGCCAGCTTGCTTGCTTATCTGATGTTAACCCATTCGATCCCTTTCTCTGAGAGCAAAGCTAATCGGCCAACTTTCGGAACTTTGTTACCCCCCACACGTCAATCTTTGTATGCCTAGAAATTCAAGGACGACATTTTGAGTATTTTTCATATTATCTCAAATTAAAGTTATTGTTCTGGTTTTATTAAAATTTAGTTTAGTTCTCAATATTTGTTAAGTTTCATCAATTTCGGCTCATCTCGCTGATGAAATAATATGGAAATAAAGAGACAATGATATAGGGACAATAATATGGGTTGTGCCCTTAGTTGGGAATGGCAATATTCTATCATAAGTCAGACATAAAACTTGATTTTTGTTTTTAAACTAAAAAAACTTTTTTATGTTAAAGTTATATTTTCATATACATATCCTCATTTATTATTAAGTACCTAAGTATAATAATTTGTTTAAATTTTCTGTGGATGTTTGATTTTTAATTTATTTAGTAGAAGATAATTAAGCTTGAATGATGGATTTTAAAGAGAAAATTAGAAATCATTATTCTTAAATCCGATAATGATAATATGTTGATCATTTGAAATTAAAGCCTATATACATAAAAAATACATTATCAAAGTTTTGATATCTATATAGCATGATTCTAAGACAGCGGTTTCGGCTTCTAACGTCTTAACGAGAGTTTTTGTTCCTAATTCATTTATAGTGTTTGTCAAATATTCTTCCAAATACTTTATTACTTCTTTTGCGGAGCCATACTCACCCGAACTGTACTTGCTTAGCTTTTTAATTATGCAATAATATCAATAAAGAAGATCAGGCAGAAGATGGCGCACTGGTTCTAGTAAGCCTGTCTGATGAGTGCAAAGCAGCATGAAACTGCAATTGTATTAAGTTTGGTAATTGGGTCTACATATGATTAGTTATTTTTTTTGCGGAAATCTTACTATTATGTGCGTGAAATGCAATAAATTCAATTTGTAAACTGCTTTATTTTTTAAAGTTGATGATAGAAATAGTAATTGAAAATTAATTATTTTTCAAAAATATTGAAATATGCATTATTAAAAATTATCTATATTATAGATTTTATCATAAATGTTATATTGTCTAATAAAAAAGGAAACTCTACTGTTGTTGCATTATTGATAGAAAATAACACTTTATCTAGCTACTCGATCAGTATTCTCTTATTAGACAATAGTAAAAACATTTGTGTGGTGCCACTATCATTGAAATCTGTTCTACTTATCTAGATATACTCTCTATTATTAAGCTTTTGTATTTCGGTCGGTAGGAATAGGAACATTCCAAAAAGCAAAAAAAAAAAAGAATAATTTTTTGTTTGGCTAATCAATGGTCACATCTCCTTGTTGCATTAAAAAATGCCATTCTGAATATGATTTTTTGCTTATTTTTTGGGTCGCTTTTATTTTTAATTAAAGTCGAATGTGAGTGAATAAGAAAGACGTGAGGTGGAGGAGGGTTGGTTTGGTGTCTGCAGACTTTATAGATTGAAACCGTTGAGTCCGATAAGCGGTCCCCCAGCGTTCAAGCAGAGTTTGTTTATCAGTTACTGGCTGATTGATGAGCAATGATAAGGCTCGGGCCGGCTCTTATCAGCAGCATGCATCGCTGACGTACCCCCGGCACACCCCTTGCTCTTCATTCCACCGACGCTTATCTGCCAACGAATCGGGCTATTTGGCCTCTATATAGAAGAGATCTTATCGTTTTAACTAGCTTGGCCAGCCCAAACCCGATCATATCGCCACGGCAGCACAGGGAACTTGAATTTTTCATAAAACACTGAGCATAAATCATACCAACACCTAATAATGCTGCTATCCATTATCGCTGTGTGTAGGTGTGAAAGGGAACACTACACTTTCGAATAATAACTGTATTAACAAAAAGCTGCTTACGTGCACTGACGTTATCCTAAAGCTCATTTTTATACATCAATTTCATAAGAAAAAAAAACAAATTTTTATAGTTTTTTGAACAATTTTAAGTCTTTTTCTGTTTTACCTATTGATTTGTAGCAAACTCAAAAAAAGTATCAACTGCACATAAAAACAGAAGCGAAAATAGGAAAGATCTAAGAAAATTTGGCAGTAGCGAAAGATTTTATATTATGGTTTTAGAGAGGAACTGATTTAATTTTTTTATATACGTTAGATTTATAGCTAGTTAACTTGTTCAATGTCACTGATGAATCCTAAAAGGCTTGATACCTATCTGTGTCTATTGGCTTTTGTTTTTGATAGATTATTTTTGTCTTATATTTTTTGGCTATATGTAACTATATTTCTAACTAAAGCAATTGTAATTTTACATCATTGCGGTGCGGTATGACCAACAGAGTCCATTAAAAGACAGCTTCTAAATTGTATTATCTGGACTGCAGACTGGTCTCCTGTCTCGTAAATTTTATTCTTTAACTGAGATTTACATTGAAAAAATGGTTCACAGTTAAATTATTTAGCCAATACGCTCAAAACATGTCTAAGTTTAAAAGTTATCTTTTCAAAATAAATTTGTTTGGCTTCTACATTCTAAATGCATTGTGTTATAATGTGCAAGTATAATAAAATTAAGTTGAAGATTAGGACTAAGAAGTTGTACTTTTACGGAATTTTAGAAATTTTTGGAACGATTGTGGTGTCAAACGCGGAACCACCAGCGATATCTGTAGAAAATAATCGTACAACATTTGGTCATCTAAGACAAACTTTGCCTAGTAAACATTTTTCAACCAAAAGTCCAATGGAATATTCAAAACAGCTTTTTTTTCAATTTTTTATGTTGTCTCAATGTACCGTACAGCAACTGTGTTTGACCACCAGCCACCATGGCGTTTTAGTTTAATGTCCGATTCTAAATTTGCTAATAATGAAGTAGGAGACCGTCTACAACAATGGCCTGTGTATTTTGACAAAATAATCTATTGTAGAAACTAAGCAATTTTTTTTTTGGAATAGCATCAATAATTGTATTCATTCCAACAGGTTGTTTTCTACACTTCTGATTTCTGCACTCAACCGTACAGAAATATAAATACACCAAACATAAACCTAACAGATCGACCATGATTTGTGTAGTGGAACATTTTTTTGAATTAATACTTTATTCTTTATTTTGTCAATTTTAAAAAATTGTGTTGTTTTTCTATTTGCTGTCAAAAATTAGTATACTTGTGTTATATCTTTTACATTAACATGTTAGTAAATTTTTACGCCTTAAGGTGAACTTTGATTATACAAATAAATCACAGGTTTTAATGCACAATGGGGGTGTTATACCCGTTCTATCTGTGGGAGCAAAGTCAGCCGTTTTTTTTTAAGTAATTTGTTTTCTCTATTCTGTGGTACATCGGCAAGGGTAAAAGCGCTCGCGACACACAAAACCTTCACGTCGGGGCGGACTTGCTAGAACTTATTTTAAAAGACCCAAGAGGCTTTTAAAGATTTTGTGTGAGTTTTGAAACCTCTCAACACACTTTGTGCTATGGTAAGCGAATTTTCTGATTACTGTTGACTTGTAATGAATAGCTAGCAAGCGGAAGAATAATAGCAAATTTATTTAGGTGTAGGACTGTATACTCTTGAGCAAATGTATTGTCCGCCAACTTCTTTGGCTATTAAGTCGGCTCCCACAGATAGAAAGCTATCTATAAAAATGGTCTGTCTGCTTAGGCTGCGAATTGATAAACTGACGAAACAAAGCAAACAGTTTTTGGTATAGTACCAATTATATCGGCTGGTTGTCTCTATACACTTCAAGTAATGTAAATTTTTTGTTTTGCCATTGGGTATCAAAAATAGAAAACTTGTTTTCTATCTTTTAAAATTTTCAAAAATATGTTTTTAAGCACCATCAGCTTTTGTTGAAAATTTTGCAATATTTTCTCTTGGCAGTATTTTTAACTTTTTAACACGCTATTTCTCAGATTTTTTTTTCAAAAATGTAATTAAGTAATATTTTTATTTATGTCTACATTTTTGTCCTTGCGCTTAAAACTTGGAATTATTGTACCCATCAGAGAATAAAATGTCTTATCAATAAAAATTTAAGTTTCTTTGATCAGTTAGAAGGATTCCTCTTTTTTTTTGTTAACATTATTTGTTGTGGCGTTTAAACGGATTGTTGCATATGTATTTTTTAATTTTTTTAGCACTGAACCATTTCTACAGCCACTTTTGCTGTTAAATGATGGTTTAATTAAACTTTCTAAACAATTAATACAAAACTGAGGACAAATTACAGCTGTGTTTGAAACAATTCAGCTGGTGATCGTGTGATAATCAATGATCAAATGTAGCCGAACAAATGTGCTTCTGTTTTGTTTGCAAAAATGCATTAAAATTTATTTATTTATGAAATTTGTACTGTTTTTCATAAAATTCTGTGAGCTACGGCATATTACAACAACCTAAGTGGCTAAAGATGGCTCTCTACATTCGAATGCTGTAATAATGCTTCTTTCGTAAATAACTATTATTATTATGTCTTGTGGAAGTTTTTTTATGGATGTAAAAGGTGTTTTAATTAACTTATTAGCGTATTTTTCATTACAGCGAATGATGAATCTACCCTTTCTTGGAGTTCTATTTATAACAACCTTTCCACGAACATTGAAAACATTACGAAATGGTTTCTTAATTATTCAAGACAAAATAGCAATTACATACCACTAATTATACATTATATCAAAAAATTAAAAATGGTCAAGATTCTTTTCTATGATAAGTAATTTTGATATGTGATAGGTTTAGAAACTTGATCATCTAATAATTTATTTCAATAATAAAAATGCCTGTCATTGTAACTATCACTAATTTTGTGATTTTATGAGCTTTTTTTTTATTTGTTTTTAATATATGGTTTACCTATCAAGTTTTTTTATCATTTTTCTAGATGGCTGTATATATTTTTAACATTTCTCAACAAATTTTCTGGTTTCCTACTAATTGTTTCCTACGTAAGTTATATAAAATGTCAGTTTCTAAGTATTATTTAATATTTCTTCTATATAAATAAGCAAAGTGTGTTAAGTCTCATTGATGAGAGTTAATAAGCTGGAAACACAAGAACTATATATAAATTTATCTCAAATATACAGGTCATCAATTTTATTAAGTTGTAACTACAACATTTAACAGACTATAGGTATTTTTTTGTAATACAGTTGCTTGAACTTATATAACTAGCTTTTGGTAGGTTCTCGAGAAAGCACTAAATCTTATCAAAGTAAGTAATCCAGCGTTTAATTTAATAATTTAATTTTGGTAAAATTCACCACTGAGCGGTAATGAGCTCAAAACATGTGTGAGTCTATAGGTAATTTTCTTTGGCTTACACTTTTTGATTATATATGACGTGCTTAGACGTTTTATGTTCTAATTTTTACTATTTACAAAAAGATATAAAACTAGCAAAAAATTGTGAACATGCAAGGTGAAAGTAATAATCTGGAATTAATATAATTATATAATTTTAAAAACATAATTGTAGATACAAATAAACGATTAGATGATAATAATAACATTGAAAAATAATCACAATAATAATAATATTTTTCCCTGACCTATAAATTATTACGGTGTCAGTTGCAATATGATACAAAGATCAAAAATGCTTCTAACTAACCAGAGATGCTACTTTACCAGTATTCCCCCTTCGAAAGAATATGATGTCTAAGTAACACAAATGGTTTAAAGAAGATCAATGTAAATTCCTTCTTTATTTTACCTGTTGGTGGCTAAACCAGAGAAGATAGATTACATTGTATAACATTGATATACGTTTGTGACAAAAGGCGCTAACGTGATAACTTGGTTGTCCAATCAGCGATTTTTGTTTTGTTTTGAATTGTAACACTGACATTATTTAGAATGTAAACTGTGTATTTGGATTTTTGAACATGTAGAAAAAATCTTTTTCTCAAAAAATTTTTGATGCAAGATACCTTCTAATAGATGTCGCTTACAAATGGTTTGTTTAAAAAATTTATAGGGTAGTAAAGTGGATCATTCAAAAGCTTGAGTGTTATTCGGGTGATTATTTTATGAATTTTATAATAAACTTTGCAATTGTTTAGTAAAGTCATTCATAACGTTAGCAATCACTTCAAAAAAAAAAGAATCGTTACATGAAAAAATTATTGCTGCATCAATAATTATTTATCAATCGATTTATTAAGAATATCTCGAGTGCAATTGTCATAAAATTATAACTAATTTCACATGCAAGAGGGTTTTGTAAGTTTTATGGCAAAATTGTTACCAAATTTACCATAAATATTAGCAAAACTGGTCATTGTCATCTCTCTTTCTTTACATCGTTAAAGTAAGAAAACAGTTTATGGAGATCAATTATTAGAAATTGTTCAAGTAAATAGTACTTCATTTATAAATAACTAGCTGGCCCGGCGAACTTTGTTCCGCCTTAGTTTTGTTATTTTATTTTTTATTTTTATTTTTTTTGTCATTTGTTTTGTTATTATATGTCAGATGCGTTTACGTTTTATATTGTATGTCACGTCACACGGAATGGGATAAAAAATATTCTTTGTTAGGCTACTGGTTCTATACAACCACTCCACCAATTTTCAGCCAAATCGGTCATAAATAGATATAGACCCCAAAAACTATAAAAATGATACCCAAATTAATTATTCACATTTATTACCTTTATCACATTCATTTTACAACCCTCTTTAACTTAAATATCATTTTCAAAATCAACGACTTGAAATTCCTCGAAAATACCCATATCGTTTTCTTACATTTTTATCCCTAGAACACTCTCTTTTCATCCTCCTAAGAGTAATTTTTTAGAAAGCAGGAAACATACCTATTTATTTTTTTTTGAGAACTTAGGCAATTTATGGGAAAAATTATGAAAACGACATCAATCTTTAGACATTTTGCCCTCTTTCCGCCCTATCAAGGAATGATAATATTTTACTTCTAAAATTTCGGATTTAAACATAGATATTATTTTTAAAATAAACAATCCGAAATTTTTGAAAATCATACTAATATTAGTACTTGTCATTTTTTGTTCCTATCCCACCTCTTTTTATCTCTTTGTTAATAAAAAGTATTCTATTCTTTTCATTCAAATCCAGTCATCATAATTTTCCATACAAACTTTCACCCAAAGTTGTTATATGGGAAGTTGTCTCATGGAAGACGATTAAAGACGGCCACTGACGATCCAACGCCGCAGTCGTACTGCGGCTGCGGCGTTGGAATCTATGGTGGCCGGCTTTACATGTAAACGCACGGTCCGACTTTGGTTGGTGGTGGGGGAGTGGATCGATTTATTTGGTACGGTAATTTGCCGAGCCTCACCGAACGTTTCCGACATCGCAATTCTAATTTTGATTTAACCCTTCTTTTAGAGGGTGGTTTCTGGAATAAAAAGTATCCTATAGCATTCTCCTGGCTCCAAGCTACCACCTCACCAATTTTCAAACATATCGGTAAAGCCGTTCTTGAGTTATAAGTGGAGTAACTAACAGACTTTCTTTTATATATATAGATAGCTATATCACGTACCATCAGTGTTTAATTGAAACGATTGAAAATTGACTTGTGAGCCAAATGCAAATATACATTTTTTTAGTATGTTTTAAAATTGGAGTTAAGTTTTTAGCGATGTTATTTTGTATAAACTAACTTACAAACAAGACAAAAATTTTGATATATGCACCTTTAAAACAGAGCAAAATGTTATAAAAGACAAAGTATTTATTATAGAATTTGAGCAAAAGGTATTTGATGTACACTTTTACTCAAAGTAAGAGCAAATGCTTCTTTTTACTTAAACCACCCTAAGGCTTGATATACAGGATACAAAATAATGCTGTAGCTGTGGTTTCTTAAAAGTTAAATCTTTTCTTTATTTCACTCTAGAAAGTGATCTACTTCTGACCTCAGGGCAATAAATAAAGCAATCAGCAACGTAAAACAAATATTGTTTAATACAACACAAATTAACTTCACACTGGAGACAAAAACTCAGGGTTTATTATGTTGTTCTAGAAATTGACATTTTTTTCTAGGTTAGGAACGTCTTTCATAGAAATTGCTTCTTCATCGCTGGTTCACGTTTTTCCGACATTTCAATATTTTTGGTACATATTAATAGTAAACATATAAAATTGCCGCCAAATTTGTGCAAAATAATTTTTTTATTTACTACTTGAATCTGGCGAGGTGTTGATAATATATTTCGTAGAAAAAATTTTGGGTTTTTTCAGCAAAATGTTTGAAAGTGTAAATATATTTTTGTTTATTTATTTATTAAAGTGACACTTTGGGAATTCTGAAGAAACCTTGATTCATCTGAACATCACATATTATAAATAGATATCTAGCCTTTATAGATCTCATTTGTGAGATAATATCTCCCGATACTGATATAAATCTGATACGTGGGATTAAAAAAAAATCTTGACATTTAATCAACCGCTTGTTCCAAGGAATCGGTGAAAGTAGGTAGGTATATCTAAACGTTGCAAAAAAACAATGTTTAATGGTCCTCTACAAAGTTACGAAATCTTTATTGATCCTGCATTTTCTCGTAATGTAACAATTATTTTAATAGCTGTATTATCGAAAGCATAAATCAAAAAACACATTGCAAGACTCCCCTGTTTATAAATTACTCCCAGACAGCAGAAGATAGTGATCAATATTTTGCGAGCACACAGTTCGAGTATTTGAAACACTGACCAGATACAATCTGTTTAATTGTAGACGATGAAAACAAACAACTTACTATTATCAAAATATTTTTATTAAAAGAAAACAGAAGCCAAGACAAGAAAAAAATGTTAATTGCACGATGTTAGTTTCGTGGTGATGATGAGGATGTTGTAGTAGTAAAAGTCAAGATCTTGTACGTTTGCTGTAGGTAGGTGATTGAGATCAGGTTCTGATATGAACAAAACTTTTATAACACTTGTCGGGATTAAATATAAATTACTACTTATAAACCATAATGGCTATAAATCTTTAATTGCACACAACTTACTGCATCTGCCATATCAAGCGCTTCTACACGAAGAAAACCTAAATGTAATGATTTATAAGTTTTATATTTGTTACTTTTACATTACTTTCATTTTATTACTATTTGTAATAAATTCAAAAATGTACACACACAAATCAAAGAACACGCATACTTACAAGAACTTTTTATGTTTGACTTTACTTAGTGTACAAAACTGTTAATGTCACTCGAAGTACATTTGCCACGAATGTCACGAATCTTGATTGCGTGAAAATGTTGATTAATTAAACAATAATATTTATTACAAACTACATATTACAAAAACCAAACATGCTTTGCTGTTTAAAATCTGGAATATATCGAATTTTTGATGGCTTTTCATTTGACTTCCTAACCCCGCAAACTAAAAGTGCAAGATAGACTTTATAAAAACCTGAGATTGAACACTATGGATCGCTCGAGCGATCTATAGTGTTATACCAAATGTAAGATAGAATGAGTGAATGCATAGATTATTAATCAATTAAAGTTTGGAAACAAAGTGAGTGAATCTTTTTCGACTAACAAATGTGTAAAAGAAAGATGCTCACTTAGTTTTGCCTTGTTGTGCCATTTCTGGGAGATATAGATGGAGCATTAGACAGACATCGCCCGCAGACAAGGAGACTGTAGTGGGAAGAATGAAAGTAGAAGGGAAAAGTAAGAAAGAGATAGTAAAAGTACTCGAAAAGTATGTGAGAATAAACTAGAAGTGACTGTAGAAAAAAACAAACTAATAGTATTTGGAAAAAGGTAATAATGTAAAAAGAAGCAGAATGAATGTTAAAAGAAGAAAATGAAGCAGGTGTGAAATTTTAAATATCTAGGATGGGTGTAACGAAGTAACATGACGCACAAAGAACATGTGAAAGAGTTACTACGAAATGCAAACAGGAAGATAAAGATTGTAGTGAGCATAAGCGAAAAAAGTTTGGAAACGTTGATGTTTGACAGTTTAATCAAGAGTGTGTAGAAATCAATGGAGCGCAAATATGAGGATGGCAAAAGTATGATGAATAGAAAAAGCTCAACCTAAAGGGGGATTTAGGACAGGACAAGCAACCGCCAGAATATTATATCTCCTATTGTAAGAGATGAAGCAAAAGGGGAAAAACTGATATTAGAAACAAGAAAAAGAGAGAGAATTAGTGAAAAAGAGAAACCAGATGAGTGCGAGAGTATGGAGTATTGCAGAGAGAAAGTTTGGGGGAGAATATGGAATAGGAATGACATTATTTGACAGTCTGGTGAAAAGTGTGATGCTGTATGGAGCTGAAATTTGGGGGTGGAAAGATAGGGTGGAAATGGAAAAAGTGCAAGAAAGGTATGCAAGATGGATGTTAGGGCTAAGCAGAGAGACTCCAGGATATATAGTGAGAGAGGAAGGAAAGAGAGAAAAATTAAGAATAGAGGCAGGAAAAAGAGCCGTGAAGTTCGAAGATAGGAGGAAAGATAGGGAAGGGTGCGAGATATTGAAAGAGAGTTGGAAAGTGATGAGTAGAAAATCAGAGAGAGGAATGGAAAAAGAAAGAAAAAAAACATTACGAAAGGAATGGATTCAGCGTAGAGGAGATCGGAAAAAAAAGAGAAGCGAGACAATGGGTGTATGGAGAATTGAAAGATAGAGACAGAGACATAGACCGACAAGAAAGGAGGGGAGAAATTAGAGAAACCAGATACAATAAAGAATACATGAAGTTGATAACAGAAGAGGGACCGGAATATGTAAAAAGAGAAAGTAAGAGAGAGCGAAAGATGATTGCAAGATTTAGATGTGGGAATGAAGAGGGAGACAACAGATATTGGATGGAAGAAAACTAAAGGAAATGCATAATGTGTGGAAGAGAGAAAGAAACATTGGAGCACATGATGAAAGAGTGCATAGAAATGACAGAAAGTATGCTAGAGAGAGAGGATGTAATGAAAGGAAATAAAAAAGGAATAGAATGGATGAAAATGATAATGAGGGAGAGAGAAAGATTAAATCAGAAATTGAATAAAGAATAAAAAAAAAAGAAGAGATGATAGAAGGGAAAGTGGAAGACAGAAGTATGCAAAAAGAGTAAATGAAGACAGGGGAAAAGAACACAAAGAAAGAAAAGGGAGGATAAGATAGAAAAGGGAGGATAAGATAGAAAAAAAATTTGCGTAAAAATGTATAATTGGGTATTAATGTATATATTTAAGTCTGTATAGACAATAATAATAAACCATTTCAGACAACAAGAAAAAGAGATTTAAGTTTTAGGAAAACTTGATGCCAGAAAAGAAGTGTAAAATTATTAGAATCGAGTAGTGAACGAGAGTAGCAAGGCATTATGGCGAGAAAGTGACAAGTGTTGTGAGAGAAACGAGTATGTAGAGGATAAGTGAAACATGAAGAAAAATAGATGAAGGGGTTGAGAGAAGGGGTTAGGGTCAGTGAGAGACAAGAGAGAAAGACAATAATTAAAGAGTCTACGCACAATCTAGAGTATGAAAAGTTAAGTTTGGATGGGGGATAAGTAGAATTTCTGGATGGGGAGAGAGGACATGGAACATCTGATAAGCGAATGTGGAGGGTTAAAAGAAATAGATAAGAGTATGGAGGGCATATTGAAAGACTATTGAACAGGGAAACTATAAATAAAATAGGTACTGAAAGCAACGTGTAGGGCAAGCAAGGGCGGGATGTAATTAATTATACAATATATAGTTGCATATAGTTATGTTATTTTGTAAAATTGTACAGTTTATCAAACCAATCGGCAAATAAAAAATTGAATTACTAGGTTGCTTGAGCTGTCATTTTTTTAGATCTGGCGACATTATGGCTTTGCAAAAACCACGTAATTTAATTGTTAATTGAGCGAATCTCAACGCAATGGTTTGCACAGTCTACTACGTACTTTATTATCGTAGGAAATAAGCAAATCAATTTGTAAATCAAATTTACAAATTAAATGAAGTCATTTTCTTAATTTGGCAGTATAAGTTCACAATTTGTCTATTAATGTCACTTAATTTTTTTTCTATCGCTCTTCTCATTTATTCTATTTATTAAGTTTTCGGTTTTATTTTCTACTTTTTTTATGTTAGATCAGATTAGGCTAGGACAAATTAATCCACTCTGCATTTTTTCTTTTCAACATATTAGGCTACGTAATCTTTTTCCGTTATGTATCTTATACTTGTTGTTATTTATCTTATTTCTGTATCTGAAGTTGGCCACCAAGTACCTATCTTTTCTGTTTTTTAAGACTTTTTGTTATACTTGCTACTTTTGTGTTTCCTGGCATTTTCATCACTTTATTTTGGTTTCGCTTAAACTTTCTTTGTATTAACCTTTTTCCAACCCGTCATTGGTTTTATACTCTTATATTTTTGCTTTTTATATTTCTTTCTACGATATTTTCCAAAATAAATTTTTGGAATATCTTTTTATTTATTGTTCTCTGCGATTTCACTTTAAATTCACTCGTTTTTTTCCTGTGCCACTTAATAATGTAATGTATTCTGTAATGTAACGTTCAGCCGATGAAGACATTGAATTAATGTCAAAAACCAAAATATCGTTACCTTCTTTAGAGCATCTCCACATTCATATGCAATTTCGGATATCATCATTGATTACACTAAAATCGTAATCTAGCTATAGTCGATGATACCATTTATTCTTTCAAGCACTACTTAACACGGTGATTAAGCTAATTAGTGTCTATAGAAAAATGCGTTATCTCTGTCATATAACACCCGGCTAAAATTTATAGAGAGAACACAATAGTGAGTGTTATTTTATTTCAGAGTATATTTAGTGTGACAGATATCGCCATTATTTTGAAAGGTAGATGTTTTAGTGAGTTACTGCAGTTGATACAGAGAGCTATGCTTTCGTAAAAAGAACCTTAGCCGATAGTGTTGCACCTGGAATGCACCACTATGACGACAGCTTTAAAATTGTGACTTTCTGTGTTTTATTGCCAATATCGAACATCCGGATAAAATTGATCAAGTTTATCTGCTTCCATGTCAGATTAGATGTTTTTACAACTCCACCAAGGCAAAGTAACAACGAGCGTCTGCAAAACTCTAAGATTATTGAAGAGATGTAACTCACACAATGAGTTGGTAAAAGTACTTAAGAGACTCGTAGAGCTATTGTGTACAAAACTACAAGCTCAAACAATTGCAATGGTATAAAACTCAACTAAAAATGGAAACATTTTACAGTTTTTTCTGAGGCTTACTTTCTTTTGGCTCTAATAAGCTATCAGTGAGAGTTAATCTAAAATATGTATAAGTTTTAGAACAATTTTAAAAAGTATTTCTTATTAACCTTTTTATTTAAATACTACAAAATTGGGTGTTATTTTAAATATATGTGTGTGTCTCTATAAAAAAAATTGTGTCATTCCATTTGAAACATGGCTGCTTTTTGTATGTTATGAAATTAAATTTGGGATAGGTTGCACTACCCTCTTCAACCTAATTCTCCATTCCCACTAGGTCCACCGTCCCCAATGATTGCGAATCGTTGTCGTTGGCGGCATTCACTATCATTTTTCCACACGAGTGGTGACCGAATAGGTCTGGAGTTAGGGGCGCCGACTGTCAAAGTGTGATAGCCCCAGCCCGGTCCTGTATAGATGGTCGCCTTGCTTGCGTCCTACAGATAAGCAGCAGTCAACGTGCATGCTGTTCGGGGAAAAACCGTCACCCAACTGTCACAACCACCCCCAATTCCTCTGACTGCCGAATGGCAAAGCGAGATATGTCATTCATTCTATCACACGTGACCAACTTTATTTGAGACAAAGGTGTCGAGACATTGAAAAAGATGAAGCTTGATCAAGACGTTTGATGCATTTTGAAAATGATGAAATTCCCTTAGGAAATCACTCGTCATAGGATGACAGCTTATTTTAAAAGATATCGAAAAGACTGAAGGGACTTACCTCAATCAATGATTATATGAGTTCATTTCCACTTTATTTCCAATATTTTTGAATAATTAACAATAATTATTATACCGCTGATTTCCCAGTCGTATGAATGAATTAATTAAAACATTTGCAAGCTAATTTTGGGTAAAACTTCAATTTGTTAATGAATTTCAATACAAACAAAGTACTGCAGATAAGGTTTTCAAATTGAAGAAACAAACGCCAGCGTACATAGACAAGAAACTAAGAGAGACGAAATAAAAGTAGAAATAGAAAAAGGAACAAAGAAAGATTAATGAGAATTGGATTCTGCCTCGCCTAAACTAGAAAATGTTTATCTATTTCTTTTATGATTATTTATGCTAATATTTACAATTCACATTAATTAAAGTTCACGTTGCAAACCACTAAAACATTTGGCTTGCTTTGATTACATAATTTGCTTTTTTATTTTTAAGATGAAACTTACCTATACTTTCTAATTTAGCAGTAGTATTATAACGTCGCTTGTAGATAGATCGCGCTAAATTTATCAACAATATGTGATAAAAAACTGACAAGATAAAGCAGATTGAAACCAATATTTAATAACTGTAGCAAAAGTTTACTATTTCTGAAAACTATTGATAAAGAGTATCTACGCTTTTATGTCATGTAGGAAAACCCGTAAACAACATATTTCCAGCTAAAACATACTCTTCCTTTGATTTTAAGTAAAACAAATTTGACATTTTAAGTCAGTCGGACGTTATCAGGCAATAAAGCAATAAGAAGAAACAGAAAATGAACAAAGGATGCGTCTTTCAATAGAAAGCTGCGAAACGAACAAACGAAGAGAACAGGTGTATATATCAGTAAATTAAAATATGATTTACGCTGAAACAATAGGTGGGTGAGAAAGACTAACAATACCGCGGGCTGAGAATGCACTGGTGCTGGAAATAATAGATAAATCGGGAATATAATGTAATCTCCCGTTGTTCATCTGGAGGATTCTAGACGTAGCCGCTTTCGACATCTAAACCGCACAAGCTTCAATATCATTTTTTATTCCTTTTTTATTCAGACATAACCAGTTATAATAATTCGAGATAAATTCTTTCATTGATTTGGTTTTATACAGAATGACAAATTATTTATAATATATTTTGCGATTTGCAATCACAAATGGTAAAAGAATACTTTCAAACCTTTCGGAATTAGTTAACGAACTGAAAGCGTCTGAATATTATCAACGTTGTATCCGTCACCTCTGAACTTTAAACAATGTTATCCGAAAATAAATTGAGCGTATTTTTGAAGATATTGAGATAAGTTCCGAAGGAGTATGGTGTCTTGAGGCATTTAATAGTGAATGTGGGCGGCTTCGACGTCGTGAGTCTGCAAAGATATCTATTAACGCAGACTCTGGTAATTTATCACTCGAGATCAGATTGGAACCATATCGCTCTTGTTATGCAGACCGATCGTGCAATACTGATTTAGCTTGTGGTTGAATGTTTTTCTTAGAATATTGGCTTTTTTATCGGAAATTTTGACATGGTAATGTATGGTAAAAATTCATGTTCAACGAAACTAAGAGAAATCATTAGAAAGATTAGGTTGCGCCAATGAAAGACCTGTTGTGCAGAAATGAAGGAGAAATACAAAAAGGTTCGGAAATTTTCCACCTAATTTTTTGTGTTTTCTGCTGCTCTCACCTATTAGTGATTGTATATGTAGTAGCGTATTCATTCTTTGTAAAAAAATAAAGAATATGTCAAGCGCGACTGACAACATTGGCATCTGTCGCCAGTGACTTTTGACGTTGAAACGTAAAAGCTTGGCTTTCTAACCTTGATTTAAGAAGCTTTGGATAGGTGTCACTTATTTGGTAATATACTGCAAAGTGCAAAGTACTGCAAAAATAAAGAAATTGAAAAATTTAGTAATTATTTTTACATTTGAAGTAATTGTTTTAAAAATTATGGTCCGTTTACAAAAAGTCATACGCATGGCCAACTATGATTTAAATCGGGTGGATTTAAAATAATGACTTTATCAATTTAAATTTACTCTTGTCTTACTTGTATACTTCGACAAATAAAAAAACGTAAATCTGATAGATCTTCTCAATTATATTTCACCAATATTGTACGGTGTCAATTGCAAATAAATTAATGTTATTTCTCTGTAAAGTTTAACTAATGAATCGTGGGGCGCAAAAATAGCTGTTTTGAAGAATATGAAAATTTTTAGAAAACAAAATTGGATTTTTTATATTTAGTTGGTTATAAGAAAATATGTATTTGAATTATAGTTTATTGTTATTTGTCTTCAAGACAATTAATGAAAGTCACTAATGCGTAGTGACATCTATCAAAAGCTTCTTACATCAAAGTCGGAAACCTAAGCTTTTCTGTTTTATTGTCAAAAATCACTAATGACAGAAAAAAAACATTTCAAGTAAATAAAAGTTAGCGTGGAACGAGAAAGCTTGGCTTGATGAAAGAAGCTTTCGATAAATGTCACTACGTATTACATTTTACGGACAATCGGATAAATATTTATTTATTAATAAGATTGCTTTATTTGACTGCGTCATTTATTATTACCATCTGATTTGAATCTTAACTGTCAAATCTTAGTGCTAAGGGCAAATCTGCACGAATATGTCTGTCTCTGCAAATATTTGCCTTGAATAAATTTGCGCTATTTTTTTGACGCACCAATACTCGAATCACGATGACGGGCTTTAGGTAGAATATTTGTTAGGTTGATTTCTTCATCTGGTGTCTATAGTCTGTTCAGATTCAAGGAAGAGTATTTTGGTGATGAACAGTTGAACAGTTGAATGTTGAACAGTTTTTAAACCATTAAAAACTGGTTTAAAATGAAATATACGTTTTTTTCTGCGGCCTGCCCTGTCCGAAAAATCGTCAACCATCTCCTATTTCATAGATCTGATCACGTGGAGCCTGCATGCATTTGTTTTCAAGCACTCTTTCTTGAAATTGAATAGAGTATAGTTAGCAATTAATCTTCTTTGGAAAAGTGAAATTAAATAAGGTCTTATACTATTAACAATTTTCTAAAGAAAATTTTAGAAAAAATGTCACAAAGTTTTGTAAAAAATATTAGGTTTATATTAATTTGTTATTTTTTTTATTGCATAAATTTAATTTATTATTTAAGCAAAATTAAGCTTAAGGCACAATTATTGATTATTCTATGAAGTTCTTAAGCCTCGAATACAAAAAAGAGGAGCTAAAATGGATTTTAATTTTCATTGAGTTTTTTTTGAGCGTTTTTAGCTTTATTATTATATTAGCAATAAATTATTCAGTGCTTTTCTGATTGGCGAATTCAAGCACTTTTCGCGGGTCTTATCAAGCCGAAATTGTTATTACATTAAAATTTAGCAATTGATGCTAAAACTTGATGAGTTTCAAACGAAACGGCGCTGTAGTGAAACGAGCGACATCTTTATTAGACAAAGCTACCTTGCATTTAATATTTTTTTGAGAACACATTTTTTTTTCTATATTCTATGCAAATAGTTTATGTTCTAATTGATAGAATGTTAATGTTGATAGATACAATTTGAAATAAAAAGAATGTACAACCAAGTTATTACGTTAGCGCCTTTTGTCTCAAACGTATATAATGATATACAATGTAATCTATTTTCTTGGGTGAGCCACAGCGTAAAATAAAGAAGATCAGTGCTAATTCATTTAAACTATATCTGTAACCTTTAACATGTTTCGTTCTTATTGGAACTCATCAGCAAGTCGCAAAATTACGGAAGTAACAGGCATTTGGGTATATATAGGCCTAAATTTGTCACTGCAAATTTATTCAAATCTGTATCTATTACCAATAAGAACAAAACATATCCAAGTTTACGATATAATAGTAAATTAAAAACAGATATATCTTCCTATCATAAAGATATTGGTCTTTAATTTACTATTAATTATTACAATCCCATTTTAAGAATAAAAAGATGGGCACTCTTACAAGCTTTACAGACATAGTTTGAATGAATTTGCATTGATCTTCTATAAATATTTACTGATTGACTCATTGTATTGGAGTTTTAATGAGTCTCAAATTTATTTTCTATTATTGTATCAATAAACATCAAAATATAAAAAGTCCAAAAGCAAGAATGGCTGCAGTATACTTATATAAGCGGCAACTTAATATCAACATAAAGATTATCTAATATCTGACATCAAAAATTATTTGTTGAGCTAAATTTTTTTTTATTGTAAAATTTAAATTAAAAAAAATTAAATAGTTATTGTTCAAAATCGAAAAACTTTTATCCTGTGTTGCAACCTATTTTGGCAAAGAGTTTTTTTTATTTTACCAATCTTTTGATAATGATCTACTAGGTACTTTAGACTGTGCTTTTCCAAATAAACAACTCATCTGCTAAAATCCTCTCCTAAAATGGTCTAATACTTTCATTTGATAACAGCCAATAAAAACTTTGATCACACTCAGTAACAAACTTATTTTTTTTTCAAATAAAACAACTTGCTGTTGTTTTGACACCGGCAATAAACTAAATTTAGAAATTAATAGTTTTAGATTAGTTTGGCAGATAACAGGATTTATTTTTCATGAATCTATAGGAGTCATGTGAGGAAACCAGGTTGATGTTCGATCAAGCCAAGCAATCATCCGATCGTTATCAAAGATGCTCATTGTGAATTAGGTTGATAACGTAATTATTTTTTATTATTTCAATCGTTGAAGCTTATTTACTGGGAAAAAAATAAAAATTGATGATAATGTGCACATTTGGTGGATGCGCCATGTTGTTGCAGTGAAAGTTTACGAATAAATAACTGAACATCTAGTATATAAAGAAACAATAAAACTATGTTTCTTGTATCTCATACTACAGATCTTGAATCATTACAAGAACTACAGTTATTAAGATATTGTAGTACTTAAAGTAATTAGGATATCCATTAGATATATCATATTATATGATATGATTTTTATTTTCTCACGAGAAAGATATTAAGAAACTTGCAACGTCATACCCAAAATGGCTTTAGATGTTACTTTTTAGTTGCCTATTTCCTACTTTTTATTGTTATTCAAAACAAGTAAACAGTAACATTTAGTATGTATCGTTTTTTTTTACACAACAATGTTATCAAAAAAATGCGAAAAAACAATTTGATTTTGAATGTGGTTTGAAAAAATGTGCATTATGCAGATTTTGTTTTCTAGTCGGCATGGCTTTTTGGAAGCTCGTTCAACTGAAGTTGAACTTATAATAACGCAGTTTCTGTCTGATGGACAACTAGGGTCAGGTGGATGTCGTATATACTGATCTATTCAGAGCTTTTGATTGGATTAATCATTGTGTTTTTTGGCATTTTCTTGATGCATTTGGTTTTGTGATATTCTTATTGAATTACTACGCAGTTTTCGACTAATCAAAGGCCAACCTGACCTGATCTGACCTGACAGTTTACAGTTTTTAGCAAGTCCGAATCACAAGGTTCTGTTTTTGACCCACTGCTATGTAATATCTGTATCTACGATTAAAATATTGTTGACGTTGATGTTCTTTTTTACTGAGGTTTTCAAAATGCATTGCTCAGTTAATTATATTTTTGTAACCTCGTGTGGATGCATATCACAAGTGATGCAAGAGAATGGGTGTTAAATGTTGTTGAATGTAGTATAATTTTAAGTTTCCGTTCCTGGGTCTAAGGGTACAGAAATAAGACTAGATTGTGCTGTCTTCAACGTTTTGCCAATTTGTGGGCTTTATCGGGACAGTGCAATAAAAATAATAACAGACAAACAATAGCAAAAATGACAACGTTTAGATTATACTTACAAGTGCACAATATTTACTAATTTTACACGTCGAAATCTTTTGTTCAAAGTTCAAAGTAAATTCAATCAAGCTAGATCCGTAGGTTTGGACATGTTTTGTTCTTATTAGAACTTTCAGCAAATTTCATTTGAATAAATTTACAGTGATAAATTTGGTCTTATGTTTACCCAAGTGCTTATAACGCAATAAACGTGTTACAATAGCCTCAAATGTAACAGGTTAGGTGCTGAATGCTAAATAACAATAACAAGCGACAATGAAAACGTCCAAAAGTAATACATAGACGAATGTATTTTGGTTGGGTTTTGGTCTTGCGAGACTTATACTTTCGTGTGAAACAGACTTAGATTATCTTCATCTAAAAAATTTTTTAGTGCATCACTATGAGTCTGTATTAGGAGAAAGCTTTGAGTCACTAACAAAATCTGACGACAAGATTTAAATCATTTGGAGGAGTTATAGTTAGAGCTTATTTGTTTTCTCTTGGCGGCTGTGGCGTCACTAATCTGCGCGAACATTGACAGCTGATGGAATAAGTGAGCGCTGAAAACATTGGACCATCTTTTGAACCGCTCAAAATTAAATTAATGTAATTTATGTAATCTAAATTAAATTACTGTGCTAATATACTGTAAGTATTGAGGTTGTTCTATTTATATTAAAGCAAGCAAGCAAAGTAAAAAAATTAAGATTTAGCTGACGTTTTTAGTTTAGTTAGTAATAGCAAAGAACTACCAATTACAGCTTCTGCGCATGAACACGTGACCCGCCAACAGAAAACAAATAAGCTCTACCTATCACCAGGAAAAATTAGATTTATGTATATAGTTTATTTATTTGTGTTTCACACAATAGTATGAGTCTGACGAGGCACGAACTCTGAACCTATTCAAAATAAATTCGTCTATGAATGTTTTTAAAAAGGTTTTACTACTTTTGTTTTATTTAGCATTCAGCTAACCAAATAAATCTCTTACATTGAGAGTCATTGCAACATGTTTATTTTTGATGGTTTACTGTCGACGTTTTTCAGATTGTGTTATAAACAAAAGAAAGTAAACTAAGCCAAAGTTTGTTTATAGCAACACAATTATTGCGTGTAAAAAAATGGATGCACCACAAACAAATTCAGTAAGTTTTAATAATTTTTCTTTAAAATTGGTTAAAAAAAGCCAAATTTTTAGCCAGTACGAACTCTTTCAATATAATGTTATTAGATATAAAAATTTCAAAAAAATTATAAACTCAACTTATTCATATAACATCAAATGAAAGGGTTTTTCTACTGCTGCTCGAAAGTGTTAAGAGTATCAGAGACAAGAGACTATTTTAGTATCCCTGATAAATATTCTTACTTTTATATAAAATAACAAATTTAAATTTCAAAAAAAAATAACAATAAATAAATTATAATTGTGTAGCATATATACTTATATTTATATAGGTACTATTATATTGCCAAAAAAACTACATATAAATCTTATTATCAACCAATATATTCTTTATTAAAATATAACTTTGTACTAAAATTATTTTGAATTTTAAATAGAATAACGCTTCATCAGAAGAAGAATTACAGAAAGATGAGGAAATGATTGAAGAAATAAATGATGAAGAAGATCGTTTTAACAATAAAAACAAAAATAAAAATGAAAAAAACAGAGGCGGAGGAAGTGGCAGAGACGGAGGAAGAGGCAGGGGTGGTGGAAGAGGCAGAGGGGAGAATAAAAATTATGTAAAAAAAATTTACAACTATTATTTCAATAATTGTAAGAACTATTTTAATAATTAATTTTTTTTATCAATAAATTTTGTTTTAAAACGTCTTAAAGTCATTTTTCTTTTAAATGCATTAACTATATTGTATTTTATTATAATTTCATTCTTTACATTGTCGCCTAATGCTTGCAATTTTACAAAAAATATACAAATTAAGCTTTTTACTTACATGATGATTTTACAGTATAAACTCTTTATATAATATGTTTACTTAATTGCAAATTAAATATAAAAAAAATTACATAAAAATAACGTCAAACGGATGATATTACTAAAATATTAATTAAAATTTTTTTTATCATATTTGTAACTTTTATAAAAAAAATATATATAACAATAATGTAACAGATTTTTTATGGTGGTCTTCTTGTGAAGCAACAATTAGATTTTTTTCTATAACTACCACTCTATAATCAATTCAAGGCTATAATCTCTTCAAAATTCCTTTTCAATGAGAGTAATGTTTTGTTTTAACTTTTTTTTTGCAGTTGATGATATCTCTCACATGAAGCTCTAAAAAAAATAGAAAAACCTGAAAATTAATGAAATATAAAATCACACTATTAAACTCTTTTTTTCTATAATATTAACATATATAATCTCTAAATGGATCTATTCAATCCAAATAAACCGTATAACAAATTCTACTTTCAAATTAAATCTTGAAATTGAGTCTTAACTTACTTTTAAACAATGGATGTCTTCGCTTGTTTTTTAATATCTGCTGATCGAATTAAGTAATATTTGCGAAAGAATTGGCTTTGTTGTTTTCAGTCATTTATTGAGTGGTGAATCTTCATGGAAAAATAGCGATTCAGAAGAGAAACTTTTAGGTTGGGCATTTTAAAAAAATTACTTGCGTCAAAGGGTACTAGTAGTTGCAAACCTTCAAATATAGTTGAAGCAGCATTTACGTTTTAGCCTCAAAATGCTATAATTATTGAAGCCAAGTAGTTTTTTTATGTTGGGTGGATGTTAAATGAACACGAAATTTTTATTCCTTTGAGTAAACACAAGGTTTATGTAACCTTTATCTAAACTTCTTTACTTTTTCGGTTGACATAGCCAAGCTTTGTTATTTAAAATATATTATATTAGTTCACTATTATTAGTTTATATCTGAAAATGCTTGAGAAGTTAAAGCAGCAAAAATGCCCAGATCTCAATTCATTGGAGTTGTGAAAAAAATTCAACTCTAAAGTCAACGCAATGAAGACACCGCCGTTTATGGCCCATATTTTGACAGACGGCAGGGAGTCATAACTTAAGTGTACTTCCGGTTAACCTAGAGACATGAAATGTCTTACAGCATCAGTACCAAAAACCGTAAATTTGTAGTTACATCACAAAAAAAAATGTCGCGATGCGGGAGTCTGACACGCACTTGGTCAGTATTTTTTTCCTCAAGTTGTGCTGTTAGTTTGATTAATATATTAAAAAAGAAAGTTGTGATAGGTGACACTGTTTACCAAATAGTGATCTTGTGTTAACAAATAATGTTTTCACACAGTGTTATCAGATACTTACGTATGGACCGTATTTCGTTTCTCGCGTTTACGTTGCCGCTACGTCACCTTTAACCGTGAATTTATCGTTGGTTAAAAGAGTCATTTTCAATTTGTTGGGACATTAAAGCAATAATATTTAAGTCAAGAACGGGCTTCGAGGTACATACAAGCCACCTACATGGTAAGATAACATCGCTCAAACTGGTTGGACCAAATTATGAACCCGTAAACATTAAAATAAACAAGGCCGGTCGATGATGGTGATTTAGACCGTCGTTTCCCAAAACGTGATATTAAAAAAGCATAAGGAGGCAGCGTTAATTTGACCATGATGGACGACCCATCGAGTGTGAGAATTCAACCAGTGTTTTTCTTTCCTTCCTTCATGCTGCTGGACGACGAACGATAAAGAAGTATGCGATCTTTATCAAACAGTCTGGCCTTCCATTAACACTCACAAGAGCTGGTTCCATTCCAACGTTTTTACCACACCACTAAGATAATTTAAGATTATTTCTTCTATTTCTGGCCGGTTTATTAGCCATTGTTTTTGTCATTATCTAGTGTTTGCTAGTCTCGATTTTTATCTACTGACGGGATTGAAATACTGAATGACGTTATCAGATGGAAGAAGAATTTTTTTACGAGATCTTGAAGGAGATTTCCGTTTTTAACTATTCATATTCTTGAAAGTATGCTATTGTTTAAACAAACATTCACTCACTCTCTTGCTCATCATTATGAACTCTTTGACGTTAGGTCTGTTGATCTTTAGTAGGTAATATCCAATGAACGTCACTGTACAATGAATACCTAACCTACAACGTATTGAAATATGCTCTTTAATTAATAACAAAAAGGAACTATATGTGGCTGATGAGTTTGAAATTAGAACAAAAGATGTCATGTCTGTTATTGTTCGGTGTCATCAGCTGATTTTGATGATACTACAGCGGTAATTTAAAATTTGGCATATCTGCAAACTTACAAATGTGTTTAGACTTTATCAGTTTGGCTTGTTTTCGAAGATTTTCTGTATACATAACAAATACAAAATTACTTTCTCGTCTAATATCTGGATTGTTTTTTATTATAATTTTTCTCTATTAATCTTTAGAAGTGGTAAAAAAGCATTTTAGAAGAGGCACATAGTAGCAACTCTGACTCAATTCAATGACTTCTTTATTTCTTCTTTTTCTACCATCAGAGCCGACAGAAGTGACATTTTATGGACAAAAAAGAGCAAAATACTCTGCATTTTATGTAAATACTCTTTTATCTATATGCACAAAAAAGAGCATAATACTTTTTAGAATCTAGAACGTTTAGAATAAACCGACGCAGTAAGGGTTTTTACACCAAGAATCAGCCCAAGAAAACATCTACTTTTCGGGCGAATTCTGCCGCCGGAAATTGCGTTATGTCTATTCTATTTTTTCTTACTACATAGTGTAAAGGCATATACAATACAAACTACAATAAGGCAAAAATGAAAACTTTTTCTCATTATTGAGAAGTACGTGTTTTCCGTGAATTGTTTTGCTAAAAGGGTTGGTCCTTGGTGTGCAGACTTTTACTGCAGCGAAAGCTTTTATACTTTGGTAATATTTCACAGCAAATTATAAAAAGCATTTTATTTTTTCTTTATCTTAGTTTACATACTTCTAATATTTTAAACCGACTTAAAAAAAGAGGAGTTTTGTATTTGCAGAGACTTAAACATTGTATTTTCAATTTTTTTAATTCTGCTTTTGTAAATATGTACATACTTTGTAAATACATCTACATATCTATTATATCTTCAGTGTAATATATTTTTTGTTTGTTTTATACATAATGTTTTTGCTTTCTTTTTCTTTTATCTCTTTAATTTTTCGAAATTGTCTAGATTCTTTTTTTTTAATTTAATTATCACATTTTTTTTTTCTAAAATGTACGCAATCTAAATTTAAATATAGATTATAGATTATTATAGATATATTCGCAATATAGATTTAAATTTTTAAATCAATACTCTTATATTGAAAACACTTGACTAGCATGACATCTCTGTCAAATTTGCACGGATCACAAACAATCACAGGCAAAAAAATTTAAAAAAAACATTAAAAATCTATTGTTTTTTTATTCTTTTCTCTGAACAATATGACAATTTTAAAAAGTAGATGGACAATTAATAAATGTCACTTAATCGTCAGTGGTGTTTATATTGTTGTTAATTATTGTGTTATAGTTTATACCATAATTTATTATTAAAATTATTATTAAAAAAATAACAGTGTTTTGTGTTTTTTCTTTCAACCATTTTTTTAATTGTTGGATTAAGGGAAAAAATTTCTACAAAAAAATTATCAAATTTATAGGTGTCTATTTAAAAAAAAACAATGTTGGTAATTGTTTGACATAAAATTCCTATAGTAAAAACGACAAATTCAATTTTAGAGTTCATCCTAATGAACAAACATTAAATTTTTGTATTTAATTTTCTGTATTTAATGTTTTGGCTCTTCAGATAAAATATTTTCTATGGATATTTCATTATTATTAAACTAAAAATGAAAACAATTATTTTTAATCTGTCGCTAGTGGGAAAAGTAATATATCAACTTCGATAGAAATTTTGTTTTTGAAAGTTTTGACTTTATTTTTAAACAGTATTTGTTTTCTTGTTTTTTATTTCTGCATCTGAGTCTTCTGACAAGTGCTATATGTATATATATATTGTTTAATTCTTATTTTGACTTTTCAGTTATGCGTTTTTCTTTTCATTGTCAGGATTACCATTTCTTTTCTTTCAATATCTTACTTGATTCACTTCTGCAATATTTTATACTCTTTCAGTTTTTGTTTTTTTTACTATAACGTGATGTTTTTCTATCTATCTCTAGAATCCATTAAGTATATTTTTTTCCATTTTTTTTTCAATTTTTGTTTTTTCTACCCTGTCATTTTTATCTCACCAAACCTCACCAAGCACCAAATGTATGTTAAGTGTTCTTCATCAATAAGTGTTTAACTTTTACCCCTTTCGCTCCAGAGTATTCAGGTATAGATAGAATTTTACTGCCTTCTGCAAAGCAGGGTATATTTTCTTATCTCGATGTTTACATATAATTGGGCAAGAAAAAACGATTTGTTTTGCTTATCTGCTTTACTCTATTTAGTTGAGACTAAGAAGATTTTATGCACGATCCAACATTTTCTACCTACAAGTAATTGATTGTGGAACATCTTGTTTCTGTTAAACATTAGAACGCACTTCATTAGTAGACAGCTTGTGTGATCTTTTAGACCCAAGATGTCAAACTTGACATTAATCAAACACTGCGTTCAAAATTCTTTTTGATCTACGTCATACATCAACTTATAGTTTGCGCAATTATTGTCTTAACAAACAATACCTATGAAACAAATTAAATCACATTAGCTTTATTTGTACATGTCGACCGTTGAGTGTAATTAAAATAATAAAAATGAGAATAATAAATGTAATCATTGCAATTTAAATACCAAACATCAATGATTGTTGATTTCCCTTGTATAAACCACAATAATCTGACACGGTACATTTGAAAACCAATCAATAATTACAAGTTTATCAACGTTTCTATCTTTATATGTGATGTTGAAGCCATGAAGTGCGAGAAGCAACCAAGAATAAACTAGTTCCTGAGTATAATTAATTGCATCAAAGGTAGAACCACACCTTGTTTAACGTAACCCAACATTACAACGTCAAACAACTTAATCCACTGAAGCACGCCACACCGATTGCGCCTTTTGCACTCGCTTTAACAACGTTTAATAAGCTGTAAACTAATTATTCATGATTCCTTGGGCAGAAGAAGAGCAGCAGCTGTTCAAATACAAGACAAAATATAAGTAGAAATCTGCAAAAGCAACATTTTCAGCAAGTACCTTCCGATTCAGGATGTGTCGTATATCTCAAGTGCCATCTTCCTTTTATTAGTCGTTTGAGAAATTTTAATATCAAGCACGTGCTGAATCTTGGGTGGTCATCAACACAGTTGATGTGAAAAGAGGCTTTGTTTCCTATGTCGAGTCGAGTTTTTGACTGAGGATTAATAAGTCTCTTGACAATTAAATTGTGAGGGTTGTTCATAAATATCATATTACTACATTCATTTTTTAATCCATCAATCAATTAAAATTGTTAATTGTCACTTTTGTTGATTGAATGTCAGGGATAATTGCATTTTCAAACCAATCTCGCATAAAATCTGTCATGTTGTTCCAAAATCCAAATTTCATTTATAATACAGTTGTACAAAAACTGTGGATTTGCAAACAGAAACTGAAAGCTGTTTGAATAGCGGAATTCTAAAACCAGAAACTTTCACTTTGACAAAAGACACAAAGTCAAAACAAGAACTTTGAAAACAATATTGATTGCTACGGGAAATAGAAGGAAATAAAACGCAACAGCAAAAGAACAGTTTAAAACAAAGAGGATTGAACTGCTTAAGACATATCTACAAGGTGAATGAAAAAAGTTTTTGACCTGAAAAGAGGAGTTGAAAAAGGAACAAAGTAGAAAACGTGATTTGGAAAATGAAATTGTGATTCAAAAACTGCAGAAATGAAACACTAAAGAGTCAATTCAAAACAAATATGATTGAGCTGCTGGAAAGACATCTCATGGCTTGCTTTATGTCTTTCCAAGTTTTTTTGCGCTTAGTGTCACTGCTCAAACTCTCGTTGGCTATTGTTTTATTATTGGATTCAAGTCCAAAACGTCATAAAATTTTAAACATTTGTATGTGTAACTGTTTACTAATTTTCATGTATCCCAAATTACTTCCACCAAATTTTCGGCTTGATTGAGATTTGTCATTGCTTAAGTCTTAACTATTAAAAATAATGGATTAATGGGTCTTTTTAGTAAAGGCTGCTGTATACTGTTTTTACTATAATTTGATGTTGTAGGAGTGGTAAACTGTGGGCTTAGTAACTTGTTTAGAACAATCCAGAAAACTTAGCTTTATCTGGCGGTTTTCATTTGGTTTTGCCTAGTCGTAATCTAGTTCTTTATTTTTTATTATGTTTTTATTTGGTTGTTGCTTTTGGTGCTTTTCTTGATCCTATAAGGCTTTTGTTTTTTTGAAACATTTTGTTGAAATTGATGATATATTTGCTCGTTTTGCACATAAAGCAAAATATATAGAATTTTATGCAAATAATTTGTTGCTAATTTGGAATTTTTGTATATAGACATAATTTACTCAATTAGTGTGCTTTGTTTTGTTGTGTAGCATTGTTTTGAGAGCTGGTTATAGATATCAATATAATCTTCAGGAAAAGTGTAGAATTGAAGTACTTTTAAATTGTTTACCAGTTTATTGATGGAAAAGTAACTTTTGAGATTAGGATTTTTGAGATATATGTCAAAGATAGTTGTCATTTTTTTATAATTTTGACAATTTATATTTGTAGCTAGTACATGTTGAAAAGATTGATATGTTGTAATTTGTTATCATTTAGATGGTGGCAATAATTGATAATTGGTTGATGCGATCAATTTATAAAACTTAATAGTTAGTTATCTCATATCAATTAATGTAATCAATATTGCTATTTAATTATTAAAAATAATTTTAATTTAAAATAGAAGCCGTAAAATGGACGACTTGTTTTACACTTGTTCTTTCTCTTCAGTTAAATGTGCTTTAATTGTTTGTTTGATCTTCTACCTTCTTTTATTTTTCATTCTTCAAAAAACCACTGGTATGATGTCATTTGTTTTTGACATCATTCGATTGTTTTTTGGCGACATCGCAAGGATATGATAGTGATCTACTTAAGGCCATTAGAGTCCGTTACGAATGCAAGTCGCACTCGCCATTGTCAAAGAATTCTCCAGAGCCCGTCTCGCCTTTTTGATTTTAACAGTTTTTGTTTCGAAAAGATTACCACTTAAATATCTAAAGAACTGCTGTAAGATCTTTATCGGGATACTGCGGTGGGCTCTTTAAATTCTTCGATGAACATTAAGTTTATATTATTCGTGTTAAGATTGTAGAGGATTTTATGTTTTGAATGCAAATTTTCTACGAGATTAATTAAAATAAATTTAATGTGGTTGTTTTGCCACCGTGAAGATATACTGGGTGATGCTGTTGAAGTGTTGGGAATCTCAATGAATTTTTGATTATTAAGTAAAATCAATATTGATCAGTTTTTAATAATAAATGTACGGACATTGACCACATGAGGGAGTCATGGTAAAAAAATTGTAGTAACTTTTCTATCTTAATCTACAAACTAGATATTTACCTTCAGGAGAAGATTTTGCTGGCAAATATCTGATATAATATGTTTGAATAAAAACATATTATAGAAAACGAAACATAAAAAGAAAACGCTGAAATAAAATATAGAACAACTATAGTGAAAAACTGCAAAAACACACTTGAATAAAGATCTGAAAGAATAGAAAAAGTACAGCCAAAAGTATTAGTTCTTGAAAGACAAATTACTCAACGGTAGTATTTTTCAGCAGTAGGTACTATTGCTTCCGATTAATAAACCATGCACTTTTTGAAACTATTACTACATTTGTTGAAGATTCTTGAAATAGTTGTTCTTGGATCAAATAGTAGCAGTAATACAAATTTGAAATCGTTGTTTTGACATAATTTTTGGGAAATCTTTGAGGCTGATGGGTTCTGTATCTGTAATCCTGGGCAAGCAATACTTCTTAGACACTCACTTTATAAGTGTTATAGAGAAAAACCGTACGCAGAAGATAAGAAATTTTTTGATGGACTGACAGGGGTTGGCACACAAAACTCTTGCGTCGAACTATTAAACATTCTGGCTGGTTTGTTCTTGTTAGGACAGAGCTCACCTATATTGAGCATTCTGCTTGTTTTGTTTTAGTTCCTCTCATTGCTACATTTTGGTACTTTTTATTTCTTTTATTAGTTACTAGTGAAGCGTTTTTGGCGGCATTAGACAGCCTTTATTTTTCTTTTTAATGTTTGCAATTGTTTTTCTTGGGATTTATTATAATACAATAATTGTGTCAAATTTTTCCTAATCTATAATTACGCTACATGTTTGTAATTGATTTCTTTGTAATTGGAGTTGTGTGTATTATTGTACTATTAACTTAAAATTTTCGGAATTATTTGTAAACACAAATGGAACGATAAGCAGCCATAACAGTTATCTACCTCACATTATTGTGTTTTAAAATGCTATTCCTATGATTAGATAACAAAAAACGTTAGTAACGTAAGTTGAAACGTTCGACACAGGTAGAGACATTTTGTTCAGTGCAAGTTTTTTGGTGTATTTTTGAATGTATTTCTGTTTAATCCCCGGTAGGTGGTCAAAAAAAATCTCTGAAAACAGTATTATTTATAAAAGTAAGACAAGATTTTAAGATTATAAGATAAGGAACAAAGCTAATCTTTTATCATGTTTTATGAAGGCTAAACTATCCTATTACTAAAGTATTTACAGCTATTGATAGCAATAAAATCCGATAAGATCAAAGACCCACTAGAAATTGTTATCGTACATTAGATACTAGTTTTTGTCGGATCCCGATCTTCTAGAATAAATTTAAATTAAGTGATAACCGATGGACTTCATTTATCTCGTTGGGATTTGGCAAAATCCAAAAAGGTGAAGCGGCGACGTTTTGGAGTAAAAAATCAAATTACAAAGAGGGAAAAAGGCCATTAAAAGTCCATTTTCGAAGTGGTCACTTGGCACGTGTCATGCGAATGTATTTTTACCACTTTTTCCTAATTTAGCAGCCACGCTTATCTTATCTTTCCGCATCAGTGGAGGTCAAAACAGCCCGATTTTAACCTACGATAAATCCAACGTTAATCAAGTTAATGGTTATTGTTTTCGTTCTAATTATTATAAAAGCGTACGTTTTTATAAATTTGTTCCGTTCTCTATACACTATATTAGAATATTTACTTTTATGATACTGCTGTCGGTCGTTTTCAAGGTTGTTGTTATCAAAAGGGAATAGCTTTCTTATCAGCTTATCAGTGGCCAACCCTATTTACACCCCTGTTTCATATGAGTTTGCATTCACGAAACAACGAGATTAAAAAGTTGATAAAAAAAAGGATATAATTATTGTTATAATGTGGTGGAAATACAAAATACGAGTTTCAACTTCAGCAATAACAATTTAAACGTAACTACAAAATTAAAAGAACCAAAACTCGTTTAATTTTTTAAATATTATCTCTGGCATTTATAATTAAATGAGTTGGAGTATTGCTTACTCCTCCAAGTACCTCGAATAATAGAGCTAAAAACCAGTGCTTAGCACAAGAAATTATCGTCACAAACTATCAGTAATCACGATAATTACAGTGATAAACGATAATTATCATCAGTTATAATTACCAACATAACTGTTCGATATGTAAGATAAAAAAAAATGATACAAAGACGTGTAACAGATTTTTTCTCATTTTCTTATTTGTTGTTTTACTTTTTTTAACTTTTTGGTGTTATTTATTCCTGTATATTCTTCACTACAGAATTTTGTTACCTTTTTTTATTAAATTTTTTTTATCCATTTTAGGTTGTTTTATTACTACACACCCTATTTAACTTCTATTTTTCTAATTTTTGGGAATTTTGTTTTTATTTTTTTTTTTAAATATTTCTTATTATTGAATTTTTTTTTGCTGTTTTTTTAGGGTAATTTAGTAGGTCTTTTTATCATTAGGTACACAACTTCTTACTTCCAATCTTCTTATTTTTGCAAAAGCGATTACGTTGTTTATTCATGAGTTTTGATGCATTAGGCTATTTTTTATCTCTGGTTATCTTTGGTTCAAAATCATTTAAAAGAATTTTTTTGTGAGTAAATACTAAATCTAGTGCGCACTGAAGTGCTGTTGATTTATTATTTTATTTTATTTATTGATGTTGCAATCAGTACTTTGCTTGGGATGCTGTCTCTTATCTGGTAGCGACTTTTTGTTATTCTGTGGTGGATGTGTTGTTTAAACACAGACGCAAACCAGAAGAATATTTGGAATTTCTTTTTTTGGTGCAAAAGTACAACCTGACTCAGGACGAGCAAAGAAGAAGCAATTTCTCTTTTATTGAACTTGAGAAGAAGAAGCTTTTTTGATCGAAGATCGGCAGCAGTTTTGGCAATTTTTTTCAGTTTGGGGTTTTTCTCAGTAAGATCTATTTTTTAAAGCCAGGAGCACTTTATCGTCTGGGTTCAAGTCTACCTTCAATTTTCCATTTCGTTGAACATTTGTTATTATTTATTTGAACCAGATACGCTGGTTTGACAAATATTTGACATAACAGTCATAAAAAAATTCTAGGTTATGTCACAACGACTAACAGGAGGTAGTTGCAGTTGTTTTCATTTTAAAAGGAAATGTAGAACTGCCAACTCAAACAGTCATTTGTTGACCACGCTGTATTTTGTAATATTATTAAGATTTTTCTAGCAAAAAATCTTTTCATTTTTGCAGCAGCTTCTGCAAGAGCTCTGTAACACATTTTAAAAACCCGCTTAGGAAATACAAGCAGACTTTTCCTATACTCACATAAAACCAAAGCTTCATTTATTTATCATTCATCTAGCTTTGGTAGCCACAATTATTTTTATGCGCAGTTTTTCTGTCGGTAAATTAGGAATGTTATATATTTTCTGGATCCTTTGAAAGAAAGTTAATCAGTGAGTAAATTTATATAAAACGTAATTGGGTAGCTGCCAAGGTACAAGATGCAATTAAATTTGAGCAAGTAGTTCTATCTCGTAGATCTTAAAGAGCAACAGGAAAGTTGTATCTTACAGGAAGCAAATGCAATTTTATCTGAATCTAGCCCTAAAACTAACCGCAAAACTTATTCAAGATCACATCTAGCATCGATAAGTTTAATGATGATTAGAGTAGGATTAGAGATAATTTAGCAAAGAGTTCTTGTAAGCAAAGTTAGTTTTCTGGATCGAAAATAGATTATAAAAGTGGAGTTTTTTTTGTGTTTAGTAAAATATTTGCTTTGATTTTTGTTGATTATCTTATATTATGTTTTACCAGTCATATAAGATGTTTTATTGATATAGCACGTATCATCTGTGGAAATACCAAAACAAGGTATTTTATTTAATAAAGATCACATAATTTATCATTTCCCGCGACTTCTTGGATGTTCCTATCTCTTATCTATTTATCTACAGATAAAAAGTGATATAAGACCGGCACACACTACAATCAGTTTAGTAGTGCATTTACTATACTTGAACATTTCGGCTATGTGTACACCCTCTTCGAAACGTGATTTGGATGTGTTTTACAAATCGCACTATTACCGCCGGAGTTGGGCTGTGAAGTGTAGATTTGACAATGTTACTAGAAACGTGCACAACTTGGCAGGCCAGTCATGGCCCTACGAAACTACTGATGAACCGATATTTGCGCTCTGGACCCTACAAGTACCATAAAATCCAAAATAAGGGTGAGTGCCAACTTACATTTCTCGACACGTGTTAAGGTGTAATGTTTGAATAAACATTCTAATCTTTTCTCATTATTTGTATATTGACTTTAGAAATCACGTTTCTGTTTTCTTAGAGTTTATCTGAAAGACAAAAAGGTCTTTTAACGACAAATATTTTTAACGACATAATAAAAGCAATTATTGATCATTGTGCTATGTGTAAAATAGTTTTATACAAAATGTTCTTTATCTATGCCTGAACGATAAAAATGTTGTTGTACTCAATTTCATGAGTTCAATACCTTAATATTCCAGATCAAAAACGGAGTTGGAAATAACTCTTTTCTCCTAAATATATCAGGATAAGATAGTATTTTTTCCTCTTTTTTGACTTGATATCTTTTAGTCCTGTTTTTTCCGAATTTTTTAGTTCTAACGATTTGTATTGAGACAGAAAAAAAAAGAACTGTGTGATAAATGGCCACCAAATAGTATTTGCAAGTAGCTTTTGAGTACATTTTTAAAATCGCTAAATGCGTTTAATTAAGAAGCGATACAGATTTCCATAAGTATATGATGATCGTAATACTCCATTATTAAAAATCCATTCATCAGTTCCCTTCATAACGGATTTGAGTCTCATGCTTTTTTTTTGGCTCATAACATCTTCAACTATATTGTGTAGATTGTAGTTGTAGAATGTTGAATTTTTTTATATTTTTTATCATTTTCTCTGCGTGTACAATCTAATATTTAGGATAAATTTCATTGCTTATTGAGCTTTAGAAGCTTTACTGCTCTATCTTCTCTTCATTTTGTTACGACTATGTTTCTCACTTCAGTGCGGTTTCAATTATTTTGTGCATCTGACTTTTTCTCAGGCTAAGAAGTAGCCACTATGTATTGAACTGCTAGCCACGCTAGGCACACCAGGTTTTTAGCACAACTTTTATGATTTGAGTATTTTTAAGTAAATCTTGAGGTATCATCTTTTTGTGTTTTTAGTTTTGTTCTAGTTTTATTATTATGGCTCTTAATGTTTCACTTTTTTTTGCTACACAAAGAAAAATTTTAGGTTTTGCTGTTGGATTTCTTCTCCTAATTTTTGCAAAAAACAAGCTTAAGCTTAATTTTTTTTTGTGGCTACCGTATAGTGCTAGTCATGGTCTTTTTGGTGCTTTTTATAGGTGTTAAGCAGATGAATTTATTGGTTCTCTGTAACATTTTTAAAATCTTATTTTACATCTGCTACGATAAATTGGTACACTTGTTTGGCTTTTACATGATAATATTATGTTTTCTTTTATCAATTTTGATAGGATATGTATCCGACAATTTTGTTTAAAATTTGTACTGATAGCGAATGTTTATATAAGGGTATAAATACTATCTATAAACTATCATGTTTCTATGAAAAGTTTTCTTTATTTAAATAGATAAATGCATTTTTCTTTTTCGTATTGTTCTAAATTTGGCCAAAACCAGTTGTGTTTTTTTGGTGTCAGAATTCTTGACGTGTGGAGTAAGCTTATGACAGCAATTATTTGGTATGGTTTCTTGTAACTTAGTACAAGATTTTAACACATTGTTTTACATTTTTATTTTCAAGGTAGCCTAGTTTTCTTTAAATTGTGTCTCTTCCCGTTCTAAAAAATTTCAATGCTGCGGGGAGATCTTTTATTCCCGGGTCTGGTCATTACCGACTTCTTCCTTCTCCGTGCGTAGTAAAATTTTTTCTACGGATAACTTTAAAGGGTTTGAACTTGAGCCCGTTAAAATTCAAAACTTCGTTGCTATTGTTTCTGTTCCTGAGATTCATTGCGTTTTGAGAAAAGGATTATTTAGTATGGCAACTAAGGCAATTAAACAAATGAGCTCACTCACACAGGGTATAATGTACTCTATGGTGCGTGAGCCATGACGAAGCTCATTTGAATAAAAGGGGTATTTTCTCGATCCCTTGTTTGCGAGACAAGGTATCGAAGACAGAACCTGACAGTGCGTAGTACTTTTTTTTCTACGGAGAACTTTACAGGTCTTGAACTTGAGCTAGTTGATATTCAATGTTTTATTTCTTTTGTTTTTTTTCTGACATGCATTGTGCTATCAGTTAAGAATTATTTAGTATGGCAGCTATGGCAATTAATCAAATGAGCCGCGTAATTGCCCATTCACACATGAGTATGGGGTACTCTATGGTGCGTCAGTCATGACAAGCTCATTTGAATAAAATTATAATTTTGGCGGCAATTGCCGCTTTTTAAATGTTGCTTTTATTCTCAAATTTAAAATTTGTTTTCTTTTTCTTCATCTTGTTTTATTCTTTGCTGAACCAGCTTTATTTCTTAATTCACGTTTTTAGGGACTCAGTTCTTTGGAATTTGTGAGTCTTTTGAGATCACAAATTCTGTGATTCTTTAATGTGTTTCATTTACTCACTTGTGTGGTTGTTACTTTTGGGCAGGACTTTTTCATAAAACAAAACAAAAGTGAAGATCAATTGAGAAAAAGTAAAGTAACGCTAATCTCTAATGTGTTTATTTCTGTGGTGGTTAACTAGATTAGCAGCAAACTAATGACTTTTTTTGTACAACGTATTCTATGGCAAAGAGTCCTTTGTGTTTTTAAAAGATTTGCATGCGGAGTTAATATGAAAAAGCATTGATAAAATCCAGCCAAACGGTAGTAACATTAGCTAGAATTGTATTTTCCGGACTTTTATCATCTTATTCATTTGCGTCGCTTATGGATAAACCGAGATGTCCAAATGAAGTCCTTTTTCCTATCGCGACAAGGATAAATTACACTTAACAAATTTATATTTCGAGACAAAAAAGAACGTTTACATGCGGCCTATTTCCGTCTTGTTCTATCTCAGGGCGTCGACGTCGAGGTGCGGTAATAACACCCTGCAGACAATGATAAGCGCAATCAGATATACTGGGGTATATATATCATATCACAATGGCATAGCAAAAATGATTACGAGAGACGTTCCTTCCTATATCACGCCAACTCGGTCGGTAATGTGAATCACGCTCTGCCGGTTCTTATACTCACTTCTTTACCGGCTGATTTATACATTCTGCCGCAAATACCTCACACCTCAATAAATCTTAAACGAGCCGTTCGTGTTTCGTATCTGTGGTAATTTATCGACATTTGTGCATTTGTCATTATCGAATTTGTACTTTACTTTGCACATTTTTGTCTAAATTATCTGGAAAATATAAGCTAAAGTGTAGTTAAGTATATCTACTATTCTTCTTCTTCTTATACTTCTTATTCAAGTATTTGAAGTAAAATTTTATTATTGTTTTTCTGCAATTTCACTACATCATCTATCAACCCAATTTAAGGATATTGCTTGAACGGCTTTACTTCTATTCTTATTTTCTCTTTCTTTGGTTCTTTTATATTTCTGATCTAGTTCGCTCATTTTTTTTGGTTTTAGTAAACCAAAGCACTTTGTAAAGAGTTTAATTATCTTAGTAAAATTTTAAGGCTGTGTGATGTTTTGTTTTACAAAGTCCTTTTAATAATGTAACAGTACTTTGCACTGTTACAGTATCAAATACTGTAACAGGGAGATAACTCTGAAAGCAGAAATATTTTAGTTTTCTTATATTTTTAGTTTTTCGTCTCGAATCATGTTTGAATGTTGAACCTCACAAACTCTACTGAAAAGAGTTTTTCTAAAGGTTTTTTGATGAGTTTTTGCTTGTGACTTTTCTCATGGACTACTAGTGTATGTTTTTTTCTTTAAACTTTCTTGTATTGGTTTGTACCGGCCAGTTTTTTCAAATAGATATATATCTTTTCAACTCTGACATTTTTTTAGTCTAGTACTATTTTTTTCCTACCTTTTTAAGATGGAGTTTTTGGCGAAGATACGCACTGTTTATTTAGAGCTCTAGTGGTAGTTTTATTTCGTGATAGTTTAGTAACTAATTATTTTAGCTTTCTATCCTATCTGAGTCGAAACAAAATTTTTAGGCACGTAGTCAGCTAATTGGAAGTTTACCAACTATACAGTTTTGCCAACTGTATGAGAATTTTTGAAAAAGACGATTTTCCGTAATGTTTTTACACTTCTTTACTGAAATGCTCAAATTAAAAAAAATATTTAATTATTGCTTTTACATTTTATTACCAATAAATTTCTTGCCGTCTTTTTGGACAAGTCTAGGAAGAAGAACGAAACTTCTCCGTATAGCGTTTTGTTTGAGGTATTGGACTTAAAAATTTTTTTTTTGCCACGTCAGGTCTTTTATTTGAGATTGATATATTTTTTTTATGCAGTGTTTTTGGGAGTATTGAAAGTTTGTCAGTTTTTCAACAGTTTCAACTATGTAGCTGAACTATATTTTTTGTACTAACATATTGCAAGCTAGTTATACCATTATAATATTATATTTTTCAAAAATGTTGTTCTCTTTAGAGAGATTATTAATCTATAGCCACCCATGCAGATTTATCTATTACACCGTTTAACATACAAACCATATGTCAAGGCTAAGAACTTACAACCAAATCAAACCGTAAAGAACTTGCTTACAAAAGTATTTATGATTTTTTCTTGCAAATTTATTTAAATAATTGTCAATAATGTATTGGTAAATATTGGTATTTGATGGTTTTATCTCGTCTAACATCGCTTTATTGCACAACGATAGCCAAAGCACATAGCGGTTCCGTTGACACAAGATAAAAGATTCACCATGAATCTTGTTTATGAGAAAATTCTACAGCCATATCAAATCACTTGAATCCATTTGTAATCGGACCAGCTGTATGACCAGCAAGGTGATAAACCATGGTATCTCTGACAGAACATTTATTGTTTCTGTGGAACTTGACTTTTGACTTATTTTATTTATAGAAAGTGTTATTACTTATCTTTGGTGTATCTAGACAAACTTGCCAGATTTAAAAATTAATTTTTAATTGTTGCTTAACACGTTCTTGTTCATGAGGATTTTAGAACAAACGTAATCAAAAGTGGCTATGGATCGTTTACATCTGTCCTAAACTTCCTACTTCTGCCTTGCAAATTTGAAGCCAAATTATTCCCATTATAAAATGAAAAAATTTGGATTAAGTTGTTCTAGATAAAAATTAACCAAAAATTTGTACATGGCGTACACCAATGTGTTAGTTTTGTTCAAAGAAACCTACCAAATCAACCATGGAAAACATTTTTTTCACACAATAAAAGACACAGTTTTGGTATTGCTTTGAAAAAGATACTGTTTGTAATTTTTTCAGTAAAATAAAAGATAATCTAGACCTAGGTTTTTTATTAATACACTTCGATGATTACTATTATAAAATAAATTGATTCACTCGTATGAAAGCAAATGATTTTTTTTTTTTGAAGTTTGACATGGTGGAAAATGTAAAATGGGTTTTAAATGATAAAGGTATGAATAATATTTTACGCAGTCATCAAAGTTTTTCTTAGCTACTCTATCGTTGCTTTTGATGGTAGTTTGATAATTAATAATAAATTGATATTTTTGATGATCATACTTTTTGCTAGATAATTTAGCTGCATTTGATTTTTTCAATGTTTTTTCATCAAGAAACAAAATATCCGAGAATTATTATACATTGTGATAAGGTAACGTGGAAACTATAGTGATAACAATAGTTAAAGTGCTGCAATTATTGATAACAGCCGATTAGGAATGGTTAAATGTACAATAATTATAGGCTAAATTTAAGTCGAATATTAAACTATAATAGTTTTTTTGAATGTTTTTTGCGCAGCAACATAAAAAGGTGGTAAAAAACACACAACTAAATTATCAAAGTAAGTAGAGATCAATTATTGATTGTTTACAAATACAATTCGTTCAATTATCGACAGAGTAAATAGTCCAATTTTATTAGGTACAGCTAAAGCTGCGAACAACCAAAACTCAAAATGGACGTCTTCCGACGTTGCTTGACTGCAATCATTGCCGAATAAGTCAGGTCAGGTCAGGTCAACTCTTGCTAACATTATTGCCAATAGAAATGCTGATATCTCTCTTCGGGTGTTTATCAAAAACTTAATAAAATGCAGTGTTACTTACATATTTGTAAAAGAATACTACCGAACACTTTCTAAATTAATTTTTTTGTTTTTTTTATTTTTTCTTGTTTTGTTCAATCATTTTTTCCTCTTGTTTTTTTTATATTATTTTATTACACCCCAACTTTGCTCTACTTTTTTTCAATATTTTTGCTGCTTTTTAATTTGCTCTTTATCACTTTGTCACATTTCTTGTCATCATGTTTAATTGTGTTTTTTCCTCGGTACGCATCCTCTATTTTTTCTGTTCTTTTTTAATCAAATGTATTTTTTTTCAAGTGTTATTGTAATTATTGAGCTTTTACTCTTTCATCTGCCTTATGATGTCTTAAAACAGATTTGTTTTTTTTTGCTTGCCAATCAAGGTTTTTGCTTTTTTTTGCAGTTTTTAATAGTAATTTATTGTATAAGTGTTTCAGAGAGCATTTTATCCACGCAAGAATGTTTAAACGCGAGAGCTTGCTCGAGCGTTTAATTTTCTTAAGTGGATAAAATGCGAGTGAAACACGAATGCAATATAACGTTTTATCCACAATTACAGCGATTTAAAATCAAAAAATGATTTGACATTACACTCTGACAGCGGATGTCACCTCAAAAATCATTGAAATTAACTAAAAAACATGGGAGGTGTTGAATCGTCGCTATTTATTTTTGATTGTTTATCGACTCCATTTGTATAAAACGCTGTGCAAGTTGGTGAAAATGGAAGAAAGTGATACTGTTCCTGAGACAATTCTTGAGGAAGCTGAAGAAGCGACTCGCCAGTTATTGCCTGCGAAGTTCAGGGAACATTATGAAAAAGTATTTTCAGAATTTAATGAATGGAAAGAAGAACGGGAGGTAATGACAATATGAGGAAGTTCTGCTATCGTATTTCTTAAATTTGAAGAAGAGGTATGCAATTTCATCCATGTGGTCGAAGTACTCGATGCTGAAGGCCGCTATAAAGGTCTATAAAATGTATTGAATATATATTTAAGAATGTATTGTTTCATTATTCCACTAGTGGAATAAAGTGATTTCATTATTCCACTAGTGGATATAAAGTGTTACTTTATACGGTTTGTAAGTGTGGATAAAACTTCAATTATAAGGTAATTGTGGATAAAAATATTTATCCTTCTTACTCACTCTTTCTTCTAATCTTTTGTGCATTAAACACTTTTTTTTAAATATACTTTTTACTGTAATTTTTTTTTATTTTTTATACTTGTTTTGCCACTAAGAGCCGTACCTTGGAGGCTTAACGGTGCACATACAGTAAGAATAAAGGAAGCAGCAGGGATTGATGCTTCGAGAAAAAGTTTGAGAAACTCACTAATGAACAAAACTTTTACATCAGAACTATTACAGCAACTACCGAGATTATAAAAAAATCCTTAAATTTGTCTACTTTTTTTGCTTTTTTTAAAAGCTTTTCATAATGCAAAAATGTTATTAATTTATTGTTGCAGCTACGTTTCGCTTTATAAACAGATTGTTTTCTTTTTTAAGTTGTTAGTTTTTACGTAATTTACCTAGTCGTTAAGTAAATATTTTTCTGAGTTTTAAATTCACGTTGTTACATTATAAAGATATAATTTAAAAAATAAAGTGTTCTTTTATACGCTTATATTTGCTTCACTAACAATGAAATTGATCTTGGAAATCAAGTTGAACCTACTTTGTTCATTGTCGTGTTGAAATAAAACTTTGTATGTATATGTAGTTTGGGCAAAAACACTGTAATTTGGGATCTTCGAGCTGATCTGATTTTGGAGTCAAGAGGTAGACTGCTTTTCGTAGTTTTTTTGACATTAAACAAAAAAATAAGTTAAGATTCTGGTGGCTAGACTGATTTGGTAGAAAATACATGCATATCGATGTTTTAATAAAATTTGGCAACTGAACTAAATATTATCTAATCTTCAAAATAGTTTTAATGTTCTTGTATTGGAAGGAGCCAAAAGGCAAGAACCCTCGCCGTCTACTCGTCTGAGAAGGGAAGTGCATCAAGTTACGAGCATAGCGATCGCTTCGGTTTATACACGACCCGAATCTTTAATGATGTATTCTGGGTATTGTTCTTTATGTGTCGGAACTAAGTGATTCCGAACACGTTTATACACACGGTTTGTGATAAGCTCCCTATCGTTCTTATGTGTACTGGATATATGTTTCTTCAATGAATAAGTAGATGGCTTGAACATCCTACCGATCCTTTCTATCACATGCTATACCTTATGAATTATGAAAATGGCGATTTTTCCACTGCGGTGAAAAGATAACACGAAAAGGATATGGGAGATAATAAAGTCAAAGACTTTTTCTTATAGTGTTTGATAGCTTTAAACACGACAATATTATTAGACAATGTCTTAAAGCATCTACCCCTATATATAAAATTTACTTTTGGTCTTTCGAGCCGAATCATTTAGAATATCAACAAATAATTAACATTAGGACAAAATTGGATAACGATCTACACCTCAAACGATGATTTTTTCTTATTATTATTTAACATTTTTTTCCTTCTATATTCTTAAATATCAGAACTAACAATCTTAATTAGAAGCTGACGACCTTGTTGAGGCCCTTTCAGCAGCTTTGAACATGTGTTCAGCGACGTAACTCTACTGAGTTTCGTGGAATATCAGATAATAAGGGTGTGACCCAAAATGTATCACAGACTGTGGACAACAGGTGGTCCCCGTTCTTCTTACAGCAAGAACCCCACTATAAAATATTATTAGTTAATTGAAGTTACATAGTATGGTTATCGTTAGCCTAATGTCTAAAAAATGATAATCAAAATTTATAGTTTGAAAGTGTCAAGATGACACTTTATAAACTGTTTTTTTTGTTTTATTTTAGATATTTATAATTGTAGATCAAAGATTAAACAACAGTTGACTAAACTTGTTGATCCAAATCTAAATTGTGTTTATATCAAATTATATCGGCCTGTTGATAAATACAACAATTATAAAAGACATTCCATAAGATGCAAAATATATTATAGTATTCGTTGATTTGTTCTATTTTATTATTATTGTGCAAACATTTTAATACTGAAGTTAACATAAATACTGAATTAAACTTAAGTATTTTTTTGGTTTTATTTTTACTTTTTAGGTTGAGGTGGATGTGTTTTAGTTGAGCGAATATTTTGCGTAAACAGTTTTGCTGTTTAAAATTGCAAGTCAGTATTTGGTTGACATGATCCTAACAATATGTGTTTTTTCTGTGGCTTATAGTCTATTTTTCTTTATAAACAATTGTCAAACAGTTTTAATGTTGGCAGCGCCATTTAAAAGTAAATGTCAAACGCAATTTAAAAGTAAATGCCAAGAGCGTTTGACATTTACTTTTGAATTGCCAACATTAAAACTGTTTGACAATTGTAAAAAAAATAGACTTTAGATCTTATCTAGTCCATGATCAAATATGACTTGAATCGCGAAGCATTGAAATCGACATAATATTATGAAGTTGATGTTTTTGGGATAATTAAGATTTAAAAATCTAAGGTTTTTTGGTATTGTTTGTGACTCTTTAGTTAATAGTATAGCCTATTGTCAAAAAAAAACTATCTCATTATTTGAGATGCATTAGGTTTTTTGGCGTGTTTTTTGCTACGGTTTTATTGTTTTTTGGTATTTTTCTTTGTTTTAGTCTTAGTTTTTGATTTTTTATTTCTTTACTGTTATTATTTTGATGCTGCTCGCGCAGAAGCTCACGAACGCTTAACCTAGTCATCTAAACTATTTCCTATGCCAAACTAAATATAGTTTCCATACAAACATTTAAAATTTGCTCAAATAGGCATGTTTTTTCTCTTTTGGCTGAAAGTTCAAATATTATTGGCATCATGTTATACAAAGTTATCTTGATAAAATGTTTACTATTAGTAACTTCGTTATTATTTAAGATAATTATCAATCATTTATCAGTTATTACTCAAAAAATCTGAAAAAGACATTGAACGTTTTTGAGTTTGCACAAAAAAAATTATTTTAATCAATAGTTTTTTGATAGAATTATGAGTTTTACACCAAAAAGTTTTTAGTATTTTTTTTTCTGAATGTAAAGCCGGCGTTGCTATTTGAATTTTGACGATTTTAATTTATTATGTCAAAGCATACATAATTTCCATACCTGGCTTGAAATTGTTTAATACAAGGAGCTATAAAGTATCTTAATTTTTTTGTTTTACTCCGTAAAGATGTTTTTAAAATTATCAATAGCAAACCGTTGCTTTAAAATTGACGTTTCTGTGACATTTAACATTTCTGTCAAATGTCACAGTTACAAGCAATCTGTTTACATGTGACGTCACATGTACTAATAAAGTTGCTTACTTAGAATGTAAAATGTAGCCTCTTTTTATTTTATAATTTTTTTATTCATTATCAGATAATAATAATAAAATGCACAATTATAAGCCAAACTGTAAGATTTATGAGATATAAAGTGGCTCCTGACACAACACATTGTCTACGCCTATGCATTGAACGCTTATTTACATAGGATTTCGCTACGACCGATGACCGATAATTTGCAGCGACTGCTCTGATTTGTGATTTTTTTATCACAGCGTACTTAATCAGAAGGCTTGATCAAGAAGAATTAGGAGGATATGATAATGATCACTTCTATTAATGTAGTAAAATCATAATGACTTTAGTAGTCTTCTTACCACTTGAATTGTAATAACAACATTGGTTTTAACTTACGAAAAATTGTATAAGCTTTTAAGTTCATAACTTAAATTGAAGAAATATATAAAATACAGATGTTTCTACTAAAATTATTGACTTATTTGTAAAAACGCGATTTACGTCTTCAGGTTTAAGTAAAACTTGTATTTAAGAATTGTTTTTGATTTTGAAAATATTTAAATATCGCATTTGTTTTTTAACTATATAGAGTGTTTTTGGATGGGTTACAGATAAGGTTGTTTTTTTCTAAAAGTGTTTAAGACAAATATTTTTAGTCTAAATTTTGCTGATTTAAATAAAATTATATCAAAAAAAAAGTCTTAAAAGTTGGCTGAACGCAATAGAAGTGTTTAGTTCGCTAGGAGAAGGATATTTTTGGTCTATACAGATTTTGCTTGTTATGAAATTTTGAGCAAAATATAAAAATAAATACAGTTTTACATTGATTAACAGTTATAACACTAGGCAACTTTACAATCAGTTTATGGACCTCTGGACAAAAAAAGCTTTTATGTAAAACAGGTTGGTTAAAATGTTTGACTTTTTATTGTTTACAAGTTATACTAAAATTATTTTGTCAAGTCTCAAAAAATTTTTAGAAAAAATTACCTCATGTGTGCTCTATCTAGGGGCACACTGTATATTGTGAAAAAAATAAACAGACTTTTTTTCTTTACTTAGCATAGTGCCGAATAGACGGACGTATGGTATAATACCTGAATAATCTGTGCAAAGAATTTTTTTTCTTTTTGATAGTTTTGGGTAGATGAAGTTTAAATGTTGTTTTAACTTTTATTAAAGATGTTTTTTTTGTTTTTATTTTAATAACATTCAAAAGTAGTTTTGGTGCAGTGCAAATTATAATCTTGTGGATTTTTGCTGCTGCATCAAATGGAATTATTTAAATTTTTCGAACCTTTGTGGTTGTTTTAGCATTTTGTTTTTTTTTAATCTTGCAAGGTACCGTAGCGTGATTTAATTTGCTATTAAAACAAAAATTGAAGCATTGTCCGTCCGTTTGGTGTGGCGGTGACTCTAATAAACATTTCTGCTCATAACTGATAAGGCAGCATTGATGAATATAAATAAGGCGTTGTGGCGGTGGCAACGTTATCGCTCCAGTGCATTGGGGCGGTGGGTCTGTCGGTGGCGGGTGTGGGTCCCCGAGCGGACTCGAGCTAAGGATATTTAGATATTCTAATAGTGGCGGCGCTCGCTGATAACATGTATGGTAGTGCTGGCCTGGCGCGATAAGCGCCGCGACGGAGAGGTCTGCTGCTGATAAAGACGCTCTGCGTCGCTGTTCTGTTTCTCTAACGCGATAACAACTGATATCGGCCGCGCCGCAGAAATAATAAGGCAGCTGGAATAAATGCGGCCTTCCTTGCATTTGTGATGAAACTTCTCTGTTTTTGGATAGAGACACCAAAACTGCTGCCGTTGACTGAAGACTTGATAATCTTTTGCCTAATAATTGAATTGTGGCGGGAAACAATCAAAACTTTGAGAATTTGGTCAAAGTCCAATAATAATTATAATTCTCGAATGAAGGTGCAAAGTGACTTTATCCCAGCTCTGCAGCTTCTCACATTTTAAAATGATGTCATCAGGACCTATCATAAATCAATTTGGAAAAATTAAATAAATTTATTCTATTCATTGCTTCTCTAAATGTAAAAGTGCCAAATCTTTCAATAAATTCGAATTTAAATTCTCTAACAACCTGTTCCAAATTTTGACGAACCATCATCATTCTATCTGCGCCTAAATAATAAATTTCTATAGACTTTTTGACATCGACATGTCAATTAAAATGATGGTTGGCTATGACTTATCTAATCTACCAAGTTTTAAGAGAGCTATAATATGTTTTTTGTCTCTAACTTAGACTGACTTCTGCAGTTGACCTATCTGCAAGTTTGACAGTCTATGCCATAAATTTCTGATTTTCAGTGTTGAAACTGTACCTATTGTATCTATTGTAACATATTGTAATAATCAAATGTAATAATCATATCTCTACTTTACATAATTTGTTATTTGCTGTATAAATTAAATAATAAATCTTACAAAGTTTGTTTTTCTAGTTTAAAATTTAGTAAAACGGAAACGATTTTATATGCAGTTGTACAAGATAATTACTCAGGTGTCTTTTCCAAGCTCTTAATGTATCTCCTCTCGTCGTCCAAAGAGATACCAGCGCAGCAGCAACACAGACTCCGCTAATGCGATTCGCAGATAACAATGTACTCAACTCTTGGAACTTTTATAAATCTGACAGGCGATAAGTCAATGTATTTACATGAGCCACTCAGTTACGCCGCCGCCACCACCACCGCCTCCTTACATGAGGGACGTGATTCTATCAGTTACTGACAACTTGGCAGGCGTCCTTTGTGGAAAAATGAAAGGTATTGAATATTTATGATTCAAACTTTTCGGGCTTCCAGGGATTATCTTGTCTTTTTTTCCGACGTTCAGGAGACAACTACCAAATATTTATCTTTATATTGAATATATTGACAACAGAGCGTACAAAACCCTAATTTTTTTAGAGAGAAATCTATTACATGTTTAAGTCTAAATATTGTTGGAGTTCTTTGTCAAAAAGTATACTTCTAGTTTGTTCAACTCTTTGAAAAGCACTACTTTTTTTTTGTCTATTTTATAATCTTTCCTAAGCTTCCTATTGTCTCCTATAGCTTCTCTTTTTTTCTCTTGTTTTTTTTAGTTTTGTCTTTGTTTTTTATTATGTTTTAAACATCTTTTCATAGTTATTCAACTGTTTCTAAAACTATTTTGACATGATTCTAGTCTCTTTTTTTGTATAATAATAATGCCATCTCAGATATACTGAAAAAGTGTTCAAACTTTTCCTACCACCACATGGCTGATTTGAAATAGGGGTGCTTTTTCGAGATGGTGGCATACTCTGGAGCAAAATTTATTCTTGCTTATTTGGTTTTCTTATTTTTTCAGAACCATAGACATTTTTGACAATTCTTCTGTTCTATATGCAGTTTTGATTTCAGTTCCAAATGAACATAAAATAGATCAATTTATTTGTTATACTAATTATGTTTTTTTCTTAGTATTTTCTTAAAATAAATGTAAGTCTTTAATTCTTTAAGTAGTTTGAGGAATTAGTAAGTGTACAACAAATTTAATGTGGTTTAATATTAACTGTTTTGCTTCTCTTGATCAAATAATAATTAGATCTGCTACTTTTTATAGTAAATCATTTATTATCTCTTTAATGACATTTAATATCAGCTTTACCCCATAGCCATACCAGTTAGTTTAAGCAAAATCTGAATTTTATAAAAGTTTGGAATTATCTATTTCCAGCAATGTAATCAGAATTAGAATGAAAAGAGCGCGTATGGAGACCACAATGATTTATTATTTTTATCTGTGTTTTAGAAAAAAGCATTGTAGATTACCTGAGTCCTAATGATCTGCCATTAGTGTGGCTTCGGTCGAATGTTCAAAAAGTGGAGATATAACTCTTCCGATTCACACATCCCAATGTTTGTATACATCGATTTCGGTTGCTTCCCCTACATTTACACATCATCGGCTTTGATACTAATATAATTCAGATAAATTTCCTATTTCCCAATCGTCTAGAAAAGTTTTTCGTGACATTTATTCGAGTGTTTTAACTTTTTTTGCTAAATTTTTATTTTTTCTTCTATTAAGAAATAGAAGTTTACAAAAACGTAAATAGTATAATTAACTAAAGAAATTAAATAAAACCTAAATTGCTAGCTTTATCGCACAGGGTAATTTGCTCGCTTTATTGCGTCTTGATAAGTTGATTAGAAGACTCTATGAAGCTTCTTTATCGCATCCTTAACGAGTAAGACACTGTTTAATATTTACTACAAGATAGTTTACTAATTAGTACCTAACATTCCTTCGTAGAAACGATTTTTATTTTTTTTTTTCGATAGAATGGAGCTTCAGACGTCTTGGCTCTCAGTGGCTCCGCTTTCAGCTTTTCAGAGTGTTATCTAGATGGCGTTTTTTTCGGGGATTAGTTTTTCTGGTAAACTTTAACATTGAAATATAATAATGTTGAAACTGACAGCGCTTTGTCATATTTACTTACACCAATTACTTGATCTTGACTTCTAAAACACAACTTTTTTTGAGCACTAAAATTTATAGGTCAGACCGATAGTACAGAAATTCAAAAAGATGGTCAGGTCAGACCTTCCGCATTGGAAACTCTGGTGCGTTGATTCCATTTGCTATCATTCCAGTGTAACTCTTTTAATTTATAGGAATATTGATTGTTGTGGCTTTTGTTTTCTGAGTGTAAAAATAATAATTGTAGTCGTTTTTTTTTATTTATTTGTGATTTTCAGCTTAAAAAGATGTTGTGTTTTGACTGTTTTTAGTTTTTAAAAAAGTTGTAGTTAGGAACATCAGTGTTACCACTCTTTGGTTCTAATTTTTTGCATCTATTTTCACCAGAATTGACAGCGGTAACAGGTTTTCGTGAATTTTGATTGATTTTTATTTTTATTGGTTGATAACAAAAAATGCTCTTTGTATGATTTTTGGCTTGGTTTTATCAAAAATGTTGGGAATTCTGCCAAGTGTTCTACATAGTAAGGCGAAGTCGTGATTGGGAAATAAAAGAATTAATACACATTGCGGCAGCAATTAAATCATTGGTCTATGAATTGGGTCTTCTCTTTAATGGTTTTACGATCTAGATTTCTCTTGAAACCTAAATTCGACAAAAAAATTTTTTTTTGGTGTTGTCAGCTCTGTCAGTCACTCCTAATTGTGGATTTTGCTCTTACAACTTGCTTTTTATAGGTTTTATTGTCAAAGTGCAATTCTTAATTAATTAAATAGTTGTTTTATTTATTGTAAAGGTCTTTTTAAAGAATCTTTTAAATGTTTTTTTCTTTCTTAATTTTTCATATGGTTTCAGTATTGGCGCTTTTGCATTTTGGAGAGATCTACAAGATTTAATTGCAAGACAAGGAATTTGCTTCATATAAAATAAAAATCAACATAAGTTTTTATGTGTCTGACAACGCAAATGATGTAGTGTTTCACTGCTAAATGCTTTTATTCTTCAAACAGTATTAAAAGCATGTCAATTTTTGTTTTGTATTTTAATATTTTTTTGACATTCTGCTGTATGCCTACGTGGTCTTACATTCAGGTCTTTGTTCTACAGGTCTTTCAGCGCCAAAAGTTTTAAATGGCTTTTTTTCTATTTTATCATTTTTTTTTATTTTTAATTTTGTTTGCTGTAGTCTAAGTTTTCTGCAACATTGGGCTCCAAGCCTCAAATTTTCCAATTCAAAATATTTAGTTATATTCAAAGTTTTTAAAATGCCGTTTTTTCTCATGGTATATAATATACGACCACGTTCAAAGTCAGTTGACTGCCGAAAATTTCATGGATCAAGAATGACAATCTTTGACAATGTTTATTGAATGTTTAAGACAAGATGTAGAGAAGCAAGATGTTAAGGCATCAGAGAGTATCTGAAGCGAAACTCCTGTCATGAAAAGCAAATGATTGGAATTTTGTTTTTATAATTTAATCATTTGTTTTACGCACAGAACCAAACAAATTAAAAGGGTTTTCAAAATGCTACTATCTTGTGATGATAAATTTGATACTGTGGCCTAAAGGTGTTTATAAAACCTTAAAGAAAACGGTGTATTCAGGTTTATTGTCACAGTCTTCATCAGCTGGACGTTGTTTAGATGACGGTCACAAAGTTTGTTTTGATGAATTTTTTTAATTTTTAAGTCAAATTCTTCTATGACAAGAATTTTTAGAGCAAAAGAAATTGAAAGCCGTTTTAACAATTTTAATACAGATTCTGGTTACTTTCTCTTTGTCGACACCTTTCTGCTCTTTCTATATCTTTTTTGTCTGCTCTTGCTTTTTCGTTGTCAGTTACCGATATATGGGTAAAATTTCTAAGTATTGGCTTTTTTATTTTCTGGTCTTGATGTTACCACCGTTAATGTGCAAAACAAGCTTTCCCAAATTTTCCGTAATGTTTTTACTAGAAGATGTTAATTTTTTAATGATTTTTGTTTAGAAAAGTATGTTTTTCAACTATTTTTATATATTATTCTAACTAACCAAGTATCTGACACTTTTAGTACCACGTGCAAGTAGTTTTTTATATAATATTGTGTAAAATATATAACTGTGTACTGCTTACACTTTGATTTTTATCTTTCAGAATCACTTGAAAACTCTGTTCTTAATTTTTCTATAGACTGCGCTTTGGTAAATTTTTTTTCTATTTTTGACCTGTTTTAAACCTATCTAATTACAATATTATGCATCAGTTTGCTGCTGTCTTACCGGCCTTTTTTCGATGGCTGGTTTGTATCAAGTTCTACAATAAAAATGTTTTATTTTCGTATCTCGGTAGATGTAATTGGTCTTATTTAACGCGGTTTTCTAATGGATAAATGGGTACCGAGCTTTCTGTTTTGTGTTGAGCGGTGTGAGACCCACAGTTCTATTATGAGAATATTGAAGCCTTGTTTGCACTTTTAATAAATGCAAATATTTGAAAGCAAGCATCTTAAATATGATTAACCATTGTCTTCTAGTTTTCTCAATTCAATTTTTTTTCTCAATTCTATTTTTACCTTAAGTTTGATTCTAATGAATGATAATGAAAAGATAACAGCAACAGTCTTCTTAGTTCAGAACCATGAAAAATTTGAATCTACGTTTCACAACTTTTTTCCTATTTCTGCTGATGCGTCTCATTTGTCTGACTGGCAACATGAACTTCCAAAACTGTCTACTAATTTGTAGTATTAGTTGTTGTTTTTGAAAGATTTTGCGAGTATTAGGACATATTTTAATAATCTTTTTCATACACATATTTGTTGAATATCTTTTGAGACCAAGTCTTGGCTAGATAAGTGACGAAATTTTATGGTCTTGCTAGTTTTTGACGTCTCTATGTAAATCTTTATGTAACAATAATGAATCAATAAAACATTTTATTGAACTAATCCTTGATAAACTTAATTGTGAGGCGTTAATCCTTACAACTTTGTCTGGCATAGTAACATCGCTTATATAGTTTTTTCTTTAAGGAATTAATTTTTGAATGAATTTCAAATCTCAATGTAAAGCATGTGATCGATTCATCGTTTTAATTTATAACGTACTATATTTAATATTATCAAAAATTAGAGATTCTAATCTCAGTCATGAAATAATAGAATGTTTTCAGCGTTATCTACAAATTTTATTCACGTTTAAACACTACGTTTATTTGATGTCATTAACAGAGATTAAAACATTATTGTTGTCGAAAATCTAGATAATGAGATTTTTTATTTTTGCTAACAAACTTATCTTTGATAATCTGATATTAAAATAGATTTGATGCATGTGGACTGGTATAATACAGTTTAGTGCTTTAGAAAAGCTAATTAGGGGCGATTCTTGCTTCTCTAACGAGTAATAAACCATGATTTTTTATATTTATCTATTGACTCAGCGGTTCAATGGTCTAGAGCCTATCATAATATGATAAGATTCTTGTAAAACAATAATCGGTGGTGGCATTAACTGGGAATCATAAATATTCTAATCGATGATTGTCAGGCGAGCGCAGGGATATCGTTAATAAACCGTCACGATGAAAGCCGCTAAAATAAGAGCGAAAATGTGATCTATCTGTCATCGCTTTTAATGACATAATCAAAAAAGTCGAACGCGTTAACCTCTTCAAAGCTGGAAAAGGTAGATTCGACATGCGCTTCTCCAAGATCATAGATAGCGAAACCATCAATTCTATTTGCAGCTAATTATTTTAAAAATCGCAATGCTGCAAGTTCTTTGATCAAGAGAACGAGAAGGGTGAAGCAAATCTATATAAAACCCTGTTTGTCAGTGGGTGGCTTGCACGAGGGGTTTATTATATATACCATATTATGCACTGCATAGATTATACGATGTGCTTGGTTGATAATACAGTATTATACCCTACTCGCATCTATAGCTGGCTACAACGTCTTAGACTGAATACCTTCAGTGACAAAACACCCCCAACGTCTCCGCGATAACAGACTAGCCATTGTCGGGTTGGTTCTTGTCTTCTTACCTGATGTCAGGCTATATGGCTCACTCTGATATTATTATTGCATTTCTAGTAGTTTCGCTTGATGCGACTGCAATATAAACAGCATTGTTTGAACTGACGGAAATAAGATGCGACAATGAAATCATAGAGAATCTTTGCGATTGTTGTTCACCTTATAACAACGAGCAGACACAATAAAATCCACACAAACTCTCAAAATCCAATGCTTATTGCGCGATGGATCAGCTTAGAAAAGATGCATTTCTGGGATTCAGGACAACACAACGTTCTTTTGTTTGACAAGATTTCATACTTCGTGGCGAAAAAATCTTATAAGTTTGCAAACAAGTTTTATTTGTTCTGTTGCAAACTGACTAAAAGAATTCTTGGATTAAGTTTTCTTATTGGGAAGTGAAGTCTTTGGTGTTCACTTGCAAGATTGTCAGTAATTCCATTTCATATTACAAACATCTATTGATTTAATTTGTATGGTCAGATCTTCATTTCCTGTTTCTCTCCCGTCCGTTCTCATACTTTTAGCCTCTGCTTAGGTGATCTTGTCGTTCTGTCTAAGTTTATCTATTTCATACGATTTTAATCCTAATTCAGCTTATATTTTTTTTTACTTTTTCTGTTTAGCATCTAGTTGATGTTTTCAAATTTATATTGATTTTTATAGTGTGTTCTTTTTTGTCATTGCACGCAACACTTTTATTTTTCCTCTTTTCAATGATTATTTTGTATTTGTCGTGTCAAAACGAGGTTCTGCTGTGTATGTTATTTATTGATATAGTTGGCTTGTAAATTCTGAACTTGTTTGCAATCCTTACATATTTATTTGTTCTTTAATATTGTATAGCCTAAAAACGTTACTTTTTTTGACGCTTTCATTGGCTCTTGAACTCCCGCTGCTATGTTCCTGTATACTGAAAATTCTCCTCTTAGATATTTAGATTTTAAGTTTTGAAAGTAAAATTGTAAGTTTAAATAAATTATATTATAAATTAAATTATAAATTTATAGTTTCTGAAGGTCGTTTTTTCTCCGTGAGGAACTCGTAGAATATATCGTCTTGTTTTTGAACTTTTAATTGCTTAGACGTTTGTTATACATTTTCTAATCGAATGTGCAAGTCATTGGTTGGTTTTTATTTCGGCAGCATTTTTTGAGCTGTTTTTGTTTTCTTTATATAAAGCTTTCTGAAATATTGCGTCTAGTTTGTGTTTTCTAAATTTTTTGTCGTTCAGTCTCTACAGGTTTGTTTATCTTTTTTTGGTGTGCTCTGATAAACTTCCGAATTTGTTTCTGGATTTTGCAACAGATTTTTTAATTTCTTTAGAGAAGCTTTACCTTCACACTTTTTTCACCACTCTGCGATTTGTTTATTTCTCTTATTTTTTGCGTTTCTATGGCTTGTCTGACAACTTCTTGTATGTTTGTTGCTAGCTTTTTCCAGATGATCTTGTTGTTTTTTTTTTGCTTTAAATCTATCCATCACTGTTCACTGTTGCAATTGTTTCTACGTAAGGAATTTACTTTAATTGAGTTTTCTAAAGCAACTAATTTGCCAGACATATCTTGAATTTTGTTAGTATTTTTTTGTTTATTTTTTACAATATTCAGCTGGGAGGTAATTGTCTCGAAGCTAGCTTGTCTTTGGTGGGTTGGTGGGTAACATGGAATGCCAAACCTAACAATATCTAATTAGTCACAGTTGGGCTTTATTTAGATTTTGTCTCTCTTTTCTAACCTGTGTTTTTCTTTTTTTTTTCTTGTTTATCAGCAATGTTAATAAAGTGGAAAAGATGCAAAAAGATCGAATGTTCAGCCATCATTTACTATATGCAGATTTTGGCAACTTTGATTGGAACACGATTATCTGCGCAACAAAAACAAGACACAAACCCCAGAGACGGCGACGGTTTTTAAATTAAATGATTCATATTTTCAAATTGTTACACGATTATGCATTAAGTACAAATGATATATACATAAGAATTAACTTATTTTCCTAAATCAGACTTATTATATTTCCACTGGTCTAGTCCAAAATATTCTCGATTTGGTTTTTGTTGTGAGGTGGGTGTCAGTGAAATTTTTAACTTTTCAAAAATAAAACAATGCAATATAATATCATTGAGATATGATCAGCTATTGATCAACGCAGTTGTTTAGTTTTACAAACTACATATTTCTATCAATGTTCTTTTTTCTTTCGAATTTTTTTCTTTAGTTGATAGATTGATCTACTTACTATTTACTCCACTCGAATCATACGACAGTTTTAGATGACTGTGGCACATGCTGACACAGATTTTTGAGGGCCAGGTGTTTTTTGTAAGCGTTTTTTGACTGAAATGGCAAATCTTATATTTATTTTATCTATAGTTTGATTCAGATAATGTATGCTCATTTTCTATCCAACAAGGGGAAAGAAACAAACAATAGCATTTCTTGACAACTCAGTGGCGTGGTAATAAAGAGAAGTGTTGAACTGCATTTCTAAGCAAGGCAATGCGACTTTTTCTCGATGATCGAACCGCAGTAGCATATTAGTTACTGTCTACATTACCCGAACAGGACTATGGTGTACTGAATGAATTCTAGGACTATACATAGCTAACTTTTTGATGTTTTTTTTGTTTTCTTACATTTTTGCTGACTTTTTTGAGAGCTTTATGCTTTTCATATTCATTCGTTTTTGTCTTGCAGTTAAAACCCAATAAAAGATTTAATTTGTAAAGTTTTTGAAAATATTTTGTGGATATGGTTTCTTATTAGTATTGGCAATGTATTAACTTATTATTGACATAACCTTTCCTGATATTATCAGCACCTACCAACTCGATAAATGGCTGTTTAGTAAATGCACATTTTGTTATCAGATGCAAGCAGGTTATCATTATAGCCAGGAATTGTGTCCAATCGATACATCAAAATCGTTACATAAACGCATCCACCTCGGGGAATATAAACAACTATAAATCAAACTTGGTTTAAGCATCCCATAGTCACGATAAAAAATGAGTTTGTTATCAAGTTGATATTGTGGGTGGCACCCTTCAGGCATACTATTCTAACTGATCTAGCTCGCCATTTTAGTTTACAACAAAACACCTACAAGTGCTTGCCACAATTTGTCTTGGAAAGCTTGAAAATTTATTTGGCGGGCTATTGTTATGCAGATGTGTTATCTCCAGCAGTTATATACTTTATCATGGAGATGTTGAATTGTTTGGGGCTGTTTGTTGTCTTTTTCTGGAAGGTTTTTTTAAAGGGTCGAACTTGCAAATAAGATACGAAACCGACGTTTTGCATGTTGGGACTATTGTCAAATATGTAAGTTGCATTAGTGGATTCTAAGTGAGAAGCTGTCATCTAACACTGTCCAGGTATACTTATTTATTACGCCAACATTACGGATAATCTTCTGACCCAAATCTTGCCATAATACATCTTCAACTGCATCGCCCTCATAACAGCTCTAAGAAAGATGAATTCGAGTTATGTCAGTCGGTCAGCGCTTATTCAGAAGTTCTCTCAAAAACGGTAAACAAGGTTTTGTGATAAAAGTTGGAATTTTTATCTGAAACACTGCAACTTTTCATATAGAAACTTATCGAGGTAAAAGTTTCCTCGAGGAGAGCACAATCTTATCACTGCTGAATATACCACGGACAGTCTTCTCATTCTGGTCTTATCTCGACATCTCACAACTATTCTGTGGTCTGTCTGAAGACATGCATATCTTACATCGTATTCTCTGTTTAGAGTCTCCTTGGTTTCAGACTATGTAAGAAACACCGGTGGCCGGCGGAAGATCCCAAACATCTTACTGCCACCGGAATTGCTTTCAGCTTAAATAAAACAAACCTTTCTTTGACGTTGGACAGGTGTGACATAGTTTTGCTAACCTAAATGGTCGGTAACAGAGCTAGGCAACTGTTTCCTTACTGTCATTTCTTGTCATTTTTAATACTCACAGACAAAAATAATAGAAATTTATTAGCGGAAATTCCTAATTTGCAAAGGAATAAGCGAATTTTTAAAGCAGTTTTTTTCTAATTTAATCTTATAGTTTCTGTAACAACTATATCAAAGTATTTAGTTAAAATAACTACATATACAGACAACACTTATAATCGAATGCGGGAAGTGACAACTTGTTTTAACGCACGAGCCTGAAGAGCGATTTCGTTATTAGTTGGAACCATAACCGATTGGCCTCGACCTCTATAATTTGCTCCGATATCTTTGCAGTTTTGCTGATATCTAATTTGTTTAGCCCTTAATTGGCAATATTAACTTGTATTTTTTAACAACTGTTATTTGACATTTTAGGAGAACATTTGCAAATTACAAGACTGACGTGGGTTTCTTGTTTTAATTATAAGCTCAAATTTATTATTGTTTATCTTGTTTAATGTTTTTCTATCTTTTCTTTAATATATGCATTTGGTTTTGCTTTGAGCTGTGATTGATAATATTATGTATCTTATAGTGATACTTTTTGTTTTAATTAATTTGTTTGTTATTAATTTTTTTTTATGTAATGTATAAATTGTGTTACTAACGTTTGTATTTTCTTTTCAGGTAAGTTCTCAGCTGGTTCCTCAATGTCCCTCCAAAATTTTATGGACCCGAAAATTTGAGCTACATTGTGCGATTTTGGCTTTCGACTAAACAGACAAGTATTACTTAATTCATTTAACTTAATTTGCGATTAGAATTAAGTGTCGGAACGTTTACACTTTTTGGTTTAAGCTCATAGATTTCACATTGAAAACATTCTAAATATTAATTTTATAAACTAATATTATAAATAATTTTTGCAAAATTAAAATCTTATAAGTGAATCAAAACATTAATATTAAGAAATAACAATTAGCTTTTAACTTGCAACAACAAATATTAGTAGTTTATTTATATTTATGTTTAAAGAGCTAAATTATGTATTTGATTGGTAATTTTATATTATGGGGCTAATTTTGAATATTGCCATTCAATTATGTTCTGAGATCACATCTGTGCCTAGAACTTTATACTGTCTTTTTTTCCATCGTGCTTTTATCTTTTACTGCTGTTTTATCCTTATTTTTCTTCTCTTTTCTCTTTTTTTACTATATATTGTGGTGTTTTTCTATTTAATTTCAAAATCTATTGTATATATATAATCTATAATATATTGTCTATTGTATACTTTACTGACACTCTTTTAAACTCTTTTAATTTAAGGTTCTTTGGACTTTCATATTTTTAATTTGATACATCGTCACGATTTTTACTAATCAATCAAACTTTCTTTTTCAGTATTTTTTATAAAAACGTTTTGTTTCCTTTTTCTTTTTTATAGTATTGCACGTATTTTATTTCTGTTTCTTGTCAGTTCTTTAAACATTTACTCGAAATACTTTTATTTTTTAATCTGTACATTGTTTCATGTTGACACGTTTTTTTTTGACACGTCATTTTTTGTTTATAAAAACACATATTTTTAAGCCAAATAAAATTCCAAGCAGTTATTTGTTTTTTTAATAAAAGCCTTCTATTTTTTTTTCTTGATTGATAGCTTTATTAATTGTCTAAACGACAGTATGAAAATTTTGTTATCTTACGTAAGGAAAGTTTTGAGAAAAAAAAAAGTTGGAATAAATAAATTTTATTTTGTTCGTTATAAACTTAAAATCTTCTTATGTAAGATGACAAAATTTTTATACTGTCGTTCAGACAATTGAAAGAGCTAACAGAATCAAAAAAAAAATAGGAGGTTTTTAGTTAAAAAAATATTGATGACGTCATAAGTCTAAAACAAATGATTGCTTGGAATTTTAATTGGCATAAAAATATGTGTTTTTACGAATAAAAATTGATGTGTTCAAAGTTGTCTTTGGAAAAAAATTTGTTTAATTTTTAATGAATTGCTTCCATACTTTTGACGCGCACTGTACTTTTCCTATATTTTGTGCGTTTTTTTAATGGTTTTTTTATGTTCTCATAGATATTTTCAACAGTACTGGGATCTGCCACTCAAGTTCCCCACTGTATTAAACCGTTTTATTTTAAGAACAACTTTGTTCATACAAAGTCTTTGTAAATAAAAAACTTAAGAAATTAGTAAAATTGAAAAAAGTAGTTGAAGAAGTTTCTCACTTAAAATATATTTAAAAAAAAAATCAACAAATTCAATAAAAAAAGCAATTAAATAAAATTAAAAAGTCTTAAAATCTAGCAGCTTTGAAATTAATATCTTGTGCCATGAAATTTTTCTGATCGTCAGGTGCTCAGAAAAATTTAGTAAACTATTGTTTACTATTTCCATTTGACTGTTAAATTTTTCAATGCCTTTTTGATGTGGGGTTTGAATATATATTTTTTTAATTTCATAAGTTTTTTTTGAATTTATTTCTTTAATAATTGACGTAGTATTTAATGAGAATTGTTCTCGCATAAAGCTACGCTGATACTTGTGCCCCATGATATTCCTAAGTTATATTTGCAATTTTTTTAGCTCTTTATAGCACTCGGAATTTTTCCTGTCTCCCTTCTTATGATGAGTTCCGGCTAATTATGCATGCTATTTTTTAAATAGTACTTTTTATTATTTTTTTAATTTAGAGAGAGAATTGTCTGGTACTGCTGATTCATCGTGTTTTTTATTTGGCCCAAACACTTTTTAGTTTTGTTTTTTTTTCTTATTCTAATGTCTTTCTTAGCATTCATTTCAATCTATGCGATTTGGTTTGCAAATTTTGCATCTACAAAGGTCAGTTTTAAGTGGTCACACTGTAGAGTATGTCTGTAAGAGTTATATTAGTTTTGCGCATTCCGATATTTTATGAGTTATATAGTAAGTTAGATAGCCAATTTGCTAATTAAAAAAAATTAAAAAATTAAAAACAAAGTTTTTCATTTTTGTTATAAAACATCTGGCTCAATAGGGTTTTTTCTTTTTCAATTTGGCTTACCTACTTTCTGGAACCCGCCAAAAACTGGATCAAATTGAAATATCTTTAGAAACTTTTTGCTATCAATATTTTGGTTGTCACTTTCCAATTTGCTTAATCTTTCTCATTTTTTTCTTTTTTTAGATATATAGTATTATTTTTTGTTGTATTTTAAAGGTTTTTCTATCCGATTCGGATGTCACAATTTTGTTAAGAATTTGTTTTCAATATAAATAAAATATTTTGTTAGATAAGCCTATTGTTGAATTAATGAATATACAGCTGTGTATTTCAGCTTTCGTTGAAATATCTGATAGAGATTGTCTTATTGTAACAAAACAAAGATGGTTAATCTTTCTCTGAATAGCAGCGTTTTAAAATATTATATAGCGGCATTTTTCTTTTAGTCTATTTATTTATGCTTGTTTATCTTTCTAAAAATCCATTTGAATTTTTAAACACCAAAATGAATAAAACGGGAAAGAGATATTGTAAAATTGTTGAAATAATTTCCAGTTTGATGTTTATCAAACAAAGAATGATCCAGAAATGGAATTCTCATATACATAGAAACAACACGCAAAAACACAAAGAATCCCTATCAACAATCTCAATCGGATCTAATTTCACTTTGAACGAAAACACCGACCGTTTGATGGATTTTTTTGGAGGGAAAAATAACCCTGTCTGTCACCATCGAGATAAAAAGATAAATTGATGGCCGATAAGAGAAGACATTATAACTTTGCATGATGCATACAAATCTGACATCCTGTGCTGATATTTTAATATTCATGTATTATTAGTAGTTTTTGTACTAAGTTCGATCGACACGCCGGCATGAAATGACGTTAAAAAACCTATTTCGACTAGAGATAGGAGTGGGTGCAACCATGTGCAATTTTTGATTATTACGATACGGACATGCAACGAACTGCTTTTTGTAGATTGACCTCTGTTTGTTTGGACACATTGCAATTTTCACTCGGAAATCATGGAAAAAGGTAACAGTTTTTTCATGCCTGCTTAATATCTCAACCTTTCAATATTGATCATCATCCGGCTACTTTTTTTTTATAATTTAAACTTTAAATTTGTAAGGAAATTAATTCTACAATGCTCAACAATTGATGACTCTATTTAAAAACATAAAAGCAAAGGTGGAAACTTTTACTGAAGGCTTTATTTGTTTTTTTGTGCTTTTGTCTTTGAAAAACCACTTATTAACAAAATGAGATATTCGCTGCAACTCTATTTTGTCTGTTAATAGCTTTGAAATTGTTGAAAACTGAGCATGGGATTGGTATGCCACTACTGCTTCTATATTCTGCCTCATATTGAGACAAATCTGTAGCTCAAAGCTCAGGATCCATACATAGTCTTGGTAGCTTGAAGAAAACGAATCTGGATCTTGATACTATGCAGATCATGAGCAATTATACTAATTTGACAATTAAGATCAATTGATGAGTGTATATTTTGGCTGTATGCATACTTTTGACGAAAAACATTAGTCTGGAGAGAGAGAGAGAGGATAGCGGTGCAACGAGAATTTTGTAGTTTTAATATAGTTTTTTGGCATTGGATCAATTTGCATTAGGAATATGTTTCGGGGGTCAAAAGAATAGCGCAAAAGAATTTTAAAGCCAATAGAGCAAACAAACGATAAGTTGTGAATAAATAAAGTGAACAACAATTATTATAACGCTTTACAAAAATTAACTGTATTGTCCTGGGGTGGGAAAGGTTTATTTTACGCCTGTACATGCTGACTATTCTGCGAGGATATTTTTTTTTGAAACTGGATATGGACTAGATTATAGACTTTGAAATAAATTGATATTGGTTGATATAGAAATTGATAATTGAATCAATTGCTTGAAACAGTTTTGTTTTTTTAAATTGATTATATGCTTTTTTTTGAGGAATTTTGGTCGAAATTTCGGTCTATTAGTTTCTGAATACAAATCTATCAGGTGGTCGGGGCGAGAAGATATGCGTATTTACATTGAGAATTAGGGAGCTTTTCTCTATTACGCAGGATTATTCTGAAGGGTAACATTGATATTGTGATTATACGTAAAGCTTAAATACATTGTCTCTACTTTATATCTATTCTAGCTCGTCTATTTACAAATATTTATGACTTTACGATGTTTTTGTTCTTTTCTCTGCAATTGCTGTTATATTAATCAAGGTCTTATCTAGCACATAAACACAGGTTTGTGTATATGTATGTGGGGCGATGTCAAGGTTTGATAGCAAGCATGTGAGGGTGCAGAGTATACAGGGTATAGGGGCCTGCTTGCCGTCCGATAGCGCGAAAGATACGACCTAGAAGTAGGAAACGCGACAGCTAGATAAGAAAGTAATATGGCGGCTGGTGCAAAGAGATAACAAGTGATATGACCTGCACGTTGCTACCAACCTGCACGAGGACAAACTTTACAATTCTTCTTATCTATTGAAATATTTGGGTAGACAAAATGTTTAACAAAATCTTTCACCGAATTTATGTCTCGTAGATGTTTGTTTAAAGAAACTTGATGGAAGATAGAAACGTTACAGGTGTTAGGAAGCTGTAGAGGAGTAGATGGAGTGTTGCTTTACGATTTAGAGGAGCGTTTAGTAAGGGCTTCCTCCAATCCATGAAAAATCCGACAGCATCGGCAGCACTGATTGTCGTTACCGCTTCTGGCATAATTATAAATCAATGTCTTATGCTAATGTAGCGTGATCGATAGATGGTATCTCCTACCGGCGCTGTATAAGAGGAAGTTATAAATCGTTTCAAATCTAAAATTGATCTGTGAATTCTATCCGCATTAAATCGGCGGGCACACCTCTGTCATCTGCAGACATTTTATGCGCTATCGAGCTCAGCAGCGAAACTTTTTTAAAGGTTTAGGGAGATAAGGTGAGAAATGTGTTAAGGGATGATTAAAAGGCTGGAGCGACGCTGCCAGAGCTGATAACACCGCCGGGTATGGTTTATTCCCTCCAACATATCTCGACGGGACTCAATCACTCTCTCTCTACCAGTTCAGCTACTAATCACCTGGTCCGCCACTGCCGCTGCCTCCGCCGAAAACCGCCCCTAACTCCTTATACTCGTATAATGGACTCGGGACCGATAATGATAACCTTTTTTGTTGAATTAATCCTCACTGGAAATGCATTCATACTTCATATCTCGCCTAATGGACGCCGTTTTTCATTTGGACAGGCGGACTTGCAAGACCATGCTTGAATTTACCATTAGATTACTATATACTCTAATTGGGAATCATCACACGTATACATCATATCCTTTCATTTCTAAGATGAAAAATATCAATTTAACTCTTCAACACGTTAAGCCTTTTCGGTGTGAAAGAATTTCACAACAGTTGAACACGAAGATGTAGATCTAATCAGCAATTTTATACGTTAGCTATTTATTACATTTGTACATGGCGACTTTAAGGCCAAACTTGGCTCTAATCTCAAGACAAGAACCATGAATAAGTAAAACACTTGTGGCCACATATGGATGGGTGTCAGGAAGAAATTGGTATAAGAACTCGCGGAGTTATATATATATATATAGTATATGGCTATTATAAACAGCGTTTTTCTGTAGTAGCTAGGACGACTCTCCATGTGAACATCCCAAAATAATCAATGATTAGCTTTTCAAAATGTCAATATTTTGCCAGAAATGGAAGGTGGTAGCGAGCACATCTTGATTTTCCGAAAACAATGAGAGAAGCTTTTTCTGAACTATTGAAAACATTCAGCTTTTTAAACAAAAATGAGGAAAAAAGTATGAGGTGTAACATAATAACATGGAAGCATTTTCACAAACGCTGTATATTTCTGTGACCAAATTTAAAGCAACTTAACAAAAGAGACCAGATAAAAACAAGCAATCGATGGGGTATGTAACCTGGGCGTTGGTCGACACTTTTAAAAACATCAAATACGAGCACAGCCATGAACACAAAACAAAATATTAAGAATGAAAAAAGAAATTTAACGATTAAGCAAGCAGATGAGGCACTTGCAAGAAATTTGCTTTTAAATTGGAAGATTTGGTACCACGAGGTCTGTTTCAACGGATTCAGGAAATTACCAGAGAGTTGAAGCCAAATGCATTGAAAATAGAAGATTACAATGGCAAACGTATCACTGAAATAGATGAAGTTATTGAAATTTGGTCTTCATATTGCCGAAAGTTGGATAAAAGTATTAATCCTACATCGACAGTTAATAAGCTACCGTCTTTTGAGAAGATGAATCAGAAACTTGACATTCTAAAGTATAAAGCAAAATAAGTTATTTGCTATTGATAGCTTTGGAATATAATTTTTGGCTCAAAAAGCTTACGTTTAGAAATGTTAAAACAGCTCAATCTAAAGAGGTTTGTCAAAAATGTAATAATTACATGACCACGGCACTAATTTCTCCTTCAAACAAGGTCATCACCAGAATCTCCTCTAAGGTCTTGAGCGTTTTCTAGACTAGCAGGTCTTAAATTACAGGCTGGATTTGGAAATTGCTAAAATACAAAAGCACATTATTTCAAATGTGAGATCAATTATCGACACAAGAGTCAAACAATTTGAGAATACCAGTTTACTTATGCTTCCTCCTCGACTATAATAATGTCTAGTCTTCTACAAAAACAATTGCTTGGAGTTAATGGATCAGACGCAACACTCATACAAATAGCAAAAGAATATCAAAAAATATCTGATCTTATTGACTGAGACAAAGATTTGGTAATTTGGTTTGCCAATAAACAAAATCAGTAATAAAAAGTCTTATCAACACAATAAACTGAGGGTCTGACTAGAGTGATATCAAGATATAGGAAGAAATAATGTATCTAGGAAATTAGATAAACATAGCCAAAACATTATCTGTTCAGATTAAACAAAGAATAGATTGACTGCCGACAAAACTAAGCAAAATTTGGTTTTTTCGATTGCGGTCGATGGAACCGAGCTATGAATCTTGAAGGCAGGATATTTTTGAAATCTGGTTTTGGGAAAGGCTCTTCAGAATTCTTTAGACTACTCAAATAACTCATGTATTAATACTAGAAGAGTGTCAATTTAGTGTGAGATGGTGAACCAGAGTATGTCAAGCTTTTTGGATACATAAGCAAAAAAAGACTATTTAAAAAATCTTGTTGCAGGAGCAAATAGAAAGAGTCTGATCTTGGGGCGTTATTCCAAGAAATTGCTGAATCAATAGAAACAATGTTTTTATTTGCTAGACACACAATGTCTGGCTTTTTTTTTCTCTTTGATTTACAATTGGAGGCAACATAAAATTTTACCGGTAGACTGAATATGTCTTTGGTCACTCAACACACTTCACTCAACACACTTCAGATTTGAAATTTTCGCTGGATCTAGAAAAATTAAATAACAAATAATAATGACGAGTAAAGGGCGGCATGTTTTGCTTTTAATGGAGTTCAGCAGTCACATACACTTTTATATAATCAAGCCAAATGTTTTTTCAAAAATACATAGTATGTAGTATAAACACATCCTACCTTACATTAGTTGTTTTATTATTTGAAAAACTTAAAAAATTTTTGTTAAGTATATTTTTAATTTTTGCCACATGTATTTTACTTTTCAGTTTTTTTAGAGCTATTTTGAAATGGGTGACGGTGTACACACATAATTTGTGTAGCAGCGCAAGTTGGGTTTATCCTAATTGCTTATTGCAATTTTTTTTTATAAACGTACACTATAAGCCTAGTACGTAATTTATAAAATTTTGTTATTTATAATTGGTTGATTTTTTGAAACTCAAACAGTTTTCTCCAGTAATGAATGAATAATAAGCTTAGCTTTAACAGCGATTTAGTTTGATCTCGATAGTTATTTCGACAATATTGAATGATGAAGTCCTCGTTGTTGAAATTAAAACAGTAGCTAGTTTCCCCATTCATCTCTGTGAGAGATCACTTATAAGGAGTGATGTCAACTGAAAGAATCCCAGACATCTCAATCAATTTTTTCAAGACGGAAAATCATCTTTTACTTATGACAGGCAATTACTTTGACATAAAATGTTTGGAGGAAATGATGGGAATGGTCAATAGTTGTACTTGACTGATAAGACATACAGACTTTTGAGACTGGCAATGGCCAAGAAGGTGGCCTAATTAAAGAAGATGCTTTGGGGGGAAGATAGGAGACTATCAATGCGATAAGAAAGCACCAACTGACAGCTTCCAGACGAAGCTCATTACCAGAGATCAAGATGGCTGTAGTGGTATCAAGATGGGTGGGTCGAGTTGCAAATGTGAATGTTGTTGGAAAGTTTTAAATATCGCGAGATGCGCAAGTGGCAAAACGCTGCTACAACTCTAATTGTCCTCTCCGTTTTAACATACAATGGTCAGACCACCGCTATATATCGACATTGATTTTTTAATGTTGCCTGCAGCACCAAGATTAGCTATCAGCGCTACCATCTTGGTCCAGTCTGCTATTTACAAATAGGCATTGTAGTTAGCTATGCTGCTGATCTTAGATCTTAGCAGCGCTTTTCCAGACTCCGTAATTGTATGTTTAAAGAGTTATGGTGTTGTTGCCGATTATGCGTGGTGGCCGTTGTATTGCCTCTTGAAACAAATTGTGTGAAAAAAGAATGGCTCAAAAGGACAAACCGCTAGGCTATGCTTCCTGCTGGATTTAATTTATTATTATAAGCAGCACATTGTGTTTCTGCATCGTCCGTCGTCCTCAACATGACATAACGGTGAGGAGCTTTGTTCGTGGAACATCCAATCGAGGCCGTATTGCCCATACCTACGCTTGCTTTCCCAATTGATCATTCAATACGATAACACCAACACGACAACGTGTTAGATGGCACATACGTTTTATGCATACATTCGTTACATACTTACAAAAAATTCTTACATACTAAACGAAATTTATCACCGATTAATATTTTTTTTTTTTGGAAATGAGATCTTAATCATTCGAAAGGGATTAATTTTATTCAACGTATTTATTGACGACAAAGATTTAAATATTTTCTGAAACAAATTGACTGACAAAACAGACAACTGTCATCACTGTTCAACTTATTAATTTAATTAACGCTAACAATTTTAAAATATAATTATTGTAAACAGCTGTTACGTTTAACGCCAACTAATCAATGTGTTTAAGACGTTTATTCTAAAATTGCAAAGATAATCTCAAGTTTTAAATTGAAAACTACTATAGTGGCAATGATCTTTGCTTTTGATGAAATAGCTAATGCAACTGATCAAGATTTGGACCAAATCCCAAACGTCAAAGGAAGACGGATCGTTTGTTGATATCTTAGTATCTTGCGGGTCTTCAACCTTCTAATCTAAAATGCAAACGATTGAATTCAGGTGCCAGCATGAGGAAACCTATAATTTAGGTAATTAAAATTTCTTCGTCTCTGATGTTGAAATAACTTGTCGGCGTGAAATAACTTATGCTAGTCTAGGTGGTATATACTACTCCAGTTTGCGATTGCTGATTGATAACGCCAGGCAGAGTCAGCAGGTGTGGACAGCCTTGTTAAGCAACTCCTTTCCATCCTCTCACCGGTCCTCGAAGTCTACGTTGTTGCTTGATTCACTAAACGAGATGTGTAATCGCACTGACACCTCGTGACACAGCGGCATAATTACAATTATGTTAATTGGCACCAAGACCTTATGGCCGAGACTAAGATGATGAGATAAAACGGCCTAAATATATGAATTGAGTTCTAACTTGACAATCACTAAAATTTTGTCTAGTCTTAAATAATTGATGTCTTCCTTCAATCTACTATAAGCTAGGCAAGTGATTATTTTTAAATATTATCGTTGGCGATGTTAATCCAAAAGAACTCCTGGAGCGGTAGGCGTTGCACAGTAGCCACTATTAGTGAGCTGTGTCGTTGCCGCACTATTATTAACGTCACTGAAGCTTTAAAGCTTAGCCTGCTCTGGAACATTTGCCCCGGGGAATGCCACCAAGAAGACGTTTTGAAGAACTAAGAATTTGCTATTGATATTTGAGTCACACATTAAAGATTTTTTATTTATATTTACATACTTAGTTTCCACTAAATCTTCTGCTAAAACTTCTGACCATAAAAACTAAAAAAAAATGGTTAAAGCTCAAGCAAAATACCTCTTTTGTAAGTTAGTCAGGGTGTTGATAATTTTTCAAATTCCGAGTGCTGTTCTTTTCAATGTTACTGTGTTTTCCTACTACCATTGAAGATGCATTTTGGGCAGTACCCAAATTTGACAAAATCAGGCTTGTCAAAGATGTTAGTTGCTAATTCTTAAAGGACCAAACAGATATTTTTTAATCATTACTCAAAACACTCTTGATCAAGTCATTTTTGAATCAAAACAAATTAAGTCAAACTTGGTTTAGTCGCTTGGGATTTAATATTTTCTTGTTTTTGCGTCGGGCGTTGAGAAACAAAAATTTTTGGAGCAAGTTGTGCATTAGTTTCAGATCTTTTTTGTTTTACGACTCTTTAGACTCAATTGTTTTTATCGTGTCGCATTAATTTGCTATCATTCTCACAATATGTATTCTGAAGCCTCGTTGCTGTTTTTTCATACTTCACTCACTTTTTTTATCTTATTACTAATGTTTTGGCTTTTTTTTCTTATTTATTGTTTTTTTGAAAAACTTTTTGCTTGGTTATCTACTGTAAGTCCTCGGATCGAGTTTTCAAGAAAGAAAAAACTGTATTGATAATTTGACTACAAAAAGTATTTTTTTCGAAAAGTATGTATGTATTTGCTTATCAAAAAAATAGTTTTGCTGTGCTAATAAATTAAGAAAACATAAAAATGCTTTAAGGGAGAAAGAAATGCCTTTATTTATAATTTTAGTTCAAATTTTTTTGAACAAAGTTGAATATAATGATCAGAAATAAATCTCGAATACAAAATTTGGAAAAAAATTTAAATTTAAATTTTTTTTATCATATAATTTTTGTTCTTTGAAAATAGAACGAATGATTTACGGTTGTAAACTATGATGAATTTATTAAAAGGATAAATATTGGTAACAGCTACATCAAAATAATCTTATCGTGAATAATCATTTGTTTGTTTTTTAATTTTAAATTCTGCATTTTTACTTTATTAATATTAGAAGTTTTGTTATAAATTTTGTATTTGGACTTTATTCTTCATCATAAACATTTTGTACAAAACTATAAAACATAGTGATACTAGTTTTTTAGGTTTCTTAATTTATTACCATCCTGTATACAGACTATTAGATTTTAATACGGCAAACTTATAAAACTTTTATAAAGATACAATTATTGTTTTTTTTTGCTCTATACTTATTTAATGCTGTATTTTTTTTTTTTCAAATAAATTATTTTATTGTTTTATACTTTTTTCTTTGTTTTGTTTTTGAATTTTTATAACATGTTTATAAGTCTTCTTTTCTTTTATTTTGTCCTTATATTTTATGTTGATCTGTTGTCACCTGAATCTGGTTTTTGTTTTATTTGAAAGCCAAGGTTGTGGACAATGTTTCTAGCGATAATTGAAAAGAATCTGTTCAGCCGTTTTTAAAAATTACCTATTTTTTTTCTAGTTGACGGATAGAGAAATATTTTCTTTGAGCTGATTGCAATGACACCAATTGGGAGTTGTTTAAATTTTGAATACATTTAGTAGTCATTTTTTTATTTATGTACCTTAGCGTTTTCCTATTCAATGTCATCATTGGTTTTAAGCTACTTTTGCATTTCTTTTGTTTCTCATTTTTTTCTACGAAAAACTAGGCGGCTTTTGATATTGTTTTGGCTATAAAATTTTTGTGCTGAAAAAGATGGCTTTGTCATAGTATATTACACTACAAGGGCAGAAAGTTGAGATTCCTGCACTGCGCGCCATAAGGCCCGAGGCGGAGCCGAGGGCATCATGGCGCGCAGTTCAGGGCTCTCAACTTTCTGCTCGTGTCGTGTATACTAGTTTTCTTGCTACTCTAGTCGACAGTACGTAGTGTCGGCGACCTGACTTAGTTATTCTATGGTGTCGGCTGCGATTCCACGGCAGCAAGTGCAGGACCTGAACTGCGCGCCATGATGTCCTCGGCTATTTACTCCCGCTAAAAGAAGGCGCGCGCATAGCTCCACCAGTGCATGAAAGATACACTTTCTGCCGTGGAATCGCAGCCGAAACCACGTACTTTCGACTGGAGTAGCAAGAAAACGTATTTTATTAGTTGCAAAAATTAATTTACTTGTCTATGACTATTCCCTAGTAGGTAACCTCTAACCTTCATTGTTTTATTATGCGATTTGTTTAACTTGTTTTTATTAATTTGTTATTTTTATCTAGCTTTGGTTTTTTGTTACATATGCTTTTTTTTTGTCTATATTGTTCTAGTTATCCTAGGTTTATTTTTCATTCAACTTTTGTTTTTTATCTCTACTTTTTCATTCCATTTATTTTTTTTATAGCTTTTTCTTCTTTAAACTTATTATTCACTTTAAATACTGTTGGTGCACCTCCAATCTTTTACTTTATTTTCTGGTTCTAGATCTTCATATATAATTACAATTTTCACTAGATAGCCAAACTTTTTAATCATTTAGTTTTTTTGATAATAGTAACTTATAAACCTTCTGTTCCCTGCTGTGACTAATAATAATAATAATAAATTGATTAGAAACTATACTATTTTTAAGATAAAGCCGAAGTGAAGGTAAACAATATCATGTGCTGCACTTCAACCAATGATCTTCACACATGCGGATCTTTTGTTGACATTTTCTTCAATTGAATGTAGATAATCAAGTAGACCTGACTAACTAAAAACAGACTTATCATTCTCACCTCTATAGCGTGGTCGAATTGCCTACTCTGACCAGAATGTTTCCTTCATTTTTATTTTAAGTCAATCTTTGGAAAAATAGTAACTATAGATAACTTTTTTAGAATCACGATTATAGTTTCTACACGTTTTTAATTTCAAGTCATAGCTTGTAGAAGTATAATATAGTTTCACATATTATACATTCTACAAAAAATGAGCTCTTATTAGTTATTTACCTAATTTTCTGTGTTGTTTTTTAAATATCTGTATTTCATGACGTTCTTTTTGTATGTTGTGATTTTTTAATATTTGAAAACTCGAATTTTCAAGTTTGAATTCGTTATTTCATCTTTTTTTTTTGTGACATTTGACACAACGCACAAATTCTGGTTCAAGATTTTTGCACACGACGCAGCAGGCGTTGAAGTCATTAAAACAAAGCATTCTATGTATAAGCTATTAGCATTTGATTTTTTTATGCAAATGTATTGACCTCGTTTAAATTTATATTCCACTTGTAGCTTACAAGATCACCGATAACGATCAAGAGTGTTTCTTAACAGTCGTAGTGTGATGGTTTCAATGGCAGCCGGCGCCATGGTAAAAGAGAAGCAGTCAGTTCTTCACCATGATAAAACGTTGAAACTTCGATAAGACCGCATAAAAGCATTTAAATGATTAGCGTTACATTTGATTTTTTCGGTTTTGATTTGAGCCACAGCACAACAGCAGCGATTCAATGAGATTCCATTAATCAGAGTCCTAATAAGCGATAGATGCTGTCTGTGTGACCAACGCTGCATGGTTTTTCTGCAATGCGGTACATTTGCGGATTTTATATGTTTTTTGAAAACAAAATTACAAAACTGTTAAAAAAATACTGAGAGGAATCTTGATAAAGCACTATTATAGTACACAAACTGATGTGTTGGTAAGTGACGTCTAGTAAAAATGATGGATGAAGTTCTATTTTTAAATAATACTCAAATTTGCCAAATTTTTTCAATATTTTAGTTGTCTTAAAAATATGCTTCAATAATACATTAATGACCAGTTGCATATACTCAAAATAATGTGTTAGGTTTGGTGTGATGGTTAAAATCATACTTTTATTTTTACTCTCTATTACTTATCTCGACATGATTGAATTGTAAGAAAAATAATTGCAAAAAAAAAACTTTTGCAATCACACTGATTTGACTGTACTATGAGAAAAAAAGACTTCAGCGTTGTTTGTTTGCAATGGAATGCTTATTGGTTTTTTACAAAAGACAAGCGTCAACAGGTTTTGACCATTAGGTTTCCTTGTGCCGCGACGTTCTTGTACAACTTTAAATTTATTCCAAAACCTGCTTTGATTTTTTTTACCAAATAAAATGACAAAAACTACAACAAATACAGCACAAAAAATAAAGAACTATCAATCACAAACGGTCTACAATATTGTGCAAGGCTGTTATTGTTGATTATGTTCAAAGTTTTTTCTCTTACTTTTAAGTCTTACTTATTATGTCTTACTTATTCCTTCTCTCATTTTTTTTTTTTTAAGATTTCTGTGTTGATTGGATGCGCAACATTGACAATTCTCAAACTATTTGTCGATTTTTTTTTTTAATTCTTAATTTTTCAATAAGTTATAGTCGTGAAAGCTTTTCTTTTTCAAGCTATGTTTCTTCGTGTAAAACTGCTTACGCTTTGCTTCATAGTGGCATAAGCTGATGATTAGAAGGTCGCTGTTGTAAAGTGTATGAAGTTATAAGTGTATGACTCTATGACTATCTATCATATTATGACATATGAGGTATGAGGGAGTTTGTGGCAACATATTTTTCTTCATCTGTATGATGCCTCTACCATTGTAACAAAAATTTTTTAAAACTTTTCATCGTTTGCTGTATTAATAAATATTCAACCACGTTATGTGTATGTTTTTGGATCACTGGCAGAGTCTACCCTTTGAAAGTTCTTAGATTACGAACTTTTTCTATGATTAAGGGTTTTTTCTTCTTATGGATTATTTACTTTTGAAGATTTCAAAAATGTTGAGCTGCTTTCTTCTTCTAAATAGAAAAACGCTATTCCAAGAAGAAATAAAAAATGCTGATTTTTTTTTCAGTTCTTTCAGCCAACTTATTTTTGCAATATTTAGGAGAGCTAACATCTAAACATGACGCATGTTTATAAAGTTTTCAGATCGTGTCTTTTCTCAGAATTGAGAATTCATCATTGAAATGATTATTATTGTATCATTTTTGATCTATTTGTTTCACTATTTCTGTCAAAATACAGAACCAAATTAGGAATTTTTTTTGCGTCAAAAACCACTAAAAAAACCTAATTTAATTATTGAATTAGGATTATTAGAACATTTTTGATAAAAATCTTTTACTTTTTAGTTCTTCTTCTTGAAATCTATATCATAAATACTGATTTTCGCCTGAAAATCTAGCAGTAAGTTCTTCTAATATTCTTACTGAGAAGAGCTGTGTGTTTTGTTGATACTATTTTGAAATTAAATTAAATTATCTACACGTGCAACGTGTCAGATTCCTTTCATGTGCTTTTTCAGAAAATATGTCTATATTTGTTTCAAATAGTTATAGAATATATTTTTTATTCTATTTTGACAGTATAGTTACATTATGAACTGTGTATATACAGGGTGTAGAACAGGTTTGCGAGACATAGGATTTTACATGTAAAAGAAAACAATCCCCAATATTTGCTCTCTTATTGATTTTACGCCAGAATAGTTAACATGAAAGTTATAGAGAATTAAAATTGTTATCTGATTCCATTGTTGTTTTTTTTTCTAACATCTTGTGGTACTGAACTAAAGACTAGAAAGTACGAAGGAAAGAATACTAAAAAGTAGCAATGGTTATGAAATTTGACTACCAAAATTTATCTGACATTCATCATTTCACGATTGCAACTTTGTATTATAGTTTGTTTTTTTAAAAAATGACTCGTACACAACGAACGAAAAGGTATTTTTCATTAGTGGTCGTTTCTTGTATGCTGCATTTACCCGGATCTACCATCAGTACCAGTCATTTAAAAAAATCCAATGAGAATTTGTTGAATTTTTCCCTAATTCTCTAGAGCTGGAGAAATTTTAAAGTGGGGGTACCTTTAATGAGGAATCTCAATTATTTCTCTTGTACAACAGTATAACAATATTAATTTCAAATTAATATCTTATTCTACTCATGGTTTTTTAGATTTTTTTTTGTTGAAATAAAAGACAAGTAATACCTAAATAAATTGTTTTAATAAATCTGAGAAGAAATGAATTAAACATTGTGGTAAGTTTTTCGGCCATTATACAATTGATCATGCACATGGTCCCACAAAAAGAAGTCATTTGGGGCTAAATCAGGAGAGCGTGCTGGCTAATGGATTTCACCTCCTCGTCCTATCCACCGGTTAGGAAACACGGTATCTAAAAAGAGTCTATCCTCTCGTCTGTAGTGGATTGGACAGCCGTCACGTTGAAACCAAATTTCATGATTTACTCTCATTTCTTCCAGAGCTGGTCCGACAAACTCCTCTAGTAAGTTTAAATAATCCTCACCTGACAATCGTTGAGGAATAAAAAACGGCCCTATTATGCGATGGCTTATGATCCTGGCCCAAACATTTACACTATTTCGATACTGACTGTGTGTCTGCAATACCAAGTTATTGCTTTCTGTACTCCAGTATCTATAGTTTCGCCTGTTTGGTTTGCCATTTAATGAGAACCTAGATTCATCACTGAATAAAATTTGAGATAAAAAGTTTCGAACCATATTTGCATTATCCATCATTATTTCGCAAAATTTCATTCTTTTTTCTTTATCTTTTTCAAAAAATTTTTGATGCCTTGAGTATTTATAAGAATGAAATTTTCTTTGATGTTTTTTTAATATTTTTTGAGCTGTAGTAAAATGCATTCCGAAATTACGACCGATTTGTCTCAAAGATACATTCATATTCTCCGCGAAGCTTAACAGAACATGAACAGTACTTTCAGCATTTCTGTGTCTATTCCTTTAGGGTCTTCTGCATTTACATACTCTGTTAACAGTGCCTTCAGTTTCAAATTTTCTTACAATTCTTCGAATTGTCTCTATAGCTGGAAATGGTCGCTCTGGGAAAAATGCGGCAAACATTGCTCGGATTTCTCTTAAAGGCGATCCGCCATAATACAACTTAATAAACAATACCTTCTCGTTCGTGGTGTAGCCCATATTTTCAGCACAAACCAAAAGAACGATGTGGAATGCTTGTTGACAAATTAATTTTTAATGTCAAACTTCATAGCCAGTACTATTTTTTAATATTTTATCTTTAATATTTTCTAGTCTTTAGTTCAGTACCACAAGATGTTAGAAAAAAAAACAACAACAAAAGAATCAGATAACAATTTTAATTCTCTATAACTTTCATGTTAACTATTTTGTCGTAAAATCATTAAGAGAGCAAATATTGGGGATTGTTTTCTTTTACATGTAAAATCCTGTCTTGCAAACCAATTCTACACCCTGTATATGTGTATATAGTAGGGTGATTCATTTCCGCAAAATTTTTTTTTTTTTTGGTGCTCATGAAAAATATTAAAATACATATAGAAAAGAAAATTCCTACCAAGTTTGAGCTCTTGATATTAATTTTGAGTACTTACAATAAAAATTTAAAGTTTTACCATTTAAAATGCATGTAAAAAAATCTTTTTTTTTTCAAATTTCTAATGCTTAGCCGGCTTTTACAATATTGCAAATCGGTTTGATGGACCTTGTGGGGAATTTCACGCTCTTCAAAAAAGCCTTAAAGTTTTTTTGTGTAACTCGCACTGGTTCACCGGTAGGAGTTGTCAAAGTAAAATTTAAAAAAAAAATATAATTTCTTTTAATTTTTCGAGCAAATCACCAATGGTAGGAAGAAAAAAAAGACTGACTCATAAAAAAAAGTTATCCAACCAATATTTAATGAATTTACAGCCATTTTTATACCGGAAAACGTAAGAAATTGATAAATACTAACTCATAATGTTATTTAGATTCATTTTTTCTATTTATTACCATTATATTTCCCTACACTAAGAACTTTTTTAAAATTAGTATGATTTTTTACTCATAATGAATACAAAAACAACACATGAATTCATAAAAAAGCAACAAAAATTTAATCAAAATGTACAGAAGGTTACATTCTTATGTAAAATGCTTCAAATGTGATAAACATCTAAATAGTCATGAAAAACAAGTTAATTAATTTCAAATAATTACTAGTCTTATTGAAAACACATCAAAATTTTGAAGCTGAATATAGCTTTTTGGCGCACGTTGGAAAGTCTTTTCTACATTGTTGAACCATTAATAATAAATTTTGTTTCTGATCTTCATCATATGTACCAAATTCGTTAAATTTTTCAATGAGTGCAACACATCGTTTTCGGCAGTATCATTAACAACACGTAGTATTACACAAAAAAACTTTAAGGCTTTTTTGAAGAGCGTAAAATTCCCCACAAGGTCCATCAAACCGATTTGCAATATTGTAAAAGCCGGCTAAGCATTAGAAATTTGAAAAAAAAAAGATTTTTTTACAAGCATTTTGAATGGTAAATCTTTAAATTTTTATTGTAAGTACTTAAAATTAATATTAAGAGCTCAAACTTGGTAGGAATTTTTTTTTCTATATGTAGATTTATATTTTTCATGAGCTCCGAAAAAAAAAAAAATTTGCGGAAATGAATCACCCTAGTATATAGTTATTCTTATCAGCAGCCTATTATTCACATTTATTAACAAATATTTTACTAGAGAAATAAAAAACCTTTGTCAAATTAAACTTCTACAATTAAAATCATTTTCTGCGGCAAATATTCATTTTCGGAAGCAATAAATAATGTATTATTTTTTAGTGACATGATATTGTTGATTTTCGTTATGGATACGATATATGAAACGTATCTCATATCTCCCTTGGGACTTTGTAAAGTTTTTCACCCTCAAACACATGGTTACCATGCATTTGCAGCAATTATACATTCATGCATTCTCGGATGTTGTTATTTTTCATATAATTTTATTAAGAAAGCAGTAATGAAATGCTAAAAAATAAAATATTTAATGCACTACGGGAGATATTCTGTTTTTCACCTTCGGTAGACTTACAGACCGCGGGCCTCCGGCCCTTGGTCTGTAACACGTCAACCTCGGAGAAAAAACATTCATATCTCCCTTAATGCATAAATATCTATTTCTTCAATAATGTGAACATGTTAAATTTATTTTTTTTTAAATCTACAACAGTTGTAATAGTTCATTTAAAAGACATAAATAAAATTAACTTTACAAATGTTTTTATGATATGTCAATATAGTTGTTCACAGGACAAAAATTTTGCATTTTTGGATCGTTCAGAAATTAATCCAAAACTTCTCTTTCGTCTATTCACAAAAAAAATAACATATTATTTTTTGTATAATCTTTTAGATTCTGCATCATATATTCTAAGGCTTCTTGAATGAGCAACCAGGCAGAAAAATTTGAATTTCCTCTTTACAATTTTAGATTTTGTCTATTTTTTGAATACGTGACAATTTTTGCACTTTTTCAGACACAAAAATTAAACAAGTCAGAGGCAGTCGTTCAGAGCTCGATCGATGGTTAGCTCCGATACCATAAGATGGCACCTTAAAAGTTGCATCAAAAATATTTAATTGTGTTTATTTTTAAAATGTGTAGGTCTTATTAAGTGCGGTAAACACCAAATCAAAAATTATTCTAAATCAAATTACCGAGAAATTAAAATTTTATCGTATTAGTACTGTATCTGGTTCTTATTTATCTACTTATGGTTTTGTATAGCATTTTTTGTTTTATTAGTAAAAAGCTTATTTATTGATGGCCAAACCAAAACAAGATGGAAATGGCTATTGTATAATGTATTTTATGGTTTTTGTTCTGTACCTTGTTTGCTATACACACCTTTTTATTGCCTGCGGGAGCTTAAAGTCATGTATTTACATCTATAAGGTCGTCTTTAGTGTGTAGAGTCTTTGGAAGCTGATTATTTTGTTTATAATAAAAAATAACGGAAAGAGACCACGGTATCTAATTTCATAGCGGAGCTTTTTGTCATTTAAGGGTGTTTACGGAATATCAGAAGGAATCTCTCATCTCTGCTCTTGTGGTTTTTGATGACACAAAATTGTTTTCATTGCATCTCTAATAATTGCATATGCAAAACAATAAATATTGATTTTCGTTTTATTCAGTCTGGAAGCCATAATTTTTTGGTGGCAAATTCAAGTCGAGATAGGTATGGTAAATGTGTTCCTAAAATAATTGAAGAACTCTCGTATCTTCGCTTATCTCTCCAGCTTTAATGCAAGTCTAGGAATTCACTTTAAAAATAACCCTCACGTGAAGAGCCAGCAGCAAAACTTCGATAATTACCTATGAGATAGCGGGACTAGCTCGATAAGACCTGGATAAAATAGAATAATACACCTCAATTTGTATCAAATCTAGATACTAATGGGTCCTAAAGCAACGATTAAAAAGTTGCATTAAGACCAGATTTTGTGTATTCCTTTTGAAATAGACGAGGTGTTATCGTAATATTCAGATCGTCGTCCATCAATCTAAATTACTTTATTTCCACAAACTGCTTCGTCTCATGAAAATGTAATATGTTGCACTACTACACTACTTGTCTAAATGATTGTGCTGTGGAATGAATCTATTGACTTAATTAGAATGGTTGTGTGTTACCATTGCCGTGTGTCACGATCTTTTTCATTTACATAGCATACTTATCTATCATAGACCTTTTTGGTTTGGCAGGGCTTGGTATAAACATAGGAAACCCATTTTAAACTTATCCAGAAACAGTTCAGATAAATTATATAATTATATCATAGAAAGAAAACAAAAATTCTAGGTAAAGTCGTCACGAATTCAACTGGAGACTTAAGCGAGTGATAAGAACACGATTCCAAAGGTTCTGATAATCGCTGGTAATGGCTTCTGCAAACGCTCTTAGTACACGCACAAGAAAAAGACCTATGAAAAATCTTTACGATGCGATGGAAGATTTAGTAAAACACGTTCAACTATCAGACTGTATTACTATTGGCATGTAATTTTTTTTTCAATGATCTTCTGGCTTCTATTTACAATTTGGCAAGGGTTACAAAGGTTCAATTACATTTTCTTGTTACAATCGGTTCTAACAGTCTTTTACAGTTAAACTTTGAATTTTCAGAAAAATACGCACTCTTACAGCCACACAATTGATATTCTTGATTTTTTGTCTCACACACCATCCTGGATTTTTAAGCAATAATTTAAATGCTCTCTCTAACACTGCGTTTTCTACATTGGAATGACAGCTTTTCTTTTTTTTTTGTATTTGTTTTGTACACAAAACACATTAACCATAATTAATTTTTTTTTAAAGTAACTTACAGGTACATGAGGTAACCCATGCGTTTACATGGGTTACATGGTACACAAATGCGTTTTTTAGGCTGAAAAATGCATTTTTTTTTTGTAAATTTTTGTTGTTTTTTAGCTATAGAAAAAATGTTTTGGATTATACACGACGATACAAACTGTTGATCTTCACTATTTGTGAAATACGACCTTTTAAAAAACACTACACATTTTATAAAAAGTTGTCGTAACTGTCACGCTTTGGTGTACTAGTTTTTTATGAGTGCTATAGTATATTATGTTATCTCTATAATCTATATTTATATAACCTCTGATTTAACCAATAATCTTGGGCTTTGTTGAACAAAAAAATACAATACAATTATTTTTCTTCTTATTTTACCACAATAATATTTCGACTGTTTTCAACGATCAAAATAGAATAAAATGCTTTCCGATCAATGAAAATGGACAATGCACGCCTTTTGCTAGGTCTGTCAGTTACATATACTTCTGCTTGTATTGGCTAAAAGACATAGTCTATATATACATAAATAAAACTAAACACAAAGAGTGAGGTATTGCAAACACGACCTCTCGTGTTTGTTTTGTAAAGGATTACTTGCAGTTGTAAGTTTCTAAGTACTCAATGTACTTAGAAACATTTTTTTTATGTATACTTTTTTATATATACAATTTTTTTCATATATACTTTTTTTAAGATTGTTTCTTTCGAGCATTCTTGTAACTTTTTGTTCACATTCTTGCACGACTCTGGCACCATGTGTCTATTAACTATTAACATTATTTTCTTCTGTAGCAGAAGCATCATTTTCTTCTGTTCTTTTTCAAACTTAGATCTCCGCTGTTTACATTGTCATACTTTTTATTAAATGTTCAAATAATAATCTTTTGTTATACATTTTTTCGAACAACCATTCTCCTATAAATACTGTATTTTTGGACAATATTTTTTTTCTTTAAATCATTATTAAAAAAAGTGTTTTTTTCGTATTTCAACAAATTTCGCATATGGCTTTTGTTAAATGTATTACAATATTGGTATTAAAATGTGTTTGATATTTCGGAAAAAATGTATGCGATATTTGTTGTTTGAGAATTGACACACAGGTACTAGAACTCGCTCACTTTTTTTACACTATTTCCACTTCTCTTTGTCTCTTTTTTTGAATAGCTTTCTTCTTGACATTTTTTATGTATTCAAGAATTAGTTTTATGACAATTACTTTATTTGGTACCTCTGCCATATCATCCGCATATCAGCCGTACTTTTCTATCACATTTTTTATCTGTTCTCTCGGTAATTTCTAAGCTATATTGCTTACAGCGTTCAGATACTCTCACTTATTTTTTACTTCTCGTTTTCTTAAACATTTTCTCAGCATCCCAGCTGTTTTTCCAGAATCATGTTACTCAAATACTTTTACAACTTTTCTCTATTGACCCAATCAAACGCATTTTAAGTAAAAATACACCGTGTACATCTTTTTCTTCTTTGACAAACGTTGCAGAATGAACCGATTGTCTATGTGTTTCTGTTTTTTCCAAAAACTTGACTGAGAATAAGGCAGTACTTCTTTTTCTACAATGTTTATCTCAACTTCTCGTAGAATATCGTATATTTTATATGGCGAATTTCATAAGGGTATGCCTTTGCAGTTTTCTACTTTCTTTTTTTTTTTAGATGGGCATGTAAAACCGTCTCTCTACTCTCCCTAATATCCTTTTGCACATCACACTATGTTCAACACTTTTTTCAATTTCTCTCATTCTCTTTTCTCTATTGCAAACTTACTTTTTATTTTTTATGTCGTCTTCTCCTGTTGCTTTTCTTCTTTTTTAAGTTTTTTTTGATTTTTTTACTCTTTAACATTATAGTAACATTACTGATTTTCTTTATTATTCAAATCTAGTGTTGTTTATTGACGCAAGAGATAAATTGGAGTTTTTTATTTATGATTTCGTTTATTTTATTGACTAATAGATCAGAGCTGAAGTTTCGAAATATCAAATTATTAATCAAATTTAATGTCTTGTGGGCTAGTTAGATTTCGAGAAGGAAGGTTTGTTCAGCGATGTCGTTCAGTATCAGTTGTTAAATCTGGGCCTAATCTACTTAAATTCCAATTACAATAGTTTGTACATAAACGATCGAATCTATTGAGAATTCTGTCAATCAGTTGGTTTTACCTCAATAAACAACCCAGACACTTAACAAGTAGCAAACCAATACGAAATTTAAATGACGGGTTTTCCAGTTGATTGACAATGCTTAATGCAAGTTACTGCATGATGGTTTTGTACATATTGGTTTAGGCTTTGAACGCCAGAATTAATAACGTGGTTGAAAATTATCGATAGTTCACACACGTACGTAATCTCGTTTAGTTCATTTTATAGGAAAATCCGACCCTGCTTATTCCTTTTAGCGATCACAATCTCGACAACTACACATTCCAAACTCTAATTAAAGATGGTTATCGGCCGCGAGAACTTCTATCTAGTGTTTTATTAATTTGTAATGTTTTCTAAAACGGTATATAATTGACGTTTTTCTATCAAATTGATATTGCATAGTTTGTTTTCGCGAGAGAAATCAATTGAATTATCGTCGTTTCTTTTTCGGGATCGTTACCTGAAAATGCGTGGGTAGGTCTGACGGACTGCTTCATTAGAAGAGTTCTCCAACATGCGCGACCCGTGTAGTGCTCAGTCTTATCGCTGATGCATTTGTACCAACCAACCTGTTCCCCCGTTCCCATCTATCGAAGACCTGCAATAATTTAAACCAACAGCGCAGTATTTTATTACTTATCACCTTTAAGTATCAAGTACTCGCTTCTGATGCTATCTAGTCTTATGTTTCCTGGTAAAACAAAGTCCGTTAACATTTGCATTTTCTTGCAGGAGAGGAAGAATGGGTGAACAATACCGACGAGAACTCAACTGCCACGTCAAAGGACAATTCAACTATTTCACCTGCAAAAACTAAAACACCAGACAAATCAATAGAGGAAGAAAAATATGTAACAATCAAAACAGAAGCTGGTTTGTCACCTCCACGAATACGACTCAAAGCAAATTTGGCAACTGATCCTGCATTAACACAACAAGCAATTCCTATTTTAAAAACTGAACTAGAGTCTAGTCAGTCACCAAGCGAATATCTAGCAGGATTACCCGCAGCATTACAAAGCGCACTAGCATCTAAAGGATTCTTTATACCAAATGTAGTCGATTCTAGATTGAGTGACTCAACGGAAGTGGCAAGGCAATCATCTGTACCTGTATTTGTTTGTCCTCCTTGTGGAATACGTTTTTCTTCTCTTAGTACATTAGAAGCACACCAAACTTACTACTGCTCACACAGAATCAGCAAACCTGTTGACGATGATGCTAAATCGGGAGCCGGATTAGAACCAAGTGGGAACCAATCTGATCAAGATCCTTCTGAACCTTCTAATAAAAATATACGTAGTGGCAAACAATATACTTGCACGCATTGTACCTATAGTGCTGACAAAAAGGTTAGTCTGAATCGTCATATGAGAATGCATACAGTCTCACCAAATCTAGCTCCAGTTACACCTGTAAATGGTGATGCCGCCAACGACAATCAAGATCGGTATTGTGCGGAATGTGACATTCGTTTCAGTTCACAAAAGACATACAGAGCTCACAAAATGCACTACTGCAATTCAAGACATATGATCAAAAATAATAATGCCAAAACGACATCAAGTTGCACATCCGGTTCATCTCCTACTTCGCCGGCAGAGACTACATGTCGCACTCCACCTAGCCCATCAACGCAACTGCCAACAGTACCTCCTAATCAACAACCTTTATTAGCATTACCAACTAATCCTATCATAATATTGCCATATTCGTTATTTCGCAGCGCTAGTGTACTTCCTGGCCTTCTTCCTACTGCCGGACTTACAAATCCTGACACTCCATGTTTTCTTCTTCCAAATGGTACTTTGCAGCCTATGACTCAAACTATCAATCCCCCTTCTCAAATACAGGCAACTGAAGTTTTAAAATCGGTCAACAAAAGCAAGGAACCAACAAGAGAATCTTCTTCGGCGCCTCTGGATTTAAGTATGAGAAAATCGCCTGAATTGCGGAAACTTGTGATAGATCTTGGCGATGAGCAAGAAAAAGAAAATTTTAAGCAAGGATCGCTGACTCCAGAAAAAATTGAATGTGTGCCATCAATTCATGGTTCGCCACCATCAACGCCTGCTTCACATACAGGAGCTTCTCCAGCACTTAGTGTGTCTCCAAAACGTAAGCTTGATCAAGAAACTTCACGAAGTAATAGTCCTCGACTATCTAGAACTCCTAAGTGTAATGATCGTTTGAGAAGTAGTCCAGACGGTACTAACCATAGCATTTTTGAAATTCCACCTTCATTGCACCCTCTTTTGATGCGAGCTGGTTCTCTGCCATTATTTCCACCAGAAGTGCAAATGAGACTATCTGAACTATCTAATCTCCCACCTGTAACACCACAAGTGTTAGTCAAACAAGGAGTTTCTAAGTGTAAAGAATGTAATATAGTATTTTGCAAGCATGAAAATTATGTGGTACATAAAAAGCATTACTGCTCGGCTAGAGCGCAGGAAGACGATGGGTCTAAAACATCGGGAAGTCCTCCTGTTAGCCCTAGAAGTGCAGGGACTACCAGTCCGGCCGGACAGTACCAACAGTTGATTTGCTTGGCTTGCGGAATTAAATTTACATCTTTAGATAATTTAAATGCTCATCAAGCTTATTATTGCCTTAAAAGAGGTGATATGGAAGTAAGGAGGTGTGGAAAATGTAGAAGTGTTGCGGAACCTGGTCATCAATGTGTACCGCAGGGAGCTTTATCGGGTTGGAAATGTCCTTGCTGTGATGTTGTTAGTCCTACGGCTAGTGCCGCTCAACGGCATATGGAGTCTCACAGTGGAGTCAAAGCGTACAGGTGCACAATTTGTAGATACAAAGGAAACACTTTGAGAGGGATGAGGACTCATATTAGAATGCATTTTGATAAGCGTTCACCGGATTTGCAGGTAATTATAATTATTAACTTATTTGCTTTTTTTGTTAATTTAGACTATTTTAAGCATTTCATTTAAACGATTTTTTTTTAACTCTGCGTTGATTACTCATTTGACTGGTCACTTAAAACTTCAGTAATATGGTCACACAATTTTGATATGTTTTTTACAATTGACTGCTAGCTGTACATTTTATTGTTATTGTTCAACATGTTTAGCCAAGTGGGTTTTTCTAATTTTGGCATGCCATTTTGTTTACCGGATTTAAACCTCACAAAGCATCTGTGGTATATGATATAAAAAACAATGTTAACTTCACATTTTCCACGGAGTCTTTCACATTCGGTTCAAAAAGTTTGAGTTGCTTGGAACAAATTGTTACAAGCAGACTTGTTGATCTTTCTCGATGCTTGAGAATACTCGTGTGCTACTCAGGAGTATACTTAGCTACGGGGTCATTGTTTATCTTTTTGGTTTTTTATATAAATGTTAGCAAATATGTTGAAAAGTTTGCAAAATATTAATGAGTTTGTCTTGGTTTTTCAGGAAGAAAAGTACATAACTTACATTCTAGAAGACGACAGTGCCAACGTGATGGAAGTCAACGTATCTCCAGCGACGAGTACTCCCGGCGTGACAGACGATCGGGCAGTATCTCCAAGCTCGGAAGGACGCGGAGACTCCGTTCACCATTGCAACGAATGCATGTACACTTCTACCTACAAAGCAAACGTCTTACGTCACATCAAAATTGCTCACAGCTCAAATGAGAACGAGGAAGTTGTTAATGGTTCAGATAAATCTGTAACTCGTTCAATGCCATCTCTCGAAGAAGATGAAATTATAATAAAAAAAGAAGCTATAGAACCAGAAGTAATAATAGCTTCTGCAGAAGATTCTCCAAAAGAAGCGCTGCTAGATGGGGATATTAAATTAAAGACCGAACAACAGGAAGAAGAAGAAATACTTGTGGAAGCTTCAAAAGCTGGTCCTAAGTACTGCAAGTCTTGTGATATTTCGTTTAATTATTATTCAACTTTTATTGCACATAAAAAGTTCTACTGTTCAAGCCATGCTGGGGAGATTACAGCAACAACAACCAATAACAATAATAATTCAACCAGAGCAGCAGAAACGTCAGTTTTATAAAAATTGGATAGAATGAAAGGAAGAAGCGATTTTTGTGTTAAAGTTTGGGCCAGTCCTATGTATACGCGTATTTGTTATCATGTATCTTGTAGGTTTACGCAAAACGGCAGATTATATACAATAGGTACATTAATCTATAAATGTATAAAATTTCTAATAAGTTTTTAACTTTTGTTTTGTATAAAGATCTATGGATATTTTCTAGTTTTAGATTGTATAATATAAAAGTTAACATAACATTATGCCAAAGCATTAGTTTATTTTGTTTTGTTTTTGGAACAGTTTTGTAGGTATTACATAATTAACCATAACCCTCTATATCCATATCGTTTAAGGGACAATGTTTGAGTTGCAATTGAAATAGTTACTGTACAAGTGAATTCATGTTATTATATAAATAGTTGTTTGGTGTTTGAAACACCTTACCGAAGGTTATATATATATGAATAAACAGTGATTACCCTTCTCGGAGACAATAAATTATTTATTTGTAAAAACAAGCTTACATTTTTTACCCCTTTCCTTACCCCTTTCCTTATCTTCTGAAATCTGAATATGTATTTTAATGCAAACTACCAACAATCTACAGCTACGGGCTTTTTAATTTTATACTGAGCCTAATACGCGACAATTTTACTTATATTTTATAACAAAAACGTTTTCCGGTGTCATTGAGTTGGTTGTTCTCTGTCAATTTGCACTTTCTTTTCCAACTTTGTGTTTAATTTTAACTCCCGGCATAAAAGGAAGGAAGCTACTGATGTTTATACAGGATGGTTTAAAATTACCAAAGACATTTGAATCTCTTATAACTCTTTTATTATATTTTTTCAAAAAAACTCGAGGAAATTAAAATGAAGCGCGTATATTGTCGTTATTTTAATGTGCGGATTGGATCCTGAGAGTCAACAATAACACGTCTGGTTACCAATTTTCACACGGAGCAGTGAGAAACCTTTCTGGTGTCGACGAAAACGGATGACAATATTAAACAGGCTTAGGAGAGTATTTAGGAAGATAGAGAAACATCCTTGTCCGACTCAACTTGGCCTTTCTCGAGAAGATTTTGCATACAATAAGAATGTTTCCATACAAAATTCAGTTTGTATAAAAATTGAAATTGACAGATTACATGCAACGACTTATTATGCAATTTCTTTCCGGCAAAAAGCAGGATTATGTTCATAATTTCATGCGCTCAAGTCTATTTCCAATTAAATAAGTTCGTTGATAGGCAAAACTGCAGTATATTTGTTACGGAAAATTCAAGAGTAATTTAACAGCGACAATTACACCTACTTAAGTGTAATTTAAAAAAATGTTTAGTTTTGTCGGAAAAGATAATTGAAATGCTAAAAAAAAATTCAAGATTAGCCGTAGAAAACTATCCGCAGGGACGATTCCAACAGGATGGAGCTACCGCGCACACTGCGAGGGACACAATTACGCAACATCTTTGGTTATCAAATTATTTAGCGTACAAGTGGTTTTAATTGGCTTCTGCGTTCACCGGATTCAACTCCTCCAGGCTTTTTTTTTGGGGTTATTACTATTGTTATTGTTATTATTGTGTCGGACTAACAGGCAAAAAGCCTAATTATAAGTCCCAGTATAAGCAAAAATTGATAGAAATACGAACAAGTCGTAATATGAGTGTTAAGTAGACATGGAGGATCTACATACAACAGCAATATTTCACTGTGGTCTCGTTAGAGTTAGATCAATCCAGTACATTACCTGCGCATGTTATAGAATTGCTTTATTTGCGGTATATTACAAGCAAAATGATCGATGTAACTCTCAATACCCTCGTGGTTGCGAAGCGTTTGGGTAACAGGGGATCGGAGCCCAATGTCAATGTGACACTCGCCGATGTAAAACGTCTTCTTTGAACGAGAACCCAAATAGTTGATTCTTAGACCAATGCGCTTAAAGATTTGAGAACATTTCAGCAGCCCCATTAAACAGCTTGAACAAGAAGATTACAGAGTGCTCAGTGCGTCTGTTTAGAAGAAGTTGTAGACCAACTTCATTGAGAAGAAGCTCATGAGGATATCCCTGGGGCGGATACACTCCATTTAACATAAAAGCCGCATTTTTAAGGAACCTACGCTGTATGCGCTCTAACATAGAAATAGAAATATTATACAACGGCGACCAAACAAGAGAAGCATATTCAGGTTTTGATTTAACATAGCTTATATATATGTAAAAGTTTCAAGGTTTCTACATCTAAAAATTTCTTGCCAATGCGTAGGATAAAGCCCAGGGATCTAAAAGCATTATTTGCAATAGTTTTCATATGCTCACTAAAAGATAGTTTTGAGTCAAAGATAACTCCAAGATCACGGACAGACCACGTCTGGAGAGAATGACGCCATCGATTTTATAGTCAAATAAAAGTGGTCTAGTTTTTTTTGTAAATGTCACTGTGCTACACTTTGAAAGATTGAGGACTAGTTTATTTGACATGCATCTTGCAGAGATTACTTTAATGCAGTTTTGAAGTCGGTGAGAATCGTTGACTGTATCTATTGATAGATAGATTTTCATGTCATCAGCAAATAAGAGACACGGTATGTCTGAATCATTAAACAGATCGTTAATATACATGTTAAAAAGCAGTGGTCCAAGGACAGATCTTTGAGGAACACCAGACTCTTGCTTAAAAGCTTTAGATTTAGACCCCATAACGCTAACATACATAGATCGATCGCACAAGTACGATTTTAACATTTTGACCAGATCGTCGGCAAAGCCAAATGAATCTAACTTGGTCAAGAGAAGATTGGGGTCAATTTTGTCGAAAGCTTTCGAGAAATCTGTGTAAATTAGATCAACTTGAGAATGGTTATCAAGTGCATCACATAAACACTGACACATTGATACAAGATTAGTTACAGTAGATCGACCTTTTGTAAAGCCATGCTGGCTGGGAGATAACATTCAAGAGATGTAATGAATTGAAGAATTATAGAAGACGTACTCAAAAATTTTCGCAACATTATTAATTACTGCAATAGGCTTGTAATTAGAAATAACAGAACGGCAGTCTTTTTTATGCACCGGGCCTATAATGGATGACTTCCATTTGGTTGGAAAACAGCTAGTTTTTAAAATTAAGTTGAATATAATTCTCAAAGGTTTAACAAATACACTCGCACAATCTTTGATTATAAAGGCAGGAGTTTCATCTGGTCTACTAGTCATGGTAGGTTATAAGCGTCTAATAGCTGCACACACATCATCTTCTGTAACATGCGGCAAATTAAAAACATCATTTACTTAATCATTTCAATAGATGCTGATTTGTTTATTACATGTCAAACATTTGTTGTCCAATCCTGTCAAATAGTGTAACAACTATTTTTTTTTTGGAGCTTGTGGCCTGGTTGCTGAGACCTTTAAGTCACAACTTTATTTTTTTCTGAAGACATCATGTGTGCGTTCAGAAATTTATTTTTTGTAAAATGTCTACAAAGTTCAGGTACTGTTATATTTGTTTGTTTTAGACATTAATTTTAGAAAATAATACCTAAGATTTATTCTACAGTAAAAACATAAAATCATCGGAAAGGAACGGAATTTAGGGAATAAAAAATCAGTTGGTAAAGGTTATAAGATTAAGAAAAAAAAATCTACAGGTTAACAAAAGTGTAAATGTCTTTTTATAGGTTGTCTATGATTTTTTTTGATAAGCTATTTATACGTAGTGGTTATATACTCTTTGAGCTATTGTCTATGTCTCGAAAGTTCAGGCACTGTTATTATATTTGGTGGTTTTATGCGAGTGCACATTTTAATAACAATGCCGCGTCCTAGAAGATCTAATCTTTCCCAGCGAAGCCGTAATGCAATTAGGCAACGGAATATCGCGAGACAATTATCTGCGAGAAATTGCACGCGTTGATACTTAAAGGAAAATTTAAAGATGAGGAAGTTTTTATTCCAAGGATTCCGATGATCCCAACGGATCTGCCCTTTGAGTTTAAACAAATTCAATTCCCGATTCGTTTTGCCTTCGCCATGACGATCAACAAATCACAGGGCCAATCCTTGACTATTTGTGGCCTCAATCTAGAAAATGCATGTTTTTCTCGTGGTCAATTGTACGTGGCATGCTCACGTGTCGGCAAACCATCCGCTTTATTTGTTCTTGCGCCTAACCAAAAAACAAACATCGTTTACCACAAAGTGCTTGAATGAAAATCCTATTAATGAATTAATCCGAGTTTTATTTTTTTTCCCAATCTGCACAACATAGTTTTCAATCATTTTTTTCTGACATGAGTTTGAAGTACTTAATTATTATTTTTTATTTTTTTTTATTTTTATTCTCATTCTGTATGTTTTCATCATCATTCATCATAATAAAATACTTTTTTGTTTCTATCTATATAAATATATTATTTTGTATCATTGTTTTACGTTCATCAAAGCCTAAATTAGTTCAGCTAAAAAGTAACACGTCATTTATTGACTGTTAGGTGGTACGAAGTTCGCCGGGTCAGCTAGTACAGAATAAAAGTCAGTTAATATGTGTTCAAATTATCATCACTGCCTAGAGAGACCAATCTACGTTTTGAAGTGCTTCATAAAGGGAAGTAAAGTTGCATTTTCTGAAATTCAAAGAAGGTTATTTGAAAGAAAAAGTATATTTTAATAAACCTAGAACCATTCAGCAATTAAAATACAATATACCAGTAACATAACACCTGAAGAAGTCTTGCAAAAGGTTATGGATAATGTTTTGGAAAAAGCACGAATATGTGAACCAGAAAATAGCCACCACTTGTCAGATGTAGTTTTTCATAAGCAAATTAAAAATACTGTATTTAAAAGAATAATAATAATACTGTTTTAAATAAAAAGCTACACTTAACTCAAGCCCCTTTGGCAATTTCAGACCATTTGTATGTAGATCTGAGTATCTACGTCTAGCTATGACATCGTAGCTTCCAAACGACTGACCCAATTTTGATTTAACTTTTTCTTGTTTGAAAGTTGGATCAATCAAAAGCAATAAGCTAAAATGTCACTAGGAATTTGAAAGATTCTCTAACTCACAGTAAAAAAAAGACACAAAATCTTGCTTGAGCTTAATGAAATAGTTTTTTTTCTGGCTAAAATTTGAAAATGTTATGGTTTTGAATAAATTCATGGTTGTAATGTTACTAGTTTGACTTAATATACAATAAACAGTTGACAAACATTATTAGGAAGTATGTCGTGTTGATAACAATTTTGTAATTATAGTGTGCATGCGTTTTAAGTAAGAACAAAAAATGGTAAAGAAACATTCAGTGACTCAGGTTGGGTCGGCACTATTCTGAAACGATACTTTTTTTTATTTATTTTTAGCTATGAATTCTTCGCATATCAACGACAGTGATTTGATACTAAAGTTTAGTTGGCATGATTATTTAATATTTATTTTTATGCTATGTATTTCTGTCATGATTGGAATTTACCATGGATATATCAGCAACAAAGTAAAATCTGTCACTAGTTATTTATTGGGTGATAAATCAATGGGTGTTTTACCTGTTGCTGGATCTTTGATTGCAAGGTATGCCTAGTGTATAAATAATACGAGTTAATTGATAATAACATTATTATTATTATATATCACAGATGTCTGTCAGTAAAAGTTTTGTCAAAATAATTTCAGCCGTTTTGGAGATCAACTGGAACAAACAGACATTTGTGTATAAGTAGTTTAAACTATTTCATATAAAATCAGCTAAAAGTTTTGTCAAAATTGTCAAGCCGTTTCAGAAAATAGCAGAAAGAAACGAAAAAACTAACGGCAGACAATTATTTCAAAAAGTGTTTTTTCTTATACTGTACTGTAATGGCTATTTATATAACAAGGCTATTTAATAGCGATTTATTTAAATGATTTAATTGACAATATTTAATAAATCATTAATTGACCAAGACCGACACTGTCGCCAGGGTGACAGTTAAGTCAAATACTTTTTTTTTCAGTTAAGTTTGTAAAAGTTTTCTCAAAATGTTCTAGCCGTTCCAGAAATTAGCAGAAAAAATCAAAAAAACTTACGACAAACAAGTATATATTTCAAAAATTGTTTTTTGTCATAAGCACCGTATATTGTACATATGTATCTACATACTTTGATAAACATTTAGTAAACAAACAATTATTTTGACATTGAAAACAGATAATGTAGTTTAGTTTTTTTAATGTTGGATAATTAACAGATATATACGTATATTATACAAAAATGTACAAGTTATATAATGAAGAAGTTTTACTCTTTTTCAAACTACTAAATTTAGTAGATAATTTAAAAGATTGACGAACCATTTCTACTGCGGTCAGTTTTTTGGAAGCCATACTGATATGTATGTGAACTCTCCTTTTAATGCCTTATGAAACCTATCTCTAGTTAACAGTTTTAAGATCTTGCTACTATAATTAAATATACACAAATTTTTGTGGAAGTTTGGCAACTCAGTTAATTTTTCCCGTTTTGAGATGAAAGCAAGTCTGGCATATTTCATCCAATCAGAAAGTTTTGGCACGCAAATGTACAATTCAGTACTATTTGGTACATTGACCTGTTTTTTAAAACATAGTGTTTAAGCATTTTAATGTGCTTAGTGCATTAGAAATTTTTTAGTGGCTAAGTTTAATTGGGTTTATCTAAAGTGCTTTTAAAGTTCACTAAATACAAAGCTGAGCAATAAATTGAAGCTTATTTACAGCAAATCAGTATGGTAAAGTTTTGACCTAGATAATCCTCTTTCATGCTTAGAACGTCCAAATTGGAAGAGTAACCTTACCAGTAGTACAAATTTTCTGCTTTTTTTCTCATCTTTTTGGTTCTTAAACTTTGAATTTTTTTAAAACAAAAATGGAAAAAAATAGAAATGAAGAAGGGGAGCAAACGTAAAGTAAGAAACAGAAGGACCAGCAAACAAAATAATAAGAGATGTATTGTTGATGCAAGGTATACGGCCCGTGAATTGACCGGCTATAGAACTGGCCAATTTGTTTTTCTTACATTATCCACATTACTCTCCACAATTTGTTTACGACTAACAAATTGAAGGAGCGCTTCCTTTAACCACCTAAAAAATGTATAGGGCTGCCACTGGATCCATTTGACCATCTTCGTGACGTGTTTTGGAATGTTGATCAGGTTGGCAATTTCCTGGTCACCATCTTTTAAAATTTTCAAGCTCAATTATTTTGCTCTTTGTTCTACCGACAAGCGATAAGATTGATCATTTTATACACTTTTAAGGCTGATGTTATTAATTTATGAACTTTGGATGTGTTTATTATTTATAAGAATCTTACCAAATACACATAAAACAATTATTATATATTCTTGAATGTTATACAGTGTGATCATTTATAAATGATCACGTCGTATATTTTTCCCTTGATATATCAAAGGAAAATAAATATACAAAGTGCGGTTTGCACTCAGTAGATTCTTTTTGATATAGTTTTTTCAAATAAATGAACAACGTGGGAAGTAGTTAGATTGTTAAGACTTAACAGTTCTTTTAGGTGCCACCTGATCTTTGTAATTGCGATAAAATGAAAAAGTGAAGTATCAAATAATTTTTTTTTGCCAAAAGATGATACGGAGTAAAGCATAATATTTGCTGTATCTTTTGTATTGACAATACAAATGGTACAGAGAAGCTTTACCTAATGAGTTTGACATATTGAATAGAAACCTTGGTTACTTAGTTAATTTTTCTATAAATTTAATAATATAATATCTATATATATAAAAGAAAGTCGTGTTTGTTACAACACTTATAACTCGAGAACGGCTGGACCGATTGCCATGGTTTTTGATTTGTTGGATTTTCGTTTCCGTCTCGAATAGCAGAATACATCTTAAAAACAATGAAAACTCGATATGTGTAATGAATACTTAATCATTTCAATAGATGCTGATTTGTTTATTACATGTCAAACATTTGTTGTCCAATCCTGTCAAATAGTGTAACAACTATTTTTTTTTTGAGCTTATGGCCTGGTTGCTGAGACTTTTAAGCCACAACTTTATTTTTTTCTGAAGACATTATGTGTGCGTTCAGAAATTTATTTTTTGTAAAATGTCTACAAAGTTCAGGTACTGTTATATTTGTTTTTAATTCTCGAAAATAATACCTAAGACTTATTCTACAGTAAAAACATAAAATCATCGGAAAGGAACGGAATTTAGGGAATAAAAAATCAGTTGGTAAAGGTTATAAGATTAAGGAATAAAAATCTACAGGTTAACAAAAGTGTAAATGTCTTTTTATAGGTTGTCTATGATTTTTCTTGATAAGCTATTCATACGTAGTGGCTATATACTCTTTGAGCTATTGTCTATGTCTCGAAAGTTTAGGCACTGTTATTATATTTGGTGGTTTTATGCGAGTGCACATTTTAATAACAATGCCGCGTCCTAGAAGATCTAATCTTTCCCAGCGAAGCCGTAATGCAATTAGGAAACGGAATATCGCGAGACAATTATCTGCGAGAAATTGGACGCGTCGATACTTAAAGGAAAATTTAAAGATGAGGAAGTTCTTATTCCAAGGATTCCGATGATCCCAACGGATATGCCCTTTGAGTTTAAACGAATTCAATTCCCGATTCGTCTTGCCTTCGCCATGACGATCAACAAATCACAGGGCCAATCCTTGACTATTTGTGGCCTCAATCTAGAAAATGTATGTTTTTTTCATGGTCAATTGTACGTGGCATGCTCACGTGTCGGCAAACCATCCGCTTTATTTGTTCTTGCGCCTGACTAAAAAACAAAGAATGTCGTTTACCACAAAGTGCTTGAATGAAAATCCTATTCATGAATTAATCCTAGTTTTGTTTTTTTTTTCCAATCTGCACAACATAGTTTTCAATCATTTTTTTCTGACATGAGTTTGAAGTACTTAATTATTATTTTTTATTTTTTTTAATTTTTATTCTCATTCTGTATGTATGTTTTCATCATCATTCATCATAATAAAATACTTTTTTGTTTCTATCTATATAAATATATTATTTGTATCATTGTTTTACGTTCATCAAAGCCTAAATTAGTTCAGCTAAAAAGTAACACGACATTCATTGACTGTTAGGCGGTACGAAGTTCGCCGGGTCAGCTAGTAAAATATAATATAAAATATTAATAAAACCGTTGGTACCGACCAAGACTTTTTAATAGATTCGACAAATTTCTGTTTGAATAGTTTTGCTGATTGATAAGTTTTTTGTCAAGCGGAAATACTATTTCGGATTAAGCCGAAGTCTGCTCTCAAACGTCGAAAACATATTTCTTTGAGAAAAAATTCCAATGAAACTACAATCGAAAATAAACGGATAAAAATATAAATGAATTTTTAAACATTTTTAAACAGGACTATTGAAGCAAAATTTCAAAAAACATTTGCAATTCTTAGAAAAAAATTGTAAAAAATTATACAACAAGCAAACTTGATCCGTTCTAGCGCCTTTATTTTTGCATAATATTTTTTAACGAAATTTACTCAAAATGTTCTTAATAATAAATCACTTCAGACTATTGAAGCATTTTTTTGATATCAATTCGAGCCAGATAAGCTTCCGTATACATTCTTCACTCAATGTGTTGAAACCTTGATGAACCCAAGAGTGGTGTTGATTTTCAAAAACTTTCAGTTTTGGTTTTTGTTAGTTACTGCTTATAATACAATAATGAGAAACCAAAGGGAACATTTAAAACGTGCACGAAAGCACGTGCAGAGCTAAATAGCAATATTATGATGAAATTAAAGTCAATTTTTTTAATTGCTCGTATACAGTAACTATTGTCAACTGTCTATTTTCAGAACATGTAAACAGAGTACGGAATTATCAAACTCAACTTAACAGATTATACCTAATAATCGTAGGCAAATGTACTCACTATTTGGTACAAGATATTATTTTAGTAATTATGTTTAAGCAATAAATCGAAAAACTTTAATACAACTAAAAATAATGAATCGAAACCAAAACACCTTTTTGGTTTCGTTTGGAAACAATTATCAATTTAACAGCTAATCATGCAAGAAGTTTAATTGAAAATGTGGATACCAGTAGAGAGGTTCAACAGTATTTTTGCTAAATATGTTGGAGGGGACAGAATAATTCACTTTGAGAATAGCAAAAAACTTCTTGGCTTCAATCCTTTATCAAGATTACAGCAAATGGAAAATAATAGAATAAAGAAAAAAGCACTAGCTTAAATCATACAGTGCAAAAAAAAGTAGAGATCATTTTCAATCCTCTAATAGTCAGTTTAATTATAGGCAAAAATGTTCCGCACCTGATATCGAAAATCTCAAAAAGAGTAAAACTATTTTTTTAAACCATAAAGTTTAAGAAGGAACAAGGAACAGTCAGGGGTTAGAGTTAAGACGTTATTTTGTTAACAGCTTCTAATTTTGGAAAAGATATCCAAAGAAATTATAGTAAAGATGTCGGACCATTAATAAAAACTATATAGGAAGATAAATCAACTGTTCTGGCAGTAGCTCATGGTATCGAAAATGAAAACATTGCTTTATAACAGCTGTCTGCACAAGAGATAATACAAATTCAACGCTGATATGATAGTTGAACTAAAATGTCCTTTTACTGAGTTTAAACTTGAAATAGATCAAGTTATTCGCACAAAAAAAATTAAATTTTGGAAAATAAAAGACGACGTAATAACAGTTAATACAAACGAAAACTGGTATTACCAAATTCAGAAACAATTGCATGTTTGTAAATGAAAAATTTTTTTTTTTGCTGTTTGACACATAGTATTGTAAATAATAGCTATTTATTATACAAGTGTCTTATGAGGCAAATAAGTTACGAAAGAAATGTTTAGCCACGACAGTTTGCTTGAGTGGTCTAATTTTTCTTGAGTTTGAAAGAATCAAGTGAGCTCAATAACTGGATACAGGAGACGATGTTTGTAGGGTAAGTGAAGAGCTGTTGGGTTACTTTTTCAACGCCAAAAAAAGATTTGGGGTTTCTTCAATGTGGGCGAAATACTGCATGATCGACATTACAGATTTACGAAAATACAGAGATTTACAATACGACAAGTTATATCGCTTTTTTGAAGAAAGAAAAAAAAAATACAAGTGCAAGAAGTCAAAAGTTCTTGAACAGTTTCTAGCAGAAGCACCAAATAAAAAATATTTAATGTTGAAAGTAGACCAATTTTGTTATTATTTTTATTTATCTTTTAATATAAATGTTAACGTAAATCTCAACAAATGATTTCATCTGAGATTCCTGTTTCTTATAATTGTAGTTTTATGTATTTTATCTTTTGAGATTCAATAAATTGTTTAATTTTTTGTAAACTGTTGAATTATATAAAAACAGTTGTATTATTGATTCATAAAACCACTTGTGTTTTATAGACCCCAATCAAAAACATCATTTACATAACGTCATAATAAAGAGGTGTTGGATAAATGTATTAATATTGTGCATAATTACATTCCACATCTGTTTTGTTTCTTTATTATCAAATTATTTTGTTTACTTCTATTACCTATAGAAATAGACGCTTTTTAAAAGCTCTGCAAGAGTGCATCGTCTTCTTGCTTAATTGCACTTTTGAATTGTGCATAAATGAAACGTCAAAAAAAAGAAATTTTTGATATAATGTAGTATTTGATTCACACTGTATATGTATATATTTTACGCAATATTTTATTTGCAACATATTTTTGTATAGTCGCTACAGAATTTCAAACTCTTCTTCATGTTGAACCAAATAAATAAAATCTTAAAATAAATAAAAAAAAGAATTTGTAACATATTACAAAATATGGTTATATTTGTATAAGGGCTACCAATACCCACATAAAAGAAACACCTGGTTAAAAGCAATAAACAGCAAAAAACACTGCAATATAGAATTAATAAAGATTAGTGATGTTATTCTAACTTTAAGTGACGAAAGGTTGACGGGATGTTTTCCAACCCTCAAGCTACGCCTTTTTGATAAGAATTTTATTGTCTTGGTAGTTTCAGTTGAGAGCACACTTGGCCCCGGACTTCAATTTGTTATCAGAGGTTTCTGACTAGAATTGACGATAACTTAATATTTTTCAACCCAGTAGACACAGTTAGTTAACTAATTTTGCTACTATAGAAATCAACGTTTTTAATATAAAAATTGTTTAGAATTAGTTCGTTTAAAAAAAATTGTTTCAATTTGTTTCTAAATGTTTTGATTAAGAAACTGCTTATATCTACTAACTTGACCAATAAGATCATACAGAACAAATATAATCACATCTTCTGCAATCACATTTTACCAACATTATAAAGTGTCAATTGTAAATAAAATAAAAACATTTGTTTTGCCATAACAGCAAAACAGAATTAAAGATCACAATTTTTATGAAAAATATTGTTATATTTTTTATATTCTCAACTTTTCATGTTTGGTTGAAAAAAATTGCTTAGTCACGTGAGTGCAATGGGAATAATGATACTTCCTGGTGAAATTTATACATTTGGAGCAGGATATTGGTTAACAACTCTAACTGTTTTAATTTCTATTCTACTAACAGTATTTATTTATTTACCTGTCTTATACAATATGCAAGCTACAAACATTTTCACATATTTGGAGAAAAGATTCGATAGAAGAGTTTGTGTAACAATTTCTGGCTTTAGCATTGTGCCAGCATTGATACTGTACGCAATTTGTATTTATGTTCCTTCACTTGCACTTGCTGTTGGTTTGTACTTAGAACATCTAATTAGTATAACATCTTAAAACTTTATGTTTTAGGCTGCGGGATTAGTGTTAATATTATAGCGCCCACAGTGTCTGTAATCTGTATTTTTTATACAGCAATTGGAGGAATTAAAACAGTGGTTTGGACTGATGTTTTACAAGGAGCAGTTTTTGTTATAACTATGGCAATTCTTGCTTTTGGTGGTGCTGTGTCAGTTGGTGGTTTTGCAAAAGTTTGGCAGTTGTCGTCTGAAAGCGGAAGACTTGACATTTTTGATTTTGACATAAACCCTACCAAAAGAGATACAGTTTGGAATTTTGTAATTGGTTTTACATGTCATTTTATTTCTGTTATAATTCTGTGTCCGTTCTTTTTGCAACGGTATTTAATACTACCTACATTTCGTCAAGCAGCTTTGTAAGTATATTTGTTTTAAGTATTAAAGTGGTACTTTAGGCTGGTGAACATTATGGTATTTATGATCATATAAGTAATTTTTAATGTGTAAACAGTTAATTATTTAATTATTTTCTCCGGAAATCGTCTTGAAAACCACATTTTCCTGCTTATTTACGCGCAGGAAAATTGAGTTTTCCGGACTAGTACTGTAAAATCTTTACAAGACGCAAAATAAAAAAGGTACTGTAGTAACTATAGTTGCCAACAAAATTGACAAACTTGATTTTTGTGGAATTTGTCAAAAAAAATTTTAAAATTTGTAAATTTCGTCTTTTTTACGATTTCCGGAAAAATTTAATACAAAACACGTCAGTAAAATCTCTTACTTGACTCGGAGCTTTAAAATACTCGGCACAAAGTGCCTCGTATTTCAATTTAGCTCCTCTTCAGTAATGTGAAATTTTCCTGATTTTTATGTAAATAACTATAGTTTGTACAGAAAATCTGAATAATATAAAATAAAACATGACGCGATTGCAAAAATAGTTCAATATAATTTGGCTTTTAAGTTTGGTTTGGTTTGGTTAAAAATGTAGAACCGCGTATTATATTTATAATCCAAAAAATTTCTTGGAAAATAATAATTACAAATTATATTGGGATCGAACTTTGCTAACTTTTAAAAAATGAAGCCAAAGCATATTGTTATAATATTTAAGAAAACTAAAATTGTATATTTGATAGATATTGCTGTTTCAGGATCTTGTAATATTATTGATACTTTTAAAACAAAAATGCTTAAATATTTGCTGCTTTCGGTGGCCATCTTTGGAATTTAAAAATGGTAATAATTTTATCTTTTGTTATTTCAAACTTATATCATTAAGTAAAAATATCAAAATTTTAGATTTGGATTTAAAAGTCCTTGCGGAAATACAAGAAGCAGCATTATTATCTTCATGTCATTTTGTTCTACTGTTTTTAAATGTTAAATCTAACAATTCAAATAATATGATTGCAGATGCAAGAGAAGATGGTAGAATCAGCTTGATTCTCTAAAAAACCAGTTTTTTTAATAGTTTGAAACCCAATTTGTGGTTTTTGTTTTTAATTTATTTCTTAAATGGGTTTTTAAACTATGTAATTGAAAATTGAAAGCTTGTTTTTTAACAATTTTTATATTATTGAAAAAATAATATTGTCATTATCATTATTACTTGTAAAAGACCGAAATGATTTTTGAATCTAGCAAAATCGCTGTGCCTCCGGAAGAAGGGAGGGTTCACTATAATAATAAGGTACAAATAAAGGTAAAAATAAAATTTTAACTTATAAAACTAAAAAAATAAAATTATTAACAGTTTAAATGAAGGTGAGCTGTACAAATACCTAGGTTATGATCAAAATTGACAGCAAAAGAAAAAACTATATTAACAAAATAAAGCAGTTTTATTTCTTTTAAAAACGCAATTAAATAGTAAACATTTTAAAATTTAAACATTATTTACTAAATTTAACAAATAGCATCCAAAATCTTCAATTGAACGATTTTTAATATTTAGGGTAAGCAGAGGCAATTTTGAACTATCAGTATTATTAACTAACCAAATATCTAACTTGCAAAATTATTTTTATAATTATTAAACAACAATTTAAATAATATAATTGCAGATCTGTGAAGAGATAGATAGTAGGTATGTTAGCTTAATTTTTTTAAAAACAAACTAATGTTTTGTGTTTGCCTAAAAGACAATTTATGGTTTTGGTTTTTAATTTAATTTTTAAATTTGTTTTCAAACTAATTGAAAATTGAAAGCTTATAATAACATTTTTTATATTATTAAAAAAATAATATTGACATTATCAATATTTCCCAAAGATCGTAATGATTTTCGAATCAAGCCAAATTTTTATGTCTGACTTAATAATAATAAAATTAATACGAGAAGAAAGTAAAAAATACACTAACTTAGGTTTTAAACTTTGTTACGGTAATTCTAGTGTTTGTGTCGGCAATGGGTTTAATTTCTAAAAACAGCTTCGAAAGCTAAAAATTCTATAACTTATGCCAAACTGAAAAAGTAATTATTTTGAACAGTATTTAAATTGTTTATGCTTACCAGAACATTAGATAGACTAGAACTGCCATAAAGTCTACAACACTCTATAAAATAATAATAATAATAATGCACTATTAATAAAAAAAATGTTTGCAGTACAATTCTCTAGTTATTTTAGCGCAAATATCTTACACTTTTTTAAAGAGATTTTGCAAAAACTCGTGTTTTGAAGGATTTGGCTCTCATGGCAGAAGGCTAGTTTTCAGGCTTGTCACAACTATTGTGATGTTTTTTTCTTAAAAATTAAAAAATTAATCTTTTCAAAAAAAAATAAAAAATAAAACATATGGATAGGCAACTATTTTAAATAACGCTAACAAGTCTTTTTTAAGTATAATTTATATATTTTTTGTTTTATAAATAACTAAATAAATATAACTTGAATTAAAGAATTACTCAAATTATGGGAAACTGTTTAGTAATGAGAATATCACAATATCAGCATATTTATATAACAACATCTATTGATAGTGTATACATATCTAAAAAATAAAAAAAAATAATACTAAAAGCTTTTTAGGTCTTCCGTCTTATTTGGTGTTGGTATATTAGCAACCACTTCTTTGTCAATATTAATTGGTTTAGTACTCTATGCAAAATATCACGATTGTGATCCTTTAGCAAGTCACAAAATAGAAAGAAATGACCAGCTTGTGTCGTATTTTGTAATGGACCTTGCCAAGTCAATTCCGGGTCTTAACGGACTTTTTGTTGGTGGAATATTTGCTGCAGCATTAAGGTAAAATGTTTTCTTTGCTTAACTGCTAGATACAATTTTACTATACTATAATAGCATCTTGTCAAAATGTCAGATTGTCAGTTTTAGCCGCTTTAGCGCTACTGAGCAAAACCTCCTGTCATATTTGATTCGTCACTTTGGTGTTTGACGCTTTTGTACCGTAATTTTGACATTACCTATTTTTTTTATTATTTCTACTATTTCGCATTTTTTTTTTCAGTACACAATCTGCGGTATTGAACACGTGGAGCATGATTCTCTTTGAAGATTATTTCAAAAAAAATTGGAAGAAAAACTTGTCAGAAGAGAAGTCTGTTTTAATTATGAAAATATTTGTCGTTATTCTAGGTTTTCTATCCACTTTGTTAATTCTATTTTTCTCCAAATTCCAATCTATCTGGTCTATCTTAATTAGTCTATACTCTATTGTTTTTGGTCCTATTGCTGGAGTATTTACAGCTGGAATTACAATTCCAAAAACAAATTCAAAAGTTGGTACAAACTACATTCTAAAATATGTTTTATAGTTTTTATTTTAGGGAGCTTTTTGGGGATTTCTTATAGGTTTTGCTGTGGCTTTAACAATTATAATACCTGCGAAATATTATCAACTACAGGGAATTAATGTTTATGAAACTAAATCAATTTCTACCGATGGTTGTCTTTTAAATATTACGTCAACAACGTACTAAATAATTATTTATGCCAAATATGTTGCAAAAATTGAGTTAAATTATTTAAAAATATATTGAAAACTTGAAACGGATTATACAATGATAATGTCAAACGATGAAAAAGTAATTTGGGTTTAAATCAAAATAGAACTTGTTTCAAAGTTTTATTTAACTTAAAAACTGTTTTAAATATAATTTGTTAGTAATTAATACTATAAAAAAATTGAAAATTTAACATTATCTGTTATTAAAACTAGTTATTAATAAAATGTTATGGAAAATAAGAAAAATCTAGGGTGATATGGCCAAACCGCCTTTTTACGCCATTATTTATTTGGCTTTCCATTTCTGTGCCTACCGAACTATCTCAGTATTTTATCGAAAGATAGATATATCAAAAATTTTTAGTCAAAAAGTTTTGTCTTTTATATCTTTTTTAATTTGCTGATCTATTCAACTAGTTTGTCGTAGGTAAGTCTTAGCAGTTTGCCAAAATGAAACAACTGGTTTAAATGTAAAGTCCTGTAATCTAGTTGATTGTTGTAGTTGATAAAAAATGTCTAATAATTTTTTAAATGATTTTAAAGTTTTTTCACAAATAAGAAACATTTATCAAATAGTTATTTACCTAACGAAAGTGAAATTTCCTACATTAGCACTTTACCGCACTTATTAGTGCGCTTATTAGAGCACTTTTTAGATCGAATAGAAGAAATTTCTTTTCGAAAAAGTTAGGTACAGTTTTTTTTGCAAAAAATAGCTTTAATTTTTTAATAATTATTATTTAGTTTTCTACATATTTTTTGGTTGCAATGATTTTATTTAAATAAAAGATCATTATTTTGAAAATGTTTTCCTAGTTCGGTCGTCAAGTGAAAAACACCAGGGTGGGGGAAAAACTTTTGTCGATGCTTTTGAACGATGAGTGCAAAAGATATTTTTCATTGATTTAAAAATAGTATATTGTAAACCTAGGCGGCAAAGTGGTATTTTTCCAGGCCGAGAGAAGATATGGACAGGCGAGCCTGGCCACTTCTCAAGGCCTGGAAAATCACTTTGCGGCCGTGGTTTACACATTATTTTTTATCCTACACAAATTACCTTATAATCGAGCATTATCTTAAAATTGATTTGAGGTTATTACCGCCAATCGCCAATTCAAAATGTCAAACTTTGACAGATGTCAAAAATTCATGAATTACTTTACTATCGTGATTTACACAATTTCTCTTGCACAAAAGTAGTTTTTTAAAATAAGATTGACGTTCATAAACAGTAAATGTGATTTAAAATTTCAACACCCTTCATAAATAGTGAGGCGTTGAGAGTTTAGAGTAATTTTTTTATAACAGCGACTTCTGACGGAGAAAATCAGATTTTTTTTTCTTGGCTAGCCGAGAAAGTACATCTTTTCTCGGCTAGCCTGGAAATGATGTACTTTCACGGCTGTCGAGAGACGAGAAAATTTTATTTTGAGTTGGTGTAGGATAAAAACACAATTTTTGTAACATGGTATAATACAGATAAATTGTACAATATTATTTATACTATATATTTTAGAGATGATCTTAGAGTTACTCCTTTAACACCTTACTCTATCTTCAGAATCTCATTCTACTACCATTGCTTTATTGGTTTAACTTCTTCCGTTGTCATCAGTACCATCATAAGCTGCTTAGTAAACAAGACAAACAAGTCGATAAAATGCTAATAACGCCTATTTGTCAACGATTTCTGCCAAAACATCAACTTTCGAGACACGCTGAATATATAGTAGTAAACACAAATCCTTAAAATATGGTATTGTAAAATTCTCTTATAAATCATTAAATAAATATTTGTTTTATTATGTATATACTTTTGTTTCAAAAATCCCACCTATTGTGTTGCTTAGTAAAAGCAAAATCTTATCACATTATATATATCAGTAGTTAAATAAAACTTAATTTAGTCTACCGGCTAAAAACGTTTTAAAAAAAAACACAAAAATGTCAAATTTATTTGATAAGTGTGACAGAAAAAAACGTATTTTAAATGCAAAACCCGACTTGTTCATGAAAATAAATTTTAGGAGAACCGCATAAAACTTTTAACATTTTTATTGGTTGACATACTGACATATAACCGAAAGCAATATTTTTTCTAAATGATTTGAATGCTTGTAAATCCGAATCTAAAAATATTGTGTGTAAAATTTTAATATGTTGAGTTTGGCGTGTTAACCTTGCTGACATGTCGGGTTTTGACTCAAAATTTCTGTGTAAATTGCAGAAATCAATAAAACATACACAATTGTTGTAATTTTTTTTTAATTGAAACGACTTCAGAAGTACTTAGCATGTGTCTAACTTTAATGGATGGCACAGTATGTTCCTTAAAAACGTTCTTAAAAAATGGCAATCCTTCATCATTTTGCCAAAAATTCCTATAATGTTTTTCAATCAATTTGCTGATCTGGCTTTTTAACTGGTAAACCAATTCCTGTCATTTTTGATATCATTTACAAATCCCGTCCTGTCCTCAGTAAGGAACCATAGGTGCCAATAATATTTTGATAAAAACATTCACCTACTACTGTTATACCAATTAATAAGGTGATTAAAAACTTAAAATGCCTTAAAATAGACCAGTAGACGTTAACTCCAAATTTATAGACCTTAGCCAATTTCTTTATGATGGCAACATACTGTTCTGGACTTGTAATTTTAGGTTTCTGTTTTATGACTTTTCCTATCTGACCAAATAGCCTGTCTGGTGAGATCTACGGCCGGGAAGATTAACTGAACCTTTTCTACAAATAAAGGGTTTGATATCAACAGCCAGTTTGATAGACAGTGCTACTTTCATTCTGTGGCCTACAGCCATCACAAAATAGACAAACAATTTTTGTATCGCTGGGAAAATGATAGAATTTCAGTTGCATACGTAGACAGCTTGGTCTGGAATTTTTGGTAGTACTAAGTTTTTTTGACCATCAAAGCAAAACGTAACCGTTTTGGGATCATCTTGTTCTTCCTTCAGAAGCTCATTGTGAGCTTGCTGCACTATTAGATTGTTTTTTGTGTTTAGATCAAACAATGCTTTCTTTATTTTCTCTTAAAATTGTAAACAGGTAAAACATAGATCTGTTTTTGGAGTACCAAAACCAACATTATAGTTTCTGCTTACAAAAAAAAAATAAGAGTTTAGGCTCACGTTCTCAGTTACTCATACACTTTCTAAAGTTTTCTTATTCTTAGCTCGGCAGGTCGGTAAAACGTTTTGGAGCGACAGTACTGGAATTGTGTGCATTTCTGTGCATTTTTTTGTTTTTGTTTTTTGCTTTTGAACGATTGCCGCCACGGTGTTCTTTAGGCATCTCGTTAGAAATTTTGCTTACAAATAGTAACTTATATTAACCCATTTCTTTTTATAACATGGTATGTTACTGATATAGATTTCGGTTTGTTGTTGTCAACATTTCTCCTTCTGATTCTTTATGGAACAAAAGGACTACAGTGCATTAACTTGAGCAATGTTATTGCAATTCAGTCATGAAAATATTTAATATCTCTCATGGTAAGCAAAGATGTACATTAGAAGGGTTGGTAGAGCTTTCTATTTTGCTAATTTCTGTTTAGACTGGTTTGTTCTAACTTTTTTTCGAGATTTATTAGCTTTAGAAGGAGTAATGATTTCAAACTGCTATTCGCTAATTTTTTTTAAATAATACTTTTTGCAAATAAACACTGAGACGTTAGCGCTGTGACAAAACACAAACAATTAACCTTATAAAATAAAAAAAAACGGGCGTTTAACGCGTAATGTATGTATTGGCCGACATATACATGTCGGTGTTTGTCTTCAAACGGACTGTGGACATGTTTGGTTTTTGCATCAAATCTCAATACGACCAATAGCAATAACAATCACGATGCTGCATGTAGGTCATTTTATCTAAAAGTGTGTCAGGTTTTCCATTAAAAGGCGAAATATATAAGCTGAAAGAAATACGCTTAAATAGCGGCTGTTAGCGATGAGACTACCAAATAAATATCCAAAACCTGAAACAAGTTATAGATCTTTGAAGAAATGTTATAAATCAAATTAGTATCTCAAACAGAGCTTGATTCTGCTTGACCACAGAAAGCAAAGTTACAACAACACGCTGAGACGTGTTATCATTTGTAATCCATCTAACGCTGGGCAAAAACCTTTATAACAACTATGCCATTTGTCATTTTTGCGCATTAGACAACCGGAAAAAAAACAAATTTTAACGTTTTTACCATCTAGGTTAGATTATTTTTTAATTTGCATAAAGCACTTTGATGAGTGTGAAAGGCTGTATTTGATTATGTAGATTATGCAAAGTGCTTACTTTGCATACTCCAAATAAACACTATGTTTATTGTGATTTTTTATTATACAATTATTTATTATTAAAGTTTTTTTGTAGGGAAGCCTTGACTTTTTTTGAAAAAGTTAATAACTAGAATTTACAATGTAGTCGTACAAAGCAATAATATAACAGTGAGACATGATGAAACGTTTTGTAGATCAACACATAATTTTTTTCCGGAAATCGTCTTGGAAACAATATTTTCCTGCTTATTTACGCGCAGGAAAATTGAGTTTTCCGGACTAGTACTGCAAAATCTTTACAAGACGCAAAATAAAAAAGATACGCTAGTAACTATAGTTGCCAACAAAATTGACAAAATTGATTTTTGTGAAATTTGTCAAAAAAAATTTTTAAATTTGTAAATTTCGTCTTTTTTTTCCGATTTCCGGAAAAGTTTAATACAAAACACGTCAGTAAAATCTCTTACTTGACTCGGAGCTTTAAAATACTCGGCACAAAGTGCCTCGTATTTCAATATAGCTCCTCTTCAGTAATGTGATATTTTCCTGACTCTAATGTAAATAACTATTTCTCAAACTGTTTACTTTCGTCTAATCTGAAACAATCTTTTTTTGTTCAGAGTTTTATTAGTAATTTTTATATACGTTATTTATTTATGCACTCGATCTAAAAACCGCCTTTTTTCTTTATTGGAAAACTCTAAACATGAATGGGTTCATTTCTTTTAAGAATTGAACCCTTTGTGTCAAAATTTCAAGTTTTTAGCGTACACCTATGGACAGTTATTTGGCTATAATTCAAGAAATTATGATTGAATTTTAATAATTTTAGTGATTGATAACCGATTAAATGTATTTTTAGATGCATAACAAATAATACTTCCTAATTATTTCCTGATTAATATAAAAAATTTACTTTGCATAACCGCATTATCGTTTAATGTTTGTCAGTATCTTAACTAATAACTATATCTTTTTGTTTTGAATTTTGTATTTATTTGGAATAAATATTTTTTTCTAATATGTACAAATTGATGCACATTTTTTAACGCTTTTTTATTTTACCTGCACTTTATTAGTTTGACAATTTTTTTGTTATTTAACGTTTAGTTTGTTGTGTATTCTAATTTGTTTTAGGTTAATGTAAGTAAGTAAGTATGTAAATAGCATGTTATCTATAAAACTACGATTTTGTGGCAAAACTTTAATAAATGTTTCTTGTCATGACACAATTAACCTTGTTTTGGCTTAAATACTGAGAACTGTAATTCGGCGTTTCACTGCTTAAGCATACATAGTTTGTTTATAACATAATCATAATCATGACCGCTTCGCAATTTGAAGATATTTTTGATTCGGTAAAATATCAATGGCATGATTACATAGTGTTTTTCCTAATGCTAATAATTAGTGTAGTAATAGGCTTGTACCATGTTTTTTTTGAAGCAAAAGTTAAATCCGTCACAAATTATTTATTAGGAAATGGAGATATAAGTGTCCTGCCAGTGGCTGTCTCTATTGTTGCAAGGTAACACACAAACAAATTAAAATTAACAAATAAATGTACAACTGCTTCATATACAGTTGAGACGCTTCTTACAAAAACATATATAGTCCAAAAATCAAAACTTCATTTAGACCGTGTGATCGGTTTCTGCAAGAAAATCATCATCATTAACCAGCTTTTTTCGTTTATTTCGGTATATAGGTTTTCAGTGTTTTCACCATAATATTTCAGCATTCTTTCTTTTAGCCGGCTTTAATTCATTTTGTTTCTACACTTTTTAAGTTAATGTACTAGTGCGTATGTGGTTTTCTTCTACTGTGTCTATCAAAACCAAGTCTTTACTCCAAAAAATTTTTCTATGACCGGTCTAGCTATTTTCTCTACAACGTCTATTGCTTTGGTTCCTTCCACCTCTAAGATTTTTGTTTTTATTGTGGTTTCTTATAAATACCCCAAGCATTAATTTTTCTTTTTTTTGCCAGAAAATATTGATTCTTCTGTGGAGCTCTCATGTTTGGTTGTCTCTGAGTATTTTGATTTTATGATCTTGATCTGTCATTTGTCAATTTTAAAGTTTTGGATTTTTATATGTTTACTCAATGCAAGATCTTACATTATTTTGGTTTTTAAGAAGTTTATTTTCGGTTCTATTTTTGATCATGCATTGTTAATTTTATGCTTCTCTCATATTGTCAGTTATTACAATTAAATAATTCATAAATACAAATAAAAATGTTTTATCCACAATTACCTTATAATTGAAGTTTTATCCACACTTACAAACCGTATAAAGTAACACTTTATCCACTAGTGGAATAATGAAATCACTTTATTCCACTAGTGGAATAATGAAACAATACATTCTTAAATATATATTCAATACATTTTATAGACCTTTATAGCGGCCTTCAGCATCGAGTACTTCGACCACATGGATGAAATTGCATACCTCTTCTTCAAATTTAAGAAATACGATAGCAGAACTTCCTCATTTATTGTCATTACCTCCCGTTCTTCTTTCCATTCATTAAATTCTGAAAATACTTTTTCATAATGTTCCCTGGACTTCGCAGGCAATAACTGGCGAGTCGCTTCTTCAGCTTCCTCAAGAATTGTCTCAGGAACAGTATCACTTTCTTCCATTTTCACCAACTTGCACAGCGTTTTATACAAATGAAGTCGATAAACAATCGAAAATAAATAGCGACGATTCAACACCTCCCATGTTTTTTAGTTAATTTCAATGATTTTTGAGGTGACATCCGCTGTCAGAGTGTAATGTCAAATCATTTTTTGATTTTAAATCGCTGTAATTGTGGATAAAACGTTATATTGCATTCGTGTTTCACTCGCATTTTATCCACTTAAGAAAATTAAACGCTCGAGCAAGCTCTCGCGTTTAAACATTCTTGCGTGGATAAAATGCTCTCTGAAACACTTATACAATAGATTACTATTATTTACCGTAGTTGCTACGTATAGACACGAGATTAAGCCCTTGAAGTAGTAATATAATCATTTTGGCCATTCCGAGAGACCCACATTTAAAAATATTCAATCTAGAGTCATAATTATAAAAACTGTTGTCATAGCAATGTTTTGTTTATTTTAATAATGTATGGAAAGCGTTACTAATCATAAAATTTGTAAAAAAATCTTGAATTCGGCGTCATTATATACAGTAAAAACACAAGCAAGCATATGTTTGGAGAGAGTTTATGGAATTTTGTGACACAATCGATAGTATGAGTTAAATTAACCGACTTTAAATGAAAAGCTTCTTGAAGATCAAATTAAAGAAAAAATAGGGGTAAACTATATCACGTGATCTAGCCTGCCTAGCTAGCCAATCAACGCAGTTTGTGCTCAAGTCATGTGATGGTTCAACCAATACAATCTCTAACAGTATTTTACTACGAATTTCTCATGCGTCTTTGCTTGTTTGCATCCATTTTGCGTTTAACTTGAAAATGCTGTAGGAGTTATTCTGAAAGACTGGTCTTTTAACACGTAAGAAGTAAAATATTCTCGCTAAAATTCTAAAATAAATTTTTTTTTGAAAAATGTATTCTTTTGAAAAATTGGTTTCAAAAGCACGTAGAACCAAAATAAAACAATTGTATAAACTGCAGCATTTTTCTCAATTTTTCCATAAATTTCTACAAAAAAAAAAATTTTTTAACAAAAATACGCAAAGTGTAGGAAGATCCGTTGAAGTATTGAAATGATTGACTTCTTATACACAGTGTCTAGTTAGTTTTCTAAACAAATTGATTATTTTTAACACCAAATCTGGAATAGCAGCAAATAGAAGAGTTTTTCAGTTGATCATAGCAAATAGATCGCAGAGAACATTGGGCTAAGTGCTATGAAATAGAAACAGTCATATTCTGTCAGTAATTTGACAAAATATTGAGCGGGTTTTAAAAAATTTAGACTAATTTCTTTTCGCTATTCAACTGAGTCTCTGAAACCTTACTGGAAGGTTAGTTACAAAAACATGATGACAAAATACTTTGAAAAGTTAGCTTTTGCAGCAAGCTTGAGCTTAGGAGAACATCATAAGGTAACCGCTGTCAATTACAATAATTGTACTTTTATTATTACTACAAAACCCATTATTTTTTTTGCTTGTTTAAGTAGTTTTTTCCGGAAATCGTCTTGGAAAGAAAATTTTCCTGCTTATTTACGCGCAGGAAAATTGAGTTTTTCGGACTAGTACTGTAAAAACTTTACAAGACGCCAAATAAAAAAGATACTCTAGTAACTATAGTTGCCAACAAAATTGACAAACTTGATTTTTGTGGAATTTGAAAAAAAAATTCTAAAATTTGTAAATTTCGTCTTTTTTTACGATTTCCGGAAAAATTTAATACAAAACACGTTAGTAAAATCTCTTACTTGATTCGAAGCTTTAAAATACTCGGCACAAAGTGCCTCGCATTTCAATTTAACTCCTCGTCAGTAATGTGAAATTTTCCTTTTATGTAAATAACTATTTATTCATTATATAAACGTAACGAGCTTCACTCGGTTATGGAATATAATCGATTACTTTTCTTCAACTTGATGTTTTTTTTAAAAGTCACTCACTTTTGGCAAAAAACTTTTCGTAGATCAAGAAGTAAAATAATCGATTATTGTGATATTATGACTTGCTAAAGAATCTGCAACACAAAGACAACAAAGTTATTTTTAGTCTATTAGTATATAAATGTATATAAATAATTTTGAAGACATTATTGTGTCTCTTTGTCAAATTTCCTTTTGATGTTGAGATTATTTTATATTTTAACCGACATTGTAGCATTTTTATGTGTGTGGTGAAGTAGTTTCGTGTTCTGTGGCTTCAATTATGACGTTTAGTTCAATTGTCTCAAAATGTTTTATAGAATTGTAACTAATGGTCTAATGGTCTCTAGGTGATCATGCAAGAAGATATATAGTCCAACATTATAGTCTACGAATACATTATAAAAAAATATGTTACAACAACAAAAATCTTTAATTGGCCACACATAGCAAATAATGATTGTTTTTGTGAGAAGCGCCCTAATTGTTTCTAACATTTTTTAGACTATGTATTTCAATAATTTAAAAAGTGCATAGTTGTTGAATATTCTGAAGTTGACAATAACATCGTTGACAGTTGATATAAGACGTTACTAAAAATTAGTAAAAAAAGAAACCTTTGTGCAAAAATATATAAGCAAAATGTTTCAAAACACGCCCTTTCAAATACATAACTAACAAAATGCGACAACAGAGTATCGGAAGGAAACAGACGAAAAATTATTGTCAAAAAATTAAAACAAAAAGTTTTTGGTAATTTAAAAAATATATATTAGATTTTAAAGTGAATAGATAACAAAGTTATAGTTTTCGTCTATTAGTATACTTTTTGTATATAAATAATTTTTAAAACATTATTATGTCTCTTTGTCATATTCCCTTTTTGATGTTGAGATTATTTTATATTTTAACTGACATTGTAGCATTTTTATGTGTGTTGTGAAGTAGTTTCGTATTCTATGGCTTTAATTATGACGTTTAGTTCATTTGTCTCAAATGTTTTATGCAATTCTAACTAATCGTCTGTTATATTTGATGGTTTTCTCTATTGCGTCTGGATGGTTTGTAGGTGATCATGCAAGAAGATATATAGTCCAACATTAAAGTATAGTAATCCATTATAAAAAAAATATGTCACAACAACAAAAATCTTTAATTGACCACACATAGCAAATAATGATTGTTTTTGTAAGAAGCGCCCTAATTGCTTCCAACATTTTAGACTATTTCAATATAATTTTCAATAATTTGAAAAGTGCATAATTGTTGAATATTCTGAAACCATCTGCTGACAATAACATCGTTGACAGTTGATATGAGATGTTACTAAAAATTAGTAAAAAAAGAAAACTTTGTGCAAAAATATATAAGCAAAATGTTTCAAAACACGCTCTTTCAAGTAACTAACAAAATGCGACAACAGAGTATCGGAAGAAAACAGACGCAAAAATATTGTCAAAAAATTAAAACGAAAGGTTTTTGGTAATTTTAAAAAAATATATTAGATTTTAAAATGAATAGATTTGTCAACTACCACATAAAGGCTCTAATTTTTGTTAATCAGCAACTCTTTCTATTTATTATTTAATCTCTTACAAAGCCTACGTTTTAAAACACTGCTGTATATAGAGTATATATTTAGTATTTTAGCGAAAAAATATTTTTTTATTTTTTGCTTACTTTCAGTTTTGGTTCAAAAAATCTTAGCTGTCAATAAAGTATTATACTCAAATATTGAGATTTTTTTTATGTTTTAAAAAAACTATTAGTTTTACAATAAATTGTTGTTTTAACACTTTTTATTTAGTCTTGTTTCCGGTTTGGCAATAATGGTTTTGCCAGGAGAAGTATATAAGTTTGGTGCTAAATTCTGGCTGTCAACTATAACAATACTGTTATCAACAGCTTTAACCGTAATTGTATATTTACCAGTGTTGCATGCTGTAAAAATATTAAGCATTTATGAGTACTTGGAAAAAAGATTTGAAGCTAAAGTTCGTGTAACAGCTTCTGTGTTTGGTATTTTGGTTTTAGTTGTAATATCTTCGTTTATGGTGTATATGCCTTCTCTGGCTTTAGCTGCTGGTTTGTATTTTTGATTCTTGTAGTGTATTTGTTTTTTGTTTTATTCTTAAAGTACTAATATTGGTATTACAGTTTTCGTTGGCTTGCTTTGTGTACAGAAACACTAATAAAAACATTACGTTTCAGTATAGTATAAATTGTTTTAGGAAGCGGTATACCCGTTGACATTATAGCTGCTGTAGTATCTATAATTTGTGTCTTTTACACAACTGTAGGTGGAATAAAAACCGTGGTTTGGACAGATGTTGTACAAGGTGTCATTTTATTTGGAACTATGATCGTCATAGCTGTTACAGGCTCAATATCTGCAGGTGGATTTGGTAAAGTTTGGGAACTTGCTTCAAAAAGTGGTAGACTTGATATTTTTGATTTTGATGTCAATCCTACTAAAAGAGAAACGGTTTGGACTTATGCAGTTGGATATACGTTTCATTACGTTTCTGTTGCAATATTAAGTCCACAGTCATTACAAAGATACTTAATGTTGCCAACATTGCAAAAATGTTTCTGGTAATAGAGTGTACATATCTACTCAAAATATTAGAACGTAACTTCTATGTTGTTTTTTTAAAGGACGGCACTTCTTGTAGCTGTAGGAACAATTTGTACTACAACACTTACAACTGTTATCGGTTTAGTGCTTTATGCAAAGTATTATGATTGTGATCCTATAGCAAGTCATCAAATTGATAGGATTGATCAATTGGTTACACACTTTGTATTAGATATATCCAAACAGATTCCAGGAATAAATGGAGTTTTCATAGGTGGAGTTTTTGCCGCCGGACTAAGGTATTAATTATTTAATTTTTATTCTTTCCTATAACAGCCAATTATTCTCAAAATTAAACACAAGCTTTTTCTCGCTATTCTTATACATTTCTGTTATACATATGTGATTTCTATTCCTTTCGTTTCTTGTCTAACAGATCTTTATAAGTTTGCATTATTTTTACTCACTTTGACGTTTTTAAATTATTTGATTTTACCTTGTTACATTCTATTGTTTTCTGTATAATTTCTTTTTTTGTCATCAAGTTAAACTTATTCTCTTTCATTGTCTTCTTCTTACTCTGTTATTTTCGATCGCTGCTTTTTTGTTGTTCTTATTATCATTATAATCATGTTTTTATTTTAACCTTATTATGTACTCATTCATTGTTTTTTTTTATGTTTCTATTTCTTAATTTCTTCTAAATCGTATTATTTTTTTGCTTTTTCTACTCTTCTTTTTAACATTTTTTATGTTTTCTAATTTTCAGTTACAGTATGGATGTAAAGCAAATAATAGGTCAATTTAAATTAAGGTATAGACAATGTTTATACTAAATACAAGTCAAGTAATGTTTAGTCTATACATTTAAAGAGTATTTGTGCAATATGAGCTACAGCATAATATTATATTATGTTGACTTAATTATTTTGAGGCGTAAAAAATACTATTATGTATTAAAATCTTAAATATTTAATTATTGAATTTTTTTTACTTGATTTAACTGTATTTTTTCTTTGCCAGCTTACTCTTCTTCTTGAGTCCTTACGACAAATTATTACTTTTTGCTTTTTTTAATTCACTGTCATTATTTTCATACATTTATCTCATTTCTTATTATTTATTTCATTTTGTTTTTTTGCTACTTGTAGGTACCTGCTATATTATCCTCATATGTATGTTTTTTTTTGCTTTTTCTTGCGCTTTTCTAAATTATTCATTTTAATAAAATAATGTTTTAGTTCACAATCTGCTGCAATAAACGCCGGAGGCTTAGTCCTATTTGAAGATATTTTCAGCAAAATTTACAAAAAACCTATTTCCGAAGAAAGATCTTGTACAATCCTAAAAATTTTTGTATTTACGTTGGGAATGGTTTCGACGGCTTTAACTATTTTTATTAGTAGGCTCCAACAAGTTTGGCCCTACATGCTTAGCGCTTCTGCAGCAGCAAATGGTCCCATATCAGGAATAGTTACAAGTGGAATTCTGATACCAAGAACAAATTCAATAGTAAGAAACCATTTTGATTGAAAAATTAATGAAAATATAAACTATAGGGGGCTTGGTATGGAATGATTGTAGGCTTTATAAGTGTACTGCTTCTAATGATACCTGCCAAATACTATCAACTGCAAGGATTATTTTTTTATGAAGCAAAACCGTTTTCAACAGATAACTGTTTTCTTAACTCCACATCATATTTGTACGTTTATAATTAAATTATATAAAGAATAAAAATAGTTTTGCACGTGGTTAAGCTCTTAAAGCAGTTTTTTTAATATAAATTCCGATGTATTTATCATTATTATTAGCTTTAAAACATTTAATTTAAGTATTAGTAAAATAAATTTAAAAAACTATAAACCGATTTTAACAAAAAATAATTCTGTGTTTTCATAAATTATTTAGATCAACTCTACATTTCTATTGTCGTTGATAGAGACGTCAAACGTAAAAGCTCATCTAATAATACACGACACGCCTGTATCTGCGTATGAACTAATCAAAAAGTGAACATATGTTCAAAATTTCTGATCTAAATAATTTATAAACGCACGTTGCATTAACATGTTTTGATTACATACGAGTGAATAAATTAGAACATTATTTTTATTTAAGAATTTACAATCAGTTATTTTTGGAAGCGATGTTAGTAAAAGAATTTGATTAAATTTTTAGATGAATAATCAATATTATATTTATTATAATAAAATGTTTTATTAATTAAGTTAATAATAATAACAATAATAATAAAAATAAAACAGAAGAAAAGCATGTTAGATAAACTGTTCACACTTCGTACTGTAGAATATAAAATTCAATTTTTAAATTAATTTTTTTTTATTATAAATTTTAGATTATTTTTTACTGGCACCGTCTTAAAAATAACTGATTGAGTATTGTAAATATTTAGTTATCAATAATTAAAAAAAAATCTAGTTTATTTATTTTCTTTTATGTAGTTGATTTCACTATTTTATTTTATAATTTTTAGTTAAAGTTAGCTTCTAGTTTTTTAACATATTTAAGTTTTTTTAATATTTAATTTTAAATTTTTTAATGCTGAATAAGTAAGTGACTGAGTATTTTCTACTTTTTCTTTCAAGATCGTATTTTTTTAGTAGATTTAAAAAAACACTATGACTCTTATGTATAATAGGATGGGCCAAAAACTAGTTTTTTTTGAGTTTTGTATTAAAATGTATAAAAATTGTCAAAAATCAATTTAAAAAATAATTTTTTTTTACGAGAAAAACGTTCAAAATCCTAGAAATCTTAACCCAAAATTTTAATTTTTAAAGTCGCCTTAATTTTTTTTTTATATTTCCAAGACAAGGATTTTATATTTATAGTCATTACGAGATACTTTTGAATGTGACTGTCAACAAATTATATATTTTTCATCTTAAATTTAACATACTAAAAATACAAAAAATAAAAAAAAATTAAATGAATATTTCCCATTATAGTAATGTAATTGTCAAAAAATCATTCACCATTTTTTTAATTTATTAATTTTTTTAAAATACACTTTATAATAAAATTTTACAATTTTTTATAACATTTTTATAAACTTTAAAGACAACAATAATAAATTATTAGTTATATTCAAATCAATTTATTGGGCTTAGTATTATAGATTTTGAAAAATTTGGAGCGACCTTTAAATTTTAAATCTTTGACTTGAGATTTTAAGGATTTTTATCATTTTTCTTGTAGAAAAAAATGACAATAAAAAAACAAATTACAAAATAAGAAAAATCCATTTATGATCCTAGAGTAACTCTTGAAAACTCTTTTTTAATCTGTCGTTCGGAGGAGTTTTTTATAACTTTGTAAGCTTATATGTTTTAGTACAGCACTTGAAAAAAAAATTATTTTATAGACCACTCTAAATTGTGAAAGCACATGTCAAAATTTAAAAGAACTCCACAGTTTCTATAAAATATTTTTATCAGATTTTGATTTGGTGGCAATGACTACTTTTTATTTTGATATTAGCCACATTAAATAAAAAATTAGATTTAATAAAAAACTGATGAGTTTTTCGAATTTTCTTTTCATTTTGAGGTTGTTTATTGTGTTTTGTTGGAAAGTGATATAATACAAAGCTGTACGCTGTACAGTCTACAAAATACTTTTGTATTTTTTAATAATTTTCCAAAAAAAACCCAATAAACAACCTCGAATTAAACCAATATTTATATTTTAGAACCAGTCCTCAGCAAGAAAGTTTTGGAACAGTTCCTAGTGTTTTCAAGATTTCTTTTTATTATCATAATTTTATTGGATTTTTCGTTTCGATTGTTGTCTGTACGTTGATAAGCTATTGCACCAAGAATGATAAACCAGTTGACGAATTGTTAATTCATCCTGCATGTCGACGCTTTATTCCAAAACCCGATTATATATACCACAACGTGGATATTGCAGAAGAAAAATAGCGCCTAAATTCATTTTCTGAGAAAATTGGACACTATATGTACAGTGCGAGAAACTAAATAAGAGCTACTAACAATTTTACGAGCCTAGTACCCTATTCAAAACTGTTATCTTTTTAAAGTAGTGGATAATGGTTTATGACTGTATTATTTGGTACTTGACAGAACATTAAAACTGTCCAAGCAAGGAAACAAGTGGTCGCACGGACGAATGAGCACCATAGCAATCTTCTTTGTTAATCTATCTAGGTTAATCTTCTTTGACCATAGCTTGCTCAGACAGCTGTTATATAAAACGCGACCGCCATAAACCACCTGGAAAAGTTAAGAGTTTTATATAGGGTAAGCTTGTAAATTTACTAATTCTTATTTGGTTTGTCGCTTATACTTTGTTTATTAAATATTGTTTTCAGAGAACCATATTTTATGTTTTTGTTCTGTATGACCTGTATGGCTTTGCTTGGTTTTGTATAACTTGTTTTGTTTGTTTGATCTAATAAAGTTATACTACAATTTTTTTAATATTATGTATGTTGAGATTCCGTTTTAACTAACTTCACAGTGAGGTCATATCTTTCAAAAACTTTTGCACACGATGAAGTATCACTTATCTTTGTTATAATTGATAAACAATTTATCTTAAATTCTAATCACTTATGCGTTAGTTTTTGCCGTTTTGATGGCATTTTTTTATCGTTAGATTTGACAAATCTTCTCGATTCTAGTAGATCTTCGAAATCTTCAAAACTATAGCCGTCTCTAAGTCTGCATTGGTTCTTTATCTACAATTTTCATCTGAATCATTAGCTTCCTCGTAGGTTTTTTCCTCTACATTGAAGCATTTTTCAGAACCATATCAATTTGTGCATTTTAAGTCATAGCTGCGGTGAATAGTTTTGAGCAATCTTTTCGGAATTAATTCTTTTTTTGTAAACTAGGGCATATTGCTACTTTGGCGTTGCTTTAAGACCCAATCTGTGGCTGTCAGTTTGTTATCAGCCAAGTTTGAATCTCATAATATGCTCTGGAACAATGTTGTTCTGCTTTTGGCAATGTGTTCAGTATTATATTATCATTTTTACATTTATAAATAGATTTGATCAATTATTGTAATTCATATTTTTATATATATATATATATATATATACATCCTTATACCCAACCTGAGCCATTTGAAGTTTCATACCATTCTGATCCACCCTTTAAATCAAACATTACAGCATTTAACTTGGTGTATATTGACTACTATTAAATTGTTTATTTTATTTTTTTTATATATACATGTAAAATGTTAATTTTAAAAAAATTTATTTTTTGAATTTTATACGAATTTTTTCATACAATTCTGACCCATTCTGTTTTGACCATTCTGATCCATTTACGAGTATGTATATTCTTTTTTTCTTAGTTTTCATACTATTATGAGCCAGTATATTAATAGCAGGAAAATCATACAATTCTGATCCCATAAAATTTAGAAGCAATTGAAAACTTTAAAAAGATTATATTATTGAAAATTTTTTTTTCTATGGAAAAATTTGTTTTGTTTTAGTAATTTTTATTTTTTTCGGTAAATTTATTGTTTTTGAATTCAGAAATTTTGCTCCAAGAATTAAAAAAGATTTATTTTGGTTTTATTGACCAATAACTTCTTTAGACTCAAATTAAAAATTACTTTATGAAGTTTTTAGCATACATACGTAGAATGTATGCTATGTTTGCAAATAGGAAGTGAGTTTTATTATCCATCGGTAGTTTTCTTGTTCCAAAACCTAACCAAATGTGTTTATAATAATTTTGTTGATAAGATTTACAAAAAACTCTTGATAACATTGCAAAAATTGAATATATTTGTGTTCTATACAAATAATAATTATTAACAGGTGCAAATTGTGTACGTGCTGATTTGTGTCAGGTCAGGTCATATGTGTCAGAGCTGAAATTCCCAACAAGTGTTAAGAGTTGAAGAATTAAATCCAATGTTTGAGTGAGGTGTAGATACATTTCCTATTGAATTGTACACCATTGGCCTATATTTTATTCTAAGATTACATTCATTCTTACAAATTTTAAAATATTGAGATTTTTTATCTAGGAGGCTAGAAAATGTTGCTGTTGTAGCAACAGCAACTTTGATTATGTCAATTTAACAACGGTATCTGAAAAGGTAATTTTCAAAATATGATTGAATATAGATTAATTTAATAAGATTAATATTTAATGCCTAATTATCATATTTTTTTATGAGCAATTGCTCACAAAATATCAATGATGCTAATGATCAAAATTTTTTTTATTGAAATTTCATCATTGACAGAAATAAATTTAAAAATAATATGTTTGTTCGCAACAATTTGTTTATTTTTGACGACTTTTGACTTCAATCCCCGCCTCAAAAATGTCAAGTCTAAAATTAAGTGCTGCCAACCAAAATAAGAAAAAATAACTACGTATCTCTAATTAGAGGGGGACAAATTGAAACTAGACGATAAGCGTTTTTTTCGGTAGAAGACTTGTTCTATTACCGCTTTATTTTGGGGTTTAATTTCTTTATCGACTATCAAAATTATATAGCTCGAGTATCAAAATTCATGCTTTGAAGACGTTGTTTGGAAAATGGCCGACGCCGCCATGGTACTTTTTCTGAAATTTGTGAATTTTTAATTTGTTTTTAAGATTTTTTTTATTTTTTTATAAATTGAGTTATTATAATTGAGAAATTTTTTTAATTTTTTTTTATTTGTTGTAAATATTTCAGTACTGGAGGTATAATTATTTAATTTTTATGTAAGATATTTGTAATTAGAATTCCAGTTCATTTAATTAATTATGATTTATTAAATATCGTTCATTGTTGGCTGTGTATATATTCCAAAATCTTACTGGTTGAGTCTTTTTTTTTTGCTAGCCAATAAATAGGTCGTTGTCAACCTATAGGCAAAATTTAGATAACAAGTGGCGCTCAAAACTCAAGTAAGGTCACTCTTGCCAATTTATTTTACATCTGAAGATCCACGACCAAAGCTGAGCTAGTACGAATCAAGCCTTTAGAGGTCATATGAGCCCTTATCAAAAGAAAGGGTTACAATGTCAAAAAAAGTAAAATATCAATTCTTGTGTTAATTTATTCAATTATTACACAATTTGCTTCACTTACTTTACTTATACACACTAAAATTTAATTATAGTTTGATCAATTATGAATTTTCATACCTCCACGTATTGTGATTTTTAATAAAAAAATCTTTTTATGGTCTGTTTTTTTGTGCTGGTTTTTAGTATAATTATTAAAATCATAAGAAAAATAAATAAAGCAATTATCCACTATCAATATTTTGAACTTGCAGCGCAGCTTACACAATAATGTTCAAGCTAAATGCGCGTTTGTTATTTAAATGCTTGAAGAAACCTTAATTTCGGTTCTAATTCTGGTAAAAATGGTTAGGTTTCAGGTATAAATGAGGATGCAGCTCCGTTCCTTGAAAAAGTTTTGCAAAAGTTTCAAATTCTTTACGATCATATAATCCAAATGTTTAAAAAAATCTTTTAAACATTTTAAATAAGACATTTGTCTTATTTAAAAACCAAATCAAAAACAAAAAATGAAAAATATAGGTGAAACAAGTTTTCAATTATTAAATAATAATAATAATTTACTTTGCTCTCGCAAACGCTTTTTGTTTTACTTTCAAACCAAAATTTTTAATTTTATTTACTTTTTATTTTGATAATAATAATAATGCTTCGTCTTCTACACATAAAACTATTTCAACGTTTAATTAAGTTCTGAAATTATCATAAAAAAAAATTTTATTTCGCCTACAAATAATAATTTAATCAGAGTCACACTGATCGCAGTGCGCCATTTATCATTTATCCGTAATTTTCATTACAAATTTTTAACAAAGAATAAATTGAATAAATTACGAACTAAAGTTAACAATAAACAATTCAGATTGTTTCGATAAACATCAGTGACGCGACGTGTAACAGTTCGAGAGTCTGATCGAGTACCCAGCCGGTTCGTGCGAGTTGGAAATGTGAACGGCGAGGCGAGTCGAGACCTGTGGTCGAGACTTTTTTTAAAATTTTTTGTGCTAAGATTATAAAAGCTAAAACAATATTTTCCCCAGCTGTAGGGGTTGGGATTTCCAAGGTGTAAAGTCCTATGTTAAATTTCTGAACCAAATTTATGGTACTTATTGTTGCAAAAACACATTTTCTTCGAAAAAGCTATGCACTCAAGTGTTGTAAAGTAGATAATAATAAATATGAAATTTCCAAAATTCCCCTAATATTTTGGTCATAATAATAATATTTATTAATTTGAACAATTTCAAACATTACTAATTTATATGTAAAAACTAAAGACCTTAGACAACGATAGCCAATGCTATGGGTGATCCTTATGTGCAAAATCACTAATTTGAGAATTTAGAATAAATTATTTTAAAAGATCTTGTAGATATAATAGCATTAACAGCATCATGCTAATACAAAAAAAATACTTTTTATATCAGCAGCTAGTGCTGCATAAATTCTGTGCTATTTAAATATTTGACGGAGTTAAAAATTAATGAAAAAATTATATTAAAAAAAATTATGATTTTGTGGTAACGCAAACGCACTTTCCAGTCGTTTCTATCATTTTGCATTATTTTTTTGTTCTATTCTTCTATTTCTTTCATGAACCCGGCGTGGGTCCGGTCCGGTACAGTGGTTTTCTTCTTTATCCCTTGCACCCTTGCAGCAAGAAAATAATAAAACCATAAACCAACATGCCTTTGTCTGGCTCTGGCCTGGACCTAAACCGGCACGCGTGCATGGCGTCCAGCACGATTTTATCCTGTCTCTTGGAAATTCCCACCTTTTTTGTCTAATTGAGTAATTTCTAATATTTCTATTGTCTAATGTCGGTAATATCACTAATATCTGGCTGAATGTCTGCTACAGTAATGCAAGTCAAAAATTTTGCTTGTATATTTTGTTTTTGACTATTTTGGCCTAATTCAAGTTATGAATTTTACAGTGATTAAATTATTAATCTATCTGATTTAATAAAAGCGCTATAAATTGGTGTCTTTGTTTATACTTAGTTAAATTATATAGGTCAGGTATAAAGTATGACGTATGATAAGCTATTTATTAATAATTTGAATAATAATAATGTAATAATGCTAATAACAAAATTAAATCATTATGGAGAAAGGTATCCGTCCTTGATTAAAGAGTTAAAGTTAAAGACGATCTCGGTCTCGTGGTCGTAACTCTCGTGTCTCTTAAATTATAAACGATTCATTTGGCATCTCAAATCTCTATCTCAAATCTCATCATTCTCATCTACTCAATCCGCAATCTAGTTCTTTACGAACGATTCCCTAAAACACGAACTAGTTCCTCAAAAAGAACTATTAAGCCCACCACTACACTATAAACAACTAAAATTGACGTCACTCATCTTATATAAGGTAGTGAAAACCTCCTATAAGGGTAGTAACAGATTTGTGACTAATATTTTTCAAAAGCATCTTTTTCCGTTGCACAAATCACCAACCTTAGATAAATTCGATTACAAATTTGATAAATTAATCTATTGTCTTAATTTTATTAATTGAAGTTAACCGTCTGAGAGTGAATTTCTACACAGTAAACCAACCATATTTTTAAAATGTTTAACAATTTGTCAAAATAATAAGATTTTCTGTATATAAATTATTGATTTCATTTGATTTTATTGATGACATTTCTATCAATATAAACAGTTCTAAAAAAAAATTGTTTATTAAAAGTATGAACAATACAATTGCTCATAAAATTTTTTAACAATAATTATATCACATTAAAGTGTTTTTTATAGATTTTAATACTCAATTTAATTACCGTTAAAACTGGGAAATCTCTCTCATAAAATCCCGTAAATGCAAATTTGTAATTTTTATTATTACAAAAGCACTTTTATTTAATTAGAAAAAACTTATTTATTTTTTAACAAAGAAATAGTTGGTTTATAGATCGTAGTAGAATTGATTATTTGTTCAAAACTAAAGTTAATTCTTTACCTGATTGGTTGAATTTGCGTGAGCAGAAAATAAAACATTTTAATTTTGACTTTTATTGTTTAATTAACTATTTTAGTTTAATTTACTTTCTGTAACCTCACCTGAAATGCTTTTTTTAATCAATTAATTGCAGTTAAATATCTAAAAGCAAAACATTTTAACAAATTAATTTAAAATTGGTTTAAAATAATTTGTTACGTTATTGGTTAAGTCTTTTTGAATGGGTAATCAAAAATCTAACATGTGAATTTATTAATAATTACTATATATTTAAACACATGACTATATAATTTGATGCTGATACAATAAAAATAACGAACCTTACATATTGTTGGAAAAATCTTTGAATTACAATTTTCTCATGGTTTTTGTAAAGTTGTTAATTACTGATTTTGTAAAATCTGACAAAATATAAACAAATGCGGGGTTTATAGAATTTACTAGCTATGTTTAAAAAATATTAATGTGAAAACATTGTTTAAAAATAAAAACTAAAAACTTTATAAAATTATATTGTTATTGCTGCACAATTTTATAATATTAAAGTCGACTACGTGTTTTGTAAAACTTGGTCATGCTGTAGCTGCAAGTGTTTTTGTTAAAACTTTGCCAGCAAAAATGGTCCAGGTATAAAAACAAGGGTGCAGCTCCGTTTCTTGAAAAAGTTTTCCAAAGGTTTGAAATGCTTTACGATCATATAATCCAGATGTTTAAAAAAATCAGACAAGTACCAACAATTTATTAATGATACCGTTACACTTGTATTATTTAAAATCTAAATCAAAAATATAAAATCAAAAATAAAAGTGAAACAAATTTTCAATTATTGAATAATAATAATATTTTACTTTGCTCTAGCAAACGCGTTTTGTTTTACTTTCAAAACAAAATTTTTAATTTTATTAACTTTTTATTTTGATAATAATAATGCTTTGTCTTATATTAAATATAAAACTATTTCAACTTTTAATTAAAAGTTCTAAAATTATCATAAAAAAAATTTTATTTCGTCTAGAATAAATAATTTTATCAGTCACACTGATCACAATGGGTCATTTACTATTTAAACGTAATTTTCATAACAAATTTTAACAGAGAATAAATTAAATAAATTACAAATTAAAGTTAACAATAAACAATCAAGATTGTTTAGATAAAAACCAGTGACGTGACGTGTAACAGTTCGAGAGTCTGATCGAGTACCCAGCCAGTTGATGCGAGTTGGAAATGTGAACGGCGAGGCGAGTCGAGACTTTTTATCAATTTTTTTAAAGTGCTCTAAACAATTAATATTGACGTCTCTAATCTCATAAAAGATAGTGATAACCCCCTAAGGGAAGAAACACGGGAGATATGCTCCTTAACACAGACAGGCGACTGATTAATTACTACGTCGCTAATTAATTTATTGTAATTAATTAATTAGCAATTAATCAATCAAATCTAAACCTTGTCCGACAACACATCAGCAATATCAATATTAAAAATCATAATAAAAATTATCAGTAAAAATAAAAAAAACCAAATGTCTTTAGGTCAGGTTAGATTAGGTCAGTGTTGCGTTTAGTTGAGTGCAATGCTTATTGCGCTCAATGCTATATATTTACCTACTATGCTTTTTTTGTAAAAAAGCATAGTAGGTAAATATATAATTTTGGTATACAGTGTGATGATAAAGTTTGGAACAAAAATAGCTGCTTTGTATGTTGTTTTAAAAAAAACACTTTGAAAAGTTATAACGAAAAATTTTTATTTATGACGTCAATTGTTCATGAGCGATGACGTCATTATCAATTTTTTTAAATGAAAAACCCATTTTATTATCTGTTTTGATATTGATACGTTACATGACAATTCTTTTGACAAAAAAGCATACTAGCTTTAAAAATTAAAATCTTAAACAGTAAAAATAACAATTAAACAAAAAAACAAACAAGACTTAATGCAAAGATTTGAACTATTTGCCACCAACCATTTGGCTTTGACCGACACGAGTGTGAACACTTTGTACATTACGCTAAAATATGTCGGGCTTATATCTATTGATATGTTTAGTGTTATTTTCTCAGAATAATTGTTATGTAAGATTTCAATTTTTTACATTATTATTCCAGAAGTCAAAAGGTCTCTAAGGCAAAACTGATAAAAATAAAAAAAATTGAGATTGTTATTTAAAAAAATTGATAATGACGTCATTGCTTAAAAACAATTGTCGAGTAATCGAGTGTTTTTTTTTAGCTTATGAATTTTGTTCCAAACTTAATCATCACACTGTATAAACTATGAATATTGATTTAGAATAAATATATTTATATTGAGTAAGGTTTGATTGTAAAAAAATATTTTTTAATTAAACGAGTAACGAGATGCAAGATCAATAGATGAGAGAGGTACTAGCAAAAATGTCGCAATATTAATTTGCTATTCATTACTAACACAAAACATACCAAATTATATAAGAGAAGTACAAAAGGCTCAGTTTATGACGAAACGACTGTATTTTGTATACAAAACATATACAGTCAGGTCGATAGCAGCGCCACCAACTGTTGAAGCGGAATTTGCTGGAACTAAAAACTGAGGTTTCTATCAAAGCTGACCCATTTTAAAACTTGTTGTAGACGCTCCAGAAATGATATCTGATCGTTCTGTAAGGGTCTGCAAACCTGAGCCATATATATGGCTCAGGTTTGCAAAAGTGGATCAGGATGTACCGCTCGAGAACATAGTATAGGCTCAGCTTTGTATGAAAGCGCTATATATATATATATATAGATTTATATATATATTGATAAATTGCAGTAAATAAGGATATTTGACCTTGGTTGGGTGGTGAAATAATTGTTACATGTGGTCTCTTTATATATTGCCAAGCTTTCGGTACTTTTTATTTTGATACCATCTTCAGGGCCTCTACATATATATATATATATATATATATATATATATATATATACATCCTTATACCCAACCTGAGCCATTTGAAGTTTCATACCATTCTGATCCACCCTTTAAATCAAACATTACAGCATTTAACTTGGTGTATATTGACTACTATTAATTTGTTTATTTTATTTTTTTTATATATACATGTAAAATGTTAATTTTAAAAAAATTTATTTTTTGAATTTTATACGAATTTTTTCATACAATTCTGACCCATTCTGTTTTGACCATTCTGATCCATTTACGAGTATATTCATTTTTTCTTAGTTTTCATACTATTATGAGCCAGTATATTAATAGCAGGAAAATCATACAATTCTGATCCCATAAAATTTAGAAGCAATTGAAAACTTTAAAAAGATTATATTATTGCAAATTTTTTTTTCTATGGAAAAATTTGTTTTGTTTTAGTAATTTTTATTTTTTTCGGTAAATTTATTGTTTTTGAATTCAGAAATTTTGCTCCAAGAATTAAAAAAGATTTATTTTGGTTTTATTGACCAATAACTTCTTTAGACTCAAATTAAAAATTACTTTATGAAGTTTTTAGCATACATACGTAGAAAAGGATTCTTATATGTTTGCAAATAGGAAGTGAGTTTTATTATCCATCGGTGGTTTTCTTGTTCCAAAACCTAACCAAATGTGTTTATAATAATTTTTTGAGTGAGGTGTAGATACATTTCCTATTGTATTGTACACCATTGGCCTATATTTTATTCTAAGATTACATTCATTCTTACAAATTTTAAAATATTGAGATTTTTTATCTAGGAGGCTAGAAAATGTTGCTGTTGTAGCAACAGCAACTTTGATTATGTCAATTTAACAACGGAATCTGAAAAGGTAATTTTCAAAATATGATTGAATATAGATTAATTTAATAAGATTAATATTTAATGCCTAATTATCATATTTTTTTATGAGCAATTGCTCACAAAATATCAATGATGCTAATGATCAAAATTTTTTTTATTGAAATTTCATCATTGACAGAAATAAATTTAAAAATAATATGTTTGTTCGCAACAATTTGTTTATTTTTGACGACTTTTGACTTCAATCCCCGCCTCAAAAATGTCAAGTCTAAAATTAAGTGCTGCCAACCAAAATAAGAAAAAATAACTACGTATCTCTAATTAGAGGGGGACAAATTGAAACTAGAGGATAAGCGTTTTTTTCGGTAGAAGACTTGTTCTATTACCGCTTTATTTTGGGGTTTAATTTCTTTATCGACTATCAAAATTATATAGCTCGAGTGTCAAAATTCATGTTTTGAAGACGTTGTTTGGAAAATGGCCGACGCCGCCATGATACTTTTTCTGAAATTTGTAAATTTTTAATTTGTTTTTAAGATTTTTTTTATAAATTGAGTTATTATAATTGAGAAATTTTTTTAATTTTTTTTATTTGTTGTAAATATTTCAGTACTGGAGGTATAATTATTTAATTTTTATGTAAGATATTTGTAATTAGAATTCCAGTTCATTTAATTAATTATGATTTATTAAATATCGTTCATTGTTGGCTGTGTATATATTCCAAAATCTTACTGGTTGAGCCTTTTTTTTTTGCTAGCCAATAAATAGGTCGTTGTCAACCTATAGGCAAAATTTAGATAACAAGTGGCGCTCAAAACTCAAGTAAGGTCACTTTTGCCAATTTATTTTACATCTGAAGATCCACGACCAAAGCTGAGCTAGTACGAATCAAGCCTTTAGAGGTCATATGAGCCCTTATCAAAAGAAAGGGTTACAATGTCAAAAAAAGTAAAATATCAATTCTTGTGTTAATTTATTCAATTATTACACAATTTGCTTCACTTACTTTACTTATACACACTAAAATTTAATTATAGTTTGATCAATTATGAATTTTCATACCTCCACGTATTGTGATTTTTAATAAAAAAATCTTTTTATGGTCTGTTTTTTTGTGCTCGTTTTTAGTATAATTATTAAAATCATAAGAAAAATAAATAAATCCACTATCAATATTTTGAACTTGCAGCGCAGCTTACACAATAATGTTCAAGCTAAATGCGCGTTCGTTATTTAAATGCTTGAAGAAACCTTAATTTCGGTTCTAATTCTGGTAAAAATGGTTAGGTTTCAGGTATAAATAAGGATGCAGCTCTGTTTCTTGAAAAAGTTTTGCAAAAGTTTCAAATTCTTTACGATCATATAATCCAAATGTTTAAAAAAATCTTTTAAACATTTTAAATAAGACATTTGTCTTATTTAAAAACCAAATCAAAAACAAAAAATGAAAAATATAGGTGAAACAAGTTTTCAATTATTAAATAATAATAATAATTTACTTTGCTCTCGCAAACGCTTTTTGTTTTACTTTCAAACCAAAATTTTTAATTTTATTTACTTTTTATTTTGATAATAATAATAATGCTTCGTCTTCTACACATAAAACTATTTCAACGTTTAATTAAGTTCTGAAATTATCATAAAAAAAAATTTTATTTCGCCTACAAATAATAATTTAATCAGAGTCACACTGATCGCAGTGCGCCATTTATCATTTATCCGTAATTTTCATTACAAATTTTTAACAAAGAATAAATTGAATAAATTACAAACTAAAGTTAACAATAAACAATTCAGATTGTTTCGATAAACATCAGTGACGCGACGTGTAACAGTTCGAGAGTCTGATCGAGTACCCAGCCGGTTCGTGCGAGTTGGAAATGTGAACGGCGAGGCGAGTCGAGACTTTTTTTAAAATTTTTTGTGTTAAGATTATAAAAGCTAAAACAATGTTTTCTCCAGCTGTAGGGGTTGGGATTTCCAAGGTGTAAAGTCCTATGTTAAATTTCTGAACCAAATTTATGGTACTTATTGCTGCAAAAACACATTTTCTTCGAAAAAGCTATGCACTCAAGTGTTGTAAAGTAGATAATAATAAATATGAAATTTCCAAAATTCTCCTAATATTTTGGTCATAATAATAATATTTATTAATTTGAACAATTTCAAACATTACTAATTTATATGTAAAAACTAAAGACCTTAGACAACGATAGCCAATGCTATGGGTGATCCTTATGTGCAAAATCACTAATTTGAGAATTTAGAATAAATTATTTTAAAAGATCTTGTAGATATAATAGCATTAATAGCATCATGCTAATAAAAAAAAAATACTTTTTATATCAGCAGCTAGTGCTGCATAAATTCTGTGCTTTTTAAATATTTGACGGAGTTAAAAATTAAACAAAAAATTATATTAAAAAAAAATATGATTTTGTTGTAACGCAAACGCACTTTCCAGTCGTTTCTATCATTTAGCATTATTTTTTTGTTCTATTCTTCTATTTCTTTCATGAACCCGGCGTGGGTCCGGTCCGGTACAGTGGTTTTCTTCTTTATCCCTCGCACCCTTGCAGCAAGAAAATAATAAAACCATAAACCAACATGCCTTTGTCTGGCCTCTGGCCTGGGCCTAAACCGGCACGCGTGCATGGCGTCCAGCACGATTTCATCCTGTCTCTTGGAAATTCCCACCTTTTTTGTCTAATTGAGTAATTTCTAATATTTCTATTGTCTAATGTCGGTAATATCACTAATATCTGGCTGAATGTCTGCTACAGTTATGCAAGTCAAAAATTTTGCTTGTATATTTTGTTTTTGACTATTTTGGCTTAATTCAAGTTATGAATTTTACAGTGATTAAATTATTAATCTATCTGATTTAATAAAAGCGCTATAAATTGGTGTCTTTGTTTATACTTAGTTAAATTATATAGGTCAGGTATAAAGTATGACGTATGATAAGCTATTTATTAATAATTTGAATAATAATAATGTAATAATGCTAATAACAAAATTAAATCATTATTGAGAAAGGTATCCGTCCTTGATTAAAGAGTTAAATTTAAAGACGATCTCGGTCTCGTGGTCGTAACTCTCGTGTCTCTTAAATTATAAACGATTCATTTGGCATCTCAAATCTCTATCTCAAATCTCATCATTCTCATCTACTCAATCCGCAATCTAGTTCTTTACGAACGATTCCCTAAAACACGAACTAGTTCCTCAAAAAGAACTATTAAGCCCACCACTACACTATAAACAACTAAAATTGGCGTCACTCATCTTAAATAAGGTAGTGACAACCTCCTGTAAGGGTAGTAACAGATTTGTGACTAATATTTTTCAAAAGCATCTTTTTCCGTTGCACAAATCACCAACCTTAGATAAATTCGATTACAAATTTGATAAATTAATCTATTGTCTTAATTTTATTAATTGAAGTTAACCGTCTGAGAGTGAATTTCTACACAGTAAACCAATCATATTTTTAAAATGTTTAACAATTTGTCAAAATAATAAGATTTTCTCTATATAAATTATTGATAAATTCATTTCTATCAAGATAAACAGTTCTAAAAAAAAATTGTTTATTAAAAGTATGAACAATACAATTGCTCATAAAATTTTTTAACAATAATTATATCACATTAAAATGTTTCTTATAGATTTTAATACTCAATTTAATTACCGTTAAAACTGGGAAATCTCTCTCATAAAATCCCGTAAATGCAAATTTGTAATTTTTATTATTACAAAAGCACTTTTATTTAATTAGAAAAAACTTATTTATTTTTTAACAAAGAAATAGTTGGTTTATAGATCGTAGTAGAATTGATTATTTGTTCAAAACTAAAGTTAATTCTTTACCTGATTGGTTGAATTTGCGTGAGCAGAGAATAAAACGTTTTAATTTTGACTTTTATTGTTTAATTAACTATTTTAGTTTAATTTACTTTCTGTAACCTCACCTGAAATGCTTTTTTTAATCAATTAATTGCAGTTAAATATCTAAAAGCAAAACATTTTAACAAATTAATTTAAAATTGGTTTAAAATAATTTGTTACGTTATTGGTTAAGTCTTTTTGAATGGGTAATCAAAAATCTAACATGTGAATTTATTAATAATTACTATATATTTAAACACATGACTATATAATTTGATGCTGATACTATAAAAATAACGAACCTTACATATTGTTGGAAAAATCTTTGAATTACAATTTTCTCATGGTTTTTGTAAAGTTGTTAATTACTGATTTTGTAAAATCTGACAAAATATAAACAAATGCGGGGTTTATAGAATTTACTAGCTATGTTTAAAAAATATTAATGTGAAAACATTGTTTAAAAATAAAAACTAAAAACTTTATAAAATTATATTGTTATTGCTGCACAATTTTATAATATTAAAGTCGACTACGTGTTTTGTAAAACTTGGTCATGCTGTAGCTGCAAGTGTTTTTGTTAAAACTTTGCCAGCAAAAATGGTCCAGGTATAAAAACAAGGGTGCAGCTCCGTTCCTTGAAAAAGTTTTCCAAAGGTTTGAAATGCTTTACGATCATATAATCCAGATGTTTAAAAAAATGAGACAAGTACCAACAATTTATTAATGATACCGTTACACTTGTATTATTTAAAATCTAAATCAAAAATATAAAATCAAAAATAAAAGTGAAACAAATTTTCAATTATTGAATAATAATAATATTTTACTTTGCTCTAGCAAACGCGTTTTGTTTTACTTTCAAAACAAAATTTTTAATATTATTAACTTTTTAATTTTATTAACTTTTTATTTTGATAATAATAATGCTTTGTCTTATATTAAATATAAAACTATTTCAACTTTTAATTAAAAGTTCTAAAATTATCATAAAAAAAAATTTATTTCGTCTAGAATAAATAATTTTATCAGAGTCACACTGATCACAATGGGTCATTTCCTATTTAAACGTAATTTTTATTACAAATTTTAACAGAGACTAAATTAAATAAATTACAAATTAAAGTTAACAATAAACAATCAAGATTGTTTAGATAAAAACCAGTGACGTGACGTGTAACAGTTCGAGAGTCTGATCGAGTACCCAGCCAGTTGATGCGAGTTGGAAATGTGAACGGCGAGGCGAGTCGAGACTTTTTATCAAATTTTTTAAAGTGCTCTAAACAATTGATATTGACGTCTCTAATCTCATAAAAGGTAGTGATAACCCCTTAAGGGAAGAAACACGGGAGATATGCTCCTTAACACAGACAGGCGACTGATTAATTACTACGTCGCTAATTAATTTATTGTAATTAATTAATTAGCAATTAATCAATCAAATCTAAACCTTGGCCGACAACACATTAGCAATATCAATATTAAAAATCATAATAAAAATTATCAGTAAAAATAAAAAAAACCAAATGTTTTTAGGTCAGGTTAGATTAGGTCAGTGTTGCGTTTAGTTGAACGCAATGCTTATTGCGCTCAATGCTATATATTTACCTACTAAGCTTTTTTGTAAAAAAGCATAGTAGGTAAATATATAATTTAGGTATACAGTGTGATGATAAAGTTTGGAACAAAAATAGCTGCTTTGTATGTTGTTTTAAAAAAAACACTTTGAAAAGTTATAACGGAAAATTTTTATTTATGACGTCAATTGTTTATGAGCGATGACGTCATTATCAATTTTTTTAAATGAAAAACCCATTTTATTATCTGTTTTGATATTGATACGTTACATGACAATTCTTTTGACAAAAAAGCATACTAGCTTTAAAAATTAAAATCTTAAACAGTAAAAATAACAATTAAACAAAAAAACAAACAAGATTTAATGCAAATATTTGAACTATTTGCCACCAACCATTTGGCTTTGACCGACACGAGTGTGAACACTTTGTACATTACGCTAAAATATGTCGGGCTTATATCTATTGATATGTTTAGTGTTATTTTCTCAGAATAATTGTTATGTAAGATTTCAATTTTTTACATTATTATTCCAGAAGTCAAAAGGTCTCTAAGGCAAAACTGATAAAAATAAAAAAAATTGAGATTGTTATTTAAAAAAATTGATTATGACGTCATTGCTTAAAAACAATTGTCGAGTAATCGAGTGTTTTTTTTTAGCTTATGAAGCTTGTTCCAAACTTAATCATCACACTGTATAAACTATGAATATTTTTATTATTATTATTATTTATTATAATAATAATAATATTGATTTAGAATAAATATATTTAAATTGAGTAAGGTTTGATTGTAAAAAAATATTTTTTAATTAAACGAGTAACGAGATGCAAGATCAATAGATGAGAGAGGTACTAGCAAAAATGTCGCAATATTAATTTGCTATTCATTACTAACACAAAACATACCAAATTATATAAGAGAAGTACAAAAGGCTCAGTTTATGACGAAACGACTGTATTTTGTATACAAAACATATACAGTCAGGTCGATAGCAGCGCCACCAACTGTTGAAGCGGAATTTGCTGGAACTAAAAACTGAGGTTTCTATCAAAGCTGACCCATTTTAAAACTTGTTGTAGACGCTCCAGAAATGATATCTGATCGTTCTGTAAGGGTCTGCAAACCTGAGCCATATATATGGCTCAGGTTTGCAAAAGTGGATCAGGATGTACCGCTCGAGAACATAGTATAGGCTCAGCTTTGTATGAAAGCGCTATATATATATATATATATATATGTATATATATATATATCTTTTTTGTTGGCATCTTCTTTATTAAAAACTAGCTGACCCGGCGAACTTCGTACCGCCTAACAGTCAATGAATGTCGTGTTACTTTTTAGCTGAACTAATTTAGGCTTTGATGAACGTAAAACAATGATACAAAATAATATATTTATATAGATAGAAACAAAAAAGTATTTTATTATGATGAATGATGATGAAAACATACATACAAAATGAGAATAAAAATTAAAAAAAATTAAAAATAATAATTAAGTACTTCAAACTCATGTCAGAAAAAAATTATTGAAAACTATGTTGTGCAGATTGGGAAAAAAAAATAAAACTCGGATTAATTCATTAATAGGATTTTCATTCAAGCACTTTGTGGTAAACGACATTCTTTGTTTTTTGTTCAGGCGCAAGAACAAATAAAGCGAATGGTTTGCCGACACGTGAGCTTGCCACGTACAATTGACCATGAGAAAAACATGCATTTTCTAGATTGAGGCCACAAATAGTCAAGGATTGGCCCTGTGATTTTTTGATCGTCATGGCGAAGACAAAACGAATCGGGAATTAAATTGGTTTAAACTCAAAGGGCATATCCGTTGGAATCATCGGAATCCTTGGAATAAAAACTTTCTCATCTTTAAATTTTCCTTTAAGTATCGACGCGTGCAATTTCTCGCAGATAATTGACTCGCGATATTCCGTTGCCTAATTGCATTACGGCTTCGCTGGGGAAGATTAGATCTTCTAGGACGCGGCATTGTTATTAAAATGTGCACTCGCATAAAACCACCAAATATAATAACAGTGCCTGAACTTTCGAGACATAGACAATAGCTCAAAGAGTATATAACCACTACGTATGAATAGCTTATCAAGAAAAATCATAGACAACTTATAAAAAGACATTTACACTTTTTTTAACCTGTAGATTTTTTTTCCTTAATCTTATAACCTTTACCAACTGATTTTTTATTCCCTAAATTCCGTTCCTTTCCGATGATTTTATGTTTTTACGTAGAATAAATCTTAGGTATTATTTTCGGGAATTAATGTCTAAAACAAACAAATATAACAGTACCTGAACTTGTAGACATTTTACAAAAAATAAATTTCTGAACGCACACATGATGTCTTCAGAAAAAAATAAAGTTGTGGCTTAAAGATCTCAGCAACGAGGCCATAAGCTCCAAAAAAAAATAGTTGTTACACTATTTGACAGGATTGGACAACAAATCGCTGACATGTAATAAACAAATCAGCATCTATTGAAATGATTAAGTATTCATTACACATATCGAGTTTTCATTGTTTTTAAGATGTATGCTGCTATTCGGGACGGAAACAAATCCAACAAATCAAAAACCATGGCAATCGGTCCAGCCGTTCTCGAGTTATAAGTGTTGTAACTCATCTGTGGTGTTGTAACAAACACGACTTTCTTTTATATATATAGATATATATATAGATAATAGACAAAATTTGCCAAATTCGTATCGTTTAATAGTGAATTTACGATACTTTTCCTAAAAATTTCACTAGTTTTATATCTTATATAAAACTATTAACTTTTAGAAGTAGTTGATATATTGGTTTAAGACTGTGTTTTTTGGTACCTCAGCAAAAATTAAAGCTGTCCAAACAGGACGACAATTGATTGTACGGACCAATGACGAGGATAGCTTGCTCGGACAGCTGTAATGTTAAACATGACCGCCGTAAACTACCTGAAAAACTTAAAGTTTAATATAGCATTTCACAAGCTCTTGGATGGTTTGTCGCACTTACAGTAAGACCCTGATCCTTACAGCCATTTTTACTTCTCTATGAAATACATTTTGATGGGCTAAAATTTTCCGTAGGCTACTCAAGTATATCTATATACGTTATCTTAAAATAGCAATAAATAAGCATCTACGCTATTTGAGAAAATTCTACAATTTTCTCAAAAGTTTGTAAATGTTTTATCAAATATATACTATATTAACTTACTTAGTTGTTAATTTTATAATAGTACTAGCGTTCCGTCTCGGCTTCGCACGGGTAAACATTTTTTTTAACATTTTGGCATGAACAAACATAATTTAACTTATAAGTGTGCTAATTAAAACGTACATGCCTCAATTTGTCCAAATATCAAAAATTAAAAACAAAGACTTCAACGTTTAAAGTAATTTTCAAAATTTTTTTATTTTTACATTTTATTTTCATTTTTTGTTGTTTTATAAATATTATTTTTAAAAGTGTAACTTTTTAATTTTTTATTTATTTTTTTCCTTTAAGGTTTTATTTAATTTTAAGTTTTTACATTTTTATTTTGTAATATTTTTACCTTACACTGTACACTGTGTTGGTAGTGGTATTTGCCAATTAAATAAATTAATCAATTAAAAAAATAAAATAATAATTAAGTGATCATATTGAAGCTGGTTTTTCCAAAATTGTTAATGTTATTTATATTTTTTGTTGTTTTATGTACTCTATTTTTAGAGAGTGGATTTTTTCTACTCATGTGACTTAAATATTTTTTCCGGAAACCGTCTTGAAACAACATTTTCCTGCTTATTTACGCGCAGGAAAATTGAGTTTTACGGACTAGTACTGTAAAAACTTTACAAGACGCAAAATAAAAAAGATACTCTAGTAACTATAGTTGCCAACAAAATTGACAAACTTGATTTTTGTGAAATTTGGAAAAAAAATTTGTAACTTTCGCTTTTTTTTACGATTTCCGAAAAAATTTAATACAAAACTTACTCGACTCGACTCGGCACAAAGTGCCTCGTATTTCAATTTAGCCCCTCTTCAGTAATGTGAAATTTTCCTTTTTAGACTTTTATGTAAATAACTTATAGTTTAAACTGAAAAGTAAATTGTGACGTTCAATTGACATTTCTTTTCCTATGTTATGACGTCATACTCTGTCTCGTTAAAATTTTTGTTTTTTGATTTATTATTTTTAAGTTTCTAATATTTTTTGGATGGTATGTCCGACTTCAATAATTCAAAAAGTAATTAATAGGTATTAAAATAGTCTTAAACACGAAATAATTTATTAATAAATATTAATACAGAGATATTGGATAACATACATGATCTAATTTTGATCAAAAATAGAAAAAATAGAAAAATACAAAACATTTCTCTTTTTAATATTAGTATAGATATAAATATTTCAATTTGCAATTTTTTTGTTTATTAATGTAACATAAAATTTTAAGCTTTTTGAGTAATTAAAGCGTCAGTTTTAATAAATCTAATAAAATAAATAATGTAATAATCTAATAATGTAAATAAAATTTACATCTATATATATAAATGAAAGTCGTGTTTGTTACAACACTTATAACTCGAAAACGGCTGGACCGATTGTCATGGTTTATGATTTGTTGGATTGGTTTCCGTCCCAAATAGCAGAATACATCTTAAAAACAATGAAAACTCAATATGTGTAATGAATACTTAATCATTTCAGTAGATGCTAATTTGTTTATTACATGTCAAACATTTGTTGTCCAATCCTGTCAAATAGTGTAACAACTATTTTTTTTTAGAGCTTATGGCCTGGTTGCTGAGACCTTTAAGCCACAACTTTATTTTTATCTGAAGACATCATGTGTGCGTTCAGAAATTTATTTTTTGTAAAATGTCTACAAAGTTTAGGTACTGTTATATTTGTTTTTAATTCCCGAAAATAATACCTAAGATTTATTCTACAGTAAAAACATAAAAACATCGGAAAGGAACGGAATTTAGGGAATAACAATCAGTTGGTAAAGGTTATAAGATTAAGGGAAAAAAATCTACAGGTTAACAAAAGTGTAAATGTCTTTTTATAGGTTGTCTATGATTTTTCTTGATAAGCTATTCATACGTAGTGGTTATATACTCTTTGAGCTATTGTCTATGTCTCAAAAGTTCAGGCACTGTTATTATATTTGGTGGTTTTATGCGAGTGCACATTTTAATAACAATGCCGCGTCCTAGAAGATCTAATCTTTCCCAGCGAAGCCGTAATGCAATTAGGCAACGGAATATCGCGAGTCAATTATCTGCGAGAAATTGCACGCGTCGATACTTAAAGGAAAATTCAAAGATGAGGAAGTTCTTATTCTAAGGATTCCGATGATCCCAACGGATATGCCCTTTGAGTTTAAACGAATTCAATTCCCGATTCGTCTTGCCTTCGCCATGACGATCAACACATCACAGAGCCAATTCTTGACTATTTGTGGCCTCAATCTAAAAAATGCATGTTTTTCTCATGGTCAATTGTACGTGGCATGCTCACGTGTCGGCAAACCATCCGCTTTATTTGTTCTTGATGAATTAATCCGAGTTTTATTTTTTTCCCCAATCTGCACAACATAGTTTTCAATAATTTTTTCTGACATGAGTTTGAAGTACTTAATTATTATTTTTTATTTTTTTTTATTTTTATTCTCATTCTGTATGTATGTTTTCATCATCATTCATCATAATAAAATATTTTTTTGTTTCTATCTATATAAATATATTATTTTGTATCATTGTTTTACGTTCATCTAAGCCTAAATTAGTTCAGCTAAAAAGTAACACAACATTCATTGACTGTTAGGCGGTACGAAGTTCGCCGGGTCAGCTAGTACAGAATAAAAGTCAGTTAATATGACGTGTGTTTGAAGTGCTTTATAAAGAGAAGTAAAGTTGCATTTTCTGAAATTCAAAGGAGGTTATTTGAAAGAGAAAGTATATTTTAATATACTTTCATTCATTGACTGTTAGGCGGTACGAAGTTCGCCGGGTCAGCTAGTGTAACATAAAATTTTAAGCTTTTTGAGTAATTAAAGCGTCAGTTTTAATAAATAGCTAAAAAATTTACATAATAATTAGAAAAAAATTTTGAACTCGAATTTTCTTCGATATTTCGTATTTTTTGAAAAATATACTATAATAATGTATATTTTTTACATTATTATAAAGTAGAGATTTCAACGAACAAAAAGCTTTTTTGTTCAACTTTTTTAAAAAAGCAGATATTTTTACGCGAAAATTTTCAATTGAAAATTAAGGTGTTTTTTTGATATTAAGTCAAAATAAGGTAAACAAATATTTTAAATCAAATAAATTTCGACATAAAAAGATAAGTTTTCACCAAATTTCGTAAAATAAATGTAATTGTAAAATAATAAAAATAAAACATAATTATTTGAATTTTCCATATATATATTTTGATGTTATGTAGAAAAAGTGTAGATTCAAAAATTGTAGATCTTTCTATTGCCCACAATTTTACTTTTAGCCATAGAACTTGTAGTTGAAAATTGAAGTGAACTGTTTTTTACCCTTAAAAGCTCCCTCTTTTCCACTTTTTGGCCTCAAAACGAGCGTAAGTGGTTTTTTTGTTATTTTTGTTATATCTTCTTCTTTTTCCAATAGGTTTCATTCTACAATTATTATGTTTTTTACATTTTGAGATTTTCAAAGATTTCAGCAGTGGTCTACAAGCAATTATTGAGAATGTACAGCAATATTTTATGATTGTCGTACAGAAGAAAGAAAAAGAAGATTTGAGAGTCGAAAAATAGTAGAAAACAGAAGCTGTTGTTTTCTCTGATAAAATTGTACAAAGCTTTTTTGTGGTATAAATTGCAGACTTTAGTCGAAGTCTTCTGTGTCCTATCTTTATATATGTATAATAGTGTGTATGTGTGTGTGTGGGTTTAGCTCTATTTGCTTTATCGTGTCATTGCAAAATATTAGCTATATCGCTCGCTATCGCTGGCCGCTCGTGCATTTTTACCGAGATATGGGAATCATTTGCATAAGGCTATAATAAATAAACGAAGTTATCTGGGTGCATGGAATATATGCATGGTCGGTTCAGATTACCTAGATTCGATAACTGCACCAACATATCGCCTCGCTGCCCACGGCTATTTTTGCATAATTTATCGAAACTTTAAACCTCTTTCGTTTATTATGTCAGTACATAATATACCGATAAAAGATCCAAGATTTCTATTACAAAAAAAAAAACTTTCAATTGACGTAATTTCCAGTCAAAAAGATTGCCATATGCTGATAAATAATTAATTTCAATCTATTAATCTATTTTAATCGTAAATAGTAATGGACAAAGTATAGTAGGAACGTTTGAGATGTCCCCGGCTCATAATGAGAAGAACAAGGCAACAATGATAAAAAATATTTACAGTCTAAAGTGTTTTGGGTGTTGGCTTGATGAATAGAACCTACCAAGTAGCTGACTACTACTCTGATAGAGAACAATCTCTAAAAATAAGTGTTCTGTAGTTTATGACTGAGGCTTCAAGTGTCAAACTTTCTGAGATATTAGTGCAATAAAATTTACTGCCGAGAACATCTTAATAGTATATTACACTACAAGGGCAGAAAGTTGAGATTCCTGCACTGCGCGCCATAATGCCCGAGGCGGAGCCGAGGGCATCCTGGCGCGCAGTTCAGGGCTCTCGAATTTCTGCCCGTGTAGTGTATACTAGTTTTTATCGAACGTACGTGGTTTCGGCTGCGATTCCACGGCAGAAAGTGTATTTTTCATGCACTGGTAGAGCTGCACTGCACAGCTCTTTCCACGGCAGAAAGTGTATCTTTCTGCCGTGGAAAGAGCTGTGCAGTGCACATTATTAATTAAATATTTTATTAAATATTATATTAATTAAATATTTAATACCTACAAAAAACAACCATAATATTTCGATTTGTCTCTTCCTTAGTTATCTATTTTATTATCCTCTATTCTCTATATTGTATTTGGTTATTTTTTATTTTATTTTTTACTATGTTTACTGTTCATTTAATTTTAAGTTCATGTCTTAATTCTACACCCACCCTTAAACCACTACATCCCCACCAACCGGCTGTTCCCCCTCAACATTTATAATTTATTTTATTTTGTCTAGTGTTAGTTAAAGCTTCGGTGTTAACACACCACTCAAACCTGATGATGGCTCTTGTCAAAAGATAAGTTATAAGCCGAAACATATGTAGTTTTTCAATTTTTCATTTATTGAAAAATAAAAATAAAATTATGGGAAGACTTTAAGTTTTTTACTTGTTTGAATAAATTTTTAAACAATCCCATTTTGAGTTATAAGATGGAACAATTTTATAAATTAAAGAAGTATTTGTTTTCAAACTGTCAATATATACAACGTGGTTAACAAAGACTGTTTGAGTCGGCAACGGTTTTTATTTGCTTAGTTGCACCATGGTCACCGGATACGCTTGTTTGACAAGTACAGGGTTTTTATAAATGATTCTATAGACGCAGTTGGCTTAGGAAGTGTGCCGCCTCTTCCACTTTGTAGACATTACAATGAAAATCTCTTGTTCAACACAATAAACCAACTTCACAGCACAAATTGATTTTGGATTAACGCAAGTTATCGTGTTTACAATTGAAAAACGTTAAAACAATAAACGATAAAACTCTAAGTGATAGGTAACAAATCACATTAATGACCAGCGGGACCTTTTAAATTATATATATCACTTCAACAAGACGGTATTTTCCACATTTACAGCCAACTGCGTCTTTAAAATCATTGATAAAAACCGTGGATTTGACGTAACACTTGTAAAAAAAATTATAGGTTATGTCACAGCGACTAATTTTTTAATTGATTTGTCAATAATGTTGTCAGTGTCAAAGGTGTTACCTGTCAACAACACAAAGTGGTTAAAGTTGTATTATTTTAAAATAAAATGTAGGATTGCCAACTTAAACAATCATTGTTGCCCACGCTGTTTTATAGTAGCGTCGCATTTTTTTTTTGAGTCGGCAACGGTTTTTATTTGCTTAGTTGCACCATGGTCACCGGATACGCTTGTTTGACAAGTACAGGGTTTTTATAAATGATTCTATAGACGCAGTTGGCTTAGGAAGTGTGCCGCCTCTTCCACTTTGTAGACATTACAATGAAAATCTCTTGTTCAACACAATAAACCAACTTCACAGCACAAATTGATTTTGGATTAACGCAAGTTATCGTGTTTACAATTGAAAAACGTTAAAACAATAAACGATAAAACTCTAAGTGATAGGTAACAAATCACATTAATGACCAGCGGGACCTTTTAAATTATATATATCACTTCAACAAGACGGTATTTTCCACATTTACAGCCAACTGCGTCTTTAAAATCATTGATAAAAACCGTGGATTTGACGTAACACTTGTAAAAAAAATTATAGGTTATGTCACAGCGACTAATTTTTTAATTGATTTGTCAATAATGTTGTCAGTGTCAAAGGTGTTACCTGTCAACAACACAAAGTGGTTAAAGTTGTATTATTTTAAAATAAAATGTAGGATTGCCAACTTAAACAATCATTGTTGCCCACGCTGTTTTATAGTAGCGTCGCATTTTTTTTTTGCCTGACTTTGACTCACTCAGTCTGACGGTTTGAATCATAGTTGAGTCCCTCTCATTGTCATACTTGATATTTTTCAAAATATTTTTCATGATAAGCGCAATCAGAATCATAAGAATTTTTGTAAAAAGTTTTCAATTTACAATAAATGTTCTATTTGTAATTAATCTATGAGCTTTATTAGAAAAAGAATTTATTAATTTTTAAATGCTTTTTATGCTTTATTATTTTATTAATACGAAAGTGGGTCTCACTATAATAAAAAATAGTATAAAGACTACAGTTGCTGAAAGTTTTGTTATTGATTTGTAAACTATTACATTTCTTGACTTTTAGTAATATATTATATTTAAAAAATAAATAATGCATTAGAAAAATAAGCATTTAGTTTTTAAACTTTCAAAATAGAATCAGTGGTTTTATTTAAATACCCTATACATTACATATTGCACTTAATCCCTTTTAAAACCCACTATGACCTCAAACGCACTTTGCATGAAAAATGCAAATTACCGCTATAGATTTTTACGTATTTTGCATAAATATTTAAAAAAAACGAATTTAAATTATGTCTTGCATTATTTGAAAGTAATCTTTCCGATCAGAGTTGTTATTATTTCACGCACTTGGGATTTATTAACTTTAATTACGTAATTGATGAATAATTAAATAATATGCTATAAAAAACAGAAATTCTATTCGTGTTATTTTATAAGTGGATTGTTATAGATTTAATCCTGTATTGTGTGAGCGTTTAACAATTTCTCAAAAAAATTGTTGTTAGCTGTGATCATATAAATGCTCTAATATTATCAAAATTACGCTTATAATCGCTTAGAGCAACGATTTTAAGTATTTTTATAATTATTTAAAAAGCTTCAAATGTCTTGTGTACACACTATGCAGAACTCAAATGTAATATTTATAGATATTATATTACCTAAACACATTTTTTTGACAGTTAAGCTAGTGACATCTGTCGTTTATAATTCTAAATAATAAACCAATGTCTGTCTATTAGTTAAATTTGGTTCCTACATATTTCGTAATTTCTATTGTACCTACCTGTTGTAGCTGACAAAATCTAAAATAAAAAAGCTATACTGTTTTCAAGACAAAGTGGAGGTAAACAATAACACGTGCTCAAGCCTGTGTAGTCAGCCAATGAACGCACTTTCTGCTAGGCCATGTGTGATGGTTCAACCAATAGAAACGCCAATAATCTCTATTCACGCGCCCTTTCTTGTTTACATCAACTTTGTCTTAAACTTGAAAATACTTGACAATAATTATTCTCAAGTCATGATTTTTTTTTCTATGATGCGCAAAAAGTAAATGGCAGATTGCTTGGTGTATTTTTAGAAGAGTTTATCGAGTATTAGGTTTTATAAGGTCCCAAATAATCTAAACAAGAGGTTAAAATAGATTTGGTCTTTGATTTTAACAAGTACAAATTTTGCAACATTTGAATTTTGATTGTTTTAATGGTTCAATCGACGACATGAAAAATTTTTCCAAGGTTTTCTCTAATTTAAGAGCTATTGACTCACTTATTATATGAAACTAAACAACCACTTTATGTTCAACCAGATGCAATAAATTTTATTTGACAAACTGTCTAAAAAATAAATTTTACTTTGCTATTAGAACTTGTCATCAAACAGTCAGTGGCTTTCTATTATTGATTATCTCTTGTTAATCAGTTTTATTATGATTAATTTAGGATATTATGATTAAAACCATAAAAAAGCTTTTTTAAGTTGAAAAACAACTCTTACAGCGTACAATACAACGACATTATAAGTATGACACCGTTATTACTTAGTACAAAGACGATGAATGCAAATTAATTCAAACTTAGACATGTTTTGTTCTTAGTGAACCTCGGCAAGTCGCAAGAGATTCAGATTTGAATGAATTTGCAGTGACAATTTTTTTCCTATATATAGGTACCCAAGTACTTTGCATCAAACATTTTTGGCGTGTTTTATGCAAATGATAGAGAAAGAATGTCTGTGTTGATAGATACAATTTGAAACAAAAAGTATATCGCTGATTGGACAATGAAGTTATCACGTTAGCGCTTTTTTCCAAAAAAATGTTAGATGCAAAGTAGCTTCTACTATAATGTTTTTCCACATTACCGTTATTACAATTAACGTTAAGTAGATAATTTAAAGTTAAAAGTAAATTACAATTAAGTATTTTTTAATCTGTCAAAAAACAACTTTGGCGACTAAAATCTATTCCATTTAACTGTATAAACTTTAAACTTAAGTAACTTTAAAATCCATTATATGCAACACACTATTTTCAGTAGTCGAATATGTGACATGTAGTTAAATTAAATATTATTTAATTCTAGTAAAATTAAATTAAAGTTAATAAATAAAAAATATTATTATTATTGCAGCAAAGACTTTCAATGACATGTAAAAAAAATGTTGGATTTTTTTTAATATTGACATTTGAGGTAACTCTTTGTAACAAACTGACAAAGAAGGTGTTCTCTATGTTCTGTGTTCTCTGATTATTATAAAATCTGTCAACTGTCGTCTGCGCAAAAACTAAATCCACAGATTGTACACTTCTGCAGATGACTGACGCACGTTTTTTAACATGGGCAAAATTATTTAAGCGCCTCTATGGGTTGTAAAAAAAGTAAGACTTTTTACGCGGCACATTTCAAATACTAAAATTTTATAATAACAATATAATTTAATAAACCACTGTTATTTTGTAAAAAGTGTTTACAAAATGTAAGTCTAATGTAATTTACTGTAACTTTACTGTAATGTCAATATTGACATTTTAGGTAACTAATGTGACAAACTGACAAGTAAGGTGTTCTCTATGTTCTGTGTTCTCTGATTATTATAGTATCTGTCAACTGTCATCTGTGCAAAAACCAAATCCACAGATTAAACACTTCTACAGATAACTAGCGCAGGTTCTTTTATATAGACCAAAATTATCTCAGCGCCTCTATGGATTGTAAAAAAAAGTAAAATTTTTTTTGCGGCAAATTTTAAATACCAAAATGCAATAATAACAATATAATTTAATAAACCACTGTCATTTTGTAAAAAGTGTTTACACAAAAATTTAATAAAAAACAAATATACTTCTAAATAAACTAATTTATTATAAAACAAAAAGTTAGTTACAAAAAATTATGCTTTTATTCACAATAATAAAAAATTAATTTTTACAGTAAGCGATAAAATTTTGTTTGCACTACGTTAGTAAAGAGTTTTTATTAAACTCGCCCAAAGAATCACTTTACTGACTTGGTACATTAATAACTATAATTTGACTAATATTTTTCCTAAAATATTTTTTTTCTTTGTTTCTTCTGTATAAAAGCGATTTTTAAAATGTTTTGCACACTTGCTTATTTTTACACACGATTTCAAGTTCTAATCGATTTAGTTCTTGATTTTTTATGGTTTGTAACCATGCTTTGTATTTACCTGTTTGCTTGAAATCTTGTCATTGCAACTAAGAACACAACACTTAATATACATTTTATTAATACTTACTATATAAGTATAGTTTGTACCACGTTAAAATTAAGGTCACTCGATTAACACACAAGACGTGTTAAGGTAGCGTCATTAGAAAATGACACATCTATGCTGCAATTTGTCGTTATCAAAGGATAGGAAATGCAAATGTCGTAAGTGAGACGAGGAGGTCACTAGCTTTAGAAAGTTTTGTTTGGAAAAATGACAGCAGTATTTTAACGTCAAAAATATTAGAGTTATGTCACTTTGACAGCAGATATTTTTACAAGTTAACAATTATCTTTGACATAAAAACTTAAAAGAAAAACTTTAACAATTTTTAAATTTAAAAAAAATACAAAATCAACAAAGATTTAGCGAGACAACTACAGAAATAAAGCTTTAGAAACAATATAAAAGCATTATTTTATTGACATTTAATGACATTTTAAATTTTTAAACGTCAATTTTGTTTTGTTTATTATCACATTATTTTCTATGAGACAAAGATAAAAATATAGAAAATTACTAATGACGCTGTCTAAGGACTTTATAAAAAATTGTGGATTTCTGCCATCTTTGGACCGTAAGAATTCTTACAATTTTGGCATGTATTCTTCCATATAGCTTAAACTCTGTGGCTTAAACCTCTATAGAAATTTAGTGCTTTGTGGTTTATGGACATTCAAAACATATAATGGCGGCCGTTATTCGTTTAAAACGCCGTTTAGAAGACGAACCTCGAGAAACATTAATTTTAAGTTGTAAACGACGAAAGACTGATGAAAACGTGGATTATGAAGATGCCCAATTATCCACGTTACTTAAATTGGCTGGAACATTTAAAAATCAGGTAAAATCTCTAACATAACCTATAAATTTGTTTGCCGAATTCAACCATTACATTGCAGGAAGATGATATTTTCACCAATTTGAAAAAGCCAACTAAACAAGAATTGGAACAGCAATTTAAAAAGCATCCTATAAATTTAAGTGACAAATTAAGGGTCCAAAAACAGATAAATTCAAAGGCGGGAAGATATAAGGTTGTAAATTGTTTTCGGTCGAATGGGGGATCTGAAAGGGCAGAAGGTAGTGGTGATGCTAATGAATTTACGGTGTACGATATTGAAACTGAAAGTCAACCAGAATCTATTGCATGTTCAAGTGACAGCAAATATGTGTATGATTTGTACTACACTATATCAGATGATTTGGGCGATGCATGCTTTGAGGATTACGTCGGGTAGGTTTGTTGGCTTTTATGGTAATTGTTTGTCTTAATTATGGTTTTAGCTTGTATCCCTATAATGGCGATTTAGTCTTTGGGCCATGTCGAGACAATGGCGCTGCTGCTGTAGATAGCGACGATGATAGTGAAGATTCGAATGCCGAAAGTAATTGGAAGAACGACTATCCAGATGAGTCTGATCTTGAAAGTGTCACAGAAGATGATATGGTTAAAGCAATGACAAGGTGCGATTTAGATGATTTATCAAGCGATGATGGAGAAGAAGGATTTGCCTATAGTGTCGACAGTGAAAGTGCTGGTTTTGAAGAAGATATTGATGATTCTGATGTACAAAGATATGGCGAACGGTATGCGAGGTTTAAAGCACTAAATAAGAAGAATGTGGAAACTACGACTTTGCAGAATGATTTATATTATGGAGATATTGATGAAGAGGAATATTATTACTAATAAGATAAAATGTTTTTTACTTTTGTACCCTAACACATTTCCTATTCCAGTATTTACTTTAAAATATAAGCAATTTTGCTTCTAAAAAATGTACAACAGAAACGGTATTTTGTGTTTTTCGAAAAGATAATTTTTGTTATGAGGTTTTTATAGATTTGGTTAGGTTAGAGCTATGTGGTTTCTAGTGAAAAACAAAAAATATGTCAATCATTCAGTCTAAGTTGGCTTGCAGTTTATATTAACTAGCAGAGCTCATTTGTTTTCTGTTAGCGCCTCGCTTCTTCATGCGCAGAAGCTCAAATTCGTAATTATTTGCTATTACCACTGAATTATTACTAGCTAAACTAAAAACGTCAGCTAAATTTTGCTCTTGCTTGCCTCAATATTTATAGCATCCCTAATACTTATAGCAAATTAGAACAGTATTCCAATTTAATTTACATCAACTATATTAAATTTTGAGCGGTTTAAAAGTTAATCAAATGTTTTCAGCGCTTACTTAATTCAACAGCTGCCAGTGCTTGCGCAGGCTGCTAACGTCACAACCGCCAAGAGAAAACAAATAGGCTTTATCATTAAATTTTACTTGAAATTACCGTAAAATCATAAACTTTTACAACAGGTCATACAACAACATTATGTTCTTTAAAGTTAAAGCTAAATGTCATATTTTCAAAAGAATAAAAGATTTTTTTGCAACCTGTATTTCTTGTCTTTAAAATATAAAAAATAATGCAATAATTAACCAAAGCATTTTTTAACAAAGTAACATTTACAAATGAATTATAAACTTATTAAAATTATTATATATAAGCTTTTATTATTGTGTTTTATATTTTGAGAATTAGTTTCTTCTTTTGGTAACACTGACAATCATAAAATTTTAACCTAAAATGTATAATAATTATTGATTTTTGTTGGTGCTGTGGCCATCCTGGCGAGTAAAAACACTGTTGCCAACCCAGAGCGAATCCTTTTTTTTGGAACTTTAACGTAATTATGATGGGATGACTGATAAGTTTAGGGTTTAGTTAGTAACTAGCGTATGAATCATTCGATCATTCTTATAAATAAACGTCAAAAGTGAAAATACTCAAAAGTTGTTTTTATTGCCAAATTTTTTCTCAAAAAGTTTAGTTAAGTGTCTGTTTATTTAATAATACGGACATTATGGGGAACGATATGTCAAGTACCGCAATGGACAGTATCCTTTATAAATTTTAGGTTAAAACCCAAGGTCTTGTTAGAGTAATGTTCAATTACTATCAATAAATTACGGGTTTTGCTATGAACAATGCGATGATTTTCTTAACTGTTTTAAGAGCATTTATTCAATTTGAAGTTTGCGGTGAAGGAACTGGAAAGAAGCTCTAAACGATGTGAAAAAGAAGAAAAACAAGAAAAGGCCAAAACAAAGACAGCCATCCAAAAAGGAAATATGGAAGTGGCAAGAATTCATGCTGAGAATGCCATAAGACAGAAAAATCAATCTTTGAATTATCTAAAGATGTCAGCAAGAGTTGATGCTGTTGCCAGTAAGATACAATCAGCAGTAATGACTCGGAAGGTTACCAATAATATGGCAGGTAAATTATAAGTGTTCGAAAACTTCTGCATTATCTCAATAATATGACGCAAATTATGATTCATAGCTTTAGCAATTTAAATCATATCAAGTGATTGTCATCCCACCTTTCCAGAAATATTTTCATTTTGCTAAAGATTTACAGGGTGATTTATATAAGTTTGACATTGAAGGCCATGAAGGCTGAACTATTTGCCTTTTTGTGTTAACCAATTGACATGTGTTTCTGACAGTAAACGTATATGTTGCCAAGTTTCAAAAATTTTAGTAGAAAACTTATTAAAAATTGCTAAAACGTTTGAAGCTAAGAAACATCTTGTATAAAAATTACATTTCTTTTTAAATAATATCTCAATTGGTTGACGTGAAACGTCTCCATGATCACATTACACTTGGTAGTACTAATAGACAGTACAGTACAAGTGATAGTGAAATTTAAAGAGGTATCATAAATGACATTGACAATTCAAAACTAGACAAGAAGGTGTCATCGATCCAATGGTCATGGCTAATGGTTTAAATCTTAAAAATTCTAAAAGCACTTCTTACTTAGACAATATTGTTATTGACAATATATTACGATTTTTATATATTATAGTTGAGTTTATCGCTATTAAACTAGTGAAGAAGGAGTTTGTAGCACGTAGTAATGCTTTGTGTTTTATGTAGTGGTATTACCGAGAGCCTATAAAGGAATGAAGCAAAAAATGCATTGGCATTACTGAGTAAGTTGGTAGTACAGCACGTCAGTTGATAATCGTCTTTATTTAGGTTATGTCACAAAGTACAGACATTATTGACATTTGTTTTGAATTTTGGTGTTATGTGTTATATTGCGTGTGTCATGGTCACGATGTTTGTTGCCAACTAAAAAAGTCAAGTATTTTACCAACATAAGAAAAATCATTTTCAATTAAGTATTAAAAGTCACCCCGTATTAATTTGTGAGCATATGAATAGTAGATAGTTTAAATTAGTGAAGTTGAGGTGCTAGAGTCATTAATAATATTGAACGAAATCAAAAAATTGAAAAAAATGTATAAACAAAATCATGTTTTTCGATTATTAAGATCTGATATAAATAGGCTACATCAAAATACACCTGTAACTCAAAAATCATTAATTTTACTAATGATGACAAAAATCATTAATTTTACTAATGATTTTAATAATTAAAAGTCATTAACTTTTTTAATTATTCGTTAATTTTTTTTTATTATTATTAGGTGTGGTAAAAGCGATGGACGCAGCTATGAAGAGTATGAATCTAGAAAAAATATCAGGTGTAATGGATAAATTTGAACAACAATTTGAAGATTTAGGAGTTCAAACTGATGTTTTGGAGAACACAATGTCACAAACGACTACAACACTTATTCCTCAAAATGACGTGGATAATCTCTTACACCAAGTTGCTGATGAAGCCGGGTATGTATAAAGAATTATTAATATTTAGATCAACTTCTGCTGCGGAATTAAGTTTGATACGATTTTATTGTCATTGATAGTATGATCGCACCGTCAAAGCTTATCCAATAGTACATGACACGCCTGTACCTGCGTATGAACTAATCAAAAAATGTACATAATTATGTTATAGAAAGATTTGAACTAAATAATTAATGAATGAATTACGTTATAGATTAAAAAATATCTAAAATAAGGTTTTTATTTAAAACAAGTGATGATAATTTTTTTTTGTCTATTTTCAGTCTCGAATTGAACATGGACCTCCCTGCCGGCCCCGAAGGAAGTGTTGTTGGAGCTCCTAGTGAAGCTTCTCACGAACAAGATGAACTCAGTCAAAGGCTAGCCAGGTTAAGGCAAGCTGAGTAAATGATTCTGCTTTTTTATTTTCATTCACATGTTGGAAGTGCTTTATTAATGTCCACGTCTAGAGATTGTATTGTATAAACAACCCCAACCTTATGCTTATCCTAATATAAATAAAGTATTGATATAAACACTATAAGTATCTGAGGATTTGATTGGTCTTAAAATTTATTTGTATATTTTATTTTTATTATATGGTTGTAATAAAAACTATAAAATGTTTATACTGGTTTTTTTTTATTGATAAGTGATGTCAGCTAATGTTTCATTGTAACTCATCTGTGGTGGCGTCTTATCAGACACCAAGAGCAGCATTGTTTGTTTTTCTATTCCAGTTGTATAACAGTATCTTTTTGACTTTTTGGTTTTCTATAGTGTGATACGAGCTTCTAAACTAACCAACCAAAACAGATCATTTAAAACACCAGAGTTTATATAGGAGAGGGGCGTATTTTTCTTTAGAATAGCTATTTTTTTCAAAAGACAGCTATTAAAAAGTTGTCAAAAGTAATATTAAAATACTACAAGATGTGTTAATTGAGAAACAAAATATATTTATTATGTGAAAGTTGAAGAGATAAACCCTGTCTTACGAAGTAAAATTCTGAAAATATTTTCAAATGTGACGTCATAACTAGAATAGCTGCGTCACAAAATAGTTTCATGACGTCATGGATCCTAACCACAATATATTTTTGACAGGTAGGTTTAAGTTTAACATGTGCATTTTAAAATAAACAAGGAAAAGAACCAATCAAATAAGATAATTCTATTGCTATGGAAACGTATAAACAACATTTCACCAATAAAATGCAACATAGCATTCACGTGATAGCTTTTCTCTATGTTTATTGGTCGGACCGATTTGGTTTAAAACTCGCGCCAGATTTCAAGAGACGGATCACGTTTTACAAGAAAGCCGGCAACGCTGGAGACCTTTCCTAGATTATTAGATGTGTAACGCGATTTCCGTTGGTTTTATGTGTTAAAAGTTGAAGTTTTTGGTATATAATTTAGTTGTTGAAGTTAGGAGGGTAGTTTAGAATAAGTTTATTGTTGAATTAATAGTTTTTGTGAAATAATTGATGGCGCTGCTGTCGAAATTAGCGGCGAAGTGACGAACTGCTCACCGACCGAACACTTCACCACGCCATTTTTCGTACAACTTGATTGGAATTCAGCAAAGTTTCGGTGTAACGTGCTACAATTAGTGCAGTATTTGAATGAAATGAAAGGATATTAAATTGTTTATTCATATTCAGTTAGCTTTCTGAGCTTTGGAAGTTGCTTATTGTGGGTAAGTGGTCATATTGTGAAGTCGTGGCTGGATATCATACAATGAACTGTTATCCCATTTTGCATTTAGAAAGATGTGGTGACGAGTGAAATCGTGAGCAATGGCCCAATATTATCAAGTACTGAGCCAAGAAGAGAAATCTGAAGAGGTACCATCTTTTTACCAGAATCTAGAAGAAACTCCGACAACTGTTCAATACGTTATAACATCTGATGCGGCTCAGCAGCAGTTCCAGACCCAACCTGTGGTATTGTCCCCAAATCAAGTGATGGTCGTTGATCAATCGCAGGTGTCTTACCAGCCTTCGTCTTACGTTGTTCAAGGTACCACTGGAACCAATGGTATCAATTTTGAAAATAACCCGCAGCAACAGGTTTACTATATGGCAAATGCACCCACTAATCAACAAATTGTAGTTGAGAGACCCCTTTCTCAAACCCCAGTAGTCCTAAATCATCAGCTAATGCAAAATCAAATCAGCGCCCAAATCAATAAGGTTAGCATTGGATCTCCAGTTCATCCGACAGCTTCTGTACACACCTCTTTGCAAAGGACCCAATTGAAAACTACTGCAAATATACCTACGAGATTGGTCACTATTTCTTCTCAGCCTCAGGTAAGCAATCACTCGAAGATCGACAAAACATATCAATAAGAAAATTGATTTTTTTTAGTATTTCTAAAAGTATTTAATTAATTCTTATCCATTGAAGTTGATAATAATAATCGATTTGCTAATAAGTGCGGCTTATTTGTAAAATGCTCATTTACTTCAATATTATGCAAGAATAGAGGTCGATTCTGGAAGACTGATGATCAGTTGCGTAATCCCTATTTTAACCAAATTTTTAATGTGTACTCAAATTGATGCATAAATAATAAGCAATAGTTCTCAACTTTAATTTAAAAATAGTTCTTAAATTGCTACAATATTGTGGAAATATTCAAAACAACTCTATGCCTTTTGGTAAAATATTTGCTCTATGTCATTTATACCGTGTGATCTAAAATATAAAATTTAGATAGGGAGAGGCTGTGGAAAACAAAGTCAGACTCTTACTTAGCTTGATTCAGATCTGTTAGTTTGACATGCTTTTTTGACTCCTGTCAAATTTGTTGGTTAACCGTTTTGAAACAGTGAAAAAAATCTGTATATCTATTCTTCGAAACTTTTTGACAGTACGATAAGCCAGTTTCTTGAGACTAATGACCCAAAGAGTTTGTGCGTACATCATTCAACATTTGCTATTACGTTTTCTGTCTTGATGGTTAGCCTACCAGTGCCTTTCTTGTGACCCACACGAAACCAATGTCAAACAAGGCGTTGAATCAATTTCTTTGTTTTTCATAGTTTCCTCTTATGTAAATAATTGTAGAGTATTAATAGCAATGCCTAAAAAGTTGAACCGGCAACATTGTCATTGTCTGGGAAAAGAGAATGTTAAATAAAATAGGTTTTGTTATCGCACTTTGTACTGAATCTTCTACTAACGTAGATTTCGTACTTCTCTGTGATAACAAGCATTTGATAATAGCGGGAGTTGTTGGGATGATAAATCAATGGTACAAAATGTTACGTCAAATTTTAAATCTGACATGAATCTGCAACCAACCTAAGCCAATGAAATTTCCAGAGAGGATTTTTTGTGAAACCAATATAATGTAACAGGTGGTGGTTTTTTAGTTTATGACATAGTGCCTAATAAAATCAGCACGGCCGTTGACCTTCAGACATCATGTAATTTGAAAGTGATGTTTTTTACTGCTACTTTATTTTTTATTGTCGCCAAAATAACTCTGTGAGGTTTAATTCTGGGTAGGAGAACGTAATACTACATGCTCATGGCTTTCCATTAAATTATCAATTTTGTAGTTTTTATGTTGCTTTTTATGTTTATTTCATTATACGATAAACTTGAGATTTTAATAAAACGGTTGAAATTATGATGTTTTTGCTGTGTAGAAATTGGATCATTTATTTTTTTCGATTGTTTGATGTTGATGCGAAATTTAACTGTTCATTATGGTAAGGGACATTATCAATAACAATAGAATTTTTAGATAAATGGCGTATTAGGTAATGCAGCAACGACGCTGTAGGACTATCGCAAAAAATTGACGTTATGTCAATAAATCTTTTAAATTGACGGCTTTATACTTATCGTGTTCTTTTATAATACACTGCAGCGATATTTTGGATTGGTTTTTTTAGAGCTTTAATAATTGCACTTATTATTTTACTATATCAAACACTATATAATTTAGTTAAAGAAAAAATTTTTTAAACAAAGATTTAAAGTTTAAATTAATCAACTCAAATTGGTAGCAAGTGCTTAATTTTTTCTTTTTCTTTTTTAGAAATTACCTGCAAGATTGTCCCAAGAAGTTCCATCGACTTTTGCAACAAATAATTTAACTCAGAAAAAGGTAAATCAAGATTGAAAAACGGTCAATAATAGTAATATTTTTTATTAAACATTTTGAAATTATATTGATAAATATTTATCATAACTGAAAGAATTTACAATTTTGTGTTTTCTTTTTTAGGAAGATGCAATCACGCCATTGGGATCTTATACTCAATTCAGGAAAGCTATTCAGCTGGAAAAACAACTAGCATTACAGAATAAGTAAGTATTTATTTGACAAACTAAGTTAAAATGCCGTTTATTTATCTTATTTCTGAGCATATTAATATGCGTTAGGTTTTGATTTCACTCATGCTTCTAAGAAATAGCACCCTGAACAGATAACAAATTTGTGGAATTATATTATATAATTACTATGCTCTTGGAACAGGTTATAAGAAGGAAAATCTATAGCATGATAGTAAAACACATTTTAGTCAGAATTTGATCAAAAGCTTTAAAAATACTGTTATTATTATTATATATGCTATTTATTGAATATCATTTAATTGGTGTAGCTAAGAGGGTTGTAATAATTTATAGATCTTCACCCATTCTAAACATGCAACGCAAACCAGTTGGGGGTGGAATTGGTGGTGGTAAAAATTCTGCGAATAGAAATCAACCGCGACCTAGGCAGATGCGAGGAGGTCGAACTAATTCATTTGTCACTAATTCATCAATTGATGAAACTTTGAAGAAAATTCAGCAGCAACAACAAGCGCAAAACAGTGAGCAACAAAGACCGCAGATGCAAGATGATCGACATCAATATTTGATTCAACCCCAGAGGCCACATGACGGGAAGCAAGCGCCAGGAAGACCTTTGCCTCCGCTTTTACAAACTGCGCAAATTGAAAATATTATAGGTAGGTTTATTATTACCAATTTGATTGTTCACATATTTTTAATTTAAATATTCTCTAGCCAACACACCCGTGCATGATGAATATTCGAACTCTATTCGAATGCTGGTTTTATTGGAGAGTGGAGAACAAAGACTCATTACATTTACTCTTCCAAAAGAACCCTGTACTATACAAGAAATTCTGGAGCAAGTGAATGTACCTTTTACAGCAGATACTCCAATTCGTCTTACTGAAGCTAACTCAAATGGCTTGAATTATGTTGTTGCTGTTGGTAATGTTCCTGGATTTGGCGGAGAAGGACAGGTATTTACATAATTGTATTATTTTGTTGCTTAATCGGAGATGACTGTTTGTTTGGATTAATTTACATCCATAGCTTTGATTATGAATTATTGACAAATGTTTTTTTAAGATGTGCGAAACGTTTATTATTCCAAAATTTTGTGTTAGCAACTTTATTAATGAACCTGACATGCGATGTGGAAATGTCATATTTGACTTGTTTGTGACACATTCCCGTTGTTAGAAACCAGTATGTAATAGTAATTAGACAAATATCCTGTGATTTTTTCAATTTACATTTAAAATTGGCAGGCTATGACTTTTTTGGCGAGACAAACTCATCGAAAACGTATGGCGTGGCTTATGTCAACAAAGTTTGGACATAGGCAAGCAAAACCGGTTATGATTTTGATATTTTATTACCTGTAAATTATTTTTTAAAATAAATTTTAAAAGTTTTTCCAATAAGTAAATACTTTTTCTGATTAGGCACCTCAAGAAATGCAAGCTCCAGATTCTACCGTTTACATCGCTCACAATTCAGCGGATTTGATAAACGCATCACAGACTTTTTCTAATGAAACCCAAATAGCACTTAACGAACTTGAAAAATCGTCTGAATCAGAGTCTGAAAGTTTGAAAGAACCTCTCTCACCACCAAAGCTTGTTGCTGGACAATTAGCCTTATGTCCAATATGTGGATATTTGAATGAAGATTTCAATAGGTGTTTACGTTGCAAACGAAAATTACCAGATAATGTCAAAACAATTGCAGCACCACCTCCTGGAACTAAGAAGATCGATCATCGATTATTACTTGTTGAAAATAAGAAGGCTATGGCGCAAAAAAATCAAGGTATTTTTAAAAGCGACTGAAAGTACAATTTTAAGATTATATATAAAACAATAGTTCTAAACGTGTTGACGTTGTATGTCTTTCATTTATAAGATTTTGCAGAAATTTTATATTTAAAGTTTGTTACAGTGTGACACAAGGCATAACCTTATCTGTTTTATTTGAAACGAATGTACTTCAAAATAAATAACAAAAAATGCGAAACAAAACGGTTTATGTGCTTAACCAGCCAAACCGATAATGGGCATAGTTGTATCTTCTTGACAGTCTATTAAAAAATAGATTTAATGAGAAAGTATAACATAGCATGTTTGTACCGAAACAGATCACCTCATAGTTGTATCCAGCACACTGACTCTCATTCCTCTCATTCTTAAGTGTTACTGATGAGAACTAATGAACTTGAAACATATTTGAGTCTAGTACTCATACTGATAATTTGTATTAAATGAGAATATGTGCTTTTTTTGTTACTATTAGTCATCTGATAATAATGACTATATTAAAAAAAATTGTTGATTTGTTCTAATTGATGTTTTTTTTGTATTTGTGATTCAGGAGTACCTCGCTTAAATCTACTACCCAAAAAAAGAGCAGTAAAACCAAAAGTTTTGGAGTGTGAAACAGTAGTTGTCAGTTCTGACGAAGAAGAAGAGTCTGATAAAGGAAATGTGGTTACAAAAGTAAGTATTTTTCGTTACAAGATAATTTATTTAGATTTTACGTTAAAGCCAGCCATCTCATTGTTCGAACTTTTTTTATGTACATAACAGTAGTTCATTAAGGCGCATTTGTAAGTCCCGAGAATTTAGTTTAACATTTTATTAGATTATTTATTTAAACTTATAGGGGCATCACAAAGTATATAAATAAATAGTACACATTCATCATCTCACTTCATTAGACCTACTTCTGTTAAGGGGTGCCGATTATTGACCAAATGCAAAATTGTTCGTTCTTCCTGAAATAAAGTGCTTGAGATCGTAAATAATCATTATTGAAATATTTACAATTTTATTTGTTCCGAACCTTAACTCATCAGAATTTAAAAATTCCATTTTCTGTTTGCAAATTACCGTTCAATAGTACCACCATGAAATTGAGGAATGCATTTGATCAAAAACTTTGCAGTTTTTTGGCTTGCTTTAACGTTATGGTTAAAAAAAATCATACAAATAATACAATTGCATTTTTTTCTGTTTAGAAAAATGTGAGTCTTTTGGAGAAACTTGGTGCTTCTGTCACAATTAGCCCAATTTCTAAGGAACCCTCAAATTTAGACATACAAAAAGCAGAGATTTTAGTGAATACAAAAGGTAGGTGGACAGCTTAATCAATATAATATATAAATTAAGTATCAGTGAATTTATTGTAGAACGTTTGTCATTGACAAAAATATATATCTCTATACTGGTTTTGGCTATTTTGAAACTAAAATCAGCAATTTTAGTGACCTTAAACCATTTTTGAACCGTGAGTATCACTTTGCGCTAACAAGCACTAAACCAGACTTTACTGCGCTATCTAAAAACATCACTATTTGTTAGCAATGAAATTTGTTTTTGAATTCGGTTCCAGAATGGTTGTAAAGTCTATACTAATTGCCAAATACTTTTTAAATATTATATTTTTAAATTAAATAATATTCTTTGCGGCACTGTTATTAATGAGGAAGGTATTAAATTGCGTTAATTAATTTCAGAAAAAGTGCCAGTTCCAGTCGATGAAGTGGTCTCAACTCTTATTTTGTGTAGAACCGTTCGCATTGGTTCTTATAGGTTTGTTCCTGCGGAGCCTGTAAGTATAAAAAAAAATAATCAATGGCTTTTTTGTTATTAGATAATTTGTAATTTAAGGTTCGAATTGATTCAAATGGGATTGTTATTAAAGTACCCCATCCGAAGCTTGACAACACTATTAAAATAATAAGAGTAGACTGCCATGATATGATAAAGGTTTTAATCAGTTTCCAAAAATCGCTTCCCGTAATTTTTTATTATTTGGTGCCGAGCGTTGGTGTAGCAGTTCGTAATTGTTTAGACTTGTCACAAGGTGGCGATTATTACTTTGATCCGTTGTCAGAAACTGAAGAGGCTTACAGAAGAATTACTCTGCTTCCGGAAGCGGTTTCTGATGAGAGTAAACAAATTCTTCAAACAATTTATAACAATTATATGATATTCGAAGAATTAACTTATAAGGAAGCAAATGATATTTTAATTAAAACTTGTCCTAAAGAATTGACAAAATCGGTTTTGAATTATAGGTAATTATGAATTTATTTATTCTTTTAAATGGTTTTTTAATAAAATGTTTATTAGTGTTTCAGAAATTAAGCCTATACTAGCTTACCCACCAGAGGGACGAGGACGTATAACTATAAATACAGAGGATTATATGTGTCTTGGTTCTGATCAGTTTTTAAATGATGTGATAATTGATTTTTATGTAAAGTATTTAGTTCATAACTTGCCGAAGGAACAGCAAGAAAAAATTCATGCTTTTTCTACGTTTTTTTATAAAAGATTAACAACCAAGCCACTAAAAGCTTCAAGAAAATCGCAGCCTGCTGAGCTAGATCCAAATTTAACGGCAGCTGAAAAACGACATTGTCGTGTGAAAACTTGGACCAAAACGGTCAATATTTTCGAAAAAGATTTTATTATTGTTCCTATTAATGAAAATTGTCATTGGTTTTTGGCGATTATATGCTATCCAAATATGAATGGCAGTCATACAATTGATGGACAACCAATAATAATTGAAACGAGATCAAAGAAAAGTATGTAATTTCTAGTAACAAAATTTTTTTCTTTGGCATTAACAAATTATTAATATTATCTTTAGAAAAAGCAGCTCCAGCTACAAAAGAAAAGAAACGGGAGGCTCAGTCAATAATGTGTGAAGAACCTGATTTGAGTGACAAAGATGAAGCAGAAGGAGATGATAGTGAATTAGATTCTGACGATTCTGAAGAACATCCTCCAACTCCTCTTTCGGTTGAGAATAATAGTAACCGACCAGCAATTAAACAGTAAGATACTATTTTTTTCTTTGATAATTGAGCACTGCGTTTTGTTGACAATCTTGAAAACTATTGAATTCTTATGATTGATGAGAGACTTATTTTATTAATATTGTTGCATGATTATGGTATTTGAAATAAAAGTATGATTTGCTATTTTTGCCCGAAATTTTAAGATTCACCGAGCCGATACAGGTTTCGAGCGCATGTGTTAATTTAAGCAATTTTGGACTAAAATGACAATCATATATCTATTTCAGTTAGTATACTAATAAGAGAACTAAGATCAGTAAGTCTGTCTGTCAGCGGGTCAAAACATTGACACAAATCTGTAAATTTTGTGCTTGATTTTGATATAAAACGTCAAACTACCAAATCAAATTTGACATGAGATTATTCTCAGTAGCGACAACATGACGAAAATGCATAAACCTAAAAATCAATGAAGTCTGACGGTTTGCTTATAATACTGAAATTTTATCATCTAACACGTAAGTGGTAGAATATATAAATTGATTATTAATAACACCATAATGGCGGCTGATCATTGTGAAATTACGTCCATTAGCAGGGTTGCCATGCGTTTAATATGTGTTGATTGACATAACATTTCTAACCTATTTTTGTTATTTATATTGTTTCTAAAACAGTCCAGTTTAGCATACATTAGAAAACATTTACCCATGGTTTACTTACATGTTTGGCAATACGGTTGATCACTTGAAACGTTTGAAAAGTAAAAAATATGCGTTAGATGGTCATTTTCGAAAAATTCTAATTGGATTAGGCTGTGATTTAGAAAAGTTTGTTGGCAGCACTGAATAATCAATCAAGCGTATCTATAATTTCTGGCATTATATTGCATTGATCATCTTTATTAGATCCTAAACTATAAAATAACCACAAAGTTACTTTGACATTTTAATTTTTAAACTATGTTCCATTCAGTGCTGCAAACTACAAAAAAGTCATTACCTACCCTGACTAGAAAATTTTTGAAAATGACCTACTTATTTTTTTTTAATTTATTTTATTAATTTCAGTGTTTCCAACTGAAGTAAATTTAATGTTTAAGTGTTGCCACACATCTGACTGATTATCAATGTTGCCAACCGAAAATTGTCGGCCATTTTGTTTAGAATACCAGTGCTGCCAATTGTATTTAATATTGAACACAATGTTACCAACTAAATAAATATTCGATTTTCTTCAAGGATTTGACATGTAAAACTTTTTTTAGGCCCTGTATTTTAATATTTGACTCTTTGGCGGGAGCAAGTAGAAGCCGAGTTGTGGCGACCTTGAGAGATTATCTAACTTGTGAATATAAAGCCAAATTAGAAGTTGAGAAGAATTTTACAAAAGACGTAATAAAAGGAGCTTGTCCTAAAGTACCTCAACAAACGAATTTTACTGACTGTGGTTTATATCTTCTACAGTATGTTGAACATTTTTTTAAGGTTTGTTAATAATTGTTTTAATTTGATTTATGATATAATAGATTTGTTTGTTTATTTAGGATCCGATTAAGGATTATTATATACCAATTTCACTATTAAAAAATTGGTTTGAGGAGATTGTCGTAACACGTAAACGTGAAGATATCTCCTTGCTAATCCAGTCTTTGATGAAAGAAGGTGGAAAAGATTTGAACATTTTGCCTGATGTAATTTTTCCAACTTTGAATGGGGAATTGACGGAGCGAGCAATCATGGAAAATGATAATCGTTTTGTAGATCCAGATGAGGAGGATGAAATGATGGACGAGGAAGACGACGACGATGATGATTATGCGCCAGAGAAGAAGAAAAAAGCTATTGAGAAAAAATGCCAAGAAATGAACAATTCAACCGGTGAAAATGAAAATGGTATCGGTTCGTCTGTTGTGTACGAAGAAGAAAGTACGTTGAAGCCATCTAGTGAAAGTGTGACAACAAGTGGAGAAGATTTTGTAGAACAAACTGTTACTGATAATTCTCCATTGAAACCTGATGTCAGTGAATTACCAAAACTTCAGAGTAGCAAAGATACTTTATCATATCTTAAAGCAAAGCGTATACTACGGCATAAAAATAATATTAGTGATGGCGCACCCGATCATAAAAAGCTAAAGCAAGATGGCGATCCGTGATTTTTTAATTTATTTTTGTCTATATTACCACAATTATTTTGTATGAATTTCAATACCTAAGTAATTAGATTTTTTTAATTAAATTACATTTGAGTACATTATGTTAGTAATCAGTTGTTTTCTAAAAGTGTTTGTATCACAATGCATTGTGCTTGTTGAGCAATAAAGAAATTCGCATGATAAGGCATGGTCGTTGACTTTAATTGCTACCAAATGTAGTATATGCAGTGCCCCAAATAAAGTAAAAACTTGTAACCCTATTAGTTTCTTAAATGAGTCTATTGGCAACACTGAGTGCACTGCTCTTACCTGTAAATAAAAAACAAAATAGCTACAAGCAATGTTGCCAACTGGCTAGATTTTTTGTTTAAATACACATACTACAAGTTGCAAACAAAAGCACAAAGTTTATTAACAATTTGTAAGTTAGTTAACTCTCAAGTAAGTTTAGATATATGTGCTTTGACATTTCTAGTTTATTATGTATCTATACTATCTGTTGGTTACTGTTCTCATAATAAAAGTATAGGTAGATAATGTGAGTTGAACATGTTGGTAACAGTGATTTTTGACGTCTGTCAAATTTTTTTTTACAAATTGACATTTCTTAATTGGAACTGGCTGAATAGCCTAAGCAGCTAAGGCCAAGGTCATAGAAGAAGAAGAAGAAGACATTTCTTAAATTTAAGAAGTTTATGTGATCAGAATTTGAAGAATTTTTATTGATTTATTTTGGGCTTATCGTAAGCGGTGTTATAACATACACATAAATATAAAAATGTGGACGGACCATAACACTAGAATAATAAATTTGTGAGGTGAGACAGTAATTAGCTTTCTTCTTAAAATGTGGCGTATTAGGTTGAATAATTTATAAGTATTGTAAAAAAATTCAATTATGGTAATTGGCGCATAAATAAGTATGGGTAAATTTAGTGTTTCTCTTGGACCTTCTACTCATTTTTAATAAATTTTGTTTATAACATTATTTTTATTATTTATTGACTAATATGCTAATATTTACGACATTTGTCACTTTGAACAAAAGTAAGGTTATGAGGTTGACTACGTTCAACCTCACATTTTAATGTTCCTTCTATTGTTTTTCAAAAAAAAGCACTAGACAGCGTTGTCGCTTATAATTTTGTAAAAAATTCCAGTTAGTTAACATTAACAAAAAGTGAACCGTCGCGCAGGACTTTTGTGGTATGCATAAAAAAAGGGATTGCGACAGGAATTGAATATGGCATAATGTAAAAATATAATATTACTGACTTTATCTTGAAAATGATAACTGTTTCTTTAATAATCATATATTTTTTATAAATGTAATTATTTTAAAATTTATTTCCAATTGCCACAGCTCAATAGTTTTAATCAGTGACTCAGTTAAATTCAATGTTGCTTCTGACGTATTACTGTGATAATTGATCAATGATAACTGAACGACTCAAGTATCTAACCTCGGTAATTAATAGTGTTTTGCGTGTAACAGTTTATAGAGTGCTTTTTTAAAGTAGTACAAATTCCTATTTAAAAAAAATGGTAGTTTTAACTAGATACAGCGCATAACGCCAAACAAAAAATTTAAAACTTATTAAGAACTCTTCTGATCATTTTGCAATTTCTAGCGGTGCCAGTGACGTACCATGACCGCCAAGATCTAGTTTTGGCAACACTGAGAAATTTAGTTTTATAAAACTTGTTTGTAGTTATTTTTAGTTTTATTTATTTTCTTAAGTTTAATAATCCAAAGAATCATCAGTGTTAATACGTCAAATGTCAACTCACGAACACTTATTAACGACTTAACGGAGGTGGTGTTTTGAAAACGGAAAACTAAAACAGAAATCATTGCCGTTGGAATTACAGTGTTCAAATGTATAGAAAGTAGAATAGGATGTGGGATTCTCGGGGTACATCCACCTAAATATAGAGGTGATACAAATTAGCTGTAATCTCTACGATGTATCGCAATCTTGACAGTTTCGCAACTGCTGTTTGAGATTGATAAATCAACAAGGGTTTAAATAGATAAAATTAAGTAATAAAAAAGGGGAACCCCACTGAGTGATTATTGTAAGCTTTCCCCAGGTTTACTGTCATCATAATGGGCCAATTTTTGTCGAATACAGTTGACGACGACGATTCCGATTGTGATATTAATATGGAAGAGCCTTGTGAGGATATGAAAAATTGTTTGTCAGAAATCCAAAACGATGCTGGTAGGATCTATATAGAAAAATGTAACAAAATTCCTTATTAACTGCTTTTATTAATAATCTTAGATATTTGTTTGGATTCTGCCACTGATACTTCATTGGATTCCTCAACTTTTTCTACAAAACCATTGACGTTAACACTGAACCAATTGTCAGAAATAGATGATGAACTCGAGCTCTATGAAAAGGTTAGTGTATTAAAATTGACCAAAACGTCCTCTTGACTCCTTTAAAAGAAGGTTTTTTTTGTACGCATTTGTATTTAGTAATTAGCTGTACAATTTCCGTTTGTATGATCAGTTTTAAGTTTGAACGCTGGGAAATTAAATGGTGACTGTTTAGTACAAGTTGGTAGCCACTGATCTGGTAAACCATAGGCAATTTATCGTATAGTCTTGGGCCATTTCTATTGAAACACCACCTACCTATTGATTATCATACCAAAAAAACTGACAAATTCAAGCAATTAATTTTGCGTGTCAATAATAAATTACAAACAAAAATTAAATCACAAACCAAAATCGATTGTGAAATCAAAAGTATCTACCAGTTAGATCTGAAATTATCGAAAAACTAACGCGAAAGTTGCCACTGCTGAGCAAAAACCTAAATATTTACCTCTTTATAAAAAAGGCGGCGTTTACTGCAAGCAAGGCTACTTTACAAAAGGCGAAACCTAGTTTATGAAAATAACAAACCTTAATACAGATTTCCTTTATGACTAAAATTTACAAAAAGTAGGAAATAAGAATTTATTTATTCAATTTTATTTTATTCGGTGACACAAAACCGTCATTTCAGCAAGACGAACCCTTTATGATTTTACGGAAATTAACTGTAAAATTTTATATTACATTGCTTATTCAAAGCAAAAATTATGGTTTAAACTCCATACGCTTGTCATCTAGAGTGAGAGTGTTAACGTTGGTCCAGGCGAAAGTCATCAGCACATAATCCTTACTGAGCTTCAAATGAAAATTGCCGATTTTTTAGCCTTTTAACCACCATTCTATCAATGATTATAATTGTTTTAGGTAGCATTGGTATATCTTTTGTGTCTCGACCCCAACGAAGCTTTGGAATTGTCTACACGTCTTTTGTCTGGGACGTCAGAAAAAATTTTATACAATTGGGGCTATCATCAAAACATTTTGGGTCAGAAATGGCAAGAGCAACTTATTGAAGCGTTAGCAGTTATACAAAACTACAAAATTTTAAAAACTCTAGGTTTTAAACGTGATGATTTACGAATTCGATTCTCACCTCATTTATCATTTATGTCCTTCTCTATAAACAAAATTAGAAAAGGATTGTATTTAATGCTTTGCGAAGGTTTTAATAATAAAGAGCAGGAGAAATTCCTACAAGGCGTCTGTTTAGATTTTGACAGCAAGGGTTTTAAGTTCAAGATGCTGGAATCAGCATATCTAGAACTATTTTTGCTATATTGGGAAACAATAGGCTACATTAAAACAAACAGTTTTAAGAATTTATGTGGGGTCTTAAAGAGAATGGAATTGTTTGAATTAAGTGAAAGCGTCAAAAGTCTAGTTCCCGAGGAATCTAATAACACTTCAGATATTGGACTAACTCCATCCGGACATAATAAGAATAATAACAAGGGAAAAATGTCATCGGATACGTATGACAGAATATTAAGTCGAACAACTAGTTTAGCAGAACTTGTTTCAATGCCATCGCTAGCTTCCGATAATGCAAATTTCATGGACGATAATCGATACTTTATAAATCCTAAAAATCCAGGTCATTGCTTGATTATTAATCAAGAAAACTTCCATCGAGAAATAGATCCCAATTTTGCAGTAAGTATACTTTTTTATAATTTTACTTAAAAAGAACATCATTATTTTTTGTTTATGATGCTCCCACTCTCGTCGACTTTATCGTCAAAGAAAGAGGAGATTAATCATTAGGTCGGATTTGTTGTTAAGAGCATCTAACGAGTCCAAAACCGGTATTGCGCGGTGATCTTTGTCGGGATGATTCATCTTCTCACACTTTAACACCTATAGTCAGATAAGACATTAGACAGCTCCAGCATTTGATAGTGTGTTAAAGTGTTCTAATTTGTGTATATTGTTGCTATATAGGTTTTATGTTGATACTTAAGGCTACACCTATTGTTTTATAGATTTTACTCCCATCTAAAGATGTTAAACTTGAGGAACGTTCAGGAACTCAAAAAGATAAAGAACAATTGGAAAATACTTTCAAAAGATTTGGTTTCACAGTTGAAATTGTCAACAATTTAATACATACAGATCTGATCAAAAAAATTGGAGATACTATTGAGAAAATACGCGATGAATCTAGTTTATTTATTTGCATTTTATCTCATGGAGATGAAGGTGAGACATTTATTAATGTAATAATATTAAAGTTCTACAAGTGTTTCTTATACAATTTTAGGAGTAGTTTATGGTGCAAATTCTTGCAAAGTTTACGTCAAAGCTATACAAAACTTAATGTGTTCAAGGAACCGTAAGCATTTGAATGATAAACCTAAAATACTGATTCTACAGTCTTGTCAAGGCAATAGGTGTCAAAAAGGTTGATTTGCTTTAGATATATTTTTATTTTTTTTTAATTCTTACAATGTAGTTACACCAATTGATGAAGAAGAGGAGGACATAGCCACAGACGGCCCTTCATCTTTCTTTAACAACGAGATAGTACCTCCCAAAGCGGATTTATTTACATTTTGGGCTACAGTTCCAGGATTTGGTGCTATTCGTGACCGAAAAAAGGGAACATGGTTTATACAAACTTTGTGCAAAAAAATGGAGGAGTTAGGCGATCGGTAAAAAGTTTGAATAGTACTTGAAAAGATAATTTATGTTATTCTATTTCAGAAAACATTTTGAAGACATTTGTACAGCTATTAACTATGAAATAAGTAGTAAAAAATGGGTTCAAAGAACAGAGCAAGTGGCTATGGTTCCTTTAAAAGAAACAACACTTAGAAAAGCTCTCTACTTACCACAGATACTAAAAGAGTGAAAATTGCGATAATTGTAACGTACGTTCAGAACTTATTTAGATCTACTCTTGTTGCTTAATTTAGCTTGACAGATTTTTATTGTCTTCGATAGTATGATTGCCGACAAATGTCAAGGCTCACCTATAATATCCTATGTTTCTGCGTATAAACTAATTAAAAAACGAACACACGTTCCAAATTCCATAGCAAGAGTCGATTCAAATAATTTATGAACGCACAGTATACGTCCAAAGCTTATTTGTGATTGTTTTTAAAATAAATTTTATTACTGTTTTTTCACATTGATTGCTTCAATCTAAAAATTTTAACCCATTTCAGAATTTTAAAAAATAGTGTGCTCCCCTCTCGAACATTGGCTTCTTATTCTCATTTATATTTTGTATTTAGCTTTGTTGCCTATTCTAACTGAAAAGCTTTTTGACGTTTTGTCAAGAATTCAATTTGCACTTTGGCATTGCTAAAGTAAGATTTCCATGGCTTGCCTAAATTATGTTTTTTTGAGAAAGCACGATTATGTAAAGTCTATTTTTTTTTTAACATGAGTAACCAAATCTAATAACTTTAGTGACTTTTATGGTGTGTCACGAGCTTTCAACTATGAACATTTTTGCATTGTAAGGAGGATATTATTGAGGTGATATAACTATTAAATGTCACAATCACAAATAACAAAAACAGTTCTTGTCAAGTTAATGTTGAAAACGGAATTACTCAAAGAACGAACAAAAATTTATTGTAAATGGTAGGTAGAGGAAATATTTATGAACAACAAACAATTTGTGAACAACACAACTATTCTATTATAAATTCAAGTAACTGAAAGAAGTGACAATAAAATTCAAATTTCGCTGTCAACAAACCTCAATTTTGAGTCTATAGTACCAACTATCCAAAAAGATAAAAGCAAAATAAACTAGTCAGAATCAATTGCTACCAATTGCAATTATGAAATATTCCTAATGGTTACTCATGTTAAAAAAAAATAGACTCTAATACTCAAACTCAACGTTGTGTTCATAAAAATGGGTAATTAAAACCATCGATAAAAAAGCAGTCTTTATTAATTGTAAAGATATTAATACTGACTATAACAATGAGGTAACAGGGTTGAGTACTGAAAATCACGTTTCTGTCTTTCTATAATCTCTTTTAGAATGCAACCAACTCGCTAATCCAATGGCTATATAAGCAACGCTAATAACAATATGGTAGACTCCATAGACGAAATACTGGTCGCGTGGTGGTAGGGCAAAGCCTACGTTTTTGGTGACAACAACAGCGGTTAAAATCGATTGAAATGCTAAAGCTAGAAATGTATTGACTCCAAAAACTAGTCCATATGAATCATCGTTGATTTTTTTAGCTATTTCTGCGCTAGCTACAGTAATCATAAAATGGTAAAGTCCTCCGAACACTACATAACAAATATAACTTAAAACAACGTATTTAGTTCGCGAATTATATAACAAAATAAAACCGCTCATTAAAGAGCATATGGTCAAACTTAATTCTCCATTAACTTTCCAATTAATCTTTAAAATTCCAGCTAACAGCGCTCCCATAAATCCTAAAACAGTTAATATTGATTCCACAGCTCCATTGTATCTTGGCATATTTGGGTTATCCTGAATCTCATGCCAAAGTACTTGCATGTAACATTGAACTTGAATGAAACCGCAAGTGGAAAGAGCCCACCATAATGACCATTTCAAAACATACATATTTTTAAATGATTGCACAAAATGAGTCCTCATAAGTTTTAATGCACCAATGGTTTGACGAGTGAAGCGTTCCTCGTACCCGATTTGGCGGTGGAAGTATACACTTTTTTGAACGGACGGCAATATGAAACTCCATATAGTAGCTGCTATCATCGCTAAAACAACATTAAACTTGTGTAATAGGTTATTATTTGCGGTTTACTCGCGGTTATATATGTTACACATCAAAAAGCAACACGGCTGTAAGTTTACATGCAAGATTCTGTTTTATCTGATATCGGAAAATTATAAATTAAAAGCTTTGTAAACGTTTCAATACCTGAAAAAGTGATATAATTTAAGCCACGGTAGTCTATGCATTCGAGGGATATTAAGAGCTGAGCTAGTATTCCGGACAAGGCTCGTCCCGCTAAAATAGCAGCTCTAGTGTGAGAGGTAACTTGTTGGTAATAATCCTTTTCAACTTTCGTGTAAATGTAGGTGTAGTAAGCAACTTCTGCCGCCATAAATGTTCCATAAAAAACCTACAAAATAAGTTTTATCAATTACGTGATCGTGGGCATGTATTTTATATTAGTAATTTAAAACCAAAAGCATTGGGCATTTGTAATTTCTTGTTATTAATGGAGATGGTGCATCAAATGCAATAAATTTTGATCAATGTCAGTAAAAAAGTATTCATGTAAGCTACAAAAAAAAAGAAACAAGCAAAAAAACTTCTAAAATAAGTTTTCGAAATAGAAAAAATTACAGCAAAATTTTGTTGAAATAGGTAAATTGGGCTATATGAAAACGTCAAACATTATGACAATTTAAGTATTGCTTACAAAAAATAGGGATAACAATCATTACAAAACAAAAGTTAGGTTATCTACGTGACATTTTGGACATTAGTAACCAGTTAAACCTGACCTGACCTGACTTAGTTATTCTATGAGTTAAACACTATAAAACTTTTAAAAAATTAACGTAACCACAACATTTTGCTGTACTAGTTTTCATGAATGTGATAATACACTAAAAATAATCACAAACATTTCTGCATTTAAAAAATTCAACAAGTAATATATTTTAATAAAAAAGGTGGCATAACGACGAATTGTGCCCAACTGATTCCATAGTTTTCATCTATCAAAAAAAAAAAACTCCAAAAGAACTGAAAATGATCTCGCTGTATATAAAACTCTAGCCAATCCAGACATGATTTTCTACTTATTATGCAACTCTATGACAGAAATAGTGATGTTATAAATGTCAAACCAAAATAGCGGTAGAATTCAAAGAATTTTATATGAAAAACTCGTAGCTAATAACAAAAAGGTGTGCAAATTTAATAACTGATGCGTACTTACCTCAAGTACTTGCAAAGCTGGTAAACTCTTCGTCCACAGCAACATACTCCAGATTATAATTCCTGTAACTCCCATTAGTATAATAAGCGGTTTGTACCTGCATAAATCGGTAATAAGAAAAGCTACAAAGGATAGCGCTAAGTAGCTGTAGGTTCCCACAGGATACACTTGCTCCATGACTTGCTGTGTTGTAACATTCCTCCATGGTCCAATTAGGAATTCGTAGACGAAAGGCTCTGAAGGACGTATTTCCTTTAGAAATCCAAAAATTGATAAAAGGAGCGAAATTTTGAACCATTCGTGCATGGTTTACGTTAAGTACAGTTGGTTGGAATCACGCTGTCGAATAACCACGGAGTGACCTTTCCAAGTTTTCGGTCGTATTTATTATTATTACATCACAAGTTGTCAATCGACAAATTGTTCTATTCAGACTTTTATGGGGTTAAAGGGATCACAATCGACGCATTATTTCAAACAATTTGCGGAGCGAAGCACTTAATGTTTTGAAGGTTACTTTAAAAGTAATGGATATTGTAATTCAGATGAACCTTGTGGAGAACGTGGATATCGATAATAATAAACCATGTTTACGTAAACCTTATCTGGAATTTTGTATATATTGCCCATTATTACATGGCATCACTTGAAGGTTTGTTGTTTTATTGCAGTAATTTTCCTGTAAATAATAAATATTTTTAAAGTTCGCGCAATATTTTAGTTGTAACTTCGCTTCAAGGTCACATCTTTCACTTTTTGAGAGCAGCGCCATCTTCCATTTCTTTACACAATGAACAGATGGTAGTGGAATCGTTGAACCAGGTTTTTAAAAATTAATTCCATTTTCCTCTGGAAAATTCAATGAAAATTGGATTTATTATTTAATTGACTGATTATTAGTGAACGTTTTAGTGAGAAAAGTGTAAAAAGAAGCGATCAAGTCGTTAATGAGTTCAATAATCCGGCCATGTTTATTGTAGACAAAACTCGAAAGTAGGCTTAGCGTTTGTGATTAGTTTTGACTAAAAATTGTGGACTTTTTTATGTTTTTGTGATTGTTTCGTGACTTCTTTCTGCAATGGATTCGTCAGATCGAGGTATGTAATTCATTTTGGGTCTTAAATCATCTGTTGCATTCAGAATCGAGTCACAAAGGGCAATGGCAAAGTCAGGGTCGTATCTGGTATCCATTGGTTCAGTGACCGCATTTTCAATCTAAAGCCCAAAATCTTTACCAATTGCTCCAAAATAAACCGAAATTGCATAATTTCTAAATTTAATCAACTGGGTTATCGCTGAAGATGGAGTACTGAAGATATACGATATACTACACTACACAACTACAAAAACAATCTAAAAATATGTTGTTTACATCGGTTCTACTTCCGTCAGTCTATTTTATTCTCTTTGATTCAAAACAGTTCAAACATTTTTATCTATGTCTATGATAAGGTTTTAAAAATGTTTGTACGTTTTAAGTAAAAAAATTACCAGTAGATGGTACTATATCATTGAATTTTAAATTTTTGTTGGCTTTTGCTTTCAAATATTTCATTTCAATACAATAACTCTCAAATTTCAAATGTTTGTCTCAATATTGTCAATTGGCTTTTTTTATTAGGCATGATAGAGTAATAAAGACTCTTTAAGGAGATCGGATGGCCCAAAGCGTTGCTAAATTGATACAACGGCAATATTATTTATAAAAATTTTATTTTTGGTACTTATACATGTATTCTTTATGAAAACGTCATTTTCACTTGTAGTGGCGAAAACACTTTTTCACTCTAGAACTGAAAGTAGGTATTCAAGACCTTCTATCAAACTTGTCAATTTTATTTAAATTGGTTCAATTTTGTTGTTAAATAGTAAAACATGAATAAAATTGAAAATATGTGAGTTTAAATTGATATAAGTTAAATAAAAATGTAAAAAAAAATTAAAAATAATTGATGCAGCGACATCTGCTGTCGACATGTACGCAATCAGCCAGCAGCGCCAACATGACGTAAGTTATTGTTTATTGTTATTTTTGGTTCTACTTTGTTGTTCTACCTGTAGACGGTAGAGATAAGGATCACAATCTCATATGGCCTTTCGGCTCAAAAAAATTTCCACAATATTTTGTTTTTGTGGCCCCTGTTTATTAACAGGGGCCACTTTTGTAACACAGAGTTTGTGCTCCTTATCTCTATCTTTCATAGTTCTACCTGAAGTGAATGATGTTATTGAAAACGAAAAGGGTTCGAAACCATAGATTCATCTTATGCAAAAGGATTAATTAAATAAACTTAATACGGGAAAATTATAATTTATTAGAAGTTAATGAAGAAATTATTGACATTTTACAATACATCGTATGATAACTTTCATATATCTGTTCTCAATTTAGTATTCACGGGAACAGAAACTGAGGCCCCTATTGTTACTCTTGCAATTGATAAATAATAAAAAAATTGATGGTCACTGCAAATTTATTCAAATCTGAATCTGTTGCAATTTACTGAGAAGTTCCAATAAGAACGAAACATGTTCAAGTTTATAGATATACATAGTTTGAATAAATCTTTTCATTGAAAACAAAATTAATGAGAAACACCAGTTCTAAATAATTACTATGATTGTAATATTTAATCTATTACTAAAAACTAGAAATAGAAAATTCAAAAACTGTTAGTATGTTTTTTTTTTGTTCGTTGAGTGTCCACAATACTCATCTCTGACTTATCACTTTATGTAGCAAAATTATTAAATTATTATATGATCCGTAAAATGATAACAATGTGACAAGTCTTTGCTATTTCTATTGAAACACCATCTGGCATTTGATTAAAAATCTATTTTTTTTAGCATAATGGGTTTCATTGTTAACAAAAAATGAATACTACAAGAAGATAAGGATCTATGTACTTTACTCGAAATTCGGGAACTAGCGGAGACAGTGACTAATAATTTATTGCCTGACAATCCGAAATAGCCTAACACAATTCAGAATGTAGTGAGGTTAATGTAGCAAAACAATTTTAGTAAGCCACTTATTAGACTTCTAATTTGGATTATTAAACCACTTTTCAAGCTACTTTCAGTTTAAAATTAATATTAACAGCATTCTTTATCATTCAAATAGAGTTTTGCTTTGACATACCTAAGCTCAGCTCTGAGGCTTTTATATTATAAGCGAGCAAATGCTCAATAGTCGTTATTTTATAATTTTTAGCAAATCTTTTGTGCATTATAGTTGTCTGTTTGTAGGAATAATAAAACCAGTATTTAATAAATGTATGTTTTGAGATGTGGAAACATGTTTCATACCAAAACAAAAACAAAAAATGCATTGAATAGAATTGCGAACATTACAGCTTTATCATAAATTATAGCATAACATTTTTTTCGATTTGTAGATTCCAAGGTTTGGATTGTATTTGTATTGAGAAACACGTTGTTTGTATGTAGAATATGCTAGGCAAGCAAAAAATAGTAGCAATAGTTTATGTAAACAAGTCTTTTTATTATAAGTTTTTATTTCTACCAAGTTATACCATTTTTGATTGATATTGCGGCATTTTTGAGAATTAAGCTTTTTTTATTTGATTTAAAAATTAAAATTACCAAACTGCAATATGGGAAAAACATTTAAAAAAATGGTGTGAAAATTGACTTTTATAGCGATTTATTAATACATACATAATTATTATTTAGTTATTAAAGCCTCTCAGACTTTTTTGTATGTACACCCACTGGACATTTTTATAAATTAAAAAGTCCTGATTTATGATTAGTAATGGTCCTCTTTGTCTAGTTGACCGCCGCCACATCTTTGTAGATTGTCACCGTAAATTCATCACATTTTTGACTCTTAACTTGAAATCGTCGATTATTTTCTAATTTTTAGTTTCCGAAATCCGTTTATCAAAGCATCGCGAATCTAATAACAAGAAGAAAAAAGGGATTTTTCCATTTATATCATTTTATTGACGTTTTGGCGTCAATCTGTAATTAAGAAAAAATTACCAAAGCTATTTTGTAGCATAATTAAAGATGATTAATGGAAACTTTCAAATTTTGTTTGACAATTACAAAGGAGTTTAATATAAAAAATCTCGTAATATGAAACACTGAGGTCTATAGTAAACACTTTTGAGATATACCATGCAGTGAACTTTATTGCTCTAATCCATCAAAAAGTTGACACCCAAAACCACAGTCATAAATTAAAAAACATTTATTGCAGACGGTTGTCTGTTCAGGGTAGGACATACTCAAACAGATTTTAAAATCTTACGAGCGAGATCTATCCTTTTATACATTGTCGAATTCTTTAAATTGAATTAAATGACATCTTGTGTACTTGTTGTAATTTTTTTTGAAACGAGATGCTCAATTATAATGGTTATTGGCAAAACAACCGTTGACAATCGACATTTTAAAAAATTTATATTTTATGTACTTTTAAGTCAACGATCTTTGTTCGAGCGAGACTACTTGAGTTCACCCTTGTTGTCGGTGGTAGTTATTATTTTCGAATGTTATTACGTTGTTTTTTGGAAATAAAACATACGAAATTACAATAACCATCCCGAAAGTTCATCAATAGTTATAAATGTTATTAGAATAGGAGCGCAATAAAATTTACTCCCGAATATTCGTACTATACCTAGTTAGTTTTGAATTTTTTTTAAATTTGTAGATAATTTTTTGATTCTTTTATTGAAGCACGTTATGAAACTATAGTTTATACTAAGAGATTTTTCATATGACTCTAGGTTTATCAACCTCTAGCGGACACAATATAGATTCAAAACCGTCTCACATTTAATGAAAATTTGTGTCAGAAATATAGAACTAAAAGAGTATTAGAATCTTCATGGTTGTTGGTTGTATCCATTTATCGCTATTTAACAACGTTGCTTTATAATGATCTTCATTTAAAACAGTATGAAAAGACTCACTGTAAACGCAGCATCTAACCTGACACAGTTGCAATATTGATCCATTATCCTTGACCTAATATCAGGTTTTTCAAGGCTATGTTCTACTTTTTTTGATGAGAAAACATAATTATTTATCCTTAAGCTTTTATGGAACATTTTCTGCTTTTAACTATGTATTAATATTCTGCTCAATAAAAACTTAAGCTTTTATTTGGATGAAACATTTCGGTATGATTAAATTGGCCTTGAAATGTCAGGGTCATTTAAAAACTATATTGATATTTCGGTTTTAATTCATATTGTAATGTTTTTTGATTGAATCGAGTGTTAACTTTAATGACGGTGCTTGTTCAATTTGATAGCGCATGGCAACGGTTTCTAATTTAGTTTTTATTACGAACGATTTATTACAATTGGCCAAAAGTATAATAAAAATTAATATTAAACTTATAGCGATCTAGTATATAGATTTTTTTCAGTGTGGTTTTGAAAGTCTCAGTAAAACTTTTGCTGATGAAATTGATATTTATATTAACGATATTACTTTCAGCACCTTGTGAATATGTAGCTTATTCTTGCATCTTCTCTCATCCAAGATATTTTTTTTTTCATTTTGTTACTGCCTTATCTAATTTAGCTGTTTTTAATTCATAATATCCACAGAAGACATACTAGAAGCGATACTTGCCAATCTTGTCATTATTCTAGTCGGACATGACGCTTGTGAAATTTGTCAAAGAATATAATAAATATAGCGCATTTCAGCTGTCTTGGCACGACGTCATTTGAGTTGTATGAATCAAGCACATTCATCAGACCGAAGTTCTCAAAATATTTAAGTTTTCTGATAAAATCACTACCAATGAATATTATTTTGATAAATTGGTGGAACATGATTTTTAAAAATCACAAGAAAAAATTTTTTCTAGAAAAAGATAACGGATTAAATACAGTGAAAATAAAACAATTAGTGCTTTTTTTTTAAAAAGTGAATTTTTAAAAATCATTATAGACTGAAGAAAATGTTAAGTATTTCTTATTGACTTAGGGCCATGATAGAAGTCGTATTGTTGCTCTTGGTCAACAATGAAATTTTCTGACCGTTTTTTTATGCAAGACTTGAACATTAAACTTTCACTCGTCTATCTTACATAAGAATATATTTTATTAGATATTGGTGGAAAAAAGTTTTACTGTGAACTAAAAAATTACTGTGATGTCTTGAAAGAGTAATTTTTAAGTGCAATATTAATTGTCATTCTAAAACCGTGACTTAGCTAAAAATCTGAGGACTTTTAGAGACAAGTTTGCGACTGTAGTTACAAATTTTAGTGTTAAACGCTCTGTTTTACAATATTGTTTATATCCAAATTTTTATGATTGATTGAAACCAGGCAGCTGTACTTGAAAATCTGATGTACTTGTAAAAGTTTTAAATATAAAAACTTAAAAAAAAGTTTTTAAAATTTTATAAGCTTGAGAATGATTAGTCGGAAAATCTATTTTCATTGTTTGAAATTTAAAAAAAAAATGTTTTACTTATCATTAAGTTAAAAATATATATAAAATACATTTTTCTTAAATTTTTCAACCGTACAAAACTTAAACAATTTTTAGATTTTGGCAGAAAAATTGAATTTGTCGTGGCAGATATGATCTTGACAATGTTTTTAATTAAAATAGTTCCTCCAAATTATGATAAATAATAAGAAAAATATTTAAAGGGACAAGAAGCAAAGATGTGGTAAGCAAAAAACGAAGAAAGCAAATTAAAAACAAAATGTTGTGTTTTTGAGGTGATCGTAGTGATTACTGGATATTCACGTTGTTTTTTGATTGAAATTAGCCATAGGGTGCTACAAAAACTGGCTTTTTAAAAACAGCTACTCCAGTGTTACGCTTGACAGGTAATATAATCAACTGACAACTTTTATGAAAAAGAACAAATAAATAGCTTTTATTATAACATTAATTTAATAATATTGGTGAAACATCAAGGTTACGAACTAAATTAGAATATAATTGTATAATAAATGTAAAATTGTAAATTAGTTGTTATTTAATGATCTTTTGTATAGTAGATAATGAATCATTAATGAATTATTAATGATTCACACTAGAATTATAAAACAAATTTTTTTGCGTTTCGTACCTATCAGAACCAATTCGCTTACGGATAGCTAACTTAAATTGAAGTTAAATTTTGTTTGGTTGACTAAAAGTCAGGTTACACAGAATGATGACACTACTCCAATAAATAATATAACGCACCACTAAACAATTATCACAAAATAGTAAAAACTGATCAGAACATTTAAAATATTTTTAAGCAGCATTTAGCACATCCTAAGATGACATGCTAACGTCCACATGTGAACATTTTCAATCATTTGCACATGTTCATAATTTTTGATTTTCAACCATATATTTATTCAATATATGGTTTTGTACACTGACTTTTCTAAAGCGTTTGATAGACTAGAGTCACTAGACCATGCGGTTCTGTTAAAAAAACTCTCTCGTTATGAATTATCCTATCGTCATTTTTGATCACATTATTGACTTCTTATTTAAGTTAGTAATTAAGTAGTAATTAATTGTTATAAGTCGATCGAACATCTTGTAACATCCACCGTGCAGTATTTTGGCTCTACTTTTATTTTTTATTTTTATCAATGACATTGTTGATAAGCTTGACGTCAGCAGTTTATGATAATTATACTGGCGACTTGAAAATACTTTGACGAATTGACAATATAAAGGATTTTGTCTCTCTTACGACGTCCTGAGATGTGGGTACCAACAATAAATTGTTGCTTAACGACGGTAATTAAGTTTTTTTTATAAACTGCTAAGATTATGAATCAATATGGAGTTAATAACACTATTTATGAACGACTGACGACAGTTTTATAGATTTGGGAGCGAATTTTTGACTTATTTTTGGTTCTACATATTGGGACTGTACGCGAATTGTATGGTTTTCTAGTTATAAGTCGCGTGGCTTTACTGATGAGAACACTTTTCAGATGCTCTACTGCGTCTATAATAGATTTAAAATTAAGTATGCAGACGCAGTCTTTCATTTTATGACATTAACATTTAACAATTTAAATTTGTTTGAACAGTACGATTATAAAAAAAATAAAAGATAAAGCTGCACTTTTTATGTTTGATGCAATAACTGGCATTATAGTTCAAAACAGTTGAAATGATTTTGATTTAAATTCTCGGTCTATAGTCAGTCGTTTACAGGTTATCATTTTTTTTCTGAATGGTGGATGGGTGTGTTCATCTTTGACAGGTCTTATCGGATTGAAGTTTGGTATTACGTTACTTCAATGATATTAGAAAAACAGTAATCAAAGCAAATATGTGAAAGTTTTCTAGAATTTAAAATGAATTAAATCGCTTGACGTCGTTATCTAACGAATTTCCCAATATGTAGTTTAATTTTTTGTCTAGATGTTTATAAACAAAATTATTATGAGGATAGGCAAAAAAAATCACTATTAGTATTGCAACCTAAAGATTATTGTTGATTTTTCAGAATTGAAAGCTAAACTATTGATTAAAAAGCTATTGGTTTTTCCGGCCAAAATACCATACAAGCTTACTAGATTCAATTTGTTTTGGTTGATATTGGCATTAACTTTACATGTTGCATAGAATATTGCTTTATTGATTTAATATTCCCCAATTTGTTCCAATATTAAATTTTTAATCATCCATGTTTTTATCAATTTGAAACTGATAAAAAGTTGTCTGACATCAACAAGAACTTGTTCTGGGGGCGAGAAATGATAAGAAGTATAATAAAAATATATTAAATGTTGCCAACACTATCGAAGAGTATTAAGATTTGTTGTTGCCGATGCTGGCGTGTATTTGGTGATTTTTTATGTAATTGGGAAAATTTCAAAACTATTGGCTAGAAATTAATTTTTACTCGGTAATTTGGTTGTCTTAATTGTTAAATATATTTTTTATTTTTTAAAAACTATTTAATTGCAGTCTTTCTAACAAAGCTGTGGTGTGGAGCCAATCCAGATAGCTCACAAAAAAAAAATAGTTTTTCAAAATGATGTCACTGCAAAGAAGGTTTGTACACATGAATTAGAATATTATTTTGAAAGCTTTACTTTCGAAATAATTTTCTAATTCTTCTAAAGTCTTTACATATTTTTTTTATACAAGCTTTAAATAAACAAAGAAACAGAGAATAAAAATTGTGCTGAGGTTGCTTTCAAACATTTTGAATTTGATTTTAAAAATTAAAAAAGTATTTTAAAAAATAAAAATTTTGAGTTTTTACTTTTTCTTCGACAATTTTCCTTCAAGTCACAGCGTTTTGAATATTATCTAAAAATTTCATTTTTTTTTTGTCTTATTTTAGAAAAAATCAACTTTTTCTAACCTGTTTTTTAAAATTTATCCTAAAATCTATCAAGCAAAGTAAAATTAATAGATTTTTCACAGTCAAAATAATAGTTTAGAACGTATATAAGGTACTTGAAAAAAATTTTAAGTTTTTGTTTGTGCTGACTATTTTGACTAATGGCTGGACAGATTTTAATGCTAATTTTACTGACAGATGGCTGAGAATATATGGAGTAACTTAGACTACTTTTTTTTTGGAAAAATTTGTGCGAACTGTAAAACTTTTTGGTTTATATTTTAAGAAAGAGCTCCAAACTTAGTTAAGTATCGAAAAAATTTTTTGGGTTTAGTTTTATTGAAAATGTTATTTCTTACTAAAAGATCCTTATATTAAAGCATGCAGTGTATGATTAATCGTTTTTGGGATATAAAAATTGCAATTCTTTTATATAAAGGGTGAGTTATTGCTAAGGTGAGTAAATTACTAATAACTCATCCTGTATATAAAAAAATGACAGTTTTCAAATCTTAAAAATTATTAAACCTGTATACTTAGATATAAATATATTTATTAGAAAATACATGTAAGATAAAATAGATATTTATTAGAAATTAAGAAATTCTGATTGAATAGCAGGCTTGTGCTTGTTGCAGGAGGTTTTATAACTAACACATAAATATATGGACTGATGATAAGAATAGAGCTTTTCAACGGAATCACTTATTTTTTTTATTTGTTAGATTAATTGTAGTTTTGCAGTGCAAGTTTTCTGGATCCTGAAATATTTTTTTTAAGCAGTTTAAATTTAGAATTTATATTATAATTAATAGCAAAAGCATAGGAAACTAATAACATATCTCGTATATATAGAAAAAATTTTATTTTTTATACTGAATTCTAAATATTCCTGACACTGTTACACCTACATGTTTTTTTATGAACAATAAAATTATATTCTGATAAAAATTCAAACAAAAAATTTGAAACACTTTCTAGTTTAATTAACTTTAGCTAGTCTATGTTATTAATTTAATTGGTTTCCCTTTGCAATAGGTTATCTTATTAAAAGATTTTCACAAAAAGCTTATTTTTGGCTTACTTCAGTGTACAGGATAATAATATAGCAACAGTGTTCAGCAGCAAAATTTACCCTAAATTAAAAGTTATTCACTAGAAATTTGGTCTACACATAACTTTTGCATACATATTTGCAATTGTCTGCATTGTCTCTGTTAAATAAAATTAATGATGCAGAAAGGGGTAGCAGACTAGCAGAGGCATTTGAAAGTTGATAGTAGCTCTAATAAATTCAGAACGTATATTTAAATCTCAAAGTTTTTAATTCAAATATTTATGGCAGTAGCTACTCATTATGAGGTGGTCTCATAATGAGTATTGTAGTACTCACTAGGAGGCTATAAACTGTAATATTTTTTTTTTAAATTACATTATAATAAAGTTGATTATAAGTAATAAATAATACATATATATTTTGCCTTTAAAATAAAACTTTAAATAGGTGGAGACTAGTGTTGAAAGACCCTGTACTTTCCAGGAAGTTTGCGCAGCCAAGCGGTGACGTACCTGTCTTTTTTCTAGTTCGAACTCAACTTATTAATTTTGGTGGGCGACAAAATGTTGAAATTAGTGAACTATTAATATTGTCTGTTATATCTCGATAAACTGTGACAACGAATTTCCTATAATTATAACCATCATTATACTTGAATTAATTTGAAAATTAAATGTTGACTATAGTAGGTAACACCAATCGTTGCTGGTTTTTTTTAATTCTGGTAAAAAATTTAAAGATTTGCGTCATGAAATTAACTTTTGGTATACAGTATTATCATCAGGTAGCGAAAATTATTGGAAGCAAAAGTTGAATGTGAGGAAAATGTATGTGACAGTATAAAATAATGTATTTCTCGCGAGGATTTTAACTCATGTTAATTTTACTGTTAGTATACTACTGGTGCTTTACAGAACTTAAATCTAGAATCTATTGATTGGGTAATCTTTTTGTTGACCTGTACATTACAGCGATAAATACAATTTGTTGTTGTTAAAGAAACAAAAGAATCCAACAATCGAAAAACAATAATTAATGACTTTTTGATAAAATTTAATTGTTTTTTTGATTTCGTGGCCATGTTGACATGATGAATAGGTTGCTGAGTTGATTAATCGACCAATAGAAAAATTAAAAAAAATGTATAAAAAAGTTAGAACTTATAATCGTCGGCTAGACCCCGGGCTTTATTCCCCTCTTCTGCTTTTCGGGGGCTCCGCCGCCGACGTCGTCGTCGTCATCGTCATACAGTCAACAAAGCAGCAGACGATCGGGTGCGACAGAGTATCGCGAAACAAAATATCAGGGTCGGCAGCGGCACTCGGCGGCGTGTAAGTTTCTGTTGTTTCAGAAACTCGCGTGTGTTTTGTCGCTACTATCGAAGCCGATTAATAATAATATTAATAATTAAGAATAATATGTGTTTTCGTGTGCTTTTCATCGTTGACAATGTAATTATTTTGAACATTTATAAATAAAATTATGGAAAGAAAAGAACTTTATCTGTCTGTGCTGAGCTAATTATTGTGATTAAAAAATGTGTACATAATCAAAAAAGCTGAAACATATTTTATTTCGTTTCTTCAAGCAGAAACTGCTACTGAAAGCAAGTTGTCTGTCATTGGTATTTTGTGATAGAAACATACGGTCTGTGATAAAAGTGTGTGAGAATTTACTGAAAGGAAATATCATAAAATCAAACAAATCAAAAATGATGAAAAAAGAAAAACCGATGATGTCCGTCACGGCTATTATTCAGGGGGCCCAAAATTGGAGCCGAACTCTATCTAATTTTGGACCTTCACACATGTCGTTAGGTAAATACTTTTTTTCATACGTCCGCCTTGCAAATGTCGTAATTTCTATTAAAATAAATTGTCAAGGATAACAAAGTTTGACCAAGGATGTTCACATTATTAGCACTTTACTTTTTGACACTTGTCAAGGAATCACAAGACAGAAATACTGTTTGTTCATTTACAGTATTTATTAATTGTTTTCATTAATTTTATACCAAGCTTAATTGGGTAAAATGGATAAAACTACGTCATGATATGGTTTTTTCCTGTCTAACGCAACTTATTTTTACTTTTTTATACCGGGTGGATAATAAAAAAACGCTGCAAGCAAGAACTCTTTCATTTATATACCTACCACTACCAATTTTTGTTAGCAAAAAAAAACAACTGTAAAATAGATTGCAAGAAGAATAGTTTTTGGTCTTTTATTTTAAGTGTAGAGCATTTTTGTCTGAGCACAAAAAGCATTAGACGTCAACTTTTATTTGGTATAAACATATAAATAAAAAAAATTAACAAGAAGCTGAAGACATCAAGATCCCAGTATAATGCATTGCTTGGAAATTATCTATTCGGATTGCAATAAAAAAAAAAATTTTTTTAAGGGAAACATGTAATCTAAAATTACTTTCAATTTTTTTCTTACATTTTTTTGAAAGGACACTATACGGCTACTATTTTAGCCGTCAGCGAAAATTATGATAAAAATGTGATTGTGTTTAGAATGGAAAAACCATTTATGAGAAAATTTAAGGTTCGAGCGATAAAATTGCAAGTAATTTAGTAAAATAAAATAAAATGGTTTTGTTTCTAGCGAAAATTTCGAAAACTTTAGAAAATATAAAAAAGTAAAAAAAAGATTTTTTAAAAGATGAAAATTTTATCTATAATTTTAATTTCCAGATAAGCACGATTTGATTCAAAAAAAGATAAATAAAAATCATAAATAAGATAAATATTATATAAATATTGTCATTAAAAAACAAAAATTGTTCAGATATTATTTAGATAGTTCTATTGAAAGAAAAAAAAATTTGGCGCAATTTGACAATTATTTATGGTTTTGTTAATATCTGACTTTTACAAAATGAAAACTTACAAAAACAAACATAATAAACTATCAAATTAAAGCCTAAAACTTTTCTACTTTTGGTAGTCTCTCAAAAGTTTTATAAATGATAGAACAATTGAAGATTTTGATATTTTACTGTATCATTAATAGTTAAGGGCAATAAAAAAAAATTTTTTAAATTATTATCTTTTTAATAACATTTTTTTATAATAAAAACTACATGAAACAATTTTTTTACACATATTATTTAAAAGCGTGTTATAAACAAATGCATTGTTTATGAGATAATACTTTTTTAGAAATTTAGTCATTGCTAAAAATTAGGACTAACCAAAAATCAGTTTAAAAAAAAATTCGGGACCATACTTTATTATTTTTTATTAATGTATACAGAATCATTCAATAATAACTGCTATTAACGCATTCTTTTTTATTGATAAACGATTTAATGTACTGGTTCTTTAGCCAACAAGTACAATAATGAAACCCGTTATTAATCATGATTTTGTCAACGTTTATAATTGAGATTAATAATTATTGCATTTTAATGTAAGAATGCGTTACAATATTTTTCAGGAGTATATTAAAATAAAAGCTAATTATCGTTTGCCATTTTAAATGACAGAAATATATTCTTCATATTTATGCAAATCTTGACAGATTGGTTTGGTGTTTAATTTTGTTTGATTTATCTGATTGCTATTGTAATAACGAAAGTGGTTTGTTAATGGAAAAACATGTATTAATGAGAGTCAATAATGAATGATTTTCTGTAGTTCATTACTAAAAATATAAGAATGTGTTTCTGCGTTTATCGTTTCTTTTTTGTAGTTATTTATTCATTTTCTTTTATTTTATTTTGCTTTAGTAGTGTTGAAAAAAGATTAGAGTCTAAACACCGAACCTGTGCGATTCTTACTTGCGGTTGCAGAAAGAATTCTTTAGCAAATCTTCAGCTATTCGTAAACAAGAAAAAAAAATTTTTCAAGAGCATTTAAACATTTCTTGCTATTGAACTAAGTTAAGGGTATTAATTGACAGCAAACTAATAATTTTTGACTGTCGCGCTTGTTTGTCAAGGGATTATTAATCGAGATAAACAATAGATATCTAGGGTCTCCCGTAGCTTTCGATTTATCACTTTGGTTGACCATTATTATTTTCCACTTCTGTACCACAATTACCACAATCTGTAAACATAAAGTCGCTTATGCAATTGCGCACAGATTTTCGTGAGTTTGAATATGTTTGCGTTATTGTTTTTGAGCGCTGTTAAATAAGAAATACATAAAATCCTGTTTGAGAGTTTTCTGTTGTTTTTCTTTTAAATAATTAACAATTCATTTTACGTTCAGAAAATGGAGCAAATGTTTGCGGCGGGCGTTTCTGCACGTCTCTGTGCTTTAATGTCAATGTCAGTTGTGAATACAATACACTTGCAATACCGGCACTTTCGCTTGCCGGAAAATATATTATAATAGCTGACTCAAGCCAAGATAATCGTTCAATTTTGTAAAGCCATCTTTGATTAATGTTAATATTATACATCCTATACGTTCAACAATTTTTATTACATTAATGAGAATTGTAACTGTAACTATAACGCCAAAAATTGATATTTTGCAAATTGAAGCTTTTTGCAAAACAGTTTCTGAATATGTCAAACCGTTTTTTATGTTAAATAATTATAAAATTGTTGTGATTTTTTTACTTTGAGAATTTTTTTTTTCGGCATCGGATATGATACTGGCATTAAGCAAGATACTGAAACAGCAATCAATAGTATATTAAAATCTAATTTAAAAGAAAAAGCAACATTGCGACACTTTTTGTAATTTCACCATTTTTTAAGTTTATAGCTCGAACATCTGCAATATATTAATATTACAGAAAAAACAAACTATTACAATTAAAATGTGATATTTGAAACTTTTTTTTTAAGTTTTTGTAAAACTTATAAAAAAAGTAAACAAAATGTTTTAAATTGAAATGTACAATTTTGTTATCTAGAATTATTCAGCAGCTCAATGTCGTGCTTTGAGTTGTCATCGTTGAGTTGCTTTATTTTTGTTTTAAATTAGGGAAAAATATAGTCACACGAATAAATAATATGTTTTCAAGTACATATTTGTATAGTTTTTTTAAGCTAATGCTTTTATACATAAAAAAGTGTTACAGTTAATTCAGAACTATTGACGTTTCAAAACTCAAATATTTTATTATTCGGTATTTTTCAAATTTTTGTGGCATTTGAGTGTAAATGTAAAATAATTATACAAAAACAATAATTTATAATCATTGGTAGGATGCAGTAGCCTGTTCTTCCACTTAACTCCCAAAATTAGTACAAACATTGTGTACTATAATATTAAAATAGAAGAAAAATTCTATTTAGTCATGTACCAGAAAGTTTTTTATTTATTACTTATGTAAAAGACCGTTTCTGTAATGTTTTTTGAACAACCCAATGTTTCATGATCTTGTTTGTTTTGATATTTTGTTGTAAATCTTTGACAAATTGAACAAAAATGATCTTTCGTAAATTGAGGTCTATATTATGTACTTCAGAGGTTAGTCGCGTCGCCGAATTTAAATATTTTTCTAAATCTAAAATCTTTTGCGTTAAAATGGAGATTTAAATTGTAGAACACAATAGTTGGTTTATCTGGTAAATCTCTTGAACTGCCTTTAAGTAGGTCCTCTCAACTAATGTTAATTAATTATTGTTAATTTTGTAATTAGCAGTTAGCGGCGAATCGAAGAATGAAGACGTGAATTTGTTAACTCTACAAAAATTTTAAAGTCAGTTACTAATTGACATTGACGTAAGCATTGATAAGCTGTGTTGGCTAGAAAAAATTTGTCTGTTACTTTTTAGGGTTCAACAAAATCTTATTCCTATCTCTCGGCGAACTACATCTCATAAACTGCGATACCTTGGTAGAGAGAGAGTAAAATGGTATCAAAATTTTTGGTATTTGTCTTTAAGATTAATATGAGAACAAAGCGTTTTTTGTAGTAGATAGAAAAACGCTTTGAAATGAAATTGAGACTAAAGTTTGATTTTCGTGGAATCATTATAAAGCTTACATTTTATAAACATTTTTTTGTGATTTAAAATCGTACGTTGCTTGTTGTGACTTAACTTTATATAAAAATGGAAAGTTTTGATTATTTCTCATGTCGAGTTTTTTTTTATGAAGAGGCTAATTTTGTTAGCGAAACATATCTAGCGAATTAAAAGTTTAATTTTGTTAAAAGTCGGGTAAAGTTTTGCTTTATTACTTGTTGTGCCAAAAGTTGCAAACTAAAAAAGAAAATACATACATAACTTATTTTTATTAAAGCATCGTCGACTGCTGAGAAAAATTAAATATCTCATACACAAAACGTTTCACATGAAAAAGAATGCAGAATGCTGGCGGCTATTATTTCAGAAAATCATTGGCAAATAATTTTATTTCTCTAAAAATACTTAAATATTTTGATATTGTGTAAACAGTCTGCTAAACTAGGAAGTTTTGGAGTAAAGCATGGGGATTCGTTACAATATTCAATAATTACTAAAACATTATTAAATGCAAAAATAATTCGATTTATATGAATTGCTGTTTTTTAACTAGGTCGGGTTAGATAACCATGAACAATAGACATTATTTTTATGTTAATTTATTTGAAGCAGCAGAATACGTGACCTTGCCTTTAAACTAAAATTGTCTCGTGTTTATATTTTACTAGCGACAATAAAAAAGAACTGGGGCTTAAAATTCTAATATACACAAACGAAGGAACACATTAATTCAAGCTAGGATATATCATGGCATGTTACAAACCACATGGTGCGCATATGCTTGTAGAAAAAAAGAAGTGAAAACAAAATTCTTTCCCAGAAAATGGTCGATTTTTTTTTGAAAAAAACAAAATGCTAAAATTTATTAGTTTAGATCATCATTTTGTGTTAAGTATTCTAAAAGTTGCAAAAATCTATAATTGTGAATGGAAAAAAGTGGCAAGCATTTGATTAATGTAAAGAATTCTACCCTCGCCTCGTGTCAAGCATTAATTAAATACCGAGGTCAAAGTATTTAGTTAGAATACTGTTTAAATTTGATTAATTTTGATGACTTCCATAGATTTCTATAGACGAATTTTTTCTCGCTAATTTATTTTCTGACAATGTTATATTGTATCCTAACAATAGTCCCTATTGAATAATAGCCTTCAATAATAAATTTAATGTTAATGTAAAAATGAAATAACGACTGTATTCTTATTTTTTATACAAGTCATTTGAGTCACGGGATGTTTTTGTTTTAGTTATTAGACAATCTTGATTTGATTGTAAAAACTGTAACAAGAAACTGTGGCGGAAAAGAACACTACATTGTAACAATATTGTTAACATTTTTATTCTTACTTTTTTATAGTCGATAAATCATCTGATTATCAAAAATAATTCAATAAAGACTGACAAATCTTGGTATTTTATATTTAATCTGTTATGGTGTGATTGAAAAAATTAAATCCGTGAATAATTTTCTTTGTTGAAAAAAAAACATTACTAGACTAATATGTATGTGTGTTATTCTTTTAACATAGTTTTACCACAAAAGTAGTCAAAAACATTTTTTGTGGAATTTGATAACTTTTTTGACATCATCAAAGGATGCATAAAACTAAATTACTATTACATCTATACTAATACTATAAAGAGGAAAGATTTGTATTTTTGTATGTAACGAATAAACTTAGAAACTACTGGATCGATTTCAAAAATAGAAAGCTACATTATGTCTGAGTAACATAGGCTATCACTAGAAAAAATAGAGATTCTTTTAGAAATCTTTGCTAAAACTAACCCAAGGTGTAAAAAAATTAGCTATAAAATGTATTTCATCGCATACGATGCGGAAAGTATTGATGATAGAACAAAAAAATGTTATGCAATATTATAGGACAATTAATATCGACTAAAAACTCCGCGAGAACATATATGTGTTAAACGTCAAAATTCATTTTTCAGTTTTAACTATAACCTGAAAGTCATTATGTTTTGTTGTCACTTGCAAATACCACTGCTAACATAGTTTACAGTGAAACTTTGAGGTAAAAATATTAAAAAATAATATAAATTAAGAAATTAAATCACATGAGTAAAAAAACTTATACTCTCTAAAAACAGAGTACATAAAACAACAAAAAATATAAATAAAATGTAAAAATATAAAAAAATGGGTTTATGGTAAAATATATAAACGTTTAAGAACAAAAACATTTACTTAACTATTGCAAATTAGTTTAAAGGTTGAAGTCTTTGTTTTTAATTTTGAATATTTGGACAAATTGAGTCATGTACGTTTAAATTAGCATACTTATTAAGTTGAATTATCTTTATTTATCTCTAAATGTTTAAAAAAATGTTTAGTCACGCGAAGGACGCTAGTGTGTAATAATAAAATAACTTTAAAAAAATGTGTTTTTCTCTAACAATGAGGGGAGTTTTTTTTTGCATTTATTTTGACATCTTAATCAAACGCCTGAAGCGTTTATTATATTATTCTAGCAAAAAAAAATACGTTGAGAACATTAGAGAGCGAGACTGTCAACTTCTGTAAGCTATCTTTGCGTCTAATTTACCTCTTACACTTGTAACATCTTTTATACTAAATAATCTCAGTTGCAGAACTTTTTTTTTAAGAAAATAACAAACATATTGTCAAAAATATTCAAACATTTTTGAAATCTGATTACCACAAGACATTACCATTAATTTACAACAACATATTACATCACAAGTTTTGTTTAGGTGTCAAAATATAACAAATTGTTGAGCTATTGCAATCGTGATTTTTTTATTATAAATCATCATTTTGATGCATCATCCCAAACAATCGAATTTTCTTTTATGTGATATTTAAACCGTATTCAAAGTTTGTCTCGTTCATATTTTTGCTCATTAATCATTGTAGAGAAAACACTTTTTCGAATAAAATTTACAAAAAAATGGTTTCTTAATTGACAGCAAGAAGTTTAAAGAAAGTTTCTTGCAAGCGCTTTTGAATTGAGCGAAAGGACTGTCAATTGGAAGCAATTGGATTTTTTTTCATCATTTTTTTGCTTTTTGTTACTTCCAGTTGTTTTTTTTTTTGTGAGTTTCATTGTTGCTTTGTCTCATTCAGGTGATTTGTTTTTTTATTGTTTATTGGAAGTGGTGATTCTGTCTGTTATTTTATTTAGTTTCCTATTGTTGTTACCTCACGATTTTAAAATAACTGATAGTAATAATTTAAAATTATAAATATGTATATAAATAAAATATATTTAAATAGCGTTATGTTGTTTACTTTTTTAATTCTTGTTATTTGTTAATTCATTTTGGAACAGGATATATGTTGGCAGCGTTGACGGTTTTTCCAACTTATTTACATTTTTTTGGACTTGCACATAATGGTACATCTTTATCGGCTTACTTTTACATTCGATCTGAAATTTAAATTAATAATACTTGTGTATTAATTATGTAAAGCAATAAGTAAAATAGTACAGGTGTTGCAGGAGTAAAGTACTATCACGAAGCATGTAAAAAAAACTTGTGGTGTATCTAAAAAATTACAAAAAGACTAAAATCAAATGAAAAGCTCGAAGTAAATTTGCAACTGTAAAAAGCAATACATTGTCTTTTTGACTAAAATGTAGAGCTCACTTCGGTGGGAAATGATTTATGAAACAGTTTGTATATTAAATAAATAGAAGACAAGAAGCGGGTATTTTTTTAAGGGCCGCTTGTCGCCAGAGAAAAAACATTTTACAAAAACAACAATATGGTTTTTATAGCACTGTTGAAATGGCAGAGAAAACAAACAAGCAGTAAAACAACGACGTGTATTTTGTTTGAGTAATTTTTTGTGAATATTTATGGCAGAGTACATTTCCAATGATACAATTTTTATTTCTTCTTTTAAAGCAGACATTTATTTTGTTAGAGTTGATGAAATTCAAAATTTAAGTATTTTGACAATCTAAACAAAATTTGAATGGATTCTGAATTTTGCTTTCTTAAACAGAGTTACCAATATATATTTCTGACGTTTAATTAGTGTCGAAATTTTCTTACAATATTAATTTCACTTCACAAATTAATTGGCTTTCAGTTATAACAAAGAGAAGTTTTGGGATGGGTGACTTTTCTCATTAATAGCATTTAATTAGAAAAAAGATACATTTTTTGTGTGGGTTTTTTGAGTGGAATATTTTAAAATAAAGGCAGTTGTTATGTCGATTTTGCAGCACCCTTACATTTCTTAATGAATATTAATTTTGTTGTTCTGACAGTGTTTGTTTCCAAGAAGCAGCCAGCATCTTATTAATCTTCTTTATTGCTTATTCAAATTGATAATATAATGGAGGCATTAATAATATAATGTTGCTTTCTTAATACTTACTAATTATTTTATTATGATATATTTGTTTTGATAGAAAATTGCGTAGGATAGTAATTTAATAATTGACACATATTTCAAGTTGTTGACTATAGTTTACTCGATGTTGTTTTACAGCCAAACCATCTAAAGCTTGAAGTATTTTTAAGCAATTATTAATTGGTAGTTTCTTATGCACTTTAAATTAATGTGAAGGAAGATAGGTTTGATACATTTTTTGCATTATCAGAACGTTTTTGGTAAATAAAAGAATTAGTCTGTTTAATTTTATTTGATTTTTGTGGTTTTCACTTCTAGAAGTTGGATTATGTTATGACGTTTGACGGTTCTCTAATATGTGTTCAATAGAAAACCGCTACATATTTGATTAGGTACATTCTGCATCTTTATTAGAAAACAGCTATTTGATTAGGTAGAATTCGAAAGAAAGAGGTAAAAAGCTAGAAAGTAGGCAGGTTTTAGAAGTTATTGAGACATGTCCACAATTATAATATACCTCTTGACTCTTTCTCGACGTTCCCACCTGTGGTTCCCCTAGGGTTTTAATTTTTATTAAGATGATTGCTTTTAAAAAAGAGTACATTTTCTGTGTTCGAACTGAGTTCTATTGAAGTTCTTAGTTTGATTTTATCTCGGTAAGGCATAGTTCATTCCTGTATTAAAAGGTTAGATTCGGTTTTTTATAGCTTTTATGCTCACTCTTTTACGTCACTAATTGCATTTATTGAAAGAATTGATAATTCACTCAAAAGCAATAGTAAACACACATCAAAAGAGATACCTCTATGATAGTAATTTCTAAACAAATATAACTAATAAAGGAAGAAGTATAAAACACAATGCAGAGCTAAAACAATAATCAAAGACATAACTTTTTGATGTTTGAAATGGACAGCATATTTAAAAATAAATTTACTAATAATCTTTGGGAAAATGTATAATACCTGCATCTAAATACGACGGAACACCAAATTGATTTATGTAATACATAAACAACGCTATAATAGGTATTGTACTTTTTTTTATTAAAAGTGTTTTTCCATGCTGGAAAACTGCGGTGATAGATTCTTTGTTGTGAATGAATTTGTGCGCTTTTAGAAATTTCGACATGGGTTCTTATTTTATTTTTACGATTTTCTTTGCATGCGATTCTGCGTCCTACTGAATCATATACCTAGCGAAAATTTTCACTAAGTATCTACCTAGTTAATTTTATTTTTACGAGTCCGACCTTGGCAAGTTTTGTTTTCTTTGAATGTTAATTTTAATGATAGTTTGCCGCTTCCTAACATTATCTAGTTTTACTATGGCATGTTTACGTTGAAACCTTGAACAAAAGTCGTCTGCAGGTCAAATCGGTATAATAATAAATAAGAATCTTCTAAGTTCTGAGCCATACGGTATGCTTTTCCTCCTGCTGCTTGCCGTTTCGTATTTTAGGGAGATGGTAATTTGTGTTATTATTTTCGCCTATTATCGTTGCAGACGGTCCTGAAACAAAACGAAAACAAAGAATACCAATTTTAATATCTTTAATTTGAAGCAATATTGTTGTCTGGTGCCTAGGGTTTTAAGTAGTTTTTTTTTTATTTTTTTAAGTGTAGGCTTGTTTTTTCCAAGCAAATTAGTGTAGATTTTTTTTTCAAAAGTCAATTTAATTAATATACAGTAATATACAGCCTCCAAATTCTCAGAAAAAAAGACGAAACGTGGGTGAAATCTTTAAACCAGAAATTAAAAAATACACCCAGAGCTAAATACACTTTTCATGTGATGACGTAGGAGTCAGTAGGACCTCATATTATTAATGCAACCAAAGTAAAAATGCCAAGATTGTTGACAATATAGAAAGTAGAAAGAAGCGTATCTATTTGTTCATAAGACCCGTTTTATTTCGACTATTATACGACCAATATTATACGATCTTTTTGTTTTTTTAAAGACATTAATAATTATTAATACATTATCTTATGATAATTGATTTACGTTTAAACTCTTGCCTTAAGAATGCAAACATAAGTTTCAAATAATTGCATTAGAATAAAAAACTTTTATAAAGTAACTTTTTTCTTTAATTGTTGTGTTGTGTTAAGGATCAACGTTAGGTGTTATATGTTGTATTATTGTTTGATTGAATTTCTTGTTTATATTTCAATTAAAGCTTTTAATTGAGGTGGGGTAAAATTTTATCATCGTACAAGTCTTGGTTTCAATAATAAAGAGACTTTAAGGACTTTCTCAAAAATAATTTGTCTATAAATATGAAAATATTAGCTGCTAAACTCTACTTTCATTAAAAAATCCAACAATATTTTATTCTGTGCCTATAATATTGTTTTGTCGTTTTTCTTTGCGTCGTTTTGCAAATGTTGTAAAACCTTTATGATAACAAAAAAATACTATTATAATTTTATGTTGTTTTTAATTATTGTACAGTCATGACATTGAAGAAGTCATAACCCTCAAAAGATTTTAAGTAAAAAATGTTTATGTTGTTGCTACGTTTTTTATGAATAAATATTTATTTTAAACAATTAAAGCAAGCTTGATCTTGCAAATTGTTGCTTTTTAATAGATTTGTTTTCTTTTTCTTGCAACATATGCACAACAAGAATTGGAAGTTTATATTATACAGTAGAACCGCGCCAAATTTAGCCTTTTTTAAAGAAAACATCGAACAGCTTGAAATAAAGAATATATGAATTAATCGATTGATAAATTATTTATGAATAATTGCATCAAACGATGTGCCATAAATAACTATTGATTATTTTTGCGCATATATGTAATAAATATGTAATTGTTTGTTTTTTGTTTCAGCACTAAGTTTGGACCAAAATTTGTCGATGAGTAGTTTGGGAGGACCTCAATCACCTTTAGATTTGAAACCGGACGCTTCCACTTTGGGTCAATTTAGTCCACAAGGTCCTAATAGTCCAGTGTCTTATTCTTTAACACATTCAAATTTATTAAGTCCTTCGGGAGGCGGCTCTAATAACCAAATGAAGAGTTCAGGAGCAGCATATCCTCCTAATCATCCTCTAAGCGGATCCAAGCATTTGTGCTCGATATGTGGGGATAGAGCGAGTGGGAAACATTATGGGGTTTACAGGTGGGTTGAGATTATTATCATTTCTTGTTTAATGTTTTGGTGAATTAATTTGTAAAATTTTACTAGCACATGCTTAATAATTACGCTATGCCAAAAGATTTCTATAAGATGGTAGAAATGTCTTACAGAATTTTGGCTTTTGTCTGTTAAACTAAGGTTATCTTGGCTCAAGAATTAAATTACTCGAGGCGATCGAATAATGTGAGTTTTTTATCAAGTTATTTCAGACCTCATAACATGCAGAACGAAAATAAAAATACATTTTTCTAAAAAAAATGTTATTCAAAATGGAGGAAAAATGATTGTTGAAAGTCGACAAATTAAAATCTATGCGATAGCTAAAGTTTACAAATATCAGAGAACGTGGTTGGATCATCATTCATGATCAGTTTGGCATGTCAAAAGTGATAGATGGATACCGAGAACATTGAGTTCATTGAAAAAATTATAACCAGCAATGAAAAAAGAGTTTATCACCATAATCTTGAAAAAGAGCAGGATTGCAATGAAAACAACAAGGTTCTAACATTCGGCTGGCAAGATGATGGTCACTATTTTTTTTAGGCTCAGATGGAATTTTGCTACGTAATCTACTTTTCACATAAGATCATGATGAAGATGTTTGATTTTGATGATCTTTTAAGCAAGTTGCAAGAAATCAAAATAAATTATAGGGAAAAAAAAGGGTTAAATGATGATAATAGGATCGCACTTCAAGTCTATCGTGGTGTAGGATGTCCTGATGAATTTAAAGCCCACAAAGTTGAATTTGATAGCCCCGACTTAGTACCCCGGGATTTTTTTTTGTCTAAGACATTGACAAAGTACTCGAAGAGACAAGTAGTTTTAATGACGAACAGAGGATTTTTGTTTTTTGCAGATTAAGAAAAACAATTTTTGAGAAATTGAAAAACATACACAACTATGAAATATGCAAGACAAAAACCAAATATTAAGTAAAAAGTGGTTAATAATCTAAGTTTTTTTGGATATATGCACATAAAGTTATGATAAATATGTAAATACAAATGTTACATGTATGTTTACAAGAAGTACGGTGTTCCAAATATATACTAACAACATAAAAAATTCTTTGGAAGGATTTAAACGTCATGACTCGAGCATTTGTCATGGCAAAAATAAAACTCATTGAGTTACAGCGAGGAAAGAAAGTATTGAAATTCGTCATCAATTTTATTTAACCATTGAATTTTCTACAATATGTGGTGTTTGGGTAGTTTTAGATTCTGTTAGAGTTTATTCTGCTTTATCAAAATCAATCGTTTTTAATTAGATCTTCTGCTAGTGAACTTTCATAAAAAAAATAATGATTTATTTATGGTCAATAAAACGAATGAGTAATAATGTAAAATTGTTAGAGTTGTTGGTTACGACTATTGGATCAAAGATTACGAATTCCTATCTTTTTGTGTGTATTAAGTTAATTTAGTGATTGATAAGAGTAAAGTTAGAATGAGATTTTCTAAAGAAATAAGAATAATGACTAATAAGTAAAGTGTGGCTTTAAATTGTTATTTATTATTGAAGGCATTTGCAGGATTCACGGCTCGTGGGCAGGACATTCGTTTGCTATAATAATCGACAGCCACAAGGTCATTGTGATGCAACACTAAGTAGTATAAGAGAGGCCACGGTCATGGTGCACTTGTTATTACCATCCTGAAATAATATTTTACAATAGTTTTTCATCTATCTTCTTATTTGTTTATTTTTCTTCTATTTCCTAGAAAAAATATCCAACTATTGCAATTACATGGAAAAAATGTGATGAGGAATTTTATTTGACATTGAAAACACATTTGTCATACCATAAATTACATGTCCAATCATCCGCAAAGAGGTATAGCGGTCATTTAATGTTATAACAAATATTATGAACATAATTTATGAAAGAATAAAGTCAGGCGTTCATTGCTATATTTAAGTAACGAGTTTTTCTACTTTGATTGATTTTAGAATGTAACAGGAAATAGATAAAATAATGTACACCTTCGTGCTTGCTAAAATGAGTAATGAGACACAGTTTTTGTCACTTTTAATGCATTTTTTTAACATTTGTTCCTGCCGAACTTATTTCCGGTGATTTAAAAATTTTCACACACAATACATTCTTTAAATTCTTCTGTGATTGTCAAACTACCTATAAATAATAAAGCCGATTTAACTACATTTGTGTAATTTATTTTTTGGAGTGAAGATTTTTGTGATTAATACTGTAATTATTGTTTAGATTGCTTCTAGTTTCTGCATTAGCGCAATTTATTTGCGAAATTGATTATTTTGAGGCCATAAATCGTGCAATAGTTGTTTTCAAATAAAAATTAAATAAAGAAAAACAAATATATTGATAACTAGAAATTAGTAGTTGTTTGTAGAGTTCAATGTGACGTTTGCAGTCATACTGCTGAACTTACCATTATATTTGCATCAAACACTTTTCTGAGCTTTTTTTTTACACATTTTTTGAGAATAATTACTAAATGAGTTTTAATAAAGGTATAATGTCTGCTTTGCAAGGCTGAACAACACGCAAAAAATAAATGGTGAGGCTTGTTTCTATTACACTTTATGTATATAATGATCGCTATTAATTTAATTAGTATACTTACTAATGTCATGAATTAATTAGTTCTTCTTTTCATGTCATCAAAAATTAAATTATATCGTTTTAATAGGAAAACCAATATCTTTTTGGGGTAGAGAATAGAAAATGTAATGGAAACGTTTTTATTTGTGGGCAACTAAATCGACCAACAATTTAAGTGGAATGACGTCAATGTCATATTTTACCTGAACAAACATAATGACAGTTGTGAATACAAACGTCGATAAATAAATTTGATTAATATTTGTTCTATAACAAGTCATGATTGTAAAACATTCGAAAATGTTGAACAAATTTTGTGCGCAAATAACAAAAGTTTACCTACTTCATATTTTTGTTTTTTAATAATGACCTTGGTTGAACATCTGCAGTATTAGATCATAATTATGGGTTTGTATGTTGTCGATCCTGTCATATAATATACTTTTTGAGCATGCGAAATTGAAAATGAGTTATTTTTTGGTTTTATCTTATAAAAATTAAAATGAGCTACCTTGATGTGCCTCTCCTACTTTTTTTTTGTAAATTAACAATTCTACCAGAACAGGTCGATGGTATTTAAGAATTTAAGGAAATTAGATTGTGGGAATCCGCGTTATTTAATAATGTATTTGTCGAGTAATTAAGCGAAAGCGCTGCGAATGACTTTGATTTTTAATTTTATGCAGAACGTAATGGATAATAATAGCAGATATTCAAGGATGCTCATGATTCTACAAAATTGCATCAATTTATATTTATGCTTTCGAAAAACGAAAGAATTTTTGCTTAGTACTGTTTTTAATAGAGAATATGCTTTTGCCTTACAAATATTGTTATAATTATAATAACTGGTCAAATTTGGCGTCCAAGTTGGCCAAGTCTATGAGTTTGTGTGTACGAACCATAATTTTTATAACAATAATTGCTTCAAATGTCAAAAACTATCAATAATTTTTCTCAATTTCTTGAATTTTGAGTTTAAAATGGTTGGCCGCAAGAACAGAAAATTTTTGTGGTCGAATCTTATTTTCGCAACGGCTACCGAGTTAATGGTGAATAATTGAGCCATTTTTTTAACGAAACATTGACTGCCGAGAAGAGATTTTACAGTAATTCTTTGGACATCGTTATGGTGACGAGTAATTCCAGCAAGACACTCCAGACCTTCTTACGAGACCTTGAATATGATACAAGAAGTTTACTTCACTCCACGTGACTTGTTTTTGTGGCCCTATTTAACGAACTTGGTTTTCCAGCAACGCTTAAATAACCTCTATGAGTTGCGTCAAGCAATAGTTGCCAAAATTGATCAAATTAATAATAATTCTCAAATGTTGGCGAATGTCAGTAACGCAATTGTTCAAAGAGTCAAGGCAAATGTCTTAAAGTCAATGGACGATATTTTGATTATTTGTTATAAACCTTATTTCCTCATTAAACTTTGTTATAATACTACAAGTGCTTTTATAAATCTCATCAACGTGTTGAACTATCGATTTATTAAATTAAAAAGATTCATGTCAAGCTTCGACGCCAAATTAAAAAAATCACTTGTTACTATTATTATAATAGGACTAGGGCAATAATGGAATAAAACGAGTACGTTTTTGTGCAAAAAACAATTTTTTTACAAATCTTATTAAATATTCAGTTTTGAAGTTATTATTAATAATATTTTCTTTTACAGTTGCGAAGGTTGTAAGGGATTTTTCAAAAGGACTGTTAGAAAAGATTTATCGTATGCCTGTAGAGAAGAAAGGGGTTGTACAATAGACAAAAGGCAAAGAAATAGGTAAGAAAACAAAATACATTTAAACAATATAAAAAAAATTGATAATTATCAGATGCCAATATTGTCGCTATCAAAAATGTCTATCAATGGGAATGAAACGCGAAGCGGTTCAAGAAGAAAGACAAAGAACAAAAGATCGCGATACAGCAGAAGTGGAATCTACATCGAACCCACAATCAGATATGTTTCTTGAAAGGATAATGCAAGCTGAAAAATTGGTTGAATGTAATGAACCTTATATACCCCTAGCTGATCCAGAGGTTATTTTAAATTTGTTGATAATATTGTTTTTATTTGGATGATTTTAGAGTGCTGCCTCTCAAGCCATGATAAAGCAAGTTATAAATAAACAAGTATATCAGCAGTTAGTTTGGGCTAAAGCAATTCCTCTTTTTCTGACGTTACCGTTATGTGATCAAGTTCTATTGCTAAAAGCGGGATGGAACGAGTTAACGATATTTGAACTTGCATTTAGATCAAAGGACCTACAAGGTTGCCTTCTATTAGCAACAGGATTAACTGTAACCAAGTAAGTAACTTCCAATATTGTCAGTATTCGTACGGTACAATAAAATAAATATATCAAAAATAAAAAGCTTACACTACAATATTATTTATAAATTTTTAGAATATCTACAATATGTGCACGGCATATCGGGCAACGTCCGCTCCCACTACGCCACTGTATTTTTGCACACTTATCACACATACAGAAATGTCCACAAGGATATACAGCAACTTCTGTTGCATCATTCAGACAAATTATACAAGTATTTTTATCATCACTTCTATTATTCTTATCACATTCTTCAGCTCCTGTTCCACAATGTTCAAAACAATTAACTTCAATACCTTTTGCAGTACCTAATCCAAGTATAAACCAAAATTTAAACTTGAATTTGCTTCCGAGGTGAATAGTTTTCAATAATGTACTATTTTTCCATATAGTTAGAATGCCATTTCTGCTTACTCTAAAAGCGATTTCTTTGAATTTTTTTAAATGTAGATTATCAATTTCAATAATTTTTGTATTTCGAAGATTTTTGGTGAGATCCATGGGGTTATCAGGTAAATCAGTGTGTTTTATTTGTCGAGGGTCACTTGTTGTTACCCCAAAAGTCAACTTGTGGGAATTGGATTCTTTTATTTCTAAAAATGTTATTGTAACCCAATCTTCAACTCGTATTTGTTCTCCAGAAAAACCATAGCTTGTCTTAATTTTATCATCTCGAATAAAAATAGCATTTTTGTGAATTTTAATATTGCGGCCTCTAGTTTGATGAATTTTAGCAGGTAGAAAATCCATATTAATAATTTGTAATGTTATTGGTGCGTCCGAAAACATTATTGTAGCCCATAATTCTTCTTCGGTGTCTAATAGTTTTTCAACAACTTGCTTTTCTTCATAATCAATACCATAATGAATAGCTTTTTTGGTATAATAGAAAAACAAGGTTTTATTTTCTTCAAAAAATGAAGATTGAAGCCAACAATCATAAAATTTGAACTGGTGACAATCATCTTTGCTTTTTGTGGAAATCCTTGAAGAAAATCCAATTTGTATGAACTTTGCTGTTTTAGCGACTTGATAAAATTTAACCACAAATTTTTCATTCATCTTTAAAGGATGAGAACTGAAAAGCACAGCTGATCCATTTTTTGAATTGGAATAAATCGCAATTGTCGGGTTACTAAACGGCACAACGTTTCTTGAATAGAGTGAATGGAAATGCATCCGCTGAGGGGGCGGCTAAAACAGTTTTAGTTTTATTTTACAGCGTTTTGAATTATTTTCAAATATTTACCACAGACATATTGTTTAAGATGATGCACGTATGATTATGAATTTAGTTTTTGTTAAGTCAACGATATCTATCGCACTGATAAAAAATATTATTCCGGATATAAACACTTTTGTCACTATGTTGAGATGATAAGTGGTTTTCAGAATGACAACAATTCTTCTAAATTAACGGAATTAAAATATTGATAATCTTAAATAGACATGCGATTTTGTAATAAATAATTTTTTTATAATCGCATTTTTTTTGTTTTGTTTTAAAGTTTAAATTAAATGATAAGATACTATCTACATCTACGTATATAATTTTTTTTTATTAAATATTTAGGTTGTGTTTGTTTGTTTCTATTATTTTTGATGTGAAATAAGAACCATACGTTTTGAACTCTCTATTGTTATAAAAAACTTTTACATACATACTGCAAAATTTTAATTTAGCTTAAAAAACCAACTTGAACTTTAAACTAATTATAGTATTTTACAATTTAGTTGTTTAAAGTTTGAAAAGTAATTAAGATTTAAATTATATAAAACATTTCAATCATATATATAAATTAGAGCCATGAGTTTTTTTTATTATGCTTTTTTTTTCATTTGTATGCATTTTGAGAATGACCATGAAAACCAGAACTAAAAAATACAGAAAAAATTTCTTTTTTAATCATTTACAGGCGCGATATTACGGTTTAATTTTGTATCGAATATAGCAAATCATGATTCAGCATGAATTACATAATTAGTGCTTCCATCAAATTACTCCTTATTACTGATAAAATATATATATATTTCTAAAGGTGGCACTACTCAAACAACTCAAGCTATATACAGGTAGCGCAAAAGTATGAGAACTGTCAACTATTTTTAAAACCACTTATCAGAATAAAATAAAAGTTGGCTCATAAAAAATATTGGAAAAAATGTGCTAGCTGTAATTTTTTCAGATAAATACGTTCATTTGTTTCAAAAATCCAATGCCAACTTGCTTTTTTTTTTTAAAATAAAAGCTTTTCACACAAGTACAACACAATGTTTTTCCTACGGTCGTTCAATAAACTAAACTAAAAAAGGAAGCAATTTATTACACATTAAAGTCGAAATATCAAAATAAATACCGTATGTAATCATATTATTATGTCACTTGTCATAATGTTCTTAAGGGAGATAAGTGGAATTCGTAGAATAAAACATAAATTTTGGAGATTTTCTTTGTCGGACATATGCTAAATTTGTTGATTGACAAACCTTTTTTATTTCAGAGAAACATCTTCAGCTGTGTTAATTGACACGATTTTTGAGCGAATAGTTGCCGAGACAATACATAAGATGAAAGAAATGAAAATAGACAGCACGGAATATGGTTGTTTAAGGGCCATAACTTTATATAATCCTCGTAAGTATTATGAACAAAAAAGTTAGAGCAAGCATCTATGGGAAGATATTGTGTTTTTTTTAATTTACAATTAATTAAAAAAGTTAGATCACTGCTAATAATGAGATTTCAGATGTTCGTGGTATAAAATCTGTTGAAGAAGTCGGAGTGCTACGCGAAAAGGTCTACGGAGTACTTGAAGATTATTTACGTGTTAAGTGTCCAGGGGAACCAGGCCGTTTTGCTAAACTTCTTCTGCGTCTACCCGCTTTGCGTTCCATTGCATTAAAATGTATGGAAGAAATGTTCTACTTCAAATTAGCTGGGGATGTACCTTTTTCAACTTTTGTTGAAGAAATGCTTCCAATTTCTCTTGAAGAGTACGTAAAGCCTAAAAGATTTATGTAAATGCTTTGAATCTGTGATGGTATTTCTTAATTGTAATATTCAAGCAATGAGAAAAAAGTATTTTTTTGGATTTAAGTATTATAAAGTAAAAGAAAATAGAGGTGTTAATTTTCACTTATATTGAAGCTATTTATCTTGAAGAAAAATTATTTATTTGTAAAACAAAAATTGCACAATTATTCAAAATTAGTTTGTGTAAATTTTCAAAATTTAAAATATTGAAAACTGTTTTTTTAAGTTTATAATAAAAAGGCTAAAATTGAACCATATTTTTTTCTTTTTTTATGGTGATATTTTAAAAATAATTTTTTTTTTTTTGGAAATCATTTTGAAATGTCTTGACAATATCTACAGGAATTGGTGTAGATATTGTCCTCTCATATTTTTGACCTCAAACATATAAATATAGTTTTTTGTTTCTTTAAGGGCTCTAGTTTTTTCTTTTTAATACCGTCATTAAACTGACATTTTGATACTAAAAAGATAAAATATTCAATTGATAATGTTTTTTGTTTTCACAAAAAAATCATCAGACGCGTATCTTATCTCTATTCTTACTAGAGTCCTTATCTTTATACAAAAAAACTGCATGTTCAAATATACCTGAAAATATGTGAACTGATGAGATAACGTTTTTAAATTAAGCAATGCCATCTATGAAACAGTAGTGCCTTTGCCAATTGTTTTAATCATATTTTGTTTTTATTGACAAGAATGATATCAGATTATTTAGGTATTTTACATATTTTAAGTTTTTGCTAATGTTTTCTATTTTTATTCCAGTTTGGGACTACGAGGATTTGCTGCGCTTGTCTTCAAATTTCTGCACAATTTTAGAAATCAACAAGGTAATTTTTAGTAAATAGACGATTGTTTTATTTACTGGTTCGATAGATACGTAGTTTTTTTCTATGTGTGCCTTTCATTATTACTTTATCGGCATGCTATAAATATTCCTATCTCATTTTTGATGGTATCAAAATTGAAAATGCGCAGGGTTATAGAAGAATCTTGAAAGTATCTAAAGTTGATTTTTTTTATAATTGTCAGTGTCAAAAATTTTGATATTATGTTGAAATCATGCTTTTACCGGAGAACCCACGCCATCGACGATTAATTTTAAATGACATTGCCAACTTTGAACCTGTTTGACGATTATGAAAAAATCAACTTTACGTGACCTTTGTGTCATGATTTCGTTATACTTTTAGTTTCTTTTTTGGTACGGACAAATTATACAGTCTATACTACGTTATATTTCATAAGCAGCAATTGCATATGTTGCAAAACTTACGGGCTAACAAGAAAAAGAAGGTACGAATTAGAAAAGAGTAGGCTAGACAAGTGATAGCAATTAAGATTGAAACTGATTAAGTTTTGGGTATCAACGTAGTATAAGTGGAGACAAGTGCAATTCAAGTAGAGAACACAATTGATAAATTGTTGCTTTCGTATATAAAATGAGTTGTTGAAGATTGTGTTATAAATAAATAAAAAACACAAATAATTTAGTCAAATTCTACTAAAATGTATTTAATAGTTATAGACAAAGGTTGAAGATAGCAAGGTAAATTGTCGAAGTTTAGTTGGTAAAGTGGCTAATTATAAAATGTGAGTTGTCGCAATTGGGAATAAATGTTTGTATTTGATGCAAATAAATGATTGAATACGGTCATTATTTTCAGGAAAAAATTGTTAAAATTTTATTTTTGCACTAAGCCATGTTTAGTTTTTGTCGTAATCGGTTCTTTTATGCATATTACTTGTGCCATGTTTCACAACTGCGAGGCGTCCCGTGACGGCTTACATTTTTTATCTATAACACAGTCTTCAAAAATGGAATAAAAATTCTACAACATCGACCCAATGTAAAAATATAAACTATATTAAAATGAATTCTCTAATGTGTATAAAAAAGTAATCCTCAAAAATGGCTGGAAATTGGAACATGAACAGAAAAGATTAATTCAACTCTCATAACGGAATAAATATTAACCGATCTCACTGATGAGAATTATAAAATTGGTTGGTTTCATCCTTTCTAAATTAAACATTATTGATTTACTCTCTGTTCTTTTTTGGAGGAAAGGTAAGTTTGGAGTCCTCCTTAAAAGGAGTAATCTGCTTTTTTCTATAAAATGTCGAATCTACGTAATAAAACTAGGTACGTGTGCTAGAAATTGTAGCACTTTGAAAAACTTTGTTTCTATTTCTGAGTGACGTTCACGGTTTGTTTCTACCTGTTGCCTTGTCTCTAGGACTCGTAAACTATAAATTGAACAATCAACTAAAAGAATTTTAAATTCAATCATTACGTAATAAAAAAATGGCATGCATCAACATTTACATAAAGAAATATATTCATCGCAAAAAAAAGTAACTGCATTTTAGTACAAGTAGTGGAACTCAATGTAATTTATCTCACTCTCCATTTGTTATATGATATAGGATGTAAAAGTGAATCTACTGTAATATTTATAGTTGATTTGACTCGTTAAGTGCCTGGGTAGTGTCAGACGGGAAGTGAATTTTGTTTAACTTTTAAGTCTCGAGACATAGATAGAATACATAACTGAAAATTTATTCTGTGAAGATTCGGTCAGCCACTACCCTGGAGGCTTCAGCTTATGCACATGTCTAAATCGGTGTTTTTCAGTATTATTGTATTTTTGCATCTTCAGGCAGCTTTCATGTAAATAGTGTTCACATTCCAGATTTAAGAAGGAACGGCTTTGTTTCCAATGTTATTGGCCTATAAACTGTTGAACATGTCTGTTGTGTTCGTCTACTGCATGTACATAAATACTTCTACCTACCTATCTGTTCAAGTTTCAATATTTTAATTGTTAATTATAATTTATAGTTTATAGCTCCTAATACCTACAATAAATTTTTATATTAAGACACAATGTCACTTATGTAATAATAAACTTTTCTTCCTTATAAATTGTATAATCATATACCTAACTTTTAAGTAGATAAGAACAGAAGCGCTTTGCGTAATGATGAGTCAAAGAAGAATAATTATGTAAAGCATTTAATATTAACTAGCCAAATAACAGCATCAGGAATACTTTCGTGAAAAGACCAGAAAACGAACTAATTTTTTTTTAACAATCGGTATTTATACAGAGGCAGCAAAAAAGCCTGACTAGCTTGCTTGAAAAATGATTATAGCAAAAATGTGGTCCTTTTTGGTGAATTGTACTAGAGACTCAATTCTCAAACAGTATCATCATATATAACTGAGTTGTTTGAAACAGTCATATATACTCATTTATATCTATAGTAAATATTAGTTGACTGGAAATTGCATTGTATTAAAAAATGTTGATGAAATGTTGAGAGAATTAAGTATACACCTAAACTATGCATAAACATCTCAGTTCTAATGTCTTTTCAACCGATTTTTGTTTGAATCGTTACTGCCAAAGAAGTGACTAATCTTAAGGTAAGTTTCTCTCTAAGAAAAAAGTTGTTGCTTGTTTAATTGCGATAGACATATCAACAAATGAATGTTTTGTTTTTCTATAAATTGGTTGAGAAATGCTGGAACATATGCAGCTTTGTTTGTACTCAAGGCTAGCAGCCTGGGAGGAGCGTAGATCTGCCTCTGTTCAATGTTATAAGGGGGTAACAAGAATAACCAGCTTTGGGTTTGAAAACATTACAGATAGGTTCAGTCTTACCAAAGTTTTTTCATCGAAGAAAGAAACAACTGCAGTTTAACATCTTCACAAAAAAAATTCAATTCTACTGAATGTACCTAGACGATCTTATAAAATAATATATCCGATATAATAAATCATAATGATATATGTATATTATATATAATTTAATGGGGATCATACAATCAAACTAGATATGGAAACACTAAGTATAAAGCAATGAAAATATAGAAATTATTTCACGTTGGCAGCATACAGAATTCGATCGAAGAGCGACTAGGCTATTGCAGCAGACAAAAACGTTTGTTTAGGTTTTTTGTATTATAAAACTTTTCATTCATCTATTATTCTAAATAATTGAGTAAAGTAAAAATTTCAACACCTAAATCTCTTAGACCGCATTTAGAGAACGCTCTCCACCATCCAAACTCTAGCCTAAAAAAATCATATCTAGGGCTTGATATAATAATACAAATTCGGCTGCCATCTGTTAATATTTGTTTTAATATTTTATATTTTAAAAAGTCCAACACCATTAGCGTCGTACAAAAATAGCATACCCCTTATAATATTATAAATGGTCCAATCAGAAAACACAAGCCAAAGTAAATTTATTCAGAATAAAAGACCGGTCAAAGCTTATCAGCTCTCATCAATGGTCTTAGCAGGTTAAGATTAATTCAGTTATAAGTTAATAACTGAATCATTCTTTTTTTCTGAATATGTTTGCTTGGTTGGTTTAGCTGTATTTGTCTGGCAAGACATAGTTGACAATGCAGTAAGACGCATAGATTTACTATAACAAGATACAGCCATGCACTGGGATAGTCCGTCAAGACGTACCGTCTATTGCCCTCACTCTCAACTGCATTAGTATTCGATAGCGCTATCCTTTAGAGAGGTTCCTACCAATAGCAAAGCAGTGGACGCAAAATGACATTTATTATTTGACGATTAATTGAATTATTTTGACATTTATCATTGTCCTCGTGTTATAGGTTATGCCTCGTGTCAAATTTTGCAAAAAATCACAGTAATTTGTAAACAAAACATGTTCAATCTCTGAAAAATTAGACATAACAACCCATTGTCAAGAAAAATATTTAATAATTTGTAAGTAATTTTTTTTGTTAAGATTTAATCTCGACTTTTATTTTCTTTAATATATATAATTGTAAAACGAATTTAAGCATACACACCGATGAAAGGATATTTTTTCGCTTGTGAATGGATTATAAGGAATAGAACAAACAATACAGGATCTCATTTTGAATATAAATATTCAAAAATTGAATATGTCAAATGAATTGACAGCGACGATCGTCGACTAAAATCGTGCGTATTCGTCTATATAAAAACGTGTGCGGCATACGACAAATGTGATAAAAAAGATGGAAGATGTATTTTATTAAATATAGAAAGAAATGGAGAGATGTACCAATTTCTTTGATATGTTTTTTAAGAACCGAAGTATGTTTAGCATGCATAGCTATATCTAATGTATTAAATCTATGGTAAGACGGAAAGCGTAGCGCCATCTGTTCATCTTGCACGATTTTACGTCAAAATAAATGATAAAAATTGTAAAGCGAAACGAAATGGATCTGGTACCTCGGCTCTATTCATAAACCCAAGGCATGCGTCACTTAGATTGTAAAGTTTTACCTTTGTTGCCAGTTTCTCTCATTATGAGCAACGGGTGTTCCTATTTTACTACCATCGCACCAGTAATCTAGAGAAAGTACGAATATTCACATAATTGGTGTTACTAGTCAAATAACTTCTTGGTTGTTTAGCATTGCGATTTTTATAGTTTATTTTGTCTTAAGATCATCCAAAACAGACAAATGGCGCTACGCTTTCTGACGCACTGCAATACCTTATACATTGAGCTCTAATTTACTTTCCTTTCTTAATGAGCCCCACACCTCTTAAATAACGTACAATTAATGGTGTAGCCCCCAGTGTTATTGCTATTCTAACTGGAGCAAAAACTTTATGAACGGCATAGGCTACTGCAAATGTACCAGCATTTGATGCAATTCCTCCATAAGATTCTTTGATTCCTAATTTCTGAATAAACGCATTTACATCCAATCCACTGTAATAATATACCTAATTAGCCAATACTTACAGATGCGGAAAAGAAGTCTTACTATATCATTCATTATTAAAAACAGAATAGTGATTTAGTCAAGAATTCCATGGGATAATAAGACTTCACTCATTATGGTTTGGTATTTGGGCAAATAGCTTATGCCCGTTATTTCAAATAATATTGTTATACATACTTTGAAACTAAAAGATAGCAAATTCCTAACGATGTCAATGAAATTCCCACATGGAAAACAATAACTGTTGCCCCATATTGTGAGACTGCTTGCTTCAATTTCTCCTTGTTACCTGCTGGTTTTGACTCTGTTTCCGGCTTTTTAGCATCAGAACTCTCCAGTCTTTTGTTAATCATATTATTTTTAAAGAAAATAGGGGTTAATAGTTGAGCACCACTGCTACTTTTCAGTAGGATAGGTTTTGCATATTTTAATGAAAATTGGAATAAATGCCTTCTCGTTAATAGTAATGCCATTATTAAGTAACGTGTTTTATGTAATTACATTAATAAATATTATTAAAAAAAATCTTCGTAATTTATTTCTTATTTAGTAGCATAACCTCTATTTCTTAAACTTAAACGTCATTTTTGACAAAACGATGACATTTAATTTTTTTATTCAAAACAACACGCGCTTGTAGTCGTGACGTCATTTTAGCAGCAGTAATCACATTGGACTTATTAAAAGTACAGTTTTTGCCTGCATTTATGAAAAAAAGTTGGTTTAGTTTAGATTTTAATGATTTTATGCTAAATATTGAAAGCAGTATAAGTCAGTCATTTGATAAATTACTTTTATCTCTAAAAACAAATTCTATTAATATACAACCATTCAACAAAATTTAGTTTTTTATGATTAATTTACACAATTTCTTATAAATTGTAAGATGTTGTTTTTAGATAAACAATTTTTTTATAATTTGTTATATAAACTGCTGTAAATTATGAAGAGACTTTATGTTTATGATTGTTGTATTTTTGCTTTTAAATAATGTCATTTTTTTTGTTCGAAGGTAATATAATATTTTGATAATAGATAATTTGAATGTAGTTTTTTTATAGAAGGCTAGCAATGTACATAACTCTAACAATGTTTTAACGTGTAATTATTTATTAAAAAAAATAATTGTTATTTGTAAATAATTAACAACATAGTTTTATTAAAACATTTTTATTATTTCCTGATGTTGCTCACTTGGTGGTCAAAAGAGCTCTCGAGAGTTATTAAACAAACTTTTTGGCAAATAGTAAAACTGTGTGAATAGTCAATTGTGCCAAAGATTCCAAAAGCGATAAATGTTACATAACGACTTATTAATGACCAGAACTTATTAAATTTAGCTGTAGAGTGCGTGATGATTAGTTTTATAATGACAATACAAATATTATAATAAACTTTATTTAAAACACGGATTTATATTAAATTTCTCTTTTGGCGTTCAAAATAATTCTTGGATTTTATCTTTATTATGACTTAAGAGAGACGGCAGAGATGCTTGACAATGACATTTACCAGTCAGGCTTTGAGCCTTTGATATGACAAATGACATTTGCTAAAGTTTAAATTAACCGCAAATTTGCCAAATTGTGTTACAATTAATAAAATGCTCAATTTAGAAGATTTTCCTGTTCCAAATGATGGCGAAATTTCACTTTGTGAGATTAATGGTCGCATGCAATGCATTTCAACTTATCCATCTTTGGTGCCGATTTTTAGGTTAGGTTGTTAAACTAACTTTTAATTTTTTTAATTCTAGCTCGATCAGCACCCAAAAATTAATGTAGCACATGATTTATTGCAAAATACACGTCTAGGAGATGAAGCAAGAGAATTATTTCTTCCAACAGATGTACCGTTTTTGAAACATATAACTCAAGTATATTTTGAACAGGGCTTGAGTGAAGCCTTACGCACGTCTGTGCAGCATCACAATCTTATAATATCTAATAGTGCTTTAGCGTTACTACGCGTAATTCAATATTTAGGAAAAGTTCAACGCGTTTTCAGTCCTTATCTGGAGTATAGTGGAATCTCAATAATTCATGAATTAAGTCAAACTCGGAATTGGGCAAATAATCCGATAAAGTGCATTGCATGGCATTGGCATCGTTCACGTATTGCAGTAGGAACTAGTGATGATAGCGTTAGAATATATTGCAATGACAGTACTTTTATTCCAATATTACGCTGCAAGCAACAAAAAAATGTTACATGCTTGGCCTGGAGACCTATGTCACTCACGGAAATTGCTGTAGGACATGAGGCTGGAATTATAATATGGCATGTTGATTTTAATTCACTTGTCTCTCGACCTTCCGTTACAAATTCGATTATATTGCATAGAGTTGACCATAATCCAATTTTAAGTTTGGCATGGAGCCCTAGAGGGAATATTCTAGTAAGTGCCGCTGCTTGTGATACAAATATTTTGGTTTGGGATGTAGAATTCGATAAAACTAGCACTCTGAAAGGATCGAGGGATAGTGGAAATACTCTACTGAAATGGTCGCCTGCAATGGATAAGCTGTTGTCTGTTTCAAATAGCTTAGTTTTTAAGTAAGTACATATTTGTTAAACCGGTGGTAATAAAAAATGCTTGAAATAATAAAAGCTAAACTAATTGATAAATTAAAAAAAATGTAAACGGTCGTGAAAAGTTGACAATAAGTTATACTTTACACAAGTAGGTTTTTATTCAGTAATTTGTGTGTCAATCTTATAATTGATATTTAAAATTGATTTTTGTGAACATAATGGAGAATGTACGTTTCGTGCAGGATTTGGGATTGTCAGCGCTGGGAAAGCGACCGATGGACAGTACTTTCCGGAAGAGTGCAAGCAGCTTGCTGGTCTAATTGCGGAACAAGCTTATTATTTGCCACAAACACAGAACCTCTTATCTATGGCCTTACAATAAAAGCTGTGGAAGTATTCGCTAAGACTGATTCTTCTTCAATGGATAAAGCATTGCCACTTTTTGACTTGAGTAGAATAGATTTAAATGGCATTGCAGTGGGAGGTATTGTCCAAAGTATGGAAACGGATCCGAAAGGAAATCATCTGGCTGTTTCATTTAAAGAAACCAATAATATTACACTTTTCAATGTTACTAAATTTCCAAGATTGCAATTGATACCAAGCAGCTTAATTGTAGGGTTAATAGCAGAAATCCCAAGTGTCATTACATTCCAACAGAACTACACACAAGGAGCTTGTCTGACAATTGGATGGTCTAGTGGAAGAATTCAACACTTTCCTATAATTTATACTGATTTTACTCCTGATCATTAGATTTTACAGATATTATATTAATAAAGTTTTGTAAAAAATTGTTAATATTGTTTTCTTTTATTTGCGGTTTGTGGGATAGGGTCACTTTGACGCTTTTCTACAAAATAAAATATTATTAAAATATAAATAAGATAACTCAACTTACTAATTTTATTTTCTGCCGCATTTGATGCTGATACGAAAGTCCGTTGTAATTTGGTTTTTTTGATTTCGCGATACTGCTTTGCTATATCCTTCGAAAGTTCAGCTATTCGGACCATAACGGGGCCAGGGTATGAGCATCCCATGAACTCTACATTTGTAAACGTTGTCGCTAATGCCACCAAATATTCCTCCGAGAACTTGCCTTTGTGAGCCTCCATAAATTGTCGGCGTAATTGCCAATGCTCTTCCACGTCATTATCGTCTTTGTATTTGTCAATGTCCCAATCTGTGGGGTATGTTTCCGTCATGTTTGTGAAAGTCAAAATAATTTGTAGAATTTAAATTTTAAATTAGTGAGCCGAAACAAAACACAAATAATAACTTGTAGGTTATATCGTTGAAACCACAGAGTCAAAACCAAAGAATACATTACAGCTGTCAAAAGAAAACCTCTGCTCACTCTATGGAGCTATATTACAATAAGTGACATGGCGGTAGGCCACGGAAATTTAAATTTACGTTGGCAGCAAGACCCTTAATAATGATATCATAGTTCTATGCACCACCTGCTATATCATGAATTCCTTATTTAAAATCTTTTGGTATCAGCAGATTCATTGTCGTCTGTAGTAAAACCATGGAGTAAAACAATTGGCATTTTAAAGTCAAACCGGCAACGTGGCAAGTGTCATCAAATGTCAATGTCATATGTCAAATTAGTATTTATCATTAACTCCAAAAATTTCCACTCAAATTAAAGGTTATTGTTCTTGCAAATATTATAGAAGTAAATTAATTATTCAAACACCATAAAGCGATGGAGTCAAGGATAGAAACTTCAGAATTGCAACAATTAGTAGGTAGTGACGTTGAAGGTGAAAACGATGATAGTATCGCTCAGGACGATACTATAAACGAAGTAAAGATTTTATCACCTGTTAGAAGCCACAAAGTAGATAATCTATAATATTCCTTAATTACAGTTTTTATGATTTGTTGTATAATTTTAGATGTCTTCCTCCGGCAATACTAGTCATAGTTCAGTAACAAAATTAGCAAATCGGTACACTCCCGGAGGGACCAATCCCTCCACGAATTCTCGAGTCACTTTTGTTAATGAAAGACGCATTAACCGAGATCCGAACAAAACAGGGACAGCCAGACCCAGAAATGTTCATAAAGGTAAACATTTTTCACGCTTTGTTATCGTTTATTATTTATTCGTAAGCAGGATTGTGTGGAAAAGGTTAAATGTCTTGATTTTAATTTCTAGATTATTGTATTGAGAAATAGCGTTTAAATACGGCGGCAAATCATTTCTAAAATGATGGAAATTCTCTATTAAATTGTAAACAATGCTTAAAACCCACGTAATCATTCTAATAGGCAACTAAAAATATACATTAGTATTAACTTAAAAATACTCAATACTCAGTACCGGTCTCATGGTAATCCCGTCAGACTATAATACGGAACAAGTGGATCTATGCTGTTGGCTGTTGTAATACTTTGATTTTTAGAATCAAAATTTTTTGTTATTGTATTATAACAGAAAAGCAGATGATTTGGCAAAGTCGGCGACAATTAAATGTAAAATAGCCCATCTTCTAAACTCCCGTCAATAATTTTATTGGTAATGTGACATTCTATTGGTTACTATAACCAAAATACGTATAAGGCTACGTCTGATGCAGCCATCAAGCGATCAATCTTACGCAATAATTTTTAAGTCTTTTTAATGGGCCTTATTTAATACCATGTTTTCATAAGATATTTAGCTGAACTCTTTTGCTGTGCCATTTAGCTTGACAGATTTCTAATGTCATTGGTAGTACGATCGCTGTCAAACATGCGTCAAAACTCCGACACGGTAGTATCTGCATATGAACTAATAAAGAAATGAACACACGTTCACAGTTATATTGCAAGAGTAGATTTATATAATTTATGAACGCGCGGTATTATTATATATAGCTGGCCGTGGCAAAATAATGAAATGAATATATTGACGTTCTAAAAGTCATTAGAAGAGTAGAAGTAAAGTGATGCCGAAACATGCCGTCACGTAGATTTGTCGTACACGTCATTGGTCTATAATAGAGGTCGTTGTTCAAAATTCAGTGTGAATTTTCAGCCCCGCCTTATAGGCTTCTAGATCTACTTATCATATGTTGATTTATATGCAAAACAATCTGCATGTTAATGCATGAAATCCCAACTTTTTCACACACCTGTTCAGAATTTTATTTTCGTTTTTATTTTTTTTTGTTTTTGTTTTTGCACGTTTGTAAATAATTAGAAAGTAGTACAAACGCGCGACATCATTGTTTTATCTCCGAAGTACCTGACGTAAGACATATGGAAAGAGCACTCTTAGGATTGTTGGGCGATTTCCATTCCGGTAAGCTAAGAGCTTTTGGGAGTGGATGTACCATGGAACAAATGACGAACATACGACAGCAGCAAGAGAAACTAGCGAAATTACATTTTGATTTGGGGGCTGCAACAGTTCCTTCACTAAGCGATGATAATTTGCATCGATCACAGAACACTATGAGTCAACTTATACAAAGACTGGAACAATTGAGTGTATCAATTGAAGGTCTTCATAGTAGTACGGATAAATAAGGAACCGTCTGATTGTGGTTATACAATTTTTGTAAAGGAAATTTTGTTTTTATTAATAAAATATAAAAGAATTGTATATAGCTGTATTTACAATTTTTACCAACACGTTTACATTACCAATTACTGTTTACTATTTTAACAGATCGTTTTCTATGATCATCTTATTTCTTCACTTTATGTTTACTGCGGATATCTAGCGATTATCACCGCACTCCTGAGAGCGGTAGACTTGGAACACCGTAGAGATCGTAGGACGAGTGCCTAAACAATTTCTGAACGATTGACAGTTTGCTGCTACGTCAAAAGAAAGCAGTTTAATAAGCACCACTACACAAGTCAGTTGTTCTGCTGTTCAAAACTCAATGAAAACGGCTTCTATAAACCAGCCTAAATAAGGCTGGTTTACTAGTGACTTGTGTTTAAGAATGGTTTTACGGTGACCTAGGTGCGCCTCAGTAATGTTGCTGAACGCAGTCTTATTACTCTTTGCTGAAATTAAGTGTCAAACCGCAGGATGTCAAACAATGACATTTAAAATGTCAAAAAAGTAGGGTTATAAAAGTATAACAGTTTCTGTGTCAACAAAAAAGAAATGTATTGAAAAGCCCCAAAATGAGTAATAAGGAGGAGCGTTTAGTTACTGAAGTGCCTAGCAGTCTCAAGCAGCTAGCTCGTTTAGTAGTCCGTGGATTTTATTGTATAGAAGATGCTCTAATTGTGGATATGTTGGTGCGTAACCCCTGTATGAAAGAGGACGATATTTGTGAACTACTAAAATTCGAGAGAAAAATGCTCCGTGCTCGAATATCAACTCTTAAAAATGATAAATTCATTCAAGTGCGCCTTCGTATGGAGACAGGGCTAGATGGTAAAGCTCAAAAAGTGAATTACTATTTTATAAATTACAAAACATTTGTAAATGTGATTAAATACAAATTGGACTTAATGCGAAAGCGCTTAGAAACTGAAGAGCGTGATGCTACAAGCAGGGCTAGTTTCAAATGTCCGGGGTGCTTAAAAACATTTACTGACTTAGAAGCCGATCAGCTATTCGATTATATGACGAGTGAGTTTCGGTGTACTTTTTGTAGGGAAGTTGTCGAGGAAGATTTATCAGCACTTCCGAAAAAAGATTCTAGACTGTTGTTAGCAAAATTTAATGAACAATTAGATCCATTATATATTCTTCTGCGAGAAGTAGAGGGTATTAAATTAGCACCTGAAGTTTTAGAACCAGAACCAGTAGATATTAGTACAATTAGAGGAATTGATAAAAAGTTTTTGGCACAATCTTCGGAAAGTTGGTCCGGGGAAGCCACCCGAGGCGCCGGATTTGTTGTGGAGGAAGCTAGGGTGGATGTTACCATCGGAGATGAATCTAACGCTCTTGCGACAACTGCTCGAAAAGAGGCTCCGATTTGGATGATGGAATCTACAGTTATTGCAAAGGAAGATGATGCTAGCGCTACTAATGAAATTATCAGTGAAAATCCAAATGATGCTGCTAATAATGGAAAGTCTGATGATATAATGAGTGTTTTGCTGGCTCATGAAAAAAGACCGACCACTATTGCGGCTAATGCTCTTAAAGGCTTGAATAACGATTCTGATTCGAGCTCCGATGAAATGAATGAAGTGAAAGAAGAAACAGCCGAAATCGAAAATTCAGAAAGCGAAGACGATGAAGCTATTGTTCCAAAAGTTACAGTGGGCAATGAGGTGTATAATATTACAGATATTAATGATTCCATCATAAACAGCATGACACAAGCGGAAAAGGAAATATATGTCCAGGTTTTTCAAGATTACTATTCTCATATGAATTATTAAAATATAATACAGTCGAGTACTTCATATATTTTTGTAATACAAAATAACTTATAAATTATGAATTATAAATATTTGACTTAAAAATGTTTACATAAATGATATTTTGAAGATTCAAAATGTGATTAATATACTATATGGATTAAATGTAACGGATTTTCTTCTCACCAGCGAAGATGTGCTGATTCGTTATTGGAATACTTGTGGGGGCTGCAAACATATCAATTTTAATTTTCGCCTAAATATTTGGTAATAATAAAAAGACATCAAAGTAACAGTAAACTGCTTAGCTAAATGTTATTGCACAAAAATTCAGAAGATATTACGTCTCATTTAAATTTGACTTAAGATCTAACCTTCGGTTTTTACGTTATTTTTATTAATCCTTTTTTTGACACTTATAATTAATTCATTATAAAATACAAGTGAGAAATTAAAAATTGCTTTCAATATATATAACTATTAGTTTATAAGCAATTTCAGTCAATTATATAAAAAAAAATTAAATAATTAAGTAATCATAATGAAGTCGGTTTTTTCAAAATTTTTAATTTGTTTAATTATTTATAACTGTAAAAGTCGATATAGTTATAATTTGTCTTACATTGTACTGTCTGATTATTTTAATAAAAAAATTACGTTAATATAAAAAAGCAAATACATATATGCATAATAATTAAAAAAAAATTTACATACCTTGCTGCAATGATAGTGACGACTTGTGGATTTACCAACGGCTGCAACTTTTCGGTAAATCTTTTATAATTTCGATCTAACTCTCTTTGGTAGTCTCTTTGGTCTGGTCCAATTAGATTTCGATTCTTTTTTAAAGCATCAAAACATCTAATAATGAGAGCATAAATCACAGAAATGTTTTTCTTTCGATATATGTACTTACTTTTTACAAAAGTCTTTAAAACACAACCTCAGTTTATTTTGATGTTTGGTCAAACTTTTTCCGTCGCTTGGTAGGAACGTTAGAGCCATTTCTAGGGGGCCCTGATTAACCGTAGTACCAATGCAGCCTTGTAGAACCATTTGCAAGATTTTAGGATCTGGTGGTTCCTGTTGTGTCGACGCTGCCAGTTCTGCAGTCTTCTTTTGAATATCTTCAATTGCTACTTCGATTGGGGTTAAAGTAATTTGTACTCTATTAACAACTTGAATTCGAGTTTTCACGTAAGGGAAATGTACGGAAGTTGTTAATATAGTTTTGCGCTTATACTGATCACGCAGTTCACCATGAGCTTTTCCTGTCATAGTAAACGGTGTAGCATAGACGAAACGTTCTAAAAATTAATATTTAATCCAAAAATTAGATAAAGTGCAATAAATTACTGATATTAAAATTACGATCGAAGTGTGTTTGACGATATCTTAATTCGTATTGTTCAAAAAAAGGCTCAACATAAGTTATTTGAATATAGGCTTTTTCAGGATCCAAACCACTAATGTCCACAATATTCGAGTCTTTTATTATCATAACGTTCTCAGGACCAAACCTTTCTGCATAGAAATTCTAAAATGTAAATATTTAAATTCTGTCTCGATAATTGCTTCTAAAATTACTTCTAGACGGCTGAAAATTTCTGGCAATTTTGTAAGCGTTGGTTCTTTATAAATAAATTCCTCTCTGTCTAAATCACCAAATTTCGAACCATAAAATCCAACTCTAAAATATGTTCCAAACATTCGTTTTCCCTGTAGCTGATCAATTCTTGTATAAGCGTCATGGAGTTTGCTGAGACAAAAAATCGAAATAACACATAACGTAACAATCATCATAATTTGATACAATGTAAGTGACATAAAAATGTTAATACCAAAAAAAAATCATATACACTACCCATGAATATTCGCCAATTTCTTAAAATCCCTATTATTCTCAGCAATTGGTATTAATACGCGATATATATCGTTCATTGGTTCATACATTGCTGCCACATTGAAACAACTTGCTGCTTGTTCCAGTAATCCCACTAAGCCAGCTTCAGTAAAATGTGATCCCAAACAACCCCCTTCTTTTTCCGGACTTAAAACATCATCAGACACAGCACTTTCTTCCAAAACATTTGGACTAACTCTTTCTAAAGCAGCCGCTCCTGATGGTAGATGTGGTAATGATTCCGACATTACCAAATACTCGGCCACTAACGCTGCCGAATGCACCAAACACATACCTAATTTAAAAATGTAAACTATTAGCGTTTAAAAATACAAACTGAAATGAATTTCAACCGACTTCAAAAAAAAAAATAAGACTGAAAGCAAGATTAAATAATATTTCAATATAAAATCTAAAGTGTTTTTTTTGCATCGGGTGTTTACGTAATCAACTGATAACAAGCAGCGATTAAGAAAAAAAAATTGCATAAAAAATTTTGCATACCTGCTTCGCAATGATTATTTCGTTCCATGTGTTTTTGAGCCATATTTTCAAGCCAGGTTAATCGTAAATCTGGTGAATTCTGATATCCTTTAGCAATTCGATACATCAGATCTAATAACATTTCTGGATCTTCTTGGAATTCTTTCATTTTGACAGTATCAGACAAAATCATATGTAGATTAAAAACTAAATCGCGAACTTGCTCTGGAAATGTTGTTTCTTGTAATTCCGTGTCACGCTCACCGTATTCGAGAATTGTTTTAAGAGAACGTCGAAGAGATTCGTCGCTGAAAGATGCTGAAGTTCCTACTAGACTACTAAGAGACATAGTCACTTGCATTTTAACTCTCGCAAAGTTCTAAAATTACAAAAATAGGAAAAAAAATAATGATAAAAATAAAACATACATTGCCGATTTGAAATGTTTGCCTCATTAATAAATATAAAGAAGCTGCAGCTTGGGATCTTACTGACGCTATTAGGGACCCACAGTGTTTTAAAAGAAGTAGGCACAAGTCAGCACAATGAGTGCTTTCTTCGTCGAATAGAGCACCATGGAACTAAAAATGAAATTGTTCACATTATAAAATTGGTACAAAATAATATTAAACACAAATAAAAAAGTTACGACCACGAACCTTAAAAACAAGATTCCGTTGTGACGCAAACAGATGCGGCAGTATTGTAGTACTTTGATTTTTACTTAATGCATGTAATAATACTGTTAAGGCCAATCCGACTAAATACTGCTGAGAGTCCCATTGTGCCACGGTGGCAACACATCGTTCCAAAGTGTCTAAAATAATAAAAGATGCCTCCGTAGCAAAATGTCCTTCTAAATGTACGTCCGTAAAAAAATCTTCCTTTGGTCTATCAACAACATCGGTAATAGGCCTATAAGCCATCTGCTCTTTCCTCCACCTTAATTTTGGTTCGTTTGCACCAGGTGCTTGCAAACCTCCTTTGCGTCTTTGCATCATTTCGCGAGCGGAACCTTGTCCTAAAATTACATCTTCAAGGAGAGATAAACCATCTTGCGACACTTGGGCATGTGCGTAGCCAGACGGTGGAGGCGCTCTACGTCTAGGCCTATATTCGAAACAGCTAGTACATGCATCTAGCAAATGTAAAAGTGTGGCCAGTCTAGATGAAGTTAGCTCGCCAAGCCATTGGGAAAGAGATTCTCGTTCCACATTTTTTAAAACCCATAAAACACAAGTTAGAAGATTTCTGGTTACTTCGCCACTAATTCCAGTTTTTCTAGACTGTTATATAATAAATAAGATTAGATAACACATTATTATTAACAAAAAAAAATTTTGAATCACATTTAAAGTTTCAAAAAAAAGTTCAATTGTTTTTTAAATTAATATTTCGCAGCTAACGCATTGATTGGTTGCCAATATAATGTTGTTGGTAATGAAAACAGCGAAAAAAAATTGAGTAGTCTTCACGCGTAATAAAAAAATCATATTGTAATATGTTACAAATCCGTTTTGTAAAATGTTTTTTTAACAATTTTTTTTTTTTAAAGGATTTGTTACAACAAATAATTTTTCCAAATAAACTCAACATAATAAATTATAATATTTGCGAAGTGAAAAAAACATTCATTATGTTATTCTCATTTATCCACACATTTGTAGTTACCGTTTGTAGATTTTCACAGCTGACAGGAGACACTTTTCCAGCAATTGCTAACGCTACTGTTTGATTAATATTAGTAGGTTCTTCATCATTCGAATACCGGTCATTTTTATCACCAAACCAGCGATGTAACAATGGCAAAACATCCATCGCTATGGATAAAAGAGGCAAATACAAAGCAGCAACACGACGTCGTGCTTCTGGAGATGAATAGCGTGTATCACTATCATGCCAGGCCAATAATGATTTTATAGTGTCAACAGCTTTAACATGCAGACTGGGCTTATTCATGTCTAATAAAATACTCGTGACGTCGGTTAGTATAATTCCTGTCAAATAGTGGTGCTGTCTATATTCTGGTGAGAGTTCAGCAAAGGTACTGGCTCGTTCTTGACTAGCTGGTGGTCCAGACAGAAACGAATTTTGACTGGTAGAGCTGGTAACGCTTGGACTTGGGCTTACACTGAGACCTGTTGCCATGAACGGAGAAGCAAATGGTAAGTTCAAAGCTACGTAATGTTCATGGCTACACACAATTCTTGCACATTCCAATTTTAAATCGACTAATACAGCCGCATCTTGCATCGATTGTATTTTAGCCTGCAACTGTTTATTATAATATCGGATAGCTTGGAACACAGCACCTCTATCGCAAATCGATAACAAGTCAAAAAAGAAAAATGCTAAAGCAGCATTTAAAACATGTGCCCGCTTTATGTCACTGGTCGAATGTGAAATAATGTCTGCAGTGATTGAATGCACTAATGAGAAAACATCATCTAGAAATTGTTCAGAAAAACGCAATTTGCGAGGTGTTTCTAAACTTTCCGTGTGAGCAAGATGTTCCACCATACTTTTGATGATTAATTCAAAAAGAAACCAAGCGTTTTGCATCGCTAAGTCTTTTATACGCCCACTGGAGACAACCCATTGAAGAGCCAGCTCATGATGTACTATTCTCTGACAGAGGTTAATATTAGGAGATATTTGATCATTATTAGGGACCCTCATACTAGCAGCACGATCTAAACCTCTCGACTGTTGCAAATGTGCCACTTCCAAATCTGGGTTCGAATTACTACGAGTTAAAGGAGCTCCTTCTTCCCATTCAGGAGAGCTATGATTGCTAGTTGATAAAGGATGAGGCAGATTACACTGATAATGAATGTAAGTCACTAAAAGAAAATTTCTAGAGTGTTGATCTACCGGTAAATCAATTTTCTGCAACAAAAAAATCAACATTTATCATTGCCTTTGTTATTTTTTACCGAAATGTTTTCCAGCAATAGGCAAAAGGCTTCAAATGTGGTCTGTCCTATGTTTAAAGTATGTCCTGAGATTCTGGGAGGTTGAACCAAAAGCTCCAAAACACTATCAAAAATTAATGGTAGATTTTTAATAATAGCTTCTGGTTTTGCTCTTGCTAATCCCAACAGGGCAGCCCTAAATAAAAACATAAACTTATTGACATTTAGCTTCACTTCACACCGCAGTTTATGTTGATTCAAAACCACAATAAAAAAGTTTCGTAAATTTTCTATAAAAAGCGTTCTACAGAACAACAACTGCCTTAATTATCAATCAGGTACATCAATTATCAAATTTATACAATTTATGATTTCTACCTTAATTCGTTTTCCAATCCAGCTTCTCCCAATCTAGCAGGCACCACTCCCGTATGAACATAATCATACGCTGCCAAAAATCGTTCAACGGCGGAATCATGCGTATGAACAGAAGAAATTGAATCTAAATGTACAGTGAATAACCCCTTATGGTTGTCCAACCATTTTGTGCCCGGTAAACAAACATCGGGTGGTATATAACTATAATTTTTTGGGGGTGTTTCCAACATTATTGGCAAACAAAATTCTCCACATATTAGTCTACCATCCCTTATCAATGGTAACCACTAAAATAAAAAAATAAATATATAAATGATCAAATAAAACATAGGCTTACGTACCGTGTATCCCACTGGAGTATCTACTGATGACTGTTCAATTTTTCTTTGACAAGAAATATGATAAAAAGTGAAAAGCAAATGATGATTATCTGATAAAGCGGCCGGTAACTTCATTTTTATTTCATCATAGAAGAAAGGATTTTTGCTATGATACGTTACAACAGAAAACGCTTCATTTGCCATTTCCGGACAACTGCTTTTTCCATAAATATTGTACAACGCTTGTTGGTCATTTTCGCAAGACATTAGCTGTACTTTAACGGCTAAATTTCTAGCAGATCCAGCTCGATTTGAAAAGTTCAACTCTTTAGGGCTTACAAATAATAAATTTCGATAGTTATAATGTGGTACCAACAGCTCTTTCAATGGAAACTCCAGCAATTCTTTAACAGGACGTCCATTCTCATCTGGATAGGGATATAGCTTCACCAGTTCTGTTGTTAAACTGTTCTTATATTCCCCAGTGCATGGGGCAATTTCCAATTTTAATGTTGCAGGAATGCACTTCAGTTTTTTAAGAATTGTGGTTGGTTTCTTCAATTCATGAAGAGATTTATAAAGATCCTCATCACGCAGTTTATCACCTTCTTGTTTAAAAAAGGACGAAACTGTTAGCGTTATTGGTCTAAACGTCTCTAAAGTATTCGCTAAATGATCGGGTGACCAAGAACGTCGTTTATCAGTTCGTCTCTCTAAAGAGCCGCGCCTAGTTAAGCTACCCATATCAGTAGCTCTTCGGCGTAACTGCTCTAGACTGCTGCTTCCCAATTTTCGATCTAAATACATACATACTCTGGCTTTTACAATGCTCTCCAAGCTAATTAAAATAGTTATTTTCTATTTATCTTGATTGTATACAAAATCCGATTTGTTATGGCGCCACTGAGAAATAGCTAACGTCACCTCAATTGTGATATATCACGCTGCCGCCAATACAAAACGTCAAGCTGCCAAATCAAATTGACAAGAAGTTTTTCTCAGTAGCGACAAAACGATAAAAATTGGCAAATGATAAAATCTGATGTTACAATAAAACATACCTAAACTATTAGTGTTAGAATGAGCACCAAAGGAATCCCTGTCTGTATCCCTTTCCAAAGAACTGCCACCATTGATCACATTCATCAAATAAATAGCTGTCCAAGCAAAAGCTTGACGATATTTTCCCAAGCGTTCACAAACTGCTACCGCTGTTGCCTTCAGTTTATCACGATTCTATAAAATATCGAAATTAGTAAATAATGTTTCCCATTGTAATGTTATATTACTCGTTCTTCTTTTACATATGGCTCAACGCATTCATTGAGATCACCTTGTAAAACTTTTTCCAATCGGACAACCAAAAATAAATCAGGAGATGGATTCGAGATGTTAAAAATACAGCCTCTTGCCAAAGTACTAGTATCACTATAAGGTACATGACCTCCTAACATTCTTTTTAAACCTTCCGGATTCAAATCAAAGTAGAAGGTTTCAGACAATTTTTTACGCTCTTTGCAATCATATAGCGCCATTGATGCAAAAAGTGGTTCAACTTCAAGATCCAAACTAAAATTAACAAAATAACTTATTAAATACCCCAACTTAACTCGTGCACTTGAAATATGCTTACATTTAATGCAAAATATTCTATCAAAACACAGTTTACAGGCCAAAACGTAGTTATTCAAGTGGAATAATCTCTGGAAACAGAGTAAGATAAGCTGATAAACTTCCAATAAGAACGATTGGGTTTGCAGAATACGTAAAAGTGTTATGTTATGGGATATTTTGCGCTATCACCTTTTATGCATTAGAAATTTAGAAAATAAAAGTTAGATTGTAAGCAATGGTTTATAGCACAAACAAGGCCTTTGAAAAACAAAAAAATATATTTCCAAATATGGTTTAAGTTTCAAATCTAAATTTGTTGCGACTTGCTAATACGTTCCAATAAAAACAAATCATGCCCAAGTTTACAGACGTAGTTTGAATGAATTTGTATTAATCTTTTTAGTTTAAGTTACAACTTATAACATGACTTACGTTAATTGATGACATTTAACAAGCACTCGATGCCCCACATGCTCTGAAGGAGGTGCAGCCAATACTCTTTTTTCAATTGGCTCCCCAGTGTCTTTCTCTCCTGAACAAAGAGCGAATAAAGCATCCTGTCTTTCAATTTGTCTTCTACTCTCATTAAGCTGGTCTAAAGCTTCGGGAGCATTCTGTTCCAAAATTTCAGAAATTAATGGATCTCCAGCTGAATGTCGTAGATCTAAACTAGCCCAAGAATTTCGCGGTGTCAATGTATCACCGCAAGATGAAACGGAAACCAGAGACGCTATACTCTGACGACTACTTCCGGAAATTGATGTTAAATCAGATTCGCTGTTATTATCGTAAGTACTAGTTTGAAAATCTATTTCAAACTCTTGCTTTGGACTAGGCTGTAGACTTTTGCATAGGTTGGTACGACTGGAAACACTGCTACTGAGATTGCGATGATTGTATCGAACGATTTTCCAATTAGATGTGTAACATTGAACACAGGCCTGTACGTGAGGAGGTAACGTTTCTCTAAAACAAAGCAGAAAACATTACGTTGTTAAATTGCGGCCCCCAACCATTAAAACAAAGTTTTGGCGGCGTACTGCCCAGTTTAAGGCCGCTACACAAGCTATATATCTTAGTTTCAAGAAAAGTGTTCACAATTCCATAAAAAAAATCAAGAGAAACATTTCATTAAAATAAACAAGACGTATTTTTCTTGACAACAAAGAAATAATATGTTTAAAAACTAATAAAACCAGTTGTGATAGTTAATACCAAAAGAGCATTGAAAATATATCAATTATACTCTCAAGCCATGAGACGTGTTCTGTAAAACACCATGACAGGCCGACAGGGATAGCTGGACTCGACGGAGGAGGTTACTTAGTATACTTTATTTTGATTTGCATACGTGGTATTCGTTATATTATGCTCTGAAAAAACCGTAAGCAGACCAGTAATTATTACATTTGACAGTAAGTCATCTAATACGTCGAATGTGATCAATATGTGTCGTCAAATAATAAAGTTTTGTAAATTATCTTACAAGCTTTCTTCGGGCAAAATTGGTTGTAAGGTGCGCATAGGTCTCTCAATAACATCAACTTCTACATCTCCTTGCGGCACATCGAGAATAGAACGCAAGGGATCCCTATCAATTAGCAATTGATATTGACTTAAAAATTCTTCAAAATCAAAAGGTTCCACTACGTCGTTAGTCCAACTCTAAAATAGAGCACTTTACAAATAGTAAGTACAATAAAATAATAAAAAAATACTGATGAGGAAGACGGAGACATTACACTGCCTTTATGACAAGCTACCGTTCTCCGAACATCAGCCGCATGATGTCTGCAAAAGAAATGTTAGTAAAGAAAGTTTTAATTAAATCAATTCAATTTACTTTGAAAGTTTTTGAGTGAACGCCCTTGCGTTCGAAGACATTTTTTAGTTTTGCTTTATTTATGTATGCATTTGTATTATGACATTAGTCACTCTTCAAAAAGTGACGCATCTGCCATATGTTTGTCATTTACTGTCAGTGTGACAGTCATTTGTTTTAGGCAGAGAGTTTATTATTTTGTCAGTTGACATCATAGAGTGTTCTGTGTTTGACACAGCAGCGGGATTCTGCTGTAACCGGAACATTGCTTTAACCAATAGAAAGTGAGTATTTCAAATGCGATTTCGAAGATGCCCGATTCGCAAATGACGTTTGTAACGGAAAAGTAGCCATTTTATTTCTGTTTTGAAATAAAAGTACATACATACTGAAAATTGCTCGAAATTGTGTGTTGTTGCAATAAACGACAAATTAAGTTGTATTTTTCTAATTATTACGCGACTTGTGGTTTTTTGTAAAACGCAACAAAATTTACTTTTTGTGACTAACACGCGACTTGAGTAATTTTTCCAACACGTGCTTCTCGCATTGTTTTATTGTTTTGCAAAAGTCAACGAATTTCGTTTTATTGTTAATAATACGCTATTTGTGTTTTTGCTGCAAAAGAGAACAATATTTAATTGTGACTAACACGTGGTGTGAGTGTTAGATACTTTTGTGTTTGCTAAAGACAATAAAAATAGTGTGGCAAGTTACACAGAGTATACTTAAGGGATTTTGTGTTTTTGTTACAAAAGGGAACAATATTTGATTGTACTTTTGTGAGTAACACGAGATTTGAATTGATTATTGAAGTACAAAGTGCGGTTATTTCTTGGGTGCACTTCAAGTGAAGAAAAAAAGCAAGATGCCGAAGCGATGCTGTGTACCGGATTGTATTCCCCAGTCTTTATCACAATCATATTATAGGTTTCCACATCCAATGCAACATAAAGCTTGTTTTAACAGATGGGTGAAACTTATTGGCAATGCAATAGTTGCAGAAGCCGCGCCAATGCGTGTGTATGCCATTTTCCGAGTATGTGACAGACATTTTGCTGACAGTGCGTTTAATACTAAGAATCGCCTTCAAAGGACCGCTTTACCATATTACCACTTGCCAAAAAGTGAAAAAGACATGTTGTCAAGACTTCCCATCGCCGCGGGCATTCATGGTACAATTTTTTTAAAACTGAAAAGCGTTGTCAGAAAAATGAACAAAAGGAGCCCATACTGCACGCTGCTATTTGATGACATGGCTATCAAACCACATCTGCACTATAATGAGGACAAAGATTACGTTGAGGGTTTTGAAGATTTTGGACATGAAAGATCTTCACTAATAGCTAACCATGTTCAAGTAATAGATTTAAATGAATCGAGTAGTGTCAAAACTAATATAGTTTATGTTTTTAGGTATTTATGTTACGAGGCATTTATAAAAACTGGAAACAACCTGTTGGATATTGCTTGGTAAATGGTGCTATGAAAGCTCATAATATGAAAGAAATTATCGTCGAAATAATAAGAAACGCTAAAGTAGCTGGGTTGACGGTTGTATCAACCGTATGCGATCAAAAAACAAGCAATAAAAATGCTATAGATGCACTTGTTCGTGACACGCAGAACAATGTGGGCACACAGGATTATATATTTGAAGTAGATGGACAACTTATTATTCCACTATATGATGCGCCACACCTCCTGAAATCAATGCGAAACATATTATTGTCGCGAGACATCCACTTTACAAATGAAAAAGGTGATGACAGGGTAGCCAGATGGAAAGACATTGAAAACGCTTATGAAGTTGGTAATGTGAATAACGAACTAAAAGCAATGCCAAAATTGACGAAATTTCATGTTAATAAAATTAAAGTGAAAAAAATGAAAGTGTCAGTTGCTGTCGAAACGCTAAGTCGTTCTGTAGCAGCGATGATGCATTTCCTCGCTCGTTTCAGTAAGTAAAATATTTTTTTTGGTTATGCATCCTTTTTATACTTTTTTAGACATGATTGAACAGACTTCAGGCACAGAGGAATTTGTACTTTTAATGGATAAGGTGTTTGACAGTGTCAATGGATCTGCTTACTGCGTTAGTGAAGATGATCCGTTGAAAACGTTACGGACCATAGTGTTAATTGGAAAAGCAGACAATGAACAGTTTAAATTATGGACTTCTGCATTGCCAATATTAGCAAGTATGTTTGTTTACGATAAACAAAATAAGAAAATCATGTCAGCCTTTAAGAATTGGGAACTTACTCTCAAAGGTTTTAAGCTTGTATGTGCCCGAATGAAGAACGATGGATTTATTTATATCAAACCACGCAGCTTTAATCAAGACCCCCTTGAAAATTTTTTAGGAAAAATTTGGCCGAGGGGTCGGCGCGCAACTCGACCGACGGGCACTGCATTTGCTCGACTTTACAAGACACTGCTTGTTAATGGAAGCGTATCGAAGAATTCGTTTTGGGCTAATTGCGAGAATGACAAAGCAAGTATCCTTATTTCTTTGCAAGAGTTTATTACTCAGGTATATAATGTAATTGAGTTTTTTTGTACAGTATTTACAGTGTTACTTTTATTGGCAGGAGTTGTCTGAAGAAGAGTCGCCCACACCCCTGGAAACTCAAGCATCGGATGTGCTACAAACTTGTGAGCAGTTAAAACCACTCCAGCAAGCGGCACTGCCCTGTGTTGCAGGATATATTTTAAAGGTGAAAAGAAACATCAAGAACTGCATAGCATGTAAATTCAATGTACTCAGAAGACCTGAAGACAAGGATGAACAATATTATTATCTAATGAAGGATCAAGAATATGGAAGGAGTAAAGTTGCCCGACTGAAATGTTGCAATGTAGAGTTTTTGAAAAACATAATTATTGTCTACAATGTAACAAAACACGTACTCGTGCACGTACCACACAGGAAAGATCTAATGCAATATATAATGAAACATCTACATAGCCTAAAATTTAACTTTGTTCAATGTGAACATTCACAAGACCTCCAACAAAATGTTGTGTCTGACTTTGTGAAATTAATAATTTTTAATTATTTTAAAGGTGTAAATAAAATAATTGCTGGAAAAGATCTGCGTCCCTTACCCGCTAAAGCAATACCCTTGTTCATTGAAGCGCGTGGCATTTGGGAGAAACGGCAGAAATATGCTACAAAACCGAATTAAGGTGCTGCCAAAGCTCTATAAACGGCCAGACGACGTGATTGTTCTGCACCGTTATGAGTTAGATGTTTTAAGTACGGACATCAAGGAATGATAGGGGTGTGACCTCCGAACCGTTGAGGTGGGGAAACTTCTTTCGCAATCCTTAGATAAGCAACAGGAGAGATATGATTAAAGACAGAAAAAGGAAAGACAAACTCAACGACAACACTTTAACGCAGCACCTATGATACAAAAAAAACCCAAGACGACTTGGAAGAAGATTTAGCTAGAGTAATCAGGAGATATAAAACATACTGGTGAGAGTGTACTACTAACTTATGTTTTTTTTTTTGTATGCATGAATAATAATTAAATAAAACGCATTACACTTGTTATAAATCATTTTTATTATGTAAATAATCATTTTTATATGACTCTTTGTTTATAATATACATGTTTATTTTTATCGACCATTTTTTATTTTTCCGCCAATATTTAAAAACAGGCGACGGTCGGCTGTCACCGAATCGTCGCGAGACTGCCATACTGCAGAGTTAGTTGGACCCCTAAACATAGATGGCACCAGCACACAGTGTAATGTTTCGTCGGCAGTTACCATTACAGATTTCATTCTATCGAAGAGCTGCATTGATCTGTGATGAATGTTTTCTATGATTATATCATAGATTGTATTGCATATGCATAGATAACCTTTATAAATAACACCAATAACAGTGAAATGACTTCAACTGTTCTCGCAGCTAGATTGCCGAAATGTGTGAATGCAGTTACTCCAGGCTTTGTAAACGGTATGTGTTAATTTATTGAAGGTAATCTATTTCATAAATTGATCAGTTTTTTGTGCACGGTTTCTGTCCTCGAATAAGCCCTTGAGCCCCCGTATGCAAGAATTCCAGAAAAAATTACGAGAGAAGACACCTATAGGTGATGCCCAGTATCTTATATATAAAAATTCCACTTCTAATTGATTGCTGCTGTAGGAAAATTGGATGAAATATCGGGCAAACACCCCTATCAAGAGGCAGAGCCGCTGAAGCCGTGGCCCAATAATACAAACCCTCATACAGGAGAAATAGGGGGTCCGAAGGGGCCCGAACCTACTAGATACGGTGATTGGGAACGAAAGGGTCGTGTTACTGACTTTTAGACAACATAATTTGTATATAAAAATGTATTTATTTGATTAAAATAAGAAACTTACATTACATCATAGCACTTAATTGTAATTCCAGTTTAAAATTCATACTGAATCACATTGAAAAGCTCTTGCAAATTTATGGTTTTTCTACACGATTATGGAAACAAAGCGTGTTTAAAATAGATCACAACCAAGTTTATATATATAAAGATGAGGAAAAACAGCCATTTTTGGAGATTTGTATATATAAAAAAAATAAATACTTATATATGATAATACTTTGTAACTATGTCAATCATTGTTTCGTGGATAAATATGTACAATTTCACTGGTTTAGAAGAGTATTATATAATGGTTAAAGGTTGGTTTCTTTAAAATGAGCAACCATGGGTATAACCGATTTAAGTTTTTTGAGCATAGGCATTAATTAATGCAAATGAAACTGTCAATATGTCTCCTAATTTTTTCATAACTTTTTTGTTCTATTGAATTATTAGCAATATAATTCCAACATCTGTCTATACTATAAAATTTGAATAGAGGTATAAGTAGGAAACCCCATTTGAAACTGACTCAAACAAGCTCTAAATGATTTTATGAGGCTTACGTCGACTTTATGAACTGCTGTCATAAAAAACACAATTTAGGCCAGCCATGGAAATCATTTGATTTTATAGCTTTTTTTTGCCAACTAAAATGTCAAATTAGAACCTTGATAAGGCGTCAAAAAGCTTTTCACTTCAAATGGATTTTCCAACAAAGCAAATATTCTGCTAATTAAAATAAGAAATCATATTTATTCCTGTCACTGTAAAACCAGGATTATACTATATGCTTCGACTATTGTCAAGACTCTCTTTCCATTGGTTAAAAACAATATCCCGTTTACACAGCACAATTTTATAGAACAGCGGTATCAGCAGGACTTTCCAATTTATTTTAACGCCACTTTTGTTTGGAGCGCAAAGCTTGGTTTCAACAGCAACTGACGTCACAGTTTCCTCTACTATTACTACTCTTTAGATTCCGGTGCTTGTGTGAGGTTATGTAAACATAAACAATTTATTGACAGTTAAAGTATGGAAGCTATCTACTGGTATAGTTCGAAATGCAGAAAATATACAATATAGTCAACTGACATGGCTGTGGCTAGAGTAACGTTATAACAAATTATTTCCATGGGTTGCTTAAATTTTTTTTTATGAAAACATGTTATCAAAAATATTAGAATGCCTTCCTTCAGGTGTAGTTGAATCCGAAACAAGAATTTTTTTATCAAATTTCACGACAGTATCCACATCTTTACTATAATTACTAGAGATTAGATGTATAGAGGTAAAATTTTGAATACGGCTTTTTGCCTTTGACAAGTATTCTATTTCCAACAGAATTGATAACACCTTGTGCTTAACTTTTTGTAAACCATTGTGAAGGTAAAGTGGATAGATAGACGATGTACGTTTGTCATAAGTTTCAAATGTGTTTTTTACTTAAAATACTAATATACTTTTGTATAATCAAAATATAAATACGAAAGCAAAACGTGTTTTAAAAGGAATACTCAGACTAAAACAAGAAAGTGCGAAATACAATGTGTAGAGCTCCAATGCTCTTAGAAAGGTACGCTTGGATGCGCCCAACTCGTGACAACGATAACCTTACGCCAATGGGTGCAGCCCATCTGTACCGTCGCTAAACAACAGTACCACTGCGCATCTAATCTGAATAAGCTGTCCCCATAAAAAATTATTTTATTGGAAGACTAATTTTTTAAAGTTTAGCGGTGTAAAAAGAAAAATAATTGAAAGCAATTTCAAAACATCCAGTCTATGCTCGTAGGTGCTTTTTGCCTAAAAAATTATATACATAAATCTCTTGATACGATCTATATGGTTACTCAAGACAATAAAAAAAAACCAAACTTTAGGTACTTATCAATTAATTTTATAAGTGTCCCCGATGATATGGCTCATAATTGGCGAGATATTTATCTGCCAAAATTCTAGAACTTTCTATAACAGCTAAATGTCTAGCGTTGTCATTGCCTAACAACCTTGTATTGTCATTGACATTCGTTATAAGTCTTCCATCGTTAGTAATTAATCGATTATCATGAGTGACTAGCCGCGTGTTATCATGCACTAATAATCGTGAAGGTTCAGTCATGTTTACTAACAACCTAGCGCTGTCATTCGTTAGAATTCTGCCATTATCATTAATGAGACCTCTATTGTCAGTCAGTAAATGCGAATTATCAGTAATGATTCTAGATCCGTCATTGGATATCATTCTTGTTGCATCTTGCACCATCCGCTGAGGTTCGGGTTGCATCATTCGATTGTCTAGTTGCATTATACGATTTGTATGATCTTGCACTGGAGGCTGTGTCGGCTGGTGTTGTGGTTGATACTTTTGTTCATTTGTATCATGAAATTTGGGCATTCTCTGCTGAGACTCTTGATTATATTTTGGTGATGGTGCATGGACTTTCATATGCGTATTCAAAGTACTTGATTGCGAAAATGCTTTTCCGCAAGTTACGCAAACATATGGTCTTTCACCGGAATGTACTCTCATATGTCTTAATAAAATAGTATTAACAGTGAAGCCACGTCCACATACTGTACAAACATAAGGCCTTTCTCCAGTATGATTTCTCATATGATACTTTAATTTCATTACTGTAGTGAATCTTTTTTGGCAGACTTCACATTCTATAGGCTTCTCAGTACCATGTAATCGTTTATGGCTGGTTAAATCTCCAGATTGACGGAAAGCTTTACCACAGAAATCACAAACAAAAGGTCGTTCATTGGTGTGTGTTCGCATATGTATTTTCAAACTTGCCTTTGAAACATATCCATTCTTACAGACTTCACACTGGAAAGGTCTTTCACCTGTATGTGTACGCAAATGCAGCTCTAGATTAAACCTTTGTGGAAAGCATTTTCCACACATATTACAAACAAACGGCCGATCTCCTGTATGCTGCTTAATGTGCACTGATAATGTACCACTATCAGGAAATTCTGTTTTACAATAATCGCAAATATGTTTCAGTAAAGCTGGATCTCCTTCCTTCTTTTCATGGATTTTCATATGCTTGAGTAAACTGTTTTCTGCGTAACAACCTTTATTACATATTTTACAGACAAAAGGTTTCTCACCGCTATGTTTAAGCATATGCTTACTCAATAAAGTTGTATGAATAAAGCGTTTTTTACATACTTTACATTCGTGTGGCTTCTGGTCATCTGGTACATGCGTCCGCATGTGATTATTTAAGTAATTTTCTTCAGTGAAACTTCGTGGACAAATTTTGCATTTGTATGGACGGTCCTCAATATGTGTACGCAAGTGCTTGCGAAACGATTTCATGTTAATGAATTGCTTCTTGCACACATTGCATTGGTTTGTGTTGCGTTTCAATTTCTTCGCTAACGCTAAAACAAATTTAAATAAATACATAATATACAAAAAAAACGTCAATAAATAGTGGCGACTCTTGTACCAACATACGAGAGGTGAGATTGTTAAAAGTTTGGAATATACTGCATTAAAACCGTTTTGCTGTTGGAATTTGCGTGTTATTATTTTTTTGACATTATCCTTCTCACCGAGACATGTCGCTAGGTGTTCTTTCTCACTGTTAGTTTGAACGGAATAACTATAGTCTGATCGAATAAATTTAGAATCTTTTATGAGGGGCCGTTCATAAAATACGTCACACTGAAATCAGTTTTTTTTGACCCCCTCCCCCCCCATTGTCACGCTGTGTCACACTTTTTGTGACCACCCCTAGAAATATTTCGTCACAAAAACTAACCCCCTCCCCCTGCTGAGTATGATAAATTCGAATGAAGGAATAAAATAACAATAAATAAATGAGAAATAGTATTTTCATTTGTTACTGAATCGAGAGAGCAGCGTACGTGGAAACGTTACTCTCTCAAGTATTGGAAAAACAAAGAAACCCGTTGTGACGGATCGCAACGCCGCTAGAGTCGCGCCACAGAGAGCTAGCGCTCATGTCAAAAAATAATAAACGGCGAACGTCACGTTGCCGTATACCCCCCGACCCCCCTTGTCACATCTTGTCACACTCAGCCAGACCCCTCCCCCCCCCCTTGTATGCGAACGTATTTTATGAACGGCCCCTGAGCAGAAACAAACAAATAAATAAAATAAGACATAAACCAAGAAACAAAAAAGATGTAAGTGAAGCACTTGCAAAACCCTCCAAACAGTATGTCAAATACGTTAATAGCCCGAAAATAAACGAAAAAAAGATTTTTGTCGCTTTACAGATGTAAAAACTTTCAAACTAGCTGGGTTTCTGGTAATATTTTTGGTAGGAAAAAATATGATCAACATTAAGCAGCCACAATAAAAAATAAGTAGAAGGAAACTTACCTGAACCCTTTCCTCCTGCTTTTGCTAATAATTTCTTTTTTGATAGTTTGCTCTTTTGTGTTTTTGCTGCTTTTAAGAGCTGCCTCTGGGCTATAGTTTTTTCATCGTTGGTGTTATCTAAAGTTGATTGTAACAACGAATAATCAATTTTACAATAATCATCTTCATCACTATCACCAGACGATGATTCTAAACCAAAATTATCCAAAAGTAAAGTTGTGGCAAAGTCATTGGTGTGGTTTGTGTTTGTAATTTGCTCTTCTGGTTTTCGGTGTTTGTTACTGGGTGGCAGGCCTAAATATTGCCGAAGATTTACGTCCGATTGTTCACATAATTGTTTAAATGAATAAGCCCTACTTATTTGGTGAACACATTGAATGCAGATTGACGAGGGTAAGCCATCACCGGTATCAATCTATAAAAATTAAATAATAATTTAGTATTTAAGTACATTTTAGCACGTAGAGATCAAAAATTGTCACAAGTTTTTATATTTTATTAACTATGAAGACAAACAAAATTTTCAATATATTTTAAAATAATTAAGTTTGTACTACCATCTTTAGCAGTAGAGTTAGAAGATCGCTCTTTATACCCTTATGAAATGACAGCTATGTTTTCATAGCCACCTGAAATTATACCTGGTATAATGTGTACTTAGTTTATTTTACTCTCTTCAAATAAAATGTTTTTACAGAAATTGATAAAAAATAATGTAAATATCTCAAACAAACAGTACAAATGCTTATAAATAAGAGAAAAGCAGCATATTTAATAAATGAAATAAATTGTCTAAAAGCGCATTTGTTTTTTCAATTGTTTTGAACAACTGTCACTTTAAAAATAAACTGTCATTAGTGTCTACAGGACAAAAAGTAAAATTAAACCATGAGTATTTTTAAATATTAAAAAACCAAAATATGAGTTAACCTGTACGGAAGATATCCCTGAAATCATTTCTGCAAGTAGCACTGCTTGTCCGGTAGTTTCATCAGTCAAAAACACGGACCTCATTTCCCCTTTTTCCGTAAGGCAAGCTCTGCATATTTTGCTAACATCAAATCCACTCGGTTCTAGTTTAACCTCCATCGCAAACTTAGAAAATTACATCACAAACATAAACACAACAAAAGATGCACAAACACGCAAAGGAAATGGCGAAAATAGATTCTTCCACTGGTCGATTGTGTTCAAGAAGTGCTTTACCGACGAATCGCTAGAGTGAGGAACTGGTCAGACACTCTCATTGGTTGCATACATGCCTTGATCTGATTGGTGTGATAGCTTCCCGCTTTAATTTAATTTGAAAATACCAGCTTTGAAATGCTTATTAGTGTAATCTTATTTTCATCATTAAATTGTACACGCTTAAACAGAATTTGTTTACTAAATTACATTTTATCGTTATTTTAATTTTTTACATAATTTTTAAAATGACAGATACACTTGTAACTAATATGTGCTATAACTAGCAAAACTTTATTTTTAACATTCACCCAATTAACAATTGAATGATTGATCAAGTCACAAATTTAACAATAATTTAATTGATGAAAAATACATTTTGGAAATAAATCAGCTAATTATAAAACTTTAATAAAAATTTTTGCGTTTGATTGAAGGGGAATTTGTATCTAATAAAACATAAGAATTTGTCAATTTTCTGCTAATTACAGTAGTCAATTAAAATTTAAAATTATTTTTGCAATATCATTTTTTAATTTGTAAGTTTTTTTAAATTTACTTAAACAAACTTTTAATTTTAAGCGTGACGTATTTATTAGTAAACTTGGTGCTTTAGTTATTATTTCTGAACGCACTTTTTTGCGCACTTTAAATTTATTAATAATATTTGTGTCTGTCATCTGTCAGGTGTCACCTGAAAAGCTGTCGTTTTGACAGATGATTCATTCTTGTTTTCACAATAATAAAAAACATTAAGGTTATAAAATCTCTAGTCTTTAATAAAAAATTCGTTTTTTATTACACTCAATTATAATTTAATTAAAGTTTTTTTTATATAATATAAAAAACTGATGTTTGTGATATATAAAAGCAAGAATGTTTCCAAATATTTATAGAAGCGATCCTAACATAAGAAAACATCAAATAAATACATTGAAAATCTTTAACGATAAGTATGTTTTTGTGAGAGTTATCACAATTTTTTAACACAATGAGAAATTTCAGTGTCGTGGAAATTTGTGAGGGACATGAATATCAAATTAAATTTCAATCTGGTAGAAATGAGCTGACTTTGCGAGTGTCATTGAGTAACGAATTTCCAAATGAAAAGCCCTTGTTAACTGTATTTCCAGCTATTGTCCATCATTGGGTTAATGCCGATAGTGAAGTGGTATCGGCTCCTGGATTATTGAATGTAATTGTTTTTATTAATTCCTATATTTTGCCTGAATCGGCTCTTTATTTTTAGTTTACAATACATTCAGATTTAGGACGTGTGGTTCAAGCTATTACCAGGGAATATGAAAGAAATCCACCTCTTTTGAAAAATGAAAGTCTTTCTTCTAACAATAATATCATGGCATCGCCAATTAGAGGTGATTATTTATTTAAAAGAAAAATTGACAAACTAAGTATTTTTTTTATTTTTTAGAAAACGAAAGGACTAGTCCTAGCTACATTACTTTAAATAATTTTACTTCTCCTTCTCATCAGACTGGTTACAGATTGCTATTCCCTGAACTAAATAAACTATCTCTAGAGGAACTAGAATTTCTAAATACCAACGTAGATAGACAGGGAGAATTTTTAAATGCCATTCCTGGTATCAAGGAACAAGGCAAAATGCTGGACGATCTTATTGTACAAATTGAGGAATTAGCAGAGTCGAATTTAGGAAAACAAGATGAATTAATTGAATTAAGGAGTAATGTTAACGAACGATTAGAACAAGCTACAAAATTGGCATTTGAAACTGAACGGTTACACGTGAAATATCAAGACCTATCCGATAAATACTCACCTGGCAATATTAAGGTGGGTACCTAAGAGTAATGTTTGTGTTTTCTGATTTTTTTAGGGTTAAGTGTGCTTTTTCATATCTAAAAACATCAGGTTTATAGATACTGCTTTATTCTTTTGAGATGTGCGGTAAACTTTGTTACTATTGAATTATTTAAATTATCTAAATTTAGTACATATTTATAATGCTATGTGAGCTGGAAAATACAAATACTTGTACAAGTAATATTTAATAATCATTTATTTTCATTAAATACAAAAATCTATTTCTAACTGTGACAACTCAAGAAGCTCTGAAAGCCGTTTGTGACAAGAGATTAAAATTTGGTGTTTCAGGAACAATTAAGACTGGCAGCAGAAAAGGCGGAACAAGAAAGTGAAAACATAGCAGATACGTTCCTCAAAGGAGGTATGGATGTGGAAAATTTTTTAAATCTATACACAAAAACACGTACTCTATGTCAAACTAGAAAAACAAAAGAAGAGAAATTATCGCAACAGTTAGATAGCTTGCTAAAAGCAGGGTTTTGATTTTTTATGTTTATTGACTTTCATGTTCCTTAATTTATTTGTGGTGATAAGGTTTTATAAAATAAAACAAAAAACATTGTTTCTATTCTTTGTTTAAATATATTTATAAACTGTTATGCGAACACATTTATAATGGTTTTCATATAGCAGGTCGTGACTTTTAGTAAACTAGCAGAAATAGATATGATCCGTTATTTTGCTCCTAAATCGTCTCTTGTAAAAACTTTTGAAGGCTATTTCCTTGTAACCCACATGGCTTCGTTTTAGGGATTTTATGTTGTTGATTTTCGTTAAGTTTATGTTGATACTTCTCAGAACTAATTCCTTTCGATCTAAACTTGGACAGCTTACATTTTCTAAGTATGCTCTTTATATGATGTTGAGATTTTTTCTTTATGAAAATAAGATTCTACCATAAAAAATTTCTGTTGTGAGAAAACCGCTTTAAAATCAAAAATAAAGAAATTGAAAAATTCATTAATTATTTTGACATTTGAAGCAATTGTTTTAAAAATTATAGTCCGTTCACACAAACTCATAGGCATGGCCGCCTATGACTCCAAATTTTAAACAGCACCCGTTATCTGCTATGAATGTCAACAGTAAATTACTCCCTAGAATTTTTAGGGAAATTTCTGTTTCCACGATGCATGTAATAGGAATTCAAAAATAATTTTGAATGGGTGGTCTCTTTGTTTATTCTTTATTGGTTCTTTCTGACTCCACGTTTCGGCATAGACACAATTCAAAGGGATATATATGCTTATTATATTATTTACATATGACAGCTGACCGCCATAAATGCTTAAGGTTTGGTTAAACGTTAAACTTGATTTTGACAGTTGACGTATTATCTGTCAAGAAGAATTAATTAAAAGATTTTTTGTGCAAGTTGCTAAAGAAGCCGCGAAAGAGCGAAATTGATTGAGGTCACTCGATTAATACACTACATGTTAGCTACCGCTATTAGAAAATGACACATCTATGCTGAGATTTGCCGTTAGCAAAGATGGAAAATGCAAATGTCGCAAGTGAGACGAAGAAGTCACTAGCTTTAGAGAATTTTGTTTGTCAAAATGGCAGCCGTGTTCATAAACACTTTTTTTAAATCATTCCGTATAAATCTCCATATGCGCCGCCGTTGATTGGATAATATGTATAATGCTCGTGTTTATAAACAACAAAATGGTGGTGCCTGACGTCACCACTCACCACTAGAATCCCGTAACCATAGCCCGTAACCGGTTTAATGTTTAACCTAATTTGTGGTTTAACGTAGAGTCGTAGATACAAATGTTTAATCAGTTACACTACTTTACTAATAACATTATAAATAAGTGTTGATTATATAAAGTAAACATATTAATAATGGAGTTGGAGACAGAGGATTTAGGTAAGTATTTCAATTAACTTCGAATATTGGGCTTAGTAAATAATTGTGGCCCCCATTTACCGACATGTTTTTTTAAATAGACTTTAGGCAACAAGCGGCCTACCAGGCAACACAGAACAAAAAAAAGTGGACGATGTTTTATGCCATAGTGGAAGATACAATTAAGCGATCGGACGAAAACGATACTTTTGATTTTTCGGAGGATTTTGTGGAGGATTATAATGTTTCGTTTACTGGCCAATTATCAAAATCAATTTTGGCAGAGCGTCCAGTGGATAACCGTTTTATAGAAAAGGTCTTAAAAAGTAATTTAAAAGATCTTTATTATAAGCGGATTAAAGTAGAGTTGTTCTACAATCGAGAGGAATCCCATAGTTTGAAGAAAGAGTTCAAAAAAGAAACAAAAAGACTTTTAAAATATATTGACAACCACGAGATTATAAATTATTTAGCCTACTGTGCGACATTTGATGAAAGAATTCCAAGGAAAATTGAGAAGAAATTCGGTTTAACTTTTAAAAATCGTTTGCTTTCTAGAAGATCAGCTGTAAGTGAAAAAAGATTTGATTTAGTTTCTATTAGGAAACAATGGGACGAAATTGCAAATCAATTTTCAGAAGACGAAGTAATGCAATATTTTATTTACGTTTTGTATGGAAAGTGGAATTTTCGAAATATGGTATAATTAACGTTTTTGCTATATAATCAAATACTTGTACCTAGTTTTCAGTTCAAGATAACGGTCTTATAAATTATCAACTGTAATTTGTTAATGTTTAAAAAGTAGATAATATAATAAACGATTTAAATAAATCCAACATAATTGAGCTCCCAACACGCTGCTTCTTTGAAATACAGCCTACAGTTTCTGCTGTTTTAGAAATTTGGTTTTCGGCTCGACGTTTTTTACTGACGTCAGTCACTTCTATTCTGCTGTCTATGTCAAAAAATACTAGCTGTCAAGATGACATAACATAAACCAAATTTTTTTCACGTTTTTTTAAAAAAACTGACCTTTTTGTCTCACATTTGCATTTCCCTCCTTTGTTAACGGCAAATCTAAGCATGGATCTGTCATTTTCTAATGACGCTACCTGATCATGTAATATGTCAACCGAGTGATCTTCTTAGTGGTATGAGCATCAGCCGACAAAGGTTCAACATTAAAACTATTAATAGCTCTAAGTTATACTTACCCAAATGTTAGTTTGTTTTTATGGGGGTGTCTATAAGTTTTAATTAAAACTTTTCACTCAGCGACATTTAGAATAGAGATACCCCGAACAATCGACTAAGAACCAACAGGTCATAAATAAAAGTCTGACCCAGCAAACGCAGAGGTCTTATCCAGAACCTTATTAAGATATTTCAAGAAATAGTACACACAATTTTTCTATTTAAAAAATTAAATATATTGTTACAAGTAAATTGTAAGTGAATTATTCGCAAATACGCATACTCATGTTTAGTTTTTACCAGGTTCAAACGAAGATCATTCAAGTGGATAAAGACGGCTCTGTACAATATTAAGGCTGGCTAAAATTTTATTTATGACAGATTTGTTTACAGCTCATTACAACGTCAATTGTTATTGCACTATCGCAAACACAAACTATAATTTGCATAAATATAAATTAAAAACTCGGGAACTTTCCTCTGCGTCAGGCAAATGCCCTCTGCTCTTATTAATGTAGTTTTATCATAACTTTTAAAAAATAAGAAAAAACTTCTTGGAAAGTGATAAATCTCTATTTAAAATGACAAAAATCCTGAAGGTATCAACAATAAAAAAACTTAATTTACAAGCAAAATAATCAAAGACATGCCTTAATTAATAAAATTAGAAATTTATATTTACAATAAACCTTTATCTGCTAACTTATACAAAAAATTCGATTACTTATAGCTTATTCTTATATAAAAATACAATAAATTAGAACTCTTTTCCACGGACATATTCTTCTGCTTCAGTGGCCGTAACTCCACTCTTCTGATACTCGCCAACCTTCTTCTCAAAAAAGTTTGTCTTTCCAGATTGTGAGATTATTTCCATAAAATCAAAAGGATTTGTAGAGTGATAAACTGGTGTACAACCAAGCTCTTGCAGTAGTCGGTCAGCAACAAATTCAATATACTGACACATATTCTCACAATTCATTCCAATCAAGCTTACGGGCAAGGCCTCCGTTAAGAATTCCTTCTCGATTACAACCGCATCTCTAATAATACTGGTAACTCTTTCCTTCGAAGGCTTCTGCTTAACATAGGAAAACATTAAACAGGCAAAATCGCAATGAAGACCTTCGTCTCGTGAGATTAATTCATTTGAGAACGTCAAACCAGGCATTAATGAACGTTTTTTAAGCCAGAAAATCGATGCGAAACTCCCTGAGAAGAAAATACCTTCAACAGCTGCAAATGCCACAACTCGTTCGCCAAAAGTTGCAGTTTTACTTCCAATCCATTGCAGCGCCCAATCAGCCTTCTTTTTCACACAAGGCATTGTCTCAATAGCGTTAAACAGGAACTCCTTCTCTTTATCATTCACAATATAAGAGTCAATTAGCATGCTATACATTTCAGAGTGCACATTTTCAATTGCAATTTGGAAGCCGTAAAAACACCGGGCCTCAGTCACTTGGACCTCTTGGCTGAACCTTTCGACAAGGTTTTCATTGACAATACCATCAGAAGCTGCAAAGAATGCCAAAACATGTGAAATAAAGTATCTTTCGTCGTCAGATAAACTCTTCCAGTCATTTAAATCCTTGGACAAATCAACTTCCTCTGTAGTCCAAAAACAGGCTTCAGCAACTTTGTATTTCTGCCAAATATCATCATATTGAATAGGAAACATCACAAAACGTCTAGGATTCTCTCGTAGAAGGGGCTCCAATTCAGGATCGAAGTCGGCATTTGTACCGTCTTGAATCTTTAACCCAGAAAGCTCTTTGGTTGGGGTGATTGTATTGTTAGTTTGCTCATTTAAAATGTTCTTTTTGTTATTTTCGTCCACATGAGTGGCCAAATTTTCCTTGTTGAAGAGCGGCATTCTAAAACTTAAACGTAAAATAGAGGTTAAAAGCCAAATAAAATAATAAACTATGAACTCACTTCAATTCAACAGGAGGTCTATCTCAAACAAAATCACAAAGGAAACAGAAAAAAAGGGCGCCAAATGCTTATATATGACCCTTTTTCGTGTGGGATGATTGCACTCATACATGTCAACAGAAAGCTGCTAAATTGGCGGGAAATGTCATAACGCGCTCCAATTGGTGGCTTGCCAAATTACTTGAAGTTGAGCAGTGGCGTACTTTTAACAATTGCTAAATTCTAACGTTAAATGAGTTTTTTTAAAAAATTTAAATTCCAAAAAATATTGTTTTATATATGAATGTTTTTTGTCAAATTTTTATATATTTTTTTAAACATTAGACAGACGCCTATAAAGAAACAGTGTGTTTTGACCATGGAGGTTTTGGCGGTAAAATTCTCCCCCTCTAGCGTTGTGTCTACCTGTAACTAATAAATTACTTCATAATGTGGTGCAATATGAATTTCTTGTGATTCACCACCTATAATATAATAATTAACAGCAACGCAACAGTAGCCGCATAGCAAACTTACACAAAATATATACATAGCGATCATTTAAAGTGCCATTTTTTTTACAAATTTTGCATGTCAAATGTCTGGTTAAAATTTTAAAAATCTTTTCTAAAAATTTTATGTTACTTTATATCGAGTCAGTCTAATGACTTTTTTATGTTTTAGTTTGAGTTAGCAATCCTACATTTTATTTTAAAATGGTAGAACTGCAATCACTTCTTGTTGACGGGTGACACTTTTGACACTTACTTGTAAGTGAACGGTTACAGTATTGCAACTAGGCATATAAAAAAAGTCTCTAAAAAGTGCTTTAACTCAAACAGCTATTGTTCACCACGCTGTATTTTTGCAATTATTTAAGTTTGTTTTTTATTAAATTAAAAAAAAAATAAAGTGGAAAAAGTGACCAAAAAAATTAGAAGTTTAAAGTCAAGCAACGTTTATTTTGAATGGTTAATACCAACCTTTCAAAAATTTCCCACTGTACACAAAAACAAATTTTATTGGTAACTATTATTGCTATTGTCAACCTCGTAAAATAAGAAACAATTATTAAAAGTCACTCGGTATAATCATTGACTGTTTCAATATAAACTGTTAACGTGTTAACAGAGTTTTTACCACTTGTTTAAAGTTTTTTTTTTAAATTAAATAATTTAGTTTTATTCATCTTCTGATATTGACTACACAGTAGTCAAAAAATCTCTTATAATTAAATTAAAAAAATTCAGGTTGTAGTGGTGCAACAGTGTTAATAACTTCCTATATAGTGAACTAGCACATGTATTAAAAGCCACATTGCATCACACATTTTTGATGCAATATAAGGTTATGCTTAAAATGACAAATGTCAAGATTAATATACACAAAGTGATGTAAAAGTCTATATCTCTGTTTGGACAACCAAGTTATCACGTATTTCAATGATACACAATGTAATCTATCTTCTTTGGTTTAGCCATTAAAACTGGTCAAATAAAAAAATCAATGCAAATTACATCTGTAAAGTTGGACATGCTTTGTTCTTATTGGAGCTCATCAGCAAGTCCCAACAGAATCAGATTTGAATGAATCTGCAGTGGTATTTTGTTACTTGTTAAAAAAATTTAGAGTTATTTGTTTTTTTTTATTGGTAATGAGTTAAGAAGAAACTGACAAATGAAATAGTAAATAATTTTGACATTTGTTGACGCATGCGCCGTGACCACATGTAAGCGAATTTTTGGCAAGTAAACGCGAAGTCCATTTTGTGGTTTGAGTATTATTAAACGTTTTTTGAATTTTTTCCAAATTTTATAGAATTATAGAAGTTACGTAGCTATTTTATTATTACTTACATTATTATGACTGCTAAAGATATTCAACGGTGCGTACAAAAGTCGACGCTGGCTGAAGACGTGTGCTGAATCGAAATGCTTGAATGTTTACAGATGATTTCAAACAGATAGAAGGAATTAATCAACAATCATGATGGAGTTTCCTCCTCCAAACCTGTCCATGCCACCCCCCAATATGGGGCCCTCAAACAACTTGGCTGTCCCTCCCAATATGGGTTATCAACAGCAACCTCGGCCTCCGTTTAGACCTTTTATGAATATGCAAAGACCGTTGCCGGGACCGTTGGGTAACATGACTTTGGAGGATTTTGACGGCAAACGGTTACGCAAGTCGGTAATGCGAAAAACTGTTGACTATAATTCCTCAATTATCAAAGCTCTTCAAGTAAGTTAATATCGGTAAATGATGAACTCATAATATATTTGAATCTTTTAGACAAGAGTTTGGCAGCGGGATTTTAGAGACAGAAGAGCTCTTCAGCCAGATGTAATGTACTATCCAGATATGATGCCTCCACCAAGCTATCAGGACAATCCAATTAATTGTGTCACTACTCGATTTGTTAAAACAGCAACGAATAAAATGCGCTGCCCGATTTTTTGTATGGCATGGACTCCTGAAGGAAGGCGTCTTGTCACAGGAGCAAGCTCTGGAGAATTCACTCTATGGAATGGTCTCACTTTTAACTTCGAAACTATTTTACAAGTGAGATTTTTTTTATTAATATGCATTACTTAATACTGTCTGTGTCTATGCTGTGGAAGAAGACAATTTTATATTCTATTCTGATAAGATTAATTTTTATTAAGTCAACCTTATATTGAAAAATGTGTGTTTGGATTCATATAACAACTACTTATATAGAGGACCTCCATTAGTCAAAACTGCGATGAAGTTGGGCGTCACGATGCCGGTGGATGGGTTTCAAACTATAGTCGTAAAAAAAGAGAAAATGTTGGATTGTCATTGTAGTCTTTTTTTTTTGTAACATTATTTTTTTACTCAGGTATAAATAAATGGCCGATAATGGTAACATTTTTCAAGAAAAAAAACCTAGGAATATTATTTACCTTTAATAATCGTAAAAAAAATCAATATATGCTTTAAACAAGACAGAAAAATATATATGAAAGTCAAAATATATAAGATTCCATAACACACCAAATGCCAGAAAGACTACCAATATATATTATTTTTAAATATACAGGCTGTGAATCTTTTTGACTGATGATGTGCGACCTTAACTTTTATTAAAAAGGGTGTAATAATAAATAATAATAGTGTGTCAAATGCTCAGATCGTGTCTTTTTTCTCTCTTTTTGCTCATATTTTAGCGTTGAATTGTGTATTTTGTGATTTAAATCAGTTTTACGTTACTATTATTTGATTTTGGATTTATCAGAGACTGTTTGATTATTTCTTCAAAAATATGTTTGAACAAACGTCTTTTGTTTAGAACTCAAATCAAATAAAGGGTAATCAAACACTATGAAATGATTCAGGCCTAGTGCAGCTGTGGGGCCGCATTATTTTTGATTTATTTTTTAATCACTTTAACGTTTTTATCTTGCTGTGTAATTCGGTTTTTACCGAGGACCTTGAAACCCACTTTATACGTTAAAAGAATTGTAGATTAAATAACACCTAGTTTTGTTCTTATTGGCATTATTTGGTAATTTATTTTCGGTAGCTTTTGTACTGAATTATAATTTTCGTTTACACAGGCGCACGACAGCCCAGTTAGAACTATGGTTTGGAGTCACAACGACAGTTGGATGGTGACGGGAGACCACGCTGGCTACGTTAAATACTGGCAGTCAAACATGAACAACGTCAAGATGTTCCAGGCGCATAAAGAAGCTCTAAGAGGCATAAGGTATCTACAACTTCTCTTCGTATTACTGCAGTTTGTATATATTTTGAAAGTTAAGGTTTTAATAAATTTGACCCTATCCTTCCTTACATTAGTGCATTTTTTTAAATAAATAAAAAAAAAATACAATTTTTTTAAGTGTTTTAACAATTGCTGTGATAGATAAGAGCTGTGATATTGTACCGTGATGTATTAATTTCGTTTCAATAAATTCGTTTTATTTACTAAATCATGAGTCAAATCCAAGCTTGTTTTTAGACAGATTCAAACGCTGTATGAAAACATGTTTGGATTTGCATTTTTCTTTTCCTACCGGTCAAAATCATTTTTATTTTTTAAATAAATTTTGAGAGAAGCACACTTGTTTTATTTAAGTAGAATGCCTTTTCTTTGTATTAATAAAATAAATAACTGCTTAGTGTTTTATTCATGCGCACCTCTGCACTAATGATATATATTTTTTTAATTTTAACACCCTGAGATGATTTGAGATGTGTTGTTTAGCTTCAGCCCGTTGGATACCAAGTTTGTTACATGTTCTGATGATGGCACGCTGCGAATTTGGGACTTTTTCCGTTATCAAGAGGAGCGGATTTTAAGAGGTGAGTCGACGCTGCCTGAGACACAAATCTAACATTTGCGACGGATTCTCCTAAAGTGTGTTTTTTTCTACAGGACACGGCGCGGATGTAAAATGTGTGCATTGGCATCCTCAGAAAGGTCTTATAGTATCCGGTAGTAAGGACAACCAACAACCTATAAAACTATGGGACCCTAAAACGGGTCAGTCTTTAGCCACATTGTAAGTAGTTTCATATGCAATAAAACTTAACTTACCTAAAACATCTTCAGACATGCGCACAAGTCTACTGTAATGGATCTGAAATGGAATGAAAATGGTAATTGGCTAATAACAGCATCTCGTGACCATCTTCTCAAGCTATTTGATTTGAGAAATTTGAGTCAAGAGGTTCAAACATTTAGAGGTCATAAGAAAGAAGCCTCAAGTGTTGCGTGGCATCCTGTGCACGAAGGACTTTTTTCTAGTGGGGGCTCAGATGGGTCGATCATGTTTTGGCATGTTGGGTAACTATTTATTTGTTTGCTAATATTACTTAAAACAATAAATAATATTAAATTATTGTATATTTATATATAAGGTGATGGTTTGTGGTTCTTGTTGATTGATTTGTTTTATTATTGATATTTAACCCACGACTTTCTAAATATAATCATACTATTATTTAGTCTGTTAGAAAACTTAAAAAAAGCATTGCACACGGTTGACCGCTGTTAGATGTGGCCCTGCGTCAGTGCGTATTGTGATTATAGCAACCCATAGTCTGGGTACACTTGTAGCAAGGACTTTGACAGATAACAACGACAGACAGCGCCTCGGAGAACCATCGAACTAAAGTAATGAACGAGCTGATATAAGTTTTGATATATTTAGCAGGTTTATCATTGATAAATTTTTCGATTTATTGTTACTCACATGAGCTAGAGCGCTTTACTTTCTTTCAAGCTTTTACAATACTAGAATAAGATATTTTTGCAATAATGTTAAAAAAAAAGAACAATTTTGATTGCTGCTATCTAAATGATTGTTATATAACATCTTTATGTTAGTCATTTTTAATGTTTTTTTATAGGGCCGATAAAGAAGTAGGAGCGATAGAACAGGCTCACGACAGTATAGTTTGGACTTTAGCTTGGCACCCTCTTGGTCATATATTATGTTCTGGGTCAAATGACCACACGAGTAAATTTTGGACTAGAAATAGACCTGGAGACCAAATGCGTGACAAATACAATTTGAACACACTTCCTGCCGGTATCGCCGGATTAGATGATTTAGAAATGGGTGAAGAGCCATCTATTATTCCTGGAATGGGTCCAGAAGATAAGGTGGAGTTCACTCCTTTGACATCTGACGGAAATACTGCTATTCCAGGATTAGATCTCGATGGCTTAGTGACAAATAGTGATGAAAAGATTAAAAGTAAAAAGGTTCCATTTAGTAAACCTATTCCTAGGAATTTTCAAGCTCAGTGGAATGAAACATACGGTACTCTTTTTTTTTTTAACAGATTTAAGAAATTGTTAATAATATTTATTCTTGTAGAAGATGCTGCTGGAACAATTAATGAAGTCATTAGTCAAATTGTTGAAAATACACCGGGAGTAGTTCCATTACAGAAAATAGCACCTAGTGCTATTATTATTTATGGAAAACTTATTCCTGTAGAACGTAAGTGTCAAAATTACTATTGAGAATTTTCTTAATTTATAAACAGCACATGCTGACAATCTTTTAAAACAATGTTAGACCGATTATCAAATAACAATGTAAACTTTTTAGCTGGTTCAAAGTTGGAATCCGTAATAGTTGAAGGTCCAGAAGCGTTACAAAAATATATTGATTCAGGAGAAATCGAGGAACTTCATGATGTGATGCCGATTAAAGACGATGACGAAGATTATCTCAACGATTATGATAGTAATGATGAATTACATCCTACAACAACAGGCGTTACAACAAATCATCCACCAGTAGCAACAGATTCAGACATGCGTAATATGGATCAAGATATGCGAAACTTTAATTTTCCGCTTGATAGTAACATGCATGGGGATTCTGATTATAGGAGTAATGTTAACAGAGATCTAAATTTTCAACCTCCGCCTCACGATTATGATATGCGAAATGAAATGGGCGATGAGGACTTCCGAGAATTTAATCGCGATCAGGATTATAGACATTACGATGAGTCTGAAGAAGGCTATGAGGATTATTATGAAGATTCGCGTGGAGGATCGTGGCGAAGTAATGGGGATTACAATAATAGAGACTATAATAGTAGGGGACAGAATAACTTTGGAGGAAATCAAAACTTCCGAAATCAAAGTGGAGGGTTTAACAATGGGAGAGACTTCTCTAACAAAAATGATAATTGGAATAGTCATAACAGTGGAGACAGTTTTCGGTCACGTGGACAGAAAAGAGGAGGAAGCGGTCCAAGGGGCGGATCAAGGTCTAGGCGACCTCGCGGCAGTTCAAGAGGCGGTGGTGGGCGGGGTGGGGGAAATTCCAGCAGGGGACAATCCTCAAGTAGAGGAAGGTTTTGATACGAATAAAATAGTTAAGTGTAAATGCTGATCTACATATTGAATTAATGGACTACTGTTGCAGAAAATATGTTAAATTTAGTATCATGATTGGAGTGTGATTTTCTATCTGGTGAAGTTGCTGTATCAATAGATTACTTGAATTGATACTAAATATGTAAATTCTAATTCCATAAATAAAGCGTTGATTTGTAAAAATTCCTTAAAAATTAATGCCTTAAGTTGTCCCTTAAAAATTAATGCAGAATTTGTACTTGCAAAGGGTTCACCGTGGCGGTCAACAACCATTGTGTGACGGTTCGCGCCAGTGCAAATTCGAATAAAAAAGTTTTCTTGTTTTTTTTTTTGAAAAAACGTAATTTATTTTTATGTACCGTTCGGCTTACATAAAGTACTTGAACATATATAGAAAAGTAAGATTTAAACATTAAATACAGGAGCTTAGTTAAGAATGCGTAATCAATCACTTAGTAAATCGTCATCAATGTTGATGTCCTGAAAAAAAAGCAGATACTTTACTAGGTTGATGATAATTTATAACTTACTGTTGTATCTATATTCTCATCAATATTGACGCCCTCAAGATCAAGATCAATATCATCTTCATCCTCGTCTTGCAAGTTAATTGTCGCTCTACTTTCAGATTGCACATAACCACTAAAACACAATACATCAACTGTTTAATATAGTTTTCCTACAGTCGTTTTGAAGTTAAATATTATCATGCTTAAATTGAATGCGGGAAATGACCGCTATACTCCAAAAAAAGTTATGGAAAGCGGTTCAGAAACTCAGGCAGGTACCAAAACTAGCTGCGCTCTATTCTGTAACTCCTGTTTTTGTTTCGAAATCGCTGTCTTTCCGCACTTGTTAAAAAAATAACTACCATACCTTGATGTTGCGTGAATAGATTTCCATTCCTGCACTAGATTCCTTTCATGATTTGGTGTACATTTCTTGGCGTTTTTAGCTAAAGGTAGCTCTTTCTTTTCTTTCTCAAAATACTTTTGGGTAGCAATAGCATCGGCTAAGCCTGGGAACAGATTTTCGTAGTCTTTAGGATCGGCTAAGCTTTGTCCAGCTTTTTCATTTGTTTCTGATAGTTTTGCTTTCCATAGTACCACTACCTCTGAAATTCGATCTGGTAGATATGATCTAGCAAAGAAAGCCGCTTCTGGCAGGCGTCCGGTTGATATTAAAATTTCGAGACATTTTTCCAAGTCTCCAAGCATGAAGAATGATAAGAATGCCATATTATGTTTTCCTTCGCCAAGTGTATTTTCTCCTAGATTTTTCACAAGTTGTTGGTCACCAGAACTGCTAGCTAAAAGAAGTAGCCCACCGTAATCTTGAGCACGTTGCATACATTCTTTGGCTAATTGGAGATTGTTCGTAGATGCTGCTAATTCTCCTAGTTGACTCCATTTTTGGGGATTGTTTGCTTCTTGTGCTAAGCCTCTAGCGGTAACTAAATCTTCTAAAGCAAGAGCTAATTCAAAACGATGTTCGGGATCACTACTCACAGCTAAAGCTTGCTTTTTGAAGCCTTGCTTTTCTAAGAAGTGTGCCACTCGAGTACGGTGTTCTTTAGGAATAGATGGCAAAACCCGATCTGCTGTTACAAAATCACGTCTCATAACAGCAGTTTGGTATTCTAGTACGGATAGCAACAGCTGATAGCTTACAACACCTAGTTCTTTATCAGCTAAATATAACCGATCATCACGAGGAACGTAGCCCAAAACATATAGCGGTTTGTCTAAATGAGCTACAGTAACAAGCTCACCTCCAACAAAGTAATTTATTCTATTTACAGCATTTGTGTAAATGAAACAATCACCAACCCATAGACCTGTACGTACACTTTCATTTATTTCTCCTAAGACATCAAAAGCAGCTTCGACACCATCTTCTGCTGTACTATTTTCATCTTTTGCCTTTTGCACTTGATCAGCATCGTACGATAATATATAATAACCATCTTCCGTTGCTAAACACACCAGTTTGCCATTGTCTGACCAATATATCGCTCGTGGCTGTATTTCAATTCTTCTGACCAAATCAAGCGTATCCCAATCGTAAAAAGTCAGTCCTGAAACTGACTTTACTCCTAATAACCAACCACCAAAAATTCCATCAGCGCCAAAATCAGGCTTAAAATTTTTCTTTTCTTTAAAATTCTTATAAATACGAATTGTAGAACCAGCCTCTCTAATAGCATATTCACTAGAATCTTGTGCCCAAACAAATTCTTGTGCACTTCCAAAAGCTTTATTTCTCAAAGCCATTGCCGTATAAATTATATATTCCCCATCTCCACAAACGACAACAAAGCGACCGTTGGGATTGTGCTGTATTGTCTGAGGATAAATTTCGCATGCTCCCATATCTTTTACAGCAACTGGAAGTCTTTCTCCATCTCTGATTTCAGCTCCTTCGGGCAATGCTTTTAAGTTAGCTTGCTGTAATTCAGAATGCCTTGCCCAAATTATTTTACCTCCACCGGCATCCATGCTAACAGCTGGTTCTTCCCGACCAACTTTGACCAAAATGCTGCCCTCATCATAGCCCAAAGCAACATTATTCGAACCTTTTAAACAACAAATCGTCCATACACGTTCAAATCCATAATTTAAGCTACTCTCCAAACGATTTGTATTAGCATGCCACACTCTTACTGTACCATCTTCACTACCAGTTAAAACAATAGGTAGTTCAGGATGAAAACATACTGCACTTATATTTTGTGTGTGTCCTTCCAGAGTTTGAACACAAGTTTTATTCTGATAATCCCAAATTTTTACTAGGCGGTCATCAGCGCCCGAAATGATATAAGGTTTATCACCCCCATGATAATAATCTACACAGTTTACCCCCTTTTCGTGTCCTTCTAGAGTAAAATTAGCTGTAGAAGCACCCAGTTGCCACACTTTTAGGGTTCGGTCTAGTGAGGCACTGACAAAGGTATTGTTGTCTTTAGGATTGATCGCTATTTGCATGACATAATGAGAGTGGCCTTCAAAAACTTGCTGACATGACCATGCCTTTTCCCAATTCCATAACTTGATAAGCATATCATCTGAAATACATTTTTGCTTTAGAATAAATATATTAAATATATAGTCAGTTGCAATATAAACCTTAATACAGATTTCCTTAATGATCAAATTTTGCAAAAAAATAAGAAGTAGAAATTTATTTATTTATTCAACCATACTTGAATTCGTGACACAACATCTTTATTTCAGAATGACAAACCCTTTATAATTTCACAGTAATTGTGAGTAAAGTTTAGTCAGCCTAAAGTATTGACATGAATCCGATATCTTTTGTTTTTCATTAGAATCTCATAGTCTCCAACCTAACCAAATTTATAGCAAACTTTCAACGAAAATTCCTAAATCTTGGGAGTAAGTCATTGTTGTTACGTATATATCAACCAGTTATTTAGATAATCGAGTCGATAGAATCCGATTATTGAAATAATTTTATTATGGCGATCGAATGTCAAAGAAAATACACGATTTAAAAAACCCACATAGATAATCAGTCAACATAACCTCAACTGCCACTTGTCAGGCGGATTGATGTCACCAATGCCAACATAAATTTAAATACAAATAAAAGTCATGGCATGCTTGAATATAATTCAATCATATGGTATAAAATTCAACTGGTTTGATCTTAGTTTCTTAACGTACGGTTAATTGCAACATTCTATAGTGGTATAATTGCACCATACAACTCACCACTTCCTGTCAGAATATAGGGCTGGGTGGGGTGCACCACAATACATCTCACATAATCTGAATGAGCTTCAAAAGCATGAACCCGATCTAATGTATTGTAATTAAACACTCTTATCTGCATATCATCGGAACCGGCGAGAATCCAGTTTTTCCTTGGTACAAATTTTGCTGCCCTCACAGGTAAGTCACACACTTCAAAAGTCTTGACTAATTGTTGATTCTCATGGTTCCACACATTTACATTGCCATTGTATAAAGAACAGAGCATCCATGGCTCCGAAGGATGTAAATCTACACATTTGACTCGGTCAGAACGAGCTGTTAGCTTACGTTTTATGTCTAGACGAAGTGGCTACAAGAAGTTAGCGTATAAAATAACGTCAAAAAAAATAATTAATAAATACCATTATTAAGGCTCTAGGTACAAGTATAATAAGATTCTATTTAAAAGCTTAAACTTTAGCTGAAAACCCCATTTAAAAACATGAAAATACGTGGCTGACACAATAAATTTGTACTGATTTTTGACACGTGACAGAAGAAAAATGACTTTTGACATTGATGTGATTATTGGTTAATAGAATTACTATATGTCCGAATAAAATTACAATTTTAAAATATTTTTTACCATGGTTTTTTAAAATTGTTAATTAAATAACAAAAATTGTTTATTTAAAAATTTAACAATATTTAATTACAGTTCTTTCACTTATTGTAGATTGCTGCCTCATGCAAAGCTTAAACATTTTTGAACTAATGGGATTTTAAAATTTTGAAGCACAAGCATTGACAGTTGACAGCTGTCAGATGTTTGACAGTTAAGCAATGGCGTCTCTATGGAATTTATGTTCTCTGTGCTGTTTTCGTCCATAATTGTGTATTTTTAATTTTGAAAACGTCTGCCTAGCTTGAATTGTACTATGATTTTTTTTAAATCACTATTTTGTCTTTAGTTTTTTTAATTTTTGTGTTTTGAAACTATTTTTATTAACCTCTATCAAGCAGCGTTCATTTCAAATAGTTTGATGCAGATGCGTTGAAGTGAAATCCCTTGAATTTTATGGATTTACAGCTTTTGATAATAAAATGAGTGGTCCAGGAGATGAGGGCAAGGAGCCTCACAAATCTTTACCTTTAGATTTGGCTCGAAATCAAATTACTACGGTGAGAACTGTTGATGGAAAGGCCCCCTTGCTGATGACGAGTGCTCTACGAGGATTGGGAATGCGCGTTTTGACTCCTGGAACTTCTGCAGCGCCTCCTACGAATCAAACAATCATTACTACAAATATTGTGCCTCATACTGTGTTTAAGCAAGGTAAAAACCAATTGGAACTATATTACTATAGACGCTTTTTAATTTCATTGATTTTAGATGCGACTCGTACACAAATTGCGAACATTTTGGCGACCACGCAAGCTCAGCCGCAGGGCTCTGCTAATATTACAATCCAAAGACCCACACAGATTACCTTGGGCACTACACCAGTAGTTGCTCAAAGTGTACCTGGAGGAACCACATATCACGTTCCAAGGGGCCCGGCGGTTGTTGCTAATTTAGCGGCGCCTAGGAGTAATGTAGCGTCGGTTAGAGCCCCCATGGTTGTAACCGCACAACCCGCTGGACAGGTAATTTAACTGTTCAATTGATACAGCTGTAGTTGCATAGAACATACAGTAGAACACATATTTGTGAACAGAAACTTATATTTTGAATTGATTCTCTATATTAGTAGTATTTTTGAATTTAGAGCATGCTATTTCTTATTCATAATCAAACTCGTTTTTCGAGTGTTTTTAGTTAAAATAAAAAAATGTCATTGTTATTCCTAAATTATACCCTTTAAAAATTAAATGTCATTTTTGACATTATTATTCATACGATGACTGACAATGATTTTGCGTTATTAATACGTAGTTTTTTAAAAATTCCGATTTTACACTTTCATCTTATATCAATGTTTTTTTTTTGGTATTTTTTTATTTTATTCAATTTATTAAACCTTGATACTATTATGTAACAATTTGGGTTATATTTAATTTTAGTTTAAGTTTTGAATGATTTCCGTTAAGTCATAAATTTGTTAAAGATCCCACCTCTCAATAAATAAAGATGATAATTATAGCACTTTGCAAAAAAAAAATTTTTTTGGTTTAAGGGCTTAGTTGGTCTACTTTGCGTACAGACATGCTGGCGAGGATAGACTATTTTGCGTTCTGTCGAGAATAAAGCACATTTTATTTTACTTTATTATTATTATTTTTGTAGGCTTACGTCAGACCTAGTCGAACACCTAGTCCTGCTCAAGGGACAGCTTGGCTTACAAACGCTTCAAATGGCTCTCAAATAAAAGGTGCAACGACTGTATTAAGTTCCCCGGTACGTGGTGCTAGTGTAACTGGTAAACCCCAATTAGTGTCGCGTTCGCAGGCTGGACTTCAAAATGTATCGACAATTCGTTCGGGCGCAATTTTACATCAAGCAATAACAATAGGACATTCTTTTAAGCAGGGACAAAGTGCAACCGGAATTCAAGGACTTGGTAATGCTGTTACTATTGCTCAAGTATTACCATCACGGACTCAAGTTGTGTATAGTGCGAATGCTGCTGGCCAGTTTACAGGATCACCTAGATTAGCTGTGTCCAACGCATCCCAAACACAAAGACAAACTGTTGCAGCGAGACCAGTAATTATTTTTTTTATTTTTAATACTCATATTTTTACCGTAGAAATGACAATTTATAAGAAATTTATAAATTGTTTTAATTATTTGTTCAGTTGTTAAATCTAAATTTTTAACTAATCATGATTTACGCTTGACTACAGATTAATGATGTTTATCTCAATCGTTTTCCACTGAAAAAATAGTAAATAAAAAATTTTATTTATGCTATTTTCTGTATAATATGTTACGTAACGCTTCGGTGTTAACGACCTAAATTTTTGTGTTGTCATTCTCTACAAATGCTTGATTAGTAGTTAGTTGGAAGACAATTTTACCACATCTTGTTTGGATTTTAATAATTACCACAATATTCATTTTTTTAGGCACAAGTAACAACAGCACGCTTAACAATTCCCGTCAATACTGCACAAGGTGGTGCGCGCTTAGTGACGCCGCAAGCGACAGTGCTGACATCTGGTGCGCGTATTACTACGGTTACAACTCAACCACAACAGACGACTACTAATCGTATCGTATCAACACAACCTAGTGTTACGATAGGAAGATTATCTGTGGCGGCGGCACCTGCACAAGTATCCAGTTCAAATATTTTAGGACAAACTAGGACTTTGAATCTACATTCTTTAGTAGTGGCGAATCCGCCACAGACAAGGAATGTTCATAGTACGCAGACGACTAAAGTTATCACACAGTCAACTCAAGGTTTGTAATATCACTTTTATATTGGGTGTAATTAGAGTTGATCGCGAGCAATGGAGATGAGTTACATCTTGCTTGCCACACCGAGCTTCAATACTTCAGTTATCATCGACCGATTGCCACAGTGACACCGTCAAATATAACGATTACTGAAGTCATTCATTAAAACAATTGAGTTATCGCAATTGGAAATCGTTTTTTGAATTTTTGTATTTAATGAAAATAGATGAATATTACGAATAAACAGTCAATATTTTCAGAGAAAAATTAGTAATATTTTATTTTTATTAAGTCATATTTAATTTATTACTCTGTTCTTTTATGCATATTACTTTTACAAAATAGTTTCGATTTTTTACATCTATCTGGAATACCGTAACGCTTCACTTTTTTTTTCACTTTTTAACTGTATGATTTGGACAACATATGATTGAATGATTATTGAAAAACTATTGTTATTTATATATTATGTAATAGCATTCTATTAAATTAAATAGGTGCCATTCATTTTACTCCGATATCAGCAGCAACAAAAACCACGCAAGCGGTAGCTACAGTGGCAAGCAGAACCAGTAAGTGGTTTTACATTTATTAAAGAACAATTTTGTAAGGCGACTTATAATTACAGTTAATGTGCCAATCGTAAGTCAACGACAATCAACAGTCGTTTCTTCTCAAGCGATACCAATCGCTAATGTTTACTCACAAGGAGATAATCAGCAACAATCAGCAGCGACAGCTAATGTATATATTCCTTTATCTAGCGTTCCTAGAAGAACTTCACCAAGTGAGTTATTTTATCTGAATATTTATCTCATTATCGAAAATTTCTTATCGTATTTAAATAATATATCTGGTTATTATTTTTAGAATAATATTTTTAATAAGGCACTCTATTTATCTCTTATCTATTAGTGTGACTCAAGCGAGTTTATAATTAGTTTGATATATATAGTTGGCTTAGTAGGTGTGACATTTTTGACAAATAATAATTCTATATAGGTCCAACTAGTGTTCCAGCAACAAGTAGCAATACAACAACCACCACGGTTGCAGCCTATCCTTTAGGAAATACATATTTTTATGATGCGTCAGGGAATTACTCAGTTGCACGTCCTTTTGGCCAACAAACAACATCTTTCACGGCTCTTCAACAATCAACTCCACAGATTCGGCCAGCATCTTTAAACACACAAGTTCACGGTATGCAATGAATAATATGCTTTTTTATATATGGTCTGTGTTTAGGTGTGGATTATTTAATTATTAAAGCTTCTGTAGTATTATAAGTAAGATAATGATTATACAGGATGATTCATCATATGCACTCGGTTACAAAATGTGATTAAAGTTACATTTTCCATCAAGCAAAGTTCATACTTACAGTTTTTTTATAACAGTTAATTTGTCCTTATAAAAGCAAACAATCACAAAAACATTTAATGTGATAAATAATATTGAACAGAATTGCAAATAAATACTTTAAACGTGAATTAATAACGTACTAATTTGACTTATAAAATTCGGATTGCATATATGAATAGCCTATTTTAAAATACACTTTTAACGCAAAAATCTGTAAAATTTAATTATAATTTCTTCTTGTCTTTACAATTTACAAAAATAAACGCAAATATATTTTTTTAGAATCTTCTAATATCTAGAAAGTGTTGTATAAAGTACAAATAATGTTATATAATAATAATAATAATTTTTTTTATAAAATAATATTATAATTTTTAGGTATTGTAACGAATCAAATGCGTTTTAACCCTTTGATGGTTGTGGAACAGAACCGCACTTCGCAGTTTCCATCGCAATCGGATATTGCCGATGGACAACAATCCATACATCAAACTCAGCCGACAAAAATAACATCTTCACCTCGTCCAAGTATTTTAAGGAAGCGAGATTATGAAGGGTCACTGTTGAAAGCAGCGAAAAATTTAACACCTGTTTTAGCCAATTTGGCTCAACAACAACAACAGCAACAGTTACAACAACCACAACCTCTTCCATTAATTTCGCCACCGTCTAGGCCAGATTCTAGAGGAAATGGCCACAGCTCTGGTGGAAGTACAACCATTTCTGCGACTTCAAGTCCAGGACTGGCCGAAGTTAACGAAGATAGTTTGCCACATATACCTATGAATAAAGAGGAAGACAGTGTTAAACCTCCAATGGAGATGAGTCCTAGGAAAAAGCCTAGAAAACAACAACTGTATGTATTTTTGTAGTTGAGTTTGTTAGTAATTATAATGTGACTGTATAATTATATAGTAGACAACGTCCAATGTTGAAAATTCATTTCAATGATTGTGTTAAGATACATTATTTATAAAAAAAATGTTTTTTTGGTTTAATTAAAAGCAAAAAGGTTTGTATAAAAGCGAGATCTTCTGGTTAGTACTAAGGATTACCATTGGCAGATTACAATTAACGATTTGTTAACAGCTGTTGAATAAATTTTGTCGATCTGTTTTTTCTGAGAATGTTACAATTTTCCCCTATTTACAGGGTCTGTATGGGTAAACTTGATGATGGTAGACTTTAGTCCTTACTTTATATAAGCCTTTTTAATTTAGCAAATAACTTTTTGGACATTTTGTTATAATCAATGTGCTTCAAACACAAACATTAGGTTGATTCATGTTTTTTTCTATTTCAGAAGAAAAAAATGTATTTAAATTATGGTCAAAGTTCATTACTTTGTTTATATAAGTCGCACGAGATAGTTAGTTTTTTTTTTGTTATTATTTATATAGTAGTCTTTGATAATTTCAAAGAAAATTCAGGCAACGGCTTGTTTATTAAAAAATGTAATTCTATACTTTATATTCAAAGTCTTTCGAGATTAAAATGCGGGTGATATTGTAGCAATTTAAATGGGGTTTTATTCCTTCCAGAACTGGTAATGACATTGATGAGCACAATGATGATATGCAATTTATAACAGAGAGTACGATGAAGAAAGAACAAGATGATTCCGATGAGATGGTATCGGACGAACCAAGAGACGGTGCTCCAGAAGCTGTTCAGGTTACAACAGTTCGAAAACCTGCATCAGCTAGTTTATTAAATGGTTATAGGCAAAATTGGAAAGCTACTCACAATCACTATATGCGATATTCGGATGTTCGACCGAAAGATGAAAGAAGACCAACAATAATGGATTTAGCTAATCAATATAGAGTTCAGGAGAAAGTAAATGGTTGGAAAATTCATCATTTATCTACACAAATGGAGGATTTGGTAATATATTTTTATAGTATGAATAAACAAGTATGAATGTTTAATTTTTTAGGCTGATCAAGAACAAACCGTTTATAATCAGTTGACCGAATTGTTGAAAAATACAGAATCTCAAGAGGCTTTAAACTTTGAAAAAGATATCAATAGAATCAACGAATTAATAAAGGTATTATTGATAAAAGAAATATATGTTTTTAGCATTGGTTAAACGATTTGTATTTTTAGGGCAATCTTCAAAGAATAAAAATCATCAACGACGGGATGATTGAAGCGAAAACACAAGTCATGAAAATCTTCGATCATAAAAGCCATGTGACGGATATTATTAACAGATGTGCCAGTAAGCGCAATTTCAAAAAGCGAGACAAATCTTAAAATTTATTATAAATTATTTAATTCACACAATGTTTGAATTTTGTTTTTATATTTCGCGAGTTTATGTGTAATGATTAAAAATCTGTTTACTATGGAAATAAAGTCTGTTTTATTTTGTATATCTATTATATATTGATTTTAAAAGATGTTGTTTATTTGACATTTTTGGCAGAAAAAGTCAAATAGTCATAAAGCTGTGCAAAAAATGTCTGTAAAATCTCCTCTCGATATCTTGCAGCATGTTCTATTAAAAAAATTGGTGGTCCAATACTTTACTATTCACCATCAATTTGGTGGCCGCTACAATAATAATTTTCTGTTGTGAGAAAACCATTTTAAATTCAAAAAAAAAATTAAATACTTAGTAATTATTATGACATTTCAAGCAACTGTTTCAAAAAATTATAGACAAACTCATAGGCATGGTCAACTATGACGCCAAATTTCAAAAAACACCGGTTATAAAATCGCCTTCATTAAAAAATGGATTTAAAATTAAATTTTTCAATGAATTAGCTAATAATATTTTCAAGTTGCATAATAGATTGTAATGATCCTTTGTATTCATTTGTGGTACAGCGTGGTCAACAATGACTGTTTGAGTTGGCAATTCTACATTTTATTTTAAAATAGTGTCAACAACAGTTTCTGTTGTTGACAGATGACATCTTTGACACTGACATTCTGATTGACAGATGTCAATTAAAAAGTTACTCGCCACTGAAATACAATAACTAGAAGTGGAATAAATAATAGATACACTATGCCAACTTAACCTATTTCTTTTGTTTACTTTGTATCAAGGAGTAAGGATAACTAGAGAGAGAGCATCAACTTTGTTTAAAGCCTGTTTGTACATTGTACAGTGGGGAAAAAGGGATTTGTTGTGGTGGACTGGGCAACATTGGCGTACCACTACTGTGGGCTGGGGGTGTTTTGTCGTAGCTTAATTTATTGTAACTGTGACTGACTTTTGCGTGCATGGATGTACCGGTAATCTCTCCAAATGCACTGTCGGTACAGCTGCAACAGTGGATTCTTCTCGGTGTTGTGTAATAGCAACCTTCTGTAAAATGTCGACTGCATACATAAACGTGTTTTGTTTCAACCGCTTACAGACCGAGTACTTGAAACCATTTTTTAGCACAATAAATAAAAAGCCTTCGTAAAAAGAAGATTAAATTTTTCATTGGTAATGTGGACGCCACTGTGTGACAGCTGAGAATCGGCCAATGAAACACCGGGTCCACCACAGCAAATTCTCCTTTCTCCACTGTAAAAATAAGCTTCAAACAAACCAGTCGTCATGTTCTCTCTCTAGTTATCCCTACTCCTTGCTTCGTACACAGCGTCAGTGGCGTATCGTCTCTATGGGTACCATGATGCAAACAATTTACACAATATATTATGTTTTTTCCAACCTAGAATAAAGTAAATCTTTACTTACAAAATAGAAAAAGACATCATTCATTATGTTACGTATTTAATACGTCTTTAATCATATAGGAATAAATTCATTTAATTTTCGAGAATTACCGGCGGTGTAATGCATAAGACGCCTCTGCTTTGTTGAGCATCTACCAATTACAGACTGTGTTTGCAGTAAGCAAACACGTTATGTTGGATGCAAACAATGCCATTCTAGACCGCTTTTAGTTATTGTAATTCATTGTTAATCGCTGTGACATAACCTACAATTTTTTATGAGTGTTATGTCAAACAGGCGTATCCGGTTACAATGTTGCAACAAGACAAATAAAAAAAGTGTTTCAACTCAAACAGTCATTGTTGGCTACGCTGTAGAATCAAACTATAAGATAAACAATTATTTGAAGATTTTAAATGCACATTTGAAAAGTAAAATAACAATAAACAAATTAAAATTGTTGGAAACTGACTTATATAGTTATTAATTTATTTATTAATTCAAACAAATTGCTGCTTAGCCTAATTTGTTTGATTGATTAATAATTAATTAAATTAACATCGTTTTTCTAAATTTTTGATTAATTTTACTTGCTTTGATACTCAGTTGTCAGTTCAGAAATCGATGTCATAAGACACATTGTTAAATGCAGGGTGTATAATATTAACATTAATCAAAAGTAGCTATGCTTTTTTGGCAGCAAGTTATCACGTTATCGCGTTAGGTTTTGACAACCAAGTTATCACGTTAGCGTCTTATTGAGTGTCTAATCAGGGCTATACATCTTGTTCTAATATCTGCCATTTAGAGTGACCTATTGGACACAAATAAAATGCCATCTATTGATACAAAAATCAACTAGCTTCTCAAAGAATACAAAAAATTTGCCATTTAACCCTGTAGTGTGGCTTAGGTAAATTCATCTATGAAAACGCGTCATTAAAAGTATTGAACTGGTGTTAATTAATTCTTCAGTCGTTCAAGAAGGCCAATAAATCAAAATCTTATTCTTTGGTGATTCAGTGCTATTTATACGTGGGACGTGAATAAAAGTGCAAAATTTACCAGTTTTCTCCCTGAAAAAAATTTAAAAAAAGTGACAAATTGTTTTAAAAACAGGAAACCTTCTAATATTATCTAATAATAATATAATCTAATCTAAGCGAACATTGTTTGCCATCAGATTTCTTGCCTCCTAGGTACATATTTCAGGACTTGCGGTTGAACTGTTTTTTTTCCATTATTTTGTTGCTGATTTATTTTTACTCTCGAGAAATGCTTGATTCTTATTCTGCCCTTCTAAGTCTAATTGACGTAATTCAGTATTTTCTAGTTTTTGTGTTTAACGCTTCTTTTGATAGTTTTAACAACAATTGTCATGTAAATAACTTATTTGATCAAAGATAGCAAAACAATTTTTTTTATTTATTGTCACTATTTGTCATCGATTTTTGTTCAATTTTATTACAAAGCCTTTAGCAATCTGATATCTTATGTCAAAAGATCCAGAAAACCCTGATTATGGCAACTCTCTTCAACCACCTCCACTTAGCACAAACCAAAGTGCTTTTCCAAGAACACAGTCCCGCTTGGGCTATCAGAGACTTAACGAAGAAGACGATTACTTGGCACCACGTTCTTCAATTTTGCTGCCTCATCTTCAACAATCAGAGAAGAAATTCTTTGAGCTGGTTCACTCAGGAGACGTATTAGCTGTCACGGATTTTCTAAAAGAGAATGAAAACTTTAATATAAATTGTGTAAATTTTCAAGGTGTATCCGCTTTACTAATTGCAGTACAAACGAAATCTGAGGCTATGGTTCAGTTCTTGTTGGATCTTAATATAGAAATTGGAGACACAATTCTGCATGCAATTCGTGACAATGAGCCGAAAATTTTGGAAATGCTTTTAGAGAAGCAAAAGCTTATTGCGCCAAGCTTAGAATATGTGGGAGTCACTCATAGTTCAGATTTTCCTGATTACGTTACGCCTTTGATTTTGGCGGCACAGTGTGGGCATTTTGAGATTATTGAAATGCTTATAGAGAGAGGTCATACAATTAGTAAGCCCCATTCACCTACGTGTCGATGTATAGATTGTAAGTCCCAGCTAGAAAGAGATGATTTACTTCACGCCGAACATCTTAGGCTAAATTTGTATCGGTCAGTATGTAATCCGGCTTATATTTGCCATTCTTCTGGTGATCCCATTCTAACAAGTTTTCAATTATCGGCAGAATTGAAACAATGTGCAAATTTAGTTCCAGAGTTTCGTAATAATTATACCGAGTTAGCGGAAGAAGTTAGTACTTTTGCTGTAGAACTTGTAGCAGGTTGTCGAAATAGCGGCGAAGTAGAGTTAGTTTTAAAGCAATCAGAAGGATTGGCAAATGCTAATATTTTTTTGTATCCTCGCTTAGTCCTGGCTATGGATTACAAGCAAAAAGCTTTTGTTGGGCATCCGCAAATTCAGCATATGGTAGAAGCAGCATGGCGTGGGAATTGGTATGACTACAATTTGAAGCCAATTCCAGCAAAAATGATCTATCCTTTGATAAGAATTCTGCTTCTGCCTATTATTACAATCATGTGTATGGTAATGCCTAAACATGCCATGGTTGTTCATTGGAATATTCCCTTAAATCGCATGATTAATCATTCGGCAGCGTTTTTTATTTTTTTAATAATAATTTTCTTAGAATCCAATATGGAAAAAACGCAGCAAAAACGTTTACCTCCAAATTCTGGTCTTGAACCAGCAATTTTAGTTTTCGTTGTAGGAAATTGCTGGGGAATTATTAGAATGTGTTTAATTCAAGGTCCCAGACGATATTTTAAAGCTCTATGGAATTGGCATGCTGTGGTTTCGAATATTTTCTTTATACTAACATTTGTGTTTTGGTTAGCTTCTTATTTGGATGCCATACACAACGATCAAGTAAATTTAGAGAGAAAATATTGGCATCATCTAGATCCTATTTTAATTGCAGAAGGCACTTTTGCTACAGCCACAATAATGACTTTTTTTCGGCTTTTATTTTTCTGTCGCTTGAATTTCTTTTTAGGACCGCTTCAAATTTCGTTGGGCAAAATGTGTGTAGATATGGCTAAATATCTTACGCTTTTTGCTATAATTATTTTATCGTTTACTTGCGGCTTGTGCCGCTTTTACAATTATTACGACAGTATGGTGCAGGTTGACTCAGCAGGCATCAAAACGTCTCAAGTATCATCATTCACTGATTTTGCTAGCGCGCTAAAAACATTTTTTTGGGCAGTTTTTTGCATGTCAAGCTTGGAATCAGCTGATGTAATAATCGAAAATCTACCGGGCGAAACCGAAAACACAACTATTATAAATCAGCATACTTTCACCGAAGCTGTGGGGTATATCGCTTTTGCAATTTTTGAAATTTTGGTGGTTGTCATGATCTTAAATATGCTAGTCGCTACTATGTCAGCCACTTTTCAACGTGTTATTGATAATATTGACACGGAATGGACTTTTGGAAAAACAGATTTTTATTTGGAATATATGGTGCAGCCTACTCTTCCTCCTCCTCTAAATTTACTACCAACTCCTACAGGGATTTCTAGCTTTCTGGAAGCTTTTCAAACACCAAAAGTCGACCTAAAAGGTATCTAGATTACTTATGTAAACACTAACAAGAATAGACAATATTTTTAGAGGAAGAAACAAAGAATGATTATCCTGCTCTTTTGTCACAATTAGTGCAAAGATACTTCAGCTTTAAAGATTCTTCCGCTGGATCGGATGATGATTTTTCTTCTTTAAAGCAAGAGATTACTGAATTAAAATTGGCAATATTAGATCTATTAGACAAAAAATAAAATAGCATTATTAATCTTATTTGAGTATTTTTTTATCGTAATCGTTTTCATACAGTTTAATTTTTTCTCTTTTGTGACGTATGATATGTTGTCATGTAATTTGTTAAAAAATCAAAAACTTTTTTTTAAATTTTTAAATAAATTAATAATAATAATTGGTTAACGCTTTTTGCTATAACTCCTCAAACTAACTGGCCAGTTCTATCAATTCTATATCTATCTCTTATAGACGTTGTTACTTTTGGTATTATTTAGTATATATTCATTCTGATTAGTAAAAATATAATTTTAAGCTTATTTTTTTCTGAGATTCTCTGCAGTTGTCAGACAATCGGATTTGTTAAGGACCACTTGAGCTCAACCCTTGACATGCAGCTGCATTAAGGTGCTTCATTTTTAGGCGATATTTTTTTTCTTTCTGTGCTACTCAAAAATCTGATACTTTATATAAAATAAAAAATTATGCCGCCGGGTAGAAGGCTTTAAGTGCAATAGCGGCTTAGCCCATTTAAAAATTCAATTTCCTATTTTAGTCCAGTCATTACGTACATTCAAAAAAGAAAATGAATTTGCGCTTCTAATTTTTTAATATGTTGTAGGGGATACCTAGAAAAGCTTAACTTGAGATTGTCGACCAAGCTTTCCTAGGAGCTTTCGCCGCCATCTTGAAAAAAGGGGTAAAATTTGTTTCTCGGCAATAACTCGGGTATCCGATGAGATTTCGAAAAATTTTGTAAGACACTTTTTGTAGCTTTCTTTGTGCTCTACAATAACGCCTAAATCATTTTTAGCGTATCATGCATCGTTATTGAGATATCGATCGATAAAGTCAAAAATTTAGGACACAATTTTTGTTTTTTGTTTTTTTTTTCTGTGGGTCTTAATAAATATAAAAAATTGTGAAATTTAAACTTGTAGAGCATATTCAGACCTACAATTTCCTTCTTGGATTTTTTTATGTTGGACAAAAATTACGATCTCCAGCGCGCCGCAAAGTCGGTGAATCCACACTCAGCGTCGAGCGAGCTGCTCGCTCGGTTGTGTCTGGATGTCGAATCGAATGGGAAATTGTTCAGGAAATTGATGGGATAAAAAATAAGTACATAGAGCAACAAATTAAGGATCACACAATAGTAATTTATTAAACAAATAATTTGTTTTTGCAGTAAGAAAAAATATTTTTTTACAATACAAAATAAACAAAACAAAATAAACGGAAAGAAAAATATTTTTTTCTGCACTCGAGACACGAACGATGGACTTTTTTCATGTTTTTTTTTGCTTGGATGGTCCAGGCTGAAGATCTTCGTCCTCCGTAAACTCTTCGAGTTGTTGTGTATGTTGAAACGTTGGAAATGATGCTGATTCGATGAGAGCATCGTCATCATCATCGTTACAGACATCGTCGTCGTCGTCAAGCAAAATGTCGACTCTGTTCAATATATGATTAAAGGTTTGCATTTTTTTATTAACGGGATTAATGGAGAACAGAGAAACAATGTTTCTTTTAGCGAACCAAACAACGACTGACTGTTATTTTTTCATAACGACCGCTGCTAGCCTCGTCAGCTTGTCTTTTTTTTTCATTCACCCTTCATTTGTTAATACATACACACTCACACACACACACAATCTCTCAATTTTCTTGCGCTCCTACAATACGATATACTAACTTGAGCGCGCTTGACGCTGAGCGTGGATTCACCGACTTTGCGGCGCGCTGGAGATCGTAATTTTTGTCCAACATAAAAAAATCCAAGAAAGAAATTGTAGGTCTGAATATGCTCTACAAGTTTGAATTCTACAATTTTTCATATTTAATAAGACCCAAAAAAAAAAAAAGCAAAAAACGAAAATTGTGTCTTAAATTTTTGACTTTATCGATTGATATCTCAATAACGATGCATGATACGCTAAAAATGGTTGGGGCGTTATTGTAGAGCACAAAGAAAGCTACAAAAAGTGTTCTACACAAATTTTCTAATCTCATCGGATAGCCGAGTTATTGCCGAAAAACAAATTTTAAGCGTTTTCCAAGATGGCGGCGAAAGCTCCTAGGAAAGCTTGGTCGACAATCTCAAGTTAAGCTTTTCTAGGTATCCCCTACAACATATTAAAAAATTAGAAGCGCAAATTCATTTTCTTTTATTTGCCTTTTTTTCGGACGAAATGACTGGACTATTTAGATAACATTTAGATAAAAATTATTTTTTTTGGTTTCAACTTGATTTTTTGACGTGAAAAAATTTTTGGGAAAACCGCGTGTATAGCTTTTGTAGAGCATAAAATTTGCTACAAAAAGTTCCTTAGCGTAAATCCTCCCCAACCAACAGCTTTTGAGTTACACAGCTGCGAAGATAAATGTTTATTATATTTCACATCAAATCATTTTTAAACCAAGATTTATTATTTTTACATTAAATAATAATTTATTATAGACAAAAACACGCTTTAGTTGAGTCATTATATGAATAAGGTTTCTAATTTCAAAAATTATTTTTGAATAAAATAGAGAAAAATAAATTTTTATCAATAATTATAATAAAATCAAATTAAAAATACGTTAAATTCAAATTTTTGTTTACATTTTATTATTGTACGAGAGTATGGTTACCTACTCTCCGGGTGCTTATTCTACTCTCTTGAGTAGAAGGTTGCCTGCGGCGACGTGTATGAACCTAGAGGGGTTGCCTTCGGAAACCTAAAAAATAAACGCCTTTAAATTCAAACAAGCATATTATTAGTTATTAACAAGCGTATTATTTTTTTTTATTTATTTTTTTTTTAATTATTTATAGTTTTTATTTATTTATTTATAAAATTTCTTTTTTTAATTTAAAATTTTTTTTAAATGTTTTTGTTGAAATTTTTTTAGATTTTATTTATTATACTTTTTTTATTTTCTCTTTTTTTTATGTCTTCAACTTTTTTTTTGAACTTGTTTTTTTATTTCTCTTCACTTTCTTTTTTTCGATTCAATTTGTTTTTATTTTTATAATGTTTTTACCTAATTTTATTTTTTTTTTATTTTCATTTTATTTTTTTTCTCTCATATTTTTTTTTTTTGTATTTTTATTTTTTTTATACTATTCTTTGTTTTAATGTTTTATTATCCATCTATAAACTCCTGATATTTTTACATCTTTTTTTTTCGTATTTATAATATAGCTTTCCAATCTAAACATTTTCTTTTCTATAAATTTTTTTTCGATTTTTTTTATGTTTAACTTAATTTTATCAACGTTAATTTTTCTACAAAAATACTATAATTTTGTTTTTCTATACTACTTAAATAGTTTTTTTTTTATAGTTTTAAATAATTTTTGAAATTAGAAACCTTATCCATATAATGACTCAACTAAAGCGTGTTTTCGTCTATAATATATTATTATTTAATGTAAAAATAATAAATCTTGATTTAAAAATGATTTGATGTGAAATATAATAAACATTTATCTTCGCAGCTGTGTAACTCAAAAGCTGTTGGTTGGGGAGGATTTACGCTAAGGAACTTTTTGTAGCAAATTTTATGCTCTACAAAAGCTATACACGCGTTTTTCACAAAAAAATTTTTTTCACGTCAAAAAATCAAGTTGAAACCGAAAAAAAAAATTTTCTATGTTATTTAAATAGGAAATTGAATTTTTAAATGAGCTAAGCCGCTATTGCACTTAAAACCTTTTACCCGGCGGCATAATTTTTTATCTATATATATAAAAGAAAGTCTGTTAGTTACTCCACTTATAACTCAAGAACGGCTTTACCGATATGGTTGAAAATTGGTGAGGTGGTAGTTTAGAGCCAGGAGAATGCTATAGGATACTTTTTATTCCAGAAACCACCCTCTAAAATAAGGGTTAAATCAAAATTAGAATTGCGATGTCGGAAACGTTCGGTGAGGCTCGGCAAATTACCGTTCCAAATAAATCGATCCACTCCCCCACCACCAACCAAAGTCGGACCGTGCGTTTACATGTAAAGCCGGCCACTGACCGCAGTCGTACTGCGGCGTTGAATCTTGGATCGTCAGTGGCCGTCTTTAATCGTCTTCCATGAGACAACTTCCCATATAACAACTTTGGGTGAAAGTTTGTATGGAAAATTATGATGACTAGATTTGAATGAAAAGAATAGAATACTTTTTATTAGCAAAGAGATAAAAAGAGGTGGGATAGGAACAAAAAATGACAAGTACCAATATTAGTATGATTTTCAAAAATTTTGGATTGTTTATTTTAAAAATAATATCTATGTTTAAATCCGAAATTTTAGAAGTAAAATATTATCATTCCTTGATAGGGCGGAAAGAGGGCAAAATGTCTAAAGATTGATGTCGTTTTCATAATTTTTCCCATAAATTGCCTAAGTTCTCAAAAAAAAATAAATAGGTATGTTTCCTGCTTTCTAAAAAATTACTCTTAGGAGGATGAAAAAAGAGTGTTCTAGGGATAAAAATGTAAGAAAACGATATGGGTATTTTCGAGGAATTTCAGGTCGTTGATTTTGAAAATGATATTTAAGTTAAAGAGGGTTGTAAAATGAATGTGATAAAGGTAATAAATGTGAATAATTAATTTGGGTATCATTTTTATAGTTTTTGGGGTCGTTTATTTTAAAAATCTTTATCTATTTATGACCGATTTGGCTGAAAATTGGTGGAGTGGTTGTTTAGAACCAGTAGCCTAACTAAGAATATTTTTTATCCCATTCTGTGTGACGTGACATACAATATAAAACGTAAACGCATCTGACATATAATAACAAAACAAATGACAAAAAAAATAAAAAATAAAATAACAAAACTAAGGCGGAACAAAGTTCGCCGGACCAGCTAGTTTTTTATAAAGTATCAGATTTACGGGTAGCACAGAGAAAAAAAAATATCGCTTAAAAATGAAGCACCCTAAGCTGCATACTAATATAAATCTGTTTCAGCACTAACTTTTAATAAAAATTGTACAATTTACTATAATTTGAAAAGCTGAAATTATTTTCTAGACTTTATATAATGATTTTCTTTATAGACCAGGGTCGATAATTTTGAAAACGGTAGAAAGTGAAAAAAAATTATAGAATGTAGCCCGTTAAAAAAAAACAAAAATATAACAAAAAAAAAATTTACGGGTGATCCGAGGTTGAGAAGTAGAAGGGGGTGAGTTTTTAAGGGTAAAAAACGGTGTATGTCGATTTCCCGCAAAACTACAAGTCTTATGGAAAAAAGTTAAATAACAAAGTTGTAGGTAATAAAAAGCTCTACAATTTTTGTATTTACACTTTTCTTACATAATCTCAAAAGTTATGTGAAAAAATCAAATAAACAAGTTTTTGATTTTTATTTTTATCTTATGCAAAAAAAATTTTTATTTACGAAATATAGTGAAAACTTAATTTTTTTATGTCCTAAAAAAACTGTAATTTTTTTGATTTGAAATATTTATTTTTTCACATTATTTTGATTTAATAGCAAAAAACAAGCTAGTTTTCAATAAAAAATTTTAGTGTTAAAATATCAGCTTTTTCAAAAAACTTGGAGAGTTTTTTGTTGGTTGAAATATCTTCTTTCTGACAATGTAAAGAATGTTTTTTTATTGAAGTTTTTTTTGACTTAAAATAAGCTAAGTAATCTATTTACGAAAAAACTTAAATTTGCTATTTTATGTTGAAAACAACGATTTGAGTCAATAGGTCTGTATCTTAGAGTGTTAATTACGTTTACGTGTGAAAAAAATAATTTATTATTAATTTCCTCTTCATAAGTGGATTTTATTAAAGGAAAACAAATATTTAAATTTGACACAAAATTTGTTAGGTTTTCAGAATTATGTAAAACTGCAAAGACGTCTTCTACGTACCTTATCCACAGTCTAGAGAACTATTTAAACTCCCTTTTGCATTATTTTCAAAATAATGCATAAATAGTTCAGCAACAAAAACCAGTATACGTTGATCCATGCTACTTCCTTCATTTTGTTTAAGAAATTTATTGTTACATTAAAAAATTGATTGTTTTACGCATAGTTTTGTTAATGTTATGTATTCGCTAATTAAATTTGACTTAATTTTATTGAATTTGAGCAAGATTTTTGAATAAATCATTGTTGTTTCTATTGGAACGCTAGGATATAATAAAGTATAAATGATAAAAGATCCAAACCGTATTTCTGCGTTTTTCCTAAAAGACTGTGCTCACATTTTGGTTATTCCGTCAATTAAAAAAAAATTTTTTTGCAAATTTGTCACATCTTACCGGTTTTATATCATTATTGTCATTCACATCATTATCAAACATCCCTGAAAAAGTAAATACTTGTTTTACTGTTATTACCTCGTTGTCATTTTGATATTTTTTAGAAAAGTTTTTATCTTTTTTATTTTTAAAAACTATTCTTTTCTCTTTTTGGCCTCACCAAGTTTTTAGATAAGATTTTTCACATTCTCTAATTTTTCACATAATCTAATAATGAGGTCAGCCGATTTCAACACAATAATCTGGTCCTGTACGCAAACAATAACAGCCTTAATAGTATATTATAAAACTAGTTTTATAAAAGTTGATCTGGCGCACAAGACTTTTTTATGGCGCACAAGACTTATAAAACGTGTTTTTTAGACAATTTTTTTGAATTTGTGTTTATTAAATTTTTAAGCTGTAAGAAATTTTGTTGATAAGAGTTAAAAATAGACAAAAAACAAAAAACAAAAAAATTTTCAATTTAACGCCGACTAAAAATGTATTATTTGATAAATACGGTGTAACCTAAGAATCCTAAATATAGCGAGGTTTCCGTAGCAAACAAATTTTTACAGATCTGCTTAAAGCCACATTGTTTCTAACTTAAACCACTAACCACTTTTTAAGACAATTTCGGTTTAAAATAGATACAAATTTTCTTCCATAGCGGTAACGTTAATGTATATGTAAAAAAATATGACATTGACGTAATTATTGTTTTGACAGCTTTGTATACTAACACCAACCTCTAAAAATTAAAAACATTTATAAGAGCACAACTGGTTTAATAAATATCTATAAAGGACTCCGCATTGAAAACGTCAATAAGCTTATTAACGACTCAAATTTGCAAAAACTATTTAATTCATTTTTCAAAGAAGAACAGAGATTCAAGATGATTATAACAAACTCTTGTCAAAATAAATTTTTTCAGCTTTAATTGCTGAAATATCAAAATTCAGTCAATTTAAAATTTTTTTGTAAACACGCAAATCTATGAGGTTTTTTTAGAGTACCACAAAAACAGCATAAACCAACCTGATAAGCTTAAATAATTTAACATTTAAAACAAATGCTTAAAAAATTGTTAAATGGCTTACATTTAATCAATTGTACAAACTAGGCAGGTCAAGAACCTGCTTGTCAGATGCAGAATAATCTTCCGGCCCTAAACCAATAAAATCGCAAAGCGGCTCCAGATCGAAGGACCAAATTGACCTAAATTTGAAGTTATGTCAGTGCCCTACATTTTCAAACTTAAAGCGTATTTTTAAGTTGTCAAATTGGCTTTGCGCTACATCACCAGAACGGAAACACGAATGAGAATTTACTGTTTCATGATAATTTGAATTTATTTTAATGTTTGCAAAGTTCGCTTGACCGATAAGATAAGCACAGAACGTCTCACCAAACAGAACTTTGTTATTACATTGACGAATAAATAATGCACGTACGCTTTGAAATACCAAAACTTCTTAAATTCGATTAGACTTTTTCTTATCTACTATCAAAAACAAAGTTGCTGCACGAATAGCCAAACTACTGCTGGGACAATTGCATGCTCTACTTTCATAAAAAAGGTAATTGAGAAAATTAAATTAGAATGCTGATGCCAATAAATGTCTGTGACAATGGCTAAGTACATACTTCTTCTAATTTATTGGTTACTTGAACGTTCAAGTTAGCGCATTATTCAATTTTATCATGACGTTTCCAGATATCGATGGAAGCATACAATATAGTCGAGTTCATTACTAAAACCAGTCAATAAAAAGTAATGTTGGTAGCACCTAATAGTGTTTTTTTAAAATTTTTATGTAATAGCACAATTAATTTGTGACAAGGAGAAAGAAGCGTGCTTACAATAATTACAAACCAAATTCGGGTAAAAGCTAAAACGGTTTTATAACATGTTGATTGTTTTTAACATTCTTAAACTTGATCCAGAAATTTTACAAATTTTTCAATCAGGAATTTAAAAATTGTTTTAAGTGTCAAAACATAAAAATTTACTTTTATACCTGAAAAGGGTGCTATGTACCAAGTTCAGTCAGTACATGAAAAAAGTTAAGCGCAACATTTTTTTTTATAGATGACAGATTGATGTGTTAACTTTAAAGATTCAAATAAAGAAAACCGTGCTATTAACATTATAACCTTCAAATTAGTTTCCGTTTGAATATGTTGAGTGTTTGACTGACTAAGCTAAACCGTCTAGTTTATCTTCCATAAAGAAAAGACCTTACACAAAACATTAAAAATCTTAATAAAATAAGAACAAGCTAATGAAAAAATATGTTAGAAACAACAACTAGCTTAACCTCGGTTGAGCCGTTCAGTAGCTAGAGGGCGGCAGACAGACACACAGATACACTACAAATTATATATAACTAGTTGGCCCGGCGAACTTTGTTCCGCCTAAACATAGATATTATTTTTAAAATAAGCAAACCAAAATCTTTGAAAATTATATATTGATACATGTCATTTTTTGTCTCTATCCCTCCCCTTTTCATCCCTTTGTTAATAAAAAGTAGCTGTTTATAATTATTTAGTTTTATTAATTTTTTCTAATTAATAATTAAAAATTATTAAATATTATTAAATATTTAATAATTAAATATTAAAATAATTATTAATATTTAATTAAAAATTTTATTAATATCTTTAAATATTTATTAATATTAATAAACTCGCTGCTCGATTCAAATCAGCACTTGATAAATATCTTGTTCTGCGTCGCAAATTATCTATTTGTTGACCTCTGTTGTTCGCTCGACGATTCTGCATTGCCAACCGAGCTGTTTCACGAGCTGCTTCACTTTGCTCTCGTGATTGAGAAGCACGAAGTCGAGCCATACTATCGCGGCGCTGTTCACGTGCAATTTCTTGTTCTTCTTCAGTCCTTTCATTTGCAGTATTTCGTATTCTTCTTGCATCACGGCTTTGTCGGGAAAGATTCGATCGTCTTGGTCGCGGCATTATTAATTAAACTTCACTTCACCTAAAAACTAAAATTTTCAACCATACCGAGTTTTATAGTTCACTTCACTTTTTACGAATGGGCAACGGCACTATCATTACATTATAATTGTTAATTATTTATTTAATAGAAATAGTTTTATTATTGATTTCTTACAAATATCAAATTGTCATCTATACGTCATTACATATCTGTCATTATACGTCAATTACATAGCTGTCATTTGCGTTTAGTTCTTCCACGTTTTATAGTGACTGACGTTTTATGTCAAGTCACACGGGAATGCTGTCGAACGGGATGAAAAGTATCTTATGTCCTTCTCCTGGCTCTAAACTATAATTGATATAAAAATCCAAGTTTGGGAAAATTTCTTGAGCCACGTCAAATAAATTTTAATGTAAACGCTTCTTCGTGGTTGCGTCAAATTTCTCGGTAATTTGTCGAGCCTCACCGAACGTTTCCGACATCGCATTCCACATTTGACTTTCACCCCTCTTTTAGAGGGTGGTTTCTGGAATAAAAAGTATCCTATGTCCGTCTCCTGGCTCTAAGCTACCACCTCACCAATTTTCAACCATATCGGTAAAGCCGTTCTTGAGTTATAAGTGGAGTAACTAACAGACTTTCTTTTATATATATAGATAATAAATTATATTATACAAAAAATATATACAAAAAAATTATAACACATTTTTTCTTATTAAGAAATAAAAATAATGTAAATTATTAAATAAAAAAAAAATATGTAAATTTTTTTAGCCAGCTTGGAAAGCAACAACATTTCATATGACCAAAAACAGTTTTCTACGAATTGCATAAGTTGCAAGACAATGCAAAACCAAACTCGTATTTAAAGGGGTTCTTACATGCGTGCCCTGTTTAAAGACGATGTCAGGGTAGTTTTGAGAATCCGGTAGCAAGCAGAAATGACACGCTTTTTTATTGTTTACTTTAATTTAATAAAATGTTTAATGCTTTGTGCTGCAAAGATGTAATTAAGTTATTTTGTTCAAAATTTATATTTAAAATTAAATGTATTTCTTTCTCTTATTGCGAGTTTTTAATTAATTTTTTTTCTTCTCTTACTATACTTTATTCATTATCTTGTTAGTTTTTCTCTTTCTTCTATTGTTATTTTTAATCATTTTACCGCTTTTTTTTTCCTTTCATTATGTCTTTTTTCTTCACCTTGCTCTTTTGCTCCGCACATTCATTTATCATGTGTTCTAATGTTTCTCTCTCTTTTTTACAATTTTTTTTTTCTATCTAACATTTATTTTGTCTTTTTTTATTTGTGCATTTAAATCTTGCTATCATTTTTCTACCTCTTTAATTTTTTTTAAGAATCTAGACAGTGCTTTAGTGATCAAACTAATATAATCTTCTATTGTACCTGCTTTTTCTTATTTTTTCCTCTTTGTTTGTTTATGTCTCTATCTCTATTCTTCATTTCTCTATGCACCCATTGTTTCGCTTTTTTTTTCTCTATCTCTTTGATGCTACTTTTTCTTTCATAGTACTTTTTTTTATCTATCTGTTTTTTTGATCAGGCGACTTTTTATTTTACTTTAGTTTGTAAATACAGATTTTCACAAATTTTTAGAATTTGTTGCAAAGAAATTCATTTTTTTTTCTTTTATATCGATGAAATTTCAACGATCAAAATACTTGTCAATCGCATTTAAATTTTTTGCAATAGTAATCAAAGACACTTCAATAAAAGTTTTTTTAGCAAAAAAATGTATTTGCTTGTAATAATTCCGAAAATAACTATTACCTGTTTGAGCATAGATAGCCTGATTATTTAGACGTTTTTTGCTACGTTTCGCTTAAGCAAGACCTTTTGGCCGCGTGCAGTTGGAATGTTGATTATTAATTTTTTTATTAATTAAAAAAAATATGTAAAACTTTACTTATAGAAAAAATAATTTTGGCTAGATCAATGAAGCATACTCAATTGTGCAAGTGAGAATAATTATGATGGATACGATAATGCCGCAATAGGATATTTCCTTTTGAAAATAATGATGAATAGATATATTATTTACACCATCCGTCTATATTTTGACATTATAATTCTTGTCAAAGACTACATTCTATCACGGTATAGTCGTAAAACTAAAACTCCACCTCCTGCTATTGTGTAATATGCAATATCATAATTATATGCGGAAAGAAGTCTCTAACGTTTGCTTCAGGATATTCATGCACACCGATACTAATGGCTCATTTTCTGCCATTCAAAAACCTTTTGACTAAACTTTTCAGCATTTTTATTTTACTACATTATCAGCGGAAAAATGTCTTTTTTCACAAATGTCAAACATTTTAAGTAGGCCCCTAAATCGTTCTAGATGCAACTGATTAGTAAGTGTAAAGAGATTTAAGATAATAATAAAAAAATTGCGTTTAACATTTTTTATATTTACAGACTGTAATTTTATTAATAAAAAACTCTTTAACAACAAAAATATATGTATACCACGCGGCATTTTTGAGGTAAAATTTATTTTTTTCAAATAGAAACATCTATTTTTTTAACCGATTTTAAAAAAAAAGAAAAGGGGTCTCAATTCGACTGTATTTTTTTTATGTATGTTACTTTATAAATTTTTTTGTGGGTGAACAAAATTTAATGATTTTTTTTTTATTTGGAAGCTGGTGTTTTTCATATAAATTTGATCAAAATCTGACCAAAATCTGACCAGCAGTTTTTGAGTTATTCTTATTAATGCTTTTTTTTTGACATACATTTTTGACTCTTTAATTGATTATAAAAATGTGTGAGAAATAAAAAAAAATATTTTAATATAATTAAATAATGATCTAATTAAGCATTTTGAATAAATAAATAAATAAATAAAATAATAATGAATCATATTAAAGTTGGTTTTTTTCCAAATTTTCAATTTGTATTATTTTGGTAAAACCCAAATTTCTTATTCTTCATAAATATAACATCACATACGCATGGAAATTGATTGCTTACCATTAACAAGATACAGGGTGTTTAGTTGTTATAAAAACAAAAAAATTTAAATAAACAAGCAGAAAGTGTTTTCTTATCAATGAAAAAAACAAAAAACAAGCAAAGCAAATAATTTGAAATGAACTAAAAAATTTGATTATTTGTTTTTTTAGCTCAAAAATCCTATAAACAATTTCGAAAATGATTATCTAATAATTGATCTTTTTTGGAAGATTTATGGTGAAAAATACATTATAGCACTTAAAAATCGACAAAGTTTGATTTTTAAATAATAATTTTGTTAAATTATTGTAGATTAGATTACTGAGGTTTAGAAAATAGTTTGTTTATTTTTATTATAATTTATTTAGTCAAAAACATTCAGATAGGACACAATTAATTGTATGTATTTATGTATACAGTACGCAAGATATAGTTTGGCTAAACGTTTAGTGCAAATATGGTTTTTGGTTTTTTGCAACTTAATTTTCACTAATCTTTATGAGGGTTTCTTGTCTGTGCCGAATCGTAAAGATATTGCGCCAAGGCCGTATTCAGGTTGCTTCTACTTTCTTCGCTTGCATGTTTTTTGAAATCAACTTGTAGTCTATTCAATAAGTGTTTTTAGGACAACACTTTTTAGAGTACTTATTAAAAAAATTATGATTAAAGTGTCATTCAGCTTAAAATAATATGAAAATATTTTTTGAAAAAATTTAAAGATCGTTTACAATAAAGTATTTAGGTGAAAAGAAAAAAAGATTGGTTTTTGCAAATATTCGAAAACCTATTTAAGATTTTTTAAATTCAAAAAAAGATAAGAAATTTGATAAAAAAAAATCTCAAATTCCATAAGCTGTAAGACTAAAATTAACAATTTTTTAGAGAGTTGAATATTCACAATATTTGGGCGTATTTGCCCAAAAACGCCGGCGGACCTTTAATGAATAATAATTATTTTACCTTATTAAACATGAAAACTAAGATCTGAATTCACTTAAATGATAGGTATATCAATGGTCAATAATCCTCATTTTTATCGTGGTTTTTCAATTAGCTATCTATTTGTTAATTAACAGTTTTTTGTAGCACGCATTTTAACATTGCAAGTGCGATAATTGTTAATTCTCAACTATTAATTTAAAAATTTTTTTTTTAAAGCTATTTGTCCAAAGGTTTCAGAGTAAATTCTCGTCAGAAAAAATAAAAAACTGCTAATTTTTGCTTTGTTATTAACAATTAAATTGTGAAGATTCATTAAACATTAAAAAAAACATTTTTTTATCATATTACTATTGATCCACTTTCTCATAATCAGAAGCTACTAAAGTTTATTTTTAATAATTTTTATCTTCTATTGTTTAAAAAATTGTTATAATCAAATGAGTGGTTTAAAAAATAATTTAAAATGTTTAATAAAGCTTTATAATTTTCAATCTAACTAAATTGTTAACAAAGCGAAAATTAACAATTTTTATTTTTTTAACAGGATTCTAAAACTTTTGATATATAGTTTCTCGAAAAAAAATTCTCAGATATATGTCATTGTAGTTAGTAATGGGTGTTTTTTTTAATTTGGCGTCGAAGCTTTGCCATGTGAACGTACCTTTACCATCGAATCAAAGTGACAGCTATTAATTTGACATTGAACCTAACCTCATTTTCAAATTAATGAATCAATAGATCAACACGTTAATAAGATCAACTTAAAAGCACTTTAAAGCACGTGTAGTTATAACAAACAAAAAAATTAGCTTTATCAAGAAATAGGGCTTATAAAATATAATCAGAATGTTGTCCATCGACTTCAAGATATTTGCGGACTTTCTGAACAATTGCGTTACTGACCTGACGCAACTCATTGCGATTATTTGATCGTTGCTGGAAAATCGAGTTTTTTAAATAGATCTACAAAAAAAGTCATATAGAGTGATGCTGCAGGATCACTCTAGTGACTACAAGTTATAGTTGTATTTCGGCTGATAAATCAACGATCATAAATTTTTTGTATCATATTCAAGCGTTTGTAAGTGGTATGTGGAGTGTCTTGCTAAAAGTACCCGTCTACAATTTCATCGTCGTAAAAATGTGCAAAAAATACCTGGAAAATTTTCTTTTAGTATCTTGCATTAGTCAATGTTCCATTAAAAAAAATTGGCCCAATAATTCATCATTCACTATCAGCTTGGTGGCCGTTACGAAAATAAGATTCTGTTACAAATTTTTTCTGTTTTTGTGAGAAAACTATATTAATTTGAAAATAAAGAAATTAGAAAATTTTGTAAGTAATTATTTTGACATTTGAAGCAATTGTTTTAAAAATTATAAACTCATAGGAATGGCCCACTATAGCGCCAAATTTTAAAAAACACCTGTTAAATATTTACAACAATTATCACACTTGCAATGTCAATGTTTTTGCTACAAAAAAATGTTAATTGCCTAACCGATAACTAATTGAAAAATAGTGATAAAAATTTCCTAGCTTATCCTCTAGATGTCTGAATTTTTTCAGTTCTTAATTTTCATATTTAGTAAGTTAAAATAATTTAATTCAGTAAGGGTTCCAAGTGGGCATGGTTTGCTGGAGTACCTGTTTTCGGGCATATTTTCAACATTCTTAGAAAATTATAAATATCTGTTTTACATTTCCAAAAGTTTAAGTTTGTTTTTTAAAAAAATTTTTGTTTTTTGATTTTTTTTTTAATTTGAAAACTTTTAAATAGTTTGTAAGACTAGACTATTAACAAGTTGTCACTGTAATCCAATCTAATTTTTTTAAATGAGGAATTTTTATATTTTAGTAATAATAGCAGTTATAAATTAAAAAAAAAGTTTACTAACACGAATCTGAAGTACTATAATCGTATATAATTAGTACTGTTAAATTATTTATTGCAATTTAGTACAATAGGATCTAAAAAAGGTTGTTTTTAAGTTCATTGGTTTCTCTAAAGTGCTTTTCCAATTAAACCATAAATAGAAATATGCGGTTTCATACCTACATAAAACATCAATAGTTCAAGTTTTTTTCAGTAAAATTTCTTTATGAATAAATAGGTCCTAAAGCTATGTATTTCTAAAACAAATTCTTAGTCTAACTCTGGTTTGTTTTCATTAATTTATTGAATGATTTTAGAGTTACTAATAATTTAATAAGCTTTCAAATTAAATTAGAAAAAAAAAGTTGTACCGCCACTGCTTCCAAGTTATCCTACGGCACAATAACTAGGCACGATATTTAAGATAACATCTTGCTGTTCGATTAATCATTTTGGCAGGTGGAGCAGTCATGATTATTGGTCTATAGTATTTCTAGTTTATGGCTAGAGCCCGGAATGCAATTCCCATAACAACTGTAAACTTGTCACTACTTCATTATGATATTTCTTTCGATTTATTGAGAACACCGATCCGATTGGTTAACTAAGAACTTACTCAATTTTATTTATGTTTATGATTGGTTGTTGAAATGAAATCTGATTTTATTGCGTAAAATTTAATGATTTATTGTTGATAGAGGCCCGAATTTAGAACGATGCACTCATTCTATTCAACCGAAGATGTTCGAACTAGATTAGGGGGTTTGCTAGAAAAGACAGTAAAATATTATTAGAAATTGCGTTTTTATAGGTTTTATAATTTTAATAACTGTGGCAGTATTTCGAAACAAACAAAAACCAGAAAACTTATTAATTAATTCTTATCTAAAATTAGGTAAATATGGGTATATACAACTATTATGTTGAAGATAGAATTTATTTTATTTGTGGTAATTATATTAAAATAATGGTCATTACTGAAGTTTTAAATTAACATTTTGTTGGTGATAAATACAGCATGGTGCCAAAGTTCAGCATCATATTCATAATTTTTTCATTTACCATTTACCAGTTCAAAACTTTGAAACAGACTTTACACAGACTATCAGAGAAAAAGCGATTTGTATTCGCTTTGCTTAAGCTTCTGAATAGTTTCTAGCAAACATTAGCTTTTATGAGAATAGAGTTCATAAGCGAAAATGTTGCTTCCTAATAATTTCTTGTTAATCCATGTTTAAGAACATTTAAAAGCACAAAAATGTCAAACTGTTGTCGATATTAATTGACAATGACAAAACTGATATCAATTGTTGTTTTGCCAAAAAGAAATGAAACATTTTTTCCCGCATGCAAAAACCTTTTTTTTATCAATTTGTTAATGACTTTGTTAAAGAGAGTTTTTTGTTTATAAACTTATTTAAGAAATAATAAACTTTTTGCTATCATTAAATCACGTCAGAATCATCAACTAACAGCAAAGTAATACTATTTTGGCTTAACTGTTATGTCTTTTTAAACTAAATTAATTAAGTTTAATTAAATTCCCAGTTGCAAAAATTAAAGTTTTACCGCCATTAGTAGATTTGGTTATAAATTTTTAATCGTAATTACAATTGAAAAACAACATAAAGAAATTTAAAAATGAAAATATATCTTAGATAGAATTATGTACTATTAATTTTAATAAAAACCAATGAAAAGAAAGGCTGAAAGATATAAAGAAAGCTGCAGCAACAATAAATTTTTGTTGCAATTTATGGCAGCTTTATTAAAAAATAATTAAGATTATTAAAAAAAATCTAAGAAACTTTTATGTAGCTTCAATGATTTAAGAAAAATAAAAAAAAACTATTTTTGTAAAAATGTTTTAATTTTTAAAGATATTATAAAAGCATGTTGTTTTGCTTTAAATATGTCTAATTTTTTTATATATTTCAAAATAAAAAAATTTTTGCAATTTATCCTAAAATTTTTGGGTTTTAAATTAAAAAAATTAAACACTTAAAATGGCTTTGGCTAAGCAGTTTATAATTATTTCAGAAAATTAAAATATGTACCTTATGCATACAATAAATGTTTAGTTGGTTTAGTTTGCATTTTCACTATTTTATTTGAAACTAGCTGACCCGGCGAACTTCGTACCGCCTTAGCGTAAACTTGATGCACTACTTTATTTTGTATAGCTGACCTATCTTATGTATGCGTACCTATTCAATTTGAACTAGAATCTATAACATCCTCTATATAAAAATGAATACGTATTTCCCTGGTCTCGTCATACCCCAGAAGGACTTTACTAATTTTATTAAATATTGCCCCCCTAGTGCCCCCTCTACCCCGCCCGCAATGCCCGGCGCGCTTTTCAGACTGCATCGCAAACAACGGCCACGGCGCTATGGCGGTTTTGTTTACTGTTTGAATTTTTTAATTCGTAATATCTTTTGAATGGAAAGTCTAATTTAAATAATTTAAAAATTATTTTATAGGTAGTTAAATGGTCTTGACCATAAAATAATTTATTTGGATAAGGATTAATATAAACACATAAATAGCGTAGTTTGAATTTGGTTAGCATTTTCATTAATGTTTAAAATGAAAAAAGTTGTTGTAGTGACATAACTACAATAGTTGGACATATGCTACCGCGGAGTTTTTTGTAGACATTATGATGTTCTTCAATATTGTTGTACATTATTTTGTTCTATCGCTAATAGTTTCGGCAGCGCATTCGACGAAAGACATTTTAAGACTCATTTTTCTACACCTTCGGTTACATTGTTCAAATTTTACCAAGGATCCCTAATTCTTTTCAAAATAAAATGTAGCCTATGTCAAATTGGAAGAATGTAGCATTCTATTGGTGAAAGAACTTTTTAAATCGGCCCAGTACTTTTTGAGCCTATTCATTACAAACATACAAATCTTTCCTCTTTATAATATTATTATACTATTATATATATATAGTGTAGATAGTGTAGATAAATGTATTTTTTCGGAAATCGTCTTGGAAACAACATTTTCCTGCTTATTTACGCGCAGGAAAATTGAGTTTTCCGGACTAGTACTGTAAAAACTTTACAAGACGCAAAATGAAAAAGATACTCTAGTAACTATAGTTGCCAACAAAATTGACAAACTTGATTTTTGTGGAATTTGTCAAAAAAAATTTAAAATTTGTAAATTTCGTCTATTTTTACTATTTCCGGAAAAATGTAATACAAAACACGTCAGTAAAATCTCTTACTTGACTCGGAGCTTTAAAATACTTGGCACAAAGTGCCTCGTATTTCAATTTTCCTGACTTTTATGTAAATAACTTTTAAACTAACAATTTCACTGCGATGCTATAATATAAGCCAAATAAACTAATTTATTATAATTATTAGCCCTAATTAGCCATTAGGGTTAAATTAGTTTTAATCCGTCTGAAAGCTAAAAAGCTGAAAACTAATCTAAGCTTAAAATTTTTGAATTCAAGATAAATATACTTTATTTTATACAAAGAGAATATTTTTCAACATTTTTGTAAGAAGCATAGAGTACAGTGTAAATGTAGAATTAATTTTTTATCTCAAGTTGAAACATGTAATCGAAATGATAATGGATGTTTTTTTTCAAATTTGGCGTTGTAGCTTTTTATAGATGTTTAACTTTGAACTGTATCTGTATCTTAACGTACTGTTATCATCGAACCGAAGTGACAGTTATTGATTTGACATGTGAACCTAGCTTTACTTTTAATTAATTAATCTATAGTTTAACACGTTAATAAGATTTAATTAAAAGCACTTGAAAACACTTTTGTAGTGTTATAACAAACAAGAAAATAAACTTTTATAAGAAAATAAAACTTAAAACAATTAATCAAAATGTGGTTTATCAACTTCAAGACATTTGCAGACTCTTTGAACAATTGCGTTAATTGCTGACGTAACGTAACTTAAAGGTTATTTAAGCGTTGCTAGAAAAGCAAATTCTTCAAATAGAGCCACACATATAGTGAGGTTGCAGTATCTTAAATGGTAAGTTATGGCTGTATCTTAGCTGATAAATCAACTAGCATAAATTTCATGTATTGTCTTGTAGGTTATGTGGAGTGTCTTGCTGAAAGTACTCGTCTACAATTTTATCGTCATAAAGCTGTGCAAAGAATATAAAAAATTGATCCAATAATTTACCATTTACCATCAGCTTGGTGGCCGTAACGAAAATAAGATTCTACCACAAACATTTTTTTGCTTGTTCTTGTGCCAAATTTTAAAAGCATCTGTTATAAATACAATACTATTAATTTAAATGGAATTAATAATAATATACTATTTATATTAATCTAAAAAAAGAGAGCAAAAAATTATTTAATACTTATATGATATGTTATCAATTGCAAATGTAACGTAAGTGCAATTACCCAAAGGTGTACGTAGGTGCTCTAATAGGAGCCTAAGAACACCTATTACACCTATTTTAGATACTATTGTATCTATTTTTTATTAGTATTTGGTTAACAAACTGTGTCTGTCTAAACATGTTATAATCATACTGAAACGCCACATTTGCAAATTCTTAATTCGGCGATATTATTTGAGCTTAAGTAATAATATTTTTACAAAACCGAAAAAAAATATTTTGTTTTAATAAACATTTTGTTTTTGTTTAACTTTGTAATATTTTTAAAATAAATCAAAGTACTGCTAAGAGTTGGTCAAAGAGGTCAACTAAAAAGCGGTTTCTGAGAAAACCTCTTTAAAACATTTTCCCTTTTGAAATGGGATAACGTTAAGCAATTTAAGAAAGCCCCAAACAAGGGTTTATTTGTTTTGTAAACAAATATTGCACACACTTTAGCCGTCCAAGGACACAAAGTCCTTGAATATTTCATCGCACATCTTCAAGGAACATCATCGAGTCACTTTAAACTAAATGAGAAATCTTGTATTACATCAAGTAAAGTTTATATCTACAAATACGGCTGTAATTTGTGGTTCAAGACAAAAAGGCAATCTTGATCGTGAGCACAATGTTACAATTTCATGGAAGCAGTATAGCTGTAAAACGACCAGTCTAAGAATCATTCAAGCCTTTATGGATTACAACATTTTTTGTTAATAAAACGTCAAATATTTTATGGAGATTAAATAAAAAGAAAACTTTATGACATAAAATTTTAATTACTAATGCTAATTAGATGTCAAATTTAGAAATTATATGCAATTTTTGTTTAACTGTGAAGTGTATCATCAAATCAAAACTGACAACTGATTAATTTGAAATCTGAACTTACCTGAACTATTTTTTATTTAATTAATCAACAGTTCAACATAAAAAAATGCAAAGCAGTTACCAATTTTTAAAACACTTGCTGTACTTCATCTTAGTCATTGATATTTAATATTTAACAATATTAATAGATTAATTAATAATAAATTCATTATTAATAATAAAGTTTCTTTAATAAAAAAGTCTTCTCTATATAATTAGACGATAGGCAAACCTGTTCAGAAAAAAATTTAAAGCTAGGTAAACTATTCGGAAATTGTAGTTTTTGTAGCATAATAAAACTTTTTTGACAACTACTGTCTACCCGGCAATTTGATAATTAAATTCTAGCTCTAAATTTATCTAGGAATATGTATCTATGATATCCACTTCTTTATAACATAAGCAAGTGTTAATTTTTGAATTGTAAGCACTTTTAAGCACAAACATCAGTAGTTTCCGTTCGTTCCCAATGCATGTAAAGACAATTTTTCCACACCGCGGTGTTTTTTCCTTTGCAAACGAAACTAGGGAAAATGGCTTAGTCAGGTTTGTATTGAAATCCAGAGACGTCACGTCAAACTGTCAATTGTCACAAAACCATTCTACAAAATGGCTGTTTCTGATCACATATGGATAACATACGTAAATAATCAACACAAAAGATTTATTGTCAAATAAGTAAGAATACGATTGAAAATAGTAAGTAATTGATTAATAACACAACGTTCCAAAAAGTTTATAAAATTTCGAAATAAATATCTACGTTATTCTTTACCATTAAGCAAAGTTTAAGCATAGCGTATACAGACCAAAGGGATTTCTTGCTTTGATGTTGTTGAAAATATGCCAATAAGCAATTCACGGTGAAACTTTTGATTTTTTCTTTTTTGCACCAATCTAAAAATTTGTTGTATGGTTAAAAGCCGCTCGTACCTCGAGCGGCTTTTCTCAGGAAGCAAATTTGATACAAGCTCTATTTGCAGATTCTCAAATTTCAGGTAGAATTAAAATTTCTCTATCGGAGTCGCTCATATTTACAAATTTGAAACGAAAATTCGCAGAAGAAAATGGCGAATGAAATTTTTAAAACGATGCTTTTTTATTTCAATAAAAACCATAGCAACAAAACAATAAAACTATTTCAAATTTAAAAAATTAGATACTCGGCGTAGACAACGCTACCAACCAAAAACAAGTAAAAAACTAAATCATTTATTATCAAAAAACTAGTTATTTATTATTAAAAAATTTGTTATTCGTTGCAAAAAAAATGGTACCTAACTTTTTCGGAAAGAAATTTCCTCCATTCGCAATAGATGCAGCACTCCCAAACAAATTGCTCAGGTGGGAAATTTCACTTTCCGAACTCGTTAGGTAAATAACTATTTTATTACTGTGTCAATATTAGTAAAATTCTGTAAAAACAAAACCACGTTGCCTTAAGTTTAACGAAAATACTATTTTGTATTTTTATTTTTTCCAAAACCACAAAATACAAAATCTTAACATTTGTGTTTTAATTCTAGCAACAATCATTTTAATTGTAAAACAAGATTTTTTTGTTGAAAATAGCGCTTATAGTCTTTTAAAGCCAGTAGAATGCTGAGAGTACTTAACAAAAAAATAAAAAATAATATTTTGAATGAATAATAAAAAATATACCTTTAAACAAACAACTCAACCAAAAAACCTTTTTGTTAAGCCGGCTAATAGATTTACCATTTTTTTTGTAAGATAGCTGTACCATTTTACAAAAACGTTATTGTAAAGCTGTTTTGAGCAAAGTTGTTGTAGATTTAATCAATAATATGACAAGATCTTGTTTTGTACTTTTTTATTTTGTAAAAAATTCTTCGTGATCTTAGAATTTTAAATTTAATATTTTGGATTAGAGCATGAAAGAGTTTTAATTTTATAACTAAAATGCGAGTGGTATTTTTTTGGCGCAGTTTGCAGATGAGTAATGGTGAAGGCGCTGGGATAATTATAATAATATAATTAAATTAGTCAGTTTCATTGAAAATGCAACAATAATTGTCAGATTGTTTCACCATAATCTCTTTCTGAAATGAATACAACTTCAATACTGCATAAATACAATATTAAAAGACTACATCATTTTCTGAATCTGTTAAGAAAAAATCGAGAAGGTTGCCGTTATCGATGTTGAATTTTAATGATCGAAAAACACGATTTCTTTCTCTAATTTTTTTATTGTGTTAATTTTGTTGACTACTAAATTATCCTGCAAACAGATCACTATAAGCAATTTCCTAACATCAAACTATCACGTTCATAATTTCATGCTTTGAGCAACATTCTCTAATTTATTTAAGTATTTGAGATTGCTAGGTGCGATGACTGAAAATTGTTTCATAATTATATTATAGCCTTAAACCGCTCTTTTTAACACTTTAACGGTGTTATTGCCTACAGTGACTCCTCTTTCTCTTTTGTTCGCAAAAAGAGCAACTATTCGAACATCTAATAGGAATTCAACGTTTTGTGCATCAGACGACTCTAGTTTCCAGCATATATTAAAAATACTCGGCGGATCAAAAGAGATTGTTGAAAATGTTCAGGTTTTATCCTCATTTCAGCTAAATCTAGGGAGATATTTTATAATGGCAAGTAAGCTAAGCTAGACTAGCTTGAACGTAGAGTTGCAAGAGATTAAGCTAGGGATGGCAAATGGGTTTTGGTTGACGTGCCAAAAACTCTAATAGCGATATATCACGTGAAAGCATATAGCTGCCATAGGTTTATTTTGATAATTAATAAGAGTGTCTACGAAAACAAAAACATTTTTTTTCCTTTTAATATTTGCTGAACGAAACCGAATTGATTATAATAAATCAGCCATTAATTTTGAACAGTATAATTTCATTTAGAGACATTATACGAAAGCAAATCGTATTTCATGCTCAACAAAATTAATTGCTTTTCTTCAGCAGAAATGCCAATAATTTTTGTTTTCTCTTTTGATTCATATCAAAAATAAATATTTTTACAAGTTTAAATTGAATATTTGAACAAATAAATAGAAACATAATCTTTAGCTCTATAAACTAAAAATAAATCTTTAGCACCATAAACTATAAAAATAAAAGAACTATTAAGATTTAGTAGCAAAATCCTTTTGGAATCGGTAAAACTGTGTTAACTAGTACAGCAAAATTGTGTTGAAGTAAATTAGGCTACATAAAATGTCAAATATAAAAATCATTACGATTTAAATTATATCTTGCAATAGATAGATCAATCACCCCCGCAGACTGACATATTAAACCAGCTTAAACACTACAAAAGTTGTGAAAAGTTGACGTAACTGTGTCGTTTTGTTTTATAAATGCGATAAAACATATAGGTTTTATAACAACGCTTTTTTAAATTTATTGCGTTATAGTCTTAATTGATATCAAATAAATACAATTCACATGCGCCCATAATACATTTTTGAATAATTTTATGTAATATAAATCGGTGATAGATTTATTATCACGACAGTTTTCTCCATTTTCCAAAAAGTTTTTTTATTAGATCTCAAGTAATCTTTTGACCACCATGTAGTCATCATCAGGAGATGAATAAAACTGAATTATTATTTGCTTAATTTTACCTAGTTTAGAAAATTTTTATGAGTTTTTCTTAATACTCCGATTAAGGAGGTGAAAAAAAGACTGTTGTCTTTGTTAAATTTCTATAAATCCTTTACCAAAAATAATCAAAAAAGTTAAAAACACTCTACAAAAACAAAATATCAATAGAGAGCTTAATTATAAATAGTAGATTTAAAGTCCTAATGTACCTAAATTATATTGTTAACCAAAAATTAACAAACTTGAAAAAAAGCTTAGACCAATTGTTTAAATGATAAAGAGTTCCACGTATAATATTTCCAAATAGTTAGTGAATAAAAAATTTAAAATATGTCTTTAGAATTTATTTCAGTAAAAAACTCACAAGATTTGTTTAATAAAGTAAAAACCGTAAAATTGAACAGTATCATAAAATTAGTGTAGTTTGACGTCACTCAATTATATCCCAGCGATTCAATAAAAACAATAATGATTTTTTTTTAAACTGACTCGAATAAAACAAAATTGAGCCAAATCTAATTAGCGAATAAATGATATTAACGGAGTTAATATGCGTAAAACAATCAATTTTTAATGTAAAGTGCCATTTGACTGAGTTAATAATGCATCATTTTAAAAATAATGCAAAAAACCGTTTTCAATATTTTCTTAAAAATCTAAAAAACAGTTTAGCATGTTTTGTATTATTGACAGGTATGAATAAACAAAGCTTTTACTCACTCTTATTTCGAAAAAGAGCAAAAACTTTAAAAGAATAATTATGCACCTCTTTCTAATTTACATAAAGCAGCCACTTAGGCAAGAAGCAAGTGCTACACAAAATACTTCTTGCTTAAGTAAATGCGTTAAAAAATACCTTACCAAATGCTTTGTTTGCAGAAACATTTTGCCTTGTATTTAAGGAATATTTGAAAAGCAAATAAAAGAAAAATTTTGTGTCTATAAAGCCGTTTTTTAAAAATATTATTTTTAAAGATTTTTTTTGAATTAAAAGCATATTACAAACGTTTTAATTTGCAATTGGCTTATAAAACGGATGTGCTAGATAATACTAATAAAGAATAATTTTTATAAACATTATGACTATTTAAACTGATTAGATTCCTGTTCAGTAAAAACCTTTAAAAAAATTCTTACAGTCATAATTTTTTTAAATTTTTATGTGCTTATTCAACATTTTTACTGTTAATCAATTAATAATACCGTTGTGCAAAAGTAACTGTAAACAATACCTACCTGACAACAATACCTACCTGTAAACAATACCTACCACGAATGTTAGTGTCAGTGGCAGAAGGGGTTGCAAGTTAAATAAAAAACTGCTTCTCTAATAACGGACGTACAGCGACTGCATCGATTTTTATTAATTGAATTAGACTAAGCAACTACCTAATAATAACTAATTGGAAAAATGAACACATCTGGATACAATTACATGAACAAACGAAGAAACGTGTTCTAAAAGCAATTTTACAGATAGGAAAATGCCTGGAATAAGTTTCTACTACTGCAGCACTTCTATTAACAAGCTACTTCAGAAGTTACCAGACGAATCGGTTTAAAGTGACTCTGTTAGGCAAAACAGAAGTTAAATCAAAAGAGAACAATTAACAAAGCTTTAATGTCACAATAAGAAAAGGAAAACAATAGACAGCGAGAAGGAGTAAAGTTGTTCAAGCTTTTCATACGGCTGTAATGTTTTTCTTTAAATACGCAATTATGCTACTTTGTATGTCTGAAACCTGTAGTTTATAAAAAAAATTAAATTAATAAAATGAAGTTATCAAAGTCTAGACTAGACATTGAATTAGCTGATGCTTGTCAATATATAAGTCATGGTGTTATATAAAGATCAATTTATACCAAATCTGTTAAAACTCTCACTTATAATTATCATATTAAGTAAATAGGACAAGTTACCACAATATGCTTAGAGTAATTTACAAGTTTTTATATATATTTTATTTAAGTACTTATAATATAGAGTGGTCATAATATAGCTTGCAAAAAAAATTTGGTAGTAGTTGACTATAAATAGACTTTACAAAAAAATATAAAATAAATACAAAAAAAAAACTCACTACTTACTAAATGAATAATTGATCATTTGGTCACAATTTGCTGCACGCTATCTAAATTAATCGTAATTAAAAATATAATTCCAGTTGTTTGGCAAAATGATAGCAACTAAACTGCGTACAAAAATCTGGTCTATCAGAAGGATCTCTCAAAGATCAAAAACTCTTACTTTGCTGAGTTTAAAATGATAGAGATAATTTTAGAAATTTTACGTTTTGACAAATTTTACAGATGTCGTTGCTACGGAATTGCAATTGTGGCATCATCCGCTTAATTTGGATAAACGAAAAGACTTTCACTACAACTTTTTTTTTGTATGTGAAGTTTTTTTTTTGTATTGTCAACTATTATTGATTTTTTTTTGCACGTCATGTCAAAACTGTATACAGTCCAATATTATATACCGCAATAAATCCAGTTTTTCTTTTTAGAGAAAGAGATCTCTTAAGCAGTGCAAAATAAAAATAATTAAATAAGTGTGTAAAAAACTGAATAGCTTGAGAAATCATTAAAAGATAAAATTTGAAATAGATTGTGTATAGTTGTCAGAGAAATTGCATTATTTAGAGCTCTATGCACAGTAACATAAACATATACCCATCCACACACCATTGGTATGACCAAAATTAAAAAAAAATGACAAATGATTTTAAAAACATACATCATTCTCTTTTAGTAAAGTGCACCTTATAAATTAAATTGGAGTTGAACACAGCAAAACTTATTTTGAACACACCGAAAATCTTGTAGCTTCAGCTTGGGTACGAGAAACCTTTTTGAACTTCTCCTAGTACTCAAAATCACTTTTTTATTATAGATATTGCATTTTCTATTTCAATATTTTTATGTTTATAATACGTTTGTTTTAGGTAGACTTTTTCTGATTCAAAAATTTAGTTATTCATTAGAATAGATAACTTTACTTACAAGTGAAGTTTTCACAGTCGCACCGTCAGAAGTGAATTCAAGAACAGTTTATAAAATAAGTGCACGTTTAAGTGAGAACTTATTCAAGCCTTAAGTAAAAACAAAATTAACGGTCATTAAGTACAATTTTGTTTCAACTGGGTTTTTTATGGTCGAATATTTATTGCAAAAAAAAACACTAAAGTTGCCAGTGACCTCTAAATTTTTAAGATAAGTCTTAAGACTCGACGGGACTAGGCTTATGTTCTGATATAATTTTTTTAACATTATTGTACTGCTTATTAATTCAAATCTTATAAAATGACACAAAAAAATTATATATGATCTGCATCTAATATAACACATTAATGCTGTTCTGTGTATTACAATAATAAGAAATTTTAAATTTAAAAGCAATCTAAAGATTGTATTGAGTTTGTATCAATTATTAAAATAATACTGCATTGAGATTTGATGCAACTGGAAGCTTTTAACTTGTATGCGGTGATAAGCAGAATTAGTCAATTATAAACAGAACACCAAAACAGTTCTCTAGACATATAGGTCTATAAAGTTTCCAAGAGCCTAGGCCTCAATTGGATGCTAATCGCTAATGTTCGTTCCATTGAGGTTTGGGTTTTCCCAGAGTCTCAGGGGTAAATTGATATAACACACATTCATGTTTAAATCTTGGAGGCTCTGGGACAAAAATTCATCGAAATAGAAAAACGCGCTTCTTTTTGACTGTTGAAATAGTTGAAGAGCATAAAGTTTTACAAATTGTCGCTCGTTGGCTAGGTGTGACCGATGATTCTTAAATATTTGAAAACAGCATTGTTAAATTATGATTCCAAAAAACACAAACACTTAGAGATAGCTAATATCTTCAACAAATTATAGGTACACTCTACCTATTTCTTAACTTCTACATAAATCATAGAAAGATTTAATGAAAAAATCAGGAAAAGATTGTTATGTCTCTACGTAAAATTTTAAAGATTATTACTGCATGTGCTATCTTCTATAACCTAAAAATTATTTTCAAACATTTTTAGAAGGAAGAGGAAGATTATAATCTTCTGGCATTGTATTACACATCCATCAATGCCTGTTCTTATGCGAAATGCCATAAAAGCTGTTTTTATGTTGCATACATTATTTTTAACCGACTTCAAAAAAAAGAGAAGATTCTTAATTCAAGTGTATTATTTTTTTTTTGTGTGTTACCTCATACTTTTTTTCTGAGAAAACTGATTTCAACAATTATTTTTATTTGGAAGATGGTGCTTTCAATTTAGTCTCATTTAAATTTTATCAAAATCTGTTCAGTAGTTATTATTATCAATGCTTTATTGACAAATATTTTTGAGACTTATAATTAATTGTTATGTCTTGAATAAGTAGCGTTTTTTCATATTTTTATATAAAAGCGCTCTTTCTGCTCATGAATTGCAATAATTAATAACTTAATTTTGAATAATTTTTAAGAATTGACTCGTCTTTATTTCAATGACTATGTAATCGGTTATTAGTGTAAAATTAACGAATACACGTGTGCTTTAAGCCTTTCTGAGGTCGAAAGCGTAATCTTCCTTTGGCTCAAAGTATTTATAATCTTTTTTCACAACTCTAGAATGACCAGAAAGTTAAAAATAATTAGAAACGGCAAAAAATTTGGTTCAAAAAGCAAATGTAGAGAACGCTTGCAAAAAATTCAATAGCGGCTTAGAATATGTGTATGTAAGCTGATCCTGTGCGTATGCAGTTTTTCTGTTGTTTTATTGTTTTATTGTTCTTTTTTAAGTAACATAATTAGTTACAAACATTAATAGCAACTTGGCTTTGCCCTATTGTGAATAACTCTGAATAGCAACTGTTACTTGTTGCTAGCATGAATTGTTTTAAACAAAAGAAATGTTGTAAAACATCTTGCCTTATGAAGTTTGAAGTTTTTACAGGCCCACTGGCCTGTAAAGTGTAATGTCTTGTTTTTGGTTATGATAGCTGTCATAAAAAATGCAATTGAGCGTAAAAAATAACTCCTACTTATAGACGTTATAAACGTATTATAAGCGCAAATTAAAAAAAAAATTAAAATTTTCCACCGTAAAAATTAGAAGTATTATTTATATATGTATATCCATTACACTAAAATGGTTCAAACAATTTGCATTCCTTTTTAAGTGTATTGAACTCTTTTAAAATACCTCTGGCATACTATATAGGTATATAAAACCGCATTTAATTCATGAACAATAAAAAAATGTTTATACGAATTTTACGATTTCTCTTGTAGGAAGATAAAACTTTTCAATGAATAATTTTCCGTTTAAGTCGGCGCAGTTGCTGAGTTAATCGTCTATAATTGGGTTTAGCGCACGTTTGCGAAGGTTTAATTAGTTTATGATAAAAATTTGTTATATATTTTATAACTCGTTCGACGTTTAATTTGAGTATTTTTACTTAAGCCAGCTGTATAATTATTGTACCGTTAATCGGCAATATGCATAAAAATAACTTGAAATTGAAATGTGGGAAATGCAAAATAATAATCAAAGGCTTTTAAAGAAAAAGGCTTCCTCAAAGCTTTGAATGTTTTAAAGAAGTGTATAACGGCTTAAAATTTAAACTAAATAAATCATAAACAAAAAAAAGCAATTACAATCTTTTGTTCAAATGTATATTCACTTTTGAAATAAAAACACCCTTATTTTGTTAAAGCTCTATTATTATTGGTGAAACAATGGCTAAATTAGTACCTCAAATTAATTTATTTTATCGTATCATTGTTTATTATGTCTCTATAATTGCATTTATCTGTAAAATTACATTTAAACATTAATTTCAATTTCGTTACAATTTTGAATACTGCAAGACACATCTTTCCCATCTATCTCAACAGTTACATCTTCTGTAGCTCTCCCAGATAAGTTAGCACACATTTTCATAAATTTTTAAGTACCAGAAGCATTTGCTATACACACTTTTTTGATGTAAAAGTTTTGCGCAATAGAAATCTTTTTTTCTATATTTTCTTCTTAACACTTTTTTGTAACCTTGCTAGACTCTCAGTTCTAATTTATTAACATTTTCAAGCTGCAGATCTCTTAATGCAGCGGTCGGTGTACATAGCTAGATTTTAGAGTTTGAGATATGTAGCAATGTTTTCTAAAATTAAAAAAAAAAATTAATGCACATGACTGAAAAGTACACTTTCTGTTTCTGTATAATACAAAAAATTTTTCATGTGTAACAAAAGCCGGCCGTAACGCTGCATAACAGGATTGACATCACCTTCAGACACAATTGCAAAAAATTTTTTTTTTAAGTTTTTGAATTAGAAACAGTAAACTAGAAACAGTAATTTAATCATAAATAGTTTAAGGCAAAAATTTAAGTGGTTCTCTCGTCAGTACTGAAAATATAAAATTTGTTTTTTTATTATTTTGATCAACAAACTATCTTTTTAGTTTTAAACCAGCTTGCAGCTTGGAGCATAGAATATTTTGACTATAATGATGAAAAAGAATACTCATTTGAAATTTTTAGGAAATACGTCAGCAAAACAGTTTTTGCAGTATCTCAAATTTGTTCTTTGTCTTGCCACTCACAAAAATACAATACTTATTTTCGTATTAAATTTTTGATTTGCTTACAACAAATCTATTTCCACACTTTCTGCTAAATTTAAACCTGCAAAGGCACTAAAATCTCCTATAACTTTTATCAAGAAAGACCAAACGCGACAAAACTTTGACATTTTTTTTTAATCGCTTTGTCGGCTAGCAACGTTTTTAATTATTATAAATTGCATAATATTCTTGTTTAATTAATAGTTTGATTTGCGTCGTGTAAATAAGTATTTACAGTACTATACTATATTCACGTTAAAGATGAAGCTGGAATAAACAAACAACACTGCATGGTCACCTCGTGTTAGACATTGAAAAGACCAGATAAAAGCGTAGCTTGAGTGACAAGACAAGGCCTGAGTAAGTACTTTTAAATTATAGTTTGGTTTTGTTGTGAGAAACGTTATCAGATGACGCATAACATGAAGAGCATGCACTCTTTGAAGACAGCGCTGTAAAAACAGACAAGCCTGTTGTGGTGGGAGATCACGTAAACCGCACGTGAAAGTGTTTATTCCAGCTTCATATTTAACGTGAATATATAATAGTACAAAAATTCAACATTTCTGGGCGTAAATAAGTAGGAAAAAGTTGTTTCTAACACGATTTTCAAAAAACATTTTTACAAAAAGTTTTGCTCCTATTTTGGGCCTAAGCTCAAATAGTAATCATACTGTTTTAAAATTAAAAAAAAAATGTATAAAACACCACGCTAATAAGCTTATAAATTCACGGCTTTGAATAAATCAATTTACCATCTTTCACCACTGATGTGGCTGTTTATGTCTTTCAAAACTTAATCATGTTACATCTTTCCTATAATTTTTTGCTTCATTTCTAGTCTTGCTTTTATATAGATATTTTTCAGTTATCTTCTGTAGGCTTGTAGATTAATTTTATAAATTAATGTTTTTATTATTATTTTATGTTTTTTTTATTATGTCTGATATTTCTTGGTTCTATTTCTCTAGATCTCTTTTTATATTATACTCTTTTTTTGTACAAATCCAGTTATCAGCTGTTCTTAAAATTTTTTTAAATAAGTAATTAAATAAAACACAAAAATACAAAACTTAAGCATTTTGTTGCAAAGTGATAAAATGTTTATAGTATCACCCAGCGTTTTATTGTTTGTTATTAATGTGCTGTATCTTTACTTCCAAATTGAGCAATTATATTATTGTTTATGGTAAGTTTGTTGCACTGTAAATTAATGTTTTTCGCAACATTTTCAACGTTAATAGGTTATAAAAAATAAAAATAGTAATTTTAGCAAATATTGTTTTAGTACTCGAAGCATACTAACAAAAGAAGCTATTTGCATTATGGAGTTTCAAGTTTTGTGATAATCGTTACACTTTTTTATCAGCTGCACTTTCAAATTTTTTTAAACTTGCATTTATAATGCTTCAGAATGTTTTTTATACAAACCATGATCACTTTGGTGTAACGACTAGAAAACTTGATTTCCACCCAAAAAACTCGTTGTTAAACTTTGGAACTGGAAAATTTTTTTATAATGACTAAGCATATACTAAAAAAAATTGCACAAAAGCTTTTGTTATGCAACCAATCTTATGCCGGTATTCATAGTCGTATCTCAAGTTCAAGCTTAAGTCCGTCTCAAGCTTGGACTCAACCAAGGACTCCGTCAATGCTCGGGAAAGCGTTTGCATGCGTTTTGAAATAGATTTATTGCTGATTCCATCTCAAGCAAAGACTTCGGCAATGCTCGTGAAATCTGATATTCATATCTTGAGCTTGAGGGCGACCTCAAGTCCGGATCGGTATTCATAGACAAATCTCAAGATTTAAATATCAAATTACGGTGTAAATAAAAGCGATTTTTGCTTGATGCGCAAGCGCACTGGGTCTATCTCAAGTCGGACTCAAGCAAGGCCTTGACTTGTCTCAAGTGCGACTCAAGACGCCATTCGCCGGTTTTGTCATCATTTTACGTTGGAAAATACTGAAGAGTATTATGTGTTGCATTTCATAACAACGAACATTGACATGCTGGACGAGTTATGTGCGGGGTGCTGCAAACCCATTGGAAATTTTTTCCAACTTTGAATGTCGCTACAGCTTTACAAAAGACAATGTAGTGAATGTAGGATTGCTTGCAAATTAGTGGAAAGACAATTATTACTTACACAAAATTAAAGGGCTTGCCACAGTTTGTGCAAAAATGAAAGCATTGAATAAAAAATAAAAGCATTGAATAATAATAAAAACGACAGATATTTATTAATTGGGTAGTATTTTTATTTTGAAATACCTTCTACTGGTAAAAATAAGTACAAAAAAAGTAAAATTTTTATTAGTTTACATTATAAGTGTAAGTTGTACTTACATTGTCGCGAAGTGTGAGCTAGCTTCTGTTTGGTCTCACTTTTGCAGCTTTCGTGTTTTGCGGAGAATGTAATAATGGTCCAGATCGGTCACTATTGCGGCATCCGTCGTATTACTTTCCACATTATTGGAGTTGTCCATGCGAGACGGTTTTGCTGTTTTTGTATACGCAGCTTTTTCGTCTATAATGCACATTTTATGAAGTTACCATACACGTATTCTGTCAGTAGACATGTACTCACCCGACAGCACAAAACACTTTTGATATGACCTCTGCGGCATCGAGTTATTATTCGTCCTGTCACTTTAAAGTAAATATAAACACGCAGAATGACGTTCTTGCGTCACAATTGTCAAACTTAACAACACAAAAATTACTACTATTGTGCCTTCTGGATGACACAGGCAAACGCTTTCCCTCGAGCATTGCCGAAGTTCTTGCTTGAGACGGACTCAAACTTGAACTCAAGCGTGAGGTTGAGATACGACTATGAATACCGGCATTTAAAGTCACAATAATCGTATTGCGCGATTAGTTTAAATTTGCATTTATAAATTTTTGTTTTAATTAGTTACTTATTTAGAACATTGTAAGATTTATAAAAAAAACAGCTTTTGTCTGGTTATGGGTGTTTGTCTAAGCCTAGAATATTTTCAAAAATTTTGCCAACATTACACCATACACATTTATTTATTTTAAATAGATCAAAAAATAGATTTTTATTTAAAATCATTAGTTTCATAAATAAAATAAAATTATAAAGCAAACAAATAATTAGCTGCTTCAGCTGCCTTGCCAGACCAATTATTACCATATTTAATTGTGTGTGGATACAAATTAATTTTAATTTGATTTATTAGTCTACTTAGTTTAGGTAATTCATGTAGCATTTTTAAGATTTGTTCTTACATAGTTTTTGAACAATTTAAGCTTATAAAAGTTTTTTTTACATTTTCATTTTTTTTTTCAAATGGTAATCACGTAGACATAGAAAATAAATTGTGTCATAAAATGTGTCATAGATTGATTTAGTCTATATCAATATCTGTCACCAGAGAAAATTTTTAATATCATAATGTTCTGTTATAAAAAGCTTCTAATAGATGTCGTTATTTTTATCATATTACGAAAGTAATAAACATTTGGTTAAATAAAAAACTCAATCAGTGTTGCAAATTTATTCAAATAAATTTGTTGCAACTTACTGAAGAGTCCCATTAAGAACGAAACATGTATAAGTCTACGGATTTAATTTGAATAAATTTGCTTTGACATTATTATATAGATTGACTAATAATATCTAGGTTTGAAAAGACATTTATATTTTAATACAAACGCGTTTGCACGACAAATGATGTTTATGAAATTATTTTCTGTCAAAATTGGAGTACGAAAAACACGTCTGAATGGGTGAAAATCTGTTCCAAGGTCGTTTAATTTTTGAAACGCTTTACTTTTGGATTAAACCAGTTATGACAAAAAAAATTAGTCTTGTGTAAGGTTTTTCCAATGAGCATAAAAGTGGGTAACAGGTAAATAAGCTTATAATCATTAGACGCTATTTAAATATTAAGTATTACAAATTTATTAATGTATTAATTTGTATGTCTAAGTAAAATTTAATTAATCAATTATAATTTTAATTGAATCCATCCTTATAAGTATATAATGATACGTTCTGAGCGATAAAATCCGTCAAAAATTAAAACCTTCTACAATTTTAGTGCTATTTCAGCAGTAATCAAGTAAATATCACAAACATAAATCATAGCAATTACTTTCTTTCTTCGTGCGAATAGTGATCACCTTGTAACAAGATAATAATCATGAAATAACAGCAATCACCTATGATAGGCGTATAATAATATTTATTAGAAAATGATACCTTAAAACAGTTTTATTTATTTTTACAAAACATTTTTCTACAAAGTTGAAAATTTATGAGTTCAGGTGGACTCTCCCGACTTCTTAATTTGCCCGACAATGTTGTAAATTGGCAATAAGATGACTTTTGAAAGTAGATTTTACAGTTGAATGTGCAAAACATTTTAATGTTATAGAAAATTAACCTATATTCAAGTTGTTTTATCTACCCACTTTATGCGTTTCCCAATAAAGTCATTAAATAACTAACTAAGTGTGATAAGATGACGAACATTGGGGGAGAGTGGGTATAGGAATTGGTCACTTTTTAAGTTTACAGCTTTAATTTGGAAAAAGCTCTATTTGAGTTGAGTTGTTTAATCTCGATTTGAAAACTATACATTGTACTTTTCTATTAAACAAAAACCGATTTTTTAGTCAAATTTCATACAAAATCTTACATTTATGTGTTTTTGACCCATACATCCCACCCGAAAGTGGTTTGAGTCATAATAACCTGTATCATAAGATTAAAAATATCAAAAAAAAAAGATTAAAGAGTGCTAAAACAATATTTTAATCATTTGTTTTTAAATATTGTTTAAATAAATAAACACTATTTATTTATTAAATGTTTATTTTAAAGAAATAAACACTATTTATTTTTATTAAATGTTTATTTTAAAAAAATAAACAATATTTATTTTTATTAAATGTTTATTTTATTAAATAAGATTAAAAATATCAAAAAAAAAAGATTAAAGAGTGCCAAAACAATATTTTCATCATTTGTTTTTAAATACTGTTTAAAGAAATAAACACTATTTAATATCTTAAATGTTCTCTTTAGTGTCGCTATTTGTTTATTGTAAAACCAAAAGTAATTGCATAATAAAACAATATGTTCATCATTTTATAATAAATCACTGGCAAATAAGTGCAATAACAAAACTCAAACTCGCGCTTCTTGAATGACTGCTATGTATTCTAGCTACTACACAATAGCGCACCTTATAAAAATAAAAAATGTGTACTTTTTATAAATAAATATTTATGATAGTAATAATATAAAAATAAGCTGAAAAAGAAAGATAGCGTAATAAGGCATTTTGTCACACTTCTTCTATTAAATCTCTCCTCACTGACACACACTCGTATGATAATACTACGCCTTTTTAAACTCTTATAATAAAACATTAATATTTTAAATTATAAAAATTTTTAAATTATTTTAAAAATTCAAACAAATGCTCAACTGACTTTAACGAGGCGCTACCTCGTTACCGCGCTACCTCGACAAATAATTTTTGCAAAAACAAAAATCTCTTTTTTCTCTTAGAAAACCAATTTAAAAGATCCAAAAATAATGACGATTTTTGTAATTCTGATTGATACATGACGATTTGCTTTTGTTTGGTGATGCAAAAGTTTTAAAAAAATAGTTTCTCACCTCAAATTGCATCCTAGTTATTGACTTTTAATAAATATACAATTGGTCAAAAACATTTATTAGCAATTGTAACGTTGCTATTCCTAACTCGTAACAAATCTTAAATCCATATAAAACTATTAATTTTATTTTCTAAAATAAATATAAATAATTAACAGAAAAAGTTTTTTTTGATTAATAATGGTTCAAATAGTGGTGCTCTATCCTAAAACTATCTTTTGTTTTGACAATTTTAGATTTAGAAAATGGACTTCTTATTGACCATAACATTATTAATTTACTTTAATAATATTAGAGTACCTAATTATTGATTTACTTGTTGAAATGTATTTTATTGCAGCAAACAAGCCAATTCATTTTTGACATTCTTTGCCAGAAAATATTTTTTTCAGTTCTTTTCTTAATGTATGTTTTATTATTAATTGTTGTAATCCCGTTTAAAATTTTACAAAAAATTATTTATAATTTCTACTGCTTTTCCAAATATGGATAAATCATTTCTCTTAAAAACCAATAAAAAAAGTGAGTTACTTTTAAGTGAAGAAAATGGGAATCCATATGGCGTTTCAAATGTTGAAGTCACTGTGAAAAATATATTTTTACACCAACCGACTTTCTTCATTTGGGTTTATTATGAACAAAACTACATAAATTAATAATTTTAACAAATTTAAAGTGTTTATTTTTAATTTTGTTATTGATAGCAACTTAAACGGAATAACACAAAAATAAGTTGGCAAGACAAGTTGTTCTGTAATATTATCCATCGAAACTTACAAAAGAGACGAATTTGAGACTTTACAAAACTTTACAAGCTGGCTTACAATCATCTTAAAACTCATTCACCTGTCGACTTTATCTAAGCTCTAAAAACTTTAAACCTGTACAACAGACAACTCTATATCGATTAAACCATTAAGTGTAAACACTGGAAAACAAGCTGTTGCTGATTGCGCCAAAGATAGGGTTGATTAGTTGCTTTATTCTGATGAGAATGTCGATTTGAATGTTTGTTTATTTAATAAAAAGTCGTTTTACCTAATCTTAAAAAAAGTGAAGGCTTTTCAATTTGACGTATATATACATATTTTTTTTATTACGTTAAGGCAACTAGAATTTGACAATAGCATCTCAAAGTTTTCAAGGAGCAACTTTGAAAATTGTAGTGGCGAGTAGTGCGCTAGTTAATTTTTGTTGTTGAGTTGTTTTAATTGATTAAATTAATTAATATTAAAAATGAATATAAATTTTTTTAATTTGTTACTTTTTCAGATATACGTTAGTGTAATTTTTGTTTTTATTATTAATATATTTTTTTATTATTAACTAAGTATTAATTTTTTGCTTAACTTATCATAACGTTATAAGAGATATTATTTTACTATTCTTAAAATTAATGACTAATGTTTACATATTTTTGTGACAATATATAATTTATTTAATTTACATTATTTGGTTAAAGTTGCTCACTAAATTTAACCAAATTCTGTAAGTGTTAGACTAAGAGCCAGTGAACGTATACCTGTATGTATTTGACCAGACCTAAGTTTTTGTAAATTTTTTTTTTTTAATTAATTGACAAGATCTGTCATTAATATAATTATTTTATTTATGTGATGACAGATCTTGTCAATTAATTTCAAAAAAAAATTTTTTTTAGTATTTTTAAAATTGTCTGCACAATGTTAAACGCGTGATAATGGTCTGCCATTGTTATTTTCAATTAATAATAATAATATATTTTTAAATATCAAAACGGCAGACGTGGTCAAATGCATTTCTAAATAGCCAAAAATCGGTACCTGTCTTACCTGCGCACTCGCCGCGTCCACCACTTTGGGCTTAGTGAGTCCCCATCTCATGTACGGTAGGTATAGGGGCCTCAATGTACAAAAACTCAGGTCTGGTCAAATACATACAGGTATCCGTTCACTGGCTCTTAGCCTATGTGATTTAAATCTCAGATTTATCCTCACAATTCTTGGCATAATTTAAACTCTTTGATCTAGGTATAAGCCGCCTAGAAAAATACGTTATAGAACGGTACATTAAATTTAATTTTAAACTTTATTGTAATCTTATAGGTATTGTTACCCTGTAACGGTTTACTATACTATATGCTTTGGCTACTGACAAGACGAATTGAGCATTTTATTTTGGAAATGCAATTAAAACACTCTCTTTCTATTGGTAAACAAAAAAAAGTCGGGTTTTGTGATTCAGCCGTTTTTAAAGCAGAACAATAATGACTGAAGAGTTTTTAAATAATCACCGCACAACTTGAAAAATAACGCTATTTATAGCGTTATTAAGTTGTGCGGTGATTATTTAAAAACTCTTCAGTCATTTTTTTTTCTGCTTTAGAAACGGCTAAATTACAAAACCCGCATTTTTTTTGTTTGTAGCCAAAAGGGGCTGCTAGAGCTAGATAAACGCTGCGATAGCGTTTTTTAGCCTGGTTAATAAACAATTGGGTAACTTACATTTTTCTTTACTTTTAACTGGGTTACTGATTTTTCCGCTTTTCAAAAATATAGAAAAACCCTAAAAACCGCATCATTTTTTTTTTTGAAAAAATTAACGCTTTGGGCTGTAACATCAGTTTTGTCTTCAATATCTTCTTTTTGGACTGCAAGCTTTTTGACATAGCATCTAATAATATATAAGCAGCATTCCGATTACCATCGTACTTTTATCTCTACCACAGTTAAGAAGCGAGTTTTTGGCATAACTCACACAGATAACTTAATTAAAACTTCAATTGATAGATAAGAGTGTGTTAGGTTGTTAGGTCAATTGGTTATTTTTGGGGTTAAATCTCGTATGAGACCGTTTTTTTGAGAGGGGTAGTTTTATTATTTTTAATACATTACTTTTCTTATTACTTTTAAAATTTCTTATAGCATCTGAGTCTCAACCTTCAGCTGCTGTTAGGAGTTTAGTCTTAGTGGTTTCTGTGCTGGGTTGAGTGACGCAAATGCCTTCTTGTTCAAATCGCTTAACTCTCGCTTCTCTGGCTGAGGTTCTAGCGGGCATATAAATTTTAAGCAGTCAAACAACCAAGATTATAATAAGTTTCTAACGACCACTTCATCTTCTTAACATACCTAACTCTTAGGCAGGTATGAACAAAAATTGTTATAACCTTTGTTAATCTTGTAGAATAACTATAAAATAAAAAGAAAATGTTTTCATGCAATTATTTTCCTATTTTATAAAATACGGTGCTCTATTTAGATGTTTTTTTTTATTTGATGTTTAACAAACTGTAGAACATCAACTTAAAAACTAAATAGTGCAATGCGCAGGAGAATATAACAAACAATAAGCATCAGTTAAGTTAAAAATAAGCGCTAAAATTTAAGTTATTTTCTCACATTATTTTCTCAACCTCAACTCACCACATTACCTCAAGACATTTACCTAACTTTTTTTTTGTTTCACTAGTTGTAATGAAGTTAATACATATTAAAGTTTTTTGTTTATATGAAAATAATTCCAAAATTTGACACTAGGCAAAGTAAATAAATAATAGATCAGATTTTCGATCACTGAGCACTAGTGAGCACCGAGTAAGCGTGAGCGGTTCTATCTCTGTCTGCTGAATGCAATCATTGGTAGAATATTGAGCACGTTTACTTTACGTCTTAGACATTTAAAATGTAAGCTCAAATAACATTTAGTTTCTTTTGTAAAAATTTCATTATTTTTTGTTTGATCTTCAAATACGTCTGTAGTTGAAATTTTGTTAAAATTGAATCATTTGTTTTTGATGTTGCATTTTTCTCAAAACTAGTATATAATCTAGTTATTTGATTGATTCTAGATATGCACTGAGTAAATGTTTAAATTGAAATTTATTTTAGTATTTTTAGCTTCTCAGACGCAATTCACAAATAACACCTTTGAGCTAGTAGACATTATTTTCATATTTACGCTTGATTACTCGTTTCTCCAATATTCACAAGGCATTGAAGCAAATATTACACTTTTGTGCAATGTGTAGAGCATGTAATTTTCCGACAAATCTCTTCATAAGAAACTTATGTAGCTCACTAATTTGAATGCTGCCTCAAGCACACTAATTATTATTCAAATATATAAGCGCAGAAAATGCTTAGAGCACCTAACGCCACCGTCTCCTGTTAAACAACTTTGTACGAAATTAGATGTAACAAAAGCGCAATTTAAGGTAATAGTTTTGTTGCATTTGCTTGTGTAAATTGACTTTGCTTTAAAAAAAATAAAAACTTTATAAATAAAATAATTTTTAGAAAATGTTTTATTTTTGAAGCATTCTTGACTCAACTGTAGACATTTTCTGAACTCTACAAAAGTAATCTATAAATAAAATATAAATTATGTTATTATTACCACAGAAACTAAAATATCAACTAAATTATTTATTTACATATTTAGTAGTAGACCAGTGCTGAAGCTTTCAAAAATGCTATAGAATGAAAAAAAAAATAGTAGAATGAAACCTCTCAGAAAAAAAAGATAATATAACAAAAATAACAGAAAAAATAATTTACCGGCGATTTGAGGTTGGAAAGTAGAAAAAAAGTGAGCTTTTAAGAATAAAAAAAAATTTTTGCTTAATTTTTTATAGGTAATAAAAAGATCTCCAATTTTGTGTTTATTTTTTTTACCTCAATCTCAACATTTATGTTAAAAACTTAAAAAACAAATTTTTTTTTACAAAATTTGGTGAAAACTTAATTTTTTATGTGCCAAACACACTGTAATTTTTTTAATTTAAAATATTAATTTGATTATTTTATTTTGATTTAATATCGAAAAAGCACTCTAATTTTCCATCAAAAATTCTTGCGTCAAAATATCTGCTTTTTTAAAAAAGTTTAAAAAGGATTAATATATTTATTAATAGATTTAAAAATATTATAATATTCAGATTAAAGATAATATAACAAAAATAACAGAAAAAATAATGTACCGGCGATTTGAGGTTGAAAAGTAGAAAAAAGTGAGCTTTAAAAAATAAAAAAAAAATTTGCTTAATTTTTTATAGGTAATAAAAAGATTTCCAATTTTGTGTTTATTTTTTTTACCTCAATCTCAACATTTATGTTAAAAACTTAAAAAACAAATTTTTTTTTACAAAATTTGGTGAAAACTCATTTTTTTATGTGCCAAACACACTGTAATTTTTTTAATTTAAAATATTAATTTGATTATTTTATTTTGATTATTTTATTTTGATTTAATATCGAAAAAGCACTCTAATTTTCCATCAAAAATTCTTGCGTCAAAATATCTGCTTTTTTAAAAAAGTTTAAAAAGGATTAATATATTTATTAATAGATTTAAAAATATTATAAAAATCAGATTAAAGTATTAAAATTTAATAGTACGACTTACATGTACATAACATATGTATTTAAATATTATGTCTTTTTTTATGATATAACTGTAATTAATAAGCATTTATAAATATGTTTTTTACTGGAAAAAGTTGCAGCAGATATATATTTTTTAGATAAAATTTTTTTCCACTCTTTACAAGTTATTTTCTCATGTTTTTTGCAATTTTTATGTTAAATTTATAATTTAATATAAGTTTTTCTGCGTTTTCTGAGGAAATTTACGATAGTGATGTATATATTATATTTTCTTACATTATCGAAAATTAGAGATTTCAACAAACATAAACCCACAGACTTTTTCAAAAAAACTTTTTATTTGAATGATTATTTGATATTAGGTCAGAATAAAGCAAAAATATTTTAAATTAAACTACAGTGTGTTTGAGATATAAAAAATTCAGTTTTTATCAAATTTTGTGATTAAATTAAATAGATTAATGCTGCCTATTAAATGACGTTAAAAATTGATAGTATAATAATGTTTATTGCGTCACCTACAGTGTTCACAAACGTTAATAATTAAGTTATTTTGTTCAAGATTTCTCAAATTAAATTAAATTTTTTTTCTCATTTTAATGTTATTTTCTTTTATTTATTTTGCTATTTTTTTACTCATTTTACTTTATTTCTTGTTTTGTTTAATCCTTTTCTTTCTTTTATTATAATAAATTCATTGTATTTTTGTTTCTCTCTCTTTATTATGTTCTTTTCCTCCAGCTTATTAAAACGTTAGAAATATATTATACTATACTCTATTCACTTTCAAGAAAGAGTGCATGAAAACAAATGCATGCAGGCTCTACGTGGTCACGTCTATGAAGTAGGAGATGGTTGACGGTTTTTCAGACAGGGCAGGTAGCAGAAAAAATCGTATATTTCATTTTAAACCAATTTTTAATGGTTTAAAAACCATTCAAAATTTAAATGACCAAAATACTCTTTCTTGAATCTGAACAGACTATAGAACCAAAACTTTTTGACCTAAAGACGTTTATTTTAAACATTTCAAAGAAATGCGTATACTCATAACTTGACATTGCATGCAATATACCAATCGCATAAATTTCAAATAAATTTACTCTTGCACAAAATTATGTTTTAAGCCTTAAACATTTCAATGCTTAAACTAATTTTCAAATAAAAAAAATGTTTTTAAACAAATTGAAACAAAAACATCAAATTTTTAAATATCTATTCCTAACTTTTACTAAGATTTACTGATACGAGTTTTGCAGAGCGCATTGATCTATTTACGTATACGGTAATTTAATTTTAAGTGAAATGCCAGCAGAGCGCTGTCATGTCTTCTTAATCTGTTTTTCTTCTATCCTACCAACTGGTAACCTACTGTGTATTTAAAATTTCTTCAAAATATTTCTAAATATTAAAATTATTAACCCGCATTATTAAAATTTCCATAGCATTTAAATATGTTGTTAATATTCAAGAATACTCTAATTTTTAATAACATTTTAATAATATATTTATATAATTAAACAATTTATTGGTTTTTGCGTTATTATTTGGTTAACATACAAATTAGTTTCAGTGCCCATCAACCTACATTATTAAAAAGAAACTTTCCATAAAAATGTTTGTTGAGAAGGACAAATTTGTGGTGATTTTGTTTATTTTTATAGTTTGCACCGTTAAATATGTCAACTTACAATTATAGTAAATTAGTGTTTTTTCGATTAGATTTCACCCGATTCAAGATGACAGTAATGATGATTAAAAATTTTAATGGAATTACAAACACGCCAATTATAGATAAAAAGCCGATTTCAATACACATTTAATTGTATTTTACTTTTAAAGAAGTCTACTAATGTTTCAACTTCCGCTAAAGCAATACACTTAATTTTCAATAAATTTCGATGTATACTGTTCTCGGTGATAAATCGTTATTAATTAATGGCTTCAACAGTTTGTAGACAAGCAATCCTAACTATAACTTGCATTAGTGGAAAGTTACAATTTTATTTTTTTCTTGTAAATTAGGAAACATATTTAAAATTTAATTAACTTCAAAAAGAATTTTTTTTGGTAAATTAGGAAACAAATATTAATTAACTTTAATGAAAAATATTTTTTAATGATGACAAAACTTTAATATTTATAAACCATCAACACTAAGCGTGTGTTCACAAACAGTAAATTACGCTAAAGTTAATTCAATTGCGATTAAATTACACTTTTGATTGTTATTTTCACAAATTCAACCAATCTGATGCTAATTTGAATTGAATTTATTTCGAAATTCTTAAAACCGATCCATAATTTTTAAATATAAAATTATTTATTTAAAAAAAGCCAATGTATGTTTTTTTATTGCGCTTGGTATCAATAATAAATTGGTACTGACTAGTTTAATTGTTTTGCTTTGATATGGTTAGAAACTTAATGTCAAAAATTTAAAATACACGTTTGTTGACAGCAAAATTTTAATTTTATTGACACTATAAAAGATACTGAAGTTTGGTTGCTGTTTTTTTTAAGCATTACTCATATTTTTTTATGTTATTATTTAGTAACTTTTTGCTTTTGCAAATATGATATTAATTTTAGATTCACATTCTTTTTGGTCGAAAATGAAAAGAGTTTTATTTTCATGTTAAAACTCTTTATAAGAAAATAATTCTATATATTCTTTTTTCTGAATTTATTATAACATATTTTTTTTAACAATTGACATTTTGAGCTAAACTTTTGTGCAATAAATAAAAAGATTATATTATTATTTTTAAGTGTTATAACAAAGACATTTTGTAAAATGTTTTTGCAATTTAATTAAAAAGATACCCGATCTAATCCAAACGTTACAATGGTATAATTATAAAAAAAACTTACAGTGTTGTAATTTTTTATCAATTAAATTTTTTTAATATTGACAAAAAAGTAGCATTTAAATAAATTTATCACTATAATCAAATATTTGTTGCTGTGAGTGGTTGTTACAATCATTTTAAGATAATTATTTTAATATAATACAGTTATTAATTAATAATCATATATATATAAAATATTATAAGAATTATTCATTTAACCAATTAAATTATTAGTTTACCAGAAAACATTGTTGTCTAGAAAACATGGTGAGCGCAAAAATTGACTACTACCGTTTTTGCGCAAAAAAAATTTAAAAATCTTTAAGTTAATCTTTATAAATTTAACCGACAAAATAAATAGTGCATTCGAATGAGATTCAAAGGATTAATTCATAAAATCTCATTGTTTTTTTTAAAGAGAAGATAAAGTGACTTTTACAAACTTTTTATTAATAAACATTTTTTCCCATAGGCTTTTTTACCTAGATGCAAAAGTAAATTACAAACCTTGCCTACGGCTCGTTTTTTAATCTTTGCAGCGGTCTGCAAGAAAGCACTTTTTACTGTGGTTTGAAATATACTATTTTATAAATACACATATTAAAACCATTAACAGTATTAAATAAGTAAGTTTGATATTAAGTATTATATTTTCTTACAATAGATTTTTTGTAATAAAATTTTTAAGTAAATAATATTTAAAAACATAAAAATGTAGAATTAATAGCATCAAAAAAAATGCTATTTTAATCTAAAATATAAAAAAATATGGAAAGTTAAGTACCGATAATTGCAAAACTTTGATAATAATTATTTATACAATATTGTTTCATGCTTAATATAGAAACAATTGGTTTCAATACATTTATTAAATAAATATATAAATGGTTAAATATAACTAAAGATTGCTAATAAGCATGAAACAATATTGTATTATATTACCAATAGTTTTAAAATGTAAAAACAATTAGTTTTAAAAGTAAAAACTAAAGAAGACTTTATATCAATAATAATAGTTTAATTAATAATTGTTTATGCAAATTATATACTATAATGTCAACTAGTTGATTTATATTTAATAAATAAAATTGATTGTGAGATGTTACTATATACATTTTGATATCATTTGCAATAAATTTATTGAATAAAATAAAACATAGAAACCGTATCCGCTTAGCAAAATTATAATTTGATTTTTTGGGTATCATCTATTTTGTTGTGGAATGTTGCAATGCTGTAGCTAGTCAAAAAAAGAACGTTTAAAATTGAGTACTGAAACAGTTCTTTAAATTAAAAAAAAAACAATTATATAAACAAAAATAAAGATATAGATTGGTTGCACTAAAACTGGTATCAAAAATAAAATGTCAATTTTTATCAGAACATTCATTAGGAAAATGTTAAAATTAAAATAATATTTTTATTAAATTAAACATTTTTATTTAAAACGATATCTTAATAATATGTTATATAGAAAAAGTAAACATGTTTTCAAATTGATGCTATGTTATTATTCGATTATTTTGTAAAAACTTGTATTAGATTATTCAAAAACAGCAGACTTATAGCTAAAACAAAATCAAACAATATGTTTTAAATCTCACATAATCTTGAAAAACAGTTAAAAAAAAATAACCTAACTGTTAGGAAGTTTTTACCAGTAAACCTAACCCGTAAATTACATTTTTAAAAAATTTAAATAAAAAAAATCTTAAAAAAAAATAAGTGAAATGCTTTTTATTGCTCACTAGCATCGTTTTAAGAAGTCCCATTGTAACGACAAGTCTTCATGCAAACATTTAATTAATAATTATAATATTGAGTGAATTAAGCCGTCAGCATTAAACACAAAGAAAGTCTCATTTCCTACAGCTGTGATTCGAAGTATATAATTTGTTGCAGAAAATCAAGCTAATTTGAAATAAAAGATATAACTGGAAATATAAATGGATGCATGATTCTGAGAACGCTAACTATTATAACAATTATCTACTGCTATTTTCAAAAATGTTAACAAGAAAAATTCTAATATATATATTTAAGACAACCTTTTCAATAAAACTACTACCAATATTTTTATTGAGATTTATTAGAAATATATAATTTTAGTTATTAATAAGTTAGTAAAATTATTTTGTATGGGCCTCAGCCTGTTAGTGAGATTTTGTTCAGAATAACATTTAGGACACAAATAAAAAAAATATCTTGTGATAAATTTTTGTGTGTTTACCTTCAATGTTTCAATATTTAGAAGAAATATATTTTTTTATTTGCTTGGGTTTTTATGAATCATACGTATGCTACAAATTGTTATAAATTGTCGCTACCGTACGTACAAGATAAAAGTTATTGTATGTTATGACTTGTTTCTATAATATTTGGTATTATTTAGGCTTTGAAGGCATTACAAATGCTTTAAGGAGTTGTCAAATAGATATTGGTGCACATCTATTCATATCAGAGCAGTGACAAAGTTTATAATGTAACTCTCCTAAAAAGCAAAACATTGTTTTGCGTTGTACGTTGCTCATATTTATAACGACACTAGCTGACCCGGCAAACTTCGTACCGCCTTAGCGTAAATTTGATGCACTAATTTATTTTGTATAGCTGACCTATCTTATGTATGCGTACCTATTCAATTTAAACTGGAATCTATAATATCCTCCATTTAAAAATGAATACCTATTTCCCTGGTCTCGTCATACCTGAAAAAGACTTTACTAACTTTATTAAATAAAAATCAAAATATATATTTTCATAATAGTGTTTATTCCGTAGGGTTCAATAATTTCACTTATATTTTTACAAATCGCTATTGAACAACTGGGCATTTTGAAGTTAACACTGAGCTCAATATCACGCGCGCTCTAGAAAGCAACTAATAGTCTCTATACCCTTCACTGCTAGTCTCTATTTTAATGCTTTTTGATAAACTATATTTTTAGTTTTATGTTCTGGCGCGTAAATAAATAATGTTGATAGTTTTCCGACACGGGAACAGGCGAAATATAATTGGCCATGTGAAAAACATGGATTTTCTAGGTTGATGCCACATACACTTAGCGACTGCCCTTTCGATTCATTTATTGACATTGCAAATGCAATCCGCACTGGAAACTGCAAACATTTAAAACTGAATAGCATATCGTTCGGTATCATAGGGATGCGTGGAATTAAAACATCTTCGTCTTCGTAGTTCCCTTTCAAAATGTTTGAAAGGGAAGTTAAATTGAATGACGTTGACATTTGTTAGCGCGGTTATGTCTGTGGTGTCATAGATCACCACAGAGTTTTTGGTTTTAAATTGAATGACGTTGACATTTGTAACGCGCTTTTTTTAAAACATGCAAAATTAAATGTATATTTTTTAATCTTTTTGAGAGATTTTCTTAATATTTTCTTTTGTAAGAACCTTGTACAGAGTATTAGAAAAGTACAAAAAAAAAATCAGCCAAATCGGTCAAGCCGTTTTCATGCTATGTCGTGACAACGAAAAACGGGTTTTATTTTTATATATGTAGATTAGCAAAAAATAATAAAGCTTTTACTCTGACATCTTGCAGCAGCTTTTTTTTGTCTAACCAGCTCTTTATCTTTTTTTTTATTTTTGTGAATCATCTTTCAATCATCTTTCGTTGAATTACATCTCTACACAGTGATGTAATTAATAAATTTGTGAAAATAACGTTAACAAGTGAAAGCAATTTTTACCTTTTTTACAATTTTAGGTTAAGTTGCATCTATAGATGATCCAAGCTAATTCAAAAATATTGAAACAGTCGAGGTAGGTACAAAACAATTTATCACAAATTAGTTTTCACCAATATGTAAAAAAAAATACAATTTTATTTTCTTTTTTGTGTCCCAAATGTCATTCGAAATAAAATTTCACCGACAAGACACGTTTATATAAAATAACTTTATTATGTTACGTTTATGAATTAATTAATTAAATATTGATAATTAGTTTGTAACTACGTCTAATTAATTGATTTTAATTATTTTTTTCAAATTGGTTGCCACTTTTTAAAAATCCTATATTTTGTGGGAATATTAGTAGATACTAAATAATTTTTTTTTATTGAAACAGAAACTTTATAAAAATTATTGATAGCAGAGATAACTAAGAAAACCGAAAGAAATTGATCGTAAAATACAAGCAAAAACAAAAAAAAAAATAAGAAATAACAAAAAAAATTCATAAATAGAAAAATTCAATAGTAGATAAATGTCTGCGTGCAGCGAACATTTCTTGACCCGTAAGTACTAAATCACACTAAAACACCATACATTTTAATACATTTTCTAGGTCTTTTCTTTATTCTAAAATAGGATAAAATATTTGACAAAGACAATTCAATTCGTGGCATTATGATATAATAGTTCAAAAAGCCGATTAACAGAACAACAAAACTGAACCTAATAACAGCACAATGGCAGAATTAACAGTGATTAGTGAGTTTAAAACAGCTGACTATTGTCTTTCTTGGTATTTAAGAGTGCATTTGCGGATTTCGAATAAAGAAAAATTAGAAAAAAGTTAGAAATTACAAAATATTTAAGCTACGCAAAACAAAAACAAAATATAAAATAGTGTGTATAAGACAATAATGAAAAAAATTATCGTATAGAAAAGAAAAAATAAAAAATGTTACGTTAGGAAAATGTAAATAAATAAGTGTAGCTGAAAAGCTGAAAAAAATTTTGCAAGGTAGGAAGACTGCCAGCCAGACAAATCGCCAGAGCTTAAAGAAAAAAAACTTTATAGATGTTGTTCGCTAAGTGTGCATGCGTTCTATTAATAATAAAACATAATATTAATGCGTAAGCATGTTTTATACAGGTTGCTTTTGGCAAAAACCTTTTTGCTTTTTATCCTCTTTTATAGAGAGAGGGGGATAAGCACCCAGCGTGTGCGCACACGTGTGCGTGTGATTTTACAACTCTCGTGTAAAATCATAATTCACGTTTATAGATAAACTAGCTAATATTATAGTATTCAACAGAAAACTTTATAACATAAAATTAAGTTATAATCTTGATATATTATAGACATTGATGTAATTTCTGTCGCTTCAATATTTGAGTAAGCCGTGTTGTTTTGGGAACCTGAATTATTCATGCCTGTATTAGTACATGACTATTGAAATGCAACAACCAATGAGTCATTGTTGCCTTTTTAAGAAAATAATCTTTTTTATCATGCAATCGAACACTTTCATATTCGAAAAACAATAGCCAATTTAAGAGAATAGTAACACCAAAACGTTCTTTTCTCTTTAATAACATAACCGCTTCGCTGTCTGTTTAGTATTCAAATCAGCTCCTATTAACGTCAATTTTATTGTCAAGCGTTAGGTACACGTTGGCCCACTATTTCAAAATAAGTACATCTATTAAGTGGATAACACCTATAATTAATAGACAATTTTACATGACTTGTTGTAATAGAACTTTTCTTTTTTCTGCCCGCGAATAGATACCTACTAATAAATTTTCAAGATTTCAATCGGTTCGGTCAATTTACAGCTTATATCTCTCTTAATTTTTTGATATGATACTCAAAAATCTTGCTTAGATTAATCTTAAATATTAATTTCTAGAAGGGTTACTAGATTTAGTAGAGTTATAAAAAAATATACATATTACCAAAAAAAAAATTCAAAAAGTTGTGGCTAAAAATTGTACAAAAAACAAGAACAAATACAATTGTTAAGAGAATGAAATTTAAATTAATGTCACTTACTTTTAGTTCCATTTAACAATTTTAAGAAAGTGGTTGACAGGCTTATAGAAATTAATTGTATTAAGAAAAACAATCTTATTTTTGCCAAAATTAGATAATTTTAAAACCAAATATGACACATTTTGAACATTTACCAAAAACTTCGAATTTATTTTTTTGTCAAATTTTTTTTAGAACACCCTGTAATGTGAATATTTTTTGAACAATTAAAGCGCTAAATAAAATGAAAAAAGCAAATTGCTGTGTTACGATTGATACTAGAGATACAAAAATCTCTAGTTCGAATGAGTGTTTCGAATCTTTAATATAAAAAATTGGAGCATCATTTTAAATTAATTAAAAAAAGGACGATAAAAAGCGGCTCAAATTTGATTAATAGTGTTCAAATGTAGCAGGACGGCCCTGTCTTTGATTGAGAAATTGGAAAATATTTCGGTTTAAAGGCGTGGAAAATTGGAACAGTCTCGGAGCAGCTACACGAGAAGTGTGGATTGTTTTTATCGAATTTGTTTGAAGGGTTCCTTTATCTACAGGATGAATCGGACAAAAAAATGTAATTAAAATGTAAATGTGGAACACGCCCACACATGTCGTGAGACATGTCGATTTCATTCAAAATGCCTTGTTGTAAACATCGTAAAAAATATGTTTTATCTATTTGTCAGCTTTTGACAGGTTTATATTGGCAAAAATGTCAAGTAAAGTCGTTAATTCGACACTAATTTTATATAAAAAGAGATCAAATGAAACATTAAAAATGTTGATCTACATTATATAGTTTTTATTACATAACAAAAATAAATATATTTTTTTAGCATAAATATCATAAAAATGCAAGAAATATTACACTAAAACCACTTTACAACCATTAAAAATTGACAATAATTTGAAAACTTTAATTTTTAAAATTATTGAAAAAGTTAAGTGTATGTTGAAACATACATTTTGAGTATTTTAAAATATATGTGAAATTTGAAAATATTTATTTTTGAAAAATATTTACAATTGTTGAAAAAGTTAAATTTACTTTTATATTGCATTAAAATTTTGCATATTTTTAACATATTAATTTATCATTTTTTTAAAATTTTTTGAAACTAGTCAATATTTTTTACAAAAAAGCATTTATAAGCATAAAGATTAGTTTCCATGCCGCCAGCCCTTATCGTCCATTTTGCAGGATTTAAAAACGGCCGGAAACAGCAATTTCTTAGCTTAGTGCTTACAAAAGTGACGTTTGTTAAAAGTTTATTAGTGGTATAGCAGCATAGATCCTTAATTTTCTAGATGTCAACGAGCTTGGCAGCTTTGGCATAAAAGAGTTATTACACCAAGCATTTCATTTCCAAGCAAACAAATAAAACCTGTAAATAAACAATTTTTTAAGTTTATCTTCATGTAAATGTTACCACGAAATGTCAATTGCTTTTTAAGTCAGATGTGGCATTTGAAAATTTTTAATTTTAAAAATAATGTAAATTTGTTAGGATAAAAGTTTTTTGTGTGGATTAGACGTTTAAAAAATGATTAGCAAGTGCTTGTGTGGCTACGCTTCAGCTTAACGCCTCGATTATGTAATACCACTCGCACTAGCAAAATATTATTTTCTGAACTAGTAATCTAAATAAATATTTTTTATTAAAGAACACTTTAGAGCTCTGTCGTTATCATATTGTGTACTTTTTGTTAATTATAACGATACACTATGTAGTAGTTAATTGCTGACCTATTTTTCCAAACAAATTTAATCATTCTTTACAAAAAGCTTTTGGCAAATAAATGTCAACATGTATAAGAAAATATTGTTTCTATATTAAAATGTCTTTTAACTTTGTTTTAAATCAAATATATTGTTCTAATTTTAATTGAGTTTTATATTTGATTGCTTTGTTGACATAAACCTCAAAAAAAAGTTTTGTACCTATTTGTGACATTGTTTTGTTGACAAAATTTGTATGTAAAGCGGTAATATTATATCATAATTTTCAAGTATTTTTTTTTTAGTTGGTTTTTTTTTAAATTATATTTTATTATATCAAATATTACATTCAAACTCTTTTTGCAATGGTTTATTTATATTTTTCAGCATATTTAGTACAGATTTACATACAACAACCTAACACATGCTTGATCGTCTATTTGGCGCCGACTCAAAATTATTTAGATATTTATATTAGTGTAGAATATAGGATAAAAAAGTTTTTTGTTTATAAAATTTTTATAAAATTGTTTGTTGTTGTTTTTATGTAAAAAAGCTTTTAATTGCTATTTTTTTGTATATATTTATTTAATAGTTATTTATTGTTTTGATAATGGCATGAAATAGGCACATGAAACCTAACCTTTACTTTAAAAATTGTAATATTTTATTGAAAAATAAAAATAAAAATAGCAAAGTTTATATATGCGTCTCCTAAAGCAAGATAACGTTATGCTGCCACAACCTAAAAATAATACGAAAGCGAAATAAAATATTTTAAAATCAAGTTATTGCATACAATAACTTTTACCTTCTACGTACGGTAGCAGCAATTTATGACAATTTATAGGTTATGTTAAATTCATAGATACTCCGAGCAAATGGATCGGTACTACCAGTCGCAGTAATTACACAAAAAATCATCACGAGTTGGTGTTTTCAGCGATATTAAAAAAAATATATAAAAAAATTTTTTTTTATTTCTGCTACAAATGTTATTTGGAATAAAGTGTTATAGTTTCACTGACAAGCCACGCTCATACAAAATAATTTTCAATTAATTTAATTCCGAATGCTCGAAAATAGCGCTCTAAATCAGTTGATTTTTATTTGATTTTTCTAAGCGACTAATCAGTCGTTTTTGTGACACACTTTGTATTGTTTGATAAATGATTAGCAGTTATCTACTTCTTGAGATGAGTTGCTGAGTATTGCGAACTTTACAACTGCCAAATAAAATCGAGATATCCTAAGATCAATAAATTTTTTTTTAAGTTTCTACTCAAACTTAAAGTAAATAAAAAAAGGATTACAATTTAAAGAAATTAAACAATTAAAAATGCAGAAAAACACTAAACAAGTATTCATTTTTGTGAAAATTGCGCAAAAAAGTGGTGTTTTCTACGTTCGATAAGAAATTATTTTTTCGAATTGTTTTTAGAAGAATATAGGGGGTAAAAAAGTCCACTTTTCTAGTAGGTTTAGATAACACTGCTTCACTTGTCTTTAGTCAAAAAACAAAACATTATGTAACTGACAAGCCTACAATAAAGGAGAAACATGCATCTCTTAGATTGTTCTTTTGCAAAAGATAGAAAATCACATTAAATTTTTTAGATAAACTCATGATATAACATCATATTTATAAACTATTGATAGCAATTTTTTTTTTGAAAAAAGTTAAACATTCCTACAAATAAGGGCATACACTTGCATACAAATTTCTGCAATGTCGCGGGCGTGTAAAATATGTATACAATGACATGGCTTAGTTAAAAAGTTGACAAGTGATTTATTTATAATCGCTTTTAAGGTAAGTAAATTAAAGCTTAATTGTTGAAAAACCTGACGTTGTTTGATTTACTGACCATAGGGTAAATTAAGAGACAAGCTGTTCTTAATAATGTATATTAAGCCAATCATTTAAGACATAAAAGGTATAAAAAAAACAAAAGTTTAACATAAGATGCATAACACATTAAAATGATGTCAATTTTAAATTTGCAACCAGCTTAAGTAATCGTATTAATGTTAAAAATTATAAAAAACAGCAAGAATTTACAATAATTAGTTAAAAAAAAATTCAAAAGTTACGTGAAAAACTAATTTAAATAGATTTTTATATAAGTGTTGCTTACAATTTAACAAATAGAAAAAAGATTCATTCAAAAATAACATGCAAATTTTGGAATAAGCGAGTTTTGAATAAAGTTTGAATTAGTTTTAGAAACTTTATTATAAATTTTTACAAATTTGTTAAATACTAAAATTTTGTTAATAAAACGTTGCAAACTTACTTAGTAAAGGGACTATTATAAGCCGCTCAACGTTATTTTGTAAATTTGTTTCAAATTGTTAAGAAAGCTCCGATTATTCAAACGGGTTGTCAAATTAAAATTGATATTATTTTTGTGTCCTGCATCTTATGCTAAAATTTAAAAGCTTCTGTCATTTTCTTTTAAAAATCGACTTGAAAATGCTTAGATGACTGGCCTATATGTACAATAAACAGTTTAGAAAAGTATTCGTTTGTCAAATATTTTCAAGTAGAAGCCTGGCCCAGTTATATGTTAGCTTAAAATTGTTGTCATTTTGTTCAAAAATAATAATAAAGATTGTAGCATTATAAACTATGATAATCTTATCTTAAATTTCTAGATGTTGTACAGTAAGTTGGAACGTATATTAACATAACAAGTATCATTTAGACATTTTATTCTACTCTACAATAAGAAGAACAATAGAGCCAAGGATTCATTCCAACAGGTTAAATGTTGTAGCCATATATAAGTGGCGCCTCTTCCTGCATCCCATTAACTTATCCTCTTTAGGGAGATCAGGAAGACCAAAATGTCAGGAATTTAAATGATGTTCTTGAAGAAGCAGTCTAGTTTGCAGGACAGACGATCGAGGCGCTAATATGAACCAGCAGCTGTTTCTGCAATTTATGGTATCATTACAGCAACATGTGTACTAGTGGAAATGCTGTCGGCATTTGTAATTACACAATACTCTTCCATACAATGCCTCGATATGTTATCAAAGGAAATATTCGTGGTATGTGCCAACTTTACTCTTTCCATTCACATAAATCCGTACAACATAGACATCGAATAGCTTAGCTAGTTTAATCCAGGAAGTCATTCCACTCGTCCAGCACCTCGACAAAACTCCTAAATTGGATGGTAGTTATGGGAAATATTTTTTTAAATGTTTTTCATTACACAAAAAAATAGGTTTTCACTTTATTAATTTTTAAATTAATATAATTTGCAGTATTTTTTACGATTGAGTTTACAAGAGAAAACTATAATTGATTTTAGGTCCAAAAGCCACATTTCATAAAAAGTTTTGTTTGTAAAAAAAAAGAGTAGAATATTATAAAATCCGACATTAGATATACAAGATGTTAATAAATTAAGAAATTCGAAAAATGCTTTAAAAGAGAAGTTATTTTGTCATTACTTTAGACAATATTTTTCTAAACAAAGTTGTTTATAATTGAAAATAAGACTTGTCTTAATAATAAAAAACTGTGTTTTATAAATATTTTGTCTAAAAGTATAAATATAAAGTAGTTCTATCTTAGATCATATTCAGATTTTCTTATTAACAATATCAGACTTTAATTTGTCAAATAAATTTTTTCGAAAACTTTTATAAAAAGTTATTTTTAGTCGTAAAATCAATAATAAATTGATTTTATTATTTTTTAATCGACTTAAAAAAGAGGTTTTTTTTTCATTTAAATTTGATCAAGATCTAACCAGTAGTTTTGAAGTTATTCTTATTAATGCTTTTTTTAACATATTTTTTTGACACTCAATTGATTATAAAACACAAGTGAGAAAATAAAAATTATAAAAATTGCATTCAATGTAATTAATTATTAGTTTATAAGCAATTTGAGTCAATTAAATAAATAAAATAATAATTAAGTAATCATAATAAAATCGGTTTTCTCTAAATTTTTAATTTGTTCAATAATTTTTTTCTAAAATTTTAAAACAATTATTTATGTATTTGAGTATTAAAAGGTTAAACTTCGTAAAGTGCATTACAAAGTTTTTAACACCCGGACGCCAATTGAGTTCTCAATGTTCCCATAATGTAATTAAGAAACATCGCATTAAAACTTAACCGAATAAACCTAAAACGGTTCCTTCCTCTAAACAGTCTAAACTGTTAAATGGAATAATTTGAAGAAAGTACACTCTAAGCAAGAAGTGAATTTTCTGTGTATTGAGGATGCATCGAATTAAAGCCGTATTTAATCGCTATAATAATACCTGATAAAAACCTCAATATAATACAAAAAAATTAATTTTACGTAATTTATTATTTAATTTTGTTTTACTTAGTTAACGAAATTTAGAATTAATTAAAAAAATTATTTGTTTTTATATAGTGTGCGACAAATCAAATAAAAACTAGTAAAAGTTTTACTAGTTCAATACCCTATATAAAACTGTTAACTTCTTGACGTAGCTGATAATGGATTATGACTGTATTGTTCAGTACCTCACCGAGAACTGAGGCTGTCCAAAGAAAGCTACAATTCTTGGTTGTACCGACGAATAAGTATTATAGCTGGCTCAGACAGCTCTAATCTTGAACATAATCGCCATAAACTACTTAGAAAAGTTAAAAGTTTCATATAAGGTGTTAATCTTGTAAAAATTTTACTAGTTTTTACTTGGTCTGTTGCACTAGATAAGCTTTTTAAAGCTCAACTATTGGTATATTGTATATCAGTTGCTATAAATAAGTTTGACGTCTGACAAAATGTAATTTAACAAGCAAAATACGACGTTGTTGTATTATTTATATTAAATGGTCTAATATTGAATACTTTATTTTTTTTATAAAACGTTTTAGCGTGGGTTTTAATAAGACTATTGGATTAAAAATAAAACTACAAAGTTATTGTAGCAAAATTTTTAAATTTTTTTTTGTTTTTTTTTTTTATTAATTTTTGAATTAAGTATATTGGAAAACCATCAACCGTGGGAGCACAAAAGTAGGTCTAACTTTTTGGAAGAGCTACAGCTCACTCTGGTCTATCTTTAGTTTCAAAAAAGCAATTTATTGCTTGAAGGCTAAATAGTATCTTTATTGCATTAAATCTGTAGTATCAGTGACAAACATTTAAGAAAATTAAAGAAAATAAATAAAAAAATAGACACATGAAGACACTAAACCAGCATTACATCACTGATTTTATGTTAAAAAAGTAGAAAACAAAAAATAAGCGTTTTTGATATAAAAAGTGTCTGGAAAAACTTTGAATACAGAAAATGTTTCAAAAACTTAACGTTACTTAGTTTGATTTTTTCTTCAAAAATTTGTCAGCTGCTAATTATCTACTACCGTTGATAAAATTTATTTTGATGTATGCTTGACGCAGAAAATAAAAGTTGTCAACAAAATTTTACAACGACAATGTTTCTTCTGCTGACAGATCTATAAAATATACAACAAAAATGCTTCAAAAGTACTTCACAATACAGTAAGTTACTTAAAAAAATTAACTATAATAACAAACCAAATGTTTATTATATCTGGCGTGTCAAAACGGTCAGATAAGCTTTTCAGCACATACTACTCAATATAATAAAAAAATTGGTACTGTCTTTGTTTAATGGTATAAGACCTCTTTAACCGTTTCAGAAAAAAGAATTGAAACTAAAATTTTTTTGTTAGATAACTTAAGTATAGTATTAGTTGTATGGTTTACATTATTATAAAAGTATTTTATTGAATTTTTGTGTTCTATCTAAAAGAATAGTTTGGTGTAAATTAAGTTAAAGTTAATAAATAAAAAGTCTGTAAAACTGCACAACATTGGATAATCTATAAAAACAACTTTTAAAGTACCTATTTTTTTGACAAAGTGTCAAACAACTGTGTTAAACTTGTTGATGATTTAAACTCAATTATTGTGAAACAATGTTTTCTTGCTACTCCAGTCGAAAGTACGTGGTTTTGGCTGCGATTCTACGGCAGAAAGTGTATCTTTTATGCACTTTCTGCCGTGGAATCGCAGCTGAAACCACGTACGTTCGACTAGAGTAGCAAAAAATAGTGTAATATACTATTTTGAGAAGCGAATACTGCAACATGTTCTTGGTTTATGATGCAAGTGAAGGAAAATTTCACTCCGACTCTTGAATATAAAAAGTACTTTTTGAAAGACCTCGCTCAATAAGAACTGTTGAGACAAAGAAAGCAATTATTGATGCAGTTGCCGAAAATCCAAGCATCAGTAAAGTTGTTGTCAAGTAGATAGACTGTCAAACATTCCGCTTGAAATATTTAACAGGATAACGCGTGATGAAAGGCTACATCTATACTTACACAAAAGTCTAGTCTTTATTGCCATATGATTACAGAGAATGGCTTTGACCAGTGGATTCGTAATAAAGATGTGGATTTTTTGAGGAAAATTTTATGAACATAAGGAAAAGTCTTTTGTATTTTCAACAGACACAATCATCATCATCATCACGCAATAAATAATACATTTTTGAATTTTGAAACAAGACGTCAGCACAGATTTTTGCAGAACGTGCAGACTAGATTAATTTTAAACCAATTAATAGTTCTTTATAATTTATCAGATCGTCTGGCAGGTGGTCAAATTTAAAATTTTTTGCAATATAATTTAGGAAATTATTTTTTGGATGATGTGCCATTGGATTTGGTAGTCAAGAGATATGTGGTTGCAAATGGAAGGTGCAGGTCTATATTATGTTAAACCAGTTCAAATATTAAAAGAATAGGTAGTTAAGCCGCAACAGTCTTACTCCTTGGCCTGCCAGGTTTTTAGACTTAAACCCTATAGATTTTTTAATCGGGTCAAATTAAAAACATCGTTTTTACTCCACCAATGCCAGAAAATCTAGCCACTTTGGAAGAAAGAGTTCTTGCAGCTTTTATCTCAGTTACTTCAGATATGTTGGAATTGACTTAAAATTTTGTTTGAAGACGTGCCAAAGCCTGCGTATTTGCAAAGGGCATTTTTGATTTTAATTTTACTCCTATTTATTAGGCTGCTTTTTTCTTAAATTGACTTTTTCTTAATTGTTGTAAAATTATCTATTTCTGGTTTCTAAGGAAACATTTGTACCTGATCATCACTATTGAGGTAATATATGTCTGCACAAAAAAAAATCAGATTAGTGATCTTTGGACTACCACTCAGCTATGCTTAAAAGTTTACCTGACCTTTTTGACACGCCCGATATAAGTTATATATTGTCAAATATTATGAATTATAAAACAATTACTCATTCACTCATATTTGATAATTGTGAGTATCTCATGACGTTTATATTAGTTCATCAATAGATACTAAGATTTTAAAACTTTTTTATGCTATCTACAAAAACATTTTGTGTAACAATTAAACAAGACACTTGAACAAGAATTTGAAAACATTTTTTCACTCATCTATATATATAAAAGAAAGTCTGTTAGTTACTCCACTTATAACTCAAGAACGGCTTTACCGGATATGGTTGAAAATTGGTGAGGTGGTAGCTTAGAGCCAGGAGAATGCTATAGGATACTTTTTATTCCAGAAACCACCCTCTAAAGAAAGGGTTAAATCAAAATTAGAATTGCGATGTCGGAAACGTTCGGTGAGGCTCGACAAATTACCGTTCCAAATAAATCGATCCATTCCCCCACCACCAACCAAAGTCGGACCGTGCGTTTGCATGTAAAGCCGGCCACTGAGGATCGCAGTCGTACTGCGGCGTTGGACCTTGGATCGTCAGTGGTCGTCTTTAATCGTCTTCCATGAGACAACTTCCCATATAACAACTTTGGGTGAAAGTTTGTATGGAAAATTATGATGACTGGATTTGAATAAAAAGAATAGAATACTTTTTATTAACAAAGAGATAAAAAGAGGTGGGATAGGAACAAAAAATGACAAGCACCAATATTAGTATGATTTTCAAAAATTTTGGATTGTTTATTTTAAAAATAATATCTATGTTTAAATCCGAAATTTTAGAAGTAAAATATTATCATTCCTTGATAGGGCGGAAAGAAGGCAAAATGTCTAAAGATTGATGTCGTTTTCATAATTTTTCCCATAAATTGCCTAAGTTCTCAAAAAAAAATAAATAGGTATGTTTCCTGCTTTCTAAAAAATTACTCTTAGGAGGATGAAAAGAGAGTGTTCTAGGGATAAAAATGTAAGAAAACGATATGGGTATTTTCGAGGAATTTCAGGTCGTTGATTTTGAAAATGATATTTAAGTTAAAGAGTGTTGTAAAATGAATGTAATAAAGGTAATAAATGTGAATAATTAATTTGGGTATCATTTTTATAGTTTTTGGGGTCGTTTATTTTAAAAATCTATATCTATTTATGACCGATTTGGCTGAAAATTGGTGGAGTGGTTGTTTAGAACCAGTAGCCTAACAAAGAATATTTTTTATCCCATTCCGTGTGACGTGACATACAATATAAAACGTAAACGCATCTGACATATAATAACAAAACAGATGACAAAAAAAATAAAAATAAAAAATAAAATAACAAAACTAAAGCGGAACAAAGTTCGCCGAGCCAGCTAGTAATTAATAAAAAGAAATATTTTTTGAATGATTTGAAGTTTTAGTTGTGGTTGCATCGGTATAATAGCATAAACTCAATTTCGATAATGTTCAGAGCTTTTACTTTTTCTGACAACCTCGAAAACATTATAGGATTTTCTACCCGAATACCATTTGGGCATACATTATTTCTCAATTTTTTTTAACAGGTAATTAGTTTTTGCACTATTAGTGTTTTTAAATCAGACTTAAAAAAATATATAATAGTTGAATTAAGAAAAAATCAAGTATTTTTTATGATTGTGAAGAAAACTCACATAAGTGCCTAACAAACTCCACTTGGTTAACGCAATTTTTTTGTTTGTGCGTTATTTGTCATTTTCCTTGAATCTTTTGTAATTATAGCCGTAGTTTAAATTACAGGAGCAATAAAACCAAGCATACATGTTAAATATTAAAAAAATAAATTAATTATAGGCCTTATTTGGAGGTGCTATTCTCACCTAAAATTCTTTCACCTTTTATGACCAAAGATTCAATTTCGCCGGTAAATTAAATAGTATCAGATTTAACAATTAACACTTAATTTGCCTTCCTTAAAAGCAGCGAAATAAATCACCTGTCAACTTCTTATCCAAGTCATGTCACCGCTAAATCAACATACTTAACACTCTCGTAAACCACCGCCGCCGAAAGCTTATCATTCAATGACTATGACATCCATTCATAAACCTGGAGAGCAAATCTTGGACATCCTCCTCGTGGTGTTATTCCCCTGCTGGTGTATCTGCCGATCGGAAACGCGCGTGCCTTGGCATGGGGGCGTACCACGAATTGTGCGGACCGAGACTTAGCCGCGAGTTTCTTTAGTTTAGTATTACCCGGTCTTTGGATGTTAAAACATTGCGACAGCGTCATCACGGACATCGACAATTTCTCTTAATCATTGAATTTCATATAATAATATCATTGAACGAACCGGATTTTGTCAAATTGAGAAATTTTATTCATGAGTGGTATGTGCTTGCGAAGGGTGAAAAAGACGTTTTGGTGGACAATATTGCGTGAGGAAGCGATGCTATTAGCAATGACTTTTTCAAAATGAAAATTTTACAGCAATTTTCGAACTTTTTCTAAATGTGCAAATTTTTAAATAATCTAGGTAATTACACCAATTCATTCAGTTTTATTTTCTTTATGTACAACTAGGAAAAGATAAATTTTTATAGCGTACATTGGCCCGCTCTTCGATGTTGATGACCAATAAACAGATAAGGATTGACAGTTTTTTTACATGACACTTTGACTTGATGACAGCTATTAAAAGTTGATTATTCCAACATCTAATCCTATATTATTAACTAAAATTGAACTAAATATATAGAAAAAGAGATATTCTTGCTATTCAAACCGCAGATTGTTTACAAATTGAAAGACACTACAATTTAATCTGTTTTTCACAACAATCATCAACTCGTTGCTTATAAAATTAGTTTAATGTTTTTTATTTTGTAAATATAACAACCAATTTAACTCTTCAAAAATTAAGCAATTTTCTTACAAATTTTTAAAATTATGCAAAAAATTTAAGATTTTTATAAAAACTATTTCTTTTTTAAAAATTTATCAACTAAACAGTAAACATAATAATATGTCTCTAAGCAATAACTTGACATTTGGTAAAATTATTAATTATATAAAACATTTGGTATCATAAATTTTTTTTTTTTTAATTTTTTAATTAAACACGATAAGAGAAGTATAAACTAAAATGTGCAACAGTTTGACATTTTTCAAAGAAATTGTTATTAAATAAAAGATTGATTATTATAAAAATTATCTGTTTTTTGAAAATTTATCAACAAAACACGAAAATAAACGTAATAAGAGAAACATAAGCAAAATATGCAATAACTTAATATTTTTTGATAGAAGCATTAATTATATAAAACAAAATCACAACAGCTGCTTAATAACATCAAGCTACAATTGTACCTTTTGTGTTTTGTTTCTTAAATAATCAACTAAAAGTTTGTTTTTTTTTGGAAAAATATTGGTTTCAAGGCAAGATACAATTTTTACCAAATCCGTTTTGCTCTTTTTCTTCTAAATAGACTTTTTAATTGTTATTCAAATTTATAAATCGCAAAAATGAAAAGCAACTTTTATTATTTGTTTCAAAATAAGCTAAAATTTCTATCGATTTCAAAAACTGCTTTTTTATTTTATGGGAGCTTAAGATATTAAAAAATAATAATAATACTAAATGTCATTCGGAAAGCAAACTTTTTACATATTTGCTCAAAAAATTTGCGTAGCTACCTACTAATTTTACAATATATTACATTAATGTAGCTGAGTATAAAATGCTTCGAAAATTATTACATTGTACAATGTAATTGCACAAATGAGGACGAGCCATTAATCATTTTGAAGCTTAAAAAGATAAAAAGTCGTAACGTAATCTAAAACTTGTCGAGTTTATCATCAACGCAACTTTAAATGTTTTTGATAGCATTATTGCAGTTTGTGCAAATAAATTCTTTAATTTATTTTTCGTGCAATTATTAAAAACGTTTAATAATTAATAAGTTATCAGTAATAATTACGAAAAATGATTTTTTAATTCTTTTTAATAAAATAGATTTAAATAAAAAACTAACCAACCTTTGTTGTAAAGCTATTTAAATCTAAACACACAGTTCGATTCATTTTTTTTATGGTCTTTTATGGAGTCTACAAAATGTAAATTTAAATGATATTAAGTCAATTGCAATTAAATTTAGAATCAAGATGTTTGATTGGTTGTTTTGTTTTTGCAAATTCAGCCAATCACGTAACGAATTAGCATTAATTTTAATAAATTATTAAAATCGACTATTATAAACGCACTTTAGTAGTAAAAATGACTTTTGAAGTTCAACTAAACCGTTGTCAAGTCTCGCTTAAAGACTGGAGATTTTTTTTGAAATTTCTAGATATGCTATAAACTTATAGCGAATAAGATTATTTATTAAAAAAAAAATCTATTATGAGCTTACGGAGAAAAAATTACTTTAACATTAATTTAATTAAGTGCAATTTTCAAATTTATAGCAAATTAACTGTAGTTTCAATCGCGATAAACCAAAATTGAAACCGCATTTTGATGATAACTTTGGAACATAAAAAACATTATTGTCATCAAAGTTTAAAATAAGCTATTCTAATAAAACTTTAATAATAATAGTATTAAATGTCATTTGAAAAGCAATCTTTTTCTAATATTTCCAATAATAATAATTGCAAAAATTGATAAAAAAAAGCATTTTTTTATTCTTTTTAATAAGATAGCTTTTATATAAAAAATTACCCAACTTTTGTTGTCAGGCTATTTAAATCTAACCACACTGTTCAATTCAATTTTTTTATGAACTTAGAGTGAGTTTACAAAATGTAAATTCAATTGCAATTAAAATAAAAATTAAGATGTTTGATTTATTGTTTTCTCAAATTTAACCAATCACGTAACGAATTAACTTTAATTTCAATAAACTATTTAATCGGCTATTATAAACGCACAAATAAAAGTGCGTTAAAAATGACTTTCAAAGTTCAATAAAATCGCCGCTAAGTCTCGCTTGAAGATTGGTGATTTTTTTTTGGAGTTTTTAGATAAACCACACAAAAATCTTATAAATTTATAGAGTATAAGATTATTTATTAAAAAAATCTATATTATTATGAGCTTACGGAGAGAAAATTACTTTAAGATGGAATTAATTGCGAATTTAAAATTTATAGCAAATGAACTGTAGCTTCAATCGCGGTAAACCTAAATTTAAATAGCTGATTAAAACTTAAATCGCATTTTAATGATAACTTTGCAACATAAAAAGCTTTATTGTGATTAAAGCTTAAATTACACTATTCTAATAAAATTCATTTGTAAGTATGAAAAAAGCACATTTTTTGCGATTATACGATGGGAAATTTACAATTATTGGCCGCGACGCTGAATTAATGTTTCCGAACCTTTCACTGCTTTGATAGTAAATAACTTATTAAAATTTAGCACTTTTTTGTGCAAGAAAATCCAATAATATTGAAAGACAGAAAACATTATTATTGTCACATTTTCTCAAAAGCCATTCTAATAATATTTAATTAAGATTTTTTTGTGATTATAATATAGCAGATTTTTAGTGGTTAGGCGCTGTTGAGCGCTTTTTGCAATTTGCCATTATTGCTCACATGTTTTTGAACTTTTATTATCACTTGCAGACACTGCAGTAATATTAGATAACTATATAAGAATTTAAAGCATCTTTTTGTGGAAAATGAAAAAAATATTAGCACCAATATAAAAGTAGAGAAAGACCGATAACTTTCAAAGACAGAAAACATTATTGTCGCCAGGACATACCAAGTGCTCTTTTAATAAAAATTAATATTCTTTTTTATAGTATAAAGTAGCAGATTATACGCTGCTTGAAGTTTCCTAAAATTTGCAATTATTGTGCACGAACCTAAATTGACGTTTCTACATTCTCAACAAAATTCCTCCGCACTGCTTTGATTATTAAAATTTAAAGCATTTTTTTGTGAAATTTGAAAATATTTATTACAATATGAAAGCAAACAAAAATCGATAATTTTGAAAAATACAAGCCGTTATTGTCACTAGATTTTACCAGAAGCTATTTAATTATTTCATTTTTGCAATATGAAATCGCAGCTTTCAAGCTTTTTAATCAGAGAACATCCTGAAATTTTCTCACGACATTACAAGGCTAAATTGATATTTCTAGAGTTTGAGCAACATTTACACGCATTGAGTTGATTTTAAATATTTGTTAAAATTTACAAATTACAAAAAAATTTTTATAGATTTTATCAAGAGCTTTTTTATTATTTATTTTTTGTAGTAAAAATCCACAGATTATTAGTGATTGTACGCTGTAGAGAGGCTGTATACAGCTGAAGATGTGCGACGCTAAACAGTTGCAGTTATATAAAATAACTTCTCAAAATTTAAAATATATTTATGTTGAAAATCAAAAATAAACTTAATGACAACATATAATTAAAAAATAATTGTCAATTTAAAAAAAAAGATAGCAAAATTGTCACTTTTATAAAGCTGCAGATTATACGCTGCTTGAAGCTTCTTAAAATTTCAAATTATAATCTACGATATTAAATTAATGTTTCTGAATTTTTAACAGTACTCCCACGCACTGCTTTAATATTAATTTTATAGCTTAAAAGCTATTTAATTATTATTAAATTTTGTAGTAAAAAACCGCTGTTTTTTAGTGATTAAATGCTGTAGAAAACATCTTAAAATTGGCTCACAACAGAAATAATAATGTCTTGTTGACGTCGCTATATAGCTATTTCTAAACTTTTATCAACATTTTCACGCATTGATTTGATAATAAATAGTTTATTAAAATTTTTAATAAATAGTTTAACAAAAAAACACATTTCTGTGCCATACAAAAAATATAAATTACATCAGAAGTTTAAAAAAAACTGATGGTTTTGAAACATAAAAAATTTAATTGTTATCAACGTTTTTTAAGCAGATATTTTATTGAAATTCAATTGTTATTTTTTATAAGTATAAAGACGCGGATTTTTGGAGATTATACGCTAAATAGAGCTGCTTTAAATTTGCAATTGTTGTCATTAGCACTAAATGAATGTTTTAGACTTTTCACAACAATTTCAAGCACTGCTCTATAATGCTAATAGCTTATTAAAATTTAAGAGACTTTTTTGGGCAATAAAAAAATGTCAATTACAATAGAGATCTAAAGAATCTAATAATTTTAAAAGATAAAAAACTTTTGTGAAAAGCTATTCTAATAAAGTGTAATTATTTTTGTGTAAGTATGAAACCTTAGTATACTTACGCGGTTGGTTGAGAGGTTTTAGCAATTTGTCATTATTCTCTCCGACGATAAATTAATGTTTCTAGACTTTTATTAATACTCTCAGAAAGTCTGTTGATTTTAAATAATTTATCTAAATTTAAAGCACTTTTCTGTCAAATACAAAAAAGTAATTGCAATATAACGCATAAAATTTTTTTTTTTAGCAATTATACACTGTAAACAATTTTTTAAAACTTATGTATACACTAGAAAGATGTCCCTATAAGCTGTATACAGCTCAAAATGTGTATTTCTTGTCCACGGCGCTAAATTGATGTTTTTGAACGTTTATTAAGACTGGCAGACACTGCAGTGATAATAAATAACATATCAAAAATTAAAGCATCTTTTTTTTTTAAATGAAAAAAACAAACTGTAAAATAGACGTAAAAAAGCCGATAATTATAAAAGACATTATTGTCATCAAGATTTACCAAGTGCTCTTCTAATAAAATTTAATTTTTTTTATAGCTTGAAGCGGCAGATTATGCGCTGTTTGAAGCTTCTGAGTTTTCAACAATACTGTCAGGCACTGCTTTGATATTGAATAGCTTATTAAAATTTATAGCATTTTGTTGAAAAATTAAAAAATGTTAATTAAGATTTAAAAATAAACAAAAATCAATAATTTTGAAAGTTAGGAAACATTATGTTACTAGATCTTTTCAAAATTTATTAAATTATATTTTTTTATGAGCTAAACTGATATCTCTAGACTTTTAGCAACATTTTCACGCATTATTTTGATCTTAAAATTTTGAAAAACTGTTTGAAAAAAACATTATTATCATCAGGGTTTTTTAAAAAACTATTTTATAAAAATTTAATAATTCTTTTTTTATTAGTATTAAGTCGCGGATTTTTGGCGATTCTACGCTAAATCTATTGGAAATTTACAATTATTAAAGGAATCTTCTGGACTTTTTAAAACTCTTTCTTGCACTGCTCTGCTGTTAATAGCTTTTTAAAGTTTAAGCCATTTTTTATGCAATAGAAAAAATATCAATTGTAAAGAAAATCATATAATTTTCAAAAATAAAAAACTTTGTTGTCACCAGATTTTGTAAAAAGCTGTTCTAATAAAATTCAATAATTTTTTTGTATTTTGAAACCTAATAAGTATACGCTGTTAAAAAGTTTTTACAATTAGCTATTATTGTCTACTACAATTAATCAACAATTTCAGACACTGATAAACAGCTTATCAATATTTAACCAATTTTTAAAAAATAATGACAATAAATGGCGTGAAAAACAAATTATTGTAAAAAATAAAAATAATTTTTGGTAATTATACGCTGTATAAAGCTTCTTGAAATTCGCAGTTAGTGTCTACGATGCCAAACTTTCAACCATAGTCTCTGTTTTACTTCTTAAATCGCATAAAATAATATATATTTTACAATTTTTGATAAAAAAACAAACTTTTATAATTATTTTTTTTTATGTATCAACATAATAAAAATGTAATATTGTTATGTTTTTCATTCAATTAAATACTTATTTACATATGAGCAAATTAAATATAATAAATAAAACTGTCAAATATTATTTTCTCATAAAAAAATATTTAAATTTTCTTGAGACATAATGATATCTAAAAAATATAATTATGTGTAGAAATAATTGATACTAATTCAACAAAAAAAATTAAAATTTTTTAAAGTAAAATTTTAAATCTGAAATAAAAATAGGTTAGAAAAATTTTGGATTAATTTTATATACATAATTTTAATTCAGCATTAAAATTACATATGTACATAATTTTTATTCAGAAAATTTCAATTCTGAATAAAAATTATATACATAATTGTAATTCAATCATTGTTATTATGCTCATAATTTTAATTGCATTTAAATTGTGACAACATTTATGTTGAAAATATAAACCAATTTCTTTTAACGTTATTCATGTTAGGGCATAATAAAAGTTGCTAATTGTAATTATTATTACATAATATTAATTCAAAAAATTTTAACTCTGAAATAAAGTTATGTCGATATTTGGAAAATTTTATAATTTTTATTCAGAAAATTTTAATTTTATTATGTGCAATGTACATAATTGTAATTTAATAATTATGATTATGTTTATAATTTTAATTCATATACAATTAGAGTTTGAAATTTAATTGCATTTTATTTTTGGCAACATTTATGTTGAAAATAATAATAACAATATTCTTTTAATTTTATTTATGTTGCGGCACAATAAAAGTTACTTATTAGAATTATGTCTTCACAGCATAATAATTCTGATATGTAATTTTTATTATCATGAGACATAATAATAATTGAGTTTGAAGACTCAGCTAAACTTATAATTTTATATTTATTGTTATTTAATTATGTTATTGCATAATAGTTAAATTAAATAAATTTTATGTATTGACATAAAATTATTTCACTTTTTATTTCAATTATGTTGCCACATAAAAAATTATTTAATTTTGGTTTTTTAAATATGATGAATATGCTTTTTTTTGGGATTAAATAGTAAAAGAACATTAAATAGTAAAGTTTGCAATTCTTGTCTACGACGTTTCTACCTTTAACAACATTCTCACGCTTTGATTTGATATTAAATAAGTTATTAAAAAATAAAGCATGTTCATAATTGTCAAAGATAGAAAAGATTATTGTCAACAGATTATACCAAAATATTCTATTCTAATAAAATTTAATTAAGCCAAATTTTTCCCGTAACAGTTTCCAATTAAGTACATCAATGTCAAACGATGTTTGCTGGTGAAAAGTGGAAGACTACGTTTAGAGAATGATAATTTGCAGCAGATTTCGAATGCTATTCCGATGGCGTAAGCTTCAAATCCCACTTGCAGCTTAATTTGAAATTTATTTTGATGTACTTACATATTTCTTTATTTTTCGCTTGCAAACAAGCGAGATACTTTTATAGAGAACATTTACCTCGAACAGAAAGATTGACAGTTTTTCAACACGACACTCTGGCTTGATGACAGTCATTAGAGATCAGGATTCTCACGTCTAATCCTTATTTGCACCAATTGTACTGCGATTTATAAAAAGAAGACCAAATTATTTTCGCTTTATTTCACGTCACGAGAAACTTAAATCCAAAAATAGCTTCACCCAGAAAATAAAATTATTTTGAAATGTAATTTCATTGCAAATTCGTCTCTTATCTGATGACAAAATGCACCTCTTTGCAGTAAAAGAAAGGAATGCAATTTATTTAATGCAAGGACATATTTTTCGTATACTTTACATCCGACATATATTTATTAATACTCTCATCAGGTGTTATTGCATTTTAAAATGAAGAGAGAAAATTTTTAATTAATTTTACACAATTAAAAAACAAATATTAAACACATTTTATTCCAACCAAATAAGATCGAGGAAAAAGTAAAACTGTATTGCGCAAGTTTTGAGCTAGGCTGTGCCTAGAGCAAATGTGCCGACTTTTACCAATCTATCAAAAGTTTTCTGTTCTAGTGTGTATAGTTTTCTTCTGTGTTTTGCTACAAATATCGTTAGCGGGAGAGAGAGAGAAAGAAAAAGCAAATAGCTTCACTATTCTTATTTTACAATTACAAAATAAGAGATAAAAATAGAGCAAGCTATCACTTTTTTTGAGCGTTCAACTTATTATAACTAGTCCAACTCAAATAAACGCACATGATTTTTTTTGTAGAGGTGGATATTGCGTGTTTAATTACTGAATTTTATGTTACTACATTTGCGTTTTTTACCTGATATGAATATCTACAATACGCAATTTTTGTTTTGTTTGTTTTAGTATTTTAAAATAAAATTGACTTGACAGATTTTGGGCGCAAACCACTCATGAGTGAGATCTAGGGTGGGTTTATAGCAGCCGAACCTAATATTTAAATAAAATTAAAGTTAATTTGTTATGTGATTGGTTGACTTTGCTCGAACAACCAATCAATCATCTTAATTTTAAATGTAATTGCTATTAAAATAATTTTAATTTAATTTATTATTTGTAACACTACTCTTGAGATCTAAGATTTAAATAAATTGTGCATAAATAAGTAAAATTATTTTTTCACACAAAATTTGCTTTGGATCTTTGCTTTTAAATAAACAACATAGATACATAATATTTGAAATTTAAATAAAATTAAATTTAAACAACATAAATTTTATGTTGTAACCTTACTCCTATATTATAGAAATAGGGTTACCCAATGTGAGACACTTTTGTATTAGCTGAAAAACTATTAACTGTCAGCTAAATTAGTTTTGTGTTGATTAACATTCGTCAGTGAGTTTTAACGGCAGTGACATGACATTGTCATCTGTTAGTGATTTTTGACATTAAAACGTGAAAAGTTGGTTTTCCGATAAGCTTTTAATAGATGTCACTAGATACGACTTGAAATTTTTCAAAAAGTTTTGTTTTTGTTGTTGCAAACTAGAAAACGTTGCATTTTAATATTTTTGAAATTTTCCAAATTATTTTTAATCTTATGATAAAACTGTATATATAAAAAAAATGTAGTTTTATTTTTCATATCAATAAAATTGTGGAATAAATTAGTAACATAATCGCTAATTAATTATTAAGATAATGATTGAAAATGTTTCTTAATTAGAAAATACTAATGAAATAAAATAATAAAGGATTAAATGGTAGTTTAATTATTAAAATTTGAAAACATGTTTATCAAGTAAATTTAATTTTAGATGGAAATCTTTGTTGTACAACTTCTCATAGATTGTTTGAGATAGTCGTCTAATTATTGAGGCGTTGTTTTCTTTTGAGGAGGAAGTAGCAACAGCAGCATCAGTAAAGGCAATGTCCGAAAATTAGCAGTTGTAAAGCAATAAAGATAATTTGATCGTGAGTTAAAAAGGGAATAAGTTCATTAATTTCAGCAACAAAGCAAGAGAACCAGTAATTATCATTCGGAAAAGGGAATGGAAATCGAGAACGATAAATTTGCAAAAGCGCGGTGACATGCCTTTAGGCAATAAACCAAATTCGGCTTTTTTATCTAAAAAAGCTCTATTCGCTCTTATTAAAGAGAGAGCACAGCTAATTAAATTTTCATTGTACCCACTTTATTAAAACACAATAATATTTTTGCGGAGCGATGTGTTGACAAACGAAACAAGCCATCGTTAAAAAGGACACTTAAAAAGCGAACTAATTTGCTTTTTCCGTGTGATTGAAGTTGAAAGTTTGGAAAAGACAAATAACGAGAACGGCTATTATTCATTTTCTTTATTGGAACAAACACTTTTTTTTTAATTTTGATGGATCAATTATATGATGTGTCTTTTTGCTGACTTCAGCGACACAGTTTCAAAACTTTGACTTTAAATTATTTTGTTTTCAATTTTAGAGAAACATTCTTTTTAAGGTAATTAAAGAACGATTAACTTGAAATAATCTTAACTAATTAGATATTTTTCGAGTTTTGACAATATTCTTAATTTATTTCTAACTAGCTGAACCTATTATAAATAATATGTTAGTTGCAAACTTGATTATTAAATAACAAAGTTATTTTTTTGTAAAAAAATAAATATTTTATAAGAAAAAATTGTTTAGAAAAAAATTTAACTTAATACGATTCTGTAAAAAATTATTATTTTTATAATTAAATCATTTTTCTTATAATTTTCTTTTCTTAATAAATTATTTGTGCTATCATCATATCAGATATAATGTTGATTTGTTTATTGTTTTTAATAGAACTAAGCACGCATTCTTGATATTAGCTTGATAAAACAATTTTTTGTTCAAGAACCATTTCAAAGTTTGGATTTTTTTTTTCTTACGTATATTATTATGTTTAATTACATTTGTCCTGGAGGCACAGCAATTTTGCAGGTCATTACGGTTTTTGACACGTAATTATAGTGACAATATTAATTATTCAGTAATATAAAAGCTGTTAAAAAACAAGCGTTTAATTTGAAATTAGCGTTCAAACCAATTTACGAATTATTGAAAGCATAAACTACAAATTGTGTTTCAAGCCAAACATTAAAAATAAGATTAATAAAAAAAAAATAAGCTAGATTATTACATTCACGCAGATCACGCATCTGTGATCTTATCATAAAAATGGCCGTATTTAACATTCAAATACATTTGAACAATATGACATGGACATAAAAATGTAGTTTTTGGAATTTGTGGAAACACAGTTATATCTTATTTTAAGCTTTTGAGACTGGCAGTAGTAACATGGATACAACAGCCATTTTTAAAGTAGTTAAAACTAAGTTTTTTACAATATAGAAATTTCAAAAATTTGCAATAGTTACAAACGCAGCAATGTTTACCTTACAAGTAAATTATAACACCAATATTATAAAAATAGTTAAACAAATTGAAAATTAAAAAAAAACCGACTTTAATATGACTATGTAATTTATATTTTATTTATTTAATTGATTTAAATTGCTTCTTATCTAATTTTTTTAAATTAATTAAATAAATAAACATATATGTATAACACTAAAACTGGTTAAATTTGTTGCAGCTTTCTTGTTGCTTACTCTACATATTTTGTTTTATTAGTAAATCTTGGTTGCAATTGGGTATTTTTCAAACACAAACAAGAATTTTTGGGTTTTGACTGATTTATTTACTATTTTTGGTTCCGAGTTGCTATTACTATTTATAGAAAAAACCAAACTTTTACAACATTTTTTAAAGATATGGTCATAATATGGCTACAAATGCTGCACAACAAAACACTACTTAATAAATCTAAAAAGATGTTTTTGATAATTATTTGTTTACAATGAAAATCAACTTTTACAAAGTTTACCTAAAGTTATTAATTATACAAACATTTTAAACAATTCAAAATATTGCTAATTAAATTTTGTCAGATTATTTTAATCAATTTTAACCGGTCTAACCCTTCTCTTGTTATCACTCCTTTAACAAATATAAAAAAATTATTTTGAACAACTTCAAATCCGTTTACTTTTAAATGTATAATGATATAAATAAATAAATTTTTAATCTAATTGTAAAAAATATTTTGATAAAAAAATTTTTAAACGAGCGACATGTATTAGAAGCTATTTTGCTTCAAAGGCTTTGAGAAATATTATTTTCACATGTTTTAATGCATATAGGTCACTCAAAATAACATTTATCTATTTTAATAGATACAAATTGAGATAAAACGTGTATCACTGATTGGACAACAAAGTTATCACGTTAGCGTCTTTTGTCTCAAACATATATCAATGATATACAATGTCTATCTTTTTTAGTTACTACTAACAAATAGAATAAAAAAATTAATTCAAATCTAGTCTAACTAGATCTTTAAACAATAAGAAGAAGTTCATTCAAATCTGGTGCGAATTAGATAGAGTATTAAAAAATAAATTAAATTCTAGAAAATTTCATGTATTTCTCACAATCAGAATTAAACATGCAAATTTAGAAATACTAAAGTTTTAATTTAAAATACTTCCGTAGTTTAAAAAGTCTCATGACTCGGACACTTCAAAGCCATTTACTGTTATAATTTTGACAGAAAAAATTGTTTTCTAGGAAGTATTTGATATTTGTTTTTTTGTTGTTGTCTAGAGCATCTCTTGAAAGCTCAATGCAGTTTGCCTTTAAGCGTATTTTCTAGAAACTCTCTAAGATAGTTTTCTGGAAATTTAAACAAGTATTGATCTCTAGATGCACCCAGTACTTATTTTTCTGCTAGCTTTGAATGTTACCTCTTTATCTTAATTATAACTCTAACAGAAAAATGCAGTGTAACAATTAAATTTTCAGATTAATGTCAAAAAAGCTGTTAAAAAAATGTCAAAAGCGTTCGACAAGTGAGTAGAAAAAATTACGTGTTTCTAAATAATCTGTCGCAACCAATATTAAAAAAAAAATAAAAACAAAACTAGTTATTCAAAAACACAGTGTTTTGTACCCAAAAGATGTTCAAACGTACCTATCTTTTTATAGTACTACTAGCTGGCCCGGCGAACTTTGTTCCGCCTAAACAGAGATATTATTTTCAAAACTAATAAACCAAAATCTTTGAAAATTATACTAATATAATTGTCATTTTTTATCCTTATTCCACCCCTTTTCCTATTCTTTTCATTCAAATCCAGTCATCAGTTTGTAATTTTCCATACAAACTTTCACTCAACGTTGGTATATGGAAAGTTGTCTCATGCAAGACGATTAACATGTAAACGCACGGTCTGACTTTGGTCCATAGTAGAGGAGTGAATCGATTTATTGCAAAAAAAATTATTGCAAAAAACCCAAGTTTGGGAAAATTTCTTGAGCCACGTCAAATAAATTTTAATGTAAACGCTTTTTCGTGGTTGCGTCAAATTTCTTACGCTAGTTTAATTGAACTTATTTCATGCTATCCTTAAATACGACTATTACTTCAAAATATTTCAATGGTTCTGGATGTCTGGCGTCTACGTCATAAACGGTAATTTGCCGAGCCTCACCGAACGTTTCCGACATCGCAATTCCAATTTTGACTTTCACCTCTCTTTTAGAGGGTGGTTTCCGGAATAAAAAGTATTCTATGTCCATCTCCTGGCTCTAAGCTACCTCCTCACCAATTTTCAGCTATATCGGTAAAGCCGTTCTTGAGTTATAAATAGTGTAACTAACACGACTTTCTTTTATATATATATAGATTACTAAGCCTCTGCTGTCTGTTCGTCCATCTGTCACCACCTACATGTCTCAAAACCGTAATAAATTGTGTAATTTTTTATAATCTATATACAAACAAAAAATATGTCTTAGCAAGTGAGTAAGAGTAAAAAAGAGTATTAGCAAATTTCTGGCTGCGTTATATCATTATATCGCAGAGAATATTGACAAAACACTATATTTTCAATAATTTCAGAAAGTACTACAACATTGTGTTTATATTTTTTCAGTGGTTCTGAAAAAAATCGAGTGATAAGTAAGTTTTTTCAGCAAGTATTTAGGTTTAAAATGTCACAAAGAGCACATTTTGGGTATAAGAAGTATTTGATTTCAAATTAACATGGATTTAATGATTTTCTTAGTAAATATTAAAATAATTTATTGTGACAGCTTTTTATTATAGACGATAGTAATACTGATTTATTTAGTTATTATATGAATTTAAATGCCAGATTTTGTGTAATCAAAATTTACAATGTTATAAAAGTGAAATTCTAAAAAATAATTCTAGATTTATTTATTATTTTGATAATAAAACGTTTCCAAAATTAACTTTCACATAAATTTTGTTTTTTTAAAGATAATGATTTGGTAGTTTTGTAAAACAAAAAAAGATTTTGTTTTTTAGTCATTGCAAAAACAAAATTTAAAAAATTCTATACGATGGTTCAGCCCGGTATTTAAATGTATAGAATGAATGGAACGACTTACTACAAAAATAATAAATACGAAATATGTACATAGCGTTTAGATTACTGCAGATTTATGAAATGTCAATTTAAAAATAAATTCATTTCTAGGAATAGAAAAAAGTATCAAATACAACAATTTTCAGCAAATAGAAAACTTTGTGCTACGACATGAAGAAAATAGGATTTTTGTAGGCAACAAATGTCACCTATTGAAAATTGAAAAATTAAAAAAAATAGATTGATGATTTCTAAATTGCAATTGACTATTCTGGAATTTAATTGATACTTTTCGAAATACATTTACTAATCTGAACTTCTAAATTACAGTTACCTAACCTAAAATACAGTTGACGCTTTTTGAAATAATTAAATTGATCTTTGAATTACAATTGAGAAATGTGTCCGGTTTTTAATAAATAATGTTGTAAAATTTATTAATCGCAGTACATATCAAAGTCACAGTTCAAGAAAATAAGGTACCAGTCAAAAAAAAGACAATGTGGCTATTTATTATACCATAAGAAGCTTTAGGGAAATCATGTTTATATGATGAGTGATTACCTGCTGCAGGTAAAACATAATTAACCGTGACAATAAATGGTAGATGATAATTATCATATGATATTAGACTGTAATCAGATTCTAAAATTTGAATATTGCAGTTTGTAAAATAGAGATTAAAGATATTTTTGTTGATTAGATCTACAGATATTTAAATTTTTAAGATAAAACTTTAGCAATATTTATTTTTTAATTTTTTTAATCTAACCTTTATAACAAGATGCAATAGAAAAAACATAAAACGAGAATCTAGATAAAAGCAAAATACCGTTTTAGTGGCAAAATCAATCATTTTAAATTTCGATAGGTAGTGAAAGATGAGTGTATAATTATATATGGTGTGGTAAATTTATAATATTAACTTCCAACCTCCAAATGATTAGTTTATTGACCACCTTTCTCATCACACCTTATTATTAAAACTGCTCTTGTTATGCATTATGTAAATAATATTTTCCAGTGACTTCAACGCTTGGGTCAATGTAACACTAAACGAACTATGCCCAATCGTATCGGCAAAAAAGTAGTTAAACATGTTAATATAATATTTTTTCAAATTTGCCGCTTGTTATATGGTAAAAAAATTAATTTATACTCAAAAAAAATTGATTTTCGTACAGGCGACCACAAGAGTGGTACCGGGCGCTTTTGAAGTGGTAACCATACTTAAAACGGGTACTTTAAGAAGCAATTTTGATAACAATCTTTTACCATCGTCTAGATTTGTAGAATACCGCTCACAAAATAAAAACTAAAAAATTGTAGAAATTTGTAAAAGATTAGTGGCAAATGGTGCACTTTTTAAATATAAAAAAAAGCGTTTTTTTTTAAATTTTATGTATTAGCGGTTCTCAAACGGCTTAAGACAAAATTTTAATTTTAGTTTACTCTACAGGTATAGATTGTAAATAAAAAAAGGTTTACTACTATCTTTAGCATTATATAATATTGAACTGCTGTTATAAGGAACATTACCAAAGTTCAATTATGTGGTAGTTAAACACCAGGTTCAATTTGAAGTTTTTTTTTAAACACACATGTGCTAGTAATCAATTTTATTATTTTTTAATAAAAAAAATAATATTTTGCATCTCTTAGCTGTGAACATTTAAGTAAGAAACAACAATATCACTGTATTTGCTACAGTATAAACAAAATGGTAGTTTAACATGTCTTTTATATTCTCAAGTTCAAAAAAAAGATTTTAAAATTTTTCATCTGTAGTAACAATACGCATTATCTCAGTATGAAGCTTGAAATAATATTTGGCAATTGTAACTTTTTTTTATTATATAAAATAAAAAATTAGACGTTTAATCATATTTATTTACTAGGTTAAAAATGCAAATTATAATTAAAATAAAAGACAAAAATAAAACTAAATGAGCCAAAAATGTGAGAACATTTCAAGAATATTGAAAATACTAGTTAATTTTTTAAATATAAAAATATACAGAGTTGTATTAGAAGACCTATAGGCAAATTTATTTCGAGCTGCGTTTAGACGTTGTCAGGGTGGTACTCTTAGGTGGAACACGGTGTATGACATAATATGTATAATATGTATAATATGTATAATGTAACCAACCGCTTGAAATAATATTTGGCAATTGTATTTTTTTTTATTATATAAAGTAAAAAATTAGACGTTTAAACATATTTATTTAATAGGTTAAAAAACAAAATGCAAATTATAGTCAAAATAAAAGACAAAAATAAAACTAAATAAACCAAAAACATTTTAGGAATATTTAAAATACGATTTAATTTTTTTTATATAAAAATATACAAAGTTATATATAATGTAGTATTTGAGGTATATCATAAATATTGTAAAACAAAAGTATATTGTAAAATAAAAGACAAATTTATTTTTCTTTGATTGTAAATGTTCAATTTTTTAACTAAAATTTTTTGACATAATTAATTCATATTATTTTGGTTGACATAATCAAAACAGTGTCTAGATCATCTCACAGATTGACTTAATTTTGATAAATCTAAGTGTGTTATCAATTTTTCAATTTTTCCATACGGTATTTTTATCTAGCTTTTACCAATAAACGAAAATAGAAGTATGTACTCTTGCATCTGAAATAGTTTTATGTACTTTTAGATAACCTCATTTAATAAATTCGCTGAAAATATTTGGAGCCGCGTTTTGCAGCAGCTTTTTTTGTTTGGTAAAGCGACTGATTAATCTAATTTGACAGGATTTGACTTTATAAACTCATCATATAGGTTTTAAAAGAGATAGAAATCAGAATCGTCAATTCATAAAAGTCGATTCCAATAAAAACAAAATTCTCTAAAATTAACATCAAAATCGAACATATTGCGAAAAAATATGTAAGCAAGCATTTAAAACAAATATAGACGTTACGCAAGTAAGGTTAAAGTGTATTTTGTTGTAGACTTTTTTGGTACAATGCCCTCTTTGTATTTATAACTTCTTTCAGATTCACCCAAAAAAGTTTTTTTCAATTTTTAAATTATATTTAATCTTCCAATTCAGGAAATATCCAACATATTTGAAAGCTTTTTATTCCTCTTTTATCAACTTGAAAAACGCCGACAGAGTTGACAAAAGGGCGTTTAAAATAGATTTTCGACTGGAATGCAAATAGTGAGATTGCAATAAAAAAAATCTAATTAAAATTAGTAATGATTATTGGGTTTACTATTTATCTATTGCAAATATTAGGTTTAATTACGTTATGTATTTCCACTTAGTAAGCAAATTCGAATTTTATTGCAATGCATTATTTAGCTTCTAAATCAATTTGAGTATAAATTGATTAATTATTATTTATTTAGACTTAATTTATAGACTTAATTTATTTATACCCAGTGACTATAAGTGAATGAAAGTGGCAAGACTGAGTAAGTTGGTAGTGCAACCGTTCTGTGGTGCAAACTGTCAGTTTTTTCATTTAGGTTATGTCACAAAGTAAATAAACGGAAAGTAAAGACATTTTTGACATTTGCACATTGCGTGTGTCGTGGCAACGATGTTGCCAACTAAAGAATTCAAGTATCTTACCAGAGTAAGAAATAGTTATTTACATAAAAGTCAGGAAAATTTCACATTACTGAAGAGGAGCTAAATTGAAGCTCCGAGTCAAGTAAAAGATTTTACGTGTTTTGTATTAAATTTTTCCGGAAATCGTAAAAAAAGACGAAATTTACAAATTTTAGAATTTTTTTTACAAATTCTACAAAAATCAAGTTTGGCAATTTTGTTGGCAACTATAGTTACAAGAGTATCTTTTTTATTTTGCGTCTTGTAAAATTTTTACAGTACTAGTCCGGAAAACTCAATTTTCCTGCGCGTAAATAAGCAGGAAAATGTTTCCAAGACGATTTCCGGAAAATAATTTTTTAATCATTAAAAGTCACTCAATATTTATCGTTTTCTTTATATAATTAGTAGTTTATATAATGCTACAAAAATTAAGAAAAGCGACATTTGTTGTTGTTTAGGTAGGGAATATGCGTGTATCGATAACTGCCACTTGATTATTAAAAACACTACAATCTGCTCACTAAATTAGGTCCAATGTTCTGATGTGACAATTATTTGATAAAACCGTTTATAATAGTATGAATAATTTATTAGAAAAATGAATAATTCTGAAGATTTAGCAACTTTGTACTTATATTGTTTACAAATTTGAATTAATTTTTTTTATTTTAGCATAAACAAACTAAAAAAAAAACGAACAATTCTAGATCATTATGGTGTCTTATTGATTAAATAAAAATTGATATTGGAATTGTTACGAACTTTTAGATGAAATGAAATGTTTGGATTTTTGTCGTCTGAAAACTGCAATTGTTGGGTTGACGAACCAGTTGCAGATAACTGTATAATAAGAATGTTTTGAGCATCTTCAGGTTTTTTCGTCAAAAGCAAATTTGCAATTTTTAATTGTCTGAAGTACTAATACAACTTTTAACCACTTCAGTAGGTCACCACTCATCTAATTTTTTCAGATTAAATATATTGTCTTTATTATCATCAAATAATGTTGCAGCTGGTTGACGAAAGCAAGGGCTACTATAAAAAACAGTAGATGTCTAACTTAAAAAAAACTGCAATTTGCTTAAAAATTGCGCAATTATATTATGGCTACGGTTGCAAAAAATATTAGTACGTTTTTCTATTAGAAAAGACAAGAATAACTCTTTTTTTTTAAGTCATTTTTATAAGTTTTTATTTGAAAAATCTCTACAAACGCCAGAAATCGCATTGATGAAAGTTGCTTGAAATAAATAATATTGTAAAAAATGAAATGAAATTGAATGTGATGTGACTACATAGACAATAGTTTTTCAGTTTTGACTATGTTGGCAAAATAAACAAAAATTTTGAGCAGCATTCGTAGAAGTAGAACCATTTGACTGGCAGACATTTTGTAAAATTCAAAAGTAACTTATTGTATGTTTTTCTATTAAATAAACTATAGTAGCGGTGGCTACTACATTTTAATAGATCTACTCAGAATAGCAGAATTTATCTAAAAAAAAGGTTTTAAATATTTATTTTTAGATTTTCTTATACATACTTAAATCTTCATAATTTGAAGTTATTAAAACTTTTTCTAAAATTAATTATAACATTTGGTCCTATAATTTAGCCGTAAATGATGTGCTGTAAAATTAAAATTGTCACCATAGCCGACAGTACAATATTATTGACAAAATAATAATTGTTAAAATAATTTGTCTTTTTATTAATTGTTTTACCATGTTTCAAACAAAAAAAAAACACTGTTTTTTTCTCTTAAATAAATAATTATAGAATCAAATTTTATAATTAATTTTGAGAAAAGTCTTAATAATTTAGAATTTCTTAGGTTTAGGTTCAGGTATAATAATAGTTAATAAAAAAAAATTATTAATATAATATAATTTTTTAAGCAATTACAGAGTAAGGTTCAGAAGAAATAAAAAACTATGTAAGCATTTGCAAAAATTCTATATCATTTTTTGTAAATCTATGTTTTTATTTTCTATTACTTGACGACATTATGTAACATGTACTCATTTTATGTTTATTTATTCACTTGTATTGTATTCTGTATTTATTCGGAAAAGGAAATTTGTTTTCCGTTAAATAAATAAATAAATAAATAGATAAATAAATTTTTAAAGAAACAAAATATAATTTTTTTGTTGTCAACGCCAACTCACAACAATTACAATTATTATAGTAAACAATAAATTTAAGAAAAAAATAATTGTGTTTTATTAAAAAAATAACAAAGTTTATTTTGGCTCTCAAAAAATTAGTTAATAGGTTACAAACATCGACTTCAAAAACTATTAAAGTTTATCACAATTTATTCAAGTTGTATTTTAGATTGGAGACGTATAATAGTTTTTGACATGTATTAAATTAAAACAAACGGCCGTTGTACCTTCAGACAGTGTTTGGAAAACGGTAAACAGTTTCAAAAGTGAAATAGAGTTTACTGTAATGGTCTAATTATTTATATTTAAATTTTAAGAAATATAAACTATTAAAGTAGTCTAACTTTTACTGCTTTTAAGCTAACGTTTTGGCTATTTTGTAGATCGCTGATACTGGAATATATTAAACCAAACAAAACAATGACTTGATTGCGAATAATCTTGATTTAAAGCAGAGTTTATATTTATATTATTTCTGTATTTAAATAATTAATACAGCTAATTATACTTGATTTAATTTTAGCTTTTTCAGTCTCATTGAGAAGAAGAAAAAACCTCAAAACGTGTATAAGACTACTTTTGTTTCAAATAGGTTTGTTTTGATTATACTTTTTAGTTATTTTTTCTCTTCCGCAAGAGATTAAAACGGTTTGAATCACCAATCATCATGAATGAGTTTTAGTTTGGCGAATTATAGTGCACAGTTGTTCAATGTAAATCACTCATATTGTACTTTGTTAATGCTTGTTATTTTTTTTAACCTATATAAAAAATCATAAATGTTTGTTGTTTTTCTCAACTGTGTTCTAAAATTGACTAAAATATTTTTGTTTAAAATAACTTTCAAACTAAAGTTAAAACCTACAATTAAAATTGAAGAACACAAAAAAGAAAATTTTTTTCAAACTTCTCAAAAGACCGTCTCTAATAAAATCAATTAAATTTAAATTTGTTGACTTCGTCGACACACTTTCAAAACTTCGTCTTCAATCATTTTATGTTCAAAGTTAGAAAAATATCAAAAGTTTAGTGCATTAAAAGTTTTCAAATTTGACAGAACAAAAATTTACTTTTCTTATCGAATATTTAGAAGAAAAAAGACAGAAAATTTTTAATAAAGGGCAAAAGAGGAGAGGTTTCATCCTAATGCGATTAACGACAAATTTACCCCCGTAAGCAGACCGAGTTGTAGTAATCAAATTGTCGGAACCCTCCTTTTGATACCGATTAAAGCCCGAAATCGTTAATAAATTCCAATTAGGACTTGCTTTCACTGACCACTGCTCAAAAAATGCCTCATCGTAGCTGAACTAACAGTTTTAGCAGGTTTTTAAGAGGATCTCATATTACGAAAATAACTCATGAAAACGACTTGCGTTCAAACATCTGAAGTCTAAAGTTTCATAACTTTAAGGTTTAGCTATAAAAGGCTTGAAGGGCAGTTCTTATTGCTGCACAAATTCTACTTGATACTCTAATTCCTTATAGGACTATAAAAGTTTTATTGACTGAAATGCAATAATATAGCAAGATTTTGTTTGCTTTCAGTTTTTTGGCGCTTTCATAGGTCGCTTTTAAATTGGCTATTATCATATGCATGGGCTTATTATTAAAAAAAAATATCTCTTTATTTAAATTATCACATCAGATCTTTAAAATTTTATTTCATACACCTACAAAAATCACAATTTTTTTATGCCAACAAATTGTAACAAATGTCCAAAATAACATTAAGCTTTTGCTGTACAACTTTTTATGTTAATTGCTAATTATCAAAATGTTGTCAATAATTCTACATGTTTTTGTTCTGTTTCCTACTTGATTTTCTCACAAATGATAAAATGCGCGTTTTGATCTAATGCTGTTAATGGTTGCTATGCGTCGCTAACACGTTCCAAGAATAATGTTTGTTAAAATCGACATTTAGTCAACGACTCTAACAGGTCAAGATGTAACAAATTTGTCTTGAGAATTAAGTGTTACTGACAATAAACACAAACCATGTGTGAGAGTCTACAAATCTTTGTTTTGACTAAATTTGTTTTGACTTTGTAGCTTAGAGTAAATTTAATTTATTTGCTGAAACTATAATGGCCATAAGTCTTGTGTTCTTAGAAATCATCCGGCTGATAATTTATTTATTAAAGCTAGTTTTGTAATTTTTGATACCGAATTGTTATTTCTAATTTAAAGAATTCAAAGAATACACAACTCGTCTAAGAATGTAAAACATTTTGATTTTTTCCGCTTTGTATTTTTAGTTATGCTTGTCATGTATTAAATACCTGTTCTTTTCATTTGAGTTTCTTCAGTTATGAAGATATAGCTGTACGATTGTCAGGTCTGCTTTCCTTACCACAGAACTATTCTTAAATAATAAATTTGAGTAGGTATCTCTGACTATTTCATCTTAATAGGCAATAGAAGGCTTCTTATCTCTCATAAGGATCTTTTGAACGTGATCAAGCATCATACTTCTAATTATACGTTTAATTGCATCAACGGATTATGCAATTTATCCCAGCTTTAATATGGCATCGCTGCATAAATCTTCCGCCTAGCCTCTAGAGCACTTAAAAATAATTATAGAATAGATGAAGAAAATTCTACACAAAGTATTAATATCAGCATATTATATATATTCCTCAAGCTTTGCCTTAGTTGACACCTTGTCATTATCATGAATAATTAATTACCGCGGCAGCTTTTTCTATTGTTACAACTATTCATTATTTTTAATATTCCACGCTCGTTCTTGTAACGTTAGGCAAAATATGTTCATTTTTTAAACGCAGCTAATATAATTACTACTTTGTAGTTGAAGCAAATGTTAAGTGTATGTCAAATATAAGTTTTGCTCTAAAAATAATTAATGGGTCTCTGACACACCCAACGACCAGCATTTGCTCTATATATTCACATTCTTAAATCATATAGTCATATAATTTACTTTTCTTTGATAGTGTAGCATTTGAATTAAAACACACTAGTTGTACATAAAATATCATATAAGTGCATATTAATCATATTATATATCCGATAATTTTTTAAGTTTTTTTAAAAACATATTAATTAGTCTTTGAGTTTCGCTCCGACTAATTACTTATTTTTGAACTAATATTGCTCGAATGGAGCTCGTTTAGATAATTACAGGACATTTTCGAGATTTTGTGACAAACATTAATAATAATTCTGTAGAGTACTTTTATTATAGTAAAAACTACGATAAATGAAAACTTGCTCTCACAATTTTTTAGATGTATACAAGTTTTATAAATACTATTAAAATTAAATTTTACTTTAATGGCTCTTACATTGTGGTAGTTTGCTTAAAAAAAAGTTTGCGAACAGTCTGTGTACAGCAGCAGATAAACAATAACAAAAAATTACTTATTGTCTATAATATTAATTCATTTTTTGATAATAAGATCTAATCGCAAACTAAAAATTGCAAGAATTCTGACATAAACGGCTAATTTTTAGTGACACTAACTAGCAAAATTTAATGTATTTTGAAATTTATTTATAACCTATTAGTTAAAAGCGTTTTTCAGGTTTGAAGAATAAACGTAATCAAAAACGTTATTCTAAACATTCAAAAGGAGACATATTTGTCACCATAAAAAATGCGATTTCTTATTTAGACGTCGTGGTTATATTTTAAGCATTGTTTTTGTGTATGATATTTTTTTATGAGCATTTTAAACTGCAAAACTTTATTTTATTTCATAATTTTTTAGATCTTTACTTTTACAAATAACTTATTTTTAAATTTTAAAACAATTATTTTCTAATTTGGTTTCACTATACATTATTAACACCGTTTTACCGCTTGTTAAAAAAATTTCTTTCATTTAATCTCGAGAGTCGGTTCGGGATTATCATTTCTCTCAATACTTATTGAACGCAAGAAAAAACTTGATATTGTACTTTTAAGACTTAGAATTAGATTACAAATATTACCTAAATTGATTAAACTGCACTTTTTATGTCATATTTGTAAAAATTTTTCTTCATTTGCAACTTTAGAAAACTAAACTTCTAAAAATTACACTTTTGTGCTAATTAGCATGCGTATAGTTTTTATCTGATGCAAATAAAAATTCTTGTCAAACTACTTTTAAATTGTTTTCTTTCATGGCATGAGATATGTGAATTTTTCAAAAACAAGTCTGAGGTTAACATTATATTTTTAATAATATTATTAAATATTGTCTTAAAATTGAGCTAAAGATAAATGTTTTTTTTTGATTAGTTAATACACAGAAACTTACTTTTACGAAACGATATTATAGACATGCTTTGACGTTTGTTTGACATTTCTCGGAAAGCATACTATCATAGACAATAAAAATCTGTTAAGCTAAATTACACAGCAAGACTAGATTTAAATAATTTATAAACGCATGTTACAAGAAGATTTTTTTTCAGAGGTGTGTTTGAACACTAAAAGATCTCTAGAAAAAAAAGATTTATTCCTATATTTTCAGAATCCAAGAAGTTAAAGCAAGTCTTGCTATGGAATTTTAAACGTTTGTTAAGTTTTATTTAGTTTATACGCAGAAACGTACGATATTATGAAATAGTGTAAGCACAAAATACTGCGTATCAGTGTAAATTCAATGCTGTTAAATTCACTTGGGTTAATGCGAGATTATAAACATATTATTAACCTTATTACATTCATCAAAATGTTAAAAATACATAAAAAACTGTGCTTTTTTGTTTTTTTATTTTAAGCATTGTTTTTGTATATGATATATTTTTTTGAGCATTTTAAACTGCAAAACTTTATTTTATTTGATAATTTTCTAGATCTTTACTTTTACAAATAATTTATTTTTAATTTTGGAACGATTATTTTCTAATTTTGTTTTACTATACATTATTAACAGCGTTTTACCGCTTGCCAAAAAGATTTTTATCTAATCTCGAGAGTCGGTTCGGGATTATCGTTGCCTTTCTCTCAATAGTTTTTGAACGTAAGATAACCAAATAACTTGATATTGTACTTTTAAGACTTAGAATTAGGTATTACAAGTATTACCTAAATTGATTAAACTGCACTTTTTATGTCATATTTGTAACAATTTTTCCTCTTTGGAATTTTAGAAAACCAAAACGTTTAAAAATGATATTTTTCTTGCTAATTAGCATGCGTATAGTTTTCATCTGATGCATGTAAATAAAAATTCTTGTCAAACTATTTTTAGAAATTTTGTTTTCTGGCATGAGATATGTGGATTTTTCAAAAACAAGTCTTAGGTTAAAATCATATTTTTGCTAATATTACTTATTATTGTCTTAAAATTGAGCTAAAAATAAATGTTTTTTTTTTTGATTAGTTTATACACAGAAACTTACTTTTACGAAACGATATTATAGACAAGCTTTGTCGTTTGTTTGACATTTCTCGGAAAGCATACTATCATAGACAATAAAAATCTGTTAAGCTAAATTACACAGCAAGACTAGATTTAAATAATTTATAAACGCATGTTACACAGAATCCAAGAAGTTAAACAAGTCTTGCTATGAAGTTTTGAACGTTTGTTAAGTTTTTATTTAGTTTATACGCAGAAACGTACGATATTATCAAATAGTAGTGCTGCGTATCAGTGTAAATTTAATGCTGTTAAATTCACTTGGGGTTAATGCGAGATTATAAACATATTATTAACCTTATTACATTTATCAAAATGTTAAAAATACATAAAAAACTGTGCTCTTTTAGTTTTTTCAACGTTTTGTTTCTGATGCTAAATTTTTTTATGTGCATTTTTATTCTTTAATGTGTGTTTGTCAGTGAAAGATGGTAGAAAAATTAAAAGAAAACCAAAAGAGTTTTATGGAAATCAAGCCATAAATCTGTAGTTTTGTTAAATAAATCAGGAAATCAACATTTTATTGACCCAAAAACCAATGTAAACAATCTTCTATAAGCAAGAGGCTTCTCGCAGTATCCGACATAAAGTCAAGGGTTCATGAGATCGTTATCAATTCCTTGGTGTATTATTCAACACTAGAGTATCCGATAATAGCCATTGAATAAAATTACAAGTAAGTCGCGTATTATACTTGACTTGAATGTTCCATTGGAATTTAATTAATTTTTTTCTCTCATTTCTAGTCTAGTTAAATTCATGATATTTAATTCCAGTAGTGAGACGTAGACGTACATCTTGATTTATTCAATAATTCTATTGACGTGTAATTTGCAGGTTTCAGGTTTTATAATTTTCTCGCTTTCAATTTTTCTCCATTTCCATTCGCTATTCACTGAAAATTGTTAGCTTTCGTAATTTTGTCTTTTGTAAAGCCATTTGATTCTGGGTTAAAGATCAAAAAGCTAGAAAACAAAAACGTTTGATTCTTTGCCCAATAATAGAAGTATCAATTCGATTTCATTCCTATATTACTAGGACAAAACCAACCTGAAATGCTCAGACGGAACAAATACTTTTTATTACAATAACAAACAATTTTAACGATCTATTGACTTGTTGGTACATATTTGAAGAGATATATTGATTAATCTTGAAACAAAACAATATTGTTACATTTTTCTTAAAAAAATTACTTTAAAACCCACTCATTTGAAGGAAAACAGTAAGGAAGTCTTAGGCAAAGCTACTTGGCAAACATAAGTCCATAATAGCTATAAAATATAAACAAAAACAATTTTCTTAATTTTCCATATGTTATAATTAGCCGACTAATAATATAAATTCCTTTACGAAAGTTTTTTATGAGGTCAACTTTTTTGTTACATCAACAATAAAATTATATAGCTCATGAGACTTTCTAGCTTATGAGACGTAAAAACAAGAAAAAATGTAAAAATGTAGTAACTTTCTGGTAGAATAAAAAATGCTAAACCTTGTGGAAAAGATCATAAACTGCCAAAACACTTAACGTCTTTTCTTTAATCACAATTACAACAAACAAAAACTAGAAGTAATAATAAAAAACAATCTAACGTTGACACAAGAAAGTAAATTAATTTGTTAAAATTTAATTTTAGTTTTTATCTCAATAATTGAATTTTACTTTTTTGATTCTATCAAAACCTTTGTCGTTGAGAATCAACGAGCCAAAAAGTATTTTATCGCAAATGATGCTTCAAAATGCGGCTCAAGTTTGCAAGCTTTTGCAACAAAAACAGGTTAAACAAATTGGACCGTGTTGTAAATAATGGGTCTTATCCTTGTTGATTTTATGGCTATTTACTTCAATTACTCATAAAGTTTCTAATTTTAGACTTTTTGTAAAATATCAAAAAATTAATTATAGAATAATAGCCTTGCAGTCTGAAAAAATAATTATTGCTAATGGTTGGCGTTTAGTAAGTATTTAAATTTTCTTAAAGAAATGTAGCTAACATATAGCTTAGGGTGTGTCATTTTTGAGCAACTCTTTTTTTTCAACTAAAAAACAGGCTAAAAATTTTCAAGAAGGTGAAAAAAGAAGCCTCTAAAAATTTGAGCTCTTAATATTAATATTAAGTGGTGCCTGTTCCTAACTTTCCATTTCCCATTTAAATAACATGGAAAAAAAATTTTTCTTTTTTCTTATTTTTGTAGCTTGACATTTAAGCATTGTAAAAATGATCTGAAAAATTATTCAAGTAGGAAATTGAACGCTCTACAAAAAAGTTCTGATTTATTTTTTTTACAGAGTGAGCCGTTCTGCAGATATTCCAACTTAAAGTTGAAAATGTATGAAATTATGACTTTTATTGTATTAAACTAATACTGAGGACTTTTTTGATGTCTTAAAAATGATTTTTAATCAGTAAATTGGTTTTGATGCTCTAATGTTTTTAGAAAGCTAAAATAAAAAAAAATTTACGTCTTAGATATTATTTTATTATTTGATTAATTGTTAAACAAACGTAATTATGAATTAGGTTCAATAAAATTATTATTTTATAGATTATAAAAAAACTTTCCAACTATTAGAATATACTGAATCTTTAAAAATTAATAGAAATTATAATATTCTATCAGAATTAAATGATGTAACTATATTTGTTGAAGAGTTTTTTTATTACAATTTGGATATTTTCCTCGGTGCTCTTTAACCACTTGTAATAAATATTGAAATTGTTATCGACTTTAAAATAAAAAAATAATATTGTTCAGGTAAAATTATAAACAATAAAAAAAGATTAAAAATTAAATACAATAACAAATTAATTGTTCTATTTAATCTATAATTGAACAAATTTATTCAACACAAATAACTTCTATTGATAGTAGATAAAATAGAATATAAAAAAAAAAAAAAAATTGAGATGTGTTATTTTTTTTCTATACGAAAATAATTATTTTTTCTTAAAAATAATTTTTAAGACATCAAAAAAGTCCTCAGTATTAGTTTAATAAAAGTCATAATTTTATACATTTTCAACTTTAAGTTTGAATATCTTCAGAACGGCTCACTCTGTAAAAAAAATAAATCAGAACTTTTTTGTAGAGCGTTCAATTTCCTACTTGAATAATTTTTCAGATCATTTTTACAATGCTTAAATGTCAAGCTACAAAAATAAGAAAAAAGAAAAATTTTTTTTCCATGTTATTTAAATGGGAAATGGAAAGTTAGGAACAGGCACCACTTAATATTAATATTAAGAGCTCAAATTTTTAGAGGCTTCTTTTTTCACCTTCTTGAAAATTTTTAGCCTGTTTTTTAGTTGAAAAAAAAGAGTTGCTCAAAAATGACACACCCTAATATAGCTGTTATATAATTTTTTCGACTTGTTCATTTTTTGAAATTCTAATGAGTGTTTTTTTAAAAGTAGAGTTTCAAGTTCTAAATTATTCAAATTTTTGGCCTGCTTTCAGTAGTTTGAAACAACTATCAAATGCAGCAAGGTGGAGTTACAATTCAGCTTTCATCGTCTTTCAAAGACAAACTTTTTAGAAACAAAGAAGTTTTATATATAAATTATTCATAAAACTCTAGAGTTTACAGCTACCGCTTTAGAAATAACTTTTTAAACTAATGGACCTACAATTTGAAATAAACAGCTATTAGTTGTTTTGTGAAATTCTTATTGAGAACAAAGGTAACATAATTAATTTATGATTTTAGTCTATTATTAGCTTTTTGAAGATACAATGCAACCTTAGTAACCTTAGAGTGCTAGTGGGAAAAGACAGCTATAGTGCGTGCTAGCAAACGGATTTTACGTCAAGTATTATAAATTCCAGAAAGCTGATTTCCTTTTTATTATTGAAACGGCAAGAATGTTTGAACAACATAATTATTATTTCACATATCAGACATCAAAAATAACCTTACGAAAATATTAGTTTTTCTAAGTTAAGTAGATATTAAAGTCATATATAGGTGACTTATAGATAGGTGTCACAAAAAATAACAAATTTACATCCTAAATTTTTTTTTTCCCAAATATTTTTTTTATTAATCATTTTAAAAAATTAGAAACTTTTTATAGTTTTTATCTTAACACAAATGTTGATGCGGTTTTCTAGTTGATTAACAAAAAATATTAAGATATTTATTATTTTTTCAAAAACAGTATAAAGATGTACAGAACAATTTTTAATTAATTAGGCTAGTTATTCAAAAGTTACTCGACATAATTCTTGAAAACAAAATGTGTTGTTTCAAAACGTAAAGTCAAATTTTTTCAATAAAAGTATGTCTAAGGTAGCCATTTTATATCTGAGATATATGCCGTGCGCTTTATTTTGTGAAATCATCTTAGAAATAAGATCTTTATAAACTCGGATTTTTTAGAGATACACTGTATATTGTAGTACATATTTAGATACACTTTAATTAAAGCCAAGGTAGCCATTTTATATCACAGCATAAAGCGCACGGCATATATCTCAGATATAAAATGGCTACCTATGCTCTAATTAAAGTGTATCTAAATACTACAATATACAGTGTATCTCTAAAAAATCCAAGTTTATAAAGACTACACACTGAGCTGAAAATATGTCGTATAACCCTAATAATATCAAAACTGTCACTGTCAAATTTGTCTGTTAATTAAGATAACATTTTTTTTTGTAATTTTTATAGGGTTCAGTTTTCTACAAACGACAATGTATCATAAGCATGTTTTTGCATGAGAAAAACATGACTTATTGAAAAATATGTTTATGTAAATAGCGTGGTTGTAAAACTGGAATACGTAGTAGATATGTAATTTTTTTTATTAGTTTATTACTTATCATTTATTACTTTAGCAACTTACTAACAGACATAATTGCCAGTTTGTCAATTGTTTCAAAGCTATGTTGTTTTATTTAAAATATTTTTTAATAAAATGTAATCTTTAAGAAACGTTTTCTAATGATCATGCTTATGATACATTTTTTTTAGAAAAACATACTGTATAGAACTTAAAAAAAAACGTATAATTTCTTTGAAAAAAAATGGTAATGAGCGTCTTGGTGCTGTTAGAGATATACAACAATTTTCAGCTTAGTTTATATTTTTTTAATTTGATGTAGACAATATGCAAATCATCTTATTAATAGAAGCTCTATAAATTGATTTCTTTTACAGACATTCTGTATATATGTATCTATTTACAAACTTTTATTGCCGGCATTTTTTTTATTATTAAAAACTGAATAATTTTTTTTTCTGTGCTTTTAAAGGAGTAATCGGAAAAACAGACGGCAATTTTGTTTAATATACATATTTATAAGTTTAATAAAAAAAAATTAAATTCATACAATTTATTTACAGAAGATTTTTTTACTAGATATTCTTTTGGTGACAATGGAATTACTTCAGGAGCATACTCTTTCAAACGATTAAATAATGTTTAATATCAGTTTAGAATTGACGAAAAAATCTATAAGAAACATGAAAAAAGCATACATGAGAACTTATAATCTTTTTTTTGTTTAAATCTATTAAGGACTGATTAACAATTTGCCTAATTTTATAATTATTAAAGGGCTTAAAAATTTACTTAATTAATTATTTGAAAACATAGTGACTGATGTCAGACTCAACCATTTTGACGTTAAAATAATTAAGTAATACTCAATAGTAAATTTATTTGTTGCAACGCGGCGTGCTCTATTTATACAAGTAGTATTTGTTTTCCAATCTTGTGTCTCTAAGCTATTTTTGTTAAGTTCAGTACCGTTCTTCAATTTTGTTTTAAATCTGTAGAGATAAGTAGATTAAAATATTGTAAAATGTTGTAAAAATGCAAAAAAAACTCTAGAATTTTGTTTTTGATCTTGTTGTGATAATAATAATTATGTTAATTTATAAAATTATTATTTTAATGATACAAAAATTAAATTCAGTGCATACAAATTTTTTACATATTAAATTTATTATTTAGATTTGTTGTTATTTACTTATTAGTGGTGTTAATACAAAAATAAAAAACAAATATAAAACTACAAGCTTAAATTTTTTAGTAAAGCTACGGAATTACAATCAAGCGTTTTAATATCTTCCTTCAATATTCTTGACAATATAAAAACTGATTAATTTTGACTGTTCTTCTTGTTTCACATTACATTGTTATTAAAACCGTCAAATCGTGTCCTGAAGAAGAAAAATTTTTGCTAAAAATGTGATAATCTTAAAATAGATGCAGTGCTATAAATAGGGGTTGTAGATTATTAGTGTTCATTACTCACCTGTGAACTTATTACGTTTGTGGAATGTCCTGTCTATTTCGGTGGACCAATGAAGCGGTGAATATTTTGTTAATTTTAAAACGCTATTAAATGCGACACAGTTATGCAATTAGCCAAATGAGTGGTAAAATAAATCAAATAAATTGAAATAATTGTTGCTATAAAATCGTATCAAACGTAAATTATCTGTTAAGCTCCACCCTCCATGAGAAACGTCTAAAATTAAAGCTTCTCGTAAATTAGTTTTAGTGCTTGTTTTAGTAGTAAAAACTCTACGGATTAATGTTTACTGTTGAAATGTCACAATATATGTTACTTTTATTTCCACTTTAAAAAAAAATGAGTAGAATTGAAGCATTACTGTGTCTGGACCTTTTTTCTCTAGACTTTATTATTTTGATAAATATCTGAAAAGCTACAAATAAAGTAGTTTATTTAATTTAGTTAACTATGTTCTCAAATCCAGAACAAAATCTTCAAAATAAGCAAAAACAAGCCCTTTGCGAAAAATGTTAAAAAAACTGATTAGAGCAAAGCTATCAAAAATAGTATTTTTGTAAACCAATGTACAGACATATTAAGCTAATGCGCTATTGTTTTTATTTTTACACATGTTTAATTATTTTGATAATTCTTGAATGTCAGTATTTTATCTTTTTTTTATTGAAATAGTATCAATAATACTCCCATCTTACAAATTAACGCATAGTGTTGGACGTCGTGATCTATTTAGCATTGCCTATTGAATTTTATATTGTTTTAGATGACAAAAAACAATAGAACATACCAAGAATTTGTCAAAAAAAAATTATAAATATGTTTTTCATAGTCTTAGACATCACTTAGACACCAAAAAGCGAAATACAGTTTTTCAAATTTCAGTACTAAATAAGCTTGTTCATGTTTTCAATTTGGAAACTTTTATCTATATATATACTAGCTGACCCGGCGAACTTCGTACCGCCTAACAGTCAATGAATGTCGTGTTACTTTTTAGCTGAACTAATTTAGGATTTGATGAACGTAAAACAATGATACAAAATAATATATTTATATAGATAGAAACAAAAAAGTATTTTATTATGATGAATGATGATGAAAACATACATACAGAATGAGAATAAAAATAAAAAAAAATAAAAAATAATAATTAAGTACTTCAAACTCATGTCAGAAAAAAATGATTGAAAACTATGTTGTGCAGATTGGGAAAAAAAATAAAACTCGGATTAATTTATTAATAGGATTTTCATTCAAGCACTTTGTGGTAAACAACATTGGTGTTGTAACAAACACGACTTTCTTATATATATATATATATATATATATATATATATATATATATATATATATATATATATAATATATATATATATACATATATATAATATATATACACATTTTAAATGCGCTAATTGACAGTGAGAAAAGGAAGAAGGAAACACATATCATGTCTTATTTTAAGAAACTGTAAATATTTAATTTTAACTTAATTCCTTAAAATAATAATAATAATAATAATAATAATAATAAACTAAATATGTTTAAAATATTATAAATAAACAAACGTTTTCCGATACCTTGTAAATATAATGTTCAACAGATGTCGCACTCTTTGCAATTTGTTTGAATAGGATCCAATGAAATGGTAGATATGTACAAAGGTACATAATATGTCGAACTCATGTGCTGAAATAGCGCCATCGCTACACCAGCACACCATGTAATAGAATTAAGTAATCCAAACATATACTGTAACATTATTGAAATGAATAAATTGATTTGAATTGAATTTGAATAATATGTCGATAATAAAGATCATTAAATTGCAGGAGCACCAACATAAATTTCACCAATCAGGTGTTATTATTTATAAATTCAAAACTTAAAGTGGTTAAACTTTTAACTGTCAGATTATTGTCGATTAGAATTTGAGAAAAAAAAGCATAAAAACTTTTTCTTCGTTGTTCCGAGAATTTTCTCAAATAAAAAGGGTTTGTAAAAATTCGAAGAAATATTAATATAGAAATCAAACTGTAAATTTTCAGATAAAATGTCGACACAGCGGAAAAAAGATACTCCAAATATGGGGGCCAACTACTTTGCACCTATACCTTCAACACAGAAAAAGGTTAGAAAGACTCGAATTGTTCCAAAAAGCGCAGGCAAGCTAACAGGGAGCGTTCGAAAAGTTCGACGAACTGAAGATATGTTGTTTTGGGATGTTGAACCGTTTTTGAGCCCTGAAATTCAGGTTCCAAAATCTGCGCCTTCGAAGAAAAGTGTGAAATCAGATGACACTGCTAGTGCAAATCTGGACATTTTATTAAAAGATTGTGACTCCTCAAAGCATAATGCTCAAGACATGTCGAAAAGTAATTCAAGAAAAATCCTGAAAGCCAAAAGGCGTTTGAAGCACAAGACTATAGATAATGAAGTTGATGATTTATAATTACACATTCCAATTCATCAAATAAGAAATATGAATGCCAATGTTAATAAAAAAGTTGACAAAATGTTTACTCCAATATTAACTCAAAAACAAAAAGTATTAAAATTTTCCTTTGATTTATCCGTGGATCGAAGTTTAAGAAATCGACGGCTTTCTAATGTGTGGATAGTGACGGATTTTTTAGGTAATACACCTGTTCCGTGGAAAAACAGCAAAACAACTAAATCTCCGGAAAGCAATGTTATGACCAACAATATTTCAAGGTCAACTAAGAACGCAGATAGTTTTAATGTTTCTCCTTCAAAAAGCGAAGGAGCAACAATGGTCTTCGATTGTTCAACAGAGCAGATTAAGCCATCACTAACTGACAGTGTTACAAACTCAGAAACTAAGCGAAGCACGTTTGAATTAGAACAAACAGTTTATAATGTTTCTTTATTAAAAGATCAAGGCTGCAATGATTCTTTCAACATGAATAACTTTTCCAACAATAGTTTCCAATTAAGTGGTTGCAATTTTTTAAACGTTTCTACTCCTTTGAGAGTTAGTCGTGGGATGAAGCCAGTACGCGTAAGTGTTTCAACACTATTTGGAAGAAGTACTCCAGCAGTACAGGATTCAGCAAGTAAGAATTTGAGAAAAAATAAACCTGTTTCTAGGGTCAAAATGCCAAACTTTGCAGCAATTCACGCGAAAGCACTTCAACGCATGGAAAATATTTCTGATTATAAAAAACGTAAAGAGACTCGAGCGCAAATGTTGTTATCAGGTAAAAAATCCTTAAATGTCAAAACTCCAAACACCAAGTGTAAGAAGCAAGTCAGATTTGCTTCTAATATTATAGATAAAAAGAAATCGCCAACATATTTACCTTTACCAGCAACACCTATGCCGATAAAACAAAAGAACGACAGCATTACTTCTGTCCGTGACGTAAAGAGACCTAAAGCATTGTTAAATAATCTGTTTACAAGTGAAAATCATAATAAAGAAAATCAAGTTTTTAAAGAAGAAAATAAATTAAACAATAAGAATTCCTCAACAACAAAAATAGTCTTGCAAGAGAAGATTTTTAATTTATCTAATTCCTCGAAAACAAACTCCCGGTTTATTAGTTTTCCAAGGCTACCTAATGCTAAAATTACCAAACCTGTGAAGAAGGCAGTTCCTAAAAAGGATTATATGAAAAAGGAAGAAATTAAGACCATGGTTGCCTCAAAATGTAACGGAAAGCTAAATTCAGATCTGAAAACTAAGAAACGCTCTGAATTCGCAGGTGTGCGATCTAATAGAAGGTTCGATTTACTCATGAAAATGAGAAATAAGGATGTGTAGTGTCTTTTTTTACATTGTAATTGTATTTTATTGTTTAGCATGCAATGATGTGTTGTAAATGCTGTTTTATATATTACTAGCAGCCCGTCCCGGCTTCGCACGGAGTAGACAATTATTTATTTTTGGAAATTTGCCCCTCCAGTGCCCCCTCCTCCTCGCCCGCCGCAATGCCCGGCGCGCTTTTCAGACTGCATCGCAAACAACGGCCACGGCGCTATGGCGGTTTTGTTTACTGTTTGAATTTTTTAATTCGTAATATCTTTTGAATGGAAAGTCCAATTTAAATAATTTAAAAACTATTTTATAGGTAGTTAAATGGTCTTGACCATAAAATAATTTATTTGGATAAACACATAAATAGCATGGTTTGAATTTGGTTAGAATTTTCATTAATGTTTAAAATGAAAAAAGTTGTTGTAGCGACATAACTACAATAGTTGGACATAGGCTACCCCGGAGTTTTTTGTAGACATTATGATGTTCTTCAATATTGTTGTACATTATTTTGTTCTATCGCTAATAGTTTCGGCAGCGCATTCGACGAAAGACATTTTAAGACTCATTTTTCTACACCTTCGGTTACATTGTTCAAATTTTACCAAGGATTCCTAATTTTTTTCAAAATGAAATGTAGCCTATGTCAAATTGGAAGAATGTAGCATTCTATTGGTGAAAGAATTTTTTAAATCGGCCCAGTACTTTTTGAGCCTATTCATACAAAAATAGGTACAAATCTTTTCTCTTTATAATATTAGTGTAGATATATACATATATAATTATATCTATAAAAGAACTAGTGTTTAGTTTTTAAAGGTTGGTATAGCATAACTGTCATAATTGCGTCAAATGTCAATGTTATTATAAATAATTTAAATTTTTTACTCATTAATACTGTTATATATTTGAAAGAAAATACGTATTTATCTTAAACTATAAGGTTGAATGGTTTAAATTAGAACACAAAGTGGCTTCAAATATTTTTTTGTTACATTCGAGGATCTTGCTACATTCAGAATTGTTAAGCTATTTTGAGTTTACCAAGTAAGAAATTTTCACTTGTTGCCTCGACTAGTTTCCAGATTTTGAATAGGGTACATAATTTCTGTTCATCCCTATTCTAATAATTTCTTGTTAAAAATTAAACAAATAATGACAAACAAAAGTTTAAAACTTTTAAATTGAATGGCTTGTTGCTGCTACCAACCGTTAACAACAAAATTTTCCAGAGCTTAAAAATATTCTGTTTTATTCAAAACAAAAAAAAAGACGTAAATTGGGAAAAATAGCCTGAAGAATACGTTTTATAAGGAATATTGGTGCATGTATTTTACAAAAAACTTGTCTGTGGCTTGTTTTCTATTCTGAGAGCTATGATTCAAATCAACCCCTAAAAACTAGTTCTTTAATATACTATAGAAATGAAGTAATAGTATTATTTCAAAAATAAAAACTTTATGTTTATGTGTTTATTCAAGCAGCATTAAAACTTCTCAAACTGTCAAACTTTTAGATACATTAACCATTAAAGATTGTACACGACTATTTATGTTTGACTGCTTATTAAATTCAACTAAAGCTGTTTTACTCAATAATTATCTTGTACTTTATTTATTCCTTTAGTATTTCAGGTAAAAGTTCAATACTTTAAATGTTATTTATTTTATTGTCATTTTTAATTCGAATCGTCACTTCTATTTAGAAAATTATTTTCAGCACGTCAACTTTACAATTACCGCTTATGACATCTAATTAAAAACGTCTTTCGATAACACTTTTTGTTTCTGCTGTTGATGAAGTGCTGCTTTTTCCGTCATGTGTTATTTTTTTTAAATAAAATAAAATAAAATCTTAAATAAAATAAAAAAGTCTTTAATAAAATAAAATCTGATAAGACAAAATTACAAAATTTTTAACTGTTTGGATGTTGTAAGAACAACTCGGAAGCATTTCTACTAATTTTTGTTTAGCAAAAATTTTGAGTTAAGCATCTTTTGTAATTGCCATCTTGAATTTATTTATGAAGCTTGACAATTGTACGTTTGATAAATAAACAATTAACAACATCCATCTAATAAGTGCTTCAGAAATAATCTTATTATAAGTCAACTAGATCTTATTTTTATTATCAAAGACATGAATTTTAAGTCTAATATTTTTGTCTCAAGCAATTTTAATTGTTGAAATCTAAAAATTTATATTCAAAGATTAATCTAATTCTAATCAGAATGCGAATTTTTAAATTCAACTCGTTATTACACAAATTTTTCGCAAAATTATAGTTATATACTAGATTATATAATCTTAAATTGACTATCTGAGACTAAGAAAAAATTAAAATTTATTAAATAAAACTTATAATGACTAAACTAAACTTACTTAATACATATTTAATAATTTTTAAACAGCTTGTTCAAATTAATTCCAGCTATGTATGTACAAATTAAGCTGAAAGCTTCTATTATGCTAAATTAAATAAAAAGAACTAATAGCAGTTAGTGTCCAAAAACTAATTCAAGATCAACCAGCTTGTAACAGTTTATGTTAAAACCGTTTTAGACTAAGTAAACACCTGTCGAGCTAAAATACTCTATAAGACTAAATAAAAATCTAACAAGAAACTAAACACAGTTAGTGTTTATAAAACCAGCTTTAACTAGATTATGTAATCTTAAATAGACTTTAAAACATAAAATTAATTAAATTAAACTTATAATATCTAAACTAAAATAGCTTGTTGAAATTAATTTCAACTAAATATTTATTAAGCTGGAAGGTTCTATTATGCTAAACTAAATAAAAAAACATAACGCAGTTAATGTCAAAAAATAGCTTTAACTAAATTATGTGAGTAAAATTAATATAATGCAAATTAATAGTTTAAAGCGTCACAACACTAAAGTTAATTAAATTGAAACCGACAATTGAGTCAAAATAAACCTAAACTAATTCAAGTTCAACTAGCTTGTAATAGTTTATGTTAAAACTATTTTAGGATAACTAAATACATATTTAGCTAAAAGATTCCATTATTCTAAATAGAAATATAACAAGAAACTAATCACAGTTAGTGGTAAGAAACTAGCTTTAACTATTGACTTTAACTAAATTATGTAATCCTTAATTGACTGTCTAAGACTAAAAAAAAATTAGCACAATTAAATTAAACTTATAATGATCGAATTATTCTTAGTTAGTACAAATTGAATGTTTCTAAAATAGCTTGCTGAAATTAATTTTAACTATTAAAGCGTCACAAGATTAAATTAATTAAATTAAAACTAACAATTAATCAAAAATACGCTTAAACTAGTTCAAGTTCAAGTAACTTGTAATAGTTTATGTTAAAATTATTTTAGTCTAACAAACCTATATTAAGCTTAAATACTCTATTATGCTATAAAAGAGTAAGATATAACAAAGAACTAACTAAACACAGTTAGCGGTCAGAAACTAGCTTTATCTAAATTATGTAATCTTAAATTGACTGTCTAAAATTTAAAAAAATTAAGAACAATTAAATTAAACCTAGAATGACTAAGCTAAACTTAATTAAAGCAAATTTAACAATTCTAAAACAACTGGTTTTAATAATATTACTACTGAAAGCTTCTACTATGCTAAATTAAATAAAAAAAAACTAGACGCTGTTAGTGTTTAAAAAGTAGCTTAAGTTGAATTATGTAAGTAAGCTTAGCAGTCTAGTAAAGCGTCACAATATTTAAGTTAATTAAATCATAAAAACTAGCATTTTTACTATCAACGTCGTTAAAAATTGATAATAGTTAAATCCACTTAAAACTCATCAAGTCATAAAATGCTTGTTAATAATTAAATATTTGATGACAATTAGTTAATTAGAGATTTGATTTGCATTTGTGCAAAATTAGTTTGTTCTAAAAATACTTTTAAGTAAATCTGAACTTTAAGCTAATTTCATAAACACTATTTTAAATCAATTTGCAAAATACCATCATGCGATTCCTTTAGATGTAACCGTGGAATAACCCAATAGCCACAAATTTCAATTTTTAGTGAATTTGTATGTTAATAATTTTTGCTTAATCTTCGGCGGCCATCAATGATTCGAAAATCGTGTTATATGGTATGGAAGGTTACGATGTTAATATCGTGTTGTGAATAATGTAAAAATTTTACGCAATTTATATGAAAATTTAGTTCGAAAAAACCGTTTTTGGATGTGTTTTACCATTTTAACGTTTCACTGAGAATTTATCTAATCAATTTTCGGTTTAAATGATTCTTAAATTTCAGGTTGTAATGCATCGGTGGCTTTGAGATTTTGGGTTAATTGAACAAGTTTATCTTTGAGAATATTTTGTACAATAATATTAGGATAATTAACAATTTTTTCCATAAAGTCAATTAAATTTCATTAGTAAAATGTTAGATAGTAGCAGACATGACGACACTTTTGTCTCGCCTAGACAGTAATTACTCCACATCAGAAGTCTGTAATTATTAGAAAAACTATTTATGTAATTGCACTTATCAAATTGATAATAAGCGGTAGACGGCTCAGACCGGAATGTTTAGATGAACTTACAAAAGTAGAAGTTTATAAAACGGTATTTTAAATAGCTTTGTTTGAGTTTAGCGGCGTTTTGTTTATTGTATGCATTGGCAATTTGGCGTAACGTTTGTGTGCAATTTCAATAATGTTATTGTTACAGAGTTTAAACGCAGTTTCTCTGATGAAACATCACTTTCCATGTGTTTCCAATGCAAAAATGCAAAAAAATTCAAATCCATTGCAGAATTTATAGCAAAAAATGTCGTTTTTTGAAAATTCTATCTAAAGAAAATAGATTAAATGCGTTCTATGTACAAATAACCAATCAAAATATAACCTCTATCACAAAATTATCTACTAAAATATTTTACCTGTAATGACTATTATTCATTCTCTAAAGAAATATTAAAGCTCATGCTTCTAATACAAAGCTGGATTCACACTGCTTAAATTGACCCGTTTCAAGCGATAAAATTAAAATCTGCAGTCAATAAATTAGCTTTTTTTTGCTTCAATAAGAAAATAAACTTCCACAGAAATATATTTGTGCAGCGATGCAAAAATGACTTTGAGATGCCGCAATGTGTGGGCAGCCATTAATGACAAGCGACGGAAGCATGCTGAACAAAGCTTGTACATTATTCGCACGTGTATCTTTTTTTTCAAATCAAATGCTAAATAATGGATGATAATGACAAATAATTTTGTGTTCACTATTTAACACAGTTTTACCACATTTTAAGATGTTTTGTTCTGTTAACTTTGAAAGCTATTTCGACTACAATGTAGTCACAAACAAAAAGTAAATAACAATTACTGACATGATTATGCCCTAGAGTTTTGGGTGTATATTTCACTTTACCAGCTGATTCCAATTTTTTTTTTTTAAATAAAATTAATATGATAATTTGAAAGTAATCAATAGCAACTGATCTTGTCTTTGAGATAATCTTATTCCTATGGATTGCTAATCAACGAATATTGTGACGAAAAATTTAAGTCAACTTTTTTTATCTGTCTAGTCTACATCTTAAATCTACATCTGGAAATAATGTCATATTATTTGACAGCTATTAAACCAAAATTAAACTATTACAATTTTTAAGATTTTGACTAACTGTTTTTACCTTCTATTGAAAGCTTTGTAATTAGAGCGCAAAAGCAATAAAAAAAGGTTTTAAAGTAAAGATTGTTTTGATATAATTTTTCTATCAATTCTAAAAAATATTGGTAAAAAAGTTCTATCAATAAACTTTGATTGATATAAGCCTTTACACTTTGTTTTATTAAAATATCAGCCGTCTAGAGATATCAATACATTGAGTTCTAAACTCTTTTCTTTTAACTGTTACTTGAACATCTCAGTCAGAGTGTTAGCAACGTCAACATAAATTTAGCTACAAAAAAGTCTGAGTAACATACTACACTTTATTCTATATTTGGAAACAAAAATGCACTTGTTGTAAATAATATGTTAACCAATTTATTTATTACCACAGAATCGCTAAATAAATTGCGCACCTTCAATAACCAACTGTAGTGTATGCTGAATAGAATGATCGATAAACCGTTTCAGGTTAAAGGATACTTTAAGGCGAGTTGTAATAAATAAATATCCTTTAATTGAATAATATAAAAATTCTCCTCGTATTAGAATGAAATCCAAAAAAGTTTGGTAAGAGTTGACAAAAAATAGCATTCTTTAAAACTTATATGTCAAATTAACTTCAAATGTCAAAATAATTACTAAATTTTTTAATTTTTTTGTATTTTCGAATTTAAAATAGTTTTCTCAAAAAAAATAAAATTTTTTTAATGGAAACTTATTTTCGCTCCGACCACCGAGTTAATCGTGAATGAGAATACTCAATTGAAGCTTGTTTTCAAAAATTTTGCTAAACGGTTATTCGAACATATCTACATCTTAGAGATGCTTCAAAAAGTAGGAGTAGGGGCAGCTATTTCAAAGCGCAGAATTAATAAGCCAATCTTTTTTTAATAAAACAATAATGGCTGCAAGATACCAAGAGGAGATTTTACAGTCATTCTCTGCACAGCTTCTTGACGATAAAATTGTGAACGAGTACTTTCAGCAAGACGGTGCCACTCTACATACCATTTAAATTTCAATTAATAAACTTTGCTTGATATAAGCTTTTACACTTTGTTTTATTAAAATATCAGCCGTCTAGAGATATTAATACATTGAGTTTTAGATTATTTTCTATTAACTGTTACTTGAACATTTAGGCTGTTCTTGTTTATTATCTGTGAGTGTCAGCAACGCCAACATAAATTTAGCACAAAAAAGTCTGAATAACATACTACACTTTATTCTATGTTTGGAAAAAAATTGCACTTATTTGTTGTAAATAACCAATGTTAACCAATTTACTTATTACCACAGAATCGTTAAATAAATTGCGCACCTTCAACGGCCAACTGTAGTGTATGTTGAATAGAATGGTCGGTAAACCGTTTTAGGTTAAAGGATACTTTAAGGCGAGTTGTAATAAATAAATATCCTTTAATTGAATAATATAAAAAATCTCATCGTATTGGTATTATATTATGTATAATAAAATCCAAAAAAATTTTGGTAAGTCACATGTCAAATTAACTTCAAATGTCAAAATAATTACTAAACTTTTTTATTTTTTTGTTTTCAAATTTAAAATAATTTTCTCAAAAAAAATAAAAAAAATTGTAATGGAAACTTATTTTCGCTCCAACCACCGAGTTGATCGTGAATGAGAATACTCAATTCAAGCTTGTTTTCAAGTCGAGATGTGTTTTGAAGAATCAATATGAGTAAAAAAGAAATAATACAACAATACGAAATAAAAAGGCAACAAATAAAACAAAGAGAAATGATAGAAGAAGAAAAGAAAAAGAGATACAGAAAAATTTCAAAACTAAAATTTATAAAAATAATGTCGTCAAATCAAAACTTTTAATGTATTTCCCCAAAACAAAAATAGTTTTTTTATCACAAACAAAATTCTATTTTTAAACCTTACAGTCATTGCTAATTTAATAGATAACAGTTTTTTTATCTTTCTCGCATATACCAATTTTGCGTATTTAATCTATTGACAGTTGTTTTAGAATAATTTTCTTTTAAATTTCATTATTATTATTATTTTTGCTATAAATATTACCAATTGTGTGGTAATAGTTTATTTTCTGGGAAGAACCTTGCTGGCAAGGTTTTGACGTACTTCAACTTATTTTGATGTATATAAAATTCAATTAACTGTAATATCAGTAGATCTCAGTCTCGATTAAGATAATGTTTTGATTGATGATCTGTGGTTTTTGAGCATTTTTGATAATTTTTTGTTTACAACATTTTTAAGCATCTAAATGCGATTTTTTCATTGGTCTAAGACTTTTATCTATGATATGCCTTCTTTGGTTTCTACCACCACATAAAAACATACGATGTCTTGAGATTTGCGAAAGAGTTCCCATAAAAGCCAAACATGTCTGAGCTTCATCTCAGTGTTTTGAAGTCGATAAACGACGTTTTGATTATTTGTTATAAGCTTTATTTCTTTATTAAAGTCATTTTTTTTGTTTGTTATACCACTACAAGTGTTTTCAAGTGCTTTTAAGTTAATCTCATTAACGTGTTAAATAATTGATTCATTAAATTAAAAGAGATTAAGTTTAGATGTCAAATTAATAACTGTCTTTTATATTCGATGGTTAAGATACGTTTGCAATTCAAAGTTAAATATGCATGGCTATTTTTGACGCCAAATTTAGAGAAACACTCGTGACATTGTTGTAAAACAATATAACTGTTTTAGGACTTATACGTTTATATAAAAACCAAAAAATTGGAGAAAAAACTGTTTCAAGTTTGTATTTGTTGAAGAAACCACAAAGTCATTGTTTCCTCACATATGTTGATCTATTGGAAAAGCGTTCGTTTGAGTGGCAGCGTGAACAAGTCTTTTCTATATCAATTTGACAATTTCTTTCATCTTCGGTTTTATCTCTCGACATGATGAAAAAAAGACTCTCATATAATAACAAAATGACTTTCTTACAAGATTTTTTTGTGGAAGCTACCATTCAATAGATTATTGAGGCCAATTTTGATTAATACTGTTTGTTCTTGTACATTGTAATTCCATTCTGATGCTTTTCAAGCTCTTGTAACTCTAATCGTTTCTGTTTAATAAATACACATGATTTATTATACTCGAATTTCCCGAAAACTTAATGTTCTCGAACTGGCTCTAGCATAGGCGTAGCATATTATGAGCGGAAAACAAATTTAATGCTCTAAACTTCAATTAATAATAAAGTTCTAAACGTCTAAATTTTACATTAATTAGGCTCATTCAATAGTAACAGCCAGATTTCTATAATACTTGAACACTAACATTAAATTTACACATTCTAAACTTTGATTCAAATTACAAAACTTAGCAGTGCTTGTTAATACAAAGCTCATATTATTATAGCACTCTAGCATTTTACACATTGTCACAGTCTAAACTTATAGAAGTAATATTTCTACCTGAAATCCAATAAAAATAAAGACCACTAAATTTAAGTGAGCTTTTTATATATTTTATTTACAATGGTGCTTTTATGTTCTTAGCAACCTGTTGCGAAACGATGCAACAGTTTGGATGTACCTTTACCTAGCTGACACATTTTATAAATTACACATTTCTAGACTTAAACTTGCAATAGTTGTTCAAATAAAACAAATTATTAAGTTCTTGTAGTGGTTTTTGACTATTTACTAAACGTATTATCAAGCAAAACTTTGCCACAAAAGTGACAAACAAGTGTTAAAGTTAAAGTTGCTTTAAATTTAATAAAATGCTAATGTTTAGGAAGATTTCTTGTATTGACAACTGGTTGCAATTAAATTCATAATAATTTACAGTGGCATTTTAGTCGATATTGGTTATTAAAATATAGTAAAGTAAAGAACCAACGACAACAAAAAGGGTTTCAAGTTTCAACGCTTACTTGTTTCAAATAAATTTTTCTATTAGTCAAATAATAAAATTGCTAAAAGTTTGTAAATTTACAATGTAGCTTTAGGAAATAAGCAACAGATAAAAGTTTATTATTACTATTTAAGAAGATAAAAAAAATTGACTGAGTATATGAGAGAAAATATGCAGGAAGAAAACTGGAAAGAAAAATTTTTTGAGAGAAATAAACTGAGTGGGAGGAAAGTAGAGAATAAAAGATGTAGAAATTAAAGAAGGTAAATATGCAAGAAAGGAAAAGAAGACTGAAAAAGAAAAAATATAATAAAGAACACGCAAGGTGGTGTACTAAACGGGTACCAAAACATTTGAAAAGAAAAACATAAAAGAATACTATTTTGTACATATCTCCCAATACATAGTAATGGAAGAATGTGAACGAGAAAAAACAAGAGTGGAATTGGGCAAAAGAGCATGTAAGTTTGAAGAAGAAAAAACTAAAAAAAAAGATAAAATAACATTGACTGAATATATGAGAGAAAATATGCAAGAAGAAAACTGGAAAGAAAAATTTTTTGAGAGAAATAAACTGAGTGGGAGGGAAGTAGAGAATAAAAGATGTAGAAATTAAAGAAAGTGAATATGCAAGAAAGGAAAAAAAAGACTGAAAAAGAAAAAATATGATAAAGAACACGCAAGGTGGTGGACAAAATACTTGAAGAAAAAAAAAACAAAAAAGAATATCTTTTTAAGGTTCTGGAGTGGAAATGAAGCAAATAAAAACACATATTTGTTCTTTTCTTGGAAAAAAGAAGAGCGATTGTAAGTGATGTGCTAAGAAAAAAGAGTTATCTGAAGAATTGTAAGGAGCTGAAAGAGACAGAACGAGAGTTAGAAGATTATAGAATAAAGACGAATAATAAATTGCATAGATGAGAAAGATGCTAAAAAAACCAATGTAAATAAAATTGTATAAATGTGTATTTAAGATTGTAAACTAGAAATAACAGACAATAAAGTTATTATTATTATTATTTTAAACAATAAAATATAATTACATATGATATACAATTTGTACTGTGTATAATATTTGCATACAGTAAATAGTTTGCAAAAATTGAAATTATGTTGCGATGCAAATAAGACTTTGACGCAAACTGTTATTGCCCATCAAGTTTTGTTTTTTCTAATTTGTAACTATATTTGTTTAGCGGCTTAATATCTTTTAAAACGCGCTCATTAAGATAGAAGATTTTTACAAAAAGGACGTTCAAGTAATGGGTATATGTATGTATATAGAAAACAATTATGTATTAATCTTTATTCATTATGTACATATTTTTGTGTTGGTAAATAATTAATTAATATTTATAATAATATTGTCTAACGTATGCTTGGTGTTTAAATTTACTGATTTAATGTCAATTTGTTTTTTTTTGCTGTACATTATTAAGCATATTAGAACAAAAGCTATTTATGTAACAAGGATGAAAGTGACACTTTATCGAACTATTTTAATTTTGAAGCACGACGCTCTGCGGAGTGCTTTAATAATACCGCACTAATAACGTACATAAGTCTTACCTGACTTGGGCAGGTGAAAATGGTTTTACTTGACTAGACAGGTAAAGTTTTATTTACTCTAGTCAAATAAGTGTGATAAAATAGTACTTTATGCATTCATATAGCAATTGCGTTTCTTCACAATTTTTCATGTACTTTTCAATTTTAAATAAAAATATTTGATAACGCCGGTCAATTTAACATGAAATTGTCATTGACGTAACAATTTTTTAATAACTTTTTTTTTCAAGCTGCTAATGATTTTTTTAAAAGATATTATTTAGGGTTCTTACACTATAAAAAATGTTCTAATATGCATTGTTTTTTAGTTAGATAATGACCTAATAGATCAAGATTCTATTACACCTAAACATGTGTTTCAACAAAAACATATTTTACCCTTGACCAAAAATCCAGAACATTTGTTTTTCGTTCGCATATTTATCATTTATTAAGCGTCTCTTGCCAAAATTGAATTTAAAGTATTTGTTCTACTTTGCCAAAAATTTGCAAAACAAAGTGAACAAAATGCATCTTTTAATATTAGTCTTTCCGCACAACATTTTTTTTATCGTTTGATTTCTTAAAAAATGTTGTTTACCCTGGCTGCTTGTACTAGAATATGTATTAATTATAATTTGTTGACTGATAACGCTGGTCTGCAATAAATTTTTTGTTTTGAAAAAAATGCAATAATAATTATAAAGATTGTAGTTCACTCATTTATGTTTTTTTATCATTTGTATCTTAATATGCATTGTGATATTTTATTATATTGCTAAAAAGTTTAGACTTTTTGTATTTTGTTTTAATTACACTGTTTTACTATTATTAAACAATATTTATACATACTAAATTATTGTAATATAACCATAACAAAAACATAAAATATCTATATTATATAAATCATTTCCCTGAATGTGTTTTATATGCATCATGCAGCTTGCGCTTGCAAATTCACTTTAAATAGCGTTTTTTGAAATGTTTTTGCCTTTTGTCAAATATTTTAAGAAAATTTAGCGCAAAAATCAAATTTGTAGATTTATGTTGTTTTTTATACATTCAATACAAAAATAAAATTACTCAAAATAAACCTTATTTTTAGCCGTTTTAAAAAAGGAGAAGGTGAGAAGGTTCTCAATTAGACAGTTTTTTTTGTTTGTTACCTCAGAACTTTCAATTTTTTTAATTTTTTATTTAAAAGCTGGTGCTTTTTGTGTGGTCGGTTTTATTTCAATTTAGTTTTGTTTTGCCAATGACATCCGTAGTAAAACCATTTTAGTCTTAAATTTGGATTAAATAAATGCGCAATAAATGAACAAATAACTCAAAATAAGGTCATTTAATTTTGAAGATAGTATTCTTAAAAAAATGAGACTTTTTAAAATTGTAGTAGTGACCAGTGCGTTTTTTATTGTTCAGTTTGTTTCCTAAATATTTAAGAAAGTTTTCTAAATTTTTAATTTGTTAAATAAAATAAAAACTTTATAGAACAATTACAAAAATTAAATAAGCACTTTGTTTACCAGACGTGAGTTATATTGAGCATGTTTAGGCTAAAATGTCTAAATAAGTTACTACTTGTTAACATTTTACCAGCAGATGCAACAACTAAGTTGTCATGTTAGCGTCTTTTGTCTGAAACGCAAACTTATGATATAATATTATGTAGCTACTTTGGTTCCTACCAACAATATAGAAAATTAAAGTCGTAGAACATATTTCGTTCTTATTGGAACTCTTCAGCAAGTCGCAATAGATTCTTATTTCAATGACTTTAATAATGTGTATCAATTTTTTTTTAAAGATTAATTACTATTTAACATGAAGAATAATGTTTACAAAATTATTGACACACGTAGGTAAATATCTTTTATTTAAAATTTTGATTGCCTTCAGCACGTGTAAAAATTAAAACATTAGGCTTGATATAAGTAATTAATTGAAATAGATTTAAGACCGTTATCAAAAAAAAAGAAATAATTATTATAATCACCATAAAATCATCTAAATAAGGATTATTCTAATATACATACTCGTTATAGGTGATTATTATACTTCATAATTATTGTTTCAAATTAGCATTTTTTAAATTTTCAAGCGATAACCTAATTAAAAAGTGTTATTTATAGAAAATATTTTTTATAATAGTAAATAGGTTGGAAAACTTTTGAGTTTTAATATTTACAATAATTGTTATTTTTAGTTTTTACAAAAATATAACAGATGTTTTTTTAAATTTGACGTGGAAGCTTTTCATGAATGTTAATCAATTTTATCATCAAATTAAAGTTACAGTTATTAATTTGACATCTGAACCTAGCTTTTAATTTGATGAATCGATAGTTCAACACGTTAATAAGATTAAATTAAAAGAACCTAAAAGCCATTGTAGTGCTATAACATACAAAAAATTGACTTTATAATAGAAATAAGGTATAACAAATAATTAAAATGTCGTTTATTGACTTCAAGACATTTGCGGACTTTTTGCACTATTGCGTTACTGACATTTGCCAACATTTGAAGATTATTATTAATTTTATCAATTTTGGCAACTATTGCTTGACGCAACTCTTTGAGGTTGTTGAGCGAATCTGGAAAATCAAGTTGTTCAAATAGGGCTATAAAAAGACGTCACATGAAGTGAGATCGTATGATCTTAAAGGGTAAATTTTTGTATTATATTTAACGTCTTGTAAGTGGTGTGTGTAGTAGTACCGTTTTGGTGAAAGTATTTGTCCACAATTTCATCGTTATGAAGCTGTGGAATGAATGGCTGCAAAGTCTCTTCTTGATATCTTACGGCAGTTATTAAAAAAAATGACCCTATAGTATCATTCAGTATCAACTCGGTGGTCGTTACGAAAATAAGATGCTACTACAAAAAATTTCTGTTTTTGTGAAAAAACTATTTTAATTCAAAAAAAAAATTGAGAAATTTAGAAATTATTTATCATTTGAAACGATTGCTTACAAAATTATTGTCCGTTCACACACGCTCATAGGCATGGCTAACTATGACGCCAAATATGACTTTTTGATTCAATTATGATAATCAATTTTATTTTTTTATTTTTTTCAGAGAAAAGAAATCTATTTATTAATTAGTTATACAAAACTTACAAATGTTGAACTAATTAATTTAGATATTGATATAATTTTTTAATTATTTTTCATGGATTTTAATAAATTCAACAGGCTCCAAATGTTCTATAGTTATTTATTTGCGTGATTAACTTTAGGTTGTTAATATTAATACATATAATGATTGCTATTAAAAGCGTGCTCGGCTATACTCGACTTGTCTAATCTGCCGTGTTTCAAGTGCTTTTTGTATCTGGTTTAAACTGACCTACGCGTTTGCTCAATATAACATTTGTCACAGTTATTACACTTCATGCGGTAAGTTCCAGATTTTTCTAAAAATAATGTTTTGTCTTTTGAACCTCCTAATAAATCTTTTAGTTTCAATTCCGACTGATAAACCGTTCTAAATTCAAATGACAATATTAAGTCCGTTGGTTATTTTAGGTTCAGATGGTATTGAAATGAATTTTATTCTTGTTTATTTGTTTGAAAAGTTGTGCAATTTTTGACAATTATTTTAAATTTCAATTTATTTATAATTTTATTTACTATTTCTGTATTACATATATATCCATTATTATTAGCAACTTTTTTGATAAATATTTTTACTTTACTAATTTTTTTTTTACTTAAAAGAAAATTAAATAATCTATTTATTAATTATACAAATGTTTTATGTTGTAAATAATTATTTAAATTATTAGATATGTATCTTAGAGTGTTTGTTTCAATTATAAATATATCAAACTCTAAATCGCCTGTTCATTTCTTAATTACATGTACATGTATAAAATATTATTTTAGTTACTAAATTAATTATTATTTTTTTTATGTTCTTAAATTTTTATAATAAGTGTAAAACTGTGACTGTGATTTTTATAATAAGTGTAAAACAGTTAAAATTTGGTCAAGCAATTAATAACTATAGACATCTGGACGCCTTGAATTTATTGAAATCCGTAAAAATAAGACAAATGCTCTCAACAAAGATAACGGTTCTTTTTTCAGAAACTTTGTTTGATTATTAAAAAAAAACCACAATTTTTTTTAAAATAGATAAAATGCAATAATTTATTTTCACTCATCTCTTGATGATGACCACTTGGTAATCGAAAGAGCTCTCGAGATCTAATAAGCATACTTTTTGGCAATTGGATTGCCAAAAAGATTTGCTATAGATTTCAAACCAATCCATTGTAATTAATAAATAAGAACTTGGTCCATTCAGTTTGTAAATTGTTGTCCATCTTTATTATGAAATTTCAAACGCTTTAACTCAATTTGATACCTACAAAAATTGCTAATTCAAAATTGTCGACTATTTTAACAATTTTGATTTTTAGTCTAAAAATATTTGTAAATGGGGGTTTAAGTAAGTTGTTTTGTTGTCTTTTTAAATGCAAACATTTTTTATCTTTTGAGAATTCCAGTTTTAACCATTATGTCATTTATTTGATATCGATCTTCAAATATCTAAAATTGTATGATCGTTTTTCATTAACCCAGATTATTCTTAACAAGAATAGATGCTTAAAATTTTTTTATATCTATAATATATCAAAATAGTGTCTCCGGTAGCCAGTTTCAACGGAAACATAAATATCTAATCCTAGTTGATTTATCTCTTGTTTAAATAATGAGGTAGCCGAAAAAACACAATTAATTATGTATATATGTATTTCCAAACAGGTCTACAAGTTTAATGAATTTTTGTGGAAAATAAATAACTGGCTACCTAGAACAATCCACTAGAAATTTTTCTCGATAGAAGATTTAGCAACTCTGCATGCAATTATCTACTAATAGGGAAAACTTGTCTCGTTACTATCAACAGCACAATGTCCTGTCAATAGATTAAATTTATTGACACCACAATGATGACATCAAAATGCATCCGAATGCACGCATTTTGCATTTTACGATTCAAAAAAAAGTTCTAAACTTACATAACCATTTATTATCCTCTGCAGCTACTTTACATGTTGTACATTTACCTTTTATGGTTTTCAGACAAGCCGACGAAACCTGTGGAATATATATTTTATATTTGTTTAAGGATTTCTATAGAGCCAAGCAGCACAACGGTATTGGCTGATAAAGAGGTTTCATGCTAAAAGAGACTTATTGTTTGAGTTTAATATTTTGCTGCTAGTTAAAATTATAATGGTTCACTTGAGATTATGATAAAATATTACAAAAGTAATTGGGGTAATAATTAATAATAATATCTTACTTTTAAAATATTTAACAGAATTTATACCTTATTCGGGCATCTTCATTCAAAAGTGCTTAAGACATAAATGCATAATAAATTAAAAATTTTGTTATATAATTTTATTCAAGATTTAACACAGTCTTACCATCTGTCAAAATTGTTTTGGCTTAACTAATGATAGAGAAATGAGGCTTTCAAGCTTTCTTTCATCTGATTTAGAAAACTTTTGTGTGTTTTTTCTTTAATAACCTAACCAACAAAATGAAAGAAAGACCGTCATTTTTGTTTATTATTATTCTTTATTTGCCCACTATACAGTGTTTTAAATACTATACAATAATATGAAAAAAACTCTATCTTAAAGTGTCTTGTTTTTTTTTTTGAAAAAGATGTTTTAAGAGCCCTCTCCAACAGACAGCTCAAAAAAAATGTTTAAAAGGTCGCACCAAATTTTTTTAAATTTCAAAAATTGTTGAAAATCAAATTTTTTTTTATGTTACGGTATAATTTTATAGATAAAAAAAAAAAGTTTCTGAAAGTTTCAGTTAAAAATTTTAATTTTGAAAGATCGCTTATAATTTTTTTTAATTTATTAGACTTTAAATTTTTTCGAGCGACTTTTTAATATTAAAATTAAAATTCCGGCCATTTTTTTTTCTTTATGAAGAAAAATCTTCATCATCTGCTCTAATGTTTCTCTCTCTCTTCCACACATCCTGCATTTTCTCTCATTTATCTCTATCCAAAATCAGTTTTTTTTTTCTTTATTCCCACATTTGAATCTTGTAATAATTTTTCTCTCTCTTTCATTTTCTTTTTATAGAGAGCTTGGTAGTTCTTCTGTAGTCAGTTTTTCATATTTTCTTTTATATCTGCTGTTCCTAATTTATTCCTCTTCTCTTGTTTTTCTATATCTCTATATCTGCCTCTCATTTCTCTATACACTCATTGTCTCGCTTCTCCTCTCAATCTCTTTTACACTAAATTTTTCTCTTTCATAGTATTCTTTTTTCTTTTGTTTATGCTTTAGTTTGTATTTCAACACTCTTTCAGTATCTTACACTTTCCTCTATTTGTGATTTTATCTTCAAACTTTACCGTTTTCTTTCGTAGATCTATTCTTACTTTTTCTTTTTTTCTATTCTTTCTCATTATATAACCTGGAGTCTCAGTACTCAATCCTAGCTCATTATACTTTTTGCTCTGTATTTATCTCTATCTTCTCTTTCCATCTCCAAATTCACTCCACATTACACTTTTCATCAGACTGTCAAACATTGTCATTCCTATTTCATGTTTTTCTCTAAACTTTTTCTCTGTAATTCTCCACACTATCGCACACATTTGGTTTTTCTATTTTACTAATTCTCTCACCTGCGCCTTACTTCTATTTCTTTCTTTAAACATGTATTCTAAGTACTTCCATTCTTTCTTCTGCTCTATTTCTTTTCCACTTTATTTTTATACTATTTTTGCTGCTTTTTTAAACACTATATCATCTTTGTTTTAGTTTCATCAACCTTAAATCAGTTTTTTCCATATACATACTTCTTTGCGATTTTTATCATTCTATTTATTTCTTCTTCTTCTCTTGCCACCATCACTATATTATTCGCATACGCTAACATCCAGATTTTTTTTCTTTAGTTACGCTTCTTTCTTGCTTTTTTGCTAATGCATTTTCTATATTTCTCATATAAATTTCATACAAAAACAGGCTCAGAAAGCACTTTTGTGTCAAGCTTTTTTTTGTACACAAGTATCTCTTTCTCTTCCATTTTTTCTCACCTTACTCTTTGTTTCTTGTATATTTCTTTTCACTTTTTTTAATATTGCGTTCTTATATTGCGTTTTTATGCACTTTATGCCTTTTTCCTAACTTAATTCTATCTACCCCACCAAACGCTGATTTTAAATTTACAAACACTCTACATACTCTGTCTTTTTCCTTTTCTAACATTTTTTATTTAGCGCATTTTCTGTTTCTGTTTAACTCTTTTATTCATGTGCTTGACTAATTTTAAACTATTGATACTAATAGTATAATTTTTATTTAAATTGTGCTGTTTTATGCATGTTTTGTCTAATCTAATATCTACGCGTTTCTTCTATATAAATTCTAAACTTTTCTAGTGATGATGTTTTTTTTTCTTGATTGTTTATTATATCTTTTAATTGTGTTTTTGACTGATAAACCACTTTTAGTCCTAGATGTTAAAGCTCATCAACATCAAATGTATTGGTTATCTCAGGTTTATAGGATATTGAGAAAAATTTAATTTCTTGTTTGTTTGTTTGTTGGAAAAGTTGTGCAATTTTGACATTTAACTAATTGGGGTAACAATTATTAGCCATATATTTGTTACGTTTCAAATAATTAACATAATTTGTAGATCTTTATCGAAACCTGCATAAGAAATAAGATCCTAACAATTTGAAAATTTGGTTATGTAGTTTTGTTTGAGAATATAATGTTAACACAAAAATGTTTGTGAATCGATATAATAGCTTATTTTAACGCTTAATTTCCACTAACAAATCGATCGTTTATATGTTTTATTAATGCATAATTTTATATGAATAATCAACTTTACATTAATGCATGCTTTTTCATTTAAGCATTATTTTACTTTAATGAGCACGGTTTTACAATTATTGTTAATTCATAGCAAATTGTTTTTTTGTGTAACAGAATTTGAACTTGTGTTTGCCGATTTGAAATTAGGGTTTTAAATCATATGATCTTTGTGAACGTTATACGTTTATCTGCTATTGCAATATTTATATTGTTGAGTAGGCATAATTTAAATTAAATAATATAACATAGTTTTTACATCATTTTATTGTCAAGATTGTGTATAATAAAATACTTTTACAGCGAATAAATCCAATGCATGCTAACGTGGTTTTTTATAATTTTATTTGTAAAATGCAAAATACAACCGGTTACAGAATTATGAGACTATTTTATTATATGTTTTTATAATGTTTTGAAAGATTTTAGAAACAAATTCTATTCTTAAATTAGAAAGTTTTGAACAACGAAAGAATAGGGCTGCAATGCATATGACACCCTATTACCAATCTAATCTAATCTAACAAAAAAATATTGTAGTCAACTCTTATCTTAGAAGCAATTAAAAATCTTGGCCACTAAAAGTTTTTGCTTTCTACGGTTGCTTGAGTTAAACAGCTTCAGATATTAATCGTCTTGATTAACACACTTGTTTATTAAATAGCCTAATTTGTAACTTTTAACTATTTTAAGAAATAACTAAATGGTTGTATTGGAAAAGATTTATTAAAACATACAAAAGAAATAGATTAAGACATGTGATTTTTTAGGATTAAAGATGAGCGTTTATTATACTTGGATTTGAGTAAATATCTACTAAAATAACAAGTGTTTTTTTTAATTTGGGGACGTGTAGCTTGTCAGGATCTTAAAAGGTAACTCCACGATCATATAATTCTTATATTATATTCAAGGTTTCGTACGTAATATGTGGTGTAGCATCGTCTTGCTGAAAGTATCCGTTTACAATTTTATTGTCATATAGCTGTGCAAAAATCTTTTGTCGGTACCGTGCAGCAGTCAATGTTACATTAAAAAAACGACCCAATAATTTACAAAGTAATTTTTATAATAATTGTAAATAAAAGTATGTAAATAAATACCTGTTTAGATTCAAAAAAAAAAAACAGAATTATTATCAATACCATCATTACTATTGTTATCAAAATCACTATACATTCTTGTATTATAGATTCAAAATCTACTATTAATTGTTTAAATTAATATTAATAATAAATTCTATGAATTTTATGAGAACCACTATTCAATAATTTTGTTTGCTTTACAGTTGCCATTTTTTTTAATACTTGAAACTTTTGCAACGTCTGAAAGCGTCTAAAATTATCAAAAACACAACAAAACACAAAATGATGTTACTTTGTTACTCATAATTTGGCATAAATATGCTAAAAAAATAGTTCACTTTATTTTGAAACAAATATTGACTATAACTGTTTTTTTGTGGTAGCTCCATGATGGTAACACAATAAAAGTACGAAAATAAGTACAAGTTGTATATTTTTTAATCTTAATTAGGCAGTTGAGCAATAAGATTTTGAAAATTCTTTTTAAAATGTTTGGTGTTTTTCAAAAATTCACCTAAGTGATTTTTATTTGTTCTTTTTTTTGGACCAGCTTTTCGTGCGATTGACACCGCTATTTGTGTTTTTTGTCATTTTTGTGAATGGGGCCGTGCATGATTTATTGGATTTTTGTTTTGCGTTCTCACTGGGACAGCTAAAAATGTGTGGAAATATTCTCAAAATGACACTCCTAAACAACTGAACTCTTTCATCCAGTGATCATACGGTTCATAATTTCTATATTCCCATAAATTATTTTCCACTTCTTTAATTGCCTACAGTCTTCCTATTTTTACCGCACTCTGAAAATTAAATTAGAATTTATGAAGGCGCTTACTGAAGCAGATCGCTGAAAAAGTGTTCGAAAAATTAAAATTCTTGTTAACTCTTAAATTTAGTACCTAGACAGCGCAACAACTGAATATTTTATTGAGATATAAATTTAAAAATCGCTTATTAAAATTATTTTTACGGTTTTATATTGTGAAATACTGGTAAAGGTGAGTAAAATGTGTGACCAGTCAAGCTATTTTATGGCTCTCGTAAAGATATTGACTGTGAACTGCTTAACCTGTTCTGAAGTAGTCGTAAAACTTCCTAAATTAAACCGATTATTAGAATTTTCTGACATCAGATAACTTGTAAAAGCTGCAATTAATAAAAAAAACATAAAAACGCAATTTAAAAAAAATTAAAAAAGTTTACTGGCATTTTATGTCATTTGTATGCTAAGTAATTGCTGCAAATTTGAGAGAGATTGAATAATTTTGAAGATTTTAGAATTAAATTGTTAAACAGTTGGCCATAGCTTTATAGCGTTTTAATACATGCTATAAAAACAATAAAAAAACTATAAAAACCGTCAATAGTTTAAACTAACAATAACTTAATTATAGCTTTACACGCAAACTTTATTCTTTCAGATTTTAAATGACCTTATTTATTTCATTTTGCTCAGTTATAACCTCTTTTAATGTTAAAATTAAGCTTTATTAATTAGGGCTTATTACTATTATGATGTTCAACCCTCTCTGTCGCGGGGCACAGCAATTTTGCTAGATTCAAAAATCATTACAGTTTTCGACAAGTTATGATAATGACAATATTATTTATCAAATAATATAAAAATTGTTGGTAAACAAGCATTTGATTTTCAATTAAATGAAAAACCAATTCAAGAAATAAATTACAAACTAAAACTACAAATTTTGTTTCAAACTAACTAGACTAACTATATAAGTTTGTTTTTTAAAGAATCAAGCTAAATTACTATCTCTCCACGCATCTGCAATTATTATTATTATTATTTATTATTTTATTATTGATTTATTTATTTATTTATTTATTTTTTGCACTTAATTTCCATTTTGTTTTTTCTTAAATCCGGTGTATAATTTTTTTTTATGTAGACTATGTAACGTTGTTTTGATTAAGTGAGATTTTACTTTCCACGTTTTCTAATTGATTTTTAAAATAATTACAAACAGAACCACTTTTAGCGGATTTTAAATTGTGAAACATTGCACACAAAATGTGACAAATGAGAAAGTCAATAATAGAGTTAATTTATTTACAGTAAATTTTATTTTTTAATTAATAGAGGCAAATAAACCGTCAGGTTAATCCCGCGGCTGTAGTAATGCTAAAAGTCTCTAAAATCCATAAAGCATCATCGTTCTGGTAGAATTATTTAAAAATTAAGTTTAAAATTAGATTTTTTAAAGCTAAAGTCAGAAGAATATAGAGCAACTAAATCAAAAATTTTTGCCAGGGAGGAAGTATTCTTAAAGGAAGCTGGAATTGAGCTACGTTTGATAATCAAGGTATACTATCTTCTAGAAAATTTGCAATTCATAATTATGTGATAAAATGAACCGGATAGAATTATAATAGGTGTTCCTGGAGCAATGAGGTATCGGGAGCTCTTAAACTTATTAGTAAATAGTATTCAAGATAAAGAAACATCATTAATTGTTAAAGTAAAATTACGAAAACAAAGATTGATCGGACTTTTCATATTATAACTCCTACTGATAAATAATCGCTGGATTTGTTTGGATTGTACCAAAAGTATTAAAGTGTTATATCTCCACATACAAACTATAGACGTTTTTTGTATTTTATTAAAATGGGAAATACTCAACATAGGAAAAAATACGTTAGCCAAATACCATCGACATCTAAATTTTCCTGATGCTACATTATATACAGGACACTGCATGAGAAGAACCTTGACAACTCTGTTAGCAGACAACGATGCGAATTTAACGACTAATTTTTAATATCAATAAATAAAAAATTGTTATTATTTATTATTGTTGTATTTTCTAAGAAATTTTTATTATTTCTTAGGCAATAAAGTATTTTATTATCAATTTAAAACAAAGGAATACAACTTTACTTTATTCCTGTTTAAGAAGGAAGTATTGCATCCAGTAAACATACTTTTACAAATTTTAGTTTTAAATAAGTTTATTGATATTTTTAATTTGGAGTGTTTTCTAAATATTTATAAAAGCACTAATGCTCTTATACATGTTTTAAGATTTTAAAAGATGGTTTACATAATTGTCAAAAAATAATTGCGTTAATGTCAATGTTATTATTATTATTTTTTAATTTTTTATTTACGGATTATTACTGCTATATGTTTGAAATAGCATAGATGTTTATTTTAAACTGAGAGAATTTTGAAAGCTGGTTTAATGGTGAAATTAGAAAGAAAGTGGCTTCAAGAAGGACTTTGCTCAGCTGGTTTTAGAATTTTTAGTAGAATACATAAACTCTGTTCTTTTTGTAATATTAATTTTCGGCTAAAGATAAAACAATTTAAAAAAAAAAGTTAAAGATTAAAAATTTTTTTAAATCAAACAAAAACATTTAAAATAAATTTGAAATTAAATGACTTGTTGATGTTATCAACCGTTAGCAACAATATTTCCCAGACTTTAAAAATGTATATTTTTTCATATAAAATTTAAAAAAAAGCGAAAATTTGACAAAACTGCTTTAAGAACCCATTTTATAAGTGTTTTATTGTCAACGGCTTGTTTTCTATCCTTGAATTAATTCTTTAATACCCCATCTTAATCCGTAACAAAAACTATTTAAGAAAGGACCACACGTTCTTTTATTTTTGAGTATAGGAATCGAATCAAATGATGAACCGCGGTCCAACTAAGAATTATACTGTCTTTCTCGGTCTCTTGTCTACAGGTACTGATTTTTGCCTTGTTATTAACTTTTGCTTACATCAAATAACTAACATTTTGTGTACTTTATGTAAAGTAAACAGCATCAGCTTTTTCTAGTAGAAGTGTGCGGTTTGTTTATTTTTTTTTTCCAAAAAATTACAGTTAAAATATCAATGTAGAGCAATAATTTAAAAAAAATAATTTGAACGTTCTGTGAATGTTAGAGGTATTGAAAGTATTATAAAACCTTCTCAATTTATGATTAAATGTAATTTTTTCAAATAAAGTTTATTTTTTTACCTGTTACTCTGTCTCTCTGTGAGACGTAACTTCAGTCTCATTAATTTGGGTAACTTGTCCAATACAAAAATAAGCACATTCCACATTTCAGTTTTGAAGTAGGTAACGGTTTGCATATGTTGGAAATCGAAGTTAATTATTCTCCAAGCGTGTAAATTAATGGAAAAGATTTGTTTGTCTGAGATAGTTACAAACTTTTATTTTCTGTTTAAATCTTCAAAGATATTGAACAAACAAACGAGAAAACAATTTTTCGGTAAAGTACTCTCAACCTTATACGGAAAGGCTATAAATATCGGCTCAAAGCTCTTTAAATCGGTTTGTACTATAAAAATAAAAGGAGCGATTTTCCACGCTAACGAGAACGTTTAGATGAGATTTCACGCATATCAAAGATTTAAATCTTTCCTGATGCCGCGTAAATCTTAAATCACATTTTCACATGTCTACCTTTAACTTTATCCAAATTCATGTTCTTTTGCACATCACACATTTTTATTACGACCTTCGAGGGCTCGCTCATAAATTCGTTAAAAAACTGCTTGGTCTATCAGCTTTCTCGAACAGTTTCAAAATTACATATCGATTCAAAAAAAGATTTTGAGAACAATATTTACTGTCTTCAAACTTATAAGCGGCAGTTTTATGATTAAAAAGATTAGTTTTTTACAGACTTTTATCAGCAGTTTGGCATAAATCATTTTTGATTCCAATTATGCCAATTAATAATAAAAAGTTTTTAACAGAAATTAAACCTCTAAAAAAAATCAAAACTGAAACGAAAAAAATTAAAGAAAAAGTTTTTACATTAATGTAAATAAATGTAAATAATTTTGAGTCGGCGCCATGAAAACCAACCCTATGTCATTTCCATCTCCTGAGATAGGGTTCTCTATAGTAATACTCAGTGACATCTCAAAATTATTTACAAATTTTTATTAGTGTAGAATTAGACCAAGATTTTTTTTGTTTTTAAGTTTTGTTTTTTTTCAAAAGTTAAATTTTTTGTTTCTCAGTTGTGTTTTTTAGTCGTCGTGTATTGGGTAAAAAACTTCTATTTTAATTTTTTTTGTAGCCAAAATCTACTACACACTTCTAGCGTTTTGTTATGTTATAGTGACAAATTATTATGTGAGTCAATTTTTAGCAGAAGTGGTTCACAGCTGAAAATTTTGAAAGTAAGCGTTTTTTTATTTAACAAAAATTGTGTTTTGTCATATTTATGTGGTAAAAAATCTGAAAAATAATTTATTATTTAATAAACATGTTTTGTTAAAATCAGACTTTTTGTAAAATCATTATGTTTAATCATGGGTCGAATTAAAAACCTATTTTTTTTTAATTTTTGAAGTGAAGTAGCTTCTAATATATGTCGCTAATTTTACCATATTACGAAAGAAATAGACATTTGTCTATAAATATAATGAATATAAACCTAAATTTTTCAATGCAAATTTATTTAAATCTTAATCTCTTAATCTGTAGCAACTTACTGAAATGCAAAAAAAATCCAAGACTACGAATATAGTTTAAATAAATTTGTGTTGATTTTATTATTTGTTGGTAGCGACCAAAGAAGACAAATCATATTGCATATCATTTATATACGTTTGACACATAAAGGACTAACGTGATAACTTATTGTCTATTAGAGACATACGTTTTGTCTTAATTTGCATCTATTAAAATTGACATCTGTTATTTAAAGTGACTAAAACATGTAGAAACCTTGTTTCTAAAATTTTTGATGTAAGGTAGCTTAGGAACTATCTGGCATTAAAAATTATAATTTATCTCATTTATTAGAATAGATGTCGCTATCTTCTTTTTTAGTTGGGTAAAAATTTAACAACAATATAGGAACTAGATTTTATTGTAGCTTATTGCAAAAATTATAAAATAAACATATATCTTTGTGACACGTATTAATGTTATGAAACATTGTGCGCTATTATTTAGATTTCTACAAAATTCAATTTTTTTTAAATTTTGAAACAATGATTAAATATTGCTAAATTTATGTGAAACTGTCTTTAAGATATTTTCGTTTAAACCAAGAATTGCTACAAAAATCGGCTTATAACCCAAAAACTTTTAACAAAAATGTTTATAAAACAATATCTACATTGTAACAAAAATCCGAAACTTTATAAAAAAAACACTGAACATTTAATTAACAAATAATTTAGTATTTACAATCTTATATTTGAAAAAAATGCAACACTGTTTTAATTTTATTAAAATTTCCACAAGGTTTTATGTAGAAGTTAAATCGGTACTTTTGAAAAGATCAAAAAATTGTTATATAAAGGTACAATAATATACAATGATAAAAAATAAAACAGATACTGGTTTTTATAAAAAAAAAGTGCGAAATTCAAATGGCGAAGTTTAACAGTTTATACCTGTGAAAATATAAAAAATGTTTTCTATGTTGAACTATTGGATAACAATATGAGAATATTGAGTAATACAGATATAGTAAGTATAGTTAATCCAAGACATGTGCGGCTAGCGTATTTTACGGTTTTACAACAACCCCGCTCGTTTATCTTATATCGACCATATTATTCATCACAATTTGTTTACTGGCTAACTCGATCACGTATCGGGCTCAGATAACCACTCAGTCGACTAGTCCAACAGCGCAGTTGAATACTGTTTACGTATATTTAACCTTCCATTGCTTGTTTAAATAAATAATTAATCGGTAATAAGTAAAGTGAGCTTATTGGTCACTCAAATAACTTTTGGCAATGAGCAATACTTGCCACGCTCGTAGCAAATTATTGTTCTAGTGATTAATTGGTACCAATATTCGGTTGTTAAATAATATACTATTTTTTAATGTTTTACAGCATTTTTTTAATGTTAAAACACTGTTTATGTTTGTAGAAACGATCTATAAAAATTCTAATCTATAGCTGCAATTAAAAAAAAAGTTGTATTTCTCTGTCCTGATGACGCCTCCACCGATGGAGTGCAAAACGTCAACAATTTCATTAAACTTTTCCACACAATCTTTCACGAAAGAAATTTTAATGACTTCGGGCCGTAAAAGCCTTTCTTCTTTAAAAAAAATATTTTTATTTATTTTTTGTAAAATAATTTGCTGTGCCAAGCACACAAATAAATGAAAAAAATTATTTTTGCCAGTTTTGTAATTATCAAAATTTGTGAGCGATTTAAACTAAGGTTAATAGAGTTGATTTTCAAGTTTTTAGAGATTATAACCAATTAATCAAAAAAGTAAAAAAAAATATTTTTGTAAAAGCAAAAAAGATTGTCGCTTATTGTATGTTAATGTTAACTTTAAAATTTTTGAATATATTTTGACTTAATTATACTTTTCAGTGTTTCCTACATTTTTAAAAAACAATTGTTTTTTGATTTTTGTTTTATTTTTAATCTTTTTTATTTCTATCTTTGTTTTATTATTTATTTTTTTCTAACGCTTTTATCATTTTTTTTATAATATTTTTTTATGTTTTTTTTTTACTACTCGGCATACTTGGTTATCTTTTTTTTTATTAATTATATAACATTCAATAATTAATTTTAATATTATAAAAATTACGGGTGTTTTATAAAACTTGGCGTCGTAGTCGGCTATGCCTATGAGTTTGTGTAAACAGGCCATAATTTTTAAAACAAATGTCAAAAAAATTTCTCAATTTTTTTATTTTTAAATTCAAAATTATTTTCTTACAAAAACAGAACATTTTTGTGGCGAAATCTTATTACCGTAATGATGAGTTGATGGTAAATGAGGAATTATTAGATCAATTTTTTTTAATAGAACATTGACTTAATCTGCAAGCTACCGAGAGGCGATTTTACATTCATTCTTTGGACAGTTTCACGACGATGAAATTGTGAACGGATACTTTCAGCAAGACACTCTACAAGACTATAACTATGATGCAATAAATTTATAATCGTCAATTTATTAGCCGAACTTACAACTATAACTTACTCTTCAAGATTTTGGAACCCCACTCTATGTGACTTTTTTTCGCTGTTCTATTTAGAGAACTCGTTTTTTTATCCACGCTTAAATGAGCTTTTTGAAAACTTTAAACTTAATTAAACATAAATATTCAATAAGATGCTTGATTAAAAGGTTATTTTGATAGAATAAATTGTGTGATTACACGTTTATTAAATTTAATAAAATAATTACACTATCTCTTTAAACATCAAAAATGTGTATACATTATAATTATATTAAAATGTAAGAGATAAGGTAAACTAAGCTATGCGTCAGGTCAGTAACGTAATTGTTTAAAGAGTCCGCGAATGCCTTATAGATAGCCGACATTTTGATTATTTGTTATAAACCTTATTTCTTTACTAAAGTGTATTTTTTTGATTATTATAAGACTGCAAGTGTGTTTAATTTAATCTTATTAGCGTGTTAAACTGTCGATTCAATTACATAATTAAAAGTGAGATTAAATTCAGATGTCAAATTAATCACTGTCACTTCGATTTGATGGTAAAGGTACGTTTACAGTTCAAAGTTCATGGTTCATGGCAAACTTCGACTTCTAAACTTAAAAAACACTCGTTATAGTAATATATTTTTTTATCTACGTTAGTAGGATAATAATACATTATTTGAGTGAGATGGGTATCTCATTGCTGTAGTGAACAATATTTCATGTTAAACTAACGAAATTTTATAAAATATAAAATCTCAATAAATTTACAATTTTTACAATTATTAGTAATAGAAAATTAAAAAATATTTAAACTTAGCTTGAAATTTATTTGGGTTACAAGCTAGTAAAGAGAGAACATTTTAACAGTTTTTTTATTTTTATTTTAAAGTGAACTATTTTACATAATAAGAGCCTAATAATTACGCTTCTACCCCATTAGTAAAGTAAATAACTATTATTTTGAAAGCTTAAACATGCCAGATTAATTTTCGCTGGAATAGTAATAATTCTTTGGTCATTTTACACAAACTCATAAATTTTTTTCTAATTTTCAATTCATTAGAGCCAAAACGGACTAAAACTTTTAAAATTTATGACTCTGTTTTTGCAAAATCTTCATCAGACAATGTAGTATTAACGATTATTAATTAGCTTTTTGCTATTGATTCACCCAATTCAGCTTAATAAAGTGTAACTCTACTCTTGTTAATCCCCAATCTAAAAAACAGCTATTTTAAAATCAAAAACTTTGTCGTTCGAGTGCGGAATGAAATAAATAACACTACTAAATAACGATTTTCTTTAAAAGTATGAATTATTATAGTCGGCGGAAGTCTGAACGAAAGAATTCTTAAAACATAGCAAATTTATAAACGTCAAAATTCTTATACATCCATATTTTCTAGGTCATCATTTACATAGTTGTGTGCATCTTTCATCGGTGTTGTGCTTTCAACCAACCGAAATACTCAGCTTTATTTATAGAGGTAGATCGCCAACAAGCTGAAGAAAGATATATTGTGATCTATGTCACCGAAACAAACTAACTGCAAGTCGCAAATTTCCTTTTTCATTTTATTTCTTTACCAAATCCCTACTTTTTGATAATTATTATTTCTCGTTTTTCTCGCGCCGCGGTACAATGTTCTATAAAATAAGAACGAGACTTTTTTCTTCATTTAATGATCGTTTCCTATTTGCAGAAACCATTTGCACTTTGCAAAAACACGAAGAACACTTAGACCATTTATGTAGCTAACATCTCTGAATCCTCAATTAAAGCTTTTTAGAATCAGGTAATCGCTCGCAGTGTGTGACTGCCAATATGAACGCTTCATTATTATTTTCTTGAACTGATAATAATTTTTATAAAAGATATTTTGATAGATTTCTGTAAAATACGGTAGCAGAATTCAGTGCAACTCAAAGTTTGTTATGGAATATAATGAAAACAAATGCAAAATAAATTGACCATTTCCCCTATCAACTAACTAAACCATTGTAAATATAAATATTGTACAAATCTTTAATTTAATATTACGTGCAAACAAGAAAGAAGAACATTCCTGCTAGGAGCGATGCTAGACAGCCGAAAGAATGCAGTTGAAAAATTGTGTAAAAAAACAAAACAAGATAACGTGTTTGATAAGCGACTTCTGCTTTTCTATTCACAACTGCTTTTTTTGTTATAAAATAACTTAATTTTTTAATAAAAATTAGTTGAAATATTAGTCTGCTACTTATAGATGCTATTTTTAAGATGTAGATGTAAGATATGTCTAGTCTAGTCAACAAGTGCTTTTTAGGTCAACATTTTTTTGCATTCTCTGAAAATTATGATTGAGATGCCATTCAATTCGTAATGGAATCTAGACATTGTTTGAGAAATGCTTTCAAAAATTAAAATAGTTATGAACAAATAAGTGAAAAAGCTTGGCTTTTCGTCACTCAAAAACTATTAGAGATAATTCAAATTTGATTCTTTAAAAAAAAAGTGAATTTTTTTTAAAATAAACTTTTAACTCTTGGAACTGTAGGATTAATAATTATAATTATTCCAGAAGGCTAAAAAAACCAAATGTCGTTTAAAAACGAGTACTCCACCACGAGGACCTAAAAATCAGCTAAATGACGTTTTTTTGTAGCACGAACATTAATTATCATTGCAAGTGCGATAATTGTTAATTTGTGAAATTTTTAGAATAATAATTTTTCGTTAAGCAAACATAAAATTTTTTATTAAACATTGAAAAATAATATTATTACTAATTCGTTTTCTTTTGATCAGCAGCTACTTAAAAATGATTTTTAATAGTTTATATCTTTTATTGTTTAAAAAATTCTTATAAACCAATGCTTTGTTTGAGAAATATTTTAAAACATTTTTTTGATAACGTAATCTTGTATGATAATTATGATTAAAAAAAACATTTTTTTAAGAAAGATTGCTTAAAAACGCATTTGTTAAATAACAATTTTTTCTACCACTTGTAAATATTAAGAAGCCATTTGTTCCTTAAAAATCATTATTTATCTTGGTTATTAATATAAAAAAAACGGTAGATATTTAAATTTTATTGTTAAATTAATAACCAATTTGTTATAAACAAATAAATTATATCTTTGTATTTTTTTTGTTTTTGTACTAGAATCTAGACATTGTTTGAGAAATGCTTTCAAAAATTAGAATAGTTATGAAGAAATAAGTGAAAAAGCTTAGCTTTTCGTCACACAAAAACTATTAGAGATAATTCAAATTTGAATCTTTTTAAAAAAAAAGAAATTTTTTTTTAAAATAAAGTTTCAACGTTTGGAACTGTAGGATTAATATTTATAATTATTCCAAAAGGCTGAAAAAACCTAATATCGTTTAAAAACGAGTACTATACCACGTCCGCATTGGACCCAAAAATCAGCTAAATAACAATTGTTTGTAGTACGAATATTAATTATCATTGCAAGTACGATAATTGTTAATTTGAGAAATCATTCGTTTTGTGAAGTTATTTTCCAAAGGTTTTAGAATAGATTTCCGTTAAGAAAACATAAAATTTTTTATTAAACATTGAAAAATAATATTATTACTAATTCGTTTTCTTGTGATCAGCAGCTTCTTAAAAATGATTTTTAATGGTTAATATCTTTTATTGTTTATAAAAATGTTATAAACTAATGCTTAGTTTGCGAAATCTTTTAAAACATTTTTCTGATAACATAATCTTAGATGATAATTATGATTTAAAAAAAAACATTATTTAAAGAAAGATTGCTTAAAAACGCATTTGTTAAATAACAATTTTTTCTTGTAAATTTTCTACCACTTGTAAATATTAAGAAGCCATTTGTTTTTTAAAAATCATCATCTATTTTGGTTTTTAATATTAAAAAAAAGGTTGATATTTAAATTAATAAACAATTTGTTATAAACAAATAAATTATCTTTTTGTATTTTTTTTGTTTTTGTACTTAGAAAAAACAAAAACAACCATGTTTTATTTAAAAAAAAAAATTATATTTTTATTGAGATTATATTTTGAGATTTTTCTTTCATTCTACTACTCGATTTTTCTGGATTATGCGAATAAGTTTCTAATGACCTAATAGTTTTTTCGGAAAATAAATTGAAAATTATTATTATTTTTTTAATTTTAAAAACCAAGATTAATAATGACTTTAAAAGAAAAATAGTTTTTAATTTATATAACAAGTGGAAAAAAAATTGTTATTTAATAAATGCGTTTTTAAGCAATAAAAGAAATGTTTTAAATTATAATTATTATCAAAGATTAAGTTATGATAAAATTTTTTTAAATTATTTTATAAACAACGCATTTGTTTAAAATAATTTTTTAAACAGTACAAAAAAAAATTATTGAAAATTATTTTTACGTAGCTTTATAAAAAAAACGAATTGATAATAGTATTATAAAAAAAAGTGTTTTTTTAATGTTTACTAAAGCTTTATAAGTCTTCACCTTAGTACATTATTGTTAATAACAAAACAAATATTAAAATTTGTTTAATTTTTCTATTCTAAGATCTTTAGAAAACTGCTGCACAAAAGAAAAAAATTCTCAAATTAATAGTTTAACAATTATCGCCCTTGCAATGATAATAATCTGTGTGCTAAAAAAAATTGTTAATTAACTACAGGGTAACTTATTCAAAAATTGCGGTAAAAATTTTAGAACTACAGATTATTGTTTATTGATCTATCCTGTAAACGTCTAAATTTTTTTAATTTTTAATTTTTATATTTAATAAGTTTAAATAATATTTCTTCAATAAAGGTCCGGAGCTGGTGCGGCTTGGACAAACCGGTGTAATCAATCATAATTTTTGAAGAATACAATAAAATTTTGACCTAAAAAGCACTTGTTGACTAGACTAGTCTTGCATAATGTAGAGAAGCTTGACCCAATTAAGTTTTTTTTTCAATAAATAGCCTTATATTTTTAAATAAATTGCTAAGTTTTTTTTTAAATAAAATGCTTTTTAGTACTTTAATAATGACAGTTGAAACGACATCTAAACATTAAAACCGCTAGTCTAAGACTGATTTCGTACTATTCTTGACCTGTCGTCCAGTCAGCAGCACTTGATGGCGTTTACAGATAAATACAACAAAACAAAACTATGCTATGCTAAAACTACTACACTATCATCTATTAAATAACAAGATACAAAATTAATAATTTATTGTAGAAAATAAAACAAAACAATTTTATCACATTTATCACAGTTGTGATAAAAGAATATTTTATTATTATTATTTTTTTTTGGTTTTAATTTATAATGTGCTTTGTAGGACCTATCGAAAGCCAAGAGGTAGGAAAGCCAAGTTTCCACGTTTTAATGTCAAATGTTACTAACGACAGATACATATATGACAGGTACAGATACATATATGCCTTTTTATTTGGTTAATAAAACTACAATATTTGGACGAGCTGAAGAAGCAAAGATTACGTGCGAAGCGTAATAGAAAATAAAATAAATAGTTCATTTTTGACCTACAAGAAACTCTACAACATTTATCTAATTTTATAGAAAACAATGTTTTTTGTAATCTGTAGTAAGACACTATCAATTAAAGACAGCGCTGTAATTGACAAAAAAATCAAAGCTCAAATCCAGCATTGCTTTATGACGTTAACCTGCATAATTTATTTTTGTGCATATATTTAAAATTTGTGTTGCTTTCTCAACCATTGATAACAAGGTACAAAATGATGTTTAACAAAAACAATTTTTACAGTTTTTGAAATAGAAGATTAAAATAAGAACGCTTTTGAATCTTCACAATCAAATAATTTTTTTACGGAATTTGCAAGTTACATAACTATATATTCTTCTGCTGCTCTTACAATATCTGATTTTTGAAGTTTTTATCAAAATTTGAGGTTTTCTAATAAAGACATTTCTATAACTAATTTTTGAACATAGCAGTTCCAGTTTAGAATATAAAAGATTTGAATAATTTTTTTTTTAGAAATCAAAACCGGCGTGATTATTACAATTTTTAAATTTTGCAATGAAAATATTGAGAAGGGTCGATTAGGATAAATGATTATTGAAAGCGCTCTTAATTACGTCGAAATCGAATTTTGTGAGTAATCACTTATCCCAATGTCATTAAATCGTAATGGCTTTTACTCCCAAATGCATCAAAAAGGCTAGTTTACATCTTGGTTTTCATGATTGAAAATTTGTCATTACATCGCGGATCAGGACAAAATAAAAACCTTCTGTAAAGAAATCGCCTGCACATTTTCAAAAATTATTATCAAAATTTATTATAATATGAATTTTTCATATGGATTTTTCAATTTTTTAATCCATAACTTGCTTTTCTAGATAAGACAATAATTTCGCCTGAAATGCTTTCAGACTCTCCAACACTCATTTCTTTTGACTCTTTTCTCACTGGGTCACAATATTTTTAGTACATTTTCGATTGGTTTTTATTGGATATTTGCAAACTCATCATCCAGTAGTCTTCTATTTTTAGCATTGTCATAATTATAATAGATGATTTTATAATAATTTAAAATTTATGTTTTTTTCTTTTGAATATTTTCGGCAAACTTCAGTCTTTAATGATTTTTACAGTTTATCGTTATTATTTAAAAACTGTAATAAAAATATTTTTTCTTTAACCTGAGGAAACAATGTTTTGAAAACTTTTGTTTTAATTGTAACAGCCTAAAATATAATAGACAAAAACTTTTAATTAAGAATCTTGGATTTGCTACAAAATATCAAAAACATGATGATTATTTGATATAAAATTTTTTATTGGAAAAAGCGTTTTAAATACTAACGCCCAGCTGCAAAACGTCAACAGTTTTTTATGTTAGGACAAATAAATTAAAAAAGTTGTAATAATAAAATTATTTTGCTGTCAGTTGATAATGTTGACGTGATCCAATAGTAAGAAATAACTAAAATCAATTTTTTTCTTTAAAAAATTGGTTCAAAAATGGTTTTTTAAAGTTGAGTTTTTAGTAAGCTTATTAACGGTTTTAATTTAGAGTTTTTTCTAGATATTTATTAAAGAAATCGCGCTTTTATAGATGTTTTTAATTTTTAGAGGTTAGTGTTGGTATACATACATAGCTGTCAATATCATAATTTTTTAATTACTATATTTAATTATTTTATCCTACAATTGTTTTAAAAAGTAGTTAATTGTTCAAATTAGAACCAAAGTGGCTTCAAATAGAGCTGCAAAAATTTGTTGCTACATTCAGAATATTTAGATTATTTCGTATTTATTGAGTAAGAAATTTTTAGTTTTTGTTTCGGCTAGTTTCCGACTTTTATGTGGAGCACATAAATTCTATTATTCTTGTAATATTAATTTTTTATTAAAAATTAAACAAAGTTTTTTAAACAAAAGCTTTTAGTAAAAAGTTTTCACAAAATTGATATAAATAATTGATACTAATCAATACACTGCTTGCGTGTACTCAATTTTTTGTAGTACAGGCAAAAGTACTAAAATTAATTACGTAATTATTGATATATTAGAATATCTTGTTATAATTAAGAGAAAATACTTCTGCAAACACAATTATCTATTAATTTGCAAAGTATATTAGGCGTTTGTGATTCTCCTCTCTGAAACTAACATTTAATTTTCTTCACATTCCAGCTGGTAATTTCTAGGTTGACCACATTTGTAATTAAATTATCAAGGTCTTAGTATTTTATAATAGAGACATAGAGCTTTTTCCATCAAGCATAATTACTTTTAATTAGTATAATTTTGTAGAAACTTGTTTGATTGGCGTCATCAGAAAGCTTGCTGATGCAAAGTATTTATATGAACTCAAGTCGACATCATTTGTCAGACAAAATTTATCGTCAACAATTCATGTTTGCTTCTATTTTTAGAAGTCCGGATAAATAAAGCTTTCCCCAATATCAATTTTTTTTTTAGGAAAAGAAGGTTGTTTGACGTGTATAAACCGGTAGCTCATAATTTATAAGCCTTAAGGCTTTATAAAAATCCGAAACATTTTGAAATATCTTTTTCGAACATTTTCACCACCCCATTATTTTAAATTGCGCCAAGTGAATCTAAGACTTATACAAATGTGTAGTCGATATACTATCGCGTTGATTTCTATTATCTGTCATTAAAAGTAACTAAAGGTGGTATTCTCAAGCACACGTAATGGGATGAGATGTGAAATTATTCCGAAATTTCTTGTTTGGCACACAAATAAAAAATTAAATTCTGTTTCTTTCAATTTTGCAAAAACACCAGCTTGTGATCAATTTTTGTGTATTTACCTCGACTGTTTCAATATTTTGAGGAAATATATATATTTATTTGCTCAGGCTGACTATAAATCTAACATAACTTACAAATCTTTATAAATTGTTGCTACCGTACGTACAACGTTAAACTGTTCTATGCAATAACTTGGTTCCAATTTTTTTATTATTATTCTTAGGTATTTTTTTTAGACTTTGACTTCAGGTAGTTGTTTCAAATTTATTCATGGCAGTGTTCTAGCCCACAGTAGATTTTGGTAAAGTTTTGTAATGGTAATTTCTTGAGTAGCAAAACATTGTTTTGCTGTGTACGTTGTTTATATTTATAACAGCATCATCAGGACATAAAAGAGCAGCTTTTCTTTTCCAAAGATTCAACATATTAAGCTCTTTTATTTTTGCAATTTTTCTGCGATAATACAATGTCTGGTAATTCGTACTGGTCAAATACTTGGTAGTTTGTCAATGCTATTAAATTGACATAACCACCTTCTTTTAAAGCTCTCATGTTTAGCTGAGCTGTAAAGCCGTGACCTGACTTGACCGAAATACATAAATGGATATGTTTGAAACGGTTTTATGATGTAAAAACTTTAAAGTCTTAAACTTTTATTGGCGGACTTTATACCAACAAACCGATTATTGACACATTCTAGACAGAAAATTAAGCTAAAGTGTTAGGTTCTGAAATTTTTTTAGTTTACCACGCTCAGAAAATAATAATGTAGATATTAGAATTGCCCAACAATCATGTATAATCAAGCATAAACCATAATGTGGCTAATATTATAATAAAAGTAACTAATAATACATAATAGTTATTTAGGTACATAAAAGTCAGGAAAATTTCACATTACTGAAGAGGAGCTAAATTGAAATACGAGGCACTTTGTGCCGAGTATTTTAAAGCTCCGAGTCAAGTAAGAGATTTTACTGACGTGTTTTGTATTAAATTTTTCCGGAAATCGTAAAAAAAGACGAAAGTTACAAATTTTTTTTACAAATTTCACAAAAATCAAGTCTGTCAATTTTGTTGGCAACTATAGTTACTAGAGTATCTTTTTTATTTTGCGTCTTGTAAAGTTTTTACAGTACTAGTCCGGAAAACTCAATTTTCCTGCGCGTAAATAAGCAGGAAAATGTTGTTTCCAAGACGATTTCCCGAAAACCAATTAATGTACTTAATCCAAGGCGTGGCGTAGTTTTTCTATTCCATAGATATAAAAACCTGTATTTGCATCACTTAGTTCAAATGTCTGTTAAACATAGTATATTTATTTTTAATTATCAAACATTTTTATCCAGATTGAGTCATGAGTGTAAGATTGAATTCTTATGCCGTACTCTAAGACTTTATTTTCTAAAATTGTTATGACGAGGTCTAATTTTTCAAAGTTAAACAACTTTTTGTTGAAAAGACCACATTAATCTTTTAATATTTTATTTTTGCAGTGTTAATTGCTATAAAATTCTGTTTTTTATGTCTGTACTTTCTAGCTGTACACCATTGTGCGCCGCAAAAAGCTTTTTTTATTATTTTGTTTCTAAATTTTATGCTTTATACTTATTCTTGAATAGGATTGATTTTCGTTACATGCTCCGTCTAGAACCGTACAACAGTTTTAAGTTTGCATTTATTATGATTTTTATTATAAGTGTTTGTGAAAATCGGTGTACACAAAACAGATTTTTGCTATTATCAACAAAATTCTATTTTTTGTGCATAGCAAAAGGAAGGTTAAGATAATACAAATTAAAATTTTTCAAAATTAGTTTAAAAGACAATGTTTTACCAGTAAGGGCTAGAGCTTTGAAGAAGAACAAGCTTTAAATAACCTAATTCCAGACAAATCAAAAGGCAAGTATCAGGGATCTTGTATATGTTATGCAACTACGTACGGATTTTTTCATGTTGTTTAACTTACAATTAGATTGTAGCTATTTTTTAATTTTCTTGGAGCTTGCCGATGTGCCGAGTTATACAGTTTCTTTATGAATGATGTTAAAGATACGGGGTAAGTTTTAATTGTTAACATCCATCAATCGGAGAACAATAAACCAAGACGTTTTACTGTCATTTCTGCAAATGCTGTCAATCAGGTGCAAAATGTAAAAGAATACATGAGTCTGCGACCAAAACATATCACTTAAAAAGCAAAAATAATCACTTTTTTGTTTTTTATAATCGGCGAAAATAGAGTGGGTATCCATCAATACAATAGCAAGCTTTTCTAAACTGATAGCTACGTTTCTGCACGTTCCAGAGTCTGAAAAGTGTACGGGTTACTGTATGAGAGGACCTCGGCCACAATTCTTGCCAACACAGATGGTAGTCTTACAAATTGAGGCTTGGTAGGTGGAAAAGCTTTACAGTGGCAGAGGCATATATTGAAGAATCTATTTAACACTAAACTAAGGTCGCTAAAAAATTTATTGGTGCTTGTTGCAATGCTTACAGTAGATTCAGTTCCTTAACAGCAACTGAGAAGAAGACAAAACTTACGCTACTAGGAATGAATTTCTCGGAATTTACCGGTTATTTTTTCTATAGCAAAAAAACCTCAATGTTTTATTTTTTATTGTTATTACAAATTAGAATAAAATTGTTTTAAACATGATTTTTGCTACTTTTTAGAATCTGTATGGTAAAATTGGCATATCAATGCTGTAAGTGATTACAGCAAATACATATGTTATGTCATAGTTACCACTGTTTCTGTGTATGTAACATTGGACCTAACGGCAGGAACCGATAGATATAATTATTGAAAAAAACAACAGTTTTTTATATATTTTTTTATAAATATTGTTAAAAAAATCTTTCAACATTTTAAATTTAATTAAAGACATTTAGTCTTTATATTTTATTCATAACTTTTTCTGAAACACGTTAGCTGTAGAACGCTGTTTGAAACCTTGGTTTAATGTAGACTGTAGCTAAAATTTAACTTTTTTTTCATCATTATAAAATTTTAAGAACATTTTTCTGTTTCTAACTTTTCAATTATTAAAAATATTCTGCTAAAATAATTCCTATTCTTTAAATACAACACCCATTTGTTTCTCAAGAAATTTTCAAATAATTTACTTTTGACAGGAAATTAATTAATAACTAAAATATTACTTTGAAATTATTCCTAGTAAAGATTTTATAACAGTTAACAATGTGGTTTTTGATTTATTCTAGAAATTAAAATAGCAATTTTATAGGGTTTATTCATATCTTGTTAAAATAAAAACTACACTTTTTTAATAATTATGAACTTTTTAAAATATTGCTTTAATTTTAGATGGCTTTTTTACATAATTAGAGACCAGCCTCGTTGTGACCAGTAATTAACTGATTTTACAAGAACAGAAGGATTTGCCGTATAGTCTGCCAAAAGTTAGATGCTCCCAATAAAATAGTTGATTAAAAAAATTATTATTTATTAAAATTTATTATTATTTTTATTAAAACTAGTTTTTAAAGTTTCTGCAAAAACTTTTATGCTGTAGTAGGGAAATAAAAAGAAAAAGTTTTAGAGACATTATAAGAAGAAAAAGAAAAAGCAGCCTGATTTATAAAAGTTTGATATAATGCCCAATCATGTACGGGAACATTAAGAAAACAGAATTGCATTGCTAAAAAAATATAAGCAAAGTACTAGATACAGTTTTTAAAATTAGAAAGAGATAGGTCAGCAAACATAGCCTTAAAAATACAAACAGAGACAAAGTAAGGATAATATAAAAAAAAACAGATAAATACTACAAATGTGCTAAGACAAAAAAGCAAAAAAATAAACATAATCAGCAAAACTGTCAAACTGTCAAGACAGTTTTGTTGGTGAAAAACAGCTGCACAAAAAAAAATAGAAGAATTGGTTTCATCGCTGTCAGAACAAACGACTTTTAAAAGATTAGCAGCTAAACTTTCTTGCAGAGAAGTTTGAGATTCTATTGGCAAAAATTTATGACTTGTTCATAATGGTTTTGTGACTAATAATAATTTGAAGTTGTATTGACTCTGACAAGTTTTTCAACTAAATTTAACAAAATAAATAATTTTGAGAATGCATCATATTGTATAAAAATTACAAGTTTAAAAAAAAACTCTAATTCTGTTTTTCTATACAGTTTAATAGGTTTAAAGACTAAAACCTACAAGGTGAACCTGCCAACAGGACACAGACAGGTTTATGCTATATTGTCTTTAGAAATTATCTAACCGATAATTTATAGCTGTCGTACTTTAGAGGAACAGTTGCGGAAATGTAAAATAAATCTTAAAACTTCTGGAACGAATAATCTGCCAGTTTATTTCAAATGATTGTTTCTGAATGCAAGTGTTTAATTATAGAAGAAAATACTGAACCGCTTGGTATCTATTATATGTATATGCCTTTAGTATTACTGATTTTTTTTCATTTTTATGTTACTAAAAAGAAACTATCTAGAAGTATAATATATATGAGGTTTTATCACATTTTGGTAATTTTCTCAATTTGAAAATTTTAATAATCTAGAAAAATCTTTCAGATTGGCTTATAATTGTCTGATTTTAAGGTAACAAGCAAATAAACGACTACAACTAAATTGGCATCTTTTTTTTTACAGACAGGTCTACACTTTGCTTTCACAAATTTCACAGAGTATTTGAGAGAAAAATAAGGTTAAATATTGATAGTAATCTACAAAATTTAGCAACTTTTAAAATTTCTAAAAATAGTAATATGTTTTTGATTTTTTTTAAGTTTTGCAATATTTGTCATCTATTATAAACTAGAATTTTTTTGGAATTTTTGAATCAGAATAGATTCAGTTAGCTTTTATCCGAAAGTACATTAGATTTTTTTTACTTTCCGGTCGGTATCTGTATAGTTTATAAAAAAACTTAATATTTTTTTTTATTTGATTTTGATGCAATTTGCGTCATTAGTGCTGCGACTTTTCAGTCGAGTTAAAAATAGTTGAAGCTTATTAAAGCCTACAGGTTGAAATGAATTCTTTGAGGATATTGCAATTGGTCTTGAAATGGATGTGCTGTCACATATTTTACATTTCACCATTTTATTGTGGAATTTAATGTGAAGTAGCATGTTGTCCACGCACTATTAGATAAATACCAGTGTATTTCTCGACAGTTAGCATAAAACTGTCAGCGTTTTAGATATTTAACAATCCATGTTCGCCCGTACGTTTTTTATTACGCTCATATTTTTCAGACGTCGACTTGTGTAAAAATAAGGCGACAAAAACTATAAAACCAGTGGCCGCTTTTCCCCATCTATAATTAATACGCCCTCTTCGATATGAAATTTAATTCGATATTGCACAATCAAAGTAATTTACCATAATCAGAATGCTGAAAAGCAAACAATCTCGACAATAATGGGGGAAATTGGACGCAGCATGGGGTGCGATCTCGGTTAATATAAGATGGATTGTTAAAATTGCTAAACTGAAAATATTTTAAACGTCTATTTTTTTATTTATGGTTAGACACTCGTATTAAAACATAATCAATTTAAAGCCTTATTTTTATCTTTTATTCGTAAATAGTCTCGCAGCAATTTCGTTCTTATGCTAATCCTGTTATTTATATTTGTTTTCACTTATTGAGAAAACTTATTGAGTTACTTTCAAATTTCAATTCTCAATATACAGCATGCTCTTTAAATACCAAATAAATTCGAGAATATTGCAAAACCGTTTTCTTTATATGCAGTTTTTGTATAACTGATAATAATAATTTGATTCTACATATTACAGCCGTTTCCAAGCTTTTGATACTTATTTTCAGACTAATTAACATACATTCATTATAATCTAGATTTTGGTTTTAAGTTATAAAAAAATATTTTTTAATTTTTTTACAAGATGCTTTAAAAATATAATTCTTTTTTCAACGGCATGAAAAAGACAAGATTTTGATCAAAAAGTAGAAAAAAAGAAAGAAAATAATCTTTTACGACAATTACTCGTTTCTATGATATCTGTATCACAAAAAAGAATATATATCGTAAGCCAAAAATGATTTGACCTTCAGCTTGATATCACTTAATAGATGTTACCTCTAAAATTTTTTTTTGCACTCATCGCTTAAAGTTTGGGAGTTTTCAATCGTTTCCAATGCGTCGTAAAACAATTTTCCTGCATCGGGGTGTTTTTACTTTGCAATAGAAATTAAAATTTTTTTTTAAATAAAATTATATCAACTAAAGAATGAGATCATTTAAAATTAAAAAAATCAGATAATTCGCGGAGCCAGCGCTACCAACCGAAAATATGTAAAAAACTAAATTATTTATTATTAAAAAAATAAAGTTTGTTGCAAAAAGAAGTGTACCTAACTTTTTTTGGAAAGAAATTTCTCTCATTGCACACATTCCTTCAAACAAAGTGCTCAAGTGGGAAAGTTCACTTTCTGAACTCTTTAGGTAAATAACTATGAACTAATTGGTTTTTATTTAAAATTAAAAGTTGTCAGAGAAAAATTGTTGTATAATTATAGCAATTTTTAAATTTTTGATAGAATTAAAGTTATCAATTAAGCCAAGAAAAAAGTGAGTATTTATAACGTTTTATAATTTTAGACAAAAAAGGGGAAGTAAGGCAAAAAAAACAATGCAAATTTCTTTTGAAAGTTGCTTAACTAGAGAAGTTTTTCTTCTATTAGACCCACAAGTTCAAGTTAGCAAGTAGACAAATACCAATACATAATATCTATATATATAAAAGAAAGTCGTGTTTGTTACAACACTTATAACTCGAGAACGGCTGGACCGATTGTCATGGTTTTTGATTTGTTGGATTTGTTTCCGTCCCGAATAGCAGAATACATCTTAAAAACAATAAAAACTCGATATGTGTAATAAATACTTAATCATTTCAATAGATGCTGATTTGATTATTACATGTCAAACATTTGTTGTCCAATCCTGTCAAATAGTGTAACAACTATTTTTTTTTTGGAGTTTATGGCTTGGTTGCTGAGACCTTTAAGCCACAACTTTATTTTTTCTGAAGACATCATGTGTGCGTTCAGAAATTTATTTTTTGTAAAATGTCTACAAAGTTGAGGTACTGTTATATTTGTTTTTAATTCCCAAAAATAATACCTAAGATTTATTCTACAGTAAAAACATAAAATCATCGGAAAGCAACGGAATTTAGGGAATAAAAAATCAGTTGGTAAAAGTTATAAGATTAAGGAAAAAAAATCTACAGGTTTAAAAAAGTGTAAATGTCTTTTTATAGGCTGTCTATGATTTTTCTTGATAAGCTATTCATACGTAGTGGTTATATACTCTTTGAGCTATTGTCTATGTCTCGAAAGTTCAGGCACTGTTATTATATTTGGTGGTTTTATGCGAGTGCACATTTTAATAACAATGCCGCGTCCTAGAAGATCTAATCTTTCCCAGCAAAGCCGTAATGCAATTAGGCAACGGAATATTGCGAGTCAATTATCTGCGAGAAATTGCACGCGTCGATACTTAAAGGAAAATTTAAAGATGAAGAAGTTCTTATTTCAAGGATTTTGATGATCCCAACGGATATGCCCTTTTAGTTTAAACGAATTCAATTCTCGATTTGTCTTGCCTTCGCCATGACGATCAACAAATCACAGGGCCAATCTTTGACTATTTGTGGCCTCAATCTAGAAAATGCATGTTTTTTTCATGGTCAATTGTACGTGGCATGCTCACGTGTCGGCAAACCATCCGCTTTATTTGTTCTTGCGCCTGACCAAAAAACAAAGAATGTCGTTTACTAAAAAGTGCTTGAATGAAAATCCTATCAATGAATTAATCCGAGTTTTGTTTTTTTTCCCAATCTGCACAACATAGTTTTTAATAATTTTTTTCTGACATGAGTTTGAAGTACTTAATTATTATTTTTTATTTTTCTTTTATTTTTAATTTTCATTCTGTATGTATGTTTTCATCATCATTCATCATAATAAAATACTTTTTTGTTTCTATCTATATAAATATATTATTTTGTATCATTGTTTTACGTTCATCAAACCCTAAATTAGTTCAGCTAAAAAGTAACACGACATTCATTGACTGTTAGGCGGTACGAAGTTCGCCGAGTCAGCTAGTTTTTTAATAAAAATATTAAAAAATAGTGGAAGCAACAATAGCCATTTTTTTTTTGTAAATTGTTCAATGAAGTGATTTTTAATTGTATTACAATACAAGTTATTGAACTTTGGTTAAAGTTATCATAAAAAACGTTAGAAAACTAATAAAAAGTGAGATATTTATAACCTTTCATAATCCTCCATAAGATGTTTAAAAATGTTAAAGGCGACAACAAATTTGTAAGTTTGTTGTTAATTGTAAAAGCTTTTAGTGAAAATATTTATAAATTTTTATTATTTTAAATAAAAAGTTGTTTAACTGAAGAAGCCTCAATTGTATTGAACTCACAATTTATTCAAGTAATCCAACAAAATGTTAGATATTTAAACTTGTAATAAACATGTTTAGTTAAGCATGTTATAAATTTTAATAAAAAAATTTTAAAATGATAGAAGAGTCAAATACAACATCTTTTTGTAAATTACATCTTTTGGAAAACTTCTATTGCATCAAACTTAGAAGTAACTCAAGTTATCATAAAAAAAACATTAGTAAACTAATATAAAGTTGAATATTTATAACATTTTAATTTTATATGAAAGCTTGAAAACGGTGGAAGCGTTACATATTAAATTTTTGAATAGTTTAAGTCGCTTAAATATAGACGCTTTTATTGTATTAGACTTACAAGGCAATTAAGCTACCAAGTAGACTAATAAAAGTTAGATAATTTTAACATTAATTTTATATTTTTTAATAGAAAAAAATGAAATGTGGTGGTGACTTAAATTGCAAATTTTTTATCTAAATTGATCAATTAGGTGAACAATTGAACTTCTATTAGAGTCTATTACAAAAATCTATTACAAGTTACTTAAGTTATGTAAAAAACATTAGTAAAGTAATAAAAAGTTTGATATTCCATTTAACATTTTATAATTTTTTATAAAACATTTTACGTTCAGAAAATGGCTGCGACAGGCGTTTGTGCACGGCACTGTGCTCTAAAACGTGTATGTCAGTTGTGAATAGGCACCTGCAATACTGGCTTAGCTTACCGGCACTAAATATGTAATAAAATAGCTAAATCAAGCGAAGATAATCGTTTTATTTTTCAAAGCCACCCTTGATTGATGTTAATATTATACACCCGGTACTGTAAAACGTAAAAATAGAAAAAATAGGTTCCAGGTAAAAAATGTAAACGTTTAAAAAATAAATTATTAATTAACTTTATCGAGTAATAAATAATCAATTTTATTAACTTTTTAAATTATCAACTTAAGATTAAGTTGATGTCTTTGTTTTTAATTTGAAATATTTGGACAAATTGAGTCATGAACGTTTTAATTAGCACGCTTATTATAAGTAAAATTATCTTTATTTATTCCAAAATGTTTAAAAAAATATTTATTTTAGACGCTAGTATATACATATATATTTTGAAAATTTTAATTGTTACAAACAGATGTACAATAGATTTTGTAGAAAAATAGTACAGCAAAACGTCGCAGTTACGACAACTTTAAAACAGAACGAAACCAAAAATTTTTAGTGTTTAACAAGCTTCTGTCTAACATGTCAAGTAGGTAACCTAATTCAGTCTCTGACAAACTACTATTATTTGGAAACAATAAAGGAAAATGTTATAGTGACAGACGTTTATGGTTGACATTTTTATTGTAATAGTCGATTTTGCTGTAGTGTTGCTTAATAAATGCGATATTACCTGCCTTTCAACAACCTTTAATCAAAAACCAGAAATAGATATAACAATATGCTTTTAATAATGAGGAATATAAATAAACATATAAACTTTTTAACATTTATATGAATAAATCTTATGTATTATTTAACTTTCGGATTTAAATATCATTTTTCAATAACACTTAAATTATATTTTATTATATTTATCAAACGGTAAACATCTTTAACTTATGCAGTTTATGCTTCAAAAACTTGTATTTATTCAAAGTTAGATTAACACATTTAAAAATTGTAATTAAAATTTAGTAGAGCTGGTCAAGCTCGATTTGTCTGAAATGCTACGTTATTTTTGACGTCTGTATAATTCTGAGCAAAAGTTTAATAATTATATACTGTGCATTTATAAATTATTTAAATCATCTCTTATATGAATATATGAACGTATGTTAATTTTTTTGATCAGTGCATACGCAGAAACGTACGATATTATTAGACAAACTTTGACGTTTGTTTGACATTTGTCGGCAATCATACTATCAAAGACAATAAAAATTTGTCAAGTGAAATTACACAGCATGACTAGATCTAAATAATTTATGAACGCACGTTATAACTAACAATTATTACAAGTAAAACAAAATAATACAAAGTACAAAAAATGTTTCACACATGGTCATTAATGGTGGCCGCGTTGTTACGTTCATGCATTCTTTGTGTAATTAGTTAATTTAGATATTATAAGTCAATTTAAAGATCACACTATATCTTTAAATGTACTTTGATAACTTGATTGGTCGAATTTATATAATAACTTAATAATTATAATAACATAATTTTATTATAATTATTATTATTTTGGTCTCTATAAACCGATACCCAAACCAAAGTGATGGATTGTATCTAAATAAATTTTTTGAATTGAATTAAGATAAAATTAAGCTTTTTTCAGTAAATTCAATAAGATTGTTTACATGTTTTGCAATTTATTATTGTTTTTCTCAAATTTTGTATGTTTAAAATTGCCTAAAAATACACAGCGTTTACAATAAATGACATATTGAGCAAATCTCACGTGTATAATAATCAAACCTTCATTTTGACCTTTACCTGCAAAATTTAAAACTACATCTGCCATAATATTTGTCTCAAACAATTAAACTAATACATCCAGTGAGAAAAAACAGTTTGACAGCCAAAACAAATAAAAAATCAATTGTAGCATTTTTGGAGCTGAAACCATTTTCTCGAGCTAAATCTAAAAGCTACGCATCATGGCTCATTGATTCTGTCATAATAGTGGAAGAATCTAATTCTAATAGCTCTTCAGTCACTGCACAATGTGAGATAAATTGTGCTTCTAAGGAGATTTGTCATCTAGAAAAAGCATTTGCATTGATTTAAAATGCCGATCAGGAGGCTGTGTCTTTGTCACTTCATAATTTTTACTCGGCTTAAGAATTGAAAAATGCAGTTTCAACGTGTAGGGTTTTATCAAACGCTAAAATGTCATTTTCAAGCATTTTTTAGAATTTTTGTTCCTAGAATAAATTTCGTTTTTACGGTTTTTTTAAACGAATGGCCACTTTGCTTAAAACTTGTAAAAATCTTAAAGAAGTTCGCAGTGATCTAATTTTAATTCGAATAAAATATTATCATCAATTAAACTAAATAATATTACAAATTAAAAAAAAATAAATTTAAGTAAACGCACATTGCAAATTATAATATCATATTGGCTTAAATTATACTTTTTAATAAAATGTCGGTAATAATATTTTTTTTACATTTTTAATAAAAAGCATGATTAAGTAAAAATAAAAAAAATACTAAAATGTACTTAAAAAAATATCATTTATTGTACTGTGCAAAATTTGTTCATTGAAACATCTATAATGTTTGAAATTAGTAGAGATGAGTGCTGCATCTTCTTTATTCTTACTCTTCAATCATACTTTTGCTGTTAGTATTCTTCATTTTGTAGAAATAGAAGCAAATGTTTGTGTTTTTGAAAATCCACTACGTTCATGTATTTGCAACGTATTCTAAAAATAAAACTAAAAATTACAAGTTTCACTTTTTTTTTTTTAAACAAACGTCAACATAACTTTTCTAAACTACGTAAAAAAAAATTCTAAAATAAGAGAAAGCTTTATGTTTGTCTGCATGTGTTCATCGATAATTTTCCCAATTGTAAACTGATTTGAAAAATCTTTTTTTAGTTTGAAAGGGTATAATCCTCAAGTGGTTCTATTATTATCAAGTCAGAATCTAATAATAGAGCTTTAAGAAAATTGAGGAAACAATACTACTTAGTAGTGGTAATCCGTATCGGTAGTTTCGTACATAGATTTTTTTCTTTATTAGGTTTTTTTTTAATTAAAACTTGTTTTGCACAAAAAAAGATAAAATAGATTATTAAAAAAAAATTAAACCGGCTTTAAAACTACAACTAGGCATTCAAGAGCAAAAAATAAATTAATATAATTTTTATAAGCGCTACCCACTTATATATTTGAAGTCGGTGCCAGCCAAGTCTAATAGGTAGTAGATAGATATTACCTACAAGTATCTACTTACTCACTACATACATAGTATCTAGTTGTGGTTTTAAAAACAGTTTATTATTTTTTTTAATAATTTATTCATTGATATGTTGTACTCTATGGTTTCTTCATTAATGAAATTTTTTAAAAAACTATTATATTACTGTAGCTTACCTTGCGGCTTCTAAATACTTTTATTTTCCGTTATGATTTTTTTCAGTTTTCCTATAAAAATTAGTTTTGCTTAATTTGACGTCAGGCGTTACTACAATTGACTTCTAATAGGCAACCATGTTACAGATTGTAAAAAAACAATTTTTGTTTTTGCTCATAAAACATAAAAAATGCTCATTTATTTTCTATTAAAACCAAGATATGATTTTTAATTTTGTGAAAACTTAATTTAGGTACTTGCTAACGGATTTAAATTAATTTATTTTTTCTCGAAAGTAAACTATTATCGCTCTCTACTGGTTAAACAGCCTACCAGTTAACCTTAAAATTATAGACAAATACAATATTAATTTTCAGATTTTACAGCTTTGGAAAATAATTGCTAAATTAAAACTTTAAGCTCTTTTTTATTTCTTACATTAATTTTTTTTCCTGTTTTTCATTTTCATCTGTTTATTTTTATAGTTTGTTACTCTTTTTTATCATATTATTGTTTCATTGTTTTGGTTTTATTTCTACATATTCTGCATATTCTTTATTTTTCTAGTGAGTTTTTTTTTTCTTAATTTTTGTTTTTGCAACTAAATCTCGTAATAATTGTGCTACTTTTTTCTGTTTTTTTTTTTTATTTTTGATGCTATGTTTTTTTTGTACTGAATTTGCCGTTGCACATTAATTGCCTTGACAGGCATATTACTTTTTTTTCCATTTTATATATTTTTAAAATTATTTTTAGTGAGTTCTACACTCTTTGTAGAACATATTTTTTCGTTTTTTGTTATTATTTCTTCTTAATTTTATTTTTTATCTTGCTGTTCTTGGTTTTTTAAATCCTAGAATTATCGTTTTGTTTTTTCATTTTTAAACTACACTCAATTGCATTTATGTATGCAATAAAGTTTTTTTTTTTAATATTATCTCCAGATTTTCTCTTTCTTACTCTTCATATTTTAGCATGCATATACGTCTGACAGCATTAGTTTTCAACACAAGCTTTTTTATATGTTTGTTCTTATTGTTTGTTATGTTAAAAGTGAATTTCAAATACTCTTATTACAAATGGCACTTCGATCGTAGTGAGTGGTTAATGGTAGCTATTATTTTTATTTTTTACAATGTTATAAAAATATATTGTGAACATAGGAGATAAACTTTTTTTAAAAGTCTCTTAAAACCGCCCAACAAAAATCTGGCGTTATTGGTAAGATTTGGAAAAGAAACCTACAATAAAATGAGCAACTGTTCAAAAATTTAATTTTTAAATGTAATTGTAATTAACAAATTTTTAACCGATTTAAAAAAAAAGATATTTTTATGTTTGTTACTTCAGAACTTTTGACTGAATGAACCGATTTCTATGACAATTTTTTTATTTGAAAGCTAGTGCTTTCTATGTGGTTTTTTGTTTTATATATTAGACACAACTAAATATAAATCCATGTAGAAAATTAAAAATTAAAATAATCGTTTTTAATATATGTAATTAAATATGAGTTTACTTAATTAAATTAATTTAAACCAATTAAACAAAAAGCAGTTTAAATCAATCTAATAACCAGGTAGTAATTAGTTTTTTCAAATTTTTAATTGGTTGAATTATAGTTAAATTATTTACCTACCCTAATAAGACTATTAAAATTGTGTTAAAAACTGTCAATTTCATCCTGAAAATTGTAGATACGTTTTTGTTAAAATTTTGTGAAATATGTAAAGTTGAAAACCGTATCTTTCAGATGCACTTGGCTCACTCCATTTTTAGGGTTTAATAAAGATCCAGCGTCTTTTAGGTCGTCTTTGTGACAAACGTCGTTCTCCTTCTCCGACTTCAAATGTCCAAGAGCATAAATTGAATTATTTTCCTGCACTTCGAAGAAAAGAAACGTAATCTTCAACCGTACTCAAACTTTTGATTTATACATACAGCTATTTTCTTTCAGGATGCAGTCGTATAAATCGTCACTTTTGTTTCTTTTCGACCGAATTCTGGTTTAATGTTACAAAGTGCAGTGCATTTTGTCCGACTTAACGCCATTTTTCATTTCCTGTTTATGAACAGTTGCTAAAGTATCTTGAATAAAGAAAGGGAATGCTTAAATACGAGTAGATTTTACATAATTAAATTAAAAATGAGTTGTTTTTGAGGACTTACACACAGAATGGTAAAAATTATACTATTTTGGCCTTAAAAAAACTAAAATCCTTAAAAAACTATTCAATTTCACTTATATACAACATACAGATAAACAATAATTTTATTCTTAATTATATTGTTTTTGTTTTCAGATCTCGTGAAATAGCTGACGATATCAAATATCCATGATGCTAATCGCACTCAAGAAGACAAATAGTTGGTTACGTAGCCACTAAATTCAGGGAATAATGAGCGGAGCGCCGATACCGGATGTCCGGCACAGCGCCCCTTTTATAGACATCATTCTGAAAAGCAACTGCAGTGAAACAACAGGATTTCAGGATCTTCTAACTGCTGTTTATCCTGTAGTACTTTCACCTTTGAATAAAGGAACTCAACCGACTGACGTCAATTCTTCCGAATTAACAACACCGGCGCCAACAGATCTCAATTCGTATTATTTTTATAAGGTAAGATTTTATAGGCTGCTGAATCAAAAGTAAATATTATAAACTATATTATAAACTAATTTGAATAATCAATTTTGTGTTTTTTATTACTGCAAATTATCAGGCAGTCGGCGATCAAATTTATTATTCGACCATAGTAAAAACCAAATTTATTGTCAGCTACTATCAATTATTAATTTTGTCAGCAATATTTTACAAAAACTAATTTGAATAATGTAGTCGCTGTAAATAACACATTTAGTCACAAAGCTTTTTCAAAACGACAGAATTCAGCTGTAATAAAATGCTCGAGCTTTAGTGTTTCTTTTGTAACAATTTATGTTGTAAATAAAAGCAAAACAGCGCCAAACATATGTAAATTACTATATATTTATTATGAAGCATCTCGCACCAATTTAAGTTAAATGTTGTAAATTAATGCAGTTTTTAATATTTAGTTTAGTCAACTAGCTCCAGTAGCTATAATTAAAAATAGATATTTTTAGCTAAAAATTGCTTGTTCCTATAACATCTGAAGCTAAAACCTTTGTTGGCTAATATCAAGGAGATCTGATACTATCGTGTATCCAAACACGTTCACATTGACAGCTTCTTGATAATTATTGCAATATCTAATTTAAGACAAAACTGACAAAAAACTTATATACTTGCTTAAAAATAAGTATTTACGCATTAATTACATTAAGCAAAATTGGCGTTTTTTTTACCGCTAGAAAAGTTTCGATTCTATTTTATTACCGTAGTTTTTTTCTAGAAAAACAAATTTCTAATATTTCTAAAACTTAAATCAAACTAAAACCAAAACTTTATTAAAATTGAATTAAACTAGATCTGTAGACATGGACATATTCTGTTCTTATTGAAACTCTTCAGCAAGTCGCAACAGATTTAGATTAAAATTAATTTGCAATAACAAATTTGGGCTTATATCTTAATTTGTATCTATCAAAATTAACATCTGTCATTTAGCGTGACCTACATGCTATAAAACATGAAGTTTTGTTTCTCAAAATTTTGTTGTAAGGTAGCTTCTAATAGATGCCATGCAATGGCAAGTAAAGACATTTATTTTTATGAAAATATACAACAGCAATAAAGATTAAAATTATACCTTGCAAAATTATTTCAATTTTATCAATTTCTTTTTGTTGATCTAAACTTTTTTCCTTGATTTACTTTAAGAAAACCGCCTACTTGACGTGTTTGATAAAAGCAAACTTTCTTCAAAAAAAAGAAGAGGTTATTTGACTGTTTTTTTATGTGTGTTACCTCATAACTTTTTTCTGCAAAAACAGATTTTAACGATTCTTTTTTCCTTTGGTAGCTGGGGCTTTCCAATTGGTCTCATTTAAATTTGATCAAGATCTGATCAGTAGTTTTTAAGTTGTTCTGGTACTACTTATTTTTACATATAGTTTTGACGCTTACAACAATTTATTATAAGAATTTGTAAAAAATTAAAAAAATATATTTCAATTAATTTAAGCAATTTGAATCTTATTAATTATGTTGTATCATGTGTTTGATCATGCATTACAATATCAAGAAAAATGTCTTTTTGATAAATTTTACTTATATAAATGTAAATCATAAAAAAATTTTATATAAAATAGTATCAATTAATTAAATATTAAGGAAACAGTAGATTTTTTATTTTGAGATAAATGTTTCTTTCTTTCTTCGTTTGTCTCATTCAAACGGCGCTGTCTCATATTAGCAGCTCATTTAGTAAGTTTATCCATATTGAAAGAAATAATAGTGATCGAATTCACTAAAAATTAAGAAATAAAAAAAAATTTAACAAAAATAAAACTAACTTTATAAAATAAAAAAAAATGCACTCAAAAGTATAAGATGATTGCGTAGACTTGTAGGCTTAAACTAATCAAATTATTTAGATAATATAATGTACAATTATTGTTATTTTTGGAGTCGGTGTCAGCCAAGGTAGGATGAGCGCTCGCGTCGGCTCGCCTGTGCGCCGCGTGTAGTTAGTTTAAATTTTGCGTATGCTATTATTAAGATTAGTATATCATAATATATACAATCTTATGCAAACATACTGTGACTGATACCGACTCCAAAAATAACAACAATTGTACATTATATTATCTAAATAATTTAATTGTTTTTTAAGCATATAAGTCTACGCAATTGTTTTATACTTTTTAGTGTTTTTTTTTATTTGTTGAAGTTGGTTTTTTTTTGGTAAAATGTTTTTTTAATTTGATCTTGTTGTATCTTTATTATGAACAAAAAAAAAATATTTTAAAATAAGATTATCAATGTCGCATTTTTTGAAAACTTTTCTTTAACATTTGATATCTTGATATTTAATAATTGAGCTGGTCTAAAAGCACTCGCATTTCATCTGCTTCTTTTAAAAATTTGTTAATATTCTTATAAACGTCTCTGATTTTCTTTTTTTAACACTTTTTTAAATGTCAATTCTCTTAAATTTTATCTACATTAGTTACTACAAATTGCTCTGTGGCCATGTGGCTGAAGGTAGTGCGTTCAGAGTCTGGCCTAACGAGTGGCGTAGGCTCAAATCCAGTCTCTTTCTAAAAAAAAAATGTCTTTTGTCTGACCATGGGTAATTGTGAATGTAGGAAGCACAATTGATCAAATAAGGTTTCAGTGCAACATCACTATTATTAATCTTAACCTTTTAACTAAGAAAACTTAAAAACTATTACTGCTGTTTTTTTTTTAAATAAATTTAATATTTTCAAATATCAAATTTGCTACGGAAAAGGCTTTTTTTTAGATTTTGAAAGGATTATTTTGTCTTAACTAAAAAACTCTTAAAACTCAAAAAACTTTTGGTAAACGCAATTAATATAAAAATAACTTATTAAATGCTTATTTTTTTTTCAATTAATAAATTATCTAATCACATTATTTTTTCAGATTACGAACATTAGCTTTGAATATATGTATATTCAATTGTTTACTAAAGAAGAACAAACTTCAATGTTAATAGCTTGTATAAAAATAATCTTCTTCCGTTAATGAAAAAATATCTAAAGTATCTTGTGCCTAATTTTCTTAGAAAACAACTTAATAAAAGTTGTGTATTTAGCCATTAGATCAACCGTTAACACACAATAAACGCAAAAAATCCGAAGTATTATTTGCTTTTACGATAAAACAGGTGTTTTAAAGCGGTAACATAAAGATTTATTAGATCATAAATATGCTACTACTAGAAAATTGTTTTGTTTTTGATAAATGTAGTTAGAAATGCCATCCTTCACCTACTTTTATGCTAATTATCGCATAACAAACCGATAGCAAACACCTCTTCATTCTTTCAACGCATCGTCATTCTGTTTCAAAGCGGAAACATTTCTACAAAGCTACATTTCCGTTCAATGAACAAATTACAAATTTACTTCCGTCAAATAAATCTTGATAAATTAACCACTATCTATATTAAAATAACATTTTGATCCCTTTTTTTTTTCATACAATTCTGTTATTTTCCCGAAAATATTATCCAGCTATAAAAAAAACTTTCCTGAACAAATCTTTTGTCGCAGTTTTGGATTTGGTACAAAATGGGAGAGAAAATTCAGTGATCTTTACGCCACTTTTATTGAAATGATCTTGGAAGAATTGTAATTTCTAAGCAGATAGTATCTTTCTTCAGAATTCTCCTTTGTCCCATATTCTGCGTTGAGACGCTTTAAAATGATTGGTAGGAGATACTGAATGATAAAAGCACTTCCGGTTTAGGCAATAATTTGCCACTGCCACTTTAATAACTTGAGAGATTTACAAATTATTAGTTTCGGGAACAGTTAAAATAAACGACTTTACAAAAAATGTCTAAATATTTACGCCACGCTTTGATGTTTAAAATATATACGAAATCTGAATTTTTATTAGAGATAAAATGACAAGACTCATATGAATTCGGCGGTTGTAATTCTTAAGTAATTCGGTACGTTGCTTGTTTTTTTTATTCTCATTATTTTACTTTAGATAAAGGCCTCTCAATAAGTCGACTGCCACTCGTATTTTTTGGTTTTTATTTACTTTTAAGAATTTTTCCAGAAAAACATTTTTTTATTGCTGTCACAGCGACTTTATTTGTTTTTACAATGTTTACCAAGTGTCTGTCAAGTTTTAAACACTGCAAATTACCTATTTTATGGCCAGAAAAGCATTTTTGATATTCTGCATTTCTTTTTATTGTGCAACATATTGTTTTTTATGATGTTTTTAAAACAAAACTAAATTGAAACTTTAAAAACTCAAATAAAGTTTGTTACTTGCTCTATTTTACAGTTTATGTTGAATTTCGTAAAATATTTAGGTTTTTCTCATAACAATGCAAATTAATTATTTTCTAGCTAAAAAAATTGTTTCAAGGTTTACACGAATGGAATTCTATTATATTATAACTAAATATGGCTTAATATATAAAAAAATAAGTATTACTTTAACTATTCATTTAATAACTATTTATTTTCATTAAATTAAAAAAATAAATGTTTAAAAATTTATTTCTAATTATGACAATTTAATTGTTTTTATCAGTAACTCAACAATATATTCGATGCGGTTTCTGACGGTATTATTGTGACAATTGGGCGATGATACCTGAAGACTGAAGTATCTAAGCTTGGTGTCGCAAGCGATATGACGCAAAACCTAACCGAGTAAACCAAGAAATGCCATAGAATGCGGTGAGCTTACTATGTTTCACATGATGAAGAACAAAGAGTATAGATTAACAAAATGTTAGTCAGCGCTTTAAAATAATTAAATAAGCTGGTAAATCTTTTTTTAGATCAACATATAATTATTTACATAAAAATGTAAACAAGTGTACATTAAAATGTACACATTTAAAGATATTTTTTCTTTAATTTGCTTTAAAAAACAGTTTTTTTAATTAGGGTTAGTTAGGTCTTGTTTTCGTATACTTCACTCAGCTCACAGTATTTCAGATTACTTTAATAATTATTGCTAAAGTAAATTTATATCAAAATTAATTAACTTCATCTATATAATAACATTATTTTCTAGTTTTGTGGGAAAGAAATACGTAGTGTTTTTTATTTTTTATTTTTCGTCAAAGATTGACACAACTGTTTACCTTTAAATTGTGAACTCATCTTTACAATAGATTTGAAATAACAGTTATTAAATTGACATCTAATCTTAATCTGACCTTGCTTTTAATTATTAAATCGATAGTTCAACACGTTAATGAAATTAAATTAAAAGCTTCCGAAAACACTTGTAATATTGTAACAAACAAAAAAATTTTTTTTTAATAGAAAAATAAGGTTTATAGCAAATAATCAAAATGTTGTTCATTGACTTCAATGCATTTGCGGACTCTTTGAACCATTGCGTTACTAACATTTGCGAGGATTATTATTAATTTTATAAACTTTGAAAACTATTGCCTGATGTAACTCATCGAGGTTTTTTAAACGTTGGTGAAAAATTGAGTTTTTAAATAGGACCACACATGGAGTGAGGGCGTGGGTTTCTAAGACTATAGCTCAATTTTGGCTGATAACCCGACGATCATAAAATTTGTGTATCGTATTTAAGGTCTTATAAGTGTCTAGAGTGGCACGGTTTTGCTGAAAGTACCCGGTTACAATTTCTTCGTCATAAAGCCGTCCAAAGAATGGCTATAAACCTCTCGGAATCTTGCAGCAGTCAATGATTTATTAAATAAGATTTGCCTAATAATTGAAGTACAGTGAACCTCTTTAATAAAATGAACTTTACATTTGCATATTTTGTGAGTTTACATAACCGTCTAAATGAAACTAGGCGTCATTCGTATAGGTACTTAAGTTTAACATATTTATTTTAATACTGCTTGCAGGCGATAGGGATAAAGTGAATATCTTTTTTTTTTTAATTTTGCGGAAAATGATTGTTGATAATTAAACTGCTTGCAAAAGTCAACGTCGAGATATTCTTGGCGCTTCTTCCATTATTTGCCTTGCATTTTCGATACCTTGTTTTGCTTTCTTTTTAGGAAGACCACTACTTTTTTTTACGATCACACGAGCTAGTCTTACAAAAGAGTTGCATACAATGGGCTACATTATGATGAAAAGTGTTGAATGTCAACTTTGCATAAAAAAAATTTTTAGCGAAATTCTTGAAAACAAACTTGAATTGAGTATTGCCGTTTACCACCAGCTTGGTAGCCGCTACGAAAATAAGATTTCACCACAAAAATGTTCTCTTCTTGTGGCTTGTGAGAAAACAGTTTTAAATTTATAAAAAAAGAAAATAGAAAAAGTCAGCATATATTTTGACATTTGAATCAATTCTGTTAAAAATTATAGTTTGTTTACACAAACTCTAGGCACAGCCAACTATTTGAAGTAAACATTAGTAAGGTTTTTTATTGCTTCTATGTACTATAACAAACATAAATGTTATTTTTTTTTATTGTTGTAATGATGATTGTTTAACATTGCTTGTAACCAATTAAAAAAGAGTTCTTGTATTGTTGTAAATTACCAGTAAACTGTACACAGAATATTTTTTATGCATTGAATACCGCTTCTTGGCACTTTCTTCTTATATGATCTACCGTTTTTTTCTTTCCTATATAATCTGCATCTTTCAATTTTTTCTATGCTTAATCTTTGTTTGTTCATTTTTTGTTTTTGCACTTGAATCTTGTTTTGTATTTGAACTAAACTGAAAGTAGGCATTGGCGTTTGCGTTTGCCAGAGATTAATTTTTCTGACTAACGTCACAACAAATATTTGTAAAAATTGTAACGTTTTTAATTATTGCATAAGCTGTGCAAATGAAAAAAGAAATTATGTGGGATGTAGTCGCAAAATTTATTGTTAATTTTAAAAGATTGCAGCACGACGAAGAACATTTTCTCTTAATCAACATAATATTAATTTGCGCTTTTATTACACAAATACCTTTGCTTATGTCTTTTGTTATAGATTTTTTTTTGTGTTTGAACATATGTATCTCTTTCTGCTAACTTTTAGACATTTTCTTTTCTCTATTCCTATTTAATATTAAGACCAATGTTTTTTATTTTAGCTGTTTGTTATTTGTTTAAAAGGTAATTTTTTAACTAGTTGTTAAAAGTTTTGCTGTTTTGTCAGCTGCTTTTCGTTGATTTTATTACTTACGTTGTTGTTTCTATTATTACAAAAACATTTATTTTATTATAGAATGTATCTAAAATTGAGTTCGCTAACGGTAAGCAGATGTGCTAGACGATTTTAGTCAGTTTAGTCTCGTAAATGTTGGTTGTATTGTGACGTCTAATTTTAAATATTTATAGTAGCCAATGTCTCTCTTCTTCTGTTATTGCATTTTGCTAATTTTATGTTTTTTTAAACTTTTCATTATTTAAAACTACTGATTTTCTTTATAAGAATAAAAATGTGAAATTGCAATCAACCGATTTTATTAAAATCTGAAGTTTTGATAACAAATTCTATTAAAAGCAATCTATCAAACATGTTTTTTATGCATAAAATTATATGTTTGGTTCGAAAATACACGACAGGCATAATTTGCAATATTTTCCACGTGTCAAAAGACACTCTTTGACCGCGTATTTGATGAGATCTATAAAAAGAGAAAATGGTATGCAATCTCTGACGAAAGCTCACCAATGTCGATCCCTAGGGGAAAATGAATGAGAGAATTGTAAAAAGAAAGAGCACAATGGGATAGTTAAACCGATGCAATTTATGCACTTAAACGCTTCGGATAATGTTGAAAATCTAGAGAAGTTGATCTAATCTATTCGATAATTAAATGTGGTGACAGCTCTAATCCTGTCAATGATTTCATTCCAACCTATTTGATTAGAAAATAGTTAGTGTATTGGCTTCTTATTTTTAAATTATTTGCCAAGTTTTAGAGTTAGTCAAACATTATAATATCATGCCCTAATATCAAAAAAATTTCTTAAAATTGTAATTTTGTACATTTTTAACAATTCTATTTTTACATTGTGTTTAGATTCTTTTTTAAGGTTTTTTATATTATTTGTCATCTTTTGATCGCAAATTTTAAAGAACGGTTAAGTTATATTTAGTCTATATTGACAATTCTACAAACAAGCGGCTTAACTAGTAACGGGCTTTTTAAAATTTGGCGTCATAGTTGGCCATGAGTTTGTGTAAACAAACCATAATTTTTAAAACAATTGCTTTAAAAGTCAAACTAATTACTAAATTTCTTGATTTTAAATTTGAAATGGTTGATGAAATTTGATTTTCGTAAAGACTCAGATAAATTTATAAATTTCTTAAAACAAAATGGCTCTAATGCTAAAATGAGCTCTTTATTTTATTATACATGATATGTATTTGTTTGTATAAATATTTAAAAACACCGTAGTTCTACATCTTAATTTAAGTTGTGTTTCTAATTTAAGAAAATTTCCTTTTAAAAGTGTTATGCGTGCTCCTTTAACTTTTTTTTTAAATAATGAGAGCTTCGTTATGAAAAATTACATCAATTTCAAATGCACTAAAAACATTTTGCATAATTGTATCAAAATTTTCAATCTAATTATTTTGATTCAAGTTTAGCTAGGCATTGAAATTGATGAAACCAAACTATTGGAAAGACACATAAAATTTAATAAACTGTTATTAGAATGGCAATTTGAAATTCAAATTTTGAAATGTTGTAAATTTACTATTAATATTCACAATGTTATGATATTTTGTGAGCGTGATTAAAATTTAATTTACATCGGCTGGATCTCTAGGATAATAATGTGATAAAAGTTTAAATTCACTTTTTTTAAAATTATTGTTGTTAAAACGTGTAATATTTATTATGACCTAACTATTGTGCAAATCATTATTTTACTAAAATGCAAAATAATAAATTGTGACGTCAAAATTAGCTAAATTTTTATTACGGACAATAATTATTTTATAGAGTCAAGTGTTATTAACGTTTTGAATATAAAAGAAATTTATTAATGATTATACTTTTTCAAAGCGTTGCATTACCGCTGAATTAATTTAATTAACTATTTACTACAACTTTTTTTTTCACTTTATGTTTAATTTGACAAAAAAAAGTGAAAGTTGCTATTTATAATAATATATTTCTCGTGTTTTTTATCAAAAATACGCTAAAATTGTAAGCCATAGGTTAAAATTAATGTATATAAAAATGACATTTGAATCTTAAAAAGTAGTATTTTAAGGATTCGTTTGTCATACTTTACAGACTCTTATACCAAACTTTTCAAACGATTTCCAAACACTGCTTTTTTTATTATTATAATCATTATAGCTAAATTAGTAAAATTCTACAACAGTGTAATATTTTTTATTTAGCTAGGTAAATCTAAAACCGTATACATTTTTTAATCCAATTTCTGACATTCGATTGTAAAAACTATTTTGCACTAATGTGTCTATTGTGATTAGCGCTATAAACTGGCCAGCCCATAGTCCAGACCTAAATTTTATAAAGAAAAATAGTTGGTGTCTGTCAGAAATTACCGTAGAAACAAAAATCCTATTTCAATATAAATAATTTCAAATTTGATTTTACTCGCTCTGAAAATTATGCTCTGATTCTGTTGCCAAATGTAGTTAGTATTTTATTCTGTCCCTTTATGGAGTCGAATAAAATACGTAATTAGCTTCAATTATAGTTCTTCTTAAAAGCTAATGGTAGAGTAAACTGTTTTTTATGTTTAAAATTATATTAAAGTAGCTGACCCGGCGAACTTTGTAGCGCCTTAGCGTAAATTTGATGCACAATTTTATTTTGTATAGCAGACCTATCTTATGTATGCGTACCTATCCAATTTGAACTGGAATCTATAATATCCTCCATATAAAAATGAATACCTATTTCCCTGGTCTCGTCATACCCGAGAAGGACTTTACTAATTTTATTAAATATTGCCCCTCTAGTGCCCCCTCCACCCTGCCCGCTGCGATGCCCGGCGCGCTTTTCAGACTGCATCGCAAACAACGGCCACGGCGCTATGGCGGTTTTGTTTACTGTTTGAATTTTTTAATTCGTAATATCTTTTGAATGGAAAGTTCAATTTAAATAATTTAAACACTATTTTATAGGAAGTTAAATGGTCTTGACTATAAAATAATTTATTTTGATAAGAATTAATATAAACACATAAATAGTATGGTTTGAATTTGGTTAGCATTTTCATTAATGTTTAAAATGAAAAAAGTTGTTGTAGTGACATAACTACAATAGTTGGACATATGCTACCGGGAAGTTTTTTGTAGACATTATGATGTTCTTCAATATTGTTGTACATTATTTTGTTCTATCGCTAATAGTTTCGGCAGCGCATTCGACGAAAGACATTTTAAGACTCATTTTTCTACACCTTCGGTTACATTGTTCAAATTCTACCAAGGATTCCTATTTTTTTTCAAAATGAAATGTAGCCTATATCACATAGGAAGAATGTAGAATTCTATTGGTGAAAGAATTTTTTAAATCGGCCCAGTACTTTTTGAGCCTATTCATTACAAACATACAAACATACAAATCTTTCCTCTTTACAATATTAGTGTAGACTAGTGTAGACTAGTGTAGACTAGTGTAGATATCAGTGTTATTGTTTGTTATACTTATAAAAGTATTATACGTATGTTTCAAGAAGATTAATATTTAATTTTTTAATAAACTTGGTTTCACTTAAATGTAAAAACTTGACAAAGTAAAAATTGTGATTTTATTTTTATCAGATTTATTATTTCTCACAAATTTGCGAAAACAATTAGGAATGTTCAAAACAACAATTTTTTTGAAGTAAGGAAGTCATTTTGTACTCTATTTAGTACTAGTGTGCTTGTACTCTTTTTAAGTAAAACACGTAGCATACATTTTCATAATTGTTTACGCATAACTTTTTTGTTTATAAGCGCATCTAAATAATTATTTTTTTTATTTATAAAAGAATATCTTCAATGAAACTACAAAAATTTGCTGTTGTATAACCAATTCTGAGTAATAAACGTAATAAGCACCAAGTATTGCACTTGAAATTGCAACAAATTGCTCAGTTTTTAAGTTCTATTAAAACGCATTATTTGCGCCGTTTTTTTTTGTAGATAAACCGATTTGAATAAATGCTGTTGCGTTTGAGAAAAACTCTTTCAAGTTTTATTTTATACAAATTTGTCATGGTTTATCAAAGATTCTTAAAGAGGTAGAGTTATACTCTGACAATGTATCATAAAAAACGTCTTAAAATTTGAAGAATAAGATAGTCTCTCTTGCTGTTTTTTGTTTTAATTTATAAAATTCATTGATAATTAATTAATTAATTACATTGAAAGTGGTTTTTTAAAATTTTTAATTTGTCAGTTGTTAAGTAGCAATTCATCGCTGTTGTATTAACATAGAAAAAAATACTTTACGTCTTAATGCATATACAACATATAAAGTATAATTTACATCAGTTTCTGTAACCCACTTGGCAGTCTAATTCATTGTAATGCCGATAAGAAAGATGATCATAAAATGTTCGTAAGGGGCAATTAGATGGTTGTTTTTGACGCAAATGTCTTGCCACTATTAAGAAAAACTAACTGTAAAACCTGTTTCTAATTGCAAAATCCGTTTAATTTAGTACGTCCCATAACCAAAAAACTGTTTAGTGATGGCCCCGCTGGAATTTAGATTGTTTACATTAATTCAAAATGCATTAAAATTTGTTTAAAAATCACATTTATATTATAATCGAAGATGTACATAATATTTTGTAATTTGAACAAGTTGGTTTTGTGTTTTGTGATATATTTAAATTGAGAATAGGCACCTGGGGCTCTTGCAATTACTCAAGTACAGTTTTCAAATGTTGTTAGGCTAACCTTTTTTTAATTTTAGAACTAATTATTACAATTTTAAAGAGACGCGATTTTAAAACTAAAAAAATGAAATGAATTGTTTTTGTATGTAAGTGAGTTTATACATATTTTTTTAATATTTATTTAAAATTAACAGTAATGCGCTACATAATTGCTTGAATTTAAAACAAAATTTACAATTTAAATTCAATTACAATTAACATTATTGTAGTATACCTTAGTTGCAGTTGCATTGTCTTAATAATGTGTATTTTTATATACTGAATTCTTATAGTAAAAGTTATTAATTGTTTTGATTACGTAGCCCCATCAGAATGACCCAAAAATTAAAAACAAATTTTTAGAATTGTATTAAAATATACAATGTCTTGAATATCCGTTCCAAACAGTAGGCCAAAAAACAAATTTTAATTTAACTCTAAATTCTTAAATCATAAAAAAATTAATTCCTTTTTATAATTTTATTTTTTTCTACAAAAGAAATGGTAAAAATCTTAAGAATTTTAAGTTAAAATTTTAATTTTTAAAGATAGTTTTAAGCTTTTTAAAGTTTTCAAGACAAATATCTTTTCAAGATGCAAAAATTCATCACAAGTGGGTGTTTTTGCGGCATTTAAGTAAAAAACAAACTTTTATTTTTTATTTGTGTCCTAATTTAAACCAAAATTTTAGAAATAAGGAGAAATTTGATCATTTTATTCTATTTCGTATGCTCGCCAAGCAGAGTATCTAAGGGTAGTAACTTAGAAACTCTGAGAAGTCGGCAAATTTTGCAAACTGTTTAAGTATGACATATCGCTGTAGTTATACATACGCTGTAGACCAAATCATCAACGGCATTTATTTAAACGTTTTTTAGCTTATCTTTAACATTATTCAGGTTAAAATTGATTTCTTTATTTTTAACTTAAAAATATAAGATGGTTCGGGTTTAATTAATTGGTTAGGCTACTTTATTTTAATTAAAATAATTATTTTTGTAATATATAATTTTCTTGCACGTGTGTATGTAACTGAACTCCTCCTAAACGGCTGGACCGATTTGAATAATTATTTTTTATATGCGTTTGGCTAACACCCTGGATAGTTTAGACTCACAAATCAGCTCGGCAAATAGCGCCGCAGTTGATATCTAGGTTATCTACCTAGCATTTTATACTTTGTTTAATATCCCAATTGCTTAAAATATTAAGCAGGACGTCTCTTGGGTTCCATAGTAAAATTATAAAATAACAATTATTAGAACAATTGCCACCCAGATAAAAAGTTTCCAAATTAAAATTTAAAATTAAATATTTAAAAACTGATAAATTCTGATTTTTTTACAGTTCCATATATTGCTAACAAACATTCAAGGCAAAAATATCAAAATTATGGGAACTATAACAATTCTTTATTATGAAGCAAAGAAACATTTTTTGTTTTTACAACTTTAATCATTTATTATTTAATTGTGTATATTCATACACAATTACATATTACACAATTATTATGTAATAACATAAAACACACAATTAAAGATAAAAACGTTAATAAAACTAGAAAATTGTAGATAAAAATTTTAAACGGTTATTTATTGTCTATTATCAAATTTATTAAATAAAAACAGCAGTTTGAAAATGTAGACTTATTTCGCAAATAAAAATTGCTTTAAAACTACAGAGTTTTCAAGCAAACATGAACCTCGAAAATATGCGAACTAAATTAGTAAATTCAGATTAACCAATCAGCAGATGATAAAAGATGAGATGCAATGTGTATATGAAGCTAAAGCGTTCTCAAGCCACACCTATCTAGGGATCATGTTTGCTTGGAAGCACTGTACAATTGTGTGAGATTTAAAAGTGATTACCGATTAATTTCCTGTTTTTTTCCAACTTTAGTTATACTTAAAAGCATAATATCAGATTGTAAAGTTTTGGTGGAGTTACTGCAAAGACGTTGTCCATACATGTCCAAATACCTAATCCATATTCTAATATTGAAAACTGCTTTTGCACTATTTTCAAAGTGATGCATAATTAACCCAGGCAGAAAAGGCATTATTATCTCCTTTATGTTGTTTATAATTTTTTTCGTTACATTGAAAAATTTATTGTTTTACGCATCCTTCCGTTATTTTTATGTATTTGCTCAATTGTTCAATTTGTTCAATTGTTCAATTTTGTCGTATTTGAGGAAGTTTCTTGAATAAATCATTGTTGTTTCTATTGGAACTCTAAGATATTAAACGACAGAAAGTTTTTGTTGTTGAATTTTATTGCTTTTCTAACGACATATTTAAATTATTGAATTCATTTACTGACTATTTGGAAATATTATACGTGGGATTGTACAATTCGGAATGCGGTCTGAGTATTTTACCTAATTTGTAAATTTTAGGTAAGCAATATAACTTAGGTACATTTAGATTGGAAATATACAGTTTATAATTAAGCTCTTTGCTAATTAGATTTGTGCATTTGTCGAGAGAGCTTTTAACTTTGCGGGTCATTTTTGGTAATGGACTCTGTAAAAAGTTCATTTGCGGTAAAATTATCTACATAAAAGTCATTTTTACCTAATACAACAAGCTTATTTTCTATGTCTGATTTTTTTTAATGATTCTGAGCATATTTTGATTTGATTTTTTTGCAAAATATGAATTTTTTTTTTATTGTTTTTATAGTTCATTTGCGGTGAAATTATCTACATAATAGTCATTTTTATCTAATACAACAAGCTTATTTTCTTTGTCTGATTTTTTTTAATGATTTTGTGCATATTTTGATTTGATTTTTTTGCAAAATATGAATTTTTTTTTTATTGTTTTTATAGTTCATTTGCGGTAAAATTATCTACATAATAGTCATTTTTATCTAATACAAGAAGCTTATTTTCTTTGTCTGATTTTTTTTAATGACTTTGTGCATATTTTGATTTGATTTTTTTGCAAAATATGAATTTTTTTTTTATTGTTTTTATAGTTCATTTGCGGTAAAATTATCTACATAATAGTCATTTTTATCTAATACAACAAGCTTATTTTCTTTGTCTGATTTTTGTTGATGATTTTGGGCATATTTTGATTTGATTTTTTTGCAAAATATGAATTTTTTTTTATTGCTTTTATAGAGTATTTGCGGTAAAATTATCTACATAATAGTAATTTTTATCTAATACAACAAGCTTATTTTCTTTGTCTGATTTTTTTTAATAATTTTGTGCATATTTTGATTTGATTTTTTTGCAAAATATAAATTTTTTCTTTATTGTTTTTATAGTTCATTTGCGGTAAAATTATCTACATAATAGTCATTTTTATCTAATACAACAAGCTTATTTTCTTTGTTTGATTTTTTTTAATGGTTTTGTGCATATTTTGATTTGATTTTTTTGCAAAATATAAATTTTTTCTTTATTGTTTTTATAGTTTATTTGCGGTAAAATTATCTACATAATAGTAATTTTTATCTAATACAACAAGCTTATTTTCTTTGTCTGATTTTTTTTAATGATTTTGTGCGTATTTTGATTTGATTTTTTTGCAAAATATGAATTTTTTTTTTATTGTTTTTATAGTTCATTTGCGGTGAAATTATCTACATAATAGTCAGTTTTATCTAATACAACAAGCTTATTTTCTTTGTCTAATTTTTTTTAATGATTTTGTGTATATTTTGATTTGATTTTTTTGCAAAATATGAATTTTTTTTTAATGTTTTTATAGTGTTTGGTTTAAATTTAGTTGAAGATTCTACGTTTATTATAACATCTTCTACTTTTTTACTCAAATTGGTTGAGTTTTTGTTGCAAATTTTAGTTCTTTGTTAAGTAGATCCAATTCTGCTTTATTGAAACATTTACCAGTTTATCAATTCATGCACAGGATTAACTGATTCATTCAGATTAACAACAACACTGTTATCACATTACATTGTAACTAGGTATCAAACCGTGCTGTTTTAAGAACAGATTTTTTTAATTTCATCATCTATTATTAGCATTAGTCGAATTTCTTAATTTCTGCGATTGTAGATTAGTTGTCACCTTCAGTGATGCACATCATAACCTTCTACATTAAACACTTTATTTTTTTTATATTTAGTTAAATCATTGGTTAAATGGGGTTTTTATAAACAGCCAAAGTTGTTTTTTAGTAAAAGAAGTTTTGGTTTGTGAAAACTATGTTCTGATTCTTCAGCCATTTGTGTAATCGTGTTTTTCTGTTGAGGCTTTTACTGACAGTGTTAGAATTTTTAAATCCTTCTCTTTGTAGCAGAGAAAAATGCTTAAAATTTTCGCGACTATAAAATATCAAATATTGCAGATACATTTGAGTACCAAACTTTTTTTTATGCTATTTGTAAAAAAACGTTTTATCAGTAATGGAAAATATTACAAGAAAAAATGTGGCTGCCATGCTTACTCTGATGCACATTAATAATGAACAAGGTATAATGTAATGTATATTTTTTAATAGCTAAATAGATACATTTCAATATGAAAAATTATGATTATAATATAATGTCAGATAACTTAAAGCAAATAATACTTTGCGAAGAAACCTTTCTTAGTAGTATCACTCGGTTCTGCTTTAGCAGCATTTCGTGCAATGATTAATACCAAAACGCCAAAAACGACATTTAAAATCCACAGTATAAACCCTCTTGCTGTTATGACTAAAGGTATAAGGACCATGTTTGCACACAGAGTTTCACCCTGTATTCGTAGCTGCGTATCTTCAGGATATAAATCGTGAACGTAACTTAAACATCTGTCATAATCAGCAACAAACATAAGAACACCAACTAAGTCCCAGCCCGAGACAATAATTGTGATATAAGACCATTGATGCAGTCTTTTCACACTAGGAACTTTTTGGAAGAAAACTGAAAGATATTCGGTAAAATATTAGGAAAATTTCAAAGTGCTTTGCTTACGATAAACCGACACGGCCACCCAGGGAATAGCGTGGAGGAGCATAACCATCAGCAGGGCGTTGAAAATTCGACCATTTAAAGTTTGGTTTGGGTAAACTTGGTCATTTCCTACAAGAATTCTATTGTTAGTAAGAGATTTGCTTACAAATTATATATTTTCTTACCATAGAGATAAAAATAGTAAAAATTCGAGTTTAAGACATCAAAATAGGAATCTTGATCAAACACAGGATCGTCTGCGTAATAAACGATTACTCCAGCCAATGACAAACCAAACCATGCCAAACCTTGCACCTACAAAAAAACATTTGTTTAATATTTCTATTGAAAAAATATAATATATTTTCGTACAGTTGCCAAACAAGTGCCAATTTTTAACACAATTCGGTCTAGTTTCACTTTTTCTACTTCCATTGTAAGCTGTTATTCAAGCTGTTCTTGACTGGCTTGATATTATTTTGCTTCAAATTTATATAAAACTGTAGTACTATACCCACTAAAATTATTATAAAGATAACATACTAGGTACTATCATATTTCATCAATAAAAACTTTTAAGCCGATAATTGATTATGATTTTTGCATAAAAACACATTGAGTAGTTCTAGATAAAATGGAAATTTGATGATCTTTATTATCTGAGCTATCTAAGATTCAGTTCAATTGCTTTTAAATCTACAGGAGTTCTAAATGTGCACAAAAGAAGTTAGAAGAACTTACTCTTTATATCAAAAACCAAAAAAACATTATGTATGAGTCGACAGGTTCTTTTGTATAATAAAGTTGTCTATTTTTCTGTTTCTATTTTTCAGGAGAATACTGATTAATTCAGACTGGGTTTAATACTCTCATGTCTTGGATATCTTTAAGATTACCGAAAACGGTTATTTATTTAAGTTCTAAATTTTTGCAGCTTATTTCAATTAACTGAAAAATTTTGCTGACTTAAAAATTTATTTTTACTATTTTGCACATTTTATTTTCAATTGCCCACCCTGTATGCCTAGAATTAATAAATATCATCACTCTTATCTTACAGCTTAGATAGCTATTATACATAAAGTTATTGTTTTAATTTTTAGATGGTTTGACAAGGATGTTGTCATTTTTCTTGATATTAAGTAAGTGCATAGAATTTGATTTTATGTCTATAAATAAACATTTTGAAATTCTGGCGGTTTATTAGTGATTAATCCAAACACTCAAAGTTTATAAAAATTAAAATTTTGAATAAATGGATTGGTTTTACACTGAATAAACTTTTAGGGGCTTATTTAACTCGTGAATAAACCGCTAGAAGTTTAGTAAACACAAGTAAGGTTAACTAACTCTTAGAATTCTTATTTCAGAACTTTTATTTTTGCAATAACTATTTATGTATGTTATAGTATTTGAGGAGAAAAAGAAGAGATTATTTGTCAATCCAAATAACAAAGATAGAAACCAAGTTTTACAAAAAAAAACACCAAGAAAACTGACACCAGATGAATTCAGAAAGGTATTTGACAAAATAAGAAAACTCCAAGTCAAAATATGATCATGGCTAAAAATATGAAGTATGGTGGAAATTGTTTACAACAGAATACATGAGAATTAATAAAAGATATCTGGAAAACAGAAACATTACCAAACGTATAGAACAAGAAGGTGTTACAAAATAAAAAAGGAGACAGCATAATCTGTAGCAATTACAGGAGAATTGCACTACTAGATACTACATATAAATCAAAAAATAATAGGACATACAGAAAAAACATTAGGAGAGTATCAAGGTAGTTTCAGAGCAAATAAATCAACAACAGACCAAACCTTTATCTTGCTCATAGATTTTAAAAGGGCGTACGTGAACAGAAATAGTTTGATGGCACTTCTAAAGCACCTACAAATTTGTCAAAAATAACAGTTTTGTTAGAATGACTTTACAATATACGAATATATAACGACTTTGTTCAACTTAGCCTCAAAATGGGTTATAAAAGAAAGTAAGCTACACGACGAAGGAACGCTATTTAACAAAAGTCATTAATGCCTAGCCTACGCGGATGATGTAGTTCCAATGGCAAGAAGTAGAAACAAGCTAGAAAAAATTATAAAACAAGTAATAATAGTGAAAAATCTTGGATCTTCTATTAAACGCAGATAAAACTAAATTTCGCAATAAAGAAGATAATTACAGAAAACAAAAGCCTTGAAAAGAGAGAAGATGATATGTATTTAGAAACCCTAAGACCCAAGAGGGCTAAGCATATTATTAATAACAAACAGAACAAAAGTAAGGCTCTATATGACAATGATAAAACCAACGCCAAAATCAAACATATGGATGTGAAACCAGGGTAATAAACCAGCAAGTTCAGAAAAAAATTGAAATTTGGGACCGAAAAATTCAAAGAAAGATCTTTGGAGGAAAGGAAACAAAATTCGGCTAGAAAGCTTAGAGGTATACAAACTTTTATTAAGATGAAGAAATTGCAATGATCAGGATATCTTGAAAGGTTAGATTTGATGAGAGAAATAAAATTGGTAAAGCAGAAAACACCAGAAAACACGGAAAAATATAAAAAGCCAAGGAAGAGATAGAAAAAATCAGTAGAAGAAGATCCGAAAAATAGAAAAAGTTGTAAACCGGAGAGAAATGGCAAAAGACCGGCAAAGATGAAGATATATGGTTCAGCTCAAGGCCTAAACCGCTTGTGTATGCATTTATACATACATATATACTGAAGAAGAAAGGCTTTCACGGCCCGAAGTCATTAAAATAAAAATGAGAAGAAACACGGTAACTCGACGTGTGAACCACGTTAGAAGCAAAACTTATTCTTACATATATACTATTCACCACGTTTGTTTTCACTAAAAAGATATTATTTACACGATTTTTCTGACTTGCTTTGATATTATATGCTGTCTGACCTGTTCATTTTTTTTAGAATAGCGTTCGACTGCTCCGATTTTTGGGTTGTATAAGATTTTAATTAATTTTATTACCTGGCTAATGTAATGTCATAATTATTAGAACTATTCAATTAATAATGCATCAAAACTTTAATGCGTTTATTTGATTGCATTTTGTTGTCAATTTAGAACTGTACTTGGACACTTATTTTTCACTAACTTACATTCAATGAATTCGGTACATATAAATTAAAATTATAGTTTTTAGTTATTTGTATCTATATCCCAAAAAAAAGTTTCTGAAACTTTTTTTTGTAAGAATATTTAATTTTCTAAAAATTAAGAGCTAGAAATTACGTTTTTCTCAAACACTCTAAAAGAAAATTCCACATTAAATATTTTTTGCTTTTATAGTTACCGCCTTTGAGTAAGTTTGCTACTTTTATTTAAATGGCAAGAGGTTATAACCCAGCGGCAACCCTTATTGTACATTTAAGCTTTTAGACAATAGCTCACAGTTGGGTGGGTAGGCTGTTTAATTTATTTATTGATTATTATATACTAGCTGACCCGGCGAACTTCGTACCGCCTAACAGTCAATGAATGTCGTGTTACTTTTTAGCTGAACTAATTTAGGCTTTGATGAACCTAAAACAATGATACAAAATAATATATTTATATAGATAGAAACAAAAAAGTATTTTATTATGATGAATGATGATGAAAACATACATACAGAATGAGAATAAAAATAAAAAAAAATAAAAAATAATAATTAAGTACTTCAAACTCATGTCAGAAAAAAATTATTGAAAACTATGTTGTGCAGATTGGGAAAAAAAATAAAACTCGGATTAATTTATTAATAGGATTTTCATTCAAGCACTTTGTGGTAAACGACATTCTTTGTTTTTTGGTCAGGCGCAAGAACAAATAAAGCGGATGGTTTGCTGACACGTGAGCATGTACAATTGACCATGAGAAAAACATGCATTTTCTAGATTGAGGCCACAAATAGTCAAGGATTGACCCTGTGATGTGTTGATCGTCATGGCGAAGGCAAGACGAATCGGGAATTGAATTCGTTTAAACTCAAAGGGCATATCCGTTGGGATCATCGGAATCCTTGGAATAAAAACTTTCTCATCTTTAAATTTTCTTTTAAGTATCGACGCGTGCAATTTCTCGCAAATAATTGACTTGCGATATTCTGTTGCCTAACTATATTACGGCTTCGCTGGGAAAGATTAGATTTTCTAGGACGCGGTATTGTTATTAAAATGTGCACTCGCATAAAACCACCAAATATAATAACAGTGCCTGAACTTTCAAGACATAGACAATAGCTCAAAGAGTATATAACCACGTATGAATAGCTTATCAAGAAAAATCATAGACAACCTATAAAAAGACATTTACACTTTTGTTAACCTGTAGATTTTTTTTTCTTAATCTTATAACCTTTACCAACTGATTTTTTATTCCCTAAATTCCGTTCATTTTATGTTTTTACTGTAGAATAAATTTTAGGTATTATTTTCGGGAATTAAAAACAAATATAACAGTACCTGAACTTTGTAGGCATTTTACAAAAAATAAATTTCTGAATGCACACATGATGTCTTCAGAAAAAAATAAAGTTGTGGCTTAAAGGTTTCAGCAAGCAGGCCATAAGCTTCAAAAAAAAAATAGTTGCTATACTATTTGACAGGATTGAACAACAAATGTTTGACATGTAATAAACAAATCAGCATCTATTGAAATGATTTAGAAGTATTCATTACACATATCGAGTTTTCATTGTTTTTAAGATGTATTCTGCTATTCGGGACGGAAACAAATCCAACAAGTCAAAAACCATGGCAATCGGTCCAGCCGTTCTCGAGTTATAAGTGTTGTAACAAACACGACTTTCTTTTATATATATAGATTTTAGTTTTGAACTTCTTTAAATAAATTATGGTAAAAGCTATACTTTATCGAACAATTGATTATGTAATGCTATTTTTGAGTGTTGTTTGCGTTAAAACCTAGGTTTAAATTTTCTCTAATCACTATTTAAAATTGATAATACGATTATTAATTTATTGCACAATTAATTGCTTATGAACTGATCGTCTTCCTGGTTGGACTTAGCTTAGATTCTATACCAAAAACTTTTACGATATATTGCATGACTGCTAAAAAACAATATTTTTGAGCTTTTGACACATCGATAAAAAATTTAAGCGGCACGACAGTTTCATTATTAATTATAACATTTTTCAAATTAATCTGTAACACGTTCGATGTTGACGCTCACATGAAATTTTGATAGATTATTTTTCTGATGACAATACGGCAAACATTTATTTTCCCGATTCGCTTTTTTGTCAATTTTTTACTCTTTTGACAGCCTTTCAATAGTCGTACATTGTGACGCGAGCAAATGTGAAATAGAATGAATCGTAAAACAGATTTCACTCTTGCTGACGTATCTCATTTTTATTTAGTCGTTTATCTAGATGCGAAGTCGATTGCGAGCATCACAAAGAAAAACCAAATAAAAAATCTAAGTTTGTTTTAGTTAGAATCAAAATGGTTGGCTGTATGCATTTTTGTGTAGACAAATTTAGCAAACCCTTTATAAGATATGCGTAAAAAAATATAATCAATTGATTAACACAACAATTTTAAATATCTATCAACTATTTGATTACATCATCAACAAAGATTCTGTAAAAATAAAGCAAAATCGTTTCTCAATCTATCTTCTGATGTGTTTGCTGTTTGCCGGTCTTCTACAAAATGTTAGATTGCATTGAAAGCGTTGACAATCAATAAATATTTAGAAGTGGATTGCAAAAAATTCAGATTTTTTGTCAATATTGCAGCTCAATGGGCTTATATCAACGTGTTATTGGCAGAATCACAAATGTTATTTATTGACCCAACCGCTGCCTCAAAAAATGCGCTTTTAATATAAATGAGTTTCAACAATAAGAATTTTTGAATATTTAGAATTTTATAAACTAGCGTCTTAAACAATAGTACTGAATAATCAAATTCCTTGCAAAAAAACTTTCGTCACTTTTCGAACAAACAAGAAATAAATCAAAACTATAATAATACGATAATATTATAACAGCATTAATTTTTTTTATGTATAATAATAAATTATATATTTAATCTATTCTACAACCTCTATGCGATGTAAAGATTTGTAATTATTTGTCAAGTTACCAATCACTTACTGCCAAGAGGAACCAAGATGTCGCTTTCATATGAATAATGCATATCTCACGGTTAATGATGGTTGCTGAAACTGAAAGAAACAAGCAACGGAACTCGCTGTTTTCACCAATTCGAAAACAATCTTAAATAAATTATTACCGTTAAACATTATCTGAATTGAATCAAAGATTAACTTTGCCTGATATAATATTTGTTTTGTGGCAAGTCAAATGCTTATAGGATTATAATTCAAATCAAAGTAATCATAGGTAAATTTCTTTGTGATCTTTACAATACATAATAATTCTGACATGTGACTAAGAATTGATCACCGATTAGAACTTTACAAAGTTATTAAGAGTTTAGAAGCATATAACACAGTCATTGACCAATTGGAATCTCATAAGCACATAAGAATCTTATACTTAAATATCAAATTCTGTAATTTAATTAGAATGCTGAGAGTAAACTGAAATTTCATCACTTTAAATTGAAACGGTATTCACTCAATGACTTTAAATTGAACACGTAATATAGAAAAATACTGATAAACTTAGTTTTAAGAACTCACTGCAGCTGTTGTAACAGCCGAATGATATGTGAAATTAATCTCAGTTAATTCACAGAACTGAAAAACTAACTACCTTTTTAAAAAAACAGAATAAATAAATAAATAACAAGAGAAATGTTGATTTGTAAAGCAATAATAATGTAAATAGCAATGCAACGCTAATTACGCCAGTATGTGGTACGTGTGCGAAACCTCTACATTTGTATGATTATCACATCATAGAACAAAAAACTTGATACTCTTCTGTAACTTAAAACTCAAATTCTATTATTAAAATAAAACTTTTCCAAATAAATTAACAGTTTATGAACTTTAAAAACACTTTAAGAGTTTTAACTTAACTCTAATAATCTATTACAGCCGCTGTAACAAAATGCACAAGTCGTGATATTAATCACAAATAAAGAGTCAACCGTAATCTTGAGCGAGACGTCTAAAGAAAGTAATTAAAAAATCACTTTGTAAAGCAATAATACTATAATTAACGCTGTAACGCTAATTACGCTAAGTGTGCTGTACTTAGCGTGACACATTTCTTCTGTTTATCTGATTATTGAACCACCAATTGCAGGCTTTGTTACTTTATATAACATTATATAAAACCTGATCACTTGAGTAAAGGAATTTTATTCTGCTGTAACACAATGAGGTCCGGAGGAATAAATGTCGATGTATATGTCTAGGGTATGAGCTACATATGAATACGTGTGTATTCTGTTGTAACAAAATACGAACACTTGGTCTGCTGTAACAGCTTAAGAGAACAACGTAGACGTCGTTTTTGTAAGCTTTATAATTATTTTATAAAACGATTATTAACGTTATTAATAATCTAATTATTAAATTTTTTTAAAAAAATTACTAATTAATTTTTTTATAATTAATTTAATTAAAATAGTTTATATTTTAATTTTGAGCTGATTAATAACAACAATATTTGGTTTTACCAATTGTAATTATAAAATAGTCTCATTGAAATAATTTAAACTAAATTAATAATTAATATTAAATTCCTGATAATAATTAAACTTATATTTCTGAAATGTTGCTCAAGTCTAAAAGTGATCTGATTGATCACTTTGATGATAATAATTGATTGATTGATGATAAAAATTTATGTACAAAAAATATCGACTTATTATATTGTGAGATGTTACTTATTAATTGAATAATTAATTATTATGGGTATTAAGTTAAACTGACACTACTTGAGTTAATTAGGAAAACTAGAGCATTCTTTAGATTGGCCATACTCTTTCACAACTAATAATGTAAAATCATAAAATAGCTTAATTACAAAATTTAAACTGTGATATAATTATTTTAGTTTTTGCAATTGTTATTTATTTAATTGATAATTACCTTAATTGAAAATACAAAATCTAAATCATTTAATCATCAATTTATTGGTGAATAGACAAAACAATATAATAAGAAAACTATCATATCCAAATCAATTGATAATATTTTAATTCATAATTTAAATAATTTCGATGAGATTAAAAAAATATATATTTTATTTTAATTGCAATATAATAACATATATAAACTATAATCTTAAGATGTATAGTTTTCATTTAACTTGAGCTATTTAAAATTTTAACTAATTTTATTAACTGGCTAATAAAATAATTATAAAAACTATTTAATTAGTATTTTTCCAATACCATTAATGTGAACTATGAGATTAATAACTCACCGGATTATTTCCTTGATTACACTCTGTTAATTTGAAAACTGAACACGGACACTTATTTTTTTCACTAACTTACATCAAAGAAATGTGGCTCGTATATATCAGCTATATTTATTAAATTTCTCTACCCCAAAACGGAAAATTATAATTTTTTTTAAATATTATTCTCTTAAATATTTAACTAAGAATATTCAGCTTTTCTGAGAATTAAATACTAAGGATTAGGTTTCTTAAATACCCGAAAAGATAATTCCACATTAAAAATCTTTTTGACTTTATAGCTTTTAGACAATAACCTACACTGGTTGCATTATTTCTTGCTTATTATATATTTTAGATAGCAATTTCTTTAAATAAACTAATATATTCTCAAATAACATCTATTTACCACGAAATTTTCAAAATATCATTTTGTTTGCGATTTTATTTATAATACATTTGAATTGCGTCACATTTTTAATCAAAAAGTACAAACAATTTTTTTCCATAACAAGAGTCCTATGATAATCAGAATGGATTATGTAGTAATATCTTTAACTTAAAACAGTTGTAATTAAACCAAAACATGAAAGCTTGGCTTTCCAACTTCGATTAGCAAAACTTTGAATAGGTGTCACTAGGTAAATAAAAATTGTCAAACTAACTTTTTGCTTGATTAAGTGTCATTATTTTTAAGTATTTATTTAATGACCCTTTCGTTCCGAAAAAAATTATGCTTGGCTGGTAAACGCATGAATTTTTTTTAAATAATATTTGCAATGTTTAAAAAACTTCACTTTAGGAGGCAATTAACAATATTTAAGCACAACATTGTAGCTGTTTTAGTGCTAGAAAATAAATTTAAAAATATGAACTGCTGAATTATTAAAAGTTAGATCAAAAGCGCAGCAGATACTGACTACAATTAATTACTGCAAATAAACTGTGCACTGCTGTCAAAATTATAGATCAAAATGCTAACATGATCATTAATTAAAAAGAAAAATCTTAGAAAGCTGTTTTTAAACACAAAAACGGTTGGTATGTACCTAGACAGCGTCAGGATTCCTAAAATACTTTGTCTTATTACCGACATTATTCTCAAATTATTCCCTGAGACAATTAGGTCAAAGATGTATAAAAGGGTAATTTTCTGATGATAAACTGAAAACCACCAATGAACAGAGTGCTTTTTCGGTCAATTTAAGATAATTTCGCTTAATGCACGTCCATAATCATAGAAATCAACATTCTAAAGTGCAGGATTATATTTGCTGCTTTTTTGGGTCAGTTCCATATTGTATTCTTCTCGTCTCATATTATCTATTCGTCATACGTGATCCGAGGGGCAATGTATCCGTTTTTTGCGCGTTTGTATGCAGAATGGACATTTTATTTTCCGTTTCCCTTTTCAGTTTTTACTATTGAGCTACTTGAAAAAAAGAATCTGTGATTTATGAGTCTTTTAACGACTTTTTTCTAATGTTATAAAAACGCTATAAACATAATAATTATCACTAAAATTTTATAACATCAGTAAGATTAAAGCAATTAAAAAGCAAATGACCTCATAACTAAGCCTTATATTTTAGTAAAATATAAAAGTTTTTTCTTGTTTTCGCAGAAGATAGACCATTACACAATAAAAAATCATGTTTTTGAACAATAAACATAAACAAAACAAACAAAAGCCGCGTTTTTTTTTTGCGTTTTTTGCTTTTTGCTACACGTTCAAATGAATATACACAATAGATTTACACAATAATTACTAATTTACTACATATTTTGCAAATTAAATTTAATTACTATGCTGTGCTGCACAAACACGTTTGTCTAATTTTTAGTTTTAAAATAAAAACCTCAAATAAAAAATTTTCAACGTTTTCCAAATCTTTTATACTTGGCAAGGCTTTTTTCATATAATAATAATTCTTATATTTATAAAAAATCAAAAAGTTTATTAATAACACCAAAACGGTTGGTGTTATTAATGTGGAGACTATTTGTCTCCAGACGCCAAAATCAGGGCATCTACTATCATGAGATTTGTTTTCACTAAAATTTTCAACAATCCTATTTAAAACATTTAACTTTTCTCACCAGTGAATAAAATGACCAAACGACTGTATTTTAACAAATAATAACACTGGACACAACATCAAAAAATTGTAGGTTTTTATTCTCATGCAGAAATTCTGACATTGAAAAACACTTAAATTTCAATTTTTAGTTCTTAAAGTTTGCTATGGTCTGATTTTAAAAAACCTCAAAATTATGGGCTGCAGAATGTCTCATAAACTGTATATGCTACATTTCTCATCTGGACGAATTTAAAGATAACATGGGTGCCTACTCCGAGGAACAAAAAGAACGTTTTCACCAAGATGTGATAGACTTTGAACGGCGATTTCAAGACCAGTATAACAATAATATGATGGAAGATTACATTTGGAGAGGGGGAAGGCGTTTATATGTTAGGGTTTATTACGAATTTTAACCAAAAAAAAATTTTTTTGCCAGCAAAACTTTATCCAAAGAAGTCCAAAATATTGTACATTAGACATATGCAATATTTTTTATTTGCTTATGTTCTCACATTTCTCACATTTTGTGTCTTTTTTTTACTCTGTTTTTCTACCACATATTTTGAATATTATCTCTTTCAATACAGGTTTTCTATTTTTTTTTTCATTTTACGTCAAATTTTAATAGAATTACAAATCACAACACAAAAAACCATTCAATATTTACATTGTCCACTTAATAAACCCTATCTACGATTCAACATTATTAACATTTTTATTTTATATTTCTGACTGACTTTATTTCATTTGAGTTCTTTTAGCTTTACATTTTGTGTTTTCACATTTTTTCGTTTTCATTTCTATACCACACATTTTACATATTACTTTGTTTCTGGCTAGAACCGGTTTTCTATTTTCTTAATTTTACACAACAATTTAGCATCATTTTTTCATGTTTTTTTTTATAAACATTTGTTTTTGCTTTAGATTTTATACGCTCTGTTACATCGAAATTTAGCTAGTTTTCTCTTCTCTCTTCTCGTTCAAAATATTTGTGCTTTTTTTTTAAACTAATTTTGATGTTTTTTTATGTATTTAGTTTTTTTTTTATTATCTGCATAACAGCTTAGCAACGTTTTAATACTACAAGTGTGTTTTTTTTTATAAAACAATTTTTTTACTGTTTCTAGGACTTGCATAATTTATAAAATTTGTATGAAACTTTTTGAAAAAATAGCTGTTTGTGTTTTATAAATTGAAAATCTAATTTTTTTGTTAATTTTATATAGTAGAAAAATCATATGAGTTTATTAATAAAGTAGAAACAGTAAAATTAAAGAGAAATAAATTATTAGTGTCGTTGATGTTACTTCATTATATCCTAGCGTTCCAATAGAAACAACAATAATTTAATTGAAAAACTTGCTTGACTACTTATAAATGTAAACCAAATCTAATTAGAGAGTACATAACATTAATAGAACTATGCGTATAACAACCAATTTTTTAATGTAACAATAATTTTTACAAACAAAATGAAGAAGACAGCATGGGTCAGCACTTTCTGGCTGAATTATTTATGTAACATTTTGAAAATAATGCAAAAGACAAATTTCAATATTTTTCTAAAATGTGGATAAGGTACCTAGACTTTGCAGTTTATAAACATTTTGAAAGTTTAACATATTTTGTGTTTAATTGAAATAATTGTTTTTCTTTAATTAAATTTACTTTTAAAGAAAAAATTAGTAACAAACTGTCTTTTTTAGATGTAAACGTAACTAAAATGCAACAGGCAATTTAGAATTTGATATATTAAAACGAAAGGAAGCACTTCAAGATACTGATTCAAATCATTGTTTTCAACGTGGAATAGCAAGTTTAAGTTTTTTAGTAAATAGGTTATTTAACTTTCCTTTAAGTCAAAAAAACTCTAATAAAGAAAAAAATGAAAAATTTGCAAATATAAACTAATATAATAAAGAAATAGGTAACAAAATTTTAATGAACAAAAATTTAAAACAAATTAAAAAAATTGCACAACTTTTGAAACAAATAAAGCAGAATTGAAATTCATTTTAATATCTTTTGAACCTAAGATAAGCAACGGATTTGATATTGTGCTTGAACATATAGCGGTATAGTAGTCAGAATCAAAATTAAAAAATTTGTTAGGAGATTCAACAGACAAATTGGTCTTTTCTAGAAAAATCTAAAATTTATCGCATAGATAAGTCGAATATAGCAGAGCACGCTTTTAATAGCAATCATTATATTAGTATTAACAGACTAAAATTAGTCAAACTAATACTATAGATATCTGGACACCACTGAATCCATTAATATCCATAAAAATAAGGCAAATGCTCTTAACAAAGAAAGTGGTCTTTTTTACAGTTTTTTAGTCGTATTATTAGAAAAAAATTACCAAAATTTCCCAAGTCAGGTAAAATTAAGCCAATAATAATTCAGTTTTATTCATCTCCTGATGATAACCACTAGGTGGTCGAAAGAGCTCTCGAGATCTAATAAACAATTTTTTTAGCAAGTGGAATAGCTACAAATATTAATTAATTTATATTAATTCAATGACAGTTTAAATTTTCCAATTAGAAGTACAAGTTGGCAGACAAGTTTGAACTCTGTCTACGCATTAGTGTATTCATTCAGTCTAAATACTGCAAAGAGAGGGATAAACTAGGTTTATTTAAAGCCCACAAAAAACTTGAACCTTTTCTAACAATATCAATTAACAATTTACTCGCTCGTATCGTTGATCCGTCTTTTATTGTCTCGTTAGAGAATTCATTTGAAGAGATAAAAGCGTCTGAACAAAAGCAGACTTTTAATAATATCTTTTGTCAAAAAGCTCATTACGATTACAAAAAATGACAATACCACCTGACTGCCGTCATGCTTTATTAACAATCTCACAATAAAAAGTTTTATTTCAACAATTGCCTGACGACAAAACAAACGATAAGTCATTATAGATGGCATTCACTCGGTTCTTCAGTAATTTTTTATGCGTTTTGCTATATATCAACTGGGGTAAGGTCAATCGGCGCATAAAAACTTAATTTCAACCCTCTTAAATATATGAAAGTAGACAGACTGCTTGCGTTAGAATTTATAATATTTTGGTTGGCATTAAAGCTATAAAAAATATTATTTTTAAAAGGATTCTAGGAGATTATTTGCTATTTTATTGGATTTCTATTCAAATCGTTCGCTCACATCAGTCATAAAACATTAGCGTTTAAATGAATGTGAAAAAATAATTGAGATTGCCAAAGAAAATACAATTTACGAAATAATGAGGTTTTGTGGTTGAAAATAATGATCGATGCTAAATTATCTCTGAGATATTATACAGCTGTAACAGAAAAAAGCAGTAATATCGCCAAGATACTAAATTCTTAGATAAGACATAAAATAATCAATCTTTAATCCTATGTTTTTACAGATTTAAACAAAATACTATAGATATTAAACCTTAATACAAAAAAATTTGATTAAAATGCCTTGTTAAAGATTATACTTTTAAGTAATAAATTTAGTGGCTTTTAACATTAAAACGTGGAAATTTGTCTGTTCATGTTTTAAAAAACTATTGATAGATAGCTCTAAGAATACTTCTAGTTGCTGCAAATACTGTCAAGTGTAACAATTTAATATTTTTTTATCTATTCTATTTCTTATATTCTAAGCCTCCTCTTTTGTAGAATCTCTATTTTTTAATTTTTTAAACATATTTTCTTAATTAATGCATTAAAATTGTTTAATTTTTTTCAATACTGTTTTGTGTTTTTTAATACATTTTGTGTTATGCTGCTATTTTTTTTTCTTTTCTATTTTCCTGACAGTTTTATAATGTTTTTTTTTAATATGATTGCTTTATATAGTAGAAAATTTAGAATTTGTAACTTATAATTTTCAAATGGGGTCAGTGTAGGTTGGAATAAAACTTATATTTTAATTTGAGAGGAACAAACAAATTTACTTTTTTCATGTTAGGCATAGATTTCAGTAACTGCAAGTAGAGATAATAAAATGTACTGGTTATATAATTACTACTTACAACAAAAGATTATAATTTTGCTCAAATTGTAATTCTTAAGTCAAAAATCTAATTGTATTGACGTTTTCTATAATAGTAATAATTGTTTCATTTTTTAAATTAGCAATTAGCAAATGCTATAAGGAACTTGCTGCAATACATTTCAAGAGATCTCTAATTATTGAAAAATTTGGGCAAATATTTTCTGTAGGTCCACATTGCTTATTGAAAACTAAAATATGTTTTTCAATATTACGTTTTTATGAAAGCCCATGTTTAGTGCGGTTTTAAGGCAAGTTAGGAAAAGTTAAAAACTAGTTTATGAAAATAACGAACTTTAATGCAAATTTTCATATGGATAAAATTTTGCAAAAAACTAAGAAGAAAGAATTTATTTATTTAGAGAAAACAGCATATTAATATTTCTAATAGTTTTTAAAAAACTACTAATTCTATTATAAGAAACTACAGATTTGGTATTAATTTTCAAGTTATCAAGTTTTTCAAGTACGAAGAAATAACAAAAAGACGTTATTCTTCAATTTTGTTACAAATCAGTTATGATGGTTTTTGTTGATATTATCTCTCTTTATTGCAATCTCCTATTGCAATTATTGCAATAGGTTTTAAACTGCTGTACTTTTTTAATTTTTTCAGATAGACTACCTATATAAAGTAAAGATAATTATTAAAAAGAATTTTAAGTTCAGACAATTTTGATTATGTTAACCAATTTTGAACTCTTTTAGTTCTTTCAAAATGTTTATCTCAAATGTAATCGTTGTGCTTTGTTAAAAAAAAAATTAAAATACTAATAGAACAAACAAAACAAAACTGCACTTAAAGATTTCTTATAGTTTTTGAGAAATGACTTATTATTCTATTAAGAAACTATAGTTTATGTATTATTATTTAAGCTTTTCTATCTGTTCTGTATCTGTTAACATTCTTAAATTATAATAATATTGTTAATAAAAGAAGATAACAGAAAAACGACGTTTTTCTTTAATTTTGATTTAAATAACTTATTTATTATTCTCTAATATAAACGTGCTTTTTCTTACAATTATTTTTTGCAATTTTATTAGGCTTTAAGTGCTGTAACTCTTTAATTCTGTAAGATACAATAATATATAAAATAAAAAATAAATTTGTATAAATATAAATATATATATATATATATATATATATATATATATGAAAATTCTTTGGGTTTCCGGGTATTCATCCGCGTGGAATTCTTGGTTAGAATTTCTTGACGACGTTTCGGCAAAATCTCATTTGCCATCTTCAGGTCGGAGGGTTCTTGCTTGATTTTTAATTTATATATATATATAAATTTTAGCATTTAGGTCATTTTCATTCTCGACAACTTTGATTTTGTTAACCGATTTTTAATTCTTTAAGTTTTTTCAAATTTTATCCCAGCTCTGATTGTTGTGTTTTACTAAAAAAAAATGCTGAAAACTAACAAATAAATATATAGCATCTTATACTTATACTAACAAATAAATAAATATATAAGCATCTTTATAGTCCTCGTAGGTTGTGATATAACTATTTCTATTATAAGTAACTATAGTTTTTGTATTAATTTTTAAGATTTCCTGTCGGTTCTATATCATTCTTTTTCATTTTTAAACTATAAAAATAAGAAGAACTATTAAAAAAAACGCCGTTTTTCTTTAGTTGTGGTTGAAATGAGTTATTATTTTGTGATATAACGTGCTTTTTGTTAAAATTATATTTTTTTTAGCAGGTTTATTAGGTTTTAGTATACTGTAACTTTTTAATTCTCTCAGATAAACTAAAAAAAGGAAAGATAATCTTGATGCACTTTAAAAAAACAATTAATTTTAGTATTTTATTTTTTGTTAGTTTTTGATTTTGTTAACCGATTGTTAACTTTTTTAGTTTTTTCTAAGTCTGATTGCTGTGCTGCCTTATTAAAAAATATATTAATAAATTAATAAAAAACTGGCAGAGAAAATTTCCTCTTAATATTTCTTATAGTTTTTGAGAAATGTGTGATTCTATTATAAGAAACTATAGTTTTTTTATTATTCTTTATGCATTTCTATCGGTTCTATATCAATTGTTATCATTCTTAAGTTATAATAATAATGCAACGATTGTGCGTTTTATTTAAATTATCTCTATTTTTTGCAATTTTATTACGTTTCAAAGTGCTGTGGCTCTTTAATTGTTTCAGATAAAGTATTATAAAGCAAAAATAATCTTGACTTACTTATCAAAAACATTCGGTTTTAGAATTTAGGTTGTTTTTTATTTTTGACCATCGATTTTGTTGACCGATATTTAACTCTTAATTTTTACAAAATCTTTATCTCAAATCTAATTGTTGAGTTTTATTAGAAATAAATAACTGAAACCTGTTTTCCTTAGATATAGGCAGTGTGCATAGGGGCCCTTATACTACTATACTCTATTCAATTTCAAGAAAGAGTGCATGAAAACAAATGCATGCAGGCTCCACGTGATCACACCTATGAAGTAGGAGATAATTGACGATTTTTCGGACAGGGCAGGCCGCAGAAAAAATCGTATATTTCATTTTAAACCAATTTTGAATGGTTTAAAAACTATTCAACATTCAAATGACCAAAATACTCTTTCTTGAATCTGAACAGACTATAGGTTACCATATATTTGGTTAGGTTGGAGACCAAAGAATTTTGTTGAAAACAAAAAGATATTTTCTCTATCTCAGCAATTTAGGTTAGATCGTCTTATATTATAATTTCTTTAATAAAAGTCGCTTTTTAGACTTTTAAAAATAGTATAGGATCCTACTATAGAACCACCTTTACCGAGCTTGTTAATGGATGAAAAGTATTTTATATTTAATTAAATATGTTAATAAATGTATTGCAATTGGGTTGTCGAAAAATTTTCAGTCCAGAATACGATTGATCAACAATTAAAAAAATTTTTTTTCCCATTTATAGCACCGGTTTGGTTATTATTAAAAATTAAAAATCTTTTACCACAATAAAAAGAAGACTTTTTTCGATTATGTTATTATTTTGTATGTTAATAATAGAAATAAGGTTCGCAAGATTTGTATTATATATATTATGTATTACTCTTATCTTTTTATTTACTAAAGATGTAGGTATATATTATTATGTTCTTTAATGTCACTTAAAATATATACACACATAGGTGATTTATTTCTATATATCAGGTAGAATATGAAAAACCATAAAAGCTTACATACATGAAAGGATAGCCGAGAAAATAAGAACCTATAATATTTAAATTTAAAAAATCAACTATTGATAATAAATAATAATCGAATGCTTGCGCACCAAGTAAACTATGGCTATGTTATGGGTTTCAGCAGAAGATGTCAAAAGTATTTAGTACATAATGGTAGCAGTTTTAAACATTTGTTTCATAGAAAATATATTAACTTGATTTTCCAACATTAAATATTTTTTTTAAAAAAGCAAATATAGCTCAATTTAAAAAATCAAAGTTAGCTATGACCTGTCAAAAAGCATTTTACATTAGCTCAGGCTAAAGTATTTTGCCGACGAGTTTATTTAACGTATAATTTGTTAAAATTAAATGGAAAATAAAAAAGTTGCAGCATCAAAAGTTTTTTATATACCACCCGGTATATTATTTATTTATTGAAAATGATTTATTGAAAATAAAAGCATTTTTTTATGTTAATACTTTGTTATTTATTTTAATATTAAATATTAGTTTTTTAGCGACAATCTACTATTGCATTGGTATCACCCGCAGCATTATTAAATTTTTTAAAATTTGCCAATCGGATTTCTGGACGGATTTTTTGCGGTCAACCTTATACCATCGGGTTTGTAATAAAATAACCTTTATTTTTATAAAATTTTCATTCATTAACCAGACCGCTGCAAATTACTGTTTCCAGTTACCTGTTTATACCTGCCTACCTAAGAGTTGTGACGGGAAAAAATAGTCAACTTGACGTTTGCATATTCTATGGACTTTATACTTTCGATTGGTATAGAGTTTGCCTAATAATCAGACCGGTGCAATAAATAAGAACACTTTTTTTAAATTGTTAACTAGCTGAGCCGGCGAACTTCGTACCGCCTAACAGTCAATGAATGTCGTGTTACTTTTTAGCGGAACTAATTTAGGCTTTGATGAACGTAAAACAATGATACAAAATAATATATTTATATAGATAGAAACAACAAAATATTTTATTATGATGAATGATGATGAAAACATACATACAGAATGAGAATAAAAATTAAAAAAAATAAAAAATAATAATTAAGTACTTCAAACTCATGTCAGAAAAAAATTATTGAAAACTATGTTGTGCAGATTGGGAAAAAAATAAAACTTGGATTAATTCATTAATAGGATTTTCATTCAAGCACTTTGTGGTAAACGACATTCTTTGTTTTTTGGTCAGGCGCAAGAACAAATAAAGCGGATGGTTTGCCGACACGTGAGCATGCCACGTGTCGACAAGTATCGACGCGTGCAATTTCTCGTTCTCCATCAGATAATTGACTCGCGATATTCCGTTGCCTAATTGCATTACGGCTTCGCTGGGAAAGATTAGATCTTCTAGGACGCGGCATTGTTATTAAAATGTGCGATCGCATAAAACCACCAAATATAATAACAGTGCCTAAACTTTCGAGACATAGACAATAGCTCAAAGAGTATATAACCACTACGTATGAATAGCTTATCAAAAAAAATCATAGACAACCTATAAAAAGACATTTACACTTTTTTTAACCTGTAGATTTTTTTTCCTTAATCTTATAACCTTTACCAACTGATTTTTTATTCCCTAAATTCCGTTCCTTTCCGATGATTTGACATTTTATTCCATTTATTCCGATTTTATGACATTTTACAAAAAATAAATCTCTAAACGCACACATGATGTCTTCAGAAAAAAATAACGTTGTGGCTTAAAGGTCTCAACAACCAGGCCATAAGCTCCAAAAAAAAATGTTACACTATTTGACAGGATTGGTCAACAAATGTTTGACATGTAATAAACAAATCAGCATCTATTGAAATGATTAAGTAAGTATTCATTACACATATCGAGTTTTCATTGTTTTTAAGATGTATTCTGTTATTCGGGACGGAAACAAATCCAACAAATCAAAAACCATGGCCATCGGTCTAGCCGTTCTCGAGTTATAAGTGTTGTAACAAACACGACTTTCTTTTATATATATATAGATTAATTATATTCTGGAAGTTTTTTCGACAACCCAATTGCAATATATTTATCAACAGATTTAATCAAATATAAAATACTTTTCCTCTATTAACCCGCTCGGTGAAGGTCGATCTATAGTGGGATCTTAGACTAAAACTCCTATTACATGCAACATAGAAAAAATAATTTTCTTAAAGATTTGAACCGTAGGAAGTAATAATATATTGTTGACAGACATTAATTACATTTATAGCAATTTAATTGTTGTCAGCTAAGCATTTGCATTTAGAAAGGATTATTTGGTAAAATAAAACTTTTTAGGACATATTTAGTAAAGATTTATTTTTTAAGCAGACTTTAGAATGAGAAACTTACAAAAATAAACATATTAAAGACTTCAGTTTAGTAAAGTAACCTTAACAAGATGCTTTAATTGTTAAAAATGTTTACTAGTAGTATAGCCACTATCATAATCTAGTAAATATGTACACACATTAACACAAGTGTTCACAAGTAGACCAACTAATTAATAGAATTTTCTACTAAAGAAGTTGCAATTTCTGTCATGAATGTCGGAAGAATTTTCTAAATGGACTTTGCGGGAAATTGTGTATACTGGTTGAAATTGTCCTTAAACCATTTAACAAAAGCGACACATTTCTACTGAATAGCAACGTCAGAACATGTAGGAAATGCATTAAACTAAATTGCGTCGTTATTGGTTAGTTACTTCCAGTCCATCACAAGAGAAAATTATGTTGTACACATCTGACCTAATTAGCTTACGAATAATTCAAGAATAATGTCGGAAACGAGCTTTTAAGTAATTCGAAAGTTGTAGCTTTGTAAAAGGTTTTTTTTACGAATTAGTGCCTACGGGACTGTAAAACTGAAAACTTTAATACTCCGTAAAGACAGAAAGCTTAATTATGTGAAGACGGGGAAATTACACAAAATACAGCCAGTGTCTCTTGCACTTAGCTCTAACAGCAGACAGTAAAAAATTAATTAGATTAAAACCTAAAACACATTTTTACTTTAATAAATGCTTCTGCTGGTTTTAAAACATAATTTAATATTCAGAAGGAATAAAAACTAAATGCTTTTTATAACAGAATTACTTATCAAGATGGTTTCGTAAGACTTTTATTTTCAACATCATTTTGTAATAATAATAATAAGTTATTTGCAATATATTGGTTTAAACGATTGCAAATAACCTTCAAGTCGTTTGTTTCAAGTAAATTGACGTTAAATAATCTATTGGATTATGTTAAATACGCAGCTTTCAAAAAAGATTACTTTATTGTCATTGAAAAAACATACATACTTAAAATTAAAAATAATGAAAAAAAGCAAAATAAACCCAGAAAAAATGGCTCAATGTTGAACGCCAATTTATTAGCCCACTCGGCAAAAAGAGTAATTAAAATTTATAAAGATTTGGTGGCAGCACTTGATCTGGCAGCGGCAAAATGGCTTTTCCGTCTCGGCTTAGCTTTCTAACAAAATTTGAACAACCAGGTAATTTGTAACGCCAGTCCAAAAAGATATTTGATACAGCCGCTATAGAACAAGCACTCTACTCACTAAACGACCGTCAAGGCTTAGTCAACCAATCAGCCACCGGCGAGCTCATATAGGAATCTTGGGAAAACAAGTAGTTTTTCAGAAAAAGTGTAAATCTACAAATATCCTTTCAGATACAAGCTTATCCGATTGTCTATAGTTGAATTGGTAACAGATAGAGGTTGAGTCTCCAATAAAAAACCTATCAAACCACTATTGACAGTATTTAGAAAATAGAAATGTTTTCCTTACCGGTCAAATAAAGCGGTTTTATTTACAATAAAATTGCCTACGACGGTAAAACTTCTCTTCAACACTGAAAGCAAAAACTCTTTTCAAGCTGCAAACTAGCGAAATTTTGGTAGAATGCCCTAAAAAAATGGAAAAACGTTTTGTGGTTTGAACCAGTGTTCTCAAACAATGGTAATAATCCTACGGGAATCACTCTGCGCCGCGGCAAGCTATTTGCTAGATTCATTCATACATTTTTAATTAGGGATTTTGTCGGAGTTTGAGCCAGTTCCTAGAGTTGTCATTAATTTTAGACTGCACGATGATCATGTTGTCGTTAAACCTTGTATTATGATAGTCTAGCAGCTGTGATTTGTTTTCACAGTGTTTTTGGAACAGAATGTGCTATGTTGAATCATAGATAATATTTGTAGATCATAGATCACCTATTTTTAGGTTGCAAATACAAACGTCACTGATAATGCTGATATTCGAGTAAAACAAATGTTATTTTTCACATTTTTTTAAATGTTTTAAAGAGATCAAACCGCTCTTATTAAACTAGCAGTACGGCCAATCTGCAAAAAAAATTATACACCTCTTTTCTAGAAAAAAATTATAACTGTTAATAAAACAAATTAATTTAAATAACAATATTTACTAAATCTATATATATAAAAATGAAACCCGTTTTTACATACGACACGACATAGCATGAAAACGGCTTGACCGATTTGGCTGATTTTTTTTTGTAGTTTTTTAATACTCTGTACAAGGTTCTTACGGAAAAAAATATTAAGAAAATTTCTCAAAAAGATTGAAAAATATTCATTTAATTTTGCATATTTTAAAAAAAGCGCGTTACGAATGTCAACGTCATTCAATTTAAAACAAAAAAACTTTGTGGTGATCTATGACACCACAGACATAACCGCGCTAACAAATGTCACAACATTCAATTTAACTTTAATTTCGAAGTACGAAGGCGAAGATGTTTTAATCCCACGCATCCCTATGATACCGAACGATATGCCATTCAGTGTTAAACGTTTACAGTTTTTAGTGCAACTTGCATTTGCAATGTCAATAAATAAATCGCAAGGGCAGTCGCTAAGTGTATGTGGCATCAACCTAGAAAATTTATGTTTTTCACATGACCAATTATATGTCGCCTGTTCCCGTGTCGGAAAACCATCAACATTATTTATTTACGCGCCAGAACATAAAACTATAAATATAGTTTATCAAAAAGCATTAGAATAGAGAGAAGCAGTGAAGGATATAGAGGCTATTAGTTGCTTTCTAGAGCGCGCGTGATATTGAGCTCAGTGTTTACTTCAAAATGCCCAGCTGTTCAATAGCGATTTGTAAAAATATAAGTGAAATTATTGAACCCTACGGAATAAACGCTTTTATGAAAATATATATTTTGTTTTTTATTTAATAAAATTAGTAAAGTCCTTTTAAGGTATGACGAGACCAGGGAATAGGTATTTCTTTTTATATGGAGGATACTATAGATCCAGTTCAAATTGAATAGGTAGGCATACATCAGATAGGTCAGCTATACAAAATAAAGTAGTGCATCAAATTTACGCTAAGACGGTACGAAGTTCGCCGGGTCAGCTAGTTAATATAATAAAATAAATAATATAATAAGATAAATTTCAACACAATGGCTCAAGTACAAATCAGGTGCTAACATATTTTACAATTACATACTAAACTAGTCAAAGTATTTATTTCATAAACTAAAACATAGCTGTTCTAATTGATCTGTTGGATTTGTAAAGTGCTTCCCTTGTAAGATTGAAATTAGGACCAATCTGTAGCCTTGGTGGACGTAGATTGAGTTACTAATTGTTTTCTAGAGATTAAACCTCTTTAAGAAGAAAAGAACCGTAATTACTTAAATTAATCAAATTATTCTTCCTAAAGTAAACTTTTAGAAAAGCTATTCCAAGAAACACCTTTAAACTTAAGACCGAAACAATATTTCTACATTTTTGACTTTATTTTGTACACTGTTATTTCAATCAACCCTTTTTGCTACTATTTAAAACTTATTATTCTCACAATTCCTCTTTTCGTATTGGTCTATTCAGTAAATCTAGAAAGTTTTTAATTTTTTCGTCATTTCTAGATTTTTTCATTTCTTTCTCTTTTTTGCAAAATTTGTTGTTGTTTCTCTTATTAAAGCGCAACAATTTCCAAAAAAAATTTTAAAAATTCTAGATATTTTACCGTTTTTAAAACAATTCCTCGATTAATAGAAAAATATTCTTGATCTTTGATTTACTTAGTGGTCTAAATAATTAGAACAATTTATGATATTTTTGGAAACCAGTTTATGCATTATTTTTCCAGAACTAATCTGTAGCCTTGGTGGATGTTGATTAAGTAACTAATTGTTTTCTAGAGGCTAAACTCCTTTAAGAAGAAAAAAACCCGTAATTATTTTAATTAATCACTCTTCCTAGAGCAAACTTCAAGAAACCCTATTCTGAAAACTACTTTTAAACTTAAGACTGAAACAATATTTTTTCACTTTAGACTTTCTTGTGTAAGCTGTTATTTCAATCAATTATTTTACATTTTTTTTATCTTGGTTGACTTATTAATGCCACATGACTATCTTCTTTTCGGCCTTACTCTGTAAAACTTATCATTCCTATACTAATTTCTTGTTTGGTTTATTCAGAAAATCGAGAAGATTTTAAACCTTTTCGTCATTTCTAAACTCTTTCATCTCTTTTCATCTCTATGAACCTCGTTGTTGCCTTTCCCTCTCAGAAGCTTTAGACATTTCAGCGTTTTCAAAAAGTTTTCTCATGACATTTGTTAAAAGCAGTTTATGCATTATTATTTTTATAAAACATAAATTGATTCCAATACTTTTTTTTTTGCTTTTAAAGCACAGAAACAATTATGTTAAGTTGTATAATCTCAGTTGAACATACCACTGAGGACTTAAAATTTTTGTTATTATACGATATGTAGAATAAAATACTGCTAGATTGTAATTTATTTGCATTGAAACTTTTAAAATTTTTAAGTATGCTATGCTTAAATAAATTATTTTGTTTTAAATTCTGTTTGAGAACAGTTTGTACGGTTTTAATTTGTCTTAAGCAGGTTTTTGGTAGTATTTAAAGGTCTACTATTGATAAGTAGTCGTTTTCATTATCTTGTGTCAACATTGAAAATAATCCATCAGAAAAAACTGTCTTGATATCATTTTTAATCCAAAACATTATGTTTAATTGATTTTGGTACGCCCAGTTCTCAACAGATGTAGCAACAGATGAAATGTCATTTTTTTTTCACATTGAATGGTTTCTGGGTTTTAAGACTGAGTTTTAGGCTGTCAACATGAAACGAACTATTTTAATCGAAAAATAATTTATTTTTTTTAAGAATGGTCAAAAAAAGAAAAATGCAAACGTTTGCAGAAAAAAAATAGTTATGCAGCTCTAACAACTGAAAATATCAGCAAAATTGTGAAAAATTACGTTGAAAACTCACAGGAAAATTTACACAAAAAGTTCTACAAGATAGATGTTGTGTTGTATCTAACACCGTATTCTCTGGTGAACAACATACCGCTGTTTTTCTGCGACGTCAAGTGCATCTTCTACAAAAGATGTTAAGTAAAATAACATCAAATATGCTTTTCTTTCTTTATCAAATATACAAACAAATGAATTGTTTTCAACTCTAGAATAATTCAAAAATTTGGTACAAAAATAGACCAATAGAAATTAATGTCAAAAAAAATATAAATAAGCAATAAATCTAATCATTGTTATATTTTAAGCAATTTGACAAAACTTGAACAACTGGCAAGACGTTAGTCAAATTGTGAGTTTTTTAAACCAATAGTTGAAGAAAATACGTAATGTAAAAAAACGTCAAGTCTGCTGTTCATTATCACTATTAAAGCTGGCTTAATCTTCAATACTTAATTCAAATGTTACTTACAATAATTTTACTTTAAATATTAATTCGAAATAAACAATAAGTATAATAATTTGTTATTATTGGTCAATTTTTTAAATAATCGTAGCAAATACCACTCGAGCAATCAAGAAATACAATTATTTTTCGCTCGTAATGTGACTTAAATCTTTGCAAACTGCAAATTATGCCTTGTTCCACATAAAGACATTGATTATTTTTAAAGTTCTTGGAATATAATAACTGATAATAATAAGCCAAAATTGCGGTTTTTTTTCACTTTATAAAATGACTCTACATTGTCGTTGTTCTAGTTTTAGCAGACTTTTTTAAATTCAAATATCTGAACGTTTTGAATAAATTACTGTATCTATATATTGATAAAAATATAGATAGAGTAGGATATTATATTTTTCTTATTTTATTGATGTTGAGTCAAGTGAGAGACAATGATTAGACCGTTCATTCATGCAGCTGAATGTAATTTGCAATCTATTCAAGCAACAATATTTTATCAGGTCAATAGCCACTTTACTGCGAACCTGTGCAGCATTCTGGAGATCGTCAATAATTAAATAAAAACACAAAAGATGCATTGGAGAATATCTATATGGATCTCCTCATCCCTAATGACATCTTTTGTATGTTCGAATGTTAGAAAAACCCACTTCCCAAAGCTTCGTGCATTTCTAGGTCTCGACAAATTTGGAGAGCTCAAATTTATGGGATGCAAAGGGAAAGAAAGCTCCAAACAACAAAATTGCATCTAGCTTCTGAGGCAGAGCTTTCGTTTCTAGCATAAAAGGAAGTATTGTGCAGCGATAAAAAGTGGATATGAAGTCGGAGTCCGCTATCACCACAACAACCCCAAAAGAAACCGAATATAATAATTTAGTTTGAGAGTTTTCAATCCTAGTCCAAGAAAAATAAAACTCGAAACCGTGCTTTCCGGTTTATATGTTTCAAACGTTCAATTCTCGTTTTTTTTTCTCAGTTTAATATTTTTGGGTGTGATAGGCATCAAATAACCTCAATATTGATTCGTTTTCCACACTATTATCTAAAGAATATGTCGGAATAAAATATTTATTTGCGGCACTGTTTATAAAACATCGGTTTGCTGTTTAAAAAAGTTTGTTTATTAGATCAAATTTTGTTTAAAAACTTATAATTGTTTTTTTTTAATAAAATTCAATTATGAAAAGAAAATTAATAACCAATTATCTTATTTAGATGTAAACGGAATCAAAAAATTAACAGGCGATTAAAAATCTGTTAAATTATGTTGTATTTAGAAATAAAACAAAGCTTATACTTATTAATGATTTAAATTATTGTTTTGACATGTTTAAGTTGTTTTTAGTAAATAGATTATTTAACTTTGCTTTAAGTCAAAAAACAATAATAAAAAAAAAGCATTTAAAAATTAGCTAATATTAACTAGATATAATACAAAAATTGTAAATAAAACTATAAATAAGCAAAAATTTAAAACAATGTCAAAAATTGCAGGACTTTCCAAACAAATAAACAAGAATTAAAATTCGTTTCAAGACCCATTACTTGGTTCACAAATGAACTTACATTTGTGCTTGAACAATTAGGATTTTAAGCGATTTATAAGTCAAAATCAAAATAAAAAAAATTGTAAGAAGGTTTATAAGACAAAACACTATTTCTAGAAAAGTCTGAAATTTATCGCACAGACTGCAATAACTGTGACAAACGTTATATAGGGCTAACGCGTAGATAAGTTCAAACCAGAGACAAAGAGAACTTAGCTCACTTAAAATACGGCAGATTAGACAAGCCAACATGTCTTTAATCATTATATCAGTATTAACAGTTCAAAATTAATCAAGCAAATAAATAATTATAGACATCTGAACGCTGCTGAATTTATTAAAACTCATAAAAATAAAGCAAATGCTCTTAACGAAGATAACGGTCCTCTTTCCAGCTCTTTGGTTGGATTATTAAAAGAAATCTACAAAAATTCCCTAAGCTAGGTAAAATTAAGCAAACAATAATTCAGTTTCATTTATCTTTTTATGATGACTACTTGCTGGTTGAAAGAGCTCTCGAGATCAAAAAAACAAACTTTTTGTAAAGAAAAGAAGCAGTTTTTTAATGAATCATTGTGAGATTTTTATAGAAAAAATTTAAAAAACTTAAAATTTGTGTTCTAGTCAACTTATTTCACGTTATATCATGCTCACGCAATTATCATTTTGCACGTCTTGCTTTTTTTATTATTAATAATCTTAATTTATCGGTATTTGTCACATATTGCCGCCAATTCAATTGCAATGTGACTGACTTATAATAATTCAATTCTCATTAATTTTATCAATATTATAGTATGAAGATGATAGTTATTAATGTTAAGATTTGCGTAGATCAACTTGCTTGATGATTGCGTAAGCATAAAACTACGTAGTAGTAAATTAACTAGAGTTTTACCTTTAATTTACATCCCCTAAAAAAATTCGAGAAGATTTTGTAAGAAATAAACTAGAAGAAACAAACCTATTTTACAGTTAACACAGTAACAGTCTAACACTGTTTTTCTACTTGCAAAAATTATATTCTTAAAAAGCTTTTGATTACGATAAAGTCATTTTTGAAACAATTTGACGCAATTTGCATGAGAATAATGGTGGAGGCGCCGGGATAATTATGAGAATATAATTAAGTTTTCTAATTTTATTTTAAACGCAATAATTGTCAGATTGTTTCACCATATTCTATTTCTGATAGGAAAAGAATCTAAATGCAAAATTAACAGACTACATCATTAACAACAATCTAATACAATCTTCTTTGTGATCGTCATTAAGAAACCGCTTCGAACTAATTGAACCAATTAGATTAGCCAAACGTTCTCTGTCGTAGGTTTCCAGTTTTAATCATCTCACCTAAAAAACAAAAACAACCGTTAGAAGAAGGTGACATCTTTCATTTGGCTAGCTTACTGTAAGAAAAATAGTTAACACACCACATTCGCACTTAATTTGTGCTAAATAACAAGTTATGTTCGCTCGAGAGGAGGGGTAACTATCACTGATCAACAATATATAATTGCTAGTCGGGAGCTGGTAACCGGAAAGCCGGTTATGTCTTCCGTTCTCTCGTCCTGACTTGACTATGCATGAGTACCGTACTCTTACTAGTACTAGCCACTGACCACTGGCACTGTACAGTGTACACTGCCAAATTGTTGCATCCCTATGCTAAGTGTTCTGCACAATTTCTATTCAACTACCCTTTTTTATTGCATTATACTACATTAAAGCCGTTTTATCCTAAAAAACTAAATTTAACAGTTTTATAAAAAGTGAACTCGGTAAAATTGATTGCCAGATAAAAATGAACCGACTTGTAAAATTACCTAAAATTAAGTATTAATTTCCTGTAAGCAATAGGGATTTTGCTAGTGGGCTATTGATGCGTTAAAAGAGATTAAATGGCAATATATAAAATATATCTGTCTCCAGCGATCGCAATAATCACCTTGGAGGCCGATATGACACATTGCTTTCAAGAACAGGGTTGCCAACGTTCTGAGCTCATAAAAAAAGATACATACAAAAGCGTTTATCTTGATATATCTTTGAACGAGTGCTGGATTTACTCCCTGAAACGTCCGGAGCATTCTTCTAATAATGACCCATACTTCATCCGGAAGAGCACGAATAAATATTTCGTGGCTGAAAAGATTTTTTTCCTGCTTAATCATCGAATGAAAAGGATCAATATTGAAGCTGTTTGATGCGTATCACACACACTAGCGGAACCAGAAGTGGCGAAATAATCCTATTATTTTTATTCTCACAAGGATTATGTGACGTGCTTGGGAAATATTTTGCCTTTTAGGTGAGGATTTAGAAGAAAAATACAAATCATTTTAAAACGATTCACCACAATACATGAGCTATGTTGAACTCTATTTTAATATTCATCAGAATCTACATCTAAATACCAAGTTTCTGTATAGCTTTTCAGAAATGTGCAGAATGTATGGTATGTTCTAAATTGCAATATTTAAATCTCTTTTACAAAATATTTAATTATTCAAGATCGAGGATTTTTGTATACCTACTTTTTAGTTCTTACAGCACGCGGTTTTACTATTTAATCACAACAAAAAAAATAATATAAAAAAAACAAAAATTAAATGAATTTCTTGTGTGACAACATAATAAATTGAACTAATTTTATGTCAATACATAAATTTATTCAAATTAATTATTTTGCAGTAACATAATTATTGCATAATAATAACAGTGAATTTAAATTTTGAGATTGGTTAAATTTAATGCTCAATTATTATTATGCTCTATGATAATAAAAATGTCAATATCTATTATTATTATGTGGAGACATAATTTTATTTAGCAATTTTTATTAATCCGTAACATAAATAAAATTAAGAGAAATGTATCTTTAGTTCCAGCAAGAATGTTATCAAAATTTGAATGTAATTATATTTCGCACTTTAATTGAATTTCAATTAAAATTATGTTTATAATAATAATGATGAGTCAATAAAAAATTATGTACATACCAAATTCCTAATTAATATCATGTACTAACTAGAAAATATAAATTAAAATTCTGTAAATAATGAAAATGTTGTAACTAAAATTATGTTATAATAACAATTTTGAATTAAATTTGTCTACATATTTTAAATTCATAATTACGTACACAATAGAAATTCCAAAATAAAATTTTGCATCAGTCAAAATGATGTATATCATAAAAATGTTTCAATTAATATTATGTACATTTTAGAACTTTAGAATTTTAATTAAGTACATAATAATTTATTAAAATTTAGAATTAAAATCATGGACATAATAGAAATTAAGAATGAAAACTATATTATATAATAAAAATGTTTCAATCAAACTTACGTAATGAAAATTTAGAACAAAAGTTATGTACATATAATAATTAATAAAAACTATAAACATAAATATTAAATAAAAATTATGTACATCATCGAAATGCTGCAATTGAACTTATAACTGCTATAGATATGATAACTTTAATTTATGTATGTACGTACCTACATAATAACTATTAATCATTTATTAATAATTAATATGTGAAAAAACATTTTTGTTTTTCATTATTATTTTTATAGTAAGCAAGTTGAGTTAAAATGATTTTTCCTAATAATTAAAATTTAATATTGATATTAATAATTAACGTAGCACACAATAAAAAAGTACATATATAATTTAATTATGAGTGTGCTATATGATAATAACTATGAATCATTTATTAATAATTAATATGTGAAAAAATATTTTTGTTTTTCATTATTATTTTTACAGTAAACAAGTTGAACTAAATAATTTTTCCTAATAATTAAAATTTAATAGTGATATTAATAATTAACGTAGCACACAATAAAAAAGTACATATATAATTTAATTATGAGTGTGCATACATTTTTTCCTAATTTTCATTATAACTCTACTCATAATTGGATTTCACAATCAATTTTTATGACAAACAATAATAAAAATTTTAAATTATATTTTTGTACATGTTTCTATGTTATTAATGCAATTATTATTATTAAAATGCAATATTTAAATTTTTTTTGATAAAATAATACAAATTGTTTGTACAGATAATTATAGTTTTCTAAATATTGTTACGTCAAAAATAATTTTTTTCATAAAAGAATAATGTTTGACAATTTTATTTACGCTACAACATTAATTAAAATAGCTGTTTTTCGTATATCTTTTTTCCTATGCATCACTAGTAAATGTTATATTAAAACATTATGTTGATACCAAAATAAAATTCACTCATAAAGTATGTTTTTTTATCAAAACATCCAAAATAATTATTATTTTATGTAAAAATATCTTGCAATTAAATAGTAAAACGGCCTGTTACAGTTCTTCTAATAAATTGTATTTTGTGTGTAAAGAGAATAGATTTATGGCAAAAAAAAGTAAAAATTGTTATTTAAGAAAATATATAATAACATCAAAGCTCAAAAGCGTCATGTAATTTAAATAGTATATTACGTTCTTAGGCCAGAAAGTTGGATTTCCTGGCGCATGTGATATGATGGCCGAGGCGAAGCCGAGGTCATCATATCACATACGCCCGGGCATCCAACTTTCTGGCCGTAGGTCGTATACTATTTTTCTTGCTCCACCTGCCGAATTTCTTTTAGTTTAACGTTTAACAGTTCTGTCATAATAACTTTTTGTGGTTGTGTTCCTATGGTAGCGGCTAGAAAATTTAGGCCATAAAAGTCGCTCATTCTGGCGTAAAATGTGGCCAGAAAGAGCGTACATTCGGCGGGTGGAGCAAGAAAAATTAGTTTTTATGTTGATGTAAGCTTTTTCTTAGCTGTTTATGATACAAGTGTCTTATAAGGCAAATAAGTCATGAAAGAAATGTTTACAGTCGCGATAGCTTGCTTGAGTGGCCTAATTTTTTTTGAGTGATTTATTTGCTGTTAAAATACGAGTACAATACATCTCTGTTGATTCAACACCTCTCTCTGTAAGAGTTTTTAAAAAATCATTAAAACCCAAACATTTTATATCTACAAAGATTAGTAGTAGTCTATGATTTGGTTGCCATGTTGTTGACAACAAAGATGTTGATGAAGTCATACCTAAGAAATCTAGGGACGCTTAATACAAAAAATTGAGTGAGTTCAATAACTAAGAACAGGAATACGATTTTTGTGGGGTAAGCGAAGGCGTACTGTTGGGTTACTTTTTCAACGCCAAAAAAAGGTTTGCGGTTGTTCAATGTGGACGAAAAACAGCATGTTAAGATTGACATTAAAGCTTTACAAAAATACAGATATTTTACAAGTTAATCGCTTTTTTGAAGAACGAATCAAAAAATTACTCAAAAGTTATTGAAAGAGAGCATATTCAACAATTTTTAGCAGAAGCCATCAATAAAAAAAATCTTTTTTTTATAATAATAATAAAGTATACAAGTACCAGTAGAACCATTACAAGTAGTATACAACAACAAGTATCCAATTTGCATTTTTAAAATTTAATGTGTCAAGCATTTATAAAAAACTTATATATGATGCAATATATCAAATTTATTCAAAACAAGGGTTTGTAGACTAAAACATGTTTTGTGCTCATTAGCACTTATTAAGCACCAAACTTGTTTCAAAAAATTTGCTCTGACTCGAATAGGCTTATTTTTACCCACGTAAAATGTAATACGTAATGACATTATAACATAGAAGCTTGGTTTTTTCAGCTCAATTTACTAAGATTTTGATAGGCGTCACTACTTGTATAATAGACATTATGTGGTATAGTATAAATTAAATAAATACAATGTCTAGCTTACAGCTTAGACTTAATTAGAACCGGCAGTCAATTAAAGAGAATTCTCAGTAGTTAAAAATGTAAATAATTGCTAGTCTAGCTCGTTTTGTTTTATTTAATTTCTCAATCAAGTAAATCTCTGAAGGAAAAAAAGGAAACTTGCTTTTCACTTTCGCTTAATGCTTTAAGATCACGTGAATAGGCCAAATGGAGCAAATCCCAAAATTGTTATTGATGACACATAGTTAAGGACCATTACCCTCTAATCTCTGCTCACCTCTGACTTCTCTCACTCCCAAAACTTAGGCAGTTATAGTGTACTCCAAACTGGAAACTAAAAAAAAGTTTCCTTCAAGACATTATTGAATTGGAATCCGGCTTTCCACAAGAGAAAATAATATATATTGCAATGTTGATTTACACAAGTGTTTTTGCTTTGTTGTGTTTTATTGACACTTATCCAATTCAATAAATTTCTAGAGACACCTTGGCGACTTATAAATTTTGTTTTTTTTCTATGGTCAACAAAAAATGCATTTGACTTTAATGGAAACAATAAATAATATCTGGGAAAAAGTTAAGAGGTAGACAAAGATTCGACTGAATCCGACAGATGTTTGCTTCTTTCACTATTCTTTAGGGATTCTTTCTAATCTTTTCTTTGGCTATATTCCACTGTGGTTTTTATTTATCTAGTTTTCCCTTGAGTGTATCAAAGTAAATGCTTTTCCATCAGGCTTTTAAATGCGCACAATCCATTTGAATAATAGCCTTATAAAAAGGCTACATTAGATGAGGATTTTTCTTTCTTGTAAATACTCGGTTATTTGATAATAAACTAGCTTTTAATTTTTATTTATTATCTGTATCATTAGATGCTTGAGACAGGTAACCATAAATAGCAAAAACTAGTTGCAATTGTTTTTAATTATTTTTAAATTAAAGAAAAGCTTGCAAATAAAAAAAATTACGAGAAATTATGATATTTTTTATGCAAAATTTATAGAGCTTTTAATTCCATATTTGTTGACATTAATTTGAATAATTATATAATATACTACATACTGAGCTACCAAAATGTCGTATAACTCTAAGAGCAGAGCTGTCAATGCCAGTTTTTATTTTTTTTTAATTAAGTTATAGCATTTCATTGAAAATTGTTGTTCTTAAAACAACATGTTTTATTAAAAAACAAAAATTGAGTTGCGCACTCTTCCTTGGTAGAGGGCGCATATCATATCATATATTCATATATCATATGATTATATGATATGAGTATATCATATAATTTGAATAATTATATGATATACTACATACTGAGCTACCAAAATGTCGTATAACTCTAAGAGCAAAGCTGTCAATGCCAGTTTTTTTTTTTTAATTAAGTTATAGCATTTTATTAAAAATTGTTGTTCTTAAAACAACATGTTCTATTAAAAAACGAAAGTTGAGTTGCGCACTCTTCCTTGGTAGAGAGCGGCCTGCGGCAATATGTATAAATGCTAGACTGCTAGAGGGTTGCCTTCGGCAACATGTTAAAGCGCCTTGGCGTATAACATTTTTGTTTGTATTATTATTTTTCACTTTTTTTCTTAGTTTCTTTATTTTTCTTTCCTTTATTATTGTTTTTTATTATTATTATGTTCAACCTTTTTTGTTCCGGAGACACAACAATTTTGCTGGATGCAAAAATTATTACGGTCTTTGTCATGTAATAATAATAAAAATATTATTTTATCAATAATATAAAAACAGTTAAAAAACAAACTCAATTCACTTAAAAACAAACCAACCATTTAAGAATTAAATTATAAACAAAAAATACAAATTTTGTTTTAAACTAAATATAATACATAAGTTTTTTTTTAAATCAAGCTAAAATACTATCTCTCCATGCATCCGCGACCATATTATTTGAATTGTTATATTTAACATTTAAAGACATTCAAACAATTTGACATAAACATAGTAATGCTGCTTCTTGTATTTACGGAGAATTCTGAAATACAAATCAAAAATTTTAAAAATTTTATTTAATGATATGGGTACAACACATTTAATATATGGAGGTGCATTATATTAAAAGATACAATTATGTATATTATTATTGTTATTATTTTAAATATAAATATGTTTAATTCTTTTGGTCTCAGAGACGCAGCAATTTTGCTGGATTTAAACATCATTGCGGTCTTTGACAAGTAATGATAATGACGATATTATTTTTTGGATATTATAAAAATTGTTGAAAAACAAGTTTTCAAATTTCAGTCAATTTACGAAGTTAAGTACTAATTTATCTTTAATTTTCTCATTTATTTTAATTACCAAAACAGTTTTTCTATTGTTTTTTATCTTATTTTTAGTTTTTGTCTTACAAAACCTAATTTTTTTTTCATATATTGTTTAATTTGGTTTTGTTAAATCATCCGATTCTCTCCTATCAACAATATTTCTTTTTCTCAATTTTTAATCTTTAGGGATTTACTTTTATTTCATTATATACTTTTACTATAAATTGTCTATATCAACTATCTCGCTTCATCTTTTTTTTCATTATTTCTTTTTCTTTGTTATTTTTCTTATCTATCTATAAATCGCTGTCTGTATTCTTTTGATATTTTTTGTGTTTGTTTTTTTTGTTAAAATTTAACTTTTTAATTATCTTTTTCATAAATTTTATTTTATCTTTTGTCAATGCTCTTAGCAATATAGCAATTTATGCTTGTTTTTTTTCATAATTAAATTTATTTCTATCAATCACATTTATTTTTCAGTTTATTTTGCTTGGGTTTTACTTTAATTGAATACCTTATCTTCCTACAAAACATTATCTATTTCTTCACATTTAACATTACTTTTATTTTTGTTTTTTTCTAATTAAATTTTTTATGTTTTTGTATGTTTTTTTCTGTATTTGTTTATTGTTTTTCTCACCAAAAAATGCAAATTTTTTGATTGTGAAAATTTATTTCTATTTTTTTGCACATTAGTAAAACAAGCCTAATTTGCAAACCTAATTATTTTGTTAATTTCAGATTAAATTTTACTCAAAAATGACAAACAGTTACAATTAAGATAAAAAAATAGAAATAATAATGAAAGTTATTATTAAGACAAATAGAAATAATACCATAAATAATGGTAATGGCTAGAAAAAAAGTTTTCTTTTATTAACAGAAAAACTGCGTTAGTTAAAATTCTAAAAGTTTTTGAAAATTCGTTAGTGACAAAATTCTATATTCTCAAAAATGTCATTTAATAATATGATTTCAACTAATTATTAGTATTCCTAATTAGTGGGCTAACTATTTTTTTGCACATATCATTTTCTTAAATTTCAAAGCAGATAAGAAAAAATTAAAATCTTAGATGTGTAAATTTTAAATTTTAATTATCTTTTTCATAAATTTTATTTTATCTTTTGTCAATGCTCTTAGCAATATAGCAATTTATGCTTGTTTTTTTTCATAATTAAATTTATTTCTATCAATCACATTTATTTTTCAGTTTATTTTGCTTGGGTTTTACTTTAATTGAATACCTTATCTTCCTACAAAACATTATCTATTTCTTCACATTTAACATTACTTTTATTTTTGTTTTTTTCTAATTAAATTTTTTATGTTTTTGTATGTTTTTTTCTGTATTTGTTTATTGTTTTTCTCACCAAAAAATGCAAATTTTTTGATTGTGAAAATTTATTTCTATTTTTTTGCACATTAGTAAAACAAGCCTAATTTGCGAACCTAATTATTTTGTTAATTTCAGATTAATTTATTTTACTCAAAAATGACAAACAGTTACAATTAAGATAAAAAAATAGAAATAATAATGAAAGTTATTATTAAGACAAATAGAAATAATACCATAAATAATGGTAATGGCTAGAAAAAAAGTTTTCTTTTATTAACAGAAAAACTGCGTTAGTTAAAATTCTAAAAGTTTTTGAAAATTCGTTAGTGACAAAATTCTATATTCTCAAAAATGTCATTTAATAATATGATTTCAACTAATCATTAGTATTCCTAATTAGTGGGCTAACTATTTTTTTGCACATATCATTTTCTTAAATTTCAAAGCAGATAAGAAAAAATTAAAATCTTAGATGTGCGTTTTTGACAAAAGACGGTTGTGTGATAACTCTAATCAGCATAACTCTAATAAAGATAACTCTATCTTTGTTATTCTCTGACAATATTTTCTCTCATTTTAGCATCTGTCAGCAGTGACTTTTAACAAACATAAAAATTTGCTTTTCTAATAAAAATCATTCAATAGGTATTCTTAAGGTTTTTTCTATGTAAGATTAACATTAACAGAAGATATTGCACTGCAATCTTTTCAATCTATTGTGCTCCTTACATTTAAAAAACACCCTTAGCCAGACAAAAGCCATCTTCTTTGTAGAAAAATACTTTCGTCACTCGGCCAAGCTCTAAACGCACGATCGTCAACCACTTGACTACCGAACGACTTCTTTTGTATGCTACTATATAGGTTGAAACGTTCAACAAGCAAACGATTTTAGATCTTTGTTTGCAAATTGTTAGATCTGTAATATTCTAATCATTCCGTTAAAATACTACAGGTTTGCTGTTAGTTAATTTTGTTTAAATTATTTAAATAAAGCGGCATTCTCAACTGCTTAGAAAATTTTGTTATTGTTAACAAATATATCAAGCTCTCTTCCAGTATATAATAATATCCAAAATGAAATGATAGGAAAAATTTTTAAAAGTTTAGATATTATTTTTAAGCAGTTTTTATGCTTGCTATGATTTCAAAAGTATTTTGATTAAAAACACTAAAAAGAAATGTCGGTTAAATTTTTCACGAAAATGCAGTGTTGGTATTTTATCAATTTGGCGAAGTTTTTTAAGCATTTTTTATCTTTTATAATTATTTTTTCAGATGTTATTTTAAAAATATTTGCAACAAATCTCCGGTGGTTTTGGTGATAGACAAAAAACTGTAAAATTGTCTGCAGACGTAATATTCTAATCAAATGTCAATTGCGGTAGTTTTTAATTTTGAAAAAAAAAACTTTTATTCTGACATCTTTTCACTTTTAAACATTTTGGCTAAAAGAAAAACCAAAAGAAAGAACAGTGATGATTTAATATGTGCAGCGTTAATTTCCATAACAAAGTTTTTCGAACATTCCCCAAGCAAGTCCCAAACAATTAATTCAAAATTTACCATTACAAAAACAAAAATATTCAATTCAGCTAGCATCTGTTACCGCCGCACCGACACAAAAAGGGGGGCTGCCGGGCGGGGAGCAATAGTAAGAGAAGGCGTCATTTATATTCTAATCTCCGTTCTATTGGTGAAATCTATTACAACTCCAATCACATTTGAATTATAAGCCCCGCATTATTAATATATTATTATTCATAATAGTTTTCTTCTATTATTTGTTCCCTGAATAAAATTGTTTCTTTTAGAAAGTTTTCAAATTAGTTTTCAACATTTCGGGGGTGGATCCGAAACGGAGCAACTTTCCGTCCGGATGATCTGGAAATGACAAATGCTCGTTTTTGTTGGATTCAATTTGTTCACAAATAGTTTTATGACTGTCACAGGAAGTGATCGGTTTAAAAAATTAGACAATTTTCTGTATCTTCGTCTTAGATATCCATTGTTGTTTCCATAATAAATAAATCTGTAGTCAACTGAAGCTCATAGCTTTTTACGAAAACAACTTTTTTAATATTGTTTCTATATTCATTATTACCTTGTTATACAAACTGGAAAATGTTCGGCTTTGCCATAGTGAAATGACTTTTTGCCATTGAAATAATTTATTGTCGTGCAAGGATTCGTAAAATATGTATTAGTATCAGGTTTCCTACTTTAATAAAACATTTTTATTGCTTCTCAAATAATGTAAGACTTATTTTATATGTGAATAGTAAGTAGCTGCCTAGCAGACGTTAACCAACGTACTTTTCCTATAAATAAATTGTTTTTATTTTTAAACAATTTTTGTTATATTCCACAAACAGAATGTCTCTAAAAACATAATTATTAATTTTACAATAAAATAACAAAAAAATAACCATTCCAATCAGATGAATTTGCTATCATAACTTTCATATCATCAAAACTGTGATCTTAAATAAAAAAAAACGTCTACGAATTTCCTTAATTGTTGAGAATGCAACAGCATCTCTTATCCGATTTTTTAAAATTTAGACATTATTGGGTAAGTCTTCCTTAGAAACAATTTATTTTAAACATCTCCACAAATAAAAATCTAGAATTGTCAAATCAGGGCTTCTTGGCGGCCATAAAACTGGGTCACCTCTGCCAATCTGGTTGTCTCCAAATTTGCAATATAGCTAATTACAAACAATGCGCTGGACAGCCATCTTGTTGAAAACACTTTAAGTGTCAATAATCATGAGGTAAACCGTTTAAGCTATCGCAAAAAAATGTCTCAACATAAACGTTAGTAGCAAAAAAAAACAAACAGCACACCACACGTTTACTTTAACATGATATTGACGCCTAGTCGTAATTTGAAAATGACAATTTTCGTATCGCTTCTAGTATAGATTTTTTAATATATCTGGCATTAACGTAATATTTGACATTTTGAATCTATAGTCTAACATTAGGTATATACGTTCACAAATAAAAATATGGAGTACAGGCCAGTAATATTAAAGTTTTAATTACAGATTTATTCTTTTTAAATTAAGCAAAAAATGTTATTCTTTTGTAATTTTTTTGTAAAATTACAAATAATCTTTTTTCCTTTGTGAACTCAATTTAAAATTAAAAAAAAAAAACAAAAAAATTATTGACGATCTCTGAATTAGGCACTTTGGTTCTTGCAAAAAATAGCTTCAGTTTAAAACTTTCTATTTTAGAAATATTGTATTCTAACAATAACAGTGGCTTGTATCATAAATCTGTGTTAATAACATCATCTCCGGCCATCTGCTGTCTCAAGTAGAAAAGACAAAAAGACACATACATTTCATAGAAAATTATTTGAACTATTTGTAACAAAAAAAATAAGAAATCAAGCATTATTATAATAATTTTTTAAAATAGACTTTAATGACTTTGATATATGTTTGAATTATATTTGATTTGTTGTCATAATTCTTGCAAGGTGTTAATCGCCTGAGCGTACTTTGGTGTATATAAAGACACTAATATACGCTTAAGAAATAAAATTCTCAGGGGTGAAAATCGGGACTTAGAGTAGGCTAAGAAAATATATTTTCTTGCCGTTTTCATCTATGGGGAAACTTATTATCTAAATAATTTTGGACTATTGAGGCAAATTGTGGTGGGCGCCATCCTGCATAAAACACATGTTTTTTCTTTAGTTTAACGGCAACTCATCAAAAAGCGTAGTTGGGAGAAATTGTAAATATAAATTACCATTTAAATTTATCTAAAATTCGTGCTGGAAATGTGCCTCTCTAAACCTAGCCCGGTATCTAGGTAAAGAGGGACATTTTATCTTAGTGTTTTAGATTAAATTGTCATGTTTTCGGAAAAGCATTCTGCAGATACTATGGGAACAACTATTATTGAAACACTCTGTATAAATGTTTTTTTATAAAAATCATTACCATTTGTTAAACAACTGAAATTCAAAAGGTTTGAAACATTTTGAAAGCATATAATTAGTTACAACACGGGTGAGATAATGAAACTTTGTGCCATTAAACATTATAATCAAGAATCAATTTCATATTTAACCAAGAATGCTATTTTGCAACCTTTTAAAAACCGTTGACATTCAGCAGCTAGTTTAAATTTAAAAATGTTTAATTTGAATGGTTGTTGCCGCAGCAACAGCATATTCAATTATTTTCAAAATTTTATCAAGCTCAACATTTGTCAATTTCAAATTTAAAATTGTCAGCTAAAAAGCAAAATATACATTTTAAATATTCAGCCATCTATCTTTTAAAGTTAAAGCACATAATCTAGAGTCAATTTTATAATATTGAAAAAGCAGTAGGTTTTTATTTACCGAATTTAGTGAGAAGTTAAATCATCTAAACTAACGCCATAGCGGTATTGGATGAAAAAGTAGTTGTTCTCATTACATTGGTTTGTTAAAAAGTTTGATTTTTATCATTGAAATGATTTGTACATTTTATATTGTTTTACTGCAGAGAAAATAATTAAATTAATTAAAAATTTAGAAAAACCGACTTCAATATGATTACTTAATTATTAGTTTATTTATTTAATTGACTCAAATTGCTTATAAACTATTATTTAATTATATTAAAAACATTTTTAAATTTTAATCTCTTACGTTTTCACAGTCAATTAATTGTAAATGTCAAAAAAAGCATTAATAAATATAACTTAAAAACTGCATGTTAGATTTTAGTCAGATTTAAATGGGACCAAACAGAAAGCACCAGCTTTCAAATAAAAAAAGAATCATCAAAACTTATTTTTCCGGAAATCGTGTTGGAAACAACATTTTCCTGCTTATTTACGCGCAGGAAAATTGAGTTTTCCGGACTAGTACTGTAAAAACTTTACAAGACGCAAAATAAAAAAGATACTCTAGTAACTATAGATGCCAACAAAATTGACAAACTTGATTTTTGTAGAATTTGTCAAAAAAAATTCTAAAATTCGTAAATTTCGTCTTTTTTTTACGATTTCCGGAAAAACTCGGCACAAAGTGCCTCGTATTTCAATTTAGCTCCTCTTCAGTGTGAAATTTTCCTGACTTTTATGTAAATAACTATTATTTTATGCAAAATTTTATGCGGCAATTCTTGTGAGAAGTCAAGTTGTGTTGGACTTCCTCTGGTTGATGTTTTCTCATTTTCTCGAATACTTTTCAGTACTCGTTTAATACTACCATCTGCCGGCACCAGAAAGATTCCTTTGTCCCGTGTTATCAAAAATTTGTAACCAGGTGGTTTATGGTTGACTCTGAAAGTCTACTCTGCACATTAAAATAACGACAATATGCACGCTGAATCAAAACAGTGAACCGTTGATTTGAGAAATAAGGTTCAACGATTTAGACACGCTGTTCAATTTACTGTTTCATTTCAAGTTTTTCAAGTTTTCTTTACAAGTTCGCAATCAAAAAAATATATAATGAAAAAGTTATAAAGAATTCAAACTTTATCGGTAATTTTGTAAATTCAAAATTACAAAAATGGGTGTAAGTGTGCACACACTCTCTTTCAACGTTTATTATTTTTCTTTTTTAATTAATGTGATGATAAGCCGACTACAAAGCCTTAATAGTATATTTATTAACGAATTAGTTTTATAAGAGTTGATTTGGCGCACAAGTCGTAGTCTAAAAGACACGTGCGCCAACAGCCTTTATAAAACGAGTTCTTTAGGTTATTTTTTAAATTTGCGTTTTATTTAAATTTTATATGAAAAAAATCTATATTTTTAATCTCTGAGTAATTTTGTTGGTAACAGTAATAAGTTCTTTGATTTAAAATTTAATTTAAATCTTTTGTTTGATACAATTTGTTTAATTTTAAACAAAAAATTATTATTATGATAGGCAAGAACAGAATTTATGCTATCCATTCAAAATTTGGAAACTCGCCGAAACAACGACTAAAAATTTATGACGTGGTAAAGCCAACATAGAGTACAGAAAATGATTTCAGAAATTTGTCAAAAAGAACACAAAATGTTCTTTTGGCGTACTTTGAGGTGCGGCGCCAGAAGTTATAATCTGTATGTAAAAAATTATAAGTCAATAATGACATTTACATTTAAAGAAATAATTTTTTTGACAGTCATGTACACCAACTTAAAAAAACACTATCTATAGCATGAAATATTCTAAAATGAAAACATTAATTAATAACTGCGGGGTTTACTTAGACAACAAAGTTTTGCAGCCTTGCCCAGAAGCTACTTTGGCTTCTAATTTGAGCCATTGAATCACTTTTCAAAACGTTTTTGTAGAAAATTGTATTTTTTTTTCAAAGATATAAAAGTTATAATCTGTATGTAAAAAATTATAAGTCAATGATGACATTTACATTTAAAGAAATTATTTTTTTGACAGTCATGTACACCAACTTAAAAAAAACACTATCTATAGCATAAAATATTCTAAAAAGAAAACATTAATTAATAACTGCGGGGTTTACTTAGACAACAAAGTTTTGCAGTTTTGCCCAGAAGCTACTTTGGCTTCTAATTTGAGCCATTGAATCACTTTTCAAAACGTTTTTATAAAAAATTGTATTTTGTTTTCAAAGATATAAAAGTTATAATCTGTATGTAAAAAATTATAAGTCAATGATGACATTTACATTTGAAGAAACTATTTTTTGACAGTCATGTACACCAACTTAAAAAAACACTATCTATAGATAGTGAATATTTTATGCTATAGCATAAAATATTCTAAAATAAAAAGATTAATTAATAACTGCGGGGTTTACTTAGACAACAAAGTTTTGCAGTCTTGCCCAGAAGCTACTTTGGCTTCTAATTTGAGCCATTGAATTACTTTTCAAAACGTTTTCATAGAAAACTGTATTTTTTTTTCAAAGATATAAAAGTTATAATCTGTATGTAAAAAATTATATGTCAATGATGACATTTACATTTGAAGAAATAATTTTTTTGACAGTCATGTACACTAACTTAAAAAAAACAATATCTATAGCATAAAATATTCTAAAATAAAATCATTAATTAATAACTGCGGGGTTTACTTAGACAACAAAGTTTTGCAGTCTTGTCCAGAAGCTACTTTGGCTTCTAATTTGAGCCATTGAATCACTTTTCAAAACGCTTTTATAGAAAATTGTATTTTTTTTTTTCAAAGATATTTAACGTTATAATCTGTATGTAAAAAATTATAAGTCAATGATGACATTTACATTTAAAGAAATAATTTTTTTGACAGTCATGTACACCAACTTAAAAAAAACACTATCTATAGCATAAAATATTCTAAAATGAAAACATTAATTAATAACTGCGGAGCTTGCTTAGACAACAAAGTTTTGCAGTCTTGTCCAGAAGCTACTTTGGCTTCTAATTTGAGCCATTGAATCACTTTTCAAAACGCTTTTATAGAAAATTGTATTTTTTTTTTTCAAAGATATTTAACGTTATAATCTATGTAAAAAATTATAAGTCAATGATGACATTTACATTTAAAGAAATAATTTTTTTGACAGTCATGTACACCAACTTAAAAAAAACACTATCTATAGCATAAAATATTCTAAAATGAAAACATTAATTAATAACTGCGGGGTTTGCTTAGACAACAAAGTTTTGCAGTCTTGCCCAGAAGCTACTTTGGCTTCTAATTTGAGCCATTGAATCACTTTTCAAAACGCTTTTAAAGAAAATTGTATTTTGTTTTCAAAGATATATAAGTTATAATCTGTATGTAAAAAATTATAAGTCAATAATGACATTTACATTTGAAGAAATTATTTTTTTGACAGTCATGTACACCAACTTAAAAAAACACTATCTATAGCATAAAATATTCTAAAATGAAAAGATTAATTAATAACTGCGGGGTTTACTTAGACAACAAAGTTTTGCAGTCTTGCCCAGAAGCTACTTTGGCTTCTAATTTGAGCCATTGAATCACTTTTAAAAAGAGAAAATATGTTTTTTTTTCAAAGATATAAAAGATATAATCTGTTTGTAAAAAATTATAAGCCAAAGACAATAATTTTTTTGACAGTCATGTACACCAACTTTAAAAAAACACTATCTATACCATAAAATATTCTAAATTGAAAACATTAATTATTAACTTTAAATGCAAATTTGAAATATTTAAATTAATGCTTTTAAAAATTATGAGCAATGTGTCTCATAATGACATACAAACTATGCTGTAGAAACTAGCTATGCTCTAAAAGTTTCCGAAACAATTTCGGAGTAACAATGTGTGTGCGACTTTTTTCCCCAAAGTTGTTGAGCCTCGTTAAGCTTTTCCAGAATTGTTAGATTAGTTCAAACCTCAAATTATAAACAGGCTTACCACTTTAATAAAGCACAAATCACAATAAACCCTAAAACCACAACTACGTCGCTTTTCAGCCACTATTCCTTACAACATAATTGATACAATGTGTCGCTGTAACATGCAATTACAAATATTATGTTGTGTTAGATATTCGTTTTTGTCGTTTTTGGAAAATCGCTCTGCTTCAGACAGAACAGCGTGTAATGCAAATTTATGTAAACATAGAAGCAGCAAAGTTACTCTTCACGTCAAACCATATGTTCCTTTAAAGTTCTGATTTAATCAGTTGCTTGCGACGTTATCGGAACTCGTCATCTGCAAACACGCGGAAATGTTCTATCATGGAAAATCTAGTCGAATGTGTAATTGGCCGATTCCACGATAACGACTTTAAATAATGTACGATGTACGAGCAATTTTATCGAACGCAATCGATACTTCTGCTGGAATCTTCTGTTGCTGTTTTTAATTTGAGCCTAATTTGGCCGTAAATCAAATTTAAAAAGTGGGTGCGACTCGAAATAAAAGCGTTCCTAATGAAATTTTGGGCTTTTGACTAAAATTTACGTTTTCCAGACAGACAAAAGGGCATTTATAAGACGAAAAATTCAAAAATTCTAGCAAATTTCAAAAGTGCTCTTCGAATTTGTACATTAAATGGCAAATAAATCTTTTAAATTGCTTCTTACTCATTGTTATCTAAGTATAAAAGAACAGAGTAGTTACTAATCTTTTTGCTGTTTGCTAGATTTGTGATAAATTTAAATTGCTTTTGTAGACAAATATCGTTTAGCTGCTGTATTGCTCTTAAATCTTTGTAGAATCTTTTCTAAATCTTTGAATATAGATGTAGTCGATGGATGCATCAAGGAGGTACAAAAATAATGTAACTGGATTTTATCGCGGGGTCGCGCTAACTGAACCCGTTGAAAGAATATTCGTTATTTAAATAACACCCTTTATTATCTATAAATTAACTACAAATTTGATCTATAACAGTCTTCTCGTCTTGCTATATCTCGCTTGCTCTTAAACTATTACTATACTAACTACTTGATTTTGGGGTAAGATTTGGGGTTTCGGCATATCACCCTCTCCTAAACTGGTGGAGTAGGGATGAAGATTGAACATGGTCCCCCCTTTGAAGTAACTTGCTTCAAAATTTAAATATTTCTAAATTATCAGACAGCTTGATAATTGTTTTCTAAACAACCAAGACTAAACAATTTTATGTGTACAATTTTAAGGTTTAACGAATTTTAATCAATGGAGTGAGAAGAGAGAAAAAAAAATAAATTGTCTATAATCGTTAAATTAAGTCTAAAGATCGACAAACATTTTTCCGCACTACACTCACTGTCCTCTTGCATATTACACTTTACACACTTGAGCTCTGTTGTTCTTGTGGTACTATGCACACCTTTTTCAATGTGCGCTTCAACGTTCCGTTTTTTGTCTTCACGGAGACAACCCTCACGTCGCCGTCGTTGCCTTCGTGCGTTTCAGTGATTCGTCCTAGCCTCCAGGTCAAAGGGGGTGCGTTTTCTTCTATTAGAATGACTAACTTTCCTATAAGATTAGCCTTTGTCGAAGTCTTCTTCCACTTGCTCCTGTTCTGCAGACTAGATAAATATTCTCGGCTCCATCTCTTATAAAAATGTGCTTTCAGCTTTTCAATTAAATGGTACCTTGACAATCGATTAATCGGAACCTGGCTATAATCTCGTTCAGCCAATGATTGATGTGTCTCTCCGATTAGGAAATGAAATGGAGTGATGGCTTCAAGATCATTGGGATTGGAGCTGAGAGGAGTTAGGGGTCTAGCGTTTAGACAAGCTTCAATTTGAATTAATAATGTGTTCATTTCGTTAAAGGTTAACCGAACATTGCCAATGACTCGTTTTAAATGATTCTTTACGGATTTCACGTTAGATTCCCAAAGTCCTCCCATATGGGGTGAGTTTGGCGGTATAAAATGCCATTGTGACCCTAAATTTGCCGCTTCATTAATAATTACTGATTGGTTATTTTGATTTTTAAGGAAATTAATTATACTTGTAATTTCGTTTTTTGCGCCAACAAAGTTTCTTCCGTTGTCGCTGTATATATTAAGAGGGAAACCTCTTCTACTAATAAATCGTTTGAGGGCGGCAACAAATTCTTGAGTCGTTAAGTCGCATGCTAATTCGATATGCACGGCTTTAGTACTGAAGCATACAAATAAAGCGATATAGGCCTTTATTATCTTTTTTCCGCGTCCTTTAATTTCTTTGACATAGACGGGTCCCGCATAGTCCACTCCGACGTTACAAAATGGCCTAGCAGGTTGTACACGATTAGCGGGCAAGTTACCCATTTTAAATTGGGCTGGCTTGGGATTAGCCCGAAAACACGAATAACAGGAATGAAGAACCTGGCGTACGGCACTGCGACCTGATAAGATCCAGAACCGTCTTCGAATTGCCGCTAGCGTACCTTCCGGTCCGGCATGTAACTGTTGTTCATGCACAAATTTTATAATTAATTTCGATATGATGTGGTTTTTTGGTAGCATCATTGGATGCTTTGCATCAACATTAACTGTGGCGTTTTTTAAGCGACCGCCGACCCGAATTATATGTTCGTTGTCGAGGAATGGATTTAGCGATAAAATTTTTGAGTTAGATGACACGTCCTTTGAATTTTTAAGTGCTTCCAGCTCCTTGTAAAATTCTTCCCTTTGTACCAATTGAACAATTTTTTTTAAGGATGTATCAAGTTCCTGAGTACATAAAGTTGGGCTTATTAATTTATTTTTTGTTCTACAGTTATTGACAAACCTTAGCGCCCAAGCTAAAGTCCGTTGTAGCTTCTTAAAACTTGCAAACTTATTAAATAAAGTGTTGTCAATGCTTATGTGGCACAAAGTTTGAGATGGACGAGCTTCTAAAATTTCGACTTGTTTTATATTAAGATTTGATTTGGGCCACATAGAAATAGGTTTTTCAAGAAATTGAGGACCGTTAAACCAACTTTTATTTTTTACTAATTCAGAAGGAAAGGCTCCTCTACTTATGATGTCTGCTGCGTTGTTTTTAGAGCTTACATGATGCCAGTCATTAACAGAGGTCAGATTAACAATTTCCGACACTCGATTGGCTACGAACACCTTTAAAGTATTTGGTGAAGTGTTTAACCATGCTAGGACAATGGATGAATCAGTCCATAAAAACTGTTTTGTAAATTTTATCGATTCGCTATTTTTTATTTTTGATATTAACCGTGCTAACAGCAGACATCCACATAATTCAATTCTTGGTAGAGATATTGTTTTTATTGGTGCTACTCTTGATTTTGAGCACATTAACCTTGTTTGATATTTTCCGTTGTTATCCATAGATCTCAAATATACTGCTGCTCCATATCCAAGTTGCGACCCGTCGGAAAAACCGTGAAGTTCTATTTCATTACAACTACAATCGACGATAAGTCGCGGTATTGCTAAACAATTTAGCTTCTTGATTTCTGATAACATTTTAGACCAAACGGTGTGTATAGACATTGGAACGGCTTCGTCCCAAGACAATTTAAGCCCCCAAAGATGCTGTAATATAACTTTTGCTTTCATGATTACTGGACCAATAAGTCCTAAAGGATCAAATATTTGGGCTGTTAGTGATAAAATGGTACGCTTTGTGACCTTTTCTGGAATTTCTCCAAGATCTATTTTGTAGTTTAAATTGTCTGAATTGGGGTTCCAAAACAATCCTAATACTTTCATATGTTCATCTTTATTTAATCGAACCTGGAGTGTTGATTCATCTATGTTGTCTATTGGCAAAACTTGAACCTCGTTAGATTGAAATTTTCTCAATTCGAACTGCGCTTGTTTCAGAATAAAAATTACATCGTCACGAATTTTTATAAGGTCTTTGATTGAATTGGCCCCTGCCAATAAGTCGTCCATATAAAAATGATTTTTAATAACATTCGCCGCAGCTGGAAATTCGTCTTTATTTGTTTCAGACAATTCCTGTAAGCACCTTGTTGCTATGAAGCTTGCTGGTTTTGTTCCATATGTTAAGGTTTCTAATTGATATGTTTGCAGATTTTCTCTAGGATGATTACGCCAAAATATTAAGTGATGTTTTTTGTCAACCGGGTCAAGTAATATTTGTCTGTACATTTTAGTTACGTCAGCGCTAATGACATATTTAAAAATTCGAAAATCTAGAATAATAGCAAATAAATCCCGTTGTATTATAGGTCCCTTTAGGAGATTGTCATTCAAACTTAACTGATTTGATGTTTTCGCGGAAGCATCAAACACAATGCGAATTTTACTGCCCATGCTGTCTTTTTTAAAGACAGGATGATGGGGCAAATATAGCCCGTTTAATGATAGTGAATTATCAATTAAGATCATGTGTTTTAAATCGATATATTCACGCATAAATTCTGAATAATCTTTATGAAGTTGTTTGTTTCTTAAAAGTCTGTTTTCTAATCCGTAAAAGCGTTTAAGTGCTATTTCTTTTGATTCTCCAACGTCTAATTTATTGTTCTTTAGCGGAAGAGACACAATAAAACGGCCTTCAGAATTTCGCCCAGTACTTTTCTTAAAATGCATTTCAGTTTTAAAATCCTCTTCCGTCCATAAATTTTTGTTAAGTGGTCGTATACCAGCTTCTTCTAATTCCCAAAATTTTGAGACCCTCTCATTTAAATTATTATCTATGCCTAGATTACAAAGCGCATTCGTGTTTGAAACAGATGTTTGTTTATGGTTTCCTTGAAAATAGGGTCCGGCGGCAATAAACCCTAGCTGGGTTTTTTGAAAAACTAATCCGGAAGGTAGTTTTATTTGTCCTATCGATAATAGGCTCCAAAAAAGGTCACTACCTAGTAGTATATCGATTTTATTTGTTTTTCCAAAGGATTTATCTGCTAAGTTTTCTAATACATTTTTCGGAATATTTAAATCAGCAAGATTGATTGAAATTAGTGGTAACCTTTCAGTAATTTTATTTACCACTATGCATTTAACTTTGTTTGAAGTCCAAGCATTAACGCTTGATTTGATGTTTATTAACACCGAATGTGCCGCTGTGCTAATCGCACCATTTAAGCTTCTAATTTGAAATTTTTCGGGAATAAGATTAATACTTAATCGCTCGCATGTTTCTTTTGTAATGTAACTTGAGGTACTTCCCGGGTCTAACAACGCCCGGCATGGAGAATAATAATTACGAGAATTTTTTATTAAAATAGTTGCAGTAGCTAAAAGTGTTTCGACGTGGTGATTTCCGTAATTATTAATTGTGATTGCAGTTTCCGGTGCATCGGATTCTTCACGTCGATTTTCCGCGTGCAATATCGTGTTATGTTTTTTGGCGCAATGTTTGCATTTATTATTGCTTCGACATGTTGCTAGCGTGTGATTGTTTCTTAAACAGTTTATACACAACTTTAAATTTTTAACTTTATCGTTTTTTGCTTGCACTGTTAAATTTAAGAAATCGGTGCAATGATAAATTAAATGCGGGCCCTTGCAAACTACGCAAAGTTTAGAATTGCCGCTATTTGTGGTTGTCATTGTTACATTTCGCTTATTGGAATGTGACTGGTTTGAAATGTTGCTATTATTATTAACTTGATTTGAAAACTTACTAGATATATTGTTTAACGACTCTAACATAGTGCATCGCCGCTCTAAAAATTTAATAAATTCCCCGTATGTAGGTATGTTTGAATGAAGCGTCATTTGCCATTCTTTTTTTGTGTTGTAATCCAGTTTTTCATTAATAATTGGAATTATTAAGGCGTCCCACGAATTTACTGGAATATTCAATGTTTTTAAAGCTTCCATGTTAGTAATTAAAGTATCCAATAATTCTCTAAGAGCCCCTGATGATTGTTTATTAATGATAGGGATGCTTAAAATAGTAAAAACGTGATCTTGAACAATTAGCCGCATATTTTGAAAACGATTTTTTAATATTTCCCATGCCTTGTCATAATTCTCTTCGTTGATTGATAATGATCCAATTGCTCGCGCCGCTTCATGCGATAAACATGACTTTAGATATTGAAGCTTTTGTCTGTTATCCAAGGTTTTATTTTCTACTATTATTGATTGAAAAGAATTTTCAAAATTGGTCCAGTCTTTATAATGACCGGAGTAAGTTTTAATGTTGATTGTTGGTAAATTTAATGAATTGTTTTTGTTTTGTATATTAACATTATGTGAAGAAATTGAAGGAGTTGAGTTTGCGTTAATTTGTGACGCTTTTTGCTCTTTGATAATGTCTAAAATATCAGCCATAATATCGCAATATTTGTCCTCAAAATGAATTCGCGATTCGCGGTGCCTATCTTTAGATCCCTCATTTTTTGCATCTAATGTCTCATATTCGTACTGCGATTGCTCAAATTCTTTTCTTATGCCCTCTAGAATTTGTTGTCGCGCCTCTAAACGACTCACCGTACCCCCATTAGTGTTGTAATTATTAACGTAATTTTCTATTCGCAATAATTTATCATTAATAGTGTTTAGAACTGCCTTTATTTCATCTAAACGTGTCATTGTGACTCTTTATGATATGAGCGATACTAGTTAAATCGATTGATAATGATTATAATTTAAATTTTAATGAATTTATCTTATTCAATTGAAGCTTGTTGTAAATTTAAATTGAGGATAAATAATAGTGGAACAAAGGGAAAGAGACACTGACCTGGTGGTGCTGATTCCTTGAATTCGATGGGTTTTCCCTCTGTTGTTGGGCGGTGAGATGCGATTCTTGCTGTAGCGTTGGTGCCGTGGTAGATTCGTTCCGGAAGTCTAGCCTTTACGGTGCCCTGGAGTATAGCTGCTTCTTTTGTTTCACTGTAGCAGTTGCTGATCCGTAGCTGATTTATTGATTAGATTGATGTTACTTGTAATTTGATTGATACGTGGACAACTTGATCTTGATTATCAAATAATCCGGCTGCGAAGGACCATGGATTTTATCGCGGGGTCGCGCTAACTGAACCCGTTGAAAGAATATTCGTTATTTAAATAACACCCTTTATTATCTATAAATTAACTACAAATTTGATCTATAACAGTCTTCTCGTCTTGCTATATCTCGCTTGCTCTTAAACTATTACTATACTAACTACTTGATTTTGGGGTAAGATTTGGGGTTTCGGCATATCACCCTCTCCTAAACTGGTGGAGTAGGGATGAAGATTGAACAGTAACAAATAGCTAAATCTCTGTGAACACACTATACCGAGCATCACAATATTAACAAGATTCAAAGACGGCTGTGCTTTTTGGCAGCGGGTCTTAGATCGGTTTGTACCAAAATAGGTAAAATAACTACTCAGCCTGCGTTTTTCTTGAAGACACAGAATAATCGAATTCTTCTATTCTTTATTTTCTTGTTTTATTTCATTTTGATAATAGCATTAATTAGGTAATTACTTATTAGTCGCTGGTGATGCACGTGCCTATTCACAACTGTCAATCAATTAATGTCATTTGATAACAGTGCCGTGCGAAAATGCGGGGCCAATACATTTGCGCCACTTACTAAATATGAAATGAGATCTTAATTATTTAAACAAAACACAGAAAAATCTCAAACAAGATAAAAATTTGTTTTTCTTATTTTACAGCGTTCAAAAACAATAATGCTAACTCATAAAATTAGTATATTCAAATTCACAAAAATCTCTACGCCATTGCGTAAACGACTTTATGTTTACTTGGCTTTTTTAGTACAAACCGATCTAAGACCTGCTGCTGAAAAAGCACAACCGCTCTTAATTTTTCGTATAATTGTAAATCCTGTATGTATAATTCTATAAAAATATAAAAACTATAATATCTATTTTGAAAAAATAAATAATAAATATTATTTTTTATCGTATCATCGTTTATTATGTATCTACGAATAATTGCAAATATTTCTGTACAAATTATATGAGTCAAAATATTATAGAAATCTCATAATTACATTTATTGGAGAATTGGTAACATGTTAAGTAAATTCTTTTTTTTTGAAAAAACGTTCTTTATGTTTTAAAAGCGAGCAAATGTTTAGCGCAATAAACTATTCACACAATTTTATCACTTACCAAATAAATTGTTTAATATATAGATGTCAAGAGCTCTTTTGACCACTAAGTGGTCATCATCGGGAGATGCATAAAACTGAATTATTATTTGCTTAAATTTAGCTGGTTTATTAAATTTTTGTGTATAGTTTCTGATAATAAGACTAAGAAGCTAGAAGGAAGACCTGTTTGATTAAATTTAAACTGTTATAATAATTGCTATTAAAAGCGTGCTCTGCTATACTCGACTTGTGCAATCTGCCGTATTTTAAGTGAGCTAAGTGATCTTTGTATTCAGTTTAAACTGACCAATGCGTGTGTCCTATATAACACAGCTACTACATTCTATGCGATAAATTCTAGACTTTTCTAGAAACAATGTTTTGTCTTTTGAACCTTTTAACAAATCTTTTAATTTTGATCTTGACTGATAAACCCTTCTAAATTCTAAATGTTTAAGCACAATGTCAAGCCCGTTGGTTATCTTGGTTCAAAAAGTATTAAAACAAATTTTGATTATTGTTTATTTGTACAAAAAATTGTGCAATTTTTGTGTTTTAAAGTTGTGTTTATTTATAATTTTATTAAAATTTGTTCACTATATCCATTAATATTAGCCACTTTTTTGATAAATGTTTTATTTTTATTAAAGTTTTCTCGACTTAAAGTTCTCCACCAATTTTTAAGAAATTTTTTTTTATTTCTTAATTGTAACAAAAGGTCAATGCTTTTCTGAATTCCCAACACATTAAACTGATAATTATCGATTTTTTTTTATTTAAATAATTTTGTTAAATTGCGAAAATCAAATGCAACCAATGTAACTTGCATTAACTGCAAACGAGCAAACGATGATAAATTATAACCTTATAGGTTTATGACCTTAGGGTCATACATTTTTTATTTTAATTCCTGACCTAACCTGACCTGACCTAACCTTATAGGTTTATGCTCTTAGAGTCATAAATTTTTTATTTTAATTCTTAGAGATTTAAACATCGCACTCAGACTCATCACAAGTTCGTAAACTCTTCTCTTTTAAGTTTTCAACGGATTTTATTTATTTAAACTGTTTATATAAATCAAGTACTGGACGGGGTTCATGGGAGTACTTTTTCAAAAAAATGTTCAAACAAAAAGTTAGCGACGTTTTTTTTGTTTTTGAAAAAATTAAAGCCATGAATCCCTCTCATGGTGTTTCTGAAATTATTTTTTAATAATTTTTTTTATATTGCTTTTAAAGTTTAACGGCTTTACAAAAACATAAAGTTAAAGTTAACAGACAGATTCACATTTGCAATCATGATATTAATTAATATAGAATAGTCAGATTTAGCTGAAAATTATGGATATGAAAATTTATGTAAATTCAAACAATTTGTATAAATAATATAACAGTATATTGATTATTGTACCAATTAATTTCTATTTATTATTATACTGTATTACCTAAGCCTTACAATTTATGTAAATAAAATGTTAAATATCAAATGTAAATTAATCCCACTGAAATAACGTTATATGGCTTGATTCAAAGTTTTGCTTAAATAATGTCCTATTACTAAACAGTGCATCAATTATAAGTAACCTTCAAAGAACAAATTATCAAGATCCCGACTAAATTTGTAAAATGAGATGTTTGAATAGATTACTTTAGATACATAATTAGTTCCTTTTTATTCATTTACTAGCTGACCCGGCGAACTTTGTACCGCTTAACAGTCAATGAATGTCGTGTTACTTTTTAGCTGAACTAATTTTGGCTTTGATGAACGTAAAACAATGATACAAAATAATATATTTATATAGATAGAAACCGAAAAGTATTTTATTATGATGAATGATGATGAAAACATACATACAGAATGAGAATAAAAATAAAAAAAAATCAAAAATAATAATTAAGTACTTCAAACTCATGTCAGAAAAAAATGATTGAAAATTATGTTGTGCAGATAGGGGAAAAAAATAAAACTTGGATTAATTCATTAATAGAATTTTCATTCAAGCACTTTGTGGTAAACGACATTCTTTGTTTTTTGGTCAGGCGCAAGAACAAATAAAGCGGATGGTTTGCCGACACGTGAGCATGCCACGTACAATTGATCATGAGAAAAACATGCATTTTCTAGATTCAGGCCACAAATAGTCAAGGATTGGCCCTGTGATTTGTTGATTGTCATGGCGAAGGCAAGACGAATCGGGAATTGAATTCGTTTAAACTCAAAGGGCACATCCGTTGGGATCATCGAAATCCTTGGAATAAGAACTTCCTAATCTTTAAATTTTCCTTTAAGTATCGACGCGTGCAATTTCTCGCAGATAATTGACTCGCAATATTTCGTTGCCTAATTGCATTACGGCTTCGCTGGGAAAGATTAGATCTTCTAGGACGCGGCATTGTTATTAAAACGTGCACTCGCATAAAACCACCAAATATAATAACAGTGCCTGAACTTTCGAGACATAGACAATAGCTCAAAGAGTATATAACCACTACGTATGAATAGCTTATCAAGAAAAATCATAGACAACCTATAAAAAGACATTTACACTTTTGTTAACCTGTAGATTTTTTTTCCTTAATCTTATAACTTTTACCAACTGATTTTTTATTCCCTAAATTCCGTTCCTTTCCGATGATTTTATGTTTTTACTGTAGAATAAATGTTAGGTATTATTTTCGGGAATTAAAAACAAATATAACAGTACCTGAACTTTGTAGACATTTTACAAAAAATAAATTTCTGAATGCACACATGATGTCTTCAGAAAAAAATAAAGTTGTGGCTTAAAGGTCTCAGCAACTAGGCCATAAGCTCCAAAAAAAAATCAGTTGTTACACTATTTGACAGGATTGGACAACAAATGTTTGACATGTAATAAACAAATCAGCATCTATTGAAATGATTAAGTATTCATTACACATATCGAGTTTTCATTGTTTTTAAGATGTATTCTGCTATTCGGGACGGAAACAAATCCAACAACCATGGCAGTCGGTCCAGCCGTTCTATTTTTTTTTGGAGCTTATGGCCTGGTTGCTGAGACCTTTAAGCCACAACTTTATTTTTTTCTAAAGACATCATGTGTGCGTTCAGAAATTTATTGAATGTAAAATGTCTACAAAGTTCAGGTACTGTTATATTTGTTTTTAATTCCCAAAAATAATACCTAAGATTTATTCTACAGTAAAAACATAAAATCATCGGAAAGGAACGGAATTTAGGGAATAAAAAATCAGTTGGTAAAGGTTATAAGATTAAGGAAAAAAAAATCTACAGGTTAACAAAAGTGTAAATGTCTTTTTATAGGTTGTCTATGATTTTTCTTGATAAGCTATTCATACGTAGTGGTTATATACTCTTTGAGCTATTGTCTATGTCTCGAAAGTTCAGGCACTGTTATTATATTTGGTGGTTTTATGCGAGTGCACATTTTAATAACAATGCCGCGTCCTAGAAGATCTAATCTTTCCCAGCGAAGCCGTAATGCAATTAGGCAACGGAATATCGCGAGTCAACTATCTGCGAGAAATTGCACGCGTCGATACTTAAAGGAAAATTTAAAGATGAGGAAGTTCTTATTCCAAGGATTCCGATGATCCCAACGGATATGCTCTTTGAGTTTAAACGAATTCAATTCCCTTCTTGCTTTCGCCATGACGATCAACAAATCACAGGGCCAATCTTTGACTATTTGTGGCCTCAATCTAGAAAATGCATGTTTTTCTCATGGTTAATTGAACGTGGCATGCTCACGTGTCGGCAAACCATCCGCTTTATTTGTTCTTGCGCCTGACCAAAAAACAAAGAATGTCGTTTACCACAAAGTGCTGGAATGAAAAGCCTATTAATGAATTAATCCGAGTTTTATTTTTTTTTCCCCAATATGCACAACATAGTTTTCAATCATTTTTTTCTGACATGAGTTTGAAGTACTTAATTATTACTTTTTATTTTTTTTTATTTTTATTCTCATTCTGTATGTATGTTTTCATCATCATTCATCATAATAAAATACTTTTTTGTTTCTATCTATATAAATATATTATTTTGTATCATTGTTTTACGTTCATCAAAACCTAAATTAGTTCAGCTAAAAAGTAACACGACATTCATTGACTGTTAGGCGGTACGAAGTTCGCCGGGTCAGCTAGTTAATTATAAAAATTTGTAATGAATAAAAAACTTATATTTAATTCTTAATATTTTAATTCAATTTTAATTCTTAATTATTTATTATTATATTTAATCACATAATTAGTAGATTATTTATTGAATTTATTTAAACAAATTAAACAGAAAGCTATTTGAATCAATTAAATAACTAAATAATTATTAATGATATTGCAGTCGGTTTTTTCCAAATTCTTAATTTGTTGAATTATTTGTGACTTTTCAGCTCGATTTTGTTTATGATTGTGTTTTGAACAATCCTACAAACTTTGAGCTGGAAAAAGAAATTATAAAAATTATTATTTAGAAAGGTAAATTATCGATTTATTATAAAATTTAAACTTGCTATTTTATGTAGAAAACAATAATTTGAATCATTAGATATTTATCTTAAAGTGCTTGTTAAATATGTCAAATTCTAAATCGCCTGTGGTTTCTTCAACTACGTTTACACTTTAAAAAGATAATTGGTTATTAATTTGCTCTTCATAAGTGACTTTAATTGAAGGAAAACAATTATTTAAATTTCTACACAAAATTTGTCAAATTATCAGAGTTATTAAATTGATTGTTATTCTATGTAACAATCAATTGTTACATTACAAAAATGGATTATTTTACGCATTGCTTTGTTAATGTTACGCATTTGCTAATTAGATTTGGTGCAAATTTGTTGTATTTGAACAAGCTTTTTAACTACATTATTATTGTTTCTATTGGAACTCTAGAATAATATAATAAAGTGACATCAAACGACATTAATTTAACGTTACTGTTTAACTTTACTGTTTTTAGTTTATAGAACCCATGTGAGTTTTTTTCTGGAAAAATTTTTAACAGCATATTTAAATTTTTTAATTAATTCACTAATTGTTTTGAAATGTTATAGGGAGCCTTTTTATCATTGAAAAATTTAGTCTGAGCTGTTTACCTGATTGGTAAGCAATATAATTTAATTTCATTATTAATAAATTAAATAAAATAATAAAAACTAAAAAAAAAGTTTTTTATATGACGATTGATACAACAATCTGTAATATTTTTATTGTTTGATCTGTAATCTATTTTAACGTGTTTTATACATCAACAGCTTGAAGAAGGTAAAATCTTTTTACCGATACGTTGCTTATAAATAAATGTAAAAACATCAACATTTGCTCAATACCATAAATCCTTCATAAAAAACCATTTCTTTGAACATATTTCATTATTAAAACAAGGGCAATTACTTTTTTAATATAATTTAGGTAAACTTTTGTCAAACTATTGAGAAATACCCACAAAAGTTTTATAAGCCCGATAAATCTAAGCAAATAATAATTCAATTATTATTGAGATCTATTAAAACAAACTTTTTGGAAAATGGTAAAACTGTGTGAATAACTGTTAAAATGTTAAAAAATTGACATAAAAGCGCTAATCTGAGTATAAAAATTTATTATTACGTACTTTAATTTGTCATCTATTGATATTCTAGTTCTTTATGAATAGTTTAGCATTTTGTGTGTTATAGTGTCAGTTATACCAATGTTAACCGTGGTAACTTTTTAAAAGAATAATGGGTATTTTAATGTTTATTACTTGGCATTAAAGTAACGTTCTTAACTCTAATTTAAATCTGAATATCTAAATTTCAAGTACTGTAGATTCTCTCCATGGCAACGTCGTTCTAGATAATGTTCACCATTTTTAAAAACTTTTTCCCAAGATTCATTTATCACTACACAATTAGTCTTTCACAAAAACCCTATAAAATCTTAAATAATTCTTTTAGCTCCGCTAATGCTTTTAAAGACGTATACAAATCGTTGCGATGTTCAAACGAAATTTAGATGATACAAGCTTAATACAAAAAACATTTTGCCGCTGCTGCTCGGGGTTATTTAGTAACTGTCTGTGTGAATTGGGGCAATCACTGTCAACAACAGTGCGGGTAGTAAAGTTTTTTGTCAATGCTGGGAAAATCTATACACGAATCTTTGATGATTAAATTAGTCTGCGATACTTACAATAAACAGAAAGAAAAAAAGCTGCAAACTTAACAAAAAGTCGTTCTAACAGCAATTCAAGGTTTTTAATTATACAATCACATATATTATAACAGTTTTATTTAACTTGGTGAGCTTTATTAATAAGTGCGTTTAATAAAATTTTATAAAACTTATTATGAAAATAAGAATCATCTGTCGTCAGTGATTTTGATTCAAAAGGCTTTACTTTAGTATTTATCACATTTTACGTCAGTAATACGCATTTTGGAAGACGCTTAAGTTAATTTGCCTGAGTAAACATGAGCCTATGATACTCAGAGCAAATTTATTCAAGCAGTTTTTGTTTATGACTAATTAGTCATAATAAACACAATACTTATACATGTCTACAAATCCTTGCTTTGAATAAACTTGTTTAAACCTTAAACTTGACTTATCTGTTATTAAAATAAATTGATAAAAGTTTTATATGTACTTAAATTCAATTATTAACCGACTCTAAAAAAAATAAAAATAACCAACTTTAAAAACAAAAAAATACACTAGAAAGTGTAAAATAATTGCGTAGACTTGTATGCTTAGAAAATAATCAAATTAATTAGATATTATAATGTACAATTATTGTTATTTTTAGAACCGGTGTCAGTAGTGTTTTTTTTTTAATATTTAAATTTAGATTTTTTTTGTTAAATTTTTTTGTATTTCCTGGTTTTTAGTGAATTCCACCACTATTATTTGTTTCAAAATGGGTAGACCTACTAAATAATATGAGACAGCGTTGTTTGGATGAGACAAACAAAGAAAAAGAGAAATATTTATCTCAAAATAGAAATTCTACTGTTTACTTAATATTTAATTAGTTGATTCTGCTTTTTGATATTGTAATGCGTTATAAATTACATTAAACAACATAATTGATAATATTCAAATTGCTTAAATTAATTAAATAAATAAACTATTATTTAATTACATTGAAATATTGTTTTTTTATTTTTCACAAACTTTTAGCAGTTGTAAGTGTCAAAAACATATGTCAAAAAAGCATTAATAAGAACTTAAAAACTACTGATCAGATCTTGATCAAATTTAAATAGGACCAAATGACCACCAGCTTCTCAATAAAAAAAATAATCAAAATTGGTTCTTTCAGAAAAAAGTCTTCTTTTTTTTAAGTCGTTAAAAAAAGAGGAGGTTCTCAATTCGACTTTTTTTTATCGTACTTAAACCAAAATACGATATGAAAGAAGGCTTGAGCACTCTTGCTGACAACAGAAGATTTGAAGTTTTGTTTCGGTTTAGATTTTAAATGACAGATTTTTTGACAATTGAATTACAGTGAAATGAAAATACTCGTGATAAATAAATATTTTTTTTTTAATATTTTAATATTTTTATTGATAGATTATAATTGATTTCTTATTTACAATTAGCTAATAATGTAATAATTGAATAATTAAAACAATTTAATAAACTATGTCAATTGGTCAAGTGGTCAGGTCAAGTCAGGTTAGGCTTAACTGTCACTCTGGATATAGTGACGTATCCAGAGTGACAATTATGCCAAATACTTTTTATCCTACACCAACTCAAAATAAAATTTTCTCGTCTCTCGACAGCCATGAAAGTACATCATTTCCAGGCTAGCCGAGAAAAGATGTACTTTCTCGGCTAGCCGAGAAAAAAAAATCTGATTTTTTCCGTCAGGAGTCGCTGTTATAAGAAAAATTACTCTAAACTCTAAACGTCTCACTATTTATGAAGGGTGATGAAATTTTAAATCACATTTACTGTTTATGAACATCAATCTTATTTTAAAAAACTACTTTTGTGCAAGATAAATTGTGTAAATCACGACAGTAAAGTAACCCATAAATTTTTGACATCTGTCAAAGTTTGACATTTTGTTTGACATTTTGTTTGAATTGGCCATTGGCGGTAATAACCTTAAACCAATTTTAAGATAATGCTTGATTATAAGGTAATTTGGGTAGGAAAAAAATAATGTGTAAACCACGGCCGCAAAGTGGTTTTCCAGGCCCTGAGAAGTGGCCAGGCTCGCTTTTGGCTCGCCTGTCCATATCTTCTCGGCTTGGAAAAATACCACTTTGCCGCCTAGGTTTACAATATACTATTATTAGCCTAGACAAGTAAAATTGGCTTTTCCTGACTCAATTTCGTTTTTTCTATTTTTTCTTATATTCTCTAGTCAATAAAACAGTTTAGATGAGTATTATAAAATAGTAACTTTGATAATAAATTAGAAAAACAAAATTAAATAATTAAGTAGGTCATTATATTTGTACGAAGTTGCAATTTGGAAAAATATAAAAAATTAAATAATTAAGTAGATTATCATATTACAACTTTTTAAATGAACAAATATTGGTTTTGGTTTTGTGGTTGTATAGTGACTATACTATTTTCAAGTTAAAGACGAAGTGGATGTAAACAGCATCACGTGCTCAAGCCTGTCTAGTCAGCCAATAAACGCACTTTCTGCTAGGTCATGAGATGGTTCAACCAATAGAAACGCCAATAATCTCCAATCACGTGATCTACATGCGCTCTTTTTTGTTTACATTCACTTTGCTTTAAACTTTAAAATACTCTAGTCATTATATTTCTAGTTTTTTTTTAAAGCTTTTGCATAATTATTGTCTGATTTCAGATAATAAAAAAATAAATAATTAAGTAATTTATCATATTACAAATTTTAGATAGACAAATATTTATTTCGGTTTTGTAGTTGTATGGTTATTATTTCTTATAATTATTTTTTTTATAATTATTGTTTGAATTTGCACTTCCGGAGAACAAAAAAATTTAAATCATTAAGTATTTTATCATATTGCAACTGATCAGATGGATAAATATTTATTTTTGTTTTTCGGTTGTATGATGACTAGTCATTATATTTTTAGTCGGTTGTATGGTGACTAGTTATTATATTTTTAGTCGGTTGTATGGTGACTAGTCATTATATTTTTAGTTTTTCTAATAGTTTTTGCATGATTATTGATCGAATTCGCGATTTCAAATAAGAAAAAAAATTCAATAATGAAGTAGTTCATCTTAATACAACTTTTTATGCATACATTTTTTGTTTTAGTTCTGTGATTGGATGGTGACTAGTTATTGAATTTTTATTTTTTTTAAGAATTGCATAGTTATGGTCCAAATTTTAAATTTAAAAAAAAATGTAATATAGACTAAAAAAATTTTTCATTACTATACTGTTTTATCAATTATTTTCAAATATTTATATAAAAAATATTAAACCCGATTAAACAATGTATAAGCAAAAAACTGTAACATAATATATACATCACTCTATTTCCAATTAAACACTGTTTAAAATACTACTGCAATAGTCAATTTATAATTTTTAAAGTGCGAAATAAAAAAATTTGTTATCTTTGCTCGCTTGTCGTAATTGGATTCTCCTGTAATATATATATTTCTACTTCTAGTTAAATTGTGATAACTAATTTCAATATTGCATTAGTTTTTTTGTCAAGATAAAACTTAAGTGTTTTTGTTTGCTATATTTATTATAATAAAATGATAAGTTTGGTTTAATGCAATGGCAGCTATGGTCGTTGCTATGCGTTGCTAACACGATATCAAGTAAACTATAAGCGGTCTTATAAAAAAAACATCTCGTTTGCTTCATTGAAAGAAAAACTTTTCTTGATCTAGTTAGTGAAATATTTATAGATTTTTTTTAGTTTTAAAGATTGCAAATTGTCAGTTTTTAAGATGTTATAGTATTAAAAAAGAAATAAATAGAACGATACGTTTTTCTATTATTTAGTAGCTTGTCGCGCTGATGGAATTTTATTAAAACACTATGTTACACGTAAATAATGTTTCCGTTAGTTTTTCATAAATAAAAAAAAAATGTCGTCGTTTGTAACAAAACACTTCATTAATAAAATTAAAGCAAAAATTGGTTGAAAGAAAAGAGACTTGGCCGTATGCCCAGCGGAACATCGCTTCTCAAAATAATTCTTTTTCGAGTTGCTCAAGTTGTCACTGTGTTTCAGATGATTGAGTTGTTTGTCTCAAAAAGTAATTTACTTACTGTGGTACATTCACCTTGCTTGGGAACAACTGACCCTTTGGAGCTCAAAAAAGTTGCCACAAAAGCCCTGAATATTAGATATTCGCAACTGATTTTACGAGTCGTAAATCGACGGCGCGTAGGAAATGTTGACTGAAATACAGTTTAATGTCGCGGAAAGATAGCCTCACAAATTTTATTACTAAAGTGTTAGCTGCTATTTTAGCTGCTCTTAGATAATTAGCTTTAATTTTACAATTAACTTTAATTTGAGATGTTTTTTTTGAAGTACAAAAAAATTATTAAAGATTTATATTTTCATCTACAAAACATTTTAAAATACTTTTTAAACATTATTTAGCTTTTAAATTTGCAAAATTTAGTTTTTATTCTAAAATATCTTATCAAACTCTATGCTGTTTTTTTGTCTTGTCTTTCTAAAAACCAGCGGACTATGGCTCTACCAACCATACAAATTACTAAGTACAAATAACAATATAATGTAAGCCAATTTATTTAAAACAAAAATTTAACTCTAATATGGTTTAAGCACACTAGTGAAAAATGATACTTAAAAAAAATTTAAATCAGCTACGCTCTAACGATACCTAAATCATGGTGATATTCTCGACCATACAGTATGGAATGAAATAATAAAATTGTTCTGTATAGGCATGGCTTGTGTGCCTACCTCTACTCTTTTAATATATTTAAGAAATATATTTTTCAATTACTCAGGCATTTAATTTAAAAAATCTAACATAACTGTTAAATTGTTATAGATTGTCGTTACCGTACGTACAAGGTAAAAATTGTTATATTCAATGACTTGGTCTTAAAATATTTTATTATTGAGACGTACAATTTTTAAGTTTTGACGACGCTACGTTTTTTGCTTTAAAGAGTTGTCGAATAGGTACTGGTTCACATCTATTTATGGCAGTGTTCCAACCGACACTACTAAAACTTCTAACACTTTAAATTATCCAAAAATGCGTTTTGTCAAATTTCCAAAAAAATTTGAAAAAGTGTATCAATAAAAAATTCAGTTTTATAAAAATATGATTTTGATGAAGTTGTAGGAGTTAATGACGAAAAACAACCAGCACAGATTTATATTAATCGTAAATGCTATTACTTGTTAAATGTTCAATTGGCAAGCTATTATTATTCGTCACGTTTTAATTTTTGACTGAATTGTAATTGCGGCAAATTACAGATGCAAATGATCCAGTTTACATATTATATGTAATAAATTTTTAATTTTACAATTACAATCTTTATTTTCCTACTGTACAGTGTTATAATATAAAAAACAAAAATAAAAATTTTTTTTTTTTCTCTGCTTTTTCTCTTTGCTTCTTCTCTCATTCTACCACCTTCACCCAGTTTACTTTTCTTTTTTTTATATTATTTTGATCCATTCTATTCTCTTTTTCTTTCTTTTTATTATGTCTTCTCTCGCTACCATACTTTATGTTTCCTCCTCGGATGTTTCGATTCAATGCTCTAGTGTTTCTCTCTTTCTTTTACACATCCTGCATTTTTTTTTCAGATCTAAAATCTGTTTTCTTTCTCTTCATTTCTATATGTGAATTTTGCAATCATGTTCTTCTTTCTCTCATTTTCTCTTTTTAGATATCTAGGTAGTTCTTCTATTACCAGTCTCTCATATTTTCTGTTATATCTGCTCTTTCTAATTTCTCCCTTCTTTTCTTCCTTTTTTATGTCTCTATTTCTGTCTCTCATCTTTTCATTCACCTATAGTCCCGTTTTTTTTTTCTCAATATCTTCTACACTAAAGTCTTATCTTTTATAATATTCTTTTCTCTCTCTTCTAATTTCTTTCTTTGCTTTTGTGTTCATTACTTTCCTGCACTCTTTTCATTCTCAAATTTCCGCTCTAGACGTTACACTTTTTACCAGACATCGTCAAGCCTATTTTATACTTTTTTCTAAACATTCTCTCTGCCATTTTCTACATTGCCATTTTCTATATTATCGCACACATTTGGTTTCTTTTTTTCACTAATCTCTTCTTTACTAATTTTTTTCTTTTCTCAAAATAGTTTTATTATTTAATTCTATTTCGTCGATAATAGCACTCTTAATAAATTTTGAATTAAACAATCTGGTTTTGACATTGAGGTCGACTAAGACCACAAAATTATTTTTCAAGGTAAAATATAAGAGTCGTCGAGATCTATCAAAGGCATACATTTTAGTCAAAGAGCAAAACTCTAGCAGCTTATGAAAGTAGTGCAAGATTTTTTAATTACCCAGTTGAAAACCATTTCTAGCAACTGAGAAACCAATGTTTGTCTTCAGAAAAAATTTTTTTTACCAATTTAAATTTTTAGAAAAATGTTATAATATAATTATTAGAATAACAAAGTCGAAGCATATTCATTTAATCTAAATACGTTTGTAATGATTCGTATAGAATAGAGAACGTTACTCGCAGACGAGGCAATAGCCAAGTTGCGTAGCACCATCTGAGATAATTTAAATATTAGTTATTAGAGCTATCTTCAAAGCAAACAAAACATTGATTTTGTTTACATTGAATTAATTTTGTTTTGTAGGTTAAAAAACAATATTTAGTTTAAAAATTTTATTAAATAACAAGAAAAACCTAAAGTTCAATTATACTTTGGTCTGTTATTAGTAAAGAGTACATTTTAATAAATTTTTATGTTTTAATAACAAAAAAAACAATTTTTAATGTGAGCTGTATGTCAAGCTAGTCAAATATTATTAAAAAAAATTATAAAATAATTTGGCATCATTTGTTGTACCAATTGATAACGTTTTTATAATTATGTTTTATTGTAATTCATTTTGTCTAAACTTAGATTATCAATTTTCAAATAAAAAGTTTTTCTCGTTAATTACATTTTAGTTTAAGTTTTCTTTAAAATAAGCAGTAGATTCACTAATGTGATATGTAAAACAGCTTACAACTCTTATGTAATATAATATTTCAATTATACAAATGCTAACTACAAAATTTTACATTACGCTTTTTAATATCTTTTTGATGAATTCAAAAAAAAAAGCTTGTGTCAAAGACTCTTTAGAAGGCAGAACTTTTACGTCTGTCACAGTGATTAACGTTAAAAGAGAATCTCTTTGGTTTTTACTTTTCACTCTTAATTTGCCGGTCATGAACTTGAAGTTAATAGAAATTCAAAGTAGGAAAAACTAATTACACATTTCCTTGAGAAGAAAAACTCTAAATCAATCAAGATAAAACCAATCAGCTTTGCTCTGACAATTAGTTCTTGTGGCAAATTTGTCACTACGTTTTCCAGAATATAGTAGAACTCTTTATCCATTTTGAACAGAGGCTTTTCAAAGCGCGTTCATTCCAGTAGTAGGATAAGTGGCTTCAAAAAAATAATCAAAAACGAAAACCGTTTGAACTTGGAGAGAAATAAAGTAGTCTTTTGCTTTTATTTTCTATTTTAGGCTGAAGCAAAATTTTACGTCGTAATGTTTATTACAGAATTCCTTCATTAATCTAATAAGAAAAGAGCTTACAGATTAACTTGGTTCATTATTCTAAGACGAGATGAGAGTTTCTGTCTCAAATATTTTCAAATTTTGCGAAAAATAATTTGAATTAGATTCTTGTCATATTTGGGGCTCCTATATTTCATTAAATATCCAAAAGAGGATATTATAATGCATTAAAAAAAATTTAATAATCTAAAAATAAAATAGCAGAAAGAAGATAATGTACATTCGTGCATTTCTTTACAAACAAAAAATCATACAAAATTATATTAAATTATTTTCATAAAACAATATTTACTCATTTATTTACTTGAATCACAAACTTAAGCTATTTTGCCCCGCACTTCTATAAGCTTAACTTTAATTTTAACTATGTATTATTCTTTTTCTTCTATTCTCATTAATTTTCGGTTATTATTTATATTTTTTTATGTTTTTTTTAGTCTTTTATTTGTTTTTTTTGTGAGATAGACAGACTATATTACACAAAGAAGCTAATAAAAAACAGAGAAAAACATAAAAAAATATTTTTCTTTTTAATCTAAACATGTTTGCATTTTTTATGGTCTTGCAACTAAACCACTTCCTTTTTTACTTTTAATTTTTCCTGGTCTACTCTAACTTTCTTGTATTTTCTTGTTATAATTATTATTTTTCTAGTTTGTTTTTTTTGTTTATTTTTTTTTTGTGTTGCGTGTAATTGTTTCATACATCTGTATCTTGCAATTATCCGTCGCTTTTTTATGTGGTTTTTTCTTATGTGTTTTAGCACTTTTTTTGATAATGTTTTTATACGCTTGGTTAAGTCTCAACATTGAGATCTCTGGTTTTTTATGTATTTATTTGTTTCTTTCGTTTATTTTTTTATTTACTCAAAGTTATTTTTTACATAAATCAAAATTGACGCAAAACAAAATATTTTGCTATTTTTGATTTAGTTAATTTTTTTTGACAGTTAAATTTTTTTGCTTATTTTAATTTTAATAAAATTGTCATAAAAAATAAATTTTACAATTTTTTTTATCAGTCTATTTCTTATGTGTTTTAGCACTTTTTTTTGATAATGTTTTTATACGCTTTATTATGTCTTAACATTCAGATTTTTGCTTTTTAATGTATTTATCTTTTTCTTTCAATTATTTTTTTATTTATTCAAAGTTATTTTTTACATAAATCAAAATTGAAGCAAAGCAAAATATTTTGGCATTCTAGATTCAGTTAATTTTTTTTATTAACATTTTTTTTTGACAGTTAAATATTTTTGTTTATTTTAATTTTAATAAAATTGTCATAAAAATTAATTTTACTATTTTTTTTTATCAAAGGATAGTACTTATTAGAAATTGTATATTTTTTAACATTTTTGGCTTCGAAATTTTTTCTATATTTGTCAAAAAACTTAAAAATTGTTTTTTTAAAAAATAGACGATGACGTCATGACTTTTTTAAACATAACAAAAACAATTTTAATATGAATAAAAAATTAAAGATTCCAAATAAACGGACAATGTTTTGTTTATATGTTCTCAGACTGAACGATCAAATTGTATAAAATATGTAATACAAGTATTTTTAGAGAAGAGGTTATTAAAATTTAAATTTGTTTTTATATTCTCGAAAAATAATTTGTTTATGATTTATAAAAATTTAACTGCATTTAACGTTAACCTACCTTTTTTTTAGATTATTTATTTTAATCAATGTTGTACTATTAATAGTGTAATGGTCTTAAAATCCAGACCAAAGTTCAAAAAAAGACAAAAATATGTCAAAATTATACAAATATAAACGTAAAACCAACTAAAAACTTATACAACTGGTTACAATATCAAGATCTGAGCCAATTCATTCAATCTAGATCCGTAGACCTGGACATGTTTTGTTCTAAGACTTGAACAGGGCTAAATATACACCCAAATTTGTCTCTATAAATTTATTCAAATATGAATCTGTTGCAACATCCTAAAGAATTCCAATAAAAACAAAATAGTTCAAATATACGATTCGAGCTTGAATGAATTGATTTTGATGTAATTATTCTATTTGTTGATAGTAACCAAAAAAGATAGATCACATAAGTATTGATTCATCTAGTAAAAATTTCTATGCAAAATATAGTCGAATTGAAAGCTTTTTCTTTTTTCTTAAGTGAGATAAAAAAAATTATTATGTACTAAAAAAATTAATCTCTATTTATAGTTTACTTGCTATTATTAAAGTATTCTTTCTCAGTAATTTTTCATGTTTTAGTAAAAGCCAGAAAAATGTTTGAGAATGAGATGTATGTCAGGTTGGTCGAATGTAAAGATCAGTTTTTGTTATGACTAACTGATAACGCTATTATGTTTTTTGTCTCATTGTAATACTTTTCGTCTAAACTATAAATTTTTCTGTTTGAACAAGTTGAAAGCCATTGGAGTGTTTATTGAGTATATGAAACCAGGACCTAACTTATTCAACAAACATGGTTCAACTTGTTCAAATAGTTTTAATTTACATTAGAAAAGCTCAGGTGAAGTGAACTTTTCAGTACATTAACTAAGTATGTTAAGAAGTTGGAATGTAAGTTATCTGTTGTTCCAGGCTGAGCAGTTCACCGTACTTTGGGTCCTGTTTACAATGATTGTCCTGGGTAATTCAGCTGTTTTAGTCGCTCTTCTCGTTAGTAAAACTCGAAAATCTCGAATGAACTTCTTCATCAGGCAACTCGCAATTGCTGGTAAGTACAATATACAAGACTTAAGTGAATATAATAAAACTTTTTCGCTCGTTTTCTTTGTCCCGATTTCCTAATTCTACTTCAACTCATAAAACACTCGCCGAATAAGTTGTATCAGTTTTCCCTGCTGCTTGTACGACTCTTATTTTTGTCAAATAGTTTTGGGACGCCACTGAAAACTCACAACAAATCGATTTCAGCGAATCGTTTTGTGCTACAAATGCAAGACATTTATTTTCTCTGAGCTTTCAGTGTCAACTTTAAGAATGACGAGATTTTTACAATATGCAGTGAAAACGAAAAGCTAGTTTATTCAATGCTACGGATTTAAAATTATTAGGTTCAATGGTTTTTTCGACGTAGTCTAGGAAATAAACATAAGATTTTTTCTCTATTCTCTCTCGTTTCTTGCTATCTATCGATTTGACACATTGGCATGATATAGTCAGGAGAAAATGCTTTCTTATTTATATAAGCGACCTTAATGTTGAATTGCATAAGAAAGACAAGTTTATTAAAAAAAATAGCTTTCTTGTAGCAACAGGGCTATTAAACATACAAAAAAATGCCTTAAAAGCAAAAAAACAAAATTGACAACCACACAACAATAATACAAAGTAAAAGAAGATAGAGATAAAATAACAAAATAAAACATTATCTGCAAAATCTAAAAATGTGTAGAGACTGAAAAAAATACGCTATACAAATAAAAGTAAAAAAATAAGCAAAAATTGATGTAATAGAACTGACAAAAACGTGAATAGTAAAAAAGAAAGCAAAAACATATACAGCAAAAAGTATAAATAGAAAGTTAAAACTTAAAGTCAAGAAAATAATGTATTTTTATTTGAACAGTGTAGAAAAATAAATGAAATAAATTTATTATGTATCCTACTGTACATTTTTGTGAGAAAACCTGGAGCACGTCAAATTTAAATTATAAATTGTCATTCTGCAACGTGAAAAAGTAATCCCTATCTTTAAACCCCTTCGGATATCAAGTGCAACATGCATATTTTTAAATAAGCAGTATGGGTGTTATTGGTTCCCAGTTTACTGCAGAAATAAACAAAAACAAAACGAATGATTACTGAAATTTACTACAATATAGTGCGCCCAAGAAAGCAAAAGCCCCGGAAAATAACGAACTAAAGTAGCAAAGTCAGGAATGACCAATCAGCAGCTCAAAAAAAATGAGGTGCGGTGTGTACATAAAAGCTACAGCGCCCCCACGGCCTTACATGGCTTTTTTTGCTTGGTAGACCTATACAGCACTATGTACAGTAAGATACATAATGAATTTATTCTATTTGGCTTTTCCACACTGTATAGACGACTTTAATGTGGTATTGTAGATTAAATAAAAAAACAACTTTTCTTGTGACTTTTGTTTTTATAAAAAATCAAATTATTTTTTAATGTACGTCAAATTAGATTTATTGTATCTTTGCTTCTCCAAATTAAATTGTTGCTTTTTCTCCTGCAAGAAGCAATTTAATTAAACTTCTCATTTGCAAACTTCCGCTTTCTTATTGCTTTTCTTGATTTACTGTATAAATTTTTTTGATCTTTTATTCTTTTTTTTGAATAATTAATTGATTTTTTAAAAGTCTAGTAAAAGAAATAATAGAAAACTGCGAAAAAACAAAAAGCAACAGAAATTTAATATAAGTAGACAAAAAAGTATAAAGAATAATTAAACAAAAAAAACTGCGAGAAAATACGGCAAACGAGCAGAAACAAAGTTTGTAAAATTAACAATGGATAATAATAATAAAAACTTGTGCAATGGCTAAAAATGTATTTGAAAATTCACAAAAAACTTAACAAAATAAAAGATTTAAAAACTGACAAGCAACTGACAAATCGACAAAATAAAGAAAAAATAAAAAAAATTAAAATGTTTTTTTTAAAGTGGCAAAAATTAAAAATAAAAAATTCCAAAAACATCTATATTTTTGATGTAGCAAAGTTAATGACAACGTAATTCTAAAAAAGTAAAAAACAGACAAAAAAATTAGCCTAAAATATGAATGGAAAGTCGAAAAAAAATGTCAAAGAAAAAATAAGATTTAACAGGAAAATCAATTCATTGTTTTTAAACAAAACATAAAGAATGGAAAAAAAATAAATAAGAAGAAAAAAAAACATTCCAATATTGAAATAATAAGAAATGTTGAATACAAAATAGAAATATCTAAATAAAAATCAAATAAATGTAGTGTAAGACACAACAGTAAAAAATAAAAAAGTTAAAAAAGTACAATTAAACAGAAAAGAAAAAATCTATCAAAAAATAAAAAATGTAATGCAACAAGAAGAGATAGAAAACAGTAAATGTAGCACAAAAGTAAACACAAGAAATTGTCATAAATTCAGAGTGGAGAGAAAATGTTTTAGAAAAGTCAAAAACATAATTATTGAAGCAAACGCAAACTTGTGGAGTTTGAAACCTCCGACCACCCAATAGACAATAAATATTCAAAACATTTCTAGTAATCTTTGATAATTTAATTTTTTTTAATTTATCAAGTGTGTTAAAAAACAATCAATTATTAAAGCTGTTTAAAACTTAAGCGACCGTAGAAAACAAAAGCTTTTAATAGTCAAGAGGTTGAAAAAAAACATTTTATTTAAGTTTAATTTGTAATAGAATTGTCATTTAGCTAAAAAACATAGTTTTAACTGGAAACATTTGAAGTTGTCAATAATAAAACAAAATTGTGTACATGACCTTGTTGACTTGCAAATTGAAACTTCTCAACTTTTAGCTGGCAACTGTGAGAGTTTCAAAGGCTCTCTAAAGAGTTTAATTTTTAAATCAAAGTTTTGATGTTGTAAACATAAATTCAACTTTCACACATTTTATAGAACGACTGTCTGGATCTTTAGTTTTATACATATTTTTCAAATAATTTTTAGTTTTACGCATAGCAGAGGTAATTTTAATGCCTCAACTATAATAAATTAAATAAATTTAACAACTGTGTCAATATTTGCTGTCAAAATTTTAATTTTGCATAATTTTTGATATAATTACGCCTAGACTTTAAATTTAGATATTTTTTTAAAACACAAATAAATAATTAAATTTAAAAATTGTAAAAATTGGCAAGATTTTTAGTATTCTCATAAATTATGAGTTGAAAGGTCAATTTTTTAGTCAAAAAAACAAAAAAAGTGCTACATGCATGGAAAGACATGCATGTAGCACTTACTGAGCAAGCTGCTCAGGATTTTTGCGAAATAAAATTTGTTTTTTTTAAATTAAGCTACGTGCTTAGACTCTTTATAAAAAACAAAATAAAATGCACTTGAAAAAATTTATAATTTGAATTGAATTAATAATTTTAAATTATGTTTGTTTAGAAAAAAACACACAAAAATGTAAATTTGAGTACTTTGATGTCTCCAGTTGAAAAATAACGCGTTATTTATCCGTTAAGCAATACAAATTGTTAAAAACCTCACCAATTTTAGTCGATTATATCTGTATAACTTTTGGAAATCTTTGTTTACAAGTACTTTCACTTTGTCACTATAAATATCAATTAGGTTTATATTTGTCTCTAACGTGCTTTACACGTCGATCTACGGTACTTATTCTTACTTTTGTTTTCTTGCCAATAATTTCATTCAATTTTTTGACAAGAACTTTTTTGAAAGACGTCAATTTATATTCTAATTTTGACCAACAACAATGCCGTTCTAATAAAACTACCAATTCATTGTATTTTTTACAATACAAAAATTTAAAACATATGATTCAACTCACTGTTGTGATTAACTGACAACTGACAGGAGCATCAACGTCACCAATGCCAACATAATTTTTGTGACAAACTGTTTTAATACAGTCATAACATTCTGTAGGAACAAATTCTACAATAAATGCTATTGGCTGATGTATTTTTACGAAAATGTCGATGTAAAGATTTAAATTTAATGCAGTTTGTGATCTTTTTACATTTTCATGCTTGGAAAAAGTAGTTGTAATTCTTAGTTTAACGGTTTATTAACTTTGTCTAGCATCATAGTAAATGCCTCTGTTACATAAACTCCAAACGTTAATAATGCATAACATATTCTCCTCTCTGTCTTTTCTAAATAATTTTGTAATTTATAGTAAAATTACACATGATCTAGATTTCAGAACAGCATCCATCTAATAAACATTCAGACCCAAAAGAAATAAATCTTCGTACTCGGTTTAACTAGCCGTTAAATTGCAGATAAGCTCTAAAAACCCCCTTATCTGACAAATCTACAAAAGCTTAAGTTTAACATCAAATTCATTTGTGCTCAACATTCTACTCTAGAAGACGTTAACCAGGTGAACTTTGTCCCAAATTTTACAAATTACAATCTGTTACAACGTTGATGCTGACTACCAAGTAAATGACTTTTTGTGTTAAACAGTTTACAAGTAAAAGTGCTAAAGCTGAACAGTCCTCAGAAGACAGATAATAGCTTAATTTGAGTTAAGATCATGTTAAGTATTATTGAAAATTACTTAGATACTTGACCTAATTACGATCATTATCTGTTTTTAATTAATTGCTTAATTATAATTCTATAAGGCCACTTTTAATTTTTTTCATTGGTTATTTTTGTAAATTTAACTCACTCAACGAATAAACTTTACTTGAAATATTTCAAACCCATTCTTAATTTGCAAAAGTTTTCTAAATGTAGTTTTTCAAGCCTCCGCAGACTTCTTATTCAACTATATTCCACACACCAATTTTCAAATTAACCAAATGCTTGTATAAAACTGGCTTTATAATTCAATTAAACTGTGTTCTGTCTGCGATATTAATTACTTTAAAAATATAATTTGAAAATACTAAACCACACTGAGGCGCTTTTAATTGAATTCTGGAGATTATTTTTAAACAGCATTTTGTTAAGTGAGTAGTATTAAAGCTTATGCCTGAATTGAATAAAATTGTTTCACGGGCTTAAGCTTTTATAAACCAGCTGATTTTCTTTTTTTTTCATTTTGTTGTTTTGGACCTGTGAAGATTTTAATTATTTCAGTTATTTCAATTAGTCATTATTACAATTATTCTAATTTGAATAAATGGGCCAAAAAGGCTATTGTACTTCACTCAAATTGTAAAAAGAGTTTATTATTTACTAGTTTTGCCAATCAACATCTTCAGAATAAAAGAATGAAAACCTAGACATTATTATTTACTTTAAAAATAGTTAGATAATTTATCACAAGATTCGCCAACATTATTGACTAATAATATAAAATTGCATCCTCTCTGTTTTTCAATTTCACATATATTTTATAATTATGAAACGTATAATCGCGCAAATCAAGCAAAAAACCGGGTATGTTTTCACGAAAAAGAAAGTGAATCAACAACTGCGGGTAACATCTCTGGTCCTGAATTCTCTGCTACATTTTTCAAAAGCCAAGTATTTAATAATATTATCAAAGAAGCGGTGCATGATGCTACAAAGTCGCTACAGCAGTTTTTTGACAAAAATTTTCAAAGCCTGAATCATCAGATGAATGAGTTATTATCACAAAATAAAAAACTTCAAGAAAAAATTATGGAATTAAAAAATGATAAAAACAAAGTAAGCGATAAGCAATCATATGCAGACGTTATTGATAATAATCAGGTATTAATTATAAAACCAAAAGAAATAGCGGATAAGGGCGCAAAAAATGACAAAACAGCTATCAAAGTTCGTGAAAACCTGAGACAACAAATAAACCCAGGTAAAATTGGTGTTGGCATCACAATGGGAAAAACTACTCGAAATGGTGAAGTAATATTACAATGCAATACAGAACAAAGTCTAAGTAAGCTGCAAAACAGTATTCAAGCAAATCTAGGAGAAAAATACAGCGTTGCTGAAAAAGAGTTAAATAAAAACCGATTGAAAATTATTAGTATCCATGAATCAGAATATGTGACAAATGATGACGAACTTATACATAAAATACTTAATCAAAACGATCTTGAATTAGATTCATCTGAAATTAAAGTTATACACCGGTCTAAAATAGTAAACCAAAAGTTTAATTTGATTGTTGAAGTAAACAAATATCTTTATCATAAATGAATTCTTCAAAGTCGAATATTTGTAGGTTGGAGTAGATGTCGTTTCTTTGAAGACTTTGGTATTCTAAGATGTTTTAAATGTAATAAATTTGGACACACGGCAAGCAAATGTACGGGTGACACAATTTGCCCTGGCTGTGCTGGAAGACATAAACACACAGAATGCAAACTTGAGAACAAGACATTAGTAGTTTTGTATTAATTGCTTTAACGCAAATAAGAAATATCAGCTAAATCTTAACATCGACCACGAAGCCTGGAACAAAGAATGTGCAAGTTTCAAAAGAGTGATGAAACTTCAAAAGCAAAAATTTACCAATACGGTTCATCAAAACGTAAATTTATAGCAATCACAAGAAAAAACAATAGAATCAACACTTCAAGTTTTCCATATTAATATACAATCTTTATCCAATAAGTCATCGGAACTGGAAGTCTTTTTAGCTATGAAAAAACCTGATGTTTTATGTCTATGTGAAACCTGGCACTGTGAAGATGCAATCGGTATTTATTAAATTATACTATGATGGCCCAAGTTTGTCGTAAAGATCATATCCGAGGAGGTGCTGCAATTTATTTTCGCAATGAAATAAATGTTAAATCTTTACCAGTTATATTTAGTATTGAGATGCACCTTGAAGCGTGTGGTATAGAGCTTAAATGGGCAAATCAAAAAATTACGATATTGACAATATATCGTCCTCCGTCTGGCAATGTAATGATATTTTTAGAAAACCTCTCTTCACTGCTAAACCATACTGTATCTCGTACAAATCACATTATCATTTGCGGCGATCTAAACATTGACAGTTTAAGCAATAATATGAATTATAGATTACTCTACGACTTACTAGAATCTTACAAAATAACAAATAAAGTTTCAACACCTACAAGATTATGTAGCTACGCAAATAGTTCTATTTCCGAAACTGCAATAGATTATATGATAACCAACTTTGCAAATGAACACTGCGAATGTAGTGTCCTGGATGTTGGATTATCTGATCATTATGGGCAAAAATTAGTGTGCTCCGTAAGCAATAACGAAACAAGTATTGAAAACAGCAGAAGGATCCAAGTTAGAAATATCAGCAATAAGAGTCTTTAAGTGCTTAGACAGCAGTGTAAAGCTGTGATTTGGGATGAAATTCTAAGCTCTGCAAGCGTAGATGCTGCGTTTATTAACTTTTTAGACCATTTCATTTGGCTTTTTAATGTATCGTGTCCTGTGAAATTCAAAAATGCAAAAAATCAAATATCGAAACGCAGCAAAGCATGGATAACACCAGAAGTGACAACAATGAGTGTGGAACTAAAGAGTCTTCATCAAATTGTGCATCTCAGTGATAGTGTTATCTTAAAAAATATTTATAAAATTAAAAAAAAGAGCTACAAAACCTTGTTAAACACAGCTAAGAAACAATTTTATATGAACTTGATAAATAAAGCTACAAATCCAACAAAAACAATATGGAGTTTAGTTAAAGATGAATTTAGTGGCCAACTGCAAGGAAAGGTAGTGTTAAGTGTAGATAGTGAAATTTTAGAAAATTCATCTGTCATTGCAAACAAGTTTGGCAACCATTTTGCAAATGCAGCAGTAAATCTGGTGAGAGTTTATTTCGGTTCATGCAAACCAACAGCACCATGCACAACCTCCCCAATGGTAAAAAACAGCATGTATTTTGTTCCGCTAGAAGCAGAGGAACTACATCACACAATACAACTACTTGAAAACAAGAAATCTGTAGGTGTTGACGGAGTTCCACTAAAGGTTGTGAAATATGTATTAAATGAATTGGTAAAACCACTGTTGTATTTGTATAACAGTTCTATTGAAACGGGTATATTTCCTACTGTATTAAAAACCGCATTAGTAATTCCTGTACATAAGACGGGGGACGCCACACTTATAACTAACTATAGGCCTATATCGATGTTGTCTGTATTTTCAAAGATTATAGAAAAAATCATGTGTAACCGAATTCACAACTACCTACAGTCTATGAACTTGTTAGCCAATACGCAGCATGGTTTCCGCAAGGGTAGATTCACTGAAACAGCAACCTTTGATTTTGTTGAATATTTAAATAAAAAACTTGATAAAAGACAGTATGTTGCTGCTTTATTTTTTGACTTATCATCTGCGTTTGATACAGTGGATCACCAATTTGTAGAAAGCAAACTGTACTCTCTTGGAATTAGAGGCAACATATTACTATGGATAAATTCCTTCTTAAATAATAGAAAAATCATAATAAAAACAGAAAACAAAAGATCAAATAACTATAGTCTAAATTTAGGTGTTCCGCAAGGATCTATTATCGGACCATTGCTTTTTCTACTATTTATAAACGATCTTGCAAGGTTTATATCATCTGGTTTATTAGTAAACTTTGCAGATGATGCATCAATTGCTCTTGCAGCAAACTCTAGAGAAGATCTAGATAGTAAAATAAAACAAATAACATCTGAAGTAGAATTGTGGTGTTTCAAAAATAGATTAGTGCTTAATGCATCAAAAACTGATTGTATATATTTTAATCAAAGCGATGACGTAACAAATGTAAAGTTTTTTGGTATATTACTTGATAGTAGATTAAGTTGGCATCCACATGTTGACTTTGTGTGTAGCAAACTAAATAAAGCATATTTTGCTATTTTTAAATTAAAATCTAAATTAGATATCACTGCTTTAAAACAAGTCTATTATGCACTTGCTCATAGCCATCTAAACTATAACATAATTTTATGGGGTCAGTCTACAGAATGTCAGCGTGTTACCATTCTTCAAAAAAGACTCATAAGACTTATGTACGGATTAAAACAGTTAGAGTCTTGCAGACCTATATTTGTATCCGAGAAAATTTTAACTGTTACCTCTATTTACATACTTGCAGGGTGCATGTACGTTGCTAAGCACCCAAACAAGTTTGATAAAAATAACAAATTTCATGATTATCCTACTAGAAATTGTCTTGGGCTGCGCACTACACTTCATATTCGACAAAGTATGAAAAATCTCCTAGCTATGCTTGCTTAAAAATGTATAATAAACTACCAGATGAGTTGAAGAACATCACACAAGTACATGTATTTAAACGGACTTTAAGATCATTTTTAATTGATAAATGTTGTTATAATATGTCAGAATATTTTAATCTGTAATTACATTTTGTTCTGTTCTTTGTCTTTTTTGTTTATCTAGCTTAAGTATTGACTATGTGTATACGCTTTAATAAGTGTCAAAAGCACAAATAAATAATTGATTGATTGATTGATATATAAAATGAAATAAATTTTTCCGGAAATCGTCTTAGAAACAACAGTTTCCTACTTATTTACGCGCAGGAAAATTGAGTTTTCCGGACTAGTACTGTAAAAACTTTACAAGACGCAAAATAAAAAAGATACTCTCTAGTAACTATAGTTGCCAACAAAATTGACAAACTTGATTTTTGTAGAATTTGTCAAAAAAAATTCTAAAATTTGTAAATTTCGTCTTTTTTTACGATTTCCGGAAAAATTTAATACAAAACACGTCAGTAAAATCTCTTACTTGACTCGGAGCTTTAAAATATTCGGCACAAAGTGCCTCGTATTTCAATTTAGCTTCTCTTCAGTTGTAATGTGAAATTTTCCTGACTTTTATGTAAATAACTATTACATAAAATATATATATCACTTTTATCAATTTTTTTCTTAAATCTTTAAAACTTGCGTTTTTTCCACTTTACATTATGTTTCAGTTCTTAAATGTTTGTCACATTTTTAGGTATTTACTGATTTATCTGTTTTGTCAATACTGGTTTAAACGTGTGACAAATCAAAAAGGTTTTTTTGTAAATAATAATGATAATAAAAATAATTGAATTTATCAAAATTTAAATGATTTTTAATTAATCCGTTTTAATGATAGGCTATATCTAACCAAGCAAAAATATACTAAAAAATTTAAGGCATTAATTTCTTTTTTTAACAAACAATATTCCAAAACAATTAAACCCAAAAATTTCTTTCAATGATTTACACGTCATTTTATATTGCTGCAATTAAAACCAATAATTAAAAAAAAAATTAGATATCTAACAGTACAAATTCTAATTGACAAATCAGGTGAAAAACCCAAATTAATTCAATTAGGCAAGATTTAGGCCAAATTACTCATTATTTAAAGAAACACGTTTGAGTTATTTAAACAATTTAATTTATAACATTTCAACTAATTTGTTCATCAACGTACATAACGGGAATACAATTTTTTCCTTCAAGCTGTTAAAGATACGTTGCAACAAAACATATGCTTGTATTCGAAACGTCTTCAAGTTTACAAAAAAGCATTCTTAAGAAAAGTTCAAACCAAACAATTTAAAAATAATGAAAAACATTATTAATATAGTAAAATAATTATAATAAAAAAAACAAAAACAGTAATAGTCTATTAATTATTGTACAATTACTAAATTTTTTAGGATGAGTTATGGTCTAATAATTTTGATAATTTGTCAAAAAAAATTCAATCTTTTTTAATTAATATTAAATTAATAAAAAATTATAAAATATTATTAAAATAATAAACAAAAATTGGTCTAATACAATTAATTGAAAATCAATTGCATTAATTTGTAAAGAAAGTAAAAGTCAATTATTCAGTTCAGTAAAAATCACTGTTGTTTTTAAAGAGTATTGGTATGGATTTTAGTGTTGACAAGTGTAAACTTCAAGGCACAAATAATGATAAAAATCTAATTTTATCTTATAAATCTAACAACAATAAAATAATGTACAATTTGAATAAAAGCGAACTGTGCAAATAAATATCTAGTCTATGTTATAATCAAAACTCTAAAATTTCTCATAAAAAATCTAAAAATAATATCAACAAAATCTTGTTCCAGTGAGTTTTATTACTTTTAAAAACGCAATTAGACTGTAAAAATTTGATACAAACAATACATTCTTTTAGGCTGTTCTTCTATATTAACATATTTCTTTGGTGTAATCAAATTCACTGCAAAAGATATTAGTAATATTAACATAAAAAATCGAGCATCAGCTACTAAAATTAATAAATATTATCAAAAAACTTTACATAAACAATTTTTAATTCTTAGGAAAAACGGAGACACGGGAATTTTGAGCATACTAGTATTGTTTAACAACTAAATATCTAATTACTCTCATTTACGGATAGTAAATTCATAAAAATTATTCTTAACACACATACAGGTAAAATCTGTATGTGTGTTAAGAATAACATTGAATCTAAAAAGTAAAATTATTACAAATATATTAAATAAACAAAATAATATTCTTTATTAAAAATTAAACAAAAAAACATTACACAGTAGATTTTTCAAAGAAATTGGTTTAGATGGGGTAGACAAAAAGCTTTCATTTTTATTAATTAAGAAAGACAATTTTTTTCAGAAATTAAAAGTTTTGCTTTTGCTATTTAGGATAGGGTAATTAATACTAATAATTAGTTAATAACGTTTGAAAAATGTGTTTTAATTCGTCGGAAACAATTAGACACATTTTATCTTCTGGATCAGTGGTAGTAAATAGACATTATACAAAAGACATGACGCGATTGCAAAAATAGTTCATTCAAAATTAGCATTTATATTTAATTTAATCAAAAACGTTGAACTATATTATAATTATGATACACAATTTAAAAAAAAAATGATAGTTACAAATTATATCAGAATCGAACTCTACTAACTCCTTTACAAATTGAAACCAATAGGCTAGATACTGTTGCAGTATTTAAAAAAATTAAAATTGCTTATTTTTTAGATAATAGACTGGTTCAAATTTTTGTAATATTATTGATACTTTTAATACAAAAATGAATAAATATTTGCTGCTTTCGGTGTTCATTAGTAATCTTTGGAATTTAAAAATGGCAAAAATTTTATGTTGATGGCATATTCAAACGTTTTAAAATATTAAGTTCGACAATTTCCTGCTATTATATTATTAATCGCAGATGTATGGAAAAAATAGTAATTTAGCTAGTTTTTTCTAAAAACAAATTTATGTTTTCTATTAAGCTTAAAGTACAATTAATAATTCTTATTTCTCCCAGTTTAGTGCTATAAAAAATCTTCAAAATAAAAAAAACTCTGACTTAACTTTTTTGTTTTTTTCTAATTATCTAATTCTAATTCTTCTTCGCTCTACCTTGCTTTTTCTCTTTTCTTCTCCTCTCATTCTACTTCATTCACCAACTTTGATCCTTTTCCTTCTCTTTCTATATTTTTTATCTATTTTATTCTTTTTTTTTGTATTATGTTCTCTTTTGCTAGTATACTTTCTTTTGCCTCTACGCATTCCATTATTATATGCTTTTAATTTTGTCTTTCTCACTTCCACACATCTGTGTAGAAGAGAGATTCCATTTTCTTTAATTTTCCTCTATCCAAGATCTGTTTCTCTCTCTTTATTTCCACATCTGGCTCTTGCAATAATTTCTCTCTTTCTTTTTCTCTCTCTCTTATTTTTTTTATTTAGGTACTTTGTTAGTTCTTGTGTAATTATTTTTTATATTTCTTTTTGTATCTGTTCTCTTTAATTTTCTCCCTATTTTCTTGTTTTTTAATGTTACTATTTTTGCCTCTCATTTCTCTATTCACTCATTGCCTCGTTCTCTTTTCCTCTGAATCTCTTCTACACTAATCTTTTTTCTTATATAGTTTTTTTTTAATTTCTTGTCTGTTTTTCTGTTTACTACTCTTCAGCACTTTTTCAGTATCTCACACCCTTCTCTATCTCTCATTTCATCTTCAAACTTTAAACACAATTTGTGGTTTTTGTTTTAAATTCAATTTTTAAATTAATTTTTAAACTAATTGAAAGGATTCTTCACCAATTTTCATATTACAATAGAATCCGTTTATTATGGCTCCGCCTACATACCAACCGCTTAATATGACGTAATAACACAACGAACTTTGGTTTTCAAAATTTGATATAATGACTTGCTTAATGACGCTTCCAGTGACATGTCGCTTATTTTGACTTATTTTTAATTAAATTATATCCACTTTTCTTTAATATGTTTTATAATAATGTTTTTTTACTAGAATAAATAGTAATCTAGGTACTATTTAGGAGCTATAAACAGGAGATTTATATATATAAATAATAGCTGACCCGGCAAACTTCGTACCGCCTAACAGTCAATGAATGTCGTGTTACTTTTTAGCTGAACTAATTTAGGCTTTGATGAACGTAAAACAATGATACAAAATATATTTATATAGATAGAAACATAAAAGTATTTTATTATGATGAATGATGATGAAAACATACATACAGAATGAGAATAAAAATAAAAAATAATAATTAAGTACTTCAAACTCATGTCAGAAAAAAATGATTGAAAACTCTGTTGTGCAGAGTGGGAAAAAAATAAAACTCGGATTAAGTCATTAATAGGATTTTCATTCAAGCACTTTGTGGTAAACGACATTCTTTGTTTTTTGGTCAGGCGCAAGAACAAATAAAGCGGATGGTTTGCCGACACGAGAGCATGCCACGTACATTTGACCATGAGAAAAACATGCGTTTTCTAGATTGAGGCCACAAATAGTCAAGAATTAGTCCTGTGATTTGTTGATCGTCATGGCGAAGGCAAGACGAATCGGGAATTGAATTCGTTTAAACTCAAAGGGCATATCCGTTGGGATCATCGGAATCCTTGGAATAAAAACTTCCTCATCTTTAAATTTTCCTTTAAGTATCGACGCGTGCAATTTCTCGCAGATAATTGACTCGCGATATTCCGTTGCCTAATTGCATTACAGCTTCGCTGGGAAAGATTAGATCTTCTAAGACGCGGCATTGTTATTAAAATGTGCGATCGCATAAAACCACCAAATATAATAACAGTGCCTGAACTTTCGAGACATAGACAATAGCTCAAAGTTTTATTCCCTGAATTCCGTTTCTTCCTTTCCGATGATTTTATGTTTTTACTATAGAATAAATCTTAGGTATTATTTTCGGGAATCAATGTCTAAAACAAGCAAATATAACAGTACCTGAACTTTGTAGACATTTTACAAAAAATAAATTTATGAACCCACACATGATGTCTTCAGAAAAAAATAAAGTTGTGGCTTAAAGGTCTCAGCAACCAGGCCATAAGCTCCAAAAAAAAATAGTTGTTACACTATTTGACAGGATTGGACAACAAATGTTTGACATGTGTAAGACTCTTTTATTCTAATCTTACGTTTTGCCAAATTTTAACAATTAAAGTGAATTAAATAACAGTTAACTCTTTCTCCATAATTAATTTGTCAGGATGTCTATGTTCTACGATTATTAGCCTTAATTATTAACTCAAAAACAGTGTACAGAATAGCAACAGCCAGCTACATTATCATCAACAATCTACTTCAACTCACCCCTCTATATTCATAGTTAGAGAAACGCTTGAGCAGTCAGACGGATCGATTGGGCGACACATGAAACATATTTACACATAATGTACCTGTCAATAATACCTGTAAAGTAACTCACCGGGGGCTTTTCTCCCCCTCGCAGGATTCTCTTCCTCTCGAACTGATAGTGGACGACATCACCAGGCTCATTGGACTTGGACCACCACTCTATGAACTCGATTGACTCAATCTTCACCCCTTTTCTTTAGCATTGTGTTCTCAATGATGTCTTCACTGTTTCGGTACCTGTTTCGGGAGCAACGTGGACGGTGTCGCTAGGCCTCAATCACATTACGCGAAATAGACTGGCCAAGAATAATACGTAATAGGAAAAGGTATAAAATAAAGATTAATGAGTGAAGAACCTAAGGACATTACGCATTACCCCGTCATACCAGCAAAAGGGAAATCCACAACCTTTTTATACACTGATAGGAACATAACCATAGCGGTTAACAGGCTCCAGCCCACCCCTCTACCTCTTCGCCTCTGTTCGAGGAAGTAGAGAACCAGGATGGCAATCTGTAAATATCTACAGACGTCATGGGAGTACCACCTCAGTCTGAAATGAATTAACACATAGACCGTACCCCAGGTATTAAACTATAGTTTCTGCCGTGGATATTTCATATTAACATATTGATGTTTATCAATATAACTTTACTCATTATTCCTCCGAATTCAGGGAGACAGCACTGAATTCACAATTATACCACAAAACAACACATGATCAACAAGATCAACAGGTTAACTATCTTTCTCTTTCAATAAACAATTAACAGTTTAAATATCCATAATACTGCCCGTCCGACTGCTCTGACGCCCGGCTCAGTTTTTACTAACTGGCCTCTACCACCACCTTTCCAGGGATGCTAAGCCGATGTTCTCCCTCTTTTACTTAAGATGCCATATAGCCCTCATCGAGGTCATTTAATTATACAAGCGATTTAGCGCCTTATTGGCTTAATTTTACTTACAAAAAATAACTATAAATTATTATAAAATCAAAAACTCTCACACATGTAATAAACAAATCAGCATCTATTGAAAGGATTAAGTATTTATTACACATATTGAGTTTTCATTGTTTTTAAGATGTTTTCTGCTATTCGGGACGGAAACAAATCCAACAAATCAAAAACCATGGCAATCGGTCCAGCCGTTCTCGAGTTATAAGTGTTGTAACAAACACGACTTTCTTTTATATATATAGAAGATATACATATTGTTTATTTACTCAAAATGCTTAGTTAGACGTCCGCTTAGTATGACGTGTTTGTCATTTTCCTTCGATGTCAAAATAAACGGATTCTACAGCATTGATAAAATAATATTGTCATTATCATTACTTGTCAAAGACCGTAATGATTTTTTAATACAACAAAATTGCGGTTTCTTCGGGACAGGAGAGTATTAAGCAAACTAGAGGCTATTGGGTGCTTTCTATCTCTAGTTACTATTTTGAAATCATATCTTCCAGACCGTAATCAAAATGTTTTATGAAAGAATTTTAGATATTTTTTTTTATTTTATTTTTGGAATGTCCTAAGGCTCTAATTCAAGATTTATAATATTTATCAATAATTTTTCTGATATACATCTTTATTTTTGCCGATGACGTCATGTTATATAAAAAAAATTGTTTGCTTTTGGAGCACGACCTTAATTCGCTTTGATTTGCTGTCAAAATAACAATCTTTTCCTTATTTTTGCTAAATGCTGTATTATGTGAGACTCCAGAAAATCTTTTCCTATTCAATTTATTTACTATGTAAATAATTATCAGTTTCAAAAAAGCTGTAGCATTAGAAATTTAGGCAGAAAGTAAGCAGGTTATTGATGTAACCAGCAAGACTTTAAAAATGTTTAGTTTATTTTAGAAACTGTTGCGATTTTAATATTTGAAAACACTGGTTGTATTATTATTTCATCTTAGTTAAAAATCGATTAGAATATTATAGCATTTTAGTTTAATTTTGTTTTCCTATATACAACTCTTACTGATGTATTATGTTTATTTACTTTGTTACTAGCTGACTCGGCGAACTTCGTACCGCCTTAGCGTAAACTTGATGCACTACTTTATTTTGTATAGCTGACCTATTTTATGTATGCCTACCTATTCAATTTGAACTGGAATCTATAATATCCTCCATATAAAAATGAATACCTATTTCCCTGGTCTCGTCATACCTGAGAAGGACTTTACTAATTTTATTAAATAAAAAACAAAATATATATTTTCATAATAGTGTTTATTCCGTAGGGTTCAATAATTTCACTTATATTTTTACAAATCGCTATTGAACAACTGAACATTTTGAAGTAAACACTGAGCTCATTATCATGCGCGCTCTAGAAAGCAACTAATAGCCTCTATACCCTTTACTGCTTCTCTCTATTTTAATGCTTTTTGATAAACTATATTTTTAGTTTTAAGTTCTGGCGCGTAAATAAATAATGTTGATGGTTTTCCGACACGGGAACAGGCGACATATAATTGGCCATGTGAAAAACATGGATTTTCTAGGTTGATGCCATATACACTACTGCCCTTGCGATTTATTTATTGACATTGCAAATGCAAGCCGCACTGGAAACTGTAAACGTCTAAAACTGAATGGCATATCGTCCGGTATCATAGAGATGCGTGGGATTAAAACATCTTCGCCTTCGTACTTCCCTTTCAAAATGTTTGAAAGGGAAATTAAATTGAATGACGTTGACATTTGTTAGCGCGGTTATGTCTGTGGTGTCATAGATCACCATAGAGTTTTTTGTTTTAAATTGAATGACGTTGACATTCGTAACGCGCTTTTTTTAAAATATGCAAAATTAAATGTATATTTTTCAATCTTTTTGAAAAATTTTTTTAACATTTTTTTTTTTGTAAGAACCTTGTACAGAGTATTAGAAAACTACAAAAAAAAATCAGCCAAATCGGTCAAGCCGTTTTCATGCTATGTCGTGACAACGGAAAACGGGTTTCATTTTTATATATATAGATTGATATAACTTATGATCGATTACTAAAATATTTTATAACAATTTTTCCTGTAATTGGGTCACGACTGTAATCTGTTGAAAATAAATTAGTTATTATTCTTCTTTGGTGACATTGAGACCACCGCAAAATTACCAAAAATCTAAAACAAATTAATACTGGCTTACATTTTGCCGATAAATTAATGAACACACATAAAAAAATAATACATAAGGCCTTCTTTTTTTTTTTAAATCGGTTGATAACTCAATTTGTTTTTTTTAAATGGAATCACAATTTGTTGATTTTTTATTCTTATTGTAATGTAGATAATTTATGTAAGTGGCCGGAACTTTTATATTTAAATAAGTAATAAATGTAGAAGTTTATGAAGTTGCAATTTTACTATTTTCAGTTTGGCCATAATTGTTAATTTATGGTTTGTGACTTCTGAATTGTTGTAATCAATTTCGAAAGAGCACCCAAGTTTGGAGTGGGTGCTCTTTCTTTTATTTAGCATTTTTGCTTTTTCTTGAAATAATTTCAAGCAAGAAAATATATGTAAATGGTTTTGTTCCAGATTTAGCAGTGGGTCTGATAAACGTATCCACCGACATAGCATGGCGAATAACAGTAGCCTGGCATGCCGGAAACGTCTTGTGCAAGATAATACGGTTCCTCCAGGCTGTTGTTACATATTCTTCAACTTACGTCCTCGTTGCGCTGTCCATCGACAGATACGATGCCATCACTCATCCAATGAATTTCTCAGGGAGTTGTGAGTATTTATTACTATTTGCGTTCAACTTTATGATGGCAGATGGAATAGTGTACTAAATTTACATAAGACAAGCATTAAACTCATTTTTCTATTGGTTTTATGGTCTCCGAGAGGAAGGAGTTGTAATTGAATTTCATTGGTGAATGGGCACAAAAAACTGGTTATTTTCAGATGGTGAATGTTTTTTAAAATAAATGGTTTGCAATATTGACAGTGTCATATATTGTCGTGTGGCAACTACAGAAAAAAGTTGTTGCAGATTTTTCTTGCACGTCTTTGCTTCAGATCGGAATATTATTTTATTGACGTCGTATTTCATAAGCTACATCAAGCACGAGGCCGGAATAATTAAATTTTGCTTTCTGCTTTTGCAACTAAAAAACTGAAGATTTCTGGCAATGCATCAATAACGTCAAAATTCACTTTTGTTCTTAAGCCAATAAATTATCAACATCAGCTCTCAAACATAACAGTATTATTTTCCATAATAAGGAATATTGCAAAAGTTATAGACGTTTTTCTGAAATTAAAGATAGTTTAGATTAAAAATTAATATTGCTAAGATGATAAAAAAAGCAATTTTCTTGGCAAACATTTACTAATAATAATTGGTAAATGTTTGTAACTATACTATTTAAAATTTTTAATAAAAAATATACAATTTAAATTAAAACAAATTGCTATATATCACTAACACTGATTCAACTTCAAAATATTACTTTTGCAAGATGAGTTTCAGTAAAAAAAATGAAAAAGATGTTGTGCTTACACTTGCCAAGACATGTTTTATAAAATCTTAAAAGTTTTTTCGATTACTATGTAGTCATTATCAAAATGATGTCAAAAAATGATCCGTGAAGTTAAAAGCATTCTAAGCAAATTTCAGTGAAGAGCTAAATTATAGATTTGATCACAATATATCAAAATTATATTGTTCACCTAAAATTCATGGGCAACGTAAAAAAACTTGAACCTATTCTTTCAATGATATATTGTCCTACGTCCACATAATTGAAAAAAAATTAAAAAACTAGAATTTGCTGTTAGACATTTTTTTAGGAAAAAACTTACATTCTGCATTTTATTATTTATTTTCTAGCGTTCCAATAGAAACAACAATAATTTAGTTAAGACTTGTTTGATAACAAAAAAATTGAGTCAAATCTAATTAACGAATCCATAACTATATAAAACGAAGCGAATCTGGCGTAACCAATCCGTTTTTCAGTGTAACGATAAATTTTATAAACCAAATGAAAATCATGGGTCAAGGTATAATGTCATTTCTGGCAGAACTATTTATGTATCATTTTGAAAATAATGGAAAAAACAGTTTTGAATATTTTTCTAAAATACAATGTCTTTACAATTTTTAATAATTTTGTAAACTTGACAAATTTAGTGTCAAATTTAAAAAATGTCTTTTTTCAATAAAATGTACTCATAAAAAGGAAACTATTAACGAATTATCCTTCTTAGACGTTAACTTAATAGAAAAAGCTACAGGCGATTTAGAATTTAATATATTTAGAAAATAATCAAGTTTTTTAAAATATGTATCTTATGAGTCTTCATTGTTTTCAACATAAAATACGAAGTCACCGTTGTTTATTAAACAGATTATTTTTTTAAAACCAAAAAAATTTTAATAAAGAAAAAACATTTATCATAAAGATGCTAATATTATTCAATTTAAAAAAAAATAGTAAATAAATCGATAAATAAACAAAAATTTAAAACAAATGTTAAAAATTTTACATCTTTTCAAACAAACAAGAATTGAAATTTATTTCAAAAAAAATACAAGATTTTATGAGACCCAAACGATAAAACACTCTTTCTGCATAAGAAGGTGTAATATTTGTGACAAATTTTATATAGGGAGGTAGATCAATTCAAATCAAATATAAAGAGCACTTGCCTCATCTAAAATACCTCTTAGTGTACCAGCTTATAATTAGTTAAGCAAATAAAAACTATAAATAATTTGTGTAATTTTAAAAAGCAATAAGGCACTATTATTATTAACTGTTAAGCCTAGAATGAAGACAAAATATGCATGTCTCACATTGTTCTTTTTTATTGGCACTTTTTTTGTTAGTATTTTTGCTAAAATCTAATTGAATTACAAACCTGCCGGAATAAGTTTTTCTCTACATTAGTGTATTTATAAACCGCGCCGTTTGTAAATAGTTTATAAAAAAAAAATATATATATATATAATGACTAATTTTTTTTCGTAGCGGGTTAATTATCAATTTAATTCATATTATTAAAATCAATTTTATTAAAAAACAAATATATAAGTTTAATTTTACTGGAAAAACTGTTACTTGGGCATTTGAGAAAAACTCTTGATCGCTACTCCAAGCATCTTAGATTTTTATAAATGTGACGTCAATCAGTCAAACTGAAAAAGTTAATTATAATTCTTCTGCGATCATGAGTTGCAATTTAGTCAAGTTAGGGTAAACAACAGCCTTGAAAAAGAAAATAAACATTTTCGAAAGCTTGGAGTTTTCGATCTGCGATCAAGAGTTTTTCTCAAATGCCCCAGTAACGGTTTTTCCAGTAAAATTAAACTTATATATATATATATATATATATATATATATTAGTATATATATATATTTTTATATTTATATACTATATTAGTTTATATATTAGTATATATATATATATAAGTTTATATATTAGTATATATATATATATAAGTTTATATATTAGTATATATATATATATAAGTTTATATATTAGTATATATATATATATATAAGTAAATATATATACATTTATTTGTTTTTTAATAAAATTTTACTGATATTTTTATTATTTAAAATACCATCGGTTTTCAAAGTGTATTTTATTTTACAAAAAAAAATTAACTTTCTGTATTATAGAGGATAAATAAATTTAATCAACAGCACATAAAATTTATTTATGTGCCAATAGAATAAACCATCAAGTTAATCCCGCGGCTGCAGTGATGCTATAGCGACCGAAGGGAGCAAGGGATCTGCCAAGGGTTTAACTAATGTTTAATCCCAAAATGCTTACTAAACTTTCTTCCCTGAAACTGACGAAAGTGATAACTGTAAGTCATAATGATTTCTGGTTATGATACACTCTAAGTATAGGAAGCTGGCGATAGTCAATAAAACAAATTTATTTACATGAAAATAGATCATGCTTGTTATTGTTATGCTTATTATTCCCTAGGGAATAAAATACCTCATTATCGATCAAAAACAAGGGAATAAAGCGTTATTCCCGAGTTGGAAAGAAAAATTCGAGCTTTCCTAAGAAATTGAAATAAAAATACTTAAAAGTACTAAAACGTAAATGAAGAAATAAGTAGATAACTGTCAATGGGAACTGTGGTATATTTGCTGTAAGAGTTGTTGTGGAAAGTTTTTATATATGTTTATGTTTTACAATCAAAGTTGCTCAGTATAATTTTAATTTTGGTAATTTATGGTGACAACATGTCAATCAAGTGAATAGTTTTTAAATCATTCAAAATTGGTTTAAAATGAAATATACAATTTATTCTGCGGCCTGTCCTGTCCGAAAAATCGTCAATCATCTCCTACTTCATAGATGTGATCACGTGGAGCCTGCATGCATTTGTTTTCATGCACTCTTTTTTGAAATTGAATAGAGTATAGTAACTTTTAGGTGATTTTTTATATGTGGTTTTCAACGCAAAAAAATTGCATAAAACATTAATGCAAAAATAAGAGATGGAAGTTTATAATATGATAAAATGTTCAAATCAAAAACACAGGTGTAAATCTTTCATTTCTTTTAGTTGGTAAATTTTTTGTTTTATTAAAGCGTATAAACGGTTTATGAAAAAAACGTATTAGACTTAAAAAAAAAAGAGTTTACTAAAGTTTTCAAAAGCAATTGGTATTTATTTGTCTATTCTAGAATGTAATAAAATCTGTAAAAAAAAATTTCAATTAAGACTGAAAAGCCAGCTTTTCAGGTTTGGATATTAAAGGTCACTGAAAGCAGATGCTAATGTAACAATAGTATATTACGACCCTAGGCCAGAAAGTTGGATTTCCTGGCGCCGAGGCTCTTCTATCACATCTGCCAGGTTATCCAACTTTATGGTCGTGGGTTGTATACTATTTTTCTTGATCCTACGCCGAAAGTTAATTAAAATAATTTATATTAAAGTAGTAGCACGTTCCGAGGCGAAGCCGAGGTGGGGTAGAGGGGGCGGGCCCGCCCGACTTTTTGCTGGTCGGGGCGGGCATTCAAAAAAAAATATATTCATAACTAAAATGAAAAATTGATAAAATGGCATTGACAATTACAAATTTTCAAAAACTAACAAATACATGCAAACTTTATTGTATTATTTAACTTTAAATATTATAATTAAAAAAATAATCATAATTCATATAAAATGAATTCAATAGTACATTTTTTCTTATCAAACAATTAAATTGTTTTCTTCTGAGGAGGACAATGAACTTTTATTATCCTCTCGCCACTTTTTATAAGTATTATAAACCAAAAGATAACGATCACCAGATTTTTTTGGAGTAGCTTCACTTCGAACAATTATTTTAGCCTCTGTATCGAAATTTCTTATCGTTGCGCATACGAAACAGCGCACTCTAGTGAGAACGCCTCGTACCTCGAGCCGTCCACAAAAGTCCTTCTTTCTGGACGTTGCGCATACGAAACAGCGCACTCTAGTGAGAACGCCTCGTACCTCGAGCCGGCCACAAAAGTCCTTCTTTCTGGAGTGAACTGCGGCCCGGAAGACCGTACTTTCGGCGGGAGGAGCAAGAAAAAAACATTAGACTTTTGTCATCAAAAAACAGTCAAAGCTTTCTATGTTTTATTAAAACTTTTTTTTGTATAATAACCAGTACGTATTACGCTACAAGCATTTGGGTAAATATAGGCACATCACAGTCAAACCTAATTTATTCGAAACAAGATTGCTTTAATCAACTGAGCTATTTATGCACAATTAATTGTTAAGTTTTACTGATGAGTGCTAGTGAGCATAAAACAAGTCCAAGTTCGCTTTTCGAAAACTTGTTCTAAGTTTATGCTATATAAATTTTTAAAAACATTAAAGTTTTAAGTTGTTGACAGTAAACTTTCAATAATATTAATGCAAACAATCTAATCGATCTTCTTTGGTTACTACCTACTAGTAAAATAATAAGACCAATGCAACTTCATTCAAACTAGTGAACTTGGACATGTTTTGTTCTTATTGGGGCTCTTCAACAAGTTGCAGCACACGCAGATTTAAATAAATTTGTAGTGACAATCAGCGATATACCTTTTCTTTTAATTTGTATCTTTTAACGGTAAAATCTATCATTTAGAGTATAACCTATAAACATTAAAACATGTAGAAATTTTGTTTTTTAACAAATTACTTAAAGCAATGTAGTTTCTAATAGATGTCGCTTGTTTGTTATACGATGTTATTAGTTGAGAAAAAACACAACAATTAAGTGTACATTATACACCTCTGATAAATGCGTAAGCACAAAATTATAATAGTAGTAGTAATTTTGGTACAATTAAATTAATATTTTTATGCGTTTTTCTCTATTACGAAAATATTATGATCAAGCATGCGCTCAAATAAGATCATTTTTTTCATTTTATTTACAGCTGCTATTCTGCATTTTCTTCAACTGCAACACGCGCTTTAGCTTAGCTTTAAAAGCTTACAAGCGCAACATTTTAAATACCGCGCTTTTATAAATTATTTAGATCAACTCTTGTGGCGCAATTTAGCTTGCTACATTTTCATTGTTGTTGATAGTATGATCGAGCGATCAAGTATATGACTGAAATATATGACTGATTGGACAACCAAGTTATCACGTTAGCGCTTTTGTTTCAAACGCACACTAATGATATGCAATTTTATCAGTCTTTTCTGATTTTTAGCTACAAATAACAAAATAATATTAAAACAAATTAATTTAAATTAGATCAGTAAACTTGATGCAACATTAGCTTTTAATAGATGTCGTTATTTGTACCATATTGCAAGAGTAATAGGCACTTGTAAAATGATGTATAATATTGTAATGTATAATCACAAAACTATAATAGTAATAAGTTTTTTAAGTAATTTAATTTTTTTTTAGTTTAATTAATTTTTTACTCTAATCTATGGGACCAAACATTATAATAAGAAACTTAATCTTCTGAATATTTCTTCTTATATACATAAAATTTTAGAAAAAAATAACGACAATTTCAATATTTTTTATTATAATTACTTTGTTTTTCTTATTGTTGCTACTAATTTATTTAATCATAAGATAAAAAGCTTTCTTAACTATATACTAGTATAAGTACGACGTTACCTGATGCTTGCTCAAGTGATTCATGGTTTTTTTGAAATCTATTTTGTTCAACAATTAAACCATTTGATTCAAAAACCTATGGGGTCTTATTAGACTGTACAAATATTTTTCATATCAACGCCTGGTTTAATAGCATTTTCTATGTTTACGACAAATTAATTTTCATTTGTAAACTTAGTTTTAGCTAACGAGCTGTAACTAAATGAAGCTTGAAAATGAGTTGCAGATCGTAGGAGCACAAAACCATCTTTTGCATATTAATACCTCATGTAATATTAATTAACGTTCAAACTTTATAAAATATTGATTGCTGGTTTGAAATTAGAAAGTGTTTGGTGTCACTTCAAAATACTTGCAGAACTCGAAAATTTATAGATATTTAATTAAGAAAAAAAATTAATTAAAATTTTTGTATTTATTTATGGTAGCTGTACAATATTGTTTAAAATAACATATTCTCTTTAAAAATATACGCAACTTTTTGCAACTGCAATCCTAAACGTTGCCAAATTTTTTGCTATAAAGTACCTATCTCGAAACCGACGCAATAAATTTTTATGGATGTTCTCTGCAAGTGGAAGCGGTTTTCTTGAGTTTTTAGCATAGTTGGCGCATTGTCTTTTTGTCGAAATGGAAACGTGCTGCAAAAAGATAATGGTTTAACGAGTGTTTTTATTTTGAGATATGTCAATGTTTGTGTAGCATGGTGTTAATGGGGCGTTTTGAGGTTTATAGGGTAATTCACCAATTTAGAGCAAATTGAAATTTCAAAGTAGAGACATTAAAAGCTTGTTTTATTGAGATTAAAAAATAAAAAATAAAAGACAATGATGAGATTAATGGCGCTTAGTTTAATTTTATGGTCGAAGACAAATAAATTTACACTTAAAAGGCTACTCTAAAAATGTACTATGGAAATGTTCTTTTAAGACCAAAAATCTCTGCTTTGTGTTGTTCTCGATAAAATTTATTATATTTTTTTTATAAATTAGATCATAATTGAATAATTTTATCCAGCACATCTTTATTATGACGTTATAAAAATTATATTTTTAATTGAATTATAGGGTCTATAAAACACAAGTGGTTTTATGAATCAATAATAAAACGGTTTTTACATAATTCAACAGTTTACAAAAAAAAGAACAATTTATTGAGCATCAAAGATATAATACATAAAATTACAAATATAAGAAATCGAAATCTTAAATGAAATTATTTGTTGAGATTTACGTTAACATTTATATTAAAAGATAAATAAAAATAATAACAAAATCGGCCTACCTTCACCTTCAACATCAAATATTTTTTATTGGATGCTTCTGCTAGAAACTGTTGAATATGGTCTCTTTTAAGAATTTTTGACTTAATGCACTTTTTTTTTATTTTCTTTTAATTCGTGTTTCAAAAAAGCGATTAACTTGTCATATTGTGAAATATCTGTTTTTTTGTGAAGATTTAATTTTGATTTTAACATGCTGTTTTGTCTACATTGAAGAAACCGCAAATTTTTTTTTTGCCGTTGTATAAGTAATTTAACAGCACGTTTTCTCTTACCCCACAAACATCGTTTACCTGTTTCCATAAGCGTCCCTGGATTTCTTGGGTAGCAAACTTGAAGTGACTTCTTCAACATCTTTCGCAATTTTTCCAGGAAAAGAAATTTCTTTTTATTTTCAACAATGTTATAAGCGTCGAAACAGTTTGTTTGCAAACTTGGTCTCAAATAATGAATTTGTTGTCAACAACAACCAAATCTATCTTTGGAGATATAAAATTTTTGGCTTTTGATGATTTTTTAAGAACTCTTACAGAGAGAGGTGATGGTGAAAACTACTCAAGAAAAATTAGACAAGCTCTCGTGGCTAGACTTTTTTTTCAAAAGTTATTTACTTTATAAGATTTGCCTTGTATAATAAACTAGCTGACCCGGCGAACTTCGTACCGCCTTAGCGTAAATTTGATGCAATTTGATACTACTTTATTTTGTATAGCTGACCTATCTTATGTATGCGTACGTCTATTCAATTTGAACTGAAATCTATAATATCCTCCATATAAAAATGAATACCTATTTCCCTGGTCTCGTCATACCTGAGAAGGACTTTACTAATTTTATTAAATAAAAAACAAAATATATATTTTTATAATAGTGTTTATTCCGTAGGGTTCAATAATTTCACTTATATTTTTACAAATCGTTATTGAACAACTGGGCATTTTGAACTCAATATCACGCGCGCTCTAGAAAGCAACTAATAGCCTCTATACCCTTCACTGCTTCTCTCTATTCTAATGCTTTTTGATAAACTATATTTTTAGTTTTATGTTCTGGCGCATAAATAAATAATGTTGATTGTTTTCCGACACGGGAACAGGCGACATATAATTGGTCATGTGAAAAACATGAATTTTCTAGGTTGATGCCACATACACTTAGCGACTGCCCTTGCGATTTATTTATTGACATTGCAAATGCAAGCCGCACTGGAAACTGTAAACGTTTAAAACTGAATGGCATATTGTTTGGTATCATAGGGATGCGTGGGATTAAAACATCTTCGCCTTCGTACTTCCCTTTCAAAATGTTTGAAAGGGAAGTTAAATTGAATGACGTTGACATTTGTTAGCGCGGTTATGTCTGTGGTGTCATAGATCACCACAGAGTTTTTTGTTTTAAATTGAATGACGTTGACATTCGTAACGCGCTTTTTTTTAAATATGCAAAATTAAATGTATATTTTTCAATCTTTTTGGGAGATTTTTTTTCGTAAGAACCTTGTACAGAGTATTAAAAAACTACAAAAAAAAATTAGCCAAATCGGTCAAGCCGTTTTCATGCTATGTCGTGACAACGGAAAACGGGTTTCATTTTTATATATATAGATAACTATTAAAATTATTATGCTATATTGTGAAATTAATGGTAAAGTTAATAAACAATTGATGTAATTGTTATTGTTAATGTGTCTTTAAATAAGCAATGCATAAATCATAGCTATTTAAATTAGTGGATAGCTTCTTTGAAATTTCTCTAGTGGCGTAACTTGAGCAGTAGCCAGTGAAAATAAATAAAACCTAAATTGAAAAAATATTTTTATATTATAAACTACATTTTTTATATTTCCAAAAAACTGTAACTTTTAGCATTTTTTGTTAATAAGATTATATTACCAGCACCGACACTGGCTGTTGAATACTTTATTATTAAAAGGGCTAAAACTTGTTTATATAGGACTAAAACTATCGACAATATATAATAAATAATTAGAAAACGTTATGTGATATAAATGGTAATCGAAACGGTTGTTATAGTCTAGGAGCTGGCTGACAGTAGTCTACACTCATCTATTCAACCAATGAAACAATGAAATTATAGTTTTAGGGCTATAATTGAAGACAAAATAAACTAAATAACAAAATGCCGCAAATGTGTTTCAAAAACCAATGTAATAAGTTTTTTAAAATTTTCTTTATTTTGTTGAACTGTAAATCAAACAGCTTTAACAGAATACTGTATAAAGTATTAAAAACAAAAGATGGCCGGCCTTAACAGTTTGATAGTGGTCACAATTAAAAAAATTTTTGCTCTGCTAGACTTGTAGTTGAGCCGCTGAATATATAGAATAATTTGCTCTTATAGGCTGAGTTTCTTGTGCAAGCACATTCTGCGCCGAAATCTGATTTACATCAAACAAACTCGCTAATAAAACAGCAAGGCTCTGAAAATAATAATTAAAACATTAGCTTGAAGTTCAGTTTAGTAAACTAAAAAGATAATAAACAATTTTCTAAAAATTTGAAACTGAAACCATTGTTTAGATGATTAGGTGTTTTAAACCCAAGATTACCATGTAATTTAGCCAATACAAGCTGACCCAACGAACTTCGTACCGCCTAACAGTCAATGAATGTCGTGTTACTTTTTAGCTGAACTAATTTAGGCTTTGATGAACGTAAAACAATGATACAAAATAATATATTTATATAGATAGAAACAAAAAAGTATTTTATTATGATGAATGATGATGAAAACATACATACAGAATGAGAATAAAAATTAAAAAAAATAAAAAATAATAATTAAGTACTTCAAACTCATGTCAGAAAAAAATGATTGAAAACTATGTTGTGCAGATTGGGAAAAAAACAAAACTCGGATTAATTCATTAATAGAATTTTCATTCAAGCACTTTGTGGTAAACAACATTCTTTGTTTTTTGGTCAAGCGCAAGAACAAATAAAGCGGATGGTTTGCCGACACGTGAGCATGCCACGTACAATTGACCATGAGAAAAACATGCATTTTCTAGATTGAGGCCACAAATAGTCAAGGATTGGCCCTGTGATTTGTTGATCGTCATGGCGAAGACAAGACGAATCGGGAAATGAATTCGTTTAAACTCAAAGGGCATATCCGTTGGGATCATCGGAATCCTTGGAATAAAAACTTCCTCATCTTTAAATTTTCCTTTAAGTATCGACGCGTGCAATTTCTTGTTCTCCATCAGATAATTGACTCGCGATATTCCGTTGCCTAATTGCATTACTTACGGCTTCGCTGAGAAAGATTAGATCTTCTAGGACGCGGCATTGTTATTAAAATGTGCACTCGCATAAAACCCCCAAATATGATAACAGTGCCTGAACTTTCGAGACATTTTACAAAAAATAAATTTCTGAACGCACACATGATGTCTTCAGAAAAAAATAAAGTTGTGGCTTGAAGGTCTCAGCAACCAGGCCATAAACTCCAAAAAAAAAAAAATAGTTGTTACACTATTTGACAGGATTGGACAACAAATGTTTGACATGTAATAAACAAATCAGCATCTATTGAAATGATTAAGTATTCATTACACATATCGAGTTTTCATTGTTTTTAAGATGTATTCTGCTATTCGGGACGGAAACAAATCCAACAAATCAAAAACCATGGCAATCGGTCCAACCGTTCTCGAGTTATAAGTGTTGTAACAAACACGACTTTCTTTTATATATATACATAACTATTAATATGAATTGTTGAAATTGTGGTGGGCGTTGTTTTTAGTGTTTTTGCTAAAGCTTAAAATTTATTAGTTAGTTATACCTATATTGATATAATCTTGATTTATACGAAATGCGTAGTTAGTCACTATGGGTGTCTTTTATTTTCCTTTTAAGTTCTATTTCATTATGCAAACACCCCCCAAAATTTTAGGTTATAACTTAAAAAAAAAATCAAAACCATATCAGCCTTTAATATTCTTATAAGCCCGTGGCTTGAACCATAATTTATTTCTTATTTAAATAACGTAATATTTTTGCAAGATAAAGTTATTTTCATAGTTAAATTCACCGTTTTCTGTCGTCTTTAACCGACTTCTAAAAAAAGAAGAGGGTTAACTCATAACTTTTAGCTGAGAGAACCGATTTTGATAATTTTCTTATTTGGAAGCTGGTGCTTTACATTTCGTTTTATTTGAATTTGATCAAGATCTAATGAGTACTTTTTAAGTTATTCTTATTAATGCTTTTTTTGACATATATTTTTGACACTTCATTTGATTATAAAAATTTGTAAAAAAAATATTTTAATACAGGTAATTATATGATAGTTTATTAATATAATTAATTTAAGCGATTTGAATATTATTAATTATGTTGTTTAATCTGTTAATAAAACAATTCATTTAAAATAATATACATTAATCTATATATATAAAAGAGAGTCTGTTAGTTACTCCACTTATAACTCAAGAACGGCTTTACCGATATGGTTGAAAATTGGTGAGGTGGTAGTTTAGAGCCAGGAGAATGCTATAGGATACTTTTTATTTCAGAAACCACCCTCTAAAAGAAGGGTTAAATCCAAATTAGAATTGCGATGTCGGAAACGTTCGGTGAGGCTCGGCAAATTACCGTTCCAAATAAATCGATCCACTCCCCCACCACCAACCAAAGTCGGACCGTGCGTTTACATGTAAAGCCGGCCACTGACGATCCAACGCGCCAACGCCGCAGTACGACTGCGGCGTTGGATCTTGGATCCTCAGTGTTTAATCGTGTTTAATCGTCTTCCATGAGACAACTTCCCATATAACAACTTTGGGTGAAAGTTTGTATGGAAAATTATGATGACTGGATTTGAATGAAAAGAATAGAATACTTTTTATTAACAAAGAGATAAAAAGAGGTGGGATAGGAACAAAAAATGACAAGTACCAATATTAGTATGATTTTCAAAAATTTTGGATTGTTTATTTTAAAAATAATATATATGTTTAAATCCGAAATTTTAGAAGTAAAATATTATCATTCCTTGATAGGGCGGAAAGAAGGCAAAATGTCTAAAGATTGATGTCGTTTTCATAATTTTTCCCATAAATTGCCTAAGTTCTCAAAAAAAAAAAAATAGGTATGTTTCCTGCTTTCTAAAAAATTACTCTTAGGAGGATGAAAAGAGAGTGTTCTAGGGATAAAAATGTAAGAAAACGATATGGGTATTTTCGAGGAATTTCAGGTCGTTGATTTTGAAAATGATATTTAAGTTAAAGAGGGTTGTAAAATGAATGTGATAAAGGTAATAAATGTGAATAATTAATTTGGGTATCATTTTTATAGTTTTTGGGGTCGTTTATTTTAAAAATCTATATCTATTTATGACCGATTTGGCTGAAAATTGGTGGAGTGGTTGTTTAGAACCAGTAGCCTAACAAAGAATATTTTTTATCCCATTCCGTGTGACGTGACATACAATATAAAACGTAAACGCATCTGACATATAATAACAAAACAAATGACAAAAAAAATAAAAAATAAAATAACAAAACTAAGGCGGAACAAAGTTCGCCGGGCCAGCTAGTTAAATAATAAATAAACAGCGGATTTTCTATTTTGAGATAAATGTTACTTCCTTTCTTCGTTTGGCTCATTCAAACGATGCTGTCTCATATTAGCAGCGCGTTTAGTAGGTCTACCCATATTGAAACCAATAATAGTGATCGAATCAACTAAAAATCAAAAAATTGATTGAAAAAAAATTAACTAAAAAAAAACAGTTTTCAAAAATGCACTAAAAAGTATAAAATAATTGAGTAGACTTGTATGCTTTGAAAACAATCAAATTATTTGCATAAAATAATGTACAACTATTGCTATTTTTGGAGTCGGTGTCAGTCAAGTTTTTTGGCCTGTAAGTACATATTTACAAGGCACAAAGTCAAAACACTACAATGTTTTGCGTTCATTTTTCTTTATCCTGCAGGTTTTTTTTTATGCTGAAATAAGTTAAAATATTTGACAAAAACGATTGAATTTGTGGCATTATAATAATCTCTATAAATTAATTAAAAGTCTAAAACAAAACAATGACCCAAATGATTGCACAATGCCAGAATTGACAATGATAAGCGAGTCAGAAACAACTGACTATTGTTTTCCTTGGCATTTAAAAGCGTCATCTGTCGATATAACCATGATGTTCTCTAAGGTTCCCTATAGAAGCTTTTAAATTACAAAACGAATAAATTTTAAGCGCGATTTCGTTTAGCTTTTTAAGTTCATTTGCAATAAATTTAGAAAAAAACTATTCAAACACTAAAATTAATGTTAAAAGTAATATGGATAATGTTAATATGGTATTCCATAATTATATTGGAAACAAAGAAGATAATTGGAAAAAAAACGATGAATTTATCTATAAATATAATTTTATCTTTGAATAATTTTTAAAGAATTGAATTTATTGTAAAAAGTATTTATAAGTTTTTTTGTAGAGCGTTTAATTTTTGACAAAATGGGCTTTAACGGCATTTTTAAACAAAGTTGTTCAGTGATGTAAAATAAACTGCAGAAAGTGCAAAAACCCTAACTTATTTAAATGGAAAATACATTACGGAATCAAATAAATAGTACGAGCTGCTATAAGCTGATATTTTTTTTAGCTCATATCTTAAAAATTTGGAAATTTTAGAAATGCAGTCGCACTTTTAAAAACGTTACAATTTTTGGCATATTTAAAACCAATTTCATCATCTGCCTAGCATAAGTCAACTTATAACATTGTAATGTAATAATGCCGTCTTTTTTTGAAAAAATATATAAATTTTTTCACCACAAGGATTAACAAAAAATTGACAAACAGCATTTCTAATGACGATCTTTAGTATTAAAAAAAAATTTATTAAATTTTTATAAAAACCTTGTTAAAATACAATCAAATATTAAAGTTTCTGTTGCTGCTTGATTTCTCTTCAAAAACAAAGCCAAAAGGTCATTCTTAGCACTTTACTGGCGAGAAATGTCATTTTTACTAAACTCAAATGTCATTTCATTTTGATTTAACTCATAATCCAAGTCTTGGATCTAATTATTTTTATGTAAATATAATCAATTTATATTTACATAATAACGATTTATAATTTATAATTCTAAATTTTATCATAAAATTTTATTACTATACCGACAAAAACATAACGTAACAACCAGTTCAGCCCGTCTAACGACAGCAAATACTTCCAATAGGTAACAATAAGAAAACTACATTAACCTTAGAAAATATTGATAACATAAATAACAGTCGTACGTGTTCTTTCAATAATTATTATTCTATTAATAATATAATTGTCAATCCTGATAATAACAAATATTAACAATTTATTTTTATATTTGTAAACTCTTAAAACTGTAGATTTAAGTAAATAAACAAAAATGTTTACAGGAAGCGTGTAAAAAGGATTAATTGCATCAGGCTCTTTCAAAACTTTACACTGTTTCTGCGCTTTCTTGTGGCATTTTTTCGGCTCTATAATCACAAAAAATTCAATCTTCACCGCTTTATTTCACTCGTAAAACTCTCATTTTTTTTCCACAAGTTGTTTCTTGTAAAATGAAGATTGTACAGCGTAAAAAGTACATCATCTAAAAAGTATTAAATTTCTTGTTGCGTCGAATTAACGAATAAATCCGCGCTGATTTTATCAGCAATTTATGAACCGTAAAAAGGTCCAAACAATACGTGTTTTAGCCCACAATCCGCCATATAACATTTTTTGTGTCTAAAACAAATAAAAGATGTAATTGAGTTGAGAAAACATTGATTCGCTTTTATAAGATAATAAATCAAACTTTTATGAGCTTATATTGATAGAAATGTGAAAGCTATTATTTACAAATTATTGTGTAAACAGAAATAGAAGAAAAGCCAGTTTATTACGAATAGAAGTGACGCTTAGGTTAGATTCATATCGGTACGTATCAACCTTTCTCAATTTATAAACAAAATTATTCTACAGCTCAAAAGTAACGCAACACTTGAGATCAGCAGTATTTTTTTGGTTGTAACTCTAATTTGCCTACAGCCAGATAAACAGTCGATTGCTTGGTAGCCAAAGATAGTGCTTCAGAACCAGATAGTCTAATTGAAACTTTTTTTTTAAATGATGGTTTTCGCATAGTCGTGGATGTAGAAGGCACAATATCCCTAGTGTACTCTGCTGTGTACTCTAGTTGACTTGTGGTTTTCAGTTATAACTTTATTAATAAATAATTGTAAAAAAGCGTTTACTTTACGAAGAAATAAAAAAAGAACATTAAGAAAAAAAACTGCTTAGAAGCTTTTATGAAAAAAAAACCGACAATGGTGCATAACAAAATAAAAATTAGAGAGAGAGTCATAAACAAACAAGAAATGGGAAAAAAATTATAGAAAGCAAGTAAAGAATGTTTTTTTTTTGTTTGGTTTTGTTGGCAGCTGTGTCTCCCATTTGTGTTTTGTCTCTCATTTTCATCAATGTTTTCACATACTTTTTAATAAGTTCTTTTCTCTCGCAATGATAATGTCATTATCATTGCTTTCTTTTACTATCTTATCCTCTAAACATTTTTTTCTCAAGGTTTCTTTTCTACTTTTTACACTGTTTTACATTTTTGGAACTAATTGTAACATTAATTTTTTTTTTTATTTTATTTTTCCGCTGCATAGTTTTTCAAGCATATTCCTTGTCTCTTTCGTCATATTATTGTCTTTAAATAGTTGTTCTTGTTTTTTTGCTGTTTTTTTCTTTTACCGTTGTTGTAATATTTCTCACTATTATTTTTTTCCTCCTCACTTTATACGTCTTTCTACTTCTAGTTTATATGCGTAATTTATTTATTTTTCTATTTATTTTACATTTCAATTTCCGGCCACTTTTTTCAGTTTTCTTACTTTTTGATCTAGTTGTTTAAAACCGGTTTAAAATTTTTTTTGTCATGTTTTTTTCTTACATAAACGGTTCCAGTTTGGTTTAGGTTGAAAAAAAGTTTCATAGGAAAACCACTTTTCAGATGGAGTAACATCTTTTGCTCACTTAAACCCCGATGATTTAAAATTATTTTGTTTATTGGTCACACTGTACGATCATGGTTATTATGTTCAACACTCCCTGTCCCAAAGACACAGCAATTATGCTGGATTAAAAAATTATTACGGTCTTTAACAAGTAATAATAATGACAAAATTATTTTTCCAACAATATAAAAATTGCTGAAAAAGAAGCTTTCAGTTTTCAACCAGTTTAAAAACTAATTTTGGAATTAAATTAAAAACAAAAACATAAACTGTGTTTTAAACTAAATAGAATATATAAGTTGGTCTCTGCGAATCTCTGTACGAATTTGCAATAATATTATTTAAATTCTTAAATTTAACATTTACAGACATTCGAACCATATGACGTAAACATAATAATGCTGTTTTCTGTATTTCCGCGAGTATTTAGTCATTTTCGTATAAAGGTATCAATAATATTACAAGAATTTGAAACAGCAATATCTATAAAATATGCAAATTTACCTTTTTGAAATTTTATAACAATATCTAGTCTATTGGCTTTAATTTTTGAAGCAGCTAGTAGATTTTAATCTCAATACAATTTCCAAAAAATTGTGGGAATTATAATTAATAATTATATTATAATTTAACGTTTTTGACTAAATTAAATTTAAAAGCTGAATTTTAATAAACTATTTTTGCAATCGCGTCGTATCTTTTCTTATAATTATTAAATTATATAATTAATTATAATTAGCACTGAACCAAAAGATAAAATGTGTTCAATTGTTTTCGACGACTTAAAACAATTATTTTTAGTGTTTCTTGATCTATAAAATTGACAGTTTTTTATCATTCCTATCTTATTCATTCTTTTTTTATAGTTATTTACATAAAAGTCAGGAAAATCTTACATTACTGAAGAGGAGCTAAATTGAAATACGAGACACTTTGTGCCGAGTATTTTAAAGCTCCGAGTCAAGAAAGAGATTTTACTCACGTGTTTTGGAATAAATTTTTCCGGAAATCGTAAAAAAAGACGGAATTTACAAATTTTAGAATTTTTTTAACAAATTTCACAAAAATCAAGTTTGTCAATTTTGTTAACAACTATAGTTACTAGAGTATCTTTTTTATTTTGCGTCTTGTAAAGTTTTTACAATACTAGTCCGGAAAACTCAGTTTTCCTGCGCGTAAATAAGCAGGAAAATGTTGTTTCCAAGACGATTTCCGGAAAAATCTATTATGTAATGTTTTTTGTTTAATTTTCAATGAAAAATTATTATTTTGTTCTTCTAATTTATTTGTGATAATTTTACTTTTGGGTAAAACCTTTATTTGTGTTAAGAATAAATTTTATTAATTTATTATCTGTTTCATAATTATGAAAATAGTTTTGGAACTTAGATATTTGGTTATTTAACAAGACAGTTATGCTAAAAATTTTCTACCCTTTCTTAGAAATTAAAAATCTTTCAAATGAAGATTTTAGATGATGTTTATTAAATTTAGAAAAAGATGTTCGAATTTTTTTGTTAATACTATTAATATCTGTGGCGGTCTATTTGATTACACCAAAGGAACAAGTTAATAGAGAAACAGCATGTGAATTTATTGCTTGTATCAAATTTTTACTATTTAATAATTGCGTTTTGATAAACAAAATAGAACTTGTTTTTAAAAACATTGTGTTGTTCATATTTGTACAGTTTTTCTTCATTTAAATTGTTAATAATTTTATAGTTGTTAGTTTTATTTGATAAGATATTATGTTTACTTTTATTTGTACTTTGAAGTTGCTAACACCAAAATCCATACCGATAATATTAGAAAACAACTCAGTATTTTTTATTAAGTTAAATAATTGATATTTTTTATTCCACCCATATTCATAAGATAACTAATAGTTAAAAAATAATGTGGTTTGTTATCAGCTTATAATCACAGCCTGAATTATTAAAGAAGTTTGACAATAGATTAATTGCTAAACAAAACCATATAGATCTTAATGAATATCCCTGAAATATTTTGCATTTGATTAGTAATAATGTTGTTTTTATAGATTTGTTTCCAATAGAAAATTAAAATGATGTTTGCCAAAATTGAATTATATATTTTAATAATTGAATTAAATTTAAATTTATCTTATATTACTGTAAAATGTTTATTAACCAACAATGAGGAACGGAATCATAAGCGTTTTTATAATCAATAAAAACAGTGTAGGAATCAATAATTAATTGTTTTTTACAACCAAAAGAACCACTCATGCAACCTTTCTGTTTAATATTTATAATATTATCATTTATGTAATGGTTATGAATTATATCTTTGATGCATGATGTAAACAGTTTGTATAATGTTGGCAAACTTATAGGGATATAATTTGATAGGTTTTATGTGTCATTTTTCTAGGGTTTTAAATAGCTTAAGCCTTCGGTAGGAAATTTTGATATTTTGGAATTTTTTATAAATTTTTTGAAATGATTTTAAAAATATCTGTGGAAAATATTAATTTTTTTAATCCAGAAATTATGAATTTTATCTTTTCCTGGAGATCTCCAATAATTGAATTTAACAAATTTTTGGTTATCATTTCTAATAATATTTTCTAATTTTTCACATACATATCTGATATTATTTAAAAAAAATTGAATATTTTTTGACAAAAATTATCAAAATCATAATTAAAAATATTAGACCACAACTCACCCTAAAAATTTTGTGAATCTACAATTTTTAGTAGACCATTATAGTTTTTAATTATTTTCAAAATTTTGATAAAATTATTTTTCATCTACACTAATATTATAAAGAGGAAAGATTTGTACCTATTTTTGTATGTTATAATGAATAGGCTCAAAAAGTACTCGGCCGATTTAAAAAATTCTTTTACTAATAGAATGCTATATTTTTCCTATTTGACATAGGCTACATTTCATTTTGAAAAAAATTAGGGATCCTTGGTAAAATTTGAACAATGTAACCGAAGGTGTAGAAAAATGAGTCTTAAAATGTCTTTCGTCGAATGCGCTGCCGAAACTATTAGCGATAGAACAAATTACTGTACAACAATATTGAAGAACATCATAATGTCTACAAAAAACTCCGCGTTAGCATATGTCCAACTATTGTAGTTATGTCACTACAACAACTTTTTTCATTTTAAACATTAATGAAAATGCTAACCAAACTCAAACCATGCTATTTATGTGTTTATATTAATCCTTATCCAAATAAATTATTTAATGGTCGAGACGATTTAACTACCTATACAATAGTTTTTAAATTATTTAAATTGGCCTTTCCATTCAAAAGATATTACGAATTAAAAAACTCAAACAGTAAACAAAACCGCCATAGCGCCGTGGCCATTGTTTGCGATGCAGTCTGAAAAGCGCGCCGGGCATTGCGGCGGTCGGGGTGAAGGGGGCACTGAGGGAGCAAATTTTTAAAAATAAATAATTGTCTACCCCGTGCGAAGCCGGGACGGGCTGCTGTTACTTATAAAATTTTAACGCTTTTTTTATAGACTTCACGACTCTTCGAATACAGGCATAATATTTTATTAAAATTTGTATTATCTATTTATTAGTTCTTCACAACTTACAAAGAATAAGTATAGAAAACGTCTAAATAATAATAAAATAATAAAATAACTAGAAATAACAAACACATTTACAACAGACATAATAAATTAGCCAACAAACTTGTAATTGAGAAATTCCTCTACAGAGTGAGGTCTTTTAGTATTTTTTTAGGATAGTTTTAAAACTCAATTGTCTTAATCAGTGACTCCGTAATAGCGTTGAGTGAAAAGTTGTAGTTAAAAAAATTAAGACTTTTCACTCAACGGTAGAGCTTATTTGTTTTCTTTTGGAGGGTCACGTTTTCATGCGCAGAAGCTGTAATTGGTAGTTCTTTGCTATTACTAACTAAACTAAAAACGTCAGCTAAATCTTAATTTTTTTACTTTGCTTGCTTGCTTTAATATACATAGAACAACCTCAATACTTACAGCATATTAGCACAGTAATTTAATTTAGATTACATAAATTACATTAATTTAATTTTGAGCGGTTCAATGTTTTCAGCGCTCACTTATTCTATCAGCTGTCAGTGTTCGCGCAGGTTAGTGACGTCACAGCCGCCAAGAGAAAACAAATAAGCTCTAATAGTTATGTTCAATGTTGCCTCTAATTTCCGTCTAGAACACCAAGCCTTAAAACAGCAATTGTTTTTGACCGTGAGGACACAGTAAAGAACGATTTAGAAATAAACGCATTTTGAATTAAACCTCCAGAACTAAAAAATATTTCTAAGGTTCCGTAAACGATGACAAGCACTATTTTATATGTTCTCAACATGTTGACAGTGCCGGTTCCAGTTAAAACATTCATCAATATATAAACTGTTTACAATCGCAAGAGCTTTTTCAAAATAGTTTTATTCATCTTCTGTTGATGACTACTTGGTGGTCGAAAGAGCTCTCGATGTTTATTAAACAAACTTTTCGGCAAGTTGTGAAACTGTGTGAATAGCTTATTGTGTCAAAGAATCTAAACCCATTAATTAATCAATATATAAACATAAAAATTTGATACAATCTACGTTCTGGATAATATAATATTAATATGTCAGACATGCTCTGATCTAAAGTAATTAGTTTTATCATTTAAAAAAAATTTTGCTTAAATCATTTAGTTAAGTTATTTAATTTTCGGTTACACTGATCAGTTAAAATATTATTTTTCTTATTTGAAAAACCGATAGAGGTATCATAAAATAAATAGTATAGGTCCTAGCACCGATCCCTAAGGGACTTCTAAACGTATATTGGTCAGGTCCGAATTAATTTTAGTATTATTCATATTTGATTGGTTCTAAAGTTTATGTACTAGAGTAACATAATATGGAGTACGATTGTTCAGAAGTTATATTTTAAACACGTTGAAAAGAGAAGTTTATAATTAACACAATCAAAAGTTCTGCTTAAGTCACAGAAAACTGCAACACGGCTTTTGCTGTTTTCCATACTGGAATTAATATGGTTGTATGGCATGTACTGTCAAGCAATTTGAGCGGCAACCAAAATGATTTGAAGTTAAAACTTTGTGCTTTCCTTTGTGAGGGAAAGTTCCATCCTTGAAAAGAAGTACTACTCAAAAATTTTAGAAACCGCTGAGGATATTGCAATAGGGCGTTCTAAACAACAGAAAAATAAATAACAGTTTGTTATTTCCTACCTTTCTAGTAAGCAAGCGAATAATGCATTTGGTGTAATAAATATTATGTATTCTTCAGTTTTAAATTTTAAAACAGAATATATAAGACAAAGTGTAGCTAATAATTCTCTTGTTTTTGGTTAAAATGGTGATTATTCAATTACAGAGAAAAATATATAAAAATATAAATCAACAACTGCTTCAGTCGACCAGTTTCGCTAATACTTTATTTTAGCATCTTCAGGACTAGAAACACTAGATTACCATGAACAATGAACTATTTGTGTTTAGAAGAAATAAAAACATAAATGTTACGTTACAATACACGCGTTTTTTTGTCTATCTATCTATCTTTATATATATATATATATATATATATATATATATTATATATATATATAGTGAGATTTTTGTTTTACTGAACATAACGTTATAAGTCGTATGTTCAGTTTTAAAAAAACCATGTCAATACATTGTCGTTAGGTAGGCAACCAAATTAACAAATATTTTATTTTGACACATGACTGACTTGATAGAACAGAACAGAAGGTTGTGTAATAAATTCACACATAAAAAGAAAAAGAACTTGTCCCGTCTTGACAGAAGAACGAGAAATACAGATATTATGTTATGCTGAAGAAAACCCCATTACCCCGTCGCGGATAATAGCAAACGAGTTTGGCATTTCAAAATCCTCTGTCCTTAAAACTTTCAAAAAGTATAAATACAAACCTTACAAATTTTCAAATCACCAACAGCTTTTTCCTCTTGACAAAATAAAAAGAACAGATTTTTGTGAAACAATATTTAATTTAATAAATGAAAATAAAGATATTTTACACAAGATAGTTTTTACTGATGTGTCATCCTTTTGTTTAAATGGCACGGTCAATTCACAGAATTGTCGGTTTGTATTGAACACCTCTTTCTTTTTTTTTCCTATCTTTCTTTCTAATTCCCACAGGTATTGGTCACGTACAAACGAACATGTTCAAAATTTAACACACACTCAGTATAATAGCAGAGTTAATGTTTGGACTGGAATAGTCGACGGTACCCTTATTGGTCCATTTTTTACTGATGGCAACCTAAATGCCGCCAAGTTTTTGGAACTTCTGCAAAGACACATAATGCCACGACTAAAAGACTTAAATCTTGAGAACGCATGGTTTCAAATGGACGGCGCTCCACCACATTCCACGGACCCTATTACACGTTTCCTGAATGAAAATTTCCAGGATCGCTGGATTGGACGGTTTGGACCAATAGCTTGGCCACCTCTGTCACCAGATTTATCACTAAACGATTTCTTTCTTTGGGGTTATCTTCAATCTAAAGTCTACAACAGTACCGTAATAGAGAGTACAGAAGAACTAAAGAATAGAATAATCACCGCCTGCAACGAAATAAATCCAGTTTTTTTACAAAATACTGTACAAGCATTTTACAATCGTTTGGCGTATTGCTTAGAACAAGAAAATGGTCACTTTGAACATTTAATAAATTAATTTGATTAAAAGTTTCTTTTTAAACTTGTTATTAAGACGTAACATAACCTTCCTTACCTTTGAATAAAATTTCAGAGTTCTGTTCTGTCAAGTCAGTCAAGTGTCAAAATAAACATTTGTTAATTTGGTTGCCTACCTAGCGACAATGTATTGACATGGTTTTTTTAAAACTGAACATACGACTTATAACGTTATGTTCAGTAAAACAAAAATCTCACTGTATATATATATAAATAAATCCCTATTTTCCTTGGTCACGGCATCACGCCTGAACGGCTGGACCGATTTGGCTGATTTTTTTTTGTTCTGTTCGTTATTATCAGGAGAAGGCTCTTATAAAAGAAAAAATTAAGAAAATCTCTCAGAAAGATTGAAAAATATACATTTAATTTTGCATATTTTAAAAAAAGCGCGTTACGAATGTCAACGTCATTCCATTTAAAACAAAAAACTCTGTGGTGATCTATGACACCACAGACATAACCTCGCTAACAAATGTCAACGATATTCAATTTAACTTTCCTTTCAAACATTTTGAAAGGGAAGTACGAAGGCGAAGATGTTTTAATCTCACGCATCCCTATGATACCGAGCGATATGCCATTCAGTTTTAAACGTTTACAGTTTCTAGTGCGGCTTGCATTTGCAATGTCAATAAATAAATCGCAAAGGCAGTCGCTAAGTGTATGTGGCATCAACCAAGAAAATCCATGTTTTTCACATGGCCAATTATATGTCGCCTGTTCCCGTGTCGGAAAACCATCAACATTATTTATTTACGCGCCAGAACATAAAACTAAAAATATAGTTTATCAAAAAGCATTAGAATAGAGAGAAGCAGTGAAGGGTATAGAGGCTATTAGTTGCTTTCTAGAGCGCGCGTGATATTGAGCTCATTGTTTGCTTCAAAATGCCCAGTTGTTCAATAGCGATTTGTAAAAATATAAGTGAAATTATTGGACCATATGGAATAAACACTATAATGCAAATATATATTTTGCTCTTTTATTTATTAAAATTAGTAAAGTCCTTCTGAGGTATGACGAGACCAGGGAAATAGGTATTCATTTTTATATGGAGGATATTATAGATTTCAGTTCAAATTGAATAGGTACGCATACATAAGATAGGTCAGCTATGCAAAATAAAGTAGTGCATCAAATTTACGCTAAGACGGTACGAAGTTCGCCGGGTCAGCTAGTGATATTATAATTGTCAACTTGTTTATTTTCTTGATCAGTAGTCGTAAATATAAAACATAAGTTTAATGAAATATAATATTATTTGGAATTCAAAGTGATGGAAAAATAATATTTGTCATAAAGTACTTATCTAATAATTATAAGACATTATTTATGTTTGAGACACACCCACCTAGAATTTTTCATTTAAATATTATCTAGCAGTTGTCACTAAGTTTGTGAAGCCTTCTGGCAGATTTTTCTTATTATAGATAATTTATAAGCAAATTATTTTTTTATTGATTAAAAAACACATTTAGCCAAAATTGAGCAATCGAAATAAACAATAAACATAAAATTTTATGTTTTTGTTAATTAGGCTTTAATGGTATTTTGAATGGAAAAATTTGAGAATAATTGCTTAAACATTTTTAGTGACTATTTGATTTATCTTAACTACCAGAAATTCTTCTGATCCAATTACCGCATAAATATAACCTTTATTTTCGATGCTAGGATTACGTCGATTGAAAGTAGTTATCGCTAATAGAATACGAAAAAATTAAGCTTTCAAACCTATGATTATTTTAATTAATCTATCAAAAGCATACGTCTATTTGCTTGAGATTTTGATTAGAAAATGTCTGACAGTCTAACTATGCATGAAATAACAATATTTTTCTGTATAATCATTTCCGTGTTTGCGGTGAATGAAAGACATTTTATAATTTGAAATACAAATGGCGCTGAGTAACGTGACTTTATTAAATTGGCTTCTTTAAATACTGAGAGAACAATTAAATTCAATTTTGTCTTTAATCTTACTCTGATTCAAATTGTGATTTCCTTTGTGTCTATTACTCCTACATTTTGACTTGAAACTGTTTAAAGTTCTCCTATTTCTCTCTTAAACTATCTAAGTTCAGCCAATATATTTCTGATCATCTACAGTTTTAACGGCTTTTATAAATTTTGGCGCCGCTGATTAAATTATTTGCTCAGTTTCAGTTATAATTATAATTTTTTTTTGACAATCAAACATTAAAGTTACCTAGCCAGTAATGTCATTTTTACTAAAAAGTCATTTTATTCAGACAAAACTTCAGAATTCTAATGCTCTTTATCTAGTAAATATGTGAGATAAATAAAAAAACATTTTGTTATTTTCCGATTTCTAAATTTCAAATTTTTTTATAAAAATAAATTTACATCATAATACATGATTGTATCTTTATATAAGAGAGCAGGAAGGTGTCAAAAAAGCGTCAAGGCACACCAGATCAGCATTTTAGTCAATTTTTGCATTCAAGGCGCAACATTATATGTTTTATATTAAAATAAAATCGTTTAAAAACACAAAATTGTTATAATAATTATTAGGAATATGAGTTATACATGGACTAATTCAACGTTTTAAGTTACATCTGTGATGTAAGGAATAATATATACGCTGGTAAATTCTACTTTTTTGACAGCCTCGTTTCTATGCTGACAAATAACAAATAACAAATTTTTGGTTACTAATTTACTAATTTAGACTTTAATCTTTTGCTAGTTTTCTATATGATATACCTAGTTCAGTACACAACTACTCACTAAGATGTAAATGTTTATTCAGTAAATAATTATTAATAGAATAATTTTGCAATTTTTAGAGGCTACTATCAAAAACTTAATATTTTTTTAAAAATAATGTTTAGACTCTTGCACCTTTTGTAACGGACGTTTTTTTAAATTTGGGTTCAAAGATTGCTATGAATAATTAAATTTAAACTGTTAACGTACTTTTACCATCGAATCAAAGTGACAGTTATTAATTTGACATCTGAACCTTATCTAACCTTAAATTTGATTTGATGAATTGATTATTCAACACGTTAATGAGATTAAATTAAAAGCACTTGAAAACACTTGTAATGTTATAACAAACAAAAAAATTAATTTTAATAAAGATATAAGGTTTATAAATAATTATCAAAATGTGGCGGACTCTTTGGTTAATTGAATATTCTCTCGATATCTTGCAACATTCAATGTTGCATTAAAAAAATGGTTTATTAATTCTGCGCTTTGAAATGGCGGCTCATACTTACTATTTTTTTGGAGCGCAGAAGAGCCTCTTTAATAAAATTAGGTTTTTCTAAACTCCATACTCGCATATTTGGTGACTTCACATAAACGTCTGAATGAAAGCAGGTTTTATCTGTAAAAAAACATGTTATTAATCTTTTTAAAATTTTTGTGGCAAGTGGTGGTTGATGTAGAGATGTGCGCGGCACCTCTTCCATAATTTGACAAATGGTGGATGTCAACACTGCATTAGAGAATTTTTGACAAAATTCTTAAAAACAAGCTTGAATGAAGATTACCGTCAACTCGGTGGCCCTAACGAAAATAAGATTTCACCACAAAAATTTTCTGTTCTTGTGAGAAAACCATTTTAAGTTAAAAAATATAATAATTTGGTAATTATTTTGGCATTTGAAGCAATTTTTTTAAAAACTATGGTTCGTTCAGACAAACTCATAGGCATGGCCAACTATGACGCCAAATTGTAATAAACTCCCGTTATCAAAACTCAGCAGCTGTCACAAAATAACAATTTGCAACCAAAAAGAAATCTAAACCATAACACGCCATGCATAAAATATTTAAAAAAAAATATATATTGAAACAGGTCTTTTTGTTGAGGTATGTGAAAAATTAGAATAATATTTATAATAATTTTATGTTGATTTGATTTGATTAATTTCCACCGAGTTTTAAAAGTACTATTTTTTATGGCAGAAAGTTGTGTATCGACCTAATTTCTAAAAATGGAATCTATCAGAATATAGAGTATATATTATTTTTCTTTCTGTCTACTTTCAAAGAAAATATATATACAAAAATGTGTATATATATAGTATATATATGCGAAGATCCTACAGCTTTCTTCCGCCGCTTCCAGTCGCCATCTATCTCTGTTTTTTTTTCAAAAATTTATTTATGCTTAATTTGGTATTCCATCGGTTTTCTTTTTAGTTTCATTAGTATATTTCTATTTTTTTTTTAATTATTTTTTTCTTTCTTTTTTTTTCTGATTTTTTTTTTATTATAACTTTTCTGCTTTTTAACCTGTTTTTTTCTTGTTTTTTTTTAGTACTTTTTAAAACGGTTTACTTATTTGTTTATTCTTATTTTTTAGGCAGTTATAGGTTATTCAAAAAATAGTGGGGTTTAATCTCATAGGTTGATTGCTTTATAGGTTTAAAGTCAGAGAGGAATAGTGAAAGATTTTTATGATATAAGTTATAATAAATTGAATTGGTTTGTTCTCAAAAAAGTTTTAGTTAATATTTTATCAATCCATTGGTTAACTATTTTCTTTTTTCTTACGTTTAATTATATATTTTTAGATTATATTTAGTGTTTTATTGCTTCTATTTTTTTTTGATTTTTTTTCTGCTCATGTTTTTCTACAGTTTTATTTCTATAATTTTTTTCTTTCTATTTTCTTAATAGTTTTTCTATTTTTGTTTTTTCATTTTTTATCTCATCATTTATTTTTTACACTTTCTAAACTTTTATTATCGGTTTCTTCACTTTTGATTGTAAATCTTAAACCATATTTTTAATATTATGTTTGGCAATACCTTTTTTCTTAATTTTTTTTTAGATTTGTTATATCGATTGTTGTTTTTTAAATTTTTTTTCTTAGTATCTTTTTTTTTATTTCTTCGTCTTTATTTCCAGTGGCATAATAAGAATTATATGTTTATTATTTAATATAACATTACACATACTGTTTTGTCGATAGATTACTTAATATTTCAATCTCAATCTGATGCAACATATGCTTTTTTAGCAAGCTCAGCTCAAGCATAGCTATGGTTTTGTTACACATATTTACAGTTTTTATAATGTCACAAACGATGATACAAATACTACATTATGTAAAATAGAAGATAGCATTGAATATATACATTGTACATGCAGTCTTTTAATTTAATTTGCTTTATGTTTTTTTTTATGTTTTTAACTTAATTTTATGTTTTTACCGGCTATCGATATATACCCCATAGAAAAATAGCAAAAAAGCTGCGATTTTGGTGCTTGGAGCTTCAAACTCTATTAAAAATGCTTACTCTTACTTTTTACAATTAGTTTAGTAAGGCTGCTTGTTATAAACTGAATGTTTGTTTCTAATAAAACCAAACCCATTACAAAAAGAGGGTACTAGTAGAGCCGGAGCTTTAATAAAAAATGATAAAACTTGTAAACCAGCCACGTGAGACATCACCTTTCATAGACAAAAACCATTTATCAAAAAAGTTGCTAATATTAATAGATATAATAAAGAAATAGTAATAAAATTATAATTAAACCAAAATCTAGAACCAGTATAAAACATTATTTACCTTTTCAAGCAAATAAACAAAACATAAAATTTGTTACATTGCTTTTTGAACCTAAGATAACCAACGGACTTGATGTGGTGTTTAGACATTTAGGATTTAGAGCGGTTTATCAGTCAGGATCGAAATTAAAAGATTTGTTAGGAGGTTCGAAAGACAAAACACCATTTCTAGAAAAGTCTGAAATTTATTGCATAGAGTGTAATAACTGTGACAAATTTTATATAGGGCAAACGCGTAGATCAATTTAAACTAGACACAAAGAGCACTTAGCTCACTTAAAATACGGCAGATTGGACAAATCTAGTATAGCAAAGCACGCTTTTAATAGCAACTATCAAATTACTATTAACAGTTAAAAATTAGTCAAGCAAATAAATAACTATAGACATCTACACCTCGGTGAACTTTTAAGAATTTATAACCTCTTGATGATGACTACTTGTTGGTTGAAAAAGCTTTGAGATTTTTTAAAGAAACTTTTTGACAAGTGGTAAAACTGTGTAAATAGCAAGTTATTCTACACAAACTTTGACCTAAATAACCCAAATAAATTTTTTCTAAAGTAAAAAATTGTTAATAATTATTGTTAAAATTATTAAAAATGCTTGTTAAAGCACGTTTTGTAAAATCTACTTCTAATTACACTAAATTATTAAAAAAAGCATCAATCATCTGATGAAATTGTTAAACTAATTTTATTTTATAAAATAAAATTTTAATTATGTTTGAAATTTATAACACTTGATCGTTTTCATGAAACTGATAAACGCTCTGAGCGTTTGATTACAGTTTAAATAAAGTTTTCAGCTAAATATTGGAAGTTGTGCAATTAGGAAGTTTTTGCAAAATGCTAATAACGTGCACACGAAATTGTACTTTACCAACAATTGAAAATATGAAAATATGATTAAATATAATTTTATATAATTACTTAATAGTTATCTATGTATTAAACGTGTTTTCTAGGAAATTATGGCACGAGAGAATGCTTAAGTCGGACGAAGGAAAGCTTTTAATTTCCCGAGGGTCCTAATTGTCAATTATGCATTGACAAGGGTCTATTCTATCATAGTTTTTTTTAATTCTATTTAAATTGTGAATTTGAATTAGTAAAACTAGATGAATAATTTTTTTTCAGTTTTTTTTATAATTATGGATAAGGTTAATTGCTCACTCTAAAATTTTGCTAAAATAAAATTTGTATAATATTAAACAGAAATTTTTTATCTGTTTCTATTTTTGTTGATTTTTTATTTATTCATCTTTTTGTTTTTTTTATTTTGTAAAACCAAAAAAAGAAACCAAAAAAAGAAATTATAAGATTTAGGTAGATGTAGAAATGAAGGGAAAAAATATTTTTAACAGACAAAGATGGGAGAAATGGTAGCAGGATAGATAAAATTAAAAAAAAAAAGCGTAGAAGAACATGTTGAAAAATTGTCAGGGTGGTATGGATGAGTAAAGAAAAATAAAGTAAAATAAATAAAAATTATATAAAAAAAAAACAAAAGATTAAGCTAGATACATATTTTGGCAACACTACTGTAATTATTTGTTTAGACTTTATATTTTACTTGCTTTATTCAATTTTCTTTCGGTTCTTTGTTTGTTTATGTCTTTATTTTTGTCATAAATTTTTCTATGCGTTTTAATCAGCTTTTTCTGTCTTTTTGGCTTAATTTTAATTTTTTTTTATATTGTACATGCCTTAAAACCAACTAATTGTTTACAGATTTACCGTGTATAGTAACAAGTTTTGCAATTTTCGGTTAGTGAATATTCTAAAAATACTTTAAACAGATTTTTTCAATTTTTTTTTTTGGTGTTTTTTTATTTTTTTAATAAATATGAATAGAAAAATTTATATGCTTATTATGCATTACCAGAATAAACATTATATAATGTTGTACAAAAAAATTTCCGTTGTATTTCTTTTTATTGTTTCTTTAATATTTAATTTTTTCCGCTTGGATTATGTTTTAATTTAATTTTTATTTATTATTTTTTGTTTTATCTTATCTTGTTTTTTCTTTCTCTGATTTTATATCTAGCTCAAATTTTTTGTTTTTTTATATAATTTTTATTTAATTTTTCTTATTCTACTACACTTTCTGTAATGTTTGTCTAATAAAAATCTATTTTCTTTCTCTTCATTTCCACATTTAAATTTTAAAACTATGTTTTTGTTTTATTCTCTTACTTACTAATACTCTTACTAATATTTAGACTTTTAATTATCTTGCTCCATTTAATTTTTTTTTGTTTTTTTTTGTTTTTATTTTTGTTATTTATTTTTTCATGCATCAATTATTGTTCTGTTTGTATCTGTTTTTTTTCTGTCTCTGCCATAATTTTAATATTTTTTTTTACGTCAGGTGCAAACTTTAAAGCCAATCTATCTTTTACATATCCACTGTAAACAATAACAATTACACAATTCTAGGCTAATGCTTATACCAAAAGTTCTCTAAATAATTTTTTTTATTTTTTTATTTTGAAAAAACATTTTTTTATAGATATAAATAAGGTTAATTGTTTACTTTACAAAGCTGCATTGCCGGAATAAAAATTATATAATATTATAAAAAAAAAAATTATTTGCATTTTTTTTTGCTTTTAGTACCTTTACCATTGAATCAAAGTGACAGTTATTAATTTGACATCTGAACCTAACCACACTTCTAATTTAATTATTCGATAGTTCAAGACGTAAATTAAATGCACTTAAAAGCATTTGTAATGTTATAACTAACAAAAAAATGATAAAGTTGCGCAAAAAATGACTGTAACATCTCATCTCGGTATCTTGCAACCGTCAATAATAATTTTCATTAAAAAAAATAATTCACCATTTATCAAAAATTTCTTTTGTAGTGAGAAAATCTATTTTAATTTAAAAATAGATGTAAAAAATTTAGAAAGTATTTTGACATTAAATTTGCATTTGAAGCAATTGTTTATAAAATTATGGTTGTTTGTTCACACATACTCATAGACATGGATAACTATGAGGTCAAATGTTAAAAAACACCCTTTACAATAAACGTGCAGGTTATTGTTTATTGGTGTAAAACTGCTGCAGCTAAAGATTTTTTTATTTTATGTAAGAAAATTTCCAACAATTAGCTTTTTAGGAACTATTTTTGTGATAAATAACATTAACTGAAGCATCTGCTAATGATACTGGTATTTGTAACTTTTTAAAACTAAAAATGTTTTAATTGAATTATATTATTTCAGGGAAACGAGCAAGAGTTTTAGTTATCTTGGCATGGCTCCTCAGTATTTTATTTTCTCTACCCACTGTCTTCCTCTTCGAAGAAAAACCTATTGAAGGTAAGTTTTTAAAATTTAATATGTAAGTTATTCAGCTATTTTGAATAGAATAATACTTTGATCGAGAAAATAGAACACAAAAATTTCATTTTTCAACGGCGGATTTTCAAAACATAAAATAAAATATCTAGATCTAGATTTGACATATTGTTTAATGAATCAAAAATATCTCAAAAAAAATATTTATCAATTAAAAAGTAGTTTCTTTAGTTGTGCTAAAAAAAAAATTTTCTGGTACTTCAAACTTTGACAGGTTATATTGTTTTTAAATAAGGAGATGATACATCTTTACATCATCAAACTGTATTTGTGATTTTTTTTATTATAATAGTCTTGAGCGATTTTTTTCTTATAAATTAAAAACTGAGCGATTAGTGGTAAAATTTCAAGCCTCACTTTAGAGATTTTTGATGGATCATTGACAATTTTTTTTAAATTATCTTTTAAATATCTCTTTTCAGTCAAAAAAATAAAAAATAATTATTATCATCATTGAAAGATAATTATTCAAATACGTTTGTAAACAAAGAACTTATGGCACAAACATCCGCTCTGATAAAATTGAAAATAGCAATTTGTTGCACTCTCAAAGGGTAATTGCGCTTGTCACTCTGAAGATTCTTGTATAATAATCCGCAAATTCTTATGAGACCATTCTAAAAATAACCTCTTTTAAGAAAAATTGGGTAAATATTTCTTAAAAATTACATTCAAATTTAGTAATTTTTCTTTTTATTAAACTCACTAAGAAATTATATCAAATTTATTTTTATTAAGAATTATTTAGCTATAGTTTATGTCACAAAAGATATGCGTTGCGTCATAATTGGGCTCTACATATCAATTCAATACAGTAATCTTTTTACTAAATTTCGATCCTGCAATAAGTTTAGTCATAAACATTCGGGTGAGCCAAAAAAACTCCTAATTCTTTTTACCATCAAAAAATCGTCCAAAATAACAAAAAAAAAATTCTGCAAAAGTTTGAGCTTTCAATACTAAAATTAAAAAGTGACAAACTGTCATTATTGATTACCCATTTGAATAACATAAGATTTTTTTTTTTTTGATGTAGTTTTTTGCTAAGTCGACTACTTTAAAAGTTATTTAAGGTTCACACTCAAATTACAAATAATTAATCTTCATACTCAAATTACAAATAATTAATTTTTCAAATTTTAATATTATATCACGAAGTAATGGCTCAAAGATAAAATATTATATTATTTGTAAATGCTTGTTGCGTATCCTGACGTAAAACTATAAAATTATCACAAAATATTAATAAATCTAAAAAAAAAATATTTTTTTTTGTACGGTATTTTTAAAAATGTGGGAATTTTACTTTATTTAAGTAAAGGCTTAAGAAAATTAATCATTCTTAGTAAAAATAATAAACGTTTTGTTTACAATTGACGATTAGGTAATTTAAAATAATGAAAGCAGTATTTCAATAATTTTGTCACTAGAATGACATTTCTTATTGTATATTTTGTACTTTTCTTACTAATCTCAAAATAAAAAAGTTTTTTTTACAATTGGGGAATTTTTTTCCGTGATTTTTAACTAAGAAATTGTCAAAAAATTAATTTAAAAAAAAAATTTTTAAAGTTTTAAATTTTATGAGAAATTGGCATTTTTTAAACGTCTTAGCGTTGTCAGAAAGAGAAATTGCATTGATAGAAGAATACAACAAATATCTTACTCACAGTGACGAACTCAAAATTTGGAAAATCGACTTTAATATAAATAATTATTAATTAATTTATAAAACTAATTCACAATGCAACCACTCTTTCTGCTACATTTTCAAAAAAAAAAATTTGGCATTTTTTAAAATTTTTTAAAGTTTTTGGCATATTCTCAGCTAAAAATCGGTAAAAATATTCCAATTGTAACAAAACAAATAATTGAAATTTATTTAAATTTAATATTAATCTTAAAATAGTTTGATTTTAATATTAGTAAAAAAAAGTATGAAATATACAATGAAAATTATTATTCCAATCAAAAAATTACTGAAATACTGCTTTTATTATTTTAAATTACCAAATAGTCAATTGTAAACAAAGCATTTGGTATTTTTAATAAGAATGATTAATTTTCTAAAATCTTTACTCAGCCAAAGTAAAATTACGACATTTTCAAAAAATTACGTACAGAAAAAAAACAATTTTCTTAGAATTATCAATATTTCGTAAGTATTTTATAGTTTTACGTGAGAATACTTGATAAATTTTACAAATAATATAATATTTTATGTTTTTGAGCTATTACTTTGTGATAGAATATGAAAATTAATCATTTACAATTATTTGAAGTTGGGCTTTAATTATTAAATAACTTTTAATTGAGTTGATTTAGCAAGAAATCTTATCAAACCTTTTTTGAAAATTGTTTTAGTTTTCACTAGACAAAAATTGGTTCGAATGCATTAAAATTCTAAATAATAAAAAAAATATTTCAGTTTTATATAAATTTGAAATTGAAAATCACAATTTGTCACTTCTTAATATTAATACATATTAAGAGATCAAACTTTTCCAGATTTTTCGTCATCTTGTACCTACAATATTTTTATAAAAACTAAGAAAAAAAAAGATTTTTTAGCACACCTTAATAGACATTTCTCCTAAAAGTGTCAAGAACAGTTTACCAATGGGTTACCTATATGGTTAACTGGACTTGTATGGACTTTAACAAATGGTTATTACACAAAAGTGTAAAGAATAGGTAACCCATAGGTAGCTATTCTTTTTCATAAAATAGATAACCAATGGGTTTCCAATATCCATAACCATCTGTTAGTATATAAATAATCCTGAAGCAAAATTTGCAAAGCTTTCCGTATATTTGAATAGTCTACACCAGAGCATCCGCTTTACTGTACAAAAAAAGTTAATAGCCACTTTAATTTTTTAGATTTTACAAATTGATTCAGTTTAAGGCACAGATTTAATTTAAAATTGAACTTATTCTAAAACTCAAACAAAAGAGGAAAGTTATCAATAGCTTTGAAACTCGAATAATAATTAAAGTATTCTTTCAACCTCCACTTCAACTTTTGAAGTAAATTTTTTATATTAATTATTGATGATTTGATTAAAACAAAGCTTTAGCGTTTCTATAAAAAAAATCTGTGATTTGGTTCAATAATTAGCTAATAACATTACCCACTTAATTCTGATGGTTGAATTCTTTCATGTAATTTGTTATGAAATATCGTTAACTATTTATAAATTATTTATAATTAACAATAATTTATATAAATCAATTATGCGAATAATATAACTTAAAACAAATAAATATGAGTATACAATATACATGTAAATAAGCTTACTTTAAATGTATTAAACCTTCTTTATTCTGATTTACAATAACTGTAATGAAGCACAATAGTTGTAATTATAATTAATATATTTTAATTCTATAATTAACTAAATTTTTACATGATTATAGTTAAAAATAAAACTAAGCACATTAAACTATGAATCGGGCATTTCATTTTCGGAATAGCATTCAAAACACTCTGTTTCTATTCGTTAAAGCAATGTCCTGTTTACACATCACAATTTTATGAAACAGCGGTGTCAGCAAGGTTTGTCAATTTATTCAAACCTCACTTTTACCTGTAAAACAAGATTTTTCCTCAACGGCGTGCTAATCCTGTTTCGTTTGGAGCGCAAAGCTTGGTTTTCATGGCAACTGATGTCAAATTTTCCATGTGACATCAGTTTCTGAAAGTACCCATTTACGATCTTCTGGAAGGAGAAAGAGAAGTAGATATAGAAGACCCAGCGATGCAAACGAACCAGGCAGCACCATTAGGAACAGAAATTACAAGGGAGGAGGTAGAGAGACAGATAAAGAAGCTGAAGAAGAAGAAGGCACCGGGGAGGGATGGAATACAGAATGAACACTGGATGTATGGGACGAAAGGTGTGATAGACAGATTGGTAGAGGTTATGAATGGAGTGTGGAGAGGAGAGGGATTCCCGACAGGTTGGAGAGAAGGCATAATCTGCCCTATCCACAAAAAAGGAGACAAAATTAGAGTAGAAAACTACAGAGGAATAACTCTTCTTAACACAGGGTATAAATTGTATGCGTCAGTACTGAATGAAAGGCTGAGAAAAGAGATAGAGGAAAAGAAGGCAATACCAGACAATCAAGCGGGATTTAGAGAAGGAAGGGGAACTATGGATAATGTATACATCCTGGACCACTTAGCGAATAACGAGATGAAAAAAAAGGGAGGAAGGCTGTATACACTTTTCATAGATTTTAGAGCAGCGTTTGATAAGGTCGATAGAAAGAAAATGTGTGAGAATATGAGAAAAAGAGAAGTAAACGAGTGGCTGGTGAGAAAGGTAGAAGAGATCTATGTAAAAACAAAAAGCAAAGTTAGAGCAGGGGAGAAAGAGAGTGAGTGGTTTGAAACGTCAAAAGGGGTGAGACAAGGGTGTCCTCTCAGCCCCTTGTTGTTTACAACCTACATGGCGGATATGGAAGAAATGTTTAGAAAGGCGCAAGCTGGGGGATGTGTGATTGGAAGAGAAAAAGTGTGGAGTCTAGCGTTTGCAGATGATGTGGTATTAATAGCAAAAAGCGAAAGGGAGATGGGAGAAATGATGACAAACCTAAAAAAGTATGTGAGGAAAAAAAAGCTAGAAGTGAATGTAAATAAAACAAAGATGCTGGTGTTTAACAAAAAAAAGAGGAAAGAAGAAAAGAATGATTGGGAATGGGAGGGAGAGAAAATAGAGAGAGTAAAAGAGTTCAAGTATTTAGGGTATACGTTTAATGAAAGAGCTACGAACAAAGCGCATGTCAGAGAGTTGGCAAGGAAAGCAAACAAGATAGTGGGATGTGTATGGGGAATAGGAGAGAGGAAGTGGGGAGGGGATTTTAAAAGGAGAATAATGATGTTTGAGAGCTTGGTGGAGAGCGTATTGATGTATGGGGCAGAAATTTGGGGGTGGAAAGAACAAGAAGAAATAGAGAGAGTACAAGAGAAGTATTTGAGGTGGGTCTTAGGGGTGGACAGAGAAACCCCTGGGTATATAGTAAGAGAAGAATGTAAGAGAAACAAGCTGAGAGTGAAAGCGGGGAAAAGAGGGACTAAGTTTGAGGATAGGATGAATGGAAGGCAAGAATGTAGAATATTGAACGAATGTTGGAGAGAAAAGAAAAAAAATTTGGAGATAAACGAAAGAGAAAAATATTACAGAAGAAATGGGTATGCAAGTAAAGAAGTGGAAAGATTAAGAACAGAAGGCAAGTGGATGAACGCAGAAACGAGCGAAAGAGACAGGGATGTGGATAAGCAAGAAAGAAGAGAAAAAATCAAAGAGTCCAGGTACAACAGGAATTATGAGAAATGTATGACAGAGGAGATCCCGGTGTACCTGGGAAGAGAAAGTGCGAAAGAGAGGAAAATAATGGCGAGGTTCAGGTGCGGAAATGAGGAGAGAGAGAATAGGTATTGGATGGAAGCGGAAGAGAGACTGTGCAGAATCTGTTATGAGGAAAGAGAGACAATAGAGCACATGTGGAATGAATGCAGTGATATGAGGGAGAGAGAAAGAAGAGAAATACTGAAAGAAAATGGAGCGGAGATAAAGTGGATGAAAGAAATATGGGAGAGAAGGAAAATGAAGGACAAAGGAAGAACAGGGAGGGTAGAATAGAAAATGAAATAAATTGTAGATAGAGTATGTAAGCCGGTATAGGCAACAATAAAGCTTATTATATATATATAAGTACCCATTTACAATTCCTTCGCTAAAAAACTGTGCAAGGAATGACTGACAACTTCTCTTAATATTTTGAACAGTTGCATTGAAAAAAATTTACTCAATAATTTACTATTCATCATCAACTTGGTGGCTGTTACAAAAATAAGATTTCACCACAAACATTTTTTATTCTTGAAAAAAAAATATTTCAAATGCAAAAATTATCTTAAAATTTTTGTAATTATTTTGACATTTAAAGCAATTAAAAGTTTTAAAATTATTGTCTGTTCACACAAAGTCTTAAAAGTTAAAAAACATCCGTTATAAATTTAAATTTAAATCGTACTATTGAATTTAGATACTTTATACTAATTGCGTTATTTATTTTAATATTTATAAATATCTTATTTTGGATTATAATCACTAATGCTTTAGTTTTTGTTTTTTTTTATCGTAGATTTTTTTCGATTTTAGTAGATCTTTGAAATCTTTCTTCAAAACTGTACATAATGATTAAAACAAAGTTTCGGTATTCAAGGTTTTTTGTTTTCTGAAAAAATTTACCATAACATTGTATATTTTTCTTTACATTATCAGAGAGTAGAGATTTTAACAAACAAAAAGCTTACCAACTTTTTTCAAAAAGCAAATATCTTGACGAGTTTTTGATTGAAAATTTGAATCTTTTTCGATATTAAGTCAAAATAAAGCGGAAAAATAAATATTTTATTTCAAAATAATTTTTGTGTTGTAGTTTTGCAGAAAATTACCTTTAAAAGCTCACTCCCTTCAAATTTCCCGTGAACAGTTTTTTCTATTATTTTTGTTTTATTTTCTTTCTTTTTCATTGGGGTTTATTTTACAATTAATTTTCTTTCACTTTTTCCGATTCTTAAATGTAATGTTCTTCCAACGAATTGTCAATAATGTTCAATTATTGACCATTATAATAAATTTGATTGAGAACAAGTCAAATACGATTTATTAATCTATAGATTATAGAAAAAACTGGTTTTATTTATTTTTTGATAAAACCGATGGTCGCTTAACGGGAACACTTAATGTAAGACATAATAAATCAAATATAAAATTACAATGATAAAAGCTATAAAAATTGAGCATTTTTTGCATTATTGGATTTGAAAGCATTTGTTTTAAATTATTAGCCAAGACATTGCCCACTTCAGCAAAAATTTAATATATATGATCTTTTTTATGGCACTTTTACGATAGTATATGATGAATTATTGGTAGTTTAAGTTGACTTCTGAAGAAGAAATTTTTATTTTTATTTGATTCGTAGAAAATATCTTGTAAGAATATTTCCTTAACACTGATTTGTTTTTCACAAAAATAATGGCGTTTTTAAAGCTCAAATTGAGAAATGTGAGCTTTTATTCAATCCTTTTTGTGCAAAAATACTTGAATTATTTAGTGTAAAATGTATAATAAGGCAATGTAAGAGTTTTTTTAGTATGAAAGTTAATTATTTTAATATGAGCCACCAAGCACGGTGTAACAGCTGGAAACTTTTCCGTTTCAACAAACAAATATATTTTTGGATTCGCTTTTCGATATATCTTTTCTAGAGATCACCTCTGCAGAAAGTTTACGACTTAATAAAGACCTCTTTTTTCAGCTATACCCCAATGCTGGATTGATCTGAGACCATGGCAGTGGAAGGTTTATATGACCCTTGTAGCGCTGGTCCTTTTCGTCTTTCCCGCTCTTATCATCAGCGCGTGTTACGCAGTCATCGTTTGGACCATATGGTCCAAAAGCAAGCTTCTGATACCAGTCGGTCATATACCGATACGTACAAGTAAGTGTGCCTTTTTTTATCTAATATTGCTAGTTAGACGTTTTTGGCTACCGATAAGAAAATATATGGACATGATGTTCAAAAAGATTGTGCAGTTCTTTATAATATACAAACAACAAAGCTATGTTGTATGATTATCATTGTTTATATCAAAATATCAACAAATTAGTTTTACTAGCTTTATGATAAACATTTCAAAAATATTTTTATAATATTTTTCCTTTATTTTTGAAGTCTTTTTAAAGTTGTTGAGTATTATGTATTGAAAATAAAATAATTTGAGCTTTAGCATCTATTTAAGTGATACATAAATAGTTGTTTTTTTTGCAAGTGTTTCACACGAGCTTGAAAAAAGCTCAATGAGTTCAACACAATGTTTTTTCTCAATTAACAGAAGAACCAATTTATTGCATATTAAAGTCGATATATCAAAATAAATATCGTGTCTAATCATTTTGGCATGTCACTTGTCTAATATGTTCTTCTCACACAGAAGTGTCACTTTTCACACAGAAACGTCACTTTTTATTCGAGTTTAGCGTTAGCGATGAAAAGATGAACTTTTTATAGCAAGAATCTATGTAAAGTATGGCACGTCATTTTACGAGATATTCTCATACAAATACTGATAATCTACAAATTAAAAATAGAAATGCAATATTATTATGTTCTGGCATAAAATTTTAAAGTTATACATAGAAAACAACGACTTTTATTTATGTTGTAGCATAAATCAAATTCTCAAAGATTAATCTTTTATAAAAAAAAAATTATTTAAATTATTTTGCTACATAATTATATATACAAATTATTAATATTGTTACTCCATCAATAAAAAAATTAACAAAAAGTAATTAAAATATGCGATTTAATAATAATAATTGAGCTAACAACATAAAAAGTCAATTTGCAATTTGTTTATTATAAAAATAAATAATGAGAGTAAAAACATAATAAAAATTAGAAAAAAAACTATGTTTCTTTTATTGTGTGCTTTCATAATTAATTATATCCATATTGAATTTTAATTATTACAAAACAAAAATTATTTTTTATATTTTGTCACTTTTTCTCAATGGTCTTTTATTGCATTGAATCAGCGTATAATTTATTAGTCTTGTTGTTGTGATCGACGTATCGGTAGACATAAGAGTGCAAAAAATAGAAATATAAAATGCAAAAAACAAGTAAAAAAACATTCAAAATGTCTCCTAGAAGAGATTAGCATCTTAAAAAAAAGAGACAAAAATAAAAAAGAAATAAGTATGTAAATAAATAAAGATTTAAAAATAAAAAAAGTAAACACATTATATACTAATTAGAGAAAGAAAAAAAAACGATTATGAGATTAAAATGTGTGTTGAAAACGATAGAGCAAAATATACGATCAGATAAGAAAGAGTTACCTAAAAAGAGAAAAAAATTAGAAAAAACAGAAATGATCAATGATGACAATGCAAAAAAAACAAAATTTACAATCACCAGACAAACAAATAATCAGAAAGAAAACCAATATACGATTAGCTAAGAAAGAGTTACCTAAAAAGAAAAATAAATTATTAGAAAAAATTAAAATTGTCAATGATGACAATGGAAAAAAAAATTACAATCACTAGACCAACAAATAATCAAAAAGAAAATCAAAAAAAATATTTAAAATTTTTGTTTTAGCGATTATCATGCTTTAATTATGTCTAGCATAAGAATATAAATTTATAAAATTAGTTTTATGGATTGTGTCGTGTTATTATGTATTTTTTATTGATATTTTATTGAAACAAAATTTCCAAAATTTATTTTATTAAAGCTGTGTTATTAAAAAAGCGTTGAACACAATAGTATTTATTAAGAAACTTTTTTAATAGGCTCTGCTTTAACGCCAAAGTCCCAGTAGACAAGCGAATTTTTTATGAAACACGTGCGTCAATACCTCTTATAAAACGTGTTCTGTAAGCTATTTTTATCAAACTTGTGTTTATTTATAAATTTATAAAAAAAAATATTTTTAAGCTCTGCGGAATTTTGTTGACAAGGGTTGATAACAGCAGTAAGTCATTTTGTTTTTAATTTAATTCAAATTAATTGTTTGACATAATTTGTTTAATTTTTACCAAAAAATATAGACAATAATAGATAAGAACAAAATTTATTCATTTACGAGAGTATGGTTGCGCACCCTCTGGGTGCTTACCCTACTCTTTTGAGTAGAGGGCAACGTGTATGAACCTAGAGGGGATGCCTTCGGCAACCAAAGAACAAACACATAGAGAGAAACCAAGATTATATTTACTTTTTTCTTTTTTATTTAAACGCCTTGAAATTAAAGCAAGCATATTATTTATTATTATTCAAAAATTTTATTTCTTTTTTCTATCCTCTTCTTTTAAATTTTTTTTTTTTTAATTAAACAAACATATTTTTTTTACTATTAAGATTATTATTTTTAATTTTTTTTCCATTTAATTATTTTTTTTTATATATTTTTCCATTTGTAATATATTATTATTTAATCCTTTGTCTGCTTATTCTACTCTCTCATATCGAAGGTTGCCTGAGGCAACATTTATAAACCTATATAATAAACCAAACATCTCTTTTCAAAACACTATTATTTCAAAGTGAGAATTTAATTTCTTTAAAAAAATAATAATTATGATTTATAAAGAAACAATGACGACATTGGCATTTGACAGTCATGTACATCAACTTTTAAAACAAAAACATTGAAAATCAAAGTTCCCTTAGCAAACAAAGTTTTGCAGCTTTGCGTTTAAGACACTTTGTCTTCTAATTTAAACCTGTGAATCTCTTTTCAAAACACTTTTATTTCAAAGTGATAATTTAATTTCCTTAAAAAAAATAATAATTATGATTTATAAAGAAACAATGACGACATTGGCATTTGACAGTCATGTACATCAACTTTTAAAACAAAAACACTGAAAAGCAAAGTTCCCTTAGCAAACAAAGTTTTGCAGCTTTGCGTTTAAGACACTTTGTCTTCTAATTTAAACCAGTGAATCTCTTTTCAAAACACTTTTATTTCAAAGTGATAATCTAATTTCTTTAAAAAAAATAATAATTATGATTTATAAAGAAACAATGTGACATTGACATTTGACAGTCATGTACATCAACTTTTAAAACAAAAACCCTGAAAATCAAAGTTCCCTTAGCAAACAAAATTTTGCAGCTTTGCGTTTAAAACACTTTGTCTTCTAATTTAAACCAGTGAATCTCTTTTCAAAACACTTTTATTTTAAAGTGATAATTTAATTTCTTTAAAAAAAAATAATAATTATGATTGTTAAAGAAACAATGACAACATTGGCATTTGACAGTCATGTACATCAACTTTTAAAACAAAAACATTGAAAATCAAAGTTCCCTTAGCAAACAAAGTTTTGCAGCTTTGCGTTTAAGACACTTTGTCTTCTAATTTAAACCAGTGAATCTCTTTTCAAAACACTTTTATTTTAAAGTGATAATTTAATTTTTTTAAAAAAATAATAATTATGATTTATAAAGAAACAATGACGACATTGACATTTGACAGTCATGTATATCAACTTTATAAACAAAAACATGGAATAGCAAAGTTCCCTTAGCAAACAAAGTTTTGCAGCTTTGCGCTTAAGACACTTTTTTTTTTAATTTAAACCAGTGAATCTCTTTTCAAAACACTTTTATTTTAAAGTGATAATCTAATTTCTTTAAAAAAAATAATAATTATGATTTATAAAGAAACAATGACGACATTGACATTTGACAGTCATGTACATCAACTTTTAAAACAAAAACATTGAAAATCAAAGTTCCCTTAGCAAACAAAGTTTTGCAGCATTGCGTTTAAAACACTTTGTCTTCTAATTTAAACCAATGAATCTCTTTTCAAAACACTTTTATTTCAAAATGATAATTTAATTTCTTTAAAAAAAATAATAATTATGAGTTATAAAGAAACAATGATGACATTGGCATTTGACAGTCATGTACATCATCTTTTAAAACAAAAACATTGAAAAGCAAAGTTCCCTTAGCAAACAAAGTTTTGCAGCTTTGCGTTTAAGACACTTTGTTTTCTAATTTTTTCAAAGTGACAATTTAATTTCTTTAAAAAAAAAAAATTATGATTTATAAAGAAACAATGACGACATTGGCATTTGACAGTCATGTACATCAACTTTTTAAACAAAAACATTGAAAAGCAAAGTTCTCTTAGCAAACAAAATTTTGCAGCTTTGCGTTTAAGACACTTTGTCTTCTAATTTAAACCAGTGAATCTCTTTTCAAAACACTTTTATTTCAAAATGATAATTTAATTTCTTTAAAAAAAATAATAATTATGAGTTATAAAGAAACAATGATGACATTGGCATTTGACAGTCATGTACATCAACTTTTTAAACAAAAACATTGAAAAGCAAAGTTCCCTTAGCAAACAAAGTTTTGCAGCTTTGCGTTTAACACACTTTGTCTTCTAATTTAAACCAGTGATCTCTTTTCAAAACACTTTTATTTTAAAGTGATAATTTAATTTCTTTAAAAAAAATAATAATTATGATTTTTAGAGAAACAATGACGACATTGGCATTTGACAGTCATGTACATCAACTTTTAAAACAAAAACATTGAAAATCAAAGTTCCCTTAGCAAACAAAGTTTTGCAGCTTTGCGTTTAAAACACTTTGTCTTCTAATTTAAACCAATGAATCTCTTTTCAAAACACTTTTATTTCAAAGTGATAATTTAATTTCTTTAAAAAAAATAATAATTATGATTTATAAAGAAACAATGACGACATTGGCATTTGACAGTCATGTACATCAACTTTTTAAACAAAAACATTGAAAAACAAAGTTTCCTTAGCTAACAAAGCTTTGCAGCTTTGCGTTTAAGACACTTTGTCTTCTAAATTAAACCAGTAAATCTCTTTTCAAAACACTTTTATTTCAAGGTGATAATTTAATTTCTTTAAGAAAAATAATAATTATGATTTATAAAGAAACAATGACGACATTGGCATTTGACAGTCATGTACATCAACTTTTAAAACAAAAACATTGAAAAGCATTCGTGCTTTTATAGATATAGTATATATTTTATAAAGGTTTTTCATCTACAAAAGACTCCAAATTGATAACATTATTAAAGATTCAAATTGGAAAAATAGACATTAAAGACGTTTGATACACTTACAATATTTGTATAGCTGCGGTAACATAAATTTCAACCAGCAAAGTTGTATAAGAAAAGTTTTATAAGTTTTTGACATAAAATTGATACAAATTTTTTGATAATAAAAACGGTATTTCATCAGATTATTCCTAAATCAGTTAATAAATATATTAGCATCTATAGATAATAATTAAATATTTTTTTATTTGATAAATTTTTAATTGTTGAAGAAACAAAAGCCAAAAACATTTTCGTCAATAATAAAAATTCAATTTAAAATTTTTATTATACAAATTTTAATCTGAAAATTTTATAAATTTATAGTATTAACTTTTGAAAATAATATGTCTAGTTTTCTCTGGATACGTTTTTTAAGTGTTTTTAATACAATTTAATAAACAAATTACATCTCACGGCTGTCTGACATAAAGACAAGAAGCTTTATCACCAAATAATGAGGGGGCCAGAACTGTTTGCGCAAAAAACGCTTACGATTCAATGACGTAAGAATATTCTATTGATGCAAATTAAAAATTCGGCATGTAATTTGATTAATAATTATATTGAAATACTTGATCAAAAAATCAGACTGAAAATCTAGCAGTTTACCAGCTGCATGTAATTATTAGACTTAAACATTGTGACGTCACACACGCTTAGATTTGATTGACGATACTACTTCCCAAAAATTGTATTTGGACTTTTTACCGGCAAAATCAAAGCAGCAGTATAAATTTGCGTAAAAAAAAAATTAGATAAAAAAAATTTCTCAAAAACTAAATTTAATTTGTGTAGTCGTATAAAAAATAGTGTTCCTAACGCGTTCAAAAGTGCAAATACCATGCTTGTGTTATAGATTATATCGTGCTTTGCTACGCTCTGCACTCGTAATTTACCTAACACTTACACAATATTTGCTACTTTTGACACTTAATAACTACTTTTAATAGGATTTCATTATACTCATTTGACTAGAGAAAATAATACTTTACCTGCCTAGTCAGGTAAAGTTCCTAATAATTTTTCTGTAGAATTATTAAATTTTTTTTTTGAGAGAGTAAGTAATTTAACACAGTTATAATTGTGTCGCAAATATTTTTTTTAAGTTAACTCATTAACTTAAGACTTACATTTTCATACTTTAAAATTTATATTCTCATAGCCGGGTAGGTGAAAATGAGAAAATACATATAGTGGCAATTTACTTTGCACAAAATTAAAATCAAATGTGACTGCTGTCATTCTGGTCGTTTAAATTTAATTTTAAATTTAAATTTATACATCACGACAGATTTACTCTGGTAAGTGGTATTCGGGAAAATATTGTATGCAACACGACAGCAAGAAACTTACCTGGCCTTGGCTCGCAATTTTCAGGCTCGTTCAATAAAGTGCCACTTTGCAGTCTTGTTACATAATTAGATATTAATTTGGATTTGGTATACATTTTCAATAAAATTAAAATGTATTTAGTTATGAAAATTATTTGTTGAAGAAAATTTCTTTGTGCAAAATCTTAATTTGATGTGAAAACTAATTTTTTTAATGAATTCTATATGAATATGAACTACGTCTCAAGGTAAATGAACAAATATTTGGAATTTATTGACGCCTAACATATTCTGAGCAGCAAAGCGTATTTTAAAACCTTTGCGCTTTCATTTAGCGAGCGATGATAAAATAGGAACATGTAAAAGCAAAAATTACCAACCTCTAATTTTGTTTTTACGCTTATTTTTGCATTCGCCAAAGATTTTTCATTGCTGTAACAAAACCAATATGTCCTATTTGCCATCTTTAATTGAGAAAAACAAAAAAAAACATTTCGAGCGTTTGAAGCATGACCTGCATCAGTTTAAGATTTATTGAGCGTCAATGCAAAGCACGATTGTAATTAAATTTTTACGAGATGTTTTACTGCATTATAATTGCCATTTTATAGCGGCAAATAAAAAGAAACAAAAACGTGGCTGGAAAGTTTATGAATGAAAAAGAGAAAAAAGTTGGCTGGGAAAAAATTGAAATTGGTTTCATAGTATATTTTAAGAGGGAAATTGTAAGTTATACTTGTTGATTTTCCGACATTTGTAATATTCGCATTTAGTGGGTTTTCTCCGTTGCAAAGCAAGTAGACATTTTCATTTATAAAAAGAATGAAAAGTAGAACAGCAAACGTACAAATCGCAATTGTAGCCTTATTTAAACGCGGTTTTGTTTTCTTTCATTTTGAAATGGTGTTTCTATTTCCACAATTGACTTGAACGTTTATAAATAACGGGCTGAAATTACTTTTTTTTTGTTATTTACTACATTGTCCTACAGTTTATTTATTTAAACAATTATTATACTTGCACATCTTGTGACTACCAAGAAAAGCACAATTTTTGCTACAGTTACAGATGAAGATACATTATTTTATGGTTTTTGCACCAGTTTTTAACAAAAGCGACAAAAAAAAATAATTTTTTACTAACATTTGCTAAATGCTTTTTAAATTCCCTAGCAGAATATATTACTTTTCTAGTTTTATTTATTTAAAACTTATCAGGTAGATGTAAAATCATTGTTTGAGATAAAGTTTTCTATCATGACAAGTAGTGCATATTATGGTGTTATCTAGATAAATAAATTTTATCTTAAAAAAAATTATTTTTGTTGAAAGCAAAAAAATGTTGCGGATTTGCTCTCCTAACATTAATATTGTTTGAACTTGTTTTTGAAGATTAGGTAATTGGCAATTTTTATTACCAATTTTTTTTTAAAAGATTATAAACGCTTTGTTTTTTATTGTTGTTTATTTTCAATTAGCTGCTCTTTTTTACAAAAAAAAACGCTAATAAATGTAAAGTTTTAGTATACTTATTTGTGTTTGCTTAAAAATAATCAAGTAGAAAATTAGCTGCTAAATATAATAAGTACTAGCTGACCCGGCGAACTTCGTACCGCCTTAGCGTAAATTTGATGCACTACTCTATTTTGTATAGCTGACCTATCTTATGTATGCGTACCTATTCAATTTGAACTGGAATCTATAATCTCCTCTATATAAAAATGAATACCTATTTCCCTGGTCTCGTCATACCTGAGAAGGACTTTACTAATTTGATTAAATAAAAAACAAAATATATATTTTCATAATAGTGTTTATTCTGTAGGGTTCAATAATTTCACTTATATTTCTACAAATCGCTATTGAACAAAAGTAAGCACTGAGCTCAATATCACGCGCGCTCTAGAAAGCAACTAATAGCCTCTATACCCTTCACTGCTTCTCTCTATTCTAATGCTTTTTGATAAACTATATTTTTAGTTTTATGTTCTGGCGCATAAATAAATAGTGTTGATTGTTTTCCGACACGGGAACAGGCGACATATAATTGGTCATGTGAAAAACATGGATTTTCTAGGTTGATGCCACATACACTTAGCGACTGCCCTTGCGATTTATTTATTGACATTGCAAATGCAAACCGCACTGGAAACTGTATTCAAAAAAATCCGTCAATTTCGTTTGGGTTTCTGTTTTTGTAGTTTGAATGTTTTTCTCTAACTCATAAATTTTGTCGAATATTGTCGACAAACAGGACGGTACACAGGCACACGTGTCCATTTGGTAAAAATGCGATACAACATTATTTAGTTCCACGAAATAGAATAGGTACAATATTGACGAGAATACAAAAACAATGGTAGGAAGTTCCACGAAAGTTAAGAATGAGTCAGAAAATAGCACATGTTAAATTTGTAAATAAAGCTCGCCTGTCGCTTATAGAGGTATAGATAAGTAGCAGTCTCACTTACGAGGACTATGAGGGAAAAACGACTCTCTCTTACAGAGGTTTCTGTTTCTCGCTAATAGAGGTTTTGGGAGCTTAAAATGACGGGGCCTGGCTATTACTCTCACTTATAGAGTTTTCTCACTTATCCAGTTCTCACTTATCCAGGTTTGACTGTATATAGAATAGATAATTATAATAATGTGCAAAATAGTATTTTATAGAACTAGTTTTATAAGGGTTAGCTTGGCGCACAAGTAGGAAACGAGCCGCAGGCACGACAACATGAAACACGGGCTCTAATATTCTCTAAGAAACGAGCTTATTAGGCTACTTTTTGTTCAAATTTACAATTTTTTTTTTAATTTTATATGAAAAAAAAAAGTTTTGAGAAATTTTGTTGCAAGTGGTTGGTAACAACAACAAGTCATTTGATTTAAAATTCAAATAAAAGTTTTGATTTGACATAATTTCTCTCATTTTTAACAAAAAGTCAATACCATAAGAAGAACAGAACTCACGTGCTTCACCCAAAATTCAAGAACTAACCGAAACAACAACTAAAAATTTATTACTTGGAAACCTAACAATCCTGAATGTAGCGAGGTTTGGTAGCAAACAAATTTTTGCATGTCTGCTTGCAGCTACTTTGAACCTTTAAGCTACTTTTCAAAATACTCTCGGCTTAAAATAAATTTGTATTTTTTTTATAGATATAACAAAAATAATTTGTAAGTAAAAAATTCAAAATCAGTGATAATGACATTGACATGTGACGAAATTATTTTTGAGCAGCTTTGTTTGAAGCCACTTTGTTTCTAATTTGAATCACAGCCAGCTTTCAAAATAATTTTGATTTAAAATAATTCGAGTTTTTTTTTAAGGATATAACTGTAATAATCCGTATGTAAAAAAATTATGACATTGACGTAATTATTTTTTGACAGCCATGTATACCAACACTAGCTTCTAAAAATTAAAATTATATTTTAGAGAGCGAGTGCTTTGATAAGTATCTATAAAAGACTTTGAATTAAAAACATTAATAAGCTTATTAAAGACTCAAATATTTCTTGCACAATTTTGACTGTGCTTTACGAGCAACAGGCTTTTGAATGAATAAAATGGTAAAAGAAATTTCCGCTTCTTTTTAAAGCATTTCCGACCATGTTTGTGTCTGTCAGAGATATCTTTAAATTTTTTGCGCATTTGTTGCACTTTACACCGGTTTATCAGATTTGTTAAAGTATTGAAGTCTTTTATGATGAGCTATCCCGGCGCATCCACCATTTTTTGAGAATCAAGTTTCATTGTGAAAATATAATTTAAGAAGAGTTTTATTAATTTTTTTATTATGAAAAAGTATGTAAATAAATTTTAAAAATTCTTATCAAGGGCTCACAATAGACTACTGTAATCAATCATGCCAAAAATTGTCAATTTATTTTTACTGAAACATTGTGTTCCGGAAAACATCGTTTTCAGATGTTTTCGGAAAACACACAAAAAAACATATTTTTTTAAAAAAATAAGAAAATTATTTATACAATAGTTATTTACATAAAAGTCAGGAAAATTTCACATTACTGAAGAGGAGCAAAATTGAAATACGAGGCACTTTGTGCCGAGTCGAGTCGAGTAAGAGATTTTACTGACGTGTTTTGTATTAAATTTTTCCGGAAATCCTAAAAAAAGACGAAATTTACAAATTTTAGAATTTTTTTTGACAAATTCCTCAAAAATCAAGTTTGTCAATTTTGTTGGCAACTATAGTTACTAGAGTATCTTTTTTATTTTGCGTCTTGTAAAGTTTTTACAGTACTAGTCCGGAAAATTCAATTTTCCTGCGCGTAAATAAGCAGGAAAATGTTGTTTCCAAGACGATTTCCGGAAAAGTTATTTTCCTTCGTTATTATAATATTACAAGACCAAAATTGACATTTTTCGACACGAGTTTGGGAGCAGTAGTTTGGGAGCAGGGTCCGTAAATTGAGGTCTTCAATTGCGAGTCTTAACAAAACAGTTTTTGGACGTGTAATACATAAAATGTGTTCTGCCGACAGTTTTAACTTTCTGTTAATTAACTTAAATTAAATGTTAAATGTTTTGGTTTTTGGTTTTTCAAATTAAACATATAAATCCACTTACCACAGTAGCTTTATAGCTTGTAGTTTTCTACAAGAGGAAGACAGTTACTTTTCGATCTGTTGTGTGATAACAATATAAGTCATTTTGTTACACGGCGTCTATCCTAATTTAAAGCTATAATTTAAAAATAATAACAATAATGACTTTGTCCCTTATATCACTTTATTTGTTTATCTAGCTTACAATCTATAGTTTGCAAATATATATATATACTATATATTTATATATATATATATATATATACTATAGTACCGGTTTTTCAAGTAGTGCATGCTAAAGCATGACTTTGATAAACTGTTAGTACAAATATGCCCTTAATGCTCACTATACACAATGCATGAAAGGTTCGAACTACCATCTCACCTACTATGTACGATGTCACATTCGTACATATAGGAGAGATCAAGCTTGTGGAAGTGTACTGGTTTCTGCAATACCCTGGCCTGATGAGTTTCAATGAGAACGAAACAGCGCTGTAGTCAGGTTTGCATAAGGCATTACACTTTCACGAAATGCTAAGTGATATAACCTTTCATGCTTTACATATGTATATATATATATATATATATAATATATATATAATATATATATATATAATATATATATGTTAATCTTCAGGTTTCCGCGGGTGCTTGATGAAAATTCTTTGGGTTTCCGGGTATTCATCCGCCTGGAATTCTTGGTTACAATTTCTTGACGACGTGTAGCGAAGAATACCCGAAAACCCAAAGAATTTTCATATATATATATATATATATATATACCCTTCATCTAATCAATTTTTTTTTCGCCTTTATTCACTAGGTCTTCTAACTCTCGTTCTGTCTCTCCCAGGTCCTAACAATTATTCAAATGTTCTAATAACTCTCTTTCTTCTCAGCAGATTATACACAATTGCATTTCTTCTTCCAACTACATACTATTTATTTTCATTCGCTTCACTTCTATACCGGAACTTTGCAATGATTCTGGTATGACATTCATCTGTTTTCTCCATGCCTTTCTTAAATATAGCAATTTTTGTTTTGTAAATGGTAACTTCAAAAGTTTTTTTTTATATATTTCTTTATACACCTTATTTTTCCCTACATACGTCTCACATTTTTTGCTATAACTGCCGTTTTATTTTCATACGCTAAGGGTCAACGTTCATATTATTTCTTTTTTTTTCACCACATTCCTCACTTGCGCTCTCTCTTACTCTTTATCTATATCCCTTATGTATAAAGCAAACAGTGTTTAATTTGAACACCCTTGTCTTAATTTCTTTGTTGTAAAAAACATTTACTTATTTTCTCACCCATTTGCACCCTGTTCTTTGTCTCTTCATATAATTAATCTAAACTCTTTATTAATTCTTGATCTATTTTTCTTGTTCTCATGTAATCGCAAAACTTTTTTTTTATTTGTTTTTTTTTTAGTTGTTTGCTTGCTACATGCTACAAAATGTGCACAATGTTCATCGTTTTCCTGCTTCCCTTGAACCCTATTTGTAAGCCTGGTGGCAACTTTTTTCTCCACACTCCTATTTCAACCTCTCCTGAGAAACCATATTGTAGCTCTTACATGCCTTATGCATTAATGTTATCCTCCTAAAGTTTTCAATTTTTTTTATTTAACCAAATTTTGGTTTTGAATGCTGGAGTTGCGTTTTTCTTGAAAACATTTTGGATTATGGTTCAAAATGCTAAAAGGATTATTTGGACGTGACTAAAACTCAAAACTAATAAACGCTATTAAATTTTACCGACGCTGACAAAAACAACAAAAAATGATCAAAAAATAATATTTAAAAGTTTTTGCTTTATAAATATAAATAGCTTTACCATAAAAGTTATACCTCTAAAAGAAGGTTTATATGTTGATAAAAAATCAAAATGGTTTTGTAAACTATAAATTGTTTTCATTTTTTGACATTAGATAGACAAATAGCTCTTTATGTCTGTTGCATTAAAATGTTTTATAAGATTAAAAATAAAACAAAATGTTTATAATTTGGTTTGGCGGACCCCTAAACCTGAAACTGAAACCAAAAACTAAGATAGTTTGCGCAAAAGCATTTAGAGATGTAAAAAAGCTATTTCTTGCTCAAACTTCAAACAAAATAGTTTAATAGTTATTTACATAAAAGTCAGGAAAATTTCACATTACTGAAGAGGAGCTAAATTGAAATACGAGGCACTTTGTGTCGAGTATTTTAAAGCTCCGAGTCAAGTAAGAGATTTTACTGACACGTGTTCTGTATTAAATTTTTCCGGAAATCGTAAAAAAAGTCGAAATTTACAAATTTTTGAATTTTTTTACAAATTCTACAAAAATCAAGTTTGTCAATTTTGTTGGCAACTATAGTTACTAGAGTATCTTTTTTATTTTGCGTCTTGTAAAGTTTTTACAGTACTAGTCCAGGAAACCCAATTTTCCTGCGCGTAAATAAGCAGGAAAATGTTGTCTCCAAGACGATTTCCGGAAAAAATTGTTACCTGAGAAACAATAGAGATAATGGTTAAAAAAGTAAAAAACAAAGTTGGGATTTTTGTAGGAAAATTAGCTAGTCAATCGCATGCAATTTTAAAAGCTACAACACTTTGTCCTTACGAAAAGAAAATTTCTTTTTTTGCATCCATAATAGTTGTTCATAATTAAATTAAACAATTATAATGGTTCACTTACGTTTTTTCGGTTCCATACCTCATTTTCAATGCAATGTTTTCCTGATGCTTCGTTTTGTTTAAGTTTTTCAATATGATTTTTTACATTTTGCTTAGTGGTTCTAGATCTTTTTTACTTTTTTTTCCACCTTTATAACCTTCTAAAGATATTTTAATTTTAAAATCTCGGTTAAGCTTTACTTTTTTTTATTAACGCATTTTTATACTTTTATTCCTGTTTCAATGTGTTTGATTCTTTTTACTTTTTTTTTTGTTTTTTTTTAGTATACATTTTTTAATCATTTTTTGCGTTTTTATTAGTTTTTTCGCTCTTTTGTTACACTTTGATAATAGTTTTTGGCTTTTTTATCTTATTATTATTTTTGTTCTACAATTTAATTTCTTTTTATATTTTTACTTTTTTATTTAGTCACTGTTCCTATGTGGTTTTTTAGAACAATTATTTTAAGTGGCAGACACACAGCTTTAATGTAATAACTACGAGTAGTTGTTTGATTGTTACTTGAGTGCTATTTAAAATTTTAGCTTTAATTAAGTGTTTTTAATGCTACATTTAATTAATGAGGTTTTATGTTATAATTAAAATCTTTTTTTAGGCGAAGATCATCGAGATAGACCTCCTCGCCACTTCCACGAAGACCACGACACCCGCCGTGCCAGCTCGAGGGGTATTATCCCCCGAGCCAAAATAAAGACTGTAAAAATGACTTTCGTCATCGTATTCGGTAAGTAAGCCTTTTCTCATCAACCTCAAATTCAATCCCTTGTGTAATCACCGTCCGACCTGCACAACCTAACAGCCCTTTAACTTTCTCGCACCTCCCTCGAGAGCTAGAAATTTAACCGATTTTCCTGTCTATGCCCGTCGACCGTAGGCAATATCAACCCTTATAACATTGATTTTATTTTTTGTCTATTTTTTGTCTCTGATTTTGTTTTTTTAGTGTTCGTGCTGTGCTGGAGTCCCTACATTGTATTTGATTTGCTTCAAGTATATGGCCACATTCCGAAAACGCAGACAAATATTGCTATAGCCACATTAATTCAAAGTCTAGCCCCGCTGAATTCGGCTGCCAATCCCGTAATATATTGCCTGTTTTCTACGCACTTGTGTAGGAATTTACGGTAAGTAAGCGTTACGGGAAACCCCAGAATTCGTCTTTTTTATTACTGTTAAATTGAGTGAGAGCTTTCCAGTGGCGGAGTCGAGCTCTCAGAAACTTATCTAGCTATAATTGAGCCGCTCAACAGATATAGCAATTTGCCTATAAGAATCCTGGGACTTTGGAAGTAGTTTTTTTATTCGTCAAGATAAAATAAAGCTATAACGTCGTGTGACCAATTTAATTGGCATTCTTTTTGCCAATTTCAAATTATTAATTTTTATCTTTATCGCTTTGATTATTTATTAGCAGCGTTGTTCTTCTATGTTGCAATGTAAATTACTCTTTGGCGCAGAATCTCGCTGCATACCAAATTTCAGTCTATTACTTACTATATCTGTTTAGAGGCTCAACTATAAACCATTACACAATAGAAACTAATAATTTTGTTTTTTTGCATTGTCACTTAGGTGCTTTTTTGCATATTTATTTAAAATTGCTTATAAATTTATTTTTTTTTGTAAAAATCCATAATTGGTTTTTCAATGCATTTGTATTATAACGAGGAATAGCTGGAAAAACTTATAGCACTTTTATTATAAAGTGTTTGGTTCTGGTAGATATAGTGCTACAAACCAAATAACACCAAGCAAAAATCACAAGCTTATTACCCTATATAAAAGTAATTTTTTCAGATAATTTATGGCGGTCATGTTCAAGATTATAGCTGTTCAAGTCGGCTAAGATTCTCATTCGTCCGCGCGACCAATTGTTGTTTTGTTTGGACAGCTTTAATCTTCGGTGAGGAACCGAACAATACAGTCATAATTTATTATCAATTACTTTGAAAAGTTAACAGCTTTATATAGACTATTAGGTTTGTAAAATTTTTACTACCTTTTAGTTGGTTTGTCGCACAGTATATGGGGTGAATATAATAAGTAATAGCATCTTTGCACAACTTGTCTGGGTGCCCCAAATATTGCGTCAAAGTCATTAATGAAAAGTCATCAAAAACTATTTTACAGTTGAGTTAGTATAGAATAAACAAGTAAATAAAGAAAACTCTTTTGAAAATAATTATCTCTTATTAAAACAAACTATTCCTAAATTGTATTTTTAAAAAGTCAAAAATGTGATTGTTTGAAACAGGAAGTAATTATAATATTAAATAAATGCTTAACTTATCTTAAATGTGAATAGGTCTCAACAAATTTCTTTTCCTGCAAGTTTGTGAAAGAGATAAGTGTTTTGCAAATTTTGACTAATGTTTAACATTGTTTCATAATTACAATGTTTTTCTAATATTATAAAAAAACATATTACCGAATTTTGACTAGATAAAACCTGTAAAACATGCTTAAATTTATTTATCCGTCAGAAAAAAATTAATGACTTTTAAGATATTTTTTATTTAATTATAGCTAAAAACACTTTTAATCACTACAGCCTTTCAATTAAAAAAAAAACAAGATTTAAAACTGTTTAGTTGTTTTGTAACTACAGGGCGAGAGACAGCCACACAAATTACACCTCAGCCTTTTAATAAAAAAAAAAGATTAAAAACTGTTTAGTTGTTTTGTACCTACAGGGCGACAGACAGCCACACAAATTACAAACAGTTTTTTCTTAAATAGAGGTTAGAAAAAAACCAAGTTGTGTTTTTGGTGTTTACTAAAAAACAAGTTTTTAAATAAAAAATTGGTAATAAGCGTAAATAAGTCTCAGTTATATTAATTATAATATTTGCTAATTATTAAATCTAAAAATATAGTTTTTTTTTTTATTTTTGGATTTAATGTATTGAAAATCTTTTAATCAATTTTCAAAACACGTTTTTATAGAGTTTTATCTAGACGTGACTTGACTTAAGTTAAGCAAATAGTATAATTCTCACTAAACTTTATACTTACTATTATTCAATACAGACTTTTTATGAACAATATGTTATAAACTCTTAGACTATATCTGTACTATCAAATTTATGAAAACGAGTACAACAAAAAGTCGTATTTACGTGAACTTTTAAACATTTTTATAATGTTTAACTGGCTACTAATGTCTAATATGTCAAGTAGACAACCTAACATAGTCTGTGATGATTGGTACTATTATTTGCAGGCAATAACTTTAATTGTCATAATGTCAGACGTTTATATTTGACATTTTTATATAGCTCCGTCTACTTCAACAAAATTTTGCTGTATTTATGAAATGCAAAACACTATTTATTTGTTTTGTGTTGCTGTTATAATGCTTCTATTAATATTTTAATTTTGTTTATGTTTCTATATGTATTCAAAATAAAATAATATATTAAATTTGAATTACCCATATTGTGGTTTAAGACGACATTTATCAAAAGCTTTTTATTATGAGGATAAATGACTATAAAAAAGCTATGCTTTCACATTTCAATGCAAAAAGTTACTAAATCGGCTTCATGAAAAATAATTTTTTAAAAAAGTTATAGAAATTTCTAGTCTCAAAACCAAGTTATGTATCTCATTAGCGCATTTAGTCTAAATTGCATATCTAAGATATGTATTATTCTATATTTAATTTGATCAAAGCAAATTGATTTTATTACTATTTGTGTAAAATGTTTTTGCACATAATGTTTTGTCTTTTTTTATTTATAGCTATGTATGTTGAGCGGTTGAACTATATATAGTATGATTTTTTTAATTATTTTTATTCATCACAGTTAATACTTGTTATTTAAGTTGTATGTCTAATATATCTACAGCACTAATTTAGATGAAAATTATGAAGATGAGGCACAGTTTGAAATAAAATAATTAAGATTAAATTAAAATTTTCAAACAAAAGTCGTTTGTTCTTTGGAATATTTGTTTCAAAGAGAAAATATTTATTTCGTAAAACTACAAGACGACAAACAAATTCGAATATTTTTTGGTACCTAAAAAGCGTCCGACAGATAAATTATTAATTTTAAAAGCATTTGTAGGTTTGACAAAAACTTAACCAAATGGAAGATTTTTGAAAATCCAGACAATTTTAATTGTACTTTTATACAATTACATAAAATTAAATTAATTATTTTGAATACTCAACCATCTATAGAGCAAACATTGAAGAATAATGGTCATCATCTACGCCACTGCATTGAATAGGTTTGTGGCTTTTAAGTAAATTCGCAATGAAAATTTTCTTTGCTTTCAGTCAGTCGACTTTAGAACTAATTAAATTATATCAAATTGAAAGCTGTACAACGTTTTGTTAATTAAATAACAGCATCTATAGATTATAAATGGAAAAAACTTTTTGAAATGCTTCGAAATTAATTAAAATATTATTATTTTGTTATTTTCTTGCCCCAAGCTCAGCTTTGTAAAATATGGTACTAATTGGCGTCATTGCTCAACCGTTTTCTTTTTTTTTTCAAAACAATAAAGCTACTGTGTTGTTTCAAATTACAGGGACATAAAGAAATTGTTAACAAAAATGTTTCATAAATTAATATTTGTTCTACTTTTAATTTATAATACCCTTATTATCTTTATACTTAAGAACCGTATAGAAAGACACTTTATTCACTAATAATAATTTTTATTATTCCACTTGTGGAACAATAAATAAAGTATTAATATTAAACAGAAATTATTTTGCAATATAATAATTTTTTCAAACAAAACTCTTATAATGTAATTTTCTGCTACCGTGGAGGTTTTCCATCCATTATGTTGCAAAATCAGCGCTTTTATTTGCTAAAAAAAGTTGTGCTAAAGCATTTCTTGGAATTAGTTAGAAAACCTTTTTATTTTATTTCTGTTGTTGCATAATAATACTTAATATATTCTCTAATGTAAATTTCCTGGGTTTTGACATATTCAAAAAAAGCATTTTTAGAGTAAGTGTTGATGTCAATAGGTTGAACGACACAGTTTGAGAATTTTTTTGAACATGAAAACATATTTTTTAGCAAATAAACTAAGCCGTTTGGTAGAATGACAAATTATTATGCCTGCCAAGGTATTTGCAATTATAAAAAAAAATCAAAATAACGTGTTGTACAACATAGAATTTTAAATAAGTCAGTTTGACATATTTGAAACATTGACATTAGAGTGATCCATAAAACAAAAAAACAATTTTTAAAAGGTTGTACTAAAACAGGTAAGTTTAGATTGTTTTAAGAGTTTTTGCCAAACGACCAATCAAAAAAAAAATGTTTTTCAAAAAATATTATTGTCACAAAATATTTTTTTCTATGGTCAGCTCTAAAACTGGCTAATCCAAGCTCACTGTCAATGCAAAAATTTAGCTATTCACATTTTTTTTCTTTGTAACTATTCAATTATAAATATTCTTTTAATTATTTTATTTAACTTTATATCAATAAATTATTTTAATCAAATATTTAATTTAACACAAAAATTTAAACATCGCAACCACGTTAACAATATTTTAGTAAAATAATCATGTGGTTTTATTTTACTTTACACATTGTTATTGCCTTGGCTACCTGATTATTTTTGTAAGGCGGAACTGTCAAATATTATTGCCAATTAGATGACCGCGCATCCACCATCACGCCAGGGAGTAACAATTTTATCATTTTAAATTGCACCATAGAAAAAATTTTGTATGTATTTTAAATACCCGAATACCAAAAAGAGCCTTTTTGGTATTCGGTTGCTTTTTTGAGTCTCGCTGGTGTTTGGCACAAAATGCGAATTTTTATTCCAAAATGGCTTTCTTTACACACAAAGTACAAGAATAACTATTAAGAGTCACTCTAATATTTTAAGAATTTGTGAAATTGTCAAAAAATTATTACTCTAATATTGTAAGAATTTGTAAAATTATCAAAAAATTATTTTTTATGTTTTTTAACTTGTTTCTCTCATTATTTAATCTTTGTTTTACAAGAAAAATAACAAAAACTTTGGAAATCTCACGTCAAAATTTTAATATTTAAAGGTCGCTTCAAATTTTTTTAAGCTTTAAAGTTAAACTTTCTGGCACGCATAACGCATAACTAGATAATTTAACTAGCGACATTTATTAAAAGCTATTCTGCATCAAACATTTTTTGAAAAAAAAGATTGTTTACGTTTTTATGCAAATAGTTTATACTCTAAATGAGGTCAGTGTTGATATAATTCAAAACAAAAGTAATTTTGTTGATTTTACAACCAAGTTATCACGTTAGCGTCTTTTGTCTCAAATGTATATCAATGAGAGTATAAGCCATTTGCATAAGAACATGTGTAATAATTTTTTTTTAAATGTTTGATGCAAAATAGCTTTTCAAAGATGTCGCTAGCTTTACCTTATTTATTCAAATCTAAATTTGTTGTAATCCGTTGCGACTTGCTGGTGAGTTCCAATATGAACAAGACATGTCCAAGTTTACAAATGAATAAATTTGCATTGGTCTTTTTTAGATAACTTAATAAACAATTTTGCCCAAAAATGATTGATATCTTTTAGTTTTCTTGTTTGTTTTTTATTTTTACTTTTTCTTTTTTTCTAATCAGGTATTAAAAAAGGGTAAGATCTTATTTATCACATATTTTAAGTTGTAGTTGATAAAACCTAAATTTTGAGGACATGTTTAAATAAATAAACAGTCAGTCAACTTTATATTATTTTAATTAATTTTATTAAAGACTAAATATTCATAATTAGGACATAACAAAGAAATTTTATTATGAATTGTTATATAATTATAAAAAAATCAAGTTATCGCTATTATAACATCAGGACAAGCTTACTGAAGCAAGACGAGTGGCTAAATTGATATTGAAGGAAAATGACAATTTAAGACTGATATTAGAAAATATTTTGTCTGTTCCATTTATATTGGTGAAAAAGCCTTTGTTTATAACCGTTTTTGTTTTACAAAAATTGAAGTACCTAACAGCTTTTATTGATAGAGCTTTGTTTTGTCAATGCCATCATTTATTTTCTGTGCTTACTGTAGTAGATCCAGCTTTTCTATCTTGTCATGTATTTTAAAGCTATTTGGTTTTTGCTTATATTTTATAAAAGTCTACTCTTTCTATGTTACTATAAAAAACTTGCTATTTACACAAAGAAAAATTCGTATGAGACTGATTTTATCTAAAAGAACAGACGCAAACCGATTACCTAAAGCAAACTACCCTTTACAACATAATACCATGTCAATTTTTCCCTCTAAACCTACACAGACGTCCAAAATTTATGTCGGTTTCGGCAATAAAACACTAATACCCTTCTTAACGCAAATTACCCTTTACAGCTAAACGTTGTGACTAACATTCAACAGACATCTTACACGCATTTTCTCTTATTCTTGTATAGATGCTGTTCATTATTAAAACATTTAAACTTCGATCCGTGCAGAAAGTTACCACCTTTCACTTGGATCTCCAACTGCCTCTCGTTGTGCTTCCCAGGAATTCCAGGAGCCGGAGGATGTCTCGGATATGGGAACGGGGATTCGACCGGGACTGTCACCACATCACTCACCCATTCATCCAGAAGGTCCGGCTCGGCGGCGTCCTTAAGGCACACAATTAGGCTGCAACCGGCACTCAATAACAGTCATAAGGTTGCCATTTCTGTTGTCTAGTCATTCGTTATCAAAGCTGTATATTTCACCGATGTACAGGCATGTGCAAAATAAATCAAACCAAAATGTTTAAACTTCAGAAGGTAAGTGTTTTGTAACTTGCTCAATACTGGTTGCAAATCCCTTAGTTATAGCTCTTCATCAACAGTTGTTCCATCTCAACTGATTGATAACGTAATTTATTTCACAATGATATTCTTATCAATTTTAATCAATCAATTATTTTATGTATAGTGCAGCTTGGTTACAGAATATTGATATTTTTTGTATTTTGTTTATTTTCTGCTTGATCAGTTAAAGGTCAGTTTACGATTGTGTTTATTATGTCAGCGGTTTTTAATAACTCAACTTAGAGTAAAATTTTACTTACGATCAAATTGACCATTAACTAAATATTTCAACCATTTAAGTTTTGATAAATCTTATTGTATTATTTAATTACAGTAATTGTAAATTAAAGTTCAAAAATTAACATTAGAAACAATTCGTTATTACGATTGGTTTCCATTGGTACTGACTACTTTATTTTGCTTTGATATTTTTGAGAAAATGGTACCAAAAATTAAAATAGACGTTTGTTGACAGCAAACCTGTCAGTTTTTATTTTTTTTTTTTTTGAGAAACAGAGTAGAGTTAGTTTATAAAGCAAAACAACAGGTTTAAATAAAATTCTCAAAATTTTAACACAAATAATGTAATAGCGATATTTTTCTGACATTTTAATTAATGAATATATAACTTCCAAAACATCTTTCTTAGATACCACATTTGTTATTGTTGAAAAGTTTTAATGCATTATAAAAATTACTAAAGTTACTTAATTTGGTAACTTTAAAAAAACCTTAAAGTTATTGTTTATGCTAAACTAGGTATATAAAAAAAATTGACAATGTTATTGTACTGTTGCGGCTTGGTCTGTATGCTCTTAAGTTTTGCCATACGTGCTCAATCAGATTTAAGTCGGCATTTCTTGTTGACCACGCAACATTTTTTATTTTGACTTCAGTAAAAAAAACTTATCCACAATTTTACTAATATGGCACTATTGTGTAAAACCAATGAATAATTACCAATAAAATTCAAACAACAGCGCAACCTAAACTGCTTCTTTTGTATTTTTCTTCAGACAACGTCATTTTTGACCCTGTGTAGGCGTCCTCAATACTATGCTTTTTATATCATAAGAAATTTTCTATTAAATAGTAACTTCTTACATACCTTTGCTGCCTTAGACTACTATTGCAGCACCGAGGAAATCTTTTGACCGTTTTTCTTTATACTCTATTATCTTTGTCAGATAAACAAAAACAAAGTCTCGATTTATTTTTGAAAAAAATTCCACATAGTTTGTAAAATTAAGTAGTAGTGATTATTTTTACAAACAAATCTATAACGTTTTACACAATGTTTTTTGATAAAATCCAGCTCTGTTGCTGGTTAGTCAATAGTTATGGTATTTATTTATTTTTTTTTAACGTTTTTTGTTTTTTTTCTTCCACACTAGAAGCTGTTTTCAAATCGGCCGCAATGCAAAAATCTGTAACTTTGTATTAAACAAATAATTAAGCCAAGGTAATGAAGCCAAACAAATTGTAGACTTAAAGTGTTTTTTATTCATTAGCTTTCGTCAGTAAAACTTATTGATAGTTAGAGATTACAGCTGAATAAATCAATCTTGTTTAAAAGTTATTCAAATCACTAGTCCAGAAAATGATATTTTGCAGGTGTGAGTAGTATTGCAAAGCAGGGACGTTAAGCTAAGACGTAGCAACACAAGCACTTGCTAAACATTTTTTAAACGTGTTATCCATACAATTTTTTATGTCAACAAATTTAATTCGTTTTTAAAATTAAAGATTTTTACATGCCACACTTAAACTAAAAAACAATTGACATTATGTGATTACCTCTGCATAAAGATAAACCGAAAAATTTTTAACTCACAGATTTTATCTGTTTATTTATGCAATGCCTTGTTCAGATTACCCTTTTATGCCAAAGCTGTCAGCTCGTTGACGTTTAGAATATTAAGAATCAATGCTGCTACTCCACTTCTAGTGAACTTTTAACAAACGTCACTTTTGTAAGTACTAGGCCAGGAAATTGCTATTTCCGGCCGATTTTGAATCCTGCGAAACGGTTGATAATGACTAGCGGCATGAAAACAAATTGTAGACTACAAGTGTTTTTTACTCGTTAGCTTTCGTCAGTGAAACTTATTAGTTGAAGTTCACAGCTGAATAAGTCAATCTTGTTTAAAATACATTTGCTATGAAGATGAGTAGTGTATATAAAAATTTTAGAATAATTAGAATAAATAATTCAGCTTTATTCCAAAAACCAGACAAGTCAAAAAGAATAATTAGTTTTGAAAAATTTAAAAAAACATAAGTTTTTTCTGAAATATATAAAATTAGTACCTGTTGAATTAAGTTGGCCAAAACAAAAATTTAAAAACTGTCAAAAAGTTGGCAGCTATAACAATATGATACACCTACACAACTCAAAAATTAAAATGCTGCTCAAACTGAGAAGATTTTATAGAAAAACTTTCAATTTTAATATCAACTTTTCTATAACTTTAAAATTATTATTGTCGCACTTTTATCTAACCTAGCATTTTGTTTTCTTTTGGACACACCAGAATGTCAAACATTAAAAGCACTAAACAATGTTGCCTGTTAAATATTTTCCTAAAAATGCAGTGTTACTAATTTTATAATTTTGTTACAATTTAGTTTGTATGCATAAATTTGTAACTAATCTAGAAATCTAAATTTTTTAAATTGTAGTGTGACACGGTTTAACGAAAACTTTTTATAAGTACATATCGGGTGTTTATTTATTGTTTTAATAAAAACAAGTTGTAGTTTAAAATTGCTGCAAGTAAGTGAGCAGACCTTCCAAGTGTCAAGCACCTGTTATTAACGACACAATCAGTCGTAATTGTTGTTTATTTCATTATTTTACTTTTTTTTGAAAAAGGTGTAACCAGATTATTGAATAATCACCTAAACTAATAAAATGTATAATACGATGTTTATATAATTCCATATGGTTCTAAGAAAAAAATCTTTATTATCAACTCTAGAGAAAAAGTTTTTGTTTGAATTTGTTAGTCATTACATTTGAAAGATAGTGACACCTATCGTAACATTAATGAACATTAAAGTTGAAAACCTGAGCTTTCACGTTTTAATGTCAAAATGTTATATATTACAGTCTACAGCTGTGTTAAGACTTAATTGTTATGTCTTACTGGTGAATGATAATAAACACAAAACATGTTTGAGGCTGGAAATATTTGTTTTGAAAGATGTAGCGGACTTAGCTAAAAAATGAGATTTTTGGTATAAATAAAACATTTTTCAAAATATGTTTTTAGCAATAATAATAATTTAATTATTGTCTTTCAGATAATGAATTTACTTAATATTTGCTATTGTTTATGTATAATAGACACTATCAATGAAATTTCTATACCACCTTCTGCACTATACATATTTTTTTTGGAGAAAACGTTTCTGTTTTACTTTGCACATGTATGTATACGATGAAGAAAATGTGAAGGAAAGGAGCTGGGGAAGCCCCCGGACTCTGTTACCGGAAAGTATTATGCTGTATACGGAGTTATGATGTGAAGTAATCGGGGCTCTATTTTTTGGCTTAGGGAAAGGCTTTTATAGGTTTACAAAGGGAAGTTGTGCTAAATTGTTTTGTGATTGATGGGATTTTAAGCTACAGATTATTTTCAGATTTTTTAGTTATGGAAATACACTTTGTAGATCGTAAATAGAGCGTAATATTGAATGAATTTGAAACTTTTTTCAAAACCGTTTTGTATTTATGATTGATAAAACTTAAGATAATAACAATAAAAAATTTTTTTCTATATAAACTACAGAAAACGGCGACAATCAATTTTGTTTTGTTGTTTTTTGACAAAATTAATTCATTATTACGCTCTCAACATGAAGATATTTTGCAATTAACAATTCCTATGCCCTGATTTCGTATTATAACTATAACATAATTTATTTATTATATAATAATAAACGAACCTTGACAATAGAAAATGTAACAATAAATTTATTGTAGTTATAGTTTGACCATAAAGTTTTAAAAACGTCCGACAATTTTTATTTTCTGTAAATACTTCTACAAATGTAAATACTTTATACAGGGTGTCAAATATTAAATGCACTTTTTTAACAAATGGGTTTGTCTAGCTCCAGCATTAAGTGTTTGTAGCCCAAAACATTCTTATACTGCCACTCTATGTACATTTTGTTTAATTGAACCTAAAAAAATGTATGATAAGTACCTATATTTAAACCTCAATGAAATTGTTGTTGACTCTTTTATAAATGAATTGTATTATAATTTATGTTATGTTTTCTAATTAGAACCTGTAGATGACGTAAACTTGTTTAAATGATACAAATAGTTAAGATTGTAATGTAGTTAGACTTTTTGTAATATTTCTTATGCTCAACAAACAAGAAAATATATTTTATATGTAATATATATTCAGTGTATTATATGTACAATAAACATTCTACAAAACTGTTTACTGTTATTTATACTCAAAAACATATAAGAGACTTGGCAGCGCAGTGAATCTCGTAAACAGAAAAAAAAAACAAACAGGTAAAGTTGCAATCTAAACAAAAATCAAATAGTGAAAACAAGCAGCCAAAAAACACTGTGAGGTTGTACACAATTAATAAGTGTATTACGCAAAAGGATACTTTTCTATTCTGGAATAGAAAATCCCGACAAGGTAAGTACTAAATACTTATTTTTAGGGATCTGCTTTGTACAATAACCGAACCATTCTCTGGTTTTCTTTGTTCAGAAAACATTAGAGACTCAACAAGGGCTTAGCCTCTACTTCTTAAAATTATCTAAATCTTTACTAACATTTATAGTCTGGGGCTGGACTAAAGCTCTCTCCTAGATGTCCAGCCTTTTATAAAAAAAATCTTTGATCAGTCTCTGACCTCAAACAGATATTAACACTTATAGAAAACTTGATATGTATAAACAATTTAGATAAAAATAAAAATCGAAACCAATTTATTTATAGCAAAATATCTATAGACTTACACAAGTTACAATGTTTTTAGCTTTTATCAGTAAAACTTAATAGACTACAATCAATTCAACAGTAATTAACTTAATTAATTATTTCTTTATTTTTAAATAAATCGTTTGACTATGCTACCTGATAGCCATAATCTAACAGTAAGATAGAAGACATAACGACATCTGTCAGTTTAACAAATCATGTCAAGCAAAAATAAAAACATGTAAATTGCTTAACATGTTCATATGTTTTTTGTTCTAAATAAATTTGTTTTGGCTATACTTTGTAATTATTTCTATTTGTAATTTTTAACGCATAGTTAACTCAATCGGTACAAGACCATTCTGAAGCGATTGTTTTATTTCCACTTGATTACTTATATACGTGGTTAGTATTCGACTGCGCTGATGATCTGGTCGGACCCAGTCATTATCTGAGCCCGATTCGTGACCGAGTTAGTCAGTAAACAAATTATGATGAGTAATGTCAACCACATTACTCATTATTTTACAACAATCCGGTGTCTGTTGTAAAACCGTAATATACTCCAGCCGCATATGTCTTGGATTAACTATACTAAAGTATGTCTACTGATGCAGAGTGCTCTTTTTTAAAACTAAAAACATTCTAAGATTACAAAATTCTAAAAGTCTTTTGTTAAAGGCAACTTAGCAAAGGTCAAAAGCTAATTTACAAAAATAGCAAGCCCTAATACAGATTAGTTCTTTAATAATTAAATTTTACAAAAAGCTAAGAAGTATTTTTTCATATATGTATCCAATTATGTATTTAAAAAAAGTTTTTTAAATTTTGACGTCATAGTCGGCCATGCCTATGAGTTTGTGTGAACAGACCATGAATTAAAACAATTGCTTTAAATGTCAAAATAATTACTAAACTTTTTATTTTTTAATTTAAAATGATATTCTCACAAAGGAAAATTTTTGGGGTGGAATCTTATTTTTGTAACGACCACCGAGTTGATGGTGACTTATTGGGCTATTTTTTTAACTGCTGTAGCAGATTTGACTGCTGCAGCAGACAATTTCACAGCTATTTTTTGCACAGTCTTATGACGATGAAATTGTGGACAGATACTTTCAGACGGTGCCACCTCACATACCATTCACGAGACCTTAAATATGATATAAAAATGTTATATGACTGTCAAGTTATCGAGTTAGTCAGTAAACAAATTATGATGAGTAATGACAACCACATTACTCATTAATTTAAAACAGTCCGATGTCTGTTGTTAAACCGTAATATACTCCAGCCGCATATGTCTTGGATTAACTATACTAAAGTATGTCTACTGATAGATTGCTCTTTTTTGAAACTAAACATTCTAAGATTACAAAATTCTAAATCTATCTTATTTAAAAATTAAAAAAGTAAGATAAATTGGCTGTGATCAAGTATACTGCGTTAAAGTCACATTTTTCAACAATTTTAGTAACTTTTACGTCAATGTCAACAAAAAAATACTCTCTAAAATTCAAACTTTTGAGAAATTTTTTTTTATGTTTAAAAGTAATTTTTAATTCTAAGGTTGGTTAAAGTTGATGTTAACAGTTGACGTATTATCTGTCAATTGTTGATTCAGAAATGCTTTGCGCAATAATAATTAAATATTGCAAAACTAAAAACATCTTCTCGTTATCAAAAATGTAACGAATTGCAAATGTTATAAGAAATTTGCTGCACTACCTAGATTGAAAAAGTTGTAAAATTATTAAAAACTAATTTGAGTGTTTTACGTAGGGAGACATGTATAAAACTGAAATGTAACTCTCGAGTTTACGTTTTTATAAAAAAAAAACGGTGTCTTTTGTTAAAGGTAACTTAGCAAAAGTCAAAAACTAATTCACAAAAATAACAAGTTTTAATACAGATTAATTCTTTCACGATTAAATTTTACAAAAAGCTAAGAAGTATTTATTCATATTTGTATCCAATTATATAAAAAAAGTTTTTTAAATTTTGGCGTCATAGTCGGCCATGTCTATGAGTTTGTGTGAACGGACCATGAATTACAAACAATTGCTTCAAATGTCAAAATAGTTACTAAATTTTTTAATGTTTTAATTTAAAATGATATTCTTACAAATAAAAATTTTTGTGGTGGAATCTTATTTTTGTGACTTATTGGGCTATGTCTTTAAATAGCCCAATGTTTGACTGCTGCAAGATACCGAGAGGAAACTTTACATTTGTTTCATGACGATGAAATTGTAGACAGATACTTTCAGACGGTGCCACTCCACATACCACTTATGATACCTTAAATATGATACAAAAATGTTCTGATCAGCCATAACTTACCCTTAAAGCATTCTGCAACCGCATTCCATGTGACTTTTTTTTGTGACTCTATTTAAAGAGCTCAATTTTTCAGCAACGCTTAAGTAACGTCGAAGAGTTGTGCGTCAGGTCAGTAACGCAATTGTTCAAAAAGTCTGCCAATGCCTTAAAGTCTAAATGCTGTTACAAGTGCTTTTAATTTAATTTCATTAACGTGTTGTGTTGATCTATCAATTTATTGAATTAAAATTCATGGCAAGCTTTAACGTCACATTTTTAAAAAAAATACTCATTATAATTTTGTGACGTCAGAATTTTATTCTAAAATCACAAACACTTTAATACTTTATGATTTTACAATGATTATAAGTAAAATTTAATAATTAGTATATTAAAAAGCTAGTTTTATTTATAATGGTGGCTTACACGTGCGCTGATATTTCTTTTATTTTTAACAAAAAACAAAAAAGTATTGCAAAAACAACAGAAATTATTTACCTCAACCAAAACTCAAAAATTAGCCTAGACAACGACGAAAAATTTATTACCTGATAAATCTAAAGTAGCCTAACAATCCTGAATGTAGCAAGATCCTTTTAGCAAAAAAAATTTTTGCAGCTCTGCTTGAAGCCACTTTGTCTTCAATTTCGAGCACTAAACTATTTTTAAAATACTCTTGAGTTAAAATGAATACATTTTTTTTCAAAGGTATAACAGTTGTAATCCGTAAGTAAAAAAAATATTGGTTTAAAAATTTAAAAATATTTATAATTGCCATTATAGATATCTACCATGTGACTATAAATACATAAAGCAAAAAACACAGTGGTAAGACTGAGTCAGTTGGTAGAAGCCTGTCAGTTGTCAATCGTCTTTATTTAGGTTATCTCACAAAGTAAAGTGAAGACATGTTTGACAATTATTTTAAATTTTTATGTCATGTGTCATATTAAACGTGTCATGATAACGATGTTGCCAACTAAAAAATGCAAATATCTTACCAACGAAAGAAAATAAGTTTCAAGCTTTAAAAGTCACCCCGTATAAAAACTGGAAATTGAAAACATTAACAAACTACTAAATACTCAAATTTGAAGATATTATTTAATAAATTATTAATATAGTTACGATATTCTTTGTTTTTCACCAGAAATTACAGTCTTTAACCTAAGCAATTTGTGAGAACCTAAAAACAAATATTTTTAAATCTAGAAAGTAATTTAGTATTGACATTCATTGACACCCTTTGGTTGTTTATAAACTAACAACACATCTTTTTTTTTAATTTTATAGTTTTAGACTGGATTTACGATTTAAACTTTAGTGTTAAATTGTATACTATAGTTTATTACCCAAAATAACTAAACAAATTAAAAATTTAGATCAAACCGGCTTAAATAGGATTACTTAATTATTATTATTTATTTAATTGACTGAAATTGTTTATAAACTTTTATTTAATTATATTGAAAGCAATGTTTTAAACTTTTAATTTCTCACTTATTTTTATAATCAATTAATAAAATATATGTCAAAAAAAAAGATTAATAAGAATAACTTTAAAACCACTGGTCAGATCTTAATCAAATTTGAATGTGATAAAAAAAAAGCACCAGCTTCCTAATAAAAAAAGAATGATTAAAATCAATTTATCTAAAAAAAAGATATAAGACAACACACATTCAAAAAAATACAGTTGAATTGAGAACTTCCTTCATTTTTTTTTTAAGTCGGTTAATAAACAATTTTTATTATACCGGATGCGTCCAAAGGGCGGCAACAGGTCAATATTACCTAGGAAAAGAGTTTGCAAAAAAAAAGTTGCTTGGTTACAAATTACAAATTTTTTGGTAATTAAACTATTCTTTATCTTTTCACTTCTTTGCGGGGGTGAGGGTGACTTTGGAATTTTCAAAAACAGCCCTTACTTTTTTCGACGAATTCAAATTTTAGAAAAAAAAACAATGTTTTCTTTTAGAAGATTTTTTATCCAAAACTGTATTAAGCATTAAATTCCAAATTTTTATCAACGATTAGCTTAGTGTCAAAAAAAAGAAAAAGGGCAGTTTGAACATCTAGCAACTCAATGAGAAAAACTAGTTTGTGGGAAAAAAGTTTGGAGTAGCTAAATACTGAGAGAGTGGCGGATCTTGAGGTCCTTACTTCTTATTGCTTCATCAGTATACCAAAAAAAAAATTTGGAGTTAATAACATTTAAAATATTAAAAATTAAACGATTAAAAATAATTAATTAAAAATTCTAGATAAAAAAACTCTTGAAAAGCATCATTCGTCTTAAACTTATTCTCGGAAAAAAATCGTCATTCATGCATAACAACGTTAACAGAAGATCAGAATTACGGATAAGCCAGACTTCGGATAAAAAAATGTTCAAGACCAAAAATTGATATTTGTTCTCGAACAATTTGAATCCGTCGATAAAATAAAATAAAATAATAAAAATAAAATAATATCAATAAATTCAACAAAAACAGGGGTTGGTATTTAAAATTTTAAAATTACTCTCACTCCCTGCATAAAAGTGAGGAATAGTTTAACTACCAAAAAATTTGTAACTTGTAACAAAGTAACTTTTTAAAAAAAAATTTTTTGGAAAAATAACTTTTGACGCACTTTGTATTTATTCTCGATCTGAAACTATTAAAATTTTAAAACAATGTGGTTACGTAAAAGTATACAATTTAGGTTGATAGATATTTTCCGCAAAATTAGATGACATAACTTTTGTCACTAAAAATAATACTAGACAGCGTTGCCAGTTGAGTTTTGCGCATTGTTGCCGGCTGGGTGATCTTAATTTCTTATAGAAGGCTGTAAACAGTAACTGATGTATGCAACTTGCAATACATATTTGATTACGTCACAAAATCAATGAATGATAAACGTCAAAGTGACAGTTACGCATGTCTGTGAGTATGTCTCAAGAATCAGCAAATGGGGCATTCCTCAAATCGTAATAACTTTCCCTATCTCTTTTAATAGTGCCCTGGTAAATAAAAAATGCAAAACATCTACCAAAACTTCTAAAACCATCCAAATAAAAGAATCATCGCAGACAATAATATAAAAATTAAGAACAAGGTACAGAGTACAGATCCTAATCTTGTATTGTCATGCATGAATCACTCCTTGTTTATTTATATTTGAGACGTAATCACCCTTTCTTGTTTTTGTTTTTATCCAAAAAAAATAAGTTTTACAATAAAATGATAAAATGTGAAGTTTTTTTACTTTAAAGAGTGAATCTTTGGCCATAAAATCAATATTCCTGTATTGCAGGCTACAATGGAAATACAAACAATAGTTGATCTAGACAACAAGCACAAATTGATGCAGGAAACCCACAAAATGAGACCTCAAATAAGCCAAGATCTGCAGACTATGACGTCTAGTACAATTTCCATGAGCTCAAGTTTGGCATCCCCTGGCGATTCCGGGGTCCAAATGCTGGACAGCGAAAGTAGCGAGGACACCTCAGTGATGTCTGTAAGCTGTAATTTCGAGGAAATGATTGAGAAGAAAGACGCCAAAAGGGAGTGGAAGACACTACGAAAAGAACATGACAATAAACTTGCGGAAAATAATCAAAATTTTAATCTATCGAAATCCGTTCCCAGTTACTTCGACAAGTTTGAGCACTCCCAGAATCTCGAAAAGTACAAGAAAGAAGCGTTAAATAAAAGCTTGAGTGATGAAGTCTTCGAAATGGAGCACCCGATTAAATTACATGAAAAGTCTTCAACAGAAACCGACCTCATGAATATCTCCCTCAACAGCTACGAGCTTCTTGACTACACTTTACAAAACAAACACATCGAAACCAATGACCAAATGCATGTCAGCTTATCCGAAGAAGTTAACGAAAACCTAAAAATTAACCTTGCTTCAACCGAACCTATTGTGGAAGATGTACCAATTGTTGAGAAGCCAGAAGAGCAAATTGTCTTTCGACGGCAAAGGAAGAAAAAGTCAAAATCTGATACTCCCAAGAAGAGAGTATCTTTCCATGAAGATATTCTCAACAGCACGAAGATTGATGATATTCATATCAACCATGGATTTATCACTCACGAACCGGATGTGTCTTTGAGTTTTTTCCAAAGAGGGTTTGTCCGGAAACCGGATGTTGTCAAAGGAAGATATAGCTGGGCTGCGGAGGGTAAGATCAAATTATATCAATGCTTGTATAGTAGCTGACAAACTCAGAAATATGATTTGTTATTTTGATCTAAAATCACTTGAACGAACACCTGCGGTGATCTCATACTGTTATGTATTGTTTAGAGGCGGTTTTTTTGTTATTGAAATATGCGATTATTGTAAATGACAAGTCATATATTGTTGATGCAAGGAATATACGGAATAGATACTTGTACACAGAGTGGACTAGTGCAACAGCACGCAGTCGAACACTGTTTACGAATATGCAATGTTTTATTGCTTGTTTGGAAAGATGCATAACGGCAACAAGCGGTGCCAAAACAAAACAATTGCCTCGGGGCAGAAACTTACGAATTAAGCCTACTAAACATACATTTTCAGCTATTCTAATTATGAATATATAGGGCCATCTTCAGTTAGTTACTAATAAGCTGAAGCCAAACGGTTTGTTTTTTATTATTTTACTTGATGGTAGACATTTTTTTTTGTGTAGATTTTTAGATTATAATTATAAACAAGCTAATTATGTGTAGTTAGTTAGATACCAAATACGTTAAAAAAATCACAAGTCAAAGCAAAATTATTTAGAATTAAGACTTACTAACTCTCGTCAGTGAGATTTATTCATCTTTTTTTATTGGTTTGAACAAGATTCCTATTAGATCAGACAAAAGGTGTAATGTTTTTTTTATTTTAAATTGATGCTGGAAGTATTTTTTCGTAGTTGCTTGGACATACAGTGCGCGTCAAAAGTATGGCATACATTCATAAAAATCAATTTTTTTTTTAAAGAAATTGTCTTACACATCAATTTTTGTTCATAAAAACACATATTTTTATGCCAAATTCTAAGCAATCAATTGTTTTACATACTTGATTTTTCTAATTGATTTTGCCCGTTAGAGAACTTATTATTCAATTCAACATTGTTTTTCTTTCAAAACTTTTTTTATGTAAGATAACAAAATTTTCATACTGTTGTTTAGACAATTAAAAGAGCTTTTAAAATCAAGAAAAATCTACAAAAATAGAGGGTTTTTATTAAAAAAAATATTGATGACGTCATAACTCTAATAAAACAAATGACTGCTTGGAATTTTATTTAGCATAAAAACATGTGTTTTTATAAATAAAAAAAAAGGGGTTGAAGATTTCTTTGAAAAAAATTTGTTCAATTTTTAATAAATTTATTCCATACTTTTGACGCGCACTGTATATATTGAATTTTATAGATTTTGATCTAAGGATTAATTATTACTGGTGGCTTATCACCAGTTAAAGAGACAATGATGGTCTTCTTGACCTCACTTTTTTTACGGGTTTTTCTTTTTCACTTGTTTAAAGTTATGAAATATACTATTTAAAATAATTTGCTATTAATTACTTTATTTATTTTATTAAATAAATAAACAACACGATGTTAACTGTTAACCTGAAAACAGCAAATCTTTGCAACCAGCAGTACGTACGTCAGATCCTTTGTTGGTTTATTTTGGATGTGTGCATGAAAAAATGGTGCCGTGGCTCATATCATACTTTGGAACTTTGAAACATTATTTTACATTTTTTTTAGTTACAACATATAAATATTAGAAGGATTTTTTTATCGCACCGTATAAGTCGGTTTACGTAAAATATTGACATCTTTGGTTTTCTACCAGAATCTCATAGCCTCCAACCTAAAAAAAAATATGGTAACCTGTCAACGAATATTCCTAAATCTAGAGAGTAATTTATTGTTGACATGCATATATTATATTCCAACGCAAACAAAATGGTTTAAAATATGCTATAGATAATTAGTTAGCACATGTTGTTGTTGTTGTTTTTGTAAAGCCTTCATACAATAGATAGGATAATATAAGTAGCCGAATCATATAAAAACGATGAGATTTGAGTTTTTTTAGAAAATCAAAGTTTAGAATTACACGATATATTACATTGTATATCTTTGATATACGTTTGAGACAAAAGACGCTAACGTGATAACTTAGTTGTCCAAGCAGCGATATAAACTTTTGTTTTAATTTGTATCTATCAACACTTAGCTACATCTTTTAGAGTACAAACTACATCAATAAACACGTAGAAAAAATTTCAAAATGTTTGATGCAAGGTAGCTTCTAAAAGATAATAAACTGTTAACATTGTTTTCTTAATGGACACTATTTTTTTTTGTAGAGATTTTTTTTCAACGATGTAGAATATTTTTTGAAAAAAATCTTTAAAACTCATAAAACCAGAACGATTTTCTTATTTATTTTTTTAACAAAAGGGCTTATAGCGAAGTTGCCATGGTAGAAATTGAACCAGAAAATAATAATTAACAACAATATAAACTTTATTGACGCCTAACTGACATTTATTGTTTTGGGCATTAAGTTGCAATTGTTTAAACTTTTCACTTTGTTCACCAAAAAAAGGAAAAGCAAATTTATTTTTTGTTTTTTTTTTCTAATAAAGGTAACTTGTCATATAACAAAATTCTACCAGAAGACAAAATTAACAAATATAGGTGTCTATTTAAAAAAGAAAGTTGTCGTTTGTTTGAAGTTGAATTATCTTATGTGTCTTTTTATGATTCAGATCATGTTTTGAATAATTGAATCGGATCATATGTCAGTAACTCAGCTATAGCTCAAAGTCTTTTTTTTTTATCAAACACCCGCTATAAATCGGACAAAGCTTTTTCAGCAGTTTGTTACATCCAGATTTTTCAATCCAGGCTTATTAAATCTTTCATATGTTTTTCGGATTTAAATGCTTTGGCATTCAATTTTGGTGTTTTTGGAGAGTAACAGTCTTTTATCTTTAAGATTTTGTTTAGAATTCTAGATTATCAAGTATTTGAATAGCTTACAGAGTTTAAATCTCCTGAGATCTGTTTACGATTTTCAAATTATTTTTGTTATTTCGAATGTTTTTTAGCTTTCATTTTTTTTTAGTTTTTTAAGTATTTTAATATGATTTAACGGCTACCATATTTAAGAATTATGCTGTTCAGGATTGATTCAGCACATTTTCATAGAAATATTTTTTTATTTTTAGGTGATGCACCCTACTATGAGAAGTATCAGAATAGAGAAATTAAATCGGATTTATACATTCAGCATAACACGCGATTTTCTTCAACTTCTTCAAGCTCCACAGGAAGCATTTCGAGTTCTATCGACGAAGACAGCGAAGAGAATAGTTCGAGAAAAGAACCAACACTCAAGCAACCAAAATCGAGTTGTCTAAAGAAAACAGCATCAAAAAAGTACATTGACACAAAGATTGTTCAGGAAGAAACTAGCAGAAAAAAACGTCCAGAGAGTGTGCTCGATTCGAATATTTTTGGCAGTTTGAAAAATATACTAACATTTTCCACTTCTGTGCCATTAGCTGAACGAGGTGTTCCCGAAGGTCAAGAAGATGTTATCTATTCAACATCGCATGAATCTAGTCGGCGTAGATCTTGTACAAATCTTACATTTAAAGGTTTTGAACCGATCGAAATTCAGCCAATAGCTCCCATCAAAACATTACCCACAATAAAGACAAATTTGAAACTCACAACGAGTGAAGGCTTTTATCCAAATTATCCTCCGGCTCATAATGTTCCAGCTAATGTAATTTTATGCGACAGCAATGTATATGAGCACACAGGTATCAGTTATAGCTACGAATATGACAAATTTCAAAAATCGTTTGAGCAGCAAAATAAACCGAAAAGCTCTACTGTCTACCAAATGATATTAAAAGAGTTCAATTTCTTTAAAAGGAAAGCTAAAGAACCGGAAAGAGAAGCAAAAGAAGAGTATGTTGTAATTCCACCACCTCCAGAGAAAAGTGATAGCATTGAAGAAGTACAAGAAGTAGAAATTAAAAGTCCAAAAAGTTCTGTTAGTAAATATGCCTCTTCTACTAAACTTGATTGGTCCGATAACGAAACCATTTCTGATATGAGTGAGAATATTAATAATAGTAGGCATTTAAACTCGCCCAAAAGAAAAGTTAGTAAAACAAATCATTACTCATTAAGTCCATTTAAAATACCACCGCCTGAAAAAATATCTGAATCGGATAAAGTTTTGAGTTTAAAACCCGCAACTTCTAAAACATCACTTATTAATAGATTTTTGCGAAATGTTACTTTGAAGAAAATGCTAGATGTTAAGGCACAAAATAAACAGAAAGATTGTACGAAGTATATGGGGCTATACGTAAAAGGGCACAAGTTTGAGTATTGCGGTAAAGATGAAATTGATGAAGCTTTAGAGAAAGAAATTATGAAAGGGAAAGATGAATATCAAAGAAATTTGGATAATAGTGTTGATAAGAAATTTGTTGTGCAGCTCAAAAAAGAAGTTTTTAGAAGTCGACTAGAGAGACTTATACGGGTAAGCTTTTTATTTGTTTATACAGGGCGTTTCAGAGCGCTAAAATAATAATTCATATTGGCGGCTATGAGCAGCGTAAGAGCAATTATTTGTAGAGTGGCAACTCAAATTTAAAGTGAAATGTTATTTAGCAGTGATTGGTAAACACCAACACAAACCTTTGCAGTCTTTTCCTAACTGTGTTTTTTCAATTGTACTTATTTTTGGTTGATTTTGAAAGACGTGCGTTTTTATCTATTCTATAGTGCAATTTTATAATTATTTGCAAACAAATATAAAAAAAAAATAATTTTTATTTAACAATATGGAGCGTTTTATATTTTACACTACCCGTTAGAGAGTATTTAAATAACGTTTTTAGAAACAGGTGAATCGGCAGAAGAACCCCTATTGAATAGCCAGCCAGATTTCCGGATTTGTCACCTCTAGATTTTTCTTCTGGGTCGCGTAAAGAAAAATGTATAAATAGAACGGCTACGTAATTTGAACGATTTGAAAGTACGGAAATACGCAGTGTACCTGTAGGAATGTTACAAAGTCAAAATAAATTTTAAATACCGATTAGGTCATCACTCGCCGGTCAATGGAGCTCAATTTGAACATTCTATTTAGTATTGATAGCCTTTTGTTACTCTAAAAGCTTTTTCTGTTCTTTTTTTTTCCTATTCTTATTAAAATGTAATCGTCTTGACATGGTCTTAATTTTGTTTTCTATTTAAATAAATAAAGAAAAGTTTGCTTGTTCAAAAATAATAAAAAATTTATATAAATACCATTGAAAAAACAAAGCTAGTTGTCATAGTAACAAAACAAGAGACAACACGTGTCTGGCAATACACCAAATAAGTTTTGTCTTAAACAATTTTCTATAAATCTTCAAATTAAAAAGTTACAGTCATTTTTTAATACTTTTGTTCTACCCTGTATATGTATATAACGGGTGTTTTTTTTAATTTGTCGCCATAGTTGGCCAGGCCTATGAGTTTGTGTAAACGGACCATAATTTTTAAAAAAATTGCTTCAAATGCCAAAATAATTGATAAATTTTTGTATTTTTGAATTTAAAATGGTTTTCTCACAAGAACAGAGATTTTTTATGGTGAAATCTTATTTTCATAACGGCCACCGAGTTGATGGTGAATGGCAATACTAAATTCCGCCAAAAATTTTAAAACATTCAACACTTTTTATCATCATGTAACCCATTGTATTCAACTCTTTCGTGAGACTGGCTTGTGTGATTGCAAAAAGGGTAGTAGTCTTCTTAAAAAAGAACAGAGGATGTTATCAAAAATATGAGCAAATAATGGAAGAGGCACTACGAACATCTCTACGTCGAGTTTTAATTATTAATCACCACTGACTACAAAATTTAAAAAAAGGATATTTACTTGTATTTTTCTGATAATTATCCTGCTCGTGTCTAATAGTGCCGTTGATTTATTAACATTTTTAATGCAAATATGTTAAGCTTAAGTTTCCTGACGAATGAGGCCTGGTTTTATTTAGACGGTTATGTGCAGTCACAAAGTGTGAATGTGGGGTTCAGAAAAACCTAATTATTTTGAAAAGGTTTTGCTGCACTCATTGTCTGCTGCAAGATACCGAGAAGAGACTTCACAGCCATTCTTTGCTTAACTTTATGACGATGAAATTGTGGACGGGTACTTCTAGCAAGACGGTGCCACTTTACATACCGCTTACAAGATCATGAATTTGATACAAGAATTTTATTTCGAGTTATCAGCCGAAATACAGCCATCACTTATCTTTCAAGATCCTGAGACTTTACTTCATGTGCTTTCTTTTTGTGGCCCTATTTGAAGAACTTGATTTTCTAGCAACGCTTAAATAACCGCGATGAGTTGCGTCAGGCAATATTTGCCAAAATTGATGAAATTAATAATAATCCTCTAATGTTGGGGAATGTCAGTAACACAATTGTTTTTTTCTTATTATAACACTACAAGTGCCATTAACCGAACCTTATTAACGTGTTGAATAATCGATTCATTAAATCAAAAGTGAGGTTAGATTAGGTTTGGATGTCAAATTAATAACTGTCACTTTGATTCGATGGTAAACGTACGGTCACCATCTTTGACGCCAAATTTAAAACAAAATGAAACCAAATAAAACGACACCTGTTACATATTACATAGCCGTTGAATGCTTATCATAAACAGGTTGTAGATGGAGATACACTATTTTGCTAGACAATTATACGTATACTATGTTTATTCTTCCAGCAAATATATTCTAATGTTTTTTTAAACTTTTTTTATTTAATTTTTCTTTTGTCTATAATTTTAATCAAGGTTTAAATTACCGGATGAGATATAAACTACAATTGACGATGTAACGCAGCGTTGCCGTTTCAAGGATGATTTTTAATCTTTCTGCAATAAAATTTGTTCTGTTTTTTGTTTTTCTCTTACTTTTTCTCACTCTGTGCGGGGAGTTTGGAATTTAAGTTTCGGCACAATGTATAATTAGGACTAAACTATCACATAATAAGCGTTAGATAAGTTTATTTTTTCTTTTAGAATAATTTGTGATGAAGTTTAATCAACTTAGGTTTAATGAAAACATCATACAAGTGTAGCGTTATAAGTTTTATTGTGACTTGAAGTAGTGGCGCAACAATACGACTAAAAATAATTGAAACATTTTTTTTATAATTGCTATTTGATTCTAACATTGATTATATTGTTTATTTCATTATCCTCTAGCTCTTTTAGCCTTCATCACACTAACATTCAGTTCAATACAGGTTCTTCCAATATCATGCATAACATCTAGTTTCAGGTTAGAAGTGCCTGCTGCTAAACCTAACTGACTTTTGTATTTTCCAATATTAATTTTTTTGTCAGGGGATCCACACACTTTTCTCTAAAAAGTAAAGAAATGTTACAATTATTGTTAATTATGTTCGTAGAAAAATGATTGTATATGTAAGAGTAAGAAAGAAGACTGCCTCTACTTTCTTACTCTTACTCATTGTATATAATGTAAGAGTAAGAAAGTAGAGCCAGTCTTCTTTCTTACTCTCACTCATTATTTTATTAAGTTATCTAATAGAATAAATTTTATTGATAAATTCTCTTAAACATGCAAAAGCAGTGATTAATTTTTCAACAAACAGTTAATTTTGTGCGTTTATAAATTATTTAGATCTACTCTTGCGATGGAATTTTGAGCGTATGTTGATTTTTTGATTATACGCAGAAACGTACGATATTATAGACTACTTTTAACCTTTGTTGGTAATCATACCATCAATGACAATAAAAATCTGTCAAAGGACAAATTACACAGCATGAGCAGATCTAAATAATTTATATGGGGTGTTTTGTAAATTTTGAGAGCTATGCCGGATAAAAATGTCAAATTATTTCCGGACTTGATTAAGATAACAGTTTTTAATCAGAAAATTCAGAGAAAAAAAAGCAAGGTTTAGGCATAGAGCCTGGAAAGTTAAGTTAGTATTATTAATAATTTAATTTGGCTTACTGCTGGAAGTGGACAAGTGGTTGGCATATCATACATCTTGGCAACATTACCAAGTTCAGGACTATTCAATTGCTCTACTGTCTTACAAAAGTCTATATCGCCGTCCATTCGCGGCAGTGGTGGTTTAGAAAATGAATAATTTCCCTATTAACAAAATTGTACATTTAAAGTGATACAAAAAATAATCCCAAACCTTAGCTGTTTTAAATCCTTTTACAATGTTTATACAACCCGACATCATCAAATTGCAATCTTTATCTATTTCAGCATTACCATTTTCAATTTGAATAACACTATTGGGTGCACAATTTTTTATTTCATTTACTTTTAGTGAATATCCATTCTAAAAAAAATACTTTTTTATGCTAAATAACTAAAATAATTACTAAGACTTACACATGCTGCTGCTTTATTGGTGAATATTGCAATCAAGAATGCCAGGCATAAATAATGTTTGATTTGAACAAACATTTTTGATTATTTGTTGGTTTTTTGCTGAGATCTGAATTATATATATACATATTGTAAAAAATAATGATAATGATGATTATCTAAGTCGTTAGTCGTAAATATATTTTGGTTCATTTAACAGCTGCTGATCAATATCAGGAACAATTATTATGTGAGCAATGCCAAACAAATAGGCGGTTTTTTTTGCAATGAAATAACACAAATTTAAAAAATTTAAATATGAAATATAACAATGATACGCATCATCACACAAAAAACATTTCTTTTTGAATTATGTAAACAAAAGGGAGGGCGATATTGTCAATAAAACAAAGATTTTAAAAAACAATTTCTAGGTAAATTTGTGTTTTGTTTCTATTAAAAACCTAATTTTTGTCTAAATCAATATCTATGTTTAGTTCAGTTAAGATAGACATTGAAATAGAAAAAATTAGGGGCTTTAATATTTTTTTAACGTTGAGGGGGGGTGTTAATATCAATTTTTGGGACAATTCCGCTGCCGCCATCTTGATTTAGAGTTCAATTTTTTTGTTTTTCTGAAATAACTTGTTAATTTACAAGTTTAGGGGTAAAATGGATTTATTCAAAGCTGTTGGAAATTCAATTTCCCTCAAGTTTGGTCACTATAATTTTTACGCTAAGATTTAATAATATTTAATATTTGCAGAGTTATACTATCAAGTTTATTATAAAATTTTCTGTCAATAAACTACATAATAAACAAAATATTTAAAAAATAAGAAAAAATCATCTTTGATTTGAGTATAAATCGGAAAATATTGATCGTGGAGAAAAAAATGCGAGAACCAAAGTTGAAGAAAATAAAATTCCATCCATTACGATTTTTTTCTATAAATACATATAAAGATAGTATAACTTTGCAAATATTGCTTCTATTGTAAAAATAATAATGATTAAACTTGTAGGCAAATAAATTTCCAACAACTTTGGATACCACTATTTTTGCTCTAAAGTGGTAAATTAACGAATTATTTCAGAAAGCGAAAAAATTGAGCTTTAAATTAAAATGGCGGCGGGATTGTCCCGAAAATCGAGATTTAGACCCCAAAGCCCCAACGTTTTAAAACAAAATTTAAATTTCTATTTGAGGCTATTTTTATATCTATCTCGACTAGACTAGTTATGATGTTCATAAGATGAGCGAGCAGTAAACAAATGTTACTAAAATTTGTAAGAAAATTATTTTATTTTGCAATTTAGTAATGCAACTGTGTCCATAATTGCAATGATATTAAATTTTGTATAGATTTTTTCTTGCTATTTCAGTCGAAAGTACGTGGTTTCGGCTGCGATTCCACGGCAGAAAGTGCAGTGCATGAAAGATACACTTTCTGCCGTGGAATCGCCGAAACCACGTACGTTCGACTGGAGTAGCAAGAAAACTAATATACACTACACAGGCAGAAATTTGAGAGACCTGAACTGCAGGATTATGGCGCGCAGTGCAGGAATCTCAACTTTCTGCCCTTGTAGTGTAATATACTATTAAAATTGTCTTTTTTGAATTCTATTGTGATACTGTGATAGTATCTGAAATACATACAAGGTGTCTCATATAAAAGTCCCTAGGCGGTTTATCTCAGTAGATAAGTGTTGTCTGAAAAAATCTTAAAACACGTCAATTTTGATTTTTGAGGGGAGCGTATGATGTGGGGGATTTTAACAATCAAGTGTCTTTTACTTGTTGAGGTTGGCCCCCCTCACAAAAAGTTTCAATGGCAACATGGGTCAAGTGGCGTCTCATTAAAATTCTGAAGGTGTTCTTTTGTGTACAAGTTAGTCACATTTTAAGTAAACAATAACTGTACTCAAAATAAATGAGTCGTGAGCGTAGAAATGCAGAGAAATACGGTTATTAGTTAATCCAACTGCATATTAGTAAAAACAAAAGCACAAAAGAGCATATTGTTATAGTTGGTATTTTAACTCTTTATAAATTACATTTATTGTTGGAATTGCCCCCTATTTATCTGTGGTTATTCGAATTGTAGCTCTTGTAAATTTTGTGGCTGCGGTGAATAAATTTTGGATTTAAGTTGTCTCTATAAAAAAAATTAGTGGTCTTAAATCAGGAGAACGAGCCGGCCGCTCAATTGCACAACGCCTCCTAATCCAACGTTCAGGAAACGGTTGAAACATCAGCAATATTTTATTGATATTGTTGCCATTTTCTAGTATGTTGGTAATCAATAAATCGATGTGATTTTCTAGAAGTGTAAGACACATTTTCGTCGGTTAAAGTTTCTTTTAACAACAGAGGTTCAACAATGTGATTTCCTGGGAACCGGCTCAGACATTTATTTTCAGCAGATATTGAGTATGCGTTTTTCAAAAACGCACATTATGTTTATTGACGTTGCAGTCTCAACTTTTAGAACGTCTTCCGCAAAATGTATTCTTCTATCGAGATCATCTTTGTTAAGTTCCTGAACTAATTGCATTTTGTATCTATGATATTTATGCTTTTTAAGAATTCTGTGAATAGTTGACTTGCTAATCTCTGTTTCTCTTCCCAAACTACATGCGGGATGTTGAGGATTTACAACCACCGACTCCAGAACTCTAATTTGGTTATTTTCAGTGGCAACAGTTGCTGCTCTATCATATTTTTCATTTTGGACGGATCTTGTGTTAAGACATTTTTTTACCAGTTTTGACACGTAAGCTCTTCTGGTACAATCCCTGGGTTTGGTATACAATATTATTAACTCAACTCCTTCTGCAATTATATACATGTTGGTCGAGACTGGATAATACTAATACTAATACCATCATCGAGAACCAACTATTTGAGAAGGGCTCCATTGTCACATATGTATCAAAATGCTGAACAGCAATATACTGATATATTTAACACATAATTTGTTGAGATCAATGCGTGTTTTACAGACTGTTGTGGTAGTTTTAACATCAATTTTAGCTTGTTTTATAGTTATATGCTTGGTAAATGTTTAGATTTTTTTTCTTACATACATTTAGCTTGTTCTTACTAATGTAACATTGTCCTGTAAGTGGAATTTCTGTTGGGCAATAAATTTATTATTATTATTATTAAACTGTGATAATTAGTGACAAAAGAAACAGGTAATTGAGAAAACCAAGATAACAATAAGCAGAAGCCGTGGTGGCATGATGTTTTGTGTTTTACCAGCAAAACGTAAAAAATAGCACAACTGATTGTTAGAATCCTCCACATCATACGTCCCCCTTGTCAACAAAATTGACCTGTTCAGAATTTTTTCTGACACAGTTATTTACTGAGATATTTTGCTTGGAGACTTGGATATGAGACAGCAACTTTAAAGCGACCTGATCGGATGTGGCACGATCCGACAAAAGCTCCAACTGCAAGTGTTCATTAAAGCGAGTTTGGAAGAAAATGACAAACTCTAAGCTATTTTAGCTATTATAATTAGCATGTTTTACCATGTTTTGCATTTTATATGGGAATATTTAATTAAAAGCTGTACACTAGTATAAAAACACTATATTTGTATTTTCAAAGAAGTTAAAGCTATTATTTTATTATAGGTGTTTCCTATCCGGAGCGCATATGCAACAAGCGGCGAAAGCCGACCTCTTTTGCTAATTCTTACTGATTCTACATTATATATCACCGGTCTCAAATCCGGAAATTCTCTGTGCAACCATTTTGTCCTTCCTTACACCGAACTCAATACAATTCTCATAGGTCCGAACTCTCAAACAATCCATCTATCAAACTACGACAAAGACATGCAGTGCATGATAACTACAGGATGTGCTAAAATCACAAGTGATCTTATAGGACAAGTGGAGATTGCTGTCAGGAAAGATATTAACAAGCCTCAATTGCCGGCTGTGAAGCACTTGAGTATGAGAGATATGGCTAATTTAAGAAAAGCTATATGTAAACAAACTGCTGTGGATAAAGAAGAGGAATACTACTATTATAGTATAGTAAATATCCAGGATTTTAATCCTGATATACCAGAAATTACACCTTTGGGACCCAACAAAGAAGGACCTTTGATGTTTAAAACTGCTGATACAGAGAGATGGGAAACAGCTTATTTTATTTTAAAGTAAGTACCTAGTTTCTAGTTCTACACTAATGAGAGTTTGTCGTAAAAAACAATATATTTGAACACGTATAAAACTAAGCGTATTGCCACCAATAATGTTAAAAATGAGCACCAATTACAACCATTCAAGATTAAGGGGATTTTCATTTTTTAAGCCGGGTTCTTGAAGAATATTTAAGTAGCAGGTTCATTTACAAACAGCAGCTTGGTTTCTATGTGCACATAAGTGTCTCGACAATCGTTTTATCAGTGCGTTCAGATCTACTCTTGTCATGGAATTTTGAACCTATGTTCAATTTTTGGTTATAATTTATGGCTCTCAACACGTGGTTGATTGAAATAAATCCTCTTTGAAGTATTTATTGTGTTTCTTCAAAGACAAATAATTATTAATTGTTGATTATTTTATTTATCGTTTTTGTGCGAGTGGTCTAAAAAGTTATTGACTCAACATAGATAGAAGCCTTTTTCTTCTAATTTAAAATTTATTACATAGTTTTCTTGTGATTCTACACACTTCTCTTCGGTGCTATTTTATCTTTAGCTCTCCTAACTAGAATTCAGCGCATCTTCCTTCTAATCAATTGTGTACAAAAATAGTTCTTTATTTGAGGAAAATCTGTGGTTTTTGGGCTCTTTTTAGCTTGAAGATCCAAAATTGCGTTGAGACTAGATCTAGTGAAGCAGCTCAAAACGTATTCTGGTTTTTTTTTGTCATGATGTAATTTTTTTTAAGCGCATATTTACGCTTTGTTAACTGCTATGGTAACTAGATTTTTCCACATGCAGCAACCTATCTGTCACTTTGACTCACTGGCGTGCTGTGAAATACCATGAAAATTTGCTTTTAGAGATCTTCAAAAAAAAACCTGTTTACTCATAAATGTAGTTTGTTTATACGAGGACAAGATACCATACTCTTTACCGCACTAATAACGTAAATAACTATTTGTCTGCGGATGGTCGTTTTTTTCAATTTTTGTTTTCGGCTTCTATTATGCGTAATTGGTTTTTGTAATGTTTTTTTTTAAGACTAAGAACATCACCTTTAGCTTTTTTTCTGAAGTTGACTGTTTTGACTATTTTCGGTGCTATTTTATCTTTAGCTCTCCTAACTAGAGTTCAGCGCATCTTTCTTCTAATCAATTGTGTACAAAAATAGTTCTTTATTTGAGGAAAATCTGTGTTTTTTGAGCTCTTTTTAGTTTGAAGATCAAAAATCTCGTTGAGACTAGATCTAGTAAAGTAGTGCAAAACGTTTTCTGTTTTTTTTTTGTCATGATGTAAATTTTTATTTAAGCGCATATTTACGCTTTGTTAACTGCTATGGTAACTAGATTATTCCACATGCAGCAACCCATCTGTCACTTTGACTCACTGGCGTGTTGTGACATACCATGAAAATTTGCTCTTCGAGATCTTCAAAAAAATCTTGTTACTCATAAATTTAGTTTGTTTATACGAGGACAAGATACCGTACTCTTTACCGCAAGCATAAGGTAAATAACTATTTGTCTGCTAATGGTCGTTTTTTTCAATTTTTGTTTTAGGCTTCTATTATGGGTAATTGGTTTTTGTACTGGTTTTTTTTAAGACTGAGAACATCACTTTTAGCTTTTTTTTCTGAAGTTGACTGTTTTGACTGTTTTATTTTTGCTACAAGTTTGGATATAAGGCTAGGCCGATTCCCGGTAGTTAAGTCTACAGTACGAAGGTTCAGTGGTTGTAAATAGAATAGACACTGAAAGGATCTGACTTGTAAAATCTTCATAATCTTTGAAGATTGTAATTAGTACCGATTGTTAACAGTCTTGGTGGCAATGAGCTTAGTTTTATGGTGTTCAAATACCATGTTTTTTACGTTAACTTGCTTTTAAATGCTTTTTTAAAGGAACTATAGAAAAAAGGCTTTAATATTTATAATTTTTATTCTAGAGCTGGAGTTTTATATATGTTATCATCAGCGTCTCAAAGGGTTCCAATGCGAGTGTTCCCATTAATAAATGGATCATGTCAAGGTGCCCGACGTGTCTACAATTGTCCCCGTCCTCACACTTTCCAACTAGTAATAGAAAATAAACCCCTTCACCTTGCCGCCCCCGATGAGTATGTCGCTAGTGATTGGCTACAATGCTTAGTCCATGCAGCTAGCGGGGTAAAATAGAAATAAAAATCTACTGCTTTGAAATTTTCTCATTTTTTTTCTGCAGGGTTATAATCAAAAAGAAAAAATGCTAACTCAGTCCTGCTCTCTACTAATGACAAGTGATCATATTTTGACGGTTCGAGAAGCTTTCCCCTGCACAATATCCTCATTGTTACCGGGTAAAAGTCAACACCAACCAATCAAAGGGCCGCAAGTTCTATCGTGTGCTGCTATAATTGATTTAGTTTCGTTTAGATTACCATCGGCAGAACAGAGTTGGTGTGTTTTGGTAAACAAGATTAGATAAATTGATCGATTCTTACGCTTAAAACGTTATTTTTAGGAATTTTCTTGTAGAGAAGTTCACGAATGCAGTGGTGATTGGATTCTATATTTTGCTACCAATGCCGAACTTGAGCAGTTTATATCTACATTAGAAGTTTTATGGTCGTATAGTAATGAAAATGTAAGTATTTACAGTAATAATATACTTCAATTAGTTTAATCGATTCTTAAAGTGCCATAACCAGTGGAAACGAATCATATTGCTGCGTTGTTTTAAATTAATTTTTACAATTAGTATAGTAAAAACGTTTCAGATATACCTGGAAGTTCATTTTATTGCACTAATATCTCAGAAAGTTTGATATCCGAAACTACAGTCATATATTAAAAAACACTTATTGCAGACCGTTCTCTGTTTAGGGTGGTACTAAAATAGATTTTAAAAATTTACGAGTGAAATATATTGCTTTTTATATTGTAGAATTCTCTAAATTGAGTTAAATGAAATCATGTGTACTTGTTCTGTTGTCGGACGGTTATTTCCAAAACGACCATTAACAATTCATAATTATTCTACGAAATAGAAATTTTATGCTCTTTTATCTTAATGATTTTTGTTTCAGCCAAAGTACCTGAGCTTATTATTTATTAAAACGTCTCATATCATTTTTTACCCTGGTTGTCGGTGGTAGTTTTTTTTATTTTTGGGGCAGTCAACTATTAGAATGTGTTAAAAGTTGCAACTTTGATAAGATATATTGTTGAAGTAATGGATGGGAAGTTTTAAGACATTCACCCTATTTTTGTATTTTTAACACGATATAATTAAGATCTAGCGATTTAAAAAGAAACTGAAGAAATAGTTATGTATGTGTCAAGGGAATAAACCTTTAGGTTAATCTCGCCGCTGTAGTGATGCCAGAGCGACCGAAGGAAGCGAGGGCACTTTCAGCCAATGGATTAACAAAGATTTATTTCCAAGATGCATACAAAACTTTCTTTCCAACCTACTAATGTGATAATTATAAGAGAAATTGATTTCTGGGTATGGTACAATTATAATATGAGAGGCTGGCGATTGTCAATAAAACAAGATTGTTTACATGAAAATACGCCGCATTTTGCACTAAATTTTCCGTAAAAGTCAAAAAATGTGTTTAAAAAGGCTTACCGACAATATTTGATTTTTTATTATTTCCTAGGGAATAAAGTACCTCATTATTAAACCAAAATGAGGGAATAAAATTTTACTTTATGCCCGGTTGGGAAGAAATACAACAATCAGCTTGAAAGTCTTTATTTTTGAATACGCCATCAAATGAATTTATTATGAATTATAAGTCTAAATGATAGAATCTGATTTTGATTTGTATTATTTTTTTAATTTTAAGTTTTATTTTTATTTAAATTAATTTAATTGCTATCATGTGAAATTGAATGGTACGTATATGTTTATTTACTGAAATACTAGTAAGCAACAATATTTGGTTTTCTTGTTGAATGATGGCACAGACCTGGTTGGTTTTATTCATAAATTTAAGTACGTGACACTTTGGGTTGTAAATTTTTTATATTATTGTAGCTTTGATTCTCACATTATAAGCAATAAAATTTACTGTCGTGTATAACTCAAACGTACCTACTAAACTTCTATTGTAGTACTAATTCAACTTAAGGACTCAAACCCTTCGATTGTTAAGTGTAGATAAAAATATTTAACTTGTACATGACTGTCTAGGATTATAAAAACCAATTTGAAGTAATGCGCATGTTTATCTTCGTTTAGATATATCTACAGTTTCACTTTTTATGAGACTTTTTTTAGAGTTTTTTTATCAATTATTATTATTTGTTATAAAGTTTTGTTCCAAGTTTGACTGTTTTCTTAAATCCGCAACCTAATATCTGTGATTTTTAACTGTTTTTGTTGCAAATTATTTGATCGAAATGTGCAATTCAAGGGTGTTATGTTTTAAACGTCTGAAATCCTATCAGATCTTTATTACAAAAAATGAATATGTGTCGGTTTGTAAGCGCGGCTTTTGTTATTTTATACGAATTAGAAAGATATTTTTGATGTGAAACATCTATAGTCACGGGCAAACTCACCGCATTTGTGGCGACGCATTTTTTTTTTCACTTGGTTTGGTTTTTCGTCATCTCGCTCGCGACACCGAGTGTTGATACTTTAGTCGTTCAGTTTTCTTCGACTAATTGTCACAGTAATACCCTTAGAGGCAAGATTGAATATAACTAATACTCAGTCTCTGATTAAAACAATTGAGTTGTCGCAATTGGAAATAAATTTTTCATTTTTGTATTTAATGAAAATAAATGAATACTAAATAAACAGTCATCCTTTTCAGGGAAAAATTAGTAATAGTTTTTTTTTTTTCAATAAGTCATGTACATATTACTTGTACAAAATAATTTCGATGAGAGATGTGAAATTGATGACGGCTCACATTTTGTAGTTTTTTTTTTTTGAGTTTATTATTTTTGCAATTTTATCGGTTATATGAACAACATTGATCTGTTTTGACTTATTTTGGGTGTTTTTTTTAATGACTAAATAGTAGTAAGAATAATATTTGACAGCGTATGTTGTATGTAATTGATAGTTATCTGTAAATTTATATTTTTTTAGGGTGATAGCTTTCCTCTGAGTACCATTCCAGAAACGGATCCACTTAGTAAAAAATGTGTTGATATTTACACCACTTTGAAGAATTTATGGCCATCAAATGCTGTACATTTGCAATTTCTATAAGTTATATTTTTGTTTATTTATTTTTTCTAACATATGGGGTGATATATTTTTGCAGGTAGTGACATAACATATTAATTCCAATTAGGTATTTTTGATTTTAATTTATTATGATATTATCTAGTCATTATTTATAGATATTTATACATCATAATCGAATGTGATAGATAATAAAATAATACGTTTTTGTATTATCAATAATAATACTTGTGTAATAGCGCTTAGATGATAATAATACTGCACATGTAGACAAAACACACATGCTTTTATTAAAAATGTTATTAACTTATGATAACTAACTGTAAGGGATTGATAATTCAAAGACTTGGCGAAATTTTATTTGGTTATTCAGGTTGGATTTAGTTAAAATTTGTAGCTGGACTGTGATATTTTGTTACCTTTACTTAAAATTTCCCAAGTCTTTTATACTTTTTGTTCATGTTAAGAACGGTGCTTGATTGGTTAATAGCAAATTGTTGATATTATTGTTAATTTGATGTTTTTTATTTGCAGTCGCATGATTATTAACCAATGTATTTTGCTCATGTATTCTAAAAGTAATTTTCCAACATTACTCTGTATTAACAAAAACTGTAGCCGATTATTATTCAATAAATCAAATGAAATAATTTTTTTTATAAAACCACCCTTAATCAACCCTTGCATAATACTATTTTTGCACGACCAAGCCAAATTTTTTTTTTTGATGAAGAATCTCTAAAAAAAAAATTGTAGCCTTTAGAAACACAAACCAACACTTCAAATCTACTCGGTTTCAGGTTTCATACCCATTAACAGCTTATCTATTTCCATTGTTTACTATTTCCATGCATAAGTGAAGGCCGTTTACATAATATAACAGATTTCTTTACAGCTATTCACACACTTTGAAGATTCAGCTTTTTGCCCATAGGTGCCAGCGGCTGTCAAGCTACTCCTTTCATCCTCGCGCCCGTCTTACCCACAACCGAAATGTGTTACATTTAAATCATAAGCGTGGCTAGTCTAGATTTACTTAGTCTATGGTTTTGTTTAACACAGCACACAAAGGTAAAGTAAAAAAAAATCGAAAAAAACTATATTATTGTATAACAATGCAGACTGTCAGATTGGAGGCAGCAAAAGGTAAGCTCTTTGAAGTTGATGTTAAAATCGCAAAATGTTCAATGACAATCAAATATATAATAGAAAATCATCTAAGTATAGACGACAATGAGGTTTGTAAATTTGTTATAAATTATAAGAAATTATTGATTGCTGTTTATTTTAGACCATAATTTCACTTCCTGAAGTTACTGCTCCAATCCTAAGCAAGGTGATCATATGGATGACTTATCATAGAAACAAACCTCAATCACCAGAAGACGATGTACAAAAAAGGGACGACGACATTTCCTTGTGGGATATGAATTTTTTAAGACTTGATCAAGTGACATTAGTTGAAATAATGCTGGCTGCTGACTATTTAGAAATCAAGGATTTGCAGATTGCTACGTTTAGGACAATTAAAAATTTTATTGAAAGCAAGTCAACTAACGAGGGACGCTTACTATTAAATATCATACATCATTTAACACGTGAAAAACTAAAAAACACAAGAAAGCGGAAAGATAGTGAAATAAGTAAATTATAACTTACATTTAAATTTAATTTAAATATGCGTTTTAGTATAATAATTATTATTTAAAATAGTTATTTTATAGTGTATGTAAAATTAATAAGAATAAAATTTGTCCATCTATCGGACTTTTTAGCTAGGTATAGTTTTGCTCCTAATTGTGTTGTACAGCTTTACTAGACTGTGTGAACGTGCTTAGAAACTTGAAACATTACTGTACATAATTATCCAAATGTTGGTTGACGTTTATGACAATTGTGTGCAATAACAATTAACTTGAAGGTATTAGCAAGCTGTAAACAAATCTATCATAAATAAAATTTTAATCAGTCCATCTCAAAACTTGTAGCATCATTGTTGATCACGCGGTATTTTTTAAAGTTTATATTTGACATTGGCGTTCTTGTTTTTGACAGATCAAAATATCTTAGGTTATGGTTGTAAAAAGACATGGTTACAAAAATAATAAGTTTAAGGGTAGTAACCCGAAATTTGATAAATTTTGTAAGTGATTACAGTTTTTCAGCAACTCAGGTTAAGCCAAATTGGTGAGTAGTGTAATACGGATGAAAATTATCCTTTTCTAACCTCACTTTTTCAGTAGTCGTTTATTTTCAACAACATCGGTAAATAATGATCTTATGGAATTTTTTGATGTTGAAAAAAATTGGGGGGCTACAGAAGTACGCAGTGGTCGCTCATGGAAGAAAGACGAATTACGTTTGAAGTCAAATGAAGATTTGCACAAGCTTTGGTAAAATTTTAAAGTTGGTTATTCACACTCGTTAACATTTGTTTAAATGATTAGGTTTGTTTTATTGAAAGAACGGAATATGCTTCTGACAATGGAGGAAAGTGCGAAAGAAGAAACAGAACTTTTTCCAAGTCCTGAACGTATAGATAAAGTTGAGGATTCAATGGAAAATTTGGAGTTTGTAGTCCGAGAGCGGAACGAGGCATATCACTACTTAGAACGAGGCGAGACAGGCGAGCGACCTGCTGAAATGAGAACCGGTGTCTTTGGTTTAAGATATCATCATAAAATGTTTCAACATCTTATTCCTGAATATCTCAATAGCAAGCATAGAACTCGTTTTCCAAAGTTCCGAGAACATGATAGAGATGTTAAAGACTTTTTATTAAAATATAGAGAAAAATTATATCTTGAGAAGCGTAGAGCCAAAAATCGAAACTTCAATCATGTTGTAGGATTGCTTAACAGATTCCCGGAAATGGATATGCAAGCTCTTAAAGAGCAGTATCCGGATGTCGATATTGACCAAGCCAAAAGAAGTCGCAAATATGGAGGTCATTTTGCACCGAAATAAAGAGATAGTTAAGACATGTTTACGTACAACCTAGATTAGTGAAATAATACATTTTGGAAATGGATTGTTGTTTTACTTTATGTAGTATATCTTACAAAAACGTTACAACAATTATGTCAACCAAAATCTACTTTCTTGTTTTCTTCATTTACCAAAATAGCATCAGTTTCAGGACTTCAACATTTGATTAAGACTAATTTTGACTATATGAAAAGATCCTCTAAACGAGTAGTTCAAGTGAAGATAAGTCAGTTTATTAATGGTGATTACGGCACTGTGCATAACCTCTGCGGAGGTCCAAAAAATGCTGACAAAATTTTAAAAAAAATTATTACGACTTATGATTAAAATAATTTCTATTAAAATTGAGCCGTTGGATAGATATGGTAACAGAATAAAGAGTCCGGAGCTCAATGCGCAGCGTTATTCTGCGCACAAGTTTGATTTACATCGTAACATAAAACGGCGGCTAATAAATATAAGGGGCCGTAATAGTTATTTACGTATTGAGAGTCTAATGTTTAATTTACACTTTTGGACAATGTAGTAGGAGATCCGACGAAGAAAGGGGCTTATTTGTCCAAGGGTGTCATAACTGGGCCTGAAGCACGTATAACTGTCGACCAAATTTTAACTTTTAAAAGTCAAATAGACTTTGAGTATACACAGGTCTTCACTTTACGATGTAATATTTCATTTAAAGTAGCTAACTCATATGGAAACAACAAAAAAACATTCAGTTGTGAGTACAGATAATAATTGATAGCCTGAAGTCACTTGAAGCATGAAATTATTTTAGTGGATACAATAAAAACGTTTTAAAATGCGGAGCCAAATTCAAAAACTCAAAGAAACGTCGATTTTCGGTAATTTTCGTAAACAACAAAAACTACAAAATAAATTGTAAAATGGGTTCTACCACTGGTGAAAAAGTATTTTTTTTAGATTACTGTCGAAACGAAGTAAAAAAAAATTGAAGCTGATCTTACTTTATACCCCTTTGCATTGAAGACTTTTAAGTCAGATATCCGGATCGGATCGATGACAATAAATTATCAACAAAGTAATTGTTTATTAAGATTATAGTGCCTAATTTTAGAGAATCTGGATAATATATGACTGAAATTAAGACAGACTTTTACAATCGACTCGATAAAACAAAAAAATGAGATAAAAACACTCTTAATTTGTTGTCTTTTTGATCCTCCTATATAACAATGTATGACAACCTAACATAACTTCTAAATGCAGAGATAACAAAACACGTCTTGCTCAATACTCGAATTAAAAATGAAAGGCGTGACAAATAAAACTATTTTAGGCGCCGAATTTAATTTCATATTTCTGATTGACTAGTTTTGTTTCTTCTTGCCGCACGTCAATATAGTAACCCACAAGTTTTTTCGTTTCCAACTGTACTATCTTAGCTTCACCCCTTCACCTCCTCCCCCTGATGTGTTGCAACTATCACATTACTGAATCAGTGGTGTGATGGAAAACTAATCAGCAAGCCCGCATATTACATTGAGAATGATTCTGACATGGTTTAGCCAACCAGACAACATTAAATTACTTTGAATTAGTTGTCTACCTAAAGCAACAGACGCTGGTTGTCTGATGACAAAACTAATAGTACATATTTTTGTTGACAACATTTGCTTGTCAGATTAGATCTGCTGGTGCTGATTTTAACACTAGTAAACATTATTTATTTATCATCAGAATTTTTTCATTATTACGCTCTGGTTTGAAATAACCAATTATTGACTAATCTAACTGCTTAGACGTTGCATTAATTTTTTTTGGCAAGATGATTCGAATCAAAACGTAATGATAAATACCTACTCGACAGACATTGTTTCGAATTTGAAAAAAATCAAATTTAAATTGTAAACTACGATTGAACATTTGCGAAACCAAACTCTGCGTTCTAAACGAAACAGGATTAGCACTCCCCTGAAGAAAAATTCTGTTTGACAGTTGAAAGTGGAGTTAGGATAAATTGAAAAGTCTTGCTGACACCGCTGTTTCATAAAATTGTGCTGTGTAAACGGGTCATTGCTTTAAGCTTTAACCAATAGAAAAGCAGTGTTTTAGATGCAATTCTGAAGATGCCCGATTCGTATTGCAAATAGCCAAAGCATGTAGTGTAGTAATAATCAATTTGTATGACGTCAGTTAACACGTGCGCGTTATTTATTTTAAATGCTTGGTATATCTACTCTATAAACGGTAACTGATAGATTTCACTCTTGTTGAAGTAGTTTGCCACACAACTTGCTGCTATAAAAACTAGTATCTTTTTATTAATTAATAACTAGATTAGTTTTTTTTTATTATTTACATACGTCATCAAAACAGCCTATTTTGAGATATTTATATTCAAAAATATTCTATTCTATACGTAGCAGTGCTTGTCGCATACCGTTATTCTGAGGCAGCTGCTGCGTTTCTAAACCAAGACACCAAAAATCTAATAAAATATTAAACAATCGGTTGTAACCTCTTAAAAAAAATACAGTCGAATTGAGAACCTCTTTCTTTTTTTTGAAGTCGGTTAAAAAATTGCAATAAAAAATATTACATGAATAATTTTATTTACTGACTGCATCTTACCGAATAGTTGTGTATTTGACCTGTTATATCATTTAGAAGACTGGCAAAAGCCTTCTAAATTAGTAGATTATAGAAAAGTTTATTTGTTTTTAGTATTTAGAACTAAAGTTGTTAAAAAAGTAAAATCTATCAGTGTATGAAGTATGGCTACAAATACGAATTAAGATTTTTGTACGAGTTTGTAGGAAGATATACAAGGACAAAATTGAAATTGGATTTTTAATTAATTGCACTATATATTTATTGTTAAAATATTGAATAACAAGCGTAGAAACAATACATGCTTTTTGAACTTTACTTAAACATTATTGGAAATACATAAACATCTTATTTTTAAGAAAATTAGTCACATTTTTTTTCGACGTTGCGTTTTTTTCTAAAAGCATCACTATTGCTTACATAAAAAAATAACAAAATTAAATGTCGTTATAGGTAGCCAGTTTTAATTGAAAGTTTCTTTAGCTATCGTTACACCATGAAAGTTCTTCGCGTATTTTTTTTTCCTCTTCGGGTGTAAAGTCATTCTCGATGTTGAAAGTCTGTCTTATTTCTTCGGGACTTTTGTGTCTTATCATATTTGCTATAGTTCTAGACGCAGCATCCAGCAAATTCTTGATGTTTAAATAATTGGCAGCCAGTATTAATTCGAATAATGTTGCTTGGTCTACTTTTAAAAACTGTGTATCCCATGGAGAGAGGTCGCTTTTTCTCATTTCTATGCCATTTTCTGAGTCTTCGTCATCTGATGTTGACTCGGGAGAATCGTCTTTGTGATGAGTACCCCACTCAATCACTTTTTTTAGGATAGGAGAAGCTACATTAGGGAGTGGAATGGAGTCCTATAAAAAATAATAATCAATTATATGAATATTATTTACAATAATAAATTGTACAAACCTCATCGTCTTCCATGCCCAGATTTTCTAACATTTCTTTGATTGTCTCGGAGCATTTTGCAACTTCAACATCAACTTCAAAAATCTCACCATCTGACGACTGTAATTTCAAATTTGGCATTTTTATAAAAATTCAAGCAGTTTTCCTCGCTTTATTGAATTCTGTAAAAAATTAAATATTGCTAACTTTTTAATGATTTTTTTTTGGGTAGAAAAAAAGTCTTCAGATGTTGGTAGGTTAAGGAGTAGTTTCGTATAAAAAAAAGCAATAATTTGCATTGATTTTTGTTAGATTTAGACTTTCTGGACTTGTAAAATAAAAACTGTAATTGAACATAAAAATTAAATAAAAAAACATAGTTAATTCTCTTAACATTGCTTTACCCTGAACTTTTTAATGTCCCTTAACATTCTTTTACCCTTAACATTCTTTTACTCTCAACTTTTTAATGTGTTTTTTTGTGAAATGAAGACTTTCTGAACTTGCAATTTCTTTCCAGAAAAAGTAAAATTTTCGGCTCGTGATCAAGCGCCCTTCGGGACGCTTGATCACGAGCCGAAAATTTTACTTTTTCTGGAAAGAAATTGCAAGTTCGGGAAGGACATTAACAACAAAAAACATACATTTTCTGAAGAAAAACTGTAATAAAACATGCATTTACTGTAATTAAATATACATTTCTTCAACATTCGTGAGAAAAAGACATAATTAAACATACCTTCCCTAAACATTCGAGAAAAAATAACATAATTAAACATACATTCCCTTAACATTCGACAAAAACACATAATTAGACATCCATTCCCTTTACATTCTTACATTTTTTCCCCTTAACTTGCCAGAAAAACCATACATTCCTCTAACATTCAACAAAAAAAACATAATTAAACATCCATTCCCCTAACATTCTTACATTTCTTTCCCTTAACATTCCTGAAAAAAACATAATCAAACATACATTCCTCCAACATTCTTACATTGTTTTGTAATCAAACATACATACCCTTAACATTTTTTCAACCCTTTTAATTCCAGAAAAAACATAATTAAACATACATTCCCTTAACATTCGACAAAAAAAACACAATTAAACATACATTCCTCCAACATTCTTACATTTTTTCTCCCTAATTAAACATACCTTGTCTTGACATTTTTCCTCCCTAATTAAACATACATTCCCTTAACATTTTCACATTCTTTTACCCTTTCAAGGACCATAATTAAACATACATTCCCTTAACATTCTTACATTTTTTCTCTCTAATTAAACATACATTCGCTTAACATTTTTTTCCCTTAACATTCCAGAAAAATAAACATAGCTAAACATACATTCTCTTAACATTTTTTCTCCCTTAACATTCCAGAAAAAAAACATAGCTAAACATACATTCCCTTAACATTCCAGAAAAAAAAACCATAATTAAACATACATCCCCTTAACATTCTTTTACCCTTTTATCTTAACAGTCTTATCTATTTCCTAAATGTCGATAGAGTTTCAAGAACTGTTAATGGCTCCTACTATTTTTAGTCTCATAACTAATAAATCTTTTACTGTTTTTAGTTATTAGCACAAGATGGATCTAAAATGTTTGTACATAATTATATATACTCTTAAATTCTTATATAATAAGTACATAAAAGCCTAAAGCGTCTTTGCTTAATCTGCATTCTCACACATAAAAGCACAAAGCATCTTTGTTTAAGAATAAAAGCTTTCATGGTCAGAAGTTGTTGAAAAATTTACGTTTTTTGGAAAAGACCAAAAATGTTGACATTTACTACTCTATCGGTGGAGGAAATATATATTTCATCATACCTATTTGATGAGAGAAAAATAAACTTTGCCTGCCTAGTCAGGTAAAGCCAATTTTACCTGCCTAGTGAGATAAAGTCAATTTTACGTGCCTAGTGAGGTAAAGTCGACCCTGATCACTTATTGACATGATTTATTAAACCGTTTTAATTATTCAATTATTTTATTCGTACAATATTATTAGCTAATTATAAACAATTCGATATTTGTAGGCTTGTTTGATAAAGTGTCACTTTGCTGTCTTGTTACATAAATAGCTCTTTTACGTGAAAAACTCACTTTACCGCCGGAATAAAAAAATTGCCACTGCACTGCGTGTCTTTCTAACCGGATTAGAAATACAAGTGGAGTTGTAATTTGGCAACTTAGAGTTTTAATTAATTTTACTTTTCAAATACGAAAACTACAGTAAAATTATTATTATAGGATTAATATGTATAAAATATAGCAAGCACTTTACACACGCCGTTCCTAATACCACGTGTACCATTTAAAAAACAAGATAGTTAATATTACATGTGCTCCGAAAAATTTTTAATATGGTAAAGCTATAGAAAATAAAGCCATTATAAATTACCGTTTGAAAAAAAAAGTTTAGATCAAAAATATTTGAAGATTTTATAAAAAAAATCTATTTACTTTACTTTTACTCAAATATTATTTTAACATTATATTTCAAAAACAATCTGAAGCTGTCTATTTATACTTATAAATTAATTAATTACCGAATGTGAGCTATTTGAAATAAACAATTAACCAAAAAAAATATTTACTTAATTTAAAAATTAAAAGCTAAAGATTAAAAAAAAATTACATACCTTTTTCTCTATCAGTAACCCACGTGTTGCGCTAGGAGCAGAATTCACCTCAAATGAACTCAAAGAAAAAACAACGATTAATGAAATTTTAAATGCTTTTAAGCGCCTTAAGTACTCTTAAGCGTTGCCAAATTTATTTTTTGGTTCCTAGACGGTTCCTAGACGGAGCTCTTTCACTTTTGAGAATGGTACAAAAGCAATATTGGTTGTTTTATATCAATATTCTTAGATATATTTAGATTTCTTACAAAACCGAAAAAAAAAAGTTAATTTTTGGTTCGACTGCGGCAAAAATCTTTAAATATGAAGAAAAGTTTAAGAATTGACAACCCTGTTTTCTTAAAGTTAATTTTTATAGGTGTAAGTTAAAGTGAATTTTATAGGTGGTAGGTAACCAACCACGTGGTTACCTACCAACTAATTCAAAATTCGGCGCTAATTTTGAGTGCAAATAAATTATGTAGTAAACGCCGTCTTTATTTTGTTAAACGTGTATCAACTCGATTTTATTTTATTAAAAAATTTCAATAACAAGTAAATTTTTTTCCATCAAATAAAAGACGCTCAAAAGTGGTAATTGTTTAGATAAATTATATTTGGCTATATTTTAAAAACAATTTTCATAGCCATCTAGGCTTTGTCGGTAACTCAGATTTTTAATGTTAATAAAAAAAATGTTTTTATTATTTTGAAACAAAAAAATGGTTAAAAAGTTAAAATAAAAAAAAATGTACCTACTTTTTAAAAATGTAAAATTTTACTTCTGTGGCTTTTTAAAAAAAGGCAAGATAATTTTGGATATTTAAAACAAATGAGCGTATTTATCTGAAAAAATTACAGCCAATAAATTGTTTACAGTATTTTCTACGGGCCAAATTTTAGTTGATTCTGATAAGTGGTCTTAAAAATATTTGGCCGTTTTCATACTTTTGCGCGAGCCTGTATTGTAGAGAATTAAATTCTCTATTTTAATTCAACTTTCCCAATAGGGCAAATTGATTAATTTTTGTTTAAAATTTTTGACACTTTACATTGGCTTAAAATACTCGGCTTAAATGTTATAATTTTGGTCAAAAGTCGTATTCAATTAAAAACCGGCGCTAAAATATTAACAGTTTATTATAAAAAAAAAATTAAATTTTAAAAAAAACCTAAAATTTTTGCCTACGTCTTTGCAAAATTTGAAGATAAAGTAATAAAGATTAGTGCAAATTTTATGGGAAAATCTAAGTACTCTTTTGTGTTGCTTTTTTGACATGGTCGGTATCCTCTTGCTTGTACTATACAATTGAGGTCCCAGGTATAATTTTTAACGTTTTTCCAGAATCTATAAATTCTCGGAATTTAACAAAAAGGTACCTACTTAATTATTTTCTACTTAAAATGTAATTAAAGTACCTATTAATTTTAATAACTTTATAATTATACGAGTAGGTAAGTGTAAATGAATAGATAGATACTAAATTATTGAAAAAAATTATTAATTATAACGGAATAGTTAATAAAAAAAGCAAATTATTTTGAAATATATATATATATATATATTTGTCAGTAATTTATATAAAGTTTATACGGCCCGTTCTTAATCGGGACTGCATATTGACCTGGAATGATACTTCTTCTGTAAGGTTAAAATCTCAAAAATAATTCTAGATTTAAAAAAAAAGTTAAACAAAAGATGTATAGAATTTAATTCTCTACAATATTTCTAATACATACAAATAGTGTAAGAGCTATAGGAAATATTTGCAATAAATATATAAAAACAATTTTTTGACACAAGTTTTAAAGGGGCAAAATAAAAATTTAAACAATATTTCGAGATTTTTGCTTCTATTTGGCGAATTTTTCTGAACCATCTGAGATTTATTTGATTCACAAGCAAGATACAGACTGATTAATTAATTGTTTCAGAATTTTTGACTTTATAAACTAATAACAATCGACCACATGGTAGGTCATCATAAGCAGATGAATCGTTTATTCATTTCCTAATTATGAAAGAGCTTTTAAAATTTAATAAAAAAAATCTTTTGAAAGCACTAAAATTATAGATCAATTGCTATTTCCTCAACTTTGAAAAAGTTCATATTCTCTAAAATACAGATGTTTTTTTTGTAAAATTTTTTAGCAAGAAAAGTGAGGACAGAGGTTAAATTTGTTTAAATACACAACATATTAAGCAGCAAATATTTTATAAAAAAAATATCGTAAAAATTTTAAATAAAATAACGAAGGAACAATAGATGCTTTTTGAACTTAATTTAAACATTATTTTGCAATACAACAACATTTAATTTTTATAAAACTTTTTTTATAAGTTGCCACAACTATTGCTTTTTGTAAAAATATAACAAAATTAATTGTCATTTTAATTAAAATTTTCCATAGCTGTCGTTACACCATGCATTTTCGAAGCGTATCATTTCTTCCTCTTCAGCTGATAAGTCATTTTCGATGTTGAAAATTTCTCTTATTTGTGTGGAAGTTTTGCCTTTTATCATATTTGCTACAGTTTTGCACCCAGCATCCAGCAAACTTTTGATATTCAAATAATTAGCAGCGAGTAATAATGCGAATAATGTCCCTTGGTCCACATCTAAAAACTGTGTGTCCCAAGAAGAAAGGTCATTGCTTTTCTTTTCAAATGCATTTTCTGAGTCTTCGTCATCTGTTGACTCGGGAGAATCGTTTTTGTGATGGGTTGCCCACTCAATCACTTTCTTGAGGATAGGAGATGTCACGTTGGGGAGTGGAATGGGGTCCTATGAAGAAAAACAATAATTAATTATATAATTATTACTTAATATAATAAATTGTACAAACCTCATCATCTTCCATGCCCAGATTTTCTAACATTTCTTTGATTGTCTCGGAGCATTTTGCAACTTCAACATCAACTTCAAAAATCTTACCATCAGAAGACTTTAATTTTAAATTCGGCATATTTATACAACTTTAGGATATTTTTCTTAAATGCTGTAATAAATTTAAAAAAATGCTGTAGTAAATTTAAAGCTTTTATTATAATATAGATATAAGAACTGTTATAGGTGCTATTTTTTGACTTATTACTAAAACTTCTAGTAAAATTTTTGATAATCTTAATTTTTCAAACTGCTAAAAATAGTTTTTCAGTTGTTATTAACACAAAAACGTTTTCTAAGACATTTCTGCAATACATTAATGGTACTCATAGACCATAAATAAAGATATTATATTCTAACTCAATTTTTGCTGTTTTATGCATGAAATAACATATATTACAAAATTCGTACCTACCAAAATCAAAATCTATTTTAGTCTGTTTTTAAGTTATACCTTAAAAATACTCATCAACACTCAATAAAATAATCTGCAAAAAAACGCAACATTTTTTCAAGCAACCGGTCATAGAATATGTCAATTTGTATTTTTTTTTCATGCATTACAAAAATACGCTTTACTCTTTTCTAATATTTAAATATAAAATCATAATAACTATTGTGATTTATTGAAAAACAAACACGACTTGTTAACGTTTTCATTCTAGATTTTGAAAAGTACAAATTTTGCGTCATTAGAAATTTGATTAACTTAATTTTTCAATAGAAGACATGTAAATTATTTTCCCTTTTTTCAGTCTGAAAACTATTTGCTCACTTAATAGTTTTTGCATGAGCAAACATAGAAGGCAGTCTTGCTACAATTAAAAAATTAAATCAAATATTTACAACCTGTAATGATGTGAGCTGTAGTCTCAGATCAAAGTTTCTATAAATTATATTTCAAATTAATATTAAAACTACAGTAAAATATAGCAAACACGTGCTCAATGTAAAATTGTCAAAATAAAACTTTTTTCCCCACGTGGTTACCAATACCATCTGTATTAATTAAAAAAATTAAAGCAATAACTTTTAATATCATAAGAAAACAAGTGAATTTAGTTTTTCAAAACAGCCTTTGATAGGTAAAAGCAAATCAAATACTTGTTTAAGAAAAAAGGTTTACTTAAATAATATTTAAAGTTTTTAAATTTACGATTACTCAAAATAATATCTATTTTTAAAAATATTAAAATAAGTTTTTGCTTAAAGCGGTATACTTAAATTGATGATTTAAGAATGTGAAGTTTAACAGAAAGCATGGTTAATAATAAAATAAAAAAATGGAATATTAAAAAACGTTTACATACCTTTTTTTCTGTGAGCGATAGTAACCAGTAACCCACGTGTAGCGCAAACGGCAGCGATCTTTCACAAACAAACTCAAAGGATGTAAAAACGATTAATAAAATTTTAAATGCTTTTTTGCCGCTTAAGTAGTCTGCAGCGTTGCCAAATCTTCTTTTTTTGTTCTCAGATGGCGTCGCAAAAATCTCTAGTTTTTAAGTTCTATCTCTGAATTACTAATTTTGAGATTGATGCTCAAGCTAAATATGCGTAAGTTTTGTAACAAAACAATTATTGTATTTTATTCATATTTTTTCTCAAAAACTCTCAAATAACTTACAAAATCAAAAAAAAATTATTTTGATTGACTGCGCTGGATAAAAATTATTAGACCTGGCAACCCTGTTTCTTCCACAAAATGTTACCACTATATATTTTTGTGTATAATGGTAAAGCCAAAAATCTATTACCAAAACTGAGCAGGTTGCACTACAATTTATTTTGAGAGAAAAAAAAAGATGAAACACCTTTACTAGTGAAACATTGAAAATAAACTAAATTGTCACTTTTGGTTTTTTTGACGTTTATTGAATTTTGAAAATTGCTTGTTCAAATATGTTACACACGTCAGAATATAATTTTCAATCATTAAGAATCATTCGGTACATATCAGTAAATGTCAATATGTAGAAATTTGTTTAAATTATTGTAAACCAAGTTGTTTAAACTATATAACTATGGTTTAGTAGTGACAACCACGTGACAAACCTATAGCTACATTTTGAGTGAAATATCTTTTGTGTTTAAGCGATCATGGCTTATTCTTGTGCTATAATTACAATTAATATTGTATTTTTATGATTTATTGATTATTATTTTATCAATATTATTTTTAATCATTTTTGTTTTAATCGAATTAATTAAATAAGATTTTCAATTGTCCGATCAAGTTTATTTTATGGACAGTGTTTTGAAATTTGTGGGGCAAATCAGAAATGGAATATAAAATAATCTAACAAGTTAAAACTTGGACAATTTAGAATTACACAATATGTTTTATTGCTTGATTTGCTTGAATTAATTGAATAGATTGATCGATAACTAATTATATAAAAATTTTATTTTTATATTTTGACTGGTTTTGTTTAGTATTATAATATTGTCAGCGCCAGAAATCGATGACAAATATCGAATTTTTGAGAATAAATTTAAAACTACTATGTAGATCTTGATAAAACCTATATGAAACTGGACGAGAACCTTTAGGTTAGGTTTGAAACAAAAAAAAATTATCAAATTTAATTTACCTAAAGAAAAGTTCTCAGATAATAAACATTAAAAAATATATATACAGTTGAATTGAGAACTTCTTTTTTTTTGAAGTCAATTGATTAATAGGTGTCGAATATGCAATTTTTTTTAATTTTAATTGAGGTTTATAATAATTAAAACTTGTTTTTTTACGCAGCTTCTATTCTATTTGTTTCTCTTGCGACAAACAATAAAATCAAACCTTGGAAGTCAATTTCAATTGTTTAATTTACTTTTAATTATTTTTTTGTATTATTAAAAATGTATAGTATGTATGTATAGTATGTATGTATAATATGTATGTATAGTATGTATGAGTAATATGTATGTATAGTATGTATGTATAGTATGTATGTATAGTATGTATGTATAGTATGTATGTATAGTATGTATGTATAGTATGTATGTATAGTATGTATGTATAGTATGTATGTATAGTATGTATGTATAGTATGTATGTATAGTATGTATGTATAGTATGTATGTATAGTATGTATGTATAGTATGTATGTATAGTATGTATGTATAGTATGTATGTATAGTATGTATGTATAGTATGTATGTATAGTATGTATGTATAGTATGTATGTATAGTATGTATGTATAGTATGTATGTATAGTATGTATGTATTTAGAGAAAAGTATAGTTAGGCTAAACATTTTGTGCGAATATGGTTTTATTGCTACTCAACCTTCACTAATCTTTATCAGGGCTCACCGCAGGGTTTCTTGCCTGTGCAGAATCTTGAAAATATTTCTCCAGGGCTGTATTCAGGTTGCTTCTACTTTGCATGCTACTTGAAGATAACAATTAAATTATAATTAATTATCTAGACATAGACTTATTTATTATTAGATAATATAAAAATTATGTAGTTGGGTATAGAAACAATAGTAATTTTTATCTAATTATCTGCATAGATATCAGAATTACTGTTTATATTATTATTAACTTAAATGGTTAGTTCTGGTACCATTTTCAAGTGGTAGAAATGATCCTCTTCAATTACGTGACGAATACTGTTTTTTTCTACTAGGCGGGGAAATTTAGTCCGACTAAAATGTTCATTACGGCTCATGCTGACGAGAACCACAGATTGGCAACTGTTGGCTACCAGTTTTATGCAAATTGTTGGCCTGTTGTAAAATATTTAAGAAGGCAAGGCTTAGCAGAACTATATTATAATTTGGTATCTAATTAGACAAAAGACAAAAAGCTTGAAATTGTTTTTTTAACTAACATAATCTCAGCTGTTTTTAAAATATTTTTTTGCTGTTTCATTCTAATTACTTTTTGTACTTTTACTTTCCTCCTAAAACATTTTTATGATTTTTCGATATCTATTGATTCTTTTATATACTGTTTTTTTGTTGTTGCATTGCTGTTTGTTAATTAAAACAGCTAAAATATGCGTTGATTTAGAGTTGTGAAAATAAATTTCAGATTTTTGCATGTTTAAATTGAATGATTTGTGGTAAGCGACAAAATATTTAACAATCTTATGTTCAAACTTTATCAATTGAAAATTGACTGGTAGTTAACCGAACGTTTGAAATAAAAAAAAATACATTAGCTGACAGTAAGCTATTATTTTTGAATAATATAAATGTTGTTCAATTTAAGGTAACTTAAAGTTTGAATGAGGAACTATTAATGCGCAGAAATATTGAAAAATGTTTGGAAAATTTTTTATTCACGACTATTTTATAATGTACCTATTGCTCGACCTCAAAAATACTTATTGATCACGACAGAATATTATATTGGTGTGCTACAAACAATCGGTTTTTTAAATTTTATTGTGTAAACCACTAAATATTTTCAATTCACCTCTGTACATATAAAAAAAGAGATTTTTTTAAGACCGGATTTGAACACGTAATCTGCGGTTAGAAGAAAAAGATCATCTATAGTGAACCATTAGCTTCTTTGAATGTCATATCTGTTTCTTAACATATCGTGTTTATTGAAACATTTTTTAAATCAAAGTAGCTTTTGAAGCAAAACAAATTTGACTCAGACTGTCTTGTCAACATTATTGAATGTGTGCGTAGACTTTTCTGTATTTTGATATTTACTTAAAATTGTGCTAAAAAGCGAACTAAAAATTAATATAGAAAAAGAAAGTGACTTTTTTTAACACCACCAAAAATTAGAAAAGCTACTAAAATTGTCTTTTATTAAATTTATTGGCGGAAAAGTGCAAAGAAAGAATATAAAATGGCTTTTAGATGTTTTTTGAAGTAGAAAAAAAAACACTTTATTTCCTGAATTGACTTTGTTAGTATATTTTACTGAATTATTTACAAAACATGCTATGAACCTATTATTCAATGCTTAGAAGTACGATCACCGGTACTTAGAAGTAGGATAAGATTAACAGAGAGATTGCATTGCGATCTTTTTGATCTATTGTGCCTCCTACATTTACAAACATACGAGCACTCATGGCCAGACAAAAGTTATCTTCTTTTTAGAAAAAGCTTGTTTTTGGGTAGGAGTCAAACCAACGCCACACATTTGTCCAGACTCCCGTAAATACCTATCTTTTGTAGTTTTTCTATTGATACTAAATGATCCACTCTATCAAATGCTTTAGAAAAATCTGTGTAGATAACATCTAATTGTTGATATTTATTTAGTGCATTATTAACATCATTTGAAAACAAAGCTAAATTTGTAGTGGTAGATTTACTTTTAGAAAAACCATGTTGATACTTAGAAATAATATTGCTGAATAAACGACTAATGTTTAGATAGTTTGGGTATTTTGAAAGTGATTGACACCAGTCTAGCCTTATCTCCAGATTTATGAATGGGTGTGATAAATCTTGTTTTCCAGCAGTGCGGATTTAAAAACAACGTTTTATGACAACTGTCTATAATAGTATTTTAAATTACAACACGTGGCCCGTCTATCCTGCTCTGGCCCGCTCTAAAGATTACACAGGGCTGTCTATTTGCATCTGGTGATTTATGACAAGGTGCTTAACGCGGCCTATTGTAACATGACCAGTGATTATAAGGGGTAGGTAGTTTATTACCTGATTTTAACGTTATTTTTAAATGGTTACTACCAACATCATATCTTCTTATCATTATTCGACATTGAGGAATAAATGAGTCTCTTTTTTTTGCTCTTATATATCCCCAAAAGAATTTGAGATTCTGGATTGCAGAATTACCTACATTACTCAAATTTACAGCGTCGTCATGCTTTAATAATGCTTTACTAGAGGATTGTTTTTTAAATAGTGACTGCTTTCTCTAAAAAACCAATTGTTTTTTCAGTAAGTATGTTTGTTTTCGGTCTTGTTCAGATTGTTGAACTTAAACCTTCTAATTTTGATGTTCAGCGACCAGAAATCTCCATTAAATATTTTCTTATAATACTCAAATTTAAACCCTATTTTAAATGCTTAACGTTTACCTGCGGTGTAGAGTTGTGAGCCATCAACTATTTTATTATTTGTACACTTTTATCCTTTAGATAATTTATTGCCAGCTTTCTTATTACTTCCGCTGGCTATCATAGTAGATTATTTCCGTTTGGTTCTTCTTCTGTCTTCTTTAAATCCACCATTTTTTTATTGTTTGCAGTTACGAGGGTTGTAATTTAACATTCAGGTAAGTACAACCTTTGTACTTGAGTTTGGGTTTAATTCGACAATGTGCGTTTTCCTTTTAACGAAACAAATTTAATTTTTTCCAGGTAATGGATTATCATTTTCTTTTGTTCCCAAAGTAAAAGTACCAGCCGAATCTCGGTGGCGTTGCTTTGGGGTGATAAATCAGTACTGCCAAAATAGCATAGCCATCCTTGATTAATGTTAATTGTTAACACTCTGTATTTTTAGTTATAATAATAAACAATATAAACCACTAAAAAAGTTATATTAATCACATGTTTCCCTTTATCCAATAAACTTTTGTAACATTGATCTCAAAAAAAAATTTGTTAAAGACAAATTGGAGAGTGGAGACTATTTAATTATTAATAACATTTCACTTCTTATCAATTTCGACCAAGTTAATAGTTTTTAAGATAAAAAAAAAACGATTTAACACAAAAAGAAGCCAATGCAGCGTATGAGTCAGAAAGAGACGGCGATACTAAACAGTAAGTAAATGCGCAAAATTAACAATTAAAATACACGTATAAACAATAAGAAATTTTTCAAATCTTTATTAAGATTATTATTAACTAATGTTCTTAAAAGGAATAATAAAGCCTGTTGTAAAGTATTTAAGGAAGAAAAGATGTAATCGCACTAAAATTTTAGCTAACTTATACAGGGTGTAGAATTAGTTTGCGAGACATAGGAGATTACATGTAAAAGAAAACAATCCCTAATATTTGCTCTTTTAATGATTTTACGACAAAATAGTTAACATGAAAGTTATAGAGAATTAAAATTGTTATCTGATTCCATTGTTGTTGTTTTTTCTAACATCTTGTGGTACTGAACTAAAGACTAGAAAATATCTATATATATATATATATAAAAGAAAGCCGTGTTTGTTACAACACTTGAGAACGGCTGGACCGATTGCCATGGTTTTTGATTTGTTGGATTTGTTTGCGTCCCGAATAGCAGAATACATCTTAAAAACAATGAAAACTCGATATGTGTAATGAATACTAAATCATTTCAATAGATTTTGATTTGTTTTTTACATGTCAAACATTTGTTGTCCAATCCTGTCAAATAGTGTAACAACTATTTTTTTTTTTGAAGTTTATGGCCTGGTTGCTGAGACCTTTAAGCCACAACTTTATTTTTTTCTGAAGACATCATGTGTGCGTTCAGAATTTTATTTTTTGTAAAATGTCTACAAAGTTCAGGTACTGTTATATTTGTTTGTAATTCCCGTAAATAATACCTAAGATTTATTCTACAGTAAAAACATAAAATCATCGGAAGGAACGGAATTTAGGGAATAAAAAATCAGTTGGTAAAGGTTATAAGATTAAGGAAAAAAAATCTACAGGTTAAAAAAAGTGTAAATGTCTTTTTATAGGTTTTCTATGATTTTTCTTGATAAGCTATTCATACGTAGTGATTATATACTCTTTGAGCTATTGTCTATGTCTCGAAAGTTCAGGCACTGTTATTATATTTGGTGGTTTTATGCGATCGCACATTTTAATAACAATGCCGCGTCCTAGAAGATCTAATCTTTCCCAGCGAAGCCGTAATGCAATTAGGCAACGGAATATCGCGAGTCAATTATCTGCGAGAAATTGCACGCGTTGATACTTAAAGGACAAATTGGAGAGTGGAGACTATTTAATTATTAATAACATTTCACTTCTTATCAATTTCGACCAAGTTAATAGTTTTTAAGATAAAAAAAAAACGATTTAACACAAAAAGAAGCCAATGCAGCGTATGAGTCAGAAAGAGACGGCGATACTAAACAGTAAGTAAATGCGCAAAATTAACAATTAAAATACACGTATAAACAATAAGAAATTTTTCAAATCTTTATTAAGATTATTATTAACTAATGTTCTTAAAAGGAATAATAAAGCCTGTTGTAAAGTATTTAAGGAAGAAAAGATGTAATCGCACTAAAATTTTAGCTAACTTATACAGGGTGTAGAATTAGTTTGCGAGACATAGGAGATTACATGTAAAAGAAAACAATCCCTAATATTTGCTCTTTTAATGATTTTACGACAAAATAGTTAACATGAAAGTTATAGAGAATTAAAATTGTTATCTGATTCCATTGTTGTTGTTTTTTCTAACATCTTGTGGTACTGAACTAAAGACTAGAAAATATCTATATATATATATATAAAAGAAAGCCGTGTTTGTTACAACACTTGAGAACGGCTGGACCGATTGCCATGGTTTTTGATTTGTTGGATTTGTTTGCGTCCCGAATAGCAGAATACATCTTAAAAACAATGAAAACTCGATATGTGTAATAAATACTAAATCATTTCAATAGATTTTGATTTGTTTTTTACATGTCAAACATTTGTTGTCCAATCCTGTCAAATAGTGTAACAACTATTTTTTTTTTTGAAGTTTATGGCCTGGTTGCTGAGACCTTTAAGCCACAACTTTATTTTTTTCTGAAGACATCATGTGTGCGTTCAGAATTTTATTTTTTGTAAAATGTCTACAAAGTTCAGGTACTGTTATATTTGTTTGTAATTCCCGTAAATAATACCTAAGATTTATTCTACAGTAAAAACATAAAATCATCGGAAGGAACGGAATTTAGGGAATAAAAAATCAGTTGGTAAAGGTTATAAGATTAAGGAAAAAAAATCTACAGGTTAAAAAAAGTGTAAATGTCTTTTTATAGGTTTTCTATGATTTTTCTTGATAAGCTATTCATACGTAGTGATTATATACTCTTTGAGCTATTGTCTATGTCTCGAAAGTTCAGGCACTGTTATTATATTTGGTGGTTTTATGCGATCGCACATTTTAATAACAATGCCGCGTCCTAGAAGATCTAATCTTTCCCAGCGAAGCCGTAATGCAATTAGGCAACGGAATATCGCGAGTCAATTATCTGCGAGAAATTGCACGCGTTGATACTTAAAGGAAAATTTAAAGATGAAGAAGTTCTTATTCCAAGGATTCTGATGATTCCAACGGATATGCCCTTTGAGTTTAAACGAATTCAATTCCCGATTCGTCTTGCCTTCGCCATGACGATCAACAAATCACAAGACCAATCCTTGACTATTTGTGGCCTCAATCTAGAAAATGCATGTTTTTCTTATGATCAATTGTACGTGGCATTTTCACGTGTCAGCAAACCATCCGCTTTATTTGTTCTTGCGCTTGACCAAAAAACCAAGGATGTCGTTTACCACCAAGTGCTTAAATGAAAATCCTATTAATAAATTAATCCGAGTTTTTTTTCCCAATCTGCACAACATAGTTTTCAATCATTTTTTTCTGACATGAGTTTGAAGTACTTAGTTATTATTTTTTTTTTTTTTTATTTTTATTCTCATTCTGTATGTATGTTTTCATCATCATTCATCATAATAAAATACTTTTTTGCTTCTATCTATATAAATATATTATTTTGTATCATTGTTTTACGTTCATCAAAGCCTAAATTAGTTCAGCTAAAAAGTAACACGACATTCATTGACTGTTAGGCGGTACGAAGTTCGCAGGGTCAGCTAGTTAAAGATAAAATATTAAAAAATAGTATTGTCTATGAAGTTTGACATTAAAAATTAATTTGTCAACAAGCATTCTACATCGTTCTTTTGGTTTGTGCTGAAAATATGGACTACATCACGAACGAGAAGGTATTTTTTATTACGTGGTATTTTGGCGGATTGTCCTTAAGAGAAATCCATTGGCCAGCACGTTCTCTTGATTTAGCTTCAAATGACATCTTCTTGTGGGGCCATGTGCATGATCAATTGTATAATGGCGGATAAACTTATCACAATGTGGAAGAATTAAAGGCAGCTATCAGTTGACTGGAGTTCGAAGAAATTTTTACGATAGACTAGATAATTGTTCAACTGCCGCAGGCAATTTGTAGACCAGGGTAGAAACCTTTAAAAATAATAAAAAGTGAAAAAAAATAATAGTAGAATGAAACCCATTAGAAAAAGAAGAAAATATTATAACAATTAAAAGAAAAATAATTTACGGGCGATCTGAAGTCGGGAAGGGGATTGATGTGAGTTTTTAAGGGTAAAAAACGGTTTTTCTTGATTTCCGGCAAAACTAAAAGTCCTATCAAAAAAGATCAAATGGCTAAGTTGTAGGTAATAAAAAGATCTAAAACTTTTATATTTACACTTTTTTTACATAACCTTAAAATTTATGTGAAAACTTTAAAAAACCAAGTTTTTGGTTTTTTATTTTTATCTTTTACAAAAAATTTTTTTTTTTAACAACATTTGGTGAAAACTTACCTTTTTATGTCCCAAATACGCTGTAATTTATTTGATTAAAAATATTTATTTTTTCACCTTATTTTGAATTAATATCGAAAAAACACCCTAATTTTCAATCGAAAATTCACCCGTTAAAATATCAGCTTTTTTCAAAAACTTGGGATGGTTTCTGTTTGTTGAAATCTCTACTTTCCGATGGTAAAAAAAAAATATATGTTACTACAGTAAATCTTCTCAGAAAATGCAAAAATTCAAAAAAAACTTGAATTCGAAAGTTTTTTTTTAATTATTATAAATTAGGTTTTGTTCTTTAATGTTAGGGTAGTGTATGTTTAATTATGTTTTTTCCAGGAATGTTAAGGGAAAACAATGAAAGAATGTTAAGGGAATGTATGTTTAATTATGTTTTTTATGTTGAATGTTAGAGGAATATATGTTTAATTACACTTTTTTTGTCGAATGTTAAAGGAATGTATGTAAATTTTACTTTTTCTGGAAAGACGTTGCAAGTTCAGAAAGTCTTCATTTAACAAGAATCTATCAAAAAACACATTAAAAAGTTAAGGGTAAAAGAACGTTAAGGGTAAAAGAATGTTAAGGAACATTAAAAACTCAAGGGTAAAACAATGTTAAGGGAATTAATTATGTTTTTTTGTTTAATTACAGTTTTTATGTTCAATTAAAGTTTTTATTTTACAAGTCTAGAAAGTCAAAATCTAACAAAAATCAATTCAATTTATTGTTTTTTTTATACGAAACTACTCCTTAATGTACTAACATCTAAAGACTTTTATTCGTTCCAAAAAAACCCACACTATTGTTTAAAATGCACAAATTTATGTTCAAACTGTCATGGTTCTAAAAATTGCTCTAAGATTGAAGAAGAAACCTACGAGGAAGTTAATGATTCAGAAGAAATTGTGGATGAAGAACCAACGCAGTCTGGAAATAATGTTGGAGAGGAAGAAGGTGATAGTAATGAAGATTTCGAAGATCTACTAGAATCGGAGATGTTTGACGAATCTAACGATGAAGAAATGCCATCAAAAAGACAAAAACTAATGGATAAGTGATTAGAATTGAAGATAAGGTATTTATGAATGATAAGATTAATGTGTTTAAAAGTATTGTAATGAATAACGTAATCAGAATAAAGCATCTACATTCAATAGTACGATTTACATTTATATTTATATATAATGAGATTTTCTATGACATAAATGTAATTAGTATTAAATAAATCAACTTTTTAATTGAAACAAATTGCAGCAATCACATTTTTTAGATAAAATTATTTACAATAATTAAAAAAAAAATTCGAATTCAAGTTTTTTTTGAATTTTTGCATTTTCTGAGAAGATTTACTGTAGAAACATATATTTTTTTTTTACCATCGGAAAGTAGAGATTTCAACGAACAGAAACCATACCAAGTTTTTAAAAAAAGCTAATATTTTGACGGGTGAATTTTCGATTGAAAATTAGGGTGGTTTTTCCGTTTTAATTCAAAATAAGGTGAAAAAATAAATATTTTTAATCAAATAAATTACAGCGTATTTGGGACATAAAAAGGTAAGTTTTCACCAAATGTTGTTAAAAAAAAAAATTTTTTTGTAAAAGATAAAAATAAAAAACCAAAAACTTGGTTTTTTAAATTTTTCACATAAATTTTAAGGTTATGTAAAAAAAATGTAAATACAAAAGTTTTAGATCTTTTTATTACCTACAACTTTGCCATTTGATTTTTTTTGATAGGACTTTTAATTTTGCCAGAAATCAAGAAAGACCGTTTTTTACCCTTAAAAACTCACCCCCATCCCCTTCCTGACATCAGATCGCCCGTAAATTATTTTTCCTTTCATTTTTATAATATTTCCTTCCTTTTCTAATAAGTTTCATCCTACTATTATTTTTTTTGGTTTTAAAAATTATCGACCCTGGTCTATTGTTCGAACATTTACTTTAAGATTTGTTATTATTTTTTTTAAGAAGGTTTTTTACAGTCCTTGTGATCATCTCCTGCAGTCTTAATTCATTTCTTCTCAGATTTATTAAAACAATAAATTTAGGTATTACTTGTCTTCTATTTCAACAATAAAAAATCTAAAAAACCATGAATAGAATAAGATAATAATTTTAAATCTTTATACTTTTTACTGTAACAAACTATTCTGTTGTTATACTGTTCTACAAGAGCATTGAGATTCCTCATTAAAGGTACCCTCACTTTAAAATTTCTCCAGCTTTATAGAATTTGAAAAAAATTCAACAAATTATTATTGAATTTTTTTAAATGACTGGTACTGATGGTAGATCCGGGTAAATGCAGCATACAAGAAACGACCATTTAATGAAAAATACCTCTTTGTTCGTTGTGTACGAGTCATTCTTTAAAAAACAAACTATAATACAAAGTTGCAATCGTGAAATGATGGATGTCAGATAAATTTTGATAGTCAAATTTCATAACCATTGCTACTTTTTAGTATTCTTGGCATAGTACTTTCTAGTCTTTAGTTCAGTACCACAAGATGTTAGAAAAAAAACAACAATGGTATAGATAACAGTTTTAATTCTCTACAACTTACACGTTAACTATTTTGGCGTAAAATCATTAAGAGAGCAAATATTGGGGATTGTTTCCTTTTACATGTAAAATCTTATGTTGTGCAAACCAGTTCTACACTCTGTATATCATCAGTAAATCGGTCAATTTACAGAAAAACGCATATAAAAATTGAGGTGGCATAGTTTTCGGTACTGGCCGAACTGTTTACTTGCTTCTTGCATTTTCTTCACTCAATGGGCATTTTACATCTAATTTATAACTTTTGGATCAACACAAAAGAGGCAATGCCTGTTTACTGTGTTTGAAATAGACGTGGAAAAGCTGATTTGAATTTTAACCGTCTTCGTCAAACGTTGAAACTTTTTATTGATATTGATTATTGATAATGATTTTAGAACAATATTTTGGGCGTAGACTTTTCAAATCTTTTGCAACAATACTGGTTGACGCAGGCGAGGATATTATTGCTCTTAAAATACATGCTGGATAGAAGTTCACCACCGTAGCAGAAGGCTACATAGATGAATCTGTTAAAAATAAAACCGATACGGCTAACAAAATATAAGCTTCAAATCAACCAAAAGTAAACCAAATAAATTAATGAACTACTCGCCTGCGGCTCTTAAACTTTATCTCGTGAATAATAGTCATCTTTATACGTTCGTTAAATAATATACTATTCTCTAATTATCACTACATGTGTTTTTGTTTCAACAAATCTGCGTTTTTTGTCATACATCTAAAAACCTGATAGCTTTGGAGAAAACAGAGTTAAGGTGCTCTCATAGCCTGCAAACAGCCCAGATTCAAACGTAATCAAAAGTGTATAGCAAAAACAAAGCCAAATCTCAGAAATTGTTTTTTTTTGGTTTGAAAAATAAACTAGAGTATGCCTGCAAAAAGTCAGGCAGCAATTAAAAGAAGGAATATAAAAGATGAATCTATTATTCTCAACTTAACATTAGTTATTTGAGATAGGTACTTCAAAACAACATACCAAATTAAAATAAAACAAACTATTAAGGCTGTTTTTTTTTTAATTTGGCGTCAAAGCTTGCTATGAATGTTTAACTTTGAACGGTGAACGTACTTTTACCATTGAATCGAAGTGAGCGTTATTTAGTTTGACATCGGAACTTAACCTCACGTTTAATTTTATGAATCGGTAGTTCAACCCGTTAATGAAATTAAATTAAAAGCTCTTGAAAGCACTTGTAGTCTTATAACAAACGAAAAAATAACCTTGATGAAAGTACTCGTCTACAATTTCATCGTCATAAAGCTGTGCAAAGAATGGGTATAAAATATATTCTCGGTATCTTGCAGCAGTCAAATTGTTTCAAGAATTATAATCCGTTCAGTGAAACTTCTTGGCATGATCGACTATGACGCCCGTTATAAAAAAATAATGAGTATAATGTATGATAATCTTGAAACTAATTACATTTTCTAAGCCATATTGGCCAAATCACAGATAAGATTCGAAACTATAAATTCGGTAAAATGTTGTAGAAAGGTAAATATAAACAATATTAAAATCAGTATTTTTAATTTATAATTCAGTACACAACACATTTAGCAACAATTTCTTTTAGTATTTAGATTTACGAAATATTTTTGAAATTTTTGACAAAACAATCATATGCTTACTTTTTTCTTTGGAAATAATTTACATATTATTTGCACTACATCAAATTAATTTTTTTTTTATTTAATTTATTTTGTAGTATTTGTTTTTGAATGCACAAGTTTTTGCAAAACGCTATTGCTTATTGTCATACCATTGTCATCTTAACCAAATTTAATAAAAAACATTTCTTAGTCGTCTTCGCGCCATCTGTGGTCTCTGTCCAGATTTTCTATTTCTTCTGATGTAAAATCATTTCTGATGTTAAAAGTCTGCCTTATTTCTTCGGGTCTTTTGCCTTTTATCATATTTGCTATAGTTTTGCACCCAGCATCCAGTAAACTCTTGATGTTCAAATAGTTAGCAGCTAGTATTAATTCAAATAATGTCCCTTGATCAACTTGTAAAAACTCTATATCCCATAGAGAGACGACTTTACTTCTGTTTTCTAACTCATATTCTGAGTTATTTTCATATTCTGCTGGCTCTAGAGAATTGTTTTGGTGATGAGTTGCCCACTCAATCACTTTCTGGAGGATAGGAGATGTCACGTTGGGGAGTGGAATGGGGTCCTATAAAATAAAGCAATTGTATAATTATTTACAATAATTGTACAAACCTCATTATCTTCCATGCCTAGACCTTCTAACATTTCTTTAATTACTACGAAACATTTTGCAACTTCAACATCCACTTCAAAAATTTCGCCATCTGACGATTGGAGTTTCATATTTGGCATTTTGATACAATTTTAAGTACTTTTTCTTGCTTTTTGATTACTTTAAAAAATTTAAAAAATGTTATAATAAATATAAATAATGGTTTTATTACAATATAGAACTACCAACTGTGCCATTTAGTTCTATTACTAATACATCATTTCGACTAAGTGTTCAGAGCCTTATGTAGTAAATCCTAAAAATAGGAGAACTTATGATGCTAAATGTGTATAATAACTCGATCCAAAACTAAAATGGCAATGAGTTTATTAAGATAATAAATAGCGTCATACTATGACCAACTGTTGTATAGTAAAAATGCTATATAATGCTTTACAATTTAAACTTGGCGCTCTCGTTACGGTTGGCAATACACGTACGTCTTAACCCAAGATAACCCAAGGTTATGTTAGCATGACGTATTGTAATTTTACTTTTGGATAGCCTATAGTTGCTCGAGCGTCGTCCAGACCTATTAGATTTTGTAGTTTAAATGATTTTAAGAAAATAAAAGTTTCAAACACTTTTTTAAATTAGTCTATTTAATTAGCAGGTCTAATAAAATGTAAGAAAAATAGACTTATGGAGAAACTCGAGCGCGTTAGATATTAAAAACTATTTTTCTGCCCTCCGGCCGGAAAGTGGCAACTTTCCGGCTTCGTCGAGCAGAAAAATAGTATACGCACCTTGCCCAGTAAAAAAGAAAGCCTCAGACCACATGTTTGTCATCCTCGGCTTCGCCTCGGCCAACAATTACATGTGCTCTGAGACTTTTCTTATTTTACTAGCCTAGGTATGTAATTTACTATTACTCTTAAGGTTTTCGAAAAACGAAAAATATATTAATTTTACGGTTTTAGCGGTTTAAGAGAGGCTTTTAGAGAGAATTTTAGACAAATTTATGATTTTTTGCAATTGGAAAACTAAGTGTGGTAGAGCTTGTATCTGCGGTATAGTATATTATGTGGAAAATGTTAAAAATAACAAATATTTAACGTATTTCCTATGTTAAAAAAATGGAATATCAAGTGAGATGATATTGTTGAAACTGCTGTAGTAAAGATTTTGCAAAAATTGTACCAAAAAACTGCGAAGTACATTATTTCTACAGGTTACCATGGAAGTTAAAAAATACATGAGTAAAGATTAAAATTCTGAGTACTAATTAAAAATTGCAAAACATTAAAAAAAAATTGAGATTTTCTCAATTAAAAATTTTAATATTACAAAAAAATTTTTTCCATAATATGCAACAAATAAAATTTTGAAAAAAAAACAAAAATATGGTTTGAAAATGTTTAAATGCAAAGCCAAAATAAATCTCTTTGTTTTTGATTAGTATTTAAATACCAGAAAATAATTAACTTTAATTTATTAATATTATCTACAAATATTATTAATAAATTACAAAAATTTCGGCGTACCTAAAAATCGTATTATCAGACGGCGGCACACAATTAAAAAGCAAAGAATTTAGATTTTGCTCTAAAGATTAACACTTTTCAGTCACAAATTTATTATCATATCACCAACAATCGAACAGTCAAGTCTAAAAAACCAATAAAATCAATGCTGAAGAAATCTTTTAATGGCATTAAAAACTCTTTGGAAAAACGTTATTACAAAAAACTTTGCGCTGATAAAATAAAAAGTAACTTTTATTATACTCAAAGAAATTAAATGTGTTTTAGACCAAAACAAACCAAAAACTTCAAAAGCTACTAGAAAGCCAAAAGCCAAAATTAAAAAAAAAACGGAGATACCTTAATTTGAATAATAGACTTAATTTATAAAACCAATCTTGCAAATTTATATGTTATGTACAGTGTGTTTATTGTATGCAGTCAATAAACCAAAACAACACTGTAAGTGAGACATTTGGTCAGGCTGGGTTGATCTCGAAAACTTTTTTGACAGATTGGGGATTTTTTGGGATAATGAAAGCCACTAAATTTGCGTGACAGCTAAGCCACAAACCGAGAACACTAACCAACTTGGCAACACCGTGAGTAGGTCTATTGTAGTTGTGGGGCTTAGCTAAGACCATAGTAGAATTAGATAGGTATGACTTTGAGATCACTTTAACTTTTATTAACTTATCTAAGTCAGTGTACAAATTTTGTAATTTCGCTTCCACTACAAAATTAGCACAAAACAATTAGACTAACCGCACCTAACCTCAAAAAACTCGCTTCTGCTAAATAGTGCAATTGGTCATACACCCACTGATGAAGTAATAAATTAACCACTTGGGAAAACAATAAAAGACAAAATACTCATAAGTCACAAACAGTTTCACTTATTTGATAAAAGTATAACCATCAGAAAAATTGAATAAACACACTTGAAACTTAAAATGGTGAATGCCAATAGACCCACTGGCAGCGTTGCCACATTTCGCTGTAAAAACGGCTGTAGTCAGGCTTTGATACATAATCTGAGATTAGAATGCTCGCCTGGCACCCAGAAGGCCTGGGTTCAATGCTTAGACAACGCATTTTTTTGTATAAATAAAATATTAAAATATTTTTCTAAATAATATTTAAATGTTTTGTTGTCAACCAACAAACCATTATATATAATCAAAATTTTTTGAAATAAGGAAAGTTTTGTTATATTATTATTATACAAGGTTTTAATTAAGTTTCTAACAGGCTTAATATTTTCAAAACTATTATTCGAATTAAATTAAAATTTAAAAATTAATATCTATTATACCTATTTTCGTCTGTGCAGCATCCGTACGTAGAGGATATACAACCGACTTGATTTTTTTTTTCACATAGCAATGGATGTGACATGTTTTGCAAGTTTTTTAATGTTACTCAAGCTTCAATGTTGCTTCTCTTTCTCTTATTAAAATATTAGCACCAAAAGTGTTAAATAAATTAAAAATAAAAATATTTAGTGACCTTACAAAATTTATAACAACCTTTATTTTAACAATTGAAAAAGAAAGTCAAAATAGTGAAAAAAAATATAGGATTAAAATTTAAAAAGACTGTTGATGACGGTCATAACTTAAAATGGAAAAGTAAAATATTTGTTCTGACATATGCCCATGGTGCGAATTTTTTATTTAAAATGCATTAGCATATAATTATCAGCCTTAGTTATTGTTGTAGAATGGTTAAATCAGCAATTTGGACAGAATTGGATAGGCCGAAATGATCCCGTGTTATGGCCACCAAGAACCCCTGATTTTACAATGGCTGATTTTTACCTTTGGGACCGTTTGAAACAAATAGTTTATGCAAATAATCTTCCTCCGAAGGTAGAGAATTTAAAGGAGAGGATTTAAGACGCTGTGACGTTTTTAATTCTCGAAGAAATTCGAAGCAGTTATAGGGAATAGGGTTAACAATTACCGTAACAACGCAAATAAAAAAATTTAGACATGCAAAAACTTTTATCAAGAATACATTTTTCTCGTAAAATGCAAAATAAAAAAGTTTTTCTTCTTTGAAACTTGATCTTTGGACATAGTTTATAATAAAAAACTATGAACATATTTTTTTGTTATTTAATAATAATTAAACAAAAAATTTAGAAAAAACCAACTTTTAATTATTATTTTATATATTTAATTGTCTTAAATTGCTTATAGACTAAAATTTAATTATATTGAAATCAATTTTTAATTTCTCACTTGTTTTTAGTAAGAATAACTTGAAAACGACTAGTCAGATCTTGATCAAATTTAAATGGGATTTTAAGCATCAGCTTTCAACTAAAAAAAGAATCATTAAAATTGGTTCACCCAGAAAGAAGTTATGGAGTAACACACACAAAAAATACAGTTGAATTAAGAACCTTCTTTTTTTTAAAGTCGGTCAAAACCCACCTCGTGTAATTTGTCGTGTTCAAAACATATTTGTATAACAATATACTATTTGAAACTATAAGGAACTTTTTTTTTATTTATTTTATACGTTTCGGTCTTTAATTGATAACAATTTTTATTTTGTTTATTCTGCGATAATTACATATTTTAATCATACTTGATTCTATTCATTCTAAACTCTTTACTCAATAATTCTAATTAAAAATTTTAAAAAAACCGACTTCAATTTATGATTAATTATTATTTTATTTATTTTCTAATTAATTCAAGTTCTTAAATAATTAAATAAATGGACTAATAATTAGTTATTTTGAAAAATTTTTCTAGAATCTTCTGAAATATTTTGTTAATTTTTCACAAAATTTTATAATCAATTAAAGTGTCAAAAATATGTTAAAAAAGCATTAATTAGAATAACTCAAAAACTATTAGTCAGATCTTGATCAAATTCAAGATCCAAATAGAAAGCACGAGTTTCCAAATAAAAGAAGAATTATCAAATTTTTCTTTTATCCCCATAAAAAAGTTATAAGGTAACACATTATAAAAAAAATACAATCAAATTTTTTTAAAGACGTTCATTATTTATAAATCTCCCTCGTATATCTGAACAAAATATTCACGGTCATCAAGGTCAGCATAGCCTAAGTCAAATAATAAATCAGGTCCATCACTGCTTGTGCTTACGTCATAAAAATAATCAGGCTTATCATTATTTATGTCATAAGGATCATGAGGTTTAAGAAATTTATATAAAAATGAGAGTTGTTTGGAAATTTTTGCGTCCTCTTCAGGTGTAAAATCATTTTGGATGTTAAAAATCTGTCTTATTTCCTCAACTTTTTTGTATTTTAGCATATTTGCTACAATTCTATACCCAGCTTCTATCAAGCTCTCGACGTTCAAATAATTAGCAGCCATTATTAAGTCAAATAATGTTTCTTGATCAAAAAAGTTTACATCCCACTGGCATAATTCAAGGTTTAGACTTTTTGTTACAATTCTTTCTGGCTTTATGAATCCAGACGTTTTTGCATGCCATGCACTTGCTCCGTATTTATCATATTCTGTTACATTTTTAGAATCCGGGTATAGAAAATCATTGTATTTATTCCACGGCCAGAAACATTCTGCTTTTTCTTTTGCGCTTTTAGCATCTTCTTCTTGTTGAGAAGATTCAGAATTGTCTTTCTTGTGCCATGGACAAATGTGATAGTACTTCGTTTCCATGGGACATATCTGGCATTTACCATTTTGTGCTGTATATTTACAGCACGGCTTCAGAAAAATTTCTCTGGTTTTTAGGTATTTCTCTTCTATTGGCTCTTTAACATCGTCTTTGTGATGCACTACCCAGTCAATCAGGGTTTTAAAGATATCAGAAGTTACATTGGGAAGTAGTATTGGGTCCTATAAATGAAATCAATAATTAATTATATTTTCTACAATAAATTATACAAACTTCATCATCTTCCATGCCAAGACATTCCAACATGTCTTTGATTGTCACGAAACATTTTGCAAATTCAACATCAAGTGCAAAAATTTCACCATCTGACGACTGTAATTTAATGATAGACATTTTAATAAAAAAATCTTGTCTTGCTGGTCTGCGTTTGAAAGCTGTAAGAAATAAAAAAAAATAATAAATTCAAACACCGTTTCTGTGTGGAATTATTTTCATCTATTTTTTGCTGATATCTCTTGTACTAGATTCGATATAAATTAAAAGCCAAAAATAGATTATTATAGGTAAATAATTGGAACCAAAATAAATTAATTTTCAATTCATGACCTAATCATTAATTAACTTGTGAAGGTGTTCCATCTTTTTGACACAAAATGGGATTGTAATAATTAATTGTAAATTAAAAAAAACACAATATCTTCCCATAGATGCATCTATGGGAAGATATTGTGTTTTTTTTTAATTTACAATTAATCATTAATTAACGAAATTATAACAAATATTAACAGGTCAGTCAGGCATTCAAATTTGCTGTGAACCAGCAACACCAAAATGTATCTTCTTGTTTTTTATCATTATTTCATATAACAAAAAATAATAAATTTTAATAAATCCACAATATAATATAAATAATAATTTATAAATTGAGGAATATATTTAGACCTACAAAAACAGCGGCACACAGCAATTGAAAAGCAAAGAATTGTCAGATTTTGCTTTAAAGATTGAAACTTTTCACTCACAAAGACAATACGTATCACCAAAAATCGAACAGTCAAACGATAACAAAAAATAAAAAAAACTTTTAATGATAAATATAAAAGACTTGTATTTATCTCTCAAAAAAAAAATTTACCAACACAAGACAACAAGTTCGAATTAAAAATATTGGAAATTTAAAACAAAATTGCTATTAGATATAAAAAGAAAATTTTATTGCATCTGAAAATAAAATTTGTTTCAAATCAAGCAATAATCTTTATTTTTTCACCCGTATATAAATGATAAAAATAAGAATAGAAACAAAAGTAAAAAAACTCGAATCTCTGCTGTCATGTTTTTTCTTTTTTTTTATATTTTTTTTGCTCTCTTTTCTCTTTTCTTCTTCTCTTATTCTACTTCATTCACTCAGTTTACGCTTTTTCGTTCACTTTCTATTATCTTCTTCTATTCTATTCCCTTTTATTATGTCCTCCCTAGCTACCATATTTTTTTTTACCTCCATGCATTCTTTCATTATGTGGTCTAGTGTTTCTTTCTCTCTCTGCCACACATCCTGCATTTCCATTTTATTTTCTTCTATTCAAAATCTGTTTTCTCTCTACATTCTCACATCGGATTCTTGCAATCATCTTCCTCTTTCTCTCGTTTTATTTTTTTAGATATCTACCTAATTCTTCTATTAGCAATCTCTCATATTTTAAGTTATATCTGCTTTCTCTAATTTCTTTTCTCTTTTCTTGTTTTTTTTATGTTTCTATATCTCTCTCTCATTTTTCTATTGATTCATTGCTTTGCTTTTTTTTTCTTTCAATTTTCTAATACACTGAACTCTTTTTTTTTATAGTATTTCTTTTTTTTTACTTATTTTTTGTCTGCTTTTTTGTTTATCACCCTCCAGCACTCTTTCAGTATCTCACATTTTCCTTTATTTCTCATTTTATCTTAAAATTATACCGCTTTTTTTCTTGCCTCTACTCTTACTTTTTCAATTTTTTTTTTCCTCACTATTTAAGAGCGGATTTATATGCAGACTAAACAAGTGAAATATGCACATTTATATGCATAAAAAACATCAAATATAATATGTATTTATTTGGGCAAAATATGCAAAAATGCGCATTAATAATATTAAAGTTTTTTTATTATTATTACAATATGCGTATATATACCTATATACATTCAATATCTCCAAAATATGCTAAGTTATTAGAAAAATATGCACACTTTTGCAGAAATACACAATAATACTCAAATCCGACCTTAATCAACATCACGAAATTTATGCGCAATATGCGTTTTGGATTTTATTATTATTTAAATAATTGTCGATAAAAACAAGTTTGTACTAAACCTCAGGTTTAGTACAAACAATTTTGCAAATTGTTTTGATAAGTTTTTTAAATTTTTGGATATTTTCTAAAAATGTTGTTACATATTAGAAGACTTATTTATAGTTTTGACCTTTAGCGGGATTTTTTGACTAAAATATTACAAAACTTTGTTTGTCGGTATGGTTGGTTCTTTTCCATAGGCCTAGAAAAGATTGCTAATTTAAAATCCAAAATTTTTCTACTTTGTTTTTATCAAAGAATCAAAAACTTAAGCATGAAGTGTTATTTTGTGTTTTTACAAAAAATAACAAGAAGAAGTTGCAAAATAAATTATATAAAAATAACTTCAAAAAAAGTAGGACTTTTCCAAAAAAGCCAAAATTTTTAAAACTAGTTTTTTCATATAAAATTTACCACTAATAAACCAAATGTGTTCTTTATTACCAAAAGTACCACCATATGCTGCTGAAACCGATTATTCTGAAATATTTTTTTTAATTTTTTTTTTTTTTGGGTTGAAGTCTTAAAGGTTCTAGAATGTACCTATATCACATCTATTTTTTTCTTTGTTTTTGTATGTGTTTCTGACTTTTTTAACACTTTTTTCTACAATTTTCTTCAAGAAAATGTCTAAGCTGTAGCAACTAATTTAGGATGCGGAAGATGCTTAATCCGAAATATCTACTCAAGCTATCAAACATATTAATCTTCCAAAACAATTTCTAAAAAAAAGTGATAGTATGATAAATGTTACCTATAGTTTGTTCATTTCTAGTGTAGTCAGCAAATCGATTAGGCAAAGTTAGTGCATTCCTAACAAAAGCACGATTGGCTAGTATCACAATAATATAAAAATCTATTACGTGATAAAAAAACTTTTTAGATAAAAACTTTTAACCATAAATAGTGCTATAAAATAGAAAGTAGATATCTATATATATAAAAGAAAGTCGTGTTTGTTACAACACTTATAACTCGAGAACGGCTGGACCGATTGCCATGGTTTTTGATTTGTTGGATTTGTTTCCGTCCCGAATAGCAGAATACATCTTAAAAACAATGAAAACTCGATATGTGTAATGAATACTTAATCATTTCAATAGATGCTGATTTCTTTATTACATGTCAAACATTTGTTGTCCAATCCTGTCAAATAGTGTAACAACTATTTTTTTTTGGAGCTTATGGCCTGGTTGCTGAGACCTATGAGCCATAATTTTATTTTTTTCTGAAGACATCATGTATGCGTTCAGAAATTAATTTTTTGTAAAATGTCTACAAAGTTCAGGTACTGTTATATTTGTTTGTTTTAGACATTAATTCCCGAAAATAATACCTGAGATTTATTCTACAGTAAAAACATAAAATCATCGGAAAGGAACGGAATTTAGAGAATAAAAAATCAGTTGGTAAAGGTTATAAGATTAAGGAAAAAAATCTACAGGTTAAAAAAAGTGTAAATGTCTTTTTATAGGTTGTCTATGATTTTTCTTGATAAGCTATTCATACGTAGTGGTTATATACTCTTTGAACTATTGTCTATGTCTCGAAAGTTCAGGCACTGCTATTATATTTGGTGGTTTTATGCGAGTGCACATTTTAATAACAATGCCGCGTCCTAGAAGATCTAATCTTTCCCAGCGAAGCCGTAATGCAAATAGGCAACGAAATATCGCGAGTCAATTATCTGCGAGAAATTGCACGCGTTGATACTTAAAGGATAATTTGAAGATGAGGAAGTTCTTATTCCAAGGATTCCGATGATCCCAACGGATATGCCCTTTGAGTTTAAACGAATTCAATTCCCGATTTGTCTGGCCTTCGCCATGACGGTCAACAAATCACAAAGCCAATCCTTGACTATTTGTGGCCTCAATCTAAAAAATGCATGTTTTTCTCATGGTCAATTGTACGTGGCATGCTCACGTGTCGGCAAACCATCCGCTTTATTTGTTCTTGCGTCTGACCAAAAAACAAAGAATGTCGTTTACTACAAAGTGCTTGAATGAAAATCCTATTAGTGAATTAATCCGAGTTTTATTTTTTTTTCCCAATCTGCACAACATAGTTTTCAATCATTTTTTTCTGACATGAGTTTGAAGTACTTAATTATTATTTTTTATTTTTTTTTATTTTTATTCTCATTCTGTATGTATGTTTTCATCATCATTCATCATAATAAAATACTTTTTTGTTTCTATCTATATAAATATATTATTTTGTATCATTGTTTTACGTTCATCAAAGCCTAAATTAGTTCAGCTAAAAAGTAACACGACATTCATTGACTGTTAGGCGGTACGAAGTTCGCCGGGTCAGCTAGTTAGATATAAAGAGAAAATTTTATTGCATATTAAAATAAAATTAGTTTCAAATCAAGCAATAATTTTTATTGCTTCACCCATTTCACCAGTGTTATAATATAAATGATAAAAATAAAAATAGAAACAAAAGTAAAAAAAACTAATATCTTCTGTCATGTTTTTTTTTTGTTCATATTTTTCTTTTCTGTTCTCTGATTTTTCTCATTCCTTTTCTTCTTTTATTCTACTTCATTCACTCAGTTTAAGCTTCTTCTTTCACTTTCTATAATTTTCATCTATTTATTCTATTCCCTTTTATTGTCTTCCCTAGCTACCATACTTCTTTTTACCTCCACGTATTCTTTTATCATGTGCTCTAGTGTTTCTATCTCTCTGCCACACATCCTGCATCTCTATTTATTTTCTTCTATTCAAAATCGGTTTTTTCTCTCTCTCTACATTCCCACATCTGAATCTCGCAATCATCTTACTCTTTCTCTCATTTTATTGTTTTAGATAACTAGCTAATTCTTCTATTAGCAATCTCTCATATTTTCAGTTATATCTGCGTTCTGTAATTTCTTCTCCCTTTCCTTGTTTTTTTATATGTTTTTATCTTTTTCTCTCATTTTTCTATTGATCTATTGCCTTGCTTCTATTTTTCTTTCAATCTCCTATACACTAAACCTTTTTCTCTTATAGTATTTCTTTTTTTTTACTTATTTTTTGTCTGCTTTCTTGTTTAGCACCTTCCAGCACTCTTTAAGTATTTCACATCCTTCTTTATTTTTCTCATTTTATCTTAAGACTATACCGCTTTTTCCCTTGCTTCTTTTCTTACTTTTTCTATTTTTTTTTCTCATTATTTAAGAACGGATTTATATGCAGACTAAGCAAGTGAAATACGCACATATATATGCATAAAAAACATCAAATCTAATATGTATTTATTTGGGCAAAATAAGCAAAAATGCGCTTTAATAAAATTGAATTTTTATTATTATTATCACAATATGCGTATATGTATATACCTATATAATTATATATGTACATTCAATATCTCCAAAATAAGCTAAGTTATTAGAAAAATATGCACACTTTTGCATATATACACAATAAAACTCAAATCCGACCTTAATCAACATTACGAAATTTATGCGCAATATGCGTTTTGGATTTTAAATAATTGTCGATAGAACAAGCCTTGTCAGGTTTAGTACAAACAATTTTGCAAATTGATTTTATAGGTTTTTTAAATTTTTGGATATTTTCTAAAAATGTTGTTACATATTAGAAGGCCTATAGTTTTGACCTTTAGCGGAATTTTTTGTCTAAAATGTTAAAAAACTTTGTTTGTTGGTATGGTTGGTTCTTTTCCATAGACCTAGAAGAGATTGCTAATTTAAACTCTAAAAGTTTTTATCAAAAAGTCAAAAACTTAAGCTTGAAGTGTTATTTTGTGTTTTTACAAAAAAGAAGTTGCAAAATAAATTATATAAAAATAATTTCAAAAAAAGCAGGAATTTTTCCAAAAAACCAAAATTTTTAAAACTAATTTTTTCATCTACAATTTATCACTGATGAACCAAATGTGTTCTTTATTACCAAAAGTACCACCATATGCTGCTGAGACAGATTATTCTGAAATATTTTTTTTAATTTTTTTTTATTGAAGCCTAAAATGTTCTAGAATGTACCTATATCACATCTATTTTTTTCGTTGTTTTCGTATGTGGTTCTGACTTTTTTAACACTTTTTTCTACATTTTTTCTTTAAGAAAATGTCAAAACTGTAGCAACTAATTTAAGATACGGAAGATGCTTAATCCTAAAATCTACTCAAGCTATCAAACATATTAGTCTAAAACCATTTCTAAAAAGAAGTAATAGTATGATAAATGTTACCTATAGTCTGTTCATTTTCAGTGTAGTCAGTAAATCGATTAGGCAAAGTTAATGCATCCCTAACAAAAGCACGATTGGCTAGTTTCACAATAATTAAAAAATCTATTACGTGATAAAAAATTTTTTAGATAAAAACTTTTAACCAAAAATGGTGCTATAAAATAAAAAAATAAATATTATTATATAAAAATAAAACTTGTGTTAAGCCTGGTTCAATTGTAAAATCTTAAAAAACTCCTAAAATTTTCTTTCAACATAACATATAAAAATAATTATTATTGTCATTATCATTACTTGTCGAACACCGTAATGATTTTTGAATCCAGCAAAATAGCTGTGCCTTTGAGACGGGGAGAGTTGAACATAATACTAAAATAGTTAGAAGAATTAATTAAAATCAATTTACAATCGATAATTTTAAAATTTGTCAAAAAATTACATTCATAATCAAAATTTATTCCATGTGACTGTATTACCAAAAATAAAGTAAAGCTATAAAATCTTTTATTGCGGTCTTTCGGTACCGTATTTAGGTTTTTACTTTTTTTTTGCACAAAACACTTGTCAAAATAAATTAACAATTTGTCTAATTTTAATTTATTTTTATAAAAATGTCAAAATTTTATTTTGAGCGAATTTATATGACTAGCTGTCAGAATCTTTTTAGGTGAAATCTAATATGGCTAATAATGATAGACACAACCATAAACACAAAAACAACCCAAGTTTGTTAATCAGAAAGCTTGTACAATTAATGGAACATTCTATTTCAAAAAACGACACCGAAAGGCATTTGAAGATTCTTCTAAATTTTTTAAATGCTTCCCGTTATGCATTTGTATGATTTAAAATATTCAAGTTTTTCACGAATACTCACATGTTTTGATTATTTTATAAGTGGTTGCAAGATGTTTCTTATATTATACGACTTTATGAGTTGTTGTCGAAAAAAATTGACACAATTTGGGAGTTTAAAGGACCACTACAGTGCATTCTTTATTTTAGTAGTGTTCCACCGTTGCTGGCAAAAATGTCGAATCAATTGGAGTATGCTCGAGATATGGAAGATTATTTTTCAACTTTAGGTGAGAAACCGTAAAACAAAACATAGAATTTTTTTAAATTTAAATTTTCTAAAATTCTAAAGTTACTAAACAGTAGCTTTAAAAACAAAAGCGTGGTACGAATACCACGTAGAACACGTGGTATTCTAGATTTGATTTAAAAAACTTTTAACACATGTCACTACTTATTAGATTTTGCGTTAGTAATTTTCCGTTAGTAATCAGAGTCAGAGCAAATTTATTCAAAACACAATTGATTTTAGTTGAGTGATCTATGCACTATTAAGTTTTACTGATAAGTATCTTGTCTAAATGTACAATTTTTTTTTAATAAAATAGTTTTTGTTTTATGTATTTCATTTTGATTTTTTGGTAGCAATCTTAAAAGAAATAAAAATATTATATTTAGTAAATTTAGATGTGCGTTTCAGATGACAGACGCTAAGGTGGTAGCTTGGTTATACAATCAGCCAAATCTCTCATTGTCTGATAATGTTTTTCGCCATTTCGGCATCTATTGTCAGCGACTTTAAAATGAAAACCTAGTTTCCAATACTCGATTGAAGAAAATTTTACGTAAATTATTAAGAATTATTTATGTACCTTTTAAATATTATTAAGCAAAAGTTTTTTTTTTTTGATGTAGAAATCATTGTTATAATTTGCTTAGGTTACTTGATTGTTTGTTTGCACGAAGAAAAAATGAAAATTCTGGTTTTGGAAACTATCAAAAATCTGTTACTTTTGGATAAGTCACCTATTGGATGGTGCTGCGTTTCCTTAGAATTTTGCATAAAAGCAATTGAAAAAAGTCGTTTACCAGAAATTTTGGCAAATACTTTATTAGTTGTGAACGATAGCATTTATTTGCATGTTCTACAATTGATTTGTCTATTATGTGAACTTTCAAAAAATTCATGTAAGAAATTAGTGGAAAATAATGCAATTGAATATTTATTACAAAGATTGGAACCTACGTGGAAAATAAGAGACAAGTCAGACCGGCCGAAAGCTCCAAAATGTGAAGATAAAATACCTGGTTTTGAAGATACGTGCATTATTTTATGGTATTTATTAAAAAGCATAGAAAAATGTCATGTCAACCCTCCAAGTGTTTTTGCTTTGCGGTAAGTCTTTTAAATTGTGTATATACAGGATGTATAATATTAACATAAATCAAAGACAACTGTGCTTTTTTGGCAGCAGGTCTTAGATTAGTTTGTACTAAAATTGCTTACGCGATGGCGAATGTGTTTTGGTAAATTTAGATATATCAATTTAATTATTTTGCGTTTTGGTTTTTAAGCGCAGTAAAAGAAGAAATACACACGTCACTGTGCACAAATGTCAATGTCAGTTGTGAATAAACAAGTGCAATACCGGCTTAGCTTACCAGCACTAATAATTAATTGTAATTAATTTCAAAATAGAATAAGGCAGAAAATTGCTTTGACCGGAAAAGCATCTATCTTGATAGATGCGCAAAAAAGTTTTAGTGTTTTTTACTTAATAGTGTATTTTACTTAATTTTAGTAAAACCAAGCTAAGACCTGCTGCCAAAAAAAACCACAATCGTTTTTGATTTATTTAATATAATACAACCTGTAGAAAGTTTATACAGCTTCAGTTTCAAATAGGTAAATTTATCGCTTTTTGCTGCTCTTTAATATTCTTCTGCTTTACTCTGCTATGACTGTATCTTTCATTTTGTGTTCTACTCCAACATTTAAATCTCTCAACAATACTATTCCACTCTCATCACTGCCTTTATTTATCGTTTTAGATAAATAAAATTATACTAGAATCAAGCCGTCTAACAAATATAGTACTTTATAAAAACATAAAGGCAAAAAACGTATGACAAATTAAAAACTTACAGCTCTGCTTTATTTAATTTATACTAGTTTTTAATTTTCACTGTAAATAGGTCTTAAATGAAAAACAATAAAGTTTTAAAAAAAGTTGCATTAAAAACTTTGAGAAATTGGTCGACGTTTTAAACACTATTTTTAAAAACGTCGTCAGAATAAACAAAATAGAATACAGCTTTGACGTATCATACGTCGAAAGACCTTTTTTATGTCAATTGTCAATTTTTTGAAGATTTTAAATAAATTCTTAAAGTAGTTGAAGACTACTACGGAAAAAAAATGAAAAAAAAAATAAAAAAAAAACTTACCAATTTAGACTGGTTTTTAATTTTAACTACAGTAAGGTTTAACGTAAAGAGATACAACTTTTATGGCTAGAAAGGCTTAAAAAAATTAAGACGAAATAATCTGCGCTAGAAAAAAATGATCAATTTGTCGACGTTTTGCAGTCCATAGACAAAAGCGTCATCAGGATAAAAAAAAATAGAGTAGAGCCTTGACATATTATTGTCTTAAAATCTGTATTTTTATCAATAGCAAATTTAATGCTTCTGGAAAAAAATTGAAAAAAAAATTGAAAAAAAAAATTTGAAAAACGGATAATTACCTATTTAGACTGGTTTGTAATTTTAACTACAGTAAGGTCTTAAAAGAAGAAATTAAGCTTTTATGGTCAATAGATCTTAAAAAAACTGAGACGAAAAATTTCGAGCCAAGAAAATTCAGCAATGTTTTGCACTCTATAGACAAAATCGTCATCAGGATAACAAAATATAGTAGACCCTTGGCGCATCATTGTCTTTTAAACTGTATTTTTATCAGTATTTAAGTACTAAACTTAGTGTTACTTAAAAAAAAGTGGGAAAAAACAGATAGTTACTAATTTATACTAGTTTTCAATTTTAAATAGATTCTAAAAAAAGAACAAAAAAGCTTTCATAGCCAGAAAATGGAGACGAAAAGTCTTTACGGAAAAATTATGCAATTTGTCGACGTTTTGCAGTCTATAGACAGAACGGTAAACATTAGGATAAATAAATTGAGTAAAGTCTTGACGTATTATTGACTTTTAAACTGTATTTTATCAGTACTTAAGTACCAAATTTAGTGTTACTAGAAAAAAAAATTAAAAAAAATCAAATAGTTACTAATTTATACTGGTTTTTAATTTTAACAATAAATAGTTTTAGCAAAAAAATAAAGCTTTTATGGCCAAAAATTTAAAAAAGATTAAGCCGAAAAAATTTGCATCAAAACTTTGAAAAATTTGTCGACGTTTTGTTTACTATTTGTAGAGACGTCATCAGAATAAAAAAATAGATTAGAGCTTTGACGTATTATTGTCTAGACCATTCTTTGGACAAATTGCAATTTTTTTAAAATTTTAAATAAATTCTAGAGGTAATCTAGAGTAGTTTAAGACGTGAATATGCTTTTAAACAGGAAGAAAATTAGGTGCTAACGGAAGAAAAAATAGGAAAAAAAATTTGGAAAAAAAATTAAGAAAAATTGTTTTGTTTTGACGCTTATCAACTGGTAAACAAATAAAAATTTGTTATTATGTTTAAGCGACTTCAAAAAAGAGGAGGTTTTCAGATCAACTGTATTTTTTTAAGTTTGTTTTCTTAGAACTTTTGACTGAATGAACCGATTTTGCTGTTTTTTTTTTAGTTTAAGGCTGATGCTTTCTATCTGGTCTCATATCAATTTGATCACGGTTTTAATATGTAGTAGTTTTTAAGTTATTCTTATTGGTGCTTTTTTTGTCAAATATTTTAAATACTTAAAGCAATTGATTATAAAAATTTATAAAAAATTAAAAAAATTGATTTTAATATAATCAAATAGTTTATTTATTAACCGATTTAAGAAAAAGAAAAAAGTTTTTAATTTGACTGTATTTTTTTATGTGTGTTACTTCATAATTTTTTTGTGGGTGGGAAAGCTGGTGCTTTCTATTTGGTCTCATTTAAATTTGATCAAGATCTTACCAGTACTTTTTAAGTTATTTTTATTAGTGCTTTTTTTGACATATATTTTTGACACTTAGAATTAATTAATTCTAAAAACAAGTAAGAAATTAAAAATTTAAAAAATTGCTTTTAATATAATTAATTAATTTGTAAGCAATTTGAGTTTATTAAATAAATTAAATAAAAATTAAGTAATCATATCGAAGTCGGTTTCTTTTAAATTTTTAATTTGTTTAATTTAATTAATTTAAACCAATTAGATAAATTAGATAAAAAAATTATATCAATTGAATAAATAAAATAATAGTCTCATATTGAACCGTTTTTTCAAATTTTTTTTTGTTTAATTATTTTGAGTAACTGTCTTTTTTCTGATAACACAAGTATGCCAAAAAGCAATGGCACATTTAGACATATTGTAACTTCTAGAAATCTTTATATTAATCAAATCTTGATTTGATTCAAATCAATTTTGTCTAAACTCTGAAAAAACTGTTTAAATAAATTATAAAAGAATATTAAACCTATATTATTTTAATAACAGCATTCTTAAAATAAAGTTTTCAGTAATTTTTTTAGGTTTTATTATTAACAATAACCTGATGTGGACTGCTCATATTGAGACTTTTATTATGGAGTTTAGCAAATTTGAGTGAACAATTTTTGCAACTGCCTTTATGTCTTTTTTTTATAATCTCTATGAGCTAGCACTAAACAAAATGATAAAATATGCTCATTTTTTTGTAATGGATTGAAATACATTATACAAATGTCATTAACTAATTGTTCTCTCATTGAAAACTAATTATAAGTTTAGTGTTAATTACCATATCTTAAACAGCGAAAACAAAATTTTTAGTTTCTAGAACAAGTTGACCTTTCATGGTGTTGTATCTATTCCATCTGATTCAATTTCTTAAAAAAATTATCTAAGTTTTGTGTTAAAACATTCTGTTTAACTGATTTGTTAAACAATTTTTTTTTTAGATTATATGTTATTTTTTTAGGTTTTTAAGATGTTGTACTTTGAGCAAAAAAATGTTCAAGTATTTCAGATTTTTTATAACTCGTTAAAATAATGCAAAAAATTGTCACTTTTTTTAACTAAAATCTATGAATTTTGCTTTTTCTGTTAATAAGTCGTTATATTTTGACAAACGCAAATTTAAAAAACATAATTTTTTTTTGTAAATATTCTTAAATTTTTTTAAATTGGTATTTTTTTCTTAAAACGCGAAATTTTCATCTTTTTAAAATATTTCATTCACTTATAAATAGACTTATTATTATATCAAAAGTAGTTTAATTATAGATCGTATTATCTGTGTAATCGTAAATCATCTGTGTAATCTTTTACCGATTTTAAAAAAAGAAGAAAGTAGTCAATTCGGTTGTATTTTTTTTACTGAGTGAGCCGATTTTGATATATTTTTTTAAAACTGGTGTTACACTTACAAAAATTTAGAAATTAAAAACTTAAAAAATTTATTTTAAAATTATTAAATATTTGTCTATTTATTTAATTAATTTAAACAAATTGATCAAAAAGCGATTTAGATTCATTTAATAGATAAAATAATAATTAATAATATTGAAGTCGGTTTTTTCCAAATTTTTAATATGTTTAATTATTATTAAGTAATAAAATTAATTCAGTTGTACTTGGTTTACATTTTACAATTTGTAAAAGTTTTTATCTCTCGTTTTATCGTAGCTTTACTCTGTTGTGTTGCAATTTAAATCGGATTTTGGCGCCAGTTGAGACCTAAATGCAGCTCAATATAACTTTTTTGTATTTTGTGTATGCCATAGATATTTTAGTGCTATTTTATTTATTATTCTAATCTATAAATAGTCGTCTTGTATTTTGTTATCTACTAGTTTTTTTCCTTGTTTTAAATTGTTAATTATACAAATAATAATTTTAAATTTACTTAGATGATCATTTCTTCTTTTGTATATAGAATTATTTTTTTTTAGTTAAACTAATTGTCAAATTGGTTTATTATTAATACACTAATTAGGTGTGCGCTATACTTCTTCACCTAATATGATGCAAATAGTTATTTACACTTTATTTAATAAAACCTTACTTGTTTTAAAAACTTTCTAAGTGAAATCAAACTTTGATGTTAGACATTGGCCTAAACATAGAAAATAGTAAAAAAACTTGCACTTTTCTAGCTTTAAACATTGAGCTTTATATTAGTCACAGCTAATCTCGAGTTGCTGCGTTACTGTAAAGTTTAAAAACTGATTTTACTATTTTAACTCTATAATTTTTATTTAAGGAGTCTTCAATATGCATTCTATTGGTCAATAATCTCTCATGAAAAAAAAAGTAATCGAAATAATATTGCAGCATTACGTTTGAAAATGTTAACAGTTTTTCCGAATCTTCCTGTGGTGGAAAGCGATATTGCAGAAGGTTTAAATTATATACCTATAACAAATGTTTTTTTTTCTAATTTGGCGTTGGATGTTTAACTGTGCAGTGCAAACGTACTATCGAAATGACGTAACAATCATTAATTGGACATCTGAGACTATTTAAATAAAAAAAAACACTTAAACAACACTTATTGCCACTAAAAACAGTTGCATTATAGCCGTCGCTAACTGTGGCGCCAAATTTTAAAAAAACATTTTTTTTTTAATATAGTAGAATAATATGGTGTATGTTTTAGATATTGCAATAATGACAGTTATTTGTACTGAAAAAGCAGTCAACTTAGAAATTCAGCCTTATTTTCAAATTGAAAAAAACGATTTGGATTTTTATTTTGCAAAACTTATATGGATTTCTTTATATTTTGTTGCAAAATTGGAAGCTGAAAGAGTAAGAAAGTGCTTAACATTTTTATGTATTATTTTTAGCTAACTTGAAAAAAGATTTAGACTATCTGAATTATATTGCTTGTTTAATTACTTTTATTTAAAACATTACACAAACCTACTACACTCATTCGGCCAGGCTCTGAAAGCACTATCCTCAGCTACCTGACCACCGAGCAATAGTTAAGGATCAATCCAGCAACAAATAAAATTTGTCCTGTCAATAATGTCTCTAATAACACATAATTGTTCTGGTACTTAAAAAAGGATTAAAGTACCGTCTTTTAAAAATTTGTCAATTTTTTTGTTTTTCTCTATTCCCAAACGTAATTTTTCCATATAATTTTTTATTTCATTTGCATGTATTTTCCCTTGCAAGATAGTGGGGTGTAGAATATATTTTTTTTCAGATAACAATAGGTGGTCAATTAGTAGAAGCTCTTACAGAGTATGTTTTACCAAAAACTGCTTCTCATATAACAAATACTGATTTAAATTGTATTGGCACGAAATTGTGTCTAAGAATAATACCTCTGTTTTTGAATAAATTTTCTGACACTTTTGTGAAGCATTGTAAAGGACATTTAAGGTTAGTTTACAATTAACACAGCTATATAGTACTTACGTTATTTTTGTTATGTTTTTTAGACTTGTTTCTGCTATTGAAAATTCTGATGACATTGAACTTCTATCAGCTTATTTAAAATGTTTATATAAAATTTTATTGGTGAAAAATTATAGCTTAGTAGAGCATTTTGGGATAATTAATACACCAAAAGTTGTATATTGTAAGTTGTTTGTAAAATAGCGCACTAGATTATACGTGGTGCTGTAGCTTTTGTCTGCAATAGCTTAGGTACTTTATAGTTCAAAATACTAGTATTTTTTAACCGACGAAAAAAAAAGCTTTTAATTTGATTTCTATATGTTTTTTATGTGCGACGATTTTTAACTTTTTACAAAAAAGTTCGATTATTAACAAACTTTTTTTATTGAATAATATAGAATTATATAAACTGAACAAAAAAAATTGATTCTAAGAGTAAAAAAATAAACAATAATTGACATTTTAAGTATTTAAGCCGTTATAACATTTTTTCCTAAAACTTTTTTATTTTTAAACAATTCGAATAATTAAAAAAATTTTTTTGTAGCATTTTTTATTTTTATTTAAGGTGGGCTTCTTCTTTTGATCAATCTTAATTATTCTTTATTCTCAGTCTTATACAATTTTCTAAAGTAATTTGCTGGTTATCTATTCAGGCTTTTTATAATTTTTTCCTTTAGTCGTTTTTTTGTTTTTATTTTTACAATAAATCAGATGTCTCTGTGTAATCTTCTTTCTTTCATTAACTTTTTATTGTTAAACTTTCTTTGTATCTTTTTTATGAAGTTTTTTTTTATTTGTCGTTCTATGTTTTTATATTTTTTTTCATATATTTTTTACTTTGTTTCTGCAATTTTTATATTCTATTCTATTTCCTTTATTAACATTTTCATTCTGTCATTCTGTCATTTTTGTGTCAAATATTTGAATTTTTTCTCTCTGTCTCAACTCTTTTTAATTTTTTTGTTTATGTATTTTTTTTAGTTTTAATCTATTATTATTTGATATAAATATTTTTCAAAAACACTGTTACTTGTACTAGCCGCTAGCGCAAGACATCAAGTGTTAAACATCAGTTAACAATAAATAAAGTGATAAAAAATATATTAAGTAGCATTTTCTAACACTCTTTTTTTGCTCTTCTTCTATAATTTTTATAGTTTAGTTCTATAAAATTTTAAACAAATATATTTTTTTTTTAGTAACATGCTGGAACATTCTTGAAGCTTACCTATTCTTAGCCATAAAGTTTATAGATTGCTTAGGAGTGCTTTTTGGCCTTTTTGGCTGTTATACTATTTCCTCTAAAACTTTTTCTATTTTAAACAGTTTGAATTTTTTTGATTTTTTTTTGTAGTGGTATTTTGCATTTTTCTTCTTTTTCTTCTTCTTCTGTTTAATCCTAATAATTTTTTATTTTGAGTCTTAGACAATTTTCTAAAGTATTCTGTTGGTTATCTTATCATTTCTTTCACTAATTGTCGTTTTGTTTTTATTTTTACAATATAAAAGATGTTTCTGTATGATATTTTCTGTTTCACTTATTATTTTTTAATATTTTTTTTGTTTTCTGTCCAATACTTCTTACTTTTTTCTTGCATTTTTTCTATTTTTTTCTTTTTTCGGTGCTAATTTTACCTTACATTTTTATTCTAATTTTTTCTCTGTTTAATATAACTTGTTTACATTCTTCATAAAACCAGGGCTATGCAGTTTTTTTTTTTTGGGTCAAACATTTGAATTTTTTCTCTGCTAATTCTACTTAATTTTTTTTCTTGCTGTTTTTTTTAATTTTTATTTATCAATTTTTAGTATTTTTTATTTTTACCAATGTTTAGTAACTGAACAAACAACAACTTTATTGTCTTTACAAATTTATTTACTGTGTAATTTTAAAAAAGCAATATAAAATATTGTTTAAAATTTTTGCAATTTTTCTATAAAAAGTTAAAATGACTTCTGCAAAAACATTTTTACATGTACCTACTAGTAACTAGGGTATGATATCAAATGTTAAGCCTCTGTTAACAATAAATAAAATGTTATTTAAATAATATAAGTAGCATTTTTTGATTTTTTTTTCGATTTTTTGACCATAATTTTGATCTATAAAATTATATTTTTTTTTCTAGTAACGTGCGGAAAAATTTTTGAAGCTTAAGTATTCTCCACCATGAAGCATTGTTATTGCTTAGAACGCATTTTTGCCGTTATACTATTTTTTCCAAAAATTTTTTTGTTTTTAAACAATTTAAGTGTTTTTTTGTGACATTTTACGTTTTTTTTTCATCTTCTTCTTCCTCTGTTAATAATTCTTTATTCTTGTTTTTGTCATACCATGTTTTCATTTTTGTTTAGTGTTGAATTTTTTAGAGTTGTGATCTTTATTCTTGGTCTTATACAATGCTCTAAAAGTCTCAAATATTCTGCTGGTTATCTTTTTAGGCTTTTTATCATTTCTCTTACTAGTTGTTTTTTTGATATTGTTTTCACAATATATTACATGTCTCGGTGTAATCTTCTCTTTTTGATTTATAATTTTTTAATAAATTCTGTTTATTTTTAAAATTTTTTTTTTCAAATGTTTTTAATTTTTTTTGCATTTTTTATATTCTATTCTATTTCCGGTGCTAATTTGAACTAACATTTTTATTCCAAGGTTGTTTCTGTTCAATATAGCTTTTTTACATTCTTCATAAAACTATGATTATTTTGTTTTTTTGGGTCAAATATTTGATCTTTTTGTCTGTGTCAATTTTTGTCATTTTTTTTTTGTTTTTTATTTAATATTAATCTTTTTTTTTACCAATATAAACTGAATAAACAACAAACACAAATTTTCACAAGTTATATACTACGTAATTTTAGAAAAACAATAAAAAATGTTTTGACTAGCAATTTTGCAAAAAAAAAATTAAAATATTTTTTTCAAAAACACTGTAACATCTAGCGGCTAGCGCAAGATATCAAGTGTTAAACCGCAGTTAACACTTATTTTTTTAACTTTTTTCAATAATTTTGTTTTATAAAAAAATTATTCTAACCTAATTTACTTTCTTTTCTAGTAACATGCCGGAAAATTCTTGAAACTTACCAAATCTTAACCATGAAGCTTCAAGATTGCTTAGAACTCAGTTTTTGTATTTTAAAAATTTTCAAAATATCTGAATTTAAGTTATCAAACAAGCAGTGTCTTAAGCTAATTTTAAATTTTTTGTATCGTGTTCTTCATCCTCATAATGATGATCTCCTGATTAAACCTAGATTAACAATTCTTGCTCTGCAACTGCTTTGGGATTATCTATCCGATAAAAGTTTACAAGAAGATTTTTTAAAAGAGGGAGGCGCGTATGTTGTTTTAGATGTGGCTGAGGTAAAGTATCTTTAATTTATAAAATAAAATAAATTTGTTTATTTTATTGTCAACACTGATTACTGATTGTCTTAAAATTTTAACAGATTGTTCTTAAAGTTAGATCTAACTTAAGGCAAGTTTTAAAAAGTATAGGAGAAACGTTTGAAATATATTCGGCAGTAAATTTAATTGCTCATTATAAGAGAGACAGGCAAAAAAAGTGAAAAAAGTTTACAATCTAAAATGATGCGTGCTTTGGGTTTATGAATACAACCAACCATGTAGCTGAGTACTACCTTGAATAGAAAAAAGTTTTTTTTAAGTGCAATAAAATTTACTGCTGGGTATATCTCAAACGTTCTAACATTATCTTCAAGTACCTTTAAACTTCTATGTTGTTCATTTATAATCTTTTTTTTTAAATCTATTTTTTTCCGAGCAAACAAGTACTAATGTCAGTTTTTTTAGTTTTGCAGTTTTTCTGAAAAAATATTGTGTCTTGGAATTCTTGCAGATCTTTGCAAAAAATCTGCGGTTGTGCCATATTTAATTACATGGAGAAAACATGGTATAGGAATATTACCATTTCTAATGAAAATATTTAGAGGGAATACTAAAAAACAATGTTATTTTTATCAATCTCAGCCAGCTGAAACGATTTGGTTGAAACTATGCAAAGACAATCAAGTAGTCTTTCAGAACTGTTCAATAACAAAAGAACAGCTTTTATTAAGTTGTCGGCAAAAAATTCACGGAATTATAACTGCTCTTAAAATGACGTTTAGAAATAAAGTAGAAATTGTCAATGAACAGTATAGGTTATTTTATCAGCAATTGCAGACTGATGATGAGGTAACATATTAATACATAGTTGAATAGTAGATTATAGTAAATATTGTAAGAAATTTCTAAATGATAGAATATTACTGTTGATAGATACAATTTGAAATGAAAAGTGTATCTCAGCGCATCGTTAGCGCCTTTTGTCTCAAACGTGACAACTCAATGATTTATAATGTAATCTATTTTCTTTGATTAGACACCAACTGGTAAAATAGGAAGATCAATGCAAATTCATACAAACTACATTTGTAAACTTAAACATGCTTTGTTTTTATGGGACCTTATCAGCAAGTTGCAACAGCTTTAAATTCTATTATTACTTTTTATTATTATAAAATATTTTGTGAAATAAAGTTGAATAATTTTAGTACTTTTCAGCTTACTATGCTTTTTGCTGAAAATTTTTTATCTCTAAAAATGTGTGAAAAGTGGGTGAATATTGCTAAAGAAATACAAAATGAAAAAATCGTACTAACAGACAATGATATCAGTCTTATAAACGAAAAAATGCTGCAAATACATCATTGGAAACAATTTCTCCAGCAACAAATTGAAAATATTATTACAAAAGAGAACTCTTGCTATAAAAATCAAGAATATAGCTTATATAGGATCTTAAAAGATGCACGTTTATCAGATTCTTTAGATGCACTGAAAGAACTTTGCTATATATCAAAATGTACCGAGCGAATCTTTCATATTTCTAAAAAATTGACAATGACATGGGAGATTGATGAGCACGAAAATCAAATTCAAAATTTTCACAAAACCGCTACTAATTTCAAGTTTTTTGTAAGTATTTATGTACAGCGACGGTTTGAGTTGGCAATCCTACATTTCATTTTAAAATGGTACAACTGCAACCACTTGATCTTGTTGACAGATGCCAATTAAAAGTTAGTCGCTATGACATAACCTACATTTTTTTTATAAGTGTTACGTCAAATAATTGTCAAGCAAGCGTATCTAGTAACAGTGTTGCAACTTGGCAAATAAAAAAAATGCTCTAAAACGTGTTGCCAACTCAAACAATCATTGTTGATCTCGCTGTATTCAATATTGACCAATTACTAAAAATTTTGCTCTTGCAGAATGTATATAATCAACAAATTAGTGTTGAAAGCAATGTAATTTATGAAAACAAAAACGAAGATTTGAAAATAGATGAAATTTCGGTTTTAAATGACACTGAAACTTTCACGTATGATGATTTTGATCATTCTTTGACAGAACCACAATGTTTATGTTAAACTATTCGATGTCTCAATAAATCATTTATATAATAATTTATATTTATTTATTAAAAATTTTAAAGACAAATTGATCTAAAATTAAATTTATTGCAATTAAATTTTACAAAATATACGACTGTTTTTTTAAATTTAGCGTCGAATATTGCCATGAATGTTTAACTTTGAATTTAAAACGTACTTTTACCATCGAAGTGACAGTTATTAATTCGACATCTGAACCTAATCTAACCTCACTTTAAATTTAATGAATCGATAGTTCAACACGTTCTTGAGATTAAATTAAAAACACTTACAGTGTTATAACAAACGAATAAAAAACTTTAATGAGAAAATAAGGTTTATAACACATAATTAAAAAAAACAACAATATACAAAATAGATTTTATTACAGCTTTTTACAAAAATTTAAAAATAAATATCTAAGTACATATAGGTCAAAAGTATTAAGGTTATAAAACAGTTTACATTTTATTGTAAAAATTAAAGATTGAGTTACAAATACTAAATTGGTGATTGTTTTACTATTTTACTGGTTTCCACACCACCTTTAAGAGGTACAGTAAATGGTGGATTTTTTTTATAGTGGTGTCCCCAGTAGGCCTAATCCACTGTTAAAATAAGAAAAAACCCTAAATATTGCAAGACCAAACAAATGTTTGCTGCAATCTCACATCGGTTTTCTCCCCTCAGAAAACGATACTCGCCACCTTACAACTTCAAAAGCTAAAAATAAACGCTGTTTGCTTAGATCTCACATCCGTTTTCTCCCCTCAGAAAACGACATCAGTCATTTGTGCGCATTTTAAAATCGGAAATTTACGCATTTTTATAGATAGATCATCGCAACACATAATCACAAAACGTCAATAAAAATAAAAAAAAACATCTCATACATAAAACAACTTTATTTTTTAAGTTTAAAATAGGCTGTTACTTAGGATTAGGCACTTATAGTTAATTAATTATCTCTAGACCCCATCTTGTCATGAAGATTATTTTTTCAAAAATGTTCTGGACTTGTCACTTCAAAATAAATGCTATAATTGGATACCCATCATACTAAAATCTAAAAATATTAATATACAAGTTTTTAAACAGTTTTTATGTTTTATTTTCTCGTTTTCATTTTATTCACTCCCATATTATTCGTTGCAGCCCGTCTTCTATGTGACCATATCATTGTTATTTTTGTTTTTACTTTTAATTAATTCGGTTTTTCTACAGCTAATTTTTACATGTACCCCCACATATTTAAAAATGTCGTAACAAGCCAAACAAAAAAATATTTAAAAAAAATTAAGCTATGCCATCTATGAAAAAAAGTCATTTGTTTTTTTAACCGACTTTAAAATAAAAGAAGATTTCTCACTTCGACTGTATAGATTTTTTTGTTGTGTTCGCAGATATGTTTGTTATTTATAAACCGATTTTGATAATTCTTTCTTTGTTGGAAGGAAGATATCTCAAGGGTACCATGATAAAAATTTAAGATTTGATAATGGCATCATAAAGAAATCAAGAAAATTGAGAAAAACGTCAAAAATATCAAATGTAAATTGATTTGGATAATTCTTTTTTTTTGTTAGAAAAGAGATATCTTAAAGGTAGTACCATAATAAAAAAATTAAGATGTGATAATGGCATTATAGATAAATCAAGAAAAACCTTCGAAAATTGTAGTGGAAAAGAAATACATAAACAGCAAAAAGCATCAAATCTATATTAATTACCCAACAATGCCCTCACATATGTATATACAAGACATATTCACAGAGAGACTATGCCGATAAAAATGCATGTGTGCATCTACCTTCTCTTCTACAAAGAAACAATTATTATAATCGGTTGATAAACAAAGAAGGTATGCACAAATATTTACGTTATCACAAAAATTTGTGTTTTTTTTTAATTGATTAGGATTGGAAGGCAGAGTGCAATTTCATTAAATTTTTGAAACTGCCTTTTAGACACTCTGTTTTAAATCAAGAACCGATTACTAATCGAATCGTTTATAAACAAAGAACTTCACGCTTCACAATTTCAAAATGCGTTTATCATGTGTTATTATTATTATTATTATTATTAACATACTAGCGAAGTTAGATGAAAAAAATTACGTTTTTTTTAATTTTTTTTTATCTTTCAACTTTTGCTAAATTTTTGACTATTTTTATAATAAATAACAAATATAAGTAACTTTTGTGCAAATGATTTCAGAACAAAATTGGTTGTAAACAAATTGTAGACAATTTAATTATTAATAACTTTGCTCTCTTTATTAATTTTTATAAAGTTAATAGTTTTTCAGATAAATACTTGTTTAAAACAAAGACAAGCCGATGCAGCGGAATATACGATAGAAAAAAGATATAAACAATGAATAATTGAAAATATATTTTTTATAATTTATTCTTTTTTTTTCAAATATTTTTCATGAGTTAAAAGTACTCAAATTTGAGATTTTTCAAAATTTCAAAATGCATATTTTCAAAAATATAAACTTTATCGGAAAAAGATATAGAAATATTTTTTTTTTGGATTTAAATAAACAATATAAAAAAAATTGGCCGGTTAGCAAATAACAATTTGTTACCATCTGTTTAAACAATATGGCACCATGTGTCTTTTTAGCAACATGCATTTATATCATCAGTAGTGCAATTTAAAGAAGATCTTATAAAAAAAATAAGGTGGAATAGTTTTCGATACTAATATATATTGATTGACTATAATAATTCTAAGAAAGCTACAGTTTTGTCGATCCACACGATTGTAAAAGGAAGGTAAAGTTAGTCACTTTACGACTGGTGCCGCTTCCGAACATTCTCTAGATGTTTTATTTTTAGCCGCACGACAACCACTCTCAAGTGGCCGACAAAATTAGTAAAAATTTGACTTGATAGAGGCTATGTAGAATATATGCCATTTCTTAATTTTTGTAATAATTGTAAATTACAATAAATAAACTGATTTTAAAAGCATTTCAAAGTTTACAGCACGTGCAAGAACGAGCTTTTTCAATAAAGACATATTTGATAAAAATATTGTTAAAATTTTGTTACATCAGGATGACAATTGACGCAGTGAGATGACTTCTACTAAATCTTTAAAACACGGTTTTCATCACGGATTTAGAAACCCTTAACATTCTAATTTATAAATTTTCCGCCAGCCGTACTTAAATTAGCTATTTATTTAAATTGTGATTTAAATAGACGAATGCTTTCTGGAGACGGTTTATTTAGAGATCTGTTGGGTTTTTTTGATTTTTGCCGCAACGCATGCTCTCTAGAAGCGGTACCGGCTGTATATACATACTTAGGGTCATAGCCATCTATGACGCCAAATTTTGAAAAACACCTGTTATAATAGAATTAAATACCTTGTAGGTAACCATAGCAAAAATTTAAAAAAATGAAAACAATTTTTCCAAAATCAAATTTTTTAATTTTTAAATGTTTTTAGAGTTACTATTCAATTTTTAATTAAGCAGCTTTTATGAATTATAATCTTGTTTACTCTATACTTTTAAATTTTAAGTTTGACATTTAAATTTGGCAGTTTTTGTCAAACGCCGTCATATGTCATTCTGTCATCTGTCATCTACGTGCCCGTCACATGAGTAGTTCGTAAATAATATAATTTTTAATTGTATTGGATTTTACTAGTAATTAAAAACGTGAAAATGTAATTATTTATTCTGAAAATGTCATGTAGCTGAACTTAACCTATATAATCATGATTACACCATTTGACGACTTTGTCTATTTAATCAACAATGTCTTGCTTGGTGAAGAACCGGTCAGTATTGTAAAAGATTTACTAAACTGCTTTTTTATGAATGAAAATAATTTCGATTTTGCAGACGATTGAAGATTTTATTCTTCTAATTGGAACTGTAGTCGCTTTTGTGGCTTTCGTTCTTTGGTGCTGTTTTCCAGTGGTCCCCAAAGAATCACAAACCCCTTTACATTATGAAGGCAAAGACTACCAGCTGAAATATAATCAGCGAAAAGCCGATTATTGTTCTACCTAATTCTGTTATACAATGCCTCTGACTGATGCTAAGTATTAATAATAAGAGCTTTTTTACTCCTTGTATGTAATAATGTCACTTAATTTTTTACATTTTCCAATATTGTCTTTTAGTGATAAGTGTCGACTGTATTTTTATTTCTAGTCACATTGTTATTCTCCACTTAATCTAAATGTATCACTGTATTTATTGTACATAATATAAATATATTTTGTCAATTATAATATAATAATTGTTTACGTGGATCTATTGATGGGCAATAATTGTTACATTTTGTTCACTCATAAGTATTTAAAAAGCTTCATGTAAACAATGTTTCCATATACGGGTTTATCAAGTTTTCGTGATAAATTTGTATATTATGAATGATGAATAAAATCATAGTATTGAACTAAAATTTTTGTGTTGAAACTGATGAGAGGCGTTTAATCTAAATGATGATGATCTATTAGGGAATTGGAATGTCCTAAAGCGACATCTGACGTAGTCTGGGTGAACTAATAAAAAATACTGGTATTTTTTTATACGACAATAAGTAAAAGTTAACATACTCTGTTAAATACATAGAGTAAACAGAAACATTCACATACACATGAAATAGTCGAATTGAAATAGAAAAAATTAGGGGCCGCAATTTTTTTCGGGACAATCCCGTCGTCGCCATCTTGATTTAGAGTTTAATATTTTCGTTTTTTGAAAATAACTCGCCAACAACTTTAGAGCTAAAATGGATTTATTCAAAGTTGTTGGATATTTAATTTCTTACAAGTTTGGTCATTTTCACGCTAGGATCAATATTTGCAGGGTTATACTATCAAGTTTATTATACAATTTTTTGTCAATAAACTAGAATAAACCAAATATTTAAAAAATATAAAAAACTGTATCTTTGATTTAAGTATAAATTAAAAATTATTGATTGTGGAGTAAAAAAAATGCGACAACCAAAGTTGAAGAAAATTAAATTCTACCCATTGCGGTTTTTGAACTTTAAATCAAAATGGTGGTGACCGCTGCGGCGGGATTGTCTCGAAAATCGAAATTAAACATTCAACCACACTCCCTCCTCGACGTTTAAAAAAAAATTGTGGCATCTAATTTTTTCTATTTAAGACTATTTTTATGTCTATCACGACTGGACTAAAATAGAACAGTTAGATTTTTTATTTGGTACAATAAGAAATAAAAGCTCTCAATTTTAGCTTAATTCATGTAACAATTCAAATTTAATTTTTACGAGCTGTTTTTTGACAGATTTATTTTTTTGAATTTTAAATTAATCTTTTTGAGCTACTAAACGTCAGTTTTAAAAATTGGATGAAGATTATGACAGTTTATTAGTCTACAGCACTTCTAGGGAATTTTTCTAATATACCATCATTTCTATTAAATACAATTATTGAGATGTTGTCAACGTAGAGTATAAGAAGCTGTTTTTTGTCAAGGAATTGACTGACATAGTTTATACAATGTAAAAATAAAATGAGGTCTGGTATCAAAGTCTGAAGAACTTTTTAATTTTGTATAAACCCAATTTTATGTAGTATAAACAATAGAAAATAGCTTGCTATAAAAATAATGTATTTTAGCCCAAATATCAAAACGTTATATAAGCCTTTGTTGCAAAAGCTAATAGCCCAACTAAACGCTTTAAATCTCTAGCTTTTACCCTTGGGAAAAACGGCACAGGTTGAGAGATCAGCTGTATTGTCCAGTAATAGAGAATTTTGAAAAAAGAATTTTAAGTACGGGCCATATAACGTTGTTTTACTGAGGCTAGTATACATAATTAATAACACGTTGAAAATAGTTGCTTCTTATAGCTTCTGATTATAAAAAATTGTTTGTTTTTGCTTATGCAAGAAACAATACATTTGTGTTGTAACTAATAACTAAATTTATTGTTACAATATTTTGAATGACTAATATAACGCTATAGATTGCTTACATTTTATTAAATACCCAATGAATTACGTGTAGCTAAAATATTATAAAACTTAAAAAAATATTGGTAATTTTTCAATTAATGCCATTTAATATAATAAAATAAATAAACAAGTCAGTATAATTAGCAATGACTATAAATGTTTATACCACAGACTTGGTTATACAATACATACATAATTCAGTAGTTCACTCAAAGCATGTAAGATGTCACTTTCAAGCATTGCAGTTTGCTATAGAATAAAATACTATTTTTTAAAGCGGTTTATAATTTTATATTCTATTATAATATATAGTTTTTTTTTTAAATAACCGAACATACATTTAAATATTTAAATTCGGCGCTAATAAAGTTTTTAATTTAGTAAGAAACCTGATTGCCAACCGTAGTCTAGGGATATTTGCTCTCAATAAGCTGGTTGGTTAGCTCCTGCTTTTTACCTTTTTAATTTTCAGTATTTTTTTAGTAGCAAAACAAAAATGGCGAGGTTGTGTGTAGTGTGTGGTAGTTTCAGTGCGTATTTTTTATTAATTTTGGCAATTGCACCGGTTTATTCAACGAATGGTAAGTCGTTTTAGCTTTATTTACTTTTTGGAAGTTTCTTTACAATTATTTTTGAAACAATTATTTGAAAAGTTTGCCACAATTGCGCATTTTGAGTTTGGAAACTCGCTAAGTTTTTCGTATTTTTAAATAAAAAACGTTGAAATTCTAATTGTGATGGAGGAAATGTTGAAGAAGATCTAATTGGGATTGTTAAAGTACAGTTATAAAAGTTTTGACAGTTTGAACATTCTTAGAGTGATTTATGGCGACTTTTAGGGTTAAGATTTGGACAAATGTTGCTAAATTTATTGTAAAAATGTTACTCTATTTAGAAAAAATCAAGAATATTGGTGCTTTTTCATATTTCATCAACCAAAAACTGGTTTTGAATAACATGTGATGTTGTTCTTCTGACTTGACAATTCTGCTCCATCGCTGAAGAAACCTGTTGCAACTATTAATTAACTATCTTTTCATTGTTTACCTATTGAGGAATTTTAATCATATTTTGATAAGAAACGCAAGCATTGTCTTATTAATATTGCTTCGTCATTATTATTCTTTTTTTTTGATAAATTATTATCTAAAGTACGCTCTGACGAACTTTCAAAATTTTCAAATTTAGAGGAACTTCCTACATTGATAAAAAAATTAAAACTGAGTAACTTTAATCGAGTATTTACGTCAACAATCATTAGATCTAATCACAACCAATTAAAGTTTTATGAACTTTTATAATTAGTCCAATTTACGTAATTTGTCTATGCTATTTTTATAGCGGGTGTTTATTTAAAAAGTCGCCATATTGCTTATATTATGCGTTCATTAGGAAAGTTTTCAAACGATGACAAATGTCAATTTGGTTTGACATTTGAATAAAGATATTGCAGTCTAATAAAATTGATTTAGCTAAACTCGTGCGTAAAGTTTAAGTAAAATTAAATTTAGAAAGATTTCTATTGCGTCATAATTATTCGCATCTGTATTAACCAAATCCCAAAAAAAGCGTAAAATTTATAAAACGTAAGAGTTCTCTTTCAGGCTTTAGAAATTTTTAGAATCCGAATAGTATAAAGTCTAAAAATAAACAATTGTCAAACAGTTTTAATATTGGCACAGTCATTTAAAAGTAAATGTCAAACGTTCTTGACATTTACTTTTAAATAACGGACAATTGTCAAACACCTGTTTTAATGGGGGCAAGGCTATTTAAAAGTTAATGTCAAACTCTTGACATTGTCAACATTAAAACGTTTGACAATTGTTTATGAAAAAATACTTTATATAGTCTTTTTAAACTACGTGAATGAGTTTGTTGATTGGAATTGTCAAAATGTTACATTAAAATGAAAAATGTACTGTCAGTTTAATTCAAAATGGCAGCATTCATATTCAATTTTGCGTGATTGAACTGATTGTTTTTTTAAAATAAATTGGTTTATGAAATATCTTATTACATACAAGATGTTTAATAAAAAAGGCTAAAGTCTAGTGGCGTAACTACCGGTGTTCCATGTGTTCGTAGAACACGGGCTCGTGGTCAAAAAGGAGCCCGCAGAGCCAAAAATTCGTTTTGAGCTTTAATATCAACAATCAAATAAGTTACCAATGATAAAAAAAAAACAAAAAATAAGTACATACAACAAAATATGTTATCAAATTGACTACAGTCAATTTCACTTTTTGTGTCTTTTTTTGAAAAATTTTTAATAATTTTAGGTAATTTTTTTCTTGTTTCGATTTTCTTCACATTTTGTTTTCGCTTAGCAAAGCTTGATGTATGTTTATAGTTCAAAATACTATTAATACTATTAATTAATACAAACAAGTAATCAATTACTGATTTGACTAGTGTAAAAATAATACAAATTATTTGACAAACACAATAGACCAGGAGAGGTTATTATCTTTGGCTCTGATTTCTATTGAAAACTAAATATGTTAAATTTAAACCTATAACATTTTTTTTTTGCTAATGCAAAAGCCAGGAAAAAATTATTTGATTAATATAGGAAAATAAACACATTGACTTTTTTGAGAATTTAATTTAGTATTTTTTATTTGCTTTTGTCTTGGTTTTTTGTAATTATTGTTTTTATTCTAAAATTAAGTAACTTATTTTCATAAGCTATATTTTTGATGAGAGGGCTCCATACCTAGTGCGGAACACAGGCCCGGTTGTCACTTGTTACGCCACTGCTCAAGTCATAACTTTGTCATTTATTATCGGAATTAAATTCATTAAAAATGCATTCATTTGATGGAACAAAATAAAAATTTAGAAAAAACTGTCTTTATTAAGATTATTTTATTTATCTAATTAAGTTAAATTGCTTAGAAACTAATATTTAAATATATTGAAAGCAATTTTACAAATTTTTAATTTCTCACTTGTATTTTATAATGAATTAATTATAAGTGTCAAAAATATATGACAAAAAAAAACAAGATTAACTTAAAAACTACTGCTTAGATCTTGATCAAATTTAAATGGGACCAAATGTAAAGCACCAGCTTTCAAATAAAAAATGTATGTAGAATTATCAAACTCAGTTCACCCAGAAAAAAGTTATGAGTGTGTGACACACATAAAAAAAAATACAGTCGAATTAAGAACCTGCTCTTTTTTTTGAAGTCGGTAAATTAAATTAGCCTGGTTTTTGACAAAAATTTTAGGACAAACAACAATTTTAACAATGTATATCATCTTTAAAAAAAATTATAAACAGCATAAACACAAAGTAGTGCTGTTATTTTTTTAATAAATAGTTATTTACATAAAAGTCAGGAAAATTTCACATAACTGAAGAGGAGCTAAATTGAAATACGAGGCACTTTGTGCCGAGTATTTTAAAGCTACGAGTCAAGTAAGAGATTGTACTGACGTGTTTTGTATTAAATTTTTCCGGAAATCGTAAAAATTTACAAATTTTAGAATTTTTTTTACAAATTCCACAAAAATCAGGTTTGTCAATTTTGTTGCCAACTATAGTTACTAGAGTATCTTTTTTATTTTGCGTCTTGTAAAGTTTTTACAGTACTAGTCCGGAAAACTCAATTTTCCTTTTCCTGCGCCTAAATAAGCAGGAAAATGTTGTTTCCAAGACGATTTCCGGAAAAATTTATTTACAATGTTGTTATGGTAGAATCAAAACGCAATAATCAATAATATGAACACCACTAAAGTTTAGCCGACATTAATTGTTTTGGGCTTTGCAATTGTTTTTCGAGGTTTACACTTAAAATTTTCATTTTGAAAAGTGTAAGAGTAAATATATTTCAATGTTTTTTTATAGTGAACTTGTCAACAAATTGAAATACAGTAGGGCCTCGTTAATCCGGAGAGGCAAAAACAAAATCCTTTTCGGATTATCGAGGCGTCCGGATTATAGTATGTCATATTTAATGTTAATAAAACACATGTTTAACCTTAGTTTCTTTTATCAATTTTTTAATTATAGCATAAAAACAAAATGTACATGTTAAAAAGTACATATGTACAACCACGTAAGGAAATCAGTATGTTAAAATAAAACATTATGTAGTTAATTCTTCTTGAAAAAGTTTGTAATACTCTTCTGTTTATAAATTTCGCACTTCATTTCGAAAGCCCGGTCTCTAAGTCGACGGAGAAACATAACTTCGTGGCTATCAAATTCGTTATCTTCAGCCTATTTTGAATTAGTGTTTAAAGCTCCTACTGCCTCTGAATTATTATTTTTTGTGCTTTCTACAATTTCAACGCTATTGTCCTCATCTTGCTCATCGTTGTCACACATAGCCGCTCGCGCCGGATTACAGCGATCACCGAATAAGCGGGAGTCCGGATTACCGAGGCCCTACTGATTATAAGAGAAGATTTTTTCTAAGTATTTCAGTTTTCTACTCCATTTTTAAAAAATGCTACAAAAATTAACCACAAGATATAAACTTAAATAAAAACTGCAAAAATAGGCTCACTTAGTCAGAAAATGTCAAAAACCAAAATGACTCATATCTGCGATAAAGTACATTTTGACAAGTAGATCAAGAATTAGTTTACATTAAGCGGTCTCTCTCAAAGAATTATACTTTAAATAATAATAAAATTATCAAAAATAAAATTAAATTCATTTGAACCATAAGCCTAAAAACATCCCCTTTTTATTATTTCTTTGAGTTTTAGAAGAATTTAGAAAAACAGGAATAACAACAGTCATAGAAATAATATAAAGTTTAAAGCAAAATTAAAAAAACATATTATAGTCTTATTAAAAACCATTAACAATATTAAGATAACAAAAAATTTTGCGTTTTTCTATCAGTTTTTTTAGATAGATTTTGAAAAAAAATATTAAAAAATTGACAAATATTAAAAATACGCTGCGATAGAATCGTACTTCAAGAATCACTTTAAAGTTAAAATATTGATAAATTGACTAAAAATAGAGTACAGTATTTCACTAAATAGTGATCTATTTGAATTATAATCGCAAAGAAACGTTTCCTTTTTATTATTTATACGTATTTTAAAAAAATAACAAAAACAACGACAATTATAAGGCCATTATAAAGTTTTAAACAAAATTTTAAAAACATAATTATAGTCTTATAATAAGACCAGTCATATTTTGAAAACCATTAATATTGAGATGCATTTTTTTTTCTAATGGTTTTCTACTGAATTTTAAAGAAGGCTACAACAATTAGAACCAATACAAATTTTCAAAAACGCTGAAACGGATACCCAAGCTATAGTTAAAAAAATCAAAAAATGTCAAAAATCAAAGTAGCTCACGGTCAAGCTTTTTAAAACCCCTTATCAAAATCAAATAAAATTTTAAAAAAAATCTATTAGCTGTAATTTTTTTAGATAAATGCGTTCATTTGTCTTAAAGATCTAAAGCCAACTCGCTTTTTTTTAATAAGCAGCAAGAGTAAAATTTTACATTTTTAAAAAGTGCATTCTGATTTTATACATATTAACCTTTTATTCATTTCAAAATGACCAAAAAATATTTTTTCAATAATATCAAAAATTTGAGTCAATGACGATGATTTTATAGACCTCGTCTATAAAATTTGTTGTCATTATAATTTTTTCAAAACCTAAAAAGACAAACAAAAAAAAAATTCGACAATTTCACCACTTTCTTTAATAACTTGTCAAAGTTTAATCACAGCTAACCATCTATATTTCATTTTAAGTATAATGGAATAAAAAATTTTATGACATTTTGAAACAAAAAAAAGTTAACATACATTACATTTTTAAAATCCAAAAAAATTTACAATTTTAGTCATGTTGCTATTTAAAACAAAAGCAAGTTGGTCTTGGATCTTTGAAACAAATGAACGTATAATAGATTTTTTCAATATTTTTCACATGCCAAATTTTATGTGATTCTGATAAGTGGTTTTTAAAATATTTAACCGATTTTATACTTTTGCGCGACCCTAAGTCTATATTACATATTTATGTAACAAGACAGCTAAGTGAGCAAGCAGACGAGTTTGGTAAAGACACTTTGCAGCCGAGTTGCATACAATATTATTTCGGATAACACTGACCAGAGTAAAACTATAGTTGATGTATAGATTTTTTTTTCAAACAAACGGAATGACAGCAGTCACATTTAATTTGAATTTTGTGTAAAAGTTTTGCCAAGTAAATTTTTTGAAATTTCTCATTTTCACTTATCCGGTCATGACAATACAATTTGCAAAATATAAGAATGTAAAACTTTTTAAATAATATTTTATAAAAATTTGGTGACTATACTTTCTTTTTCAATACTTTTTAATTTTCAGACATAACCTAAATTTTAACAACTACTGTCAGATTTCAAACGTGATTTATCTCAAAGCAAGCTTTTGTAATAATATATAATAATTATATAATTGAAACGAATAAATAAATCAATGCACTAAGTGGTCAAGGTCGTCACAGGGTGGCACTGATACTTTACCTGACTAGGCAGATAAAGTTTTATTTTCTATAGTCAAATAAGCATGATAACAGTGTAAGCACTTTCAACAGTGGTATCCAAAAAACAAATGTAATGTTACAATTTACGCAATAATTTAATTAACCATCAGTTTTCCCCTAAACATAAGCGCATTTTATTTCAATATGCACAGCTCAGAGAATGGGGACAATTTCTGATTATTTTTACCTATAACCTCTATAAATTTATTAATAGAAGTTATTTACATTATCGATATTATCTTATCATCGCCATAAATCTTTCACACATATAAACATATTAACAGTTATCAGTCTTTTGTTATTATATTAATCTAAAATGTTTTGTTTTAATCCAAACAAACGAACTTTATCCATTTTATGTGTCACAATTTTTCATTGATGTCAAAATATCAACCATGAAAGTAAATATACTTTTATTAAAAAAAATTTTCATATGATTCTGATAAAATATATTATGTTGATTATTATTCCTTTATCAAATTACAGCTTCCACATGATAAATTACAAAAAACAAGTATGTAGTATTCTAAATAAATAAATAATAAAAAAGTAAAGAGTAGGAACAGTAAAACAGTGAAAAAAGCAAAAAACTAAAGACAAAAAAAAGAAGCAACTAAGTAAAGGGTAGAGGGGAAACTAAATACATAAGTTGTACAGTAGGGCCTCGGTAATCCGGACTCCCGCTTATTCGGTGATCGCTGTAATCCGGCGCGAGCGGCTATGTGTGACAACGATGAGCAAGATGAGGACAATAGCGTTGAAATTGTAGAAAGCACAAAAAATAATAATTCAGAGGCAGTAGGAGCTTTAAACACTAATTTAAAATAGGCTGAAGATAACGAATTTGATAGCCACGAAGTTATGTTTCTCCGTCGACTTAGAGACCGGGCTTTCGAAATGAAGTGCGAAATTTATAAACAGAAGAGTATTACAAACTTTTTCAAGAAGAATTAACTACATAATGTTTTATTTTAACATACTGATTTCCTTACGTGGTTGTACATATGTACTTTTTAACATGTACATTTTGTTTTTATGCTATAATTAAAAAATTGATAAAAGAAACTAAGGTTAAACATGTGTTTTATTAACATTAAATATGACATACTATAATCCGGACGCCTCGATAATCCGAAAAGGATTTTGTTTTTGCCTCTCCGGATTAACGAGGCCCTACTGTACATCTACTTGATGGTTTTCAAAATAGTACTGATCTATATTATTTTTTTTTATATAGGTTTTTTAAATTTTGCTTCAACTTCTAAAATATTGGTCTTACGTATCAATAAAAATAGCTCGTCCTTGTTTTTTCTGACCTTAGATTTTTTTTATTTTTTAAATTAAACTTTTTGTTTAGATTAAAGTCTTTCTGCTACGACTGTCGAATAAAAAGTTTGAAATTAAAAATAATTTGATAAGAAAACGATGTTTTGTTTTATTATTGTTGACATCATCTAGCGTTGTATTTGTTTCAGCTACAATGGTTTTTATTGAGTGATGCTAATGAAAATTTAAATTTTTTACTTCTAGTGGAGACTCCAAAACCCGTTTGTTTTTTTATTTTATAAGTAATTAACTGGATAATTATTATAATATTGTTACAATATTGCAAAATTAATGAAAGCTTAACATTGAAAATAACCTGTTGTAATGAAATTTATTTAAGATTAAGTAAAAATACGAATTAGCCTGAGACAAGAAGGAATGTTTGGTTTGAGTTGTTGTACCGAGAAAAAAGAGTTTTGTTGTAAAAATTGCAAGGTTTTAAGACAGTAAAACTTTTTTTGAATATTTAATTAGTTTTAATTATACTACTTAACGTTATCTATTATTGTAAAAGTTAAGTAAAATAATTATGGCGATGTGGGTACCCACTGTTTTCTCTCTACTAGAATTTTGAAAAAGTAGGTTTGTAAATATTTATGAATATTATTAAAATTATTAGTTTGTTACATTTACATTTTGTCGGGTTTTGTCTTTGAGTTTTCTCTTAAATCATTTGCATCTAAATTGTGTAAAATCTTGGACCAAATTTGGAAGCGAGCGTGGTTTCAATAAAACATCTCAAAAAGTTTCATTATCCGGTTAATTGTTTATTGGGTCAAGGGCCGCTTTTCTTTTTTTTTTGTATTTATTTTTATAATAATAATAATAAAAAAGTTTTGTTGTCTCAAGTGCCAACATTTGCTACAATCAATTTACTAAAACTAGGTAAAATTGATTTTATAATAATAACATAACGAACAATTGATTGAATTAGTTAAATTGTATTGATTGTTGGAAATTTATTGTTATATAATGTCTTGCTAAAATTTTGGCAAATGCGCCAATTAAAGCGTTAAATAACAATTCCATACTTTTCAAGATTATTAGCATTAAACGTTCGCTTAAAAACAGTGTAAAAATCAACTATTAGCTACATTATCAACCGCAATCTACCAGAACTTAACTCTAATATAAACGTAGTTGAACGATCAGAAGAGTTTAACTATAATTTTGTTAAATTATGTAATGAGGTTATGTATGCTAAATCTAAATTGTTGATAGAAATCGATGTAAAATATAATATCAATTAGTGTAGATGTTATTATTGTTATTAAAAAATATTACCAAATAATAAAAAGTATATTAATTATAACATACAAACCATAAATTACTAACTTAAATTTATAAAAAGGTAACAATTGACCAGGGCTGAAGCTTTTAAAAGTGGTAGAAAGGAAAAAAACTGAAACTGATTGGCAAAAGAAGAAAATTTAACTAAAATAGCAGAAAAAATAATTTATGGGCGGTTTGAGGTCGGCAAGTAGAAGAAGGCGAGTTGTAGGTAATAAAAATATCTACAACTTTTGTATTTCTATTTTTTTCATATAATCTTTAAATTTATGTGAAAAACTTATTGTCTTTGGTCTTTACTTTTTTCTTTTATAAAAAAAACGTTTTGATACAAAGTTTGGTGAAAACTTCGTTTCAAAGCACTATTTTCAAAAAATTCTGTCAAAACACTACAATTAACAGATAGTATTTTAATAGAAGTGGGTTAATTTTGCAATTTAAATTTAATAGCATTTTTGTCCGGGTATAAATCTAAAAATAATTAATTGCAATAATTTTTGCTGAAGAAAGTAGCTACACATCTATAAAATTTTTGGTTACTGATCTTGTTTTTTAAAAAAGTAGTTTAAAATCACAACACAAAGTTACCTAAATTATATAAAAAAGACAGTTATTTTGAAATACCGTTTAAAATTCGCCATGTTTACAAAATACATGAATATTGGTAAATAATGCTTACAAATTAAAGTATTATTTAAGTTATGTAGGTATGCCAATTAGTATAAAAAACAGTGAGAAATCTTTGTGTTAAAATAAAAATCTAAATTTTACCTTATAAGATAGGATTCCCTAATTATTGTATTTACCAAAGAATTATCAATATTTAACACACTAATTCACATTAAGCTGATAATAATAAAAATATTTGTTGTTTATCTGACTATTTTATACCTGGTGACTTTTAATGATTGTTGCTTTCGTTTTACGAGGTTTGTGATGTTTTTCAAATATTAATTTGGCAACAGTGATGTTTAAATCAAATCGGTGTGTGCGCTCTGACATATATTATTAATTTTAGGCATTTTTATTGAGTATTCATTCTTGCCACTTGTCAGTATGCAGCATAACCAACATTGCTATTGCCAACCTCGTAAAAAAAATTGCAATTTTTAAATGTCACACTGTATATGAGTATGAAGAACATGCAATAAGCTTAAGCTAAGCCGGCAGCCACAATATATTTTTATATTACAATCTAAAATATCTCAAGCTTTAGACATAATTTAACGGAAAATGTCAGAACAAAATTGACAAACTTGTTATAGAAACATTTTAGATCTTTGACATCTGTGACATTTTCTGTTTTTTTTTGTATAATGAAGGGTATATGTACTTTAGATGGAATCGTTGGCGAAAAAGATATTATTTGATTTTTTTTATCTTGTATCTACGCTAAAATTTATTTGGGAGTCAAGAATTAATTTTTTGGTTTTGAATCTTTGGTACAATAAACTATTCACACAGTTTCACCACTTGCCAAAGAGTTTGTTTAATCAATAATCAATAAAATATAAAAAATAAAAACAATTAATTCTTCAATATAACGACAAATCTTACAAACAAAATGAAAGAAACAGCATGGGTCAATGTAAAATGTCATTTATGCATCATTTTGAAAATACAATACATAATGTAGTTAAGGTACATAGACGACGTTTTTTCAATTTTTATTAATTTTAAAAGCGTAACAAATTTTGTGTCGAATTTAAATATTAATTCAATAAAATTCACTTATGAAAAGGAAATTGTTAACAATTTACCTTTTTTAGATGTAAACATAAAAAAAAGGTAACAGGCGATTTAGAATTTTATATATTTCGAGAAGATACAAGCATTTCAAGATACATACTTAAAGACTCAAATAATTGTTTTCAACATAAAATAGCAAGTTTGAGTTTTTTAGCAAACAGATTATTTAATTTTTCCTAAAATCAAAAAAAATTTTAATAAAGAAAGAGCATTTATCAAAAAAGTTACTAATAATAATGGATATAATGATGAAATAGTAAAATATAAATAAACAAAAATTTAAAACAAGTGTCAAAAATTGCACAACTTTTCAAACAAATAAACAAAAATTAAAATTGGTTTCATAACACTTTGAACCTAAAAAAACCAACGGCCTTAAAGATTTTGGTTTATCAGTCAGGATTAAAATTAAAAGATATGTTAGGAGGTCTCTAAGACATTATTTCTAGAAATCACTGGAATTTATTGCATAAAGAGTAATAACTGTGACAAATGTTATATAGGGCAAACGCGTAGATCAGTTAAAACCAGATACAAAGAGCACTTAGCTCACTGAAAATACCGCAGATTGGTCAAGTCGAGTATATCCGAGCAAGCCTCTCGAGTAGCTATCATTATTTTAGTATTAACAGCTTAAAATTAGTGAAATAAATAACTATAAACATCTGGATGCTGTCGAATTTATTGAAATCTATCAAAATGAAGAAAATGCTCTCAACAAAGACAAAGGGCTTTTTTTCAACTCCTTGGTCGGATTATTAGAAAAACTCACAAAAATTTTCAAAAGTAGGTAAAATTAAGAGAGTTTTATTCATCTATTGATAATGATCACATGGTGGTCGAAAGTGTTTTCAAGATTAAATAAACAAACTTTTTGGGAAGTGGTGAAACTGGGTTTATATGTAGATTATTGTTTAGTTGGAGTTGGTGCCGTCTCAAGAAATAAGTGCTTCAGTATTATAAAAGTATTTTAATAACAATAATTTTATATAACACTTTTGACATCTTGGGTGAAATGAATATCATTCCTGCTCAGAACGATTTTAGAACTTTTGATGACTAAAACGCGTAACTTCATTTTTGGTGACTATAGTCATAGTAAAACTTTTTTTTCAAAGTTTGATCAAAATCTATTAAAATGTAAAATTAGAAATATTACTGATTAAATAATCATGTGAGCCTTATTGATAATGTCACCAACCTTCAAAGTTTTACATCCTGCTTAAAATAAAAGCACCATTTTTTACATGATTACATCGATAAGGTTAAAATTGCCGACATAAGGCACATAAATAATAGGATATGATAATATGTATGATACAAGAAAATCTAAATTAATTTCCTTCATTTTCTATTAAAATTCATTGGACGTATTTATTACTTCCAGGCAATTCTTGATTACAAAGCCAAAAATGTAGATAAAATTCATAAAAATATAACTTTTATTTTTAATTATCCATGACTAAAATTGTTTTAAATTTGCTTTAATTGAAATATAATTGTTTATTTCACTGTAATAACGGCTGTTAATGTTCATAAGAATTGCACATATTTTTAGGAAACTATTCCATTTAATTAAATTAGCAAAATTGAAATATAATTAAGAAATAACAAAAATTCAATGTTTTTAAATCTTGAGAGTTAATTCTAGGGACTGTAATTAGAGCAGCATTGAATATTTGATAGGGTTCATTGAAGAGAAGGCGATAATTGGTTGATAGTATATTATTTACAAAGACCGTTTGTTATCTACTATCTTAGCTGCTATAAAAAATAGCTTTTTAAAATGATAATTAGTTATTGATTCTAAGAATTTGGCTCATTCATACATTAAACCATTATCACTTAAATAATTTAATTTTTGTTTTAATTTTTTGACGTGATATTTATAAAAGATATAGATTTTTGAGGCACGTTGGGCATTTTTCTTGCCATGGATTTTAGAACTGTCACTGTTAGATATTATTATTATACTAACAAAATGTAGAGATTGCCATGGATTTATTGTTATGTTAAGGCACAACAAGTCACAAAATCTTTATTAAGGTTTTTTTTGCATATTTTAGTTATATTAGGAAACGATTTCCTCCTTTCTCTTCTAATGATGGGATAAAAGGCTTTTCCCAATACGAGAGAGTGTAAGTACGACGTTGCCTGATGCTTGCTTAAGTTTTATTTAGATTTTATTTTGCCTAAATGCAATACAATTTTATGGGATTTTAGCTTAGTGAGTTGACTATACTTGCACTAACATACAAATATTATTGTTTGTGTTATCTTTTTTGCTTTTGGCGTGTTTTCTGATCTATGTTATTTTTTGAAAAGATCTTTACACTTTTCTCTCAAATTAACGCATTGTTTTAATTTATTTACGACTATCAAAACTTGTTTTACTATTTTTATTCAATAATAAATTTAATCTACTTGCACTTTTAGTAATTGAAAAAAATAATTTGAGCGATCAGCCAATAGGTGAGGTACTGACTGTAGAGTATCATTTACTAAACATAAAAATAAATTTGTATTTTCTGTGTAAATGAATAAAACTCATTTCATCTCATTGACGTTTCGTTTAAGCAAATATTAGCACTTAATTGTTAGAAACGTATGCTAAATATAGATAATTTACAATAGATTAAATTATTATAACTATTTACTTCAAACTAAAGTTCTATTTCTTGTTGGTAATAAATAATTATTCTAATGACATGTTTACAATAAAAGGGATAAAGTCTTACACGTAATTGCAAATTTAATATTGCTAATTTAAAAATAATTTACACAAACTTTTGACCTTTATCTTGACAATGTTAACCTATTTATTTCGATCAGACGTATAATAATACTTGATATCATAATATGAACTAGATCTAGAAGTGAGAAGTATCTAGATTTGAAGGCTACCAGAATAATTACGTGATGGACAATATACAAACATTTCTAGATATTATGTAAATTTTTGGAATATTAATATAGATTGATGGGATCTACAAAATAATGTTTATTAAATAGAACTAAATTTGTGAGATTGGCAATATACGTTTTAATTAAAATAAACATCTTACGAATTCGGAAAATTAAGTTTTCTAAATGAGTTTTTTTTTAAACCATAAGAAAATTTATTCCGAATAATTTTATGGTTTTTTGTATCAAATAATTATTAAAATAAAAATCTAATTTTGCTTAACTTTTTATTCAAACGAGGTTGATTACATATTGCCGGCATTGTAAATATACATTGTAGTTTCCTGAAAGCATAAAACGAGATACGGGATTTTCAAACAAGCGACGGAAATTCCGAAAGTTGCTGAAACAAGTCTTTTCCCGCAAATGTGATGAACAACAAAAAAGAAAGAAACATGTCCAAGTTAATAGAGGTAGTTTGAATGAATTTACATTGATCTTTCTGTTTTACTAGACATTACATTTTATATCATTGATATACGTTCGAGACAAAAGGCGCTAACGTGATAACTTGGTTGTCAAATCAGCGATATACTTTTATTTCAATTTGTTTCTATTAACCTTGACATTCGTCATTTAGAGCATAACCTATGCATCAAAACATGTAGAACTTTTTTCTTAAAAATGCTTCAAAAATCGAAAATAAATAGCAATTATTTAAGACTTCCCGAAATTTTTGTATAGAATTTCAAAGATTTTTGAGGTGACAGCCACTGTCAGAACAAAATGTCAGATTATTTTTCTATGGGATTTTAGTAATTCTGATTCAAAATGTGTCTGATGGTGGATAAAACGTTGTATTGCATTCGTGTTCATCTTATTAGTCATTTAAGAAAATTAAACATTCTTGCGTGACTAAAACACTTTTACCATAAATAACTACTAAATGTTGATAATTAAATGTATTTGAAAGTTAAAAAAATATTATCAAATATCGTGTCTAAATTCTGTTTTTTTTTTATTTGTTAGGATGGACTGTTACAACAATTAGCTGACTTTATAAATTAATTTTTACAAAAATGAGGAACAAATAAATGTTCGTAACTGTCTAAGAAGTTAATAAATAAATCACATAAAAAAAGTAATGACGCTTGAAATTGTTTGTTGCAACAAACCACTTTTGTTTTTCTATAAATACAGTTATTTATTTTACCAGAAGGAACTTTAGTTTTTGACGTAAATGTCATAGAAGTAGCAGCAACGTATATTTTGTGTTTACGTAGCAAGTTTTTGTTTGAAACAAGATTATTTTAAATACTGGGTGCATTATACCAGTGTCATTCGACAGACAGGTTTTTTCGCTAATGTTTACTTTTTTTGATGGCATTAGTAAATAAATAGAAGAAATAAAATTGGGTCTAATACTGAGCTTTGAGGTACTCATATGTGTGATTGTGATTCTATATTATTTTTTTCACCGCTAAACTCTTTAAAAAAAACTTGGAAAAGGTTGTGATATTCTTTTTGTGGGCCACCTTCGATTGGTTTTATCGAAGTACAACTGGATATTTATTTTATATGTTTTTGAATAAACAATTATTTTTAATGTCTATGATTAATAGTTAGTATTTCCATTTTTATGAGTTGTTTAATGATTTCCTTATATGTGTCTCGAAAGCTAAGAAATTCGTACTACTGCTGATTTCCTATAATAATGCGACTTGTTTTCGATTATTGTTTCGCGAGAACCATAGGTACTATAATAGCAAAATAACAAAATGTTCTTATTTTCTTCTCGTTCCGCTTTAGAGTAATTTGACAAATTGTTAAAACGGTCAATGCTCTTCTAAAATCGAATAACAGTAAATAATGTTTTCAAAATGACTGACCACGTTGTTTTTTTCCGTAATTTATATTGTTTCCGAACAAAGACCTAAGATTTTTGTAAGTAATTATCATTTTTAAAACACCGTTAAAAGTGTGAATCATACGGAAATAAAAGATGTTGTTCCATTGATACACAAAATTTTAAAGTCACGTGGAATTGTCATCGTCATAATAATTATTATTATCACCGACAAACAGTAAATCAGGTCAATGCAAAATAGCGAATTGAATAAATAAGATTGAATAAAAAGGGTTCTGAGGTTAAGGTTTGTTGAAGATGTATGGTATGCAAATGATCCATGTCAATGTATTCGTATATTCAGCGTGCGCTTTCATCACTTCCGGTATTTTCCTTGTGAAGAGACTTTAATGCTATTTAATGCCACCCACATATCCGTCTTAGATCCATCATTAAATTTAATTCAAACGGAGTGACAAAGAAAACGTAGCAAAATACATTGTTTTAAGTTTTGTTAACTAAAAAATATATATAATAAAATAATATGACCGGCAACCTAACATTCCATAAGATGAGTCTACGACGTAGACTCCAATTTTTACCTGCTTCTTCAACAAAACTGGACTTTTTTTTGCTTTTTGTTGCGTCCATTAGCTCTAAATTATACTCTTCCAAAAGCTAGAAGGCTATATGATCAAAATAAAATTAGTATTTTACGTGAAAAGCAATGGGAAAAATTGATAGGTGGAGTCACAAGAAAATTAGATCAAGCAATCAAAACAATGAAGTTTTGCTAAAAAAAAATATTGTAACTTTGAATTGCTGTTTTTTTTCTGATGCGAACCTTTTGAAAGTGTCCACTGAAATAAAAATAAACCTGAACTCTTCGGCAAGTTGAGTTTATTGAGGTTACAAATATAATTTTTGAATGTTTATCATAATAAGTTTTTAACTTTTTAATAAATTCTTTAAAGATATCAGAAAAAGTCGTTGGATTTTTTTTGTAAATCTGTAAAAACTTTATTATAAAGGTTTCAAAACTTTATTTATTTGTAACACCATTAATTTTTTTCTAAATAACAATTAATTATTTATCCAATCAACTCTACAGCCTTTACGTTAAACTTTATATACATAATAAAATATATATTACATTACATTGCCAATCACTTGCTGCCACAAGAGAAACTAAGGTGCCGTCATCATAGCAATAATAAATATTTCACATTTAATGATGGTTGCCGAAACTGAAAGAAACAACAACTGAATTTGCTGAATTTACCAATCTACAAATAATTGTAAATGAATTGTTATCTTTGAATATTAACTGAAGTTAATAAAAGATTAACTAACATTAGCAGACATAGATGATTTATTTTGTGATCCTACACAATGCAGAACAATACTAACGAGTGAGTAAGAAGTAATCACAGATTCGAGTTTTATATGCATTAGTACTTCATAAGCAGTGTAGAATTATAGTGCAAAGTAAAATTTCATTGATCAATTAGAATCTCATAAACACGTGAGAATCCTATGAGTAATTATCTGATTTTATACTCAAATTTGAATACTGTAAGTAAATTAGACTTTCAATGAATGACTTAGAACTTCACAAACAAACTGAAATTCTATAATCACAGTTCATTCATTTATTCAAATAACTCTTAGATACATTTTGTTTTTTTTTTAAAAGAACACTTAAATCTAGTTAACAATATAGTGTGCTGCTGTAGCGATAGCGCTATTTCAGCACAGGGTCTATAATCAAATTAGAATTTCTTAAATCAAACGGTACTCACTCAATGGCTTCGAATTTACCACGCAATACAAACGTATAATGATAAACTTAGTTTTGAGAACTTAGGTACTGCATTTGCTGTAACAGCTGAATAATATGTGAAATTAATCTCAGTTAATTCGCAAAACTGAAAAGTCAACTAGCTTTTCTAAAAAGCAGAAATGAATATCAAGATAGCTGTAGATCACTTTGTGAAACGATTGTACTGTAAATAGTGCTGTAAGACTAATTACGTTAGTGTGTGGTACATCTACGCACCTCTACATTTGTATGATTATCAAATCATCAAAAACAATAAAACTTGAAATCTTTCTATAACTTAGAACTTTACAACCAAACTCAAATTCTATTATTAAATTAGAATCTCATCAAGTGAATTGACATTTTATGAATGATTTTGCACTTTGAAAACAAATTAAGAGTTTACTGATTAAATTAATTTTAATAACTCCTCACAACTTCTATAACAGACTGCATGACACGTGATATTAATTCGACCGCAAGCTGAAAAGAAATGCTGGACGTATAACAAGGGTAACTCTAAACTAATTTGTAATAATAATGTAATTAACGCTGTAACGCTAACTACGCTAGTGCGCTGTACCTAGAAGCTGTACCATTTTACGTTTGCCTGATCATTAAACCATCAAAGGCAGGGGTCTTGTTACCTTTATATAACGTTATATAAGACCTGAACACTCGAGTAAAAGAACCTCATTATGCTGTAACACAATGAGGGCGAGAGGAATTAGTTCTTATATATCTAGAATCTAGAGTATGATCTACATAATATGATAAAGTGTGTATTCTGCTGTAACAGAATACTCTGTAGGAAACTTGAGCTGCGGTAACAGACTAAGGGTGCAATGTACACGTCGTTTCTGTAGCTTTTAAAATTATTTCATAAAATCGTTAATAATCTAATTATTGAGTTATTAAAGTTCTACTTAGTACTAAATTAGTTCTTTAATTAGTAATTTAATTAAAATAATTTATATTTTGTGTCTGAGGTGATTAACAACAACATGATTTGTTTGTACCAATTCCAGTCTGTAGTCTCATTGAATTAATTGGATTTAAATTTATAATTAAAATTAAATTCTTGAAATATTAAAATTAACTTTCTGAAATATCGTTCAAGACTCAAAGGGATCTGATAAGATATTTGTAATATTATATCAATCGTAATAATTATCAAACATAATAATTAATAATTGAATTATTAATGCACACAATAATTAATAATTAAATTATTAATTATTATGTGCATTGAGCTAAACTGATAAAAGTTGAGATAATTAGGAAAATTAGAGCATTCTTTAAATTGACCAGTTACGTTATTTCTTTCTGAACTAATAATGTAGAATGACAAAATACGTTAATGGCAAAATCTAAACAGTGATATAATTATTTTGATTTCTGAATTATTAATTACTTAATAAATTGCTTCGGCTGACGGTATGAGATGTAAATCGTTATTGGTAGATAGACTAAACAACAAAATAAGAAAACCATTAAAAACAAATCAGCAAAGCTGATAAAACCATGTTTAATTGAATTTTTATACTTTTTAGCGTCCTGGCGCCGTCCAGCGCATTTATTTGAAAAAATAAAACATTCATCACTTTACTGTAGATTATTGAGCGCAATATTTAAGTTTCTACAATGGTAATAAATATGGATTTCCGCAAAAATGGAATACGATGGGGCACTTGGTCTCTATACCGGGTGTTTCATATTATGGCAGTTTTCGAATTAAAAATTTTAATAATTCTGTAAATAATATATAAAATTATTATAATGCCTATTAATTGTACTTTTTTCATTTGAATAACAGATACTATAATATTTATGATTTAACTTAATAAAAATATTTTTTTTGTTTATAAATATGTAGTATCTTAAGAAACAGATTTGTGAAATTAAGTATAAAATTAATAACCAGTTTTAAGTTTCGTCAAAATTATAAGCAAAAATACGACCGAGCATGGATCTCTTTTACTAGCCATAAATCATGAATTTAAATTTCATTTTCTTTTCTATTAAAATCGTGCTTATGCTGTTAACCGACAGGCAAAGAAAAAATTGGAAAAAACTTTAATAGCTAATTAATGAATTGTCGTAAATGTTAATTTTACATCTAATTTTTTCACCAAAATGTAGTTTGGTTGTTCCAAATTAGTGGAGTTAGTTATCTCATGATTTTTTTGGATAAAGTAAAAAAACTAATATTTGCAACACAAGCTACAAATTTGGTTCTTAATCAACTGTGGGGTTTCTGGACTCCCTGAAAATATAATCTTATCGTCTATATTTTCACGTTTCATTTTGCTTTTGTGTGTTGATTACGTGTCAACGAATGTTCCTCCAAAATGTCAATACATAGTTGCACCTGACTTTGCTGATAAAAATAATTTTCTAGATATGATGTGGAAGGATAATTATATTTAATAAGAGTTCTAATAAGAGTTTTAGTTCTAAATATTCCCGCTTGATGTTATACGGTCTAGCGGTTAGAATTTTTTTCAGGTAAAATAGTAATAGGATCATTTAATTTTGATACAGTTTTGGTGTTATCTAGTAGTCTATGCTAGAACATATACTATAATATATAGTGTTAATCATTCTACAATAAAATTGATCATGTTTACAACACGCATAGCATAACAGCGGAGAATAAAGCGTGAAATATAGTCATAAAACTGTTACGCTTGCCGCATCAGATAGCTTTTTTTAAATATTTTTTGTCAGTAAACACCGTCTCCAAAAAGTACATTGACCCTTTTTAATATTCTTTGAATTATTTTAAACTATAAATAGTATGAATAATCGTAATCGTCATAAATGCGTAATCCATTGTTTACGCTTAATTAGACAAGCTTTAGGTAGGTACATCAGTGAAACAGAAAGATCATCGAGATAGAAACAATAATAATATTTGCTGTTCCTGATTGATTTTATTGTTTTAAAAATTCGAAATACACTCTCAATTAAACATCCTCTAAATTTTTCTTTAACACGAAGTTTTATTAAATTGAGCGCTGCAAAAAAGCTTCCGGAACACGAGGTCTTGAGCATGAAAAATTCATAAATATCATTGTGCTTACGTTTTTTAGATAGAGTTCAAAAAGCTTTCATTATCTGTCAAATTAAAATTTAAAATAGCAAAATAAGGCACTCAACCTCCTAATTGAAATAGTTGAGCAAAAAACAAAGAAATAATATTACATTTAAAGACGACAGACGTAGATAAGCGGAATAGTATTCCCTCGTTTACTATAAACCGTTACTTAGTTATTAATTAACTAAAGCAGCTAACCAAAAGAACTTTTTGGCGGAATGACCACAGATTTAAAACAGGACCAAACCACTAAAACGTTTTTTCATTTTTATTTTAGTAAATTTTGAATAATTGGTTGATTTTATTTACAAAGTGACTGACCTTATAACAAAGGTCGCAGAGACGTTATCTTTGAAGTAAATGCCAAAATTTTAAGATGATTGCCAAAGCGCTAAAAATTGGTCGTAAAGAAACAAAAAAATTAGGACTTGAAATTTTTAGTTTTTGGATTTTGCAGTTTTTGCTTTATCATAAAAAAGTATTGTGTAATTTGTGAAACACAGTTTTTTTTAGGATTATCGTATTCGATTCTTGTATAATTATGAAATTTTCTTGGCTACAGTTGTGTTTACGCTATAATCTTTTTAATTTAAGACATGCCAAAGAAGATCGAATCAAAACAAGATAGCATTTAATGATAATGATTATGTTTGCAAAAACTTTTAGCATAAGGTTATTATTGTGTATAGATAGTGTAAAAATGTGGTTTTGACAGTGATGTTAGTTCTAAATTTGCATTTATTAATCATGTAATGACGTATTCTTTGATGTGTGTAGGAGTTTAATAATTTATGTTGGGGAAATAAGGGTTTTTAAGAGTATAAAGCGATAAATTAATGTATGGAATCAACAATAGCGTGACCATAACCTTTTAATACGCCCATGGTTGGAATATATTATTAGGAATAAGTGTTATTGTTTATATGATAATTAGCCTGATAAAAAGTATTTTTTTATTGTTAGTGAATAACTGTACAATTCCATAATTGAACTTTTTGAAAATGAAGTTTTTTACTGGAGCTATAGATTTTTTGGATGTTCGATGCTTACTTACTAACGAGCAGGTTTCAGTTGATATTCTTGCAGAATTTTTATTGTTATTAATACTATTATATATAGGGTGTTGCAATATAAATTTTTTCTTTTTGTCAAAATGTGATGAGACTTTTATGATAAATCGGATTTTTTCTAATAATGGAGGTTTTCTATTGTTTATAACACATAACTCAAAATTCTCTTAAACAGCTTTTTTTTTAATATAAAAAATAGTCAAAACTTTTTGTCAACTTTACATAAATAATATTGCAATATATTTAGCTCACGTTCAGAGACAGATGCCAAGTGTTCAATATTAAGGGAAATCAAGGGCGGCTATTAAACAGTGTGGTATTTATGATTTTTTTTGCAATACATGATTCGTAAGCTAACATTTAGAGACAAATTTTGGTAGCACGTCTTAGATCGATTCGTACTAAAGCCGGTATTTCACCCAGTAAGCGAGACTTTTTAGATCCGTGTCGGTTTTTATGGTTATCTATAGTGATATTTCACTTACAGTACCACGACTACTGTAAGTAATATTAAATACAACAATTGTCTTTATTTTATTAACATGAAATTGACAGTTAGTTCATTATTGTATATATTTATGTTAAACATGGATGTTAAAGATTTATAATTCTCTGAAGAATATCTTCCTGTGTTCTTGTTTGCTTATTCACACAAGAAGTATATGCTCATTCGTGTTGTACTAGGAAGTGAAAACATCTCAATTATTAATTATTCTAAGAAATAAATTGTCTTTACTTTTGTTGACATTGGACATTTCTATTTTATTCGCCACTGATTCTGCTGCATAGCTTTCCACTAGTGTTGTCGACTTCCATCATCCAGTTCTTTTATGCTGCAGAACGTTAGCCTCGCGGTTTTGCAAGAAGGGTGGCACTAGTTTGGCAAAACAAATTCTCAGTGTATTTTTTGACATTCGGTAAATTTAAATATTTTGTGATTTTACTAGGAATTTTAGCGTCTAACTGGTTAGTTACAGCATTTTTTATCATTATAAAATCTAAGAAAGAATTCTTGATTTTCTGCTTTCCGTAGTTTTAAACTCACATATTTTTTATATAAATCTAAGCGTCGAAAGTTTTCATTATTCACAATTAAAAAAAGCTTTTTGGTTGATGATTTTTTGAATCAGGGATTTTAACCAACACAAAGTTTTCTATATTTGTGATGTTAGTTTTAGTTATTTTACATAATTTATCTTTGCGACAAGCACTAGTTATAATCATGATGACCATTTTTTTATAAGATTTATTTTGATTGTAAAGAATTTTTCAATTTCTTTTATAGTAAATATTTCACTTTTTTGGTGGTAACTAGTATTATTCTTGAAAAATGCTTTCAACTTTCAACTGAATATTTAGATATCTCGACGTAGTCGTTAAGAGAAATTGTAGAACGGAGCATTGAGTATTCACACCATAAGCTCGCTGCGGATAATACTTTTCCAAAAAATACGATAACAAGACGGACAGAAAGTTAGTGTGATTACTAACTTGTTTGCGTTCGCCTCACTTTCGAAACAGATTATACCTTTTCATTCTGTACCTTATCTTTGACTTCTCCGGCAGCAACGAGGCATAAACAGCATTTGCAGCTTCTTCATTTTTTTCCATGAAGTAGTTTTTTTTAATCACTTTCACAATTAATTTGTAGCGTCGGCTTTCAACAAATATTAATTTTTTTTTGATTATAATAAATTTACGACACAATGCGCTTATTGATTTTTGATATAAATTGAAGTAACAAATTTTAACTTTTTTTGTGTGCAGGCATTGCAAAAACAGATTACTAACCTGAAGTGAGTACTTTTTTGGTTTCGAATGCTTAGGAATCCTCGGCAAGCCCCGGTTTCTCAATCTTGTATTCTCAACCAAAAAAGTACACTTACAGTACGTAATATCCTGTTTGAAAAATTTTTAATGTGTAAAATTCTAGACAAGAAACTTTTTTTTTGGTCTTTTATGTTTGTTCTTTTTTTTGTAATGTTGGTGTTTTTCTGACCAATGATTGCAGACAGTGTTTTGATGAGATTAAATTTGTTTTTAATTGTCCAAAAAATCTGAAAATGGGAAGAGAGCATCTTTAATCTAACCTGTTTACATTTGAAAATAATGGTGTGAATATTGACTTTAATAGCGATTTATTAATTAATTAATTAAGTTATTCAGACTTTTTTTGTCTGTGCACCTACAGGACATATTGGATTGAGTTGTCTGTCACCTTACCACATTTTTGCCTATAATTTCGATCAGTTTGAAACCGGAAATTATTTTCAAATTTTAAATTTTTCTATAACAAGAAGAAAAAAAGAGTTTTTTGAATTTATATGGTTTCATAGAGTTTTGAGGTCATTGTGTAACATAAATAAAAAAAAGTAGCTATTTTGAAATATTAATTTGATTATTGACAGGAACTTTTTTTTTTTTTGACAATTACATAGGTGTTTAATCTTTAAATTAGTAGAAAAATGTTTTTGGCACATGTTTTTTTGTATTTTTTTGAGATTATTGCAATAGATGACAATCGAAATATTGTAGTATGTTACCTTATATAAATAAAAAATGTAATATTTGACTTTGTAGTTATTTTATTTTTACAGTTAAGCAATGTTGTTTACTCTCAAATATATTATATAAATTGGCTCCGACACGACTTTCTTTGCTAGATATAATTAATTTAGGATCATACAGTGCTGTGGGATAATAGTTCATATATCTTTTTCCTACGTATAAGAGTCAAAAATATATAGTATTTTTACCATAATGGACACTATCAAGATAGTTTGGAAATTTTGTAGTTGAATCTCATTTGGTATTAAAAAACGCTAGGACGAACTGTAAATCAGCAGGAAATTTGGCGCCGAGCTATGTTAATAAAAACGTTTTTCTGTGCAGCCTAGCCTTGAATCATCTATCGTCCTTGCCAAAAATTAACCTTGGAAAAAAAAACTTGTTGAAAGTTGAACGATTCTTTAACTATTTATGCATCGATTTTATTATTTTTTTTGAAAACATAATTTTTTATTTTATTACATTTTGTTACAGATTATTATTTCTACGACATTATATCACAAAATAAAGTAACAGGAAATATTGAAATAGTCGAAGGACATCGACTTCATCGACGAGATATTGAAAATAATCAAAGCAACTCACGAAGTTCTTCAAATTCTAGTATAACGACACTACTACCACCAGTAAAGGTAAATAAGTGTCATTATATATTCAAGAAATTAATAATTTTTCTAATATTTTTTTAAATTGGCTTTTTTCTTTAGGATGTTGCAGCATCTCTTCCACCAAGTCCATCCGTTAACAAAACCCAAGCGGATAATAAAACAACGAAAACGGTAAATATAGTAATGATGATGATGATGACAATAATAATAGTTAAATTGTTTAGTAAAATAGCTCACTCAACCATAGAGATAGCACAAAATTGTATAGGTCTCTGAGATGTTTACAATACTACACTTATAAGTAGAATTTATTTAAATTTTGTTAAGTTTAAATTATTTTGCAATAAAATAAGGAAATAAAAAATATATATAGTTGTAGATATAAAGAAAGAATTTTTATTGAATAATAGGTTTATCCCAGACTTTTACAACTTAACAATTAAAACTAGTTAATAAATTACCAACTTTAAAATATTCTTTTTCAAACATTGAAGGCTGTATAACACATAATAATTGTTGACAATTACCTAATTAACAAACAAATAAATCAACAACTAGTTCATAATATAAGGCTAGTTATTATTATTTACTGTTTTTAAATATTTTCTACATGGGTAATGCAAATCGCTCATTTGCTTTGTTTTCTACAAGTCTTTTGAATACGAATGTTGCAATAATAATTAATCTGGTTGTCGCGACATCTTAATTGTCGAAGATAAAATATTTATGATAATCACCTTAATATTATTCCATTCCACTATTTATAGCTTGAGGCTTGCAAAAAAGATTTTTTTTTAACAACCTAAATTGCCAAGTCATTGCTGTTTGTTGTTGTGTGATATAAGTGAAAGTTTTTTTGATAAAAAGCTTTAAATTACTATGAATCGATTATAAAAAAATATGTATTGAGTTTTGAAAAATTGCGTTTAATCAATAGTGTTTATTAAATTTAAATTGAATTTCTGGTATAGGCATATATTTACCAATGGGTTATATTTATTAATTAAAACATGTAATTGATGAGAAAGTTTCAATAATGAATAGGTATAATGGTTATCTGGTTGAATAAAAATCGCTTTTTTCTTTTTGTTTTACCAAGAAATTGTAATTAATATCCGGAAAAGAATAAATACAGTTTCTCTTATGACCGTAATTGAAGCTTCATTGAATTTGAGACTATTGACAGTTTAATTTTTTTTCATCAAATTAAGTAAAGAAAATTGTCAACTATTGCTTTATACATTTGATAGCCAAAAGTTATCATCGACCTACTAGATAATAAAAGGTTTTGCATCAAACGGCTTTAGTGACGTCACACTATCAGGCCGGTTCATCCTGCTTGCGATCTTACTCACAGTACGAATTCGGAGAAATAAACTTTATTATCGTATTAATGATAAAAGCTAGATTTTACAAAATAATGGGCAAGCTGGGTTTTGCATGAATGTTTGTTTGTGATTGTAAACAACTAGGTACAAAGATCTTCTTCGATTTGTGTGTCGTTAAATTATACAGGATGGAACAAAAATATCAAATGTTTGCTATAACGTTTTACAAATCTTCGTTTATAAGCAATATGTATTGTTTATAACGGCCATTGTCAAATTTCTTTGGCATTCTATAATAAACATGCTTGTTTTGTTATTAAATACGTGTTTTCTTTTTTTATTTTTTCTTTTTTTCTTTGTGTGCAAATAACTATAAGATTGCATTGCAGAATAGATAAAAACACTTTTCTTTCAAAATTGACGGAAAAAAATATAGGTACAATTGAAAAAAAACAGTAGCAGAAAAACAAAGGAAGATAGGAACAAACTCAAAAGGTCACACCATGTATTTCATAACTTTTTAAATTAAGAAGTTACAGCTGTTATTTGATACTTTTGTTTCACCCTGTATAATGTTATATAATAGATGTTACATGAGAACAATGATTATAATAAACGGTTTTTTGCTAAAACTTCTTTATGGTTGATTTTACCAAAAAAGTGGTGGTGATTATATTTGTAGATTGAGAAATTTTTTACAAGAAGTTACAAAAATTATATGTTTCCTGGGAAAAAATAAAGTAAGAACATATTTCGTCGAATTATTTTAAGTCGATTTGTTAATTTTTAAAAATATTAACTGACTTTAAAAAAAGGATTCTCAATTCGTCTGTATTTTTTCGTCTCTTTTTTAGGTGAACCGATTTTGATGATTTTTATTTTATTATTTGAAAGCTGGTGCTTCTCGTGTTGTCGTGTGATTCTATATAAAAAGATCTAAATAAATATTAGTTTTTGAGTTATACTTAATAAAGCGTGTTTTACATTGATTTTTGACACTGACAACAGATTATAATAAACATAACAATTTAAAAATTTAGAAAAAACTTACCTCAATATAATTAAGTATTAAATTTAAATTTCTTACTTGTTTTTAAAACCAGCTGTATTGTCAAAAATTAATGTCAAAAAACGCTTTACATATTTGGGATATCTCAAAAACTACAGCGTGGTCAACAATAACTGTTTGAGTTGGCAATCCTACATTTCATTTTAAAATGGTACAACTGCAATCACTTCCTGTTATTGACGGGTGACACTTTTGACACTGACAACATCATTGACGGATGCCAATTAAAAAGTTAGTCGCTGTGATATAACCTACAATTTTTTTTATGAGTGTAATGTCAAATATTTGTCAAACAAGCGTATTTGATTACAGTGTTGCAACTAAGTCTCTAAAGAGTGTTGCCAACTCAAACAGTCATTGTTGACCACGCTGTACTATTCAGATCTTGATCAACTTTATATGGGTTCACACGAGGAGTGCCAATTTTCAAATAAAAATAGAATCATTAAAATCAGTGCTTCTACAATTTTTTTTGAGGTAGCACACATAAAAAACAGTTTTTAAAAATACAGTTTAATTGAGAATCTTTTTTTTGTAGTCGTTTAAAAAAACAAATAACAAATTTAAAATTTGTAAAATCGTCTTTAATAATAATTTAAATCGGTTTTTTTCAAATTTTTAATATCTTATATTATTTTCTGTTATCATAAACACAAACAATAATAAAAATGCTGTCATTTAGCATGGATTCACCCCCATGTTATCATACTTGCGGCTAACTTGATGCGACGTCAAAGTGATAATATATTGTGGCTTATGAGATTCTAAAATTATCAGAATATAAATATTAGAATAGTTTTCCATAAATACGTTTTTATCAGTTACTGACTGATAAAAATTCGGTTTTTTAAATTTTTTAGAACTTATGTGGCACAATTTATGTAATAAAATTACACAATTTATTTTTTACAATTATTTAGCTTATTATTTTTAAAGGTATTTAGCGTAAATATTTGAATTAATGGATGAGAAGTTTTTTCAAATAAATTGTGTATTTTGTTATTTGAGGAAATGATTACCGGAAATTGCAATTGATATTTTTCGTCGTATTAGTTAATTTGCGATAACTACAGGTCTGTTATCGTTTTTAATATTAGATTCTCTGCACTTACAACTTACAATCAAATAATGGCAATGCGTTTTTTTAAATAATTATTATAAAGGGTGGGCTGAAAATTTAAGTAAAAGATGGAGACCCTAAACAGCAAACTTAATTTTTATTTTAAAATACTGAAGAAATTTATAATTTGTTTGGTGATTTTGTTTCAGACCAAAACAACGAAAACAGTTCCAGCGCTACCTTCAATTGCAAATCCCAAAATTCTTGCAGATCCTCTAATGAAAAATCTAGGTGTTAATGGTACAGGACAGAGAAAGATTTCCACATCGATTAAATTTGCCAACGAAGCTACACCACTTCTACTCAATGGAACACAAGGAAAAAATGAAACTAATGATTCCTATGAAGACAGCATGGAAATAGACGAAGATAGTTCAGAATTCAATAACACGTTAAAAACACATAATATTACGGAAACGAAAGAGGTGTGTAGCTAATTTTTGGAAATTGTGCTAGTTTTACACAAGAATAACTTACTTTTTATAATTTCGCCATTGTTGTATTGTGCTGATCGGCATTTTATTAATGTATAGGATGACAATTTTTTCATAAAGAACTAAGAAGCTCATATTACGAACAGGTGATGGTGCAGACAGTGGCTTCATTTAATGCTAAGAAAAAGACATGGTAATAAAAAAAACTAAAGCTGACAAATTACTATACTTTGGGCTTAATCAAGATGTTACTATAAGTTTAATTAAGATATTTTTGGGCAAATATGTACTTTGGTCAAGTTTAGATAATTATTCTAAAACTGATTGCTACAAAACAAACAATTTACAATTTATTACCAAAAGCGTGCACCATATTACAGAATTTATTTACTAGATAGACTCTATGTTTTTGGTTAGAAATAATTATCAATTCGTTTTTCTCTGAAAAAATTATATCTCAGCAATTTTTAGCAAGCTGAAAGTGATTGTCTTGTTTGTTATTGAAATTTATTGATATGTATTATCAGTTTCTTATTATATGTGCTTGTGTTTTATAACGAATTAGAGTGCTTTGTTTGAAAAAACACCAAAAAAATTTTGTTGCCACAACAAAATGTTATCATTTACAGAAAAAATTCTCACAAAAAATGAGTTGTTTGTGGGATTGTTGCATTTTTGCTATTTAAATAACATGTGAATTGCTTTTTTCACTTTTTAATTTACTATGATATCGTTCAGTTTCAGAATATTTTCTTGTGGTTAATCATAAATTGTAGTATACCGGGCGTTTGATAAACAAGGTCTCCATATATAATAGCTCGATTATTTATAATCTGATTTTAATAATTCAAAAAGTGTTTGAGTATTTCAAAAGACACTACAAGATAAATTTAAACTATTTTAATTTTTTACTTAAATTCAATGTTAAACGAGTGGCAAGTTTTTTTAACACTTATTTTTGATGATTCTTTTTTAAATTTTACACACTTATTACATGTTTACTTTTTTAGAAAAAAACAATACATAAAAAAATATTTACTTTTAATCTTGTCCCTGAACAAAATGTGTTTGAAAAACAGTTACAATGCCCAAAACATGAAATTTTCTTGAAAAAACATGAAATACAAGACTGTATTGTTTGTGTTATTGTTTCTTTAATTTTTTTTTGTATATTATACATTATTGAAAAAAATTTCTACCAGAAAAAACATTAAAATATTTAAGTGCTCATATAAAAAAACAATATTGACAGTTGTTATTGACAACATTAAATTTCTGTCAAAACGCAGACTGATTTAAATTCATGTTTTAGAGCTTTTTTTGATTTACTAAAATATGATAACTCATAACACACTTATGTTATGAACACTGTTAGACTTGTTTTAGGAGTGCCTAATATGATTTAATTCGAGCTTTAACTGCTTTTTAGTGTTTGCACTTAAAGCTTTTTTTTTCGATAATAGAAACATTTTTTTTGTTAACAAAGGAAAGGCAGAAGTTACGATAAGAAGCCTAGGAACGTGTAGCGAGTCAGATTTTCTCTGCGAAAGGTCCTATAAGCTATTCTGCCAAAAGGCGTTAGTGTGGAAAAGCCAAATGGAATAAATTTATTAAGTTATGTCTATTACTGTACATAATTATGAGAAAACCCGAAACACGTAAAGTTTAAATTATAAATTGATATTCTATAACGTGAAAATGTAAACCCCATCCGTTTTTAAAAACAGGTTTAATCCAATCTCTTCCGAATAACAGGTGAAGCCCCCAATTGTTTAAATGAGAAGTATGGGCTTTTGACAGATCGTTTCAAAGGGATTTTTTCAATAGTCTTATCGGTTTCCTGTTTGTTGCAGGAATAAACAAAAAAAATACAGTCATTAACCATTGTCAATGACTTCAAAAAGTTGATAGTTTTATATAAGGTATAAGGCTCGTAAAATTTCTATTAGCTTTTATTTGGTTTGTCGCACTATGTTCTCAAGTTGATTAAATTGACTATTGCTTTTGTTTCGACAAATTCCAAAATAAAATGTTGCGAAATGACACTCATAGTTGTCAATTATCTTTTATATTACTAATCGATAATTTTGAAGCACCTATGTAATTACAAAGAAATTGCTGTAAATTAAGTTTTATGCATAAATTAAGTACGTATGTGTGGTAGATAAGATGTAATGGACTATTTATGCAGTACTTTAAAATGAAATTAGATATCTGTAGTTTACTTTTGTTTGCTTTTTTTAGATAAATCTGGAAAGATATAAAAAACATGTAGGTATAAATTATGAATTTTTTTTAAGTTTAATAACTTCTATTGTTCTAATCGTTTAATATGAGAGACATCTGAATGACACAGAGTATAACCGACACAAATTTATTAATTGTACGAGTATAAATAAGAATTGGCGCGACACAACTCTAAAAAGCTTAAAATTATCTAAAAAGTATTAAAATTATCTCAAAGTTTTCATTTTGCATTTATAAGAAAGTTCAATTTATTCAATAGCTTATAGTGACGCAGAAAAAGTTAAAATAATTAAAAAAAACATGACATTTGACATTTCAAAAGTTACCTATTTGCGTTCTTAAGAAGGGAAATTGCTGTTTTCTGAAAAAGTCGATACTCCAGGACACATTACGGCTTAGGAACTTTGGGGGGCTATACATTAATTGTAACATTATACAATACAAACCTTTAGTTGTCGTTGATAAATGTCTGACAATTGACAATGACAGCAAATGTCATAGTAATCATTTTCTAGCCTAGGCTGGCAAGACGGCGTTGCGGGCCGCTTAGGACAGGTTGAAAGTTATGTTTTGCAGGCGCAAGGCACAAAAAGAATTGAGTAATTATGGCTTTTATTTTTGAATTTGACTAGAACGAGTTTTGTGACATTTGAAGTTTATTTGTTTCAATGTTTCATTAAAAAACATGCGAAATATTTCTATCGCTTTCTCTAAGCAGAAAACTATTTTGTCACTTATTACATAAGTCCATTAGCTTATTGGTTTTAGTTTTTTTTTGTTGTATTATTTTATCAATATAATATGTTGCTTCATATCAATTGGATCTGAAAAAGGTTGCGGCTGTTTTATGTCATTCTATATATTAAAACTATTCGACTTTTGTTTTTAAAACCTTCAAATTATTTGTTTTAGGACTCTCATATTTATTACAATAGTTCACTGTACAATAGTCCAGAATCGGAATCATTATATTGGGTGGATTTAACAAACCAATCAGATGCCAAAACTGACAGTTTGTTATCTAAATCACATCGAAGGGCTACGGTAATTAATTAATAACTTTAAGTAACATTAGTAACTTAATTTATGATTTTTTTTTTCAGACTGTTCAATTAAGTTTTAATTTTATTTTCTATGGACACATAATTAAAAATGTAACGATAGCAACGGGCGGTTTTTTATATACGGGTGATTATGTTCATTCATGGTTGGCAGCTACTCAATACATCGCTCCTCTTATGGCTAATTTTGATACTAGTCTCTCCAATGAAAGCTATATTAAATATTGGGATAATGGAACAGCATTTACGGTCGAATGGAATAAAGTTGTTTTACAAGATAAACCAAAAGTTGGTCAATTTAGTTTTCAAACCACTTTACACGAAAACGGTGATATTGTTTTTGTCTATCGCAATATCCCAATGGCTATTAAGGAAATTGAAGATGATTATCATCCGGTCAAAGTTGGATTATCTGATGCTTATATTATCGATAGGACAATATTTTGTAAGTATATCGATTTCTTAAAATTATGTGTCTTTAATTATTAATCATTCTAGTGGTTCGACGGAAAACAATTTATGAATATCATCGCATTAACTTCTTTAAAGAAAACATTCAAAATGGAACCGTCATTTATTTGACAGCACTTCCCACTTGCCTGTCAAATACTGATTGTACTTCGTGCCTTACAAATATAATACCGGCGGGAAAGGTAGATAAAAATCTTTATGATGAAAAAAAAAATTTTTGTTTGATGCATAAGAATGCTTGATGTCTCTAGACTATATTTTACACTTTATTGTTGGTTTTTATTTTTAAATAGTGTTTTCTATAAGTAATTTTTTACAGAATTTTAATTTTTTATTAAAAATGTCAATCACTTTATAATAAATTTATAATTTTGCATTTTAATGCTCAATATGCTTTATATTTTTGACGAAGAGTTATACCTAACTAAAATTTACAGTGTTCCTGGTGTCCCGCTTCGAATCGTTGCTCCAGTGGCGTAGATAGATATCGCCAAGATTGGCTTGTAAATGACTGCGATAATAGACAAGTAAAAAATTATACAAAATGCGCACATATCAGTCCTGATGATATTTTTGATAAGAAAAATACAACTTATAATCATGATGCAAGTGAATTTCAACATCAATTAGAAGGTTATTCAAGCGATTCGAGTCGAATTTATAATAATCCTAATGCCTTAGGGTCCAATCAACCTGTTAGTATGGGTGTTTCCAGCATCGTGGCAATTTTATTTTTAATTGCTATGGTTTCGGGCTTGACATTATGGGTGTTATATGCTTACCGAAATCCTCATACGACTAGCGGTCAAATACTTATTAGGGTAAGCGATAGTATAGCGGGTCGCTCGTTGGCCAGGTGGCTGAAGATAATGCTTTCAGAGCCTGGCCGAATGAGTGGCGTGGATGTTCGAAACAGACGGAAGACATTTTCTAAAAAGAACCTGTCTTTCGTCTGGTGGTGGATGTAAATGTAGCCACAAGGTTAATATTAGTATTGACATATTTTGCCAGGGGCAATGCAATGCATTATAAATTGATTAATTTACTAAGCAAAAACTCATTTTTTTGTCGATTGTTACAGTATCGACCTAGTCAATGGAGATGGCGAAGAGGTGAAGCAAGATATACAGCAGCGACAATACACATGTGACGAGAATTCGCTTCATTTCACCATTTTAGTGATTTGGGTTTACTCCTTCTTCAAAATTGTCTCTCATGCAATATTAAAAACAGTGACTGATGATGACATTAGATTATTACCAGTTAGTTATGCTTTTCTGTGATAAATTGCAAAAAAAAAATGAAACGTCCAAATTAAATTAATTTTGTAGCTAAGCTGTTGTTGCCTTTGGAAGTGCCTAAATTATGTAAAGTATTACAATACCTATCTCGTTTGTTATAAATTGACCTTCATTTTATCAATTTAAGTATTGTATAATTATTATATTTCTGTAAATACGTAGATTATCGATTGCATCTTTTTATTTGAATTTAATTCTATAGTGTGGATTTTTATCGTAGATTGTTAAATTTGTGTATGGATGGTTTTTAACATTGAATACACGATGTGGAATCATGATTGCAATATGCTTGTTATTGAACAAAAGTTTCGTAATAAATTTTTTACTTACCATTCATTATTTAATTTTTTTTTATATTCAAGCCAAACAACTTTTTTTTATTTAGATAAGATAAAGAACCTTTTATGTATTCTTACATTATTAATTTGATCAGTCTAGTTGAACATACGTCCCAGACAGCTAACCAAAAACTTGCCGCCACCTACTTCCATTTTTAAGACATTTGTGCACGATCAAACATTCCATGACCCGTAAAAATTCAATTGTAATGATAAAGAGGCTCAAATAAGGGTAAAATTGTATAAAGTGCTTCTATAAGGTTAAGTGGTAGCTGAGATTTTGTGTACCATAAAAATAAACCTTGCTTGACTCGAATGTGGAGGTAAAAAACAAGAACCTGTATCCAATATGAAAATAATTTGATTTTAAATTTACAAATACACGATTTATAGTACTACAAAAATACAGTTTAACCAAATCTCGAACACTACTAAAGTCACAAGTTGTGCGCCAGAGTAACTCATGGTAAAAGGACAAAATAAAGATAGTTTAAAATCATCACATTTTTTTACAAATATAATACAACTGTCCCAGTACCACTATATACTCATTAAAACAGACGATCTTAAGGAAAACAGTTGACAATGTTTAATATCAGACAATATAAATGCTAAATTTAGTCTTTGATTGCGTTGTATTCAGTCATCGTTTTCGGACAAATCTTCATCAGTTGTGTATTCGGATTCATGGGCATCTTCTTTGGTTGGATTTTCTTCTTCAGAGTCTCCAAACTCCCATTGAGGATGGTCTTTAATTTCTTCAGGTGCCGCTTTAACGTCCAATTTTAGATCTTTCTGCTGATCGAATCCTATGTATGAATCTGACCTCAAGCATACTGTAAATGTGAAGACGTTCACAAAGTTTGGCGCAGTAAACTAAAAATGAAGCATTATAAATCAAATAATCAACAAAAGTTTAACTATACTTTTAAGTGCACTACTTCTTGATCTACCAAACTCGTGACATAATGGGGCATTGTTAAGAGCGTCTTAGATTTCCGATCGCAAATATAGGTCCACCAATATTCTTGCTTATCGTTTGGAAAATATGGACAATGCACTTCGTGTGATGATTTCGATTTGCCTTGTAAAGCTTTTTCTTGTTCATGTGATTTCCTAAACTTCTCCCATTCTTGATCATCATCCTCATTAGCACTTTTTTTCTCACTCTCATCTTCTGACGTTTTGTCATTAGTTTCAGCATCACTAACATCTGATTCATCACTTTCCTCCTCCTGCTTTGAAGCCTTCTCTTCTTTGACTTTTTTCTTTTCTGGGACTGGCGACTCTTCAACTTTTGGTTTTGCCACAACATTTGACGAAGTGCTTTTTGGTTTCGGAGCTTTTTTACTTTTCTTTCCACCACCTCGTTTCTGTTTTAACCAAGCTGGACGTTTCACTTGAGGTTCGGCTTCTGTAGGCGCTGCATCTCCGACGGCTTCTGGTTCGATTCCATTTTCGTTGGTGATGTTATTGTCTTTAACTGTTTCGTCACCGAAAAGAGTACTCATATTCTTGCGAACCAATGTAACAATTACAGTCACTATCGCTCCTTCGGTTACTTCAGTTGAGTTCTCGTCATCGATCACTTTTAAATAAAAAAAATACAAATCAATTTTTGAAAAAAAGATGAAAAAGAGCGTACAAGATAAGGTCACTAGATCAACACACTACGTGTTAAGGTATTTACAACGGGTGTTTTTTTTAATTTGTGTTTTTGCGTTTAATGTTTTGCCAAAAAATATATATCCCTATATTTAAAAACATTACCTTCATATTTAACTTGAAAGTCAATGTAGGGCATGGAACCCAACACTTTCATCACATTATTATACTCTTCATCACTAAAATTTCTTAATATATTTCTTCTTTCCTCACTTTTTAATTGTGCGTATTGTTGCAAAGATTTAATTTGTTTCTTTTTTGTCTGAAAATATCGTAGATTGTCTTCGTTTATGTAGGGCAATTGCAATAACGGAGACTTAAATTCCCACAAACCTTGTACAATCATAGGACATAATTTCATACAGTTTTCAATTGTGTCAATTGTAGGTAATTTTTGAACTGGAACATGAAAATAACGTCAAAAAAATATATTCAAAGCTGGGTATTTAATTAAGAAGTCATCAAGCTTTTTATAGGAAATGATGCATTATATGTGATAATTCATACACTCATAGATTATATTATTATGACACCATTAACTAACTTCTGATAGACACGTTTTTGAAAGCTCTTTTTATTAATAAATGATCAAATAAAAAGAAATAGACTATTTTAGCGACCATTTGTCTCTAAAGTAATACTGATGACATAGTTAATTAAACACCAACTGTTACAATACAACTCACTTCTTCTATTATATGCCAACAAAATCAATTGATTGACACAATTAACTTGTTCTTGTATCAAAGTTGGACATTTTCCAATGATATATCTACGATCACTTTCTAATGTATTAGGATTCAAACCTAAGCGAGACAAATGCGCATGAATAATAGCTCTCGCTTTAAGACTATACAACAAACATAACGGGATCTCTTTATTTTTTTCACTTAAATTAGGAAGCTTTTTAATTAGTTGAGGCACTTCTTCATTATCAGAAAGTCTTTCAACAATTTCTGAATTATGTTTTCGATTGAATTCTAAACTAGCAGCCAAAATCATTATAACTCGCTTTAAAGCCATATTTGGAGTTTTGTGAAAAAAATAGTAATACATTTGTGTGGTGTCCAGTAATACTTGATCAGTGAATTTGATACTACGATACCACCACGTTCCTACAACTATAGGTAATGCGACCATAAAAACAAGAGCGTACAGTCCAAGAACAAATACGCTATTCTCTTTTTCAACAATCCATGATGGAAGAGCTATACCAAAACTCATAGCACCTGGACCATCAGGGTTGCCATATTTCTCCCAATTTCTACGAGCTTCATCATCCGTTAAAGCCTAGAATAAATAGAAAAATGATTGCTATAACATGTTCAAAAGTGTTATTTTAATGCATTTATGTATAAAACACGTTTCTTTTTTATTTCATTATTTCAAATATATATATTCAGTGCGTTCATAAATTATTTAGCTCTACTCTTGCCAAGGAATCTTGAAGGTATTTAATTTTTTCAATAGTTCATACGCAGAAACGTACGAAGAAGTTTAACATTTGTCAAAGCAAATTTTTGATATACAAGTAGTTGAAGAGGTTTTGTTATTTTCTTATGCACATGTTAAAAATAGTTCATTTATAATTTCTTTTGTAGCCCCAACAACTCGTTACGGTGAATATGCTACATTCTTTATTTAAAAACCCGGCTATTTCCTATATATTTATTGCCCATTATATTTTTTGTTTGTTTTTTAATATTCTTTAAACGACTAATGTAATATCACTTATTATTTTGTTTATGATTTTATTTATTATAAATTTAAATCGAAATTTTCATTGCGATACACAATTTAATAATTTGGTAGCGGGGCCGTGTGTTAAATATACCTATGAGGTATAGATACTAATATTATCACTTAATAATATGTATAACAATTTACTTTTATGAAAAGCACAAATACAAAAGCGGTGATCGGTGTCTCTCTTTATCTAGCCTAGCATTAGGTGTGAAACATGAAAACAATCATCGTATCCTCGTATTGGCAACTCTTTTCGCCGATGAGGGCGCCACCGGCGGTTCGATCAGCTGAGGAGTAAAAGAGTTGATTCATCTATTGTCATTTAAATTTACGTGTCGGTGTTTAGTGTTATGTGTTTTTAAGTGTCGATTTTTGGTTTTAAGGTTTTTTTTAGTGTTTAAAACTGTTTATCAGATGTTTGTTACACTCCAGGAGATATTTAGGTATCTAAATGCCATTCCATCGTCAAGATGTTTTAACGAAAGTAAGCAACAGTCCTTATTTTCAATATGATTAATATTATTTCCTTTGCAAGAGAAGGGCTGGTTAATTTTTCTCATCTGATCACGTGTGAAAGAGCGAAGGAAAATGAAACGAAACATCATATTTTCGCATTGTGTTTGCAGACAAGCTCCTTAGCCTCTTCACCTTATGTGATAGAAGGAGTTATAACCAAAAAAATGCAAATTTCAACGTTCAGTTGTACTTGTAAAGCCTTGTTTTATTACAACCTGCAATATGAAAAATCTATTTAGCAATAATGTCACTAATTAAAATTCCTTATAAAATACTAACCACTAATTTCTGGAATTAACTTATTTCCACAGAATAGACCACGATCCGCATAGAATAGATAAAACCGGCAGTAAAATTAATAAATTCAAGCCAATTTTATCAACTTACTTGAAAGGTGAAAATTTTCAGGTTTAGAGTGCAGTGAACAAACTTTCATAAAAGCTAATACCCTTTTCCCAATTTTTAATGCATATTGCCACGCAAATAAAGTCAACTTATTCTTTTCTTCCATGTTTAAGTTCTTCTATAGCAACAACCTGGACATTTTATTTAGAGAACAAATGAAAACTTAAATCTGGTCTTCTGTACGCAACACTGCTGCAGGAAACGACACAACAACATGTCTTAATAAAGTTTAAACTAATTGAAAATAAACCGTAATTAACAAACTAAATACGTCACACAGGTGTAATTACTTCGCGGGTAACCTTTTTCTTTTAGTGCGTCGAACGTCTGGTAGGTGGCGTATTCAAGCGCAAGAGTTTTAATAGTATGTAATTTGCGATAAGTGCTTAACACCCTGGCAGATAAGTTGAAACCATATCCCTAATTTCTATTAATCTGACGTCGATAATAAAGCTCTTGGAGGAGGAGTCAGATAAATTCAAACGACACACCTTACCAGGTAAAAATTTTCAACTTTTATCCGCTAATCACTCGCTTATTTACAAAAATTTTGAAAAACGTATATCTTAACTTTAGCTTTAAAACTACATTTTGAAGACCACTGTTTATTTAGATTTTCAAGTAATCAATTTTTAAGATTTTTTATCACTTTCTGATAACAATTTCAAAAATCTAAATCAAGCCATCGGTAGAGAAGACCCTAAAACTTTTATATTCAAAATTTCATTTGATTTGCGTAAAAACTAAGTTCAGGAAATTGAGCCCATGTTTCCAAGCATTTTATCCACTGTGAAGATCCAGTGGTGGATTTAGGCCTAGGCCCGTGAGGCCCGGGCCTAGGGCGGCATAATTTGAAGGGCGGCAAAATTTTCAAAATGGCAAAATTTTAGAGGCGAAAAAAAGGAAAGACAATCAATTTGACAATTGGTTCAGATTTGTCTTTATAAAAAATTTTCTATAGAATATATTATAATTCAATTAAAATTTTCTTCTCAATCTGTATGGGTAAGATGTTAATTTTTTAATAGATTAATGACAGTTTTTATCGAGTAATGTTCTTTACTTTTTGTTCCTTTAGTGAGATTAATCTCACGTGTATCTAGCTATTTGAAACTACTAAATCTGAGTAACTTCTTAATTTGTTTTTAGTGTAAAATTCCGTAGATTTGCATGTATTGAATATCATTTTGATACCCATTCAAAAGTGTCAAAACATTTTTTGTTTATATAAAAAAATTTTTTATGAAAAATCAATCGCGTCTTTTTCCCAACACAATTTTTTGAATCATCAAAATAATTGGTAAAACAATTAAAATTTAAATTTTTATCTAAAATAAAAAAAAATTATTCGATATTCCTCATGTTTGCAAAAATAAATCATTAATTAATTTCTATTATTAAATTAAAAGTTTTTAAAAATTATTAAAACATTCTTATAAATTCTTTGAAAATTCTAAAAAATGCTTGAAAATTATTAAAATTATTGTAAAAATTTAAAAAAACCTCAACATATATTTTAAAAAAGTTAAAACAAATTTTAAAGACGTTAAATACTTTTAATTGAAAATTATTGAAAATAATCTTTATTCCTTATTAAAAACTTTTAAACCATTTCAAAATATTAAAATATTTTTTCTAACTAGTTTATAGTAATTGGTTTTCACTTTTAGTAATTTTAAAAAGTATTAAAACATTTTTAAAAATATATAAATAAAAAGTTCAATTAAATTTTTTAAAAGTTATTAAAAAATTCTTATAAATTCTTTGAAAATTCTAAAAAATTCTGAAAAATTATTAAAATTTTTTAAGAAATTAAAAAAAACCTCAACATATATTTTAAAAAAGTTAAAACAAATTGTAAAGACGTTTAAATATTTTTAAATTATAAATTATTAAAAATAATAAAAATTTTGTGTTGAAAATGTTTTAAACCATTTCAAAGCATTTAAATAATCTTTTTAAGGTAGCTTTTAATAATTCATTTGTACTTTTAAAAATTTTTAAACGTATGTATTATTAAATTTTAAAAATTAAATATAAAAAGTTCAATACATTTTATTAAAAACTATTAAAAAATTCTCAAAAAGTTCTAAAAAACTTTTAAAACTTTCTAAAAATATAAATTAAACCTTAAAAAATTATTAAAAATGCTTCAAACTATTTTTAAAGACGTTCATTAATAAATCATCAATGGATAAAGTTATTTTTGAAATAAAAATATTGGATCAAAATTATTGAAATTCATTTTTTAAAAAGGACGGCATATCGAATGGGGCCTAGGGCGGCAGCAAGCCTAAATCCGTCACTGTGAAGATCCCCTTAAGATAAAGGTTCACACGACACAAGCCAAATAAATCTATAGGCGCACCATAAAGGGCCTATACTTGAAAGATAAGATTAGCACAGTATCTAAGATCCTAACGATGAGACAAAGCAGATACGTCAATGAGGGAAAAAAATAGGCACGCCGAAGATGACAAAAAGCAGAAACAAGACGGTTAGAAACCACCCCCGATTACCCCTGCTACGCAATTTATAAAACTTGTTTGTGATTACAGCAAATTAGATCATTTTTCTGTATGTTTTGTGAATAATTATTGTGGTGCCATAAGTGCAACAATTAAATTTGGGTGAGTCCTAATTCACTGAATTTGTTTATTTCTGACAATCGTTTCATATTTTGAATATAGAATAAAATTGTATTTTAAACTAGCTGACCCGGCGAACTTCGTACCGCCTAACAGTCAATGAATGTTTTTAGCTGAACTAATTTAGGCTTTGATGAACGTAAAACAATGATACAAAATAATATATTTATATTGATAGAAACAAAAAAATATTTTATTATGATGAATGATGATGAAAACATACATACAGAATGAGAATAAAAATAAAAAATAATAATTAAGTACTTCAAACTCATGTCAGAAAAAAATGATTGAAAACTATGTTGTGCAGATTGGGAAAAAAAATAAAACTCGGATTAATTCATTAATAGGATTTTCATTCAAGCACTTTGTGGTAAACGACATTCTTTGTTTTTTTGGTCAGGCGCAAGAACAAATAAAGCGGATGGTTTGCCGACACGTGAGCATGCCACGTACAATTGACCATGAGAAAAACATGCATTTTCTAGATTGAGGCCACAAATAGTCAAGGATTGGCCCTGTGATGTGTTTATCGTCATGGCGAAGGCAAAACGAATCGGAAATTAAATTCGTTTAAACTCAAAGGGCATATTCGTTGGTATCATCGGAATCCTTGGAATAAAAACTTCCTCATCTTTAAATTTTCCTTTAAGTATCAACGCGTGCAATTTCTCGCAGATAATTGACTCGCGATATTCCGTTGCCTAATTGCATTGCGGCTTCGCTGGAAAAGATTAGATCTTCTAGGACGCGGCATTGTTATTAAAATGTGCACTCGCATAAAACCACCAAATATTAAATCTTAGGTATTATTTTCGGGAATTAAAAACAAATATAACAGTTTAAACATTTTAAACAGTTTTTTAAATTTAACATTTTACAAAAAATAAATTTCTGAACGCACACATGATGTCTTCAGAAAAAAATAAAGTTGTGGCTTAAAGGTCTCAGCAACCAGGCCATAAGCTCCAAAAAAAAAATAGTTGTTACACTATTTGACAGAATTGGACAACAAATGTTTGACATGTAATAAACAAATCAGCATCTATTGAAATGATTAAGTATTCATTACACATATCGAGTTTTCATTGTTTTTAAGATGTATTCTGCTATTCGGGACGGAAACAAATCCAACAAATCAAAAACCATGGCAATCGGTCCAGCCGTTCTCGAGTTATAAGTGTTGTAACAAACACGACTTTCTTTTATACATATAGATATAAAAGAACGAATCCTTGTGAGTCGTCATTCACTCAATTTGTTAATTTATAGCAGTCGTTTTATATGAAATATTGTCGTGAATATAAAATGAGCTTGTATTTTGAATATGAAATAACTAATTATTATTGATATTTTTGATGAAGTAACCGTTTTTTGCAAAAAATATAAATAAATTAACTAGTGCCAATTTATAGTCAATTCCTTAAATAATTCCATTATTGGCAATAACTTCATCAAACTTAATATTTGCATTATGCTATGGTCTATTATTTTATAAACAGTAAAAACAATATTTTTAGTTGATAAAATAAAATAATTTATTTATTAATTCAAGAATTTAATTAGTCGAATGTATGATAAGCATTATCTTAAAGTTTCACATTTTCTTTCTTTACTATACAAGCTGCTCGAAATAAAATAATAATTTAATTAAAAAGTTATCCAATTAATTACTCAAAAGTTTGATAAACATTTATTTAAAGTTGTTACAATTATTTCTGTTGTTTGGTTACATTGATATTAATAATATATTGAACATTGATCGGTAAACAATTCTATTTTCGTAATCAACTTTCTTATAATTTGACAGTGGTCAAATATCGACATTTTGACAGAATTCAATTTACTTGTATTTGTTCGAATAAATTATGTTTCACTTATTAATGTTTTGAGATTAGCAAGTTTAAACAGTTATACTTTGTTTTAAATAAATTATGCATAGTTTGAAAGTCTTCAACTAAAATAATTTACACATAAAAATAAAATATAGTCTTTTGCTGTCACATAATAATGTGAATCAATTAAAATCAGTTCTGCAATTATATTAAGTAGCGTAATCTCTGAGTTTACTAATTCTATAGTGAAACACGTTACGTGACGGTATTTGTTTAAAGTAGCGTAACCTCTGAATTTATTAAAACATGATGCTTAGGCATCCTCTGAATTTAATAATACACGTTACGTGAATGTTGTTAATTATTGTCTGATCAGTACTAAAATGTTTAGGACATTTTAGTTGCCATATTATTATTATTGTTATACCATATGAAATAGTGTACTTGCAGAAATTAATTAATCAGCCATTCATTATAAATAATTTGAATTTATAGAATTTGAATTTAGAAATTCAATAAGAATAATTGAAAGATTTAATATAATGCATAATGTTACGTGAAATTTATTAATTATTGTCTGATTAGGTCTAAAATGTTTATGACATTTTAATTGCCATACTATTATTATTGTTGTGGTATGTTAAGTTTGTATTGGCAGTAATTTATATAAAAAAAGAAGTTTATCAAATAGTTTGAATTTAGACGTTTAATAATTGAAGAAATGAAATTATATTACAGAATATGTAAATTCAATTGGAGGAGCAGTAGTAATATAGAATTAGGTAAGCCTTTAGTCTATAATAGTCAACTCATAAATGTTTGTCCATAAATATTTTAACAGAGCGCTTGATTAAATTAATTGTTAATTAACGGATGGTTTGAAATAGCTAATTCAGGTGTTGTTTTAACATTTTTGAATTCCTGTAAGTGTATGGTAAAATCTCACCTATCCTAAGATCTTCTAGATTCATTATTGTAGTAAGTGATTGGCGACACAGCATTTAACTCCAGGTTATTCTATATTCTATTTTGACATTGATGAGATATAAACAATTATTAATTATGTAAAAAAAAGAGAAAAAATTTTAAAGTCATGTTATACTACCAAAGACTATAGGATGAATGGAAGGCAAGAATGTAGAATATTGAACGAATGTTGGAGAGAAAAGAAAAAAAATTTGGAGATAAACGAGAAAGAAAAATATTACAGAAGAAATGGGTATGCAAGTAAAGAAGTGGAAAGATTAAGAACAGAAGGCAAGTGGATGAACGCAGAAACGAGCGAAAGAGACAGGGATGTAGATAAGCAAGAAAGAAGAGAAAAAATCAAAGAGTCCAGGTACAACAGGAATTATGAGAAATGTATGACAGAGGAGATCCCAGTGTACCTGGAAGGTAGAGGAAAATAATGGCGAGGTTCAGGTGCGGAAATGAGGAGAGAGAGAATAGGTATTGGATGGAAAAGGAAGAGAGACTGTGCAGAATCTGTTATGAGGAAAGAGAGACAATAGAGCACATGTGGAATGAATGCAGTGAGATGAGGGAGAGAGAAAGAGCAGAAAGAAAAGAAATACTGAAAAGAAATGGAGTGGAGATAAAGTGGATGAAAGAAGTATGGGAGAGAAGGAAAATGAAGGACAAAGGAAGAACAGGGAGGGTAGAATAGAAAATGAAATAAATTGTAGATAGAATATTTAAGCCGTTATAGGCAACAATAAAGCTTATTATATATACTACCAAAGACAATAAAAATCTGTCAAGCCAAATTACACAGCAAGAGTAGATCTAAATGATTTATGAACTCACCGTATATCATCAAGCACGACTTGCTAGATAATAGAATTTTACTGTGTCTACAATGCCTAGTCATACTGTATGTTGATTTTATTGTTGTTCAGGTTATGACATTTAGCCAGTGTGTCTCTAGTGAGAATGAGAATTAACCTCCTGTAGTCAGTGTGACATTGTGGATTAGAATCACAATTGCGGCTGTCACTTTGACATTAGTTGTTTCTCAGTGGCGTCATCTGTCGCAACTTATTTTGACAAGTGTAGTGAACCGCTTAGCAAGCAGGTCATGCGACAACAAACATCATAGGCAGATTAGTTAGTCGATTTATTTAATTTTAAATGTTGATCTGAATGTTTAAAGATGCCAATAAACTGGGGTTTAATAATTTAATATATAATTCCCTCTTCCCGGAGAACGTCACATCTCAATGCCCCATCAAGCACATGTTCAATCTCAAAGGGCTAACCCCTTCTGCCCTTGTATAAAGAAGCCTACCTGATAAGCCTTCGATAACTTCATAAATTCCTTTTCGTTTCCCGTATCCTTATCTGGATGCAGAATAAGTGATAATCTTCTGTATGCCTTTTTAATCTCTCCTTGGCTGGCACCCGAAGTAATTCCCAAGATTTCATACGGATCAAAATTAGCCATTTCATAGTCAAACTGAGAGACCTTATAGGCCAAAAGCAACAAAATCACCCATCCAGCCACTATAACCGATTTGATTAGGAGGTTTTTGGGGCCCTTCCACGGCTCGGCATTTCTTTGAAATTCCGCCTTTCGTAAACATTGCGTACAACGACATTTTCTATTCTCTTCTTCTGGATCTAAAAGGAGATAAATAGCAGAAGATAAATATGGAATATTTACAGTAATTTTGAAATATTCTAACCTCTTTTCTTTTCTCTGGGCCAGTAGTATATCGTTGCCGGTATTAAAACTAAAGCTAAAAATGATAAAAGAAAGTAGAAAAAAGTTGAACCACTTTCATCGTATTGGAATTTCTGGCCCATTTCTTCTTATTTTTTAAAAATTCGACAACGTGTAATATTAATTTTTGACAAGTTCAATTCTGTGTAGCCTGCGCAGGCCAGTGGAAGATTCATACGTGTTGTTAATTTTTTTTTACAGTTATAATGAATATATTATAGAACAAGAAATTGTTTTCTAGGTAAAACAGAATATGAGACGTTTTTTAAATTTTTATTAGGGTCCCATTACCCATTACGATTCACAGTTACAAATTGTGAATCATATTGCAAACCGAACAGAGGTAAAAGAAATACCCGAACCATAATAAAATTATAAGTATAATTTAATTATATTGAAGCCTCACTAATTTCTACAGATTTGCTTAATCATAATCACTTTAATGCCATTACCTTACCATAATTACAATTTTTACATTTTCATGGAGTCGCAAATTGTAAATAATATAATGAACACTTACCAGAAATATTTCTAAACTTTTTTGCTATAAATTAAAAAACTTTTGGCAGTACAATGCATATTGGATTGGAACAAAAGAGAAAGTTTATTTAAGTAAAAGGACAGAAATTTAAATATTTTTAAAAACTGCGCCAATAAATGAGCTGTCAACTTTTGACAGTTAGAAAAAGCAACATAATATATTTAGCTCGCCCATAACATGCCAATGTTGTCCACTTTATTGTATCGACTACTATAAACGTTATAACAGATTAATAGCCGGTTTCACAAAGCGTTGTTAAAATTTGGCTAACACGTTGTTAGCTAACATTGTGTTAAAATTAACACGTTGTTAAAATAAGAACGGGTTTCACAACAGATTTTTAACACGTTGTTAACTAACCAGGTGGGAAAAATAAATATACTTATTACAATATTAATAGATTTGTTAAAATCATATTTTATTTTTGTAAATATTTTATTTGCTGGAGCATAAAAAGACCGAGGGGTCTAACCTCAAATAAAAAATCAATACTTGGCAAGCTGATATTTTAACGTAGGTACAGTAACAAACAAGCAAATTTATATATAATTTAATAATTTTTGATATTAATAGATCTGTTTAACGTTTTTCGTCGATTTTCTTTCAACTTTACTTAAAAATATTTTTGAAATGTCAATTTAACAACGGCCAGAGTTTTAATTAGTTTAACAAGGGATTTAACAACGTGTTAAATCTTAACAATGGTTTGTGAAACCGATTTTTGTTTTGTTAGCTTAACTTGTGTTAAATTTGACATTGACATTAGAAACAACGTTTATGAAACCTAAATCGATTTTAACATCGTGTTAAAATATTTAACATAATGTTAAAATTTAACAACGCTTTGTAAAACCGGCTATTAAAATCTTGTTCTACAGCGTAGACAATAAGAACTAAAACTTTGGCCAACAACGACAATATAAGTAAGGTTGCAACTACTAAATTTTTATGAGTCAAGTTTGGCAGCAAAACACAGACTTTAAAACCATATATCTACAGCGTGATCAACAATGACGGTTTGAGTTGGCTACACTTTTTAATAACTTTTTTATTTGTTTAGTTGCAACACTGTAGCCGGATACGCTTGTTTGACAAATATTTGACATAACACTTATAAAAAAAATTGTAAATTATGTGAGAGCGACTACCTTTTAACTAGCATCTGTCAATAATGTTGTCAATGTCAACAGTTTCATACGTCAACAACAGGCAGTGGTTGCAGTTGTACCATTTTAACATGAAATTTAGGATAACCAACTCAAACAGTCATTGTTTACAACGCTGTATATTAATCAGTTCAGACACAAAAAAAACATTTAAATTGAAAATTTTGACAAAAAATAAATGGCAACGCTACTAGCAAAAAATTATTAGCACAAATCTGGCGTTGCTAAATTACTAGTTTTTTAATAGGAATTATTGTTTGTTAGTGGTGTCAAGGCACTGAAAGTGCACATTTAGTCAACTAGTGTTAATCTTTTTTTATTTAAATTTTTAAAACAACTCAGAATTATTTATTTAGACATATTTTTAAATTATATTAAGAAAACAAGTTTGTGCAAATTTAATTTTTTTTTTGATTTGTTCAATTTAAAAAGTTGACAAGTTTAGTTTTTCTACTAAAATCATTAAACGACACTGTAGTTTTTTAAATTTATTTTAGAGAAAATTAGTTACACTGAAAAATTTGAACACTGGTTATTGCTTAATCTACACTTGAATACTCGCTGTCTATCAGTCTATGGTATGAAATGCTTTCTTGAAACTTTTTATTGTGACGCTATATAAGGAAAAAAATTAATAAAAACGCAAAATTGTTGTTAATTTGTTGTGTGGTGAACACAATTGATGAAGAAAAAGTAATCAGGAATGGTAAAAAACTTATTAATAACATGTTTACATTTTTTTATTTTTAAAGTACGCGGGAAAATTTGTCATTTCCCATGGTGCAGTTCTGCGATTTCTCGCACTTTTTCCCAGACCACTTCCTTTCATGGCGGACGTTGTGTTCGTCGCATGTGTGCTGTAGTGTAATATTTTGATAAGTAATTTTTAGGAAAAATGGTGAGTTGTTTAATGTATTTTATCTTAAATTAAGAGTAAATATTTTAAATGAATAGTTTTGCTATTTTTGATACAAAATTTTCTAATTTTTTGAAAAATATTGGCAGATTTCAGTTATGGCCACGTGTTTTACCGTGATGATTTGCTTTTGGTCCGTGTTTCTGAGCACTCATGATTTTAAATTCAAAAGCGCTGATGATTTTAAAGAGTTTATTGATTAGTTCACATTGTCTATCGTTTTTGGTAATTGTAATGATAATAAATTAGTCTTTAGCCGCCGCCCGCCCTTTGGTGAGCGTCTACAATGAGAAATCCGAAGAGGTCAAGGATCAAACCGTGGCTTTGCCCGCGGTTTTCAAAGCACCCATTCGTCCCGATGTCGTGAATTTTGTTCACCAACAATTATCTATGAACCATCGTCAGGCCTATTGCGTCAGTGACAAAGCTGGTATGATGACATAACCTTACTTTTTGTTACGAATTTAATTTCAATGTATTTTAGGTCATCAAACTTCTGCTGAATCATGGGGTACCGGTCGTGCCGTGGCACGTATTCCCCGTGTTCGCGGAGGTGGTACTCATCGATCTGGTCAGGGTGCGTTCGGCAACATGTGTCGTGGGGGCCGCATGTTTGCTCCAACGAAACCATGGCGCCGCTGGCACAGACGCGTCAACGTTAATCAACGTCGCTACGCTTTGGCATCTGCTGTAGCTGCAAGTGGGGTACCAGCTTTGGTAATGAGTAAGGGGCATGTAGTCGACCAAGTTCCCGAATTGCCTCTTGTCGTTTCTGACAAGGTTCAAGAATTGACCAAAACTAAACAAGCCGTGCAGTTTCTGAGACGTATCAAGGCCTGGGCCGATGTACAGAAGGTTTGTTTTTCTATTTCTTCACTATTGCGGAGTGGAGTGTTTCAATATATACAAGATGATTTTTTAATATTGTTAAGCTGCAGCTACATGCAGTAAATTTTGTCATCGTCTGTCATTTTGACATATTTTGAAATACTCGTTAAATTGATTATTTAATGACACAGTGCTTTAATAGATTATCTATAAAAGACTCAAAATTGAAAATATTAATTAGCTTATTAAAGACTCAAATTCGAAAAAAAAAGAATAAAGTTTAAAGCAAAAAATTAAATTATATCTAATATTATTGGTTTACTTCACAATGTATTTGAAATTTTGGATACTATTTTTATTCAGTCTAAAAGTCTTAGCTTGTATATGAAGTAAATACAATATCTTTATTTTGAGGCGGTAATAATTAGTCTAAATCCTGTTATTTACTTTGGGATATTGAAACGCTTCTTTAGTTAACGTTTAATTTTAAAATATTAATTGTTTGAGTAACATTGGTTATGCACAATTTTCTTCATATTTTTTTTTTAGGTGTATAAGAGTCAGCGTTTCCGTGCTGGAAAAGGTAAAATGCGTAACCGTCGACGCATCCAACGTCGTGGACCTCTTGTTGTTTATCATAAAGATCAAGGTTTGCGTCGTGCTTTCCGTAACATCCCCGGAATTGATCTAATTAGCGTCGAAAAACTAAATCTTTTGAAATTGGCGCCAGGTGGTCATGTAGGTCGTTTTGTAATTTGGACTGAGTCTGCATTCCAACGGTTAGATAAGCTGTTTGGAAGCTGGAAGAATCCTTCAGCTGAAAAAAAAGCGTATAATTTGCCACAACCTGTTATGGCCAACACAGATCTCGCTCGACTTCTCAAAGCTGATGAAATCAAGAAAGTTTTACGTAAACCACAGTAAGTTACTTTTTATTAAACTTTTTAAATTGTAGTAGTTTATGCCGGTTTGAATTAAATGTTTCACAATTGTCAGAAGGGATGTGCCTTGCAAAAAGTTGTATTTGGTTGTGTAAAAACTCGATGTTTTGGACAATATTTCACGTTGTCTACGTTACTTAAATTATCGTCAAATTGTTGTTTTTATGATGAAACTTTTTTTTTCAGAGCATTGGGTTATGAAAATGTTCTATGATTACTTATGACATCTGAGTTTAATATATCTTGAAATATTATAATTATAACGAATCTTAATTCATTAAGTCAATATTTTTATTTGGTTTTTCAGAAAGAAAGTTGTACGTCGTGTGCGTCGTCTCAACCCTCTTAATAACACAAGAGCACTGTTGCGTCTCAATCCATACGCTGCTGTTTTGAAACGTGAGGCAATTCTATCAGGCCAAAAGCGACAAAATTCCCGAGATGAGGTTTTGGCTAAAAAACGGAAAGTAAGCGATTAATTTACTATAAAGTATACGTTAATACGTTTTTTTAATGATGATTTGCTTTTGGTCCGTGTTTATGAACACTTATGATCTTATTATTCAAAAGCTCTGATTTGAATTAATTTTTTTTTTTCATATAGTGGTTTAATGTTTTTATGTTGATAGTTTATTTTTATTTAGGTAATTCTTCCCGAATCAGCTCCCGGAATTCGATCGGCCAAACTTCAAGCTAAAAGAAGAGCAGCCATTTTGAAATCAAAGCCGGCGAAGAAAACCGAGAAAAAAACTAAGAAGTAATAAAAAGACGGCATATGTTCTAAGTTTATATTAGAAAAAAAGCTTATGCATGTTCTATGATAACAATGATAATAAAATACATCTTTATGAAAGTTGGTCTTTAATTTCTTCTGTTGGAGAATCACAAGGGCTTGGGTTGCTGTTTAATTCAAATACAGTTTCAATTTGATTTTTTAAGTTCTGATCAATTTCAAAATCGTGGTGTGGTTCTACAATGATGGTCCGTTTTGTAGTACGGGCTAATTTTCGGTTTCTACCGATTTTTTGGAGAATTTCTAATTCGTCGGTAGCGTTTAGTTTGCACATGCGAACGTCGAGGGTTTTCAGATTTGTATTGTAGCGGAGTCCTTGCACTAAGGCTTTTCCCATTTCCTTAAAAAAAAAATTAATTTTTTGCTAAAGTCAACAGATCATAAAGTGAACAGACAAGTGTGCCCAACTTTTAATAAATTAAGAAAATTAAAAATTTGGAAAAAACCGCAAATGTTTAATTGATTCGAACTGCTTTTTGTTTAAATTATTTAATATAAATAAACATTTAATTATTCAAATCAATGTTTTTAATTTCTCACTAATTTTTATAATCAATTGTAAAGTGTTGAAAATATGTGTCTAAAAAAGCATTAATAAGAATAACTTGAAAACTACTGTTTGAATTAGCTTTAAAAAAAAGAAACCTCAAAAACGGTTCACCCAGTGCAAAGTTCTGAGATATCAAACTTAAAAGGAATTGAGTGAGGACCTTCTCATTTTTTGAAGTCTGTTAAAGTATAGATAATTTCAACAATAATTTTTAACAAAGAAAAAACCGACTTCAAAGATAAAACTTAAAAGTAAAGCATTAACAAACGCACTATATACCTATAGGCCATTCAAGACTAAAATGACAATGCGTCATTGTTGAAGATGACGTAATAACATAGCCTAGTTGCTAGATTTAAAAAAACCTTAAGTTTAAAACGTATTGGTTGCAGAGTTTCGAATACAACTGATAAATAATAAGCAATTGAAAAATCTCTTTAGAAAATGGATCCTCGTACGACCTATTAGCAACATAGACAAGTATTGCCAACCGTAACGAGAGCGTTAAGTTTAAATTGCAACACAGGTTGGTCACAGTATGACGTCATATATTATCCAAATGGATCCAATGTCATTTTAGTTTTAAGTGGAGGATAGTCGCCACTACAATTTCTTTTGATTTCTCTTAGATGCCATTATCAAATCTTAATTTCTTTATTTTGGTTCCACCCTTTTAATATCTAATTTCCAACAAAAAAAAGAATTATCAAAATCGCTTTATAAATAACAAACATATCCACGAATACACAATATAAAAATATATAAATAATATACAGGGTGTATACTAGGCATTAACATTAATCATAGATGATTATGCTTTTTTGACAGCAGGTTTTTGATCGGTTTGTACTAAAGTCGGTAACAATCTGTAAACATAAAGTCGCTTACGCAATGACGAAGATATGGCCAATCGTTTTATTTTTCAAAGCCATTCTTGATTATTGTTAAGATTATACACCCTGTATAGTATTATACGGTCAAATTGAGAAACTTCATTCATTTTTGAAGTCGTTTAAAAAACTTGATGTCATATCACAAAATCTTGACTGAGTTGAGAAACAATTATTAGATAAAAACTTTTTTTGTTGTTGTTTTTTTTTATAAGGTGTGTGCAATGTGTGTGGCAGAGAAATAAGGAAAACATGTAGAGAGAGTGGGAGGATTACCAGATTGACAAGCGGGATTTAAAAAAGGGAGTAAACCAATTGTCAATGTGTATGTTACTTCCATCTATTAGAAGATACCTTGCATCAAACATTTTTTAAAGAAATTGTTCCAGTAAGAACGAAATATGTTCAAGTTTACAGATGTAGTTTGAATAAATTTGCAATAATCTTTTTATTTTACTATTTGGTGGCCAACTAAGAAAGGTACATTACATTGTATATCAGTGATACACGTTTGAAACAAGAGGCGCTAACGTGATACTTGGTTGTCCAATTAGGGGTATACGTTATTTTATTTCAAATTGGGTCTATCTATGCATAAAAACATGTATAGAAACTTTTGATGCAAGTTAGCTTCTAATAGATGTCGCTAGTTTTAGAAACTAAACTATGGCAACTCATCTGTGCTATGGCGACATACGACAAATGTGATAAAAAAGATGGAAGATGTGTTTTATTAAATATAGAAAGAAATGGAGAGATGTACCAATTTCTTTGATATGTTTTTTAAGAACCGAAGTATGTTTAGCATGCATAGCTATATCTAATGTATTAAATCTATAAAACTAAATACAAAAATTGTTTGTCTTTTATAAAAAGAAAATCAAAACGTAAAGACTCAAAAATTTTTAAACGATACAAGCTTGCCAACTGCAAAATTACGTCGATACAACATTAACACACTTGTGACTGAGTTTTTATCAAGCGATACTAAATAAATAGTTTTTTGTTTTATACTACCACATTTAACAGAACAACTATCAATATAAATATCGTTCTTTATCTTTTTATTAGATCACTTGTCAATATGTTTTTTACACACAGAAATGTCACTTTTCATTGCGTTAGCGATGAAAAAATGAAGTTTTTATTCCAACAATATGTAAAGCGAGCTTGACATAATGGTCGTAGGAAAAAGTATTTTATACGGTTGGCAGCAAGTGGCGGCTTATAAAATGAGAAATTGACGTTATTGTACGCTAATCGTTCTTTAATGAAGCATTATGGGGTCTTAGCTGAGCGTGTCGACAACAGTTATTTAACTTTCCTTCATTGTAAGATAGTCTGGTTGCAGTTTTGCGGTCTAAGCACTTTTATTGATGTGTTGTTTACATTCAAATGGGTAGAATTCTTGATATAAAAGAAAATTTGTGAAAAGTATATACTTTTTTACAGGCTAATACGTAACTGAAAAATACAGAAAGAGTGTAAAACTTACCTCTCCCAAAGCGTTATTACAAATATCCAAGCATTCCAATGTAGAATTATGCTCAATCATCTCACCAATTAAAAAACTATTTCTAATTCCACATCCATTTAAAAACAGTTTTTTTATATTTCTGGCGCCTAGAGCCAGCGATTTCATCAAACCATCAGCTCCTTTTTGGGAGATGGGATTCAATTTTAGATCGAGAAGTGACAGAGCACAATTTTTGCAGATTGTATAACATAAGGCCTCCGCTCCTACAGCATCAATTTGATTATTCCGAAGAATTAAAGTGGTAACAGGATTTTGTAGACAAAATTTACTGAGAGCAATAGCTCCTAGATTGGAAATTCCACAGTGGGAAAAATCCAGAATTCTTAAATCTTCTTGTTTTAGTAAGGATTTCATGATAATTAAAAGTTTCTCGTCGTTAATATCCGAGTTCTGAAGTCTGAAAGCAATTAGTTATTAGTAATTTACAATTTAAATTAGGCGATTGTTTGTTGTTTACTTATTAATAGTTTTAAAGGTCTTTAAAGCTTATTAATTAATTTATCTCTTGCTGATCTTGACAATACTACTTTAGATACGGTCAATAATAAAGTCAAGGTAAATTCATTCAGTAGAAAGATTTGTAGAGTTAGACATGTTGTGTGTTTATTGGAACTCATTAGTGGGAATTAACAATCAAGAATCTTATCAGCTATACATCAACAGCAAAGTTTAATAAAATCATTTGGCTTAAATAAATTTGTTTTATTTAGATATTTATTAAAGTTTTTATTACTCAAATAAAATATAAATACTGACATTTATTAGAAACTTCTTAGTGCACTTAGTACATCAAGGATAGAAAGCTAAGATGCTGATTTGATACAAAACATTATCAGACAAAAAGAGAGATTTTTGGTCGGACAGCCAAGTTATCACATTAGCGCCTTTAGGTCAAAAGCTTGATGAAGTTAGATGCTTCCAATAAAAGTCATTATAACAGTTATAAATTTTCTTGAAAGTTATGTTTTTTAAGGATATCAATTTAGATATTTATTTTTTTTCAAATTCTAAAGAGTTTTTTAAGGTATAAGATTGTATAGCAGCACTAAAATTATTCCAACTATAGAAACAATAAATAAATGAATTTATCTTTTACAGACATGATTAAAAGTCTCAATTTACAATAGATATTTTCTTAAAACAAGATTCATTGTAGATCTTTTGTCAATGTAACAAAAGAACCAATTTGCTGTGGGTTAAGTAATTTCGATTTTTTAAGAGATTTTATAACCTTATACTTTAGCCGTTGTTATGATTATCATCATAATTCTCACAATTTTATATAAATAATTACAAGCAATTGATTGGTTTAAAATCTTTGGCACAAGAGAGCTCTTTCGACCACCGAATAGTCATCATCAAGAGATGAATAAAATTGAATTATTATGTTTAATTTGACCTGGTTTAAAAATTTTTTTGTGGATTTTTGCCTAATAATTCCACCAAAAAGCTAAAAAGTAATTTTCTAATAATTCTAAAAGATTAACAAATTTAAGTAATTGTTTTCCTTTAATTAAATTCACTTATGAAGAGAAAAACAAGTTATCTTTTTAAGAATGTTTGAATTTAAAAAGCAGCAGGCGATTTAGAATTTTGATATATTTAGAAAAGAAACATGCACTTTAAGATACAAATTAAATGACTCAAATCATTGTTTTGAATATAAAATAGCAAGTTTAATTAATAGAATATTTAATTTTCCTTCAAGTCAATAAAACCTTAATAAACAAAAAGCATTTATCAAAGAAATTGCTAATATTAATAGATATAATAAAGAAATAATAAATAAAATTGTAAATAAACAAAAATTTAAAACAAATATCAAAAATTTCACAACTTTTCAAAACAAATAAAAAAGTATTAAAATTCATTTCAATAGCTTTTGAACCTAAAATAAGCCACGTATTTGATATTGTACTTAAACATTTAGGATTCAGTCAAGATCAAAATTAAAAAAATTGTTAGGAGGTTCAAAAGAGAAAATACCATTTCTGAAAAAGTCTGAAATTCATCGCATAAAATTTGATAACTGTGACAAATTTTATATGTAGATTAGTTTAAACTATACTAAGTTAACATCTAGCTCACTTAAAATACGGCGGATTAGACAAATCAAGTATAGCAAAGCACGCCTTTAATAACAATCATTTACAGTTAAAAATTAGTCAAACAAATAAATAACTATAGACATCTGAACGCCGCTGCATTTATTGAAATCTATAAAAATAAGGCAAATGCTCTTTACAAAGATAATGGTCTACTTTTCAGCTCCTTGGTCGGATTATTGAGAAGACTCACAAAAATTATCTAAACCAAGAAAAAATAAGCAAATAATAATTCAGTCTTCTGTGGTAATGATTACTTGGTGGTCGAAAAAGCTCTCGCGAAACAATCTTTTTAGCAAGTGGTGAAAGTGTGTGATTAATAATAAGTAAAACACGCACCTAAAACTTGATAATTTGCATTTCTTTAATCCTTTTGCCAAAAGTTTTACATCTTCCAATGAGACTTTTAGAATATTCCATGTGAAATCCTCTCCAACGTACGTTTGTTTGAAGCAAAGCGACAATTCTGTCAAGTATTTCAAACCAGTAACAATAGAGTTCAAAGGAATCCGATTGGAAGAATTTTCCGAGCACTGCAACTCCCGGATCTCCAATTTTCTCACATAATTTCCGCAAATATCAGCCAATTCTTTAATTTTTTCCGCGTTGTATTCTTCTGGTTTTACTTTTTCTAAATAATCACGAAGATACATTTCTAAAAAACTCTGTTTCCAGTTTTTGGAACAAGTTGCAGAAGATTTTTCAACTTCTTTAGTGTTTTTTCGGCTTTTATTATTTTGCTTTACCATGCTGGAATCCTTCAGTTCTGTTTTCATGTTTGGTAGCAGTTTTGGCCACTTTTGGATGTAGCATCTTTTCCAATATATGTCGTCGTTGATGTTGGGGACTGTCAGATTTAGAGGAAGAGTTGTTGGTAAAATTGTTAATAAATGTTGTCGGTCGATTGTTGTTTGAATCTCATCAAGAATAGGTTTGTCTAGAAATTAGGAAAATAGAATTTTTTTTGTAAAAGTTGAGTTTTTTTGTGAGGATTTTATGACTGAAATTGATTAGTCAAAATATTTAATTAAACCGCAACGTTTCGGTCTCAAATTGAACCTTTTTCAGACAGTCAATTAATAAATAGATTTGAAAATTATTCAATGTGCATATTTACGTGTTTGTCTAAAATTGAAATAAGTTGATTGTAAGAAATAAAACTAACATAGTCGTTATTATAAGTATGTCGTATAATAAAAGTTTTTTAAAAATCAAACCAAAGTGATAGTAATTAATTTGACATCTGTATCTACTCTAACCTCATTTTTATTATAATGATATAGTAGTTCAAGCATCATTTGAAACCACTTGTAGTGTTATAATAAACAAAAAAATACTTTAATGAGAAAATGAGGTTTATAACAAATAATCAAAATGTCGTCTATCGGCTTTAAAGCATTTGAAAGCTCTTTGAACAATTGCGTTACCAACATTAGAAGATTATTATTAATTTTATCAATTTTGGCAACTTTGGGTTAATACGTAATGCATTTGTAAGCCGATTGCACAATGTTAATTTGCACTATAAGTCTATAGTGTCTATTGTCTATAGTTTATAGTGAATTTAACTTACCGTCTCTATAGTGTCTATTGTCTAAAATCTATAGTGTATATAGTTTATAGTGTCTATTGTTCATAGTCTACAGTGTTAGCAATAAAATTGATAAAATGCAAATAAAAAAATTAATATTAGTTATAATAAAAGCTTTTAAGAAATTAAGAAAAAAACATGTTAAAAACTAAAATTGTTAATCTGATGGCCAATATTTTTATTGTAAGTTTAGCTGTTTTTGTAAACTTTAACTTATAAAAAAGAGCTTACAAAAAAAGCAAATCTTTTGATTATAAACCTTTCAAATTGCACACAAATTGTTTGTTACTAACGTTACTAGATTTAGTTGGTCATATTGTGCGTGAATATTTTATATTTTATAGTCACTATAGACTATAGAATATAGACACTATAGTCACTATAGTCTATAAGTCTATAGTGTCTATACACTTAAAAAATTAAACTATATAAATTTTAAGTGTGTACACTATAGACTATAAGTGTCTATTCACTATTCTATATTTACCATTATAATTTTTGACATTATTATAGTCTATAGTGTATAGAGACTGACATTATTAGACTCTAGAATAGTAAATCTACTGTAGTCTAGAGTCACTAAAGTCTATAATATAGTCTATAGTATCTATACACTTAAAAAAATTAAAATATCGCTATAATAGACTATAGTCACTATATACACTATAGACTATAGTCACTATAGTCAATAGTGTATAAAGACTATATACATTACTAGCTGACCCGGCGAACTTCGTACCGCCTAACAGTCAATGAATGTCGTGTTACTTTTTAGCTGAACTAATTTAGGCTTTGATGAACGTAAAACAATGATACAAAATAATTTATTTATATAGATAGAAACAAAAAAGTATTTTATTATGATGAATGATAATGAAAACATACATACAAAATGAGAATAAAAATAAAAAATAATAATTAAGTACTTCAAACTCATGTCAGAAAAAAATGATTGAAAACTATGTTGTGCAGATTGGAGAAAAAAAATAAAACTCGGATTAATTCATTAATAGGATTTTCATTCAAGCACTTTGTGATAAACGACATTCTTTGTTTTTTGGTCAGGCGCAAGAACAAATAAAGCGGATGGTTTGCGGACACGTGAGCATGCCACGTACAATTGACCATGAGAAAAACATACATTTTCTGGATTGAGGCCACAAATAGTCAAGGATTGGCCCTGTGATTTGTTGATCGTCATGGCGAAGGCAAGACGAATCGGGAATTGAATTCGTTTAAACTCAAAGGGCATATCCGTTGGGATCACCGGAATCCTTGGAATAAGAACTTCCTCATCTTTAAATTTTCCTTTAAGTATCGACGCGTGCAATTTCTCGCAGATAATTGACTCGCGATATTCCGTTGCCTATTTGCATTACGGCTTCGCTGGGAAAGATTAGATCTTCTAGGACGCGGCATTGTCATTAAAATGTGCACTCGCATAAAACCACCAAATATAATAACAGTGCCTGAACTTTCGAGACATAGACAATAGCTCAAAGAGTATATAACCACTACGTATAAGAAGCTTATCAAGAAAAATCATAGACAACCTATAAAAAGACATTTACACTTTTGTTATCCTGTAGATTTTTTTTCCTTAATCTTATAACCTTTACCAACTGATTTTTTATTCTCTAAATTCCGTTCCTTCCTTTCCGATGATTTTATGTTTTTACTGTAGAATAAATCTTAGGTATTATTTTTGGGAATTAAAAACAAATATAACAGTACCTGAACTTTGTAGACATTCTACAAAAAATAAATTTCTGAACGCACACATGATGTCTTCAGAAAAAAATAAAGTTGTGGCTTAAAGGTCTCAGCAACCAGGCCATAAGCTCAAAAAAAAAATAGTTGTTACACTATTTGACAGGATTGGACAACAAATGTTTGACATGTAATAAACAAATCAGCATCTATTGAAATGATTAAGTATTTATTACACATATCGAGTTTTCATTGTTTTTAAGATGTATTCTGCTATTCGGGACGGAAACAAATCCAACAAATCAAAAACCATGACAATCGGTCCAGCCGTTCTTGAGTTATAAGTGTTGTAACAAACACGACTTTCTTTTACATATATAGATAAGATGTGTCATAACCATAGTGTCTATGCACTATAGACACTGTAGGCTGTAATTGTCTATATACTATAGGCATTATAAACTATAGTCTATAGTATAATGGTTATGAGTTGCGTTAGCTCAATAACCCAATCAAGATTATTAAAATGTTGCTGGAAAATCGAGTTTTTTAACAAAGACCATACATGAAGTGAGGTTGCAGAATCTTGATGAGTAAATTATGGCTGTATTTTGGCTGATAAATCGACGAAGATAAAATTCTCGTATTATATTCAAGGCCTCGTAAGTGGTATATGGAGTGGCACTGTCTTGCTGAGAGTACCCGTCTACAACTGCATGGTCATGAAGCTGTGCAAAAAATGTCTGTAAAATCTCTTCTCAGTATGATGCAGCAGTCAACGTTTCATTAAAAAAAGTTGACCTAATAATTCACTATTCATCATCAACTCGGTGGCCGTTACGAAAATAAGATTCTACCAGAAACATTTTCTGTTCTTGTAAAAAAATCATTTTAAATTCAAAAATAAAAAAAATTAGTAATTATTTTGACATTTGTAGCAACTGTTTTAAAAGGTATAGTTCGTTTACACAAACTGATAGGCATATAGGTCTAAAGTGTCTGTAGTTTATATTGTCTATACTCTCATACCGCATGTGTGCTTAAAAACGGCACACAAAATTTTAAATTTATTTTCTCTACTACATTGTATAAAAGTGTTCAACGTGCTTAAATATATTTTCACTTCAAGTAGGTTGTTAGAGTAAGATTTCTCTTAGATGGCAACATTTTATTAGTCACATTAGATGCGCAGTGGTACAGCGGGAAATAAAGCGTCTGTGTTACTTAGCGACGGCACAAATAGGGTTTATCCATTTGCTTAAGATTATTGTTATAAGATGTTAGCCCATCAAGAATGACTTAGGTGTATTTTCTAAGAGTATGTATATGAGCGCTAAATGTATTCATAAGAAGTGTTTTTTATAAAAATGATTTTTATCTACGAATTAGTACAGAATTAGTATTAATATATAGTAATAAGGTTAGTTTACGTAAGCGCTGCTTGCTGCTTTACATAAAAAATCGTTTTTATTTATTTATAACTAACCGTGAAACTATTTAATATATTATTTTTATATAGAGACGAACTTTTTTTGCCAGTCCACCAGTGCCTAACGAGTCTAAAAAAGTTTTAGCTTTAAAAATGTACTAATTTATAGAAAGCATGAGTTGTCTCAAATAAAAATATACTTGTTTCTGCTTTTTTATATAATTTTTTTCAATCTTCAAGAATATTAAAAACTTGATGGGACTACGCTGTATGTATATGAATTTTTAGTTCGGCGGTTTCTAATGCACCAATAAACGTTTTTCCCGCACTGCGGTGTTTTTTGCTTTGCTGCCAAAACTAGGAAAAATTTTTCAAAACAACGTTTTTTTATTTTAATAAAACCATTTTAAATTTAAAAAACTAGATAATCGGAGGGGGAAACGCTACCCTTCAAAAAATAAGTTAAAAACTTAATTATTTATTATTGAAAAACTAGAGTTATTTGTTGGAAAAAAAATTCTACCTAACTTTTTCGGATAGAAATTTCTTCTATTCGCACTGAGTGCTCATGTGGGAAATTTCACTTTCCGAACTCGTTGGGCAAATAACTATTTCATAAGAAAAATTAAATTACCTGTCCAATGCTGAGCCAAAGCTTGAACACAAAGCTCTTGTAACGAATTGGGAATGTTTTTATCCCAGTTCTCAAAATTATCACTTTGTAAAGTATTGTCAATTGACAATTTGTTTGTTTGTTGATTATATGTTTTAAGTGTATTTAAATCAACAGTTACTGGAATACGCATTTTGAGCTATTACCTAATCTTTTCTATGATTATTGACCAAACAAGCAAGTTCCGTGAGTGAAATGTATTTATTCAGCGCTCATCCATATTCTAATGAGTCGGAATTTCAATGGAGAAAAAAAAATTAATGATTACTCATTGTGTTACACATTTATTTAGCAAAAGTTACTGATATCTAGTAACCTTCACATTAATATTTTTTTACTTAAAAAATAATAAATTTCTTGTCCTAATGCGGATTTTCCCGATGACTCAAAGCAAACACATATGTTGTTGCATTTATGTAGGTACATTATATTAATCTAGTTGCAAGAGACGATCCTTAATATGGTAATCTGGTTTTAAAGGTTATTATTCATATTTCCTATGATTTGTAAAATATAAGAATAGACAAATTAAATAGACATTTTCATTATCATTAACGAATCCTTACCAATAAAATATACAGCTGATTTGTCATAGGAGATTGACAAGCTAAATTTTTTTAAGTGTTACAAGGCAAAAGTTGTTTATTGAAAAATGTTTTATTAATATTTTTATGACGTTGATAGTGCTAGGTTAAAATAAAACGCTCATTGCCACTAGAGAATATAAGAGTTTTTCTAAAGCATGTAAGCTCTATTTTAATTTTTTTTACGCAGCTATGTTCAGCCCTCTCTGTACCGAAAGCACAGCAATTTTGCTGGATTTAAAAACCATTACAGTTTTTGGCAAGTAATGATTTTTGAATGATTATTATTGAATTAAGTCTCTTCACAGGGTTAAAACTATTTACAAACCAACTAAAAAGTTGTAAATATATTAAATATACATAAATAATCAAATAAACTATAATATGCAAATATAACTATCTAAAATGCGATTATGCAGCAGCTAAAAAATTACTGCGGATTTTATTGAATGCACAAAAGATTAATCGAAGCGAAAGAAAGTATCTCAAGACATTTTTCACAGCTATAAGATTTTTGTAAATAAGAGTATAAAATATATTAAATACATCGCCTTTGTTTGCAATAAAATTATAAACAAGTTAAAAATTTGGAAAAACCCATTTTAATATGATTAATTATTATTTTAAGTATTCATTCATTGATTCAAATTGCTTAAATTAATTAAATAAATAAACTATTATTTAATTATATTAAACAATTTTGAAAATTTATCACAAATTGTAAAAATATATGTCATAAATACCATTAATTCAAATAACTCAAAAATTACTGGTCAGTTCACAAAAAAAAAATACAGTCGATTTAAAAACCGCTTCTTTTTTTTGATGTCGGTTAAAAACAAAGACATCAATTAATCGAAGAACGTTGTAAACTACTTGATTACAGAAATTTGCACATGAAAAAGTGCAAAAGCTTTTTAAAGTAACTTAAAGAATGTTAAAATATATCTCAGACAATAAGAAAAATGATTTAATTACCCCATGTAAAATTCTATACAAAAAACAAGAAAACTAACAATTAATTCTCTTTTGTTTTTAAGCTTGAATCAATCTATTTTAGTAGAACATACATCGATAAAATACGTTGAGATAATTATAATAATATATAATAATATATAATAATATATAATAATATATAATAATATATAATAATATATAATAATATATAATAATATATAATAATATATAATAATATATAATAATATATAATAATATATAATAATATATAATAATATATAATAATAATAATAATTATATATTTTCAAAGATTATATCCAAAAATTCTAATAATATGACCGCAGATGCGTAGGGAGATAGTAATTTAGCTTGATTTTTCAAATAACAATCTTATGTTTTCTCTTTGGTTTAAGACACAATTTGTGGTTTTTGTTTTTAATTTAATTCTTAAATTGGTTTTTAAACTAATTGAGTTTTGAGATTGTTTTTGAAAAATTTGTATATTATTGAAATGTCATCATTATCAAAGACCGTAATGATTTTTGAAACCAAAATTGCTGTGTCTCCGGGAAAGGAAGGGAACATAATAATAATACTTTTTTTGCTAAATATATTTAAGAATTTTTTTAATACTCATTTTAAGGCATTTGTGTATTTTAAAGCCGTAGAAACCAAACAATAGAACAATATTTGATATAAGATCTAAATAATGTATTAAAAAAAATTGTGAACAAGATTCTAACCAGATAAATTCTAAAATTGTGAAAAGTTGATAGATGACACAATTTTTTTGTTATGTAAATTAAAAAATAATTCAAAGCTAATTGTTACTCTAAGATCTTATCTAAAAGAACAATATGGCACGCCATTTTACTACTTAATGGTGATAAATATTATAAATAAATATTTTACAGTTTCTGATAAGAAAACAAAATCTATAAGTAAATTTTATTTATGTATCAACATAATAAAAATCTGATATTATTATGTTTCGGCATAAAATTAAATAATAAAACATAGGAAGATATACGAAAAAATGGTCACTTTTTATTTATTTTGTAGTATGAACAAAATTGTCAAACATTCTCTTTTAGAAAAAAAACTTTTCAACTATTTTGTTTCACTATAATATTTAAAAAAAATATAAATATGTGCACAAATAATTAATATTATTTCATCAAAGAAAATTATAAAGGAAAATATTTGAATTATGCAACAATTGAGCTAATAACATAATATAAACAAGTATGTAATTGCAATTTTTATAATAAAAATAGAAATACAATAGTAATAAAAAATAGAAAAATATTTATGCACTAACATAATAAAAATATAGACTTTTTTTATTGTGAAAGTTCATGATTAATAATATAAATTATTGAAAAAAATCATTTTAATTCAACTTGTTTACCATAAAAATAATAGTAAAAACAAAAATTTTTTTTTCCCATATTAATAAATAAAGAATGGTTATTATGTAGAAAAATAACTTTAACTTCTCAATTCTATATCAGTCATAATTTCAATTCCAGCATTTCGATTATGTACATAATTTTAATTTAATGATTTCTGTTGTGTACATAATTTTAATTCTAAATTAACATTATCTACATAATTTTAAATAATAATTAAAATTTTTTAAAGTAAAATTATGAACATAATTTTATTCAGAATTAAAATTATGTACATAATTGAAATTCCAAACCAAAATTAGGTACATAATTTTAATTCAATCATTACTATCATAATATATTAGTTTTACTTATGTTGTAGCATAATAAAAATTACTAATTAAAATTTACTAAAATTTTTATTATTATAAGACATAATAATTAGGCTTTAAAATGTATCTAAATTAATAATTTTATTTCACTGTTATTTAATTATGTTATTGCATAATAATTAATTTGAATAAAACTTATGTATATTGAAATAAAATTAATTCATTTTATTTCAATAATTAATTATGTTGCTACATAAAAAAAATCATTTATTTTTGGTTTTATTAATATTGATTTACAATATTTATTATTTATTATACATTTTCTTCTGCTTATTGATGCTCAATAGGCAGCAAAATTACCATTTTAGCGCCATTTTTCTTATAGCTTTTATTAAGCCGTTAAAATTTTTTGAATTGTAAAGTTTCTAAACCCTTCAAACAACAGAATTTTTTTATCTAATTTAAATTTTTTAAAAAAAAATCTTCATTTAAAGTAAAAAAAAGCAATAAAAAATTATATATTTTACATTAATATTTAATAATTATTAAATTATATTCAATAATTATTTCTTAAATCTGTGGTACCCAAATGTATTTTTAGATGTTGGATGTAAATACCAATATTTGTTTTTTTTTTAATCCAAATACAAATATGTACTCTACCGGACAAGATATAATATGACAGCTATTATAAAGTTAAGCCGGTACTTAAATGTACAATAGGACAGTTTGATGGTTAGGCACTGAAAGTGCTACCAAAATATTAAAAAAAAACAATTATAGATTTTCAATGTGTCTATTGTTATTATTGCCAAAAATTGCCAAATATTATTAATGAAAATAATTTTTGAAAAATGGCTTATTGCTTTTTTGACAAAAGTATGAGATAGTAAGATAACAAAAATTTGTTTAAATTGACTTAAAATTTATTTAAGTTTATATATTATAATTATTAAGTTTATGTCATTTATACATAAACTTAAAAAAAAACAAATTACAAAATTTTTAAATTTAGATAGAATGTGTACAAATACTTGAAAAAGCTTTTTCTAAACCTGCTTCAAAAAAAAATTATCAACATTTATAGTGTTTTTTAATTTTTTGTGTGTATATTATTATATATATATATATATATATATATATAATAATATATATATATATAATATATATATATATATATATATATATATATATATATATATATTGGCCGATTACAGTCTCATTTAATTTAAAAAAAAATACATTTTGGGAACTAGAATCCGACCAACTAGCACACTTTAATTTTTTATTTATTAAATAGTTTACTTATTATAAATAGTACAATTAAAATTTAATAAAAAAGAAATCATTTTTAAAAATGAAAATAACAAATGTTTTTTTGAATTGACATGTTTTTTTTTTGAGTGTTTACATATCACTATTTATATATATTCGATTGCAAATGTTTTTAACTTTTTTTTATAGTCTTATTCAAATTAAAAAAAACATATTTTGGAAACTAGAATCTGACCAACCAACACAACACAATTTTCTATTTATTAAATAGTTTATAACTTTATTATAAATAGTATCATTAAACTTTAATAAAAAAATAGTTTTAAAAATCAATAGAACACATGAGTTGTTACATTCATTTAATTAAAAATTACAAAAACATTTTGAGAAATAAAAAAAAAAATAAAAAATTTATAATTTTTAAATGTATCCAAATAAAAATAAATTCATTAAAAATTAAGCAAATTAAAAAAAAATCTATGAAACTTTAGTTTTTATTTATCAAAACATATTTTTATGCCAAATAAAATTCCAAGCAGTCATTTGTTTTAGAGTTAAAACAAAAGCGATATTTTTTTTAAAATAAATTTTCAATGTTTTTTTTTGATTTTAAATGTTATTTTAATTGTCTAAACGACAGTATACAAATTTTGTTATCTTACATAAAAAAAAATTTGAAAAATAAAAACTAAGTTATATTAAAAAAAAAGTTTTATTTTGAAGAATTGATTCCATATTATTATTTTAATTAACATTTTTTTTTATAATCTACTTGGGGAATTAGATTCCGACCCACCAACACATCTTAATTTTTAATTATTAAATAATTTATTAATTGTCAATAATATCTTTAAACTTTAATAAACAAAAAGACCATTTTTAAAAAGAAAAATAACAAATGATTTTTTAAATTGACTTATTTAAAAATTACAAAACCTTCAAAAGTATCATTCGTCTTAAACTTATTCTCGGAAAAAAATTGTCATTCAGACATAAAAATGTTTACAAAAGATCAGAATTTTGGATAAAGCAGACTTCGGATAAAGAAATGTTTCAGATCAAAGGTTGATATTTTTTGTTCAAAAATCTTCACTCCCTGCAAAAGAGTCGTGAAGTAAAGAATAGTTTAGTTACCAAAGAATTCGTAACTTGTAATCAAGCAACTTTTGGCAAATGTATGTTAACTTATTTTTTTAATGTCTTATTTAAATTAAGAAAAATATTTTGGAAACTAAAATTTGATCAGCACAACTTAATTTTTTATTTATTAAATAGTTTACTCATTATAAATAATATTAATAAAATTTAATAAAAAAAAATTTGTTTTAAAATAAAAATACAAGAGGATTTTTTGAATTGACTTATTAAAATCAGCTTATTTACATTTTGTTTTTTAATATATATTTTTTTATTTTATTTAAAGGTGTTTTAATGTATGTTTTATGTTATTATTTTACTAATTAATTAATGAGACGATATATAAAAAATATGAAAGTGGTTCAGCGTTCGCCGAAAAAATTCTAAATAATTATATTTTCGATGAAGTAAATTGTTAAAAAAACCAAAAGCTTAAATAAACATTATAATCAAGAATATAATAGTTAACCACATCGTTGACCTTTCCTTTTCCAGATAAATAAATCATCTAGACAAATAGGAGGGAATTTATGCCATCCTGGAATAAAATAAAATACTATATGATAAAATTACAATAAAAATCATCATCAAACACATGGTTATGTAATATAATAAACAAACCTATTATTTTGTAATTTAATTTTTTTCTATAAGCTTGAGATTGCCTAAATTGGCTATCATACACACAGTTGGCAGCTAAATTACTCATTTGTGTGTGGGCTTTATTAAAGTGCAAATGTCTACTACAATCAAAATCTAATTAATGATATTTCTTAGAAGTATTTCCTTTTATATTAATTTGGTTATTGTCACTTTCTTTAAAAATTATAAAACAAATGTAATGACATTGTACACTAAACAGGCTTTAATTATTTTAATAAAAAGCTAATAATTCGTAAATCTTTCAACCATATCAAAATAAAGTGTAGTACCGCTTGACTCGTCTTTTGCAAAAAAGAGGATGTTGGAGTTCCCATGACCTCACATTTGATTTAAATTTTATCAGTTGATTTTTCCGCTTTTCTAATGATCGAAGAGATGATAATTATTATTGTGCACGTCTCAATTATTAATAATTCTTGTTGCTCAATCATAAGTTTTATTTGACATTAGTCAAAGACATGTTTTTATCTTCTATTGTTATGCAGATTATAACACCTTTTTCAATTCCAAGAGGATAATTATTTTTTTATTAAAAATTGTATATATTAATAAAATGTTAAGAAGCTGTATTCAATTTTGGCGCTATAAAATTTTTTAACCAATCAGAGATTGCTCAAAAGACCTAAAATTCAAACAGCAATAACGTTACATAATGATTATTTTTTTAAATGTGTAAGACATTTGATCGAGGATAGGAATTTTGTACACTTTTTGGTTAATTGCGTTTTTTCAGCAGCCAAAATAGCTAGCTAACTCATATAAAAATGCTTTTTTTAACTTATCTATATTAACTTACTATATTAACTTCTCTGTTTCTTTAAAAAAAAATATTATTTTAATTAAATTTTGGAAATAAATGATTATTTTAATAAAACTTTATGACGTTGAATTTTTGTTTTTTTTTTGTTATTAAGACAGTGTACTTTTTTTGTAAGTTAAGGTAGTTTTTTGTAAGTTATTAAGGTAGTTATTAAGGTCATTATAATTTTTATTGAATTGTTTTTTTGATTTTTTTTTGTTTAATTAAAAATGTACCAAAATGAAAATAAAAAAATTCGACTTTAATATAATATAACTGGTGCAATTCTGAGATTGACTCTAAAGATGCTTGGCAAATCATTGCTAGATTCGAACCAAACATCAATCATTTTAATTAAAATATAAACGAAAAAAATATACGTAATCATCTGTTCAAAAAAAAAAACAAATTAAATCTGAGCAATATTATGCGTTTTTAAAATAAAATTGTGCTTATTACGATAAATATTCTTGTCTGATTATTGTCAAATTTTTATGAGACTATTTTAACAAATTTTTTTGTAAAAAATTAAACATAAATCAGTTTATAGTCAAAAAAAATATGTGCAAACATTTATAATTAAAAAAATTTTTTAAAGTTATTCTTTAGATCTCTATTTGTGATATGAGAAAATAAAAACAAGCATTGTATTAAATTTTATATTGAATTTTATTTAATAAAAAAATATTTTGAAATTGAACTAGAAATAACCTCGTGATACAAAGAAGAGTACACTGGATAGAACGAGTAAACACATAATATAATGCATTTTATAAATTGTATTAGTAAAAAATAGCGGTTGTTTTAAAATAACAAATAGAACTGCTTTTAATTCCATTAACTTGTTTCATTAAACATTTGATTCACTAATCATAAAGTCAAATTTTAATAAACACTCGTTACATAAACATACAATAGCAAGAGCTATTAATTTGTATTAAAAAATTTATTTTGAATTAATATTTGTAAAGCATTTTAGTCTATTTTTTTTATATTGGATTAGTAAAAAATAACGGGTGTTACAAAATAACAAACACAATTGCTTTTAATTCTATTAATTGTTAAACTTTTGATTACATAAACAAAAAGTAAAATTTTAATAAACACCCGTCACATAAACATCAGCAAAAGTTATTAATTTAAATTAAGAGATTAATTTTAATTTTTAATTTAATTTAATTTTTAATTTAATATTATAAATTAATATTGTTATAGATAAAAAAATGTATATAAAAAATGTTTAGAACTTAAAATAACAAATAAATTATTATTCTTTTTTTGATGTCAGTTAGTACTTTTATAAAAATGTTTTTAACATTTAGTTTTTTCTAGAATGTCGGGCAATGTTGCCAATTTATTGGTTAATGGTTATTTAAAAAAAAATGTTTATTTTTGAGCTACATTTTTAAAAACAATTTATATAATTTTAAAAAAAATCACAAAAAAAATTTTTTTAATAATAAAATATTTTGAAAATAATTTAGAAATAAGTTAATAATAATACCTCGTAAGCTAAAAAAAAGTACACTAGATAGAACAAGTGAATACATTTTAGAGTATTTTTTTTTTATTGTACTAGTAAAAAATAACGGGTGTTATAACAAAATAGCAAATTCACATCTTTATAATTCCATTAACTTGTTAAACATTTGATTAACTAATCATAAAGTCAAATTTTAATAAACACTCGTTACATAAACATACAATAGCAAAAGCTATTGATTTAAATTAAAAGATTTATTTAGAATTAATAATAGTAAAGCATTTTTTTCTATTTTTATTTATATTGGATTAGTAAAAAATAACGGGTGTTACAAAATAACAAATACAACTGCTTTTAATTCCATTAATTAATGATCTTTTGATTACCTAAACAAAAAAAAACTTTAATAAACCCCCGTCACATAAACATCAGCAAAAGTTATTGATTTAAATTAAAAGATTAATTTTAATTTAATATTTGATGATTTGATGTCAGTCAGTACTTTTATAAAAATGTTTTTAACATTTAGTTTTTTCGTGCAATGTTGCCGATTTATTTATTATTTTTTTGACAAAAAGTCTGTGTTTTTTTCTGAGCTACATTTTTAAAAAACAATTTGTATAATTTTAAAAAATTTAACAAAAAATTTTTGTTTATGATAAAATATTTTGAAAATAATTCAGAAATAACCTTGTAAGCTAAAAAAGATACACTAAATAGAACAAGTAAATACATTTCAGTGAATTTTTTTTATATTGTACTAGTAAAAAATAACGGGTGTTATAACAAAATAGCAAATTCACATCTTTTTCTTTACATTAATTTGTTGATCTTTTGATTAACTAAACAATAAGTTAAATTTTAATAACCATCTGTTGCATAAACATTTGCAAATGCTATTGATTTAAGAGATTTGTTTTAAATTAGTAATATAAATTAAAATTATTATAAAAAAAAATATTTTTATTATAATTTAATTTATATCTCGTTTGCATCGTCTTTCACATTTTCTTTTGTTTTTTAAAATTTGCTTTAAATTATGTTTTGTTTAGTTTAGTAGAATTTTTGTAAAACTGTTTTGTTGCAAATTTTGATTATTATTTTTGTTTGTTATTTTATCTATAATAATATTATTGGAGGTTAAGTGGTAGAGCAGCATTATGCTGATCTTCGCCTCCGTCTGAAAAAAAAGATTTTTTTGTGGCTGTATTTGTGTGATTTAAAAAAAATTTTTTTTTTTTAGATTTTTTTACTTTGGGAAATAAAAGTCAGTTTAATATTATTGTTATTATTATTATATAAAAGATTTTAGTACTTACTATTTTGAAAAATAACTTAAATGAATTAGTATTATTTATATCAGTCAGTACTTCTATCAAGATGTTTCAAACATTTAGTTCTTTTTTGAAATGTTGTGCAACGTTGCCAAGTTATTTATCATTTTTTTCTAATGAAAAAAAAAAGATTTTTGTGCAACATTTTCAAAAAACAGTTTGCTTTGTTAAATTTTTTTGTTACCAAAATATTTTAAAACCTAATTAGAAATATTCTCGTGAGATAAAAAAAAAGAGTACACTAGATAGAAACACAGTTTAGGGTATTTTTTAAAAATTGTATTAGAAAAAAATAATGGAGACTACAAAATGACAAATTCAACTTTTTTAAATTTTATTAACTTGTTGAACTTTCGATTAACTGAACAAAAAGTAAAATTTTATTAAACATCCGTTACATAAACAGCTGTAAAAGATATTGTTTTATATTAATAATTTAATTTAATAATATAAAGTAAAATTGTTAACTTAGGAAAATAAAGTTGCTTGCTATTTTCCAAATTTTATTTGTTTTTTGTCAAAATAGTTATGTGATTTGTTTGTGAACATCTGGCAGATGCTATAATTCTGCATTTGCAAAAGTTTGTTCATAGTGTTTTCAATGCAAAATTCAAAAAAAGCTCTGTTTTCAAAATAATAAAAAGAAATTGAACATTTTTTGTTATTAAACTCTTACAACAACCTTTCCATTGCAAAAAAAAAATGTTTAGCACACTATACTCATTTACGTGGGCTGCAAAACCTACAAAAGATCAAGGTAGATTGTATTAGGCAGATGCCGAATACACAAACAATATTTTTGGCTTTCAGGTACCAAACATTTTGCTCTTTTGTTTTTTAGTTTTTAGCGTTTTGTTTTTGAAGAAAGAAAGTTTTTTTCTCTAAAAATTAAAAGAAGACAATTTGTTATCAGAAACTTGCTTAAAATCTGAGAAGAAATATTTTATATTTTTGACTTTTGTTATCTCTAACACCGGATGCTAAATTACTACTAGTTTTTGCTTCAAACAACAATAAATTATTAGCAAAAAAAATTAAAATTTTCATAGCAAATTTTTACAAAATTTATAAAATTTTAAAAATTCACAATATTAACTAATATTTTTTATATTTTTCGGCTATATTTTTTTTATTTAAGTAATGGAAAAGCCACGTCATAAATGTAACCTTTCATCTCAAAAATGTGTTTTGATTATTTAGAAGTTGAAACGTTTTTATGTTGTTGGCCTAAGTACCTAATGCGAATTGCAACAAAAAAACCAGCAAACAATAGTTACAGTTAATAAATTAACTAGTTTTTTATAAGATTAAAGATATGTCATTTTAATAATTCTGATTAATCTTTTGCAGATAGCAGTTGCTGGTGAGTTTTAAATAAAATAAAACAGCGCCATAGTTGATTCTGAAAAATTAAAGAAACATTTTGCAAAATGTAGTAGTTTTATTTTTCATTTATTAATCAGTAATTATTAATACTTATCAGTTACTGAAAAAAACTGGAAATACGATTTTTATCTTTAACGGGTTTTGTTGACTTTTTGGTATTTAAATAACAATTTAGTAATAAATAATTAATAAGTAAAGTAATAATTATTATTAATAAACGTCTTGCTCGAGAGGTCTCGCTAGATTAGTTGGTCGAACGAAAGTACGTTGAAAACTGGTTCTACAAAGTGTTTTAAATTATTAGCAAAAAAAATGAGATTTTTTACAAAATTTATAAAATTTATAAAATTTTAAAAATTCACAAGATTAACTAATATCTTTTATATTTATCGGCTATATTTTTTGTTATTTAAATAATGGAAAAGCCACGTCATAAATATAACCTTTTATCTCAAAAATGTGTTTTGTTTATTTAGAAGTTGAAACGTTTTTATGTTGTTGGCCTAAGTACCTAATGCGAATTGCGACAAAAAAACCAGCAAACAATAGTTACAGTTAATAAATTAACTAGTTTTTTATAAGATTAAAGATATGTCATCTTAATAATTCTAATTAATCTTTTGCAGATAGCAGTTGCTGGTGAGTTTTAAATAAAATAAAACAGCGCCATAGTTGATTCTGAAAAATTAAAGAAACATTTTGCAAAATGTAGTTTTATTTTTCATTTATTAACCAGTAATTATTAATACTTATCAGTTGCTGAAAAAAACTAAAAATACGATTTTTATCTTTAACGGTTTTTGTTAACTTTTTATTATTTAAATAATAATTTAGTAACAAATAATTATTTAAATAATTAATAAGTAAAGTAATAATTAATAAACGTCTTGCTCGAGAGGTCTCGCTAGATTAGTTGGTCAAACGAAAGTACGTTGAAAACTGGTTCTACAAAGTGTTTTAAATTATTAGCAAAAAAAATTAGATTTTTTATAGCAATTTTTTACAAAATTTATAAAATTTTAAAAATTCAAAAGATTAACTAATATTTTTTATGTTTATCGGCTATATTTTTTGTTATTTAAATAATGGAAAAGCCACGTCATAAATGTAACCTTTTATCTCAAAAATGTGTTTTGATTATTTAGAAGTTGAAACGTTTTTATGTTGTTGGCGTAAGTATCTAATGAGAATTGCAACAAAAAAAACAAGCAAACAATAGTTACAGTTAATAAATTAAATAGTTTTTATAAGATTTTAATAATTCTAATTAATCTTTTGATATAAAGGTTAAGGAGCGTCTTCTTGGTAGACAAAACTCACCTTGTTCCAAAAGATGTAAGGATTAAATACCAAAGTTTCAACGCAAATAGGATATTTGTTTCTGTTACTTAGAACAACCAATTAGGTACTTTATCGTAAATAAATTGTTAAAACATTTTTTTTTCTTTCTGTCATCACGGATGAATCTTGTTAATAATAATTCTAAAACTTTTTACCTACACAAACTCGTTTCAATATAAATAGAAGCTGAATGTCTTTTCCACCGTAGTCATTCCGAGCCTGTATCTCCGTTTTGATGGTCTTGGCTCCCATGACCATGAAATCCTATGTGCTTTGCCTTTCTTTAGTGTCAATTTTCACATTGTGTAAGCGATTTGTGCGATTTTTGGATTAGTGCAATTAATTGTGATTTATTTTTATTTGCAGCGCAGCAGCATGCTGTAAAAACGGGAAGTTTCAGTGGTACTTTCAGTGAGTACCATTCAGATTTTTTTTGTTTTTGGGTTTTTGAGGGTCACATTTTGAGAATATTTTATGTAGATTAAGTTTGGTTTATCCGCGATGACTCATGTCACCAAATTTAGCTTGAAAATCAACTTTTAATTAAGTGCTATAAAATATTTAAACAATTGTTTTTGAAATTTGGTTTAACATTATAATGCGTGGAAATTAAATTTAAATTACATTAAATTTTTCATTAAAGTCATTTAACATTCATTAACAGATGTTTTTCTCTTATTTTATATTTATCAGTCAAATATTAGTTCTTTTTCATTACCCAAAAGACGTTTTCCAATATGTTTGAATATTTTCTGTCATTTCGACATGTGTCGTCAGTGATTAATATCGAAAGGTAGAAGCTTGACTTTCTTGAAGCATCTTAGCTTGGAAAAACTTTTGATAGGTGTCACTGCCTACTCAAAATATGTTTGACATAATTATGCTAACAATAAACGTGGGTTATAAATTGTTTAATTCTATAAGTCATTTTACGCAAAGCGAATAGCGAAAAAATATGATAACTTAAAAGTGGTATATAGCCCTATATAAAAAACTTTATTTAATGAATTTTAAACAGATCTAATAAACTATTCACACAGTTTTACCATTTTCCAAAAAGTTTGTTTATTAGATCTCGAGAGCTTTTTCGACTACCATCAGGTCATCAAGATTCATCAGTTGACCACCATGTGGTCATCATTAGGTCAAAAGGTTCATCTGACCTGACCCAATGAAGAGGTCTCAAGATCTAATAAGCAAACTTTTTGGCAAGTGGCAAAACTGTGTGAATAGTTTATAGTGCCAAAGATTCCAAAGCAATCAATTACATCTAATGAAGCTAGATAGAGCACTTTCATCAACAATTTTTTGATTGTCAACTGTAAATTGTCAAAATATTTGGTGATGTTAAATATTGGAATAAAACTTATTAGGTAATATAACAATATCAGGATAGAACGCAACTTGTCAAAACCACCACAAAGCAATCGATGACATAAGTCATTCGTCTTTTTCAGTGTTGTTTAAAATAATTGTCCTTTTAGAAGGCCAGGAATTTTTTTTTAATTTACACGAATAAGAGCGAGCTTAAAGTGACAAAATTGAATATTAATTAAAATTAAAGCTAATTTGTTACGTGACTGGTTGAATTAGCAAAAACAACCAATCAAACATCTTGATTTTAAATTTAATTCTAATTAGCTTTATTTTAAGTTAATCTATTTTTGTAAACCTATTTTTAACTATTCAAATAACTAAAAATTTAGAATAAGATAAAAATAAATTTGTTGATTTGATTTTGACTTTCATAAAATTTAAAATATATTAGAAAATAAAAATAAAATTAAACATTTTAAAATAAAATTGGCACTAGCCATCAGCTTAAGAAAACCGGCAGATGACAGTTGCTGGTCAGTTACAACAAATAAAATAAAACAGCGCTACAGTAGACTCTGAAAAATCAAAGAAACATTTTGCAAAATGTAGGAGTTTTTTTTTTCATTTATTGATTATTAATCATTAATACTTATCAGTTGCTGAAAAAAAGTGCAAATACGGTTTTTATCTTTAACAGTTTTTGTTGACTTTTTGGTATTTAAATAATAATTTAGTAATAAATAATTATTTAAATAATTAATAAATAAAGTAATAATTAATAAGCGGCTTGCTTGAGAGGTGTCGCCAGATCAGTTGGCCAAACGAAAGTACGTTGAAGACGGGTTTCACAAGGTGTTGGTTCCCATCCAGGCAAGAGTTGTTGTCTGGCTAATAGGTGTGTGTGTGTATATGTCTTTGACTTTTTGGTATTTAAATAATAATTTAATGATAAATATTTATTTAAATAATTAATAAATAAAGTAATAATCAATTAGCGTCTTGTTCGAGAAGTCTCGCTAGATCAGCTGGCCAAACGAAAGTACGTTGAAGACTGGTTTCACAAGGTGTTGGTTATTATCCAGGCAAGAGTTGTTGTCTGGCTAATAGGTGTGTGTGTGTGTGTATATATGTGAATGTAGGGAGTACAATAGAACCTTAAAGGGTCGCAGTACATATTCCTAAGCAATTTGTCAAACGTCTTGTTAAACAACTAAAAAAAGTGGATGTTTAAGCAACAACAAAAAAAAAGTTTTTAATTCAACCTTTATGTTAATATTTTTTTAAGAACTATTTCCAATTTTTTACAGAAGAGTTTGATTTTATTAATGTTTTTTCCTAATAAGAGAGTATTTTACAGTTGATAGCAAATAAATTAAAAAAAAAAATTAATTCCTGAAAGTAAAAAAATTAAAAATTAAAGATTTGAAAATTTTCAGTAATAAACCGATTCTGGTAAGAAATGGCACACACAATTGTTTATAACTCTAATTACACTATTTTGTAAGTAAAATTTAAAACATTATATAGTATATCTTACTCACAAAAAAATTAAAAGTTTTTCAACAAAAAAAAAACTTTTTAACAAATAATTAAACTTTTGAAAAATAAAGGAACAACAAATAATTAAACTTTTAAAAAATAAAAAAACTACATATAAGCAAAAAATAAAAAAAAATTTACTCGTACACGTAAATAATTTTGAGTCGGCGTCAAATAAGCTGACTATTCCTAGTTTTTTACAAAAAAACTTGATTTTATAAAGTTTTTTTTTCTTAATAAGGAATTATTCTACAGTTGATAGCAGATAAATTTGAGAAAAAAAATTAATTTCTGAAAGTAAAAAAATTAAAAATAATTGACTTTCAGCAACTTTTCAGCAATAAACCAATTCTGGTAAGAAATGGCACACACAATTGTTTATAATTCTAATTAAACTATTTTCTAACAAAAAATTAAAAAAACTATAACGTATACCTTAGTCACAATAAAATAAAAACTTTTTCAACAAAGAAAAACTTTTTTTAACAAATAATTAAACTTTGGAAAATAAAGGAACCACAAATAATTAAACTTTTAAAAAATAAAGAGACTGCATATAAGCAAAAATATAAAAAAAAATTGTAAATAATTTTGAGTCGGCGCTAAATAAGCACGGATTAGGCTTTATATAAATTTTCTTAAAATGCTTAAAATTAAAGATGAAAAAGTACTTTATAATTGTGACTATAGAAAACCCTAACCTAAAAAATACTGACTGTCTTTAAAAAAACAAACGCGTAGCTCGCTTATCTATTGGCCGATTTTAATTAATTATACACCAAATAAAATGATCATAAATAGGCTACAAAATAACCTAATAAAATCACTTTTAGACTTGCAAGCTGTACTGTCAAAAAATATTTTTTCAAATTTCAATTTATACTTTTTTTTTAGAAATTCTGACAAAGATTTTAATTTTGAAAACAACTATAAGCTTACATGAAGAAAAAATTAGAAAAAAGTAGTAGTCTATGCTTTAATTGCGCTTTATTTTGCGTTAGACATTGAGGACATCTTTGCGTTCATTTATTTATTATTTATTTTTGTTTTATTTATTATTTTCTATCATTTATTTTTTATCATTTTAGCTTGTCGGTCATTTATATTCAAAACTAGTGTTATTTTTTTTCACAATGCTAAATAGTATAATTTTTTAAATTTTTTTCTTATGTAAGCTTATAGTTGTGACATATTGGTTATTTTAGAATAAAAACCCCTATCAAAATTATGATTTTCTAAATATTTTTTTACATATATATACGTGATTTTGTTAGGCTATTTTGTAGCCTATTTATAACTATTTAATTTGATGTACTAACAATTGAAATTGGCCAATAGATAAGCCAGCTATAGACTCGTCTTTTTTTGAGACCGTCTGTATAATCCTAACAAATTTGTGAATTAAAAATGTAAATAGTGATTGCGTGTTAGATTTTTAATTCTTATAGACCTTGGTTTTATGCTGAATAACTTGTTTTTCACAAAAAATTCTAATCTATTCCTGACTAAACCAAAACTTGTCTAAAACTATTAAAAATAAATAATAATTATAAGATTTTAAACTTTTTTGTCTCTTAATATCATTCAATACATTTTTTGTGTATTTTGCTTTTATTAAAATTTTTTTTGATTTTTTTATTGACTATGCTCTAGTTTTATTAGATTTACTTGTAACAACCATGTAATGAAATCTTAGACATCAACCGACTTATATTAATTTGTCGTATAAGGTAAAACTTTGTACGTATATGTAGTCCGGATGACAAGATTAAGCGCTTTTAATTTTTTTTTTGTCAAATGTCAAATTTTTTTACAATTTTATCTATAATACCTTGGTTTAATATAAAACAAAAATGTTTTCAAAAGTTATTGGAACCTTAGGATAAAGAATTGGCAAACTTAGCTTAAAATATCCACTGGCTTATGTTTATCATTGCGTGCGACTAGTTTTTTAAGACCTTGGTTTTTTAATAATTAACAGGTAGTTTTCTCAATTTTTTTTACAAAATTATTTTTATCTAGTCTATTTTGTACTGAAATAAAATACTATTATAAATAAAATAATAACGCATAATTGCTGCTTTAAAATCTATCCCAATCTTACATTTTGTCTTAAATTATCTTCCTTTTTTTTGAGTAAAAGTAGTTTACAACCCAAAGGCGCAAAGTAAAAAATTTAAAATCGCTTACCTTGCGCCTTTGCGCCAATTTATGCTCAACCAAAAAGGAAATACGTAGTGCGATTTATTATTACACAAAAAGATTTACCAGGATTTGATAAAAGCAAGGTACATTTCCGTAGTAACTTTTTTTTTAGCAAATATTTTCTAACGTTTTTTTTTCTATTTCAGGCGGTTTTCACATATCCTTTTTGTTTATTTCATCATCAGTATGTTTTTTACTCAAAAACTTGACATTTATACAAAAATCTTGAGTTTGTGTGATGTTATGTATGATTGTTTTAGGGTTGGTCATTATGTTTCTTTGTCATCAGAAATAACAAGAATAAAGCAAATTCATTCAAACTAGATCCGTAGACTTAGACATGTTTTGTTTTTATTGAAACTCTTTAGTGCCTACTGTTTCTCAATTAAGAAAATTTGTATTTATTTGAATAATGCTGCGGCTTGCTGGACAGTTTTAATAAGAGCAAAGCATGTCTAAGTCTACGGGTCTAGTTTGAATGAATTGGCTCTGATCTTATTATACTATTTGTTGGTAGAAATCAAAAAAGATAATCAACATTGCATAGCATAGGTGCGCGTTTGAGACGAAAGACGCTCACGTGATAACTTGGTTGATCAATCAGCAATAAACTTTTTGTCTCAAATTGTATCAGAATTGATATCTGTCATTTAGAGTAGCCTATGCATTACCAAGTAGAAACCTGGCTTCTCAGCTTTGATGTGAGGTAGGGTTCTAATACATTTGACATTGAAAGTACACATGACGGCTGACGACGATTGGCAATCTTTTTCTTTTTTTGGTAAACAATAGAATATCTCACTTAAAACCGATTTAAGCTAAACTCAATATGCTTAATATTAGATTAATTTTTTTATTATGGTTATAGGTTATTTTTGAGAATATGTCTTGATGCTGGTGGTTATATTTGGTACTAGCTTAATAACTAGGAAGTTACTGCTACAACTTTCATATTAAAAAAAATTTAGTATTTATATTGTGATTATTTTCTGCAGAGTTTTTATGTATATACTTTACTTCTGTCTCTGTCATACCTCTGTTTTTTATGTCTGGGAGCATTTGTTTAGCAAAACTGATTTAAGTTTTTTTTTGTTTAGGTTCATCATCATCATCTTCTTCACAGTCATCATGTAAGTTTAATTTTAATTTTATAATATTTTCCTTATAATTTTGAGTAATTTTGTACAGCTCACAGTAATACAAACACTGCCACATTTAGCGGCTCAGGTCAAGAAGTTTTAGGAGCACTTCATAATTTTGGAGCAAACAAAGTTGCCGGTGTTGGAGTAGGAGGCGCTTTTGCGAATTCAGGATCGGCGGCTTTGGGAGGAGGTGGATTATCGGGAGGTTAGTATATTTTGTGTAAAACTGTATTACTGACAATGCATTTTACCTTAGCCATTAAAAACATAAAACTAGTTTTAAATAAATTATTGTAGGTTCTGGTTATATCAATGGAGGTGCAAGCTCTGGATCTGTAGGTGCTGGCTCTGGAGATCTAGGATTAGGACTTTATTCATCTGGTGGTGGCACATTAGGTTCTCACAATGGTGCCGGAATTGCAGGATCTACTAGTACTTCTAACGCAGGATCGTTTACCGCTTCAAACAGCGGTTTGGATTGCCAATTTAAACCATTAAAAATTGTTTGAAATGAATTATTGTAGGTTCTGGTTATCTTAATGGAGGTGGAAGCTCTGGAGCTGCTTCTCACACTAATGCCGGAAATGGAGGAAGTGTAGGTAATTCAAACTCGGGAACGATTAGCTCTTTAATTAGTAGTTCGTTTGGATCTAATGTGAATGGTGCTAATAGTCCAAACACTGGTTATAGTAATAGTTACGGAAATAACGGTTATGGCTCATCAAACAGTGGAAGTGTTAATGGTGGACAGTCTGTCTATCCTGTTCCAGGTGTCTCATCAAATAGCCAGTTTACGTTTAATCCTCAAACTGGAGGTATGATTAAATTATTATTATTTATTGTAATATAATTTAAATGTGTTTGTATTGTCTAGGTAACAACCAAAATAATCAAAACAAAGGATTCGATTCATCTTGCAGCCCTGGATCTAATAAATGTAGTACAAAACCTGCTACTGTTCTTCCGTGCAATCTTCTTACTAAAGACTGTGGTTTGGTTTCTAACAGTAATTCTGCTGGTTCAGGAATCTCAGCAGGTTTTAGCTCAGAAAACACTGGTAACACTAATTTTGGCTTGCTTGTTCCTGGGTCTAGTTCAGGTTCTTATGGTAATAATTTTGGAACACAACCTTCTGGATCTCAAAATTCCAATACTGCAAGTTCTGGATCATTAGCCAATTCTGGAAATTATGGATCTACTATTGGATTAGGTGAAACAAATAATCCTGCTCCTTCTCCACAAGGTAACGGCTTTTTTTAGTTTTTTTTTTTGCAAATATTTTTTTGTAATGTAGGTTCAAGCAGTGGAAGTGTTTTTGGTGGACAGTCTGTCTATCCTGTTCCAGGTGGCTCATCAAATAGCCAGTTTGCGTTTAACCCTCAAACTGGAGGTATGATTAAATTATTATTATTTGTTGTAATATAATTTTTAAATGTGTTTGTATTGTCTAGGTAACAGCCAAAATAATCAAAACAAAGGATCTGACTCATCTTGCAGCCCTGGATCTAAAAAATGTAGTACAAAACCTGCTACTGTTCTTCCGTGCAATCTTCTTACTAAAGACTGTGGTTTGGTTTCTAATAGTAATTTTGCTGGTGCAGGAATCTCAGCAGGTTTTGGCTCAGAAAACTCTGGCAACACTAATTCTGGTTTGCTTGTTCCTGGGTCTAGTTCGGGTTCTTATGGTAATAATTTTGGAACACAACCATCTGGATTTCAAAATTCCAATACTGCAAGTTCGGGATCATTAGCCAATTCTGGAAATTATGGATCTACTATTGGATTAGGTGAAACAAATAATCCTGCTCCTTCTCCACAAGGTAACGTCTTTTTTTAGTTTTTTTTTTTTGCAAATATGTTTTTTGTAATGTAGGTTCAAACAGTGGAAATGTTTTTGGTGGACAGTCTGTCTATCCTGTTCCTGGTAGCTCAACAAATAGCCAATTTGGAGGTATGATTGAATTATTATTATTTATTGTAATATAGTTTAACTGTGCTTGTATTGTCTAGGTGGCAGCTACAATAATCAAAACAAAGGTTCCGAATCATCTTGCAGCCCTGGATCTAAAAAATGCACTACTAAACCTATTACTGTTCTTCCGTGCAATCTTATTACTAAAGAGTGTGGTTTGGTTTCATCTACTGGTATAATTAGCCAAGCAGGATCGCAGCCAGGATCACATAACAATAAATTTCCTACAGGAACATCATCCGGTAGCGTAGTCGGTCAAGCTGGATCACAGCAAGAAGTTAGTAAAAATCAAATTTTTGCTAATAATAATAACATTTACAAAGAAAAAAATCCTGGAATTGGCGCTTTTGGCTCGTTCGGTTCCACAGTTACATTAAACGGAAAAGTTTATGTGGTACCATCGGGACCAACTACAGCTGGCTCTGGAAAACCATGCTGCAATGGTCCTTATCCTGGGCCAAAAGGTAGCATATATCAGAGCAAACCAGCTTCGTCAGTACCTCCAATTGACCAATCATGGCTTGTACCAGCTGCACCTGCCAGTGGATCTAGTGTAACTACAGGACAATCAAGTTCAACTAACAATGTTTATGGAGGTATATCTACAATTAATCCTTCTATTTCTGGTAGTGTTAGTACTGGCTCATCATCTTCATCAAGTTCTGCAACTGATAACAGTTCTAACAAACAATGCTGCAAAGGACCATTTCCAGGACCAAAAGGAAGCATTTATCAAAGCAAACCAGCTTCATCTGTTCCAGCAATTAAAACTGATTTGTTTGAACCAGCGAAACCTGCTGCTGAAGCTCAACAAACAACTGATACTTTAGGTATAAACAATAGTAATAATATTAGTAAAAGTACTGTTGTCACAAAGCCTCTGAACAGTGGTTATTCTGACACAGCTGCAAAATGGGATAAATATGATACAACGTCAACTCAATACAAACCTATCAATTTAGGTATACCAAATCCAACTCTGCAAGCACCGCACTATCTTAGTGACACTTTTACAGTACCCAAACTTGATTCAGAATTTGGTTCAACAGATAAAAACTTAGACGGAACTATTTTTGTTACAACACCAGTTGCAGTAATAGCTAATGTAAACGATTTGACTCCCTCTAGTGAATCGTCTAACTCTCAAAGCTCTTTAGTATCAACTGCAACCATAAAAAATAATAAAATCTTTGATTCAACATCAGGTGGAAATAATTACAATGTGGGTACCGGTCTACAAAGTGGATTATTAATACCATCAAATACTATTAAACCAGAAACTGCTGCTGATAATAATAAAACTGAAAGTGTAGTTTCAGATATTGGAAGTAAACAGACCATTGCATCTTCTTCTGGAAATTCAAATACATATAATAGTAACTCTGACAATGATAATATAAATTTTCCACAGTCGTATTCCTCAGGTGTTGCAAGTTCTTCTGAATCTACCGGATATGGATCTTCAGTAAAAAATTCAAACAACTATCATGCCGCGTCTACTTTAACTTCAGGAAACAACCCAGGAAGTTGGAGTAATGACTATTCTAGACCAGAAAAACAAAACTTTGGTTTTGCTACTGGAAATGTAGCAATAGCAAATCCCACTAGTGCTGGATCAGGTGGTACTGCATCTGCATACAGCGGAGCTTCTGGAAATATTCTATTTGAAGATCTGGCTAGAATTGGACCAGGGGGACCGTCAAATTTAGGAAGTGGGGCTGTAAGTGGAGCAAGCTCGTTTGCTGGCGGTTATGGTGGTGTAAAAAGCGGAGCTGGGGCAAAAAGCTTTGCTACTTCTGGTAGTTTGAGTTCTCGATTTAGCCAAATCCCTAGTTTAAAAGGACATGTTCAATATTCCAACTCTTGGGCACAAAGTCGGCCTTATGCTGGAAGCTCAGGTTTATTAATTTATTAATTTCAGATTTAATTAGTAATTTATTTTGCTTTTAGCTTATGCTACAGCTGGTGCTCAAGCCTATTCTGGTTATTATTAGAAAAAAATGTTTAGTTGCAACATGTGAATGCCATCGAATAATATACGTTTGCTTATATATTTGTGATTTTTTATAATAAATTATTCTATTTTAAGATGTGAAAAGACCCTTTTGTATTGTTTTTGCCTCTATTAAATTGCAATTCCCTCAGTAATAGTTCTTACTAAACCCATTTTTTTTTTCAAAATATATAGTTTTTTTTATTGTCGTCAACATAATTTTCATTTTAAATAAAAAACTGAAAACTACATTAAAAACTAAATTAGAAGCTACTGGTTTGTCATGATTTAAGTGAAAAATTTGAACACATTTTCCTCCACTGTTTGTGCTGCAAGTGGTGACAAAAAAAACAACAAAGTTGATACATAATTTAATGCTTTTTTTTGACATAATTATTAAAAAAATTTATAAAGCTAATTTTAGTTTAGAAAAAAGAAAAATCGACTTGTTTTGTGTAAACTTTTACCGCCAACGTCATCAACAGTAAATAACTTTTTTCTAAACTTCAGCCTTTTTAACTTCAAAAAGGAGAAGGGCTTCTATTCAACTGTATTTTTTTTTGTTACTTTTAATCGAGTATACCGATTTTGATGATTCTTTTGTTATTTAAAAGCTGATTATAAAGCCTTTTATGTGGTTCCATATAAATTTGATCAAGATCTAAACAGCAGTTTTTAAGTTATTGTCATTAATATATACTTTTTTTGACATACATTTCAGACACTTACTGGTTATAAAAATGACGCCTCTGATATTTTTGTTTTATTTTTTTGTCTATTTAATTCTGAAATGTTTTTTTTTTCATTTTTTAACTTACATTTTTTTTTCTCTTTCTTATTCTGTAAATTTTTCTCAAACTTTATTTTTAATCAGTATTTTTTTAAATGGTTAAGCTTTTTTTCAGGATTATTTTCTAATGAATTACCTACACTTCAATTTATGTAGTTTCATATAAATTGGATCAGGATCTAAACATTTGTTTTTAAGTTATTCTTATTAATACTTTTTTGACATAAAATTTTGGCAATTTTTTGACATACTTTTTGGTTATACAAATATCAAATAAAAAATTAAAAATTTATTTCAATATAATTGAATATTAGTTTATCTATTTAAATAACTGAAACAAGTTGAACCAAAAACTCATTGAAATAATTGAATAAATAAAATAATAATTAATCATATTAAACTCGGTTTTTTCTAAATTATTCATTTGTTTAATTATAAACCTCTGTTTTATTATTTTAACACCAAAATTATTTTTATTTTTAAATTTAGGTATACTTTTTTTTTCTATTTTGAAAAGGTTTTTTATTGAAATACTTTTATACTTTGTTTCTGATATTTTTCTTCCATTCTTTGGTCTATTCATATCTGAAAATTTTATTTTTATTTTATAGTTTACATTTATTTATTTTCTCTTTCTTGTTCTGTAAATTTTTTTATACTTAATTTTTTATCAGTATTATTTTATTTTTTTTAAGATATTTTATTTTCAAAATTATTTTTGTAATGATTATACTCTACTTTTTATTCTTTTTTTATATTTTTTGTTTTTTTTATCTTTGTTGTAAAACTCCGAATCTGTTACTAGAAGTGTAGCAATGTGGAATAAAGTTAGCACTTTTATTTTCTTTTCCGCTCTCTTCTCTTTTCTTGTTATTACATCTATCACTTTTATATGTTAGCAACAACTTTTTTGTTTTTTTACTAAAAAAAATGGTTTTATTCACAATTGACAAAAAATTTCTATTTTTGTTTAAAAACAATTGTCAAACAATTTTAGTAAATGCCAAGAGCGTGTTATAACGCCAGATTCTAACATAATTTTAGAATTTTTGACACTGACAATTATGTATAACACAAAACAGACTATACTGTAAAATGATTTTGAATCTCTAAACAGTTTTTTTTGGATTGAGTCATTTATAAGCTTTTTGATGTTTTCAATTTGGAGTCTTTAAAAGATATCTATAAAGCACTAGTGCTCTTATAATTATGTTTTTAAGGGTTGGTAAAAATTATTAGGTCAAATGTCAATGTTTTTATTGTTGATTTTGAATTTTTTACGGATTACTAGGGGTATATTTTTAGAAAAAAGTACATTTATTTATTTATAGCTAAAGTATTTTGAAAAGTGGTTTAAATTTGAAGATAAAGTGGCAAAAAATTGTTTGCTAAGGAGTCTTTGCTACATTTAGAATTGTTGATAATTTTGTGTAAATATTGTGCTATTTTAAACGTTCAAATAGCAATGATACTTTAAAATTTTATTTTAATTAATATTTTATTTTAATGATAAATTAAAATTTTATTTTTTCTGCTGTAAGGCATAAAATGACAATTCTGTTCTTTACTATTAATTTTTGTTAAAAATTAAACATATTATGTCAAACAAAAGTTTTAAATTAATTTGAAATTAAAAGACTTGCTGCAATTGCCAACCGTTAGTAACAAAATTTTCCAAAGTCAAAAATCCAATTTGTTTTTATAAAAAATTGAAAAAAAACTTTAATTCAAAAAAATTGCTTAAATAACACGTTTTACAAGGGGTATTGACGCACGTGTTGCATAGAAAACTCGCTTGCGGCTCGTTTTGCACCCTGAAACTTGTGCGCCAAATTAAGTCTTACAAAACTAGAAAAACTTTCATTCGTAAATGCAAAGTATTATTTTCCCATCTACAATCAAAAATAAGTATTTTGACATCTGACCTTCAATACCATGAAGATTTGTCACGATTTTTTGTATGCTACACATAATGGTCAAGTAAAAGTCTCTGGAAAAGTGCCGTTCGCTACCTAATATGGTCAATTATCTAGATCAGCGGTTCTCAACTTTTATGCAGCTCTCTAATTTTGAAATGCAAATTTACCAAAATTTATATACCCAATTGTTATTTAATAATACATAAAAAATAAATAATCCACTATTTATTTTTTTCATTATTTCTTGATCTAAACTCTAAACCTTGGCAACAATCTTTTTAGTACTCTCTATTTTTAGGTAATTTGGTCATTCTTTAACTATTTTTTTTTTGTTATAATATGTAAACTTTGAATTTCTGTTCTTTTTATTGGTCTATTTCTTTATTTCTTTTTATTTCCCTAAACATTATATTCTCTTTTCTTTCATTTCTATCTACTATATTCTTTTTTTCTAAAATACTCTTTTTTTGCTCTTTGCTTTGTTATTTCTTTTCCTACAACATTTTTGGTATTAAACTGTTAATGCTTTTATAAATTAAATTTTAAATTTTTTTGTTGGTTTTTGTTTTAAAATTTGATGATTTGATTTTGTTATTGTGGTTATTATAATTCAATTCTAAATATCTTATAAAAACCCACCAGTTTTAAAATATAAGTAATCATTTGCGATCAAAAAAATTATTCAAAGTACCATCTATGTAAAATACTAAACAAAGAGTATGAAAAAAAAATACAAGAATAAAAATACAAATAAAAATCGACTTTAGACAGCACTAATCCTTACTAAGTATAAGCATTATAAATGTTTCATTAAACAAATTTTCTAAAAGTATTTGAAGTAAAAGTTTATTCCATAATATTTCTAATTGTACATTTAATGTTTATGAAAATAAAAGTAGTAAACAATTTTTTTGTTAAATGTCATACTTATTGTTTTGAATGGTTGTGTTGCTAACAAGTTAAGTATTGCTAATTAATAAAGTGTTGCTAAAAGGTTAGTAAAATACAACATTTTCTTTATAAATTGTATCTAATCAAATAGCTGAGAGTTGCTGATCTACAATTTTCATTTTTTTTCAATCTTACTTTTTAGTTTTCATAGGTCAAATTTAGCAAACTTTATATTAAAATTGTATACTCATTGTTTAGATCTAAATCTAATAATATATTAAAAAAATAAATTTTTTTCTAGCTAATTTTTATTTTGCTTTATTTTTTATCTTCTTTGTACTTTCAATTTTTAGGTAATTTTGTCATTCTTTAACTATTACCTTTGGGTTATAACATTATGTAGACTCTGCAATTTCGGTCTTTTTTATTGGTCCATCTATGTCTTTATCGCCTTTCACTTCCCTAAAGATTAATTTTCTATTCTCCTTCGTATTTTTTTTTGCAAGAATTTTTTTTTGTTCTTTGTTTTGTTGTTTTTTTTAAAAAAAATTTTTGACATCAACAAAATAATGCTTTTACATTTTTTTTCTAATTTTTATTTTAAAATCTGAAGACATCATTATATTGATGATTTGGTTCTAAAACATTCATAAAATAACTAACGTTTTAAAATAATCTAAAAGCAAGCAATTGCTCGCGTTTAGAAAAAATAATTTAAAGTACCATGTATAAAACTAAATAAGGAATATAAAAAAGAATGCAAGTAAACAGTATAAATGAAGAATACGAATAAAAACAGAAAACGGCACTTATTCTCACTAATTTTAAGCATCATAAACGTTTGATTAAAAAAATTTCTACAAATACTTTAAATAAAAAAATATTTTCAAATATATCTAATTGTTTTTTTAATTTTTATGACACAAAAAGTAGTCATAAGTATGACATTGTTGAATGTCATACATATTGTTTTGTACGGTTATGTTCCTAAAAAGTTAAGCATTGTTAATTGATAACGTGCTGCTATTTAATAAAATACAACATTTTCTTTCCGAATTATATCTAATCAAGTAGCTGGTTTCTATAAAAAAAACAATTTATGTAGTTGGCACATACAAACAAGAATATAAATACATAAATTAGAGTCTACCGGAAAGACTAAAAGTAGGATGCCCACGAAGAAATTAGAGACAGGATGTGAACAAAGCTATGAAAATAAGAAAAATAAATGCTTTGAAAAAAAGAGTGCAGGAAAGTGACTAAAGTTGTAAAACATTCTGCTGTATTTATTTATTATAATATATTATATGTTGTTTTTGTAAATTTTTCTGCAATTGTCATAATTTTTTTCATGTCTTGTAAACCATAATATTTGATTAATTGCAATTGTTAACCAAAGGATCCTTCAAATCAATGTAACTTTATTGCTTTTAATTAAACAAAACGTATTATTTGCTCTGGAAGATCTATTAAAATTTGATTGAACTTTATTATATATAAATTTTTTTTTTCTAAAAAGTACAGCTTATTAATGCTAAAACGTAAAAAAAAACAATTTCTAGAAAATGTCATGTATTTTTTAAAAAATCTTTTTCTTTGCTGCTATTAGATGTATAGCTCCAAAAACAAATACATGCTCATTTGTAGTCAAATTCTAACCATCTATTCTTTTTGTAGTAAAATGCACAATATGACAAAAAACTAAGAATATCGCATATCGTTTACTGGAGATTGATTGCAAAATAATTAAAAAACGTGATGGTTTTGCTTTATAAATAAATAGCTTTTTAATAAACAAAAGTATAATTATAATAATTTATTATTAAATTAGTCATAAAATAGAAAAAAGAGGTTAATCAGACAATACATTTTTTCGTTCTATATGATGATTTCAATAGAACGATTTCTTCATTATTAATAGCTATTCTGCAAAAGAAATAAGCGTGAAAAATTATAGTGTAAAAACAATTAAAAAATAAAAGTAAAAATCTAAGAAAAGCGTAATTTTGCAAACGTAACACTAATATTACTCGTTGATGTAATTACGAGATTGTACGAATGAGTCTGCACTAGATACGTTTTATATCAAAATTTCAATTTTAAATCAGTTTTAGAAGGAAGTGTTTTAATAATTGAATTTTTTGTGTAACTGAATTAAAAAAAAATACTGTAACTATGTAAATTTCTTATAATGTATTAAAATGTCAAATAGAAACCGAGCTAATTGTCGTAACTGCCACAATTGAAGTGTTTATGACCCACCTGTATAAAATATTGAATAATGGCAATAATTCTTATGAGACAACGTGAAAATAATATTCTGAAACTTTCTAAGCTTCAGTTCAATATTTTTTTACAATTTGATGAGTAACAGTTTGTTCCACAATACGTGATTTGCCGATAATGTTCATTGTAGAAAAAATACGACAACTTTCTTTGCTCTTGGTAATGAAATTATACAGAGCGATCACTAAATTTTAACTTAATAATCGACTAATTGTTTAATGTGTATACCAATTAACTATTATTAGTCTATTTTTGTATATTCTACCAAAAAAAAATTATAAAATATTATCTAATTAAAAAAATTTATACAAAAATAAACTTTGAAGCTATTATTCATACTTTCACCTTTCAAAATATTTTGTTTACTAATTAACACTTTACAGTTAATTGAATAATCATTACTAATATATTTAACCCATGTAGGAACAAAATACATATTGTTTTGTGTTTTACGTGTAATATTAAAAATTTTGTTTATATTATTCTCTACTATTATTATTTTATGTCTTATTGCGTTGGTCCTATAATTAATATATTTTTAATTTTATTAATTTTGGTAACATTATTTTTTTTATGTTTAATTTAGAGAAACATATTCAAATCAGCAATTCTAGATATCGCGGCTTCCAATAGAGTGAATTTTTTTGTTTAATTTTTTTGTTGTTGTGTATAACTTGGGTAAATATAAGCCCAAATTTTTCACTTTAAATTTATTCAAATCTGAAACTGTAGCGACTGTAGCTGAAGAGTTCCAATAAGGACAAAACATGTCCAACTCTACAGATATAGATTGAATAAATTTGCATTTATTTCTTTATGTATAACTGTGTTTTTTTAATTAACTGTAGATTATAATTATTTAAAACTGCAAACATCTGTTTTAAAAGCCGCTCTTATTTCTATTATTATTTTTCTCTTTATGGCGAAGTTTAATAACTACTATTTGCTAACAATTTAGCCATTTTTTTTCTATTTTTGTAATAAATAACACGGTAGGCAGAAGAATAATGTAACTAATTTTTACATTAAAATGCTATTAATTCTCTCTATAGAATGTTTTACATTCTTAATGTTTTTAAATGTCTATACTAATTTAATATGCATTCTATTGTATTTAAAATATTTATTAATAAAACTCATTTTATTTTTTTATATACGCTACATTTCTATATTCTTTCTTCTTAACTATTTTCTTGTCATTTTTTTTTGCTTATTATTTTTTAGTACTCTTTTAATATCTCAGACTTTTTTTTCTCTAAAAACTTTATGTTTTTTTTTTCCAACGTTTGATCTTGTTTTTTTCTTTTCTTCGCATTATGCATTTTGAAATCTCTCTGCTGCTTTCTGTTATGTTCTTTTGTACTTTTAATGACTTTATTTTGGCTCTATATGCCAATACACTACCAGACTGCCAAATATTATTTACTATTTTAAGCTTTTTTCCAAGCTTTTTCTCTGACTATCGCACACATTTAATGTTTTTTATTAGTTTTTTTACCTGTCTTTTACATCTATTTCTTCCCAGAGCAGGTTTTGTAAGAACTTCTATTCTTAAGTTTCTTTTGTTTTAAATCTAAGTCTTTTTTATTACACTCTTACTGAACACTATCATCTCTTTGCGTTTTTTGATTATTCCTATCATTTATCTTTCTCCACTTTTCGGGAGGAAATGATAACATCTGTATTTGTTTTCTTAGTTTATCGAAAAAATATTAGCTTTAGTAATGTTTCCTGTATTTTTTTAATTACAATTAATAACTGAATAAACTTTTCTTTAACCATACTTACGTACATTTCTAAAGTCGATAAAACCATTTAATAGGTTGAGGTCACAGTGTTTTTTTTTCAAAACTGTGAAAGTTTATCTAATGTTTTTGATTTGCAGCAGGTCGTTTTGGATTAATTATTCCTTATAATAATCTTGGTCTTTGTTGCACAATTTCCTTGAGAATCGCAATCGCATTTTTTATTTTTTGGCTTCATTTTGTTTATCTACTCTGCTGTAAATGTGAATGTAACTGTCTTTTTTATTTTTGAAAAAACAATTACTTCTAAGTTTAAATAGTCTAATTTTTTGAAAAATTTAGATTTCTTAGTTTAAACACTTTGAATGTTTTAGGTTCTGCTTTGTAAGCTAAATTATACAACTATTTAGCTTACAGATAAAAAAAACAAGCAAAAATTTTGATTTTTCTATTTTATTCATGTTAAAAGAGATATAAATAAAAACGGCAAAATTTTTAGAGTTTTGTAAATATATTAAAATTTCTTCAAATTTTGTAAATTATAGTATTAAAAATAATAATGAATTGTCTACAAAAAAAAACGCTTTAACGAAAAATGTAATGACCCTACTAAACCAATGTTTTAAGAGACTTTAAAGCTGTTTTTATTTGTTAAAATTGTGATTAAACGAAAAACAAAATAGGCAGCCAAAATATTGAAATTTTCACATATAATGTCATAAGTGCATATATTATTCCAATACTTTTTTTGAATGTTTAAAGACATATGTGTAATTTAGTTCTAACAGAAAGCAGAGACTAATTACCTATTTTTACAAGAAAAAATTACGAAAAATAATATATGCACAAATGGTATTCGACTAGAAAATTCCATGACGCTTTCGACAGTTTAAAGAAAAGTAAAACATAAAATTTGTAGCTTGCAACATTATGAAAATTGAGTAAGTTTATGTTTTTATACGGTAGCAACTTAGAAAATTTCAATTTTTAACAATTGTGAGTGGAAAATCTTTTCTTATTCTCATTCAAGTGTAAATTTTAATTGTTACAAAAAATTATCATTTATTAATTTCAGTCATGTTGGGTAACAAGACAAAATCATTGAGTGATTGATTAGGTGCATTGTTCAGTATATAAAAGTAGAATTTTATCTATGGCCATATAACGTTGTTTCACTGAGACCAGCATATATAAAGTAGTATTTTAAAAGTTAATGTAAAAACTGAAAAAAAATTGAAAACAATAGCCTCCAGCGTTTATTTGGAAAAGAATAGTTAAATATTTTATCATACTTAGTTTCAGCAGCCACAAACGTTGAAGTAAGAGCGGATATTTTCTGCTTTTGCAATTTTGACTTTTTAAGTACTTTACGTATAGTCGTCTGATCGCTTACAGACTTGATTTCTCTTGTTAACCAGCTGGGTCACAACAAAGCGGCAGAAAAAGTTTCTAATTAAAGGGTGCTAAAACTCATAAAAATTATGAATAGCCAATTAAGTCATAAATGTAGAAAATATTCGTTCCTACTATATAATAGAAAAGAATGTTTCGCTTTTTATTAGACACTTTGATTACTTATGAATATAATAATAATGTTTATTGGTTCACCTAGAGTGTTCACCAATATGATAAATTAAGATATTTTGTCCCAAAATCTCTAAATTAAAATTTTATTTCTTTTCTTTTTTCTTACTGGAACTTTTTTTTTCTTTTTTTTTACTCATTATTGTTTATTTTCTGTTTTGTTCAATCTTTAACTCTATCTTATCATTTTCATTCATTCAATTTCCTCTTTCTTTCTTTTCATTATGTTTTTTTTTCAAGTTTGCTTTTTTTACCTCTTTGCAGTTATTCATCATGTGATCTAATGTTTCTCTCTTTTTTTCACACATTTTACATTTTTTTAATTTTTTTCTATAATAATAGAAGAACATCAGTATCTTTGTTTATTTTTGCACTTAAGTCTTAATATCATTTTTCTCATTTTGAATTTTTTTTTAAGAATTTAGGCAACTCATTGCGATTATACTAGTGTACTTATTGTTGTACCTGCTTTTATTTATTGTATCTTTCTTTTTCGGATGTTTATGTTTCTGTTTTTATTCTTCATTTCCACCATTTACCCATTGTCTTGTTTATTCTTTTTTTACTACTATGTAGTACTTTTTTCTCTCTTTGTTAATTTTTCTATTTGCTTATCTACTCACTATCTTCCAGTTCTTTTTCAATTTTTTACACTCTTGTTGGTCTCTTATTTTGTTCTCAAACGCTACTGCTCTTTGCTTCTATTCTTATTTTTTTTTCACTATATGTTTTGAAGTTGCTTTGCTCAATCCTAACATTTATCTCATTTATTTTTCATACTCTTTCCCAAACTTTCTCTCTACCATTCTCCACACTATTGCATAAACTTGGTTTCTTTTTTTACTAGTTCTCTCACCTGCGCTTTACATCTGTTCTTTTTTTTCAGACATATATGCTAAACACAGTTCGATTCTTTAACTTGCACTATTTCTTTTTCTTCTTATTTCTAATTTACGTTTTTCCTTACTTTTTTACTGAATACGATTATCTTTGTTTTACATTTATTTATCTCAAATCTCTTACTATCTATCTACCTTTTTGCGTTTTTATCATTACCTTTCTTGCCACCATCCACACTTTTTTTCTACTTACTACCACTTTTTCTTCTTGCCTTTTGCTAGCACTTCTTTCAATCTCTTATATTATATTGTCAACAGTAGTAGACTCAAAGGACACTCTTGCCTAAGGCCTTTTTTTGTCTACAACCATTTGCTTTTTTTTCTCATTCACACTCACTTTACACTATATTTCTGTACTATTTTTCTTGCTATCTTTCTCTTCTTTATGGAATCCGAACTTATTTCTATCTACTCTGTCAAAAACTGTTTTTAAATCCACAAACATTTTACATCCTTCTTCTTCTTCTATTTCTAACTGACTCTTTAGTACTTCATTTAAAACTCATTATCTATTGGTTCTCTACCCTCTCTAAATTTTGCTGGCCAATTTGGTAATTATCTCACTCTCTCTACGTCTTTTTTTAATATTTTTGCCACTTTTACACTTTGTACAGTGTATTTTAAAAAAATATTTTTTGGTAGTTAGTTTTGTTATCTTTTTCTCTTTTTTTGTGAATTGGTATTATTATTTCTTGTGTCTGCATTTTATTTACTTAAGGGCTCTTTCAGTCTTTCTCAACTCTTCCACTCTCATACATTTATGCCTCATTCGGTTCCTAGTGACTTTTTCCTGTTTAGTTCGATTAAGGTTTTTTTTTTTTTTTTAATTAATATATCTTCGCATTTCATGTTGTGTTTAATTGTTTTTTAATTAATTAAAAACAAAATTTTTTGCTTTGCGAATGCTTGTTCTGCATTTTTTTATTTAAACTTTTTTTGTTTAATTTTTTTTCTGTTTATTCTTTCAATGCTTTTAAAATTTTTTGTTTGTTTTTTGCATTTTTCATTTCAGCAATTATTGTTTTTCTTTTTTTTAAATTTCAAAAAATTTTTTTCAATTATCGTTGTCTTTGCTTTTATTTCTTCCACCATATAATTTAGATTTTTTCTACAAATAGTTTTTCCTTTAACTGTTTTCTTTATGTTTTTTTTTTTAATTTTTCGTCCAGTTTTATTTTTTTTCTTCTGTCTTAAAATGTTCACTTTTATTTCTCGCCTCCTTCTTTGTTTTTATTTAAAATTTCAAACTCATTTTCCTTTACCATGCTAATTAATTTTATACCTTTGCTGATATCTTTTCTGTTCTTTTATCAATATCTTTTTTTTTTCTTAATTTGCTTATTCTTTGATTACATATAGTTTTAGCAAAGTTTATACAAGTAAAAAAATATATTTTTAAAAACAAAGATTTTTTGATTGTGAAGGAACAGTTTAGAATTTAAATTTTGTAAAATGATAATATTTATCAGTTTCAAAATTTGCAGATATCAAGTTAAAAGTCGCCGATTTAATAACAGTTGTAATAGAATGAAATGCCTGTCGACCAATGCTTACGTCTTTTGGTTTGATGAAAATTAAAAGTATATGTAACTGACGAGTCCTAGAACAGGACATAAAATATATGTCTTACGTTCTTCGTTTTTATTAATAAAAAAATTTTTTACTATTTTATTTAGATTGTCGAAATTAGTGGTTTAAAATTTCTTCATATTTAATAATAAATTAGAAAAATAAATATTAATAGGTACTAATTATCTATATTTATATTTTTTGTATTACAGATTAGCTTTAAAAATTTAGATTTAAAATTTTGAGAAAACAATTTGAAATTGCAACTTATACAGTCAATTAATTTTCATTGACACCATTCAAAACAGATTTATTTGTGCCGGTACCTGAATGTTTACAATAATTTAACTTAATATACAACTATTTTACGATGAATAGAACTAGAAAATATGAATAGTTTTTGCATAAATCTGCAAAAATAAACAATTTTTTTGATTATTAATTGATGATGACGTTGTGTAGGATAGATCACTTGTCCTTAGATATTTAGGTTTACTTTACTAACAATCAATAACTTTTATAACAGTTTCATTGCTATACCTTTCATGAAAATAGATTTTGTAAACAAATTGCTCTTAAGAAACTGCTCATCGTCAATAAAATTGACCTTCTCAACTCAAAAAAAATTTTTAGGACAAAATGTTCATCCTTCAAAGCATTAAAAACTCTTGTGACAGTTTCTTCCTCAAAAGTTGCGTTAATAATGACGATTACGAGTGGTTATTGCACCTTTGTAATAATCACCTGGCAGATTACTCCGGAAGTAACTTTCTTGACATCTTCAATTCAAACTTTTTTTCTAACCGAGTAACAGAAATAAATAATATAATCAGACGAGGATTATATTGTTGTGTAAATAGAAGGGGTACAGTGCAAATTGTTAATTATTTTATGAAGAGGGGCATGATTTTTACTATATAAATTCCCAGATGAAGGGATTTAAATCAGTAATCAGTCAGTCATCTTTTGACACTGGTATTCCTAGTCATGAAGGTATAGAAATTATCGAAATTTATTATTTATAATAATCAATTATTTATTATTACTTTTCAGGTGTTTGTGGTGATTCTTTGCGTCGCTGTTGCTGCCAACTTAGCCCAAGGTTAGTTTTCACCCTAAAATTTACAAAAAGTATATATTTTTTAATTGTAAAATTAAATTATAATTAATATTTAATTAGTAAAATAATTGAAAAAAAACTTGGCTACATTGTTTTTTAGTTTGAAGAAGATTATAGATTATTATATTAGAACTTTCATTCATAATAATAGACAAAAAGTGATTCTTTCCTTTTTGCTATTTAATGTATCAATTATAAGTACCAATTGGCACTTTTCTCATAGAGAAAGTACTTAACACTAATTTCCTATTCTTCTGTCATAACCATCAATCTAATTAGTTTATTTTCTTCAGCAGGCGGAGGTTGGAGTTCAGGCGGCGGCGGCGGAGGAGGACATGGCGGAGGAGGCGGAGGTGGTTGGCAAAGCGGCGGAGGCGGAGGTGGAGGAGGATGGCAAAGCGGCGGAGGCGGAGGTGGACATGGAGGAGGAGGAGGAGGCGGAGGTGGATGGCAAAAAGGAGGCGGCGGAGGAGGAGGAGGCGGCGGTGGCCAAGTGATCAAGATAATTAAAATTATTGTACCTAGCAACGGAGGAGGTGGTGGAGGAGGCGGCGGATGGCAGAAAGGAGGAGGAGGAGGAGGAGGTGGTGGCGGATGGCAAAGCGGCGGAGGAGGAGGAGGAGGAAGTGGATGGCAAAGCGGTGGAAGCGGCGGTGGATGGCAAAGCGGCGGAGGCGGAAGCAGTGGAGGATGGCAAAGCGGCGGAGGCGGTGGAGGATGGCAAAGCGGCGGAGGCGGCGGCGGCGGCGGTAGTGGCTGGCAAAAAGGAGGTAAGTTCACTTAAACTATTTAATTAATATACAAAAAATCACTGTCTATTAGAGATAGGTAAACCTAAAAACTTACATAATTTTGTGTAAAATGTCTTATAAGCAATTTAACCTTTTAGGTGTTTTTTAATCTAACGTTTAGCTGGGTTTTTGCAGGTGGAGGTGGATGGTAAACTCACTTTCTGTTGAGCCGATCATGTACAAAATTTTTATTTTTATAAAAAATTATGTATTTATGTATCTGTAGAAATATTTGGCTGTAAATAAATCTGTTGCTTCATATTTTGTATTTTCTTTATTGAAGTGTATAATAGCAAAAAGTTGATGTAAAACTAAAAAAAGCAAAAAAAATATAAAAAACAAATTAATTTTAAGAAATGTTTTTAGGAGGAGGAGGATTAGAATCAAACATTGGGTTGATTAAGATACATCTTCCGGACGAGTTGTGGCATCCCAATTCTGAAATTAGTGATGGAAGTGATAGCGGACATGGGGGTGGAGGTGCTGGACATGAGGGTGGAGGTGCCGGACATGGAGGAGGCTATGACTAGATACCATTCTAATACTCAATTTTAAATATTTTACTGTTAAGATTGTTGTGATTTATTTGTTGTCATTAAATTTTATTTTTTTTAAAATTGCGTTTTTTTGATAAATAAGTACCTAGTTCTCTAATTGAAAACATCTATATATACAAATTTAATAATATTTATACAAAAAATGCTCAGAACTTTTGTTTTTGAACCTAAACGTTTAAAGTTTGCTTAGAGTGATATTCTCGACCTCATGAAATGTAATGAAGCAAGATAAAACTATTCTGCATAGGCGGAGCTTGTCAGTGAATTTCTTTCAAATAACATTTAGAGCACAAAATCAACAATAATTTTTTAAAAAAAATTGTTAAAAACACTAACTTTGTTGGTGATACATTTTTGTATGCTTACCGCGACTGTTTCAATATTATTAATTTTTTAATTTGCTCAGACTGTTTATGGACCTAACGTATCCTATAAATCGTCGCTACCAACATACAAAGTAAAAGTTATTGTATGTAATATCTTGGTTTTTTAGCTATTAATATAACGGAAACATTATGTATTTTGCAATAATTGAGATGGTTTAAATTGCTAATATACAGAGTTACAGACACTGATTTTGTTTACAATAAATTATAAAATTATATCAAAGGTTTTGCCATGTGTAGCCATTCCTCATAAAAGCGGTAGAAGATTTTGGTGTCTCCGCACGTATTTTAAAATTAGCAGAAAGTGTCGAAATGAGTTGGTTCTATACGAAAAATCGTATTTTTTGTGAGTGGCGAGAGAAGGAGCTGGTTTGAGGTGCTGTAGAAACCGTTTTGCTAACAAGTTTTGCAAAATTTTTAAACGGGTATTTCTTTTTATCATTATGGCCAAAATATTCTATAATAGAAGGTTGTTCAAAATTAAAAAAAAGATCGAAATTATCCAATATAGCTTGTGACCGGCATAAAAAATCTTATGTTCTGACAAAATAACAATTTGATAAATTTTTGCACGCAGCTCCAGATAAACTTTTTTTGACGATAAAAGTGACTTTTTTGATTAAACTTGCTGCAACTTGCAGAACGAATGAATTGATGAAGATGTCTGGTGATGACGTTGAGATTTTAGAGAATAAGGCAGTAACTGTTCTTGATTTAAAATCGTAGAAATAGTATATTACGACCCTAGGCCAGAAAGTTGGATTTCCTGGCCGATTTCCTCGGCTTCGCCTCGGCACTTCTATCACATCTGCCAGGTTATCCAACTTTATGGTCGTGGGTTGTATACTATTTTTCTTGATCCTACGCCGAAAGTTAATTAAAATAATTTATATTAAAGTAGTAGCACGTTCCGAGGCGAAGCCGAGGTGGGGTAGAGGGGGCGGGCCCGCCCAACTTTTGCAAAACTGAGGCGAAGCCGAAGTTTTTGCTGGTCGGGGCGGGCATTCAAAAAAAAATATATTAATAACTAAAATGAAAAATTGATAAAATGGCATTGACAATTACAAATTTTCAAAAACTAACAAATACATGCAAACTTTATTGTATTATTTAACTTTAAATATTATAATTAAAAAAATAATCATAATTCATATAAAATGAATTCAATAGTACATTTTTTCTTATCAAACAATTAAATTGTTTTCTTCTGAGGAGGACAATGAACTTTTATTATCCTCTCGCCACTTTTTATAAGTATTATAAACCAAAAGATAACGATCACCAGATTTTTTTGGAGTAGCTTCACTTCGAACAATTATTTTAGCCTCTGTATCGAAATTTCTTATCGTTGCGCATACGAAACAGCGCACTCTAGTGAGAACGCCTCGTACCTCGAGCCGTCGACAAAAGTCCTTCTTTCTGGAGTGAACTGCGGCCCGGAAGACCGTACTTTCGGCGGGAGGAACAAGAAAAAATGTTTTTTCTGCCCTCCGGCCGGAAAGTGGCAACTTTCGGGCCGCTGCGCGGCCCGAAAATTGCAACTTTCCGGCTTCGTCGAGCAGAAAAATAGTATACGCACCTTGCCCAGTAAAAAAGAAAGCCTCAGACCACATGTTTGTCATCCTCGGCTTCGCCTCGGCCAACAATTACATGTGCTCTGAGACTTTTCTTATTTTACTGGCCTAGGTATGTAATTTACTATTTGCAATTGTCTCTGAGGGTAATGTTATTTCTGTAACTTTAATTAAAAATTATACAGCGTTACAGCTTATGTTACGCATATAAGATTCTTTGAAGTATACAGAAATTCAACCATGTAGCAGTATTTTTTTTAATTTCTAAAAAAATTTTTACAAATGTCAAACTCGACAACCCAGCTATGTACACCGGCCACTGCATTAGAAGATTTGCAGCGGTCATGCTTGTAAACGCCGGTAGAGACATATTAGAACTGCAAGAGTTGGGTGAGTGAAATCCAAGTAAGGTTGCAAAATCTAGATCTGAAGGGTGTCTATGGCAAGTGCTTCTGTTATTAAAGAATTAGTAAAAATAAATGCTGACTTATGTGGAAGAAATAGAAATCAAGATGTATAAGAAAAATGTGTTCTTGAGTTTTCATAATTGTGAAAATATTGACATTAATGTTCAAAAATAATGTTAATTTGTTACCAGTGTAAGACTCTTTTATTCTAATCTAACGTTTTGCCAAATTTTAACAATTAAATTGAATTAAATAACAGTTAACCCTTTCTCCATAATAAATTTGTCAGGATGTCTATGTTCTACGATTATTAGCCTTAATTATTCACTCAAAAACAGTGTACAGAATAGCTACAGCCAGCTACATTATCATCAACAATCTACTTCAACTCACGCTTCTATATTCATTGTTAAAGAAACGCTTGAGCAGTCAGACGGATCGATTGGGCGACACATGAAACATATTTACACATAATGTACCTGTCAACAATACCTGTAAAGTAACTCACCGGGGGCTTTTCTCTCCCTCGCAGGATTCTCTTCCTCTCGAACTGATAGTGGAAGACATCACAAGGCTCATTGGACTTGGACAACCACTCTATGGACTCGATTGACTTAATCTTCACCCCTTTTCTTTAGCATCGTGTTCTCAATGATGTCTTCACTGTTTCGGTACCTGGTTCGAGAGCAACGTGGACGGTGTCGCTAGGCCTCAATCCCATTACGCGAAATAGACTGGCCAGGAATAATGCGTAATAGAAAAAGGTATAAAATGAAGATTAATAAGTGAAGAACCTAAGAACATTACGCATTACTCTGTCATACCAGCAAAGGGAAAATCCACAACCTCTTTATACACTGATGGGAACATAACCATAGCGGTTATGTTTACTCAACTTTACTCATTATTTCTCCGAATTCAGGGAGTCAGCACTGAAATGACATTTATACCAGAAAACAACATATGATCAACAAGATCAACACGTTAACTATCTTTCTCTTTAAATAAACAATTAACAGTTTAAATATTCATAATACTGCCCGTCCGACCGCTCTAACTTTTTACCAACATTCTCACTCTCGCCCCGCTCAGTTTACCAATACTGACTGGTCTCCACCTTTTCAGGGATGCTAAGCCCATGTTCTCCCTCTTTAACTTAAGATGCTATATGGCGCTCATCAAGATCATTTACTTATACAAGCGATTTAGCGCTTTATTGGCTTAATTTATTTAAAAAAATAACTACAAATTATTATAAAATTAAAAACTCTCACACAATAATAAATAAATCTGTGTTTAGATAATTAATTGTAATTTAATCGTTATTTTTTGTGGCATGCAGGCGAACAAAGTAGAAGCACCCTGCATACGGCTCTGACGCAGTATCTTCAAGATTCTGCACAAGCAAAAAACCCTGCGGTGAATCCTCATAAAGATTAGGAAAAGTTAAGTAACAATAAAACCATATGCGTACAAAACGTTTATCCGAACTATACCAAATAAAGATTAAAGTATCTATGCTATACAATTTACACTTTTTAAAGAGCTAGGTTGCATATGCTTTAAAGCTAGAATAATATAATGTTACCTACCTACTTTATTATGATGTGTGTTTTTCGATTTTATCTGAAACACACGCAAATACTTATCCTTTTCTGGCCTTTCTAAAAAGTTTAGAATAGATTTAAACAAAACTAAATGTGAAAATTACAATCAATAAGATTTATTGTAGAGAGAGGTAATATTCTAATCTTTACTAAAATAATAGTTTTTTCAAACTACTCTAGTCTCGTTAGAAAGCAAAAAATCAAAAATCTTAATTTATTTGCGCATACTGTATTTGTGCCTTTATTAATCAAAAATTATATAGATATGAACACATTATATATTAACTATACAGGTAGGTCCTGATTTAACCATGCAAAAAAAAAGTAATACGTGACAATAAGTGAAGCTACACAAAAATGCACTAAAAAAGTTTCTAGCAAAAGTCTTTTGGTTTTAGAGATAAGTCACCCGAAATTTATATATATATATATACAAAATGTTCAAAAATGTTAAAAAAAACGAATAAAAATTTAATTTCATAGAAAAATATTAATGAAAATTTCTAATTTCCAAAAAATGTATTTAAAATAAGTACATTTTTATTCATCAAATCAGAGCGTTGTAACGTAATCAACATTGTTGCTAAATTATTTGTTATAATAGGTTTTTAATAAACAGATTAGCTATGAAATTTTTGAGAAACGTCAGTGGTATGATCTTGAGATTGTTGTTGGCTATTGTCCCATTTCTTTTCAAGCCCGACTTCTAAGAAATTGTGTATTTTTTTTTTTGTAAAAAAATAATACAAATTCTATTGAAAAGTCCATTTTAAAATGTGAATAAAGTACGTAGAGGACGTCTTCGCAGTTTTTAATAATTCTAAAAGTTCAACAAATTTAGTGTAAAGTTTAAATAATTGTTTTTTTTACTTATAAAAAAGAAATTATAAACAAATTAACTTTTTGAGACGTGAATCTAATTAAAAAAAACAACAGGCAATTTAGAATTTGATATTCTTCGAAAGGAATCAAGCAAGAACCTTACCTAGTGACTCAAATAATTGTTTTTAACATTAAAATTGAAAGTTTAAGTTTTTTAGTAGATAGATTATTTAATTTAAGTCAAAAAAATTGTAATAAAAAATATACCAAAAAAGTTGCTAATATTAATACTCGTAGATATACAAAAAAAATAAAAAACAAAAAATAAAATTTATTTTAACACCCTTTAAACCTAAGATAACTAATTGTTATTGTGCCTAAACATTTAAGATTTAGAACGGTTTATCAGTCAAAATCAAAATTAAAAAAATTGTTAAGAGGTTCTAAAGACAATACATTATTTTTAGAAAAATCTTAAATTTAGCGCATAGAGTGTAATAACTGTGATATGTCATTTAGGGGCAAACGCGTCAATTAGTTCAAACAAGATGCAAAAAGCACTTAGCTCACTTAAAATACGGCAAATTAAACAAGTCGAGTATAACAGAACACACCGTTATTAGTCAAGCAAATAAATAACTATAGACATCTGGTCACCGCGAAATTTATTGAAATTTATAAAAATAAGGCATTTGCTGTTATCAAATTTAAATCTTTTTTTTTTCAGCTACTTGGTCAAATTATTAAAAAAAAACACTAAAATTTTTCTAAACTAGCTAGAATTAAGCAAATAATAATTCAGTTTTATTCATCTCTTGATGATGACTTGGTAGAAAAGAGCTTTCGAGATCTAATAAACAAGCTTTTGAGCAAGTGGTAAAACTGTGTTAATATTTCATAGTGCTAAAAACTCTAAACCAATTAATCAATACGGTTTCTTATAGAATCTTTCTATAATGTATCTTTAATTTAGGTATTACCCGTCTGAAAGATTGAGTTGATTTTTTTATTATCTAGACTTTCAACTATATTTTAATCTTTTTTATCTAATTTTGTAATATTTATTTATATATCACGTTTGTTTATATACTTTTAATATTAATTTTTTTTTTGATTTTATTGTGTTCATTTAATCCCTAGTTTGTTGTTTTTGTTTTATAAATAAATATACATTTTTTCAATTTTATGGTGAAAACAAATAATCTTAAATTTTATTGTATAATAATTGTTTTATTTGTTCTTATTGCTTTAAAGTCGTTTCAGACAAAACATTAAAACTTTTGCTCTATATAATTGTCAAACTTTAAAAACATTTAAAAACAAAGAAAAAATTCGAATAAAAGCGGTGAAAACAAAACAAATATAGTATAAATATAACAAAATAGTTGAAGAGTAAGTGGTAAAAATTACAAAAAAAAAATTTAATATGAAAAGTAAAAATTTGAAAAAAATCGTCTTCAAGATGATTATTTATTATATATTTTATTTATTTAGTAATTGATTCAAATTGCTTAAATGATTAAATAAATAGACAATTATTTAATTATTTTGAAATACTTTTCAAATTTTTCACAAATTTTTATAATCAATTGAAGTGTCAAAAATATGTCAAAAATGCAATAACAAAAATAACTCAAAAACTCATCTGTAATGGGAATGACACTTCAAATTTAACAAAAAAAATATGCATCTGGTGCTTCAATAGGTATGTTTTTGTTGTATAAAAAGATTTTATCTTATAAACGTACCTTCAACAAAAAACCAATGCATCTGGTGCTTCAATAAGAATATTTTTGTTGTATAAAAAAATTTTAGCTTATAAACGTACCTGAAGAGTAGACAGTTTGATTAATTTTACGCCCGGCGATGGAAATTTAAGCGACTCTAAATATAATGTTTTCAAATATGTCATTTGAACGTTAATTTGACGTTTACATGTTTTGACAGAAGTCAAAAAGATATTTTTATTGCAGCAAATCTGTTATCTGGAGTATACATTAACAATGTTTCCTCTTTTGCATGTCACAAATAACATAGTTTTAAGAATAATACTAACAAACTTGTTTAGCTTTTTGTCTGTACTTACGAAGTGTAACTTCTAATTTAGTTTATTTTGTCGACTTTATTATTCATTTTGTTCTTGTGTATATATATTTTAAATTACGTAAGTTTTATAAAATTTATGATAAGCAATAAGTTTAGACAAAGTTGTACAAAAAGCAGCTCTGCTCTATTATCAGAAAAAACACTAAAATTTTCTGCTACGTATAATTGTAAAACTTTGAAAATATTTAAAAGCAAAGAAAAAATTTGAAAAAAGGCGATGAAACTAAAGAAAATTAATAAAAGAATTAAAAGAATTTTATAGCAGGTTGCAGACATAAAAAACAAAGACGAAGAGTTTTAGAGACACAGCACAAATATGTGATATAAACATACAGATACTAAAATATAAATATAACAAAATAGTTAAAGAGTAAAGGCTAAAAATTAGAAAAAAAAACAATGAAATTAAATATAAAAAGTAAAAATGTGGAAATCATCCACTTCAATATAATCAATTATTATTTTATTTATTTATTAATTGATTCAAATTGCTTCAATAATTAAATAAATAGACTATTATTTAATTATTTTGAAAAGTTTTTTCAATTTCTTACACTATTTTTTAATCAATTGAAGTGTCAAAAATATGGCAAAAAATGTAATAATAAAAATAACTCAAAAACAACTGGTCAGATTTTGATAAAATTCAAATGGGACTAAATAGAAAGCACCAGCTTTAAATTTTCAAATTTTGTTCACCCAGAAAAGTTATGAGGTAACATACAAAAAAATAAAAATACAGTCGACTTGAAAAGCTGCTCTTTTTTTTGAAGTCGGTTAATAAAAGATTTCAATGCAAGAACAAAAAATTTGGAATTACATGAATTACATATACCTATATAATATGGTCAAGACAAATTTATTCAAATTAAAGATTTGTCGCCTCGAGTACACTAGAATTTTTGGAAACTTGTACGACTGTACGTAGCATATAAAAGACAAAACTTTCTTATTTATTACACTGAAAAGCTTTTTCAACATTGAGAAAGGCATGTATCAGAATAACTAACTTTCTTGGATCTTATTTTAGCAATGAAAGAATATTATTTCATTTAACTACTGAGAAATTAACTAAATACAAAAAAACAAACAATAACTTAAGAAGGTATAATTTCATTTCAAAGGCGTTTATCAATTTATAAAATTACAAAGCAGTATTGCTTGTGCAACGTTCAAAATACGGTTTTTTTCACAATGGTTATGGTTACAGCCTTGTTCTCTCTCACATATGAGAAATTTCAAATTTTAATAGAGTGTAGACATTGTCGTTATAAAATGTAGTTCCCATCTTTTCTCTTTTTCTGGCACAAGAAATGTTTGTCTTCAAAAATTAAGTAAATTTGTTGCTCAATCATTGCAAATATTTAGCAATTATGTACTAGTTTTGGCACCTCTCTTCATTGGCGAAGCAAGAACACAATAATTAACGAATTCCTTATAACATAAAGTTTTTTTTTATAAATTAGGGCTATAAAAAATCCAATTTTTTCTACAAATATTTATTTACATTAAATTAGTGAAAAAATTATGTACACTCAAAATTTGTAAACAATTTTGTGGATATCACGAAAGTTGGATTATGAGAAGTCACAAGCAGTTTGGTTGATTTTTACCACCATCCACTGCTGCCACCGCCGCTGCTCCATCCGCTACTACCGCTGTTCCAGCCACCTCCACCGCCTCCAGACTTCCATCCGCTGCCTCCTCCAAAACCGCCGCCATATCCACCTCCTAATCCACCGCCTCCAGATTGCCATCCGCTGCCTCCTCCATATCCGCCGCCGCCGCCGCCGCTTGGGACAATGATTTTAATAATTTTAACTGTGCTTCCTCCCCCGAAACCACTTCCGCCACCTCCGCCGTAGCCTCCTCCGAGACCGCTGGATTTCCAGCCTGAGGAGCCACCGCCGTATCCTCCACTGCCACTTCCAAGCCAGCCTCCACCTCCGCCTCCGGATTTCCAGCCGCTGCTGCCACCGCCGCTGCCAATCCAGCCGCTGCTACCGCCGCCGCTTCCAATCCATCCACTTCCGCCGCCAGATTTCCAGCCGCCGCCTCCTCCATAACCGCCGCCGAAACCGCCACCTCCACCGCTTAGATAACCGGCTGAAACAAGATCAATTAATAATTGAATGCCGGAAAGTGAACGAATTTAATGTCAAATGTCGAGCAATATCTAATAATGATAGTGAACGGTGTGCATCAATTTATACTTTCTCTTTGACATTTTTACAAATAATCTAATTTATGATTTAGATTTTTAATTACTTACCGCTAGCATAATTGGCGGCTACAGCAACAGCTAATAAACAGACGAACACCTAGAAGAATATAATAATTTTATAATTTTTATAATTATTAATTAATTAATTACTTACCTTCATGTTTATCCAAAAAAAGGTGACTGACTTCAAACCCTAATCTGCGAGTTTATATACAAAAACTTTAAGCCTTGGACCCCCCTTTCTAATCCCTCTAGATCCATCCTAATCGTTCTTCAGCCCCTCTTTTCGCATTTTACAACATACCCATCAACAATACCCAGTAATTGTACTCTTTTCATTCATTAAGTGAAAAAAAAATCTCACCTCTATTCTTTGACCATGTAATCGGTGCACAGACAATTTCCTAAAGTAATTTCATTACTTTTCGAGGATGAGTAAATCAGTAGATCAGTAAGCATTGGTGAAGAAACATAAAATGATATCATCGCAATTACTATTCGTGGAGTGCTTGAATTTTGATAATAAAATTTGAAAATTTAATTTATTTTAGAGACGTTACTTGAAAATTGATGCGGAATAAGTGTTCTCTCTATGTGATGTAAGATCTGTGGCAGGATAATTATTAGCCTAATTATTAGTACTGATCTTTGGGTGTATCACACCGGTGAAAGGTGCCGGATTATCAAATAAATTTAATTTATTTTACCGCAATTACAGCTATCAAAAAGTAACATAATAATGTGCTGATGTTTTGTTTGCAAAATTTCAATTAGATTCACAAGCGATTATCTACGGTACGATCTTGACCTACACTTGTAATTCGTTTTTGAGTCATTTTGTATTTAAATTAACGACAAATTAATTATTCATAAAAATATACAAAAAAATACTTTTATAGAAGTAGATGTCAAAAATGAGAACTGTAAAAATACAGCAAATACAAAATCGTAATGATAACAATAATCGGATTCTCAGACGTAAATCGTAAAATTACGAAAAACTAAATTTTCTAATAAGACTTTTTTGTTTTTATTTGAGCTAGTTACTGCGAGCCATAAAAAAAGTCATTGTGTTTGAGAATTTTATATTTTATCTTTGTATTTAATCGCCTATTTTTCGGTAATTTATTAAAAAATTCAACAAACTTAAAAAAAATTTTTGAAAAATTTGGATCAACTTAAAATTTGACTTTGATTTTAGGTCCGAAAAAACTATAAACACCACATAAAATTTTTTTTTTATATTTAAGAGACCGATTGAACAATATTTATTAAAATCTGTGGTTTTAATTTTCCATTGGTAATAAAGCCATTTGAAATAAATATGTTCAATATTTTTATATCAAAATAACTATCCAAAATAGTAGAAAATAATTTAGAACTGCACGTTTCCACTTTCTTTTATATTCATAAATACTTTTTTGCTCTATATAGGTCAAATATAGTCTTTCGTCATGTTTTTTTATTGTACTGGCTTTAATAACGTTGCTTGAAGCTCATAACGTCATGATGAAAACGTTCTTCCTGCTCTTCTGAATAGGTTCTCATGGTGTTTTAAAAATTATATAAATGAGCTTGCAGCATATGTATTTTTAATAACACTCTGCACCCCATAATTTAAAAATATTTTAGCATAATCTCATCTAACTTTTTCGCGTCTTGATGCTAAACAGTACAGTCAAAATATGCTTTGTATGGCGTCACAAAAAATTTAAGAGGTCTTTAGATCGTATTTTGCGTCTCAAACTTAAATAAGTTGACCACATATATAACAAAGTGTCAAATTTACAGTTTTGAAAGAACTTTTTAAGTTTTTCTACATTTTACAAAACTCCTGATCTTTGTTTATCACTCGAGTGCTATTTAGAGGCATTATGTTAAAATAAAAATTCTACTCTAATTGCACTGTGTTTTTGAATAAATTATATATAATTAAATAAAATTTAGAAATGAGTTTGTAACGGATGGGATACCAAATGAGGTATAAATGTATAAGAGTTAAAGAAAGACTGAGAAAAGTACTGAATGAAGTGCGGAAGGAAAAAGAGTTTTCTCGGAAATGAACTTAGAGCATAACAGTACCAATACACACAAAAAGGGAACAAAATAATGAAGAAAATTACCGGGGAATAACTCTTCTAAACACAATGTAGAAGGTGTATGCAATGTGTGTCGGAGAAAAGTGACGAGGGCCATTAGAATATATTGTGTATATATTATGTATATATTCTAAATGCGCTAATTGAAAGTGAGTTAGAAAAAGAAGGAAGAAGAGTATGTGGAGTGTTTGGTAGATAGAAATAAGTTATAGATGTGCATAGAAAAAAAAATGATAAAAGCAGTAATAAAGAAAAAGATCTAAAAGGAAACAATAAACAAGGTAAAAGTTAATAAAAGAGAAAGTGGAAAGCTGTACACAAAGAAGGGACTGAGAGAAGGGTGCTCTCTGAGCCTACTACTGTTCACAATTTATATGAGTGATATAGAAGATGTGTTAGCAAAAGAGCAAAAAGAAGAAGTGGTAGTAGAAAGAAAGAAAATTTTAATGTTAGCGTAAGCGAATGTTATAGTGAAGACGACGAGGAAAGAAAGAGAAATGAGCGAAATGATAAGAATATATGATAAAAAGGGATATGATAAAAAAAGATATCAAGGGGCAAAACAAAAAGTAATGTAAAAATAGAGAAGAAAAGAAAGAGCAGGTGAAACAATGAAAGTACTTAGGGTACATGTTTGAAGAAAGTAATCGAAGTAAGCCGCAGGTGAAAGAATTAGTAAAAAGGGGAAACCAAATGTGTGCGAAAGTGTGAGAATAGCAGAGAGATAATTTAGAAGAGAGTATGAAATAGGGATAACAATGTTTGATAGTCTGGTAAAACGTGTAATATTGTATGAAGCAAAAATTTGGAAATAGAAAGAGAGGATAAGGATAGACTCTGCAAGAAAAATATATGAGATGGTTGCTGTTAAGTAGGGAGACTCCAGGTTATATAGTGAGAAAAAAAAAAAGAAAAAAAGTAAACATAGACACAGAAAAAAAGCGGTAAAGTTTAAAAATAAATTAAGAGATAGAGGAGGTTGTAAGATACTGCAAGAGTGCTAAAAAGTGATAGACAGAAAAGTAAACAAGAGAAAAAAAAAAAGAATTCAATGTTAAAGAGATTGAGAGAAAAAAAGAAGCGAGGCAATGAGAGACAGAGATAGAGACATAGAAATACAAGAAAGAAAGGAAAAAATTAGAAGGACAGATATAACGGAAAATATGAGAGACTGGTTATAGAAAAACTACATAGATATCTAAAAAAAGAAAATGAGAAAAAGAGAAAAATGATTGCAGGATTCATATGAGAAAGAAAACAGATTTTTGATATATAAAAATAAAAGAAAATGCAGAATGTGTGAAAGAGAGAAGAGAAAGAAAAATATTAAACCTGGTAAATGAGGTAGAATGAAAGAAGAAGAAAAAAAATGCAAGGAACAGAGAAGAAAAATTGGGAAAAAACAAGACAGATTAAATTTAGAAACTTTTTAATTTTTTTTTTATATATTATGTATCAATACCTAAAACACTGTACAGTAGAGAAATAAAGATTATTATTATTAATTTAAAAATGAGTATTATTACTACAACTATCACAAAAGTATTTTTTGATTGTTTTTGTGCATAATTAACGAAAAATTATACAAAAAACGCAAATTTTCTTGTATTGACGTAATTATTTTAAAAAATGCGAGAATTTTTTTTTCCTGAAATAAACTATACATAATCTTTGTTTGTGCCCAGCCTAAATTTATCAGACAAGAATTTAAATACCAATTTATATATTGTAAACTTTAACACTTTCTATAGGTAGAATTAGTCGTCATAATCCTTAAAGTAATCAGATCAAAAGTAAAAACTTTTCTTTAAAACTTGCGTCTGCTAACACCTAGCGGTTTCTTTTTTTTATCATTATATTTATCACCTTCTGTGTTCGAACCACGGCAGTTTGGCTGAATTCAAAAATTAATACGATTTTTGACAAATAATGATAATGATACTATTATTTTTTATTTAATACAAACATTTTTATAAAATTAGTTTTTAACTTTTAATTAGCTTAAAAATTTAATTAATAGCAAAAACTACACATTCTTAAACAAACCACAAAAATAAATAAGTTTTTAAAAAAAAATTAATTAAGCCAGACTGATATTTGTCTACGCTTGTGCGATTATTCTATTTAAATTGTCAGATTTATGATTGAAGAACATTCTAACAATATGACTTACAAATAAAATTTAAAATATCTCTCTGTATGGTTAGTATTGTTAGTCGAAACTCTTTGTAAATGTAAAGTAGAAGGGTGTCTGCTGTGTTTGACACGGTTTACATTATATTTAGACCATTTCAAAAAAAGAATTTTTTAGAAAAAAACAAAAGAAAGTGCTACTTAAAAAATAAATTATAAATGCTAGCGTATGTTTATAAAATCATGAAAAAAACACAAAATGACATAAGTTGGAAGTAAACATGAATAACAAAAAATAGTAATATTTAGTAAAAAAGATTAAAAAAAAAATAGAATACAGAAGAATACAAGATTAAAGCACAGATAAAAAAATTGATATAAATTTGGGTAAACGCGATCAATATTGACTGCGTGCTGTTGCACTGCACCACTTGATCAAAATTAGCAGCCAAAAATTGAACGAGTTAGTAAAAAAGTTGATTTGAATGATGTGGTCGATATAAGAAATACAATTGGGCGGTTGTAAAGACGGAAAATACACTTTTTTTGTTTTGTGGCATATTGACTACCAATCAGTTGCAAAAAAATTGGATATATCCGAGTATATGATTATTATAGTCGCAAATATTTAACCTAGCATTAATCTTTTATTATTTTAAAAATCTGTTATTTAGACCGTTTTCCACTAATATTGTAAATTTCCGGTACAACTCTTAATTAAATGCAAAAATAATCAAACATGCTAAACGTGTAAACGCTTACAATGGTAAAATATACCAGAAACATGAGGATTACATTAGTCTATTTCCGATCAGCATCATTACTTTTAGCATGTTGTTTCATTGCACTAATTTAGGCAAATTAAAAAAACAAAAAAAAATATTATGCAACTTAATTTAGCGCAAGTAGATTCTAAATGATTTTATTTATCACTTTCTGTTTTGTTGCAAACTTAAAAATTCTAAAAATTTGAATTAAATTATTTTTGTTTATTTTATTTTAATCAAAACAAAAGCTTTTTAAAATATGTCTAATATTTGATATCTGATTAAAAAACACTTTCATTTTAAAATATATTATGATAATTATTGCATTTTTAAGGATTCTACGAAAGAATGCTCCATTCTCAGCTGCTTTTATTAGTGAAATTGAGAATTGCGAAAAATAATCTATTGTTGTTTTTAAAAATAATACCTAATTAGTAGCTCATAACAACAATAACTTTTGTCGTGTTTTTTAAAAATCTTTTGTTAATATTACTTCTAACAGCCAATTGTCACTGAATAAACAATCAAACTATAAAAACGTATTATAAGGGTACATCTGATAATTTATTAAGCTTTGTAGACGACTATTTAGTGCAGGAAATAGAGGATTTTGTTTTGCATATTGCTAGGTAATTTGTTTTTTCCCAGATAGATGCAGTATAACGTAATGAACTTAAAAACACAAAATACTTAAAAATAACACGAGTGGATATGCCGCAATTTTGCAAGAAGCCATTTAAGCCTGTATCTCCGTAGGCGCGCTTTTAAAATCTATAATTATAAAAAATGTTAAAATGTTAAAATTATAGATAATTAAATTTTCTATTTTTTCTGTTTCATTTTTTTTTTGTATCACTTACTGTTCACGATTTATACTGAGTATTACAGATTGTTTATTGACTTTTTTATTGATATCTTTACTAATAATTGATGGAAATAAATAATAAATTGCTGATAAACCAACTTTTAAATCGATAAATTTTATACAACTTTTAATTTAAAAATTTTTTTCTTCAAAATTATAACGTCTTAATTTTAAATATCCTGTGCTTGGACGGTTGGCGCGAGCTGAGCTTGAACACGTAAATACAAAAAAATTTAAAAAATAAATAATAAAACAGTAAGAGAAGATAAACTAGCCAACAAAATTAATTTATACAGCACAGAAAAAGTGACTTAAACATTAAAAAAAGTCATGACAGAAAAGAAGAGTGCCAAATCAATAAAGGATAAGTCTGTTATCTTTATAAATACAAAAAAATAAAATTAAACAATAAACTATAGGAAAATAAGCTAATTAAGCAAAACATGCAAAAAAATAAATTAAAAGAAAAACTAGATTGACTAGAAGCATTATCAGATAGGCAAGCTCAGAAAATAATATAGATCAAAAAAATATTTCAATTAGTAATCGCTGTTTTTTGCATGTAATAATGTTAATTATTTATTATTTATTATGTCAAAAAAATACTATATCTCATATTTTTTAAATATTTATTGAATTTTTATCATTACACTATGCATACTTCGTTCTCATGAACCTTGTACTCGGTAGCACAACATTGAAAGCGTTATTATTTCAAAAATATTGATTTTATAAAACAAGTTTAAACTAAAAGTTGTAAAAAATTTATAAATTTAAAAGTTAGATTTTTAGCAAATTATTATTTAAACAATTATTAGCAGAGATATCGGTAAAAAAGTCAATAAACAAACAACAATTGAAAAAACCAAGAAATTTTATTATCTATAATACAGGTTTAATTATAAACCTCAAGTGCACGGTCACACAAGTACAAGCCCAAACGATTGTTTGCAAAATGGCGGCACTTTTACCCGCCTTATAAGTATTTTGTGTTTTTAAGTTCATTACGTCATACTGCACCTATCTGTAAAAAAATAGCTTACCTAGAATTAGGCATTATAGACAAGAGTAACTCGGTCTTCTATTACCTGTACTAATTTATAAGTTAACATATAAACAATAAAGAAAATACCAACAAAAACGTTTTCAAAACATTCTACTTATCTAAACAATTTTTTGAAACAGATGCGCAGCGTTGTCTCTTATTATTATCCGAGATTGGTAGCCTTTAAACGGTTGTAGTGCTTATAACTTCTAATAAACAAAAAAAAATTTTTTAATCGGTTAGAAATGTAAATAATATGTACCTCATTTTAAGTACGACATGAAAATGTTTTAGGTGCAAAAGAAAATTATGTGATTTGGTTCAATTTCATATACACTGTGTCTTACAATACATTTGTTTCTGTAACACTGTGTATTATTTTGAAAATTGCAAAACTCTATGAAAAAACTAATCTTAATTTAGTATTTGATATAACTATCACAACAACACAAAATTTTGTCATACTTCTCAAACTGGTACTCTTTATATACTCACGTGAAACACGGTGTATATAAAAAAAACTTGACTTAAAATTTTGATCTATAAATTTCTAATATAAAAATTATAGATTTTTACTAAAAAAACATGTGTAAACATATCGCGACCTGAAAATCAAAGGTCGCGATATGTTTAGTTTAAGTCCTTAGTACATTTACAAAAAATTAGACTAGGTCCTGTCTGAACACGTACCTATCTGTACGTGTTCTATCTGGTTTCAAATAGACTATACGATCCCGTTGTAAAAACTAAGGTTTTTCAAAAAAAATTGCAAAATTAACTCATCTGAAGCTTGAAATTGCTCTCCTGAACCAAATTTCTAAAATGTGTTTGAAATTTTCTGGTTTTCAGGTTGCGATATAAAGGCTTTACTTTGCAATAAAGCCATTATATCGCCATAATGTATAAATCTAAAATTATTATCCTCATTTTAAGTGCACTAGATTAATGAAACAGCAAGCTAAAATTAATAACTACTAATAACTATGTTTCTGAAATATCAAATATACATAATTCACATAATTGAATTACATGCAATTCCGACAAAGTAAGTCTGTACCTACATTACAAAATGTGAATAAATTATAAAATATAGATAAGAAGAATAATAAGTGCTTTATTTCACAAAGAGGATTTAACAATATGAATAAATCTGGTAGACAGGGTTATCTAACAGAAATACTACTTTTACTACTTTTACTATTACAACAATGCTTGACAATTTACTAAATTAACAAAAATTTGCAAAATGTAAAAATTAAGTGAATTTATATATTAACTTCTGTATGCTATTTTTATTTGAAACAGATTAACCAAATAATAATTTTTTTTTGACATAGGGTACAGCCTGGTATATTATGTTCATAGTAGGTAATATAAAAGCCTACTTTTCTCCTCTATGATATCTGTATTGTATATTTCTCTGTTTTCTATCTCATAATTCTGATTTATCCAAAAGATGCCTGACCCTAGGACCCTACCACTTGTAAGCATGAGTCATAAATAAACATTTTTTTTAGACCCTTGCTGCCTCAAGAGTGAAGACCGTCTTGTGAATAAAATATGTTTCTAAATTTTTTTTTTGCGAGTTATTTTAAGTTGAACGTTTCTCGCTCATAATTCTCATAACATCTAAATTTTCTTTAAGAGATGTCTCTATCTTCAGTCTATTCTTTCTAAATTCTAAGACTCGTTAAGTAAAAAAAACATCGTTCAAAACATCTGAAGTTTTTTCAAGAGGGTTTTTATTTTTAGTTTTTTTTTTGCAAAACGTCTTACACTACAATAGTATGGTTTATAAATTACATTATATGTTAATCTTCTCTAGAAGTGTCTCTATCTGTAGCTGTTATTTATATAACACTTTAAATTAGAAGATTTTTGTTCTCACATAGCATCAATGTTTTAGATTTAGATTTAAAATAGTAAAAAAATGTTGTATACACTGCGACCTATTGGTTTACTGTGCTTTTTTTTCTTGCATTGTTTGAAGTCTATAGTTTCTCGTTCAATTCTATAATAGAGCTGTAATAATTTTCAGTAACTAGTATGGCTTAAGAAATGTTATGTCTTTATCCTGTATAAACCTTTGCGCCAAGAACTTTAATACGTTGGTTTTCAATAAGACGTTGTTCTCTTGCTCATCTTCTACTCCAAATCTTACAAATTTTCTCTCCAGGCGACAATAACTGATAATAAAGCCCGTGAAGATAAAAATACGTTTATTTTATTAAAATTCAAATAAACTTTATATCTTGCATAATAAAATTTTTTTTAAATGTTTCAAATCTTTGATTTATCAGGTTTTTTAATCATTTCAAATTTGTTTCTATAGATGTGGTTTTCTAAGCTGCAAAATGGTTCTGGCCATACATAAAGAAGCATATCTTTTTTTAAACTGCCAGTTTTTTTGTTCTCTTCTATTTTTGACTGTTTGTTACAGTTTAAAGATGTAGAGACGGTCAAATAAATAGTAGCTTGCTAAAAAACGTTTTTTTTGAAAATATAATTAAAAGATCTGCAAATTTCAGGTTGACATGTTGAAATGCAGGAAATAATAATTATTTTTCACGTCATTTGTCAAAAAAGATAGCTTTCGACTGTTTAGCGAATTTTAAATTTGACCTTATATAGAGATATTAAAACAAGCCGACTGTATATTTTGTAATAGATTTTATAGTATATTACACTACAAGGGACAAAAGTTGAATTTTCGGCCCTGCGCGCCATAATGCCCGAGGTGAAGCCGAAGGCATCATGGCGCGCAGGACCGAGATTTCAACTTCTGTCCCGCGTCGTGTATACGATTTTTCTTCATACCTCGGTCGAAAGTACGTACTTTTATTTTTAATTTTATTTTTTTAACTTTAAATGCTGATAGTTTTTGATGCCTGCCGCGACATTTGCGGCACGAGCGAAGCGAGTGTTGCTGGTCAAATAACATAGTTACGAGTATAAATAAACACGATGAATTCTTTCTTCCCGCTATTATAGGGAAGAAAGAATTTCATCTTACAGGGACTAAAAGTTAAACTTTCGTCTCTGTTATTAGGGACGAAAGTACGTACTTTCGACCGAGGTATGAAGAAAAATAATTTATAGCACAATAGTAGATCACATAAAACAAACAATATTTTTTGTCAATTTAAAAAAAAATGAGTATAAGTATTAAGTATTTTGAGATTAAGTGAGGCTTAATTTTGAGGTTTAACGTTTATGGTTTAAAGCTTGTGTTTTATCGTTTATTGTTTATCATTTATTGTTTATCACTCATCTTTCATGTTGAATATCGTATTTAACACATTTTTGGTAATTTTCTGGTTATCTTCTTCTGGCAGTCTTTTTTGAGGCAGTATGAATACTTGTGAAAAGATAAATATAATTGTCGTTTCCATTTCCATTAATTGTTTTTCTCCATTTTATCCAATTGTGACAAATTACTTTTGGAGACTTTTTCTATTGTAGATACGATTAAATGTATATGATTAACGCTATTTTGTTGCCGATAAAGACGTATTATATTATCAATCTAAGAATTGATAATATAATTAGTTTATTGTTTATTTAACCTAAATAAATTTTGATGATGTTATGATCTTTTTTTATTAATTTTTATTATTGTATATATTATGATTAAACATTTAAATTTGTACTTTATTAAATTTTAGTCACAAAGTAGGCTTACGTTGTTTTATCTGCAAAAATAGAACAAGAATTCTTTAATTTTTGAAAAAACACTTGTTATATAGATAGATGAAACTTTCAAATGTTTTTACATTTCAGTTATTATATTCTAGTGTGCATCTATATAATTAATTTTGAAAATACTCAATGAATTTAAATCAAGTTGCCACAATAATGCAGTTTTAAAAGCAGGTGCTGCATGCTTTTCCTTTCTACTTCCTCCGATTATCTAAAATGTAATTTATAGAAAGTAATAGGTTGAAGCTGTAGATCTAGAAAAAATAATTATGTAATAAAAAGATTGTTTTGATACTCTATTCTTACTTATATTTGTCATTAAAAATTTCAATAAAAAATATATAATATTAATAAAATGTTTTATTATAAATTATTAGCTATTAATAGGTATTTTAAACTTTTGCACTTAGAAATTTATATTGGCCAAATTTATTCAAAAAACGCTGTCAAATTTCTTCACGCTGATGATTTTTTGTAAATTACAATTTATACTTAAAGTTACTACAATAATATTTTATGTTTACACTCTTTTTTTCTGCATTTTAATTAGGATAGCAATTTCAATCAATTATTTATCACTGATTATCAAAAAATAATAATTTTTATTTACATATTCTTAAATTGTTATTATTTATACAGAATGTTTGCAAACTCTATTAAAAGTCAAAATAATAGAAATCAGAAATAAAAGCTGTCGCAGCAGATAAATCCAAACTGATTATCCTCAAAACCTTTCATATAAAAAAATCTATAAAATTTGTTAAAATCAATAACTCAAAAAATTTTTTTGTTTCTTGTACTGAAAGAAGCCAAAAAAAATTGTAAATAAATTACATTTATTTTTCTAATTTTGACAATTTGTACCTTAGAGCTTTGGCAGTAGCTAGGTTTATTAAATTGATCGTGCTATTGTCACTTGTTAGTGAGACTTATCAACAATTTTATGTTTGAATAAATTTACTATGACGCCTTATATGACCTAGAAGCTTATTACTTTTGTAAAATGCAACACGTAGTGACATCTATCTATCAGAATTTTTTACATTAAGATTGAAAAGCTATGCTTCTTACATGTTAATGTTAAAAATCACTAATAATTATATTAATTACTTTTTATTAAATTGGCAACTATTATTAGCGACTTTTAACATCAAATTTAAAGCATGTTTTTTTGACAAGTTTTTGATAGATAGATAGATAATACATAATACAGATATATTATTCTTTATTGTTCCACTGCACAGTGTTTTTAAAAAATAATATAAAAAAGCTTCAATTTAATCTGTCTTATATTTTTTGGTTTAATTTTTTTTGTTTTATTTTTCTTCTCTCATTCTACTTCATGCTTTTAGTTTAATATATATTTTTTTCTATCATTTTATCCATTCTATTCTGATTATGTCTTCTCTCACTAGCATACTTTCTTTTACCTCCACTCATTTCTTTATCATGATCTGTAATTTTTCTATTTCTCTCTTTTACACATTCTGCATTTTTTTTCATTTTTCTGTATTCAAAATTGGTTTTTTCTTTTTCTATTTCCATATATGACTCTTGCAATAATTTTTCCTCTCTCTCTCGTTTTCGTTTTTTAGATAGCTTGATAGTTCTTCTGTAATTAGTTTCTCATACTTTCTATTATAATTGCTCTCTCTCTAATTTCTCTCCTCTATCTTTTTTTTCTATGTATCTATTTTGGTCTTTCATTTCTTTATTCACCCATTTTGTCTCGCTTCTCTTTTTTATCAAACTTTCTTACATTAAACTTTTTTTTTTCATAGTATTCTGTTTAGTTTCTTCTTATTCCCTTTTCTGCTCTTTGGTTTATTATTTTTCAGCACTCATACTTTAGTATCTCACACCTTTGTCTGTCTTTCATTTTATTTTCAAACTTTACCGCTTTCTTTCTTCTCGTTATTCTTAATTTTTTTCTTTTTCTTCTCTCTCTCACTATATAAATCCTAGAGATATTTTCTATTATGTTATATTTTATATATTTTTATATTATTTAATAAAACACTGTACAGGTATATTAACATTTAAATTTTTTTTGTTGAAAAAAAAGTGGCACTTTTATAAGATAAATTAAGAATGAATATTACATTTTGAAGAAAGATGTTGAAGTAAAAACGTTTATTAACAATAGCTTCTAATCGAAAACACAATAAGCTTTTTTGAATTGCAATTAATATCAAGTGGCTTTTTCCAAGCCTAGAATGTAACAAAATAATTGCTGTCACTTAAAAACATTATTATATGGAAGTTATCGATGTGAATGTAAGATAAGCCATTGGTTAAGTCATGAAAAAAAATTACACAATTAGCATTAAGTGCTTATTCAATTGTTCAATTATTAAAGAATAGATTAGACAAATAAGTAAATAGTAAGGATATGGCAACAAGTCTAAATAAGTCGTGGCCAAATCTTCTATATCTTATAATACCATGTACATCATAGTTATTATTGAATACATAATAAAGACATTAAAATCAATTACACCATGTGTTTATTTTAATAGCCAGTTATTTGTACTTTAAACTGAAGCTTTGTACTCTTAACTTTACTGAGTACAACATCGCAACCCATCACTGAACTTGCTATTGACTTCTTTTGTTGTTGATTATATATATTAAAATCAAAATAACATAACAAATAGACTCTTGCATTTGTGGCACGCAAATTGAATATGAGAATTCACCAAAAATGTCGGGTTAAAAGACGCACAATTTTAATTTTTTTACAGATTTAAACAACCAGCTTATCTACACTTCCGTTTGACCAGGGAAGAAAACGGGAGAGGCAAATGTAGTTGGGATACGAACTTTTTTGTATTCCTCAAATGGTGTAATACTTTACAAATTCCATTTCGAACTTCCACAAAGACCGAAAAAAATTAAAAATTACGGTTTCAAAAAACTACGCCAACAAAGACTAAAAATCAAAAAACAAAAGGACGACCATTTGCAGCTGATAAAAGCAGTATTACTTCAAGACTGTGGGCATTATTACAACAATTTGACATATTTTTGAAACTTTTTGTGTAATATAGGTAGTTTAAGATTTGTTTAGCTAAGTTGTTTGTTATTTGTTATTATTTAAAAAAAAATAAATGTTTATATGTTTAAATAAAGTAAGATTACCAATACCACGTAAGTTACAATTTTTTTAATACAATACCTTGTATATTTCGTAAAACATTTAAGCCTATTCATCTTTTAACCCTTAATTTTAATTTTTTTAAAATTTTGGATTTTTGGATTTTAGATGATTGGATATAGATAATTTTATAATCAAATTTTCAATATTGATAACATATTATCGTTTAATATGCGTTCTGTAAAATTGAGGATTTTGTACGTGGTATTGGTTTGAGCATCAATACTTGTCTCTACAGTATATGTTTTATGAAATAAAGTGATTATTATTATTTAACTCAAAATTTTGTATTATTTAAATTTGAAAATTAAAACTTGTAGCTCTGACAATACCAAAATTGCTATATCACCTATTAGTTTATTTAAAAAAGCTGTTTAAATTGTATTATTTTGTTTTTGTCATAATATAATAATCGTCTTTATACGATTTTTATACCAAAAAAATATCCTTAAACCAAATGAGAACATAAATTCGCTTTTATAGCACAGATCTGTCAAAAATTTGTCAAACAATAGTTGGTTTAATTATTTAAGCAATGGTATCAAACGTATACTAAAGAAAATCATACAATATTATAATTATTGTAATACTAGCTGGCCCGGCGAACTTTGTTCCGCCTAAACATAGATATTATTTTTAAAATAAGCAAACCAAAATCTTTGAAAATTATATATTAATACATGTCATTTTTGGTCTCTATTCCTCCCCTTTTCATCCCTTTGTTAATAAAAAGTAGCTGTTTATAATTATTTAGTTTTATTAATTTTTTCTAATTAATAATTAAAAATTATTAAATATTATTAAATATTTAATAATTAAATATTAAAATAATTATTAATATTTTATTAAAAATTTTATTAATATCTTTAAATATTTATTAATATTAATAAACTCGCTGCTCGATTCAAATCAGCACTTGATAAATATCTTGTTCTGCGTCGCAAGTTATCTATTTGTTGACCTCTGTTGTTCGCTCGACGATTCTGCATTGCCAACCGAGCTGTTTCACGGGCTGCTTCACTTTGCTCTCGTGATTCAGAAGCACGAAGTCGAGCCATACTATCGCGGCGCTGTTCACGTGCAATTTCTTGTTCTTCTTCAGTCCTTTCATTTGCAGTATTTCGTATTCTTCTTGCATCACGGCTTTGTCGGGAAAGATTCGATCGTCTTGGTCGCGGCATTATTAATTAAACTTCACTTCACCTAAAAACTAAAATTTTCAACCATACCGAGTTTTATAGTTCACTTCACTTTTTACGAATGGGCAACGGCACTATCATTACATTATAATTGTTAATTATTTATTTAATAGAAATAGTTTTATTATTGATTTCTTACAAATATCAAATTGTCATCCATACGTCATTACATATCTGTCATTATACGTCAACTACATAGCTGTCATTTGCGTTTTGTTATTCCACGTTTTATAGTGACTGACGTTTCATGTCAAGTCACACGGGAATGCTGTCGAACGGGATGAAAAGTATTCTATGTCCTTTCCTGGCTCTAAACTATAATTGATATAAAAATCCGAGTTTGGGAAAATTTCTTTAGCCACGTCAAATAAATTTTAATGTAAACGCTTCTTCGTGGTTGCGTCGAATTTCTCGGTAATTTGTCGAGCCTCACCGAACGTTTCCGACATCGCATTTCACATTTGATTTTCACCCCTCTTTTAGAGGGTGGTTTCTGGAATAAAAAGTATCCTATGTCCGTCTCCTGGCTCTAAGCTACCACCTCACCAATTTTCAACCATATCGGTAAAGCCGTTCTTGAGTTATAAGTGGAGTAACTAACAGACTTTCTTTTATATATATAGATTAAACTTTTTAGCTTTATCGCCCACGGAATTATTTTTCATATATTCAGTAATCATAAGAAATCTGAAGAAATCAACGTTATCCCTAATTTTCAACACCATCTTGAGCTTACAGTAGACACACCAAAGAGGCAACAAAAGTTTGTAAACTGTTGACTACAAAAAACGAAGCACAATAATATACTAAATGTTAGGTATTTAACCATAATTTTTCATCACTTGAGATAAATACGCCATTACGAGTTTTTTATTGCAAATGTTGCTCACACGTTTCGCGCGCCGCTTCTTTGCAAAATTTGTCATATTCTTTTACATACAAATATATTGATTTATAAAAAACTAATTTTTTTTAAGCAGCTTTAAATTCTTGCAAAATTTCTGTTAAATAAACGCTTTCTGCTTCGGAAACGTTTATTTTAAATGAATTGTATTTTAAACAAACGCAGTATCATAAGCTAACTTTCTACACAACACTAAAATTTGATAAACACAACTTTGAGTTGATTTTTTTTAAGGAATACTATATATTTGTTTGAATTTTCTAAAATTATAAAATAGAATAAAACGTTGTATGTACGGCTGATTTCAAAAAAAACTGATACAATTCTTGCTTTTAGCTCTTTGTTCGTGTGCGGAGCCATTTAAAGATTATTATTTTTGCGCGGTTATTTGTTTCTAATCGACAATTCTGACAAGTTTTTTAATTTGACAGTGACGGCGACTGGTGCCCTAGAATACACTGCTCAAATATTTAAAAAACGTGCTTTAAGAGTCGTATCAGTTTTTTTTGAAATTAGCTGTACCACGGGCATAATTCCTAAAAGATACTATATCATACTAGAAAATATCTATTACAAACCTTCGTGTTATAAAATAGCAGTCATATGGAAAAACAATCAAAAATATTTAAATCTTTTTTTATTAAAATCGGCTAAAAATATGTTTTTTAAAAATCAAACTTTAAAAAATAACTTTTTTTGGTAAAACTCTTTTTATCTCTTATTAGTTAGGCGTAAAAAGTCAAAATAAATGCACCAAACTCAAACTCAAAATTCGTTTTGGTTTATGCAGGTAGACAGTAAAATTGCCCAAAAAACCATAAATAAACAACGTTTCCAAATCTTGGTTAACTAGACCAGCTTCTGTTACATTTTAACAAAATCTACCCAGCTTAAAGCTCTAATCTGGGTTAACGTAAACTACGATTTATCTAACATTTATATAATATTAAGACAAGCTTATATATTTTAATTATAATCATGCATAAGCCGTTTATCATTTCAAAGTGAGTTGTTGCTACTTGTTTCTAGGATGCTTCTTCCTACATCAACTACTTTCTTTTGTTTATAATTTATTATTTAAAAGAGTAATTATAGGTTAACAAACTAGGCTATATTAATGCATGTAAATCAATTTGCTTGTCAATAATAGTTGATTAATGTTTTTGTTTTAATGCTAATGTGTGCTGGGTATTACATAAAAAAAATAAATGTTATTAGTTTTTGCAACAAAATAAATCTATATAGATCTAGAGCATAACAGTAGATAAACGAAGGTTTAATCTATCCATAAATAGAATAAAATTGTTGATGGAGGTTGAATTGCTTTTTTATTTTATCTTGTGTCTACTTTAATTGTGATGTTTTATATAAATTTAGATTTTTTTCTGTTTGTACTGATTTGGGTTAAGTCGAATGGCATTTGTGTTGAACTGTTGCGACTAATAAAGTTATTATTGTTATTATTATGTCTGACCTTCTCGGTCTTAAAGACACAGTAATTTTGTTTGGATCAAAATTACAGTGGTTTTTGACAAGTAATGATAATGACAATAATAGACTTTCAATTATAAAAAATAAATGTCAATAAGCAAACTGTCAATTATCAATTAGCTTTATAATTACTTGAAGAATTGAATTAAAAGCAAAAACCACAAATTGTGTTTTAAGCTAAACAAAAATATATACATTTAATAGTCAATTCAATAGAATAGTAATATAGTCGAATTACATATACATATATATTTTATATTTTAATAATCTACACTAATATTATAAAGAGGAAAGATTTGTATGTTTGTATGTTTGTAATGAATAGGCTAAAAAAGTACTGGGTCGATTTAAAAAATTCTTTCACCAATAGAATGCTACATTCTTCCAATTTGACATAGGCTACATTTCATTTTGAAAAAAATTAGGAATCTTTGGTAAAATTTGAACAATGTAACCGAAGGTGTAGAAAAATGAGTCTTAAAATGTCTTTCGTCGAATGCGCTGCCGAAACTATTAGCGATAGAACAAAATAATGTACAACAATATTGAAGAACATCATAATGTCTACAAAAAACTCCGCGGTAGCATATGTCCAACTATTGTAGTTATGTCACTACAACAACTTTTTTTATTTTAAACATTAATGAAAATGCTAACCAAATTCAAACCATGCTATTTATGTGTTTATATTAATCCTTATCCAAATAAATTATTTTATGGTCAAGACCATTTAACTACCTATAAAATAGTTTTTAAATTATTTAAATTGGTCTTTCCATTCAAAAGATATTACGAATTAAAAAATTCAAACAGTAAACAAAAACCGCCATAGCGCCGTTGCCGTTGTTTGCGATGCAGTCTGAAAAGCGCGCCGGGCATCGCGGCGGGCGGGGGGGAGGGGAGTAAAAATGTATATAATATCCTATGTAAATATTACTTATTTAGTGCCCGCAACTTAAACCATTAAAGAAATTGAACATAAATAGACTTACATACAAATATAACTGTGGGATTTTTTTTAATATATAATTAATAAATAATAAATAATAATTTTTTAATAAATAAAAATATTTGTGAAAAAAAGTGTTTTATATCCAAATTTTTAAAAATAAATAATTGTCTACCCCGTGCGAAGCCGGGACGGGCTGCTAGTGTTATATATAACCAAAGATTGATAATAATTCTGACACATTAACAAAAAAAATATTGATAATTATAAAATATCTTTGCAACATTCAATCTAGATATTTGTTTTTTTAATAATACCGATACTGATATTTTTATTAAATTTAGTAAACGTTGTTTAAATTATAATATAAATATTACTAATATTTATTTACACAGTTTTACCACTTGCCAAAAAGCTTGTTTGATCGATCTCGAGAGCGCGATCATCACGAGGAGATTAATAAAGCTGAATGGTTCTCTCTTATTTACTATTCCATAGTTTTTTACACTTTTTGTCATTATCTACTTTATTTTATTGTCTTTTTTGTTTGTTTCTATTTAGAATTTCTTAGTACTTTTTTTCTGCCATGTTTGTTTATTAATGTTATTCCTTTCCTGTTTTAATACTAATATTTTTCTTTTTTTCTCTAATTTTTTTTCTTTTCTTGCATTATTCAATAGAATTATGTATTCTTTACTTTTGCCTCTTTTTTTTTTCTTTCTTTTATCTGTTTGATGTCTTTGATACTTAACGTTGTCATTTCCCATTGTTTACATCAAGATCCATACCAATATTATGTGAAAACAACTCGATATTCAAAAATATTGACGTACTCATTGATTAAATTATAAATCAGTTTATAACCATAACTCGATTATTAAAAAAATTGATAATAGAGTAATTGTCAGACAAAACTATAATTTGCGTTTGATGTTTGATTATTGTTAATGCAGTTTTAATTGTTTTGGTAAAGTTTGCCAAATTTGCATTATATATTTTAATAAATAAATTAAATTTATATAGATTATATTCATATTTATACCCAACGCCTCTTTATTATATTAAAATAAAAATGAAATATTAAATTGAAGAAGAATTATTATACGTAAGTCTTTCCTGCAATGAACATTGTCCGTTAAAAAATAAAGTATTATTATTATTATGTTATAAAAATGATGTTTTCTATAGAATTATGGGGTCTATAAAACATAAGTGGTTTAATGAATCAATAATAAAACTGATTTTATATAATTCAACAGTTTACAGAAAATAGAACAATTTTACAATTCATAAAATTACAATCAACAGAAATCTCAGATAAAATCATTTGTTGAGATTTACGTAAACATTTATATTGAAGAAATAACTTTATTTGCTTAATTTCTGGTCACTTCAATGTTGTTTCCACATTCATTCGAATTTTGCTTTTCAGTATTCACAATTAAGTTGTCTTCTGTTTTTAAATTTTAACTCAGTATCTTCTTAACGATAATTTGCTCAAAATTGTCTCCTCGACATACGCTTCTGCCACGGTTGTTGCCTTCTATCGGCCATTACATTGAATCATACCAAGATCAGCTTATTTTAGATAGACTATCATTTTATTTCTACTGGATGTACTGTGCATTTCTCATTTCTAGAGCACCAAAACCACCTGTTTTGAGAAATATTCTTAGGTCGGACAAACATATATTTTCTAGAAATATGCAGCACATTAACTGCTAATTCTTCTTCCATAATCGTAAAGCTGCGTGTAACATATGTTTTTGTATCTGGTGCAAATACCAACTTATAGAATCCTTTATCTTCTACGATATCGATTGACATTTTCCTGACTTGACCTGACCTGACACTCTAAAAATTAGTGCTACCTGTAATGTAAAAAAATTAGATTTCATTTTTCAATAACAAAATCGACTTACCTTTAACATCAAATATTTTTTATTAGGTGCTTCTGCTAGAAACTGTTAAATATGCTTTTTTTTGAAAACTTTTACTTTCTTGCACTTGTAATTTTTTGATTGGTTTTTTAAAAGCGATTCATTTGTCATATTGTGAAATACATATCTGTATGTAATCTTTAATGCTAATTTTAACATGCTGTATTTCGTTCACATTGAAGAGACCGCAAATCTTATTTTAACGTTGAAGAAGTAACTTAAGCCAATCTTTGCTTACTCCACAAACATCGTTTCCTGCTTACAATTATTGAACTCTTATGTGACTTTCTCAACAACTTTTGCAATTTTTTCAGGAAACAAATTATTTCTTTTTATTTTCATCAATGTTACAAGCGCCAAAACAGTTTGTTTGCAAAATTTTTCTCAAACAGTGACAACCAAAGCATGGACTACTACTAATCTTTGTAGATATGAAATTATTGAGTTTTGATGATTTTTTAAGAACTATCACAGAGAGAGGTGTTGTATAAAACTATTTGTGTTTTAGGTTCCCGTGGTTAAAAATGTTATAAATAGCTATTTTTTATTATTGATAAAAGCAGCGTAGATGTTTTATTTTTTATTTAATCGAGCTTAGGTCATCACTACTGAACCAATAATTAATTGTTCTTTACATCTAAAATAACCACTCATGCAACCGCTTTGTTCAATATTTATATTATTATTTATGCAATAGTCATGAATTAGATCTCTGATGCATGATGTAAACAGTTTGTATCACGTCGGCAAACAAGTTATAGGTCTATAATTTGATAGACTTGTGGTGTCATTTTCTTGAGGCTTTAAATAGATTATTTCTTTCGCAAGAAATTTTGAATAATTTGTTAAATTTTTTATAAACTTGTATCAAAAATAATGTTTGTAGAAAATAGTAAATATTTTCAGTTAAGAATGATAAATTATTTTTCATAATTCTCAATTACATACTTTTATTTGACATATTTTTGATATTTATTTTTAATAATATTTTATAATTTTTATTAAGATTATTTTTTTGTCAATTTTTCTAAAAGAATTAACCAAAAGACTGAAAAATCTAGACAAAATAACTATTATTTTAGTGATTCGGCTTAAATTTTGCACACAAAGAGTAAAAACAAATTTAATAAAAGTGAAGAAAAATGCGATGATTCAGGAAAAATAATTCTACAATTAAATGTTTTGTTCCATGTCAATACAATGATAAACCTTGTGTTTTATGTTCAACGCTTTTACGCATTAATGATTCATATTGTTATGGCACGATCCATAAGTGTTAATTTCTCTGGTGGCAATGTACGTAGAATTTGTAATTAAATTGAAGTATTATTTGCTGAAACCGTCTGCTGAAAAATTTAACTACACTTTCTAGCTAACATACATCTAAAGATTATTGTATCTATGACAGTTATTGTGTGAACAACAAGAAAATTTTCTGTCAAATTGATTTCCCGGCAAAAAACATGTGAAAGCTCAAATAAAAAATGGTTTTTCTTATTAAAGCTTGGCGTAACTTGTAATAACATGAATGATAATCTAGTTTATCAAGTTAAATATGTAATGAAAAATTCAATACGCAGTAACATTTTACCGACAGTGCAAGGTTTCGATTGGAGGAAGATAAATAAATAATAACAACATTTGTGGATCAAATGATTACTTTTTATACCATAAAATACTGTTTACATTTTTTTTTGCGTATTTTGAGATTACATATATCTATAATATAAAAATGAATCGCAAATTTTGTTGGTAAGCGCATAACTCAACAACGCCTGGACCAATTTGGCCAAATCTTTTTTTAAAATGTTCGTTGAAGTTTAAGGATGGTTTTTACGGCGAGAAAAATTAGAATTATTGCTGGAAAAACCCTAAAAATAGCCCTTTTCTTGGAACGAAAAGCCTCACCGAACGTTGCGATGTCGGAAACGTTCGGTGAGGCTCGGCAAATTACCGTTCCAAATAAATCGATCCACTCCCCCACCACCAACCAAAGTCGGATAGTGCGTTTACATGTTAAGTGCACTACCCACTCTTTAGTTGGCCACTGACGACTGAACGGTGCAGTACAATTTCATTGGAAGCGACGAAATTGGACTGAATTTGATGGAATTGAATCGTGTGTGTGCATGACCGATTAAGTTGGTATGGAAAATTATGATGACTGGATTTGAATGAAAAGAATAGAATACTTTTTATTAACAAAAAGATTAAGGATTTTTTATAACAAAGACATTTTTTAAGGGCCGATAACTCGATCTTAAACCCGGCCCCCTACGGGGGCCTTAAGATCGGCCCTACAAGGCCTTAAGACCTTAATAAAAATAAAAAATAAAATAACAAAACTAAGGCAGAACGGAAAAAGAAGAAAAATGGAGAAAAAGAAGAAAAAAAACAGTAAAAAAGAAGAAAATAGGAAAAAAAGAAGAAAAGGAAGAAGAAAAAATAAAAAATGAAGAAAATAGAGAAAAAGAAGAAAATAGCAGGAAAAAAGAAGAAAAATGAAGAAAAAGAAGAAAAAAAACAGTAAAAAAGAAGAAAATAGGAAAAAAGAAGAAAAGGAAGAAGAAAAAATAAAAAATGAAGAAAATAGAGGAAAAGAAGAAAATAGCAGGAAAAAAGAAGAAAAAAGCAAAAAATAGAAAAAAAAGAAGAAAATAGAAAACAAGAAGAAAAAAGAAGGAAAATAAAGAAAAATAAAGAAAAACGTAGGAAAAAAGAAGAAAAAAACTATAAAAATAGAGAGAAAAAAGCGGTAAAAAAAGAGAATATAGAAAAAAAGAAGAAAAAAACAAGATAATTAAAAAAAATCAAAAAAAAAGAAGAAAAAAGCAGTAAAAAAAAAACCAAAAAAACAAAAAAAAAGAAAAAGAAAAAGAAGAAAAAAATAATAAAAAAGAAAGAAAATAAAGAAAAACGACCGAAAAAAAAAAAAAAAAATAAAAAAAAGAAGGGGGAGGGGGGAGAGAAAAAAGGGAGGGGAAAGAAGAGGAAAAAGGGGGAAAAGAGGGTAAAGAAAAAAGTTCTAAAAACGGCCCCCGCAGGGGGCCGATAACCCGGCCCCCTAAGGGGGCCTTAAGATCGGCCCTACGGGACCTTAAGACCTTAATAAAAATCAAAAATAAAATAACAAAACTAAGGCGGAACGAAGTTCGCCGGGCCAGCTAGTTATTCATAAATTTGAAAATAAAACATTTAAATTTTTTTGGGTTTAACATTTTTAAGCTAAGATATTTTTATGGGCTACGGTATAATCTCAGATTTTACAAAATAATGCATATTTTTCCATATATTTCTTATTTTGTAAAATCAATAAAATATTGTATAAGAGATCAAGTTTTCCTTTTAACTAAAAAAGTAGCTAAGGTTACAAAAGTATCTTATATATAAAAGTTATAAATAATTAATACTGAAAAGATAGAAATCAAATAAAATAAAACAAAAAAAAAAGCTGAAACTTACTATAAAATTGATCAAAATGAGCTATTATTGTTTGTATTTTTCTAGTTTGGTAACATATTGTGTAAGTTTTTTTCTGCAGGCTCTTTTATGATGCATTTATAAACATGTTTTTAAATTTTTTTTGTAGTTTTCTCAAGTCTTTAAACCCAAATAAAGTAGTTGCCAAAAAAAACACATCAATTAGTTTTTTTTATTTTTATTATAGATTTCCGCGTTTTCAAAGTTTTTCTTAGAATTCAAAACCATTCACTCAATGACATGCAAACTTTGCATGTCATTGAGTGAATTTGCAAACACATATTTGTGTATTAAAAGCGCAAAATAATATGCTGTCAATTAGAAATAGATTCGAAAGATTATCGTGTGACAAAAGGGCGTATTTATCTTTAGATTAATTTTTGGTCTCTTGTTAAATTAAAATTCTAATAACATCTCTGCGAGCATTATATTTACCTAGATTTCCATCATCCGTCGTGGGTAAAAGTTAGTTAAATTGTCTACTCTTTGCGTACGTTTATAAATTAAAATCTTTTCATTCCGAAAAATATACCTATTGAAACACTAGATACCTAACTTCTTTATAGTTGAACGGTAAAAAATGATATAATTTTGAATACTTTGGATCCTATTTCTATTACAAATCACTAAAAAATTGATAGGAGTGACGTTTGACATATTGGTCTTAGATTAGTTTATTCAGTTTTGTTCGATTTATAAATTTACATTATGTAAGCAAAATGTAAGCTTTAACTCAAAGTGCAAAAAATATTGTTGAATTAAATGTATCTTTGTAGTATGTTTCTTTCATAATTTAGTTTTAGGTTGAAAATACAAATATTAGAGGTTGATAATCTTTATTTGATAAAAAATATAATTAATAATTTAAATGAAAAATGTCCGCTAAAAAGTTAAATACAAATCTGGTGCGATAAACATTTTACAATGCTCCAACACGGAAACATCATTGTATAAACTGTTTTTAAAATTTTTTTGTTTCAGAAAAATAAGACAGAATAAATGTGAACTGTTATAATTATTATTAATAAATATTTTAATGAAAACCAACAAATTGTTAAAAAACCACAAAACTATAATATCTAAAACGCTATAAACAATCAGTTTAATTAATAATGTTATTGCTTATTTTATCTATAATTTGTTAACTTACTCAAAAAAAAAAATTTTGTTTTTGTTTTTAAAAAACTTACTTTTTTACTTGTGTACGACAAATAATTCATTTCTTTCAATTACGAAATCACATTTTTTATTTCCAGTTTTCTTAATTTTTGTCGAATAATTGTTTTTTTTTTAGATTTTATTTTTAGGTTCTCTTCTTTATTATCTTTCCCTATATTATATTTTTTTAATTCATATTTTATCATCACTTGGTATAATAATTTTTTTTTACTAAACATCTTGCATTTTTTTCGATCTTTGACTATTCAACATATATTTTTTCTTTATTTCTTTACTAATGCATCATAATCTTGCAAATGCTATTCGATTTTTATCGCTTTATTTATCATTTCTGTTGTTGCTGTTTCTTACTATTAAAAAGAATTTAAATTATAAATTATAACTCTAATTGTAAATTAGAAAAAAACTATAATTAATTTAGAAAAAATTAGTTTACATTTTGTAATGTTAATTTATAAATTAACTATCAATTTTGCAGTGATCTGCATTAGAAATGAAAGCCCAAAGATTCAAAATTATATAATTTTTTACCGTTCAACAATAAAAAAATTATGTATCTGGTGTTTCAATAGGTACATTTTTGTTGAACAAACATACCTAAAAAGTAGACAATTTGACCAATTTTTACATTGGCAAATCATTAGTTTGTCACATTATTTTTGTGTATTTAATATTATTATTTGTTAAACGGACTTTCAGTCTCGCATAAAGTCTTTAATCTAGTAGGATCGATCACTCTATATATTTTTTTTTTATTTTTTTTTGCTAAATTTGCCATTTGAATTGGCTTGTAGACAATGTTCAAAGATCAGCTATGCATTAATTATTGTGCAAAAGATTTTTTCCAATGTTTTACTGAAAAATTGACTTAAATATGTAAATTTAATTTATTGTATTTATTGACTATTTAATATATTTTTTTAATATTTATTTATGCATAAGTTAGTAGTAACAAAAAAAATTTCAGAAGCTGAATGTTAATTACTTAACTATTTATTATAAATGGATAAAAATCTGTAGGACAATAAAGATTATTATTATTATTATTATTATTATAATGTATTTTTGTTATTGATGATTTTTGCGGTGGCATTCACATCCTTATTTAACATAAATAGTAGCGATGCAAAAAACCTGACAAGATTAATAATACTAAATTAACTGCATAATTATTGTAATTAGTGTGCCGCAATAAATAATCAAATTTTTCATTTTCAATATAAAAAAAATTTCTATTGCTTCTATCATATTTAGTACCTATACCTAATGTTTATTCAAGATAATTTATTAAAAAACAAATTTTACTTTAAAACTAAATAAAAGATAATAATACATGACAAAAAATGATTCAACATTTTTTGAAGAAAAAGTGTTCAAAGTTGTTTAAATAAATTAGAAAAACACATAAATACGTATTCTATTTTTGCAAATCTTCATCAAAAAGTTAATAACGAAGAAAGTTAGTGACCAATCAATCACCATAAAAAAACTTAAAATGTTGCTAAAAAAGACTTGACAAATGATTCATAATAACGTAAAAAAACCAACAATTTATTAAAACAGTCAAAAACCGAAAAAGCTTGGTTTTTTAGACCAAAAACCGTTAATTTGCTTAAATCAAAAAAAATTTATTATTAGTTTTGGTTTAAGAGAATATAAGTAATCACACAGTTGTACCACTTGCCAAAAAGTTTGTTTAATAGATATCGAGAGCTTTTTCGACCACCTAATGGTCATCATTATAATCACATTTCTGTTGCAATAATTTGAAATTTTTAGGTTTACCTCGTTTACGTTTATGTGCTAATTTTTTTTGACGGTGTTTTAGCGGTTTTGGACTTAGCAAATGTTTCTGCAGAAAAATTTTGCTTTAATAATTATTGAAAAATTTTACATGATTTCAAATGTGAAAGAGACATTTAAAAAAGATATTTTAATAGCCGTCATAAAGCATCAAAATCATATCTTGACTCTATAGAAGGTATTAGCAAGACGGAAGCTATATGTTATAGTTGAATGCTGAAATTACATAATAACAATCTACAAACCTCTAGCCAGCTAGATTACCCGACTTGAAATTTATAGATTATTTAAAAAAAAAAAGTTTATGTTATAGTTCTAGATTGAATGCTGAAATTAATACCATTCTGGACAGCTGGAATACCCGACTTGACATCTATAGATTATTTATCTAGAACTATCTAAAGAAAAAATAATTACATTTTTAAGACTACAATTGTTTAGTAAAAAATTAAAAGAATGAAACCTTGGAATACACCAAAAATCATATAAATAAAATGTAGTAGATATGTATCAGCATGATGGAATAATTATAGATAGATTTAATACTAAAATTAATAACATTTTGCAAATCTTTGGCCAGCTAAATTACTCGACTTGACATCTATAGATTTATTTTTCTAAAAATATCTAAGCAAAACTATGTTTTTAAAAGACTTGTTCTCGCCAATAATTATTTAGAAAAAAATTATTGGCAAAAAACTAAATCACATTTTTGCTGCAATGATTTGAAATCTTTAGGGTTGATGTATAATTTTGTTTTCTGTTATTGATTGACTTGGAATCTTTGACACAATAAGCCAAAAAAAGCACTTAAAAGATAATCGACAATCTTTTTGGCAAATGGTAGAACTGTGTAAAGTGTTTAAATGTTGAACTGTCATTTAAAAATTTTTTTTTAATAAAGCCGTAAAGCATTGAAACTCACATGAATGAAATCACTTGACGCTATAGTTTGAAAACTCCATGCTATAGTCCCAGATTGAATGCTACACTAAATAACATTCTGCAAACCTCTGGCCAGCTAGATTACCCGACTTGACATCCATAGATTATTTTTTGAAAAATCTCTAAGAAAACGAGGTTTTTGAAAGACTTTTCAAAGACAATAATTATTTAGAAAAAAAATCAAAGAAAAAATAGCTTGCCTTAATTTAAAATTTTTAAATTTAACTTGTTTAGGTTATTGTGTAATTTTTTTCTTGATAGTGTTGTAGCGATTTTGACCTTAAAGAAATTTTTTTTTACAAGACAATTTTTTTTAATATAAATAATGAAAAACATTACAAACATTAGAATTTTACAATAGAAACTTTAATCAAAAATCTTATAAATAAAATCAAAAACTGAAAAAAACTTAATATCATTTATTTTCAACAGTATTATTTTTCTATAAATTCAATTATTGTTTTAGATATGATAATTTATTTAAACGTTGACTTTTGCGTAATAAAATTAATTAAATAATAAAGTGAAATAGCTGGGCGTCACGGCCAATCATAATTTAAAAAACATTGTTCTACGTGCGTAGCGTTTTTTTAATGTTTTAATTAAATAATATTATATTACATTTAGTTATTGACTATTTTTAGTTTATTGGTTTTTGGATCGAATATAAAAACTTAAAACTTTTTGTAAAATTATTTAATATTTGTCTTTAATAAAAGCATTTACACATAATGTACATTATATATACACACATTTTCACACAATTTGAAAATATAAATTTTTGAAAAAAATTATATTTGGAATATTAGATGGCGCTCCTTTTGTATTTATCACCATCCAGCTAGAAATTTATGCGTAAGAAAAATTTAAAATAAAAACTATTGAAACTTACAGTTTTTGTATCCTCGATTGTAAGAATTGCCATAGTAGCCGTTGTATGAAGGGTAGCTGTTTGAGTAGCCGTTGTAGCCTCCATAACCGTTGTTGTTCCATCCATTGTATCCACGAGCACCCCATCCACGGTTGTAGCCATTGTTGTTGCTGTAGCCGTTGTATCCGTTGTAACCGTTATAGCCGTTGTAACCATTGTTGCCACTCAAGCCAGTGTAACCATTATATCCACCATTATACAAACCATATCCACCACCAGCTAAATTAAAAAAAAAGTGTTTATATTTTAAAATAAATAATAATAATATTAATTATGTACCTTGGGTAATGCAAATAATGGCAGCAAAAGCCAACAAAGCGACAAAGACCTAAAACACAGAACATAACAATAGTAATAATAATTTATATTAGGCACGACAGGAAATCGCAGTAATAATTTTGATTACCTTCATGATTGATTTAGTTAGGCTGTTCACGAAACTGATACCATGCCCTCAGAGCATTCGGCTTTTATATCCACCTACCAGCGTGGTAGAAAAACCTTGGCAATATCATCCCCTCTTCACATCAGATATTTTTTTTAAACAAATTGACTCTTTCCATAAATTCTTTATTAACATAAAAAAACCAAAATTGTGAAGTCGTGACCCTGTTCTTGTAAACACTTTTATTAAATATTATTCCCATTGTTAACCAATATTTGAGTCTCAAAACTGCATTCGAGTTCTGCAATAATTTTAAGCTATTATAGATGTTTCATAATTAAAAGAAATTATGAGAAATGACTTTGAAAAAATGTCGCAGATAATAAATAATTAGACGTTTCCCTTCAATTTCAATTATTTTTTTTTATTGTTAAAAAGTCAGACGTTTTGATAAATTATACTCAACTATTAGTTTTATATGGTAATATTATGGCAAAAGCTCATCTGTCTTGATTTGAATTTACCTTGAAATAAAATATTGTTTTAAGTACTGCACCCGCTTATTATTTCACCAACTTAGCAATTATATTCTATTTTCATAATGTAAATAATAAAAAAAACAAATAATGTTAAGGGTTATATAGCAAATAACTCATCATTTTGATTGACGACTAAATTTTTAACAAGACTCGTGATTTACCATTGGAAATTAAACTACAATTTAATATAATTATGAATATTAGTAAAACAAAGATTTTTTTAATAAAATACACCTATGATCTAATAATAACAATAATCGCACGTTTATTATTGTATCTATTTGTAATAATTGTGTCAGTGCATAATATAAGTGATATACTGGTTTATATCTGGCTATGATTGGGAAATAGGATTTTCCGAAGGTATCTAAACCTGGTTAACAGGCATTTCCTTTTATGCAAATGTTGGCTTAGATGAATGATCAAACAACTTAAGCAATATGATTTTACCTACACCTCAAAATTTATATTTTTTTAACAGAGGTGGCAGCGAAACAATTGGTGTCGCATATATTAAAATAAAAAATTCTTAATGGCAAAAATTTACATTGTCTGAACCTTGTCTTTTCGAAAGTTTGTAATTAATTAAAAAAGTAAAAAAACGCTATTAAATATCGTAAATTATCCAAATAAATATGAATCATATAATGGGAAAGAATATACATTACTTAAACAGTTAATTTTATAATTTAATTTTAAAATAGATCACATTAATAAAAATTTAAAAATTAAACATAAAAATTTGAAAAAATATAATTTTAATATGCTTTTATTATTGTTTAATTAATTCAAATAGCATTTTTTTATTGGTTTAAATTGTTTAAATAAATAAACTAATATATAATTACATTAACATCATTTGTTTAATTTCTCACTGTAAATGTCAAAAATATATGTCAAAAAAGCATTAATTACAATAACTTAAAAAGTTCTGTTTATAATCTTGATCAAATTTTTATGAACCACATAGAAAGCATCAGCTGTTAACTAAAGAAATAATCATCAAAAGCGGTTAACCAAGTCAAAAGTTCTGAGGTAACAAACATAAAAAAAAACTTTTAAAAAACGTCAATATTTTAATTAAAAAAAAATTTTAACAAGAAAAACCCAACTTCAAAAAAGAAAAAAAACACTAAAAAGTATAAAATAATTGCGTAGACTGGTTTGCTTAAAAACAATCAAATTATTTGAATACTATAATGTACAATTATTGTTATTTTTGGAGTCGGTGTCAGTCAATAGTCAGCTGGGATGAGCGCCCGCGTCTGCTCGCCTGTGCGCCGCGTGTAGTTTAAATATTGTGTATGCTCATATTAAGATTGGTATAGCATAATATATACAACACTATACAAACCTACCTTACCTGACACCGACTCTAAAAATAACAATAGTTGTACATTATAGTATCCAAATAATTTGTATGTTTTTTAGGCATACAAGTCTACGCAATTATTTTATAGTTCTTAATGTTTTTTTTTCTTTTTTGAAGATGGTTTATTTTTGTTAAGAATTTGGTAATTTTTTTTTATTTTTAGTGGATGAGACCACTATTATTTAGGTCTTCAACCGGCTGCTAATACGAGACAGCGCCGTTTGAATAAGACAAACGAGGAACGGAAGAAAAATGTATCTTAAAATAGAAAATCTACTGTTTAGTTAATAATTAATTTATTGATACTATTTTATATAATTTTTTTTATGTTTTGCGCTATAAATAAGTGAAATTCATCAAACAGAGATTTTTCTTGATATTGTAATTTAGGTATCAAACACATGAAACAACATAATTAATAACATTCAAATTGATTAAATTACTTAATTGAAATTAATATTTTTAATTTTTTACAAATTTGTAGTGTCAAAAATATATGTCAAAAAAAGCATTAATAAGATTAACTTAAAAACTACTGATCAAATTTAAATGGGATCAATTGCAACGCACTAGCTTCCAAATCAAAATAGAATCATAAAAATCTGTTTTTTCAGAAAAAAGTTTATAGGTAACACACATAAAAAAAATACAGTCGAATTGATAACCTCCTCCTTTTTTTTTGAAGTCGGCTAAAAATATACAACAGTCAGAATTGAAAATTTTCCCTTTTTTTAAATCGGTTAAAAATTATATTGATTAAAAATAGAATAATTATAAAAAACATTTATTACTTTTTCTAATAAATAGATTAACAAACCAAATATAAAATTACCTATTGAAACGTGTATATCCTAAGGTCACTAGATTAACGCACTACGTGTTCAGGTAGCGTCATTAGTAATTTTTTATATCTATTTTAGTCGCATAGTCATAATCAAATCTGGTGAGTAACAAAACAAAGTTGGCGTTTGAAAATTAGAATTGGCATTTTAATTTTCTAATTTCTAATTTTAAATGTCAGTAATAATTATTTTATATTATTTTTCAAGCTTTTTTTTCACTAGATGTCTAGTTAAATCTTTGTTGATTTGATATTTTCTTTGATTTCAAAAATAATTTTATGGTTGAGTTTCTAGTTTTAAGTCTATATGTTGAGTTTGTAAAATATTGTCAATTTGTAAAAATATCTGCTATCAAGCATAACCAAACTTTTTGTCATTAAAATATTTCTGGCATTCTATATAACCCAATTTCTCCAAAATTCAAGTCTTCTTTGTTCCACTCACGACATTTGCATTTTGCATCCTTTGTTAACGACAAATTCTAGCATGGATGTGTTATTTTGTAATGGCGCTACCTGAACACCTAGTGTGTTAATCTAGTGACCGTAGTATATCTTATTTCTGAGCGCATTACAGCGGCAACATTTAACATTAAGAAGAGAAACATACAAAAATAAAATGTGAAACATACAAAATTTCATTATTGTTACATAATTTTTGACATTTATGTGAATTTTTTTAACCGACTTTAAAGAAAAAGAAAAAGGCCTTCAATTTGACTGTATTTTTTATGCTACCTTATAATTTTTTTCTGAATTAATCGATTTTAATAATTTTTTTTCAATTGGAAGTTGGTTTATAACATTTAATCCCATTAAATTTGATCAAGATCTGGCTAGCAGTTTTTAAGTTATTTTTATTAATGCTTTTTTTGACATATATTTTTGACACTTACAAATAATTGATTATAAAAACAAACAAAAAATTAAAAATTAAAAAAATTGCTTTATTTAGTTAAATAATAGTTTACAAGCAATTTGAGTTAATTAAATAAATAAAATAATAATTAAATAATTATATTAAAGTCGGTTTTTTCTAAATTTTTAATTTGTTTAATTAGAGTTTTGTATAATTGTCTGCTATTAATACCTAATATAATAAACGTAAAGCAATCAAAATATTCCACTTATTCTTTTCAAATGCTTGTTTAACAAACTGTAATTTTATTACAAGTTTAACAATTTTTATAAAATTAAAAAGCATTAAACGCTTACAAAGTGACTCCAATAAAGTAATTGGAAATAAAAAAAATGTGAGCCGTTACTTGACGCCCGGCGGAAGTGAACCATAACAAATATTTTTTACAAGTGATATGCATAATGGAACAGATTACGAAAGGAACTAAATATGATTCAATAAAAAAATTAAATATTACTAATTTTTTTCTGGAAATGATGACCGTTTATTTAATAATCATTTGTGTTTATTAAATACCAAAATTAATAACTTATAAATTTATTTCCAATAGCAACAAGTTGACTATATTTGGATTAAGAAGGAGACTAAATTTGCTTCACTGTCACAATGTGGTACATAACCTAAGATATTTATAAGCATCGGTAGTTTAGAGGTAGGCGGCTTAGATTAGATTTTTAATCGTAACCAAAATTTTTTTATGTAATTATTATATCAAATTGTTTTTTAAATAGTATATTTTCTTTATACTACAGACTAGCTGTGCTTGCAACTTTGTCCGCATGAAACCGTGACTTTAGGCAGCATTTTTGGATATATTTTGGGCTTATTTTACATCATAAACACCGTCGTTTGAGTATTTAAAAAAAATACTTTTCATTAATATTTCTTTATACATTAGACGTACAGCCCGGCATACTGCTAGGATATCTAGCACGTTACAGAGCTGACCGTGCGATAAACAGCTAATACTTAGATTCAAACCAACTTCAAAAAAACATTTAAAAGTCTAAGCTTTTAGCGTCTGACTTTAGGCTTGATTAATTGTTATTGTAAACCATAGGCTTATTGGAAACTGAATTATAATACATACAATATGCATTTACTAACCCTAAAATATAAATAAACAAGCCATGCGTCTCTAGAATGCGCACGTTTCCTGCAAATAATTAAACTATACAGGCAACAGTGGCTGTCAGCGCGTCACCTACTCAAACGTGTACAACCTAGAAATTTTTATATTTATAAACCGATTGACATAAAACAAACACTTAATCTTAAGAGAAGCTTATCACAATATATTAGTAAAAACTACACATTAATCAAATAAGCTGTTTCTGAGATTAGCGTGCACAAACGCACAGCCAAATATGCAAACATTTTCAGCAAATATTGTTTTGAGTGTTATTGGTGTTGATAAAAAAGAAAATAATATTTTTTCCGTATAACTTTTATATACAGACAGCGATTTGTTACATTTCCATTATATGTTATTGTCATTTTGGATTAGACTTATCCAAATTTGTGATACAAACAGCTATAAATAGACAATAATTGTTCTTTTTCATGTAAAACAGATAATAAATGAGTATATAGTATTACTATATCAATATGTTGTAAAAATGGATATTACTGTATTAATTATTCAGGTATTACTATTTTCATTTTTTGATAAAAATAATGTTAAATAAAAAACAGTTAAAAAATTTTTTTCAGCAATTTAAAAATAATCTTTTGTGTGTTAATGCAGATGCTAAAAACGATTAATTGACATCTACAGCGTTTGTTCTATGCAAAATTGCTTAAAAGGTTTGAGTTTAAAATGTCCAAACCAGCATATAATAATAAAAAATATAATTACTTTAATAATACAATTCATTATTAATCTCTTGTCGGTATAATGCTAAGTTTATTTATAATACAAAGTAGATACAATTGTTTTATAAATATATTTATTTTTATACTTTTACCTAGCTTTCTATAAACATCTCTAACAGGGTTTACCAGCTAAAAAGAATGTTTTTACCTAAAAATTTCCAATTTGTTTTGGTAAAAATAAAATCTTTTCCATCAATGAGAATAAGATAATTACAAAATTAAAAAAAAAAAAATGTTAATTATTTACAGATATTGTTTGCCTCTATAGCAAACTGTGCAACAAAAAATCGGAGATAATAAAAAGATTCATGTTTATTTTTTACAAGAATATATTTATTTTTAACTGGCTTTAACGAAAAAGGAAAAGGTTTTCAATTCTACTGTATTTTTTTATGTTTCAGAAGTTTAAACTGGATGAACGGATTATTATTCATTCTTTAGTTAAAAGCTGATGTATTCTATGTGGTTTCATATAAATTTGATTAAAATCTGTATAGTCCTTTTAAATTATTCTTGTTAATGCCTTTTTTGACATATATTTTAGACAGTTACAATTGATTATAAAAATGTGTTAGAAATTAGGAAAATTGATTTCAATATACAATTAATTAATTGGTCTACACATGTTATTAATTTAAACAAAAAGCAGTTTGAATTAATTAAATCAATGAGATAATAATTGATCATATTACAGTCGGTTTTTTTTAAATTTTTGTTTTTTTTGCTTATAACACATTTTTTTACAGAGAAGTCTGATTTTACTTGTTTTTTTTTCGTTGAATATAAAAACTGTATTAATCAGATTTTTAACTTGGTAAAGTGTACTTTTTTTCAGTAAGCAATTTACTAAAAGTGTTTTTAATTCAACTATCTTTTTTTCTTTCACTAAAAAGCGTTAGTAATTCAACACTATTTTGTTTTTGTGTTATTATGACCTAGAACTAATTTATCAATATAATGTTCAATCTGCGCTTTAAAATATTTAAATAATAATTAATAGTAGGTCTGAAAAAAAATGACCTTAACTTTTTTGGGCATAATTGAAAATACTATTTTATGGCTTTTTGCATCGATAACAATTATTTCGTAGTTGTTTTTTTATAAATAGCTAAGATTTTTATTAAAAATAATTTAAGATTTAGTTTAACAGATAGTAAATAATATGACCTGTTCTTAATGATGACCTAATTATTTATAGAAAACTACTTTTACGGTGCTATCATATGGTTTATTCGATGAATGTTAGAAATTGTTCAATTTACTAGAACAAAATTCACTTAATGGTGCTTTACCTAAGAAATGACAAAAAATAAAAATAAACAATTTAACAAAAAATAGAATACAACAAAAATAAAAAATATAATAAAAAATATTCAAGCTACATAAAAAATATAATAATAGAATTTGTAGAAAAGATTAAAAGTAAGAGAAAAAAGACAAGGCATAACCATGACTAGAATACAAAAACATTTACAAAATAAGAAATAAAAAAAATCAGATACTAGTTTTTTAGAAAAAAAGCAAAAACAATAAAAAAAACTAAAAATATTGAAAATAAAAACTTATAGAAGAAGAATTAAAACAGTGACACAAAAAGATTTATAAACAAAAAGAAAATTTTGTCATTTTGTTAAATTTTTGGCAAAAACTTTTTGAGAAAAATGTTTGTTTCATACATTCATTTAGGTCATTCTTCAATCATTCCAATATGAAATAAATTTGTGAAATATCTAGATCTTTGACCTGTTTTAACTTTAAGTAGATAAAATAAACAAAGAAAAAAAGATGTTAACTGAGTTTTAGTGCGCATCGGTATTATCTAAGAAAAAAATATATATGTTGAAGAAAAATAACAAAATAAGAAAAAAAAAACAAGAAAAGATATAAACACAAGAAAAAAATTTATATTCCGTAGTTTTTAGACCAAAACTTTTTCAAAATAAATTTTGCTGCATAAATTTATTTGCATCATTCTTCAATAATATCAAAATAAAATAAATTTGTAAAATATCTAGATGTTTTACCTTTTTTAACTTTAAGTAGATAAAAAAAACCAGAAAAAAAAATGTTAATAAGTTTTAGCGTGCATCGGTGTTATCAAAAAATAAAATATGTATTTTGAAAAAAAAAAAAACATAATATAATAAAAACACAACCAACTTTATAAAAAAAAAAACAAATAGTTTGTATATTCTGCAGCTTTTTGACAAAATCTTTTTCTGAATCAATTTTGCTACTTAAATTCATTTCCATCATAAACTTTCTTAGGTTACTCCTCTCGTCCTATACATCCAGTGTTCATTCTGTATTTCATTTCTTCCTTCCCCCACGGTGTTTTTCTCTTTCTCAGCTTCTTCATCTGTCTCTCCTCCAGCGTAAATTCTGATCCTAATGGAGCTGTCTGGTTTGTTTCTTTACTCTACTTTTCTTTTTCCTTCTAGCAGTTTTTTAAAAAACTTTTCCTATTCTTTGATTGTTATATCTTTTGCTTTTTTTTTAATTCTGTTTCTGTTTATGTACTTTCACACCTCTGTCTCTGTTATAATAGCATTTATTTATTATTTTTTTTTTGTCTTTTTTTCTCTATACATTTCTTTTTGATTTTAGTTTTATTTAATTATTCTTACTAAGTAATGTTAATTACTAAGTTGCTTTAATTATTGGAGTTGATTAAGCTTGTAGGATGCAAGAACTTACCAACATGCGTTTGGAAGATGTTAAAGATTGGGATCAAGGTGTGTATGTTCTAATACCAAACACTAAAACAAAAGAATACGTAGAATTTTGATTACGTTAGGCAGAATTGATAAAGTTAGATCAAATTTTAGATTTGAATTTAAATTTAGATAAACATGTTAGATCAAATGTTATGCTTAATTATTTTAAAAATTTTTTGTGGATTTTTTTTGGCTTTAGAAACACACAGTTTATATTTTGATCTATTTTTGATTGAAGCAGATTTACCGTAGTTGTTGTTCTACTAAGTGGCAAGGAAGCCAAGCGAGAAAACATCTGAAATATAACAAATATCTCCTTACAATTATTATAGGGTTGAAAAAAGTCTATGTTTGTTGTTTTTTTTTAAAACGAATTATTTTTGACACTTTTGTGGTAAAATAAATTAATGATATTTTTATTAAATTTATAGTTTTTTTATTCATATGCTACTAAATCAAAAACAAATTTAAGCTTTTTTTTTTAGTTTTCAAGTTCAGAAAGTGTGTTGTTTAAAAGGAATGTATGTTAGTTATCCTGGAGGAAATGCAAGTTCAAAAAGAGTGTTAAAAAGAAATGAATGCATGTTAAAAAGGAATGAATGTATGTTAGTTATCCTGTAAGTCCAGAAAGTGTGTTAAAAAGGAATGAATTATTGTATATAAGTTATCCTGGAAATGCAAAAGTGTGTTAAAAAGAAATGAATGTATGTATGTTAGTTATCCTGCAAGTCTAGAAAATGTGTAGAAATAGGTGTCTATTCTTGAAAGACCATATTAACTTAATTCTCTTAACATTCTTTCTCCCTTAACATGTTTTCTCTTTTAACATTTGAGAAAGAAAATATTAACATACATTCCCTCAACATTCGAGAAAGACCAAATTAAAATACATTCCCATAACATTCTTTCTCCCTTTTATCTTAACTGTCTTTTCTATTTTCCTCAACTGTCATTCGGGATTTGGAAGTGAATTAGGGTTGCTGGGTGGATATAATAACAAATAAGTACAGCTTGTTGCACCAAAAATTAAAAAACATAGTTTAGAAGCTAAATGCGCTACAGAAATAGCTTTAGTGTCAATGTTTTATACAGTTGGTTTGAGTTTTATTATATTTAGTTAGACCAGTTTTTATTTTAAATTAATTTAATTTTAAGTTAATTAAACAAAATTGTTTTACTAGAGTTAGTAGAGGAACACATAGTTCCTTGTAGAGCAAACTTGTCGTTAATTTAAATTAAGTCGTTAATTAGTTAGTTATGTAATTGCTTAATTCATGTTTGTTACATATGATTCATCAATACCAATACGTGGAATTTATCATAAATGTTAGTATTATGTAACACTCATATATACACGTTATAGTAAAGTTTTTCATCTTGAAAAAATTATTAAAAAAATTGTAAATACATGTAGGTCATTGTTAAACCTGTTTACAATCTTTCAATGTAATTTGCCACTTAAGTAGCAGCTAAATCGAATGTTGTACAGGAAATTAGTTATCAAAATGTAATATTTAATTAGGCTTTTAATTACAAAAAAAAGTTGATATTTCAATTAAAATAGTGCATTTTTTAAATGATTTGAATCTTGCACGACATTACTGAACTAAATTTCCAAACAATTAGGCAAGAGCACAAACATCGCTTGAGAAAATAAAAAACAAAAATCAAAATATGTCAAACTTGTGTTTTTTAAATAATTTAAATCTTGCATGAGGCGGCTACTGAACTAAATTTCCCAACAATTAAGTAAGAGTAAGCTAACATCTCTTAAAAGAATAAAAAATAAAAACAAAAATCAAAATTGACATATTTTATGACAGATTGACATGTCGAAAATAAATGAGGTAAAAAACGTATGTCTTTAAACTCGTGAACTTTTGAAGCAGAGCGTTCTCTAATATCGTTCAAGGTCCGTTTACTTTAGGATGTCTGTAGTGTTACAAAACCCGGATTTTCAAATTTAATTAGCCGGTCCTTATCCGCTTTTTCTCACACACTCATTGAGTAATGTGTTTTATAGTGTACAATTTACAATTATAATTATTGTAATTACTCACAACAACAAGATTTATTGTCTTCTTCTTTTAGTTCTTAATAAATAGCAGAAGTTTTTTTTGTGTATGCTTAAGATCGCACGACTATAATTTGAAAACTTTATGACAATCGTAAATATTGGTATATAATTTGATAATAATTATTATAAATAGTGTTAAGTTTACAATGAGAATCAAGGTACACAAAGCGTAAATTAATATCACTTTAATTATGTAATTATTTTATTAGTCTTAATTATAAGCATAATTAGGTACAGAGTTAGCTTTATGTTTTTCAAAGACTAATTTTAGCAAAAATAGAGATATTAAAAAATTTTTTTGGCTTAAAGCTTTAAAATATGATCAATAAGCCCTTTACTTTTTTCAAAAACCATAATTTTTGAAAAAAAACATTAATAATAAAATTTGTAATTTTTTTCTCTTCTTAAAAGTGGTAGATTTTATAACTTCAGATTGATACTTTTTCATATTTTTTTTCTAATATTATATAAAAAGCGAGAGAAAGAAACATAAACAAGAGCCGAACCGTAGAAGAACGTATGAAAAGAAGAAAATATACCTAAAGACTAGAAAATAGATATAATCATTCCTCTACTTAAAAAATAATATCTAGAATATATTTTTATGTTAAATATTGGTTAACTATTGGTTGGAGCATTACATGACCTAGAAGAAAGTGCGTTGATTGGCCGGCTAGACAAGCTTGACCACCTGATATTGTTTAACTCCACTTCGTCTTTAACTTAAAAATACTAGGCCGGACAAATAAGCGCACTACAAGCGGGAGTTGACTGTTAGGTCCGTTTTGCGACGGGTTTTTGGCAGGTGAAACCGCGTGGCGGGGTCAATACATAGATTATTGTTATGTTCAGCGTGACAAATGTTCTGATTAGCCAGAACAATAAAAAATAATTTATAAAAATTAGTTTATAAAATAAAGTCTAAGAAATAGTGACAGAACAGCAACTAAAATTTTTGAGACAAATAAAATAAAAAGAAATAAAATGTTAATAAAATGATTGAGCAAATTTAAAATTAAAAAAAAAACCGATTTCAATATGATTAATTATTATTTTAGGTTTAAAATGCTTATTGTTTAATTTGTATAAATTAATTAAATAAAGAGCCTAATATTAAATTATATATAGAAAATGATTTTTTTAATTTTTTACTATTTTTATAGGTAATCAATTGTAAGTGTCAAAAAAAGAATAACTTAAAAGTCACTATTTAGATCTTAATCAAATTTAAATAATATCAAATGAAAAGCACAAACTTTAAAAAAAAAAAAAATATCAAAATCGGTCAAAATACAGTCAAATTGAAAACTTTTTTCAATTTTTTGAAGTCGGTTAAAAATATGTGAAGCAGAGTAGCTCAAAACAATAAAATCTTGCAAACAAAAACAAAAAACTATAAAATTTAATTTATAATAAAAATAGTGACGGAACAGCAGCTAACAAATTTAAGACAAATAAAATGCAAAGGAGAAGAAATTGTCGATAAAATTTAACTACAAAAATAAAAAATGTACATGTATTAGGTAAAAGAAAAAGATAGGAATCTAGATTATGCAGAGTAGATAAAAACACATCATAAAAGAAAAGTGTAGAAAAATGCTAGGAAAAAATACGTGTGATGTCTTGTTATTTCTATAAGTTGCTGCTCTCCGAGTTCAGCTTTTGTCAGAAAAACCACAGTTTGAACGTACCGAGCTATTTGATATCTTTTTCATTTTATATCTAATCTACACTATTTTTAAGTTAAAAAAATAGCTTGTTTAGCCAGCCAATAAACGCACTTTCTGCTAGGTGATGTGATGGTTTAACTAATAGAAACGCTAATAACCTATAATCACGTGATCTACATGCGTTCTTTCTTGTTTACATCCACCTCGCTTATAAGTTGAAAATACTATAGTTGTTTTCGCTAATACTTTCATTTATTTACTTTTTTTGTTTCTGTTTTGTTTAATCAAAAAAAAGACAGACCTAGATCAATAAAAAACATAAAAAAAACAAAAAAGCAAATAAAGTATGAATAAAATAAAATATTAGTTTATTATATCAATATCTTAGACGTATATTTATTATATTTTGCACTCATAGTTTTCGATCGTTTTCAATGCATCAAAAAACAATTTTCTCACACTCCGGTGTCTTTTACTTTTCAGCGGAAACTAAAAAACATTTTTCAAAACTGTTCTTTTACTCAAATAAAACTATAGCAACCAAACAATAAGATCATTATAAATTTAAAAAGTCAGGTAATCAGCGAAGGCAACGCTACCAACCGAAAAATAAGTACAAAACTAATTTACTTATAATTGAAAAATTAAAGCTATTTGTTGCAAAAAAAATTATTATCTAGCTTTTTCGGAAAGAAATTTTTTCCATTCGCACTAGTGCATATGTGAAAACTTTCACTTTCCGAACTTGTTCGGGAAATAACTATTAAGCCAGTATAGTCAAAAATAAATATTGGTAGTAGTCTCACAAATTTTATGCTGTAAGTTGTTGCCTTGACTTATTCTGGTTTCAAATTTTTGTTCTACCTTCCTGAGAAACTAAACAAAAATCGAAAAACCTTTTAAAAAACATGTTTAAGATTCTTTAAAACTCATTTTTTCTAAAAATTTTCTTTTTTAAATAATGAATAAACAGAAATTAAAATGCACAATTAAATAAATACATTTATTGACAATAAGAGTGACATTAAAATCAGATTTTTATTTGGTTCAGTAAACCGATTGTTTACAAAATAGTTTTAAAATTTTTAAAACTTTTATTTAATCAAAAAGTTCAAGTTTTATAGAAAATTTTACCTCCTCCAGATCTCCAACCGCCTTCGTATATGGCGGTGGATAAAAGAAAACTGTAGAAAAATGCTAGTAAAAAAAATGAGAAAAAATTTTTAAGCAAAAAAGAAAAACAGACTTAGATAAATAAAAAAAACATATAAAAAGCAAAAAAAAGCAAAAAAGGTATAAAAATAGAATGAAACATTATATCAATAGCTTAGACGTATATATACATATTTTGCCCTCATAGTTTTCGATCAATCCATCAAAAAACGAGTTTCTCACACCCCGGTGTTTTTTACTTTTCAGCCAAAACTAAAAGACAATTACAATGTTCTTTCACTTAAATAAAACTATAGCAACCCATTTTTTAACCAAAACCATTTTAAATTTAAAAAATTAGATAATCGGCAAAGGCAACGCTACCAACCGAAAAATAAGTAAAAAACTAATTCATTTATTATTGAAAAGAGTGATCAGTTGCAAAAAAAATTTTGAACCTAGCTTTTTCGAAAAGAAATTTTACCTATTCGCACTGATGCATATGTGGAAAATTTAACTTTCCGAACTATTAAGCCTGGGCAGTCAAAAATAAATTTTGGTAGTAGTCTTAAAAATTCTACGCTGTAAGTTGTTGTCTAGACTTATTCTGGCTTAGAATTTTTGTTTTACTTTTCTGAGAAACTAAACAAAAATCAAAAACCTTTTAAAAAACTGTTTCTTCTAAATAATGAATAAACAGAAATTAAAATGCACAATTAAATAAATACATTTATTGACAATAAGAGTGACATTAAAATCAGATTTTTTTTGGTTCAGTAAAATGATTCTTTACAAAATAGTTTTAAAATTTTTAAAACTCTTCTTTAATCAAAAAGTTTAAATTTTATAGAAAGTTTTACCTCCTCCAGATCTCCAACCGCCTCCGTATATGCCGGTGGATAAAAGAAAACTGTAGAAAAATGCTAGTAAAAAAAAAATGAGAAAAAATTGTTAAGCAAAAAAGAAAGATAGACTTGGATAAATAAAAAAAACATATAATAAACAAAAAAAAGCAAAAAAAGTATAAATAAAATAAAATATTATATCAATAGCTTAGACGTATATATACATATTTTGCCCTCATAGTTTTCGATTCATGCATCAAAAAACGAGTTTCTCACACCCCGGTGTTTTTTACTTTTCAGCCGAAACTAAAAGATGTTCTTTCACTTAAATAAAACTATAGCAACCAATTTTTCAACCAAAACCAGTTTAAATTTAAAAAATCAGATAATCGGCAAAGGCAACGCTACCAACCGAAAAATAAGTAAAAACTAATTCATATATTACTGAAAAGAGTTATCAGTTGCAAAAAAAATTATTGTACCTAACTTTTTCGGAAAGAAGTTTTACCTATTCGCACTGTTGATGCATATGTGGAAAATTTAACTTTCCGAACTATTAAGCCTGTACAGTCAAAAATAAATATTGGTAGTAATTTCTGCTAATTGTAATAATGCTGTAAGTTGTTGTCTAGACTTATTCTGGTTTAGAATTTGTGTTTTACTTTTCTGAGAAACTAAACAGAAATCAAAAATCTTTTAAAAAACTTGTTTAAGATTTTTTTAAAAAACTTTTTCTTCTAATTAATGAATAAACAGAAATTAAAATGCACAATTAAATAAATACATTTATTGACTATAAGAGTGACGTTAAAATCAGATTTTTTTTTGGTTTAGTAAACCGATTCTTTACAAAATAGTTTTAAAATTTTTAAAAATTTTCTTTCTTTAATATAAAGCAGAAGAGTATTACATATGGCTAGATATATTATGTATAAAATATATAGAATTCACAAGCGATTTTATTAACTATCAGTTAATATGTTCACCACCATCCTCCGCTAGATCTCCATCCTCCTAAAGACAGATTTTATTCAAAAAGTTCAAATTTTATAGAAATTTTTACCTCCTCCAGATCTCCAACCGCCTCCGTATCCACCGCCATATCCGCCTCCGTATCCACCGCCATATCCGCCTCCGTATCCACCGCCTCCAATTACTTTAACAACCCGGATAGTGCTAGGTGACCATCCACTGCTGTATCCTCTAGAACTAGATCTCCAACCATTTCCATATCCAGAACTCCATCCGCGCCCACTGCCATATCCCGAGCTCCAGCCGCGTCCACTTCCGTATCCCGAGCTCCAGCCACGTCCGGATCCGGATCCCCAACCACTGTTCCAACCGCCTAAATAGCCTGCTTGGGCAAGACTTAAAATTGCGGCAAGAGCAAGTAGGCAAACCAGAACCTGTGCAATTAAATTTTATTAGGTGATATAGGTCGTTTTGAAATACAATGAAAATTATGAAACGAATATAATTTATTGATGTATCTTGTTTCACTTACTCTCATGTTGGATTTGGGTGAAATACTGATTAAAACAAATCCAAACAAGTTATTTATAAGCCAAAAAAGCCTTGAGTTTCTTTTTTTGAGATTACACAAGAAACATCCCCTCTTGCTTGTCCACAAGAAATCTTTTAAAATCTCACGATTAGTGTACGATTCTTGCACAAAATTAATGAATTATTAAATTAACATTTTTCAAATCACACCTTTATTTCATTGAAAAAAAATATTTTAAAAATTTTGTAACGGATGAATATCGGCCATTCTTGCATCAAGGCTGAAGCCTTAAACTTTAGATTTGATTTAAAATTATTAGATGCTTTAATAAATTATTATTGGATAAACAATCTGGTATTTTTCCTTTCATCTATCTATTCATAATGAAACATCTAGTTAAATTTCTTTCGATGTTTTATTATTTATTAGTTTTGCCAAAATGCAAATTTACAGCTGACTACTAATATTTTTTTATCTTGTTTTTTTTTCTGTATAAGATTAGCATAAATTATAAGTATTTGTCTATTATAAGACAATTTTTATAACAAATGTCAGGTGCATGGGCTCATTGCATTTGTATAATAACATGATGCTGACCTTTGAGAATCCATTCAAAAATGTACATTTGTAGAAAATTGCGGTTTAATTACAAAAGGTCATTTAGCACTACTCTAAATTATATATTTGCTCTTTTTAAGTTAATAATGACTTAAGTATTTTCAACACTTTGGATGAATTAGAGGTAATGAAAAGCAATGATATTGACTGTTTTTTATTATTTTTAATAAACAATCGACATAATTAATTACCAGCCGCAAAGAACCTTTTATCCAACACCTATTTATTATGAAGTTATAAAAATGATGTTTATGAATGAATTATGGGGTCTATAAAACACAAATCAATAATAAAAAACTGTTTTTATATAATTCAACAGTTTACAGAAAACAGAACAATTCATTGAACTTCAAAAAAATACGATTTAATTAACAGGAATCTCAGAAGAAATCATTTGTTGAGATTTATGTTAACATTTATCTATATATATAAAAGAAAGTCGTGTTTGTTACAACACTTATAACTCGAGAACGGCTGGACCGATTGCCATGGTTTTTGATTTGTTGGATTTGTTTCCGTCCCGAATAGCAGAATACATCTTAAAAACAATAAAAACTCGATATGTGTAATGAATACTTAATCATTTCAATAGATGCTGATTTGTTTATTACATGTCAAACATTTGTTGTCCAATCCTGTCAAATAGTGTAACAAACTATTTTTTTTTTGAAGCTTATGGCCTGGTTGCTGAGACCTTTAAGCTACAACTTTATTTTTTTCTGAAGACATCATGTGTGCGTTCAGAAATTTAGTTTTGTAAAATGTCTACAAAGTTCAGGTACTGTTATATTTGTTTTTAATTCCCGAAAATAATACCTAAGATTTATTCTACAGTAAAAACATAAAATCATCGGAAAGGAACGGAATTTAGAGAATAAAAAATCAGTTGGTAAAGGTTATAAGATTAAGGAAAAAAAATCTACAGGTAAAAAAAAGTGTAAATGTCTTTTTATAGGTTGTCTATGATTTTTCATGATAAGCTATTCATACCTAGTGGTTATATACTCTTTGAGCTATTGTCTATGTCTCGAAAGTTCAGGCACTCTTATTATATTTGGTGGTTTTATGCGAGTGCACATTTTAATAACAATGCCGCGTCCTAGAAGATCTAATCTTTCCCAGCGAAGCCGTAATGCAATTAGGCAACGGAATATTGCAAGTCAATTATCTGCAAGAAATTGCACGCGTCGATACTTATAGGAAAATTTAAAGATGAGAACGTTCTTATTCCAAGGATTCCGATGATCCCAACGAATATGCCCTTTGAGTTTAAACGAATTCAATTCCCGATTTGTCTTGCCTTTGCTATGACGATCAACAAATCACAAGGCCAATCCTTGACTATTTGTGACCTCAATCTAGAAAATGCATGTTTTTCTCATAGTCAATTGTACGAGGCATGCTCACGTGTCTGCAAACCATCTGCTTTATTTGTTCTTGCGCCTGACCAAAAAACAAAGAATATCGTTTACCACAAAGTGCTTGAATGAAAATCCTATTAATAAATTAATCCGAGTTTTATTTTTTTTCCCAATCTGCACAACATAGTTTTCAATCATTTTTTTCTGACATGAGTTTGAAGTATTTAGTTATTATTTTTATTTTTATTCTCATTCTGTATGTATGTTTTCATCATCATTTATCATAATAAAATACTTTTTTGTTCCTATCTATATAAATATATTATTTTGTATCATTGTTTTACGTTCATCAAAGCCTAAATTAGTTCAGCTAAAAAGTAACACGACATTCATTGACTGTTAGGCGGTACGAAGTTCGCCGGGTCAGCTAGTATTATATTAAATAAAGATATAAGTTTATTTGCTTCATTTTTGTCACTTTATTGTGGTTTCTACATTCATTCGATTTTTGATTCTCAGTATTCACAGTACCTTCGGTTTCCGAATTTCCACCCAGTATCTTCCTAGCAATATTATGCTCTAATTTAACTCTTCGACGTACGCTTGTGCCACGGTTGTTGACTTCCATCGGTCATAACGTTGAACCTTAGCAAGATCGGTTCCAGCGTTGAACAATAAACTTGCTGATGTGCGTGTTATACTGTGTCCTGTGCAAAACTCTGCTACTGGTAGTTTTAAAAAATTAGCTACTACTGATCGTATTTTGGATTTATTCCCACTGGCTGTACTGCCCATTTCTCATTTCTATAGCACAAAAACAACCTGTTATGACAAATATGTTTAGGTCAGAAACACATATATTTTCTAAAAATATTGAGCACATTAACTGCAAATCCTTCTTCCATATTCGTAAAGTTACGTATGACATTTTTTTTTTTGTATCTGGTACAGGTACCAACTTATAGTAAATCTTCTACGTTATTAATTAACATGCTTAATAATTTACAACACTCACCTGACACCTCAAAAATTAGTACGACCTGTAATGTTAAAAAAATAGATTTTTTTCTCTAATAACAAATCGACTGACCTACCTTCATTATCAAATATATTTTATTGAATGTTTCTGCTGGAAACTGTAAAATATGCTCTTTTTCAAGAACTTTGAATTTCTTTCCTTTTTTTAAAAAGCGGTTAAATAACTTGCCATATTGTAAGATATCTGTATTTTTGTAAAGTTAAATGTCAAGCTTAACATACTGTATTTCTTCCACATTGAAAAAACCGCAAATCTTTTTTTGATGTTAAAGAAGTAACTTTAAAGCTTTTCACTTACCCCACAAACATCGCTTTCGTGTTTGCTTTTGTTTTCCAGTCAATTCTTTGTGATAAGCGTTCCTGGATTTCTTAGGTAGCAAACTCGATAGACTTCTTCAACATCTTTTGCATTTTTTTAAGAAAAGAACTGTTTCTTATCATTTTAAACAATGTTACCAAAACAGTTTGCAAATTTTTTCTCATACAATCAGTTTGTTGTCAAGAAGCAACTAAATCATAGATTACTACTAATCTTTGTAGAATTGAAAAAGTATTACAAAGAGAGGTGTTAGATAAAACTATGATTTTTCTCGTGTCTTAAGAGCAAACAAGTCACTAAAGAAATGTTTAGACACAAGAGCTTGCTTGAGTGGTCTAATTTTTTTTGAGTGATTTTTTTGCCTTATAGGACACTTGTATAATAAATAGCTATTATTAGTTACTATCTATAAAATTTTGTTTTCTAAATAGCGTTTTTGTTTATTTCTATAAAAGCGATATTAATAGAAATTAAATTTTTCAGCGCAAATTAAACCTACTTTATTAATGACAGTTTTGTAAAATAAACTGACGACTCTGAGTAATAAATTACTAAAAAAAAATTGTTTTTTAATTAAATAGAAATTGTGGTATAATCTGATGAAAACAACTCTTGGAACTAGGACTGTTACTAGTCGCATTTGTAAACTAAGACAATCAATAGTCGCATCGGTATTGTTTTTAAACCTGTTTTCAAAAACAAAATTGTTTAAAACTCTTATTACAAATGATTTTAATTTTTCTGTTCAATTTGGTAAGGATTTTGCCATGAACGTCTTTTACAGTGTTTATCTTGGGAAATAGTCTACGAAATACCTGTCTTGCATGCAAAATTGATTTGTTATGTTTCGTGGACCTCGTGCATTTGACATTTGACTATATTTTTAATAATGAAGCAATTAATGCTGCAGGAGATTATTCTTACCCATATGCAACAATGTATTTTTCCTAGAATTAAAATATAATTAAATTTATGGCTATTTCTTAGAATGGTATGATTTCGCTAGGATAAGTATACTCGTTTTTCTTATGAAACAGCTAGAAGTGTTTCTGACAAAACAAACATAATTAAAATTCTTTTCAATAAAAAAATAACAGCGTTGAGTGTTGAAAAAATTTTAAAATCATTCAAATTTGATTTTCAATTGTTAAAAAATTATTTTTTCAGCATTTTTTTCTTATTTGGAGTCAATTATTTGTTCATTTGTTTAAGACAAATTTTTTTTTTACAAGGTTTGCTAAAAATCTTAATTTTCAAAGTGCAAGTTAAACTAAAAGTACAAATCTAAATAAAATTTGCATAAAAATCTGTATTACTTCAATTCAATTAGATTATTTAAAATACATAAAAGTTCTTAAAAAATGACTATTTAATCATAATAATAAATTCGGTTTATATATTTTATATATTTTATATATTTTATATATTTTATATATTTTATATATTTTATATATTTTATATATTTTATATATTTTATATATTTTATATATTTTATATATTTTATATATTTTATATATTTTATATATTTTATATATTTTATATATTTTATATATTTTATATATTTTATATATTTTATATATTTTATATATTTTATATATTTTATATATTTTATATATTCTATATATTTTATATACTTTTTTTATTTTATAATAACTTTCAACTACACTTAACCACAGACAACAATACGTTTAGCTGTCATTTGCAATTTTTTATATCACATTTAATGTTTAGTCATAAAGTTAGGTTATATGATCGTAAAATCTCTAAAAACTGTTTTCATTTGGTCACAGCACAGACCACTTTCATCTTGGTGATCATTGCAACACCAGCATAACAACATTTTTTTCTGAAACGAGAACTATTATTCAATAATAACAAAGTTTTTTTTTTAAATTTGGCGTTAGAAAATGCTGTGAATGTTCAACTTTGCATTGTAAACGTACCTTTACCATCAAATCAAAGTGACAGCTGTAAATTTGACACCTAAATTTAATTTAACCTCACTTCTTATTTAATGAATCGAAAATTCAACACGTTGATGAGATTAAATGAAAAGCACTTTTTATGTTATGACAAACAAAAAAATTAACTTTATTAAGAATCTAACGCTTATAACAAATAATCAAAATGTAGTCTATCGACTTAAAAGCCTTTGCGGACTTTGAACAATTGCGTTACTGACATTTGCCAACATTTAAAAAATATTATTAATTTTATCAATTTTGACAACTATTGCCTGACGCAACTTATTGAAATTATTTATGCGTTGCTAAAAAACTAAGTTTTTTAAATAGGGCTACAAAAAAAAACCACATGAAGTAAAAAAGCGGGATCTTGAAGGGTAAGTTATGTCTGTATTTCGAATAATAATTTGACAATTATAACATTTTTGTATCATATTTAAGGTCTTGTAAGTAGTATGTGGAGTAGCACCGTCTTGCTGAAAGTACTTGTTTACAATTTTATAACGTATGAAAGCGTTTGATTATTTTATGACAAAAACAAACATACATTTGTTTTTTACAACCTGCTTGGCCTAAAATTTCTTGAGACATACGATAATATAAAATAAAAGGTATTGAAATGAAAGACATCTTCTTATAGTATTTCTTAGACTAAAACATGCTCTAATGTTTTATTTTCATGCTATTTGCAGTATTTGGAGCCGTTAGATGACCATAGCTCTTTGAAAAAAGATTTAAATGTTTTAAATCTAGAGATTCTGCTGGTTATTCTTGTAATCTTTTTCGTATTACCTATCTGTTGAAATGTTGCTTTATTAACAAACTAATTCTAAATCTAATTCTATTATAAATTTATCTAAAAATATCTCGTCATACGTGTTTAAAGTGACTTTTCTAACCTCAAGGTTTACGTCTTCTAAAAGTAGATCGATTTGTACAAATTAAAAATTTATAGCTTATTTTTTTACAAAAGTCTTTTTTTATATGAGAGAAAAATACTCTCACTTTTTTATTGTAGTCTTGTTCAGTTTTGCAGCGAGAGTCAATAGAACTAATACATTGTTTGGCAGAGTATTTGTTCGACAAGTAGTTGTTTTGAGTAGTTGGTTTGCCTACAAAGTCGACTCTTGACACACCAGATGCATTAAGATTTTTATTGGTTTTGGTTATATTTTATCGCAAATTACATGAAGCATTATGTTTTTCTTTAAATAATTTTATTTTTTTTATAAGCCACGTTACTCTGGTGAAAAGTCGGTAAAGTCGGTCTGATTAGTTTATTAAATGATGATTTTGTTTTTATTTAGTTAGTTTACTTTTGTTGATATTACCAAAATATATTAAACAATATGCAACCGATAATAATATAAATGTTTTGAACAATAAAATTATTAATTGATTGGTTTGAAATCTTTGACGTTATAATCTTCTCACACAGTTTTATCACCTGCCAAAAAGTTTGTTTATAAGATCTCGAGAGCTCTTCCTTTTTGGCAAGTGGTAAAACTGAGTGAATAATCGCATATTAAAGATTTAGCATTTTCATTTAGCAATTTTTATTTCTTGCATTTTTTCATATAATGCAAAACAGAAGAAAAATACTTTTAATATTCAATCAAAAGTTGATGAAAAGTCTTTGCATGTAAGTATGCAAATTATTATAATAAATATTTACCTTCAGCAACTTTTTATGAAAACCTTATAACCTTTGCGTCTTTAAACGCTTGGTTTGTAGCAATTTTGCGGTGCATGCAAGTAATTGATATTAATGATTATTTACTTTGCAAAACACATCTTACAGTACGATAATTATAATAATAAAAAACATTAATTGAAACAGACGGTACTTCGTGTTTTCCACCTACCTTCTCTTTTTGTACAGCTGGTCTTCTAGATAGAAAAGTGTCTTAATTTGTCATAAATAACATCAGGAGAACGCAACTATAGCCTAGATATTTTTTTTGTAGTTTTTTATATTTTTTTCAATTGTATAAAAGTACAGAATGCATTCTGAGTGCTTCAACATCTTGCAAACGGAATAAAGTCTAAAATTATAATACATAAAACATAAGAAGTTATATTTCCAAAGTTTTCATAAAAGCTTTTATACATTTATTATAAATATACATTTTAACTAAAAAAAGATTTTAGAAAATAAATCAAAACTTTTATTTCACGTTCGCACCTTAGATATTTGTGCTTCATTATCTACATTTTTTAAAAATTGCTACAACTTAAAAAGTTAATAAATTATTTGTAAATAGATAAAATGTTAAACAAAACCATAAATAGCTTAATAAATCTTTTTGAAATATTGCGCGTTTGATTTGTTTTGATGCAGTTTTTATTGTTTCGTTTTAAATTAAAAGAAGAAATAAAATTTGTAAAAACTCCATAATATGTTATAGTTTTCTGAATTCTTTTATTGCACACGATATTTTTTCCAACATACAAACACGAATTATTCTCAAAAAAAACAGTAGTTATTTATAAAAACATTTTATGAATATTTTTTTATTATATATGTTTTTTTTAAGTCAGCTCGTCTATATTAAATAGGCGTATATATATTTATAATATAAGTTATTATATAAAATATATAATTTTATATAATATAATATATTATATATATAAATATATTTTTATAATTAATTTTTTTTCCTGTGCTTAAATTTGATAAAAAATAATACAAAGTTTTGTATTGCAATAATTTTTGTTTTACTATTAATTTTATGTCGTTGTCGTTTTTAAATTACACAAATTTAGTGACATTTTATGTTTTCGCAATACGCATAGGAAAAATTTGTATAATTTATAAATTTTAATACATTCAGAGTTTCACATGTATTTAATGTAATAAGGTTGAATTTGTTGTTGTTGAATATTTAAATTATATAAATATCTGTGCTAATGTAGTTTATCAAATAGTTTAAAAACAATTAATATTTATATTTATTTGCATTTTCAATTATTATACCTATCATTTTAATAAAAATAAAATAATAATTCAAAAACAAATTAAAATATTCAAAGCGTTATCATCAAAATAAAATTTATAAGTTTTGAGCTGGTTTTTAATTGATTTTAGTGTTATCTGTACTGATGTCGAAGTAAAAATATTTAATTAACAGAGCCAAATTAATTATAGTGTTTGAATAAACAGTAAGCAATTTTTAATTAATTGGTTTGGAATTTTTAGCACAATAAACTATTCACACAGTTTTACCACTTGCCAAAAAATTTCTTTACTAGGTCTTAAAAGCTCTCTCTGAAATATTACTTGCATAATTTTACCTGGTTTAGAAAATTTTTGTAGGTTTTTTTCAATAATCCGACTAAAGAACTGAAAAAAAAACCGTTATCTTTGCTAAAACCATTTGCCTTATTTTTATTTTATGGATTTCATGAGTTCAGCGGCGCTTAGATAGATTTTTATAGTTATTTATTTGCTTTATTAGTTTAAAGTGTTAAATATGATGAAAAGTGTCTTTTGCTATAATCGACTTGTCTAATCTGCTATATTTTAAGTGAGCTTTTGTTTTTAATTTTTATTGATTTATTATTTTATTTACTATTTCTGTATTATATCCATCAATATTAGCTTGTTTGATAAATGACTCAATTCATTGTTTTCAACATAAAATAACGAGTTTAGGTTTTTTTTTTAATTATTTAAAACTCTTTTATCTCGAAAAATTTTCAATAAAAAATACACAAATTTTCTAAACCAGATAAAATTTAGTAAATAATAATTCAGTTTTATTTATCTCCTGATGATGACCACTTAGTGGTCGAAAACGCTCTCAAGATCTGATAAGTAAAGCATCTTAATATTAATTTTGTTAATTATATTTTAATAATATTTTTGAAGATTAGAAAATTTTTAAAAATGTTTTCGAAGCAATAACTAATTTAATCTCTAAAGACCATAGCAACAAAAAAAATTAAATCATAAATAACATGTTTGCCGGCATTAAAAAAACTGTTTACATCATGCTTCAAAAATTATATCATATTGACAATCATTGCATAAATAATAATATTTTAAATAATGTACTGAACAGAGAAGTTGCATAAGTGGTTTTTTTGGATGTAAAAATCAATTAATTATTATTTTGGTAGTGATGAAACAAGTTTGATTGAATAAACGTAGCATCTACACTACTTCTTTCGATTCTAGCTTAAATTGGTTTAGTTTTTGTTTTTAATTAAGATTGTGAATTATCAAAAGCTTGTTTATCAATTTTGATAATAAAAAAGTTATTATTTTTTATTTTTTATTCATAAAGTGTTATCATAAAAAACATATTTTTTTTTATAAATTTAAGAAAATTTCTGTGTTTTCTATAAACAATATGAAGTTGTGGTTGAAGATAATAATAATAATAAGTACTCAATAAACTACATCTTATTTACAGAACACGAAAAAATTTACATAATATATTGATAAATACATAAAAATTACTTAGCATCATGTATGCAATACCTTATAACTATTTGCAGACTAATAAAATAGTATTTTTAAAAGTTCACCATTTATATAAGTCAGAGATATCAATATCTTTAAAAAAAGTTTCAAAATTAAATTAATCATGTTAACATACATTGTTGCATATTGCAAAATAACCAACTGAATCTCTTTAAATCTGTATATTTTAATTATCGATCATTGAAATGTTAAAATGTGTTTAACATGATCGCGTCCTTACTTTAACACACATTCCCTCTTTTAACAAGCAAGCACATTTATGTCAAAAACATGTTTCAAAATGAACTAAATTTCTTTCAATTTAAATATCATTATTTAAATTAAAAATAGGCTAGGGGAAATCTTGTGGAGGTTTTACAACTTTGATTGAACAAACTTTTGCTAGATGTCACTACGTATTACATATTACGTTAGCACTAAGCACTCGTATAAATATAATCCTATCCAGCTATTTATTTGAAAAAAAATTATTCAATTGTGTTAATTATGCGCAGCTAATTTAAGCCTTAATTGTTAAATCTTACTGATAAGTGTTAATAAGCACAAAACATGTCTTTGTCTACAAATTTTAGTTTTAGAATAAAAAAATGTTGACTTATATAAAAATAAATTTATTATAATAGGTGATATAAACTGATGATTGATCAACAATTCAATGTAATAATAATATGTTGATGATACTTTCTTCTAAAGCGTTTGTAACCTTTTGCATAATACCTATTTTCCTTGTAATAACAATTTTGTTTTTGATAAAATCAGCAATATTAGTTCTGACCACTGATGCGCAACGCTAGATATCTCTCCTCATGACTGTATCTGCATAGCCTAGTCAACAAGTGCCTTTTAGGTCAAAACATTTTCTAAATAGATAAAGTGCCATTTGATTCGACATAGCAAGTGGATATTTTTTGAAAAAATTAAAAAACTGTTTGCCAAAATTGGAAAAGTTTTAAGGAATTAAATATGGAAAAAAAGTTTGATGTTCGGCAAATATCTCAAAAATTATTGATATTTTTTAAATTTGAAGAAAGATTTGAAAAACAAAATTTAAAAAAAAAATGCTACGGACGCTACGCTTATTTTAGACCATTAATTATTAAATATTATTTTACCTTATTAAATACAAAAATTAAAAACTGCAAAATATCTATCTAATTTATTTTTACTCATGATTAAAAATATAACCGAGCAAGACTAAAATTGTTCATAAATTTAGTTCAAATAAATTATTACATAAATTGTGTTGATTATTTATTTATAAAATATTTAAACATAAAAATTAAAAAAAAAATTTCTAAAGATTGTTTTTGTATATTGTAAATAAATAGTTTTAAATTTAAGTTTCTGTTTTTATTTAATTAATAGTCCTAATTTTAGTTGGTTGTTTAATTATTAAAAAACAAATTATTTTTAATATGTTTAAGTTAAAGTTATAACAAAATAAAACATAAAAAACCAGGTAAAAGTGATAAAATGAAAGAAAACCGAAAGTTAAAACTTTAATAAAAAATATAGATATATTTTTTTTGTATACAATATAGTGTTTGCTTTTTTAAGTAAAAAAAAATAATCATTTTTTTGTAACAAATTGTTTATTAAATAAACAAAAAAAAATTAAATAAAAATAAACTTTTTTTAATATTAAAGACTAAAATAAATGACTTCGGTTTATTAATTACAAAGAGTAGAAAAAAATGTTCATTAACAATTTTTATTATATTTCTAATTTATTTTTACTCATGATTAAAAATATAACCGAGCAAGACTAAAATTGTTCATAAATTTAGTTCAAATAAATTATTACATAAATTGTGTGGTTATTGATGTATTTATTTATAAAATATTTAAAAATAAAAATTAAAAAAAAATTTTTAAAGATTGTTTTTGTATATTGTAAATAAATAGTTTTAAATTTAAGTTTCTGTTTTTATTTAATAGTCCTAATTTTAGTTGGTTGTTTAATTATTAAAAAACAAATTATTTTTAATATGTTTAAATTAAAGTTATAACAAAATAAAACATAAAAAACCAGGTAAAAGTGATAAAATGAAAGAAAACCGAAAGTTAAAACTTTAATAAAAAATATAGATATATTTTTTTTGTATACAATATAGTGTTTGCTTTTTTAAGTAAAAAAAAATAATCATTTTTTTGTAACAAATTGTTTATTAAATAAACAAAAAAAAATTAAATAAAAATAAACTTTTTTTAATATTAAAGACTAAAATAAATGACTTCTGTTTATTAATTACAAAGAGTAGAAAAAAATGTTCATTAACAGTTTTTATTTATTTTGAAAACGTTATCAAAGATATTTAAAAGAAAAATTTAATTTCTCTAATAAGCAATACATTTGTTATAACCGTTTTTTAAACCATAGTAAATAAAAATAATTTTTTGTAGCTTTTGATTATGAGAAAACGGATCAAAAATTAAATTTAAAATTTTTTTTTGCAAATAATGTTTATTCTTATTTAATAAATAAATTCTTATGTTTAAAAAAGTTATACTTTTAACCAAAATAAATTGTTAACAAGAAAGCCATAATTTACAATTTATCAATTTTTTAACAAAAATTGATTCTAAAAAAGCCTTTGAAAATCATCTCCACAAAATAAAAAAAAAACGCACATGCAATGTTAATGTTTGTGTTACAAAAAATTGTTAATTAAGTAATTGAAAAATTGCGATACAAATTATTGAACCACAGATTATTGTTTATTATTGTTATTTATCTTGTAAGCGCTTGCATTTTTTTATATTTAATAAGTTGAAATAATATTTATTCATTAAAGGTCCAAAGTCCCGGAGTATCTGTTTTCGGGAGTATTTTTAACGCTCTGAGGAATTTATAAATAAGTTTTTGTAAAATTTGCAAAAAATCAAACTTTTTTCACGCTTATTGTTCATAACTTTTGCAATTTTTAAAACGGCTTTTATTTTTCTAAAAAATAAATACATAATAGTTTGAAACGAGTTATAATTTTTAGAAAATTAGAGCAAGCTTTGACCTAAAAAGCATTCATTGAATAAATGGCCTCTGCAAAATTATCAAAAAAAAAAGAAAAAAATTTATTTATCATGTTTAAAGAACTAACTATCTATGTATTGTGCATTAAAATTTTTAATCTTGCTTCTGAAAGAAAAAACGGTATACAACTAGGTAAATCGCTTACAATTATCTTAACTCTAGTATTGGCTTTCATTATTGAGATGATTTTAGTGCTGTCATATAATCCTTCACTTTCAGCCTTAATTTAAATGTTTTTTTTACTTGCTATATGTGTTTTAACATAGAAACGTACGTTCACAGTAACAACTGCGTCAAGCTCCTATGCTAAAAACATTTGTAAGATAATTTAATTAGGAGTAATAGTATAAAAACATTATTTTTTTTTTAAATATGCAAAACTAAAACTTTATTTTCTGTCGTTATGGTTTAAATGTTGAACGCAAAATATTTTTTTTCAAAACTTGTTGAAAAAAAAGCGATAATTTTTTTACTTTTGTATGAGATATCAAAAATTTTTTAATTAAAATTGCTTATTATTATTTGTATTAGTGATATTAATTATAGTTCTGGCACTATAAAAGCTACTTATAATATGACGAGTTACTATAAATAAATAAAGCAAAAACCAGTGGCAATACTAAGTAAGTTGGTAGTGCACCCTGTCAGTTGTCAATTGTCTTTGTCAAGGTTACGTTATGTCAGAAAGTAAAGCAATAAAAAGCAAAGATATGTTTCACATTGTGTGTGTCATGGTAACAATGTTGCCAACTGAAGAATTCAACTATTTTACCAACGTAAGAAAACAATTTTCAATCATTAAAAGTTACTCGGTCGATTTTGATTCAGCAGTTTTTATTAGTGATTCAAAATTATTGTTGAAGTAAATAACTAAAACATATTTTTATTATTAGAGCGAGTAGAACGTAGTAATAGTGGTAATAAACTAAGATCGCTATTCTTCCAAACGTGTTCAGTAGTTTATCGTTTATTATAATTATTTATTTCAAAATTATTAATTACTATAAAGATCAAATCAAAATTGTACGATATTATTTACAAAATTTACAGACAGCTCTTGTTGTAAAACTAAAACTGGTAGAGAAATTGTAAGCTGTAAGCATTTACAATAAAAAATCACATAACACAATTTTTTCCCAGTGGCAATGTTAATGACTTTTAACAATAAATAATAAAAACATATAAAAAACATGATAATTTTGTGTGAAACGGGTTTGATTTACATAAAGTGGGTAATTAAATGTTTTTTTTGTGACTTCAGATTGATTGATAAAGTTAGTTAAAATCTTTAGAATTCCATTACGTTGGTTGCTCAATCCAATATCGCAAAGATAATATTTAAATATATTTTTAATCGAATTACTTGCTTTTTATAAAAATAACAAATGCAGATCAGTAGTTTCATTAATAGGGTAGGAAACTAATATAAGTACTTAAAAATGTGCAATCTATTGACACTTTTTTGACGATTTTAATTTTTTTTTAAACAAGTATTTTTTGGTTGAAAAAAACATATTCTTATGCACTGCAGCATTATTTTTATAGTATATTAAAAAACTAGTTTTATAAGGGATAATTTGGCGCACAAGTCTCAACAGGCAAGTTTTTTAAAAAACACGCATCAATATTCCTTATAAAATGTGTTTATAAGCTATTTTTTAAATTTACGTTTTTTTTTTAATTTTATATCAAAAAATAAAAATTTGTTGCTAATGGTTGGTAACAGCAGTAAGCCATTTAACTTAAAAATTTAATTTATGTTTTTTTCCACATAATTTTAACAAAGAAACTAATATAATAGGCAAAAACAGAATTTTTCTTTTGGCGTAGGTAATTTTAGAACACATAGCACAATATTTTCAAAAATAATTCTAAATGTATCAGGGTCTTCTTAGCAAACAAAGTTTTAGCAGCTTTGCCTTAAAGCTACTTTGTCTTATAATTTAAACAATTAAATTTTTTTTTTGAATATAAGTTATAAAATCAAAAATGACATTGACGTAATTATTTTTTGACAGTCATGTAGAGCAACTTAAAAAAACACTTTTATAAAAACTTCAAATGGAAAGCGTTAATAAGCATGTTTGAAATTCAAGTTTAAAAAAATATATTAATTTAAAGTCGATTAATGACAATTAAGCATCTATCAAATAGTTTTGACATTTTTTTTTATTTTATCAATATTGTATTATTTTTAAGATGACAGAAATGACTGATATGGTATGTTTTGATTATAGCTCAGTTTACCTTTAAGCCAACTATAAACAAAACAACCTATAATAATAATAATAAAACCTTTATCAAATTTGCTGTTCCTTATGCCAAAAAAATTAGCATTGTACCGTTAGAATAACGTCAAAATTGATTAGTGGCATTAGTGTCTAAATCTTTTTACTTAAAAAGTACTTGTTTCATAAAAAAAATAAAAAAAGCAACAAAGTTTGTAAATTAATTGGAATTGAAAAGGCATATTTTAATAAATATTAATTTTTTTGGTATATTACAAAATTGTGGTAAATTTTTAAATAGAAGTTGTAAGTTTTACTTCTTTACAAAAAGTGATTTAATAGTTCAAATTACAAGGCTTTAAAGCAAGGTGCAAATCTTAGTTTGCTAAGGGGTCTCACTTTGTCTTCTAATTTAAACAACTGAATCACTTTTCAAAACAATTTTGGTATGATTATTTTTTTAAAAATATAACAGTTACAAGCTTATTATTCATAAATAATAACAAATAATACAAATAATAAATTAAAAATCAATTATGACATTAGCATTTGACGTAATTATTATTTTGACAGTCATGTACACCAACTTGAAACAAAAAAAGCACTGCTTATAAATAACTCTAAATTAAAAACATTAATACGCTTAATCAACATTTAAATGCAAGAAAAATATCAATTCAAAAGTCGAATAATGACAAGTAGGCATCTATCAAATAGTTTTGACATTGTACTGAGGGTAAAGTTTTTATTGTATTCTATCTAAATAGAATTGTTTTTAAAATAAGGTTCTAAAAAAAATCAAATATTAAATAAAAATATTAATTTTTTTTTTATTACTAAAACCGGGCAATTTATTGAACAAAAGTTGTATGCATTACTTTTTTACGAAAACTTAAGGCAATTTAGAAAAAATCTGTGAATTTGTTATTCTATATCACTTTAATTTACAAAAAAAAAAAATTTTTTATGACACGAAGCAAGGTGTAAGCAACTTTATAGTGGATAATTTAAAAATATATGCTTATGTAAAAAACTCTTAATAATATTTAATTTTTTTAACTTTTTTGTTTTTATCTGGAAACACCGAGAATTGTCATTTTTCAATAGTACCTAAATATGCGTAAAAATTTGATGTTTTTTTAAACGATCTATAATTCGTTTAAATTAATACTGTCAAAAAGTAGCTAATCTTTACGTTCTTTTGATTGGCTACTTTATTTTCTTGTTGATTAATTAACAATTAGGCGGGTGGGAAAGTCATCTAAAACTATCAACCTCAGAATTTTTGAGTCTATTATTAACTTGTTTTTCAAAAAACCAAATTGTTAATAAAATACTTTTTATTAACAATTAAACTCACAAAAAAAACTACTTTTTTAAAAAACTTTAGCATATAGTAACTTTCATAGTAACATATAAAAAACTAAAAAATTTTTTTTTTGATTTGATTGTTTTTTTTATTTATTTTATAAACAAAAAAATATTTAGCTGTTTTTATTATTTTTTTTTAGAAAATTAAAAATGTTTAAGTTTTTAGACTTACGACTTAAATGGCGTTTTTAATAAAACTTCAATTTAATTTTAAAAATTACAATTTATGTAATATATAGCTTTTTTTATATAAACGATTATTTTTTCTTACATTTTACTTTTTTTTGCAGACTTTGTCTCAAGATCGTTCTTCTTTGTCTTAAAAACATTACTCCTTTATCAAGGCTAGCTAACAAAAATTAATTAGTTTATAAAATAGGTTTTTTGTACAATATATTTTTAATTTTTATTTTGTGTTTTTTTAAAAACCAATTGACTTCTTATTTTTTGTTTTGTGGTCTGCAATAAATCCACTTTGTAGGATTAAGACTGATTGAAAGCCTTCAAAGACAGATTACAGATCTGATTAAGTATATGTGATTTACATAATCATATACGTCTGTACACATTTTACAATAGAACGCCTGTAAACCTATCAATTTGCTACAGTCTGCAGTTATCCACATTTTAAGAAACAACTAGCAATTATCACACTATTAGCAATTCTTAGCATAAAATAAATATATTAGATTCTCAATAATTACTAAAAAAAAACAATCGTCTATAGGTACTATTTTATAAAAAATGTAAAATAAGTGTTTTAAAATATTTTATTTAATGCTTGATGTAATAGAATATTCCTAAGTAGTTTTTACAAATAATTACACTATAATACAAGTTTAGTGTTTAGAAACAGAGTTTATAGATCCATGAAATTATTACCATCCATCTAAAAGTTAATTAATTTACTTAGTATAATTTTAAAATAATAGAGAGGTAAATACTTACAATTATTGGTATTGCCATAGTATCCACGACTGTAGGTGTTGGTGCCATAAGGGTTGTAATAACCGTTATTATAACCGTTAGTATAGCCATTAGTATAACCGTTAGTATTATATCCATATCTATTCCAGTTGTTGTTGTTGTTGTAGTACCCGTTGTTGTAGCCATTACTGTAACCTACCCCAGGGTAGGCATTAGTACCATATCCGTTATAACCTTGGTTATAACCGTAACCGTCGTAGTTATTATATCCATAAGAAGTCGCAGGAGCAGCTATTGTTAAAATTAAAATAATAGTTAATTAATTAACGACAATCACTTAATTATTAGTTTTACCTTGTGCCATGCAAGCCAAAAGAACAACAGCAAACAAAGCTAACAGCATCTGAAAAAAATATTAATTAACAATTTATATTAATTAATATATCGTCTAATTAATACCTTCATTTTTATTTATTTTGGTTGAACGTTTTTCACAAAACTGATCTTTCCTGGAAGACTGTAGCTTTTTATATAAAAGTTCTAACTTATTAACAATAAAAAATTATATCCCCTCTTTATAATAATTTTAAAGGCAGATTGAACATTTCCATATATCCTCTATTAAAACACAAAAGTTTAAGCAAAAAGCTGGTTCTGACGTGACCCTGTTCTATAATTGTAGAATTTTAATAATGGTGGGTTCACACCATTTGATTTTGTTTAGTAATAATTTTTGATACTCGCAAAATTTATAATTGTTTCTAAATTGACTTGTATTTGTTATATAAGACGTAAATTAGTGATGGATAATTAGTGTAATAAGATAATATCTTCTTGATTTTTTTCGTTATTAGATGTTTTATTTATCATGGTCTTCGAGTCCAATCATATTCTATTAAATGTTTTTTTTGTAATAAATTAAATGAAGTTCTTTAATGATAAGTCAAATAAAATAGCTTTACATTTTTAGCCACCATCATTAAATTATCATGTACCAATGATTTTATTACCAAAAACTTCAGTTTTTGAATTTATCTATTAATTAGTTCTTAAAGATTGAATTTTATGTCTATCTCTAATTAAAATAAATATAAGTAGTAGTAATAAAAATTGATTAACTAATGTGTGATAAAGCATAAATCAAAACAATGTAAAAACGTAGACAACAATAAAATAATAAAAGTTTTTCTGTAAGTTAGATCATAGAGCAGGAATAGCAAATTCAATTTGAATTACAAATTTTTTCTGTAGTTTTATCTGTTATAGTTCTAAGACCTTCGAGCTTCTATTTAAAAAGCAATTTGGGTAAAACTCTACGATAATATAATTGAAAGTCTATGGTCAATATAAAAGCTTAATTTTCGTAGAACTGAAAATTAATAAAACAAATATAAAATATCAAAAAAATCTTGAGAATCTACTCAAGGTTGAAAAACAAAAGAATTTTTCTCGTAAACGGTAAAGCCTATCGTAAAACAAAATTAGACAAAAACTATAAATTATGCAATTGTTTGCTAAAATTTGCTTGTAAATTGCAATTCTAAAAATATTTTAAATTCATTGGTAGAAATTCAGTCTACTTATATAACCTGGTTTACATTCAAATTATTATCCGCCGTATCAAAAAATTATGATCAAAGTGTCACTAATAACTATGACATAGTCGCCATATTTATCAAAAATTTAGCAAAAGTGTTCCTATAAACGTTTCACATCAAAATGTGTAAAAAACAATTTCATCTATTTAGAATTTTCTTAATAACTTTAAAAATTTGTTTTTACTATAAAAATTTATAATTTTCTTGTTAATAGTACTAAACTTAATGAGTTTGTTGTACATATTATGTAATTGTTGTTACTTTGTCGTTATACAAGTTTATAACGACATTTGGTCTTATAATAACATATATAGGGTGTTTGTTATATCTGTGTGATAAGTTACCAAATGTTAATTAATCAATGTTAACCAATTGAATTAAATTGCTAAAAAAAAACAAAAATTATTGCGTGCCTTTGGAATTTGGCTGCTCAATGCTGTTAATTGGTGTAGATTAGGTTTTTAGATCACGTAAACTTCAGATATTTATCAATTATTTATTTATAAATTCTTTATAAATTATTTATGCTTTATAAATATAACTTACTATTTACAAATTTCATTAGTTTTATAGTACTATAACGTAATTATACTATTGTTCTTGTTCATATTTTACATTTAAAGGTAGTTAAAAGCTTTATAATTATTGTTTTTATATATTAATCAATTTATAAAAAAATATATGCTATTTAATAAAAAATGCACATAAATTACGCTCAAATACATTAATTACTTAGTTTAGATGTAAATTTTTTTACTAATTTATATTGAATGCTTTTGTTGTCTTCTGTTTTTGTTGCGCTTAAATCAAGGATAGATTGAAATGTTTTGTTTCAAATTTAATTTGGTTTTGAGATTATAAGGAAAAGAAACATATTTTGCTTTTGATAATTTATTAATTTTAAAATATATTTATTTAAAATGTTTTAATTCTAATTTAAATTGTGCAAAACTATGAAACATTTATTGATTTGAAGTGAAATAATATAAAGTGCATCAAAAAAAAAAAACAAAAGTTTTAGCATAGACTAATAGTGAACACGAAATTTCAAAAGTACTTTCTGAAGCAATACAAAAATTAAATTTATGCCAATATAAAACATTTTTTTTTAGTTTTGCACAACTAAATGCAACAACAAAATAATTATTATATTTAAATAAAATAGTAAAAAAAAAATTTTTTTTATATATTTTTTAATAAGAAAAGAAACACTTTTTTGTATCAAGTTTGTGACAAAAATGACGTTTGCGTCTTAATTATCTAACTTATCTCCGTGTTAACGTCTTCTCGAAATGTAGCCAGCCGTAGGTTGAGAGTAGTAAGTGGGATATTCCACAAATTTAACAAAATGTTGATCACAACGACTTTTAGCAAAAAAAAAAGATTATAAACGCTACTGAAACTTAACAATGTAAAGTAAACAACAAACAAATTATATATCAGTTTTTAGATTGACACGTCTTTATCAACAACAAAATAATATATTTAATCGTGACTACAATAGATAAAGTCCTCAAAGTAATTTGTCACCAAAACTTAAAGTTGCATCATTAAAAAGACAATCTACTATATTTGTTCTTTTCAATACATGTCAGATGTTACATGACATGGTGACAACCTCTCCTTTACTATTGCCAAAATAGTGTTGCCTGATGATTATGCCTCTAAAAATAGTTCAATTGGTGCCTTGGTGCGGTTGAGTACGCATCTAGTTGCATTTCAATAAAATTGCTGCTTTTAGCAAGCTACTATTTATTCAACTGCCTTTACAGCTTTAAAACGTAACACAAATAGAACAAAAAAGCTACAAAAAGTTATTTTTTATGAACAAAATATAAAAATCTTTCTAGACGTCGATTTAAAACCTCACGATTTAAACATATGTTATAAAAAAATGTAAACCTTTACATTTACAAAGCACATTTTTATAAATAATTGCAAATTGCTATTGTTAACAACGCCATTGTTTATTGTAAAAAAAATGTAAAAAAGCTATAATTTGTTAGAACTTATCTGGGAAACCAAAACAAATTTTTGCAATTTTTAAGTGTTATGTATTGGTAACTATTTTATTTTCTTTAAAGTCAGTTTTTTTGCATTGTTTTGATTGTTTTTAGGTTAGGAACTACAACAGAAAAAAAGTGTTAAAAAGATCGCGCTAACGGCATACGTTATAGAAGCAGCAATTTAATTTTCATAAACAAATTATTGTTTAAAAGTATATAGTAGTTATTTACCAAACGGATTCGAAAAGTGGAATTTCTCACATAAGCACTTTTTTTAGTCGTGCTGCAGTAGTGCGAATGGAAAATAGTTATTTACCTAACGAATTCGGAAAGTGAAATTTCCTACATGAGCAATTTGTTTGCAGCGCGACCGAAGGGGGTGCTGCATCTGTTGCGAATGGGAAAAATTTCTTTCCGAAAAAGTTAGATACAATTTTTTTTGCAACGAATAACTAATTTTTTAATAATAAATAACTAATTTTTTGATAATAAATAATTTAGTTTTTTACTTGTTTTTTGGTTGGTAGCGTTGCCCACGCATTATATAATTTTTTAAATTTGAAACAGTTTTATTGTTTAGTTGCTATGGTTTTATTGAAATAAAAGAGCATCGTTTTAAAAATTTATTCCGCCGTTTTCTTCTGCGAATTTTCGTTTTAAATTTGTAAATATGAGCGACTCCGATAGAGAAATTTTAACTCCACCTGAAATTAGAGAATCTGCAAATAGAGCAGTATCAAATTTGCTTCCTGAGAAAAGCCGCTCGAGGTACAAGCGGCTTTTAACCATTCAACAAATTTTTAGATTGGTGCAAAAAAAGAAAATCCAAAAATTTCACCGAGAATTGCTTATTGGCATATTTTCAACAACATCAAAGCAAGAAATCCTTTTGGTCTGTATACTCTATGCTTAAACTTTGCTTAATGGTAAAGAATAACGTAGATATTTCGAAATTTTATAAACTTTTTGAAACGTTGTGTTATTAATCAATTACTTACTATATTCAATCGTTTTCTTACTTATTTGGCAATAAATCTTTTGTGTTGATTATTTACCTATGTGATCAGAAACAGCCATTTTGTAGAATGGTTGTGTGACAATTGACAGTTTGACGTGACGTCTCTGGATTTCAATACAAACCTAACTAAGTCATTTCCCCTAGTTTCGCTTGCAAAGGAAAAAACACCGCGGTGTGGAAAAATTGTCTTTACATGCATCGGGAACGAACAGAAACTACTAATGTTTGAGCGATGAGGGCAAAAAATTTCTTCCGGTAATTTATTTTGCAACAAATATCTCTAATTGTTTAATAATTAATCATTTAGTTTCAACTTATTTTTTGGTTGGTAGCGTTTCCCCGGCTGATTGTCAAATTTTTTGAATTTAAAATAGTCTTATTGTTTGGTTAGAGTTTTATTTAAATAAAAGAACATTGTTTTGTAAATTTTCCCCTAGTTTCGATTGCAAAGTAAAAAACACTGGAGTGCGGAAAAATTGTTTATTGATGCATTGAGCACAAAAACTACATAATGCTGTTAGATTTTTTGTTTTTAGCAATCTGAGCCTTTTAAAAGCTGTCAAAAAATCATTTGTTAATGTCTTAAAAAACTTTTTGACTGTCTTCTGTGAAGCTTAAGAAGTAAGCCAATAATGCATAATAAAAGCTTACGCATTAAAGCTTTTTATCTTATAGCAAAAAACTTATTATTATTTTGTACGAGTTTTGTCACCGGTGAGTAAGGTCAATTTCAAGATCAAAAACGCGCTAAAAACACTACTACTATTTTTTGTACAAATGACAAAACTTGAACAAATATTGATAACTTATTACGATTAGTACTGTTATTCCACCTGTCAATTTTGGACAGGTGGAATGCTAATAGCAAAATGCAAGTTTTAAATGATAAAAGTATGAAACGTTTCATGCTATTTTATTATAAAAATTGCTAAGAGTCTTTTTAATATGATCAATGCAAATTTATTCAAACTGTATCTTTAGACTTAAACTTGTTTTGTTCTTATTGGCACTCTTCAGCAAGACGCGACAGATTCAGTTTTGAATACGGTAAAACAAGCGGCATCTGAGAAGCTACCTTACACTAAAAATTCTTCATAGCTCACTTTAATAAGAGATATCAATATTAATATAGCCAAATTGACACAAAGCAGATATTGCTGCTTAGAAAACCAAGTTATCACGTTTGCGCAGTTTGAGACAAAAGGCGCTAACGTTGTAACTTGGTTGTACTTACTTATCTACTACTAATGAAGTACTTTCGCGGAGTTCTGCAATTACTTTTATTTGTATTAATTTAGATTTTCTCATGAAAAACCCTGTCCAAAACTCACACGTGCGCGTCAATTGCATGTTCACTTCTGTTTATAATTGTGATGTAGCGTGTGAACCTGCCTGTAATATAAAAGTTCAAAAAAAGTGTTGTAGATGATTAATAATTTTGAAAATCATTTCATGGCGCTCAAAATCGTTTATTTTTTGTTTTTATAATATTTACAAGCTCGTTCATTGGTAATTTATTGCCTGAGTAAGCAATAATAGGTGCTCTTTGAGTACATTTTGAAATTATTTTATTCGACTGTTTATAGCTGTTTGTGTTTATATTTTTTTAAGTAAACTTTAGAGGTGATGAACAGGATTGTACTCGAGATATTTCTAATAATAATTTTAGTAATTTCTATGTTTATTAAATATTATTTAACAGCACCTACACTAATTAGTTAGTAAAAATGCTAAATCTACAATTATCATAAATTTGTTGCTTCTACACTACATTCATAGTTTATTCTTATTTTGTCTCTCTCATACTCATGCTTCTAAGCTAATTAATAAAACAAATAAATATGATTACTACAAAACAAAACCGTTAAGTGATGTTGTTTGTATTTTAATCATTACAAAACTTCATTTGTGATTTGCACTTAATTAAGAGTCTTAATTGACTATTATGACATTCAGTGACTGATATTACCTACCGCAAATCCCGAATTGGTTTACGTAAGGTATCTTTAGTGATAATAGATGTCACATATTTGGTATAAAAGATGTAGAAAACAGATGATTAGTTACAATATCTGTATATGGATCTACTCGAGGACGTTAGCTTCTCTATTTTTAGATATACTTTTTATTGTTATTGATATTATTATCATATTCAACCCTTCCTGTTCAGAAGGCACAGCAGTTTTGCTGTATTCTAAAATCATTACGGTCTTTGACAAGATATGATAGAGACAATTTTTTTTTCAATAAAATAAAAATAGTTGAAAAGCAAGCTTTCAATTTTCAATTACTTAAAAATCCAATTTAAAAATTAAGCTAAAATCAAAAATCTCAAATTGTGTTATAAGCCAAATAAGAAATATAAGTTTGTTTTTTAAAAAAATCAATCCAAATACATTAAATGACAAGTTGAAAAATTAATGCAGTTTGTTATCAGCTTATAACCACAACCTGATTTATTAAGGAGTATTGATAATGGACTAATTGCTAAACAAAACTGTAAAAAACTCAATGAATCTCCTTGAAATATTTCGCATTTGATTGGCAGTAATGCAGTTTTTATTGATTCGTTTCCAATTGAAAGATGAAGAGAAGTTTGCTACAATTGCATTATATATTTTCTAAATAGATTACATTTGCATTGATTTTATACAGCTGTAAAATTTTCATTAACCAACAATGAGAAACCCAATCATAAGCTTTTTCAAAATCAATAAAAAAATTAGGTGTTTATTTAATCGCTTCATCACTTCTGAATCAACAATCAATTGTAGTTCTCATCTAAAAGAACCACTCATGCAACCTTTCTGTTTAATATTTATAATATTATTATTTATGCAATGGTTATAAATTACATCTTGATGAAGTAAACAGATTAAATAATATGTCTATAATTTGATAGTATTAAGGTGTTATTTTTTTATGATTTAAATAGGTTATACCTGCGACAAGATATTTTGAAAAAATGTTAAAGATTTATATAAATTTGTTAAAATGATTTAAAAATAAGTTGTAAAAATGGTAATTTTTTTAATACATAAATTATAAATTTTGTAATTGTGTTTGACAAATTTTGGTTTTTTATTTCGAATGATATTTTATATTTTTTCATAGATCAAATATTATTTAGAGAAAATTAAACAGGTTTTGGCAAATTATTAGAATCATATTAAAATTATTATCCGGGGGCAACTTTCTTTGCCCTCGGAAGCACAGCAATATTGCTGTATTGAAAAATCATTGACAAGTAATGATAATGACAATATTATTTTTTAAATTATTGTTATTATTTATTTATTATTATTATTATCAATCTAACGTTTTTTAGTGATTTTAGACGTTAAAGCGTATTTTATCATTTGTTTCAAAACGTCTTTTTGTAATGTATAAAAAACAATTTAAAATCTTTCCCAACACAAAGTTTTTTTTATTTAAAAACAAAATAATGCTGTTAATAGCTAGCTTTTTTGTAGAATATTTTTATCAAACAAAAATAATTAATTAAAAAAATTGCTAAAAAAAAATGCTGTAAAAAATATTCTATATTCTTTAAATGCTTCTAGACAAGATCTGGATTTTATCAAATATATTCTGATTGTTTGCTTATGTAAACTTTGTCTTTACTGATTTTCATATTATTTTATTAATTAATTGGTTTTAAATGTTTTATTAAGATCAAGCTTTTAAATTCTTTCAATAATTAACAATTTTTTAGTTTCTTTTTTTGATTGTCAAAATTGTAGTCTTGCAGACCACACCTGTCTAGTAAAGTAACAATAGCTGATAAGGCAATAATTAATAATTATTAATAGTCTGCTGTCATTAAAATGTTACAATTTACTGATATCATATGAAGAATTATTATAATATTAAAAATATTTTCAACGTTGTAAGTAGAAAATTTTGTGAATTTAAAACTAATAGCTCTACTGTTTACAGTCTCTTGATTACTCTTATATCAATATATTGCGTAAATCTAATATAATTATAATAAAACTCTTAGAGTGGGTTTAATTAATAGTTATTTACCTAAGAAATTTGAAAAGTGAAATTTCCCAAATAAACAAAGTGCTGCATTAGTGCGAATGCCGAAAATTTTCTTCAAAGTTGAGTACAATTTTTTTGCAACAAATAACTAGTAATTTTTTAAGAATAATTAATTTGGGGGCTTGTTATTTTTCTGTTGGTAACGTTATCTCTGCCAATTACCAAATTTTTTAAATTTATGGTCTCATTGCTTGGTTGCTACAGTTTTATTAAAATAAATTGTTTCCAAAATTGTTGTCTAGTTTCGATTTTCAACTAAAGAACACCGGAGTGTGGAAAACCGTTTTTCCACAGCCGGAAACTACCGATCTTTAAGCGATGAGTACAAAAAAATAATTTTATTTTAACGTGATTGGTTCAATTTACATTGGTGATATGATAGCTTACAGTTTCAGTATTCCGTAATTCTTCAATTTTTTGTAGCTTGTGAACAAGGACTTCAATTAACGTAATTTATACAATTTTGCAGAATTTGCACATAGATGTTTGTTTTATTTTGTGTTTTAATAAAGGACATAATATTGAAATAGGCTAAAACTAAAAAGTGGGGAACGGTTTTGTATTTTAATAAGTCATAAAACAATATAAAAAGATATATTATTTTTAAACAATTTAGTGTTGTCTGAATTGCCAAAACTTGACTTTAATCAAAATGAAGGTAGTAGCTATTGACGTAAACAACAACAAATATAATTTAAATTTCTTGCAGACGTTGCTGGCTTTGTTTTTCCTGGCAGCTTTAGTTTGTATAGCTCAAGGTGGGTAAAAATAGAAACAAAATATAATTTTCAATTAATGGTGTGATTATAGCTGCTTCTTGGAGTCCTTATTTTGGCTACAATAGTTACGGTTATGGATGGGATGGGTACAGCAATCCTGGCTGGAGAAATTATGGAGGTTGGAACAATAACTACAATGGTTACTCGAATAGACTTGGATACAGAGGATATCATAATTGTACGTTTTGTAATAATTTTGCAAAAATGTCTGTGATATTATATAGTACTTTGTTTCAGATGGATGGTAAAGACAAGCTGTAAGCAAGAGTTTCTGTAACATAAACTATCTATACTTATCAAATATAAAATTTTGTCTAATGTTCATATGTAATAAATGTTTTAAAATGATGTACATAATTTTTAAGATTCATGTCTTACCAGTACTTTATCAGCTTTTTTACCATTTTATTTATTTTCATTTACAGTGAAACAAGTATTGTTACACTTTCCAGCACTTTTCACATCTAAACAAATTGTAGTTAATTATTAATAATTAATATTGTAGAGCTTATTTGTTTTCTGTTGGCGGGTCACGTGTTCATGCGCAGAGGCTGTAATTGGTAGTTCTTTGCTATTACTAACTAAACTAAAAACGTCAGCTAAATTTTAATTTTTTTACTTTGCGTGCTTGCTTTAATGTAAATAGAACAACCTCAATACTTACAGCATATTAACACAGTAATTTAATTTAGATTACATAAATTACATTAATTTAATTTTGAGCGGTTCAAAAGATGGTCGAATGTTTTCAGCGCTCACTTATTCCATCAGCTGTCAATGTTCGCGCAGATTAGTGACGTCACAACCGCCAAGAGAAAACAAATAAGCTCTACAATCTTCTGTTAAAAGTTTTGCAAAAAAACTTCAAATTTAATTTTCGGATGGATGTGATCTTCTACTTCGCTTGAATTCTTCAAGTTGAAATGTATTTTCAATGCAGGTGGACTGGCTTGCTAACCAATCAGGTGGCTAATGTTCTTAGCTAACAATGAGCTGTGCATTTGTCGGAAATAAAGGTTTTAATTTTAATTAACTTATTTCTATACAAAATCACTAAAAACCAAAAATACTTACTAAAGCATATAATAAATCATATAGCTTGAGAAACTATGAATAACACGTACTATTTTCAAAATATTTTTTTTTAGTTTGCTTAGATTTAAAAAAAAAATAATATGCTGGAGAATTTTATGTAGATATGTTTTATTTACTGCTTAATCAAAAACGCAGATTCAAGATGTACTATTTTCTATTTGCTTTAGTACTGTTGCCATAAAGTCAAAAATAAAAAAATATATTTAGACATTCTTTGTATCTATTAAACTTGGAAGACTTTCCAAATTAAAGCATTTTTTGTATTTTGCTTAGACTTTTGTCAGACTTTATCTGCTTAATTGCATTATGTAAAAAATGCAAAAGGTTTGTATTTATTCTTATTAATAAAAATGTCAATTTTTTTTTTCAATAATAGAAATAACAATATTTTCATAGAATCGTTAACTGTTGAATGCGTGGCACAGAAGATAACAAACAGACAATACAGAATAACAAAATAATAATATACTAAAAATGTGCCTTTAATGCATCAATTGGATCATTTATTTTCCAAATTAATAATTGATAAAACTCTTTATTTTATTAAAAGTTTTTAATTTACAATTTATTCAACTTAGAGTAAGCCAAGTTAAATATTCAATTAATACAAGAATAGCTAATCAAACATGTTGATCTAAATTTTTAATAATAAACTTAATTTTAATTTAATTTTTTAATTTATTTTTAAAATTTTAAATTTGTATTGACACAACATTATAAAGTAGAATAGGAAAGAAAATATTTGCTTTTCTTGTTCTGTTGAGTAGAATACATACTATTGTGTATCTGAGCTTGTTTGCTAGTACCTGTTGTTTACTTGTTCTCTTCCCTTGTTTTTGTTTCCCTTTTCTCCCATACTTTATTCATCCACATTATTTTTCTTTCATTTTCTTCAGTATTTTTTTTGGCTCTATCTTTCTCTCTCATCTCACTATAAAATTCCACACGCGCTCTATTGTCTCTCTTTCCTCATAACACAGCTTACACAGTCTCTCTTCATTTTTCGTTTAATACCTATTCTCTTTCTCTTCATTTCCGCATCTGAACCTCGTCATTATCTTCCTTTCTTTCGCACGTTTTCTTCTCAGGTACACCAGGATTTTCTCTATTATACGTTTCTCATAATTTCTGTTATACCTGGATTCTTTGATTCTTTCTTGCTTATTTCATTCTTGTCTCTTTTACACATTGCTCTGATCATCAAGTTGCCTTCTGTACTTAATCTGTCCACTTCTTTATTCACATATCTATTTTTTCTGTAATATTTGTCTATCTTATTTATCTCTGTATTTATTTTCTTTTTTTTTTCAATATTAATTTATTATTTTACATTCTTTTCTTCCATTCATTCTACCTAAAACTGAGCGCCCTTTTTCTCTGTTCTCATTTTCAGCTTTGTTTCTTTTACTTTTTTCTCTTACTATATACCCAAGGGGTTTTCTGTCTATCCCTAGCATTCATCTCAGATACTTTTCTTACTCTCTCTCTATTTCCTCTTGTTTTCTTAAACAACCTATTCTATCAATACGCTCTCTACCAAGCTTTCAAACATCATCATTCTCCCCTTAAAATCCTCTCTCTACATTCTCTCTCTTATTACCTTGTTCACGATACACCTCACTATCTCGTTTACCGTATTTGCCATCTCTCTAACATGCCTTTTGTTTGTTGCTCTTGCATTAAAAGTATACCCTAAATATTTGACTCTCTTACTTTCTCTATTTTCTCTTCTTATTATTCCCAATCTTCGTTTTTTTCTTTCCTTTTTTTTGTTGAACACCATTATCTTCGTTTTATTTACATTCACCTCTAGCTTTTTCTTCCTCACATTCTTTTTTAGGTTCTTTATAGTTTTTTCCATCTCTCTTTTACTCTTTGCTACGATTACCACATCATCTGCAAACGCCAGGTTTTATACTCTTTTTCTTCCTACCACACATACCTCTGCTTGCGCCTTCCTAAACATTTCTTCTATGTCAGGCATGTAAATTATAAATAACAAGGAGCTGAGCGGTCACTTGTGTCTTACCTCTTTTGTTGCTAAAAATCTTCCACTCTCTTTCTTTCCAGATCTTTCTTTGCTTCTAGTCTTTACGTATATCTTTTCTACCTCTCTCACCAACCATTCGTCTACTGTTTTTTCTCTCATACTTTCACACATTTTCTTTCTATCCACCTAATCAAACGATACTCTAAAATCTATAAATAGTGTTTACAACTTTCCTTCTTTTCTTATTTCTAGCTAAGCGGTTTAGTATGTATATATTAACCATAATTCTCTTTTTTTCTCTTAATCCCGCCTGGCGGTCTGGTATTGCTTCTTTTTCCTTCATTTCTTTTTTCAGCCTCTTATTCAGAATTGACGCATACAATTTAAAGCCTGTGTTTAGCAGAGCTATTCCTCGGTAGTTTTCTACTTTACTTTTATCACGTTTCTTGTAGATAAGACATATTATGTCTTGTCTCTAACCTGCTGGTAATCCCTCTCGTCTCCACACTCTATTCATTTATTACTTCTACCAATCTATCTATCACTTTTCTCGTCCCATACATCCAGTGTTCATTCTGTATTCTATCTCCCCCTCGGTAACTTCCTCTTTCTCAGCTTTTCTATCTGTCTCTCCACCTCCTCTAGCGTAATTTCTGACTATGGTCTGGTTTGCTTCCTTTGCTAGTTCTCCTATTTCTGCTTCTCGTTTTTCTTCCAGCAGTTTTTTGAAAATCTTTTAAATTTTTTAATTGTTAGGTCTTTGCTTGTTGCTTCTTTTCTCGTCATCTGCCTGTTTATGTAGTTCTACACTTCTCTCTCTGTTTTAATAGCTTTAATTTCTTTTTCATCTTCTTCTTCTTCTCTTTTTTTATAGATTTTTTCTCATATATTTTTTTGCTTCTAGAAAACTTTTCTATTAACTTGAGTTCTTATAAATTCTCTTAGCGCTTTTGTGGCTTTTTTTTTAGCTGGTAGCATGCTTTATCTCACCATTTGTTTCTCTTTCCTGCTCTTCCCTTTTTTTTTGCTTATATCTAGTTTTTTTGTTGCTTTTTCTAAAATTTCCTTCAGTTCCACGTTCTTTTTTTCAACCTCTTGCACCTTAAAACTGACGTTTTCTGGCTTTTTTCTGTATTCTTCTACGTCTTGTTTGTCCTATACTTTAATTATTATCTTCTGCTGATCTGTCTTTGTTTGTCTTTTTTCTTCCTTCCGGTGTTTTCTGTTTTCTATGCTTATCTCTATAGGAAGGTGGTCTGACTCTATTCCTAGATGTGAAAATGTTGTAAAATTTTATTCAGCCGGTTTCTAGCGAGCTTATATTTGAGTAGTAGCGTCTCAATAGTGATAATAAATAAACTTAAAGTAGGTAGTTATATTAAAAATATACATTGCATATGTATAATATTTTATTAATTATTGTATTATTTACTACAAGCTTGAGAATTTTTTTTAAATTGTAACATTTCATAAAAAATAAACAGTTGAGTTGAGAAAGAATCAGTTGATATATATGACGATTATTACCATCTATCTGAAATAGAAAAACAATAAACATAAGGTTTATTATCATTAGTCAAAAACTTGCAATTATTGTATTCTCCGTATCCATTTCTATTCCAATAGTTATTGTAGTAGTTATTGTTATTCCATCCTCCGTAGCTTCTCCATGCAGGGTTGCTATACCCACTCCATCCATAACCATAACCATTGTAGCCAAAATTAGGACTCCAAGGAGCAGCTAGAATTAGATTAAATTTATCTAAAGCTAAAAATTTTATTTTATTTTTACCTTGTGCCATGTATGCTAAAGCTACAACAGCTACAAACAGAAATAAAAACATCTGCAAAAAAAATTAAACAGTGTTTTTTGTGATTAAGCCACGATTTACCTTCATTTTGCTTAATATCTAGTGTTTTTTTTAAGACTGAAGATTGTTTGAAGAGATTGCTTTTCATATTATTTTCATACAAAACGTTTCCCACTCTGTAATTACAGATTATTTCAATTTAATACTTTTAATTAAAATACAAAAGAAAACAGATAATGTCAATGTGTAAATTATGCAAAACAGGTGCGTTTTAGATAATTAATATATTTATCTGCAAGTGTTTTTGGTCAATCTATGCAAATAATTTTTTACACTTCGCAGTTGGCGTTGCTTTTATGACGGGGCGGTAAAACAGTGATTTTTTGAGCAGCAATGAAGGGCAGCTTTTATGATTTGTTTTCACATTTTAGATGTAATTGTTAGTGATTAATTTTAATGTTTTTTTGTTCTTTCACAACAGTTTGACACTATTTAGCACTGATTTTTAAACGAGACAAGTGACGTTTCTGTTAGCTGATTAGTGCCGGAAACGGATTTATGTGAATACATACAAAGTGCTAAAAACTGTCAGCTGACTATAAAAAATATGTAAAACTGATGAGTCTCAATAGGAGAGGAACATGACGAATTGATTTTTTTTTTTTTTTAGTAAATTGTTTTTCATTAAGATCTATATTTTTTGTTGAATGTATGTGCAACTAACTTTAGGTATAAATAAACTGCTCTAATCATATATTTTTTTATTAATCAATTTAGGCAGCGTAAAATTACAGATTATTGAAACCACAGAAGCTTATATAGAGCTTTGCTGTTTATTACCATTGATCTGAAATAAAAATAATGTATCAATAAGAGTAAGCAAAGTGCTTAATTATTTACAATTATATCTATACCCATATCCATTCCTGTAATTGTAATTATTATTGTAATTATTGTTCCAACTTCTGCTGTTTCCCCAATTATCCCAACCTGGATAGTTCCTATACTGATCATATCCATTCCAACTATTCCATCCGGAATTATCAATATTATCACCGTAATAAGGGGGAGAAGCAGGAGCCGCTGTAATAAAGTTTCATTTAAATAAACCACAGCATTTTCTTATTTTTTTACCTTCTGCCAAACAAACTAACACTGCAATAAAGAATAACACTAGTACGACCTACAAAAAATAATAATCAATAATATTATTCTATTCACTTTTAAAAACCACCTTCATTTTGATGCTTTTTCGATTAGTGCTTGCCTAAAAGACAAAAATCTTTAAAAAGATTTGTCGTTTTATATCATTTGGAACTTATTAAAATGCAAAATAATAATCCCACTTTAAAATTTAAAATTTAGATTAATTTTTTTTTAAATATTAGGTTTTTCACTAAAAGACATGTCATCAATATGCTCAAAATACGTGACATTTATTATAATTTATATTGTTCTTTGTAAATTTTGCTGTTTTTATGAAAACGATTTATTACAATGACGTATCATACTTAAAAAATGGGTAAACATGCAAATTTATTAAAAAAAAAATTAAAACCTTTAACACAATAAAATTCAACAATAAGTTATTATTTTTAACTAAATTAAAAGTTTTAATTGACATTATAATAAAGATGCTTTGCTAACGTCTTGACAAAGACATTAAAACTAGATCAATAGCTAAAATGTTTTTAATTTTATAAAAAATATAAACTTAGTTATAGAAGCAAAATCCTCTTTTTTTCCAAAATATAAAAATTAGAAGAATTGTTATAATTTAAAGTTATTAACGAGATATCTTATCGGTTCATTAAATTAAAAATGAGGTAAGATTAGGTTTAAATGTCAAATTAATAACTGTCACTTGGATTTGATGGTAAAGGTAAGTTCACAATTCAAAGTTAATCCACCAGTAAAGTAAAAAATCTTTTAAAATATCTGTAAACAATACATTGGTTAGGATTTTTTATTTCACATTATATTGAAAGTAACATATTTATATCATGTACAAAACATTTATCTTTATTCTAATCAAGATCAGCAATAAACGCGTTTTTTATTCTTATACTGGTTTAAGAGTAAATTCAGCTGATAAGAAAAGAAACAAAACTATTACAAAAAAATTTACAAGATAGTCATAGCTATCTTGACGCAAAAAGATTGTGAACGGATATTATATAAACAATTAAACAAATAGTCACTCTACTAACAAATTCTATCTAATCTACAATAGTATATAATGCAAAATTAAGAAAAAAACTGAAATAATTCTGAAAAGTTGATAAACGATAAAATTTGCATCCCAAATATAAATTTAATTTAAGAATAAATGATATTAAAGTTTATTGAAATATTGGAAGAAACAAAAACTGTAATATGAACATAAAAAGTAGTATAAAGTTTACAAGAATATATTCAATTTTTTTTATCTATTTCGCTATAATGTAAACACACAATACAGCTTCATACTTTATAAGCAAATATATTTTACATAATTAAACAAACTAAAAATTAGGAAAAAAACGACTTTATTATAATTACTTCATTATTATTTTATTTATTTAATTGACGCCAATAATTGCTTATAAACAAATATTTCATTATATTAAAAACAATTTTTTGAATTTTTAGTTTCTTATTTGTTTTTATAATCACAATAAGTTATTGTAAGTATCAAAAATTTATGTCAAAAAAGCATTAATAAGAATAACGTAAAAAGTAGTGATCAGTTCTTGGTCAAATTTAAATGGAACCAAATAGAAAGCACCAGCTTCCAAATAAAAAAGAATTATCAAAATCAGTTAACCCAGAAAAAAGTTATGAGGTAACACTTACAGTCGATTTGAGAACGGCCTTCTTTATTTTGAAATCGGTTAAAAACATATTTTTAAATATTAATATATTATTATATGTCTTGAATATGACAAATTTGATATTCTGTATATTTATTAACTAAAATTTGCTGCTTGCAGACGCAAATTATAATTTTTTTTTATTTTTAAGATACAAAACTAAACTTTCAACCTACGGAAGTGAGTATTACTAGAAAAAATAATTTCTGAGTATGGTACGATTTTGCAATAAAAACTGTAAAATAGAGAGAAAAAAGAGTTAATAAAAGGACAATTCACAGACCTTTAGATATTGCTGCAAGACCTTCAGATGATGTGACATCCAATTTGTTTCTGGAGATGTCAAAAAATGTATATCAACAATATCTGAATTGTTATTAATCCCTAAGGACTAAAATACCTTATTATCAATCAAAAACAAGAAAATATAACTTTACCTTATTCTAGGTTAGAAAGAAAAATAATAGTAAATATTAAAAATACTGTTGTGATAAACAGGAGTACGTTCAAAAATAGTGTTTTTTTTGAAAAAAAACATATGTTTGATATACTACACTATTTACAATTTTGCCAAAAACTCAGCGGAGAGATCGTAAGTTACATGTAGGCTTAATCTATACATAAATAATTAAGCAAAATTGTGCACACAAAAGATTATTTATATAATAATATTATGCAATATAACTTAAATTTAAACATTAATTTTCAAACAATCATTAATTTGCTTTTATATAACTATATAGAATTTCTTTATCTTATAATAAGTTTCTCTTCATAATTCTTAAAGTCTATCACAACCGTCTCTACTTAAGAAGCCGTAAACATCAACTTGGCAACAGCGTTAGTAGGTCTATTGTGGCAGTGGGCTTACCTAAGACCATAGTAGAAGTAGATAGGTATGACTTTCATATCACATTAATAACTAATTGTTAACTTACCTAAATCACTGTACAAATTTTATAACTCCGCTTACACCACAATACCGTAAAACCAAATAAAACATAAACCACAAACAGTTTCACCATTTAGAATTTTGAAACAAAAGTATTGTTACCGGAAAAATTAAATAAACACAATTGAACCTTGAATGCCAATAGACCCACTGGCAGCGTTGCCACAATTCGCTGTTTACGGCTTGTTAAATAGAGACGACTGTAAGTCTGTCAATGTTTCTGTTTTAAACAAAATCTCGGTTCTATTGTTGCAGACTATTTCCGGTTTTTAAGTTTTTAAATAATAAGTACCTGTTACTTCCGTAATATAGTAAAACAAACGACATCCATTAGAAGCTACCTAGCATCAAACATTTTTGAGAGAAAAATGTCTACATATTTTGATGCATATATAGGTTATGCTATAAACGTCAAATGATAATGTTAATAGATAGAAATTTAAATAAAAGGTATATGGCTGATTGGTCAAACAATTTATCACTTTAGCGCCTTTCCTCTCAAACGTATAGCAATCATATACAATGTAGTCTATCTTTTTTGGTTCAACCACAATAGTTGTAAAAAAAGCTTTTTGATGTAAGCAAAAATATTAGCGATTTTTATTAGTCTATTTTAGCGTAGACCTAAAAAATAAAAATATAAAAAAAACAGAATTTTATAAAAATCTAAATTTTTAAAATTGTAAAAAGATATAATACATATTTTCAAATCAGAAATCATATTTGAAAAAAAATTATATAAAATCAGTTAGGCAGTGAAATCACAAATCATAACTGTACTGGTGCAGCTGAAAGAAATAATACAAAATCAGTTAAGCAGTTAACTGCTTATTTGCGTTTTAACTCACAATTATTAGTATCATGGCTGTATCTATTCTTGCCTCCGTATCCTCTCCAACCTGGATAGTAAAATCCATTAAAACCATAGCCCGCAATAAAGTAACCATAAGGAGTTAGTGGAGAAGCTATTTGTTAGTAAATTAAAAATTTGTTATTATGATTGATACATTTTTTAATTCATACTTTGTGCCATATAAACAAAGGAAACAATAGCAATCCAAACTAGAGAGATCTAAAATAACAACAAATATGTAATAATAATTATCATTATTTAAAGTTACCTTCATTTTATTAGATACTTTTTTATAACTAAATAAAAATTACTAACTACTTTCAGTATTTATATTATATTAGAACTGCGTTGTTAAAAAACAATAATTTGGCACTTACCTTTGATATTATATTTTAATTTAATTAACAGCAACAGTATGTGTAAGTTGTACGAAACAATTATTATTTAAAAACACAAATTTAAATTAAAGTACAATAATTATTAAAATTTATACTATTATAAGAGAAAAATAAATATATTAACATTTATTTATTTTTTATTAGCTGAAAATTGTTTTGTACCACTAAATGTTTTTCAAAAATGTTATAGTTCACATGCCTTATTTAAATCATTTTAAAAATCAACAAACACAAAAATACGACTTTCGTTTTACCACTTGTCAAAAAGCTTGTTTATTAGATCTGGCGAGCTCTTTTGACCATCATGTCGTAAACCGCTGTTTTTGTTAAGAACATTTGCCTTATTTTGTAAATTTTAATAAATTCACCGGCGTTCAGATGTTTATAGTTATTTATTTGCTTGATTAAGTGTAAGCTTATAATAGTAACATGATTGCTATTAAAGGCGTGCTCGGCTTTAATCGATTTTTCCAATTTGCCGTATTTTAAATGAGCTAAGCGCTCACTTATAGCATTTTTCACAGTTATTACATTCTATGCGATAAATTACAAGCGTTTTTAAAAATAGTGTTTTGACTTTTGAACTTCTATAAATCTATTGGTTTTGATCCTGACTGATAAACCGCTCTAAATTCGGAATGTTTAAATTTAAGTTCGTTGCAGATTTTTTAATAATTATTCTAAAATATTGAGATAATTTGTGTCAAATTAAAATAATGGTTATTCTTCAGTAAAATTCTCTTGTAAAGAGAAAATTAATTACAAATTGTAATTTTTAGATGTAAAAATAATAAAAAAACAAGCATTTTAAAATTCGATATATTTAGAGAAGAAATAAACACTTTAAGATATATATTTCAATATTTGTTTTCAACATAGAATAGCAAGTTTAAGTTTTTTAGTAAATAGATTATATATTATTGTCTTTTAAGTTAAAAAAACTGGAATAAAAAAACATTTATTAAAAAAATGCTAATATGAATAAATAAAGAAATAGTAGATAAAAATATAAATAAACAAAAATTTAAAATAAAAGTCAAAAATTGCATAGCTTTCCAAGCAAATAAAGAAAAAATTAAAATTTATTTCAAAAACTTTTAAATCTAAAACAGCCAATTGTGCTTAAACAATCAGGCTTAAACAATCAGAGCGGTTTATTAGTCAGGATCAAAACTAAATTTTGTTAGAAGGTCCAAAAGACACAGCACTATTTTTAAAAAAGTCCAGAATTTATCGCCAATTGAATTTATGATAATTTAATCAAACATATTAAATAGCATATATAAAACAGCTTAAAATTAGTCAACCAAATAAATATTCGTAGACATCTAGACGTCGCTGAATTTAGTAAAATCTATAAAAATAAAGCAATTGCACTTAACAAGTTAACATTGTTTTTTTTTTAGATTTTTGGTCGGCTTATTAAAAAAAAAACACACAAAAATATCCTAACACAGGTAAAATTAAGCAAATTCGGTTTTATTTATTTCTTGATGATTGCCACATGGTGATCGAAACAGCTCTCGAGATAGATCTCCAAAGTTTTGTTTATTGGAATAAACAGAATTTTCGGCAACACTGTGAATAGTTGTTTTTGTCAAACATTCTAAACCAATCAATTAATACTACTTCCTTGTTTGCAACTGAAGCTCTTAGTACAATAAAAAATATTAAATTTTTTATTGTCAAGGTTGGCAAAATATTTGTCCAAAATGTAGTTGTTTTCAGTTTACAAGTTTGTTGAGCAATTGAATTTGCCTATGTTCTAATCTTTTTCACTTTCAGTAATGTCTTTTTGCGGCTTTCGAAAAGCAATATCTTGTTTGTTGCTTATTATGTTACATCTACCGCCGTTGGTAGCAGAAATAAAGATAGGTTATGTGAGGTGTTAATATGTGTGCAACTAACGGCTAACAAACCTAAAACCGGTATTGCGTCATAAAGATTTTGTAGATAATTTATACTCTTTGTATTTTAATATTATCATTAACAACTTTAAATTAGTCAAACAATAAATAATCAAATCATTTTTTCAAGAAAAATAAAATACTGTTTATAGTTAAGACTATAAACTATAAGTCTGGGTTTTTTATAACTAACTGCTCGAACTGTTGACATAAATTTAAAAATATTTTTATAAGTTGTCAGGTTAGGTCAGTTTCTTAATTTAGGTGAAAAACCACCCAATATTTACCGGAAAACCAATTTAGAAACTTAACATGCAATAAAATTGTATTGAAAAATATTGTGAGATTTGAAAAAATATTTTTTTATTGCAAAGTTTTATAATTTTTAACCTTTTTTTTTGTTAATGTTTTTAACATTAGATAATTATATAATATAATTAAGCTGATTACTTTTTTTAGCTAGAAATGTATTTTTTTCTGCTTTTACTTCAGTAAAAGAAATGTTAACAGTTTGATCTTTTTATAGCAAAGAGTTGAAATTTTTATTTTAATAAATTAGCTTTATTTCAAAAATCGCCTGTAATATGTAAAAAATTTTAAAATTTCAAAAATTAACATAATATTTACTTACACATTGCAGTAAAAAAGTATTATATTCTTACAAAAAAAATCCGTTTTTAGGTTATGATATAGCGCTTTTTACATAATTGCAAATAAAACAAAATTTAGTTGATAAACCATTTATTAACTGTATAATTTGTGATGAAATGAAGAATTGCTAAGATGAAAACTATAATACAACATAAAGTTTTGTATACTATGATAAAACCTTAATTTTTTTTTGTAGAGTTATAAAAATTAATACCATCGGTCTGAAACAGAGTTAATTAAATTATTGTTTCATTTATTATCTAGAAACTTACAATAATTATTATATCCGTTTCCATTTCCATATCCATATCCATTCCAGTTGTTGTGGTTGTTATTATTCCATCCACCGTACCTTCCGTAGCTAGGATAATTATTATACCCGTTATAACCGTAACCGCCATAATTGTAGCCGTATGGAATTGCGAAAGCAGCTATATATTTTATAAACAAAATTAAAATCAAACACGTTTTTATAAATCAATTATTACCTTGTGCCAAACAAGCCAAAACAACAATGATAAACAAAGCTAGCGACATCTACAACAAAAATAATTATATAAATGTTTATTTTTGACAATTTTGTATTTACCTTCATTGTGATTAACTGAAGCGTTTTTTTTCATAAACTAAATCTTCTCAACTGACTGTAAGTATTTATACCAAATATTGTGCTTTAATAAAGCATTAAACAATCTCCCCCCTTCGCATTTAAAAATCAAAATAATATTATTACAATATATCCTGTAATAAAAGAAGAAATACGTGTGAATTTTACAAAACACTTATTATCACATAAAACGTTACCTTAATTATTTAAATGCCTTTTTTATTTTTTGTTTGTAGTATTTTGACAAGATTATTAGTATATGCAGTAGAATACTAACAGCAAATAATTAAAACTATTATTTGTTTATTTAAGAGCAAAATACGATAGAACTCATTTATACATTGTTTTAATATCTAATTTAAGAAGGAAACTCCTAATTTTAATCTTCTGATTTTGTTTTGGACAATTTTACAAAAAGTATTTTAAATTCTGAGAAATTTATTAATTATAAAAAAATGTTTGTTATATATAATCTTTTAAAACCAATCGGTATGATGTTTAAAATATACATTTTTTTTTTATTGACTAGAGCTTGAGAAATTAGTTCTGTTTCCAAGAGTAATTTAGACTCCAAACATATTATTTAATTTTTTTAGATATTGTTGATTTTGATTCTTAAAAAACGTTTATCATAACTTTTCTAATACATTTAACATCGAACAAAAACCGTAAACAAACGGTTTATAAATGTTTTTATAATTAAAAAATCTCAACCTTTTAACATATTTTTCATGCCAGTCATCATTGACTATTTTGCAGGATTTAAAATCGGCCGGCAACCGCCATTTTCTGGCTTTGTACTTACAAAAGTGACGTTGTTAAAAGTTTTAGAGAAGTGGGCTAAATGTCAATAAGCTTAGCAACTTTAACATAAAAAAAAATCAAAACCAGACAATGCACAAATAAAACCTATAAATGAAAATTTTTTATAGTTTATCTTCATGCAGATGTAATTACGTAATTCTTAATTGCTTTTTAGGTTAGGTGTGGAATATAAGAATGTTTAATTTTTTAAATTATTTTTAAAATGTTTTGAAATATTTTTTAAGTTTTTTAGTTAATGTTGCTTCTGATTTTTTAAGAATCCTTTTTTAGATTTGAGTCTTTGATAAGGTTATTAATGTTTTCAATTCAGAGTCTTTTATGGATGTCTATTAGAACGCTCGTTTTCTAATAGATGTTTTTAATTTCTAGAGATTGGTGTTGTACTTAGCTGTCAAAAAGTAATTACATACGTTAATGTTATAACTTTTTTACATACTATGTGAGAGTTTTTGATTTTATAATAATTTATAGTTATTTTTTTAAGTAAAAATAAGCCAATAAGGCGCTAAATCGCTTGTATAATTAAATCATCTCAATGAGGGCCATATGGCATCTTAAGTAAAAGAGGGAGAACATGGGCTTAGCATCCCTAGAAGGGTGGAGTCCGGTATCAGTCAGCTGAGCTGGGCGAAAATGAGAATGTTGATTAAAAAGGCAGAAAGCGGTCGGACGGGCAGTGTTATGAATATTTACAATTAACAATTGTTTATTGAAAGAGAAAGATAGTTAACGTGTTGATCTTGTTGATCATATGTGTTTTGTGGTATAATGTGAATTCAGTTGTGACTCCCTGAATTCGGTGGAATAATGTGAATTCAGTTGTGACTCCCTGAATTCGGTGGAATAATGTGAATTCAGTTGTGACTCCCTGAATTCGGTGGAATAATGTGAATTCAGTTGTGACTCCCTGAATTCGGTGGAATAATGTGAATTCAGTTGTGACTCCCTGAATTCGGTGGAATAATGTGAATTATGTGAATTAAGTGCTGACTCCCTGAATTCGGAGGAATAATGAGGTACCAAAACAATGAAGACATCATTGAGAACACGATGTTAAAGAAAAGGGGTGAAGAATGAGTCAATCGAGTTTATGGAGTAGTTGTCCAAGTCCAATGAGCCTTGTGATGTCTTCCACAATCAGTTCGAGAAGAAGAGAATCCTGCGAGGGGGATAAAAGCCCTCGGTGAGTTACTTTACAGGTATTATTGACAGGTACATTATGTGTAAATATGTTTCATGTGTCGCCCAATCGATCCGTCTGACTGCTCAAGCGTTTCTCTAACAATGAATATAGAGGGGTGAGTTGAAGTAGATTGTTGATGATAATGTAGCTGGTTGTTGCTATTCTGTACACTGTTTTTGAGTGAATAATTAAAGCTAATAATCGTAGAACATAGACATCCTGACAAATTTATTAGGGAGAAAGAGTTAACTGTTATTTAATTCCATTTAATTGTTAAAATTTGGCAAAACGGAAGATTAGAATAAAAGAGTCTTACAACTAATTTTTAAAAAAAAATCGTATTCATTTTAAACCAAAAAATATTTTGAAAAATAATTAGTGGTTCAAATTGAGTTTATTATCATATTTGTGCAAATAAAATTTTGTTTAGAACAAAAACAAAAATAATCGTTGCTGAAAAGAGACACAGTCATAATGGCATAAAAACAATAAACAATCTGTTTATGAATGTTTTTAGCATTGAAAGTTGTCAAATTTTCAACGAATTATAATTATTCATAGTAATCGGATTTTTTGGGCCTTAATAACCTATTAGATATTTTTCACTCTTTCCAAAATCAAAATAAAAGATCGGTTCTTTTCGATCGTTTCCATTACATGAAAAAACGGTTTTCCCACACCTCGATGTTTTGACTTTGCAATCAAAACTAAAAAAAAAATGAAAACAATGCTCAATGATCAATAAAATCATGGCAGATGATTTTAAATTTATAAAATCAGGTATTCGGCGAGGGCAACTCTACCAACCGAAAAATAAGTGAAAAACTAAATTATTATTTATTAAAAAATAACGAGTTATTTGTTGCAAAGAAAATTGTAGCTAACTATTTCAGAAAGAAATTTTCCTCAAAAAAGTGCTTATCTGGGAAATTTTACTTTCCGAACTTGTTAGGTAAATAACTATTTTAGCTTTAATATATCCATAATTAGAAGACTAATACGTGTGAATTATGCAAACTGCTTATTATCACATAAAAAAATATCTTCAAATATTTAAATCTTTTTTATTACTTGTTTCTAAACCTTTTACAAGCCTATTAAATTAATTAATTTATGTATTATGCTAGTACGAACCAGTAATTAGAAACGTTAATATTTTGTTACTATTTGCATCACTTACTGACTAGAAATGTGAATAAAAACACTTAAAAAACTAAATTGTTTACCAAATAAATAATGCTGCAAATCAATCAGTGTTTACAAAACTAGCGTAGTGGCTAAAATTAATAGAAGATTAATAAATCTGCTTATATAAACAGTTCAGACAACCAAACCTTGTCGAGGCATTAGATTATTGTTTTTACAAGCAATACTTGAATTGTCAAAAAATGTGTAAAGTCACGGATTAACCTGAATAAAACAATAAACTTTTCTTTTTTTTATTATTTTGGTGACAGGAATCTTTAGCTTTCTGTCATGTAAACGTCAAATTAATATTTATATGACATCACCGAAAACATCATATTTACAGTCGCTTAGTCTGTATCATATTTATTATAGCCTACCACCCGCTTTCTGTAAAAAAAAAATTGTCTACTCTTCAGGTACGCAATATTTCTCTTTTGTTAAAAATAAAACAAATTATGTCAAACAAAAGCTTTTTAATTAAATTTGTAATCAAATGTCTAGCTGCTTTTTTATCAACCGTTGGCAACAAAACTTCAGAAAACTTAAAATATTTTTTTCACCCGTCTTGTGTAAAAATAGAACTGTTTACTCTTTAGGTACGTTTATAAATTAAAAAGCTCTACAAATTAAAATTTTTATTGTTGAAAGGTCAAAAATAATACAATTTTGAATACTTTGAGTTTCATTCCCATTACAGATTATTGCAAAATTGATAATGGTAGTGACTTGTATTGACGTTTGACATATCGGACTTAATTAACAATTAATTTCAATAATAAAAACTTAAATAATTTTTTTAAGTTTGTTCGATTTATGAATTAGCATTATGAAATGTAAACTTTTAATCAAAACAAAAAATATATTGTTGGATTAAACGTATTCTTGTAGTAATTTCTTATTTTTCTTAATCTAATTTTAGGTTGAGAATACTAAATATGATTAATTCTTAAAGAAACTGCTGTAAATCCCCCTAATCTTGACTGCTGTCTTTAAAGAAGCCTCAATATTATGTATAGCTACAAAAACATACTATATTTATTAGAATATACTGTTTTATTTATTGTATCTTACTATATTGTATATTTATTGTATTTATTGTATTTTAAGTTAATATACAATTATGTAAAAACTAATGCTTTATTTATTTAAGTTGCAATTATTGTAAATATTAACATTAATTGTTCAATTTTTAACATTAGAAAACAGACTGTCGATTAGCTGATTTACATTATTTGTGTTTTTGTTTGTAGTGTACTTAACTTTAATGCTTGCATCCTGTGCAAATAGGATCGAAAGACTGGAATGTGTTTGTTTGGAGAGCTGGTTTTTTTGAGTCTAAAAACCAGGCTTCAGTTATCACTTAAGCCACATTAATTTTTCTTTTTAAAAAATTAGCAACATAGCGTTCCGCTACCGTTCCACTCTTCCATCCGCCGTGTCGCTTCAAAGTGAGAAGATCGCTTCTTCTATCAGATAATAAAATAGTAGTTTTTTTTCTGAAGCAGTGTTCAGTGTATTGGTTACAATTTGGCAAGTTAAAAAATGTGGCAATTTTAGATGGAATGCTGGCGATATTGTTTATACTCACAAGCACAGCTCAACACTTTTTTTTAATATTTTAGGAACAAACGATCACCAATTTTTGTAATTTTTAGTAAAATTTGTAAATAGAGCTAGACAGTGGCTACGTCGTCTAATTCTTTTTGAATTATAACAAAAAAAACAAATTACATTTGTTTTTCTTTTAAAAATTGTTTTATTAAGAAATTGTTTTTCTATTAGATGTCTCTTATAACCATGTTAGTAAGTTTTTTCCGACGTAAAGCTTCAAACACTCCAATTATCAAAACAAATTAGAACAACAATACCAAAGTCATTAGATCAAGTTGGTTTAGTTCGCTAATTCTAATTTTTAAGTAACTGTTTTTTTCGAACGTTTTTATGAAAAAATAAATTCTTACATTCATAAGTTAAAAATGATCATCGGAAGTAAAAATTTTCTTTATTTAAAATTTTCTTTTTTTAAGTTTGTAATGCTGATCCAAATTAAACTAAAATAACCAAACATTAGTTATCAATTTTCAAAAATAATTTTGTTTTTGTTTGATACTTCTGTAAATTAGAAAATACAAAATAATAAACACAATCACTTTGTATTTATTATCCTGATTCTAATAACTGTTAGCATAATATTATATCCATGTTTTACAAAACATTGTTTTGTTATGAGCTATTACACAATAGAAATAATCAAATAAATTCTCTGACAAATAATTCCTAACAAATTTATCAGATAAATGATATCGACTATCAATTTAGAAGAGCACTAATTCATTCCTAAACGAATTTATGGCTCATTTTTCAGTCAGGATTGAAAGGATTCCGCCTATTTATTGCCACAAATCGTCTGCACATGTTCGAAAGTTTATAAATTGCTCGCGGGATGTAAAAGATTTGTTTTAGAAGAGATTTTATATTATTCGTTTATTAATATTTGAGCAATATTAACACAGCCAGGATCAAATTGCAATAACATTACTCCAACAATTCCAACATTTACATTCAATATTTTGCCAATTATTTAGTTTATTAAATTTTGAAATCAGAAGTGGGATTGGCTGAAATAAAACATTGATATATATGAGCTAATATTTGGAATTCTCGGCTTTCCAAATATTTTGTAACCTCAAATAAATAGTTTTTTGATATAATGATATTTTAATTTTGAGAGGAAAAGCCCAAAACTGTTTAGAATTTTTAGTAGAAGCTAGAAATTTAATTTTTTGTAAATTATAGAGGGAAATTGCTTTAAATAATAACCAAAGCTTTATACCCTACGGATGGTCATTAACATACCAGCTAGTGCAATTACAACACTGTATTGTCACCTGGATTTGCCCAGAATACGTTGTTTTAATACGATTCAATTCTTTAAAATTTGAGTTTTTTCAAAAAACATTATTATTAGGGTTAGCTCTTCCGCAGATTTTGCTGGATTAAAAATTATTATGATCTTTGACCAGTTATAACAATAACCATATTAATTTCTCAATAATATAAATATTGTTGACAAACAAGCTTTCAGTGTTCAATTAAGTCGTTGAGAAACCAATTAAATTGGAAGCAAAGATTGTGTTTTAAATTAAATAGAATATATGAGTTTGTTTTTTGAAAAATCAAGCTAAATTACTATCTCTCCACGCATTGGCGATCATATAATTTAAATTCTAGGATTCTCTATAACAAACATTCGAACAATATGACATAAACAATATAATGCTGCAAACTGTATTTCTGTCAGGATTTTTCTATTAAGTGTAAATTGAGATAATAACTTAATATCTAGTAACAATTAAGAATAATTTTCATGTTTCAAAAGTCTTCAATTTTTTATAACAAACATTCGAACAATATTATATACAAAAATATAATGCTTTAAATTTTATTTCCAAAAAAAAATATTTAATTTTAAGTGTAAAATTTTGGATTAAAACTAAATGTATAAAATCAAATGTAGTTGAAACAATTAAAGATTATTTTTATATTCTAAAAGTGTCTAATGACCACCGGAAGGATCGATTATTTAGCTGTTTATTGATTAAAAATATAATTAACTAAAAACGTGATTATATTATTTGAATTGTCGGATTCTCTATAACAAACATTTGAACAATATGACATAAACAATATAATGCTGCAAATTTTATTGCCAAAAAAAAAAATATTAATGAAATTTAAGTGTTAAACTTTGTATTAAAACTAAATGTATAAAAACAACTAAATTTGAAACAATTAAAAATGGTTTTTATATTCTAAAAGTGTCTAATGACTACCTGAAGAATTTATTATTTAGCTGTTTTCTTATTAAAAAAATAAAGACTGAATGAATTAACTGATAACGTAATTATATTATTTGAATTGTCGGATTTTTAATAACAAACATTCGAACAATATGACATAAACAATATATTGCTGCAAAGTGTTTGTTTTTCTGAGAGAATTTTTAATTTTAAGTGTAAATTTTTGAGATAATTGCTTACTTTATAGTAATAATTTAACAGTTGTGTTTGAAACAATTTATAATTATTGGCAATTTTTATAAATTGCCAATAATTATAAATTAATTATTAATAATAATTAATAGTCTTTAATGACTACCGGAAGGATTTATTATTTACCTATTATATATATAACTATAGATTAACTAAAAACCTGATCATACTGTTTAAATTGTCGGATTCGCTATAACAAACATTTGAACAATATGACATAAACCATATAATGCTAAACTGTATTTCCAAAAAGATTTTTCTATTCAAGTGTAAAATTAGGATAATTACTTAATGTATAGTACAGCAATAATTGTATTTAAAACAATTTATGATTATTTTCAAATTTTAAAGGTTTTTAATGACTACCAGAAGGATTGATTATTCAATTATTTTCTTATTAAAAATATAAAAACTGAATGGATTAACTAAAAAGGTGATTATATTATTTAAACTGTCGAATTCTCTATAACAAACATTTGAACAATATGACATAAACCATATAATGCTCCAAGCTGTATTTTAGAGAAGTTTTTCTCATTTAAGTAAAAAGTGTTGGTATAATTAAAAAAAATTAAGAATTAGTTTCAATTTTTAAAAGTCTCCAATGACTATTAAAATCTACGATTATTTAGCTCTTTTTGTATTAAAAAGATAAAAACTAAATAGATTGACTAAAAATCATATTATTTAAATTGTCGAATTCTATATAACAAACATTAACAATATGACATAAACAATATATCGCAGAAAACAATTTTTCCAAAAAGATTTTTAAATTTAAATGTAAAATTTTGAGATAATTATTAAATATAGAAACAGTTATTGTCAATTTCTTAGTCTTTAATGACTACCGGATAGCTATTCTTTTAATAAAAAAATAAAAACTGAATAGATTATCTAAAAGCGTAAGTATATTATTTAAATTGTCGGATTCGTTATAACAAACATTCGAACAATATGAGATAAACAATTTAATAGTGTGAACTGTATTTTCGAGAATATTTTTAAATTTAAAAGCAAAATTTTGAGACAATTATTTAATCTATAGAAACAACTGTATTTGAAACAATTAAAGCTTGTTTTCTTATTCTAAAAGTCTCTAATGACCACTGAAATTAACAATTATTTCGCTATTTATGTATTAAAACTATAAAATCTCAATAGATTAACTAAAGACGTATGCATCTACTATTAAATTAGTTGAATTGTCGGATTCACTATAACAAACATTCAAACAATAAGACATAAACAAAATAATGCTGCAATTTGTAATTCTGAAAGAATTTTTCTATTTAAGTGTATAAGTGGGATAATTACTTTTCACATATATAAGAACAATTGTATTTGAAAAAAATAAGAATTATTTTCAAGTTCTGAAAGGTTCTAATGGCTACCGAAAAAATCAATAATTTAGCTATTTTCTTATTAAAAATATAAATTAGTTAAAGACGTGACCATATTATTTAAATTGTCGGATTCTTTATAACAAACATTTGAACAATATGACGTAAACAATATAATGCTGCAAACTGTATTTTTGAGATAACTTTTAAATTTAAGTCTAACATTTTGAGATTGACCAAACTGTATTTGAAACAAATGACTACCAAAATTTACGATTATTTAGCTATTTTTGTATTAAAAATATAAAAGTAAAAATATTTGTTCTTTTATATAATTATGTGATTAATTTGTAATATGTCGATATTTTTGTTCAACATCATACAGCACTCCAACATCGATTAAATTGCACAAAGACTCTTTTCATTTCTGCATACTAAATCTGTAAAATAAATAAAAAAAAACATTGTTGGTGTAAATTTTTGTTTTTTTTTTAAACCACTTAGTAAAAACATTGAAAATTTTTCAGTAAAGTTTCAAGAATTTACTTATTTCAATAGAAAATAAAGTTGCTAGTAAAACTAATAAAGATTTTAATATTTTATAATACACAATATAATATACTATAGTATTTTCAAGTTAAAAGATGGATGGATGTAGACGGCTAAGATGGATGTAACCAAAAGTAGATCACGTGATTGAAGATTTCTGGTGTTTCTATTGGTTAAACTATTACATGACCTAGCAAAAAAGTCATTGATTGGCCGGTCTTACAGGCTTGAGCACGTGATGTTCTTTACCTCTACTTCGTCTATAGCTTGAAAATACTATAGTATTAATTTTTTTTCTTAACGATGTTAAATTTTTAAAGTTAAATCTATAGTTCTTGGAGAAATTCTAGTTGGCAGAAGTTGGAATATTTATTATTTCTGTGTTTATCTATGTGCTTGTTCCTAGACTACATAGTGTATTAATTTCAAAAATTGTCACACATGTAGACTACGCTTGTTTTTGTAATTCATAACAAAAGTATCAAATAAAAAAAGATTTGAAATAAAAGAAAATTTATTAGTTGTGAAATTTAGAAACAATATAATAAATTCAACAAAATAAAACCTAATTTGGATCACACTTGATTTTTTTTAATCATTTCTTATCATTGTTCATTTACTACCATACATCTGAAACAGCATATTATGTCAAGTTTTGATATTAACATTAACTCAAAACTTACAACTATTGTATCCGTTTCTGTATCCATATCCATTCCAGTTGTTGTAGTTATTATTCCAGCTTCCATATCCACCCCAGCCGGGATAGTTATATCCGTTATAACCGTAATTATTGTAGTCATAGGGAATTGCAAACGCAGCTGTAAATATAAAACAACAATATTATTATCTAAAATAACACATTATTGGTGAATATTTTTTACCTTGCGCCATGCAAGCCAAAACAAATATGAGAGACAGAGCTAACAGCATCTATAACAAAAGTAGTTAGATAGTTATGTAAAATAAATATTTTTTAAGACTTACCGTCATTTTAGTTATTACAAGTTTAGTGACTTTTCTGAAACTATTTTATTCCAACATATTTTGAGTATTTATACTCAATTTTGTGTTATAATAAAGCGATAAACATTCACAATTTAAAAATCAAATTTACAATTTTAATATATCCTTTATTAAGAGATTAATACGTGTGAATTTTGCAATTGATTCATTAACATAATGTATACAACAGCTTCAATAACGTGAATGTCTTCTTATTGTCATTTTTCTAGTATTTTTCACATGGATTTCAAATACATTAATAACACATTTAATACTTTTGCTACTTTAATTTAAAAAAAAATGTGATACGCAAACGTCAGAAGAGCTTAAAAAACATTTTTTTTGTCTAAGTACTTGTTGAAAGAAGCTGTCAAAGTGAAAGAGAAGAAACATTTTGTAAAATGAAAACTATCAACATCGGCAATAAAACAGGTACAATCAAATATCAAATCAAATCAAGTTTTTGACTTCTTTGTCAAAACACGTCGATGAAACTCAGCTGATGCAAAAAAAAATGTGTAAAAACAAGCAGTAAAATAAGATTTCAAACTTAGGACTACTAAAACTTGCCAAAAACAAAAATCGAAAAGTCTCAAAACCAAATCTAATTAATAACCTAATTTAAATATGTAATTAATAAAATTAAAAAACACGTGAAAGAACTTGAATCATCAAAAACTTGACCTAATAGCCAGCAAGCACAAATTGTTACGTTGTTACTAGTTACCATAATTCTATAGATAAGTAATGTAAATTTGCTACTATAACATTTAAAATAATAATAGTTACTCATATTATTAGTGGGATAAAAGCATCATTACACAATAAGTGTGTAGATTACAGATAACAAAAGGGTAAGCTCGAGTATCTGTAATACACGAGTTACTGTAATGTGCTGTAGCCCACGTATGATATACAAAATTTTATTTATGACTGCAAAAATTAAGACAATTATACATTGATAACTTGAGTCTCTGCTCTTTTTATTCTATGATTAGAACAATAATAATAATGAAAATGAATACTGACATCAGTAAATACGTGCATTTCATCGCATTTCTCAAAAAACAATCTAAAGAAAATTGTGCAAAAAAATTGCAAATTTTCTCTTAAATGATGATAAATTTTCGTTAAGAAAGGTACTGTTTCTTTTTTATGCATAAATTATTCTTACTAAGTAATGTTATATTCAAGGTTGCTTTAATTATTAGAGTTGGTGGAGCTTGTAGGATCCAAGAACTCACCAACATGCTTTTGGGAGATATCAAAAATCAGAAACATGGCTTTCATCTTCTAATACCAAACATTAAAACAAAAATATAGGCGGCGTGGATAACTCAAAAATGGCGTTATTATAACTTTGTTATAATAACGCCAGTTGTGAACGTTTTTTTAGAAGAACTGGTCTTTTAACAGTGAAGGATTATGGAGGCTAGTGCACAAATACAGTGGCAGAAGGGTGTATAGTCACCGCAGAGAAAAATAAAAACCAAATTGCTTTAAAAATTCTGGGTGACACAAATATTATAACAAAAGTACTGCATCAACAGCTGTTATTTAAAAAAAATGTGCCAACAATAGCCAAAATTGTGTTACTAAGTTTTATGACTATAATAGCATGTAATTAAGATTGAGTTTGAAATTAAAACTAATTATTTTAAAAAGCAGATTTTTATTTTATCACTTTACTAGTGAAGTAATATGTTACTTTACTTCACTTAAAAATTTAATATAAATTTATCAAAGCAGTCGTGGATAAATAAATAAACACGATTTATGAGATTGTGATTTTTAAATCTGTTACTCTATTGCTGCTTGAGAAATATTTTCCCAATTTTTTTTTTGGCTAATAGTGACTATTTTATTTATATCAGTACAATCTAATGAAAATAAACAATTTTTTTTAGTTACCACAGATACTAAAATGCTTAAGAGTTGTATGTTACTTATTGTAATATAATAGCTATAACTGTATTGTCAAAAGTATAAATATAAAGTGTTTGTGTTTAAGCAAATGTTTGTTTACCTGTTGTTATAAATCAATTTAAATTTCATCTGTTGGATAACAAACGTTTTGTACGCTTTGTTGTGCGTGAGTAACAATATGATATTTGTCAGAGAAAAGTTTACCTTTGCGTTGTCAAATGCAAGCGCAAATGCCTATTTTTTGAATCAATTGTAAAAAAAAATACAAAACATAGATTAGTAGACCGTAGACACTCTTTTATTTAATGATAAAATAGAATATACTTGCCTAAAACCTATCTTAAAAACAGTAAAATATTTTTTATTTTATATACAATAAATAAGTTTTTTGTTTGCTAATGACAAAGCGAAATACTTTCTTTTATTTTGTATTTTTATTCAAAATAAACCAAGATGATTTGTTTTGTGAAACATTCTAAAAAACTAATTAATACTAAATTATTTTTATATTTTAGGCTTATTTATGACTCATTTTTTTTTGCTGCAATTTGGATCATTAACACGTCAAAAACTGACGCTCTTAGCATTAATTTTTATTCAAACTTTTTGTTTTTTTATTTGTTGCTAATAATAAACTTTTGTGAAAATTATCTTGAATTATTTATAAACTTGTAGCAATATCTTAACAACAAACAAAAAATTTTATACAAAAAGAAACGGTTTTTTAAATTATTAACAACCTATAAGCATTTTCAAAAGATTTTGATTAAGTTGTACAAATTCTTCTATAAGAAAAAAAAATCTTTCTTTCTTAGAAAAAAAAATTGTTTATTTAGATAAATAGACAAGTTTTTAGTAAAATCATATATATTTTTAAAAGTTGGTTTAATAAAGCTTTCAGAAGAATTAATGTAAGTTTTAAATAACATTGCTTTTAGTAACATTAATGTAAATTTGTTGTAATTCTGAGTAACTATAGCAGTAATTTTTTTTTGTAACGATATAGTCTTAAAATTATATTTGTAGTTTTCAATAAAAAATATGGTTTGTGGATGTTAGATTGGTAACAATAGAATATTTATTTTAGCAATGATCTATCTGTTTGCAGCGATTCTTGACTATAGTTTTTTGTTTTAAAAATAATCGTACATGTAAGTAGATTAAACTCTTTTTTTTAAGTAATTTTCTAATTTATAATCAAAATGTCAATAAATAAAAAAAAACTTGTGAAGGTGTTCTATCTTTTTGACACAAAATAGGATTGTAATAATTAATTAATTGTAAATTAAAGAATCACAATATTTGCATCTATGGGAAGATATTGTGTTTTTTTAATTTACAATTAATTAAATAAAAAAAAAGCGTAAATGAAAGAAGATTTATTAGTTGTATAATTTATAGGCAATACAGAATATAATAAGTATACATAACAAGCTAGCAAAAGAGAAAAAAGCAAATAGAAGGAAATTACAGAAATATTCAGATAAAAACTATATAACACAATAAAAACTAATATAGAGTACGATTAATTTTTTAATAGACACATTATACAAAGGCTACCATCCATCTGAAACAGTATATTTCGTCAAATTTTAATACCAAATTAACTCAAAACTTACAATTATTGTATCCGTTTCCATATCCATAATATCCATTCCAGTTGTTGTAGTTATTATTCCGGCCTCTATATCCTCCCCAACCGGGATAGTTATATCCACTATAACCGTAACCACCATAATTGTAACCATATGGAATTGCTATAATAAAAAAAATTATAATCGAATACGGTATTAGTAACAATTTTACTACCTTGTGCCATACAGGCTAAAAGAACAATGACAAACAAAATTTGCAGCATCTGTAACAAAAATAAATAGATTCTCACGTTGAAAATATATTTTTTAAACTTACCGCCATTTTTGCTATTACAAGTTTATTGTCTTTTCTGAAACTATATCGTTCTAACATATTTTGAGTATTTATACTAAATTTTGTGTTTTAATAAAGCAATAACCATTCTCCCCTCTACACAATTTGAAAATCAAATTCCTAATTTCAATATATCCTTTATTAAGAGATTATTACGTGTGAATTTTACAAAAGATTTATTAACATAATACAAATACTTATAATAGATTAAATCACTTGAATGTCTTTTTATTGTCATTTTTCTAGTATTTTTCACACGCTTATCAAATTTATTGATAACGTATGTAATATGTCTCTGCTACTTTAAAAAATAAAACAAAAAAATTAAATATGCAAGAATTTTACAAAATATAATATATATACAGTAGTTTCAATTTTTTTAATATTTTTTTACTTTAATTTTTTTAATTTTTTACATCTAAAATGTTTAAAGCCTGTGATAGGCAAACGTCAACTTGCTTACAATGTCATATTATTTTTTTGCTCTATTTACTTGCCTGAAAAGCTTGTCAATGCGCAAAATAAGAAGCATTCTGGAGAAGATAAAAAATCAGCATCAGCAAAGAAACAAGTAGAATTGACTACTTTTTTTTTATCAAAATCTAAACACAGGTAGGCGAAAACTAGTCAAAAAAAAAGTATTTTTTACAGAAAAATCTCTATAAAGGAGATAACTTAGACACCGCATTAAGTGGTAAAATAAGAGTGTCGCCACCTAAGAAAATTCAAACTTACCGCTGTATCAAGACTCTTAAAAATTTTACAAAACACCGCATCAAGTGGTTAAAAAAGTATCAAGACTCTTAAAAATCTTAAAACCAATTCACAGGTAAAGCAAAGTCAATATCCAGCAATAAATAATAAAAAAATGTGGAAAGCAAACAAAATTTGAAACCTCAAAAGCCCACTATAATAACCAGCTGGCAATAATATGGCGCTTTTGTCGCAAAATAAAAAAAAATCAATTAAAATAAATTTCAGTAAATAAAGTAATTAACTATAATTACTGTTTTTACTGTTCTATAGAGGAGATAAGTATTGCTACTACAATATTTCATTAAATATAAAAACCAAAATCTGAAAAGCTTCTGTTGCCGTTTGAGCTCATAAACCGAATTCTTTTGCTACAAGTTTGGAAAATTCTGGGTAAAGGTTATCTAACTTTGTAAGGTTACATTAAGGTTAGACATAATATTGTAAGGTTAGATTAGGTTAGATTAGATTCAATAAATTAAAAGTGTTTAATTTAATGAATGATAGTTCAACACGTTAATGAGATTAAATTAAAAGCACTTGAAAGCACTTCTAGTGTAGAAGCAAATGAACAAATAATCTTTAACAGAAACATGAAGTTTATACCAAATAATGTTGTTCATCGACTTCAAAGCATTGGCGGACTTTTTGAACAATTCGCGAGCATTTGATTATTGTTAATTTTGTTAATTTTGGCAACTGATGCCTGACGCACTTTGTCAAAGATATTTGAGCGTAGCTAGAGAATCGGGTTTTTTAAAATGGCTACAGAAAGAAGTCACATAGAGTGAGATTGCAGGATCATGAAAGGTAAGTTATGGCTGTATTTCTTCTGATAACTCGACGATCATAAAACTCTTGTATTCACTACCTTGAATAGAATATGAATAATAATAGAATTAAGTGGTATGTAGAGTAGCAACGTTGTACTGAAAGTACCCGTTTACAATTTTATCGTCATAAAGCTGTGTAAAGAACGGTTGTAAAATCTCCTCTCAGTATCTTGCAGCAGTCAATGTTTCATTGAAAAAAATTAACCCAATAATTCTGCGCTTTGAGATAGCGATCCATATTTCTAGTTTTCAAAGTGTAGTAAAACCTTTTCAATAAAATTAGTTTATTCAGATGTGTTTTTCAGACACATTCACATAATTCGTGAGTTTACACATCCATGTAAATGAAAAAAAAAGGTTTCATTTGTAAGGAAACTTAAGTTTAACATAATTTAATTAAAAGTGTTAAAAAAACAACGACAGTATTGAATACGTACGAGATAATCAACAAGAAAGAGTTGATGTACTACTTGTAGACGATAGGGATACAATAAGTAAATACCTTCTTTTTTTTTTATTTTCTAAAAGTGGTGGTTGATGAATTATAATTGAGGTAATGATGTTTGTGGCGCCTCTTTTATTATTGGCTTCAAACACTTTTTTTGTTTTTTTTTTTAGAAAGATTACTATTATTTTTACGATCACACAAGCAAGTCTCGCAAAAGAGTTGAATACAATAAAAATGTGTTGGGTGCCGAAAATTTTAGACGGAATTCTTAAAAACAAGCTTAAATTGTGTATTGCCATTCACTATTAATTCGATGGTTGTAACCAAAATAAGATTCCATCAAAATTTTGTTTTTGTTTTTGTGAGAAAATTATATTAAGTTTACAACTAAATAGACTGAACAATTTAGTAATTATGTTAACATTTAAAGCAAATGTTTTAAAAACTATGAGCCGTGTACATAAACTTAAAGGTATGGACAACTATGGCGCCAAATTTAAAAAAAAATCTCTTATAACAAGTGAATAAATACATAAGCAGATAAACTTTGAAAAATTTCAAGAGATCAACTTTGACTAACCTTGCAAAAACTTGATAAATAAAAAAATCTAGAAAAAAAAATGTTTATTTACCTACATCGATAATAAAATTTCAATCTATCAAAAATTAATCAATTTATCACAAATATTTACAATATCGTTTGTTGGTAGATTATCAAATTTTACAGTATAGCTAAATTAATTGACTGGTTTGGAATATTTGGCACTATAAACTATTCGCACAGATTTACCACTTGCCAAAAATATTAGATCTTGAGAGCTCTTGTTATCATCAAGTGGTTATCATCAGCTTATAGATTTTTTGTGAGTTTTTTATGGGGCTGAATAAATACCGTTATCTTTGTTAGAGCATTTGCCTTTTTTTTATGAATTTGATTGAATCCAGCGGCGCCCAGACGTCTAATAGTTATTTATTTGCTTGACTAATTTTAAGCTGCTTAATACTAAATATGATGATTGTTTTAAAAGCGTGGTCTGCCATACTCGACTGGTTTAAACTGCCGTATTTTAAGTAAGCTAAGTGTTCTTTGTATCTGATTTAAACTGATCTACGCGTGTGCCCTATATAGCATTTGTCACAGTTATTACACTATGCGATAAATTTCTGATCTTTTTAGAAATAGGGTCTATTATAATCTTTTGAACCTTCTAACAAATCTTTTAATTTTAATCCTGACTGATAAACAGCTCTAGATACAAAATGTTTAACCACAATATCAAGTCCGTTGGTTATCTTAGGTTTAAAAGTTATCACAATAAATGTTAATTTTTGTTTATTGGTTTGAAAAATGGTGCTACTTTCAACATTTGCATTAAATTTTTGCTTATTTATAATTTTTTTAACTATTTGTTGATCATATCTACTAAAATTAACCTTTTTTTGATAAATGCTTTTTCTTTATTAAAGTTTTTTTGACTTAAAAGACAATAATATATAGTCTATTGACTAAAAAACTTAAACTTGCTATTTTATGTTGAAAACAATTATTTGAGTCTTTAGGTCTGCATCTAAGAGTGCTTGCCAAGCTAAACGCGTTAATCCGAGCTAAAAGATTAATTTTGTTTCAGATAATTGTGGATCACACCGTATAAGTAATGCATTACAGTTGCCTAAACCCAATGAGGCAAAAATAAATTAGAATAATATACAATAATTGCAAGGATAACAAAACTGAGAACAGAACTGTTGAAAAGCTCATGCCTAATTGGTCAATTAGAGCTGATGCATCTACTAAATAAATATGAATAATTTAAAAAGCAAAATTGTATTATAACTAAAATTTAAAATCACATCTGGCACGTGGAACACTTCAGGCAGAAATATAGTTTCTCCCATCTATTATATTATTGAGCAAGGTTTTTGTGTGCAAATATTTTAAACTTTGTAGCAAGTAAATTAGTAATTTCTAATTTTGTTCGCTAAATGATTTCAATATAAACATAAAATTAAAAAACATAATTAAATGAGACTGATTTTAATTTTGCTTTAGTTTTGTTTGCGTCATCAAGGTAAAATTATTATTTTAATTGGGAGTTAACTTAAGCTATTTCTGTACATTTTTTTAAATTATCAATTAGAGCATTATAATTTTAATCATTTTAGTTTGCGATTAAAATATTTAAACATTTTAAAAAATTGATATTTTTTATTTGATTAAAATAGTTAAACATTTTTTGGACGAGAACTAAATATGGAATTTAAGAGAATTATTTTTAAACATGTTTTTTTCAACCATTTGTCTTTTTTAACTATTTTGGCAAAAACTCTATTTTTGCTCGTCTTCTACCACTTTCTCTCATTAAAAAACAACTTATCAACAGTTTCAAAAAAAAACAAGGGTTCAGTTCTTCAATTGAATTCAATTATGAAGAGAAAATTAATAACATATTATCTTTTTTAGATGTAAACGTAATTAAAAAAGTAACAGGCGATTTAGAATTTGATATATTTTAAATTGTTTCTTGACTTGTGTCATGTCAAACTAACACCACTGAATGAAGACTCTGATTTTGTTTTTCACAGCCTCCCTTTATCTAAATAATTATGAATCACATAGTGCGTTTAGTTTTTTTTTTGGTTAAAAATAGAGTGATATTTTGAACTCAAATTATGATATATATATCAAATAATTTATTAAATTTATATTGTATATAGATAAAATTGTCGTTATCTGAAGTTTATATTTTGCTATCCTATAGCGTTTGTATGATAAAATCACAAAAGTTTTTACCATAAAAAAGTAAGAAAAACACAAAAATAAAAAAAATAGAAAAAAATTATTAAATACTGTTATACAATAACTAAACACAACAATTATTGAATATGTATTAACACAAAAAAAAATTTCAAAAAGTTAAATAAACAACAATTTAGTATTTATATGTGTTTAGTGTACTATCAATTTTTAGCAGATGCTCATGCATGTTACGTGAGATAAATTACTCTCTAGTGACAACCCCCCTTTTACTTTAAAGTTGCTCTAATAATAGATATTTTTTTATGCTTTGAGGCGTTTGGGTACGCATAATGAGCTTGCCGTGTTTTTTTAGAATTATTTTGCACAGTTAATATTCGGTAGATAATAGATTGTACTAACTAATATAGCCGGAAAATATCCAAAATGCGTTAAATACAAAAGATTCTGATGAGCATCAATTAATAATCCAGAAACGTTAAGCCATAGCTTTCAAACTATCAACGATGAAACTATACACTGTAAAACTTTAAAATTTACTTCAAAATTATTAGGATTGAAGATAAGATATCAACCTCAAGTTCGCACGCTTTTTGTTAAATTTAAATTCAAATTGTGTTTTTTAGCGAGCTACTATTTATTTAACCGCTTTTACATTCTTAAACTTAGCAAACCGCACTATATTCTATATTAATTTTTTTTAGATCTTTTTTTTACAATTAGAATTTTTGTTTCTGACCGTATTTTTTGTTCAATCAATTTTTTTATTAATTTGCTTTGTTTCAATGTTTTCAAAATAATTTTTTCTCTGAAATGTTTTTATCTGTTTTGATTTTTTGTAGTTTTTACAAAACTGACATTTTTTCAAAATTGTTGAGAATAGAAATATTGAAACCATCAATCAACCAAAACTTATCTTTTAGTAAATTATTTATTTTAGCTTTTGAAAATTTGCAGTTTGACCTTAAAACAATATGGTTTCTAAATCTAAATGTACAAATAACTAATTACCTTTAAAAAAAATTATAACTTTGTAATGTAAGCCTGTGTCTTTTGACGGTTTGTAGCTATCAAACGGCTAAACAAACTTTGATCCAATTTATTTAAGTTGAGAAATAATGTAATCAAAGATGTCTTCAGTTATAATTAAAAAAAATTAAAATAACCGTTTATATCTTTTTTGATTGTTTGATTTAATCAAAATTTGGTATTATGTTTCTTTTATAATATTAGAAAACACTTTGTAACTCTAAAATACTAAAATTGGCTGATCACCTAGCTTTTCCACAAAAGAGCTAAAAAAATATTTTATTTAGGCCCATTGAAATGATTTCAACAAAGGTTAACAGTCTTAACTAATAAAGATCATAAAAATTTATCAATTTTTATTTTTGGCAAGTTTTTGTTCCATCAATTTTTGTCCTAATTTTGCAATTTAGATGCATTTTTATGGCTTACTTTTGCTTCACATGTGTAACACACTTATGTCACAGTATATTTTTTTTCAACAATAAAATATATTGTAAGTTTAAAACCTCTATGGTAATGTTTAGATTTAAATATTAGGAGTGATTTGCTGATTTACCAATCACTTACTGCCACAAGAGAAACTAAGATGACGTCTTTATATTAATAATAAATATCTCACAATTAATTGTGGCTGCTAAAACTGGAAGAAACAAACAACTGAACTTGCTGTTTTTACCAATCAGTCAATATTCGTAAATAAATTAATACTTTTGAACATTAACTGCATTTAATGTAAGATTATCTTTGCTTTTGTCTGATATAACATTGGTTCAATTGCAAAACAAATGCCTATAGTATTATAGTGCTAGTAAAGAAATAGTATATTACACTACAAGGGCAGAAAGTTAAAATTCCTGCACTGCGCGCAGTTCAGGGCTCTCAAATTTCTGCCTGTGTAGTGTATACTAGTTTTCTTGCTACTCCAGTCGAACGTACGTGGTTTCGGCTGCGATTCCACGGCAGAAAGTGTATCTTTCACTGGTAGAGGTGCACTTTCTGCCGTGGAATCGCAGCCGAAACCACGTACTTTCGACTGGAGTAGCAAGAAAACATAAATAATTTACTTTCTGATTTTATACTTATATTAATAAATAAGTATAAATATAATATATAGTAATATTATATACTTATATAATAATATATAAGTAATATATACTTATTTTATAATAATGCTATAACTAATTATTAAATTCTAAAATCCAATTAGAATGATGTAAGTAAGTTGGTATTTTGTAGATAACTAAGAATTTTACAAACAAACCGAAATTCTATAATTTCTTAAATGTATTAGCATTTACTAAAAAACTTTAAATTTTACAAACCATTTAAAATTCTATTGATAAAGTTAATTTTAAAAACTTATTGCAGCTGTTACAACAAACAGTACAATACATAAAGTTAATCTCAGTTAATTTACAATTACAAGTCAACTGTCTTTTCTAAAAAGTAGAACGTATTGTGAATCCCTTTGTAAAGCGATTATAATGTAAATAACGTTCCAACGCTAATTAAGCTAGGGTGTAGTACGTGTACGCACTTCTACGATTGCATGACTATTTTTATATAACTTTACTGACAAACTCAAATTCAATTGTCAAATTAGAATTTTTTTAAGCGAATCTACAGTCTATAAATGACTTTAAGTTATAGCAGCAAAGGTTAACTACCTTTTTTGTTGAACTTGTAACAAGGTAACTCTAAATAACTTTGCAAAGCAATTATAAGGTAATAAGCGCTTTAACGCAAATTGTGCAAGTGCGTTGTCCAAGACCCACTGCTATCAATAGCAATAGCATGCAAACATGATATTAAATCATCAACCGCAGGAGCCTTGTTACTTTTATATTATCGCTGTATAAGACTTTAACACTCGAGTTTAAAAACTTTATTTTGCTCTAAGATATTTCACTAACTGATTAATGAATAAAATAATTATTAGAACTATTCAATTAGGAACTTATTAAAAATATTATTACGAGCTAGGTTAGGTCATGTCAGGTAAAGCCAGATCAGGTCAGGTCAGGTCAAGTCAGGTCAGGTCAAGCTAGGTCAGGTCACATTAAGTTCTGTGAGTTAGAACTATAGCTCACCGGTTTATTTCCTTGATGCATTTTGTTGTTTGAGTTTAACACTGTATTCTTTTTTTTTACATTTATTTTTTACAAATTTACATCAAATAAGCTTGACTTATATGTTGAAGCTATATTAATTTGTAATTTCTTCTTCTACTCAAAAAAAAAGTTTCTGGAATCGTTTTAATTTTTGTTATTTTCATTTTCTAAGAATAAAGGTTTTTCAAAATTTTTTCAGGTTGTTGCCAAAAAACCTTAAACGTGATTTTACATTAACTACGGTTTTTGATCTGGTTTAAAAAGGTTTTACTTGGCGTCGACTTTTATTTAACATTTTCAAAAGCTTTAACATCAATTTATTTATTGTCTATTATATATTTTTAGTTTTAAATTTTTTAAAAGAGGCTAATGTATATTTATTATTCATATATCAACCTCTATATACAAATTTTTTTTAAATATTATTTTATTTACAATTTTATTATGTAGTTCTCACTTTAAAATGTTTGTTTCTCGAATAATTCTTTGCTTTCTATATTTTACTTTACAATTTCTTTTTTTTTGGTTTATTTTTACTTTTTTTCATATTTCCACTCTTAATAATTTGCACATACTGTAGATAATATCACATTTATAACACATTTTTTTTATCAAAAACATAAAAAGATGAAAATATGCAGAATGAGTTTAGAGAGGAGCCAAATTAAACATTTATTTAAAATTGAAGTTAATTTGTTACGTGATTGGCTGAATTTACCAAAACCACCAATCAAACATTTTGATTTTAATTTTAAATGCAATTAACTTAATATTAGTTTCATTTACTCTTTGTAAACCCATTATTCAATATTGCTTAAAGAAAACTTAAGGAAAAAATAATTGGAACTAGTAGTAAAAAATGTACACTGTTAAAATATATAAAAAAATTAAATATAAAAACAGCTTAGTGCTTAGACAAAATGTTAAATTTTACAGAAAAAAATCTTAATTATAAAATAAATTTATTTTTTAACTATTTGTTAGGTAACTGTAAGTAACCTTTAGCAAGTCATTGTATCTTTTTTAAAGTTCAGCACCTATAAACATAAAATCAATCAGACTTAAAAAATTAAACTATTTTCTATAATATATCCTTATCATAATGATGTTTATCGTCTAATGTTAAAAAAAGCTTTTAAGAAAATGAGTATAAATAGTAAAAATTATTAAGCTAATGACTAAAACATTAAAACTGTAGATAAACCAAAATAGAAAATTGAAATTAATGAACTGCAAAAATAGAAAATCGAAACTCAAACTTGATAAGCATTATGACCTTTAGTGCTAATTTAAATATGCACAGCTTTATAGTTTAGATTATTTTGCTATGGCTGTTGACCTATTATAAGTATCATTGTTTTTGTAAATTTTAAACTGAAATTTGCAGATGAAATAATATTTTTTTTCAATTGAATTACTGATTACTTTTTTATTTAGTATCTTTTTAATAACTTCTTATTAGAGTGATTGTTGAATATAATGTGCTTGTTTAAATGTTAATAAAGCTAATTAAAAAACGCTTAAAAATCAAAAAAGGTAACAATAACTTCGTTAATAAATTATAAGATCTGGCGATTTCTATGCAAATTTTATTTTGCGCAACAGTAATATACTCTAGAAAAAACCTGAAGAATTTATAAATAAATCGTTCTTCCTGCTAGCGACGAAATAAATTATAATGTGCTTGCTTCTTTTACGTAATAGAATTTTAAGAATAATAACTGGTCTCATAGGATGTTATAATATTGTCCTTTCACTGAAATCTCTCAATTCATTTAATTGCGGAATTGAGATTTGCACGATTATTGTCAAATACAAAAGAACCGCTCACAATCTGTCCTCAGCAATGTAAATAAAATTGCACATATAAAAAAATATTTGAACAAGGCTAATATTTAAACAGCTCTTCGTGTTAAATTTTTTGAAACAAACGATTTATTATACTCAAAAGCCTTGAAATAATATATGTTCTTCGTTTGAACATGACCGACAAATCTGATATGTTAATAAAATCTAAAATTTATTACTATTGTGCTGTACAATTTTTGTGGTTATTGTGTATTCTGTAACTAAATGGATCATTTTTAAAAACAGTTAAATTCTGTTGTTGCGAAAATGACCAAACAGATGACAGCATTTTAAATTATAACATTTGCTAAAAAAGTTGCAAAATATTTTTTAAATTTAAAATTTTTTTATTAAAATTAGTTTGATAATATAAATCAATAAATATCTTTTTATATTAGAAAATAGAGTAGAATTTATTGTAGCTAAAATTAAAAAAAATAAATGCCAATTTATTCAAACTATATCTGCGTTTCGTTCTTATTGGAACTCTTCAGAATTTTTTTCTCAAAAACATGTTTGATGCAAGATGGCTTCTAATAGATGTTGCTTATTTTACTACAATATAGAAGTAACAGGCACTTGGGTAAGTATGAGCCCAAATTTATCGCTGCAAATTTATTATCTGAATCTGTTGCAACTTGCTGAAAAGTTCTAATAAGAACAAAGCATGTCCAATCTTGCAAACTTTGTGCGAATGAAGCTGCATTAATTTTTTTTATTTTACCAGTATTCCATTGTATTACAGCATTTTAAATTTTAACAATCGCTAAAAAAGTTGGAACATATTTTTTTAAATTTAAATTTTTTTTATTAAAATTATTTTAATAATATAATTCAATAAATATCTTTTCATATTAGTAAATAGAGTAGAATTTATTGTAGATAAAATTTAAAAAAACAAATGCAAATTTATTCAAACTATATCTGCGTTTTGTTCTTATTGGAACTCTTATTTTACTAGTATTCCATTGTATTACCGCATTTTAAATTTTAACAATCGCTAAAAAAGTTAGAACATATTTTTTTAAATTTAAATTTTTTTTATTAAAATTATTTTGATAATATAATTTAATAAATATCTTTTTATATTAGTAAATAGAGTAGAATTTATTGTAGATAAAATTAAAAAAATCAAATGCAAATTCATTCAAACTATATCTGCGTTTCGTTCTTATTGGAACTCTTCAGAATTTTTTTCTCAAAAACATGTTTGATGCAAGATGACTTCTAATAGATGTCGCTTATTTTACTACAATACGGAGTAACAAGCACTTGGGTAAGTATGAGCCCAAATTTGTCGCTGCAAATTTATTATCTCAATCTGTTGCGACTTGCTGAAGAGTTCTAATAAGAACAAAGCATGTCCAATCTTGCAAACTTTGTGCGAATAAAGCTGCATTAATTTTATTTTACTAGTATTCCATTGTATTACAGCATTTTAAATTTTAACAATCGCTAAGAAAGTTGGAACATATTTTTTTAAATTTAAATTTTTTTTATTAAAATTATTTTGATAATATAATTTAATAAATATCTTTTTATATTAGTAAATAGAGTAGAATTTATTGTAGATAAAATTAAAAAAAACAAATGCAAATTTATTCAAACTATATCTGCGTTTTGTTCTTATTGGAACTCTTATTTTACTAGTATTCCATTGTATTACAGCATTTTAAATTTTAACAATCGCTAAAAAAGTTAGAACATATTTTTTTAAATTTAAATTTTTTTTATTAAAATTATTTTGATAATATAATTTAATAAATATCTTTTTATATTAGTAAATAGAGTAGAATTTATTGTAGATAAAATTAAAAAAATCAAATGCAAATTTATTCAAACTATATCTGCGTTTCGTTTTTATTGGAACTCTTCAGAATTTTTTTCTCAAAAACATGTTTGATGCAAGATGACTTCTTATAGATGTCGCTTATTTTACTACATTACAGAAGTAACAAGCACTTGGGTAAGTATGAGCCCAAATTTGTCGCTGCAAATTAATTATCTGATTATGTTGCAACTTGCTGAAGAGTTCTAATAAGAACAAAGCATGTCCAATCTTGCAAAGTTTGTGTGAATGAAGCTGCATTAATTTTATTTATTTTACTAGTATTTTATTATATTACAGCATTTTAAATTTTAACAATCGCTAAAAAAGTTGAAAAATATTTTTTTAAATTTAAAAGTTTTTTATTAAAATTATTTTGATAATATAATTTAATAAATATCTTTTTATATTAGAAAATAAAGTCAAATTTATTGTAGCTCAAATAAAAACAATCAAATGCAAATTTATTCAAAATATATCCTCGTTTTGTTCTTATTGGAACTCTTCAGAAATTTTGAATCGGTCCAGCGACTTGCTGAAGAGTTCTAATAAGAACAACGCATGTCCAATCTTGCAAACATTGTGTGAATAAACCTGCATTAATTTTTTTCTATTTTACTTGTATTACATTGTATATCATTGGTATACGTTTGAGACAGAAGACGAACGTGATAACTTGGTTGTCTATTTAACAATATTTCTTTAATTTAAAATTGTGTTGATCAACATGGACATTCTATCATTTAGAGTATAAACTATTTGCATAAAAACATATGGAGAAATTTTTCATGCAAGGCAGCTTCTAATATGTCACACTGTTGCAAATTCTTTGACGGTTTTTCGCATCGTAATATACAATTCCACAGACTATGTTGCGGTTTAAAGATGTAATAGCGGTTGAATAAGTAGTAGCTTGCCAAAAAGCGTTTATATTCAAATTCAATTAGGAGTCAAGCCAAGTTTAGATTGACATAAATGCAGAAAAAAAATTCTTTTTAACGTTTTCTTTTGAAAAAGAGAGCTGTCGATTGCTTTGCTCATTATAAATTCGTTCTTATATAGGAGATATTGCAAAAGATATTAAACAATATATAGCACAATAAAAACAAACAATATATTCTAGTGATTTAAAAAAAGCAATTAGAGAAAAATATGTTTTTTTTCAAATTATTTTGAGTTTAAAGTAAAGTTAAATTTTAGGATTTAACGTTTATGGTTTATTATTTATTGTATATTGTTTATCTTTTATGTTGACTTTCGTATGTAACTCACTATTGCCAATTTTCTGTTTACCTAAACGCACCAAAGCACCAATTGAATTAACTTTAGAGTCAGAAGACAGCTATCAGAAACATAACATTATAAGTACATAAGGCAGTATGAATGTAGGTAAAAGTAGACATATAACCATAGACTGCTATTTCAATAGTGCAGCTTTGAGTTTCGTGTGACAAATTACTGTGGGAGATTTTGTTCTTTGTAGTCACGATCAAATGTATAAAAACTTATCAATTCAAAAATTGATAATTTGATTGGCTTACGGTTTATTTGAAACTACAAAACTTTTGATGATATTATGATAATTTTTTGTATGTCATCATAGATTTTCTTTAATTTTTTTGTTGCACACAGTATGTCTGAAAAAGTAGCCAACAAAAAACTTTTTTTATGTTACGAATAAAAGTTGTTCTTTTTAAAGAGTTCTGCATTATAAAGTAAAATGCAAATGACAGATGTCATTTTTTCAAATCATATACAAGGTTTGTCAAAAATATATTAATTTGATACAAGAAGAAACTACATTTATTTTTTACAATATCGAAAACTTCGATTATGAAAAGTTTCTCGAAATAGAAAACTAGGTTTTGATATGCAATTAGATCATACTACTTGAAAATATTACGTTATTTTTACAAATTGTTCTAAAAACATTAATTTAATATTTATTACAGATTGAAGTTTATTGCTAAAATATTTTAAATTAACAAACATTTGAGGTGTGTTTACTTGCTAAATAAGATAAAAGTTACGTGTTTTACAATAAAAATTTCGAAATTTAAGTTAAAATTGAAGTGGTGAAAAGATTCCTTTTGATCTTTTGCAATTTATAGACACTCTGTACATCTTATGTCAAATACCTAAATATTATTGTTTTTGAAACCAGAGATTTTCATAAAAAGTTTTTTTTGTCGTATAACTTCAATAAAAAAGTTTTCTACATGTTGCCAACTTTTTCAGACATACTCTATATTATAATTTAACATGTAAATATATACATTATTAAAACTTTTTCAGACACACTGTATATTATAATTTAACATGTAAACAATTTCTTGCTATTAGATAATGCAAATCAGCGTAGTGTTTGTTCATCCTAGTGCTGGAATAAAATAAATAAAGACAGGGTGGCGCTAAAAGTACCGTTGTTATCAACATCTTGTTGAATTTGCTATATATTTAACCATCTTCTCTCAATTGCTGGGCACATTTTTGAAGAACGCAAACGCTTTATTGTGACAGAACCCACCATTGACCTCCAATTAATTAAGTTTAAGCTTCCAAATGTCATAACTAAATTGACATATTATAATATATCTCTTTCAGCTAATATAACCAAATCAAGTATACAACTACTTAAAAAAAAACATTTTTAAAATATTTCTATAATACATTAAGCAAATTGTGTGAGCTTTCTCATATAATTAAAAAAGCAAATTGTTTTATAAACCTACGACTATTTCGGTCTTTGTCTCTCAACGTATTTTAATAAAATAAAAAAAAAACAAAGCTTATTTTGCTAATTAATAATTTTTATATATCTTATCCTTTAAAAATAAAAAGCAAATGATACAAATGGTTTTGGATACCAACTGTAATAAGAAGAATTATACAAAAAACCATTAAGAATGACGCTGTCACAGCTTAAATGAAGATTTATTCTTTACTAATGAAGTGACTTTGTAATTCACAATTAGGCAAATTTATGCACTTTTGTGCAATTAATTTTGTATTTAGACATAATAAAAAACTGCATTGCTTAAACTGGCTATTAATTAAACTCTGGCTTAACAGCTTATTTACATTTTGGCTAATTAGGCTTAAAAGTTTATTATTTGTAAACAATAGCCGTAACTTAGTTTGAGATATTTCCTGTTCTTTGGCAATGAAGACTGTTTTAAAATTAGGTTGATTATTGGATGCTGTAAAATAAGAAGTAAACGATAAATAATTCATTATACAAAGCAATTTTGAAATTAGCGTTTATTATAGCTAAGGAATAATAATTAATGTATAATTATTTCTATAACGGTACTTTTATACTATCTTCCAATAAATAATTTTGGACCTAAAAAACAATTTTTTTTAAAAAATTTTAAAAGTATATTTTATAATTAAACTTGACTTAGGAAAACTCTAAACTGAGTAGAATAGAAAGAAATAGGGAAGCTCTTTCTCTTTCCCTGTCCTAGAGGCACAGCAATTTTGCGTTGAGACGCTCCCGTAATCTACTTTTAAATGCAAATGTTTGATTTTCTTAATTTTATTTCAATAAATTATCTAAAAATTATAGAATAATTATAAAAATAGCACTTTCAAGAGGTAGAAAAAGTAGTTAGTTTGTTCAGAGTAATGAGCTCAAATAAAAAATATCAAAAAATATTAAAAAACAAACTTTTCTGTGCAGCACTTTAAAATTCATGTCACACACACGCGATGGTTTTTTTTTTATTATTATAAATATTATGATTATTATTATTATCATATATAGCTAGTCTAAGCCGTTCAGACATGCGCAACAATAGTTTTGAAAAAGGTGAATTGTAATAGATTATTGATAATGATAAAGTATATTAATATTGTCTTAAAGCTGTTTTCTTATCAGAAAAAAATATAGCAAAACCATGTACCTATTTTAAATTCAATTAGATAATCTAATATAATAATAGCCCTGACGCTTCCGCCATTATTCCTTATGCAAAAAAATTACAACTACATATAAGAGAAAACTTTTTTGACGCATATTGATTAATCAAGTCAATAAAATAAATGATTTATTAGAAACATCTTTAGCAATAAAAGTAAAGCTCTAAACAAAACAAAAAGTTTTTAATCCACGTATTTCTACAATTTATTCATTCTATTTAGGCAGATATGACATAGTGGTCTTGCTATGGCTTTGTTGATACATTTTATGGCTGGTGTTTTGACAATAAAATTAACTTAAGTACCGCATTATGACTTTACATAAAATTGGGCAAAAGAGGCAAGGTTGATCGAATACCATGCCGGTGATTGGTCTGTCATGGGTTTTTTCTCTTCATATTTATGGTAATTTACTCATAAGTTTTTTTTCTGGCTAGCATTTAATATTTTAAACAAATTCAACCAAAACTTTAATCTTCTTTGTTTTAATGCTGTTTGATTATATCAAAAATTTACAATAGTTGTGTCATACCTGTCAGCGGCATTAAATTATTGCTTTAGCAGCAAACCAAAAGGAATAAAGTCAAGGCAAATAAATTAATTCAAAATAAAAATGTATAGACTCAAGCGTGTACCATGCTTATTACCACTCGTCAGTGACGCTTACAAATTATGATTTAAATCAGCTGTGCACAGATAACAGTTGAATAAATTAATACTGTTTGAATGAATTGGCTTAGGTTGAGATAAGCTTGTATCTACTAAAGTAGTTATTCTTCACGTAGCATAATGTGGTAAACGAAAAAAGAAAGTGAATAATAGCAAAACGCCAAAATCTGCAAAAAAACCGAAAAAAAACAAGAAAAAATTAAGCAGCAAAACCTACAAAACTAAAGAAAACAGAAGAAAAGAAACGACAATAAAAAAAAATTGAGATAAAAAAAATTAAAAATGAAAGAAAATAGAAAAGATACAAGACAAAGAAGAAAAAGTTAGACAGTAAAATGAAGCAAACAGAGAAGTTAAAAAGTTGTAAATAACGTATTTTGAAATATAGTAAAATACAAAAAAAAAATAAAATTTTGAAAATACATGGAAAAGCTCTAAATAATAAAAATGGTAAAAACATAAGTAGACAAAAAATTGTGAAAAATAAATATTATTAAAAATGTCTGAAAAATACAAATGGAGAGTGCAAAATACCTTCTAAAAAAAACAAATAAAAATAAAGTGCAAAAAAGAGCATAATAACAAGAAGAAAAAAAATAAAACATAAGAACCACAAAGAGGGAGCGATAAAAAAATAGAAGAAGAAAAATGGGAGAAAAAAACGAAATATGGCAAAGGCATTAGACAGCTAAAAGAGAGAAAGAACGACCAAAATAATGGAAACATAAATCTATTGTTGGGAGGCAATTATAATGCAAAAATAGATAGAATAAAAATTAAGAAAAAAAAAAATGAAAGATATAAAATTAAGGAAAAATAAAATAAATATAGATGGTAGAAGAAAAGATGTGAAAAATTTAGAATGTAAACAAAGAAGTGGACAAGAAAGAAAAATAGACATTTAGAGAAATAAAGACGGAAATAATTATAAAGTTTACTAATGAGCTCTTTAAATAGTAATTTAATAGAAATAATTTATATTTTGAGTTTAAATGTAACAAAGACAACAATAATCTTTTTTTTTGTCATTAATTTTTCAACAATAGTGCTATACATTTTTTAAAATTAATGTGATTAGCGAATTTTATAATTATTGTTGACCTAGAAAAGTACATTATCTTGAAATATTTATTAAAGCAACATATTAAATTAAAAAAAAAGAATTGATTTTTTAAAGAATGTTCAAATTGACCTCCACCCTCTCAAACACACCTTCTGGTTATTTAATAATTAATTATTATGAAAAGTTTGGCAATTACCACAGATAATTTACTGTCTATGAATTGCTTTATTTTCTGATAAACTTGATCTTGAAAATCGCTTCACAGCCAAAAATCAAGTGGTTTAAAGTCAGGCAAACGTGCCGGCCACTTAACTAAGTTTTATTGTTTCCCCATCTATTAATTTGTGATTATGTAGAGTAGATAAAATCTAATTTCTTCAATCAACAATATCGACGTTACTTCTTTTTATTTAGAGATTATAGCTTCATGATTTAGAGTGGTATTTATGCAAAATGCTCTTAGTATCACTCAAAATGTCGCACTACACTAAATCTTGGCTGGAGTTTAACAGGCTGAGATTTTGTCAATCTCGGATTTCCTTCGGTAGCAAATTTTTAGGATTGATTAGAAAAGTTTAAGGTTTTTCTTTCCATTAATCATCTCTTGGCAGCACTAATATATCGGAGTTAAAGGTTGTTGTGTAAACTCTTTTTTGCCATTTTTTTAAAACACCTACAACTGGCATTGAACATCATTAAGCGATAGTTGATTTGTTGAAGCGGTCATCCTTTTATATTTAACATTAAAAGATAACATTGAATAGTTCAAAAAAGCTTCCACGTTGATCTTAACCAAATGTAAATATGTTAATTAAAAACCAATTGTTATTGTATTTCTTTATCCAGCAAGGAACTGCTTTGCTTTATGTACATACTACGCAATTTGGTAAACAAATACTTTTAATAGCGTTATGTTTTTGCTAATAATAGCTTAATTTATGCATCGCAAATAATCATAATTGAAATTCAAGTCGTCTATTTTAATAAACCACACATACTCTTTTAATCTCTAATTTCATTGTTAAACGTGAAAAGAACATAAAAACAATTACCATCAATCCAGCCATTAACATTACGAAACTTTAAAGACCGACCTCTTCTTAAAAATTGCAACATTTTAAATGATTCTTCAAGCTCTTTGTTTTGAATTGGTTCAAAGCTCATTAAGTTGGTTAATAATTCGTTCTAAACATGTCTGCTCGAACAGATAATTCTCTATTTGGTTGATAATCGAAAAATTGTGCATGGTGTACTTACAATAGCTTATAGCCGCTAATATAGTGAAAGCAATTCAACCTTGCACGTCTCGACAATGACCTAAGTGATTCTTGAATGCAGTGGTCAAAGATTTCGATTGCCCAATATGTAATGGTTGATAGTGTAAAATTAAGATTTATGTCTTATGTCGCCTGAATAAACATAAAAAAATTATTGCCAACATCGATCAACCGGCTTGTAAAGATATAAATAATAATTTATATAAAACTGGTAGTTAAACAATCATTATTATAAAATAATTACCTTTCATCAGCAAAAATTTAAAGTATAGTTATTTTAAACAATAACCCTAGAAGGTTGTAGAAAAGTACATGTGATTTCTTCAAATCAAATCAAAACAGTCAAGCAAAATATTTTTTAATACGTTTTTATTTAATTATAAATTAGTATATAGATTGTAGATTGTAGATTGAGAAGGGGTCGTTTGGCGCTTTCCACCTTACAGAACTGCGACCAATTTGATCTATTGTTCTTGAACCCTACGCTCATTGTTTCCCCAGGAATTCTAGACTTTTTGTAAAGCCGAGTATATTCCTAAGTGGCTTGTTTTTGACTTCGACAGGCGTTAGTCTCGCACTGTCTAAGTAGGTCAGCCTTTGGGACGCTAGCGCACCGCAATTACAGAGTATGTGCTCAGCGGTTTCACTTTCCGATTCACATAGTCTGCAGTTCTCATTGTCCACCAGACCCAGCTTTTTAAGGTGATACCTTACTGAGCAGTGTCCAGTGAACAGGCCTGCAATGATTCTTATATCATTCTTCGATAGAAGAAGAAGCTTTTTTGCATTCTCTGGCGAATATTCGATGAATTTCTTCGCCTGTCTTTGCCCAGGAGTATTCTTCCAGTGGCGCATTTTAGTTGCCAATTCCCACCTAAGGATCTCCGTCCGTTCATGCGATTTCGTTAGTCCACAGAACGGTTCGGGGCCTATTGGAGGAGCTTTCGAACCTGCTTTCGCTAATTCATCGGCAATTTCGTTTCCTTCAATTCCTTCATGACTTGGTACCCAAATGAGGGCAATCTTGTTGCCCATTGCCAAGTTTTTGAGGGACTGTCTGCATTCCCAGGCCATTCGAGACTTAGTGTTGTTTGCACTGACAGCTCTTATGGCCGCTTGACTGTCAGACAGAATGCAGATCTTTTTGCCTTTAATACGCCTTCGCAGACATTCTTGGGCAGTTAGATCTATAGCAAGTGTTTCAGCTTGCATAATTGAGGGTGTGCTACCTAGGGCTATTGTTGCTCGGTATTTTGGACCATAGATTCCTATACCTGTCCCTTTAGTTGTTTTTGATCCATCTGTGTACCAGATAGAGGAGTTCACGCCAATTTGTGCGATTCGACTTCGAGCCGCATGACGGTCAGTAATGACTGTTTCAAACGGGGTTTCGAAGTCATGCATTATTGACATGACGTCCCTTGGTTGTTCAAGAAAACCCGGCTGCAGAAGGTCAAGTATCTTGAGGTGACCTGTTCGGTCTCCTAATTTGAATTTCTTTGTTTGGGCCAGCCTCAGAGATGCTTGCAAACTCTCCCTTTGCACCTGTAGGTGAAAGGGCGTTAAGTTCAGCAGCACCTCTAGAGCGGTAGTAGGAGCCGTGCACATGACTCCTGTAATGCCCAGGCACGCAAGCCGCTGCAATTTCTGCAGCTTGCTTTGTGTCGTTGTTTCTCTGGTTTTCGTCTACCATACAAGAGATGCGTATGTGACGATGGGTCTTATTACCGTAATGTACAACCAGTGTATCATTTTCGGCTTTAGACCCCATGTCTTGCCAAAGAGCTTTCGACATGCCCAAAAGCAGCCCGTTGCTTTGGTAAGAGTCTTGTCGACGTGGGTGTTCCATTTAAGTTTACTATCTAGGGTTACTCCTAGATATTTCACTTCGTTGGAAAATTGAATCGATAATCCTTCCAGTTGCGGAGCTTTAAGGTTTAGCTTCTTGCGTCTGGTAAATGGGACTACGGTGGTCTTTTTAGGGTTAACACAAAGTTCCTCCTTATCACACCATCTTTTGATTGTGTTCAGGGCGTTCTGCATTAGGCTGGAAATGACACCTTCATGCTTGCCTCTGACTAGAATTGTGAGATCATCTGCATACCCTAGTACGCAGTGACCCCTTTGCGTTAACTCACAGAGTAGATCATTCACCACTATTGACCACAGCAAGGGCGATAAAACTCCACCTTGTGGACAACCTTTAACCGTGATCAGCAAAGTGTTTTCTTCTCCCAATGAGGCCGTTATTATGCGGCTTACAAGCATTGATTCAACCCAGCTTGTTACAGCTGGTTCAATGCCGTGTTTTTCTGCTGCCAGCTTTATAGATCTAAAGGAGGTGTTATCGAATGCACCCTCTATATCTATGAATATGCCAGCAACTATTTCTTTTGCCTCGATAGTTTTTTCCACTTCTCTAACAATATAGTGAAGCGCGTCTATCGTGGATTTGCCGGGTTGGTAGGCAAACTGTTTGGAGTGTAACTGTGCTCCGTTGTGGAGCACGTTCCTCATGTGGTTATCCACAATTTTCTCCATTGCTTTGAGGAGAAAGGAGGATAAGCTGATTGGGCGATATGATTTGGCCTCGTCCGGAGGCCGTCTGCCCGTCTTTGGTATAAAAACTACCTTTACCTTCCTCCAGGACTGGGGAATATACACTAATGCAAAACTTGCCTTAAAAATGCTAGTAAGGCAAGGGGCAATGACGTTCAGCCCTTTTTGCAGTAAGGCTGGAAATATTCCATCGCCTCCAGGCGATTTGTAGGGCTTGAAGCTGTTTATAGCCCATTTTACCTTTTCAAGGGAAAAGATTTTCCCTGCCAGACGTCTGCTGTCTCTATTTGAGTGTTGGTGTACAACACTCGCGAGAGCGGGGCTTGTCTGACTAATGTTGCGTGTCTCTATGGAACCCGGAAAGTGGGTCGACATCAACACCTGTAGACTTTCTCGGGTATCCTTGGCGAATTCACCATTAGGCTTCTTAATAAGCCCTATTGTGTTTGAGTGGTCCTTAGACAGCACCTTTTGAAGACGCACCGCTGGGGCGAGCTCGTCGATCCCCTCGCAAAAGCGCTTCCAGGACTGCCTTTTGGACTTCCTCAATTCTTTGTTGTATTGTGTTAGGGCTTGTTTGTAGTCCTCCCAGAGTCCTAATCTCTTGGCCCTATTGAACGCTTTTCTAGCTTCGATCTTAAGCTTGGCTAGTTCGGCGTTCCACCACGGTACGTCCCTAGAAACAGTACGCTTCCTTAGAGGGCAGCTGGTTTCGTATGAGGCTATTATTTGTTGCCTCATATGTTCAGAGGCAGCTTCTAACTCCTCTACCGTGGATATTCCGTAGTGAAGGCCTTCGAATTCAGTTCGCAGTGTCTCTGTGAAGAGGCACCAATCCGTTTTCTTTGGCACTCTACACTGCACTTTCACCACTTTGGTTGTTTCCAGTTCAAACGCAATGGTCGCGTGATCCGAAAACGATGGTTCATCCATCACTTGCCAGTTTTTGACAAATTGCGTCATGAACGGACTTGCCAGCGTCAGGTCTAGAACCTCTTGGCGAATTGCGTTCATAAAGGTTGGTTTGTTGCCGCGATTAATAATGTCTACATTGTTAGCACAAATAAAATCTAGCAAATCCTTACCTCTTTGATTATTGTCTGAGCTGCCCCATACTTCATGGTGCGCGTTGGCATCACAGCCCAGAATAAGTTGTTTGTTCCCTTTCCGGCACCATTCAGTGAGGCGTTGTACTTCCTCTGGTGGTGCACTGGTCCCATCACCGGGAAAGTAGGCCGAGGCTATAACTACACTCCTCTTGCCTGTCCCAATCGGCAGCTCGACTATAGCCGCCGTTAGGTCTCCCGTGATGAACTCTGGAATTGAGACAAAATTTATATCTTTTCTGAGCAATAATGCTGCTCTTGGTCTTACATGACTGAAGTCAGCTAGAAGGCTATGTGTCCCTCTTGGGAGTCCTTTGATTGCGCCGTTGTTCAGCCAGGGCTCTTGGATTAGCCCTATGCCCACTTGTTCTTTGACAAACCTCCAGAATAAGGCACTAGAAGCTGCCTTTGAGTGCTGGAGGTTTATCTGTATACATTTGAGACCTAGGCCGTTTGGGCTTTAGTCTCACCCTTTTTAGGGTCGGTTTCTTGACGGGGCTTTGAGGCTTTTTGTTTACCTTTTGACCCTGCCTTGGCCATTGGCTTCTTGATCTGGGGCTTCAATGCAATCTTTCCCTCTCTCCGTGGTCCCGGCTGTGAAGCCGGCAACTCGGGAAGAGAGATCGATTCCACCTGCTGTCCACCAGAACCGGAGCTTTCCAGCTCCTTGGATGTTGAGCTGTGCAGCTCCTTGGAGTCAATTTGGGCGTTAGGGATCTTTTGGCCCCTCTTCGAACGCAGCTGGATTTGTCCAAATCGGTAGCCAACCCTATTTCCCAATTTTTTTAGATTTTCGGCAGATCGATGATCTACCGAAAATGCTACCTCTAAAGTTGAAGCAACCGGATTCCTCCGGAGAATTCTCCAGTTAGAGGTTTTGAGGTCCTTATTTTGGCCCTCTATTAACTTCAGGATTTTCTCGTTGGAGTAGTCCTGACTACCTGGCAAATACCCTATAAGGATTTCTGTATGAGGCATTTCAGCCTCTTCTACAACCTTAAGGGATGCCCCTTCCCATGGCTTTAGCTCATTCTGTATGCTTTTTAGCCACTCCGCCGTCGCCGCATCAGCACACAGAAGCGCTAGCCAACCCGGGCGATTGTAGATGTGATGGAATTGAGGCTTGATAGCCTCTGACATCATGTCCACAATTTTGTCCAGTATCGCCTCCTGAGTGGCTGCAAGTTGTTCCACTGTCAGGAGCGTTTCTGGATAGTTGGAGGGTATTATTCCAACCCTTGTGCCAGTCAAAGTTTGAGTAAAAGACGGCTTTTTAACCTTGGTAGGTTCAGCCGTTTCTTCCGCCCTCTTCTGACGTTTTTCCCCTGCTCCAGCCTTGGGAGGAGTGCTGCCATCAGACCTCGCTCTTTTGGAGCTGCCTGTGGGTTTCTGCTCCATAGGCTTGAGGGCAAGTTTTTTGGCTTCTTCAGCCGGAATACCCTTTTGCAGAAGAAATCTATATCTTTTCCGTGCAGCTCCAGAAAGGCGCACCTTGGTCGCCTTCGAGTTAAGGCGTTCCAAGGCGTTTTTAGCCTCTTCGTCGCTGCTTTCGCTGTGACTTTGGAGAAGTATATTCTCCAAGTTTTCTTCAACGGTTTGGCTTGGACCTTCGCCCAATTCCATTGACTCTATTAGGGGTGAGTCAGCCCCTAGATTAATGTTTTTTGTGTCCATAGAAGGTCCCACGAAAAGCTAGGGAAAGAAAGGTCACCTGCAGCAGAGCCCCGCATGCCACAGGAAGGCTATTTAAACCGGAGGTCGCCTGGTATCCGGAGTTCGCATATTAGTGGCTAAGATTACCCTCTTAGTCATACAGAATTCGGCATATGCTGTTCCACCTTAACTTTGGGAATTTTTTATAGAGGCTGTTCTCCTCGCGGACCGGGCGGTGAAGCCAAGCCCCCCGTGCTGCTTCAGCTGCAGCCCTCTCTGCGCCTTGTGAGGGTTTGTTGCAGCGGAAGTAACCTACGGTGTTAACCAGACAAAATGGCGCATGTTTGTCTGTGGCTCAGGTACCTCGGGTTTGCCCCACCCGTACTCAAGTTGCAAGCAACTGGAGCCCTTGAGGGTTAAATTAGTATATAACATTAAGTTTAAATAATGTAGAGTACCCTTGTTAAAAAATTAATAACAAAAAAAAAATAAGAAGATGTTGTCTTTGTAACATTCAAACTCAAAATATAAATTGTTTTGATTAAATTACAAGTTCAAGAACTAATTAGTAGAGTTTCTAATAATTATATTCATAACGTTAATAAACGTGTCATGAAATAGTTTTAAAACCTACAGAAACGACATGTACGTTGTTTTCTAGGTCTCTTACAGAGTATTTTGTTACAGCAGAATACACACCTATTCACCATTTCTTTCATTCTTATTGTGTTACAGCAAAATGAGGCTGTTTTACTCAATTGTTGAGGTCTTGTTTAACAATATATAAGAGTAAATAATAGTTTAATAATCAGGCAAACGTGAGAGACAGCGCATTAGCGTAATTAGCGTTACAGCGTAAATTACACTATAATTGCTTTACAAAATCATTTAGAGCGATTCTTGTTCCACATCAAACCATTCTTTTAAGATCAACCTTTTAATTGTGATTAATATTACGTGTCGTACAGTCTGTTACACCAGCTGTAGTGGGTTATTGAAATTAAATTTAGCAGTAAACTCTTAATTGGTTTTTAAGAATGAAATTACGATAATTTTAATTCACTTATCAAAAAATATTTAAATTCAGCATTTAAGCCATTTTAATTTCTGGTATTTTTCAATTTTGTTAGGTATAGTCGTCTAAAAACCACTTTGTTTTTATGAAGGTGTCTATTGCATAGAAGTTAATAATATTACTATTTGGTTGTTACCCTTAATTATTATATAATGAGAACGAATTTTGTGGTTTTAGGGTCTAAATTAAAACACATTAAAAGTTTATGTCATTTGTTGCGAGTTTCGATTACGTTGTAATCTTTATCAGGCAATCGACATATCACTTGATCAGTGTATATATCATACGACGAAATAAAATTTCAAAAAAATAAAATATAAATTTAAAATATAACTATGGTAAGTGTAACTCTAGAAGCACTAGAAAACAGCACCTTAATATATTATCAATCATCAAGAAAATGATATTCCGTATAATTTAGACCCTAAAACCACAGAAGTTAATAATATTTACAATAGGAACTTACCGCTAACCATCATCAAGTCATAAACAAAAGTATCACCAGACGTCCGGTCTGATACAGAACCGTATTTTGTTCAAAATACGGTCAAAAAAACAGTATGGCTAATCGCTACCTATACAGTTTGCTACCTTTAAGTCAATTGTTATCATAAAAACAAAGTAATTCTTGCAAGACTATAGCCAATTTATAACTCTTTTTGTATTTCTAAAACCTTTATTTTAATTGTTGTACTTTATTTAAAAAAAAATATCTATTTAATCAAGATTTTACCCTTTACAAAACATTTACACTCAAAGTTACCCTAACAATCGAAGACGTAAGAAGCTTAAAAACCTCGCAAAAATTCTTCCCAAAACAGTTCTTTAAAGGTAGAAGCATAAAGAAACAGCTAGTTGTGTTAAGTTATTTATAAAATGCCAATTTGATTAGACAATTATTAATTTGATCATAGAATTTGGTCTGTTGGTAAAGTTCTATGTTATACAAAGGTATCAGGCTTCTTGTTTTTGATAATTTAATAATTCTACACATGTAGAAATGCACACACTAGCGTAATCAGCGTTACAGTATTATTTACATTATAATCGCTTTACAAACTGATGTAAATAATTTTAAGATAAAACAATTCAGAAGGTAGCAAATCTTCTTGTTTAAACAAAAACAAAGCGAAGCAAATCAAATAAGCAACGACTTTTTAGAAATCTATTTTCCGTGAATTTGTTTGGTAATGACTGAACTAATATGAGACGTGTATGATATCTAAAAATACCAAGACCCACGACTAGCATGAAAATCGTGGAATGAGGAAATATCTTTATCAGTGCGCTTTTTTAAAAGGTTTGATTCTAAGAACAACAATGTTTTCAACATTTTAAATTTATGAGTAAACTGCAGACAACTGAAAACCAAGAGCTTGTAAACACACAAACCAAAAAAACAAAAAATTTTCAAAAAAATCTATTATTTGATTTTTGTGATGTCAGTAAATTGTTATTTATGATTAAAAATAATAATCTTAAACAAAAAACATTACACAGTAGATTTTAAAAAAAAAATAATAGATGGGATAGAAGAGGTTATTTGTATAGACAAAAAAATGTAAAGTTTTTCTAGAGGCTGAAGATTTTGTTTTTGCTATTTAGGATAGAATAATTAACACAAAAAATTATCGTAAGATTATTATTAAAGAACAATAATTTGTTAATGACATTTGTAGAATGTGTTTCAATTCGTCCGAAACAATTGAACACATTTTAAATAAAAACATAACGCTGTTGCAAAAATAGTCCATTCAAATTTAGCTTTTACATTTAATTTATTGAAAAACGTTGAATCACATTATAATTATAATCCAGAATTTTTTTTGGAAAATGATTGTTACAAAATTAGATTGGAATCGAACTACTAACTGCTTTAATTATTATGCTCATGTCATGTTGTTCGAATGGCTTTAAATGTTAAATCCGACAATTCCAATAATATAATTGCAAATGCGTAGAGATGTAGTAATTTAGCTTGATTTTTTAAAAGCAAACTTATGTTTTCTATTTTGGTTCAAAACACATTTTGTGGTTTTTGTTTTTAATTTATTTCTCAAATTACTTATATTGTGAAAAATTTTTTATTTTCATTATCATTACTTGTCAAAAACCGTTATAATTCTTGAATCCAGCAAAATTATTGTGCATAACAATAATAAATATAACTTTATTTAAATTAATTACTTGCTAGGTGATACAATTAAGAACATTGAAGGTAAATGTGCGATTTCTGATATATATTTTACGTTAAATTGTATACAAAATTGAGTGTTTTTATTTGAAATTAAAGCATAATTAAACATTTTTCATGTAAAAATAATTAAAAGCTATAATAATGTAGCTGAACCTATGTAAATAACTACAATTTTTTTTCCAGATATCTTATTAAACTTAACCTTTATGTACATACTATTAAGAAAGTTTTTATTTACAAAAATATTTAATTTAAAAATATTAGTCACAAAAAAGCAGAGTCATTTTCTTAAATGAATAATCAAAGGTTATTTACTAGTGGTTTGACTTTCACCTTGGTTCGTGATGAATCAAAATATTATTATTATGCTTTATAGTACTAGTAGTACCTATTTTGATTATTTATTGTATCTCGTTATAGTAGACGTAGCAATTAATTTGTACTTTTAAAAGCACATTATGAATCTTCCTGTTTCCTTACTAGATTTTATCGAAGCAGGTGGTAAATAAGAATGTGATGTGCCAATTAAAATAAATAAAAGATATTATTATTTTATTTTATTCGTGCAATTAATGAATAGGTGTGTAACACCTTCTCACTAAATCACCAAAATTGCGTAAGATTTGACCGGAATCTCATCTAAGCTGTGAAATCACGATTTCTCAAGATGACTTTATTTGTTCAAAAACCAGAAATATGTCGCTATTGCAAAAATCGGTGTTTTCCGAGAAAGAGGTCATACTAATTTTCGAATTTTTCTTGAAGCCGGTCTAAACTCATGGCAAACCGCCTCTGGCAAATAATTCTATCTATATCTTCTTTCAAACATATTTGACGTAGATCCTGAAAACGGAAGCACTTTGATGATTTAATGCGTAATTCTGAAACAATCCGAGGGTTCTAGTTTGCACAGCCTTGAAGTTACTCTATTGTGGAAAAAATGCAATAAAAATTTGAATATTTATGACTGATAATTTAAATTGATTGCTAACTAATTTGCTTTTTCCTGCAGTGCTTTAACGTACCTTCAAGGCCTAATGTCACTCGGAAGTTAGTTAACCTCGACCCATCCTCAAAACATCTTATTTTGGCAGTTTTGTAAGGCACTGTTATTGAAGCAAGCCTTTAAAACTTAGATTTTTGAACTAACTTTTGTCTAGTAAAAATTAATATATTTTTGCAGAAAATGATTTACAAAAAACGTTTGATATAATCTTTTGTAAGTCAACTTCTTTAAAAGTTATTTATGGTTATATCTCAACCTCAAATTGTAAATGATTAATTTTTCCAAATTTTTATCTTCTATCACAAAGTAATGACTCAAACACGTAAAATATTTAATTATTTGTAAAGCAAATAATTAGTAATTCTAAGAAAATTGATTTTTTTAACGTGTTTTTTTGAAAATCTTTAAGTACAGATTTAAGAAAATTAGTTATTCTTAGTAAAAATTATCAATGCTCTATTTACAATTGATTATTATTAGATAATAAAAGCAGTACTTGAAATTTTTTTAAATTTAGCTCTGTAAATATAAACTAATTACAGAAAATGTATAGTGACATCTATCGAAAGCTTTTCACATAGACGTCGAGAAGCCAAGCTCCCTCCTCAGATTAACTGACAAGAAACATTATCAGACAATAATAAAAAACTGTGCTATTTGAGCACAGCTGATTTGAATCTGAATCTAAATTTGATTTGTCAAAAGTCCCACTGATTAGTGCTATTGAGCACAAAACATGTCTGGGCACATGTTTACAAGTCTGTGTTTTAAGTAATTTTGTTACAAATCATAATTTTTTTTGTTCGTACTCGACTGCCAAAGAAGGATAAATGTTTTTTGCACTGATCGCTCAAATATCGGTAATTTCCGATCGTTGATCAGAAAACTACTTTTTTATACCCCGGTGTTTCTTACTTTGCAGCCAAAACTAGAAAAACAATTTTTAAATGAAACTATAGCAATCAAACAATAAGATTCTTTTTAAAATTAAAAAAATAGGTTATCGGCTGCAACGCTACCAACTAAAAAATAAGTAAAAATTAAATCATTTTTAAAAAATAGAGTTATTTGTTGCGGAAAAAACTGGACCTACTTTTTTTGTAATAAATTTATTCTGTTTGCACTAATGCAGCACTTCTTTCAGTCGTGGTGCAACCAAAGAGCTCATCTGGGAAATTTCACTTTTCGAAGTTGTTATTAGGTAAACAACTATTTCGCGCGTATTTTGACGTTATGTTTGTTTCTCTATTACCTTGTAATAGAGAAAAAAGTATATCGCTGATTAAACAATCAAGTTATCACGTTAGCGCCTTTTGTCTTAAACGTATATTCGTATTTTTTTTTGATTAGCTATTAACTGGTAAAATAAAAATATTATTGCAAATTCATTCAAACTATATTTGTAACCTTGAACATTTTGGCTCTTATTGGAACTCTTGACCAACAGATTCAGTTGCGACTTGTTGAAGTTTACAGATATAGTTTGAATGAATTTGTATTGATCTTTTCAATCTTTATCAAAACAAAAAAAAACAGTTACAAGCTCTAATATTTGTTTTGTAATATGTAACGCAAAGGCTTTAAAATATTCTAGAATGGATATGTGTAGGTGGTACCAAATACCAAGCATTACAACGACTAACATTTGGGTCAGCCATTACGTTCAGAATACGTTTATGTTTGATAAATTAGTGTCTAACTGTAAAGGACAAACAAAAAAAACATTATTAATCTTAAAAAAATGTTTAGGCATGTTTCAGTTTATTAAAACAGAAAGTAGTAGCAGCCTTGGAAAATTGTTAATTAGGTTTGTTAAAATGTGTGAAAAATATAAAACAAAGTGCGTCAGAGTTTAACTAAATGATTCAATTATAAATCATTTAAGAGTACCGTATATCTTAATTGGTAAAATAACCAGTTTTTATATAAAAATAATGTTCAATTTGATGTAAAAAAGGTAATAAAAATTATTAATTTCTTACAGAGTCACACGTGGTTTGTAGGCATTTTAATAAAGGATAATTATGAAAAAGCAATTAATTTGCTTTTAAAAATACAAAATTGTTGTATTATTAGTAATATGTTCAGAGTTTTGTCTCAAATGTCTCATAAATGTCTTATGCTGTCTGTTAATCCTACTAACAGAGCTGACATTGGCCACATTGTTACTGATGGATATTCGAACATTTTATTTTAGTTGAAAAAGACCATTTTATGATAAATTTTTTTTTAATGTTTAAAAAACTTTTTTTTTCTAAATTTGTTCTAATCGAAAGTTTCTATGCTCAAGAAAACAGTACTACTATGCCAAAATGTGTGAATGTGAGAGTTGCAGGGAGGAACAATAAGTAAGTATTGTAACAACTTCCATTAAATGAAATCTGTAATGAAAATTATTTACAACTTTTCTAGGAAAATATTATAGATGTCAATTAAACAAAATAAGTGAAAAAGCAAGTTTAATAAAACATTTAAATAAAATAAATTAAAAATAATTTTTAACAGGTGCCGAAATATTTTGCAATTACTTAAAATACTAATTTACGACTAATTAATTAATAAGCTATGACTTTGGTGTTAGATGTCTATTCTGATTAGGCCGATTTCTTAAAATTCTGAAGAGTTGCTCTCTGGTTCTCGCTGATAGTTTTAAATGTCGCAGAGCTCTACTTTTGCTTCCTTTTCATTATTTAAAATAATTGCTCTTCCTAGAGTATACTCCTAGAAACCCTAGCCTAAGAACCACTTTCCAACTTGGAGCGGAAACAATATTTCCACACTTAGGCCTCACTTTGTACATTTTATTTCAATCAACACTTTTTGGTTATAAATTAATTGACTTAGTTGTGTCACTCGACTCTCTTTCTTTTGGCACTGCTATTTAAATCTTATTTTTCTCTTAATCTCTTGTTTGCTTGTATTTATTAATTCACTCAAAAAGTCTGCAATTTGTTGCAGTTTTCTTATCTATTTTCCCTCTCTGTAAAACTCCTTGTTGCCTCTCTCTCAGAAATATGTTAATTGAAAGTATAGTGTATATATATTAGTACATTATATATATATATATATATATATAATGGAGCTATTTTTGGTAACAAAATAATGTTACAAGAGTGTTGTTAATATAAGCTGTACGCGGCACAACATAGTCTCCGGCTATAGAAATAACCATACTCTATTTTAACCATACTTCTCATTGTGAAAAGCCTTACAAACAATATAGATAGTAACTTTTTTAAATTTCGCAAGATTTTTGACGCATTTCGGAGAATCTGCTGCCAATTTAACTGTCAATAATGTCAGTGTAAATAAGTTGTTTATGCGCTTCAAACGATTTGCACGCCGTTGAGATTTTGTTTGAGAAGCAAAAGTGAGGTTTTCATAAATTGACAAGTTTTGCTGACAGTGCTGACACCGCTGTTTCAGAACATTGTAGGTTGTAAACGGGACATTGCTTTAACCAATAGAAAAGAAGTATTTTAAATGAGATTCTGAAAATATCCAATTTGTCTTGCCAATAGCCATAGCATATAGTATAGTCAGTATAGTGCGTCTACTACAAAACTTCTTATTAACTAACCAACTCGTTCAACTGGTATGGTAAAATTCAAAATTTCAGTTCTTCTTAAAACTTACAAAAATAATTTAAAATTTTTATTTGTTTATTATTATATGTTTCAAGAATAAAAGAAAATATGTATTGAAAAAAAAACTGCTCCAAAATAAATTTGTTAACAAAATAAACAATATTTTAATACTTATCTGTTAAACAATATAGAAACACACAAAATCAAAAAACATCATAACATCATAAATGACTGAAACCGCAACTGTACAGGGGACACTAGTCACCGTGCAGCACTCTATTTGACCTAGTAAACCAGTGCAATAGCACACAATCGAATATTGTTCACGTAGACGCAATGCTTGTTTAGAAGCAACATAGGGGTCGAAGCAAGTATACTTAGTAGAAAATATGTATTGAAAAAAAAACAGGTCTAAAATAAATATTTTATTTGTTAACAAAATAAATAAACAATATTTTAATACCTATCTGTTAAACGACATAGAAACACACAAATTAAAAAAACATTATAATATATCGGTAAATGACTGAAACCGCAACTGTACAGGGGTCACTAGTCACCGTGCAGAACTCCATTTGACCTAGTAAACCAGTGCAATAGCACACAATCGAATATTGGTCACGTAGATGCAATGCTTGTTTAGAAAAGTAGATAAACGGTGCTAAAGAAAAACAATTGCTTCAGAAAAGCAACACAGAGATCGAAGCAAGTATACTTAGCAAATTATTATTCACACAGTTTTTCCCCTTTTTCTAAAAAGTTTGTTAATAAATCCCAAGAGCTTTTTCGACCACCAAGTGATTATTATCAGACGATTAATAAAACCGAGTTATTATTAAGTTTGTAATTTTATCAAAAAATACGTACAAAAAAATTTTTTTCTTAAAATTATTGATACTTTGTGAATACTTTTTAGTTTTTTGTAAAAACGCGCGAAGTTTTTGGGTCATTACTCTGTGATGAAACATTTAGAAAATTTATGATTTACAATTTAAGGTGAACTTTAACTTTAAATAACTTTCAAAAGAGTTGACTTAGCAAAAAGTTATACCAGACCTTTTTTGTAGATCGTTAAAATTCCCGCAAGAATATGTTTTGACTTTCACTAAACAAAAATTTGTACAAGTCTACTAGTATTTCAAAAAAAAATATTTTTCTTGTTATTTAATAAAGTATGTTCTTCGTAAACACTGACCTGTCTATTGATTGGATTTTTTAATTTTCAATACCAATGTGGTAGAAATAATAATGTTCTTTGTAAACACTGTCTTTAGTATTGATTGGCATTTTTCAATTTTAAACTTTAGTTTTTGTTAGATGCAGACGCTAGACTTAAAGAGGCATAGGTAATACAATTTTCAGACCCGGCTTTATTAGATTTTTAAAAATGTAAAAAACATTTGAGGAAATAATTGAAAACCAATGGTCTGAAGCAAAGAATATCATTGCAAGTCACTCACATTTTACGGAATACTTAGTAATATAATGTTGCTTCTACTATTGATAATAAATAATAATTCTAAAATAAATAGTTATTTACCTTATTAGTGGGATAAGCGCATTATTAACAGATGAATGCGGTGAGTCGGTAAGAGCATGATTATGTTAATATGTCTTATCACACGAATTAAGGTACAAAATTTTATCTACGACTACCCTAAAATTAAAAAAAATTTAATAAGTCGGAATTTTTTGACGAGTCTAATACGAATGTTTCATTTAATATCAAAGTTGTCTAAGCTTTCGAAGTCATGGTAATATGTCAACACTGAAAATTTTTGTTTGTTTTGCAATTTCTCTTTGTTTTGCGGTGAGAATTTGTGAAAATATTGTTGAAAGCAAGCAAATATAATCATGAGCGAGTCTGAAAGTCTTCCCTCGGACATTGAAGAATCTGCAACAAATGTAATTTCGTCACTGATACCTGAAAAATCAAGGATAAAATATCAACAAGCTTACGAACGTTCATGCAAATGGTGCGATGAAAAGAAAATTAAAAATGAAGCAAATGAAAAGGTGTTATTAGCTTATTTTGAAACTTTATCCAAATGTTATAAACCATCAAGCCTTTGAGCACATTATTCAATGATACGAGCTATTATATCTATGAGGAAAAATGTGGATATCAGAAAAAATATTCAACTGATTGCATTTGTTAAAAGAAAATCAGAAGGATATAAACCAAAGAAATCGAAGATTTTAACTAAACAGGATGTTATCAAGTTTTTACAAGAAGCTGCAGATGAAAAGTGGTTATTGACAAAGGTATGTATGCCAAACCGTGAATTCAGTTAAAAATACCTTTAGTTTATACGTACTTAGGTGGTCCTGATTATGGGGATTTGTGGAGGATGCAGGAAAGAGGAACTGACTTACATGGAAATGGAAAACGTGAAGAATCAGGGAAAGATTTTCTTCGTCAAAATACCAATGACAAAGATAGATTTCTCGTGAATTTGTTGTAACTTCTGGAGAGATTGTTAGAATCAACCTAGTAGAAATAGTTCGAAAGTACATAGCACTGCGTCCAAATAATACAGATCACAGAAGGTTTTTTCTTGGCTATAGAAGTGACAAATGTATAAAACTGCCTGTTGGTATCAACACCATTGGTAGCATGCCCAAAAATATTGCTACTTTTTCAAAATTACCAAATGCCAAAGACTACACCGGGCACTGCTTCCGAAGGTCGTCAACTTCCTTGCTTGCAAACTCAGAGGCAGATTTGTTAACAGTGAAAAGGCATGGAGGTTGGAAGAGTAACACAGTTGCTGAGGGGTACATCGAGTCGTCAGTGGAAAATAAAAACAAATTTTTGGAAAAATTGTGGGAGAAAGGAACATGCAGATGGGAGCTTCAAACAGCAGCCACAGAGGAAAATTTGAAAAATAATGCTTCTTTGTCAGAATTGTCGTCCACTGGAATGAATTTGTTGAAATGCCAAGATTTTGTTGTTCATATTCATAATTATTATAAATAATCATTTTTCTCAATGTTTATTAGTTAATAAATAATTTTGCTATAAATCTTTATAACAATGAGTTTGATCTTGATTTCATTACGTAACTAGTGAGGTAATGAGCTTCATTATCTAACTCAAATAAATTTAATAACAGGTTCTTATCCAAGTAGTCGTAGATAAATGTATGTATGTGTATAGTTACCATTTAGAAGTAACGTTTTGATGAGGTAATAAACTACCTCTCATAATCACCGGTTAAGTTACAATACCGTTCTTATCATAAATCACCAGATGCAAATAGACCACAGATGAGAATAGACATCCATGTGTAATCTCTAGAGCAGGGGCAGAGTAGACGGGCCACGTGCTATTTATGATTCTAGATAGTTGTTTATTGTAAACATCATTTAACTTTTCTAACAATAAAGAGTATCATATAACCTTATTTTTAAATGTTAACTATACTATTTTTGTTAGATCATCTCTAGATGATGCTTTAGGTACATTATAATAGTACCTGCTTTGATAAATAAAAGCATAAGATACTTTTTGCGTTAATACGTAATACACTATTGGTAAATTTTGTTTTTTATCTACACGTAACGTAATGGGTGGAATTTTAAGAACCTCTACCTCATATCTGAATCACACAGTTGTCTAATTTTTTTTCTTAAGCTCAATTATATCATTTCAGCTATCACTTTTGTTTTAAAAGAGAATATAAAATCCTGCACGATTAATCTCATACGGTTCAATGAACACCTATCAGATTTGGAGCTTATGCAACAGCAGTTCATTGAATATTCTTCTCACAATCGTTTAGAATCTATTTCATTTTAGAAATTTAAATCATACCGATCTCAGCTTCCTTTCTAAAATTGATAAATAATAAAACACAGAGTTTTGTGATATTTTGCTTTATTTATATAGGTGTATAAGATTTTGTTTAATGATTCAACTGTAATTTTGTTTTTATTTTTGCCATGGTGCCGCTACTAAAAGAATTCCTTCAGAAGACATACAACAAATTGTCTGTTCAGGAATAACACCTTGCGGTAAATCATATTTTCTTGATGTCGACATTTTTTTCTGACTTGTGCCGGAAACTTCTTCTCTTTCAGCTATTAAAACAATGGAATTATTACTCACCAAGCATTTAATATCTTGCGGATTATAGCCTCTGGTGTCGACCAATAACTACAAAGTAATACATTGTATTAGATAAAAAATATAAATGACTGCAATGTTAATATTAAAATAATGTTTCTGTAATTTACTACTATAAAATTAATTGATAATCGACCATGAAATTGCATAATAGTTAAAGAGCAAGGCAGTTAGAAGCCAATTATTAACTTTTCTAGAGCATCTTGTCCTTTATTATTATGATTTAACACTTTAAATAGTGTTTACACTCAAATGTTACGTAATTTTTACAGAAACTTGTTGTTTTTATCAAATTGTAACCATATAATTGTCGTTCATAATAAATTATTACAATCAGTAACGAAAAAAATCAAATAATTGGAAAATCATATACATGTACTTAGCAAAATGTCTAGTACTAGGTCTCTAATTAGACCGGATGACATTTAAGCTCGTATTAATATTATCAAATAGTTTATATTATGTTAACCTATTTTATAATTTTTAGCTATTTATTATACAAGTGTAAGGAAAATAAGTCACAAAAGAAATGTTTAGCCACGAGATCTTGCATGAGTGGCCTAATTTTTGTCGCTTTTACAATGAATTGAGAAAGCTTAATAACTGGAAACAGGAAAAAGATGTTTGTGGGGTTAGTGAAGAGTTGTTGAGTTACTTCTTAAACACCAAAATAAGATTTGCGGTTTCTTCAATATGGACGAAATACAGCATGTTAAGATCGACATTAGTGGCCTGCTTGACTTCTGTTGTGGATTGGATAAAGGCTTGTAAAAGAACACTCACTACTGTGACTAATGATAAAGTTATATTGAAAATGTTAGGAGAAAAAGTTTTATTACGGCTCTTTTGATCTATTCTAACACTGGTCTCTTCTTATAGACCTTTTAATCTTAAAATAAAAATGATAATGAATGATAATAAATCGACTTTAAGCTTGACTCATTATTTGTTATAAAATTACATATCTGTCAGAAATTTTTAGTTAACAGTAATGTTTATGTTAATAAAGTAATGATCATAATATTTGTGTTCAGTTATAATGATAAAAGAAACAAAAAAAAATAGTAATATTCTAGGTGGACAGGAACATTACATTAAACTTTACAAAAATCACCAAAGGCTTGCTTTCTTTTATCTCCCCGCTTTCATCTATCATGTACTCCAATGGTTCTCTCTTTCTTTTATCCTACATTTTCTTTCATCAAATTTCTATTTTCTTTTTTTTTATTTCCGTACCTAAATCTTGCTCTTATTTTATAGTCACTCTCATTTCCCTTTTTTAAGAATCTAGGCAAGTTTTCTATGGATAGACTACAGTTGTGTTTTTTATTGCACCCGGTTTTACTTATATGTCCTCTTTTTTCTTGCTTGTCTATGTTTCAATCGTTTTCATTAATTTAACCATGTGTTTATTGTCTCGCTTTTTTTTTTTTTTTCAATGTCTTCTAGGCTAATTTTTTATCATAGTATTTTTCTTTTATTATATGTTTTTCTACTCACTACCTTTCAATATTTTACACCCTTTTCGTTTTTTTTATTTTGTTCTCAAACTTTAATGCTCTTTTCTCTGCTTCAATTCTTTTATTCTATTTTCTTTTCTCACTATATATCTTAGAGTTTTCTTGCCCAATCCCAACATCCATCTCACATATTTTCTTGTACTTTTTCTATCTCTTCCTTTTCTTTCTATTCCTAAATGTCTGCTAATACATCATTACAGTCTTTACAAGACCTTCAAACATCTAGACTGTTATCCCTATTTAATGCGTTTTTCCAAACTTTTTCTCTACTATTTCCCACAGTATGAATAGTTCTCACACCTGCGCTTTACATCAATTTTTTTGATTAAGCATGTACTCTAAATATTTTAATTTTTCCACCACTATTTGCTTTATTCTTCAGTCTATATTCACTCTCACCTTACACTTTGTCTCTTCATATATAATTTTAACTTTTTCTACTATTTCTTTAGCTAGTTTTTTTTCCAAGCAGTTTTTTAACTTTTTTTAACTATTTTCTTAAAAGTGTTTTTAAATTCATAAACCTCCCACATACTTTTCTTTTTTTTTCTAGCTCACTCTCGATTACTGCACTTAAAACATACATGTTGTCTATTAGTCTTCTTCCTTCTCTGAATTCCATTTGTCAATTTGCACTTTCTTTACATTTTTTTTCTATTTCTCTTTATTTGTCTGTTCTTACTTGAGTTGTTACTTTTTTTTCTATTTTTATTTATAATGTGCGTTTACAATTATTTATATTTACTCTTGCTTAGGATCTTCAAACGTATGTTTATTTTTTAGTCAATTTATACGCAGAAACGTAATAAATAGCAATAAAAATCGTCAAGCTAAATTACACAGCAAAAATAGATGTAAATAATTTATAAACGCACGTTAAACTTTTACATTTTATTTTGTATTCTTATTGCTTTTATTATTTCATGTTGTTTTCTTTTTTTTAATGTAAACGTTTTTTTTGCAAATCGTCTTGGAAACAACATTTTCCTGCTTATTTACGCGCAGGAAAATTGAGTTTTCCAGACTAGTACTGTAAAAACTTTACAAGACGCAAAATAAAAAAGATACTCTAGTAACTGTAGCTGCCAACAAAATTGCCAAACTTGATTTTTGTGAAATTTGTAAAAAAAATTCTAAAAATTGTAAATTTCGTCTTTTTTACGATTTCCGGAAAAATTTAATACAAAACACGTCAGTAAAATCTCTTACTTGACTCGGAGCTTTAAAATACTCGGCACAAAGTGCCTCGTATTTCAATTTAACTCCTCTTCAGTAATGTGAAATTTTCCTGACTTTTATGTAAATAACTATTGTTTTATTATTTTTTCTATAATTTCTCAATTCGTTTTTGACTTTTTTTTTATTTTTTGCATTTCTTATTTCACTGTTTGTTTTTTTTTTCTAATTTTAAAAGTTTATTCAACTATTTTGTTTACGTTTGTTTCTAATTCTATCACAATATTTTTCACAGTTTTTTTTACAATTTTTTTTCTTTCAACTGTTTTCTATACGCTTTTTTTAATTTGTTGTTTTATTTTATTATTTCTAGAAGTATATGATCTGATTCTGTTCTTTCCCTTATCTCAAACATGTGCACTTTCTCTATTGCTTTTTGATCTACTATTCCATAGTCTATTACAGTTTCCGTCTTTATTCCTCTATATGTTCATTTTCTTTTCTCGTCTTTTCTCGTCTCTTGCTTTATTTTTATTTAATATTGTCTACACATTTTCTTCTATGTTTATTAATCTTTTTTTATGTTATTTTTTTACGTTTGGTTGTTCTTTTACTATTAGGTTTTTTTTCTTTTCTTGAATTTTTAATTCTTTTTTTTTCATGCTTGCATTATAATTGCTTTTCATTTACAGATTTATGTGCTCTATACTTCTCGTCTGTTTTTATTTATATTGGTCTGATGGTTTTTCTATATTGTTATCGCTCATTTTTTCTCTTCAATTTTTATCTTGAGTTCTCTTTCTGTTTTTTTTTCAATATATATATTTATATATATATATATATATATATATTTATTTTTGCTATTGTGTTTCTTTTTGTTTCTTTTTTGTAGGATATTACGTCTTTCCTCAATATTACATCTTTTCGTCTGTCTTTTTTAGCTTATTTTTATCTATTCATGCTTTTACTATTTCTATTATTTCAATCTTTTTTATGTATTTCCAGAATTGTAACATTTTTTTTTATTTAAGAATATTTTAAAATATAGCATTTACAACCAATCTGGTTCTTTAAGTTCTTTAATCCAATCTCAAAAAAAACTAATTTAAATAAACATGCGCAAAGAAACATAGAAAAAAACGAGAATGCGAGGCGATTGTTGAAGACAGAAAAACTATATATAGTAGAAAGTAGAAAAAGAAACTAAATGCTGTTGGAAGCAAAAACCCAAAGAAAACTGAAATCTCACAACTTTATCTTAATATTTGGGAATTCTATATTATATTTATTTTGTAATTATAAAATTAGCTAAAATAAAGTAGGGTTAAAAACACTATAAAATTAAAAAAAAAACACTACTAAGTCGAAGTTTGAAGTTCTATGAGCGACTAAATAATATCTGTTAAATTAAAAACAACTTCAATGTTTTCTGCAACTTCAACATTGAACTTAGAGAAAAAAAACATTTAAATGATACATTAAACATATTTACAAAAATAGACCAAAAAATATGTATAATCAAAATGCTGGAAAACAAATCCGTTTGTCGTAGAAAAATCAGCAAAATCTAGAATGGTATTTAAATCTAGAAAATAATACGATATGATATTACAACCGCCAAAGTTTTTTACTCAAAGCTGTAAACATCCGTATATTATTTTCAAGACTAAGCGAAAGTAAACAATATGGCTTGTCTAGCCAGCCAACCAACAGACTTTGTGCTGTCATGTGATGGTTCAACCAATAGAAACTCCAATAATCTCCAAGCACGTGCTCTACGAATCTCTTTGTTTACATTTACAAAGCTTTTAACATAAAAATACTATAGGTTAGAAAAATGATAAAAAATTTTAGAAAAAAAAAATACTAATCGCTATAATAAAGTCATAGTAGCGTTACACAGGACTATTAATTTGGTCAAGGGAACATGCTGCCACATTCTATGCACAAGCTGAAAATAATAGTATATTACACTACTCGGCTCCGCCTCGGGCATTATGGCACGCAGTGTATAGTGTATACTAGTTTTCTTGCTACTCCAGTCGACATTGACAGTACGTAGTGTCGGCTGCGATTCCACGGCAGAAAGTGCAGGTGCAGGTCCTGAACTGCGCGCCATGATGCTCTCGGCTATTTACTTCCGCTAAAAGAAGGCGCGCGCATAGCTCTACCAGTGCATGAAAGATACACTTTCTGCCGTGGAATTGCAGCCGAAACCACGTACTTTCGACTGGTAGAGCTATGCGCGCGCCTTCTTTTAGCAGGAGTAAATAGCCGAGAGCATCATGACGCGCAGTTCAGGTCCTGCACCTGCACTTTCTGCCGTGGAATCGCAGCCGAAACCACGTACTTTCGACTGGAGTAGCAAGAAAAATAATTTGAGCATACTTACTTCAAATCGGTCAGGATTAAAGCAAACACTATCCATATCTCTTCCAAAATCCTTAGGCTTAGCCAGCCAAGATTCAACTTTTAATACAAAAATTAAATGATCATTCTATAGGTTCAGATAAAACAAAAAAAAACTTACTTTTTTTGATTTGCTTTTCGAATTTTGGATCTGTTAAGGCAGATGTGTTCTTAAATGTGACAGATACAGAAATTTCTGGTTTTGTTGCTAGAGCCATTACTTGAATTTACATAATAGATTTATTACTGAAAATTTTATTTTGATACCAAAATTGAAATGACAGTGACACAATTATTTTTTTATTTTTTATAATTATTATTCGTCCGTAGCTTGCTTTACAAGATTAACAACCTTTTTTATAAAAACCTATTTTAAAAACAGAAAAAGTTTCAATTCTACTTAATTTTTTATATTTATTTGATAAAAAAATAAAAACAAATGTTGCTGCATACAAACTGTAACAACTCTGAGAAGCTATAAAAAAGAAAAACGTCGGCGATAAATGAGCTAAAAACTGTATAAAAAAAATGAAAACACAAATAATGTTATGAAATCTAGCGAAAAATGTCACATAAGGATGTGGCTTATAGATCACATTTTTTGTTTTTTAACATGTTTTAAGAGCATCATTTATTATTTTTATATTTTCAGACAAGAAAAAAAGACATGGAAGATATAATAATAGCAATAATTTAATTCTATTTAGCAGTTTGCCAAATTATAATAAAATATACAGGGTGTCTCATATAAAAATTCTCAGTCGAACTTTCTCGGTAAATTGACGTGTTTTAGAATTTTTTGGACAACACTTATTTACTGAGATATTTCGCCTGAGGACTTTATATAAGACATCCAAAATTTCGCAAAAAAAGTTTAGCAATAGGTGACGATAAGCGCAACTAAAATACAAACTTTTTGTTAAAAAAATAATAAACAAATTGAAAATTTAGAGAAAAAATAACTTTAGTATGATTAGGTACTTAATTATTATTTTATTTATTTAATTTATTTAAAATGCTTATAAACTAATATTTAATTATATTAAAAACAATTTTTTAAAGTTTTAATTTTTCACTTGCTTTTATTATTAATTAATTGTAAGTGTCAAAAATATATTTTGAAGAAAAACATTAATAAAAATATTTATATAATTTTTTCATTAGTTATCAAAATTTATTGTTTTATAGAAAAATATACAGGGTCGCGCAAAAGTATGGAAAAAGTCTATTATTTTTAAATGTCAGTATTAAATAAAATTTCACACGTAAAAACTATTGAAAAAAATCTATTTGCTGCAATTTTCTCAGATAAGTGCGTCCATTTGTTTTAAAGATCTAACGCTAACTTGCTTTTCTTTAAACAGCGACAGAAGTAAAACTTTACATTTTGATTTTTTGCTAATCTTAACAAAAATTGATTTTTTTTCTAATCTTAACAATATATATAATACATGTTTACCTTTTTTGTAAAGATGTCAAAAAACATTTTTTAATAACACCGAAAATTTGAGATAAAAATTAAATGTAGTTTGTTATGAAATTAGCTGTCATTAAATTTTGACAAATGATTACAAAAATTTATAGTCAACTAGGCTTTGACTCAAATTTTTGGTGTTATTATTTTTTTTTTCTAATCTTAACAATATATATAATACATACATGTTTACCATTTTTGTTAAAATGTCAAAAATTTGTTTTTAATAACACCACAAATTTGAGGTGAAAATTAAATGTAGTTTGTTATGAAATTAGCTGTCATTAAATTTTGACAAATTATTAAAAAATTGACTCAAATTTTTGTTACTATTAAAAATAATTTATTTTGTCATTGTAGAAGAAAAAAAAGTTAACATGTGTTACTTTGTTAAAATAGAAAAAGGTGCTTTTCAAAAATGTAAACAGTTACTCGTGTTGCTATTTAAAAAAACGCAAGTTGCGTTTTTATCTGAAAAAATAACAGCTTATAGATTTTTGTATATATTTTTCATGTGCCAATTTTTTTTTTGGATTTTGATAAGTGGTTTAAAAAATAATAAACCGTTATCATACTTTTGCGCAACCCTGTATAATTATAATCAAATAAATTTATTATTATGAATTAACTGCTTGTCAATGATTTCCAAATAAGCACATTTAGAATTTTCAGATTTATTGCAAAAAACAAAATTTTAGATGAAGTCCAGTGTCCAGTCTTGGAGCCGATTAGACCGATTAGTATAAATTTGATTTATGACAGATTGTTTACACTTTATTACTACAAAGTCAATTGTTATTGAACTGTCATATAAGCAAACTAGTTTTGGGATAACTAGATATCTATGGCATATTTTGATATTTTCAAAAAACTTTATAAAATAATTATTTAAACTTTTCATATTCTTATACCATATTGTCCGCATTTAACAAATCATTCTTATTCTTGTATACTATTCACACAGTTTTACCACTTGCTAAAAAGTTTGTTTATTAGATCTCAATAGAGCTCTTTCGACAATCAACGTGGTCATCATCAGGAGATGAATAAAACTGATTTATTATTTGCTCAATTTTACCTGATTTAGAAAATGTTTGTGGGTTTTTTCTAATAATCCTGTAATCTAATAAACTTGACTGATAAACCGTTCTAAATCCTAAATTAATGTTTAAGCACCAAATCAAGTTTGTTGGTTATCTTAGGTTCAAAGGATATTAAAATAAAAAGTTTAGTTTTGGTTTATTAGTTTAAATAGATGGATTGCAAGGAGAGGTAGTATTAAATGTTCAGCTAGGTCTCCAGATCTAACCTTGTTGGATTTTTATCTTTGAGGCTAAGTGAAATCGGAAATCTATTTCAATAAGCCAAAAAATATCGAGAAATTAAAGAATAATTTATTTCTGGCTCATCCTGTATAAATGAGTTTATCATCAAAAAAGCCACAGTTCAAAAAAAAAATGAACGCATCCAGGCGTTTTTCTAAAAAACCATCACCTAAATTTTAAATAAATTTGTTTCAACCCACGCGTTCTTATTGTATATCAAATTCAAAAATATTAATATAAGAATTTATTTTCAATATAAGGATCCAAATCTAGTAACTTTAGTGACATTATAGTGTGTGAAGATTCTTTTATATATAAAGTTTTGTATAAAAGATAACATTTGAGGTTATTTTGTCGTTAATTTAAACGGTACTAAAACAGTGCTACAGCAAACAACACACTTTTTTTGAAACAAAAGTGTTATTAATATCTTGTTTTCTATAAACTTTAACAATAATGTATCTATTTCTATTTATTATTAATTAAATCAACTTAAAACCAACTATTTGAAAGAATTTGCTAATGAAAAACATTTAATTTAAAAATTGTATACAAGTTTTTCAAAAATATCATAACAAAATAACGTAGTCAGTATCAATTAACACAAATTGATTTAATACAATTTGTAGGTACTGATTATTTATTTAAAAAAAAATAAATAAATTTTTTGATTTTTAAAAACTAGTAGTTTTGAAAAAATTGGTTGTTTATAACTGGTTACTATGAGTCAACCGAACATTGTCTCTCGTAATTAGTCTACCTATTATTTGCAGGCAATGATTTATTAACAGTTTTTAATTTTAATAGTATAAGTTGTTTTTTAATTGTTTTTAATGCGATCATAATAATACAACGTGGTTAACAATGACTGTTTGAAAACTTTTTTCTATTTTATTTGGTTAGTTGCAACACTGTTACCAAATAAATACGCTTGCTTGACAAATATTTGACATAAAAACTATAAAAAAAATTGTAGATTATGTCACAGCCACTATCTTTTTAATTCACATTTTTAAATGATGTTGTCAGTGTGTCAAAAGTGGCACTTGTCAACAACAAAAAGTGGTTGCAATGGTACCATTTTAAGATGAAATGTAGAATGCCAACTCAAGCAGTCTTTGTTGAGCAGGCTGTATTACAATAGCAGGGAATTTAATTTTCTTCTGTTAGCTGTTGGTGTTTTGTGCGTCAAGTTTATGGCGGCCATGAGCGGCCATTTTTTTATTTTTAGAGGTTGAATTGAAATAAAATAAAGCCAATAATAAAAGAAATAAAATTATTTTTCAGTTTTTCAACAAGTCAGCAATTTAAGATATAATTTGTGGGCTCTTGCCAGATTAAGAGCACGTGTTAGATTATGATGTTTGAGCCCCCAGGTGAGAATTGATAAGTTAACATTAAATTGACATTTAAATTGTCAATATAACCTAGAAATTGAACTATTGAACAAACGTGTTGTTAATATAGAATGTTATTTTAGAACGAACACAAGGTGCAAGCCCACAAAGAAGATATGGGGATCGCACAATTAATTATTCAAAATCTCAAAACCTTGTGGGGAATAGTCCCATGTTGCAATCATCTCCACCAAAATCACAGAATACAAACCCTCCGCTTCTCGGCCCCCAGAATCTCAACGCATCGATTTACAATAGGATAGGCAATAGGGTTCCGCAGAATGGTAAAAGTCGACCAATTAATAAAGCAGATGAGCCTAGAGGCGGCAGAAATTTTAAAAATTGGAGGCCATTAAACCGAAAACGGCGAAACGATGATCATTCCGGACGTTTTAAGGGCAGCAAACGGAGATGGGAACCTAATAATAGGAATGTTAATAACTCTTCTCGATGGGATTCTAGTAACGGGCATGTAAACGGGAAAGTTTCTCTTCCTCATAATATAGCGCAGGAAAGACTGGACCGTATTCGGAGACGTGATTCTGAGCTTGGTGGCATAGAAATGACCATACAGAATGATTTGCATGAAAATATTCAACCTTTTGCAATGGAGGAAAGTAATGCTTTGTTACAAAATGAGTCTCAAGATGTGGATGATGCCCATGATATAACAGTGCAAATCGTCAACAATACTGCCGTTGTTCCACGGCAAAATCATGAAACTTTAGAGAGATTTAAAATGGTATTGGATCCAAGAGTTCGTTCTGCAATAAACAAACTCCAATCTACGGTTAAAAGTGATAATTATGTTATAACATCCTTGCCGATTTCTCCAAATTGCACAAAGCTTACCCTTAATCAGAGGTTTGCTTTGTTGTAAATAAAGACAATTTTTGTTCAATTTGTTGGCATAACTACGTTAAGTTTATAATTATCGACAGTCGAATTTTTTAGGCTAGCATCTCTCATTATTTCACAACTTAAAATATATTTTTATTTTAAAAGCACTGACTTTTTCAGTTGTTTTTATTATTTTCAAAACATTGATACTTGCGTTATTGACACTCTCAATGCTTAGTATTAAAGTTTTTAATAAAAGCGTTAAAGGTTCATTTGTTTTTTTAATTTTTGAAGATAAGTAGTTAATACACTATTGTCGATGTTCTTTGCTTTCTTTTTGTAAATAAAGTTTTTTTTTTAAAATCAGCATTCCACCAGTTTTTTACTGTCTTGATCGTAACGTATTTTTTCTTTTCCTTGTAATTTGGTGCCGAAAATTAACATTTAGTATTTTTTTCTTTAACACATTGCATGCCGCGTGCGGCCGCGCTGGACTAGATGAGCACAACTTAACCTGGTTGTATCTAATCTAAATTAATATCATCGTAACAGTTTTTTTGTGCTTAATACCTTTCCCATCGCTTTAGTGCAGATTGTGATTGTGCAGAAGTGATTCTGCGGGATGAAACAAAATTGTAAAAAAAGTTTAAATTTTTAAAAAGAAACTCAGTTGTTTTATACTATTTTCACTAATTCAAGAAATATTAAAATTTTGAAAAAAATTTATCAAAAGAGGCTTTGTTGTATTATATGAATCCAAGAAATCTTACGTTTTTTCAATTTTTTGTTTACAAAGTATTAAAAATTTTGCTAAAAAGCGTCACTTTGTTTATAAGAAAATTGGTATGATACATAATAATATATAGTAGCAAAGTGATGACTCCGTATAATAATAGCGCTCACCTACCTTTACGTGGCCATCTATGCGAGCTTACCTAAAGAATCAAATGTATAGCACTAAATAACATGATATTTTGTAAAAAAAAATTATAATTTTGAAGAAAAGCTCAAGACTTTGATAGAAAGTTTTAAATTTTGAAAAAAGTTTGAAAGTTTAAATAAAAACTTATTAAAAGAGACTCAGTTGTATTATACATTAACCAATTTATGAAATCCTATGTTTTTTGGTTTAAAAAGTAATAAAAATTTGCTATAAATTAACACTTTGCATTATAAAAAATTGGTACAATAATAATAATGATAGCAAAAAAGTAATCACTTTATAATAATAGCGCTCACCTACCTTTAAGTTTCCATCGAGCTTACCTAAGGAATTAAATGTATAGCAATAAATAACATAATATTTTGAAAAAAAAATTTTAAAAATTAATCATAAAAAACTCAGCTGTATTATATTTTAATTTTAAAATTTTTAAAAAAACTTTAAAATTAAAAAAAAATTAAATTAAAAAAAACATACATTCTCAATTGTATTAAACATTAACTAATTCAAGAAATCTTTTGTTTTTTTTAAATTTTTGTTTTAAAGTATTGAAAATTTGCTAAAAATCGTTAGTTTGCATTATAAAAAAGTATTCGCTCTGTATAATAATAGCGCTGTACCTTTACGGTGCCATCTATGCGAGCTTACCTAAAGAATTAAATGTAAAGCAATAAATAACATTTTGTAAAAATATTCAAAAAATTTTATTAAAATTTTGAAAAAAAAGTCTGAAGTTTGAGAAAAAGTTTAAAATTTTGAAAAAAGTTTCAAATTTTGCAAAGAACTAATCAAAAGAGACTCAGCTGTATACATTAACTAATTCAAAAAATCTTATTAAAATTTTTAATAAAAGTTTAAAATTAAAAAAAAAAGATTAAAACTTAAAAAAAAACTTAAAATTAAAAAAAAGCTAATTAAGAGAGACTTAGTTGTATTTATTATACACTAACTAATTCCAAAATTTTTATGTTTTTTCAATTTTTTGTTCTAAAAGTATTGAAAATTTGGTTAAAATTGTAACTTTGCATAAAAAAAAAATAAAAGCACAAAAGTAATCAACTTGTATAATAATAATAATGCTCACTTACCTTTACGTTGCTTTCTATGCGAGCTTATACCTAAAGAATTGAATGTACAGCAGTAAATAATATAAGATTTTGCCGAAAAAGTTTATAATTTTGAAAAAATTACTTAAAACAGACTTAACTGTATTAAACATTAACTAATTCAAGAAATCTTAAGTTTTTTTTAAATTTTTGTTAAAAAAGAATTGAAAATTTGCTAAAAATCGTCACCTTGCATTATAAAAAAAAATTGATATAAAAAATAATAATAGCACAAAAGAAACGTATCTTAATTGGTAGAATCTTCTTATTGTAGATTTAAACTTTACACCAGATTTCCATTTATTTCACAATTTTTACTATTTTTTCTTTAAAAACCGAGGGACAATGCTGTTGTAAATCGCGACGAACATTAACTGACCCAAGTCCCAAATTGATAGTCATTTGTTTTCATAAGCGCCTACTTGGTTTTTTATATTGACACTTTTCTTATCAATTTACATAACAATTAATAACCTTGATTTTTTAGGAACTTAATAGTGCAGACGTTCACAAACATTCAATAAAATGTTGATATTTGCTTATTATAATAAATCTTCAATTCAACATTTTGAGATTCAAAAATAAAACTGCCAAATTCAAAAAAATGTTAAACTAAAAGAAACGACAATTGATAAATAAGCGCCTCCAAATCAGTGTTATAACTAATAGCATAATGTGCAGAAAAATAAATTATGTCATTTCGCATTCCAATCAAATTATTTTCAAATTCTATTTAAAAGATAACACACAAAATAAGTTCAAAAAATGAAAAATGAAGCAAGGTCAACATTACATCAATATAGCAGAGCTAAGAAAAAATAATTTGCTTAAAACAGCGGTAATGCATAATATAATCTTTTAAAACAGAAATAAATGACAAAAAGATGAAGTTTTCTTGCAATTAAGCCATTATTTTGTTTTATTTTGTGCTTTACCTTCAAAATATCTCTATTTTTAGCAGTTTTATTTGTTTTTAAAGTGCTCTAACTCTATAATTCTCTGAGATAAGCCACATAATGTAGAGTATATTTTGATTTAGTTGTTGAAATGTATTCAATTATTGCAGCATAATATGAACTATTTTGATTTTTGATACTTTTTCAGAAAAAAATCAGTTTTTTGGATTTCTTAAAAATCTTTATTTTAGGACTAATTTTTGTATTAAAAAAAAGTTATTAAAAAACTAACAAAAAACAACTATTAGAGAAAATTGCTTCTGAGTAATTGATACAGTTTTCAAAACACAATTCAGTCTCTAATAAGCCTTATACCAGTTCTATGGCAATCATTCTTAATCTTCTAAAATAGAGAAAAATGATGAAAAGAAAAAGTTTTTTTGCAATAATTGTGGTTCAATTGAGTCACAATTTTGTGATATAACGTGTTTCTAGAAAAATGTTGACAGTCTACTGATGGAAAAGTCCACGACTATAATTTAAACAATTTTGGGCTTCATCACTAAGTTTTAATAAATATAAATTTGTTTTTGAACAACTTTTGTAATAAGATGTGCCAGGGCAAGTGTGACCTAATTTTTGTTCAAGTAGGTTAAAGTAGGTATTAATTACAATGAGATTTAGCACGTTTTTGCGCGCAAATTTGACATACCGAAAAAAAAACTGAAAGAGAAACTATTAAACCATAAAGACAGTTTATAGTAAAAGAATAATAAATGCGATCAAAGAAAGATAAAGAAATACTGATAAGAAAGAATTTGATGATAGAAAAGAACAAAATTAAAGAATGTAACCAAACGGGAATAAGTAAGACAAAAACGGAAGAAAAGTTGAAATATAAAAAAAAGAAAATATTTTAGTTGAAGACTTAGATTAACGAAATCAGAAAAAAAATAGAGATAAAATTAAAATGTCTTATTTTAAAACCTAATTGAGCAAAAATAATTTCTGAACGTTTTTTAAAAAATTTGATAAGATAAGAATATGAGCAATATTAATGAAAGGGAAAAACTGGAATTTCTATCATCTATCCTCTACTATCTACTACCTTGTATAGCCTTCTGTACTAGAAGGGTGTAGATGGCAAATACACTAAGCAAAAAAAACAAAAAAGACAAAATACAAAACCAAAGAAGAGACAGCAAACCAAAGAGGAAAGAAAAGATAAAGAACATAAGGTAATGCTAAGTACAGAAAGATAGATAATAAAAACAACTTGTAGTAAAAGTATACCGAGTCTTTTTTATTATAGAATTTTTAAAATCAAATCTTTAATTGTTTAAAAAATTTTGGAAAGTGGAAAAAAGCGTTGAGAAGGTTAGACACTAATAACCATTAGTGCAACTTTGAAAGCTGACATAACTTTGTCGATTTGCTGTTCTAGTTTTTCTAGAATTCATAAAAGAGTAATACAACAAAATTCTATTAAAGTAACTTAAGCTACTTGAAAACGTCAAATATAAACTTAATCTAAGAGAATACAGAAAACAATTACAACATAAAAAAATTAAAAGAAGAATATATAATGCAAAAGATAAAAAAGTTGAAAAAAAAAGCCAAAACAAAAATTTTTTTTTAAATATATACTAAAAAAGATACATAATTAAAACAGGTCATAGTATTAGAATATTATATGCGATTAAAGAAAAAACTAAAGAAAGTAAGAGAGATCTTGATAAGAAAGAATTTGATGATAGAAAAGAATGAAATTAGAGAATGCAATCAACGGGCATAAGTAAGACAAAAACGGAAGAAAAGTTTAAATATAAAGAAAAAAAAATATTTTACTTAAAGACTTAGATTAACGAAATCAGAAAAAAAATAGAGATAAAATTAAAATGTCTTATTTTAAAACCTAATTGAGCAATAATAGTTTCTAAACGTTTTTTAAAAAATTTGATAAGATAAGAATATGAGCAATATGTATTGATAAAAGAAAAAAACTAGAATTTCTATCATTTATACTCTACTATCTACTACCTTGTATAGCCTTCTGTACTAGAAGGGTGTAGATGGCAAATACACTAAGCAAGAAAATCAAAAAAGACAAAATACAAAACCAAAGAAGAGAGAGCAAATCAGAAGAGGAAAGAAAAGATAAAGAATATAAGGTTATGCTAAGTACAGAGAGATAGATAATAGAAGCAACTTGTAGTAAAAGTATACCGGGTCTTTTTTACTATTGAATTTTTAAACTCAAGCTTTTTTCAATTGTTTAAAAAATTTGGAAAGTGGAAAAAAGCATTGAGAAGGTTAGAAAATTCTGTTAAACTAAATTAAGCTATGTACATAAAAACGTCAAATATAAACTTAATCTAAGGGAATACAGAAGGCAACAACAATATAGAAAAATTGAAAAAAGGATAAATAATGCAAAAGATACAAAAAGTTAAAAAAAAAATTAACAAAACAAAAAAAAATTTTTAAATATATATTAAGAGTGAAGCAAAATTGAGACAGGTCATAGTATTAGAATATTATATGCGATTAAAGAATAAACTAAAAAAAGTAAAAGAAATTTTGATAAGAAAGAATTTGATGATAAAAAAGGATAAAATTAGAGAATGCAATCAAGGTGCATAAATAAGACAAAAACAGAAAATAAGTTGAAATATAAACAAAAGAAAATGTTCAGAAGATTTAAAGAGAAAGACTGAAATATCTGTACTCTACTATCTATAACCTTCTGTATTAGAAGGGTCCAGATGGCTAATCCAATAGACAAAAATATCAAAAAAAAAACAAAAAAAATCAGAAAAAAAAGTAGAAACAAAGGTACAGACTGATTGATAATAAAAACCATTTGTATTACCATTTATTAATATGATCTAGAAAAATTAGTTAATAAAAGAACAACAATAAATACAAAATTAAATATTTATTTAACACAGCCCGCAGCTTGTCTTTTTAATTTAGGTTTAATCAATACTGACATAATGAGTCCTATAAGTAACATTAAACACATTATAATATTTGCACATACGTCATTTAAACTATAAAAAGTAAGAGAATAAATATTAGTAAAAACAACTGCAAAAACATTGACAGAAGCGACAAGAAGACCAGAAGTTGTGGCTCCTGATATTGGATAGGTAATTTCCGCGGCAAATTCAAAACCTGCTGAAAGAAGCCCGGTCATAAAAAACCTAAAAAATTAAACTGGCATTATATAATTTATTTCATAGTAAAGACCACAACATGCTAGATATTGATAATATTAATTTTTAATGTCTACTATTTTATTAATAACTAGCTGACCCGGCGAACTTCGTACCGCCTTAGCGTAAATTTGATGCACTACTTTACTTTATATAGCTGACCTTTCTTATGTATGCGTACCTATTCAATTTGAACTGGAATCTATAATATCCGCCATATAAAAATGAATACCTATTTCCCTGGTCTCGTCATACCTGAGAAGGACTTTATTAAACAAAAAACAAAATATATATTTTCATAATAGTGTTTATTCCGTAGGGTTCAATAATTTCACTTATATTTTTACAAATCGCTATTGAACAACTGAACATTTTGAAGTAAACACTGAGCTCATTATCATGCGCGCTCTAGAAAGCAACCACCCTTCACTGCTTCTCTCTATTCTAATGCTTTTTGATAAACTATATTTTTAGTTTTATGTTCTGGCGCGTAAATAAATAATGTTGATGGTTTTCCGACACGGGAACAGGTGACATATAATGGGCCATGTGAAAAACATGGATTTTCTAAGTTGATGCCACATACACTTAGCGACTGCCTTTGCGATTTATTTATTGACATTGCAAATGCAAGCCGCACTGGAAACTGTAAACGTTTAAAACTGAATGGCATATTGTTCGGTATCATAGGAGTGCGTGGGATTAAAACATCTTCGCCTTCGTACTTCCCTTTCAAAATGTTTGAAAGGGAAGTTAAATTGAATGACGTTGACATTTGTTAGCGCGGTTATGTCTGTGTTGTCATAGATCACCACAGAGTTTTTTGTTTTAAATTGAATGACGTTGACATTCGTAACGCGCTTTTTTTAAAATATGCAAAATTAAATGTATATTTTTCAATCTTTCTGAGAGATTTCCTTAATTTTTTCTTTCATAAGAACTTTCTCCTGATAATAACGAACCGAACAAAAAAAAAATCAGCCAAATCGGTCCAGCCGTTCAGGCGTGATGCCGTGACCAAGGGAAATAGGGATTCATTTTTATATATATAGATTACTAATAAATAAATAATAATAATAATTAATAACTAACTGTTTACAACTATTGTGCAAAACGTTGTTTTGGGGTAGTAGCCAATAAACTTTTCTCTTGTTTTTACGCTACTACAGCTGGCAGTAGTTTAAGTGAAAACAAAGCATATGTTTATAGAAAATGTTGATATTATCTACAAAATTCAAATTATTTACTCATAGTAATAGTTATTTATTAGTCAAAATAATAACCGTCAAGTTAATCCCGCAGCTGTAGTGATGCCAGAGCAACCGGAAAGCGAGGACATCTTTAGCCAAGAGACATGTTTATTCTCAAGATGCATACAAAACTTTCTTTCCAACCGACAATTATAAAAAAAAATGATTTTCAATAAAACCAGTTTGTTTAGATGAAAATCCGTCGTACTTTTGCGCTAAAAACTGTAAAGTCAAAAAAAACGGTGCTAATAAAAGAAAAAAAAATATAATAGCAATAGCCACATATATATATATATATATATATATATTTGCTCTTGCTATTGCTGCAAGAGCAAAGTCAAAAAATTGTGTATAAAAAGGCTTACTAGCAATATTTGAATTGTTGTTATTCCCTAGAAAATAAAATGCCTCAAAAATCTTTTTTTTGATCAAGCATTAATTAAAACTATGGTTCTTAAAATTGATTATAAAATTTAGTTCTTTAATTTTTTAGCCGTGAATAATGTGCTGCAAACGAAAATGTTAACATAATTTAATATAGTATATTTTACACTAATGGCTCACTTTATATATCTAGCAGGTTGTGATGAAACAGTCTAAGTATACTAGTTCTAGTAAAATAACGTTATTATTTACTCATAGTAATAGTTATTTTTTAGTCAAAAAAATAACCGTTAAGTTAATCCCGCAGCTGTAGTAATGCCAGAGCAACCGGAAACCGAGAACATCTTTAGCCAAGAGACAGGTCTATTCTCAAGATGCATACCATACTTTCTTTCCAACCGACAATTATAAGAAAAAAATGATTTTCAATAAAACCAGTTTGTTTAGACGAAAATCCGTCGTACTTTTGCGCTAAAAACCGTAAAGTCAAAAATTTGTTTTTTAATTTTTTAGCCGTGAATAGTGTGCTGCAAAAACGAAAATGTTAACATAATTATATATAGTATATTCTACACTAATGGCTCACTTTGTATATCTAGCAGGTTGTGATAAAACAGTCTAAGTATACTAGTTCTAGTGAAATAACGTTATGTGGCCGTATTTAACACTGGACAACACAGTTAATTTCTCAACTTGTGCCGTTTTTCTAATGGGTGAAGACTGGAGATTTAAAGTGCTATTAACTTTTGCAAGAAAGGAAGGATCATATAACGTTATTCTATTGGAGCTACTATACAAACATTTTATTAGGGACTTACCCTAAAAGAATTGAAGACAAATAAAGGACTATAATGCCTTCAGACAAAGTAAACGTATAAACTATCATTGAAATCAACGAAAATGCATATATGATAAAATTTGTTTCTCTAAAATTTAAATTTGTTTTAATAAATTTAACTTAACTTTTTCAACTTACTTGTACTTATGCCATTTATCTAAAATTAATCCAAATATGGGAGCGGAAACTATACCAGCAACTGTCATCAGTAATCCTATCCTACCAACATCCTGTTCTCCATTCTGGAAAATTAAGAAAATATTGTTGATAATGGGTCTTTCTTATAAAGATATTATTTGATTTTCTTACTGGATAATACAGCAAAATAATTTGATTCAATAATGTGGTTATTGAAAAAAAGACACCTCCATTGATTCCATATGATATGAAAAGTAACATATAGGATTTGTCCGAAAAGAGAGATTTTAAAGATTGTAGATACTGTATTTTTTCCTCAAGGAGTACATTATTGGATGCCTGGGAAGGAGGTGATTTAGGTTGACTTTGAAATACTAAAATTTTAAGGTTATATAAAAAATTATATTTGTATAGTTAGTTCTTTTGCCTTTATAAAGTTTCTAAAATTAAGTAACCAAAGAGAGAAAAATATATAGTTGCAGAAGTTATTTGAGATCTATCATGTTTACAGAACATGTCTACCTGGATTATTTTTAACTTGGTACATGTCTTTATACCAAAATTCCTGATGAAGATAAGTACAACACTTACCGAAACGTCGACAATAGAATAAATAATATTCAAATATCTTTTGCAACTATTCGTTTTAATCCAAAGAGTTTGGCCGATTACTTTAGGATAGGTACTGCGACGCTTTTTCATTACGGTTCTATTGTACTCCTACATATACTGACATGTATATTCACACACACCCATAAGCCAGACGAGAGCAATGCTCCCTGTAGTAAAAATGCTTTTCCCCGAGTGAGAATCGAACCTACACCTCGTAGACCAGTCTCCAACGTACTATCGCTTGGCCAACTGGTCTACCAAGACCTCTATTCAAAAAGTTACTTATTTTTGAAATAAAAAATTATCTCTGTAATGTTTTGTATATTTAGAAAAACAAGAATAATAATAAAAAATATTTTAATAATTTGATCAAAATTTTAAACCTTTTGTATACATAAAAACACTTGAGTTTTTTTTACAGCTGTGACCAAACGCAATATTAATTAAACGTTATAACTTTTAAATTGCGTTGTCGTTGCAATAATGGTGAATCAGCTTTTAACCAACTTCAAAAAAGGTGGTTACTTAATTTGAATGTAGGTTATGCACTAAGTGACTTTTAATGATTTAAAATTATTTTCTTACGTTGGTAAGACATTTGAATTCTTTTGTTGGCAACATCGCAAAAATTTAAAACAAATGTCAAAAATGTCTTTACTTCCCTCCTGTTGCTTTACTTTGTAACATAACCTAAATAACGACGATTGACGACTGACATGTTGTACTACCAACTTACTCAATTTTGTCACTGTTTTTTTTTGCATTCAGTAACAGTAATTTGATTTAAACTTTTTATATTACAGCAAATTGGTAAATATATTTGCATTATGAAAACAATTTCTCATTAGAATCAATTAAAAACTAATTAATTATTAAATTAATAATTAATTATATAAAAACTTTTTCTAAATTTTAATTTCTTACTCGTTGATTATCAATATGTAGTACCTAAACTTCTGAGTAGATGCAAAATTATTGTCAATAATTATTTAATTTGTCAAATTAGAAGCAAGATGAATTTACGGCTTAATTTATGTTTTTTTTTGATATCTGCATTAGTTATCTACTGTTATTGGTTATCTAACAAATATTTTTATTTTTGTTGTTAAACTTTTGACAAGAAAAAGAACTAGGTAATTTATATTTTTTATAACAAATATAACCGCTTGCTTAAAGCAGAAACAATTAATACAAAAAAAAAACAAAAAACGGGTTAAAAGCTACATTAAAAACAGCGATACAGAGTTAAAAGCCATCGTAAAAAAAGATGAAGAAAAATTAGAAAGTATAGAAATTAGAGTAAAAAGCAATAACAGATAAAGAGCAAAACGATCCTATTGAAAACAAAGAAATACAAATATGAAAAAAAATAATACAAGTAAACTAAAAAACAAGTGAAAATAGTAAAAAGACAAAAAACAAAAATAAATTCATAAAAATGTAAAAAATAAACTAAAAAAGTTAAGGCTTATGTAAATAAATTTGCATTGCCTTCTAGATCTTATAATCATCTAGACTTTTAAATTGCTTAAAAACTGACATTATTTTTGTATCGAATTCATACTTTTTGTCAAATCTCGTATACGATTTTAAAAAACAAAGCGTTTTACTTTATTGGCAACGCAAAATTGGAGATACAAAACTTTTTTTCGTAACATTACAAATAAAAGGCTTCTTATATCCTGCCAATTTTTTTAGACATACTGTAAAAAACAACCAAAACATTTTTAAGAAACATTATTTTTGAGACTGATTGTACATAGAAAATATAATTATTTATTATCTGATTGATTAATATTGATATCTAATTACATTTAACATAATAATCTAATTATACAGTACGTTTTCGCCTTAAGTTTTCAAAAAAAATATGTAGTTTTACGACAAGAAGTCATTTTTAATAAAAAAATTCTTGTTTAAATTTTAAGTTTGCTGTTTTAAAATCTCGTCAAGAAAGACGTTACTTTTGTAGCTGATTGTACCAAAAAAAATATATTTTATTAAAATATTATTTTTTATTTTTTTGGAAGATTTTATCTTTGAGACTGATTGTACATTTAAAAAACATTATTTATCATTATTTGATTGGTTAATATTGATATCTAATTATATATAACATAATATAATTATTTAATTATACCGTACGTCTCCAAATAAAATTTTCAAGAAAAAACTGTAATTTTAAAGCAAAAAACCATTTAAAGAAAAAAAATTTTCTTAACATTTTAAGTTCGGAAAGTATAAAAATGTTTCAAGAAAGACATTATTCTTGTAGCTGATTGTACATATAAAGTTTATTTTATAAAACAGCTGAAACATTTCAAACTAAATATGTCTAAATTTTGATGTTTTTTTTAAATGAGTTTATGAGAAACACTAGCATCTCATAAAAGCACATATTAAAACCGCTTGATGAACTATCAATTAGGTGTCGACGGTAAAAATAGACGATAAACAAGACATAACAACAGAAGTACAACAAGAGAATAGAAAAAACAAGTTAACAAGAAAACAAAAGTGGTAATAAAAAAAGATTTTAATATAAAGATAAAAAAAATTAAATTAAAAGAGACTAAAAGAATAATAATGAATAAAAATTCAAAAGACATAAAAGTAAATAAAGAGGTATAGAAGAATAAAACGGTAAAAAATGATAAAAATGTTAGATTAACCGTTTTAAATAAGGTCAAAAAAGCAATTACTCTTGTATAGCAAGAAATAATGCAGCAATAATTGAATACTTCTAAAATAACAATAAATTATAAATTATTAAAAAAAAATATTAAAACTAAAGATTAATAGAGCATAGTGTTAGTCCACATACCGCTAACAAAAAAAAACCAAAAATCAAAATTACCAAAAGAGAATTAAGCGGAAGAGCGTTATCTAGAAATTCTAAACAACGTTAAAACTATAAATTAGTTTTCTAGAGCTTTCTTATATAAATTAAGATTAAGATTAAAAACTCTTGCCTGCGTGGGAATCGAACCTACGATCCTCTTACACCAGATTCTAAACGGACTATCGTCAGCCACCGGACTACGAAAGCTTTTCAATATAAATTAGTGTCAACTGGACATCTATCAAGTACTTTCACCAGTAAATAAATGAAAAGATTACAAAACAATAATTAAAAAAATACTGCAAATTGAGCCACCACTGAGTAACCACGTTTGTGTTCTTTATTTTTTGGATATATTTTGTGGTTATTTAATTATAGGTAAGCACCGTCATTTAGTTATTTAAGAAAAATTGTTTTACAGTATTGCTTTTCTAAACACGATATTAGACGTATAGCAATCGAGGATGCTAGGATTGCTAACACGTAACAGAGCCGCATAAAGCTGACCCTGCAAAAACAGCTAATACTTAGACTCACACCCATAACATTTACCGTCTGACTGTAGGTTTTATTAATTATTATCGCAAAACATAACCTCACTAAAAGTTGGACTATACTAAATATATTCAATATGTACATATTTACAAAGCTTTTAAACCCAAAAATATTAATACATAAAAGATGTAAACAGTTAGTGTTATCTGAATGCAACTGTTACTCTATGCGCGGAAAATAATTGAATGCAATAAGCAGCGGCGGGGCTCTCAGGCGTGTACATAACCTACTAATTTTTTAATTTATAAACCGATTAGCATAAAACAAACACTAAATGTTAAGTAAAATTTACCACAATATATTCGTAAAAACTACATTTAAATTGCATTAGCCGTTGCTGAGATTAGCGTGTACAAACGCACAAATCAACAGAAAAAAAGTGGATTTTACCTTAAAACCATTTAAGATGCTTTTTAATGTTAAAAACAGTTTTTTTTAAATATTATTAGTTAAGAAGCAAATTAAAGGTGCTTGAACACTTTATATTAAACTTACATATGAGAGATATAAAGAACAGCACTGTGGTAAAAATGGCAACTCCTAGAAACATCCCATACAACTCATTTCCAATTTCTTCTCGGCTGCCGCTAGAGTTTATTAAAAAAGGCGGTATCCACAAACCAATTGCAACACCTAACTAGAAGTTTAGTAACTATTTAATTTGAAAAAGTCCTTACCTGGAGTTTTTCTAAATATACCTGATTTCCGGAACAACCTATGCTACAAGCGGTTGATACTTCCGATGAGCTAAACCAAACTGCTGCCACTTTCGAGCTTAAAGATATAATGAAAATTTGGGAAAACGCCACTACAGATTGCCCTAGAAAAGCCAACCAAAATCCACCTGGAAATACGGACGCCACTTTGATCCAGGCACCTACACATGTTCCAAAAGTACCAATCATTAAGGATACTTTCAAACCCTAAAAAGCATTTTTTAAAGTTGGTACTGTTAAGTTTTAAGTGAATACTTACCCATTTATCTAATAAGTAAGTTCCTGGAGCTATAAGTACAATATATAGTACGAAATAGATCATAGAAGTCCAATCGACCCATGTTGTTGTAACTCCATAGTACTTTGTTATGACGTTCGCAATTATTGAAAATTGCGACCATGGCAAAGCATTGGCAGCGGAACAAATTGAAAACAATGCTAACATTAACCATCTTCTCTTATACACCGTAAATTCATTCGCTTTTGGCGTTTGCTCTTCTATCTCTCGATTAGCCAACGTCATTTCAGTGAAAATCTAAAACAACAAGATTCTTAAGTATTATAACAGAGGAAAGGAGAAATTAAAAAACGAAGGTAAAGTAAAAATAACTTGTTTTAATTACTGATTCTAGGTATTATTATTTTCGCAACTATTAAATAGAATAAATTGTTGTAGATTTTATAATTTGCAAAGCGGAAATCCTTTAATTTTGTTTAATAAATTGATAATAACTCAGAAAACCCGTATCCGCTTGTAATCCGCTTGTATTAGAAATATTATTAGTATAACGCAATGGAAATTTCGATTATTAATTTATAATAAATAAAATCGTAAGCAAAATAAAATTTTATACTAAATAGTGTTATTTAAATCTTAAAAAGTGTTCAATGGTTGACGCCGGTAAATCTGTATCTGTTGTAAATCAGATTAAAAGGAAAGTGACAATTAATTCAAAGGCGGTAACTATAAAGTCAAAAAAAAAAATTATTTTTCCGATGTGGAATCATTTTTTGGGTTTTTGGCAAAAAAAACTGAGAAAATTGAATATTTATAGCAGAGTATTCTTAGAAAATAAAATTGAAAGAAAAATTCCAGAAACTTTGGGGGTAAGGGAAGAAATAATCAATAAATATAGTTTTAACATAGAAACAAGTTCTTTTGGTGTAAGTTCAAAAACAATAAGTGTCAGAGTACAGTTTTAAAATTAACAACAAAGTGCAATCAGGAAAATAAACAGGTGAGTTATTGTTCTAACTCAGGATACCTGGCTCGTAGTAATGGTTTTGATGAGTTACTATTTGGATGGTTTTAAGGATTATTTCATTAGCCAGTTAATAAAGTTGTTAAAGAAAATTAAATCTTTAATCATTATCTTATATTAAAATTATCTATATATATCTATATGTATAAAAGAAAGTCGTGTTTGTTACAACACTTATAACTCGAGAACGGCTGGACCGATTGCCATGGTTTTTGGTTTGTTGGATTTGCTTCCATCCCGAATAGCAGAATACATCTTAAAAACAATAAAAACTCGATATGTGTAATAAATACTTAATCAATAGATGCTGATTTGTTTATTACATGTCAAACATTTGTTGTCCAATCCTGTCAAATAGTGTAACAACTATTTTTTTTTTTGGAGCTTATGGCCTGATTGCTGAGACCTTTAAGCCACAACTTTATTTTTTTCTGAAGACATCATGTGTGCGTTCAGAAATTTATTTTTTGTAAAATGTCTACAAAGTTCAGGTACGGTTATATTTGTTTGTTTTAGACATTAATTCCCGAACATAATACCTAAGATTTATTCTACAGTAAAAACATAAAATCATCGGAAAGGAACGGAATTTAGAGAATAAAAAATCAGTTGGTAAAGGTTATAAGATTAAGGAAAAAAATCTACAGGTTAACAAAAGTGTAAATGTCTTTTTATAGGTTGTCTATGATTTTTCTTGATAAGCTATTCATACGTAGTGGTTATATACTCTTTGAGCTATTGTCTATGTCTCGAAAGTTCAGGCACTGTTATTATATTTGGTGGTTTTATGCGAGTGCACATTTTAATAACAATGCCGCGTCCTAGAAGATCTAATCTTTCCCAGCGAAGCCGTAATGCAATTAGGCAACGGAATATCGCGAGTTAATTATCTGCGAGAAATTGCACGCGTCTATACTTAAAGGAAAATTTAAAGATGAGGAAGTTTTTATTCCAAGGATTCCGATGATTCCAACGAATTTGCCCTTTGAGTTTAAACGAATTCAATTCCCGATTCGTTTTGCCTTCGCTATGACGATCAACAAATCACAGGGCCAATCCTTGACCATTTGTGGCCTCAATCTAGAAAATGCATGTTTTTCTCATAGTTAATTGTACGTGGCCTGCTCACGTGTCGGCAAACCATCCGCTTTATTGTTCTTGCGCCTGACCAAAAAACAAAGAATGTCGTTTACCACAAAGTGCTTGAATGAAAATCCTATTAATGAATTAATCCGAGTTTTATTTTTTTTTCCCAATCTGCACAACATAGTTTTTAATCATTTTTTTCTGACATAAGTTTGAAGTACTTAATTATTATTTTCTATTTTTTTTTATTTTCATTCTCATTCTGTATGTATGTTTTCATCATCATTCATTATAATAAAATACTTTTTTGTTTCTATTTATATAAATATATTATTTTGTGTCATTGTTTTACGTTCATCAAAGCCTAAATTAGTTCAGCTAAAAAGTAACACGACATTCATTGACTGTTAGGCGGTACGAAGTTCGCCGGGTCAGCTAGTATTTATATATAATAATATATATATATTTTCAATCTTATCAAAGAGTTATGAGTTGCAATTGCAATTACAATATAATCTAAGTAATGCATATACTTTATAGCTGTTAATAAATATAAAAAAAAGTTTTTTAGAGTACAAAGCATTATCAATAATTTAATAAAAAATATATAACTAGGACCAATATTTGATATTGCACAGGCTATTGTTTCCCACAATTTTTATTATAGCTTTATTTGCATTTTACTTTAAATGAGGGCATAGATCCTGACAAAATGTTATAGAACAAAAAATCAAAAAATATGAGTACTACATTTTAAGAGCTAAGATAATGCTTTGCGACTTTTTTTATCTATTGTGCTCTTCACATTTACAAACATACACATACCAGACCCATGAACAGACAAAAACTATTTTTTTTAGACTTTTGCTTGGGTGGGATTCGAGGTTCTGGACGCACTATTGTCAGCCACCTGAACACTAACCGAGTACTACAGTTAAGACATTCGGTAAAAAACAAAGTTAAATAAAAAACATTATTAAACAGTAGTACTACAAAAAAATAATACGTACTAAACTCATTTAAAGTTTAATAAAAAAATCAATTGTGTTTTGCAATTTTTGGACGATGTTTTGGCATTAGTTTAGAGTTACATTGTTTTACTAATATTATTAAAAAAAGCAATACCAAACTTTGACCAGATTAAATCTGTAAAAGATGCGTATATACATTACCAGTAAAAATTTTAAATTTGCTAAGCAGCTAAACTGATTTTACATTATGATTAAAAACACTTTTGCTTACGCTTAATATGAACGCTGTTGTTCATATTAAGAAAGGTAAATCAAAATCGGTTAAGCTGTTTATTGGCTACAATGCGATTTACAAACACACAGATCTACAAGTACAAAGTACAAACTTATAACACTAATTTTTTTGTTGATGGTTATTAAAACAGACACTAATTGTAGATAAAATAATAAAAATTTTACTAAAAACCACTAAAAATATACTTGTATATGCAAAAAAAATAATATAAACATTAGTATATGCAAAAACAAAACAAAACAAAATTATATTTAAATAAACCTTGACATTACAGCAACTACAAGGTTTAATTTTATCATGAATTAGCTAACGGTCTAGAAATAAAAACAAAATTATTTGTTACAATTTTTTATATAAACATAAAAATGAAAAATAATGCAACTTAACGTTAGTAATTTATAAAGCTTTGTGTTACATCGGTGGTAATAAGCAGAATTTATTGCAAAACAAGTGCATAAAAAGAATAAAACATACAAAGTGTACCAAAGTTATTAGTTAAAATGCCTATATGTCAGTAAGTGCTAAAACAATTAGCCTGTGACTACTATTGAAATAAATAATTAATATAATTGTAGAAACAAAATAGTAAATAAAGGTAAAAGAAAAGAAAAAGCAAATGATGCAAAATATAAAAAATGTAAAAAGCTTATTAAAACATAACATTCAAATAAACAAAATAAGAAACACAAAAATAACGTAGCAAAGCGCAAATTTTTAAAGCTATTGTTTATAAGATTATTCTAATTATGGTTACACTAAACTCAACGATTATGGACTAAAAACTGAGCTGTTAGAGCTAAACAACCAACTGCTAAAATAAAATGTTCCCAATAAAAATTCATTCTATCAAATTCAATTCTTCTTCTTTGGTTAAACTAAAGAATATATTATATTACATCGTGTATTATTCATATACGTTTCACACAAAAGGCGCTAACGTGATAACTTGGTTGTCTAATCGGAAACTTACCTTTTATTTCAATTTGCATTTTTTAACATTGTGTGTAATATAAAGTATAACCTATATATGCTTCAAAATATGTACAATTTTTTTTCTCAAAATTGTTTGATGCAAAGTAGCTCCTAATAATAGATGTCGCTTGTTTTACCATATTACGGAAGTAACAGTCACTTCAGTAAATATAAGTGCAAACTTGTCACTGCAAATTCATTCAAATCTAAATCGGTTGCGTTGCGTCTTGCTAACGAGTTTTAATAAGAACGAAACATGTCCAAGTTTACAGATGTAGTTTGAACGGTTTTACATTAATCTTTCCAGTATTACGTCATGTTATCAAAAAAGTTTTAGACGTTTTAATTTGATTCAACAAGCAAGTTTGATTCTATTATAATATTAATAATAATAATAATAAGACTTTTTTATTATTATTAATTTTATAATAAATTTAATATTTTGTACATGTAAGAGATATTATTTAAACCGTGTATCATGTGATCAACATAAGTTAAGCAATTTTTTAAATTTATTATTTTTAAGTAAAAAATATTTAAAAGTAGATAAAATTATAAAAAGATTTAAAAAAACGTGTGAAATATATAAATTATTATATTATATGTATGATCATCAAAACGTAAACAACTTTATAAGTATTTTTAAGTAGAAAAAAATTGAGAGAAGTATTTCAAATATCAAGTGTTTTAAGCCATGACATTTTTGAAATTAAAGCTTTTTGCAATTGTCCAAAAAAACAAAAAGTTGAAAGCGAACATCTGGAATAACCAACAAAAATTATGCTAAAAAAAACATTTACATTTATAATATGATCAGTGCATATATCAAAATTACGGGAAATAAGATAAGCACGAATGGCATTTGGGTAGAAAATTACAGACCGCCTCCGAAAGTTTAAGAAAAGGTAAAAAACTTGGAATTTGAAGCTCTGGACGTTTTTGAAATTGAGGATGTTCATGCTGTTATACCGTAGCAAGCATCAAAACAAACAGACAATAAAATTATTCTATTTATTAATTAATTATAAATGGAAATTTTTGTACAAGTGTAGACTTTAATTGTTGCAAAAAATTATTATTTACTATTATTAATTTTATTCATGTTGGGTAATTAGAGTTGTTTAAAGTTTTTTCTAGTCTGTGCTTCTTTTATGATTTAAGAGAGAGAGAGAGAGAGAGATCTCACCACAAAATTTTCCCAAAAAACGAGGCTTTGAAGATACCTACAAAAAATCGCCTGCTAAATAAACGTATTTTAATTTCAGTTATCTGTTACTAAATGCATAATGCACGTTTGTGTAGAAGTAAATTTTTTGTCAAAAGAAATTTTTATTTTTATTATATTTAGCAAATTTATTAAACATTATAGAGCAAAATGCCAGGAATAATGATTATATTTATAATACTGTTTAAAACTCACTCACAAATATGCATTTTTTATGTTTGATGTTTAGATGTATACTTATTTATAATTGTTTAGTTTTCGGGGAGTATACAGTGAGATTTTTGTTTTACTGAACATAACGTTATAAGTCGTATGTTCAGTTTTAAAAAAACCATGTCAATGTCGCTAGGTAGGCAACCAAATTAACAAATATTTTATTTTTTGACACATGACTGACTTGACAATGACAGAACAGAACTCTGAAATTTTATTCAAAGGTAAGGAAGGTTATGTTACGTCTTAATAACAAGCTTAAAAAGAAACTTTTAATCAAATTAATTTATTAAATGTTCAAAGTGACCACCTTCTTGTTCTAAGCAATACGCCAAACGATTGTAAAATGATTGTACAGTATTTTTTAAAAAAACTGGATTTATTTCGTTGCAGGCGGTGAGTATTCTATTCTTTAGTTCTTCTGTACTCTCTATTACGGTATTGTTGTAGACTTTAGATTGAAGATAACCCCAAAGAAAGAAATCGTTTGGTGATAAATCTGGTGACCGAGGTGACCAAGCTATTGGTCCAAACCGTCCAATCCAGCGATCCTGGAAGTTTTCATTCAGGAAACGTGTAATAGGGCCCGTGGAATGTGGTGGAGCGCCGTCCATTTGAAACCATGCGTTCTCAAGATTCAAGTCTTTTAGTCGTGGTATTATGTGTCTTTGCAGAAGTTCCAAAAACTTGGCGGCATTTAGGTTGCCATCAATAAAAAATAGACCAATAAGGGTACCGTCGACTATTCCAGTCCAAACATTAACTCTGCTATTATACTGAGTGTGTGTTAAATTTTGAACATGTTCGTTTGTACGTGACCAATACCTGTGGGAATTAGAAAGAAAGATAGGAAAAAAAAGGAAAGAGGTGTTCAATACAAACCGACAATTCTGTGAATTGACCGTGCCATTTAAACAAAAGGATGACTCATCAGTAAAAACTATCTTGTGTAAAATATCTTCATTTTCATTTATTAAATTAAATATTGTTTTACAAAAATCTGTTCTTTTTATTTTGTCAAGAGGAAAAAGCTGTTGGTGATTTGAAAATTTGTAAGGTTTGTATTTATACTTTTTGAAAGTTTTAAGGACAGAGGATTCTGAAATGCTAAACTCGTTTGCTATTATCCGCGACGGGATAATGGGGTTTTCTTCAGCATAACATAATATCTGTATTTCTCGTTCTTCTGTCAAGACGGGACAAGTTCTTCTTCTTTTTATGTGTGAATTTATTACACAACCTTCTGTTCTGTTCTATCAAGTCAGTCATGTGTCAAAAAATAAAATATTTGTTAATTTGGTTGCCTACCTAGCGACAATGTATTGACATGGTTTTTTTAAAACTGAACATACGACTTATAACGTTATGTTCAGTAAAACAAAAATCTCACTGTATATAAATAAATTACCTTTGTACTTTGCGTTCTTAAAAAAATTATGCAGATTTGTGTGAGAATTTAGGCTAGTGATACATTAACTTTGATAGCTTTTAGGAGATGCTGTAATAATTATCGCAAATTGTTGTTGTTGTTGGTTAATTTTTTAACAATGTTTTGGTGATTTAAACAGGCTGCAATGTTACAATTTATATTATTTCAGTGATATGCATCTCGTGTCAAATTTTAGCTTTTTTCATACCAATTGTATACAAAAAAATTTTTACATTGTCATTATAAATATATAATTATTGTCTGTCATATACTTTCATAAGTTGTGATTATAAATTAGTTGCATTTTCGCCTTTAATTTCAAGTCGGCGATTATTTTTAAATTTTTAATATCAAAAACTCGCTCTACAACATCAATTACATTCAAACAGTTCAGTTTACATTCAATAAAACAAAACTTAAATTTTTATCATTCAAAGTGACGTCATTCAGTTATTTAAATAAAAAAATTGAAATAGTTATTTTGTAATAGTATATTATATATCGAAGTAGCCCAATAACTAAAAAAAATTTTTTTTAGATTTTTATTAAAATATTTAAGTGAACCATGCTATGAAACATTTCTCCAAACGTCATCACAAAAAAAAATTTTTTTTACTTTAAATTTTAAAAATTTTTTTAAGATCACAAATCTTTTTTTTTTAATAATTTTTTTACAAGAAATATAATAAAGATCTTAAAAATCTCAAATCAAAATTTTAATTTTTAAAAGTCGTTTTTAATTTTTTATAGATTTCAAGACAAGTACTCGGATATTTACCAGCTACTTTTGAACATAAATATTACCAAACTGTATATATATTTTTTAATTTGACATTTGAAAGAATGGAATTGAAGAACGGGAAACAAAAATTACACTTATTGTAGTAAAATTGTCAAAAAATTGTAAATCTTTAAATTTATTTATTTTTAAAAAATACACGTTCTATAATTTTTTAAAATATTTTTATAAGCTTTACAAGTCAACAGCGGCCAATTAATAGCCATATTCAAATTATTTTTAGTTTAATTTATGGTCGTTAAGCGCGCCAGTTAAGTATTTCAGATGTCTTTAAAAACTTTGAAAAGTTTAAATTTAATTATAAACTTTTGACTTAAGATTTTAAGAATCTTTATTAATTTTCTTGTAAAAAAAAAGAAAATAATAAGAAAAGCAAGTTAAAAAACCAAAAAAAATATTTTTGACAATTTTAGAAACTGTAAAAAACTAAAAACAATTCTTAAAAAAAATTTTTGACTTGCTGTTTAGAGGAGAGTTTTGAAACATTGTAAACTCACATAGTTTAGTACAAAACTCAAAAAAAAACTAATTTTTATATGCGAAAAATGTCAAATAATTTTAATTACAAAGAAGTTTGTTATCTATATTATATAAACATTCGCTTATAAAGTTTTAACAAAGTTTGTAAAACATGTGAGACTGTGCATTATATATATAATATAATCAACAAAATGTTATGACAGAATCTAACGTTCAAAAATTCTGCTATGTATTTGACAGGTTGTTTTTATAAATTCAACTGATCACGTAGCAAATTATCTTTAATCTCAATTAAATACAGCCTAATCAACAATGACTGAGTTGACAACACTTTTCAGCCACTTTTTTTATTTGCCTAGTTGCAACACTGTGACAGGATACGCTTGTTTGACAAATATTTGACATAACACTCATAAAAAAAATTGTAGGTTATGTCACACCGACTAACTTTTTAATTAGATGTGATTAGATGCGCTTACTACGCATCTAAGATAACGATGACGATAGTCTTACGTCAATGCGTGAGGCTCATCTGTGCCGTTGCTAAGCAACACAGACGCTTTCACCTCCTCATGTACCATTGCGCATATAAGGTGAATAATAAGCTGTCCCCATCTAAGAGAAATCGTACTGTATAATTAATTTGCTCTGTTAATTAAACATCGAATTTATGCAGCAGGCTTTTAATCTATTTTGTATATTTTGTTGTTTATGATAAGTGTGTTATGTCTTATCGAAAAGATATAAGATATTTTGATTTTTCTATAGTTTAAATTTATTAATTTTTAAATTTTTTTTATCTAATAAATAAAAACAGTTTAAAAATTGGTAAAAATCATTGTTCATTAAAAGAACAACTTTAAATTTTATATTCTTTCAAATTAGACTTAACTACAGTATAAGCAAAACCAAAAACTACAATATATTTTTGTAAATTTTTTTTTCAAAAATGTGTGACAAAATACAAACTACTAAAAACGTTTAAAAATTAAAAAAACTTTTAAAATAAATAAATTACAAGAAAATTAAATTTTAATAAATAAATGTAACATATATTTCCATTAATTAATTAGATTAATCAAAAAAGTTATGCTTTTTTTATTTGGTTTAAATGAAACTGGATTAAAACCATACAGTTTAAGATCACAAAATTTGCAAACTTCCATATTAAAAAATTTCAAAATAGGGTGACTCTTTTTAAAGCGCTCTAAATCTGTTTTTAAGTGTACAAAAGCTGTAAACTTATTTAGAATTTAAAGTAGAAAATCTAAAAAACTTAAAAACGTTTAAAAATTTAAAAAAAATATATTTATTTAATTTTTAATCTTTTAAAAGTAAGTATGTTAATAATAATAATAGCTTATAGACATTATAGAAAAAGACATGACGCCATTGCAAAAATAGTTCATTCAAATTTGGTTTTCAAGTTTTGTTTTGTCAAAAATGTAGAACCGTATTATAATTATAATCCAGAAAATTTTGTAAAAAATAGAAATTACAAATTATACTTGGACTCTACTAACTACTTCAACAAATCCAAGCTAATAGGGCGAATATTGTTATAGTATTTAAAACAACTAAAATTGCAGATTTTATAGATATTGCTGTTCTAAATTCTTGTAGTATTTTTAATACTTAATACTTAAAAAAATGGTTAAAATCTCGCTACTTTGGGTGGCTAATAGGGATTTTTGAAATTTAGAAATGGTAAAAATTTTACTTTCAGTTATTTAAAAAATGGGTGTTGTACCCATATCATTAAGTAAAAATCTCAAAATTTTAGATTTAGATATAAAAATCGTTGCAGAAATACAGAAAGCAGCATTGTCATGTTTATGTCATATTATTCAAATGTTTTTAAATGTTAAATTTAACAATTTAAATAATATGATCACAGATGCGTGGAGAGATAGTAATTTAGCTTGATTCTTCAAAAAACAAAGTTATATAGTCTATTTAGTTTAAAACACATTTTGTGGTTTTTGTTTGTAATTCAATTCTTAAACTGAATTTTAAACTAATTGAAAATTAAAAGCTTGTTTTCTAACAATTTTTATGTTATTAGATAAATAATATTGTCATTATTATTATTTATCAAAGACAGTAATAATTTTTAAAAATAGCAAAATTGCTGGGGTTTTGGAACAAGGAGGAAAACATAATAAACGATGCATACAACAGTTAAAAAATAAATCAACGTAATATTTTCTAGTAGTTGGTGAAGTTAATTGATCGAAAAAATCCTTCATAAAGTTTAAAAAATGTTTGTTTTGAAAAAAAATTGAGTGGATTGTTGTTAATAATTAAACAAATAATAAATAATAAATCTGTTAATAAATTCAAGACTACTTAATATGTGTTATCAAACTAACAAACAATAATTGGACTTGTAAAAGTTTTCTATACAAATTTACAGCTATTTTAATGAAGTTGCAAAGTAAGGGCTAATTTTCCTCAATGTTAAAGAGTAACATAAATATTTAATATCTTAAATATTTGACAAATTATGGATTATTTAAGCATCTGAGTCCATTAAAGCACAAATGACAAAAAAAATTATAATTAAAAAAAAAACAAAATAAAGAGGATTGTGTAAACCTAACCACATTTTTTTTTTAAGTTCCAAAAGTTAATTTAATATTATATTTGTATAAATTTTACTTACAGTTGTAGGAAGCAAGAAAAATTACATTCCTAACACTAAACCACTTGAAACACTGATAAAAAGTGGTACCAAACTCTACATTTTTTAAAAAGTAAATGTTCTGAAATCATTTCCGGCACGTTAATATAATACGTTTTGCAACAAATTTTCTAGAACTACATAACGAATGGTTATTGCATGACTCGAAAACGCATCTATTATTATAAACGACCATGAATAAATTATTGCACAATTAAATAAATTATTTATTAATATATATATAATATTATTAAATTTAAATTGTAATATTAGAAGTGTGATAATATAATTTTCAATGTTTTGCGAAAGGTAAAAACAATAAAAATTCAAGATAGTTGTAGAAATTTTAAAACGGTGTTTTTTTTGGTTATGCTTAAGAAGGGTAAATATTAATAGATGTGCATAAAATATGTTAATTGCAACAATAATACAATAGAACAAAAAAACATAAAAAACTAAGAAAACAGTTGAAAGAAGAAGAATTTGTTAAAAAATTTGTTAAAAAAACTAGAGATAAAGGTAAAGAAAACGATAGTTGATAAAAAAGTTTAGAGGAAAAACCATAAACGACATAATAGAAATTGCAAAAAACAAAAAAAAAGTTAGAAAACACAGAAAGAATTAAAAAAAATAGAACAATAGAAAGATACATAAAAAAAATACATAAAAATATACGCAGAGCAAAAAGCAAAGAACGGAAAAGAACAGAAAATAATAAAAGCAATAAAAACACAGAACAAAGTGTAGAAATATATAAATGAAGAAAAATAAGAATGAAATAAGATGGCAAACATAAAAATAGACAAATAACTAAACCATTTTAAGAAACTTATAGAAAAAAAATAAAAAAAACAAAAAAAAACACTCAAAAAAAATAGTAGAAGAAAGAGAAAAAAAGAAAGAGAAAAAAAGAAAAAGAAAAAATAGCTAAAGAAAAAGTATCAAAAACATTAACGAAACTGAAAAAAAAAATTACTAGAAACGGATGGTATACCGGATGAGGCATAAGGCATAAATATATAAGAGGAAAAACGTTAGAGAAAGACTGCGAGAACTGTTAAATGGGAGAAAAATTTTCTCGGACAAAAAAAGATAAAATTCAAAAAAACCAAGCCAATAATACCAAGCTACAAAAAACCGGTAAAAATAACAAAAATATCTACCGAAGAATAACTTGTATGCAATGTGTGTGGTCAAAAAATTAAGAAAGATGTAGAGAGAGAGTAGATGGATTACCAGATTAGCAAAAAAAATTTAGAGAAAAAAATGTAATCTGTGTTTTAAATGCAGTAGTAGGAAGTAAGAAAAAAGCAATAAAGTTTAAAGAGAACGAGAAGAATGCGAGATATTGAAAGATAGCTGGAAAGTAAGGAGTAGACAAGCAGATAGAAAAATAAAAAAAGATAGAAAGGAATATTAAATGTTAATAATATAGTAAAAAAAAACACAACTAACAGAAGAAAAATGAAAAAGATAATTAAAACAATGAAAAATGCAAAAAGATAAAAAACTGAAGATTAATGAGAAGAAAACAAAGATAATGAATATCAGTAAGTAAATAAAAAAAAATCAAACAAAAGAGAGAAAGCATTGTTTAAATTTACAATAATAATAACCAATTCTCTATAATTTAACAAATTGGAAAAAAATAACTTAAGTTTTATGTAATATTGGAATTATGGTGTGCGACGTGTAATAAAAAAAAGTGTTTATTTACCATTTGTGTTGTCGCGTTACTACTGAATGATTAAAATTAACATAATCGTATAAACCACAATTTGTATTTATATATAAAAAACATTGAAACACGGGCGCTTAATATAAGCTTATAAGTAGGTCTCTTTAAAAGTAGTTTATTAGTGATACACGTCTCGTTGGTTGCATTGACAGTAGTCGGTAAAGCTCAATTATAAATCATGTTTTAAACTATTATCCACTGTAAATTCAAATTTACAGTGAATAATAATAATAATAAGTTTTTCTGTTCCCATCGGAAAAACTTACTAATTAAAAGGAAAAAATAACTTACGTTCCTTAAATTATATTAAAACTGAATATTACAAAAATTCTAAATAGACACAATATTGCAAAACATTAATTTCACTATTAATTACTAAATCTTGCATGTTTCTAAGCGCACTAAACTGATAACGCAAATTTTCAAAATACTATAATTATTGCACAGTTAAAATGTAAGAAAACTTCCACAACAATCTCTCAATGACTACAAATGGCTATATTTATTTGATTTTTATCTTAATTCTAGCAACAGGAAACCAGCCGCAATTTATAGCATCATTGTTGTTGTGTTTTGGGTTTTCCGCAATTTCAATTAGAAAAAACCGCAGATCACGAAGGTATGTCAACAAATTGAGATAAATATTTATAAAATATAGTTTTTTAGTTGATTTGTTTGGTGTGCATGATGCATTTAAAGTTCGCTTTTTGATGAAAAATAAAATGAACATTCTTAATAAATTGCATTTGTTTTATTGCAAAAAAAAACAATTAAACAATTTAGGATTAAATAGGCACTGAATATATGACGAGTATTTTCATAAGCGATGAAACTAAAAAGTCTTGTGTACCTAAAGCCTGTTTTTGGATCACAGCCCAAAGTCATTGAAATATTGACCTCTTTCGGAAAAGACTGTGTCAATATGTTTGATAAAATTGTCGACGTTTTGCACTTCATTGGTGCAGGCGTCATCAGGACAAAAAAATAAAGGCTAGAATAAGCACGGTAACGTGTGAACCACGCTAGAGGCAAAACTTGTTCTGGAAATTCCTCTTAAAAAAACTTAACAAATTACATATTCTAGGTAGTTAAATTACAGTTGTACTTTTAATTTCTATAAATAGTAATTACCAAAATTGTTTGATTTTCTTTAATAAATGTTTGATATCATTGTTCGAATAATCAAATCAACCGATGCTTGGCAGATTTTTGACAGATTTGTACCATAAAAACTAATTTATGCCCTCATTTGGGAGCGTATAAAAACGATTATTGACTAAAATAAAATAAATATAATTTGCTATTTTTATTATAATTTATCAAAAAAATAAATTGTAGAATCTAATTATGAGTAGGGCCGGAATAAAAATTTGAAAAAACTTAATAATTTATTAAAATATGAATAGACTTTTTATTGTGCCCTACCATAAATAACAACATCAATATTGAATTTTACTTATAATTAAACTTATCAATAAATAATGATGATAATAATTATTATGTAGGAAAATAACTTTAAATTCTCAATTGTATAACAGTCTTAGTTTTAATCACAGCACTTCTATTATGTACATAAATTTAATAACTTTATTTGTATTTTGCACATGATTTTAAATCGGTTTTTTTTATTGTGTACATAATTTTAATTTGGAAATTGTATTATGTAAGTACATATGTACAAATATTGAATTCAGAATTGAAGTTACGTACATAATTTTTACTAAGAGTATTAAAATTATGTACCTACAAAATTTTAATTTACAATTTATTTTTCTGTACATAATGTTTATTCTAAATTTTAATTATGTATTTAAGTCTGATTCAAAATTGAAATTGCGTACATAATTTTAATTAAGAGTATTAAAATTATGTACATAAATTTAATTCTAAATTTTTACTATGAACATAATTATAATTTTAAATTTTTATTATATACATAATTTTAACTGTGAGTTTTTATTATGTATTTTATTTTAATTCAAAATTAAAATTACGCACATAATTTATATTTTATAATTTCTATTATGTACATGATATTAATTCAGAATTTTTTATTGTGTTCATAATTTTTATCATCTATTCAATTTTGATTCAGAATTAAAATTACGTACATAATTTTAATTAGAATTATTAAAATTATATACATAAATATAATTCTAAATTTTTACTATGAACACAATTGTAATTTTGAATTTTCATTATGTACATAACTTATATTTTATAATTTCTATTATGTACATAAATGTAATACCGTGTTTTAAATTTTGTACAAAATTTTAAATTGGAATTTTTATTGCGTACATAATTTTAAATCTGATTTTTTATTGTGTACATAATTTTAATTTAAAATTTTTATTATGTAGGTACATAGTTTTAATTTAGAATTTAAAGTACGTATATAATTTTTACTATGAGTAATAAAATTATGTACCTACAAAATTTTAATTCTGATTTTTCTCGTGTACATAATTTTAATTCAAAATTTTCATAACTTAATTTTAATTCTGAATTTTTATTATGTACATAATTTCAACTCTGAGTTTTTATTATGTATTTTATTTAAATTTAGAATTAAAATTACGTACATAATTTAAGATTTATAATTTCTTTTATGTACATAAATGTAATAACGTTATTTTTATTTTGTACGTACTTTCAATTTGGAATTTTTAATGCGTACATAACTCTAAATATGATTTGTTATTGTGTACATAATTTTAACTTTAAGTTATTATTATGTAGGAACATAATTTTAATTTAGAATTAAAAGTACGTACATAATTTTTACTAAAAGTAATAAAAATAATTCTAATTCTGAATTTCTATTATGTACATAAGTTTATTTCTAACTTTTTATATTTAATTTCAATTTAGAGTCAAAATTAGGTGCCCAATTTTAATTCAGAATTAAAATTACGTACATAATTTTAATTAAAAGCATTCAAATTATGTACATAACTTTAATTCTCAATTTTTATTATGAACATAATATTAATTCTGAATTTTTATTATGTACTTAATTTTAACTCCGAGTTTTTATTATGTATTTTATTTTAATTTAGAGTTAAAACTACGTACATAATTCAAATTTTATAATTTCTATTATGTACATAAATGCAATACCATAATTTATATTTTATACATAATTTTAATTTTAAATTTTTTATTATGTAGGTACATAATTTCAATGTAGAATTAAAACTACGTACATAATTTTTACTAAAAGTATTAAAAATAATTCTAATTCTGAATTTCTATTATGTACGTAATTTTAATCAACTTTAATTTTAAATTCTTATTATGTATTTAATTTTAATGCAGAATTAAGATTATGTGCTTAATTTTAACTATAATTTCTAGATTAAAATTATGCATATAAATTTAACTCTGAATTCTTATTATGTATGTAATTTTAATTCTGAATTTCAGTTATGTACATGATTTTAATTAAAACATTTGTATGATATACAAAATATTAAGATGAAATTTTTATTATGTACATGATTTTAGTTTGAGCTTCTTACTATGTACATAATATAAATTTGGAGTTTTATCATTATTATTATGTACAAAGTTTTGATTTTAAATAAGTAATTAAAGTTTGAAATTTAATTGCATTCAAAATTAGTCAAAATTTATGTTAAAAATTAAAATAAATATTATTTAATCTCAATTATGTCGCGCATCAATAGAAATTGCTAGTTAAATTATGTTTCCACATAATAATATTGCTATCATTAGACATAATAATAATAATTAAACTTTAAAATTCAATCAAACTCATTCACTGTTATTTAATTATGTTATTGCATGATAATTAATTTGAATAAAATATATGTATTGGCATACAATTAATTAACCTTATTTCAATTATGTTGCTACATAGAAAATTATTTAATTTTCGTATCGTTAATATTATGTGTAGTTTTTTTGGTGATTAAATAGTAAAACCATAAATAGTATATTAAAGAACTAGTTTTATAAGGGTTGATTTGGCGCACAAGTTCAAGGGTAGGAAACAAGTCGCAGATGGAACACGTAAGCCAATACCTTTTATAAAACCTGTCTTCTTTACCTGATATTTTTAAATTAGCGTTTTTTTTCTTTAATTTTATAAGAAAAAATAATTTTCAAGCTCTAATAAGAAATTTTGTGGCTAACGGTTGGTAACAGCAACAAGCCATTGGATTTAAAATTTTGTTTGAAAACTTTTGTTTAACATAATTTATTTCAGTTTTAACAAAAAATAAATATTACTAGAAGAACAGAATTTGGCTTCAGCTGTGCTTAAAGCCCTTTTGTCTCTAATTTAAACCACTAACCACTTTTCAAAACAGTTTTGGTCTAAAATAAATTCAAATTTTCTATCATAAAAAGATATGTAAAAAAATTATTACGATGACGTCATTATTTTTTCCTATATACACCAACAAAAATAAAATCCATCTATAAAAACACGAGAGCTTTAATAGATATTTATAAAAGACTCCAAATTGAAAGCCTTAATAAGCTTATTGAAAACGCAAATTCGTAAAACCATTCTACAGTTTTATAGCCAACTGCAAAAGTTCTGTTTACAAAAAAATTTAAATCCGACTCTGAAAAGAAACTCTTGTTATAAATTTAAATATTTTTAGAAAAAGCTGTTTTGCAGTGTTAATTGATTCCGTTAACAAAAATTACATCAAATTAAAAGAAGAGGCATAGGAAACTAATCCCACTTTAATGATTCATCCGGTATTACTTTACTGACCACTCTAATTGGCTGTTGAGCGAGAAATGTTTTAGGACGGTTCTGGCGAAACAAACTCGAACTTAAAGCAAATTAATTTGTGCGTTGTGTTCGGCGAACCGAGGCTATCTATCGGTTTGCAGCTAAACCTTTGCTAATGCTATATTTCAGGTCAATACAGTTTCCCTCGTACTAGCTTGCTCGTTTTGAACAATGCCGTGCAAATGGCCGAGCTGCCACAAACGCAAACACCACGCGCAAACGCGCAACGTATCCGTATTCCGTATTGCGTGCACTGCGTGCACAGTGCACGTTCCGTGAGCATCATGGAGCACATGGAATGGAGTCGGCACAAAATCTTTCTCCTCATAAATCTATACCGTAACAGACCGATATTATGGGATCCTCAGTCTCCACAACACTACAATAAAATAGAGAAACAAGATGCTTGGCAAGATATTTCGGACAAATTGGACACATCAGCCAACGAATGTAAGCGCAAAATGTCAAGTTTGTTGGCGTCGTTCAGAAGAGAGAAAGCAAGAATGTCTAAAACCGAAGATACGCGAGCAAGTAAGCGTGCATTTTAACAAATTTGAGGTTTGTCACATCTTTATGTCAAATTTTAGGCGCTTCAAAACCTTATAAAAGTGGCTGGTTTGCGTTTAAAGCGTTGACATTTATACTGGACCGAGACTGTGACCGATATCAAGAGTATCAACCACCACCACCACAATCGACTGGAGACCCCGTAAGTATTTAAATTCTTTTAAACTCGGCGCCACTGAATTGCCGCTGCCACTGTCAACGTCAATCAATGTCCAAGTTCGGTCAGAGTTGTATAATAGGGCTTATTGTATAAAAGTTAAACGGTGTATAACTAAACGCCACAAAGGATTTAGGTTTAATGGTAGATAAAGAATAAGTTTTGTCATTATTGGAAATGCAGGTCATAATATTCTTACAGAAATTGAAAGAATTTGAAATTTTGCTTAATGATTAAAAAAAAGTGTGTGCAAATACATTTGGGTTTTTGAGTTAAGAATTAAAATCAGTAATATTTACGATTGATAGTACCGCGTGTACAATATTAACAGGAATCAAGGGCGGCTGTGCTTTTTTGGCAGCAGGTCTTAGATCGGTTTGTGCTAAAATGGGGTAAAATAACTACTCAGCCTGCATTTTTTTTGTAACCATTAATCGCTTCCCATTGTCCATTTTCTCGCTTTATTCCATTTCAAAAATAACAGTGATTAATTACTTATTAGTGCCCGGTATTGCAAGTGTTTATTGACAACTGTCAATCAATACTGTCATTGTCCCCTGAGCACAGTGCCGTGCATAAATGCAGAGCCGATGCATCTGTGTCATTTTTTGAATGTGAAATGAATTTTTCATTATTTAAAAACCAAACGGGGAATTTTCAAACAGGATAAAAATTTGTATTTCTTATTTTACAGCGCTCAAAAACTAACGCAAACTAGTTAAATTGCTATATTCAAATTAAAAAAAATTTCTACGCCATTGCATAAGTGATTACCCGGATTTAGTACGAGCCGATCTTAGACCTGCTGCTAAAAAAGCACAGCCGCTTTTGGTTTTTGTCAATATTGCATTCCGGGTAGGACGTTGTTATGTAAGCAGTGATCATTTGACGGTTTTTATCTTTTATCCACAATGTGAAATTTTGTGTCCCGTAAATCTTCATTTTTTAAATAAAATAGTGTACGTGCTTATGTACGCACGTAAGAAGTAATACATTTTTGGTGCTCATTATATAGTTTTTTATTATTTTAAAATTATTTTATATTTTTAATTTTTAATTAAATGTTTTTTAGTACATTTTAGAACGTTTTAATATTATTACTACTTCTAGAACGTTTTAAACATACATATTCTCAAAAAAATAACTGTGAACGTTTTTGACTGAGAGCATTAAAAACTTTTTACGTCAGAGTAGAATTGCTCTCCTATGCTTTTCCTATTGATTTAATGTAAATTATGTTGACGGAATAAATTTCCACTGCAGAAACTCTATTTGTTAAAAATGTTAGGGTTATAATATAAGGTAGCTGAATTTTCCAAGGTCGATCTCAACTGTTTTTTGAATAAAACATTTTTAAAATTTATTTTTGTTTTATTATTGTTTGAATCAATTGCTATACAACTGCATAATTGTTTTGAGTTTGCATTAACTACAAACAGATTATGATTTTTTCTATACAATTTTTCATAGCTAACAAAAATGTTTTAAAGCTTTTGCAATTTAAAAAAAAACATTTTTTTGTTAATTTTTGAAAGCATAGGTTTGCAAAAATGTTAAAACTTTTGGCTTTTATCTACAAAATTGTGCACAGCTGAAAGTAAGTTAGAAGGATCATAATTATATAATTTTCATTTTTTAATTTCTGATGATTTCAATACTGCTTGACAATCAAAAATTTTTCTTTATTTTTGTTTTGTCAAAAATTTATTTTATCAAATAAAACAAACTGTAGTTATTTAGACAATTGCATTATTTTTTTTATTAAGCATTACTTATACTTAAACTTACAGAGTTTTAAGTTGTTGAAATATTTCTTAAGGCATTAGGTACTTAGACGCTGATGGTGTACTGTAAAAACAAAATTGTTAACATTTTTGTAAATTGTATTTGATTTTCATTTTTATGTCATTTTTCTTTCAGATCATGACTATTTTGTGATAATAAGATTAACCCTAGATTAGAACAAAAAGGTTTTTGTTTATAAAATTTAAAAACTTTTAATTTGGCTAAAAATAAATTTGCTTTTTTAAAATCTGGCATCAGATGTACAGGGGGTGTTAATAAATTGAGAGAACATGAAAAAAATGCTTCAAGCGAAAAGCACTATTATTTACAGTTTTAGGCGAAACTTTTGTAAGACAAAGTTGTTTATAATTAAAAACTATTGAAATGAAATCCAAATTCAAAATCTGAATCAAATCTTTTGATTTGATTTTATTTTTGAGCTTAAAATAATAAAGTTGAAACTTATGATTTAAGATTGTAAAAAAGTTACGGTTTACAAATCTTGATTTTTCTAATAATTTAAAAAATTTTGTTTTTTTTAAGAAGGGTAAAGCAAAAACAATTTAAAAAAATTAAAATAATTTTGCTTTTGTTTTTTTTTTAACTTGGGTTCAATTTTTGATCATAAACTTTTGTTTATTTAGAATTTGGTACTATGTAAATAATGGTACTTTTCTGTTGAATCATTTTTATGTTTTCTTAATTTATTGACACTCGGTACATTTTATGTTAGATTTTAATACAGCAAGTTTACTTATTTCTATGACAAGCTAAAGCTATAATAAAAATTAATGACTTTTTGTCGGAAAATATCTTTTCCTTCTTGTAAATAATTCTATTTGAGGACCTAATACACAATTTATAAAATATAACAAAAAAAATTTTTTTTTAGTGAAAAAAAACAATAAATATATAAGTACATAACTGTGGATCATAAATTATTTAGATCAACTCTTGCTATAGAATTTTGAAGTTATCTGTATTTATAATTAGTTCATAAGCAGAAACGTAAGTTATCATTAGGCATTTATTGGTAATCATATAGTCGCGCAAGAACTGCTTTGTTTTTATGACAGTGCAATAACAATTGGTTTAAAGGTAGCAAGCTGTGAACAAATCCGCCAAAAATCACATTTTATTTTAACTGTTTTTTTGACTAACAAAATACGGTTCTGTATAATACCGGACCTCTGCTGATACTTTATGATAGTTTTATTTATGACCTGATGATGGTTACCAGTAAGTCTCTATTGTGAATACTATTAACTTCTGCACAATTGACACGGAACCAATAACCTCCTTCTTTTTAAAGTCGGTTAAAATTAAGTTACATTTAAATTAAACTAACTTAATTATAAACAAAATAAATTATATTTCTAACAAAAAGAAAATAGAATACATTTCGGTGAAGAATCAGTTTGAAAGACTGTAGACCAGTGCTGAATGAATATAATGATAAAAAGTGAAAAAATTAATAGTGGAATAAAACACATTTGAAAAGAAAAAAAGTATAACAAAAATTTAAAAAAAAAAATTTTGAGCTGTTTGAGGGCGGGAAGTGGAAGAGGGTGAGCTTTTAAGGAGAAAGAAAAAACGGATTACTTTAATTTTTGGCAAAACTACAAGCCTTATAGATTAAAGTTAAATGAAAAAGTTTTAGGTAATAAAAAGAACTACAATTTTTGTCTGTTTCCACATAACGTCAAAATTTATATGAATAATTTAAATAATCTTGTTTTTGGTTTTTTTTATTTTACAAAGCTTTGTGAAAACTTACCTTTTTATGACCTCAACTCACTGTGATTTTTCAATTTAAAATATTAATTTTTTTACTTTATTTTGAATTAATACCGAAAAAGCGTACATAACTGAGCGTTCATAAATAATTTAGATCGACTCCTGCTATAGAATATTTAATGTATGTGTATTTTTTAATAGTTCATACGCAGAAACGTAAGTTACTATTAGACATTTATTGGTAATCATATAGTCTCGCAAGAACTGTTTTGTTTTTATGACAGTGCAATAACAATTGGTTTAAAAGTAGCAAGCTGTGAACAAATCCGCCAAAAATCACATTTCATTTCAACTGTTTTTTTGACTAACAAAATACGGTTCTGTATAATACCGGACCTCTGCTGATACTTTTATTTATGACTTGATGATGGTTACCAGTAAGTCTCTATTGTGAATACTAACAATTTCTACACAATTAACAATCATACATAAAAAAACATAAAACGGAACTAATAACTCCTTCTTTTTTAAAGTCGGTTAAAATTAAGTTACATTTAAATTAAACTAACTTAATTATAAACAAAATAAATTATATTTCTAACAAAAAGAAAATAGAATACATTTCGGTGAAGATAATCAGTTTAAAAGACTGTAGACCAGTGCTGAAACAATATAATGATAAAAAGTAAAGAAATTAATAGTGAAATGAAACTCATTTGAAAAGAGAAAAACTATAACAAAACGGTAAAAAAAACTTTTTGGAGCTGTTTGAAGGCGGGAAGTGGAAGAGGGTGAGCTTGTAAGGAGAAAGAAAAAACTTTTTGCCAAAACTACAAGCCTTATAGATTAAAGTTAAATGACAAAGTTTTAGATAATAAAAAGATCTACAATTTTTGTCTCTACATTTTTTTCACATAACGTCAAAATTTATATGAATAATTTAAATAATCTTGTTTTTGGTTTTTTATTTTTATAATACATTTTTTTAATTTACAAAGCTTTGTGAAAACTTACCTTTTTATGACCTCAACTCACTGTAATTTTTTAATTTAAAATATTAATTTTTTTACTCAATTTTTTTAGCACCCTAATTTTAAATCGAAAATTCTCGCGGGTTTTAAATCGAAAATATGTGCTTTTTTGAAAAAGCTGGTTTTCTAGTATTGAAAATTTTACTTTCTAATAATGTAACCAAAATATTGACAAAAAACGACAGCTGGTCCAATTGTTGTTTTATTTGAACAGCTTAAATTTTTGATGATGTACCAAATAATCCAATAATAAACCATTTTCAACTACTTCAAAAAGGTAATAGTTCCCACATTTACCGATAAGGTGGATAAGGTATATATTCCAAAAATATTGCTCAAAACTATTTGTGACAACAAAACTGACTGTAACAGATCATGAAAATGTGGCTTTCAAAAACATATATATATATATATATATATATATATATATATATATATGTTTTATTGATCAACAGCATTGATCTTTTATCAATCATCAAACTTAGTTATTCTGTATTTACTTAACAAAGAAAAGAAGATTTTTTCTGTGTTTTTTTTTTATGGTTTTATAATGCTTATAAAGATCTAATAGTTATTAATATTAGTTTACTCTTAAAATTTTATTTTTATTTTTAACTTTAAACACTGTTTTCAGCTGGAGTCTGATGATGAAATAGAGGAAAATGCAGTAGAAGAAGTGTATACACCTCGATATGAAAAAGACAAAAGTTACGAGCCTAATAGAAGTACAAAAGCGTCGAAGTTTGACGCTTCTCGTCCGCCTCGTAAGAAGATAAAAGCGTCGTCAACCGACGAAATGGTGTCATCAGCGTACAAAATTTTACAGCAAGCTGCTCAAAAACAAGATGCCCCAGTAAAGCCAGTTATCGACGAATTTGAAAGTTTTGGATTGTTTGTCAGCAACAAGTTGAAAAATTACTCTCGTTCAACGCGGAATATTGTCCAGCATCATATTTCGAATATTTTGTTTAATGCAGATCAGGGGCAGTATGATATTGCTACCGAAAGGGTGATGTCAAAGTTTGAATGCGATTATGAACCATTAGACCCAAATAGACCCATCAGTCCAGCAGTGTCTTCACCTTCTCCAGAAACGCCATGAAGACTCTTCCTCTTCCTCAGCAGCTTAAGAACTGTCAACGGGTTATATGATAACATCTAAAGTTTTATATCTATTTCAATCAAAATTTGTTTTGTCAAAATTCATATAAAATATGATGGCAACATTTGGAATTTACTCAATTTACTTTATAACTTTAAGTTTTTATACAGTTTAATAAAGTATTTTATTACTATTTGTAAATTGTCTTAATGCTAGCTTTTGTTGAATTTTTTTGCAGCCCGCTGTATGGAAATTGGAAAATATGGAATATGGAAAAAAGCAAATTTTAAATTAAAAATTTGAGGTCAATCGGCTAATATTGAACAAATTTAGATTATAGATAGGCAAAAATGTGTCAGATTTATAGTGACAACCCATTTGATTAGATTCGAAATCTGCACTGCTGTCTATTGGTCTATTGTGCTCTTTTTTCCTGAGCTGTTTAAAGCTTATAGCTCGTCATTCAACTCCAAAACTGTAATAAATTTTACGCATTCTGTTAATAGGTGTTTTCTGCTCTGCCAAATCTGCATTTGTCATTATCTTTAAGGCCGAGTCTTACGAGGCGCTTTGCTAGTCGACAGTGCCGATAAGGAAGTCTGTGAAGATGCAAAGCCTAATTTTAGTGAGGTTCAAGTAAACTTTAGACTTTGCATGGTAGAATTCTTTAAGAAATTTCTTAGAATGTCTCAAACCTAGAAGATTCTGCCAAAGTCTTGATTTGTTCGTCTCTTTCTTTATTTTGAACTTTTCCTTGTAGGTGCACTAGGTTCAAACTAAATTTTTGCAATGATTTTTTCAAAATATTTTTTTACCGTAATGTAGTTTAAACATCTAGATGGTCTTAAACTTTTAAGCCCCTAAAGAAAAGCTCTTAAGCAAAAAACTAAATTTTTGGAAAAAAACGAAGCGGAAAAGCAAGAATTTATAAATCATTTTAGTCTAAAACCTACACTAATGTAAATATTTAAATAACTTTGAGTCAACGCTATACAAACAAACTTTTTGTCATGTTTATCTTCTGAGTTGGAGTTGTTTGTAGTCATAAATATCAGATAGTTTTTTAGTTATATTCCTAAGCATAGTAGATATTTTTATACAAAAGCCTGATACGATCATGCTTGTGGGCTTAACGCCGACTCAAAATTATTGACATTGCTGTAGACCGTTTTTGCAAAAATTTTTGTTCAAAAGATTTTGCAAATTTTGTCAGTTTATGTTTTATTTTCGTTTTGTTCTTGTTAAAAATTTAATTTTCTTTTTTTAAGGATGTAGCAGACAGAGAAAATAACAGAGAGAAACGAGGAAAATTAAAAGAATTTAAAAAAGAGAAAAATGTAATAGAAAAAAATAATAATTATAGACAGAACAAGGGACAACGTGATAACAATCTACGCAAATAAAAATGAAAACAACAAAAAAATCTTATGGAAAAAGAAAAAAAAAGAATAAATAAAAACTAATAATAGAGAAAGATTTTAATGCAAGATTAGAACAATAAAAAAATTATTATTAAAAAAAGAAAGACTAATAAAGGAGAGGAATACAATAGATTAGAAAATTAAGAAGGAAGAGAACAGACTGAGATATATGATAGAAAAGAATGAGTGGAAGGTAATAAATGGCAATATTGAAGCACATGAGGAAAGAGAATACACATATGTAGAGGAGCGGCAACAGTAATTGACTATATAATAGCATTCAAAAATATCGCAAATGTAAAGATGCACAAAAAGACAGAATTAGACCTATAAAAGAAGGAATAGAAGTAAAAAATAAAGTGGAAAAATGCAGAGAAGTAATAATAGACAGCTAAACTGAAGAAAGCCTAAAGAAATACAAAGAAAATTTAACAAAGACAAACTCAAAAAAGAAAAAAGCAAAGAAAAGTGAAAAGAGCTGAAAAAAACAGTATGAGAAGCAACAGTCAAAAAAAAAATAATAAACAATAAAAAAAAATGCTAGAAAAACAAACGGTGGAATAGAGATTGCAAAGAAAAGGAAAGAGAACAAACTTGAAAATAATAAAAAAAAAAATTATTAAAAAAAGTATAAAAAAATGTGAAGAACAAAAAGAAAGTTAAAACAAAGAATAAATATAGTGATCTGTCTATGACAAGTAATGACAATGACAAAATTTTTTTTGATTATTAGTATTGTTTTATCTATTTTTTGTTAAAATTTACTTTCCATTTTTAGATTTTTGTTATTATTACAATTATATTATTGTTATTATAGTATATTAGGTATATTATTAGAATTACAAATTATGGTGTGTCACTTTTCCCAAAATTGATTTACAGCTGAAAATTTTGTAAGTGAACAATCCTCAAATACAATTTTTTTTGACTATTAAACAAAACTTAACTTTCTAGTAAAATTTTTATATAGTAATACACAAAATATTTTTTATCTGGTCCAATTGGTCAAATTTGGAATTTTTTTTAAGTTTTGCGTGGTCATACTGACAAAAAAATAAACAAGACGAATTAGAAACCTTTTTTTTGTCGGCTGAAAAGCGCTTTAATCTCAGAAACGTCAGAAAATAAAACAATTTTTACTTTAGAAGAGATTGTGAAAAAAAACAAAATACAACGCAAATGTTTTAAATTAAAAATTTTTGTTTAAATTTAATATAAGCTGTTTTAATTTTATTTAAAAAAATTAAAATCAACAATTATGCTATTCAATTTTGAAGAAAAACCTTTTTACTTTTACTTTTTAAGAGTAGAAATAAGGAACAATTGCTTAAATTTAATTTTATAATCGTTTTTCCATAAAATAAGTTATACATATTTTAATAGCAGTTATTCAAGTTTGAAGTGAAAAGGGGAGAAATGGAGCATAATCTATTAAAACAAATATCATAACCAAATTTGTTTTCTTATGTTGAATAGGTTATTTTTTAAATATAAAAAAAAATTTAAATAAATTTTATAACTAGGTAAGTCTTTGAAGTTTGTAGTTTTTTTGGAACGTATTTCATTTTTTTTTTAAATTTGAAAAAAGAATTGACGTTTAGTCATACAATTTTCATAAAATACGTTATTTTTTAAAAGCAGAATTATTTAAGTTTGATTTAGAAAGAATTAAAATTGAGTATTGTTTATTAAAATAAATATTTTAACCATATTTGTTTTTTATAAAATTGGTTATTTCTTAAATATGAAGAAAATTTTATCAAAGTTTACAATTAGGTCAGTCTTTAGAGTCGCTTGTTGCTTTTTTCCTAAACCTATTTTATTATTTAATTAAGATTTAAAAAAAAATGACGATTAGTCAAATAAATTTCATAATATAAATTATTTTTTAATTGCAGAATTATTTAAATTTGAAGTGTAAAAGGTAGAAATTGAGCATAATCTATTAAAATAAATATCATAACCCAATTTGTTTTCTTTTATTAAGTAAGTTATTTTGTATATATGAGGAAATTTCGAGAAGTTTTATAATTAAGTAAGTTTTAGAAGATGATTGATGTCTCTTTTTCTTATTTATAAAAATAAATATTATAACCATATTTGTTTTTTTATAAAATTAGTTATTTCTTAAATATGAAGAAAATTCAAATAAATTTTATAATTAGGTTTTCAAAGCTTGTTGTTTTTTTGAAACGTACTCAATAATTTTTTTTAAAGTTTGAAAACAAGATTGACGTTTAGACAGATAAGTTTAATAAAATAAGCTATTTTTTAAAATCGCAGCTAATTTGAACTGGAAAGGGTGGAAATTAGGTATTATTTATTAAACTAAATATCTACCAGGGTTTTTATATATTTATATTTAAAGAAGAATAATTGATAGTTTAAAATTTTAATAGATTTATAATTTATCTACTGACTGACAGGGAACGCTTAGTTTAAGCCTTTAAACACAAAAAGTGTACAAAAATTTGATAAGACTAGCTTTGCTTAAAAAAACAAGTTTTTATATAATAAAATTGAAAAATACTCCATGAACATTCAATTTTAAAAATGATAAAAAATTACCTTGAATTTGAACCATTTATTATCCGAAACAAAACTAGTAATGCACTTCCTGGAACCGACACAAATTTGGTCCACAAGTTGCTGTGATACCGATCTTGTGATCACTGAACTTGGTTCAGTTTAGTTCACAACAATAAATAAAATTAAAGTTACTAATTTGTTCTATATTTTGCTAAATCCTTAGCCGGTTTAGAGGCAATGTCAACACTAAAGACAATATCATAAACATTTTTATTTTGGTAGTGAATGGTAACATTGACCTAATGCTTGAATACCAAGTGCAGCTAAATATCGCTAAAAGCACTTTGATTAGATTGTCCACCTTGTAATTCAACAAAAATATTAATTGCAGCATTACTCCTTTGAGCAAAATAAAATTTACTTTCTTTTTTATTTTCAATTTTTTAGTAAAAATTGCTAATTTGTAACGTAATCGCTGCTTTAAGCAGCAATAAAATTAGTAAATCGCTGCTTTAAAAAGTAATAAAATTAGTATATTTTATTAAAAAAAATTAAATTTAAAGTAGGTACTTAGCATTGCTTTTAAATATTTTGCAATATATAATCTATATTTAAAATCAAAATCCTATTATTTTCGATTTTCTTTGACAATAATTATTCATACTTGATATTTACTAACGGAACTGTTAGTTAAAGGACCTTCTAATTTTGCCTTGTTTAGTTTTTATATATTTTAAACCTTCCTTGAATCAGTCCCACCTGAGGTCATCTTCTTCGTGGGCTATGTAATCTACACTTTTCTATACACTTATGGTGTGACATGGTGAATAGGACCATGCACTACAGATGGGCTCTTTCGCTATATTTTTGTTGTATGTAAATAGTATTAACTATATTTTTTTAAATTTATTTATGGTTTCAGTCAAGTGTTTGCTTCAAAATCAAAAAACCGTGATTATTATGGCATGGAAGAAGGAAGGCTCAGCGTTATTTTTAAGTCAAATAATTAATTGATTGGTGTGAAATCTTTGACACTATAAGAGATTCACACATAACCCACTACCAAAAATAATCCGCAATGTTAAACAAATAAGCTAAACAAATGCACTACCCTTACTAGTAAAGAGTTTAATTATAAATTGCACATTTCTAATCCCAATGTACCTAAATTATATTGTTTACCAAACTTTCACAAACCAGGTAAAAACCTTAGACAAATTATTTTAATGATAAACAGTTATTTAAAAAACTTGCTCGATTACAATAAAATTGAACCAAATTTAATTAGCAAAAACATTGCATTAAATAAAACAGCTATGCGTAAAACAATCAATTTTTCAATGTTACACTAAATTTTACAAAAAAAAGGAAGCAGGCAGCATGAGTCAATGTATAATGCCATTTCTGGCTGAGTAATTTATGCATTATTTTAAAAATAATGCAAAAGACAATTTTGAATAGTTTTTAAGATGGTGAATAAGATACGCTGACGACGTCTTTGCAATTTTTATTAATTCTAAAATTGTAACAAGTTTTGTGTCAAGTCTAAATAAATGATGACAATTTTAGATGTAAACGTAATTGAAAAAACAACAAGCCATTTATAATTTGATATATTTAGAATATGAATTTGAAAACAAAACACTAACATTTCAGTAAAATTAAGAAATTTAGAGTAAAATGCTTATCTTCATTTATGGTTCTTGTGATGAGATAAAATGTGTAAAGAATCTACGGTGAAAGTCACATCAATCGGTTCTAATTTGAACATTTTTACAACATTGCGTTATTAACTAGTCATAAAAGCGGTCAAGTAACAAATCTAGAAAAATAAATTGTTTTTGTTTTTAACTGTAATAATGTTGAATAATTTTCCACCTTATTTATTTTTATTGAATAAACAACAGACATCTTAAAATATAAGTCTATTATAGATATCACAATATATCATTTTTGTTATAACAATGATTTATTACAACAAATATTTTTGTCTAAAGAAAAAATGAACGTTGTCATTATAACTTTTTTTCATATTTGAATATCTATATCTGTATATAGATTTATATAGTATATATACTATATATAATAATATATATATCTATTATATTTAATATATCTATATATATATAAAAGAAAGTCGTGTTTGTGACAACACTTATAACTCGAGAACGGCTGGATCGATTGCCATGGTTTTTGATTTGTTGGATTTGTTTCCGTCCCGAATAGTAGAATACATCTTAAAAACAATGAAAACTCGATATGTGTAATGAATACTTAATCATTTTAATAGATGCTGATTTGTTTCAAGGATTTTGTTTATTACATGTCAAACATTTGTTGTCCAATCCTGTCAAACAGTGTAACAACTATTTTTTTTCGGAGCTTATGGCCTGGTTGCTGAGACCTTTAAGCCACAACTTTATTTTTTTCTGAAGACATCATGTGTGCGTTCAGAAATTTATTTTTTGTAAAATGTCTACAAAGTTCAGGTACTGTTATATTTGTTTTTAATTCCAGAAAATAATACCTAAGATTTATTCTACAGTAAAAACATAAAATCAACGGAAAGGAACGGAGTTTAGGGAATAAAAAATCAGTTGGTAAAAGTTATAAGATTAAGAAAAAAAAGAAATCTACAGGTTAAAAAAAGTGTAAATGTTTTTTTATAGGTTGTCTATGATTTTTCTTGATAAGCTATTCATACGTAGTGGTTATATACTCTTTGAGCTATTGTCTATGTCTCGAAAGTTCAGGCACTGTTATTATATTTGGTGGTTTTATACGAGTCCACATTTTAATAACAATGCCGCGTCCTAGAAGATCTAATCTTTCCCAGCGAAGCCGTAATGCAATTAGGCAACGGAATATCGCGAGTCAATTATCTGCAAGAAATTGCACGCGTCGATACTTAAAGGAAAATTTAAAGATGAGGAAGTTCTTATTCCAAGGATTCCGATGATCCCAACGGATATGCCCTTTGAGTTTGAACGAATTCAATTCCCGATTCGTCTTGCCTTCGCCATGACGATCAACAAATCACAGGGCCAATCCTTGACTATTTGTGGCCTCAATCTAGAAAATGCATGTTTTTCTCATGGTCAATTGTACGTGGCATGCTCACGTGTCGGCAAACCATCCGCTTTATTTGTTCTTGCGCCTGACCAAAAAACAAAGAATGTCGTTTACCACAAAGTGCTTGAATGAAAATTCGAGATTTATTTTTTTTCCCTATCTGCACAACATAGTTTTCAATCATTTTTTTCTGACATGAGTTTGAAGTACTTAATTATTTTTTTTTATTTTTATTTTCATTCTGTATGTATGTTTTCATCATCATTCATCATAATAAAATACTTTTTTGTTTCTATCTATATAAATATATTATTTTGTATCATTGTTTTACGTTTATCAAAGCCTAAATTAGTTCAGCTAAAAAGTAACACGACATTCATTGACTGATAGGCGGTACGAAGTTCTTGGGTCAGCTAGTATTATATATATAATAATATACAGTCGACGCGTTACAATGTAGCGGAGGCAATGGATGCGCAGTGGCCTTCTAAATTTATGGTTGTGAGTTGTGTTAGAATTTGTCGAATGCAATTGCAAAACTCTATCATTCAATTTTATTTAAAAAAAAACGTTTGTACTCAACTCATTTTTATAAACATCTTTTTTTTGTAATTTTGTAATTTTAACAAATAAATAATTTAAAGTCTGCAAGATGATCTAACTAATCACTTTATTTGCCTAACTAAACATAAAATCTTATTAGTCTAAAGGTTCAAAGAGAGAATTTTACTGACTTCAACTGATAAACAATATTATGTAAAAAATGACACTCAGAACCACGTTTTTTGAAATTTGTTTTCTTTATTTAAGACGTTTGACGTTTATATTCAAAAAAAAATTTTTTAATTCAGCACTGTAGGGTTTACTTCTGCAGCTGTAAAAAGTACTCTAAGTTGAATAAGAATTGTATATTGCATTTCAAAAATTATTGTTTTTTAAATATTTAAACTCGATCATTGTGTACTGTGCTTAGGAATCACGCTACTTTCCTAATCCGATCTCAAGCATTAATCGAATCAAAACAAAAAGAGATTTAGGCTGCGCCAACTTTTGCCAATCTATAACTGTAGTCTGTAATTTTATTGTTAATACTGCAAAATTTTAATCACAGCACACGCTATATTATCTTATATTAGAAACTAAAAATAATAAACTAATTTAAATAATTCTGTAGTAACAAAGTTACTAATTAAATGAGCTGGTTTTACTATTCCATGCAATATAGATAATAAATTGTTTTTAAAGTTTTAGCGTTAATAATATAAAAGTTGTTCAGTTTATTATTTAAGTGGCGTCACGAAATTAAGTTAATTGCAAATTAAGTTTTTAATTCGAAATTAAAATTTTATTTTGATTTCTATAAACCCGCTCTTAGACTATTTAATATGTCTTTCCTGGCTTAGAAATCACATTTTTAAAATAAAATTTGTGTTATTGGTATCTTTAGATCTTTTGTTTGTGGTTTAGCTCTGAAATTGTTGTTTAACATTCATTATACCTGAAGAAACTTACATTGTAGGCGAAAAAAGAGTAGGTACCATCCAATTTATTGAACAATTTTTATGTTGCCAACCCTAAAACCTCAAAAACAATTTTTTACCTATACCCTGTATTTATAATTTGTCACACGGAATAATGTGGCGTTTCCAAAACTGAGATAACATTAAACGAACCTAAATATTTGAAGCAGGTAAAAAAGTACTTTGCCGTTTTTGCAACCTTGGTCGGTTTTTAAAATAGATCGTTACTAATGTAGAGCACCATCATCTTACCAGAGTCTGTCGAATGTCCTTTTTCAATAATATATTTAAAAAATCAACAAAATTGCAAAACCCTTGAGGTTACCTGCGTACCGAAAGATTTGTTATATCTATATTCTATATATATTTGATATATTATTGTTATAAACAAAGTGCCACAAACAAACGCAAGAAAAAAAGCTACATGAGAGAACACAATTGTATAATAAGAAGATGGAAGGCGCATCACAATATTCAAGGCAAGTGATGTTTTAGAGTAGATTAATCAACCTGACTCGAATTGTAGTAGATAAAAAATAATAGATAAAAAACAATTGTTTATTTTGATTCACAATTTTTCAAAATAAAAGTATATCCTTTTTCTTTTTCCATAATTTCTATTATGGTTTTATTTTTTATTTTATCAAAATTTGTCTTTCTGTAGTCTCTTCTCATATAGCTTTCCTCAGTTGTTAGTTATAAGTGATCACACAGTTTCTACAATAGTTTTTCATTTGTCTTGCAGTATCGCTATCATATAGAATTTAAAGCTTTTATAAGATTTTTTTTGTAGTACTTTTGCTTTAAATTTTTCGATTTCTGATACAATCATTGTCTAATGACAGATGTAACATTAGGTCGTTAAGAAAATTCAGATAATTTGTTATGTTTATGTTAATAGTCACTTTGTAATGTATCGTAAGTTTTCTTTGCTTTTTAAACATTTTGGATTATTAGATCATCAACGTCTTTACAATCTTATCGCCAATCTTATATAGGCCAAATCAGCAGTTCTATTTTCTGCATTTCCTTTACCATTAATAGAAAGCTGTGTCTAAATAAATTTTAAATAAAGAAAGACACAATTCACACCTTATTTAAACCCTATTTATCGGTAGATCTTTGGTGTTTTTTGGCTAATTTTTGTGCAAATTTTATACTAATAGTATTATTTTTTCAACCTTTGATAAATAAGTTATATATAATTTCGATAGAATTTTTGGTTTTATTTGCCAGAACTTCTAAATAACTAAAGCTAAATACAACTTTAATTCTATACATTTATTAATAATGACCGTATGGTAGTCAAAAAAGCTCGTGAGATTTTGGTGGTGCAATTGTCTAATAAATAAGACATTAGGTATACGTCTGTGGTGTGCATATGTGTACATATCTGTAGATCTAAGTCTCTATGTGTATCTGATTATTATTGTCTTGTATAGTAAAATTTTTTTAATCATAAATATAAAATTACAAATTTTTCTAGTGTTATGTTTTTTCTATTCGTGCAATCAAAGAGATTTAATCTATTTTGTAGCAGTTTACAGACGGCACAAAGCGGTTTTTTAGAAAAAAACTTCTCTGAAGATTAGCCAACCATTGACAGCAATAATTTAGACAAAACAAGGATTATGTTTCTATTCTAGCAAGGCGATTATATCTATTGCTTTTTTGATTTAGAATTTTTTATATAGTTTTTAAGTTGGCACATTATCATAAGCATTTGGTAAATCAATTAAAGCTGTATGCATTTTACTTTTTTTTTTAATCCATTTCTTTGTCACTATTATAAACTATCGACGGTAGAGTCACTTTTTTGATAATAATATCTCAATTGTTCTGCCGGTTGCTTGTTTTCTGTGACGTTTAACAAATCTTTCACAATTTTTGAATATGACCGGAATTTATTGATAATTTCTCCAATTTTTTAAAGACTAATGCAATGAACGAGTTTAGTACTGATTCCATGTAATGAACGATGTTTAGTCAGTCTTTTGAGATGGGTTCTCTGATTATGCATCTTTTCAGACATCTCGTTTGATTTGAGTGTTTCATACTTTACTAATTTTAGACAAACTTATGTATTAGTCGATTTTAATTCCACCAAATTTTAATACACCAAATTCAATAGTTAGAGATAGACCACAAAATAACCTAATAAAATCACGTATAACTTTAAAGACTTTAAAGCTAAATTGTCAAAAAAAAATTTTTTAAATTACACTACAATACTTTTTTTGATAATTTTGATAGCAATTTTTATCCTGAAAACAACAATGTATCACAACTATAGACGTACATAAAAACAAACAAAAAAAATACTATTTTGAATTATAACAAAAACTACTAGCTTTGGAAATAAGTAGTCGACAAAGCAAAAATGATTTAAAAAAATGACAAAAAATAATATATATGATGATATCGTCAATTTCCAGCACAAAAAGGAGCATAGTTTAGAGCAGTTTGAGCAAAGCCCAGAATTTTTTTTAACTTTTTCTTGATTTTTTTCTTATGTAAGCCTATAGTTGTAATACATTGTCAATTTCAAAATAAAAACTCCTATCAGAATTACCAATGAAAAGTATATGTTATAGTTTAAAAAAATGTTTTTTTACAGCTCAGCTTTAGAGACTTTAAGGCTATACAAAATTTTATTAGGCTATTTTGTGGCTTATATATAATCACTTAATTTGGATGTTTAAATAATTAAAATCAGAGATTCGTCTTTTATTAGAAACAGTCTGTTTTTCTTATTTTTTGTTATTCTTAAAGCATTTTCTTTTTGTATAATATTTATTTATTAAAACGGTTTTTACTTATTTTGTAAAGTGGTTTTTTAAATATTTAATTAACTTTTTTATACAAATAAATTTGATTTTTGTTCTTGTAAAAGCTTTTTAAAGTGTTTTAATTCAGTCTTTAGCTGGAATATTTATTATGTTTTCATAGGTGTTACTGTTTTTCTTTGAAAGACTATTGCTATCCATCATTCTAAAGTTCAAGCAAAAACAGCCAATAAAACGTTTTTTTATTAATTAATAACATTTATAAAAAAACTCTCAAAGTTCTTACCAAAACTTGTAGCAAAAGTTTTTTTTTTTCAGATTATTGGAACTATTTTAATTAGGCGTTTTCTAAGCTTTTTGAGATTAAAAAAAATATCACGTCGGCAGTTTATATCTCTTTGTAAATAGATTGTTTAATAAAAATATTGAACCAAAACAATTTATTATTAGAAAAAAACACAAAATTTTTAACCGGGTAAAATTAGGCCAATAATGAATCAGTTTTATTTATCTTCTGATGATGACCTCATGGTGATCGAAAAATCTCTCGAGATCTAATAAACAAACGATTTAGAAAGTGGTAAAACTGTTAAAAAGTATTTGTATAAACCGTCTTTCTTTATTTAGTAAAGCTGTTTTTTAAATATTTTTATTTTGTAAAAGTTCATTAAAGTTTTAGTTTTTGGCTGAAGTATTTATTTTGTTTTAATAGGTGTTACTAAAAAGGTCAATGCAAATTTATTTAAACTACATCTGTAAACTTAAACCTGTTTCGTTCTTATTAGAACTCATCAATCAAACGTTTTTGAGGAAAAATATTCTACATGTTTTGGTGCATATATAGGTTAAGTTTTAATTGATAAATGTCCAGGTTAATGGATACAAATTGAAATAAAAAGTATATTGCTAATTAGACAACCAAGTTATAACTTTTGCGCATTTTGTCCCAATTCTCAAACGTAGGTAGATCAAAAGAATACTTTATAATCTTCTTTGATGAGTTCCTATAAGAACGAGACGTGTCCAAGTTTACAGATGTACTTTAAATAAATTTTCAATGATTTTTTTATTTTACCAGTTGGCGGCTAAATCACAGAAAATTGATTACCTTGTATACGTTCGTGAAAAAAGGCGCTAAAGTTATCACGTCAGCAAATTTTGTTAGCTAGATATATATTTCTAATTAGAGATATACTTTTTATTCCAAATTGTATCTATCGAGAATGCACTGCTATTCTTTCATTAAGAGAATTATCTATATGCATTTCTAAAGTGTTTAATTATTAATTATAGTTTAATAGTTTTTGCTTGGAATAATTATTATGTTTTCATATGTGTTAGTGTTTTTCTATACAAATTATTGCTTTTATAATTTTGAAAATCTTGTAAAAACAGCTTACAAAATGCGTTTTTTTATTAGTCAAAAATAATTTAAAATTGCAATTATTGTTGCTAAACAAATAGAATTATTGATGCTCACTGGCGTACAGTAAAAACAATTGGAATTATTGTCAAAACATGACAGTTGTTTTTAGACTTTTATTAGAAAATTCACTCTATTATTGTTAAAGCAATTATGTTTTGTTTAGTACTGGCTCTATTTATTGCAACATATTACTGAATTTTTATTGCAGGAATATATCGAGACCGCTCTGTATATACTTTTATCAATTATTGTTATTGAGGCTCTTTGTGCAACTGAAAAAAATGTTTTATTTTTTGTTAATTCTAAAAATTAATTTTTTTGCTCTAATCAAAATGTGTTTTAAATTTTATTAAAGTGTGCAGATGTAATTGACGAACATGTCCTTGTATTACGCTTATACTCTATGGACTAATAAAAAACACAAATTTCATCAGTGAAATGGCACAGTCATGTCTTTCTATTATACGTATACTCTATGGACTAATGGATAATTAGATAAAAAAAATAGTTAAAAATACACTAAAAGCAAAGATTAATTTAAGGATAGTCACCTGCAGGTATAAATTTTTTTCCAACTGATACTCTTTTAATTATTGTTGAAAAGTCGTCAGCGTTAGATGTTCATAATTAGGTACTGAAAACTTCAGAAGTTGAAAAAATCTTAAACATTGACAAAACGTCGTTGAGGTAAAAATTATTTTTATTTATTTGCTATTGACTATATATAATATATATAAATATTAATTGATATGTTTGATATAGTTATAACACTTTCAAAAGTGTTGACAAACAAATATTATCAGATTAAAAACCAATTTAAAATGTAAATTTGAATTGTAATGCAAAAAACACAAATTGTGTTTTAAAATAAACAAAACTTAAATTAAAATTTGTTTTTTGTTTTTGAAATTTTTAGATCGTGCATCTTCAATAATTACATTCTTTAAAACCAATCTTTCCGTATAATCCCCAAAATTTTTGATCAGTTTCCGATGACGACCTAAAACTAAAAATATTTAACCATTTTTGCATTTAATACAAGTTACAAGAATTTAGAACTGCAATATATTTATTTATTTGTTAGTTTTATTGGAAAATATTGCGATGCAATAAACAAAAATTCTATTTACTACATCGATATTTGTTTATTAAAATAAGATATGATTTTAAAATAATAGAAGTTCACTTAACTAATAAGCAATTCAGTAAAATTTTTCTATAACGCGTCTGTCATTTTTGAACCTTTTGATTAAAAATCATAGATCACTACAAAAAATCAACTTTCTTCTAAATGTTCTATAATACTTAACTTAAATAACGATTTTATTGCGATAAAAACTTACTTAATTAAACAAATTACAATAGTATATTGTGTATCTAGTGCGGGAAGTAGACTTTTTTACGCAAGCGTGGAAGTTTGTAAAACAAGCCGCAGGCGAGTTTTACAATCCACACGAGAAATTTTAACAAAATATTCAATATATTCTATCTATTTGTTGGATAAAAATTATTACAAAATTTAATAACAATTATGATCTGATTTTGATCGGCATTAACTTTTAAAATGTAAAAATAAAATAGATAGTACAGGTAAGTGTTCAACCTCCTACTGATATATAGTAACTTTTTTTATGATAACTTAAATAACTTTTGATTTTGATGCGATAGAAGCTGACTTATAAACTGAACAAATCATTTTTTTTTTATTAAATATTTTAAATTATTATAAATGATCAACTTTCTATTAATTTTTATAACTTTTTTACGATAATTTAAATAACTTACGCTTACATAACTAAAAAAATTGCTAAACATTTTTAGCTAACACCTCTTTATTATGCCGTTATAAAAATGATGTTTTTGGTTGAATTATGGGGTTTATAAAACACAAGTGGTTCTATGGATCAATAATAATTTATCAATAATGAATCAATAACGAATTATATAAAAATAATAATATTTTTATATAATTCAACAGCTTACAACAGAAAATAGAAGGTTAAACATAAAAAATGAATGCAATACATAAAATTACAATTATAAGAAACAGGAATCTAAGATGAAATTATTTGTTGAGATTTACGTTAACATTTATATTAAAAAATAAACAAAAATAATAACAAAATCAACCTACTTTCAACATCAAATATTTTTTATCAAATGCTTCTGCTAGAAACTGTTGAATATGTCTTGCACTTGTAATTTTTCGATTCGTTTTTTAAAAAACGATTTACTTGACATATTGTGAAAAACATATCTGTATTTTTGTGAATTTTTAATGCCAATTTTTTGTCCACATTATAAAAACCGCGAATCTTTTTTTTCCGTTGAAGAAGTAACTCAACAGGACGTCTTTGCTTACCCCACAAACATTGTTTTCATGTTTCCAATTATTGCGCCGTTGGATAACAAACTCGATATGACTTCTTCAACATCTTTCGCAATTTTTATAGGAAAAGAACTAATTCTTTTCATTTTCAACTATGTTACAAGCGCCAAAACAGTTTGTTTGCAGAATTTTTCTCAAATAATAAATCTGTTGTCAACAACAACCTGGCAACCAAGTCATAGACTACTACTAATCTTAGATATAAATTCTTTTAGTTTTGATGATTTTTTAAGAATTCTTACAGAGAGAGGTGTTGAATAAAACTATGTATTATCTCGTGTCTTAACAGCAAATAAGTCACTTAAGAAAAATTAAGCTACTCATGCGAGTTCTTGTGGCTAAGCACTTCTTTCGTGACTTATCTGCCTTATAAAACACTTCTATAATAACTATAAGTTACAAAAGATCAACTTCCTGCTAAAGTTTATATCTTTTTCTATAATAATTCGAATAATTTTTGTGATTTTACTTCAATAGAAAACATTACCATTAACATAGAAAACGTTGTTTAACTAAATATATTATAAATATTTCTTATTTGGCGCTTTCGCCATTTTTAAACAATTTTTTTTAAAGATCATAATTTACTATAAATGATCGACTTTTTACTAAACTTTTCAACTTTTTTTATGATAACTTAAATAATTTGTGATTTTAATCAGATAGAAACTCACTTATCAAATCAAATTATCAAAAATCTTATAAGGCGTTTTTATCAATTTTAAACATATGTACTTATGAAATATTATTAATTTCTAAAAATAAATAAGTTTCTACTAAAGTTTTTATTTTTTTTATAATAATTAGACATTATAATAATGTGAATTTACTTCAACAGAAACTTATTTAACTTAACAATTTATAAACATTGCTCAATTAGCGTCTCCATCATTTTTAAACATTTTTAAACTCGGTGGTCGTTGCTCAAATAACATTTTACTACAAAAATTTTCTGTTCTTGTAAAAAAATCATTTTAAATTCAAAAATAAAAAATAAAACTTAATTTTTTTGTATTTTGACAGTATTATTTTGACAATTTAAAAGCAATTGTTTTAAAAATTATTATCTAGGCACACAAACTCATAGACATGACCAACTATGACGTTAAATTTTAAAAACACCCGTTAGAATATAATATGAACATAAGTATTTTTAATTTTGTTATTTTTCCATTAGAACATTTAAGTGCGCACCAGTATTTTTTCATTATTTATATATTTGTGCATTAATTTCAAAAAAAATATGTTTAAATACTATTATATTTTATTGTTATAAATCATTGTCATAATAACAAATAAGTAATATGAGTCAATAAAAAAAAATTTTAATCACATGTTTTGCTGTATGCTTAAATAACTTTTGTAAAATTAATTTCAGATAAAAGTTTGTTAAAAACAAATTGTATGCAGCGTATGAGTTCGGAGGATACGGCGATTTTAAAAGATATGTACTTATCTGTATATATAAAAATGAATCCCTATTTCCCTTGATCACGGCATCACGCCTGAACGGCTGAACCGATTTGGCAAATTTTTTTTTGTTCTGTTCAAAAATTAAAGAAATCTCTCAGAAAGATTGAAAATATACATTTAATTTTGCATATTTTAAAAAAAGCGCGTTACGAATGTCAACGTCATTCAATTTAAAACAAAAAACTCTGTGGTGATCTATGACAACACAGACATAACCGCGCTAACAAATGTCAACGTCATTCAATTTAACTTCCCTTTCAAACATTTTGAAAGGGAAGTACGAAGGCAAAGATGTTTTAATCCCACGCACTCCTATGATACCGAACAATATGCCATTCAGTTTTAAACGTTCACAGTTTTCAGTGCGGCTTGCATTTGCAATGCCAATAAATAAATGGCAAGGGCAGTCGCTAAGTTAGTGTATGTGGCATCAACCTAGAAAATCCATGTTTTTCACATGGCCCATTATATGTCACCTGTTCCCGTGTCGGAAAACCATCAACATTATTTATTTACGCGCCAGAACATAAAACTAAAAATATAGTTTATCAAAAAGCATTAGAATAGAGAGAAGCAGTGAAGGGTATAGCGGCTATTAGTTGCTTTCTAGAGCGCGCGGGATATTAAGCTCAGTGTTCAAAATGTTCAGTTGTTCAATAGCGATTTGTAATAATATAAGTGAAATTATTGAACCCTACGGAATAAACACTATTAAGAAAATATATAGTTTGTTTTTTATTTAATAAAATTAGTAAAGTGCTTCTCAGGTATGACGAGACCAGGGAAATAGGTATTCATTTTTATATAGAGGATATTATAGATTCCAGTTCAAATTGAATAGGTACGCATACATAAGATAGGTCAGCTGTACAAAATAAAGTAGTACATCAAATTTACGCTAAGGCGGTACGAAGTTCGCCGGGTCAGCTAGTAAACAATAAAATTGTTTCAAATTTTTCTTAAAAATATTATATAAAATAGTATAAAAAAAACATTTTTCTTATATTTTATTCTTTCTTTTATATCATTTTTTGAACTTTCATATAATATCATATTTGAAAAAATATTAAGTTTAGCGTAAAAAGTCATGAAGTTTTTTTTATTTGTATTTTACAGAAAATATGAAAAAATTTGTCCGATTAAAAAAAACAATTATTTGCAGTTGCTTAAACAATTTTGGCTTAAGCAATATTGCACTGAGATGCCTTATGTCAACATACATCATCATTAGGGCAATTTGAGGAGGATCGCATAAAAAGATTGAGGTGCAATAGTTTTGGGCTCTATGTTTTAATGTTCTAAGGATAACAAATCCATCTTATATATAATTATTCATATCAAAATCCGATAAACTTTATTTTCAGATAAGACATAATAAATAAATAACATAATAATGACCTAGGAATTTCAATACCAATATTAAGATTCAACTTTATAAATTGATTAAGAGTTGAGTAATCGGGTCGATCTAGACTATAATTTATTAAAATTTCGCAATAATCCTTAATAAATTGTATCTTTCGTGAACATGCAACTCCAAAAATAAAGCGTTGGTTGGTCTTCACCCAAAAATAAAACTTATACAGCCTCAAATAAAAGAAACTATAAATACACAGTCCCCCTTTCTCTTTAAAAAATTTGCAAAAAAAAAATTGGTCCTTTATATTCATTCATAAAGATTTCTCCCGTGTAGACCTGCGCTTTGAATCCGCAATTTGTTCTAGCCTCGTGTACGCAATCTGTGATAGTCAGTACAACATCATTTCGCGACCAGCTAATGAATAAGACAAGTCGGGTACAATGTCGATCTAGTGAGTGATAAAGTTATCAATTAATGTTGTCATTGGGTAATTCATTTTTGGAAAATTTCTACCGCCAAACTGTTGCATTAACCAGGAAAATCGATTTTTGTAAGTATTTTTTTCCTAGAAGGGTTGATTGGGGTTGATGCACAATATATGTAAAAGCGTACGTTTTGCAATAGTTTGTAAAAATGTAAAAAACATGATTGAAAACAAATATTTATTTGAATATTTAGAATCCACTATTTACGATGCGCTTGAAAGTGAATCAGAAAATTGTTTACAGTTTTTTTCTATTGACATTACAGTGATTAAAAGCAATTAGATATTATTGAATAGCTGTGAAATCGGATTTAAACAAATACAAAAGTGTAATCTGAGAGGAAAACGTTTTTGTCGAAAATTTATAAAAACAATAATCAAATTGGTTATCTTATAATAATAATTATCGCTAATAATTTTATGAGAAAGTTATCAAAATAATAATTTATTGGAGGTTTTGATCTAGTAAAAGCAATATTATGATATTCAGCTAAATTATTACCCAAATCTGGATAATCATCTGAATTTGGGATATAATAGCGATTAGTGGCGGCTGGTAACTCATTATTCGACGCTAATGACTTTAATAAAGTTATTTTGTAGAAGTTGCTATGATTTATTTACTAAATTGTCAAAATTTTAGTACAAATAATAATAATTATTATTATTATTATACAATATACAATAAATATATAATATTTTAAATTAAATTGTTATTATATTACCCACAACGAAACTTGAGCAGTGCAGCTGCTCTCTTATTGTGACGTTTAATATATTTTTTTTTATTTGGCTATTTTCAGTGATTTGAAATTTTCAAATCATTAGGAGTTTTTAAAACTTAAGTTGTTTTTTTGATTTTATTTATTAACCTTGTCTTTTACAGTTATTCTTGCTTTTTGCATTATTTTTTGATAATTTTCTATATTATGTACTATGCGGATTTATACAAATTTTTTTAGCAGACCTTAACAAAGCCTAATTAATATTAATAATCGTATAATATTAATAAAAGTTTGTGGAATTAACTTATCTATACTCTATTCAATTTCAAGAAAGAGTGCATGAAAACAAATGCATGCAGGCTCCACGTGATCACATCTATAAAGTAGTAGATGGTTGACGATTTTTCAGACAGGGCAGGCCGCAGAAAAAATCGTATATTTCATTTTAAACCAATTTTGAATTGTTTAAAAACCATTCAACATTTAAATGACCAAAATACTCTTTCTTGAATCTGAACAGACTATAGTAGAGAAACTTACGAGAGGGGGAGTGAAAGAAGGGTGCTGGGCGGAAAAAATGTGGATAAAAAACTTGGCAAAATAGTGAAATTATTAACTTGAATATAAATCTTTTAGACCAAGGAAAATTTACGAGAATGGTTTTTAGTTCTAAACATATTTAAAAATAATGAAATTATTTAACTAATCATAAGATATATCTGGATATAAATCAGCCGCATATGTCCAAAAAACGTGTAATCTATCGGTGAGGTCCAAATGCCCTAAGTCATTGAACTGTGACGCAATTGGACAAAAAAAAGCACAAAACACAACAATACACAACACAATCGCACAAATAAAAGCAGTAGGAAAATTACACAACAATTAGCAACTATTAATAAACCCAATTATTGATATAAATTAGTAAAAACCAATAAAAAAATATTATAACAATTTGCAAGTGTACTAGTAGGATGCAGTAAAGATAATAAAATGTGTTTAATTTTGGCTATTATCAGTGATTTGAAATTTTCAAATCATTAGGAGTTTTTAAAATTTTAAGTTGTTTTTTTTTTATTTTATTTATTAACCTTGTCTTTTACAGTTTTTCTTGCTTCTTGCATTATTTTTTGATAATTTTCTATATTATGTACTATGCGGTTTTTCACGATTTTTTTTTGCAGACATTAATAAAGCCTAATTAATAATCGTATAATACTAATGAAAGTTTGTGGAATAAACTTATCTATATAGTAGAGAAACTCACGAGAGGGGGAGTGAAAGAAGGGCGTTGAGCGGGAAAAATGTGGATAAAAGACTTGGCAAAATAGTGAAGCTATTAACTTGGATATAAATCTTTTAGACCAAGGAAAATCTACGAGAATGGTTTTCAGTTTTAAAAATATTTAAAAAATAATAAAATTACTAAAATATAATTATTACCCATGAGGCATATCAGGATATAAATCAGCCGCATATGTCCAAAAAACGTGGAATCTAGCGGTGAGGTCCAAATGCTCTAAGTCATTGAACTGTGAAGCAATTGAACAAAAAAAAGCACAAAACACAAAACAATCGCACAAATAAAAGCAGTAGGAAAATTACACAACAATTAGCAACTTTTAATAAACCCAATTATTAATATAAATTAGTAAAAACTAATAAAAAAATATTATAACAATTTGCAAGTGTACTAGTAGGATGCAGTAAAGATAATAAAATGTCGTCTTAGCCTAGTGTCCCATAAAATGGTCTAGAAACAATTTTTTATGGTCCGATAAATTTTTTTATTTTCCAATTTGCACAAACATTGAGTGCACTATATAAATTCCTATATATACTACACACATTCCAAAAAAAAATTTTTTTGAGAAAACAGCATAGCACATAATATAAAAAATGACCTATTTTTCAAATAGTAGTAAATAGTAGTTAAAAAACATGTTTTTTTTAACATTGATTTTATCTAGTAGACAATAATTTTTAAAACCAATACTGAACGTTTTGAAAGTTTTTTAAGTTTTTTAGGTTTAATTTTTTTATTTTCCAATTTGCACAAACATTGAGTGCACTATATAATTTCCTATATATACTACACACATTCCAAAAAAAATTTTTTTTGAGAGAACAGCATAGTACATAATATAAAAAATGACCTATTTTTCAAATAGTAGTAAATAGTAGTTAAAAAACATGTTTTTTTTAACATTGATTTTATCTAGTAGACAATAATTTTTAAAATCAATACTGAACGTGTTGAAAGTTTTTTAAGTTTTTTAGGTTTAATTTTTTTATTTTCCAATTTGCACAAACATTGAGTGCACAATATTGTTTCCCATATATACTACACACATTCCAAAAAAAAATTTTTTTGAGAGAACAGCATAGTACATAATATAAAAAATGACCTATTTTTCAAATAGTAGTAAATAGTAGTTAAAAAACATGTTTTTTTTAACATTGATTTTATCTAGTAGACAATAATTTTTAAAACCAATACTGAACGTTTTGAAAGTTTTTTAAGTTTTTTAGGTTTAATTTTTTTATTTTCCAATTTGCACAAACATTGAGTGCACAATATTGTTTCCTATATATACTACACACATTCCAAAAAAAATTTTTTTTGAGAGAACAGCATAGTACATAATATAAAAAATGACCTATTTTTCAAATAGTAGTAAATAGTAGTTAAAAAACATGTTTTTTTTAACATTGATTTTATCTAGTAGACAATAATTTTTAAAATCAATACTGAACGTGTTGAAAGTTTTTTAAGTTTTTTAGGTTTAATTTTTTTATTTTCCAATTTGCACAAACATTGAGTGCACAATATTGTTTCCCATATATACTACACACATTCCAAAAAAAAATTTTTTTGAGAGAACAGCATAGTACATAATATAAAAAATGACCTATTTTTCAAATAGTAGTTAAAAAACATGTTTTTTTTAACATTGATTTTATCTAGTAGACAATAATTTTTAAAACCAATACTGAACGTTTTGAAAGTTTTTTAAGTTTTTTAGGTTTAATTTTTTTATTTTCCAATTTGCACAAACATTGAGTGCACAATATTGTTTCCTATATATACTACACACATTCCAAAAAAAATTTTTTTTGAGAGAACAGCATAGTACATAATATAAAAAATGACCTATTTTTCAAATAGTAGTAAATAGTAGTTAAAAAACATGTTTTTTTTAACATTGATTTTATCTAGTAGACAATAATTTTTAAAATCAATACTGAACGTGTTGAAAGTTTTTTAAGTTTTTTAGGTTTAATTTTTTATTTTCCAATTTGCACAAACATTGAGTGCACAATATTGTTTCCCATATATACTACACACATTCCAAAAAAAAATTTTTTTGAGAGAACAGCATAGTACATAATATAAAAAATGACCTATTTTTCAAATAGTAGTAAATAGTAGTTAAAAAACATGTTTTTTTTAACATTGATTTTATCTAGTAGACAATAATTTTTAAAACCAATACTGAACGTTTTGAAAGTTTTTTAAGTTTTTTAGGTTTAATTTTTTTATTTTCCAATTTGCACAAACATTGAGTGCACAATATTGTTTCCTATATATACTACACACATTCCAAAAAAAATTTTTTTTGAGAGAACAGCATAGTACATAATATAAAAAATGACCTATTTTTCAAATAGTAGTAAATAGTAGTTAAAAAACATGTTTTTTTTAACATTGATTTTATCTAGTAGACAATAATTTTTAAAATCAATACTGAACGTTTTGAAAGTTTTTTAAGTTTTTTAGGTTTCTGAATATTTTGCAAAACGTTGAATTTTTTTATTTTGAATTTTTTACCTGTTTACACTTTTTTAAGATGATAGTTATAAATTACGCACTTGGGAGAAAAACGTTTTGGTAGAACATTTATAAAAATGATAATCAAATTGGTTATCTTTTAATAACAATTATCATAAATAATTTGATACAAAAACAAAAATTGTAAGTTATTGGAGATTTTGAATGTAATATAATTCATTATTCGATGCTAAAATGATTTTAAAGTTATTTTATAGATGGTGCTATGATTTCTTTATAAGATTTTAGTTTAAATTATAATTATACAATAAATATATAGTATATTAGATTAAATTGTGACATTATTATTCATATTACCCACAAGACTTGAGCTGTGCACTCTTCGGGTGCTTATCATCCTGTCCTATTTAGAAATTTATTCTTTTCGTGACATTTATTATATTTTTTTGATTTTTGCTTTTTTCCGTGATTTTAAATTTTTAAATCTTGTAAAGTTTCTAAAGTTTTACTGTTACTCTTGCTTTTTGCATTATTTTTTTAAGTTGTAGTTAAAAGACAGGTTTTTTATCTATAACTTTAATTTTATCTAATAGACAATAGTTTTTTAAAATCATTTTTTAAATGTTTTTTAGGTTATAAAATCTTTTGCAAACCGCTGATTTAAAACATTATAATTTTTTGGAGATTTTGAATCAAATTTAAGCAATAATTTGATATCCTGTTAAATTACTAGTCAAGCCTGGGTAATCCTCTAAATAATGTGTGGCGTCAGATAACTCATTAATCCAATAAGTTTCAAGTTACCTATTTTGTAGAAGTTGCTACAAGATTTTAGATTAAATTATAATTATATCGGGTATTTTTTTAAATTTGGCGTTATAGTTGGCCATGTCTATTAGTTTGTGTGCACGGACTATAATTTTTAAAGCAATTGCTGCAAATGTCGAAATAATTACTAAATTTCTAATTTTTTTATTTTTGAACTTAAAATAGTTTTCTCACAAGAACAAGAAAATTTCATAGTGAATGGTGAATTATTAGATAATTTTTTTTAATAAAACATTGACTGCTACGAGATATTAAGAGCCATTTTTGCACAGCTTTATGACGATAAAATTGTAGACGGGCACTTTCAGCAAATTTTTTTTTTCGTTGTTGTAACACTACAAATGCTTTCCAATGCTTTTAATTTAATCTTATTAACGTGTTGAGCTATCGATTTATTAAATTAAAAGTGAAGTTAGGTGCAGATGTCAAATTAATAACTGTCATTTTGATTTGATGGTAAAAGACGTTTACAGTTCAAAGTTAAACATGGCACGCGTCGACGTCAAATTTAAACAAACTTTTTTGTTACAATATACTATAAATATATAACATTTTAGATTAAATTGTTACTATATTATTTTTATCATAATTATAATATTACCCACAGCAAGACTTAGGCTGAGCACTTTTCGGGTGCTTACCCTCCTCCAATGAACGATGGTTTGCAGCAACTATATTGTATTAAACATTAATTTGCATATAACGCTTTGAAATATTTAAAAATTTATTTTTTTTTGTGAAATTAAATATTTTTTTAAATTTTGTTTATTTTCAGTGACTTTAAATTTTTATGATTTTATTTATGAGCGCTGTCTTTTACGGTTACTTTTGCTTCTTGTACAATTTTTTTAAGCAGTAGTTGACATATATCTTTTTTTACTCTATAATTTTGATTTTATTTAGTACGCAATAAACCAAAAGCTTAAACTTTTAATATTTTTATAAGTTATTTAGTTTTTTAAGTTTTTTCAGAGCGGTGAGTTGTCTTTTTCTAAATTTTGAAATTCTTAAAACGTTTCATCTTTTTTAATCGCATAGTATAAAATTACGCACTTATAGGAAATTATATATTGTTTTTTAAAAATTTTGAATTCAATTGTGTTCAATACTTTTTTTACTAAAGACTCTAAAAACCGCCGAAAATTTGTTTTAATCTACAAGATTTTAGATTAAATTATACATTATTATGTATACAATTTACAATAAAAAAATATATAACATTTGAGATTAAGTTGTTACTATATTATTTCTATTATAATTATACTACCCACAATAGAACTTGAGCTGCGCACTCTCCGGGTGCTTGCCTTTCTCCCATGAACGGTTGCCTGCTGCAACTATTTGATATTAGACACTAATTTGCATTTAACGCCTAGAGGTATCTACAAATTAATTTTTTTTATGACACTTGGTGATTTTTTTAGTTGTGGTTATATTCAGTAATTTTAAATTTTCAAATCTGGTTGTTTTTATTATTTTATTTATTAACGCTGTCTTGTACTATTACTTTTTTTTGCATTATTTTTTTAAACAGTATTAAAAAGATATGTTTTTTTAACTCTACAATTTTGATTTTATCTTGTACGCAATAATTATTTAAGATCAAAGTATAAGTTTTTGAAATTTTTAAGTTTAGATTTTTAAGTTTTTGCAATGCGGTATTGCTTTCAAATTTTTAAAACTTTAAACTTTTTTAGTTGCATAGTATAGAATTAGGCACTTATCAGCTCATACATAAATAATTTATATATTATTTTTTTACTTTTTTAGATTTAATTTCTGATAATACTTTTTTTACTAAAAACTTTACAAACCGTTAAACTTGTTTTGATCATATCTTATTTATTTAAAAAAAATGTTTAATTCAATCTAAAGCTAGAAATCTAATATTACGGTATATTATAGCGCAAAATAAATTTGAAGCACTCCGCTATGCGTCGTGCTTTAATGATCGAGCGATGTAAAATGGTCAACGCAAAAGATTTGTATTTAACTTTCTGAGCAACAGTTTTTTAAAATTATTAATTATATTTTTTATCAAATATAAATAAACAACAAATTTATGAACATACTGAATAAATTAATTTAAATCCGATATCTCACCATTATCGGTTTTGCAGCGATCTGTAATGAAAATAGTACCCAAATTATTTAAAATCATATCATTTTTTACCGCTCAGCAATAAAAAACTTATGTATCTGGCGTTTCAGATATATAGATATATTTTTTTGGTGATAGAATTTTAAAGCACAATGGATTGCATTTTACATTACATTTTACTAAAAAAATAATGTTTTTGTGAGAAAATTAGGGTAAATTCAAAAATAAACAATTGAGAAATTTTGAAATTATTTTGACATTTGACGAAATAGTCTTAAAAATTATGGTCTGTTCACACAAAATTTATAGCCACAGCCTAATAAAAATAATAAAAAAAAAATCTGTAATAATCCACGTGACATAAATGGCTGAAATTCAATTTTTAGAAAAAGTATTTTGTCTTTCAAGTAATTCATGCATCTTTCTGAAATGATTCGGTTCTGAAAAACTCTCTTATTTTTATGAATAATTTAATCAAATAACAAAATTAAATTAGTTACTATAACAAAAATGTCCAAACTGAAAAAATAATTGCAAACAAACGTGTAGCCAAATCTAGTTTTGGATTTATTTTCTTTTTCAGACACATAAGTGCCATTAAGCTTTACTTTAAAATTTTTTTTTTATTCTACTTAAAAGCCAAATTTTTTATAAAAATGTCTTTAGTCGCAAATACTCTATAAGATCATCACTCGTGTAATGTATGGTTATTATCGGACTAAACATGTTTAAACAAAGACTAATTATTAAATACATTGTTCAAACTAATTAAACGTGTTAAAAACTTAATCTTAAATTTATTACATTGTATACATCTTATCCTTTTAGTATGTCTAATCAAGGAGCTAAATTATTATCGTAGTATTCGGTATATAAAGCAAAAAATAACTAAAAAAAATAAGCCGACTTTAAAAAAGAAATTAGTTTATAAGATGCTTTATATAGACAAGACAACAAAACCCAAACAAAAAATAGTAAAAAAAAATTTCGGTTCTGTATAAGACCGGACCTCTGGTGATACCTTTATTTATGACCTAATGATGGTTAGCGGTAAGTCTTTATTGTGAATACTATTAAATTCTACACAATAGACACTCTCATAGAACAAAACATTTTTTGGATTACTATACCTACCAAACTGTGTGTTGTGTTTGTACTAGACTTTTTGCAAAACATTTTCCATAACATTTGCATAAAATTTATACAAAGTACAAGTAAAGAACTTATCGCATAAACTTTTGATATTCTGATAAGAATAGGCTACATTTCTAGTATTAGATTAAACTAGAAAAAAATGACTAAACTGGGTAGTCCGGCTTCATAAACCGATAATGTCTTGAAAAAATTAAAACCGTGTTTAATGTGAACAAAAACATGTTAAAATGAACAAACGATTAACAAACATATTTACCAATACAAAACATAATGATTCATAAATACAAAGTTTTTTTGTTATTATAACAAAAACAAAATAACAATTTTTTTTTGTTATTAAAAAATACAGTCTATAACTTACCTTTATCAAAAAATGTGGCTAGAGAAAACAAATCTTTTACTATAGAAAATAACTAGGATTATACCACAGCACTAATGATTCCTAACCACAACAACTTTGTAGCGACCTGTTCACCGTTTTAAATATATTAATATTTATAGTCAGCGCTAATTCATTTAAATTCTTGACGGATTATAGTCAAGAAAGTAACATCGGTAATTTAAAAGTAACGATTTGCTCGTATTTTTTATTTTATCTATCTGCTGTTTACTGATTTTATCTATCTGCTGTTTACTGAAAAAAATGTCGGATATAGGCTAAATGAATTTTTTTGTTTCTTCCGAAAAGCGACCCATTAATATTATAGTCTTTGAAGTTGAGAATTGGATTTAAGTCAAGATTCCAAATTTATTTGCGGCAACAATACATTAATATTAATATTGTAACATGTGAATTTAAATAGTTTTAAATTTTTAAATACCGCACAGCTTTTATATTTAAGTAATTTTAGTAACAGTATTTAATAAGTAGCAGTAAACGGTTGAGTATTTGAAAGTAATATTATTTTTATAATAACAAAATAACATTTAAAAGTTAGAACCGTTTTTGATGCATTTAAATATACGTATTTATAATAATGAAGAAAAAAAATTATGACTTATGATGACTTATGTTTTAAAATTTTGAAATTAACGTAAAGTACAACATTTATCATTAAAAATTTTTATCATATAAAATTCATATCAGGTAGTAAATTATAGTTATGCATATCATAAAATAAGAAGCTTTATTTTACAACTACATATATGTCTATTATGCATTCAACTAAAGCCGAAACAGTCAAGCTATTACTTGTAATTTAATCATAAACTGTTAATTATTTATATTAAAATTATCATAAATTTTATAACAATAATTAAAAATAAAGCGTAAATATACTAAAAAGTAATAACTGTATTGAAAAACAATGATAAACTTGAAAATATATAACAGAAAACATATAAATTATTTCAAATTTTAAAAACAGAACAATGACAATTATATATAAATTATAAATTTTAGAAAAATGTGAGAAAACAACGTTAATATATGTTTTTAAAATTATTTTTCAATTAAGGAATGTATTAAAGGTCGCAAACGTATGTCATGTGTGACCAAAAATTTAAAGTAAACTAAGAAAACGTTGCTCAAAATCTTTAGTAATTTTTGCAGTAAGAGAAACTTTTCTAAAATTACTTTTCAACAAAAATTACATTCATACCTTTAAAACACTTTTTTAGGGGTTTTAAAGGTTTTTTAGGGTTTATTCTAGAAGTCTAAACCTAGAATAATTTTGAGCAGACACTCAACAAACGAACCAACCATAGGTTAATGTCATGGTTTTTTTAACTTGAAGTTATCTATGGCGCCAGCACTTTTTAAAATATGTACTTTTTATATCTATGTTTTTAAGCATACTAGGTTTCTAATGTTTTTCTTTAATTTGGCGTCAAAGCTTGCCATGAATGGTTAACTTTGAACTTACCTTTACCATCGAATTGAAGTGACAGTTGCTAATTTGATATATGAACCTAACCTCACTTTTATTTTAATAAATAAAAGCCTCTATAGTGTTATAACCTAAACTTTAATAATTTTTTATCTGAAATTTTTATTTGTTATATATTTTATTAGTTTAAAACATTTTACGACTCTTTGACCAATAGAATAACTGACCTGACGTAACTCATTGAAGCATTGCTAAAAAATTAAGTTTTTTAAACAGGGCCACATAAAAAAGTCGCATGGAGTAAAGTCGTATGATCTTAAAAGGTAAGTTATGGCTGTATTTCGGCGGATAATTCGACGGTCATAAAATTCTTGTATCATGTTTAGAGTGGCCTTATCTTGCTGAAAGTACCCGTTCACAATTTTATTGTCATGAAGCTGTGCAAAGAATGGCTGTAAAATATTCTCTCGGTATCTTGCAGCAGTCAATGTTTTATTAAAAATACATTGATCCAATAATTCACCGTTCACTATCAGCTAAATTACAAAAATTAGGTTCCACCCCAAAAAAATTCTGTTCTTGTGAGAAAATTACTTTAAATTCAAAAATAAAAAATCTGAAAAATTTAGTAATTATTTTGACATTTGAAGCAGTTGTTTTAAAAATTATGGTTTGTTCACACAAATTCATAGGCATGGCCAACTATGATGCCAAATTTATAAAAAACATTTGTTATATACAAAAAACAAACGCGTATTTCTTTGTTTGCCAGCTAGTTAAAACGATTTTATTTGAGCTTAAGTTTTAATTTTTATATTTCTTGAGCATGTGTCAGTGTTGTACGCAAATAAAACACAATATTCAAATAAAATCAAGTAATAAGGGCTTAAAATCAAAATAAATTGAAGTGTAAATGCAAAAACTTTTTAAAAATTTATTAAACATGTTGTTGTAGACAAGCTCTTAATGCGGAATTTAGACAAAATAACGGAAGTGACAATGAAACTTTTTATCATTTGTTTTTTATTTGTTGGTCTACATTTTTTTGACTCCTTACATTGCTACTCAGAGTACAATTTCTTTTAGATCGGGACAGCTTATTATTCACATTAGATGCGCAGTGGTACAGCGAGAAATCAAAGCGTCTGTGTTGTTTAGCAACGGATTGGCTTTACCCATTTGCGTAAGATTATTGTTATTAAGAATTAGCGCATCTAAAAATGACTCAGGTGTATTTTTCTCAGATTATTAGAGCTTCATTCGCTGCGTGAGCTCTTCTGTTATTATATGTTTAGTTCCATCGTCTTTTCCTCCTGACATTCATTTGGTTTTCAAAATGTTTTACCTTTTTACAGTTGAAAAAAATAAAGTGAAGACAAATTGATTTAAACTCATGTTTTAGGCTCATTGGTACTTATCGGTAAAACTTAACAATTAAGATATCCTAATAAGCAATAAAAAGCCAGTCACACAGCGAAAGAAATAAATTTTAATTGAATAATTTTGTTCTGAATAGGATGGGCATATATTTGTCAAATATTTAGTGACATTTACCGAATCGTTTTATACAAAAGTTGAAATACCAAGCTTCTACGTTTTGATATCAAAAGTTACTAATATTATCATACGCAAAATGGCTGGTCGAACAACCAAGTTATGATATTCATTAACATTATGAACGACTTTTGTCTGAAACGCACATCTAAGATGTGAACTATTTTCTATCTTTGGGATTGCTAACAAAAAAAACACAGAAAATAGTAAAGTCATTGCAAATTTATTTTAAACAAAGATTTGTAGATTTAGACATATTTTGTCATATCTACAACTGTTTTTTGTCATTGAAAGATAGAAGTTGGGCTTTTGAGTTTTTGATAAGTGTCACCACACCTAATAAGAATTTGTTTACATCTAGGTAAACAATTTAAAAACATACCAATTTTTTTTGACATTAAAAAAATAATTTGTTTAGAAATGTGTATTTTAACGAAATGAAGTATTTTATGTTATTTTTATTATTTTAGAAAATACATAATAATCGTGAAAATGTATAAAATAAATATCTACTTTATAAATTTTTAATATATTAATCTTTTTTTTTACATTGTATAATTTGGCTTGGAACTTTTAGCACTATAAACTATTCACACAGTTTTAGCACTTGCCAAAAAGTTTGTGGTCATCATCATGAGATTTTTCATCTCGTGATGATGACCACATGGTGGATGAAAAAGCTTTCGAGATCTAATAAACAAACTTTTTGGTAAGTGGTAAAACTGTGTGAACAGTTCTTATTATTTGTATAATTGTATTTACATGAAAATTACAGTACACATCTAATGATGTAAGCATTGGAAGTTTTCATATTGCGCAAAATGAAACAAGTACAAAAACATAAGGTTTAATTAACTATTAATCGGTGGTTAACAAATAATTAAAAATTGGGTTAAGATTGACGAATTGTCAATAACTTAATAGCAAAAAGCTATCAATAGACCAATATATCAATAGATTTCGGGTGTAATGCCGAGAAATATCAGTTGACCTTTAGAGTTATCAAGACAGCCGTTATCACAACTTTTAATAGTTTTGAGTCTTTTACAACGTATCGCTTAGATTGTCTGCTTTTCAAAATTTTCGAAGAGATGATTATCTATTAAATGTATAGAAATTATTTCTTGAATAAGCATCAGACAGTTTGTAGTAGTTTTTTTATCAAAAAAGTGAATTGTTAGATGTTCGGTCGATGGTTTGGTGGCCAAAGATAGTACTTTATAACTAAATCGTATAAGCAAAGTTAGTTCGATTCCTGTTCAAGCAAAGTTTTGTTTCTAAAAAAGATAGTTTTCGTATAGACGTGGATGTTTGTAAATGTTGAGAGCACAATAATAGGTCATTAAAGTATCTGTGTAATATTCCTGAAGTAATCTAGATGTCAATCTTTTACACAATTTATAACAAACACTACGTTTTTCTAAAGCAGTAATTTGGTGAGTATATTAACTACTAGATGGTTTGTTCTTGGCGGCCCGCTCGTCTATGCGCAGAAGCTCAAATTTGTAGTTTTTTGCTATTACCAACTAAACTAAAAACGTCAGCTAAATTTTTTACTTTGCGCTTGTCTGTCTCAATATAATATAACTTGTTTGCTACCTCCGATACCTAATATATATTACAAAAGTAATTTAATTTAGTTTACATAAATTATATTTAAATTGGCACGGTTTCGCAGTAAGCCGAATGTTTATAGTCTCTACTTATTTCAGCAGCTGTCACATGTTTGCGCAGGCTAGTGGCGGGGCAGCCGCCAAAAAAAATACCTCTACATGAAGGTTTACGTTTAATAATTGTAATAATTTTTTAAGTTAAACTTGCTCTAGACTAAAAAAATGCGTAAAAATTTTATGTAAGCCGCGTAGCTGCGTGCATTGCGTGTTCGGGAACTGTGTTGGTCAACCATCAGTCAATTTTGGTAAATTTAGTTTTTTTATAATTCTTCTTAAATTATAAATAAAAATACAAACTTAATTTGTAAAATAGATCTGTTGAGAAATTGTTATAAATAAGCTCAAATAAAGAAAATTAATTTGGTTTTAAGTACTTATGTTGCGATTAATGTCTTTTAATGTTTATTTTTATTAAAAAAAAAAACAAAAATTAATTTTTTAACAATTTTTTGTACAAAAGTCTAACCACTAGGTCTATATTTAAATAAAAATTTACCTAATTAATGCTATCGTCGATGTTAATGTAAATGCATAATAAATAAATAAATCTTAGTGATTTATTGCTATCTACACTTTCCAGTCAAGGTTTAATTGAAGAATTATTTATTGATAACAAAAACTTTAAAACAAATGTATTATCTTTTAATAACTTCAAAATGAACTATAGTCTAAATCTTGAATTAAAAAAAATCGTATCCATGCTATATGTTAATGCGGTAGCATGTTACGCCGGTGTTTAAATAGTATTTTGAAGATCTAGTTTTATAAGAGTTAGTTTGACGCACACGTTTTAGGGTGGAAAACAAGCCGCAGGTAAGTTTGCCAATATTCCTTATAAAACGTGGTCTTAACCTATTTGTCTTTTTTATTTAATTTTTCTATAAAAAAAATAAAATTTTTAAGCTCTAACGAATGTTGTTGCTAACGGTTGGTAACAGGGACAAGTCGTTTGATTTAAAATTCTATGCAAAAGTTTGTGTTTGACATAACTTGTTTTAACTTTAACAACAAATTTTTATTACAAAAAAACAGAATTTATGTGCTCTACTCGAAACTCGAAAACTAGCCAAAACAACGACTAAACATTTATTACCTGATAACCTAACAATTCTGAATGTAGCAAGATTTTTGTACCAAAACCATTTTGGCAGAACTGCTTGAAAGCTACTTTGTCTTTAATTTGAACCGCTAACTACTTTTTAAACATTTTTGAGTTTAAAATAAATACGATTTTTTTTCCAAAAATATAACTGTAATGCATGACAATTATGACATTGGCGTAATTAGTTTTTTGACAGCTGTGTATATCAACACCAACTTCTAAAAATTAAAAACATCTATAAGAGCACGAGTGCTTTAATAGATATCCTTAAAAGACTCATTTAAAAAACCGTATTTATTTTTGTATGATTTAGATAAAAATCAAATCAGTCACAACGTAAGTCGACAGGTTGTTTCACTGGTTGACTTCTTCATAGGCAGATTACTTTGGGATAGGTACTGCAACCTTTTTTTTAATAAGGTTTTATATGTACAGACATTTATACATTCACACGCACCCATGAGCCAGACAAGAGCGACTCTCCCTGTAGAAAGATACTCTTGTCTAGGTGGGAATCGAACCTAAACCTTGTAGACCAGTCTCTAACGTACTATCGCCTGGCCAACTGGTCTACCAAAGCCTCTGACTTCTTCATAAGAAATTTGCAGTTTTTATTGATCTTTATTTATTACAAAAAAAAATTATAAACGTTGAGTATTTTGTTCATTTGTTTTATTTTCAAAGTTATTTTATTTTATATCAACATAATTTTTTTGGCTTAACATACTTTTTACTATTCTTGTCTGCACAAATGTTAATAAATACGGATTGTTCAATAAATAATGTAACATTGTATAAGTACTTTATTGAACTTACTTTGTCATAACATGAACCCTCTAACTTTTTGCCAATAAAACGATGTTTCTTTTTAAAAACTCTTACAGTTTTCGAGTCATTAATCTATTTTTTTAACCGCAGCAAGGTGCTGTTAATACAGGCTTTTATTGGCGAAATTGGCTTCAAAAAAGCGTATGAGAGCCGTTGATAAGCAGCCTGTTGGTAAGCTTGGTAAGCAACCTGTTGCTTACAACCGCCTATAAGCTTACAATCTGAACAAATTTTAAGCCAAATTTAAATTTTAATAGTCAATTGTCGAGCATAAAATTTGTATTTTTGAGCAGCATTGATAACGCAGTAAATATTGTTTGTTTTGTATCAACCATTCAATATAATAGAAAATATAAATTAATCCACAAATTTTAGGGGGGTTTTGTTTTTACAAAGAGTATTTACTCGGCCGAGTATCAAAAAGGCAAAAGAAATAATCTAATTTATCAAAAATATTAAAGTTAGATCACAAATCTAAAATGCTACTCACAAATTCTTTGCTTTGGTAGCTTGTTAGGTAGCACAAATAAGTTAATTTACTATGAATTTATTACTTTGTTCATGTATTTTATTTCAAAAACTAATAGTTTTTTTATTAGTGGAAATTAGTCAAAGTACTATTTTATACTCTATAAAAAATCAAGGCAACTACTAGGAGTTTATATACCAAGGGCGCAAAGTAGACAATTTCTGCCCGTGGATAATAGTTTAAAGTCCCACCGAAGGGAGGTTTGTAAATCAAATCACTCGTGCGCTAGAGATATATATATATAATCTTATTCTAATCCGGAAAAGACGTGATGCGATTTATTATTAACAAGTGTTTTTTAAAATTTGGCGTCATAGTTGGCCATGCCTCTGAGTTTGTGTGAACGGACCATAATTTTTTAAGCAATTGCTTCAAATCTCAAAATAATCACTAAATTTTTCAGTTTTTTTTCTATTTTTGGATTTAAAAGGATTTTCTCCCAAGAACAGAAAATTTTTGTGAAGGAAACTTATTTTTGTAACGGCCACCGAGTTGATGGTGAATCATTGAGCCAATTTATTTTAATGAAACATAGGCTGCTGCAGGATCCCGAGAGAATATTTTTCAATTATTCTTTACACAGCTTTATGACGATGAAAAATGTAGACGGGTACTTTCAGCAAGACGGTGCCTCTTACTACATACCACTTACAAGACCATCAATATAATACAAGAATTTTATGATCGTCGAGTACTCTTTGTGCTTTAAGTACTCCGGAACCTTTTCAAGTACAAAATCAATTAAAATCATAGACAATCTGCTTCTATGTACAATTGTAATTTGAACCTTAATTCTTTCGGTAACAGATCTTCTAGCAGGGAAGATTAGAATTAAAATTTTGAGCGTACAAAAAATACGCGTTTATTATGGGCTCATAAACAAAAGTAAAACTTATCAGATGATCTTAAAAAAATCTTTAATTATGAATTTCAAGAGGCGTTTTTCTCTATTATTGACTATTGGTGATTTGCTGTCAATTATATCATCTGCGTTGATCAGTTCGTTCATTTGTTGCAAAATTTCCACCTGGTTCTTACGTAACAGTCTCTGGATTGTATAAACATGGTTTTGTTTTGGGTTTGTTGTGTTGTTTTTCAGTGTTTACGTGTTATCACCTATTTGATTACATCAATATTATTAGGTCAATGATTTTATCTCCATAGATAAGTTAAATAAGTTCTACACTCAATCTTTTGGCTGATGCTTATTCCATCATTTTAAAGGTTTTTTACCTCAAATAAATAGTGGGATTTCTCTTTCTTCCACAGTTTCATCAAAACAGTTGATACTGTCAAATTCTTAAAGACAGCAAATTGACAGCATTTTAAAATGACCATCGCACGTAGATGTGCTAAGAAAAAACTATCATCTGCTTGTTTTAATCTTAGATCAGTCTCTAACGATCTTGATGGCTACAGTAACATTTTTTGCTCTTTCTGAACCTAATCATCGGTTTTTTTGGCGGCGACTCAAAATTATTTATATATTTACATTAATGTATGATTCAAAAGAAAAGGTTTTTGCATGCTTTTCGGCTCTGCTTATTTTTGGAAGTGCAGTTTTTTGTTAAATTGGTTAGCTTGTTTTATTGTGTTGTTTAATATACTTTTATATTCTTGATTAGACAATGTCTTCTGTATCGTCGCTTTATTTAATTCCTATTTATATCTTTCTTTATTTACATTTTGCTAACCATTTAAAATTCATTTTATTCCACTAATGGCCAAATCGTCAAGGTAAAAGTGATAACACACAGGTGTCTATTAGGTTTAAGTTCAGAGTCCAAAAATTATTTATTCTAAATAATATACTTTTTGGCAACTCAAAATCTAGTAAAAACCATCGTGTTAACTGGAACGTTCTTTATTAAAATCAGGTAAGAAGAACAATTCAAATAATTTTTTAGAAATTATAATAAAAACAATTTTTTTTAGAAAAACGTGTATAACACTTTTTTGATAGTTTCTCACAAATCGATCTTTTGTTTGACCTAAAATTTTTTTTTACCAGAATGTTTGTATTTTGGCCATACTTCTGAATTTTTAAATTTATTTTTATAAATGACTAATTTCTGTGTTCTGGGTCTATTGTAAAATAATGCGATTTTAAAAGCTACATTTCTAGAGACAAAGCTGTTAGTTGGTAAAAGTCTACTTTAGTAGAGCTTTGTCAAACTGTCAGATTTCATTGCTATGCAAGTTAATGTTTATTCGTCACTTTTTCGCTGCTGATAAGATTATCTTGTCAGTGTCATGTTTATTTGTACGGTCAGATTGGGCAGTTTGACGTCAAGAGTTGATTTTTGGAAATTTTTTGTTAAAGACAATGAATTTGTGCCTATATAATGATTTTCGTATTTATATACGAAAATCATTATATAATGATTTTCGTATTTATATACGAAAATCATTATATAGGCACACGTTATTATTAACGTAAATGCAATAGCTATTTTTTTGGTTTTATCAAAAATATACAGCAAAAATGGTTTTTTAATCTAAATTTATGTTAAAAAATACGGAATGAAAATAGAAAATGTATAGTCGGTTTACTAGATAAAATCAATTATAGAAATATTTCGGAATACTAAAGGGTGGTTAAATTGTAAGGGCCGATGTTGAAGGTGAACCACACCTAACCTACAAGTTTTCTTCCGAATTTTATTTGACAGTTCTCTATTTCAGACTTACTCAATTTGAACCATGGAGAGATACACAATCCAACAACGTGTTAAAGTTATCCAGACTTATTATGAAAATGGGCGTTCAAATCAAAATGCATATCGTGCACTTCGTGATTTTTTTGGTCAATTTGCTCGTCCAAATGTGCGTACAATCGCAAAAATCGTGGAAAAATTCGAGCAAACCGGGTCTGTAGAAGATGTGAGAACACCAGTGCATGCTCGTACTGCAGAAAATATTGCTGCTGTTCGCGATAATGTGGCTGAAGAGCCGTCCACCTCAACTCGTCGTCGTGCCCAACAATTGCACCTCTCACGCTCGTCGTTGATGAACATTATGCATAAAGACTTGCATTTACACGCTTACAAGGTGCAATTGTGGCAAGAAATGGCAACAGTGGATGATCAATTTTCGAAGAAAATCATCTTCAGTGATGAGGCACATTTTCACCTCAGTGGATTCGTCAATAAACAGAATTGCCGCATTTGGGCGAATGAGAATCCAAGAGTGATTGTCGAAAAACCAATGCACCCACAAAGAGTGACTGTTTGGTGAGGTTTATGGGCTGGCGGCATCATCGGGCCGTATTTTTTCCAAAATGAGGTCGGTCAGGCAGTTACTGTGAATGGTGTTCGCTATCGTGAGATGATAACGAACTTTTTATGGCCCGAATTGGAAGATATGGAAGTGGACGATATGTGGTTTCAGCAGGACGGTGCCACTTGCCACACAGCTAACGAAACAATGGCTCTTTTGCGCAACAAATTTAATGGCCGTGTTATCTCACGTAATGGCGATGTCAATTGGCCGCCAAGATCATGTGATTTGACACCGTTAAGGTGTACATCGATAAGCCAGCAACAATTCAAGAGCTAAAGGATGAGATAATTCGGCACATTAACGGCATAGAACCTCCATTATGCCTCAGGGTCATCGAAAATTTGGACCATCGGATGGAGGTGTGCCGCCGTAGTCGCGGCGCCCATTTGGCCGATATTTTGTTCCATACATAATTGAGTAATACCAATATATCATAATAAAATAAAATTACAATAATTTCCTAAATAGTTTGTGTTTTATTCAAAATCAACATCGGCCCTTGAAATTTAACCACCCTTTACAATAAAAAATTGGAAGATGTAACAGAAAGTATAGAAGAAAAGTTATATGACTAAATAATAAAAAATGCGTTAAAACTTTTTTAATGATTAAAATAATAAATAAACCGTCTTTTAACAAAATCTTAAGTTATATAATTTTTATCGGGTTTGAAAGTAATGTGGTAGCAGAAGGGTTAAGAAAAAAAATAAGTGGGAAGTTAATTGGTGATATTTATTACTTTATTTCAATAATTATAAGACTTTGAACATATGCAAGGTAGAACAAAAGTATCAAACAATGAGTGCAACTTTTTAATTTGAAGAGTTATGGGGTAATGTTGTATTGTTTATCTGTTTCGTATCAATGTCATTGTCAAATTTCTATGGCATTCTTAAATAAATATGATTTTCTTTTATTATTAAATTTTTGTTTACTTTAATTTGGTTAACTGTTTGCTAATAATTCTTACAAGATTTGCACTACAGAATTGATAAAAAAATTAAAAATATATACAAAACTTTTTCAAAAAATTATAATTCTGGATTAAAATTATGACTGCTACAGAATTGAGAAGTTAAGTTTATGTACCTGCCTACATAAAAACTATTTATTATTTTGAAAAAATATTTTTGTTTTTCAGTATTATTTTTATGGTAAACAGTTGAATTAAGATGATTTTTTCTAACAAATAGGATTTAATATTGATACTATTAATTATGATAGCACACAATAAAAAAAAGTCTATAATTATTCAAATTATGTAAGTGCATAAATTTTTTTCTAATTTTTATTCCGACCTTACTCATAATTGAATTTTACTATTTATTTTTTTGATAAACTATGAAAAGAAGTGCAAATTAAATTTTACGTAATTGTTATTATGTATTATGATAAAAAAAATATCAGTATTATTATTATTATTATTATTATGTAGAGACATAATTTTAATTATCACTTTTTATTATGTCGCAACATAAATAAAATTGAAAGATATTTATTTTTATTTTTAACATGAGAGTGTTGGCAAAAATTAAATTTCGAACTTTGATTGAATTGGAATTAAAATTATGTGTATATAATAAAAATTATGTACATAATTTTAATTCAGAGTTTCTATTATGTGCATAATTTTAATTATGAATTAAAATTATGTACAGAATTTCAATTCAGATAATTCAAATTTAAATTAAAATTTTTAATTATTATAATATTATGTAATCTAATTTTGGATCCACCCTACTCTTAATTGGTTTCATCATTTATTTTTTTAATAAATTATATAAAAAATTGTAAATTAAGTTTTTGTACTCGTTTATGTGTTGTTAACTCAATTATTATTAAGTGGCATAACTATTTTTTATTATATATTTTTTTTGATCAAATAATAATTAATATTTGTACCCCCAATTATATTTTTCCTAATATTATTATGTCACAAGATAATTAATTTTATTTTATTTAATTTTATCTTCTTATGTATAACTATTTAGTTTTATGCCGGAACATAATATTGCATTTTTATTATGTTGATACATAAAAAAAATTACTTATAAAATTTGGTTTTTAGCAATAATGGTGAAATATTTATCATTTTATAAGAATATCTCACGATTAAATAGCAAAACGACGTACCATATATATTTTAAATTAGGAAGGTACATCTATTATTTGATACTTTTGTTCCACTCTGTATAAATTCTATTTTTGTTTTCTTTTTTTAATATGATCCTGAATTTAGTTTTTTTATTTAAAAAAAATAATAATTTTATATGAAACCAGACAATTTTTTTTAATAGGGATTGATGATAATTCATTCTTTCTATATGAGAAGCTATTTAATTGTGGCGCTTGTTTTGATTTTTAGCTTATTTTTTTTAATATAAGTTATAATTAGCTTCTCCTTTTGTTTGTTGAACAGAAATTAATATTACTGGTGATATAGAAAATAATCTTCTTTATTTAATTGAAAACGGAGTAAACTACGTTCGTTATTAAATTTCATGAACTATTATAAAGAACTATATTTGTTTGGATGTTTAATTTGACAATAATTATGATCATATTCAGTCCATGAATGATCCTTGAGTAGTTTGACACCTAGATCATAATTAAAAATTGTTTTAATTTGTAAAAATTTTTATTAAAAATTATTATTCAATTATTTATGGTTTTGTATCACAAAACCATAAATTTTTAATTATCCTAAGACATTATTTACATTTTTAATTTCACTTGTTTTTATCCCTTTAGGTGCGTGACACTAGTGTGATAAGAAAAAACTAGCTATAGCACTTTTAATTAGAATTAAATTATATATTTAAATTTAATTATATAATTAAATGTAATTCTTGAAATTTCAGAGATAAGATGCAACAGCAAGATGCCGAAAAACATGGAGCTTTGCCGGAAATAGAAAAACTGAAAGTCTATAAAATACGATGGTTGATGCTGGGGCTTTTTGTTATCTATTCGGCCTCAAATGCAATGCAATGGATTCAATATTCCATTATAGCAAATGTGGTTGTGAAGTATTATGGGGTCTCAACGGCGTGGGTGGATTGGACCTCTATGGTTTATATGGTTCTCTACATTCCGTTCATATTTCCTGGAAGTTATCTTTTAGATAAGTTGGTAAGTAATATTTATCATCTCTTAATAATTATTCTTATTGATAACAGAAAATTCCTAGAAATGTATAAATAACAAAAAAAACATCTAATACATAATCATAATAATAATAATAATTGAAATGAGAATTATAGCAATAACAATCATATCAGCTAACTTGGTTTTATCTGTGTCAGCAGGATAAATGTCACTTATCCTTTTCGTTTTGAGTCGGATAAAAATTTCAATTTTCCACTCAATAAGGTGAGATATTATATTTTACTCGGCTTATTTTCTCTTGACAAAATATTTAGACAAATGAAATCCATTTTTACTAATTTTTCACGGTTTTCTTCAGCAATGAGCTTTTCAACTTCACCTTAATTTTAGAGAAGAGTTCCAAAAACGCTTTTGTAAACAAAAATAAACAATAATTATTACATAATCACAATGCCATTAAGACAATTTAAGGATTTAAACAAATAAACCTAATTTAAGCGCTGAAAAAAAACTACTTGCTTAGTTTTGAAAATCAGCTGTTGATTTGGTCACTTTTGAATCTGCTGTGTGTATTAAGTTTGGAAATTGAGTTTTAAAATAGTTATTTATGATACAAGTGTGAGAAGGCAAGCTTTTATGCACTCATCGCTCAAAGATCGGCAGTTTCCGGTAGTTCTCAAAGCATCGAAAAACGTTTTTCCCACACCGCGCTGTTTATTATTTTGCTGCCAATACTAGAGAAAAATGTTCAAAGCAATGCTCTTTTATCTCAATGAAATCATAGCAACCAATCAATAAGACCATTTTATATTTAAAAAATCAGATAATGGTTGAGAGCAACGCTAAAAACCGAAAAATAAGTGAAAATATTTACTTTCTGAACTCGTTAGGTAAATAACTATAATCGCAAGGAATTTAGAAAAGCTTTTCACACACGTGTGTCATACAATATTTTATCTACGACCTAAATAAATCACTTATCTATAAGCAATTAGAAATAAAAATTATAAGAAAAATTATTTTGACAGTTTCTTAAAATTTACATCAATTGTCAAATAGTTATGACACTGGAAAGACTTTCTTTATTTTTATTGTGGACTAGTACTTTTCTTGAAAGACTATATGATATGATGGCTGGGCCTGAAGTTGATTTCCCAATTCAAAGATTTTATTAGTTTTATTTTACTTTTTGATGTAACTCTTTGCAACTCTGGAAGATTTTCATTCTTCATGCCCTTTAAATGCTGAAATATCCGCACTCGAGTCGGTCATAATAAAAAAGCTAATGAACGTCTGAAGCTATGTCCTGTATAGCTATTAGGATCTTTTACATTAAGAAATTATGTAATTAGAGAGGATATTTTGCCAAACTGATTAATGCCGACAGATTGTTTTGTACATTTATAATTATTAAAAAGACGAAAAATTATTCATGATCAGTTGAACGTAAAGAAGCATATTTTTGATAAATTAACAAAAAATTTGGAATTTTATCCTTGTTGTCAACAGCAATGAAAATTTAAGGCGTTTTATTTTTACATTCTCAGATAGTAATTATTGAAGCTTTTCCTGCATCTTGAATATTATCTGTTTGGATTTCTGACAGCTTTTGGCAACGGTTTGTGCCAGAAATTCTAAAAAGTGCCACAATTTTATAAAGTTTTATAATCATGATAAATATGATTTAATAACTATAATTTAATTTTTTTTTCATTTTTAATAAAAACTGCTTATCTGGAGCATTATAGATAATTTTTTCAATTGTTTCTAAACTGAATATTTTTGATTTTTTTTTGTTTCTAGTTTTCTGATATACGTTTTAAAATGGAAATCAATTTTGAAAATTTGCTTTTATTTATATTAAAATTAAGATAGCGTTTGAGGTTGTGTAGGTGGCGTGAAAATTTTTTAAAATATTTTTGTTATTTATGACGATAATTTTTCTAAAATAATTGAATTTAAAATAAATTGACTGTTTTTTAACAATAAGAGTAAATTTCTGAAACCTGTTGCACAAATTCACGTACTTTTACTTTCTTTTGTTTGTTTGGTATTATGATTTTTTTTCTTTTGTTTTGCTTACTTGCTGAAGCTTTCTGGCGTCAAAACTCTCTTAATTTTAATTATAATATGTAGAAAGTTCTCTAATAAGCTGTACAGACCGCGTACACATTTTCAACTAGACATATTCTAGAGATAAAAAAAAATTTTTTTATAATAATTTAGCATTTTTGGAAAACGTTTAAAAATATTAGTTTTATTTGATTTTCATTAATTATTTACACACAGCTTCGATCATTTACACACGATTTTTATAACGTAGCTATTCACACGTAATAAATTATTTAAAAATGTACCCAGTATAATGTGGTCGTAGATAATGATGTTTGACTGTTTAGTAAAAAGAGTAATAATGTAGAATGTGGAGATAGTAATAATATAGGATACGAGCAAACAAAAAAATATGAAAAATGTAATAAAAATATCAAGTAGGCTTTGGTCTATTACCAAAAACGAGATACCTGATTACATTGTAAAGATGTTGAGAAAAAAAACAAAAACAAAGGCTGAAGCAAAAAAAGCAGTGAAAAATTAAGGCAAAAGGAAATAAAAAAATACGTGGAAAATATTGCAAGAGAAAAAATGATAAAACACAGAAAAAAAATTTAATAAAACATAAAAAAATTATAAAAAATAACATTTCGTTTACAAGGTAATCAAAGAAAGAAACACAGAAGTCACTAAGTGTTTAAAAAAATATTTAAAAGACAAGCAAATAGATAAGAATGAATGAAAAACAAAATTATTAAAGTCAAGCTATATTAAAGCGTATAAAACTACAAAAATAAGTAGCAAAATACTTAAAAAAAAAGTAAATAAAAAAATGAAAAGAGAGAAAGATGATCGCAAGATGCAATTGTAAAAATAAAAAAATATATTAAATTGTTATTGAAAAAAAAATTAAAAGAATGTGAAAAAGTGTGAAAAGAGAAAAGAAACTGTACTATAAAAATAATAAAAAAGAATGAAACAAGATTGAATGGAGTGAAAATACTAAGAAAATAATGAAAAAGCTTATAACAAAAAAACACTAATTAGAAAATGAAAAAATAGAAAAAAAATAAGCAACATTAGAGTGGATACAAATTATGCAGAAGATCAGAAAAAAATAATAAAAAGAAAAAAACTAGCTATTTATTAATTTTTTTTTCTACCTTAAAAGGCCAATCAAACCTCTAATCGACTGCTTGTCACAAAAAAATTAAAAACTAATTAAACTACTTGAAAATTTAGTTTTCATCCGATGTATTAGCTAATTTTTGCAACTTTTTATCAATTTTTAATTGCTATTATGACACTGGCGGTAAAATTTTTTCACCGAGAACATATTTAAGTTTTAGTATATAATTCAGAAAAATCAGCTTTTGAGGTGACGAGAAAACGTTCTAAATAATTTAAAAAATTAACGCAATAATTTGTATACAAGGAATTTTTTAACAAAGAATAACTTTGAAACTAGTTAACTAAGGCTTGCAAACTATTTTTTAATTGATGCAACGCATTTTTTACAATCCGAATAGCTCATAACTCAAAAATTAAAAAAAAATGAGGTATAGAATTTTTTATTATTTTGCATTTATTCTTATTTTTTTGCTAATAATTTTTTTTGTTTTTGCATATATTATTATGATGCATATAATAACTTTCTTACTTCAATGACTATTATCTATTACCGTCTTTTTATAGAGCTTAAATGGCAATGTCTGCTTTATTTTCGTTTATTTTTTAATTTTTTGTTATGTTTTCTTATTTTCGCTTTGTTATTGTCAAACTTGTATTGCTTATAATATCCTAAATTTACACCACTATATGTGAGGATTAACATAAAGTAGCCATTGAAATGCATAAAAGATATGAAGTTATATGTAATTTTTTTCTTAAATATATAATGTCAATAATAAATGTTTTAAAATTGTTGCTCAGACGTTTTTTATTGAATATGATATTTATTTTCGTTTTCAACCAATTGCATTATTTTTTTGGTTATAGTAATAACGCGATATTATTCTATTTATTTTTTAAAAAAAATTAATTTTAATTTTTGAAATAATTATAACAAATTACTCTTGTGCTTCTAATTTGATGTTAATTTTTGACAAACTCGCAGCTTTTGTATCACAAATTGATAATTTTTTCAATAATTATTACCACGAAGTGAAAAATTAGCGCAAACAATTTTCCATAAAAGTTTTTTATTTGATGGCACAGAAATTTGCAAATATTCAATGTAAATTTTTAATAATAAATATTCAATATTGATATTTATTTCCAGGGTTTGAGAGTGGCCATTCTCATAGGAATGATAGGCACATGTGCTGGTTCCTGGATTAAAGTTGGCTCGGTCGCCCCTGACCGATTTTGGGTGGGTTTCTTAGGCCAAAGTGTAGTGGCCCTTGCCCAAGTTTTTGTTTTATCAGTTCCGGCCCGATTGGCCGCCGTTTGGTTTGGGCCTTCGCAGGTTTCATCTGCTTGCAGCATTGGAGTTTTTGGTAATCAGGTAAGCAAACAAAATTGTCAACAATTTGAAGTCAAGGTCTTATTATTATTATGATAAATATATACAGCACGCTAGTATTATTAGGACATCCGTGAGGGTGTGAAATACACAGACATCATTACGTTATCATTATTAATAATAATAAAGGTTATCTTGCGTGGGCAACTTAATACATTTAGCATTACTGGACTAAATATCACAATTGTTTAGTAAATTTTGTGTTCATCTTTATTTAAAATTGACAAAATAATTATCGTAATTGGTGTTATTTGAAAAATAAAAATTTTGTGCAAAAATCACCTTGTACGAGACCTTGTCATTACTAACCTTAAAAAATCGCCATGAAATTACTGATTTTAATTATTATCAATGTTAGATTATTTTAAATAATATTAATATTTTATAGTTTTTTATTCGGAATTGAGTTTTTGAAAAAAAATTTTTTTTGTGATAAATGGAAAGATCATATATAAGTTTTATAATAAAACCATTTTTTTTAATTTTTTTTTTGCAATAATTCAAAAGTTATTTGAAAATAAAAATAATTTTTGAATCCAGTACCGAAGACACGCCGACAGCTCCCGAACAAACCCGAGCGCGTGTGACGTCATAATGTTGGTTTTCACTCGTTAAAATTGATATAGAAATAATAAAGTACAGTGTTTTGATCTATTTAAATTTATACTAAAAATGTCGAACCTCAAAAGTTATCGCTCTTGTTTTGTACCATTATGTACGAATACTACAAAAATAACTTCTGACAAAATGTTTTTAAATGTTCCCCAAGATGACAAACGTCGAAATAAATAGTTTCAAACAGTGCACCGTGATAATCCCAAAAAAAAAACGAATTTTTTTTGTTGTGAAGATCATTTCGATGTAAGTATTTTTTAACACCGTAAATGGTTTTTCTGTTGTTACTATAACATTTAAATAATTCTTATGATTTCTGTTTTTTTTTTCCAGCTGAAAGATGAGATGGAAAATTATATTTATTATACTCTCACGCGATGCTCTACAATTTATGAAATAAATAATTATATTTAATCTAATGGAGAATAAATACTTGAATATTTCCATTTATTATATTATTTTTTAACAGAATTACCTTGATGTCTTGGCTCTTCGAACTTCAGCAGAATTAAACCGAACATCATTTTTTTAAAAATTGGTTATCATAAATATGTCAACATCAGGAATATTATCAGACTTTGCTTTAATAAATCCTTTATCACACATAGCTAATCGGAACCAACTAACAACTCGTTTTATAGCAATAAATTTTCATAATTATTGTCTAGTCACGTGTAATAGCCGTCAACGCTGTACTGTTATTGAATAGCTACAACATCATGACGTAACAACTGTGGTGACCAATCATAGCGCGTTTATAGTCACGTGATTTATATTTAAATTTTATCAATTTTTAATTGTTTATAACTAATTTAAGAATTTTTTTAAAAAGTTTTTTGCATTAAATATCAGTATTAATAATAATAAAGTTTTAAAATACATAAAAAAAATCGATAATTTTTTTTTTCAAAAACTTAATTGTGTAAAAACTTTTATTTAACCTAGAAGGCCGGTCATTTGCTTCATAATTATCCACGACTTTATAAGGGAGAGATTAGAGATGTTTAAAAAACAAACTAATGCATAAACTATAATTATGTCCATGATAAAACTAAGTACAGAATTTTAATTCAAAATTAAATTTTTCTAAACAAAAACTATTAATTAAAAATTTTTATTATGTACTTTTATAATTTTTGTTTTTAAATTCTTTTTATGTACAATAATTTTATTTTGAATTAAAATTGTGTACATAAGTTTATTATGTACCAAAATTATGTTGATAATTTTAGTTCAAAATTTCAGTTATGTACTTAATTTTAATTCTTATTAATATAGTATTAAAATTATGTTTTCTTATTTTTATTGTATAATTTTAATTTAAGATTTGGGCTATATACATAATATTAATTCTAAATTTCTATTATGGGGAATTTTTTATTTAGTAAGCACATAATTTTAGTTCTCATTGATTCAGAATAAAAACTATGTATTTCATTTTAATTCTATATTTTTTTTATGTTTTTACATGATTTTTGTTTTTGAATTTTTATTATGTAAATAATTTTAATTCTGAATTAAAACTATGTACATAAATTTATTATATACCAAAATTATGTGCATAATTTTAGTTCTAAATTTTCGTTATGTACATAATTTTTATTCTAATTAATCCAGAATTACAAATTTGTGCTCTCTTTTTAATTATTTAATTTTAATTAAGGATTAGGGCTATAAACATAACATTAAATTTGATTGATTTAGAATGAAAACTACGTACTTATTTTCAATTCTAAATTTCTATTATGTAGTTACATAATTTTTTCTTATGTACAAAATAATATTTCGGAATTAAAATTATGTACAAAAATTATGGACATAATTTAAATTCTAGTCTGTAAAGCGTGCCTTACAATGCACTCAACGATTTTAAGTGAAGTAATCTTAAAAGAAAATTAATTGTCAATATGACATTTCTAATTTACGAAAAAAAATCTAAATGGCATATAAAATTCAATTCAAAATTATCATGACAACCAATAAATAAGAAAAGCCATATTACGTTTTGTCAAATTTAAAAAACTCTGTATTTTCTAAACTGTTTTCTCAAGTTTGTTTAATAAATATTGCAAAAATGTGTGATAAATCTACTTATAAAGCTGCCGCAAAACTAGTGGTCGTTTTATTACCAGAAAAATCCCGGAAAATTTACTAAAAATGCTTCGAGGAGTTTTACAATTGGTGCCTGCTAATAAAACAAATAAAGGAAATTCATAGTGAGAATGTGTTGTAAATAAATCATAATTGTACATAATTTTTATTCAAAATTAAAATTATAAACATAACTTTTTTTAGTATAACGTTTTATACAATTTTTTTTTACAACTTTTTTTGGTCTTAGTCAATAAAAACGTAAACACGCTCGCAGCCTACTTTGATAATTAAAAAATCACTTTAAAAAAAAAAATTAGTTTTAAAGCAGTTTTTCAAGAGCTGGACGGTTAGGAAATTACTTTGAAAAATCTTAATGTTTACCTTTCTCAACAAGCAATGGAACATTGCATATACGTGAGCGGTATTCGAATGCGTGTAGTTGCACTGACCCACTCGATCAAGATTGGTAGCCGACCATTGGACAAGTTAGTCAGTAAACAAATTCTGATGAGTTATGTGGTCGATATAAGAAAAACGAACCGAGCTATTGTAAAGCCGGAAAATACACGAGCCGTATACTTCTTGCATTAACAATACAACTGCTATGGCACTGCACAATATCCACTGTTTTATGTATAAAGTTTTATTATTTTTTTCTATTTATTTTTATATTTGGATCTTTTTTTTATAATTGTGTGCATATTGATTTGTGTTTTTCAGCTAGGTGTCGCTATTGGTTTTCTCTTCCCACCTATGCTTGTCAATGTAAATGGGACAATCGAAGAGTTAACAAATGACCTATACATTATGTTTATTGGAGTTGCTATATTTACATCAATCCTTCTTGTAGTTATTGTATTTGGTAAGTAATCTTATTGAAAAACAATTGGTTAGTGATTTTTTACCACTACCAATAGCTTAACATAAGCTTTCTGCAAATGGCACTACTGCTTCTGGTAATAAAAATAAAATTGAAAAAAAAAATGTTTTTTTTTATACTTAAAAAACTTTTTCTTTAGTTTATTACGTAATATGTTCTAGTTTAAGATCAAAAAAGAAAAAATAGAAGAGATTACACTTTTTGAAACTTGCTACAAAAAATATATAGTTATTTGATAACCCTCAAAGTAATTTACTACATTCAACTTTTAATCTTGAGTATCATAATTTTTTTTTTCAAATACATATAAAGCTGGAAAAGTTTAAAAAACTGTAAAAAACCTTTCTTTTCTCAAAGTTTTGCTAAAAGATGCGGTTTCTGTAATAAAATGTTGATATTACGAACACTTGAAAAACGTCACGTTACTACTAAAAAATCAGATTATAAACTTATAGATGTCAGAATGTTATTGTTAGTGTCAGATGCGTAATTTGCTTTTATTGCAGGATATAATAGTATATTGTGTATCTAGTGCGTGAAGTAGACTTTTTTACCCGAGTGTGGAAGTTTGTAAAACAAGCCGCAGGCGAGTTTTACAATCCACACGAGCGATTATGTAAATTGTCAAAATTGACAATTATGTAAATTGTCAAAATGTACATTGACTTTTTCTTTCTAATTGGTGCTACTTGTACAGATAGAGCGATTTCACCGTGACCGGTGTGTGAAATTGTATTGGCTCTTATGGCAGCAGTGCGTAAAATAAAACCCATAAGAAAAACATGGCACTTCACGTACCGATTCTTGAAATAGGGCTTTACACATTTTTATCGGTGTGTGACGTTCGTAATTCACATACGGGAGTAGAAAAAATTATTTCCACTTTCGGCGCAAACTTTATACAGACGGGATTTTTATTATAAAAATAAGCTTTTTCCAGCAGAATACAGACAAATTTAAGAAAACTATTAAGTTTTTGCTCTGAGTAATTGAAAAATAATTTTAAAACTATGTGTCTACGCATGTGCTTATGATTTCTTATTAAATTTAGATAACTATGATTTTTAATATATAAGCCCATTAAAAAGTATGTCAAAGAAAATTTAGTTTAAATCAAATTTTTATATACATAACAAAATAAGTTTATCTATTTAGGAACTGCAACCCTACAGTTCAATATCTAGCATCTATAGCACTGTTTTGTCTTAAAAAAGCTGGGAAATACAGAGAAACTTGTCACGCATGAATTGTCCTAAACTTTGATTAAAAGAACATCAGCAGAAATTAGGCCAATTTTTTATTTTTTTGTTATAAATATAAATAAAATTTAAATAAAAGCGTTACTCGCAACTAAAAAATTAAATAGAGCGGCCAAAGTTTTTGTAAAAAAAAAATTTTTATAACTAATAAAAAAATTGTGAGTCGTGTGGCAGATGTGACACAAAAAAACAAATTACGACAAGAACTAAATATGGCTAAATAAATAAAATCTACGGCCATAAATGTTTTATATCAAAAACAATATTTATTTAAACCGTCTGAATATTATGAGTTATACCTCAGAGAAGAGCCATCACTAATCTGTATTTTTTGCAAATTCCAGTGTTTAAAAATGAGCCTCCAACTCCACCATCATATGCACAATCTCAGCCCCAAGATGAGCAAAATGTTGATTTTATGGCTTCTCTAAAAAGGCTATTTTGCAATAAGTCCTATATGCTTTTATTGACGTCTTATGGAATCAACGTCGGCATTTTTTATGCCATTTCGACGCTTTTGAATCAAATCATTTTGCTATACTATCCTGTAAGATAACTACTTTTTAATTATTATATTTTTGATTTGGGTTCTTTTTTAGACCGGAGATGAGGATGCTGGAAGAATTGGTTTGGTCATTGTGGTAGCTGGAATGATGGGTTCTGTTGCATGTGGAATCGTTCTTGATAGGTTCCATAAATTTAAGTAAGAATGGTTTAATTAAACAGATTGAAAGTTTGTTGTAGAAAAAGTTTTAAATTCCATTCTTAAAATATGTATCAGGAGATTTTAGTTCATATATTCATACTTATTTTGATTTAAGATTTACATGGGATATTGCGCCGCCATCTTTTTGATTTATTGTGATATCTACATTTACAAACATACAAACACTCATAGCCAGACAAAAGCCATCTTTCTTTGTAGAAAAAGACTTCCACTTAAGTGAGATTTAATCGCACGATCCTCGTTAGGCCAGATTCTGAACGCACTAACGTCAGCCACCTGACTAAAGAGGGCTTTACTTATTTACTTATTTTGATATTGCAAACAATTTTATTTTTACGAGCAAATTGTTGTTGATTTGAAGAAAGTGTCTTACCTGTCTGCAAAACTAGATAACTTTTTCTAAACTTACTGCAAAAAACAAAATATGACGCTCATTTTTGAATATATTAAAATCTGACCAGACCTGACCTGCTGCTCAAATCTATATATATAAAAAAAGTCGTGTTTGTTACAACACTTATAACTCGAGAACGGCTGGACCGATTGCCATGGTTTTTGATTTGTTGGACTTGTTTCCGTCCCGAATAGCAGAATACATCTTAAAAACAATGAAAACTTGATATGTGTAATGAATACTTAATCATTTCAACAGATGCTGATTTGTTTATTACATGTCAAACATTTGTTGTTCAATCCTGTCAAATAGTGTAACAACTATTTTTTTTTGGAGCTTATGGCCTGGTTGCTGAGACCTTTAAGCCACAACTTTATTTTTTTCTGAAGACATCATGTGTGCGTTCAGAAATTTATTTTTTGTAAAATGTCTACAAAGTTCAGGTACTGTTATATTTGTTTTTAATTCCCGAAAATAAGACTTAAGATTTATTCTACAGTAAAAACATAAAATTATCGGAAAGGAAGGAACGGAATTTAGGGAATAAAAAATCAGTTGGTAAAGGTTATAAGATTAAGGAAAAAAAATCTGCAGGTTAACAAAAGTGTAAATGTCTTTTTATAGGTTGTCTATGATTTTTCTTGATAAGCTATTCATACGTAGTGGTTATATACTCTTTGAGCTATTGTCTATGTCTCAAAAGTTCAGGCACTGTTATTATATTTGGTGGTTTTATGCGAGTGCACATTAATAACAATGCCGCGTCCTAGAAGATCTAATCTTTCCCAGCGAAGCCGTAATGCAATTAGGCAACGGAATATCGCGAGTCAATTATCTGCGAGAAATTGCACGCGTCGATACTTAAAGGAAAATTTAAAGATGAGGAAGTTCTTATTCTAAGGATTCCGATGATCCCAACGGATATGCCCTTTGAGTTTAAACGAATTCAATTCCCGATTCGTCTTGCCTTCGCCATGACGATCAACAAATCACAGGGCCAATCCTTGACTATTTGTGGCCTCAATCTAGTAAATGCATGTTTTTCTCATGGTCAATTGTACGTGGCATGCTCACGTGTCGGCAAACCATCCGCTTTATTTGTTCTGCGCCTGACCAAAAAACAAAGAATGTCGTTTACCACAAAGTGCTTGAATGAAAATCCTATTAATGAATTAATCCGAGTTTTATTTTTTTCCCAATCTGCACAACATAGTTTTCAATCATTTTTTTCTGACATGAGTTTGAAGTACTTAATTATTATTTTTTATTTTTTTTAATTTTTACTCTCATTCGGTATGTATGTTTTCATCATCATTCATCATAATAAAATACTTTTTTGTTTCTATCTATATAAATATATTATTTTGTATCATTGTTTTACGTTCATCAAAGCCTAAATTAGTTCAGCTAAAAAGTAACACGACATTCATTGACTGTTAGGCGGTACAAAGTTCGCCGGGTCAGCTAGTATTCTTAGAAATTATTTGCAAAGCTACCTCTAGTCTTCAAGGGTTATGATTTATTTGTGCCTATTGTTAACCTTATTGTGATGGCAATGGCTTAGTACCGGGTGATCCACAATTATTTAGATAAAGACTGGCTATGAAAAACAAAATCAGACTCTTAACTTGATTCTACGCGTTTGACATTTGTTACTTGACTTCTGTCAAGTTTGTTGGTTAGCCGTTTTTAAACAAAAGTGGTTTTTACGCAATAACAAAAAACGTTTCTTTTAGGAGCAGATTTTTGGAATAAAATTTGTCATAATAAGGAATGAGAACACAACGCTCACGTTTGCTTACTTGATTTTTGACAACGGTAGACTTTTTGGAAGCAGATGTCAAACTAACAACGGAATCAAGCTAAGAGTCGGATTTTGTTTACCATTTCCTTTGTTTGCCTTCCCTTTTCTAAATAAGTGTAAATCATAAGGCAGCTAAGCGGCATAGTTTTAAGGCTCTTTAAATATTTTGTTCTTTACTATATTTTTGTATCTTTTGACACAACAAAAAAACTACTAAAGTTCCAGTAAAGAAAATGTTTGTGTTTCGCGTGTTTTGATACTATTTATTTGGTACTTAACAAAAATTATCGTGAATTCATACTGTTTTTTTGCCGGAACTATTACTGAATCACTTTTTTTTGTTTTTTTTTTTATGAAAATATGCTTTATTTTCTTTTCTAGAGAAACAACTCTTGTGGTTTACGCTTTGTCACTAGTTGGAATGGTGGTGTTTACCTTCACTTTATCCGAAGGCATAGCAATTGTCTACCTCACATCAGCATTATTGGGGTAACTTGGTCAAAGTGAAACGATTTTGAGCTAATTTCTGTTTATTTGTTCAGATTTTTCATGACTGGCCTTCTTCCAGTAGGTTTTGAGTTTGCAGCAGAAATCACCTATCCCGAACCTGAAGGTACTTCCGCAGGACTCCTAAATGCTGCCTCACAAGTTTTTGGAATAGCTTTTACCAATATTTATTCAGTCATTTTTAACAATTTAAATGACATTTGGGCTAATTCGATAATGTCGATGATGTTACTTTTGGGCACAATCATGACGGCTCTAATAAAATCAGACCTGAAACGACAAGCGGCTCATTCCACGAAATAAAAATATTTATTTTTATTTGAAATGGAAACTGAATGTGATAATGTTTATTAGTTGAATTTATAGAGTATATACTTTCGACAGTTTATAGAACTAGATACTTTTGATAAAGTTTTTGCTTCAAAAAGTCAAATATAGTGAGACAATAATTTATTTTTGAAAACACTTTTCAAAACTTTATGAAATAGGAGACAATAATAGATTGTAGAGATTGCACTACTCTTGGGGCATAGTATATAATGGTTCAGTTTTGGTTCACGAAACTATAAAAAAATCAAAAGTTGTACATCACAGAAAAACTAAAAAAAACTAGTCTATGTATAAAAAAATTGAGTATTGATATATAAATATCAGCAAATTTTAGCATACCTAGCTAAATTGAATCACACAAATTGCTATTTGTTTGTACTTGGTATTTTTATCACTTATATTCCTATTTTAACCAAAGATTTATTTACCTCAACCACTAAGTTTATCAGTATTCTTGTATACTTTTTCACTGGCAACTGTTTTATTGATTAAACCAGTTTATTTTATCAGATATCAATCAATAAGCAGCTATATAGTTTGTTTTATATTTAAATCTATTTGATAAGATTAAAAACTTTGCTGTCTAATACATTTTACATCTGTTTAAAACCAAAAAAAAAAAGGTTAAATATTAAGAGACGGTTATGAAATCTAGTACTAGGGTTCTAATACTTTATTTTTATTTTTCTATATATTATGTTTCGGCTATTGGCGAAACGAATCGTGTATCTTCTGAATTGCATTTAAAACACTGCTATTCTATTGGTTAAAGCAGTGTCTCGTTTACACAACAGAACAGCGGTCTCAGCACTGTCAGCAAGACTTATTTATCTTAACCTCACTTTCGACTGTCAAACAGGATTTTGTATGTAGGGTTTTTTACGATGCGCGCACATTTGCCTCTGCCGAAATAATATAGTATATGTCAAAAGGATACTATATCATCAAAGACCACAAACAACCACATTGGAATAAATACCACCCAAAAACTTATTTTCTTGTGTACTATATAAATAAATAATTTAAATTTTTATATTTTTTGTTGTTTCTACTAGTGTTAAAGTTTTTGCAGTTATGATTCTCTTAAAAAAGTAGAATTTTTAATAAGTTTTTACTATTTTGTTTTTCCTGTATCTTGTTGCTGTTGACATATTTTATTTCTTCTCTTATATGTGTCTTGCTTTAATGGTAGCATTATATAATTTTAAGCTGCACACAAACGATCTACTCTTTTGGCAAAAAACGACTGCTTTTTAGAGAACATTTGTTGCTTTGTGATTGCTTTTTTATAGAATTTTTGGCATGTTCAGTAGTTTTACACTCTGGTTTGGAAAAGGATAAAATTAAAATAATTTTTCCGGCAATCGTTTTGGAAACAACATTTTCCTGCTTATTTACGCGCAGGAAAATTGAGTTTTCCGGACTAGTACTGTCAAAACTTTACAAGACGCAAAATAAAAAAGATACTCTAGTAACTATAGTTGCCAACAAAATTGACAAACTTGATTTTTGTGGAATTTGTCAAAAAAAATTCTAAAATTTGTAAATTTCGTCTTTTTTTACGATTTCCGGAAAAATGTAATACAAAACACGTCAGTAAAATCTCTTACTTGACTCGGAGCTTTAAAATATTAATTTATATCTTTATTCACCTCAATTTATTTATCAATTTAGCTCCTCTTCAGTAATGTGACATTTTCCTGACTTTTATGTAAATAACTATTTAATGAAAATCCTATGACGTTTATATGAATTAATCAGACACTGAGATTGCAAAGCTTTTCCATGATAACGACGTAATTACTCCGGTCTTTTTGTCTCTTTGCTCAACATGGCTGAAATTAATAAATAATATTTTATGCAACAATTAAAATATATACTTGAATGATAGTTTGGGAACATTTCTCCACTCATAATTAATAAAAAGAATAATTTTCTGTTTTTGTTGATGATTAATTTGTGGTTGCTACTATATAACAGCATAAACTAAATTAATTTTGATATGATCTTTAGAGCTTTAAATTCTATGTTTTACTTTTTCTTAAACTCTCGGAAGCGTCTTGTGATTCTCTACCCGAATCTCCACTGTCAAACTTTTTTACCAACTTTTTGGTTTGTTTGATAAAATAAACTTGGCGAAAACTTATAATAAAATATAGGTAAAAACCTATATTTTATTATAAGTTTTCTTTGTTAACGGTTAATAAAAATTTTTTTCTTCAGTGGAAAGATTTCTTCAGTATTTTGGGACAATTTTTCCACCATCTCACCCAATTTGTATGTCAAAAAAAGCTCGGCCTTTGTAAAGATCTGTTTGTTGATCTGTAATTTTTGTTTGTTTTTTCTGAATTTATTAAAAATTTTCAGAAAAAATTTCTTGTTTTTTCTTTTTAATTTTACTAAAAATTTGAACAACATGTTCAATTTTAACAACATTTTTAGTGTCTTCATCATTTTGTTCAGCAGATTTTTTTCAGTATTTTAGGGCAATTTTCCACAATTTGTATGTCATAAAAAACTTGGCGTTTGTTGAAATTTGGTTGTTGTTATATATTTTTTTAAATTTATCAGAAGTTTTCAACAACAATTTGCTTGGAAACTGGGAGCTTAGTTCCTTAATTAGAAATACATACTTCTTTCTATTATCGCCGTTTAATTTACTTCTGTTGACAGCCCAGTTTTTAAACATTTTTTTTAGTTGTCGTCGTTCAATTTTCTTATGTTTAGAGCACAGTTTTTAAAAATAGTTCAACATAAGGTTATATACAGGATGTTTTATTAATAATAGTTTATATAGTATCTGAAGAATGCTTCTCTCAAAACATGACGATTAAATCTATGACTATTATTAGATAAAGTGTGCCTTTCTACCGAGATACAGTCAAAATAAATGTCAAAAAAAGCATTAATAAGTATAATTTAAAAACTACTGGTCAGATCTTGATTAAATATATATGGGACTAAAACGAAAGCACCAAATAAAAGAAGAATTATCAAAATCAATTTACCAAAAAAAAAAGTAATAAGGTAACACACATAAAAAAGTACACTCAAATTAAGAGCCTCAAGTCGGTTAAAAAATAATTTGAACTATTTGTAAAACAAAATAAAAAGTCAAAATTATTAAAATAAATTTTCAAAATAGGCTTCATTGAGTTCAATACATTTTTGTATTATTTTTATAAAATTAACTTTAAACAAATTTACTTTATTTAATAAATAAACTTTTTGTATTTGTTGCCATAATTCTTGTCGGGTATTAATCTCTTAAGTGTATATACACTATACACTTAGTTCCCAGAAATAAAACTCTAGCGGACTAAAATCGGGATCCCGAGTAGGCCAAAGAAATTCACTTTTTTGCTTTATTTATCTATGAGAAAAACTCATTATTTAAATAATGTAACACCACTAAAGCAAAATGTGGTGAGGCGCCATCTTGCATGAACCACATATCTCTTCTTTGCTTTAATGGCAACTGTTCCAACTCATCCAAAAGAGTAATTTAGAGAAATTGTAAATATGAATTATCATTTAAATTTGCAGGTGATTTAAAGAGACATATCGAACTATCTCTAAAAAGTCTACAGCTAAAATTTATCTTAAATTCGTGCTAAGTGTGCCTTTCTAAAACGCTTTCTGTATCTCGGTAAGAAGGAACATTTCATTGTAAGTGTTTCAGGTTTAATTGTTATGTTTTCGATCAAGTATTGGCGTGGCTTGTCAGTGATATTATTAATTTTTTTTTACTAAAACACCTTATTATAAATATAAATTAAAAACAACAATAAAAAAATTAAAAAGAAAAAAATAAAAATTTGTGCAAAAACACTTTTCCAGCTATAACTACACATTTTTCAAATATAATTCAGAAAGTGTAACTTCTAATTCAGATTCAACTTTGGCCTTTGCAAAATTGTTCAAATTTAGACTTAAGCGACTGTTTTTGAAATTCTATTAACATAGGTAATTGTGACAAAAAATCTAGTTTTTGTCTTACAATAACAAAATAATTGGTTCAAAAGTCGAATTCTTATTGGATCATTGTTTGTGTTGTCAATAGCCATGAAAATAATTTCGTTTAAAAACTTACTGATACATATGTGTACCAGAAGTCTTGAAAGGGCTAAAAGAAAGGTTTTAACAAAACATAGTATTAACGAAAGTATTATTATTTATTAGATCTCAAAACACAAATTTATGAAATAATCAAAAAAATGATATAATCTAACAATAATGGTCTCCGAAATTTGTGTGGCAGTCAATTTTGAATAGTTGAAAAGCAAAATATGTTTAAACTTTAAATTTGTTGAATTTGCCATTTTTGTAAAAATGTGACAAATTTAATCTTTTATGAGGAAAAACGTGAGATAAAACAAAACTGAACCATCACATTTGGTTTTTATCTTCATTATTGTGCATTTAGTGAGCAATGTTATTCAATCAATGTTTAATAACACGACTCAATTGATGGAAATAGAGAATAGTACGTGCTTTCGTCGTCGATTATTAACAGACAACGAGTACAATTGTATTAAATTTTTATAATTGTAATTGATTAGATTAGATAATATTTTTGGAAGGATATTGTGACATTGTTGTAGAATTAGAGCACTTGTTAAAAGTATTACACTCGTATTACTGGTTGCAAATGTCAAAAATATATTCTAAAAAATAATTTCGCGGAATATCAGCTCTGATCCAAATATAAATTTTAAATGTACGCTTTGAATGTGATATAATTTGTTAAACAAATCTTTCACTTTTTAATTAGATTTTTTGCTAATAGCGGTAAATTAGGGAAAGTTATTATTAATTTTGTTTATTAATATTTATATATAAAAAAAAGAATGTGAAACTAGACAATAATGTAAATGTGTTGTGAATAAAAATATTTACGATTGTAGAATTTTTATTATTTCAGGGAGGATTTGGGGAGGAAATTTTGTGACCTAAATAAATGAAGATTTAGTCAAAAAATTGCAAATCTATAAACATAATTGTCCGATAGTCTTTAAACTATTAATAAATAATTCCCCCTCTTCGGCCGCGAAACGCAGCGACGACTCACGATTCGTCTTCCACAATTCAAATTCTACAACAAACTTCATTTTAAGTCCTGCAAGGTTCAAAAGTAAATTTAGTGAATAGTGGTCGTGTGTTTGAAAAAAAATCGAAAAATATTATTAGTGCAGAATGGCGTCTTTAATGACCGTGCGCTTAGATAAGGGCTCGTCGCCGAACTTGGGGTTCCGGCTGCAAGGGGGTAAAGATTTTGGCACGCCACTGGTTGTTCAAAAGGTAGGTACGTAAATTTTGCAAATTTTGCGCGTCTTATATAAATCGTTTTATTTTTAGTTTTGAGTATTTTTAGAATTTTTTGTAATTCGAGCTCGACGCAAAGTTCGCTATTTTTTTTTTCAAAAATAAATAGTTTTTAAAATTTTAATATATTTTTCAAAGGCACTCTAGTGACCCAAATGCAAGGCGTGAAGAGCATGGTGATGTTATTATCTGCATCTAATGTATCGAATCGAGGAATTTCTCTCAATTTTTCTTTGTCTGGGGCTTTCACCAAAAATTCCAAAAGCATTACTCAAATTTTTCAAAGTGTAATAACCAAAATATCAAGTTACATAAAATTGGAAATAATTACTATTCACATACTTATTAATCACCTTATTTCTCACATAGTTATTTATTATTCTCTTCATCTACCGGATCTCGGTAATAATACAACTTGGTAATAATTTTACTATGACAATGCCTTTTTTGTTTTTAAATCCAAAATACACATATTATTAAGTCATTCAACAATTTTTCCACATTGAAATTTAGAAATTTAGTCAATTTTCTTTGAAAAACAACAATTTACCATGTATGACCTCACTTGCTTCAATATTTTTAATTGTTGTTTACGCTTATTAGACAAGTAAAATATTGTTTATTTTAAATTATTTATAAAATATACAAAATACACTCAAACAGTGTCTGTCGTCAGTGTAAAAACTAATAATTTATTTAGAAAAGCAAATACAAAATGCAGAATTCAATAAAAACTCAATTACACAAATTAAAAATTTAGAAAAAACGACTTTAATATGAATAATTATTATTTTAATTATTTATTAATTGATTCAAATTGCTTGAATAATTAAAGAAATAGACTAAAATTGAATTAAATTGATCTTGATCAAATTCAAAAGAAACCAAAAAAAAGCACCAGCTTCCAAATAAAAGAAGAATCATGAATTAAATGAAATTTTTTTCAGCCAGAAAAAAGTTATGAGGTAACACATATAAGAAAAATTCAGTCGCATTGGGCTGAATTTTTCTTATTTCCTATGAGGTTCTCAATTGAGAACCTTCTTTTTTTAAAGTCGTTTAAAAACTTATAACTTTTATAATCGGACTTCAATATAACTATGTACATAATTTTAAAAAAAAATTTTGTATTTTTATTTTTAGAGTTTTGTAGATTGTTTTTAAATGTAGTAATTCTTATGAAGTAACCTATTTAGAGTGAGTTTATAGTAGCCGAATAAAATATTTAATTTAAATTGAAGTTTTTTCGTTTTTAGTTGAATTTGCTAGAACATCCATTCAAACATCTTAATTTTGTATTTAATTTCAATTAACTTGATTTGAAAAATAATTTATTTTTTTTAAACTCATCTTTTATTAAAAAAATGTGATACTTAATGTAAAAATACACTCATTATTTGGTAATGTTATTAACTGGAATAAGTTTATTAAAAATTAAATAATTTTTTTAAATGTTTTATCATAAAAACATATTTTTATGGCAAATAAAATTCCAAGCAATCATTTGTTTTTTAGAGTTATGACGTCTTTTTTTTTAAAAGACGTCATTAAAACGTATCAAAACAACCGTATACAAATTTTGTTGTCTTACATAGGGAACGTTTTGAGAAAAAAAAAACAAAGTTGGAAAAACCAAATTTTATAACCAACAAAATCTATTTGAAAAATCAAGTGTGTAAAACAAATGGCTGCTTGGAATTTTATTTGGCATAAAAATATGTGTTTTTATAAACAAAAAGTAACATGCTCTAAGATTTCTTTGAAAAAAATTTGTTTAATTTTTTTTGGAATTATAATATGCTTTTGGAGCGCTTTGTATGTTTTTTCAATTTAAATAGAACTATAACAGAATACATATAAAAAAGGTTTTAAGAAAAACTAAAAACCATCTTCTACTAAAAATTAAAAAACTAAATATTTTGATTACCCATATAAAAATTATATAACACATATTTTTGAAGACGGTGCCAATTAGAGAAAAAAATTTGAATTGATTTGTAAATAAATTTACAATATTTTACATGCATTATACTGTGCGTTTATAAATTATATAGATCAATTCTTGTTATAAAAATTTGAACATATGTCCATTTTTTTATTAGTTCATACGCAGATACAGGCGTGTCGTGTATTATTAGAGGAGCTTTGACGTTTAACGGCGCGATCATACTATCAGCGACAATAAAAATGTATTCAGCTAAATTATGCAGCAGGAGTTGATCTAAATATTTAGCTCACGCAGCGTGGTAGAACAAAATGGAAGCAGGAAAAAAGCATGTGGAATAAACAGTTTGCCTTTTACATATTGTAAAAATTATTTTTGAATTATACAATATTTAATCTTCAATTTTATCAAAAATTATATTTGTATATTGCAGTTTTTCTTATGGCATTTTAAACATTAACGGGTTTTTTAATTAAAATTTAGAAGAGAACATCGAAAAATTCCAAATTATATCATTACAAAAAAAAACATTGAAAGAAAATGTGAAAGTTAACCTTGATAGCGACTGATTAATTAACAATTAGAACTAAATTTCTTTTTTGAATTGTACATACTGTTAATATTTCGATTCAACTGAAATTGAAAAATTAAAGAATTTTGAACTTTCAAACATTAGAAGCCTAGTTACTTTCAAAGATGATCACTAAATTTTTTTTAAACCAGCTTTTTCAACAAATAACAACAGTTACTTTAATTGATTTATAAACAAAAAAGTTATGCGCAAACATTTACAAAACAGTATATATTGAAAAACTGGTTTTATAAGGGTTGATTTGGGGCACAAATCCCAGAGTAGACACGTGCGCTAACATTTCTTATAAAACGTGTTCTTTAAGCTATTTTTTCAAATTTGCGACTTTTTTCTTTAATTTTATATAATGAAAATAATTTTTTTAGCTCTAAAAAATTCTCTTGCTAACAGTTGGTAGCAGCAACAAGTTATTCAACAGCAAGTCATTTCTATGAAACACGTGCGCCTATATTTATAATAAAACGTACTCTTTAAGCTAAAATATTATGTCTTAAAGCACTATAAAATTTCGTTTCTAACGGTTGGTAACAGCAGCAAGTCATTTGGTTTAAAACTCCACTAACCACTTTTTAAAACAATTTCAGTTTAAAATAAATAAAATTTTTTTTTCAAAGATAATCGGTATGTGAAAAAATTATAACATTGACGTAATTATTTTTTTGACAGCTATGTATATCAACACCAACTTCATAAAATTAAAAAAAAACTATTAGGGAACGAGTGTTTTAGTAGATATCTATAAAAATATTCAAATTAAAAACAGTAATAAGCTTATTAAGGACTCAAATTAAAAAAAATATGTAAATTATAAATGTAGGTATTGGTTTAATTTTTGAATTGATATGAGAATCTTCTCCTTTTTTTGAAGTAGGTTAAAAACTAATAAAAATTGTTATAAAAAATTACATATTTTCTTTTTTGAAGTCAATATATTTTTTTTAATGCTTTATACTTATTTCGATGTTTAGTACTGGCTTGTACTATCTTGTAATTATTCATTACTTAGCTCTACCTTTTTATTTATTTACTATCATCCAATTTACTATTGGCCATTTTGACCATTTTGTAAAGGTTCTGAAAAAAATACTCAATCAAATTAATTTACAGACTATCTTAATTTTTTTTTTTATTAATCTGTAATTATTTTAAACAATGCTTTAATTTTAATCAGTTAAAACACAAAACGCAATGATGAATGTTTATTGTTATTACCATTTGATAACAAAGATGATTGAAAATTAAGTTTTCTCCGCACTTGCACTTAGATTAGAATTATGACTTTATTTGTGTTTGGGTTTGTTATCAAACAACATTACGATTATATTTTAAATTAACTAAAAATGTTCACTTGTTTTTATAGTCTGTGTTTGAAATAATACATTTTCATACTTGAAGTAGTGATTGCAATCTAATATATAAATAAAGAACTAATAAAGCACTAATTCATACGAAATACTTTAAACACTGATAAAATTATGATATTGTGAACTTAATAAAGAGATTTCAGAAAAGATATTTGGAACAGGAAAGCTACCTTGCTGAGAAGCCAGAATAGTGTTTTTTTAATTTTCTTACACTGTCATAAAAATATATCGCGCTCACTTTAGCTCTACGTAAGACATCTAACACAAGAGAGATGAAAAAATTTTCCATCTAATTTTTATTTGGTTAGCTAATAAATTTAAAACAACTCTATTTTGAGTAAAGTGGAACACTATAAAAATATTTTTTAATTATTTAAAGTTGTCAATTGGTTTCCTTTTCTTGCTTGAAGTTTAATTTCTTTGTCGCAACATATCTTAGTGACGAGATTCCATGATGATTAGAAATGATCATCATCGGCAAGTTTTTTTAACAAAAATGCGCTACTTTAGCACTATTTATCACATGTTCTATTTCAATAATCCCATCTCTGTGCTTCATACACATTATTCATTTATTCATATTTTTTTATCACTATTTGCCATTTTCTTAGTATTTACATTAAAATTAAATTTGCAAGCGTTTTTAAGTTGAGAATAGCAACAATTACTCATCATGACCTCACTCAATTATATTTTTCAATGGTTGTTTCTATGTGTAATTTTATTTTCATAAAAACTGCAATAATCGTGTCTAATATTGCTATTTTAATCGATGATTTTTGGTTTATATTCATTTTATTGTCGCGATAACTAATTAAATTAATAATATTATTTGTTGATTTTTTTTGTATATAAACAACATTGGCTGAAGTTATCGGATCTTATCAGACATTCAATGCCAAAACAATGATCAAAGGAACGTTTATCTCTCCATAAAATTAGAAATTGTAATATGAGCTAGTAAAGGCTGCTTTGGATTAATTTGAGAAATACCAATGTTATTAATTTTTTTTTGTGATTGTAACACTATTTTTTGTCAATATAACATTAGTTAATTGCAATTAAATTCAAAATTAGGATGTTTGATTGGTTCTCGCAAATGCAACCAATCATGTAACGATTTAATTTAATTTTAATTAGATATTTAATTCGGCTACCTAATTTTGTTGACAAAAATATACTTTTTTTGCAAAAATCAAGCAGCAGTAACTGGGAAAACTAACCTCTTTTCAAACAACTTTAAACTTTAAATTTGATATTTTTGCTAAAGCAACCATCAATTAAAAAACACTCACTTTCGAAGTAGCAATGCGAGACATATTTTTAATCAGTATTAGGAATTTTTTTTAATTAGGTTCAAATAAATTAGAAACAGAAAAACACAATTACAAATATGCATTAAATAATTGTTCACCTGTCTAAATTTGCGTTATAATAAGTATTGTTTGCTGATTAAGTAAATAAGTATTGACTTTTCTGAAAATAAAACGCTTAACGAACTAGTTTTATAAGGGTTGACTTGGCGCACAAGTTCCAGGGTACAAAACAAGCCGCAGACGATTTATCTCTTAAAAAGCCGGTTTTTTAGACTGTTTCCGAAAATGCGCCTGTTTTTTTTTAATTTTATAAGAAAAAATTAATTTTTAAGCTCTGAGAAATTTACTGAAGCGTTTTCTTAAGAGTATGTTTTGACTTTTGCGTTTTTTTTAAATTTTATATTGAAAAAAAATAATTTTTAAGCTCTGAGAAATATTGTAAAGCGTGTTCTTTAGGCTATGTTTTTGATTTTGCGTCTTTTTTTTATGGTTATACTAATAAAATAATAATTTTTAATCTTTGAGAAATTTGTAAAGCTTTTTAGGGTATGTTTTTGATTATGCATCTTTTTTTTTAATTTTATATTTAAAAAATAACATATTATGCTCTGACAAATTTTGTAAAGCGTGTTCTTTAGGCTACGTTTTTGATTTTGCGTCTCTTTTTTGTAATTTTAAATTTAAAAAAAATATTTTTTAATCTCTAACGGTTGGTTACACCATCAAGCTATTTGGTTTCAAATTCAATTAATAGTTTTTGTTTGACCTAATTTGTTTAACTTAAAAAAAATTTATACAATTTTTATTATATGTTTTGAAGCAAAAATAATAACATTGAGATTTAACGTAATTATTTTTTTGACGGTTATGTATACCAATCTTTAAAAAATTTCTATAAGAACACTAGTGCTGATATAGTAACCATTAATAAGCTTTTAATTAACTTTTTTTGATTTCAGCAAAATGGAAAATGTCGTTTTTGCTTGATAAAGCAAACGTAGTTTATTTTTCGTTCCGGATAAAAAATCAGTTTGAATATTATACTATTTCAAATTACTTTCTTAACTACTAATAACAATATTACTTTTTTAATAGTAATATAGTTATAGTCGTCCAAGAACTGTTTTGTTTTTATAAGGGTGTCTATTGTGTAGAAGTTAATAGTATTTACAATAGGGACTTACCGCTACCTATCATCAGGTCATAAATAAAAGTGTCACCAGAGGTCCAGTATTATGCAGAACCGCATTTTGTTAGTCGAAGAAACAGTTGAAATGTGATTTATGACGGATTTGTTCACAGCTTGCTACCTTTAAGTCAATTGTTTTTACACTGTCATAAAAACCAAGTAGTTCTTGGACGACTATAACAGAGTTAATTAATTATTGAAAAAATTAATTTTTATTAATTATAAATTATTAACTAAAATATGTTTAATGCGTACCCTGTTACAAATAATTGTATATTTATCCTAATTTGGTTTATATGAAGGATTATTTATAGCTACGCAAATATTAGAATGCATGAAAAATAAACCGCAATAAAGTATGATGATTTATTAAATATTATCAACGTAACTTTTGGATACAACATTTTATAACACTCACAATAAAAATACTTTTTTACTATATTTTGCATTTATTATTTTTCTTTCTTTATTTAACATGTTTTGTTTTTTTCTGTCTTGTTTTTCTTCTTATGTATTTTTTTGCGATAGTATAGCTTTATGTATTTTTGCAGTTTATTTTTTTAATCAGTTTTTCTCATAAAAAATGTATTTTTATCTGATCGAATTCTTAAATTTACTCTCAGAAATCTTTTTCTTATTGCTTCTGCTTGACTCCGGCTTGTCATACCTAATATTGACTTTTTTTTTCTTCTTATTTTTTAAATATAAATATTTAATCTAGAGAATTTTTTATATTCTGTTTTATTTTTTGTTGTTTTTCACCTTCTTGTTTATTTAATGTAAGTATTTAATCTAGAGAATTTTTTATATTCAGTTTTTTTCACCTAGTTTTATTTAATATTTTTTATGTATTCTTTTGTTTTGTGTTTTCAAGTACTCCCTCATCAACAAAGTTTTTTTTTTTATCTTTCTTTAGATTACACTTTAATTACATATTATAATATTTTTACAATACTCTTTTTTTTTTTTCGATATTTTTTTAGCTTTTGGATACAACATTTTATAACACTCACAATAAAAATATTTTGCTTCTTGTAGTTTTTCTAAAACTAATTTTTTTTTGCATTGTCTACTCGAAGAAAACGTTTTTCGGTAAGAAAAAATAAACTATTTGTTGGCAATTTTTTATAAGAAAGGAAGCACTAGGTAGCGAAAGATATTCTAGTCCCGGTGCAATAGCAACTATAGTAGGAACGTTTGAGATATAGCCGGCAGTAAATTTTATTGTTCATAACGAGAGATACAGGGCAATAAAGGTAAGAAAAATTTAGAATCCAATGTGTCGCGTGCCTTAGGTTTTATAGCTGAGTAAGAAAGATCGTTTTTTTTTAAATTTATGACTGTGGTTTCGGGTCTGTCAAACTTCACTTTCTGCCTGGTCTTTTTACTATATTATCATCAGCTTTCTTCTTATGTATTCTATAATAACTGGACTTTATTTTAAGTACTAATGTGACAATTATTAGTATAGGTAATTATTAATAGGTGTTATATCGAAATCCAGCATATTATAAAATGCATTTATTTTATTTGTATTATGAGAAATACAAGAAATACAACAAACAGGTGTAGTTTCACAAACCAAATAAAAGCTAATAAAAATTTTACGAGCTTAATATCATATACACAACAGCTATCTTTTTGAAGTACATAGTTTATAATGGTTGACTTTATTGTTCGGTAGAGCTTATTTGTTTTCTGTTGGCGGGTCACGTGTTCATGCGCAGAAGCTGTAATTGGTAGTTCTTTGCTATTACTAACTAAACTAAAAACGTCAGCTAAATGTTAATTTTTTTACTTTGCTTGCTTGCTTTAATATGAATAGAACAACCTCAATACTTACAGCGTATTAGCACAGTAATTTAATTTAGATTACATAAATTACATTAATTTAATTTTGAGCGGTTCAAAAGATGGTCGAATGTTTTCAGCGCTCACTTATTCCATCAGCTGTCAATGTTCGCGCAGGTTAGTGACGTCAGAGCCGCCAAGAGAAAACAAATAAGCTCTACCTTGCCGAAAATTGAAGCTATGCAAACAGAGGGTCAATTGGTCGCACGGATGAATAAGCATCATAGATTGCTCGGACAGTTGTAATCTTGAATATGACCGCCATAAACTACCTGGAAAAGTTAATAGTTTTATACCCTGTATATTATTAAGCTTATAAGAATTCAGTAGATCTTATTAGGTTTGTCGTATTTTACATATATAATTTTAGACACAGTACCACAACAAGAGTTGAAATTAGGACAGCAATACTCAATACTCATAAAGTATTGTGTCGACAGTCTAAAAGAAATTCGTTATTTTATATAAAATTCTAAATAGTACTGGTATCGACTGCATTCTGTAATTTTCTTCTTCTTATAATATTATGTCATCGTATGACTATGGCACAAAACTATTTAAAAATTGTCAATAATTAATGTCTTGGAAAGAGAAACAAAAAGATAAAAGTTTAACAAAGAAATTGACTTTTGCAAAGTGATTTTCCTCGAAGTCTGCAACTGAACAATCAACCCATCCGTTGATAATTGAAGGAACGTCCGTTCATTCTTCTTCTTCTTCTTCGAGAGTCGTCGACTCGAACTAGCTTGGTTGGACAAAAAATGGCAAACTAATTGTTTTTGCGTTATTTATGGGTTAGATAGCATGTTGAGGATCGTAATATCTATACGGCTGAATCTTGCAGGTATCTCGGGTATTTAAACAGCTGCAGGTGGTTGAACAACCGGAATACTGGACTATTTATGTGGTTATTAACAATTCCAGCAACATCTGCCAAGGATATTCTCCAGACTGCGCTAGCTTTCTTGTGGTCAAAACAACACTAGAAAATAGCTTCAAATTGGTGAAAACTAGTACCAAAATCAAAAATTTTTTTAAAATTTTGGTTTGAAACTATTTTATGTATAACCTTCATAATTATACTCTCGACTTCTTTTTATTTTAGTCACTTCCAAAATGTAATTAGGAAAAGCTCTTGAATATAATGTTTGAAAGTTTTTTTCAACTTTTTTTTAATATATTTACTCCAATTTAGAAGTATTTAATGGATATTGTCTTGTCGAGAAACTACACTTCTAATTGGTACTTCCAATTGATACTTGTTCAATTGGTACTCCCTTTTTCTTTAACGAAGTTATTTCTGGTTTTCAATTTTCGTTCTATACCTTCTTTTATTATAATATAAATTAAAATTCTGCTTCCGATCTCAAACCACACCGTTTTTTTTACGTTCTTTGATTTATAACTTTGTGTGTCTATTACTAATTCTCTTTCTACTCTTTAATACGTTTTTTTTGTTTTACATTTTTTTTTCATTTGTATATAATATCTCTTAAGTATTTTTTTCTTATTTTTAGCATTGTTTTTGTTTATCATTTTATAGTCTTTTAAATCGGCAATTTTTTTGGTCTCTTTCTTGTTTTAATTTTTAATTTAATTGCATACCTATTTTTACTATATTTTGTATCTGTTATTTTTTCTTCTTTTGTATTTTTTTTTCGCTAGTGTAGCTTAATGAATTTTTGCAGTTAATTTTTTTAATCAATTTTTCTCATAAAATTCTTATCTGATCGGATTCTTAAATTTACCCTTAGAAATCCTTTTCTTACTGCTTCTGCTTGATACATATTGACTATCTTTTTTCTTCTTGTTTATTTAATGTAAATATTTAATCTAGAAAATTTTTTAAATTTGGTTTGTTTTGAACCTTGTTTTATTTAATCTTTTTTATGTATTCTTTTGTTTTGTGTTTTTCAAGTACTCCCTCATCAACAAAATTATTTTTATTTATATTTTTTTAGATTTCACTTTAATTACATATTATAATATTCTTACAATACTCTTTTAATATAAAGGTAATTAACTACATTGCATAGAAACTTTACATAAGAAGTATAAAAACTACATAGCTTGTTCAATTGGTACTCTCTTTCCCTTTCACGAAGTTTTTTCTGATTTTTGATTTTATTTCAATGTAGAATTGCATAATAGTCTAATTCTATTCTGCTTCCGATCTTTTACATCTCACATTGTAATCTATATTTTTTTACCATTTTTATCATTGCTGTTTTTTGTTTCTATATTATCTTATTTAAACTCTTTTAATTATGTAATTTTAATTTAAACTCTAAATGGTTTCTATTATTAGCTTTTTTTCTTCAACATTATCTGTTTTTTATTTGTTATTTTTGCTTTTATTGTTTATATAAATTTTCATTAATTGCTTTTTTTTTGCATATTGGATTTGACATCTATACCTTTTAGCATTCTTGCAGTTTATTTTTTTTATTAATAATTTTTATATGTATTTTTATCTTATCGAGTTCTTAAATTAACTAAAGATATCTTTTTCTTAATTCTGCTTGGCGACGTTTTGAAATAACACATTTTGTTTTGTTTTTTCTTGTTTCTTTCGTTTTAATCTTCAATTGAGATTTTTTTTTTATTTTCTATTTCAGTTTGACTTAGCCTTATTTAGTCTTTTTTTTGTATTTTTAGTTTTGTCTTGCTTTATCAAATTCTCTGTTATCAAGAAAAAAATGTTTTTTTCTTTAGTCTTTACTTTAATTACATATTTTAATATTCTTACTATATAATGTCTTTATGATCTTTTTTGTTATTAAACATTATTTTTGTTTCTTCTATTTTTGATTATTTTAATTTTTCTGTTTTTTTGCATATTTTATTTGCTATCTGTACCTTTCTGTATGATCTTACTTAATCTCTTTTATCAATATCTTATCTTATTGAATTTTCCAATATTATCAAATTTCCCAATATACACTTATTTTTTTTTTGTTTTGCTACGTTTTTGAAATAACACATCCGGTGCCAAAAAAGGAATAGAAAATATTAAATTTTTGAAATGGCTTATATGCTTTTTTTAATTTGGTAAGATTCTCAACCAAACAAGGAAAATAGGCAGTAATAGGCATTCGGTAAAATAGCGCAATTTACGCAAAATAAATAAAATAAAATGCAAGCTTATATGACCTGTGAGGAAAAAATTAATTTTTCAAATTTGAGTCTTTAATAGGCTTTATTAAAGCACTCGTGCTTTTATAGACGTTCTTAATTTTTAGAGGTTGGTGTTGATATACATAGCTGTCAAAAAATGAGTATCAATGTCATAATATTTTTACGTACAGATACCGAAATTGTTTTGAAAAGTTGTTGATGGCTCACATTAGAGACAAAGTGGCTTCAAGCAGGACTGCAAAAATTTGTCTGCTACGGAAACCTTGTTACATTCAGGATTGTAAGGATACTTCGTATTTATCTAGTAATGAATTTTTAGTCGTTGCTTCGGCTAGTTTCTGAGCATTTCTGGTGGAGCACACACATTCTGTTTTTCGTGTAATTTTAATTTTTTGCTAAAAATAATCAAATTATGTCAAACCAAAGCTTTTAAATTGAATTTTAAATCAAATGATTAAAAATTCAACAAAACAACCCAATTTCTTAAAACTCTAAAAGTTATTTTTTTTTTAAATTATTATAGCTAATCGTCATCGTTACGTCAATTTTTCAAAAATTTCTTAGTGTTTATCAATGTCCAACATTAATATAACTCCTTTGATTAGGATACCTTTATTATATAAATATTTTCAAGCAATAATTCTAATTGTTATAATAACAGACGTTTATATTTGCCATTTTTATGTAATACAATTTACTGCATCAACATTTTTCTGCACTAGTTTTTTTGTGATTTTGATGGAAGATTATAGTACTTGCTATAGTACTTAATATAGATTATAGTACTTGCAAATAACAGAAGTGGATTAACTGAGACAAAAACAGTTAGTTACTTTTACACCACTAAAACTATTAAAATTACTAGATCTAGTTGTGTATATTGGACATGGATGAACTATAGATATAATTAGATATAGATTCAATTAATGAAAAGCATTTTGTGATTTATTTCTGTCTTTTTACTATTAATTTTGTATAATTGACATTTACTATGAAGTTTTATTACAGTAAAAAGTTTATTGAGCACGTTTATTCATTATTTTACGATAGTGAAGGTACTGCGGCTATTTAATTATCTTACTTCGCTAATTATCTACATAATAAATTAATTGGATCTTTAAATTAATTTATGGCAAGTGCATCTCACCTAGAGATTTTTGGAAAGTTGTCAAAATCGACAAACGTGACGTGTATTTGCTATTAAAAATACTTATTAAATTTCTAAGGCGGTAATCCTTGTAGAGATCATATCTGTTCAGCGAAACTTACCTACTAATTGCCTTATCATCATTAATCTACCGAATATGTATATAAGGCCTAATTTTGAAATAGACCGAAAAAATTATACAAAAAAAGATTTAAAGGGTATTTATCCAATTTTTTAATTATTTTAAAACTGAAAGTTGGTAACTGCACTCACTGTATAATAATTGTAAATAAACACAATATAGCAATTTTTCAAAATGTTGTTTAACATCCATATCATTGTTGAAAAAATTAAAAAGTTCTTGAGATAATCTTTATTTGGTTATAGATTAAGACTAAAATGGTTTTTCAATATTTTTTATTTATGTGTTTAGTTATACACAATATCGTCGAAATCTATAAAATAAATGACTTAAATTCAAATTTCTTTTTCTGTTTTTGTTAACATATTTGTAATGCTTTTAATAACGAATTATTGAAATTAAAAATTTAGAAAATTTAAAATGTTTACAATCTACAACAACGAGGCAGTTGACGGGGTAAAATTCCCTATTACTAGTCATAACTCATAAATACAAACAGATAAATACAAACACAGATAAACACATTTGTTTATCTCTTTATCATAATTTCGCATTGTAGCTGCACAAGCAAAAAAAACATATTAATAACTAATTTATAAAGCGTTATTGAAATAATTTTTTTTCTAAACGTTTTGTTTTTATTATTATAAAGTTTAATAATTAAAAAAAGCTGTAATGTCAAGAATGTCTTAAAAAAATCTTAAAAATTTTTGGCGGCTGTAAATTATTTTTTCTTTTATTTTTGTTCAGTATTTCAGTAGGAATCGGCGCATGAGTACCAAACACTATTCCACCTTAATATTTTTATACGACCTTTTTTAAATTGTACCTACTGATGATATAAAAGCGTGTTTCCATGGCAACCCGGTGCCTTATTGTTTAAACCGAAATTGTTTAAACAATTGCAATAAATAATATAAAAAAAATCATTAATTTTTACGATAAATTTAATATTTTTTGTGATGGAATGCAATCACATATAAAAACCAATTTTATTGTACTTCGAAATGTTGTACCAAAATGAAACTTTGTATGTATATGTTTGAATGACAATTTTATAATTTGATATTTTAAATTTTATTTGACGATGAAGCAAGACAGTTGTCTTTTAAATTCGGTCAGTAAACTGTTTGATTTTAGGCACATATTATTCGATTAACAATTCCAATATATTGGGGCTTTCTCCATATTATTATGTATACGACAATTTACTTTATTTATTATCAAAACAATTTAATTTTGACCAAAAATATATACTATTTGTTACAGACAACTAAAATAAATTAAATTTGTCTTATTTCTGAAGAAATCGAGAGGAATCATTTTGAAAAAAAAGGGAAATTAAGCAACGACTGTAGGAGTAATACTGCTATATATCCAAATGTATGCAAAAAAGATTTTTACGTATTTTAATAATTTATAAAACAAAATAAAAACGTTTTTAAACAATGCAATCGAGTTCCAGATATTATTCTGGTTATCAATAGGAGTGTCATTCCGGCGTAAAGGAACAAACAAGAAGCTCATCAAAATCACATTAATGATAATCGAACTCATTGCCTGAAGGCAATGACTTTCGTCATTATATTTTTTGAGTACAATGCGTTTTACTAAGAAAAATCATTTGATTTGACAGCATAAGCCCCTGTCAATTATAAATTTATCCTTTCAAAGTCAAGTATCTACGATTCTATGACAAAACAGAGGACTCTTTGTATCCTCAATCCATTTTTTGCTTTCTATATCAATTTCACACATGGTTTTATTGAAAGAGAAATAAAATTAAGTCAACAAGATGTAAGACATTATTGGAATGGAAGTCTCGTGTTACCGTACAAGACTGATGAGACCTGCTCTGAATTTCAATTCTTAATTGGGTTCAATAAATTAGGTGTCGGTTTTTCAAAATAGTTATTTTGTTGTTTTATTCTAGAAAAAAGTTAATTGTAAAGTAAACCGATAAGGTGTGAAATTAGTCAGATAGTAAGGTAGTGGATCATGGTGACGTACAGGAAAATACATTGGAAGAATTTAGTTTTATAATGTGGGTGCTAAAGATCTGCATAATATTCATCACTTTTTTATTTATAATTAATTGTTTGCGATCAATTTATATAACCAGTCATTGATAAAAAATTTTAAAAACTGGTTTCAATATAATTAATTAATTTATTTATTTAATTGATTCAAACAAATTTGGCACAAAAACCTGTTTTTTCTTGAAAATTTTAGAACACACTGTATTATTCCAAAGAGGGAACGGCTTATGTACACCATCAATCTATATTTGAATTATTTTTTTAAATTTTAAAGTTTATAAAGCAATTTTTTGGGGGTCTGTAGATCTTCTAAATTGTTAGAAAAAGTCTAGAGTCTAGCAGACCATTTACCTCTCGGTAGCATCTCCCTGCCAAGAAATACGTTGTAGAAAAATAACACCACGTTGTAAGGAAAAAGAATGAAAAAACAGTATAAAATGAGAAAGATGAAAAAATTAAAGTAGGGTAAATTGTCAGAATTCATACTGCAAAAGGAAAAAAATATACAAAAAAAATTTATGAATTACTAAGAAATTAACCTATTGGTTTTTCTTCTTCAGAAAGAGAAACAGCACCATAGTGCAAAAAAAAAAATAGAGAAAAGAAAAGTAACGTTTAGAAAAATGAAAAAAGTGTAAAATATTCTAGAAAGAGCACACATATCAAAACTCAAAGACGAGTAGAGAAAACACGGAAAAATATTTGAAACCGCAAAGAAAAATTTTAGAGAAAGGAACACCTTTTAAGCCAAAGAAGAATAAAAATATAAGAAAGTTAAAATTAAAAAAAACAGCACCATACGTTTTAAGGAAAAATAGCGACAGAGAAAAAACCGTATAATATAAAATATTTTTCTTTCAAAGAACGAGAAACAACACTATGCGTTGTAAACACCCACAAAAAGGATAGATGCAGAAAAGAAAATTATAAGTAAAGAAATAAGCAAAAAGTATAAATTATTTAGGGAAAACAAAAAGAAATATTGCAAAGCAATGAAATTTAGGAGAAACTTTGCATTTGGACAGTTAAAAATTGTAAAGATTGTATTCAAAGATGTCAAAATCATAAAACGTGACAGATTTACATCTGTATATAATGGCTCTTACTTAAAAAAAAATATGATAAGAGTTCAGATTTGTCATAATGTTTGAGTATGTTTTTATTTAATTTGCATTGATTTCTGGAAATTGATTGTATGCAAAGGAAAAAGAGTAAAAGAAAATTAAAAAGAAGAAAAAAAATGTGTAAGGTAATCAACAATTCTAAGAGAGAACAAGAAAAATTTTTAAAAAAGTAGGATCATATATCATGCAAAAGTAAAAGATATGGAAAAATCTAGAGAAAAACAAAATGCAAGAAAACTAACACCATAAGTTGCAAGCAACGAAAAAATTATTTTGACCGTAGGTATTTATTTGAAAGAAGCAAAAGAAAAACGACAGATAAAATAGAAGAAGAATAAATTTTGAACGGTTTTTAATTTGAATTTTTTTGAAAGATGTGACAATTATTTTGGCCGTTTAAACATTATTTGAAGAAAAAAGGCTTTCACGGCCCGAAGTCATTATTTGACGGAAAATTGCCAAATTTAATTTTTATCTTCTTTCAAATTAGGAAAAACGCATCACTTAAACAATTATTTTTGATTTTATAGAAAAAAAATAAGGGAAAAAGAAAAAAGATTATGAAAAATAATAGAGACAGGAGAAAACGGTAGAGTATAAGTTGTGAAGAATTAAAAAAGAAATTACTGTAAAATATTCTAGCAACTCTAAAAGAAAACAAATCTTAAAACCTTGAGACGTGTAGAGAAAATAAGCAGAATACTACAAATTATGATAATTTTGCAATAAAAACTTTAGACGGAAAAAGACCAGTTAAACTAAAAAAGACCAAAATGTCTAGGAAAACAAAGAAGAAGTAAAAACAACATCTTGTTTTGTCAGCAAAAAAAAAACAAGTAGAAAAAACAAGAAGAAATACTTTAAAGAAAGAAAGTTTATTAAGACAATCTTTAAAGAGAGGAAAATTATGCAGTTTTATAGATCATAGAATGAGAAAGGTAGAAAAACAAATTATGAAAAAAATTTGTTTTAATAAAGAAACAAAATAAAGATCAGTGGAAAAAAACAAGAAAAAACATACAAATCAAGGAAAATTGGTAGATAGAACATGCAGCACAACAAAGAACTAAAAAATCTACATCCTAAATTGAAAAAAAAAAAAAAAAAAAACTGAGATAAATCACAGTAAAATATAGGAGACAGTATATAACACTAAACGCGGTTGTAAATAAACAAACAAAATAAGAATCAGTGGAAAATACAACTAACCATGCAAATTTGGTAAAAGAAAATTGGGAGATAGTCAATATGAGAATAGAAGATGCAGAATAACAAAAATCAAGAAAATCTACACCATACTATGAAGACAATAAAGAAAAAAAAACTGCGAAAAAACACAGTAAAATATGAGATAAAACAATTTTTTATGAATGAAATTGACTTGTTTTGGTGTTTTAAAGAAATAAATAGTATATTATGTGGAAAAAATATTTAAAAAATGTAGATATTATGCGGAACTTATCCACCATCTTGTATATTGAAGCTAGATTAAAATTAGAAACTAAATGTGGTAGTTTTCATAAAATATTTAAAATGTAGGAAGCACATAACCTGCTTGTTATTGTAAAATAAACTAAAGTAAAAGTAAGCAAACAGACAAACACACGGTATTTATCCAACTACTAATAATAAGTGATTTATGCAGCAATGTTTGATATTTCTTACCTATAATGTTTTCACAAGAAATGGACTATGTTGTACACTTATTTTTGTGGCTTTATTTTTTGGGTTTTTTATAATGCCGGCTACAAATTGCCGGTTTTGACCGTTTGACTTTATTTTGAATAAAGTCAAAGAGTTTTTTTATAGATATCTATTAAAGCACTCGTGCTCTTATAATGGTGTTTTTAATTTTTAAAGATTTGTGTTGGTATGTAGCTGTTAAAAAACTAATTACGTCTTTGTCATAATTTTTCTACATACAGATTATAACTGTTACATCTTTGAAAAAAAATTCTTATTTATTTTAAACTGAAATTGTTTTGTATAGTGGTTAGTGGTTCAAATTAGAGACAAAGTGGCTTTAAGCAGAGCTGCAAATATTTGTTTGCTACGGAAACCTTGCTACATTCAAGATTTTTAATAAGTTACTTTGTATTTATTAGGTAATAATTTTTTGATAAACGTTCTTTGTCTCTATTGTTTAATACATTTCTTTTTGTTCAATTTTACTTTTTGAATATTTTTATAAACTTATATCACTTTTTGACCAAAAGACTTTTTACGGGTTTTATTATTATTATTATTTTTATTATTTAGATTACTGTCCTTTTGGTTTAATACGTCTTTCCTTGTTTAAGTCTACTTTTTAAATTCTTTTTATAATTTTTTAATAGTTTTTGACCGAAAGGTTTTTTAAAGATTGTTTAGATTTTTAAATTAATTCATCAACCATCTAGAAATAATCTATGTGAGATTTTTATTATTATAAACTATTGTTTTCGGATTTTTGCTTGGTTTGTAACTTTTTGGTTGGAAATACAATGAACTTGAGGTTTTTGAATGTATAATTTTTTTTTTGAAAACACTCCTGATAAAAGTTTGCTGAGTTAATGTCAATTTTTTTAATTTACAATTAAAAAAATTTCTTAAATTTGAAAAATGCCAAATTGTGACACAAGTTACTAAAGTTAGTTTTTTATGTTTTTATGCAATTGACATTTAAAAGTACCAAACATCTTAAAATACTTTTTCACGTACTTAACGTGCCTCTAGCGTTTTGTATCATTATTTTGTTTAAAGAATATTTGGAAATATTGCAAATTGTAAAGTTAAATTCATGTCTTTATCTTATTTTTCTAAAAATATTTATAAACTTTCTATTATAGAAAATTTAAAAAAGTCTTTATCACAAAAAATACAAAGCTTTTTTACTAGTATAGTTGAGAAATGACTTTCAAATCTTTAATTTTTTCTATTTTAATTAGCAAGAAACATTTTTGAAATCTGATCATTGAGCTACACAACTAATGATTTTTTGCATATTATAACTCAGTTGGTCATTGGTTGGCAAACAGATGTCTTGCACATATCACATCTTTAAGATTTTGCTTAGTTTTTTTTTTTAATTTTTTTGGTGTTGGCTACGCTACAATGTAACAAAAAACAAAAGATAATAAATAGAAAAGATAGAGATATAAAAGGGCAAAAGAAATTTAAAGAACATTGGAATAAGAAAGACACAAAAATAAATAAAACAATCAAATAAATTTCTTGAATTTGAAGTGCGACAAATTTCAAAAATTTTTATTGCTATTATGTTTAACACAAATTGCAGTTTTTTTTGTTTTTTAAGCAATGAACTAACAACAATGAAGCAACTAACGTAATAGACAAAAAAATACGTTTTCATGTACTTAACGAGCCTCTAACTTCTTGTGTATCATTATTTTGTTTAAAGGATATCTGAAAATATTTGAAATTATAAGTCAGATTTTTTATCTGCTGTCAATGACCTTTTTTATCTTAATTTTGTAAAATTTTTTTTTGGTTTTCTATTACAAAAAATTTAAAAAAATTTTTTTAATACAAAAAATGTAAAGCTTTTTTACCAATATGCCTGACAAATGACTGCTAAATCTTTTCTATCTTAATAAACAAGAAACATTTTGGAAATTTAATTGTTGAGTTACACAACTATTGACTTTTTGCATATTATAACTCAGTTGGTCATTGGTGTGCAGATGTCTTGCACATATCACATCTTCAGGTTATTGTTTAGTTTTTTTAATTTTTTGGTGTTGGCTACGCTATAATGTAACAAAAAACAGAAGAAATTAAAAAAATAAGACAGAAACATAAAAGATAGAGAAAAAAAACTAGGGACATTTTCATACACTTAACGTGTTTCTAACTTTATGTATCATTATTTTGTTTAAAGAATATTTGGAAATATTTGAAATTATAAGTCAGATTTTTTATCTGCTGTTAATGATCTTTTTTATCTTATTTTTGTAAAAATTTTTTTTGGTTTTCTGTTACAAAAAATTAAAAAAAAATTCTCTTTTATACAAAAAATACAAAGCTTTTCTACCAGTACGTCTAACAAATGACTGCTAAATTTCTGTTTTAATAAGCAGAAATCAATTTGAAAATCTAATTATTAAATTACACGATTGATTTTTGCATATTGTAACTCAGGTGATCATTAGTTTGCAAACAGATGTCTTATGGTTAATTTTTTTTATTTTTTTTGGTATTGACCACGTTTAATTGGAACAAAAAACGGAAGAAAGTCAATATATAGGACAAATACATAAAAGATAGAAATAAATTCAAGGGAAATTGCAAATGGAAACACACTAAAATTAATATAACAATCAAATAAATTTCTTAAATTTAAAAAGTGACAAACTGTAACAAATTTTAAAAATAGTTATTTACATAAAAATTTACAGGAAAATTTCACATTACTGAAGAGGAGCTAATTTGAAATACGAGGCACTTTGTGCCGAGTATTTTAAAGCTCCGAGTCAAGTAAGAGATTTTACTGACGTGTTTTGTATTAAATTTTTCCGGAAATCGTAAAAAAAGACGAAATTTACAAATTTCCGAATTTTTTTTGACAAATTCCACAAAAATCAAGTTTGTCAATTTTGTTGGCAACTATAGTTACTAGAGTATCTTTTTTATTTTGCGTCTTGTAAAGTTTTTACAGTACTAGTCCGGAAAACTCAATTTTCCTGCGCGTAAATAAGCAGGAAAATGTTGGTTCCAAGACGATTTCCGGAAAAAATATTTCTAATATGTTTAACACAAAGTAAAAAATTTTTTGTTTTTTGTTTTTTATGTAATGAGCATTTAAAAGTAATGAACATTAAAAAAAAAGCTTTTTTATGTACTTAGCGTGTCTCTAACTTCTTGTATCATTATTAATATTATGTTTAAAGAAAATTAGTAAATATTTGAAATTTTGTAGTTAGATTTTTTATCTGCTGTCAATGATCTTTTTCATCTCACTTTTTAGGTTTTCTATTACATAAAGTTTTTAGAAAATAGTCTCCAATAAATATGAATAAATTTATTGTTTAGTTTTTTGTATTTTTTTGATGTTGGCCACGCTACAATGTAACAAAAAACGGAAGAAGGTAAATAGATAAGACAGAGACATCAAGGTAGAAAGAAATTCAAGAGAGGTTGCAAAAGTAAAGATTTTTTTGTTTTATTTTTGTTTAAAAAGAATTAGCAACAAACGATATTTTTGATAGTTTATGTAACTATTTGATCGGAATCTTTAGTTCTACATTTGATTTGCCTTGAGATTAGGATAACATCTCAAAATGAGTCGTTTATTGGAATTGAAAAATAAATATTTACTTAATCCATCCGATCATCTTATTGATCACATTCGGCAAACCAAACACGTAATTCTTCATTCCACACAGATATTCAGCCCAAACTTCCGGAGCTCTGAGAAAAAAATTCGTCATTCGTGCATTTTGTCGGTGGTAACATATGCAAAAACTTCCTTTTAATCCCGGGCGTCTCCTCCGTCTGCGATTTGCTATTTATAAATCCAACACATTTCAAAATCAAGTGCCGTGTGCACACGACAAAACAGCATCGAGTAGATAGCCGGTGGCCGGCGGCGGCACACTTTTCAAAACATCGAATGCTCTAATTTTAAATTTTTTGGCGACTGATGGCCGTATGGCTCCCACGACTGTAATGTGATAGGAAGACTCGGCCAATAAGATATTTTTACGATAGTGTAACGAAAACAGACAAAATAAACTTGAAAATCTATCAATGGTTAAATTAGAGTAGAGAAGGAACAAAACTGACAGAAAAAATGTAGGCACCACACTTTCTGGCCGTTTGCCGGAAAACTATGCTTCATATGTTTGTTTATGCACTTTACGTAACGTTTCTTCTATTAAAACCACAAACATACCTTTTCGATCTCCATGAACCCATTATAACTGAATATTAGGTCTATAACACACTATAAATAGTGTTTACAAATAATTGAAAATAGGGACACGTCATTCTTGAAGCCATCCCAGCTACTGGAATTTATTACAACTTTGGAGTTGGCAAGCTATAAAGTGAGACACACCTCGAACAGCTCAAGAAATGGAAACACAATAAACCCATAGGTTGGACTGCATATGACACTCTATTTCTCTTCTAATCTATTCTATTTTAATGGTCTTCTTAAACTTACTATTTTCTGCAAAACTTTTTTTTTATTTGATTTTATTTTTTTGTCTTTTTTTTTGTAAATTATTTTGATAAGACATCTCTTATTAATTGACCAACAGCTTTAAATTTTTTTTTTGCATTGTTTTTATTCCGTTCTTTTCTAGAGTTTCTACTGTTTTGTGGTTGAATGATTTTTTTTCTTTAGGCTAGCTTTTTTTTTCTCTCTCCAAATCAAGTAGTTTTCTGTTTTTTTTTTATTGTTTTATACAACAGTAATATTTTTTGTTTGCTTTGTCGAGTAGGTATTTTCAGTTTCTCTAAACATTTGAATTCTCAAAGTATTCTCCAGTTATCATATTTGTGTTAACATTCTGGCTGACATATATTTGACAGTTATCTCATATAACTAACTCGCTACTTATTTTGTATTTTTTCAATTTTTAACATTTTTTTGCGTTTATTAAAGAAGCTATAATATCCAGGTGCGCTAAATATTTAGATCTATTAATTTTACTATCATCGGCACTGGGGAAAATATAAGCTCAAATTTGTTCTCGCAAATTTATTCAAATCTGAATTTGTTGAGAATTGCTGAAGAGTTCTCATAACAACAAAACATGTTCAAGTTTACTGAATCAATATGCATAGATCTTATTATTGTTGTTGTTGGTAGTTAAACCAAGGAAGATAGATAACATTGTATATCATTGATATACGTTTGAGGCAAAAGGCGCTACGTGATAACTTAGTTGTCCAATCAGTGATACACTTTTTATCTTGGATCTATTAACATTAATAGCGAGTTTTTTATGAAGGATTTAGGGTATAAAATGTAGATGTTTTTTACAGTTCTTTATTGCATCTGAGAGCTACGTTTCGGTACAAAATTTTACCTTCTTCAGGCTGTTGATGTCATTGAACCGGTCATTTATTTTATAAAGAGAAACACGTTAAAATAGAAAGATAAAAAATATAAATAAAAAAAAATTATTTCGGATTTTTGAAACAATTGTCATTTGGACTTTTTGGAAATAGACTTTGTTGGTACTGAAGCTGCCAGCCAGCCGGGGTAAAATCAGAATCACAATTATTTTTATTTAATGAAAAAATTTCTTCGCATATATTATAAAAAAAAAGGGTGATAGCTTTTCTAAATTATTAATATCGATTATTTAGAATGACCTATATGCATTAAAACATGTAACAATTTTGTTTCTCAAAAAAAAATTGCTTTTAATAGATGTCGCTTGTTTTACTATTAATTTTACACATAAAGACCGCTTTTTTAACATAAACAACCAAAAATAAGAGCTTTAGAGACTTTTATAGCTTGTTATAAGCTTTGGAAAGTTTGTGATTGTATTTGAGATTGTATTGTCATTGAATGAAATGTTACAAACGTCTTTCTGTCACAAATAAAACAATTTAACAGTTCTTGTTGAGTTTATGTTATAACAAAATTACTCAAAATACGAACAAAATTTAATACACGTTGAAAAACTGTTCATGAACAACAACAACAGCAACAAAATGGTTCTTTTCTAAATTTGATGGTTTCTGACTCAGTGTTAAGTCAAGTCAAAGTCCTAATTTTGATTCATAATAGACACTTAGAAAACATGAATAATATCTTAGAAAAATCCAAAAAACTTACAATTTTACAAAAATTAAAGGATTTTCAGAGAATTTTAGTCTTTCACCTGAAATTATGAAAGTTTTATGGCCACCTGGGGTTTTAGTATCTAAAATATTTTATAGCTTTTCTGCAAGCTTTTAAGAGTTTTTCTTTGTTGTTGATGTCTATTTAGTTTTTTGCGTCTAAAATTGGCATTTTTGACGTTCATTGCAAGCCTGGCAGGGCTAAACAAGCTAATATTTACATAAACAAAGTCTAAAGAAGTCTTAAAAATATTTTTTTTAAATAAGCATATGAAGAAAATCTAGAATACAATAGAAAACTGAAGAAAAAGCAAAAGCGAGCTAGAGTACCCATTAATTCATTAGAAACAAAAAGAATAAAATACAAATTGACTTTTTTCCAGTCGTCGGCTATATATTAAGAAATAATAGAACTTGCAAAAATATAGAGTACAAAAATATTTCTTTACAATATGAATTTTTTCACTACCATTGGCAAGTTTTTTTGACTCTCGAAAATTTTTGTAAGCAGCCTAGAAAACCTATTGAGGTTTGGGAATCTCTGAGAAAACTTTAGATCTTTGGACATCTTGAGAACTCCCAATAAGAACCATCCTGCATTACCTTTGACGCTTGTCAAGAACACTTATCCAATGATATTGCCTAGGTGTTCAAATTATAAGCATTTTGTTGTGGTTTTAGGGCCCTTAATCTGGTCTTAAGCTAATCTTATAACAAGACAGCTATCTATCGAAAACGTTTTACTTTAAAATCAGAAAGCTATTATTTTACATTTTAGTGTTAAAAAGTCTCTATGAACAGATGCCGGTTTGAACGAAAATATTTTCAGACAATAAGAGATATTGTTTGTAGGACAACAAAGTTTCTCTGAAGAGTGCTAATGAGCACAAAACATGTCTGAGTCTATGATTTTTTGTTTGAATAAATTTACTTTGTTTCTATTACACGCATAAAGCCATTCAGTTGATAACTAAGTTGAAATTTATTTTCTCACAAACAAGAGTGACAGATTAAAATGCACAAAAATGTAAATAAAATTTGGATTTTTTTACTTAGTATGTATTTTTTTGTTTTTTTATAACTTTCAACTATTTTTTTTCTAGGTAAGTCATTACTTGGATTTAACACTGGCTTCTAGTTCGAGGGGATAGGTGAGTATTTTTTGTTAGCACTTTGCCGAAAGATAAACCGCAAAACCAGGCATTCAATACAATAGAAAAACAAACGTGCATTTTTACTAAAACGAGATCAAAAAAAAATTTTATTGTGATTTGTCTCTAAAAGCATGTCTCAACAAAACAATTATTTATTTTGATAAGCAATCTAACTCGTTAATTTGGTGTGACATTTGATCTTTATTCTTACATTTTTTGAAAGATTACAGCAACATGCTGTTTTATTTTTAAAAATAGTTTGATTTAATATCAATTAGATCATTCTCTAATAAACTCATATACATTAATATTCAAATTCTTTATAAAATTATTTATTTTTATGCTCTTTGATTGTATGATTGCTGAGAAATGTCGAACAAACGTCATAACTTGTCTATAATATCGTACGTTTCTCCGTATGAGCTAATCAAAAATTGAACATACGTTTGAAATTCCATGGCAAAAGTAGATCTAAATAATTTATGAACGCACTATATATTAAACAAAATAAATACAAGTTAGTCAGAAGTTGAATTTTGTAGACAACAGAGAATTATATTCCATATTGTTTATTTTATAACTCAGTAGAGAAAATAATCTGATATTTAGAAGCGATTTATGAATTTGAAATAGGAGCGCATATAAAAAGTTGACTTTTCCATCTTTGTTTTTATTATTATTAACATTTGTTAGTTAACATTAACATTGTCATAAAAAAAGTCAAGTACCAGATAGTGGTGCTTGATAAAGGTAAAAAATATACAATAACAAATTTATTTTTTTATAAATAAAGAGCTAAGAAGCTAAGACTGAGACATTTACATTTCCTTATCGGAAAAGCATTACTTTTTCAAAAAGATATTAAAATGGGTGTGTTTTTAAATTTAGCGTCGAAAAATCATGCTCAGGTTTCCATCTGAGATTGCCTTAATATGTATGTTCAACTTTGAATTGTACTTTTACCATCCAACGGAAGTGACAGTTATTAATTTGACATCTGAACCTAATCTAACCTTACTTTTTATTAAATAAATCGATAGTTTAACACGTTAATCAAAAGCACTTGAAAGCACATGAAATGTTCTAACAAACGAAAAAATAATGTTTAATAAGGAAATAAGGTTTATAACAAATAATCAACATGTCGTTCACCTACTTCAAAGAGTTTGCAGACGGTTTGAACAATTGCGTTACTGACAAAAACATTCGTCTTGAGAAAAACTTTTGAGAAGTATTATTACGTTTATCATTTTGGCAACTCATCGAAGTTACTTAAGCCTTGCTAGAAAATTGACTTTTTTAAATAAGACATAAAAAGAAGTCACATGGAGTGAGGTTGCAGAGATTTTGAAGGTTATGTTATGGCTGTATTTCGGCTGATAACTCAACGATTATATTTTTTTTATAATATTTAAGGTCTTTTAAGTATAATATGGGGAGTGGGACCGTCTTGCTGAAAGTACCTGTTTACAATTTCATTGTCATGAAACTGTGTAAATAATAGCTGTAAAATCTTGTCTCGGTATCATGCAGCAGTCAATGTTTTATTAAAAAAAAATTGCCCAATAATTCTGCGTTTTGAAATAACAGCTCTTACTTTTTTGGGGGGCAGTAATAGTAAACTCTTACAAAGTAAACGTCTTTAATAAAATTAGGTTCTTCTAAGCTTCATATTTGCATTTTTTGTGAGTTTACATAACCCGTAGAGAAACTTAGGTTTAACATATTTTCATTAAAAGTGTTAATAAACCAACGACAGTATTGGACATATACAGGATTATCAGCAAGAAGATAGGGATATAAATAAATATGTTTTTTTTAATTTTGTGGCAAGTGGTGGTTGATAATTGAACTTGTGAAAGTCGACGTAGAAAGGTTCGTGGCGTCTCTTCCATTATTTGCCTTACATTTTCGATAACTTTCTTTGTTCTCTTATTGGGGGAACCAGTATCTTTCTACGATCACACAAGCTAGGTCTTACGAAAGAGTTGAATACAATGGATTGCATTTTAATGAAAAGTGTTGAATGTTAACTCTGCATTGGAAAATTTTTGACGGAATTCTTAAAAACAATTTTGAATTGAGTATTGCCACTCACCATCAAGTCGGTTGTCGTTACGAAAATAAAATTCCATTACAAAAACTTTCTGTTCTCGTGACTATTTTAAATTCAAAATTAAAGAAATTGAAAAAGTTAGTAATTGTTTTGATATTTAAAGCAATTGTTTTAAAAATTATGATCTGTTAACCTAAACACATAGGCATGGCCACCTATGACGCCAAATTTTAAAAAACATCTATTAAGTACTAAGATCAAACTTTTTTGTAAAAATTCTGTTACTTTTTTTTTAATTGTATAGAAATTAACCTCAAATTTTGAAAATTTATTTTAATGATTGTGTTTAAAGAACACTGATTATATCAAAATTTGCAAAAGCGATTATCCATTCTATCTTTTTCTTAAGAACAAACCTTGTTGATGGGGAAAATTTGTAGAGTTCTTGAAACGGACTGGTCGACAAAGGTGGTGGTTGAAAGCTGTTAACAGAACAGAAGAAGGTGTGTCATTTAGAAAAGTTTTTTGAATTGATTCAAATTGGTTGCTTATAAACTTTTTAAAAATTTTCTCATAATCAATGGTCTTTAGACACAATCTTTGCGGTTTTTATTAAAATAGTATCTTATTAAACTTTGTGATTTTATCAAAATATAACCAGAAGTCGAAGTCAATTTGCAGCATTTTCTACATGTTTTTTTAATATAGTTTTTGGAAAATGTGCTTTTCTTTTGCGCAAAACCTTTCGGTCTTTATATTGTCTGACCTTATAAAAGGTTCAGTCAAAAATAGAAAATTGTATAAAATGTAATTGTTCAACATAAACATCTCTAATTTTCTCATTCCTTCATCACCTCGGCATGTAAACTCAATTAAAAATAGCATGAAAAAGCAGCAGCATTTATATTTCCAAACATTTCGACATCAAGGTTTGCAAAAATAAATTTTCTTTTAACACCACATTGTTCAAATGGAATAAAAAAAGATCTAAAACATGCAGCGTTAATTGTTCTGATGCAACAGCTCAAATCAAAATGTAAATTAGTGCATATTGGGTCAGAGTCAACATTAACTACTTTTAATTGCTCGAGTGACGTGCCCAATTGAAATGAAATTTCAAAACCACAAATAAAGTCATTATCGCGTAACAGGAGGCGAATGAGTTTTTGAGCCAAAAAAAACAGGATTTTTCAAATTAAGTTGATGGATGGGAGGATGGCAATCTCGGTTAATTGAATGTGATTGTGTTTAGTTAGCATTTTTATTTTTTATTTTGGCTATTTTTGTTTTAAAGGCGAATTAAGAGCTATTCTGGGAATGATCCATTAAATTTTTTAGGTCGGTTAAACGAAATGCTATTAATAAAAGCCTGGCGTTGATAGGCTTACACCCTTGCAAACCACCACTCATAGAGTGTTAACTTATAATAAATTTGTCAAAGTTTTAATTTTTTAGCACATTTTAGACAGTTTGGTGAACAATAAATTAAACTCATTCATCACGTTTTTAGGCTTTTTTGGCTCGTCACGCTTCAGTTCTAATATGCTTATTTGGGTAAGTATACGCAAAGACCTACTCAAGCTAGACTATTGTCAACCTCTAGATGATTGATAAAAAGCCGGCTTAAAAAAAAATTAAATAGATGTGATTAGCATAAAAGTTTTGAAAAATAAGCTCCATTAAGTTAAAGAGGGCCTAAAGGTGTTTCAGCCAACACGATTTGCAGGCACCACAAACAAACAAAAATTATTTTAATTATAATATTAAAAAATATCAGATCTTCCTTGTACACTGTAAGTTAACAGTGAAAGAAAATTGGAAAATACTGAAGCAGCAATATTTTTTTTGTAAATATCAATACAATAGAATAAAAATAGCAAAGATATATAATCAAACACAAAGAGAGAAATGAACATAATAAATAAAAAATAAATAAAATATAGACATAAAAGTTATAATGAAAAAATTAAATTATTATAGAAAAGGTGAATATAATTTAGCCTTTCTAGAATGAAAGACGTAAGACTAAATCATATCATAAATAAAACTAAAACAAGAGAAAAACAATCGAGTATTAAAACCAAATAATTAAATCAAAATGTAGAAGGAACAAAAAGAGTGGAACACTAAAAAAGCCACAGTAACTATATTATAGTTGTAGTGCAACTGTAAAGAAACCACGGAGATATAAAAAAGCGGTAAAGAAAAAGTACACGAAAGAGTGGAGAAAGAAACAAAAAAAGAGAAGAGAGTATTATAAAAAGAAACAATAATGACTAAATAATGCAGGCATAAACAAAGAATAATAAAAATTATAAATATAGGTGATTGACGTAAGAGTTGTTGGCACATAATCTTGACTAAGTAAAAGAGCTTAATGGATAAAAAAAGTACCTATACTATATTCACTTTCAATAAAAAGTGCATGAAATCAAATGAATGCAGGCTCTACGTGATAACATCTATAAAGTGGGAGATGGTTGACAATTTTTTAAACAGGGAAGGCCGCAGAAAAAATTGTATATTTTATTTTAAACCAATTTTGAATGGTTTAAAAACTATTCAAAATTCAAATGACCAAAATACTCTTTCTTGAATCTGAACAGACTATAGACGGGTTTCAAAGATTTTTTAGGTAATACGATTTGCAGGCAAAAAAGACGAAAATAGTTTATTTAAGAAAACAAAAGATAAGTACATATATTAAAATTATTTTAATCAAAAAGAAAGAAATGAACATAAAAACAAAAAAAAGTGATAATGACAATATAAAATTAATATAAAAAGGCAAATGTTAAAGTTTAAAGCTCAGACTGTCTGGAATGAAAAACGCCAGACTAAATTATATCATAAATAACACTAAAGCGTAGAAACAAGATGAAAGCAATCTAATATAATAACAGAATAATTGAATTAAAATGTAGAAAAAAAAAACGAGTAGAACGGTATAAAAAGCCAGAATAACCATATTGCGGTTATAAAATTACACAAGAAAGTTAAAGGTTAACTTTCGGTGCAACAATAAAGAACTTAAACAAAATAAAGAAAAGTGATAAAAGAAACATTACAAATAAGTAGAGAAAGGAACAAGAAAGAAAAGGATAAAGTATTATAAAAAGAAAAAATATTATATAATATACTAGAGATTGAAAGAATGAGAAAGGTTGAAACATCCAAATTTGTGAGAAGAGAGCGAAAGAGATTATAGATATAAAAAATATCTAGACTATTATAAAAATCTAGATGGTTGATAAAATACAGGCCTAAAAAAATTAAAATAGAGGTGATTAGCATAAAAGTTTTGAAAAATAAGCTCCATTAAGTAAAAGAGGGTCTAAAGGTGTTTCAGCCAACACGATTTGCAGGCACCACAAACAAACAAAAATTATTTTAATTATAATATTAAAAAATATCAGATCTTCCTTGTACACGTAAGATGTAAGTTAACAGTGAAAGAAAATTGGAAAATACTGAAGCAGCAATAATTTTTTTGTAAATATCAATACAATAGAATAAAAATAGCAAAGATATTATATAATCATACTTTATAAAAAATATATGAAAATCATGTTAAACACGAAGAGAGAAATGAACATAATAAATAAAAGATAAATAAAATATAGATACATAAAAGTTATAATGAAAAAATTAAATTATTATAGAAAAGGTGAATATAGTTTAGCCTTTCTAGAATGAAAGTAAGACTAAATCATATCATAAATAAAACTAAAACAAGAGAAAAACAATCGAGTATTAAAACCAAATAATTAAATCAAAATGTAGAAGGAACAAAAAGAGTGGAACAATAAAAAAACCACAGTAACTATATTATAGTTGTAGTGCAACTGTAAAAAACCAACGGAGATATAAAAAAGCGGTAAAGAAAAAGTACACGAAAGAGTGGAGAAAGAAACAAGAAAAGAAAAGAGAGTATTATAAAAAGAAACAGTAATGACTAAATAATGCAGGCATAAACAAAGAATAATAAAAATTATAAATATAGGTGATTGACGTAAGAGTTGTTGGCACATAATCTTGACTAAGTAAAAGAGCTTAATGGATAAAAAAAGTACCTATACTCTATTCACTTTCAAGAAAGAGTGCATGAAATCAAATGAATGCAGGCTCTACGTGATAACATCTATAAAGTGGGAGATGGTTGACAATTTTTTAAACAGGGAAGGCCGCAGAAAAAAATGTATATTTTATTTTAAACCAATTTTGAATGGTTTAAAAACTATTCAAAATTCAAATGACCAAAATACTCTTTCTTGAATCTGAACAGACTATAGACGGTTTTCAAAGATTTTTTAGGTAATACGATTTGCAGGCAGAAAAAAGAAAATAGTTTTTGTAAGAAAACAAAAGATAAGTACATATATTAAAATTATTTTAATAAAAAAGAAAGAAATTAACATAAAAACAAAAAAAAGTGATAATGACAATATAAAATTATTATAAAAAAAGCAAATGTTAAAGTTTAAAGCTCAGACTGTCTGGAATGAAAAACGCCAGACTAAATTATATCATAAATAACAATAAAGCGTAGGAAAAAGATGAAAGCAATCCAATATAATAACAAAATAATTGAATTAAAATGTAGAAGAAAAAAAAACGAGTAGAACGGTATGAAAAGCCAGAATAACCATATTGCGGTTATAAAATTACACAAGAAAGTTAAAGATTAACTTTCGGTGCAACAATAAAGAACTTAAACAAAATAAAGAAAAGTGATAAAATAAAAATTACAAAAAAGTAGAGAAAGGAACAAGAAAGAAAAAAATAGAGTAATATAAAAAGAAAAATTATTATATTATTATATAATATTTTTTCTCTATTCAATCTCTACTATATTTAGTAGAGATTGAAAGAAAGAAAAAGGTTGAAATATCCAAATTTGTGAGAAGAGAGCGAAAGAGATTATAGATAAACAAGACAAGCGATCAGGAAATGTAACGTATACACAAAACAATAAGTACATAATTATAAAAAAAATGCAATACTTAAAAAAATAAAAATACTAAAGAGAAAATGTTGATAGCAAAAATTGAGTGAGAAAATAAAGAAGGAAAAAATAAATACTATTCAAAGGAAAATTAATAGTGTTGGATGTGTAGAAAGTAAAAAGTGTGAGGATGTGGGAGAAAGAGAGAGAGAGAGGAAGTAATAGAGTGAGTAAAAATAATTAAAAAGACAAAGCAAAAAAAATTGAAAAAAATAAATGTAAGAGAAGCAGAAAGAAAAAAGACAATAAGATATTTAAAAGTGATAAAAAAAAGGCTTATAATAAATTTATAATAATTAAAAAAAATTAAAAACGTAAAAAAAGCAATAAAGAAAAAAAATAGATGAATTTATGTTTATTTAAATTATTTTTGGACGCATATTATTAAAACTAGAGTTAATAAAATTACATACATAGAAAATGACTGAAACAATGTTTGAAAACTGGTAACTATGATTACTGAAAAATGTAGAAAGTGAAAAAAAAATGTAAAACAAAAACCTGCACAAGAAAGAGAATCTAAGTAAATGAATGAAAATTAAAATTTTAAGAAACAAAAATTAACAGAAAAGATAAGCGGGGATGTAAATTTAGAACTCCTCGCATTTTTCTATGTGACAAAAGCGACATTTACCTTTTTTTTAGCAAAAACCATTACATGGTTAATTTCCAATAAAATTAATAGGTGTATTATAGGTTTCCTAGAGCATAGAATTGCGGAAAATTAAAAAATTCATCTAGTAATTAGAAAAATCTTATTTTTAGTTTTTTTTAAATATTTGACGTTTGAAGCTTGGTATAATTTTTTACCAAATTTTAATTCGTTAAACGGTTAGACTTTATTCAAGGTATCTCTTGAAACACTATTTTTTTACGAAACTATTGTCAAATTGACACATTTTATATATTCACTTTATTTTGAAAAATTTTATTATAAAATGTTTTTGACAGCTTAGAATCTATAATAGTTTTAACTTTATATATTAAAGTTTGGTTTGTCAATACGATTTTATAATGGCAATTTAGCCTGGCTTTACAAAAGGAGCGTAGACAAGTTTATAGTTCCCAGAAGAGAAAAGCTGCAAAAAGAGTATAAAAGTAACAAGCTTGAGAATCATAGATAAATAGAGAAACGCATTTTACTTGAGCAAAACTACATCAAATCTGTTGTTAAAATATTGAAAATTGGTGAATAAATTCAATTAAAAAGTCCTTATGTTTATCATTTTAGTTAGGTAATTAGTAGTTAGGGTTTTAAGCAATTTAAAAAAAAATTAACTTATTATAAACCACTTACAGTGATTTATACAAAAAAACATCTCGTTCTTCAGAAATATCATTTATTATTAGATCTCGAGAGCTCTTTCGACCACCAAGTGGTTATCATCAGGATATGAATAAAAGTCTTATTAAAAACAATGAAGTAGAGTACATAAAAAAAATAAAATAAAAACAAAAGAGAAAAAACAAGCTAAAAGAAAAAGAGACAAAACTTAATTTAATATTAGAAACTGAACAAAATAACTCAATTAATTATATGTTAACACTGTAGGTGAAACATTATTATAAACTATAAAAATCAACTTGAAATTATTATCAATTTTCATAATTTCTCACATGTCTTTTTAAAATATTAATATTTTGTTTCACTATCTTTACGAGTCTGTATAGAATTCCAACAATTTTTAAAATATGGAATTTTTCTCCGGCTATTGTGTAGACTTTCTATTTGTGTGGTCAGATCATTCTGTTGTGTCCGTTTATAGCAAGTAGCCGTTGAAACAACTTCTTGCTAAAGCCAATAAACTATTTGTTTATTATAGCTCAAAATAACAGTTTGATTAAATTATGGCAACTATTCAAGCTTTTATGTTTTCTTTTACGTTGAACATCTTTTCAAAACATTGCAATAATTTATTATTTTTACGTTTATGATTTTTTTGCTATTTATAGCAGTCTATAAATTAACATAATCCTTTATTTTGTAGAGAAAAAATCAAATTATGACCTCTAAACCTGTATTGACCTACAATTTTTTTTTCAATACAATATACAATACTTTCTCATATTACAAGAAATATGAAAAATATCCAATATTTGCAGTTGCTCATCTTGACAAGCAAAGCGACTTTCTTTTAATACGTGACTAATAAAAATGACCCTAAAATTTCCACCATTCATCATAACATCATTTTCTAAAAATTACTTGAAATTAATTGCGATTTATTAGGTGTGATAAGACAAAAATCAATCTAATCAATATAATTAATTATTTTCAGAAAAACATCTCGTTTAAATTAATTAAAGTCCACCGACACCAAAAAACCTTTTAAATTCATCCTTGAGTGATTTTTAAGAATGTAGCGAAAGATATATTATTGTATTTTTATTTAAAAAAAAAAATGAAGAGCCAGATTTGTGTGTGTGTATTCCGGTGCTTCAATTAATTTACATAATTTGAGGCATCATAAAGGAAGGTCAAGGTTGTTTCATCAACTCTCTCTAGAAGATGAAAGTGTTTGTTATTAAATAAACATATGGCGGTATTGCAGTAACGCTTTATTATTATTACTTTCGATTTAACATCCTTATTTTTTAGAGAAACAAAAATGTTCTTTTATTATTTATTTCTTAAATTATTATACCTAATTTGGTTTCTTATTCGTGCTGTGTAGGTAATTTCTCTTTTTTAAGATGTAAACAAACTATGGTCGGTTGCAGAAAATACGTGTTAATAATTTAATACGTATACCTTTAAATTTTACATCTGTAATGGGCACTTGGATAAATAGAAGCTCATCTCAGTCAGAGCCAATTTATTTAAAGAAGTTTGGTTTAGTAGTCTGAATCCTAATTGTTAAATCTTACTGATGAACGCGAGCACGAAACATATTTAAGTCTTTAAATTTTTGTTTTGCATAAATTGCGCTTGACTTGAATACTTTCTGATTTTTTAAGAGTAATACCAAAACAGACAGAAAATGTTGCGACTATCGTCAGTAATGTCTTACATTGAAACGTAGAAGCTTGGCTTTCCAGTCAAATGTTATTGTTTTGCTGTCATTTAATAGTTTTGACTTGATACAATGGTAAACAGTGGTTAAGTTTCTAAAATAATACTTTTTTTGTAAAAAATTACTAACAACTTTCCCAGAAGTTCTTTCTACAACCTTTTAGTAGAATTTCTTATTTCAAGCCACAGAGTAAATATGTTAGAGGAATAATACAATTTTTACTAATAAAAAATATCAATGTAATCTTACACATGTTTTGTTCTTTTTGGAACTGATCAGCAAGTTGCAACAGATTCAGATTTGGATAAAGTTGCAGTACCAATTTGGGCTTATATGTAACCAAGTGCTTGTTACTTCCGTATTATGGTAAAATGAATGACATCTATGAAATTTTTTGAAGAACCAGATTTGTGTGTGTGTATTCCGGTGCTTCAATTAATTTACATAATTTTACATAATTTGAAAAAAAATTTTTACTTGTTTTGTTACATATAGGTTATACTATAAATGATAGAATGTCAGTGTTGATAGAAACAATTTAAAATAAAAGGTATATCACTGATTAAACAACCAAATTATCACGTTAGCGCTTTTTGTCTCAAACGTATATTATGTAATCTATTTTCTTTGGTTAACCACCAACTGGTAAAGTAAAAATTAACTCTTACTGAACAGCGTTAGTAGAACTACTATCTATTAAAACACACAAAACTGCAAAATCTTAATAATACATAGAGAGATAAGACTCTTATTATCGGTAACAGATTTCTGACACAGTGATTTGCAGGACACATTGCTTTTCGGACACATTTACTTCTTGTATATAGATTTAGTGATGAAAAAGCAGCAAAAAAAGTCGTTTTTGTGATTAATTGTGAACTTCATTTTTTTAAATATTGTTTGAGAAACATTTTCGGAATTGAAACTTGAAAAAATGGTACAGAAATTCGAAATAAAATTTTTCTTTCTACTTCTGACATTTTGTCATGCGTTTAAGGTGCTTTTCTAGACGGTAAACAATTTATAATTTTTTAGCTATTTTTCAACACTCGATAAATTTTGATTTATGTCATTTTTGTCAATAGTTTTTTTATTTACTTTACTTACAGTATTGTGTATCTTGTAAATGCTGCTTTTTAATTTGATCAATGGCCAATTGGAACTTTGTCTCTATTTCTAAACTTGCCAAAAAGGAACTTTGTAGGCTTTATACTGGAATCTTTTTATTTCATATTTACTGCACTGTTTTTTATAAGTTGAATAAACTTTGAATTTTTACTTTATTTTGATGTTTTGTGGTTTTACAACTAGGTGGTTATCATATTCTGTATATCCTGGTTGAAACCGCGACATTATGAAAAGCAAGATATAACTTCAAGAATTTTTTAGCTTCGTCGCTTGTAAACTACAAATTTACGTCTTGTCAACTGCTATGGTATCTAGACTTTTTACCTGCAGAGCTTGCATCTCTCACCTTGACTCACTCGCGTGTTGTAAAATAACATGAAAATTATCTGCTTATAGCCACCTCAAAAAAAGTGTTGTTTAGTCAGATTATAAAAATACGCGCATTCTAATATTTTTGGGGCAACTTTTAAGGCGCCATCATGTGGTGTGGTACGTAGCTAACCATCGATCAAGCTCTGAGCCACAGACTAATTGCATTTGAGCTGTCAACCTCGAGTCAATTCAAATTTTCGAATTTTTAAAGCAGACAAAATTTAGCCCTCGGCTATAAAGTTTAAAATACATTATTTGTGCGTTAATCATTTTACAACTCGCGGTATATAGCACTCTGCAAGAAGTCGTTTGTCAAAATTAAAACCTTGCGCTGTAAAATGAAACTTACTGCACTAATAACGTAAAAAATTTGAAAATAAGACATTAAACGTGAATTTTTAATTTTATTTTACAACTTAGAACGTCAAAGTAGACAGACTTAAGTAGATCAACAGTGTCCAAATCAACTGAAATTTTTATCAGTTTTTTAAATTACTTTGATAGACCTTGTACGTTCAGCACAAATGTTTAGTCTAATCATTTCAGCAAACATGAGCTCTGAAGAAGCGTGGCCTGAGGGCGCTTTAGCTTTCATGCACCTCCTATTTTTTGAACTTCTGATTGGTTAATTTGAATTTACTTCTGCTTTACCGCGCTGTATATTAAGTATAAGACTGAAAACGCAATAATCTTCAGTCACAGTCGTATAAAACAAATGTAAAATAAGAAATACCTATGACAACATTTTTAAATAATGACTTGGTAGCAGGGGTTGTTTAAATTTCTAAGAAATAGGAGTTGCTGATATTTTGTTTTTTTAGCGCCAGAAATTCTCGAATATTTATGATTGATTTCAAAACTCTAAAAACCAATAAATCCAAAAATTATCGAAGTTTAAGATTAGACAGAAAGAGGAATCAGATTTGATTAGCTGTGATCAAATTTTTGTTAATCGTCGAGAAATATTAGAATGAAAAAATTGAATAGAATCGAAAAAAAGTTTATAGTTTGTTTTCCTGCAAAAAACCAGACAAAACCAATAGATTACCACCAAAAATTCAAAAATCTTTTGAGAAATATTTTTCTATACAAACAGCAAAATTTTAAACAAACTGAAAATAAAATGATGATTATTTTCACGTAGCTGATAGCACCGGTTTGCTTTGATGAATACATGGAATTTTCTTAGTTGCAGTTTTTTATAACAATTTTTAAGGGTAAAGGGTATGGTATAAATACCCTTTTTGAAATTATTGATTTTTGATTTACACATGAAATTTAAAAGAGTTGTGTCAAATAGTAAATAAGTATGTTATTATAATATTATGTTCTCATAAGAATGCCAAAAATTTAAAATGAAAAAGTTAATGCAAATTTATTCAAACTATATCAGTATAAACTGGAACATGTTTTGTTCTTATTGGAACTCATCAACAACTCGCAACAGTTTCAGATTTGAATAAATTTGCAGTGACAATTTGGGCTTATTCTTTACTCAAGTGCCTGTTACTTCCGTAATGTGGTAAAACAAGCTACATCTTATAAGAGGTCGCTTGTTGATGATACATAAAAAAAAATCTAAATAATTAAAAAAATCGAAAACATATGGCTATTTGCTCAAAAAACAGTTGAAAATAGATTAATCAAAAAAGTGGTCCAACAATATCAAAACATCACTTAAGAGAATAAAAAGACAGAGACTTTGGTGTACAAGCATAAGCAAAGCAATGATGCAGAAAAGAAAGAAGCATTGGTCTTAAAATAATAAAAATTCTTGTAACTTTCTAAAAGCAAAGAAAAAGTAATGTAAGTAATGGCAAATTCAGTTGAAACAAAGATTTTTTATTTTTTTGTTAGCAATATAGAGACAAAGAGGAATTATTACATATTTTAGATATACGTTTTGCATAAAAAGCGCTGATAACTTGGTTGTCAGACCAGCTGTCTCTTTTTTTGTCTGATAATTTATTCTGTAAATGTTGTTAGTGGTTTTTGGCATTAAAATGTAGAAGCTTAGTATTCCATTTCTATGTAGCAAAAAGATGCTAATAGATGTCACCAAGCAAAACAACTCAAAACTAAAGCTAGAGGGAAATAATAAAACACTTCTTTTTCTCATAAATTTTTTTGAGGATCAGCAAATCAGAAATAAAACAGAATTAGTATTTTTATTTATTTTAGTTTGAGTGCTTATAGCCACTGCTTAAGCTCAGTCTCTTCTAATAGCTTAGATGTTATTTACATTTATGACTCTTGTATTTAATTTCTAATTGTTTTAAAAGCGGGTAAATAACTGTCCTTGATTTTTCGTTGGCCTTGAATTTGGATGCTAAATAATCGCATTGTATTATAATGAACATCATTTATGCAAATAGTGTAGTTACTTCAATTCATTATCAAGTAGTTCACTTTTTCCAGAGTTTGCACGTAGGCGGCCTAAAAATAAAGCAAAATGAGCAAAATTTCACCAAGCACGTTAAATTTATCCCATGACTAACCTTGTTTTTACAAATTCAGCTGGCTACTCCAGAACTACATGAAAAATATTGTACAATTGATGATTGCGTTATCCAGGACAGGGTGCCAAAAATGGTTGATGACGCCATTGCGAGAACGTCATGAAATCGGACTCTGTGTAAAAATAGAAAGAATGAGATCAATTCTTAACAATTGCATTTCCTACCGGATTTCCGCTCGAGGTGAGGAATTGCAGATGAGATAAAGGATGTCATACAGAAAAAAAATAACTGCATCAAGATCTTGCAACGTCTGCTTTGTAATAGGATACAACCACCTACGTATGGTAGTTCAGTGGCAGAGAGAAAATGTTAATTTGTATCGTTTATGAACCTAATGGCATCCTAATAGATAATTAGGTACATTACAAGATAAAGTTCTATCGTTTTCCCACATAAATAATGTGGGGAAATGTGTTACCTTTAACGAGAAAAGAACAAAACTTGTTGAAATTTAATACTTTAAACCGATTTAATATATCATTATATCAACATAAATATCAACAACAATTTACGACAACTTACCTTATAATAAAAGCTTTTCAAAAAACTGAAGATAATTATTATTATAAATAATAATTAATAAATAAATTTTAGATAGTTTACGTTACATTAAATTTTAATTTATTTTATAAGTATGAAATATGAATAGATAAAAAAAGATTATATAAATATGTATACCTAACATAATGATTTGTATTGATGCAAGAAATAAATAATTAATAATTAATGTCTAATTAAGTTTAAACATTGTTTCATTATTTTTTGTATATTGTTTCACTTCAAACATAAATTTTTTTAAATTGCTACAGTTTTTTATGTGTTATAGCAATTTTTTGCATTGCACTACTAGACCAGAGCCGATAATTTTTGAAACAAAAAAAAATAATACCTGTTGATGAAACCTATTGGAAAAAAAAATCATATACAAAAAAATTAAAGAAAAAATAGTTGACGGGCGATCTGTGGTCGGGAAGTGAAAGGGGGTGAGTTTTTAAGAGTAAAAAACGGTTTACCTTCATTTCCGGCAAAACTACAAATTCTATAGAAAAAAGCGAAATTGTAAAAATTTAAATAATCAAGGTTGTTGGGGCTTTTTATTTTTCTCTTTTACAAAAATAAATTTTTTATTATAAAACTTGGTGAAAACAGATCTTATTATGTCCCAAACACATTGTAATTTTTTTCATTAAAAATATATATAAGTTTTACTATTTTTTTACTTAATATTTAAAAAACACTCTTATTTTCATTCAAAAATAATTGCGTCAAAAAAATTATCTTTTACAAAAGTTTGGTGGGTATTTTTTTGTTGAAATCTCTATTTTCCGTTGATGTAAAAACAATATACACTACTATGATAAATTTTCTCATCAAATGCACAAAAAAGAAAAAAAACTCAAATTTGAATTTTTTTTCTAATCATTATGTACAATTTTAAGTTATTTTTTATTATAATTTACTTTTTAATTACTCGAAAAACGTGAAATTCTACGTTACATTATAGACTAAGTAAAATCATAGACTAAGTAAAGGTATATTTAGTCAATGGTTACATAGACAAACAGAAAAATTACAAATCTATAAATAGTATGTTACACTACAAAGGACAAAAGTTGAACTTTCGGCCCTGCGCGCCATGATGGCGCGCAGGACCGAGATTTCAACTTCTGTCCCGCGTCGTGTATACGATTTTTCTTCATACCTCGGTCGAAAGTACGTACTTTTATTTTTAATTTTATTTTTTTAACTTTAAATGCTGATAGTTTTTGATACCTGCCGCGACATTTGCGGCACGAGCGAAGCGAGTGTTGCTGGTCATATAACATAGTTACGAGTATAAATAAACACGATGAATTCTTTCTCCCGCTATTATAGGGAAGAAAGAATTTCATCTTACAGGGACTAAAAGTTAAACTTTCGTCTCTGTTATTAGGGACGAAAGTACGAACTTTCGACCGAGGTATGAAGAAAACATGTTTTTTTGCAACATATGAAAGTGGTTGTTCTAAATATTAGAGATAGTACATACTTACATTTTGTTATTTATGAATCTCTAAAAATAAATATTGTTTATCTAACTTGGGCGTCAGTTTTTGTCTCTTTGATGGCATTTTTTTATCGTTAGATTTGACAAATCTTCCCAATTCTGATGAATCTTCGAAATTTTCAAGAGCATCACCGTCTTTGTCTCCAATATTATTTCCAGTCTGCATTCACAATTTTATTTTCTATTTTTATTTTAGAGCTGGTTGATACAGATTAAAATACAGGTAGTATAGTAGAGTCGTGTAAGAACTACTTGGTTTTTATGACGAATCATTAACAATTGACTTAAAGGTAGCAAGCTGTGGACAAATCAGTCATAAATCACATTTTAACTGTTTTTTTGACTAACAAAATACGGTTCTGTATAAGACCGGACCTCTGGTGATACTTTTATTTATGACCTGATGATAGTTAGCGGTAAGTCCCTACTGTGAATACTATCAACTTCTACACAATAGACACTCTCATAAAAACAAAGTAGTTCTTGGATATTTACCTTGCCATCTAGATTCTAAAAGTTTCTTTCAAAGTAAATTTGACACATTTCTCTTGGAGTAACTCAGCCTGCAACTGTAGTTTTATGAACGATGTTGTTCACTGGCCAGTATATCGATCACTGGCTAATAGTTTTCACAGCTGCTATGAAATAACAGCTATAAAGCGACCAACCAAATAAGAGTTACTAAAAATTTTATCAGCTTAATATCCTATATAAAAGTATTAACTTTTTGAAGTAGTTGATAATGGTTTATGACTGTATTATTCGGCACCTCACCGAAAATTAAAGCTCTGTCAAAACAAGACGATAATTGGTCGCACGGACGAATGAGAGCATGGCTTTCTCGGACATCTGTAATGTAAGCATAGCCTCCATAACCTACCTGAAAAAGTTAATAGTTAATATAGGGTATTAGCTCTTGTTTGGTTTGTTGCACTTATAGTAAGGCCCAGATCCTCATAGCCCCCTCTCACTTTTGTATGAAATACATTTTGATAACCACAAACTTTCCTAAAATGGCAATAAGTAGGCATCTACGCTAATAATTTAAAAAAATTTCTCGATTTTTTTTTAAATGTCGACATTATCTTGTTAAATATTAACTTTTGGTTGTTAATTATAATAGTATTTTTTAATTAAGAATTTTTTTGTTTATTAATGTAACATGAAATCTTACGTTTTTTGAGTAATTAAAGCGTTAATTTTAAGAAATTAAACAAAGTGTACACAATAATTAAAAAAAAAATGTTACTTTTATTACTTGAATTAAATAATTTTAATCTTTTACATAAAACCTAACAGACGTCTCGTGACGTCTCACGTTTTTTTTTATGTTATACATCTAACAGGCGTCTTGTGACGTCTCACGTTTTTTTTTAATGAATGAAATGTATTTTGCAATTGACCGATTGTTTTTGAAATTTATATTGTTTTGGTTTTATTTTTTATTGTTGACAATTGAATTATAAAGTGTTTACATATAATATACAATAAGATCGAGTTGTGTCTCGGTCTACGGCTCTTGGTTGAATGAATTTGCTGTGATTTTATTTTAAATACTTTCAATCGAGCTTTTTATTATATTTGGCAGCTATTTATGATCTCAAATGCCTTTTTCTTGTTTTGCAAAATGCAAAATTTGACAAAATTGTTTTGGGAGTATGTATTGTATTTGTTTATTCATGCTTTCTAAATAAGCGTTTGTTTCAGTCAGAAAGTTATGATTTCTTTGACAACTTCAAAATTGTTTTCTAATTCTGCAACTCTTTCTGTTTGACTATTTCTTATTCAATAGTTGCGTTTTGCTGTAAAAGAAACATATTGATATGAGAAAACTACGAGATCTTGCATTTTTATTTGAAACAAGAAACAGTCTTGCATTTTTATTTATTTATTTATTTTTTTGAAAATAATTTTTTCTAAACAAACAAATAGTGTTATGTCTTCTGTTTCACTGTAATCAGTTTTTTGAAAACTTATTATCAGGCGTGATCATTGAAGGCTATTATTTTATTTTTTTAACTATCTGACTTTGGGCAGTTTTGGACAGATATTTTCAATTATTTTGGAATATAAACATCGTCGTTTGGGTATTTAATAAAAATCTACTTTACAGTAATACTATTTCATACAAGATATAAGACGTATAGCCATCGGGGATCAAAGCATACAGGCTGGGCTTGCTAACACGTGACAAAACCGTGCGAAAAACGGCTAATACTTAGATCCACACCCACAACTTTTAGCTTCTGACCTTGGCTTTTATTAATTGTTACAGTGAAATATAGGCTTATTGGAAACTGGACTATACTAAATACATACAATACAAACCTCATAACCCATAATATAAAAATAAATGAAATTTGCAAACTGACTGCAATGTTACGCTATAGACATTGTGCGGTTTACATACTCGCACAAGCGTGTACAATCTATTAACTTTTTTATTTATCAACCGATTGACATAAAACAAACAGTAAATGTTAAGTGCAGCTTATCACAATATACTAGTAAAACCACTTCTAAATCTGATAAGCCGTTTCTGCGATTAGCGCGCACAAACGCACAGACAAACATGCAAAAAATTTAACAATTTTGGGTGTTATTTGCGCTCATAAACAATCCAATAATGTTTTTTTTCATATATTTTCTATGTACAGACAGCGATTTGTTACATTTTTATCATAATTATGTATTGATAAAAACGGCATTGAAGTTTAGTGGTTTATAAGATTAGATGTTGACTTATATTAAACTTGTATTATAGCTACAGACAGTTGTGATTTAGATTGACACTATGTAATTTTTCCACACTTTAGTGATCACATAATACTACATTCTTCAATCGTCGTTATTCTCTTTAAGCTGTACTTGTGTATCTGTATAAGGTTTCCATCGAGTTAGTTAATCGTCTTTTCAGTCTTAAGTATTCTTTTAATAGAGATGTTCTAGATTTTATTTCTAGATGCCTACTCAAATACTTGTTTTTCACAATTGGAAAATGCCATATATGTTTATGTATCTTATATATGGTGTTAAGTCGATTTTTGGAAAAGCTTGGGACTTGGGAACGCTTTCCGTCAGTTACAGCAATTTCCAAAGAGATTATTTTGAAAATCATTCAAGAAAGTGCAAAATTGTTAATAATAGCAAAAAGCGTTTTTGAAGAGATTGTTAACTCTCACTAGAGAACATAATATAGTAGAACCATTAAAGCTAATTTTTTGTATGCTTTAGTTAGACTTTCAAGATCTTAAGACGAAAACAACTGCATTAATCTAAATAAATAGATAAACAATTATTTTCAAAGATTTGTTTTATAAGACAGCAAAACAACATAGTTACCAGTTACCAAATCTCTTATCTCTTAGAAGGTAAGACAGTTAGCCTACACGCTAAGAATCGCGATTTATATCTTTTATAACACCTTCTAAGATGCAAAAAAAGAACAATCTTTTGGAGACTTGTAAATAAATATCAAAAAATGTTTTTGTTTGTGGGTGCAGGACACAAACAAGAAATTTGCTTTTGTTATCTATTTTGCGCAGATAATTTGCAGTGTTATTGTTGAGCGAAGTTAGGGCAGAAGCGTTTTAGGAGTTTTATCGTGACATAAGGCCTTGACGACTTTATGGTTACAGATTGTCTAGGTAGGTGTTTACTTTGTTATTAATTATCAATCTAGGCCGCAAAAATATTTTCCAAAAAAGTATGGACGCTAGCGATTAGTACGGAACGTCGTTATCCCATAAAAGAAAATACAATTACAGTATTTTCAAACGGTTTTAGCCAATTATATGTTTTCAAAAACTATAAATTTTTCGGATAAAAATTTTAAATTGAACGATTCGAGTGGACATTAGTTCAAAACAATCGTATATATAATTTAGATAATAAATCAATTGAAACCAAAAATTGAATAAAAACCGCAAAAAATAGTCAAAAGATTTTTTTAAATTTTTTTTTATTGAAATTTACAGTATTATTATTCTTATTGACTTAAGTAGGTACACGGTGAAGGTGGGGACAATATGCAAAAACCATAAAAATTCTTTCAAGATCTTGCAATAGGTTTCTTGCACTTATCGTAAATATTTCGAAGGTAAATGGGTTTTCGTCCAGACAAGGTTTTGTAAAACAAAAAGTGCAGACGAGCAAGACTACAAAAATGCAAACAATGCAACAAGTCATAAAACAACAACATTTCGCGAGAATTGTAAATTATTGGAGCGGTCAACATGATTGTGATTCAATTTTTGAACTTGTTTCAATGTTTCATTTTATCGGTATCTATAAACATTGACCCATATGGTCATGTAATTTCGATGGAGAAGATGAGCTTATTTGGGCATAATCTCAAAATTATTAATTATAAAAGGCTTGTTTACTTTTTAACGCAAAAACTTCTTATGCAGAATTACGATTACCGTCATCACCAAAAAGCCATCATTTTTCAAATTATTTATCCAATATAAACAAAAAACATAAAAACACAGAGAGTTTTTTGGAATAGTTAACGTCTAGACTCTGATTTTGTTTATAAAAATTGGCAATAAGAAAAATATGCATCCCAAACAAAAATCAATTAGTTATTTCTTAAATTGACACATGTAATCTACTCCCATTACATTAAAATAATTCTGAATACACAATAATTAGGCTGTATAATAATGTTTAATATTTCTCCTATTTTTTTATTTTTTCTTTCTTTTTATTTTGGTTTTTATATCTTCACTTACTCTACTTCATTCCCTGTCTTGTTTAATCTTTTCTTTCATTTTGTCTTTCTTCTTTAGCTTGCTCTCTTTTACCTCCTTTTCTTTACGCGTCCTTTATGTCCTTCCTCCTTTAAAAGAGAGAAAACATTAGAGCACAAGCTGAATAAATAGCTTGTGCTCTAATGTTTTCTCTCTTTTTCTTACATCCTACATTTATTTTTTTTTGTTTAAAATTTATTTTTTCTTTTTTTTGATCCGCACCTAAACCGTTTTTTTTCTCTCTCTCATTTTCTCTTTTTAAGAACCTAGGCAACTTTTTTGTGATTAGAGTAATCTACCTTTTATTATACCTGCTTTCACTTATTTCTCCTCTTCTTTCTTGCTTGTAAACGTCTCTATCTCTATCTTTTATTTCACCATTGTCTTGTTTCTCTTTTTTTCTCGATACGCTAAACGCTTTCTTTTCATCGTATTTATTTTTTTTCTTGGACTTTCTTTGCTCAATTTTATCATCTATTTTACAATTTTTTTTTGCACTTTTTCTATCTTTTCTCTTCTTTCCTATCCCAAATTTTCGCATCATACAACATTACACTTTCTACTAGGCTTTCCAACAGTGTCATTCCTATTTCATACTCTTTTCCAAACTTTCTCTTTACCATGTTTGTTTTTCTTTTTTTTACGATTTGCATCTGTTTCTATCTTCAAATATTTGTTTTAAATACTTTCATTCTTTGATTTTCTCTGTTTTTTTTTCTTTATTCTTAACCTACTTTTTCCTTACATCCTTACTACATTTCTGGCTGTGCCTTTAAACATTTGAAAAAGAATAAAAAAAGTTTGGAAAAATTTACGTACAGTCACGTATTTCTTATTAAGTACTTTAGACCAGTTCAAACAAAATTTTTTTATGATAGCAAAAAAATTATAACTCAAATAAACTAAGAGTCAAGCAGTTACGACGTTTTTTGAAAAAAAACAAGTCTTCGTGTAATAGAAAGAGACTGAATAGTGTTTCTTTGCTGTCGCCTATTTTTTATCCTTGTCGTTTATGATAAATCTAGCTGTTCCGCGCCAACGTTTGCAGTCTGTATGATGTATGTCCATGATACTAATGACTTAAGTTAAGACTACCTTAGCCAGACCTATAACACCAGGTCTTTGTGACTTTAATTGCAGAAACACACGTTATTAAAATAATGCACTCTAGCAGTGGAACGTAGTACGTAGGAGATTTGGCTTAAAAGGATGTTGCGATCCCTTAATATGATGTTGCGCACTAAATGCGGATCACCTGTAGCAAGCGAGACTTAAGCCACTTAAGGTTATCTTTTAAGACAGACGGTATTTCTGTTTCTAATTGCAGAGACACACGTTATTGAGAAAACGCACTGCACTGAAACGTAAGACGTAGGAAGTCTCTGAGGACAATTTTTTAAGAGTATGTTGCCAACTCAAAACTGAAAAAAGCATAGGTGAAGCTCTATCTTTTTCGTCTTCTGGAATTTCTGATTAGAAGCAATTAAACAGATTGAAAAACAGTTTGAAAAATGTTCTATTTTTAAGTTTAGAATTTTCTATTACTGCAAATAACTCAGATCGTTTTTGGAGTTTTGCATTTTATATTGTCGTAATTTTTTTTTGTGGTTTTATTAATTTTCTTCTGATCTTTCTAGATCTTGGATTTTTGTTTAAGTTGCAACTACTTTTGTTCTGCAAGAGTTAACTATTTATTATTAGATTGGTTTTGAAAGAAACTTGTTGATAAAGTTTTGATTACTAAGAATATTTCAGATCGTTTTTGGAGTTTTGATGCATTTTGTATTGTAATTCTTTGTTGATTTTTTTGTGGTTCTACTAATTCTCTTCTAGACTTTCTAGATCTTGGTTTTTTGGTTAAGCTGCAACTACTTTTGCTCTTACTTGCAAGAGTTGACTATTTAGTTTTAGATTTGTTATGGAAGTGATTTGTTGGTAAAGTTTTGATTACTGAGAATATCTCATATTTTTTTAGGAATTTTGATGCATTTCATTTTGTCTCAATTTTTTTATTGTTTTTTGCGGTTTTCCTAATTTTTTTCTGTACTTTTGACATTGTGGTTTTACGGATAAGCTGTAACTACTTCTGTTCTTGCATGCAACAGTTGGCCATTTATTTTTAGATTTGTTTTGAAAGCTATTTGTTGATAAAGTTTTGATTGCTGAGAATATCTCAGATTGTTTTTAGAGTTTTGGTGCATTTTATATTGTCGTAATCCTTTCGTTGTTTTTTTTTGTGGTTTTACTAATTCGCTTCTGAAATTTTTAAACCTTGGTTTTTTTGGTTAAACTGCAACTACTTTTGTTCTTGCTTGCAACAGTTGACCATTTAGTTTTTGAGCTGTTTTGAAAGTACTTGGTTCATAAAGTTTTGATTACTGAGGATATATTAGAGTTTTGATGCGTTTAATATTGTCTCAAATATTTTATTGTTTTTTTTTGTGGTTTCACTGATTCTTTTCTGGACTTTCTAGATCTTGGTTTTTCAGATAAGATGCAATTACTTCTATTCTTGCTTGCAACAATTGACTATTTAGTTTTAGATTTGTTTTGAAAGTTTTGGTTAGTGATGAATGAATAGATAAATAATAAAATCTATTATAGCTATTGTCAAAACGTGTCATTATACACTCTTTCCTTCAAACATCTTTCAACTTTTAGAGTTCAAGTTTAGTAACTTTCTTAAAAATTTTATAGTTGTCAACTTTAGTCACAATTATTTATTTTGGCAATGTTTTGGAGCAAAATATCACCATAAACAACAACTTAGTGAAAAAAACTATTTGTGGAGAAACATTCAATCATCATTTTCAAAAGTCGAAGATATTTTAAGATAGATTGGCTTAAAGGGTTTTAATTTATTTTTGATATATTTTATCATTGACTACTAAAATCGTTAACTCTATCTATAGTCAATGCTTTTACTAATCTAATGGAATCTAACCATGAGCACACGGAGCTTAGATCAAGTGTAAAACTAAAAAAAAATAACTAAACTTGTTGTCAAAACAAAGTTAAAGAATTAGAAATTTAAAGTAAATGTTTTTACATTTAAGTCTGGTTTCTAATAATCTAATCTAACCAAGAACAGACACAACTTGGCTTCATCAAGTGTAGTAAAAGTTAAGAAATCCACAACTAATTTGGCTCTAATAACTACTTTAAATGAACAATAACTGAACTTGTTGTCAAAACAACGTTCAAAAAGTGAAAATTCATGTGTTAGTGAACATTGTAAAAGTACATGAATGTTTTTACATTTTAGTTTTACAAATGTGAAGCTAATTTAGTTTTTCTATTATGATTCATCTATTTAACCTTGTTTCTTGTTTTGTCCGTTTTGTGACCTTAAAAAACTAACCTATGACCTAACAGAAAAAAAAGTGCAAATTAATGCTAGCTTCTTTTCCTGCGATTTATAGATGTTTTAGCCTTAAATTACGCTACTGAATAAAAGGACGACCGCATTAATAAATCTTTTTTCCCAGATTATTATCACATATTTGTCTAAATAGTTTCCTCTATTAACACACACTAAGAACCGATTCAGAAGTATTAAATAAATAATTGAGAAATCGAGTATATTTGTATTTATTGATAAAGAAAAAAACATTTACACCTATAGGTTAAATAATTTTGTTTATCAATGTTGTGCTAAATTTCCCATTGCAGTAACATGTTTACCACAGGTACTTGATAACGTTATCAAAAAATTATTCGGGCATGAAGTTTCCAAGGCAAAGATAAAAATTTAAATTTAAAAATAATACGCGACATTTAAAAAATAATAAAAAGACAATAATTAACCATAAAACACCGAAGCGTTTTTTTATAATTTCTACCTAGAATGCAGTGCTAACGTAATTTTATACGCAGCATTCTTGTAGATTATTTATATGTCACTACAATCCATAATAATAATTATTTAAATAAATAAAAAAAAGTATTGTATTTCAAGTTTATATTTTCGATGACACTAAAAATAGACGCTGCGTATTAAAGTCTGCCTATATTTTCAACAAGTCGGACAAAAAATGTTCTCGGAAACTATCTAGCTCAGGATTACGAGCCAATTTAACCACACAATTTGGCACAGTGTAATGCTTTGGTTTTGACATTCATTCTTGCACAATAAAATGCTTTACATTGCCATTCATCATCGCCTTCTTTTTTCTTCTAAAATACCTTTGAGCCTAAAAAAGTATTGAACCTAAAAGTTGTACTAAAGAAGAAATACAAGCAAAAGTCATTTAGGAGCATGAAGGGATTTAGAAGCTGGACTACCAAATGACGAAATTTATGGTGGAAGAACTAGAAATAAACGAGAAGAAAACAAAGGTTGAAAAGAAAATTTGGAAACTAAAAAAAAAGAAGAACAATATATAGTGTAATGAGACCGCAAAAAAACAAAAAAAGCTAAAAGCATTGGGAGAATGGAGAGATAAAAACAAAGCAAAAGGAGTTTACATGAAAAAAAAGAAAGGGTACAGGGAAACACGCACAGAACAAAAAGCAAAGAAAAAAATAAGAGCTGTAAAAAATAAAATGGGATGATATATGAATGAAGAGAAGTAGGAATGAAACGTGAAAACAAACACTATAAGAATAGATATATGGCTAAATTATTTCAAAAAACTACGAGTATTATAAGGAGAAAAACAAAAGAACAGACAAAAATACCTAAGAAAATAAAAATAGAGAAAAAATAACTAAAAGAGGAAGTATAAAAAATACTAATGGAACCAAACAGAAGAAAATCACCAGGAGCGGATCGGATACTAAATGAGGCATCAATAAATGGCAATGAAAGACAAAGGGCAAGGTTAGTTTGGATGAAAAAGAAAGCGAATGGTTGTGGACAAAGAGGGATCTTAGGCAAGAGTGTCATTTGAGTACACTACTGTTTACAATATATATAAGTGATATGGAAAAGTACCAGCAAAAGAACATGAGGAAGGAGTGGTACTAGAAAGAAAGTGTAGATGCTGACGTATGCAGATGACATGGTTATAATGACAAAAGACGGATGACGAAAATTATAAAAACGCTAAAAGGTACATGAATAAGAAGGGATTTGAGGTGAATTAATGTAAAGCAAAGATAATGTGTTTAGTAAGATAGTAAAGAATAAAGTAGGCTAGAAATGGGAAAAAATAGAGCAAGTTAAAATAAAAATATTTAAAAATAATATATATAAATTTTTAAAGAAAAAAATAGATATAAAGCACAAGTGAGAGAACTAGTGAAAATAGAGAACCAAGTGTGTACAATTCTGTATGGGATGGTAGAGAGAAAGTTTGGAGAAGATAAAAAAATAATAATTTTCTAAAGTCTTGTAATGTTGTATAGTGCGGAAATTTGGGGAAGGAAAAAAAGTAGTGACAGAAAGAGTGCAAGAGAAATATGTTATACGTGATGTTAGGATTGAGCAAAGAGGTTTTAGGATATATAGTGAAAGAGAAGGAAAAAGAGAAAAAATCAGAATAAAAACAAAGAAGAGAGCAGTAAAGTTTGAGAACAAAATATGAGAACGAGAAGAGAGTGAGATATTTGAAGAGTGCGGAAAGGTAGCTAGTAGAAAATCAGGTTGAGGAATAAAAAGAGAGAGAAATAGAGTACTATAAAAAAGAAAAGGTATAGCGTAGAAGAGATTGAGAAGAAAAGAGAAGCGAGACAATAAGTACATGATCAAATGAAGGATTAAAATATAGACAAGCAATACAGGAGAGGAGAAATAAATGAAAGCACCTACAATAAAAAGAACACTCGAATACGGGGAGGTAAAAGCAAGCTGGAGAAAAATAAAATAATAAGAGGAAAGAAAGAATGATTAGAATGGACGAGAACGATAATAAGAGAGAAAGAGAGAAACATTCAACATGACAGAGAATGAAGTATAGTGAGTGAGAAACCAAACAAAATGAAAAAAAAAGAGAAAAAAAGCAAGCTAAAAGAAAAAGAAACAAAATTTAAATTGAGAATAATTCACAAAATAATAAAAAAGAATATATATTTATAAATTTATTGCCTATTTACGGTGTTTACAATGTTTTTAAATAGTTATTTACATAAAAGTCAGGAAAATTTCACATTACTGAAGAGGAGCTAAATTGATATTTTAAAGCTCCGAGTCAAGTAAGAGATTTTACTGACGTGTTTTGTATTAAATTTTTCCGGAAATAGTAAAAAAAGACGAAATTTGCAAATTTTAGAATTTTTCTTACAAATTTTACAAAAATCAAGTTTGTCAATTTTGTTGGCAACTATAGTTACTAGAGTATCTTTTTTATTTTGCGTCTTGTAAAGTTTTTACAGTACTAGTCCGGAAATCTTAATTTTCCTGCGCGTTAATAAGCAGGAAAATGTTGGTTCCAAGACGATTTCCGGAAAAGACTATTAAATTAGTTATTTTTACTCTGTTTTTTTCTAATTTTTCTATTCTAGGTTTATGTTTTCCTTCTTTTGTTTCAATTTTTTTTGTCGTTACAATTGCTTAATATATTTTTTGGTTGTACAGCAGTCTTCTATATTTTGGACAAAGCTTCAAATCTCTGTATCTTGTTGTTACCATATTGTGTTGTTTTTGTCGCTTTTACTATCTATTGCTTTCCTACCTCTGGTTTCAAGTTTCCAAACCCTAAAATTTTTATTCCTAAACAATTCCATATTTTGCCACATTATCTGACCATCCACAACTAATTCACATCGAACGGTTATTTTAAATGTTTCTCATTTATATTTTGTTTTTGTGGTAGATTTGGTGAAATACAATAACAAATTTTATTTTACTAAATATTTGTATTAATATTTCCATATACAGCTCTTGAGTTAACATAATTTCTTTATTACTTCGTATATAATTGAATTAAAAATGCGCTGGCTTAACGAATCACCGTGATGTACACTGTTTTCTACTCAAATTGTGTTTGTTAGTTTTCTATTGGTCTACCCTTTTATTGTACATATTTTTGATTTTCTTTTCTACATTTCGAAGAAATTCGATTTTATAGGGTCAAAGATCAAAAAATCAAGTCAAAATTTTGATAATAGAAAACCAGCAGCAAACAAAACAAGACCAAATCAAAAATTTATGAAAACCTACAGTGTAAAATTGCGTCATGATGCCTTAAAGTGAGAGAAAACAAAAAATGTTTTTGACACAATGGCTTCGTGTGAAGCAATAGCAATAGCTTGTATCAGAAAAAAAAATAGCACAAACAGGCAACATAATTTTTTATTTAGATTTTGCTACATTATTTTTAGAAGCGTTTATTCTTTTATTTCTCAGTTTTTGCAACTGATTGCGCATTTTTTCTAATTCAATATTGCGAGTCGCTTTAATATTAGATTGAGAAACCGAACGCTGTTTTCTTTTCAAAATCTCCGTTTGATCAATGTAATTTTTAACATTTTCTAGCATTTGCTTTTTTCTTTTTCTATATGTTATGATGCATCGTTTTTTTCTTTCCAAGTCTTTTTCGACTGTTGCTTTAGCTTCTGCTAGTTTTGCTTTCAGATCCGCTATAGACATTTGACATAAAAGACCCAAATCGGGACAATCATTCGGATTAAAATGTCTAGCTTGGTGCATAGATTTTAATTGATGCAAAGTTTTGATGTCTTCAATTAGTTTAGTTTTTTTGGTGAGTATCTTTTGCTGTTCTTCAAAAGCTTTTTTTACAAGTTTTTCTGTTTCGTTTTTTAGCTGGACAGCTTGTTGGCGTTTTTGTTCTTTCACTTCTTCTTGACATTTTTTTCTAATTTTGTTACTTTCTTGTGTTTCTTTTACCAAATTTTTCATTTTCGTTATTTCTTCAGTTTTCCACTCGTTTAAGTTCTCTATGAGACAGCGGCGTTCTTTCATAAATGTTTCCACACGTTGTTTATTACTATCTGCTACGCGTTGCTTTGCACTAATAGCTTCTTCAAAACTTAGCAACCCTTCTAGATGTTTCCTTTCAATGTCTTCTAAAACTTTTTGTTCTTCTAATCGATGGATCTCTTCTTCTAATTCTTGATACCTTGCAAGAGAACAACCACCCTGTAATAAATTGTTAATCACTTGAATTTCTTTTTCTTGCTCTTTCAAACAGCTTGTGGCCTTTCTTAACACGGTAGTCACATTTTCTTTAATTGTGATATCTTTTTTTGTTTGGGGAACCTTGTTTGCTTTAAACACTTTACATTCTTCTTGCGTTGGCGAAGCAGCAGTTTTTATTTTACAGTAATTTTTTGACAGTGATTTTGCTTCTTTTAGAAGGGTTTTTGCTTTCATTTTATTTTTTTCATATTCGCTTATGAGTTTTCTGCTCGCATTACTGTTTATTTTATACAAATATTTTGGGATTTGATTTGCTTGAAATGTTGGATAGGTTCTTGGTGTATTGCTTGGAGGATTGGGTGTTGGTTTTTTTCTTTGCAAAATGTTTAAATATTCAGGTATTGTTACAGATTTAGGTGGATATTTATTTATAGAGTCTTCTTTTAGTAAATTTGCAGTTTCTTTAAATAGTGGAATGTTATTTAACAAAGGATTTATAATTCGTGTTAGAACATATGCATCTTCAAAAAACTTACATCCAATAAGAGCTGTTTGAATGAGATTGGCATCATCACAAAAATAATAGAGAATGTTGCGTTTAAAGGCACATTTTATTTTTTGCAAAAGGAAGAATAACTCTTTTGATGATGTTTGATCATTTGAGAACATTAGTATGAAGACTATTAGGATAATAGGGATATCATTGTAATGCCGCAGTTTACAAAAGTTTACTATATTGTCTTTGATTGATGTTAGATAATCCTTGTGACTTATCAATAAAACAAATTTTTCAATTTCTTCTTCTGTCAGTTCATTTTGATCATCTAGCTTAGCTTGCACAAATTCATCTATTCCAATGTCTTCAAAAGTATTAAACTCTCTAAACAATGTGCAGAGTTTCCGATACAGTTTTATATCCATTTGAAACTTTGACGTAGTTACGATCATTTTTTTGACAAAAGTTTTTTGACAGTTTAAATATGTGATATATAAAATAAAAAAAATCTTTACATTTGTTTTTTTTCTGTTTTTTTTACGTATCTTTAGATTTTCTTTTCTTTTACCAATTTTTTTATTTTTGTTATTTCTTTTTTTTCCACTTGTTAACGTTCTTTATAAGACAGCGGCATACTTTCATAAATGTTTCCACACTTTTTGAATGTTTGTAGAAATATATGTACCTATATCGATGACTGTGTTTTCTATGTAATCTAAAATCTAGGTATTTTGTATTTTTTGCTGCTACAAACAGCTTTTTTTTATCACTTTACATGATTAACATTATTTTAATAATAAAAACTTTATTGTCTTATTTTATGGACAAAATATACATTTTTTTGTCATTTTTTCTTTGTTTTTTTTTCTTAGATACTTTTATTTCATATTGTTATGTTGTTTTATAAGCGATTTTTTTGTTTTCATTTAAATTTCTATAATTTTTTGTTTATCATTCAAAATAAAAGAATTAAATATCTTATTGGTTGAATAAATTTTGTTAAACAAATTAAAAATTGACAAAAAAATGCATGTTTTTTTTGTGTTTATCTTTGTTCTTTAAAAGAGCCTTCGGTAGTCAGGTGGCTGACGATAGTGCGCTTAGAATCTGGTCTAACAAAGGCTGTGGGCTCAAATCCCACCCAAGCTGAAGTCTTTTTTACAAAGAAGATGACTTTCGTCTGGCTATAAGTGTTTGTATGTTTGTAAATGTAAAATCACAATAAATCAAAAATATCGCAGTGCAACATTTCCTGTTAATCTTGATTTCAATGTACGCAGTATATTTCTTTTCGCCACTTTTTATTTTTATTTTTTTTATGTTTTTCTTTCTTAGATTTATTGCTTTAAGAAGAAGATTTTTTCTTAATTTTATTGTATTTTTTGGCTTTTTTTGACTGTTTTTTTATTTATTCTTTCTGTTGTCTATCTTTGTTCTTGAAAAAAGTTCAGTAGTCAAGTGGCTGAAAATAGTGCGTTTAGAATCTGGTCTAGCAAGGGTTGTGGGTTTGAATTTCACCCAGGCGAGAGTTTTTTTTACCAAAAACATAGCTTTAGTTTTGCTATGGGTGTTTGTATTTTTGTAAATGTACAGAGCGGAATTAATAAGTCAAAAAGTTGCAGTGCATTATTCACTGTTAATTTTAATCTTTACTTTTTATTTAATTTAACTAAATGTTAATATTTTTTACCATTCTTTATTTTTATTTTTTCTTTGCTGTTCTTTTTTAGACAGATTGCTTTTTTGTTTTTCTTTATTTTCTACTATTTTTTTGTTTTATTTTTTTGATTATTTTTTTTGTTTCTTCAATTTTTTTTTTATTTAGTATTTTTTTAATTTTACAAACTTTTCTACAAAGTATTAAGTGCATCTTTATCCTCCCAGCAAGCGCTCTGGCTTTGTTTTATTTTATGTAGTACTTGTTTCTGTCAGGTTTATTTCTACACCTAAACCTGTTTTTTTTAATGATGATTTATATTTAATTGTTTTTTGTATTTATAGTATTAATAAATTTAGCACTATTTTCAACCGGGTGTTTTAATTCAACTGAATTTTTTATGTGTGTTACCCAAGAATTTTCAAACTGATTTTGATGATTTTTTTATTATTTTAAAGATGATGTCTTCTATAAATATTTTTTGTAAATTTTGTCAATATCTGGATAGGAAAAACAAGTAAAAAAATAAAAATAGGAAAAATGTACTTTACTATAAGTAATTAATAATCACAACAAATTAAGCAAAAAAAGCACTCTTTTGGAATTAATAAAATAAATAACTTAAGTATTAATTAAAGTAAGATCGAATTGTTTCCAAAAATTTTTATTTGTTAAATTTAAAAGTTTTTTTAAAAAAAAATTGTTATATTTTTTCTATCTATTTTTTTACCGTCACTTAAGTTATTTATTTTATTCTCTATTCCGCTCCAAATCATTTCGTTTTTCTAAAAATTCTTTTGTTTTCTATATTTATTCTCAACATTTTTTAAGCATGATTGTAACTTTTTTTTTTCTCAAACTTTCAGAGCACGCTTTTACTGTTAATTATATTCTTTCCTATTTCTAAAACGTAGAACTTTGCACCTTTACTTAGATAACTAAAAATACATATTTTATTTTGTATTGATTTGGGAATGGTTACTTGATAGCTTGGTTACTTGGTTACTAGCTCAAAACACGTAAAAATGAATATTGAAAGATGTTAATTTGGTGCCTATATTATAAAAAATCTAGCTGCACAATTAAAGCTACTATTAGTTTTATTAAACAAAATTAATCATCAACGACATCTATTAGAAGCTAACTTTGCATCAAAAAGTTGAGAAGCCAGGTTTCTACGTATTTTAATGAATATAGAACACTCTTCTATAGAATATAGAACACAAACACATTGAAACACCTGGTTTCTCAACTTTTTGATGCAAGTTTGAATGAATTTGCATTGATCTTATTATTCTATTTGTTGGTAGTAACCAAAGATGGTAGAGCACATTGTAAATCATAGATATGGGCTTGAGACAAAAGGCGCTAACGTAATAACTGGATTGTAATCAGTGATATGTTTTTTATCTTATTTATGTCGGTCAAAATTCATATCTATCATTTAGACCAATCTGTATGTATTAGAAGACTTGGAAACTTTGATTTTTAAGTTTTTTGATGCAAGGTTAGCTTCTAATAGATGTCGCTAGTTTTACTATATTACGAAAGTAATAGGCATTTCAATAAATATAAGTCTAAATTTGTCACTGCTAATTTATTAAAATTTGAATATGTTGCGACTTGCTGGACATTTCCTATTGGAAATCTTCATTTCTAATAAAGATTTCTTTCTGAAGATTTCTAATGGAATTCGTTCTTATTGGAATAAAACCTGGAATGAATGAATTTGCGATGCTCTTAATAAAATTAATTATATTAAATCAGATTTGAATAAGACAGCAAAAAACAAAAATTAGCTAAAAAAATTTGATATCTTACAATTAATTAAAAATTATTAAAGATCATCTTGCTCACAAGATACTCGTTCACCTCTCTAAAGCATTTCTACATAGTCCAGCACTATTAAATATTCTTGTCAAATCTATGAAGAAAATTGTTTTATTATCTTTTCTACATAAATTATCAATTTCTTTTTCTTCATACATCTTTTTCTACTTTTTTCTCTATCACATTATTTTCCATCAGTTTTGACGAAAATGTGCGTAAATTTTGCATCACTGTTTTTCTCAATTTTTCTATAATTGTTTGTACTATAGATTATTAATATATAGCACAAACAACCTCAATTAGTTGACATTCTTACCGTAACCTCTTAGTTTTATAAAAAATTTTACCTATTGTCTCTCTAACTTGTATCTTCCTTTCTGATTCTTTATACAATTTCTTAATACTTTTCACTATCTTTTTTTGCTACATTCTATTTTTTCATCAACCGCTGCTCGCAATTTTAGAAACAACATGTTTATTCTACCACTATCTGTTTGCAAATGTTGCGAAATGTCAAAATGTTTTCTGCTCTTTATAATGTCCGACACAGAACCGGGAGGTATATATTTGTTTTTCTCATGTTTTTTTTCTTCAACTGTTGGTACAATTATTTTTTTTTTTTTTTTTATAAGTATGGCATGTAAAATCTCTCTAGTCTCAAGCTTCATAACCGGTTTTCTAACCTATTTTTTAATTTTTTTATTGTAACTTGAACAATTTTGTTTATAATGAATAAAGTTTGATAAAGATTCAGAAATCGTTCCGATTAAGCGTACAAATGATTGATTTATTATTTTTCGAAAATGTATTACTACAGCTTTTATTTTCGTATTTTTTTTTCAAAACTTTTCTATGGTTAATTTTCTGCTTTATTAAATTTGAAAATTTTATTTCTTCTAGGTCAACGGAGGATCTCCTGCAGAAAGAGCCGGACTGATCGCCGGTGACTCAGTGATCAAAATCAACAATACAGATGTTTTTAATTTGCGCCACAAAGATGCCCAAGACGTAATTGTCAGAGCCGGACCTGCATTTGAAGTGACAGTACAAAGGTATGTAATGAGCAAATAATTACTAATTTTAATCTCAACCTTCAGCGTTATTGAGCATTTGCCCGATTTGTTTTCTATTATTAGGGGAGGATCAGTTTGGAAACCGACAGTTATTCCTACTGGACCTTTGCCGAGTACACCATCTTCTCTTAGTCCTATTACCAAAACTTCTTTAGCTGCAAGCAAAGGCAGTGGTGCTGGATCTATTGGAACTGGACACAACGTTTCTGCAAAACCCTTCAACAACACTCAGGTAATTTTTCTTTTTATTTCATTTCTAACTACTAAACGCGTTTGCATAAACCTTTTTTGGTGTTTATTTACTTTCATGGTTATTTTTTTTACCGAAAATCTTAACTATATTTTGCTATTCAAGAGCTGACAGAAAAATGTTCTTCAAGATCAGCAAAAAATTTGGCGAGAAAGTAGCCAACTAAAGTGATTTGGCATTTATTAGTACACCACAGTCTTCTATTCTGTATAGCCAGATCCAATCATCAGAATCAAAATTATTGAACCAATTCAACCAATCTCTTTTAGTACTTTGCATACACATTATTCCTATTGCAATTGTGCTTTGGTATCTATTGTGCTATTTTTATAGATTGGTAATCACTTCTGTGGAAAGTGATACTTCTATACCAAGGTCTATTGGAGATTTTGCAAATTTGGTTCTGATTTTGGCTACTATTGATATTGAATTTTCTTTTACGCTTTTTTTTTATTTTTATTAATATTTAGATTCTCTTTACTGCTTCTTACAAAACCTAAAACACTTTTGTCAAGTCTTAATTTTTGATTATTTTTATTTATCTAATGGTTTATATTTTAGATTTTGTTATTGTTTATAAAATTCTTTTTATCTTTTTGTCCTTATTTTTGATGCACTTTTTCTACTTTTTTTCTTTATTTCTTGGTTTTTACTTTCATTGATTGTATGTTTTTTTATTACTTTTACACTATTGTGATGTCTGTTTTATTACTTCATTCTGTTTTCTGTTTCTATAATCTATTTCTCTAAACTCTTTCTCAGTTTCTGTGTTCATATTATTTTTATACCGATTTCAAAAAAATATGAGGTAAATTATTACTGATTACATTTTTGCCAATTTAAAAAATTTTTTTTTCTTTATTTAGTTCTTCCGAAAGACGATAAAAACTGAAAACGATAAAAAAATTTCAACAATTTTTAATACTTCACAACTTTTGTATTTAAGGTTTTATTACAGGGATCAACTTTTTGAAAATTTTTATTTTTGTCTATATAAGTTTCTTCTATATTATTTTATTTTTCAAACGATTGAGCCTAATTTTTTGTTATGAACTAATTTAGGTCATTAAATTTTGGTTTGAAAAAAAAAATCTCTGAGGTAGTTTCTTGATCGTGGAAGTATTGGTCTTATATTATTATTTTTTAGACGTTTGAGCTTAATTTTTTCTTATGAACTAAATTAGGGCCATTAATTTTGGTTTGAAAAAAAAAATCTCTGAGGTAGTTTCTTGATCAAGGAAGTATTGATCTTATAATATTATTTTTTTAAACGTTTGAGCTTAATTTTTTCTTATGAACTAATTTAGGTCATTAAATTTTGGTTTGAAAAAAAATATCTCTGAGGTAGTTTCTTGATCAAGGAAGTATTGATTTTATATTATTTTTTTTTAGACGTTTGAGCTTAATTTTTTTGTATCAACTAATTTAGGTCATTAAATTTTGGTTTGAAAAAAAATGAGGTAGTTTCTTGATCAAGGAAGTATTGATCTTATTTTATCTTTTTTTTTTTTTGACGTTTGAGCTTAATTTATCTTATGAACTAATTTAGGTCTTTGAATTTTGGTTTGAAAAAAAATATCTTTGAGGTAGCTTCTTGATCATGGAAGTAATAAGACAATTGCACATCGAAAGTTGAACAAATCATTGAGTTTTTAATTTCTATGAGATCAGATGTTTGCATAACTTCCTTCTATGATTTAAATAATTGTTGTTTTGTTTAAAAACGGATATTGCAAAGGTAATCTCATGAAAAATTGTTGATAATTTAAGAAAAATCTTTGAAGTGATAGTCGGAATAGCATTTTGAAAGTGTACACCAAAGTTCTCAGTTTTTATTTCTAATTGGTAAACTGGTTTCATAAACATTACAATTTAAAAAAAAATATTACAGATCAAGGAGTGATGGTGGACATAATTATATCTTTATTGAAATAATATTAGACTAATGCTGGCGCCGTTAAACACGGTAAAAAGTAAAAACAAAATAATAGTAGATTAAAACCCATTAGAAAATAAAGAAAATATAACAAAAATAACAGAAAAAATATCGGTCTACTTTTATTTTTAACAAAACTACAAATCTTATGAATATAAATTTAATTTTTGTGAAAAGTTATTGGTTTTTAATTTTTATCTTTTACAATAAAATTTTTATTTTACACAATTTGGTTAAACTTTACTTTTTTATGTTCAGAACATACTGTAATTTTTAATATTTGTTTTCTTACCTTATTTTGATTTAATATCGAAACACCGCCTTAATTTTTAATCGAAAATTCTTGCGTCAAAATATCTGCTTTTTAAAAAAAAATTGATAAGCTTTTTGTTCATTGAAATCTCTACTTTCTAATAATATAAAAAAAATTTATACTATAGTAAATTTTCTCGAAAATCCAAAAATACAACAAAAAAACTTGTATTATTTTCAATCATTGTGTACGCTGTTGATATATTTATAGAAATTAACGCTTTAATTACTCAAAAAACGTAAGATTTTATGTTCCATATAAAGAAAAAAACTGCAAATTGAAATATATTATTATTTAATAAAGCATTTACAACATTTTGACAAAATTGTAGAATTTTTTTTTTTAATTATAAGCGTAGATGCCTATTTATTGCTATTTTAAGATAACTTATAAGCCGGCTGGACCTACAGAAAATTTTAGCTTATTAAAATTTATTTGATAGAGAACTGGGAAGAAGCTATGAGGATCTGGACCTTACTATAAGTGTAACAAACCAAAAAAGATATAGTAAAATTTTTACAAGCCTTTCATGTAGTCTATGACGGTCACGTTTAACATTATAGCTGTTCGAGCAAGATGTGGTTCTTATTCGTTATTGCAACCAATTGTTGTCTTGTTTGGACAGCTATAATTTTTGGTGAGGTACCGTAGAATACAGTCATAAACCATTATCAACTATTTCAAAAAGTTAATAGTTTTATATCAGGTATTAGGCTGGTACAAATTTTTACGAACTTTTATTTGGTTGGTACCACTTATATCGGATAATTCGTGGCAGATTTTTGTTCATAAAAAATGGATTGCAATCAATTAAGTCTATTTATAAATCTAAAAATGATAATATAACACTGAATCAATTAAGATTGCAAAAATATCAATTGACAGAAATTAAATCATATTTCATATAGACAAATATTCCATCCACAAAAGGTGCAGCAGAACAAGAATGTTACAAGGCATATTATTATATTTAAACTTGGCTGTTTAACAAACTGACAACAACAGATTGGGGCTGAAAGAAACATCAACGTGACAATATGCCCAAATTTACAGAAAAATAACTAATTTCTGAAATATTGTTCAAAACTATTTGCTGCAGCTGTGAAGCTGGATGTAGGCATTTTAGAAGAAAAAAAGGTTGTTCCAATTTTCCAATATAGAAGAAAAAAATTACTATAAAATTAATGATTTATAAACATGAAGATTAAATACTTAATCTCTAATATTTATAACAATTATTTTTGCATGTTTTTTGTAATCTTTATGTATTATAGATTTGTAATTTTTTTGTTTATGGAATATAACGTTTTTTGAGTAATTAAAATGTAATTTTTAATAAATATATCAAAATTGTACATAATGATTAAAAAAAAATTGGATTTGAGTTTTTTTCTTGCATTTCTGAGAAAATTTACCATAGTAGTGTATATTTTTTTTACATCATTGGAAAGTAGAGATTTTAACAAAGAAAAAGACGCGAGATTTTTTATTGAATATTAAAATTTTTTTTAAACTTTAAACTAAAAAGTCAAAATAAGGTAAAAAGTGACTATTTTTAATAAAAAATATTACAATGTGTTTTGGGCCTAATAAAAATAGTTTTCACCAAATTTCGTATAAAATTTTTTTTTTTGTAAAAGATACAAATAAAAAATTAAAAACTTAGCTATTTAAAATTTTCACATAAATTTTAAAATTATGTGAACAAAATTGAAATACAAAAATTGTAGATTTTTTTTTACCTACAACTTTGCTGCTCAATTTTTTTCCATCGGATTTGTAGTTTAGCCGGAAATGGAGGTAAACCGTTTTTTAACCATAAAAACATACCCTCTTCTAGTTCCCGGCTGCAGATGGACGGTATTTTTTTTTTATTTTTGCAATATTCCCTTTTTTTCTAATGGGTTTTATTCTACAATAATATTTTTTGGTTTCAAAAATTATCGACTCTGAGGTGTTAGAGTTTCAAGAATTGACAAGTTTCTTTGCCTAATTTGTTTGAATTAATTAAAAAAATTAATTAATCATTATATTGAAATCGTTTTTTCATGTTTTTAATTTGATACTTGTTTGTATTAGATATTCTTCTCTTGTGTTTTTTTGTTTGATTTTTATGTTTTATTATTTTTGCTGTTTTTGTTAGACCATGCGTAAATTAAAAAAATTATAAAAAAATTGTAAAGCTGGAAAAATATTATTTATTATGATTTTTTTTTCATTTAGTTAAACGGGGCTGTGAATGGTGGACCAAAGTTAGTTAATAACCAATACAATTCTCCTGTAAAACTATATTCCGAGCAGAGCATTGCTGAGACGCTTTCTGCACAAACCGAAGTCTTATCTACTGGAGCCCTAGGGTAATTTTCAAATAAAATTAATAATTAATTTATTGATTGATTGTATTTTGCAGAGTCAATTTCAAGAAAAACGAAAAAGATTACGATGCTACCAACAGTGCTGTCTTCCGTATGCTACAAGAGGCCGAAAATGAGCCAAAATCTTCTGAAACAGGTAATTTAATTTTTATAAATCTAATAATTATATGTGTAATTGGAAATTTATTATATTATGATATTAATTATTACAATATTGTGGCCAAGTATCTAAACTAAACAGTATATTACATATCAACAGAAAAAAATTAAACTTTTAATGTATACTCAGTATTTTCTCTACCACCCCCTTGCTTGTATTTGTTAGAATAATAAATGTTTTTAAATTAATTAACATAAAATAAAATGACAGATGAACATGTTTATTTCCAATAATTCATAGTAATAAAAATGTTTCTATTATTACCTAGTAGCCAATAACAGTAAAATAGAGAAAGTGAGTTTTTGTATCTTTAATGAAAAAAAGTCATATGATTGAGTAAAATTTAAGAAATTGTAATATTTTACTGACAAGCAACGCTTTATTTATTAGCAATATACTTTACCGTTAGCAACATTTTACCAATTAGTAATTCCAGTTGCTTCAAGTTTAGCAGAATATTTTACTTTTCCAGCAAATTTGCGCTAAAGTTGCAAAAATCAAGCTTAATTTTTGACTATTTAAATTTATATGGATTTTTTTTTTTTTAAATGCAATTAATTGTATTTTGGCATTAGTTAGAAGCAAATTTAAAGCCGCTTTCTCTGCGATTGTTAAAATTTGTCATTTTTTTTTTTTTATAAATATCTGTTTTATTTTTAGAAAAATTTTTGTTTGTTTATTTTGTGTTTATGTAAGTTTTACGCAATTACTATCTTCCACATATAGAAGACGTCTATGACAATAAGTGATGCAAAATAAATTTTTAACAATTTTTTTGCTCTACATACATTAAGGATACAAAAAGGCAGTTTCTAACTCGTTATAAAAAGCAGTTACCTCTTAAAACCTAATATACTTACTCGCTAATAAGACTCCTATATCAATCGATTTTTGCTAATTATTTTTTTTTTTGTAAAACTGATTTTATTCGCATCATCAATCAGTCAGGTCAGGCTGACCAATCGGTCAATAATAGTATAGTTTGCAAGATCAAAGCTCGTTATATAGAAAAATTTTAACTTTTATAATCGGCCACTTTAGACACAAAAGATCGGCGGTCGCGAGTTGTAATTCTTTTTTTTGGGCAAATAATATCTTTGTTTTTATTTTCTCTTTTGTGCAAATAATATTTTTTTGGCAAAATAATCAGCTGTTTTCACAAAAGGAGGCAATATAGCCAATTTGTTACCAGCTAATAAAAAAGTTGGTAGTAAAACATAAAAGATCAAAATGGGTTAACGACTGACCGCTGAGACGTGAGTGGTCAGTAATGGATCTATTACTGACCGCTTACAATTTATTCTTAACTCGTTTACTTAATTGACGTTTGATAGTATAGTAAAAACAAGAATTTATTTAAAATTTTTCTAAAATAAATTAATTTATCAAAAAATTACAAAAAAAAATTATTTAATTAGATATAAATGAATGATTGCGAGTAAAATAACATTTTTGACAAAAATACCATTTCTGGGTTTTTCACTTTGACTGCGTCTCGGTAAACTTTTGTTTTCTATACCGAAATGGGGTACTTTCTAACCTAGTATCAATGCAAGTAGAGAAAACAATAATAAAACAAATCACATTCCAAAAACTTTTTTAAACAAAAACTAATTTAAATGTTGATATAAAATTAAATTTTGAACAGTTAGCTCTGACTTTGTGGTGTTTTTTTTAACCTGAGATGTCTTATTGTTTTTATGAGAAACTCGGAAAGCCAAATAAGAAAAAAAATAGACAAGAAACCTGAAAAAATAAAAGTAAAAGAAAAAAGAGAGAAGGAAAAAAGAAAAGAAATTAAGTAAAAAAATACTAATATAAAACTGAAAAGAAGAACTTTACCAAGAATGGATGGAATACCGAATGAAGCATGAATGTATGGGAGTGAAAAAATTAGAGACTGTTGAACAAAGTGTGGAAGAGAGAAGTGAGCAGAAGCAATAATACCAATCTGCAAAAAAGAGAATAAAAGTTACAAATTTCTTGAAAAGTTGAAGTAACTAGACTAGATTGTTATAAATGCTATAGTATCTCACGGCAACAGAAGATTACGAACTTTCTAGGTTAGAACAGGCTTCGGTTTTGTAAAATTTTTATTTTAAACTTGTAACAAGTTAGAGTTTGGTCTTTGGTGGATGACCAAAGAAGATAGATTACGTTGCATATAATTGATATACGTTTGAGACAAAAGGCGTTAACGTGATAACTTGTTTGTCAGAGTTATACTTTTTCTTTCCAATTGTATCTCTTTTTGAGTAAAGCACACCCCAACTGTAACTCTAGAAAATGTGTAGTTTTGAGACAATTGTTATAAGATAGCCTTTAGTAACTTTTTTGTTTAGTTGATGTTTTACCACACCACCAAGTCAGCAAAACTCTTTGATAATATTTTTTTAATTTTGAAAGTTTTTGGAGTTTGAATAATTGTTAACTATTATACTATGAGCTGCTAAATTTGTCATTGAAACGACGAGCAGCAAAGCCCAATAAATTAGGCATGTTACTTAACTTTATCCTAACTAGACGCAGATACAGGCGTAGTACCTTCAGGAGTAGCCGGTTTACGACACGTCGTTGCACCAGAAACAAGAGCAACACCTCCTACCCCACAGCTGCCTCCTGGACAAAATATCTGTGCGGATTGTGAACGATTAATAGTGTAAGTAGTTTTCAGATTGCAGTTTTCCCGATTGCCTCGAGGAAGGATAGTTTTTCTTGTGTTTAGACAATTTTTGATTGGTTTTTGTTTTTTTCTTGTATGGCAGTAAGCCCTCGACCGCATAAGACGTCAACTAGGTCTAGTACACCGCTAGATCTTATTAGAGAGTCATATCCAAATATACCTAATCAAGAGGGTGTCACTAAGTGCACTGATTGCGAAAGGGTCATCGTGTAAGTCCGATGATAATTTTCCATCGATGTTGTCTATAGCGGCCCTGTAGAGTTTTTTGACAAAATTTTTAGTCTTGCACTATTTTTTACTTCTTGCATGATTCTTTTCTAGACCTAATTTCACCTTTTAGATTGAATGCCCATTGGGATAAAAGTGTTTCTCAAAAGATGTCTTACAAATCATACTTATTACGTAGGTAGTAGTACCAATAATGACAGCATTTTAAGACAACACAAGTTTGCTCTCTTGATAAATTAAACGTTTTGAAAAAAAACTTGATAAAGCAAGGAAGTTATGTCAAAATTGATTAAAAAATTGTAATTTATACCTGCCATACCGGTACTTTGTTCAAATTTTGCGCAAGTTTTTAAATTATAGCTTGAAACACAGAAGCTTGAAACTACAGTTGAAACAAGAATGCTTCAGAAAAAAACTATTTTGTCAAATCAATTGTCAAAACGTACTTATTTTTTTCTTGTTACCAAGCAAATGCGTGGAGTTAGCTTATTTATTTATTCTAGATTGGTACTAACTAATTAGTTGTCTAATAGTTTTCAACCTTCTATCTAATTTTGTTTTTTTTTAAATCGGCTTAAATTAGATTGTAAAATTAACTAGCGTTTCTATTGGTTTGTTTTTGATTTTGCTTGTTTTTCTTTTTTTCACACTATATCGTTACACGCGCAGTCAAAAGTCTTAAGCAACAGATTTGGAACGTTTTGAGAAACACTAATAACTATTATTTGTAACAGATAACACTATTTTTTTCACAAAATAAATTTGGTTTTTCAGAGGCGTCTTTGTTCGTATCAAAGACAAAAACCTACACGTTGAATGCTTCAAGTGCTCTACTTGTGGTACTTCATTGAAAAACGTTGGGTATGTCATATTTGTACACTTAACCGCAAAATTAACCAGTCACAAGAGTTTTTAGGAAAATATTTATAACAAAAATTATTTTAAAACGAGAGCTTGATTGCGCTTATCTTTTTCTCGTTGATAAAGGATTGCCTGCGGCAACATGTATAGATATACCTTAAAGTTATGCCTAAGGCAACTTGTATAAAGCGTCTTGACGTATAAAATTTTAATTTATATTGTTCTCTCTTTTTTTTTTTAAATTTTTTCTTATTTTTTTTGTTTTTCTATATTTATATTAATATTATTACTGTTATAATCATTATTATGAAGGTTAGGATCAAACTCATAAAAATTTATAATAATTGATGTAAATTTTAGGTAAATCATTAACATTATAAAAACCGCTGTGAATTCTATCAGAACATAAACAAACAAATTATAAAACAAACTTTTATTAGTACGGCGTTTACACAAATGTATTGTAAGAAGAAAAACATTTTGAAAACAGTTTAAGAAATTATATTAAACGCTTATGTTATTTTACTTTGTCTTTATTTGTTTTATTTCCATTTTGTTCTTAATGTATTTATTTATAATTTACAATTTAAATATTTACAAATTTGTGAATGTAATCCAATAAATTGTAAAATTTCTTAGTTACTTTTTATATTTAGTTTATACTTCAATTTTCTAAGAGCTCGCTATTTATTATTATTTTTCTCTTTTAATTTTTTTTGCCTCGTGATAGTTTTCATGTTGTTTTTTTTTACTTATTTTTTGTGTATTGCACATTTATTTTTTTAATTTGTGAGTTTTTTTGCATATTTAATTTAAACATGTTTTCTTACATTTCAATTTAGTTTTGGCTTTTGTCTTATAAAGTATATTTTTTTATTTAATTTTGTTCTGTTCTATCATCAAAATTTTTCTCCTATCACAAAATTTTTTTTCTTCTTTTTTTTTTAGGGTTGGTTTTAATTGCCTTCTTTATTTAACATTACCTTTTTTTTTCATTACATTTTTGGTTGTTTTTTTTTCTATTTATATCTATCTATACGTTTCTGTATTCTCTTGATCTTTCTTATTTTGTTTTTCTAGTTTGTCTAATCTAGCTTGTTAATCTAAACATTTTATTTTTATAAATTTTATTTAATTTTTTGTTTATTCCCTATTTAACCTTATCTACATTTGTTTTCAACAAATGGTACATTTTTGATTTTTTTCTATAGTAACAATCTCTCTCTCTTTTTCTCTCATAATTAAACTTTTGTTTTTTTTTAATTTTTTTTATGTAGCTCTTACTACACTAATATTTACAAATTAGTGAATGTAATCCAATAAATTGTAAAATTTTTTAGTTACTTTTTATATTTAGTTTATACTTCAATTTTCTAAGACCTCGCTATTTATTATTATTTTTCTCTTTTAATTTTTTTTGCTTTGTGATGGTTTTCATGTTGTTTTTTTTTACTTATTTTTTGTGTATTGCACATTTATTTTTTTAATTTGTGAGTTTTTTTGCATATTTAATTTAAACATGTTTTCTTACATTTCAATTTAGTTTTGGCTTTTGTCTTATAAAGTATATTTTTTTATTTAATTTTGTTCTGTTCTATCATCAAAATTTTTCTCCTATCACAAAATTTTTTTTCTTCTTTTTCTTTTAGGGTTTGTTTTAATTGCCTTCTTTATTTAACATTACCTTTTTATTTCATTTCATTTTTGGTTGTTTTTTTTTTTCTATTTATATCTATCTATACGTTTCTGTATTCTCTTGATCTTTCTTATTTTGTTTTTCTAGTTTGTCTAATCTAGCTTGTTAATCTAAACATTTTTGTTTTATAAATTTTATTTAATTTTTTGTTTATTTCCTATTTAACCTTATCTACATTTGTTTTCAAAAAATGGTACATTTTTGATTTTTTCTATAGTAACAATCTCTCGCTCTTTTTCTCTCATAATTAAACTTTTGCTTTCTTTTACAGCGTTCGTTTTTTTTATTCATTTCTATTGTCTTTATTTTTTTTTTCTCATATTTTATTTTTATTTTATTTTTTGCTTCTAGAGAGATTTAGAACAATGTCTAAAACTTATGTTTTATGTCTAAAACATTGTTGAAACATAAGTTTAGGTTATTTCTTAAATAGTCTATGGGGCTTAAGTCAGAGCTTATGGGTGGCTATTTTAGGGCTATTTGTTCAGCATTTTAAAGATTACTTACACATAATCTAAGCTGCGTACAGTTGCGCACTACCATAAATAAAAAGTGAATCTAGTCTTACAAATAGCTTAAAAGGTACTATCACATATAAATCTTTTCATGTCTCTCTACCCGTCTAGTACCAAAAAGTACTTTAAGGAAAAAACAACAATGTTTTTTTAAACATGAGTCTAATATGGTTTATCTTTTCCTAGTCATCTCTTTACCTCCTATCTATTGATCCTTATATCTTCCATTCTAAGGCAAATGAGCTGTTTAATTGTGTGTCTTTAGCTTTCTGAATACAACACGGTACCAAAAGCATCTCCCAGTCTTCTAAGCAAATATGTTGCAAAAAGCGATCGTTTTCACAGAAGTTAAAATCAAAGAAACAGTTGAGATGTTTTTGAGTAAAAATTAGTTTTTCTAAATCGCTGTATTGCATCAAATACTGTGTGTTTAGAGATGCTTCGCAAGTGAGCGATTTATTGAATGCTGAGCGTCTATCATTATTTATAACAACAGCTTGAGCGGCTTTTTTAGGTGTTATTATTAAGCAATATTTTTTACAACATTTTATTGCTTTAGAAATGGAAAGTCAGGGCTAACAATCTATAAGCTGCTTTCTAAAACCATTTTGAATACTATATGAAAATTTGCCAATCCAGATCTATCTAAATCATTAGTACCAAAACTGATCCTCGTACTAAGACAAAGTTAGTAATGATTGTATACGTATGGGCATCTAATACTTATTTATATGAAATCTACATTATTAATCACGTTTCTATAAAAGTGAGGCAAAGCTCTGGTTAATTTTGCGGTTGAGATTATTTTGCTTTAAAAGAAAATTAAGAGATTTTCTTTTAGATACTACAATATCAACAATAAATTATATTGCGACGTACACGCTAAGCTAGCGGCCAGAAGTAATCCTCCTGCTCCAAATTTGGTACCTGTGACAGTACCACCGTAAGTTTAAATAGTAAACAAAGTATGAATGGAGTAATAGTGTTAAATTTTTTCTAGTGGTAGCAAAGCACCTGCTAATGCAATCTCTTCTGCACTAGCAACTCATTCTTTGCCATCGCCATCTCCACTATCTCCTAAGAGCAACTTTGCCCAGCCTTTCCAGGTATGTAGTTTGTACAGTAAAACTAGACATTTTGTGTTTTTGTAAGTGTTGTTTGGCATGCTATGTGTTTTTAGCTTTTGTCCACAGACGAGACTGACCAAACTTTGCAGAGTTTAAAAATAGCACCAAATGCTTGTCGCAAAAATTATAATAGTTTGATTAAAAATAGTGTTCCACTTTCTTATAGTAAATACCTTAGCAAGGTAAGGGTACTAATAAAAATGTGTTTGGTGCACTGAAATCTCGAGTCTTATATTCTTTGTTTTTTTAGGCCGGTTACTCAACGACACCAAGACCTTTCTCAAGTGTTAGTGCTCCTAGTTCAACGCCGAACTTTAATACTTTACCAAAGGCAGCACCTTTATCGCCGGTTGCTTTAGCACCCGCGCCATCTTACAGTCCGGTATCTTCAACTGGTAAGCACACAAAATTAGCAATTCATTATTGTTTTGTCGGTTTGGGCATTTTTTTAAGTGATTTTTTCTTATATACAGTACTGTAAACGATTGTTTAAAATTGTTTTGCCACAGCAACTTGTTAGAAGATGCACAAAACAAAACAAACTTTTAAGAATTTAATTAAGACAGCACTAAGACATCACATAAAATTTTGAGCCATTTTCATTCATTTGATACATCTTGTCAGTAATTACCCTGACCACTGTCATTTATGATTTTTGCCATATTTCCCAACTAGCCTACTATCATCTAGCCTTCTTTTGTTTTTTAAGTTCAAATTTTTATTAAAAAATTCTTTTATCTTTTGCATAAATAGCATCTTCAATCTATTAAATCGAGTTATTTGCTCTAAGCTGGAAATTCTAAGCTCTATGTCTTCACGGAAACTCTTTTTTTTTGCACGCAAGTTTTTTTACTCTAGTGTAAAAATCTATGTATTTTCTTGTAATTTTTATTTATTGGTTTTTGATCTGTTCACTTCGTTTTTTTTTGCGCAAACTCGGTTTTTTCTACATTGACATAAAATGTGTTTTTTGGTTGCTAAGTCGTTTCTTTGGTTTTCTAAGATTCCAAAACTGAAAATAACAAATGTTAAGAATTTTTGGTGTTTTTGCTTTAACTCTTTTCCTTTCTGGCAGTTTGAACCTGGTAACAAATCCGGAAAGGTACTCAACTAACCCACTAAGAACTGCAGGGTTGGTTGAGTAACACAAAGTTTTTAAACTTGATTAATATTTAAAAATTTTTTTTCTTATATTTTGTGTATGGTTATTTATTTTTCCAACTTTTTTTTTGGGGTCAGATTGGTAATTGGTAAACTACTTAATCTAGCTACCAGAAACTGCAAGTGGAGTTTTAAGGGAGTTTTTAAAATTTTTTAGTATTTTTGGTTATTCTGCGGATGGATGGTCTGTCGTTTCAACCCTCTTTTGGTTTTCCAGCTTGGAATTGCAGCTTACGGAACAGCTTCAGTAAGCTACTCAATCTACTTCCTAGAAACTGCTGGCAAAGTTTCTAGATTTAATGAAATTATTATTGTTTTTGGTATTTTACAAATAATGGTCTATTTATTTAACCTTTTTCTTTCGTTCCTGCTTCAGACTGGTAACAATCACAATGAATCTACGCATTATATTTACCAAGATCTTCTAGCGAAGTTTCTAAACTTAGTTGAAAATTTTTGAATTTGTTGGTATTTTGCAGATTATAGTCTATTGCTCTAAGTCTTTTTTTTATCCTTGCTTGGGACTGGCAAAAACCTCAATCTATCCTAATGTTCTATTGTTTTAATCTTTTTTTTTGTTTTACTTAGTGCTGGTAAAAATTTCAGTAGCCTACTTAATATATTAACCAAAAACTTCTGGAGAACTTTCTAAACTCAAATTGGTTGACAAGTTTTGAATTTGTTGGTATTTTGCACATTATAGTGTATTGCTCTAAGCCTATTTTAATTTATTCTTGTTTGGGACTAGCAACAACCTGAATCTATCAGCAGACACTGCAGATGAATGTTTACAAAATTTCTAAATTTAGTTGTAATTCTAGTATCTTTTGGTATTTTTCGTTTCTACTGTTTTTTTCTATTGACTATTTAATTTACCTCTTAGGAACCGAAACTGAAGTTTCACAAATGTTTTAAACTTTATTGAAGTTTTAAGTGTTTTTTGATATTTTTTGAATAATAGCCTATTGCTTTAATCTTTTTTTTTTTCGTTCCGGTTTGGTACTGGTAACAATCACAGTAGCTTACTTAACATATTCACCAAAAACGTCTGCCGAAGTTTCTAAACTTAATTGAAAATTTTAGAATTTGTTGGTATTTTGCACAATCTAGTCTATTGCTCTAAGCCTCTTATTTTTTATCTTTGCTTGAGACTGGCAACAACCTCGATCTATCAGCAGAAACTGCAGATGGAGCTTTACAAAGTTTCTAAGTTTAGGAATTCTAGTATTTTTAGCATTTTGCGGATGCTGGTCTATCGCGTCAACCCTCTTTCTTTATCTCGGTTTGAAACAGATAACCCCATTGGTGAGACCATTAATCTGCCCGCCAGAAACTGCTAGCGTGGTTTCTAATCTTATTTGAATTTTATGTATTTTTTGGTGTTTTGCTGATAATAAGTCTATAGTTTGAACACTTCTTCTTTACCCTGTCTTGGTACTTGCAGCACTCCGATCTATTCATCAAGAACTACAGATGGAGCTTTATAGAATTTCAAAATTTAGTTGAAATGTTTTGTTTTTTTTTGTATTCTGGGGATAATGGTCTATTGCTTCAGCTTTTTTTTTATTTTGCTTTGAGATTGGTATCATCTTTGACTACTCAATTTACCCACCAAAGGGCTGCAGACCAAGTTTCTAAACTTTTTAGTGTTTTTTGGTCTTTTGTGACAGATGGTTTATCACTCTAACTATTTTTTTTCTCTCGGCTTAGAACTGATAACAGAATTTCAAAAATTTTAATTAATATATTCTTAATTATTTTGACTTTTTGTTTTTATGATTTATCTAGATTTCTTTAACTTGTCAAATATCGAAAAAGGTTTATAAATTTTATAAATAGCATAAAAAATACCCAAATCGATAAAAATGATACTAGAGGATTATATTATATAATGAGTCGCCCTAAAACTAAGACACAAATTAAAACACCTTTTGATTAGGCCGAACCCCATCTGCTAGGCCAGGCGGTCCCGTGTTTAAAGGTATTAATGTAATACATTGTTTGCTGCTTCAGGGCTTAATGTATTGCACAGAAAAATTAGTTTGAAGTTATATTTTAATCAAGAAAGCTCCTCTACTTTTGTTTTTTACCGCTTTGTAGAAGTTGTTTTGTTTTTCTATCATTTCTTATTCATTCATTTTTAATCTTCTTTCAGATTATAAATCTTTTAATTCCAAACCTCGCCCCTTTTCCTTAGTTATAGAAAATTAACAATGCTTTTCGTTACAACTCGTTAATCATATTGATATTTAGTAGAAATAACTTTTTTTTTATTTAGTCTACTTTAGCCAATGTTTTAAATAGGGAGTTTTCTTGATTACTGTTTAGACTATACACTCTTTAATATTGCTTGAGAAACTGATTAATATTGCATTTTTCTTCTTTTTTTTTTCGTGTGTTGGTTTGTGATCTGCCTTTTTTCCTTGTTTAAATGTTGAAAAACTAAAAAGGATTTAGTGCGCATAGTTTTGTGTGGCCTCCTCCCCCTGAAGAGCCCGAAGTTCCAACTGCTTGTCCTTTATATGTTGCTCCTGAATCTCATTTAAAAGTCACTTTAAAACCACCTAGAGAAGAAGAAGAAGAAGAAATTGATCTAGATTATTCGGAATTTGACGAATGCGATATAATGGCCCAATATGATCAAATACCAAAACTATCTCTATCTTCTCAAGAAGTTTATAATATAAATAGCAAAAGTAGCGTCGAGTGTGTTGAGACCATTAGTGAAAGTGTTGAAACACAACAACTGGTTGAAAATGTTATTCGAAATAATCCGAAAATGTGTAGACCGCCATCACCACCAACAGTACCTCCAATAGACCAAGACATTGATATTAAACAATGTCAAAAAAACGAATCTACCTGTGAATCATACGAAGTATGTCAAAATTCTCAAATTTGTCAAAAAGATTTTAAAAGGCTAACGGATTTTAAACCAAATACTGTGGAGTGTACACTTAAAAGTCAAGTAGAAAATGCTGTACCACAAAAATGGGAATCACAAATGGTTCAAGCATTACGAATTGATCCAGATGATTTTAGTCAAATACCTAAAAAAACGTCAACAAGTCAATTGGCATCTGCTTTATCAATAGCCCCATCTCAACCTTTTACAGCCAATCCTCATCAAATTGATCCAGTTCCTCTACCTGAAGAAACTGAACCTTATTTTCCACCAGAAGATTTGTTCCGCGTTGAAATAAAAGATGTAAAAAATGATCAACCAGACAAACAATCAAAAACCGCCCCTGTTAAAAAAAAGACAATCGGAAAAGACGATTTGTTAAATGACTTGCCAAAACCACAAAAAATACTTTCTTTACGTGATGCATTAACCACTGCATGTGATAGACCATACTCGCCTTTTGCTGCAGAAAATGTGAAAATTGAAGCTAACATTTCGGCCGAGGAAGAGAAAATTGAAAAACAGAATTTAACAAAACCATTAAAACCATCCACATTACCACAATCATTTATAGCAACAGTTGTAGAAAAACCGCAAGCACCAAAACCTTTTCCGTTTACTGTAAAAGAAATTACAGAAGAGAAAACTGAAGAAAAGCAAGTAGATACAAACAAATCGACAACTGTAGAAAAACATCAAACTCAAAACACTATTGAGAAAACTATAGAAACTATTGGTGGAACTGAAGAAAATACACAAGGAATGTATCCCTTCTTTAAAGGCTTTACATGTTCTTTTGACACAAAATCTGAACACTCTAATTTTAGCGTCGAAATATCAACAAGTCCTCCTATTATAAATCTAAGCAGAACACAAACACCTAGTGTAAAAATTTCAAAAATTGAACAAAGCACAGAAAGTGTTACAGAAAACACTAGTGAGCAAAGCCATACCCAAGAGAAATCATCTACAATTCAGAAACAAGCTGAGCAAATTGTTTTGAAAAAACCTTTGCCGCTAGCTGGTATGCTACATAAACCAGATTATTTGCCCCAGTACCAAGTAAATTTGCAAGAAAATGCCGAAGCGGACATAAAATTGATGGAAAGAAAAGAGGCAGCAAAAGCTCGAATGGAGCAGCAAAAAAAATCTGAAACACTTTCCAAATCTATAAACTTGCAAGAAAACGCCGAAGCGGATATAAAAGTGATGGAAAGAAAAGAAGCCGCACAATCACAAATAGAGCACCAAAAAAAATCTGAAACACTTCCAAATCCTATAATTGTGGAGCCACCCAAGCCAATTATCAAACCTGTAATCAAAGTTGAACCTGGTTTATTAAGACCTGAACAAAGTTTTAGACCTGTTGTAGAAAATAGACCATCAAGTTCTACATTTTCACCACGTCCTAGACCATTAACACCTAGCATGATAAATAAACCACCACCAGTTTTACCGTATTATCAAGCAAGCTTGGCAGTACAAGAATTTAGAGCTCCCGTTGTGAATTTATTGGATCCTGTATCTCCTAATATTTCGCGCTCACCAAGTCCTTGTCCTGACTACAAGAGTACTAGTTTGTTTCCTACTCCATCTTCTGTTCAAAGACCTAAATCTCCAGCAGCAGGTCCTCCTCCTAATATTTTGCACAGTGGATTACCTGCTCCAACACGTTCAGATTTTAAAAGAGAAGAAGCCAAGGAAAATATTAAATCATATATACCTCAACATCAAACCAAAGTCGATACAGTTCAATATCAAGGACAATTGCAAAATTTTGGCAAAAAAGAAAAGTGTATGCTAACTGGTTCAAAACAAGTGGAAGACGCTACAAGAACAGATATTCAAACTAAACAGCTTGGAGCAACAACTTTATCAACTTCTGTGCTGGAACAATCACATTCAGATCACTTGGAAGCTGTGAAAAAAGCCGAGTCTTGCTCAATTAGATCTTCTGCAGATGGTCTAACTCAAGTTCAACGAAAACAAACTGTAACAGAAGAATTTGAGCACACACAAAAAGCTCAAACTATACAAATTGAAAAAAATGCTACAACTACGACACAACATCCTTTCTCTCATGTTAAAAACCCAGCTATCGAAGCACCAGGTGTGTTAGGAATGCATGTGACTAATCCTCAAAGAATTGCAAATCCATTTGTTAAACCTGATCCGCAGGTAAAATCTCCTCCACCACCTCCACCTCCACGTGCCCTAACTAAGCATGTTATAGCTCCAAGCACAAGTTGTCCCACTAAACACGTTCCTGCTCCTTCGGGCTCAGCTCAAAGACCTAACCAAAATGTGAACAAATCCAATATTCCCATGCCTAATACAGGTACAGGTGGTGGACGTCAAACTGCAGCTGTTGGGGTAGCCCCAAAACGTGGTCGAGGTGTTCTAAATGCTGCTGCGCTAGGAGGAACTAGAGTACCTCTTTGTGCTTCATGTCACTCACATATCAGGTATTTGATGGTTTTTGTGGCGACTAAATTTTAACAGCAGTTGTGTGAATTTTTGATGTTTATTTTGTTGTTGTTTTTTTTTAGATAATATTACTAACAAGGATAGTAAACGTAGTGAATTTTTTATGCAACTTGAAAGTAAAACACCTAGCTATGCACAAGTAAATATTACTATTCCACAATCTACCTCTCCTCAATTAGATTCAAAAGGATCGTCTCCAAGATCTGATTATTCCTCTCAATCATCCACTAGCAGTAAACCATATAGCCTTGATATAGCTAGGGATAAAATTATTGCTGAGTTGCGCACTAAAACAGAAAATGGTATCAATAGTGGTACTGAAACTCCTCCTCAACATTCCTCTCCTATATATTCCCAAGTGATTAAGCCTCAAACCACTACCAAGGAGTTTACTAGCTACCATCCTGATTTAAAACTACCGGATAACCTTACTTTTGCTAACCAAAAAGATGCACTAACAGAGCAAGCAAAACCTAACAGCGAAACCCCAGTTTGTTGCCACTGTAACAAAGAAATTTTAAGGTAATGTTTTTGTTTTTTTAATGAGTTTTTATACATGTTTTGTACAGAGGACCTTTCATTACTGCTCTTGGGAAAATTTGGTGCCCAGAGCACTTTGTGTGTGCTACTCCATCATGCAGAAGACCTCTACAAGATCTTGGATTTGTAGAAGAACGTGGACAATTGTACTGTGAATATTGCTTTGAGCAGTATTTAGCTCCGCCATGCGCCAAATGCAATTCAAAAATTAAAGGGGTAAAAAAATTTCTTTCCAAACTGCAATAAATGATCTCTTTTTTTAATACAGGATTGCTTAAAAGCAATTGGAAAAGAGTTTCATCCAGAATGCTTTAACTGTGTTTACTGCGGCAAATTGTTTGGGAATTCGCCATTTTTCTTAGAAGATGGTAGTCCCTACTGTGAAACTGGTATGTTTACAATTTAGAAGGTTTTAATAAAGAAAACATTGCTTGGTTTTAGATTGGAACGAATTGTTTACCACGAAATGTTTTGCTTGTGGTTTCCCCGTAGAGGCAGGTGATCGCTGGGTAGAAGCTCTGAACAACAACTACCATAGCCAGTGCTTCAATTGCACTGTATGTTCTTTTTAGAGTGTTTATAGTTGAAATAAACTAATCAACTTTCTATTGGTTACAGATGTGCAAGAAAAATTTAGAAGGACAAAGCTTTTTTGCCAAGGGGGGTCGCCCATTCTGCAAAAACCATGCCCGTTAATCAACTAATGAATAATGAAAATGTTGAATGTTACCTATATATTTTTTGCTTTTTTTTTTCAGAACATCCATGACTTACCAAAAAGAGCTGATATACTGAGTTTGTATATTGGTATTGTTAATAGTGCTAGTCTTAAAGTGTTACGCATATTTGTTTATAATAATTAAGTAAAGTGTAGATATCTTAAGTTTAACATATTTATTTATCTTAAGTGCCATGATGTAATTATACTAGATGGATTGTTATTGGCGATCACTATAAATATATATATAAATTAGAATGTGTATAAAATCATTAAGAATCACACGGTATATTTATGTGACATAAAAACTTAGCGAGCATAGAATCATCTAAAAGCTTGCTTTTTGAGCTGTTTTCGAATCAAAATATTGCATGAGGCGTCGAAGCTATAGCTAAAATAAGCCTTTGGCTTATATTTTTCCCAAGATTAGAAAGCATGGGACAAGTTGCAGAAGCTTGAGAAAACATAGAATCAGATTATAAGAAAAAGTAAGATAAAACAGACAAAGAAAGAAAAAAGACTACGATAATAAAATAAAACTAAAATCAAAAGAAGCATATAGAAAACAATTGAAGAAAAAAAAAATTTTGTAGAAAAAAATGTAAAAAGTATAGCGATAGATCTAGAGATAAAAGTAACAAAACTATGGTTGAAAAGAAAGTTTAAAAATTAAAAAACGAGCAAAACGGATAGAATGGTGGAATGCGAAAAACGAAAGAAAGAAGTTAAAAAAGCATTTTAAAAATGTATTAGAAAGATAAGAAGAAAACGTCAGACAGAAAAGCAGGAATAAAAGGAAGAAAAAAAGGAAAAAAAGAAAGGAAGAAGAAAAATACTAATAAAAAAGAAAATCACCTGGAACGAATAGAATACCGATTGAGACATGCATGTATAGGCGTGAAAGAGTTAGAGAAAAACTGAGAGAACTGTTGTAAGGAGTTTCTTCGGAAGTGGACAGAAGGAATAATAATACTAATTTTTAAAAAAGTATAAATGCAACTGCGGAGGTTCTCAATACAATGTACAAGACGTATGCAATGTGTGTGGGAACAAAATTAATAAAGATGTAGAGAGAGTGGGAGGATTACCAGATTACCAAGCAGAATTTAGAGAAAGGAGAGGGGCAATAGATAATGTATGCAGTAATTGAGAATAAATCAGAAAAAAAGAAAAGGAGAGTATGTGGGATGTTTGTACATTTAAAAATGGCCTTTGACAAGGTAGATAAAAATAAGTTATTAGATTACATGAAAAAGAAAAGAATACACAAAAAAATAGTAGAAAAATTTAAAGAAATATATGAGGAGACAAATTGTAAGATGAGTGTAAAAGAAAGCGAATGGTTGTAGACAAAGAGGGCCTTAGTCAAGGGTGTCCTTTGAGTCTACTACTGTTTACAACTAAAGGGCGAGAGAAAGAAGTGCTAGTGGGTAGAAAGAAAGTTCAGATTTTTGCGTGTGCAGATGCTATAATGTAGGCGGCGAGAGAGGAAAGACAGATGAGGGAAATGATAAAAAACGCAAAAAGGCACATGAATAAGAAGAAATTTGAGGTGAATGAATATGAAGCAAAGATAATAGTGTTTAATAAAAAAATAATAAAAAAGCAGATTGGAAGTGAGGAGATAAGAAATAGAGCAGGTTAAAAAATTAAAGTATTTATTAAAGAAAGAAACAGATGTAAAGCGCGGGTGAGAGAGAAAACTAGTGAAAAGAAACACCAAGCGTATGCAATAGTGTGGGGAATGGTAGAGAAAAAGTTTGGAGGAGAGTATGAAATAAGAATGACAATGATTTAGTATTCTATGAGCGGAAATTTGGGCATGGAAAGAGCAAGAAGAGATAGAAAAAGAGTAAGAGAAATTTGAGAAATGAATGTTAGGTTTAAACAATGAGACTCTAAAATATATAGTGAGAGAAGAATGATAAAAAAAAAAAGAAATAAAAATGCAAGCAGGGAAAAGATCAGTAAAGTTTGAGGTCAAAATAAGAGAACGAGAAGGCTGTGAGAACAAAATATTGAAAAAGAGCTGGAAGGTAGTGAGTAGAAAAGCAAATGAAAAATGAAAAAAAAAGATGAAAGAGTACTCTATGAAAAGAAAGAGTTTAGCGGAGGGAGGAAAGTGCAAACAAGATAGGAAAGGAGAAGTAAGTGAAAACAGGTACAATAAAAAGTACACTAGTCTTATTTAAGAAGAATAGCCTAGATTCTTAAAAAGACAAAATGAGAGAGATAGAGAAAAATGATAGCAAGATTTAGGTGCTGAAATAAAGAAAAAGAAAATAGATTTTGGAGAAAAATTAAGAAAAGTGTAGGATATGTGGAAGAAAGAGAGAAACATTAGACTACAAGATTAATAATTTTGAGGAGGTAAAAGAAAACAAGCTGAAGAAAAAGGACACAATAAAAGAAAAGAAAGCTAGAATAAAACGGACAAAAATGGTAAGAAGAGATAGAGGAAGATTAAACAAAACAGTAAATAAAGTAGACTAAATTAAAAAAAAACAAAATAATGAGAAGGAAACAAAAAAGAAGAAAAAGCAAGAGATATAAAGAAGAAATAAAATTTAATTTGAGAAAAGAATCTTAAACAAAAAGATTTAATTAATTACGTTTATGGACACTGTAGGTAAAGCATTATTATATAGAGAAAAATTAAGAAATTTTATCTTCAAGAAAGAACTTGATTATGTACCAAACTCTTAGAATCAGGCATAAGAGTACATCACTCCCAACCATCATCAACGAAATTCTGACTTAGACACAATTTTGTCAAAGAGAAAATAAATCTAATAATAATGAGAAGAAGTTGAACCAGGTGATGAGCGAGGTAAAAGAAACTAAGCTGAAAGAAAGGACATAGTAAAAAGAAAGAAACTAAATATATAAAAATGATAATAAAATAGAGAGAAAGATTAAACACAACAACAAGGAGTTAATGTATAGAAAAAAAAAGAAATAAAAAAAAAGAAATAAAAAGAAGAAAACAAAAGACAAAAAATGAAAAAACAAGCTAGAAACAAAAAGTTTAATCTATTGTTAGAAACTGAACAAAAGAACTTCTGTTAACATGTAGGTGAAACATTAAACATTATTATTATAAACTATAAGGCTTGCTTTAATTTAAATTAATTCTTAAATAAATTTTTAAATTAGTACATGTTTTATCGCGAGAGAATTTATATGATGTGACCCAGAAATAATGAGGGATATAAGACTAATTTGTTTTAATTAGTTTAATTTTTTTAAACTACTTATCTTTGAATATTTGTTATTTTTTTGAGATTATTAATTCATCAAGCAGATTTTTCCCAAGCCGTAGCTGGTTTAATCCTACCTAGAAAGATTTGGAAAATGTAATATGTTTTTTGAAGGAAACCGTGGAAAGCATTTTGTGTTTTCGGTGCCTTCTAAAACAATTTTTCCACATTGTAGTAGATTTTCTTATTCTAAAACTTGAGAGCGGTGTCTCACACTTGCTGTCCTGGAATGGTTACCTACCTCAAAATTACTATAATTTTAACTTTGGGCATTTTTTTGTTTTGGTTGTTTGCATGGTGATTTTACTCTGAATACCTGTAATTGCGTCACTAATTTATTGAATTTTGTGATTACTTTTAAGTATATGGAAAATAATCAAACACATAATAGAACATAACTTGAATTTATTTTAGATATGAATGATTTAGAGTTAAACAGGCAGTGTTTCAACTTCTACTATTAGAAACAATTTAAAATTGGCAACAAGCGGCGGAGTAATTAGACGGGGGGGATCCACACTTCTCCAGTTAACCCCATTTCATGCTGCAGAAACTCATTCAATTGACACTCAGAAGCAGTTGGATGTGTTTTTGCTAAATCTTTAGCGCATTTATTAAATTTCATAATTTTTGTTACCATTAGTTTTATATTCGATCCACTACAGTTTTTGTTTTGGTCTAAGTTAAACGGGCAAATTCTGACCCAGCTACCCTCACTGCTTGGAGCAGAACTCCAATCTCTGCCGTTCCCCCATTTTTTGTTTGACATTTTTTTATAATCGTCTTCGTTTTTGTGAGTTTCTAAATTTGGCTTTGATTTTGGCAAATTGAGCGGGACTTTTGGCATATTAACCATTTCTGAAAAAAAAGAACTAGATTTGCTTAGCAATGGTACAGAAAGTGTTACTAGGGGATGCGGAAACTGCTCTGATTTTGACTTTAGCAGAAGATTGTGGACGTGCTGACATTCTTCTATGCTTTCGTCGCCATCTTCCTGCAGCGTTTAACACAGATAAGGTGTTCTTAAAAGATGCACTTTTTATTCTTCCTGCTGGTTCTTCTCTGAAAATGTAAGAATTTATAATTTGCTAGCTTATCCAATAATTTTACAAATACTCATTCTCATTAGAATCATCTGTCCAAATGTCAAAGATTGCAAGACCAGTATTATACAAAGGTAATCCAAGAAGATCAAACATATCGTGTAACATTGGTTTCTTTACCGATCTGTCTGCATCACAATCATTACTTAAAGCAGGGCTTAAGTTAACCTAAAAAAAACTTAAGTTTACTAAAAGACAGTATGATAGCTATAAGAAACTGAAAATGTTATTTTATAGTAAGTAAAAAATAATATTAGTCGCTCACTACACACTTATTTAAACAAAAGTTTAAATTAAAAAGTTGTTTTATCTTGTTTACTTTTGTTGCTTTTTTACCTTTCTCTTACTCTTGTATCTCTCTTATTTGGTTTCCTGCTTAAATATTCTTTGTTTTTTTTCATAATTTTTATTCATTACATTTCTTCTTTTATTACTTTTATTATCTTTGTTTTTTACATATTACTCCATCTTGCCTCATTACGTTGTGTTGTGTTCTAATATTTTTTTGTTCATATCACTCAACTTGCATTTTCTCCCGTTTTCTTCAGTTTAAATTTTTTTTTTGTTATTTAAACTTTTAAATCTTGTCATAATATTTTGTCTCTTTCTCGCTTTACGTACTCTCACAATTTCTTTGCTATTGATTCTTTATTGTCTTCGTATTTATTAATTTTTATCTTTTTACTTATTGGATATGTTTTTATCTCTCTCATTTATTTTTTTATGCACTGGTTGTTCAGTTTTTCTGTTTCTTTCTTATTGTTTTCATACTGTGGTTTTCTATATTATTTTTTTCTAAGTTTATTCTTATATCTGTTTTTCTGTTTACTACTGCAAGATTTGTTTTTAGCAATTTACTTTCTTTTGTTTTATTTTCAAACTTTGTCGTTTTTTTTCCTGCTTTTGATCTTTTTTTATTATTATCATTATATATTCTAAAGTTTTTCTGCTTAATCTAATGTCTATCTTACATATTTCTTTAGTACTTTTTTTTTCGTCTTTTAGCTCTATTTTCAAAACTCTGGTTTATATGTCTTCTTTACCAAACTGTCAAATTTTTTCATATCTATTGTATACTTTTTTTCTACCTTTTTCTCTAATATCTTCTTAAAATTTGATTCCTATTGTTGTACAGATTTGATTTTCGTTTTTTTGGTAGTTGTTTTCCTTCCTTTTTATGTTTACTTCTACTTTTTTGTGAGTTCAATTTTTTTTTATTTATTAGTTATTTGTCTCATTCTTTATATATGTTTCAACTTTTTTTTCTTCACTCGCAACCATTTATAAAGTTCACACACGCTAGCATTTATACCTTTTTTTTCCTACATATCATTGTTTATTCTTGCAAGAAACTATGATACATATATTTACATACAAATACATATATTATATGGGACGTATATACAAAGCTTTTTGTAAATTATATGGTCTAAAAAAAAACCTAACTACGTCAAAAAGCAATAAAGCAACAAAGAACAAACAAGATGATGTAGCAAAAACACTAAAAAAGATTTTGACGAAAGACATAATAAAATTATATATAAAAATTTAAAAGAAGATAATTTCGGAAAAAAAATTATCAATAAAAATACCGGGGAGCCGAAAAGATAAATTAATGTAGTGTATTGAGAAAAAAACGAAAGCAAAAAATTTAAATTAAAATAAAAAAAATAATTTGACAAACAAAAGAGATCAAGAAAAAAATATGTGAAAAGATTCTAGAAAAAACGATTTAACAAAATAACTTATCAGAATATAAAAAAAAATCTCAATAATCGGAAAAATATAGGAAAAACTAAAAAGACACAATAAATAATTATTGAAGAAAACTTTAGAAAGAGAAAACAAGAACAAAACTATAGAAAACAACAAGTTACAATAAAATTTGTAAAAAAACAAATTGAAATAAAATAAAACTAACAACATCATGTTCTAGAAAAATATAAAAAGAAGAAGGAAGAGGAAAAAATAAAACATAAGAATTATGTTTTGCCCAAACAAAGTTCAAAGAAAAGATAAAAAAAGTAGTAAATTATAGAGATTGAAAGAATATAACAAGACCAGTATAAAACTTTGAATAAAAGATTGTTTAAAAAAGAGTATAAAAAAAATAATACTATTTAAAAGATTTGTATAGAAGCAAGTGCTGTATAGGGCAAAAATAGTGAAATTTTAAGAAATCAGGAAAGATAAAATAGAAGAGAAATACTACAAATTTCAAACAAATGGCTTAAAATATAAAGAAAAGTAAAATACTTGATGATTGAAGATAAAAGAGGTGAAGAATAGAAATAAGAAGCGCAAAACATGTGAAATGAAAAACAATTGATTGAATATAAAATTAAACAACAAAAAACATACCAAAATCTTAAATATATATATAAATAAAAAATAGATAATAAATATTTAAATAAAAAGAAAGAGAAAAGAAAAGAAATAACAGACAAAAAAAGAATAGAAAAATTACTAAATTATTAAAAAAGCTATTAGAAAGAGAAGAACAGAAGAAGAAACAAAAACACCGGAAAAATTAGAGAAAGAAAAAAAGAAAAAAGTAGAAAAAATACTAATAAAACTAACAAAAAATGTAGAGAAAGTAAGAGGATTTACCAGATTGGCAAGCAAGATTTCAAGAGGAAAGCAAGCCAATTGATAATGTGTATGTTTTAAATGCAGTAATAGAGAGTGAGTTATCAAAGAAATGAAGGAGAATATGGATTTACAAGCAACCTTTGACAAGCTAGATAGAAAAAGAAAGAGAAGAGCGCGAGAAATAGTAGAACAAGTTAAAAAAATATATGAAGAGACAAAGTGTAAAGTCAATCTGAATGAAAAAGAAAGCAAATAAAGAGTCTTGGACAAGGGTGTTCTTAGAGCTCACTACTGTTATATACGAGTGATAAGAAAGAAGTGCTAGCAAAAGTACAACAGAAAAGTATAAATAAAAAGTAGATACTGGCGGATGTAGATAACATAATGATGGTGGTGAGAGAAAAAAGGGAGATGAAAAAAATGATAAAAAACGCTGAAAGGTACATGAATAAAAAGGGATTTAACGTGAATAAATGTAAAACAAAGATCTTTTGTAAGAGAGTAAAAAAAAAGTAGACTGGAAATCAAAAGAAAAAAATATAAAGCAAGTTAATGAACAGAAGTATTAAGAATATATGTATGAAGAAAGAAACAAGTGTGAAGAGTAAGTGAGGAAACCAGTGAAAAAAAGGACCCAAGCCTGTGGGGAATGGTACAGAGAAAATTCAGAGGAGAATATGAAAAAAGAAGATAGAGATAGAAAAAATGCAACAAAAATGAATGAGATGGATGCTAGGGTTAAGTAGGGAGATTCCAGGCTATATAGTGAGACAGGAAAAAAAAGAGAAACAACAAGAATAGAAGCAAAGAAAAAGGCAGTAAAGTTTGAACACAAAATAGGAGAACAAGAAAGGTGTCAGATATTGAAAGAGAGCTGGAAGGTAGTGAGTAGAAAAGCACATATAGAAATAAAAAAAAAGAAAGAAAAACAATGAAAAAGAAAAGTTTATCAAGAAGACATTGAGAAAAAAAAACATGGACAGAGACAAGTAAAATAAGAGTGGAGAAATAAGTGAAAACAGGTACAATAAAAAGTACAGTACTCTAATCACAGAAGAGTTGCCTAGATTAAGAGAAAATGACAGATAGAGAATGAATAGAGCTTTTGGATGGCAAAAAATGGAAAAAAAATACGATGCGTGGAAGAAAGGAAGAATCATTAGATCATATTGGTAATGAATAAATGAGTGAAGGTAAAAGGAAGCAACCAGGAAAAAAAGAATATAATAAAAAGAAAGAAAGAAGAAATAGAATTGATGAAAATCAGAGAAATAGAAAGATTATACAAGACAAGAAATAAAGTAGAGTGATAAAAAAAAGAATGAAAAAAAAACTAATTAAAATTCAATTTAATGATAGAATCTGAACAATATAAATCAGTTAATTATTTGTTAACACTGTAGGTGAAACATTAAGCATTATTCTATCATTTAAAAAAAAAGGACAAAAAAAAAACCAGATGTAAATCTTAAAAAAAAAACAAATTTTTGAAGATTTGAAAGAGTGTGAAAAATTGAAAGTGATAGAAAGAACTGATCAAAAAAAGGAAATAAAGTTGACAAAGACAAGAGAAATTAAGCATTGTAATAAGTAAGTTAAGGGTTGATTACTACATTTTTGTGAGGATTTAATTGAAAAGCTTTGTAATTAACTTTCTAAACAATGTCAAATATATTTAATTTAAAATAAATTTCGTAAAGTTCTAAATGGCATGCCTACACTATTAATGTCTTGACATTGTTACTAAATTGATCATTTATATAAGCTTTCATCATTCTTAAATAAAATTAGTTTTAGACTTTTACGACTTCATTAGTGGTGCAATAAAACTTAGAATAAAACTTTATTAGTAGTAGCTTACTGAAGAGAAAGCATGAATAAATTGCGAATTACAAAGTGCGTGATACGGATAGATGAGAACAAAGATCTGTCAACTTCAGTTTGATCAATATCACATAATATATCAATTAATTATCTTCCAGGTTACATCACCTACCTCAAGCAACCATGGTCTTAAAGAACTATCGATCAAAACATCAAATCCAAAAAATTCGAAGCAATTAGTAGTTGGAGGAATTTGACTAACATGACTAAGAACTGTTAAAATAACAAGAGATGAAATACGCTGCCATAGTAACCAATCAGATATTCCAGCTTGTTGGAAATATCTTCTAAGTTGTCTCAAAGTCCATTTACATCCTATGAAAAAAAAACAAGTTATTGGACTGAAATGAAAAGAAAAAAAAACAAAAACATGACAATATAAAAAACAAAACACAACAACTTTATGCTAGTTTTTTTACCAGATCCTATTCGGTCTTTCATTTCTGTATACCCAGGCCCTAATTTGTTAATAGAAGAATTAGTCAAATGCCTAAATGGATTGCGCAGGTCATTCAAACTAAACTTATCGGTTCCAAAACGCGTCAAACCTTCTCTGTACATATAAATGGTAACAGGATGGTAAGATGGTATACAGACATATAACCTCAAATCAAACTTGTATCCACCAATAAGAAGAGGTTTTTCAATGTAACGCTGAACTATTGTATTAGAATCATAGGTTAATTCACTTAGTTTCTGCAAGAAAAGAAAACGTAGAAATTAAAAACCAAATCTATATTCTCCACTTACACGAAATAAAAATATGCCACGTCCTTGGCTTTGAGCAACAGGTTTACAAATCCAGATCGGTTTATCTTCGGCAATTAGCTCATTTTCCATATCTGATTTGCCAGAAGAAGGTCTACCATTTCTGCTGCATTCTGCAGCCAGCTTTGTGTATTCTAGTGGCAGATTATATCCGTGTGGGCTATAATGACAAATTGGATTTTTACTGTTTACAAAGTTCTCTTACCTAAAATCGTAAATTGAACCATAAACTTTCTTCATGCAACGCAAATAGCGAACTAGATTATCTTTGCGGCAAATAGCTGATCCTTTTGGAATGTGATTGATAAACTGAAAAGAAGCTTAATGTTAGAAACGTTCAAAAAAATTCTGCTCCAATTTTAAAATGAAGAAAGTAGTAGAAACAAACAATGGAAAAAAAAAGAAACAAATAAGCATAAATAAATTCAAATCGAAGACAAAATAACAAAGTTAAAAACAATGTAAAACTAGAAGAAAAGAAGAAGACCAAAAATAACATGAATGCAAGAAGTAACAGCAGATTTAGCACAACGGACCAGATAAGATAAAAAGACATAAATCAGAAGATGTGAAAGAAGAAAAAAAAGATCTAGAAAGCTCTTTAAAACTCTTAAGTGAGGTATAATGGTCAAAATATCTTCATATATAGAACCAATGTGAATAAAACTGTAAAAGTAAATATTATTTTTCTAATATTTTTTCAAAATACCTGCCAACTGTATAAATTTCGATGATGGCTGACAGGAAAACCAGAAGTTCTCCACCAGAGATTCCACTGATCTCCAGATTCGCAGTTGAATTCTCTCCAGCCTCTCTCCAAGCAAACCTAAAAAAAAATCAAAAATTATCAAAATAGATTTTGTTGGCTCTAATTACATTTAATAATGCAATTTTGTTGTTTAATCAATATGAATCGTTTTGCATCAAATGGGTTTCCGTTATCAGTTTATTATAGGCTTCTAATTCAGAATAAATCAAAATTCTATTTGAATCCTAATAGCTCATCTAAATTTAATTTAGCCACAATGTTGATGTTTATATTCGCTAATCCATAATTATGTTTGTTGATTGGTAGTATTATGGTTTGACAGAATTAGGGATCTGCAACATTATCTATTTTTGTTTGTCATTGTCTATTCATTCTTAAAGAGGTTGCGCATCATAATGGCTAACAAAGATCACGCAAACCCAACGGTTACTCCAACATAATAAATATAACTTGTAGTATTTAACGAATTCGATATCTGCACGCGATTAGGGTGAGGATTCTATCTAGCCCTGACCTGTACTGTTTAGTGCAGCAAATAGCATTTATCTTTAAAAAAAAGCTTTCGCAAACCAGCTAAAATTAACTAAACCAAATTTTTAATAGCAATTCCCAGTATTTTTTCAGTTTATTTTATCTTTAATTCTAAATTTTATTTAAAAATAAGTATATTATCTAAATTGTTTTTGTAGTCAAAAGTGCATTTTATTATATATTTTTTTGATGCTCTATTTGAAGCATTTCTAGAACAACTAACTATAATAATTGTTTATGTGTCAAAGGAATAAACCGTCAGGTTAATCTCGCGGCTGTAGTGATGTCAGAGCGACCGAAGAGAGCGAAGGCATCTTCAGCTAAGTGATTAACAAAATAATGTTTATTCCCAAGATGCATACCCCATTCTTCCCAACCGACCGAAGTAATAATCATAAAAAAAATATTTCTGGGTATGGTAAGATTTAAGTATAAGACGCAAGCGATTGTCAATTAAATTAAGCTAAAAAATTTTTATTTTATGGAAAATAAAGTACCTTATTATTGATCAAAAACAATCTCATTTGCTTTATTTCCGGCTGGGAAGAATAGTATATTACACTACAAGGGACAAAAGTTGAATTTTCGGCTCTGCGCGCCATCATGGCGCGCAGGACCAAGAATTCAACTTCTGTCCCGCGTCGTGTATACGATTTTTCTTCATACCTCGGTCGAAAGTACGTACTTTTATTTTTAATTTTACTTTTTTAACTTTAAATGCTGATAGTTTTTGATGCCTGCCGCGACATTTGCGGCACGAGCGAAGCGAGTGTTGCTGGTCATATAACATAGTTACGAGTATAAATAAACACGATGAATTCTTTCTCCCGCTATTATAGGGAAGAAAGAATTTCATCTTACAGGGACTAAAAGTTAAACTTTCGTCTCTGTTATTAGGGACGAAAGTACGTACTTTCGACCGAGGTATGAAGAAAATAATATTTACTTGGTAACTATCCCGTGCTGCATAAACAAAAGTAAATAAAGTTTAAAATAAAAGTTTTCTTTTCTTTATTTCATGTGGATTATTCATTTTTGTTTTTTTTATCAACTTTTTTTTTTGTTATTTATTGCTTTGTTTTTCTCTCTCTAACTTTATCATTTTTATCTCTTTCTTTTTAATATATCTACTTTTCTTATGTGACTCTTACTTTTTCATATTCTGTCATCATGTGTTCTATTGTTTCTTTCTTAATTCCAAACAGCAATTTCTCTCGTTTATCCAAAAAGTGTTTTTTTATTTCTCCATGTAAATTTTGCAATTTCTTTTTTTTCAACATATTTTAGCAAAGTTCTCTGTTTTTCTCTTTTCTAATTTTTATTGTTTTTTTTTATCTTTTTTGTCAAAATCTCTTGTTTATTCTCTTTTCCCATTCTTCTCCGGCTGATTATTTACCGCTTCTCAATCTGGTAATTCTCTCATTTTATCAACTTTTTTGTTTAGTTTCTAGTCATACACATTACATACACCTTGTACATTGTGTTGAAAAAAGTTGTGTTTTTATAGTTTATTTTTTGTCTATTTTTTCATTCTGTATTTTTTAATTTTTCTGTTGAGAACTTTTTTTCTATTAATATCTTTTATACCTTTACTTCTCTCAATCTTAATCACTCTTACCTCTCCACATTCTTTTATCATGTATTGTGTTCCACTGTTTCTTTCTCAACTTCAAAAAGTCTGCATTTTCTGTCGTCTTTATTTATCCAAAAAGTATTTTTTCTCTCTTTATTTCTACATTTAAATTTTGCCACTTTGTTCTCTTTCTCGCTTTCTCTTTTCAGAAATTTTACCAAGCTCTCTGTTTTTAATTTTTCTAATTTTTATTGCGCTGTCCGATTTTTTACAATCTTCTCTTAATTTTCTAATGATCTCTTCTCATTTGTATTCAGCTTATTTTCTATTATTTCATTTAAGGCTCTATTATTTCACTTTCTCTTTTCACTTGTTTAGGCTAGTTTTTCTTTTTTTTTGCTTTCTCTGATTTTTTCTTTTAAATATTAAATCATCAACGTTTTAAGTGCTTTTTGATTTTTTTCTAGTTTATTCTGTAATTGTAGTCTTCATAGCATACTTATTATTTACTGCTTGTCAATCTGGTAAATCTCCCACTTTGTAAATTTTTCTATTTAGTATTTTAGTCATACACATTGTACATGGTGTTGAAAAGAATTTTGTCTTGATAGATTTTTCTTTGTTTATGTTTTAATTTTTTATTTTTTATGACTACTGTTGAGAATATTTTTTCAATTTATATCTTTAATTACTTCTTATTCACTCTTACCTCGTCACATTCTTTTAATTTTTCTTTTTTAATTTTAAATAGTTTACAGTTTCTCTCATTTTATCTAAGAGGTATTTTCTCTCTTTTTCATTTTTACATCTAAATTTTGTAATCTTTCTCTGTTTCTGATTTTTTTTTTCGCATATTTCACCAAGTTTTCTGTTTTTATTTGTTCTGATTTTTATTGCGCTTTCAAATTTTTTTTTTATTATTTTAAATCACAAGTTTCTCAAATGCTCTCTTCTCATTCGTCTTCAGCTCACTCTCTGTTATTGCATTCAAGGCATACTTATTATTTACACATTGCATAAATTTTATACATTGTACTGAAAAGAGTTATGTTTCGATAATTTTTTCTTTGAATTCTTTGGTTTACTTTTGAGAAAACTTTTTCTTTATGTACAACTCTAATTACTTTTCTCAGTTTTTGTCTTACTTTTTTATTGTCATACATTTATACCTCATTCGGTATCTCATTTGTTTATGTCAATTTTTCCCTTTTTAGATTGTTTGTTTGATCTTTAATCTTTTTTCTTTTTTTACTAATTTTATCTCTTTATTAAAGTATTCTAATTATTTTTATTCTTTAATTGTGTAAGATAACTTTTTTCTTTTATTTCTTGTTTAAGTACTTTTATATTTGATTTTGTCCTTATTTCTTTTATTTTACTTTGCGTTTTTTTCTCTTGCATTTTTTTCTTTAGTATGTTTATTGCATGTAATCAACTTTTTTTTTTTGCTTTTTATTACTTTTATTGCTTTTTTATTTATTAGTATTCTTTCCTTTTGTGTTGTTTGCATTTTCTAGCAAGATTCCATCTTTTCGTTTATTTTAAGTTTTCTAGACATTTATTTGGCTTAATCTCTAAATACTTGAATTTGGCATTTTTGCATTTTTTTGAGAGCAAAAACCTGGTCGTGACACTTTTTAGTAATTGTGTTAAAAAAAAAAGCTACATCTCTACACTTATTTGCCTTATTTGCGTAACAATGATAAAAGTTTTCTTAAATAAATATCAGTTTTTTTGATTTTTGGCACAGGATCTTTTGCTTTTCTAACCTATTTTATATTCAGTTGAAATTCTATTCGAAACTTTATTTTGTTTTATTATAAAAGTCCAGGAAACAATCAGCTTTAATAGTATTAACCATAGTTGACTAATTTTTTTTGGCGAATTTGAATATTTAATAAGCTTATTAATATTTTTAAGTTAGAGTATTTTATATAATTATGTATATTCAATTAAAGCACTTGTACTCTTAGAGTTTTTTTGCAATAACTATCAAAAAATAATTACCTCAAATGTCAATTTCATTTTTATTAGTTTTTTATTTTTCACTTACGGATTATATCTTTTGAGTATTTTGCAAAGTGGTTTAATAGTTCTAAATAGAAGATAAAATGGCTTTAAAACAAAGCTGCAAAACCTAGCTTGCTAGGAGAACCTCATTAGATTTAGAATTTTTGATAATATTGTTTAATGTGTTTTAAAGCCTTCAAATGACAATTACACTTATCAAAGTTTGAACGTCTTGTTATGTCAATTGTCAAACAAAAGATTTAAATTGAATTTTAAATCAAATGGTTTATGGCGGTTACCAGACTTTTAGCAAACAAAATTTCCTAAAACTTAAAAATTTTTTTGTAAAAGTTTTTGTTTCTATAGAATTTAAACAAAAAAGATGCAAATTTGAAAAAAATATCTTAAAGAACACGTTTTATAAAGGCGCACGTATAGAAAACTTGCCTGCAGCTCGTTTTCTACCCTATGACTTGTGCGCTAAATCAGACCTTTTAAAATTAATTTTTTATTATAATATTATTTTAAAATTTTGAGGTAAATACAGCTTGAACGTTATTGTGTCTATAGTACCGTTTAAATTTTTTTTTTGTTTTTTTTGGGTTTTACTCTCTCATATCTTAAACCCAAAGATGACGCAGTTTTGACAATTTTATATATTATTTTTAATATTAAAACTAATCTTTCTATAGACTTATTGAGTTAATTTTATCATTTATAATAATTTGATAAAACGTTAAAAAAGTTTTATTAACTAACGCGTCTAAAAATAAATTAAATCTAGTTAGATAGTTGTTGTAATGTAAAATTAGAAATTATTTTCGTAAAATGGATAATTTCACACAAAAGAAATTATATGAAATACTAAAGTTGCAAAAGTTTTTGCATGATGTGCAGTAAATAATGAAGCAACTAGAAACTGGGTCATCCATCAGCTTTTTGTGAAAAATAGAAGAAGTTATGAAACATTGCCAATATTTACATATTTTATAAAAATAGTAAATCAATGTCCGCCGATAAACATCGCAAAATTTAGCAATTTTTTGTGAAAATGATTTATGCGATTCATTCTTATCAAATTCGCTGTTTTCTGGTAATCAAAAACTAGAAGTTAATTTTACACTTGAGCAAAATTTAGTAATAATCAATGCAAGATTTATTTATGTACCGTAAAATGAAAAAATTGGATTAAAATTAAAACTTTGTTTTAAAAATTACAATTTATATAACAAAATTAAATAATATACCGTGCGATCAAAAAAGTCTTTCTATGAAGTAGGCGTTGAAATAAAAAACGTATGTCGATGATAAACTAGCAGAAAATATTTATATGTTAGAATGTTAAAAAAGAATACACCTTCAAAATAAGCCAGCAAAAGATCTGACATAATATGTACTGCAGGTTGAAAAGGTGTGCTGTTTTGCGGTTAACATCGTGTTGCTTAATTATTCGATAAAATAAATAAAGCAATTAATAGCGAATTATTTTAAACAGTATATAACATAACAGTACAAAGTACATTAACAAGTAAAAAAGATAAAACCTGTAAAAACCTGATATGCAAGGTAGTTTCTAATAAATGTCGCTTGTTTTACCACAAATAACAGTTATTTTTTAGAAGGGTTTTTTTTGATCACACAAATTTTGAATTAAAATATTGATATTGGCATATTTCAGCCTGAAACTATTGAAAAGCTCTATTTTATTTTCTAGAGATTGGTGTTCATCAGTACGTACAAATAACAAATAAATGTATGTCATAGCGTTTACTTTAGCTATGTTTTACCGGATTTTCTAATTTGGTGATATAGAAAAAGTCTTTTCTATAATTTAGTTTAAAGAGGAAAAGCTTGATCTTCAAAATATTTATTTTATTTTTTTTTTTGGTTTAGTGTTAAAAATTTTGTAATTTAATAAATTTTTAAATCAATTATGAAAATAACACTTCCAATTTTTTTTAAAATATTAGTTACTAGCTGCGCTCTGCGGTTTCATTCGCATAAGTCCCGTCGCAAAACAGTCACAACCTCCAAGTAACTCAGCAATGAGCAATTTTTTCTAACAAATAATTGACGTGATTCTTTAAATAAGCATAACTTTTTATTTATTTATTGACATAAAACAAATACTGAATGTTGAGTGAAGCTTACCATAATATATTATTGACTGACCACATTTAAATCGGATTAACCGTTTCTGAGATTAGCGTGCAGAAACGGATTTAAACAATCATTGTTTTGGGTGCTATTTGCGTTGATTAAAGCTCCAACAATTTTTTTTTATATATTTTTTATGTACAGACAGGTCCCCGTTGCATTTTTCTTAAGCACTTACGTCACACAAGTTCTAAATTATTATGTTCAACCCTCCCTTTCCCGGAGGCACAGCAATTTTGCTGGATTCAAAAATCATTACGGTCTTCGACAAGTGATGATAATGATGACAAAATTACTTTTTCAATAATATAAAAAATTTTAAAAAACAAGTTTTTAGTTTTCAATTAGTTTAAAATATTATTATTTTTTATTATTATTGTTACTAATTATTACAGTTCCTTCAAATTAAAATACTAGATTATTTTTAAGCCGCTGAGCAGAAATCAGAAAAAACAAAGCTTGTAAAGTCATTTTGTCTAAAGTCCGATTTACATTGCTACACTAGAAAACAGTGACGTTGGTAAATAGACAAAGCCGTAAAGGTAATAAATAATAGCTTAAAAACACCATAACCATCTGAATTTCATCTAAACTTCAAAAAATGCAAAACTCAAACTGTTTTTCAGCTAATTAGTGTTAATAGAATAGCAATAGGGTTGTCAGGGTCAGCGTTACGATGTAAACTAGACTCGCAATACATATTTCAATTTGGCCAATAAAAAAATCGTTTGCAATAAGAATTAGACTTTTGATACTACTTTTTGAAAAATATTTTATAAAAAACAGATGCTAAAACAATTTTTAGTTTAGTTTTTTTTTTGATAATTAGATTAATCAGTCAGATTTAAAAAAAATGTTTTTTACAATTCCAACAAAAATAGATCAAGATTTGTTATCTGTGCTTAGTTCTAGCGTTATTTTAATTTGATCAATAGAAAAATCATTTGCAATTGGCCGAAGTTCTGGGAGGCGTTTTTATTTTTATTAGAAAGCATGACTATAGAAACATTATCACCCAATAAGAATTGGACTTTTTAATACTACTTTTTAAAAAATATGCTATAAAAAACATTTTAAACAAAAATTCAAAACTTAAGAAAGTGCATTAAAAAGTATAAAATAATTGCGCAGACTTGTATGCTTAAGAAACAATTAAATTATTTGGATAATATAATGCACAATTATTGTTATTTTTGGAGTCGGTGGCAGTAAAGATAGGAAAAGCGCCTGCGTCTGCTCGCCAGATAAGTTGTTTTTTTTTTGTTATTTTAATTTTAATTTTTTGATTTTTAGTAGATTTGGTGACTATTATTTGTTTCAATATGGGTAGACCTACACAAAGCGCTGCTAAAATGAGACAGTGTTTTTTGAATGAGACAAACGAAGAAAGAGAGAAAATTTTATCTGAAAATAGAAAATCTACTGTTAACTCAATATTTAATTAATTGATATTATTTTATATAAATTTTTTTTAGAGTTTGCGCTTATATAATTGAAATTTATCAAGAAGAAATTTTCCTTGATATTATAATGCATTATCAAACATATTAAGCAACATAATTAATAATATTTAATTTGGCTGGATTAATTAAATAAATAAACTATTATTTAATTATATGGACATTTTTTTTTATTTTTCACAAATTTTTATATCAATTGTAAGTGTCAAATATGTTAAAAAAGACATTAATAAGAATAACTTAAAAACTTCTGATCAGATCTTGATCAAATTTAAATGGAACCAAATGTAAAGCACCAGCTTTCAAATAAAAAAAAATTATTAAAATCTGCTTTTACAAAAAAAAACACATGAAATAACACATATAAAAAAAAACAAAAAACAGTCGAATTGAAAACCTCCTTCTTTTTTTTAAAGTCGGTTAAAAATACATAAATGCAGTTTGATTTAAAAAAAATATTTTCAACAAAAATAGATCAAGATTTATTATCTGTGCTTAGTTCTAGCGTTATTTTAATTTGAGCAATAGAAAAATCATTTGCAATTGGCCGATGTTCTGGGAGCCGTTTTAATTTCTATATCTTTTAGTAAACTTGACTAAAAAAAAACATTATCACCTAATAAGAATTGGACCTTTTAATACTGCTTTTTGAAAAATATGGTATAAAAAAAATTTTTAACAAGAAAAAACTAATTTTAGAAATTAAGAAAATGCATTAAAAAGTATACAATAATTGCGTAGGCTTGTATGCTTCAAAAACATTTAAATTATTTGAATAATATAATAGACAATTATAGTTATTTTTGGAGTCGGTGTCAGTTAAGGTAGGATAAGCTCCTGCGTCTGCTCGCCTGTGTGGCGCGTGCGGTAGTATATAATAATTATATTATAATCAGTAAGTATATATATAATAATTATAATATATACAAACCTACCTACTTCAAAAATAACAATAATTAAACATTATATTATCCAAACAATTTGGTTGTTTCTAAGCATACAAGTCTACGCAATTATTTTATATTTTTTAATGCTTTTTTAATTTTTTAAAGATGGTTTTTTTTATTATTTTTTTAATTTCTTGATTGTTAGTAGATTTGATGACTATTATTTGTTTCAATATGGGTAGACCTAAAAAAACGCGCTGCTGATATGAGACAGCGTTTTATGAACGAGCCAAACGAAGAAAGAGAGAAAAATTTATCTGAAAATAGAAAATCGACTGTTTTCTTAATATTTAATTAATTGATATTATTTTATATAAATTTTTTTTAGAGTTTGCGCTTATATAATTGAAATTTATCAAGAGGACATTTTTCTTGATATTGTAATGCAATATCAAACACATTAAGCAACATAATTAATAATATTTAATTTACTTAAGTTAATTAAATAAATAAATATAAAATTTTTTTTCTTTATTTTTCCCAATTTTCTATATCAACTGTAAGTGTCAAATATATGTTAAAAAAAACATTAATAAGAATAACTTAAAAACTACTGATCAGATCTTGATCAAATTTAAATGGAACCAAATGTAAAGCACCAGCTTTCAAATAAAATTATCAAAATCACAAAAAAAACACATGAGATAACACACATAAAAAAAACAAAAAACAGTCGATTTGAAAATACCCTCTTTTTATTTAAAGTCGGTTAAAAATACATAAATGCAGTCTGATTTAAAAAAAAATATTTTTTACAATTCAAACAAAAATAGATCAAGATTTGTTATCTGTGCTTAGTTCTAGCGTTATTTTAATTTGAGCAATAGAAAAATCATTTGCAATTGGCCGATGTTCTGGGAGCCGTTTTAATTTCTATATCGTTTAGAAAGCTTGACTAAAAAAACATTATCACCCAATAAGAATTGGACCTGTTAATACTGCTTTTTGAAAAATATGGTATAAAAAAAATTTTTAACAAAAAAAAACTAATTTTAAAAATTAAAAAAATGCATTAAAAAGTATACAATAATTGCGTAGACTTGTATGCTTCAAAAACATTTAAATTATTTAAATAATATAATAGACAATTATTGTTATTTTTGGAGTCGGTGTCAGTTAAGGTAGGATAAGCTCCTGCGTCTGCTCGCCTGTGTGGCGCGTGCGGTAGTATATAATAATTATATTATAATCAGTAAGTATATATATATAATAATTATAATATATACAAACCTACCTACTTCAAAAATAACAATAATTAAACATTATATTATCCAAACAATTTGGTTGTTTCTAAGCATACAAGTCTACGCAATTATTTTATATTTTTTAATGCTTTTTTAATTTTTTAAAGATGGTTTTTTTTATTATTTTTTTAATTTCTTGATTGTTAGTAGATTTGATGACTATTATTTGTTTCAATATGGGTAGACCTAAAAAAACGCGCTGCTGATATGAGACAGCGTTTTATGAACGAGCCAAACGAAGAAAGAGAGAAAAATTTATCTGAAAATAGAAAATCGACTGTTTTCTTAATATTTAATTAATTGATATTATTTTATATAAATTTTTTTTAGAGTTTGCGCTTATATAATTGAAATTTATCAAGAGGACATTTTTCTTGATATTGTAATGCATTATCAAACACATTAAGCAACATAATTAATAATATTTAATTTACTTAAGTTAATTAAATAAATAAATATAAAATTTTTTTTCTTTATTTTTCCCAATTTTCTATATCAATTGTAAGTGTCAAATATATGTTAAAAAAAACATTAATAAGAATAACTTAAAAACTACTGAACAGATCTTGATCAAATTTAAATGGAACCAAATGTAAAGCACCAGCTTTCAAATAAAATTATCAAAATCACAAAAAAAACACATGAGATAACACACATAAAAAAAACAAAAAACAGTCGATTTGAAAATACCCTCTTTTTATTTAAAGTCGGTTAAAAATACATAAATGCAGTCTGATTTAAAAAAAAATATTTTTTACAATTCAAACAAAAATAGATCAAGATTTGTTATCTGTGCTTAGTTCTAGCGTTATTTTAATTTGAGCAATAGAAAAATCATTTGCAATTGGCCGATGTTCTGGGAGCCGTTTTAATTTCTATATCGTTTAGAAAGCTTGACTAAAAAAACATTATCACCCAATAAGAATTGGACCTGTTAATACTGCTTTTTGAAAAATATGGTATAAAAAAAATTTTTAACAAAAAAAAACTAATTTTAAAAATTAAAAAAATGCATTAAAAAGTATACAATAATTGCGTAGACTTGTATGCTTCAAAAACATTTAAATTATTTGAATAATATAATAGACAATTATTGTTATTTTTGGAGTCGGTGTCAGTTAAGGTAGGATAAGCTCCTGCGTCTGCTCGCCTGTGTGGCGCGTGCGGTAGTATATAATAATTATATTATAATCAGTAAGTATATATATAATAATTATAATATATACAAACCTACCTACTTCAAAAATAACAATAATTAAACATTATATTATCCAAACAATTTGGTTGTTTCTAAGCATACAAGTCTACGCAATTATTTTATATTTTTTAATGCTTTTTTAATTTTTTAAAGATGGTTTTTTTTATTATTATTTTAATTTCTTGATTGTTAGTAGATTTGATGACTATTATTTGTTTCAATATGGGTAGACCTAAAAAAACGCGCAGCTAATATGAGACAGCGTTTTATGAATGAGCCAAACGAAGAAAGAGAGAAAAATTTATCTGAAAATAGAAAATCGACTGTTTTCTTAATATTTAATTAATTGATATTATTTTATATAAATTTTTTTTAGAGTTTGCGCTTATATAATTGAAATTTATCAAGAGGACATTTTTCTTGATATTGTAATGCATTATCAAACACATTAAGCAACATAATTAATAATATTTAATTTACTTAAGTTAATTAAATAAATAAATATAAAATTTTTTTTCTTTATTTTTCCCAATTTTCTATATCAACTGTAAGTGTCAAATATATGTTAAAAAAAACATTAATAAGAATAACTTAAAAACTACTGATCAGATCTTGATCAAATTTAAATGGAACTACATGTAGAGCACCAGCTTTCAAATAAAAAAAAATTATCAAAATCTGCTTCCACAAAAAAAACACATGTAATAACACATATAAAAGAAAAAAAAAACAGTCGAGTTGAAAACCTCCTATTTTTTTAAAATCGGTTAAAAATACATAAATGCCGTTTTATTTAAAAAAAATATTTTTTGCAATTTCAACAAAAATAGATCAAGATTTATTATCTGTGCTTAGTTCTAGCGTTATTTTAAAAAATCATTTGCAATTGGCCGAAGTTCTGGGAGGCGGTTTAATTTCTATATCTTCTAGTAAACTTGACTGAAAAAACAGTATCACCCTATAAGAATTGGTTCATTTAATACTAATTTTTGAAAAATATGCTATAAAAAAAATTTTTATCAAAAAAAAACTAATTTCAAAAATTAAGAAAATGCATTAAAAAGTATAAAATCGTTGCCTAGACAATTATTGTTATTTTTGGAGTCGGTGTCAGTAAAGGTAGGATAAGCGCCTGCATCTGCTCGCCTGTGTGGCGCGTGCGGTTAGTTTAAATAAGAAAAATTTATCTGAAAATAGAAAATCTACGGCTTACTTAATATTCAACTAATTGATATTATTTTATATAAATTTTTTTTAGAGTTTGTGCTTATATAATTGAAATTTATCAAGAAAACATTTTCCTTGATATTGTAATGCATTATCAAACATATTAAACAACATAATTAATAATATTTAGTTTGTTTAAATTGATTAAATAAATAAACTATTATTTAATTACATGGAATTTTTTTTTTCTATTTTTTACAAATTTTTATATCAATTGTAAGTGTCAAATATATGTTAAAAAAGACATTAATAAGAATAACTTAAAAACTACTGATCAGATCTTGATCAAATTTAAATGGAACCACATGTGAAGCACCAGCTTTCAAATAAAAACAAATTTATCAAAATCTGCTTCCACAAAAAAAAGACATGAGATAACACATATAAAAAAAAATAATAACCGTCTAATTAAAAACCTCTTTTTTTTTAAAGTCGGTTAAAAATACATAAATGCAGTCTGATTTAAAAAAAAATATTTTTTGCAATTCCAACAAAAATAGATCAAGATTTGTTATCTGTGCTTAGTTCTAGCGTGTTTAGCAGTTGTTAAAACGTCTGGAACACAAACGTCATTTCTCGATATGTAACGTCGTCACTCTTAAGTTATTTTGACGTAACAACATTATGACGTTATTTAAAAATTTTTATGCTGTTTTCAAGAGCTTTACATGCAATTTTAGAATATTTTGTCGGTGTAAACAGCTTTATTGAAAATATAAAACTTTTAGGCAAAACAAGTTTACTGGTAATAATAATAATAATAATAACAGTAATAAGAACCAAACACGTTGAATTGCTTTTATTTTATTATGAGTGAAGTGTTCTAAAAAGTAGAACTAAAATGAGTTTTGTGGGCTTTCTTCGCTTCCTTCAGTTTCGATAAAAGTCAAACTTTGAGAATTTATGAACTTTTGAAGTAACAACCCACTAGCACGATTCCCTCCAATGAAAAGTGTAAATATCAGTCAAAATTTGTTGATTTATTAACAAATCAAAAAAAAAAAAAGTTTGCGTGTTTGATGCGTTAACAAAATCAAAATGACATACCTGTGTCAAAAGCTGTGGACCCGATCCATTTTCATTCAGCCTAAAAATGAATGGTCCTTCTCCAAAACATTCTTCAAACATTTTCCTAGATTTTCAAGCTTTTGTGATAAATGAAATTAGAGTCGTCTAGAATAATTTTTTTGACATATTATAATAAAAGCAATTTTTTTTCAAAATTTAAATTAAGTAATACACTACTTTTAGGCTAAATATAGGGAAATCCATAAAGAAAATTAAAATTTAGTTGAGGCACGCGGTGTGTCGTGAGCGAGTTCACTGACTACGAAATTCAGAGCGTCGTGACGCCAGCCCAGACGCAATGGTTGTCAACGGAGACATGGGCCTCATTCATACGAAAATCAGGAAATGCTGCTTCCATAACGCAGAAGCAGGAAATCTGGTAGAACCTTGACCCTGGAAAAACTTAACAACGAGCTATTTTGGGGACAATCGAGGATTCATTAGACAAATGCTATTAAGGATATTTAACTTTTTTTAGATACCAATGACATTAGCTGTCAACGTCGAAAATCAATGTAAAATTAAAACCTCATCATAATAAACCATTCGTGCCCATACGTTTCAAATTAAAAAAACTAAATTCTAAACAAAGTTTTAAATTGTTTTAGAAGATTTTAACCTAACGAAAACGTAGAATTTTTTGCTAAAACTTTATATTTTTAACATTGCGAGCTTTATTTATTATAACCTAGAATGTAAAATCAGTCAGATCTCTAGGATCGAGCATGTTTTGTGCTTATTAGCATTTGTCAGTAAAACTTAAAAACTGCAATTCAAATCAGTTGTGTATAAATCACCTAGTTATTAACAAAAATTATTCTTGTTATAAATAAATATGCTATGGCTTTCATAAACTTTTATTTATCAAAATGCTGATTAGCAGCGTAAAATGTAAAAAACAAAAACATAAGCTAGAAGAAAGCTTCTCAAATAAATAATAACAATTTAGAAAAAAAAACACAGTTTAATTATTGAGAATTTCGACAGTATAGTGAAACAAACCACATAACGTGCTAGCCAGCCAATCAACGCACTTTCTGCTGGGTTATGTGATGGGTCGACCAATAGAAACGCGAATGATTTTTGAGCGGTTTTTCTGGTTTACATCCACTTTACTTTTAACTTGAAAATACTGTAGTAAAATGTTTACAAGCTCAATCTTAATATCTTATATAAAACTTTTTCAAGCAGTTTATGAAAGTCGTCTGTAAAGCTGTATTCGATATTACAGTTGTTCGACCAAGCTATCGTGCTCATTTGTCCGCGCGACTAATTGTTGCCTTGTTTGGACAGCTTTATTCTTTGGTGAGGTTACGAACAATACAGGCATAAACCATTAGCAACTACTTTTAAAAGTTAACAGTTAGGTTAACTTTGGACATAGGATACTAGATTTTACTAGCTCTTATTTGGTTTGTTGCACTATAACATTTTTTATTAATTAAAAAAAAAACCTTTTGCTAACTTTAGAATCTAATATCTGCCAGTGGTCGGTTACTCTTATTAAAGAATTATAAAATATTTTTTTTATTTCGATTAAGTTTCTGTATCTAAAGTATAACATTTTGCTTTAGTAATAAAGTAAAATTAATTTATGCTATGGATATTATTATCCTTACATACGTCAGAAACAAAATCAATAAATCAATAAAAACAAAATATGTAAACATTTAGAAGTTAAACTCAAGGTATTCTCTAAAACTATAGAATAAATTATGGATTAAAAATAATCTAATTTTACTAATAAATAACTTATCTGGTGGATCACGATAAAACGCAGATCTAAAAATAAGTGAATTATGGTTTTCTTCCTAAAGTACTTCATAATGGGCTTAACAAGGGTTGTTAAGAAAGTGACTTTTAAGATAGTTTCTAAAAAGTAAACAAACAAACAGAACCAGGGTAAGTGAGTAATTATTAACAGTGGTTTTGTCGTAAAAAACCCAAAAAGTTAACTATTAAATTAAATAAGCAAAAATTTTTCGAGCTCAACACCCTATTCTATATGAAACTTTTTGAAGAAGGTTGTAATGGTTTATGACTGTATTGTTAGATACCTCACCGAAGATTAAAGCTGTCCAAACAAGGCGACAATTGGTCGCACGAACGAATAAGTATCCTAGCTTGCTTGGACAACTGTAGTGTTAAACATGACTGCTATAAACTATTTGGAAAAGTTAATAGTTTTATATGAAGTATTAAGCTTGTAAAAATTTTACTAGCTCTTATTTGGTTTGTTGCACTATACCATGAAATATATTTGATGGTCGTATAACTTGATACAAAGCTTTTTTAAGATGAGCTGCTAATTCTAAATAGTCAAATTATTATTTGAAATAAATGAATCAGAAAAATGAAAAATTGTGCGTTTTTTTAAGTCCGTAAACGGATGAGAGTCTTGCAAGAATGACGCACATTCTATTTAACTTTAATTTGTAAAGTCAGAGATAAACTAGAAAAAAAACTAAAAGTTTTAAACAAAAAATTTAAAAAAAAACAGAGAAAACAAGAATGTGTGCAATTATTGTTAGCCTGAAGCAGCTTTTGGTAGAATAAAAAAAAGTAGAAATATTTATGAAAAACAAACATTTAAAAAAGAAACTAATTAAGAGTATGACAGTATAAGAAAACAAAATGTAAACTAAAACCGAATAATAAAAAAGTGTAATGAAACCTTTGAAAATAGTAAAAAGTGTGAAAAAAATTGTAAAATATATTCTATTGGAAAAGGAAGAAAATATAACCAAAATATAAGAAAATATAGTTTACAGGCGAAGTGGAAGAGGAAGCTTTTAAGAGTAAAAAACAGTTTATCTTAATTTTCGGCAAAATTACATCTTATGGAAAAAAGTTAAGAAGCGAGGTTAATGGTAATAAAAAGATATACAACCTTTGTATTTACACTTTCTTTTCACTAACTACACAACCTTAAAATTTATGTCTAAAAATCTAAATAATAATTATTTGGGACTTTTATTTTTATTTTTTACAGTAATTTTTTTTACAAAATTTGATAAAAATTAACTTTTTAATGTCTCAAACACACTGTATTTTTTTAATTTAAAATATTTATATTTTCACTTTATTCTCAATCGAAAATTTTCGCGTCAAATATCTGTTTTTTTAAAAAGTCGGTAGGTTTTTTGTTTGTTGAAATTTTGACTTTTTGATTGTATAAAAAATATTCAAAAAAAAACGAAAAAATATTGAATTTGAAAATTTTTATTTTAATCATTATGTATATTGTACTGAGCGACAACTATTAAAAGCTACCTTGCATCAAACAGTTTTTTGAGATCAAAATTGTTTCTACATCTGTTTTTATGCTGTAAATGACAGAATGTCAGTGCTCTATCATTTAGAGCATAAACTATTTCCATAAAAACATGTGTAAAAACAATTTTTGTCTCAAAAAAAAAACAAATTGATGTAGAGTAGCTTCTAATAGTTGTTGGTGTTGTTTTACTACATTACAAAAATAACAGGCACTTGTAGGGTATATATAGGCCCAAAATTGTCACTGCAAATACATTCAAATTTGAATCTGTTGCGACTTGACCTGCTGATGAGTTCCAATAAAGAACAAAACATGTCCAAGTTTACAGACGTAGTTTGATTAAATTTGCTTTAATCTTTTTATTTTAGACCAAATTTTGACATTTGCTATTCAGAGCACAATCTATATACGTATCAAAAATGTTTGATACAAAGTAGCCTATAATAGTTCCTGGTGTTCAAAATTGCCACTGCGAATTCATTCAAATTTGAATCTGTTGCGACTTTCTGAGGAGTTCCAAAAAGAACAAAACATGTTCAAGTTTACAGATGTAGTTTGAATGAATTTGCATTGGTTTTTTAAGCTATTTATAAACAACAAGTTGATTAATATATTAAAAAATATTATAATGAATAACGTAATCAGTATAAAGTATCTAAATAGTACGATTTACATTTATATGTATTTATATACTATGAGATTTCCTATTTTTATAAATGTAAATAGAATTTATTAAATCAATTATTTTATTGAAAAAAACTGCAGCTGTCACATTTTATAAGTGATAGTCTTTTTAAAACGATATTTAATATTTAGAACAATCATTTTCTGATGTTTTTTGCAATCTGTATGTTTTATGCATTTGTAATTCTTTGTTAACCAATCTAACGTGAATTATTACGTTTTTCAAATCATTAAAGTGTAAATTTTAATAAATAACTCAAAATTGCACATAATGATTAAAAAAAAATTTGAATTTGAAAATTTTGATTTTTTGCATTTTCTGAAAAAAATCACAATAGCAGTGTATGTTTTTTTCACATTATCGAAAAGTATAAATTTTAACAAACAAAAAGTTTACCAACTTTTGAAAAAAAAATATTTGGAAGCGAAAATTTTTTATTGAAAATTAAGGTGCTTTTTTGATATAAGGTGCAATTATGTTATGGTGTGTTTGGAACATAAAAAGGTCAGTTTTTACCAAATTTTGTAATAAAAAAAGTTTTACTGTAAAAGATAAAAAGAAAAAACCCACCAAAAACTTATTATTTAAAAAAAAATAGGGTGATTTTTGTATATCAAATTAAAATAAAGTACAAAATAAAATATTTTTATTAAAAAAAATTACAATGTGTTTGGGACATAAGGAGGTCTGTTTTTACCAAATTTTGTAACAAAACAAGTTTTTTAACTTTTTTTTGTAAAAGATAAAAGTGAAAAACCAAAAACTTTGTTATTTAAATTTATCTCATAAATTTTAAGGTTGTATAAAAAAGTAAAAATACAAAAATTGTAGCTCTTTTTATTACCCACAACTTTGCTATTCAATTTTTTATTTATTATTTTTTAATTTTTTGTTTATTTATTTATTTTTAAGGCTTGTAGTATTGCCGAAAATCAAAATAAATCGTTTTTTACCTTTAAAAACTCACCCTCTTCCACTTCCCAACCTCAGACTGCCCTTAATTTTTTTTGTTATATTTTTTCTCTTTTTGACAGTTTTCAGCCTACAATATTTTTTTGGTTTTAAAAATTAAGACCTTGGTCTAATTTGAACAAAAATAATAAAAAACAGTGAGAGTTTTGGGCTTTTTAGTTCTGGTAAGCATTTTTGGCTACTAAAACACGCAGAAATTATTATACATTCTAAGAAATAAGCAGCAATTAATCAAAAAAAAACAGTTTGTTTTTATGTTTTTTATTTATCGGAGCCAATGTTATCAACATAAAAACGTCTAGTAAAACTTGTGTTGATTTAGCTGTGTGGATAAAATCTAGGGATTTATCAGATTTTAATTTACTACGGTCCATTGCAATTTATCAAAAAGGCTTATTATAAATCAGCAAAATTCAGAAATTGTGATGATTTTTGAATACAAAGTGCTTTCTTTTTATTAAAGATTCAGAAATAGATTGCCTGACAGGGAAAAATTACGTTAAATTGACGATTTATTTCAATAAAAGTTGCGCAGAAATGGAAAACTATTCCAATTGTTCGTAAGCGTATTTATAGCACATAAATACGCATCCGAAATTTCCGGTGATTTATTTCCGGAAATAGGCAATTCGGAAGAAAACTGCTTTTGCTAAGCAAGAAGCAGTAGTTATGATTAAACAATTAAATTTAAATTTAAAACTATCATAAAATAGTGATTCTTGTATATTTTAATTAATCCAATGTAGCAAAATATTAATTTAAAAAATTTAATAATAAATGTATGAATTTATGCATTTCTACTCAATGTCTATCAAAATTTTACTGTTTTGTAAACATCTTCTTCCATACGTTACGCATTCGATTTTCGAGTAGGTGTCAAATCGAATTAAATCATTTAAAATTCAAGACTTAATTAAAAATGATTCAGTTTTGAATAAGTTTTTTTAAAGTTACAATGTATAGTGGTGGAATTTTTTTGGCGGTGATTACAATTTTATTTGTTTTAAAAAATGTAAGAGTTTTTTTGTATTTTTCGCAAAATTTTAAAACTTTATAAAGCAAAAAACAAAACATAAAACAATTATGCCGACAATTTTAATAAATAAATAACATAAATCTACAAAAAAAATTGAAACCGTAAAATTATACAAAAATAAAAGCTAGTGTCGTCTGATGTCAATTTATTAAATTCAAGAGTTCCAATCAAAACAGCAATAAGTACCTACTTAAAAATAATTGCTTAGTTTTAACAAAATAATATTAAACAGTGTAAAATATTGACAAAGTTATCAATAAATTAAGCAAAAATTCTGTGTAATAATAAATGTTACAAAGAAAATATAAAAAATATTGTGTATAAAATGCATAATGCTTTTTTAGCGTGTAGCTTATGCGTTATTTTGAAAACAAAGCAACAAAAGTTTGATTATTTTTCAGTAAGAGATAGAGTTTATTAGAAATATGTAAAACAAAAATTCTGAGTCTATTTCAAAAAACTGTTTTTTTTTACTCAAAAAAAAAATTAAAAAGTTTTTTTTTATCAGTTTTTATCATTTTTCTGATACGACCCGTATGTTAGACCACCGACGACCTATACTTTGATGATAGACCATAGTCGATAATTTTTGAAACGAAAAAAATAATAGTAGAGAAAAACTTATTGGAAAAGAAAGAGAGTATAACAAAAGTAAAAAGAAAAATAATTTATGACCAATCTGAGATCGGGAAGTAGAAGAGGGTGAGTTTTAAGGGTAAAAAACGGTTTATTGCAATTTCCGGCTAAACTACGCAAGTTGTAGGTAATAAAAAGATTTACAATTTCTGAATTTTGATTTGTAATTTATGTAAAAAAATTTATGTAAAAAATTCAAATAACTATGTTTTTGGTTTTTTATATTATTTGTATCTTTTGCAAAAATTTTTTTTTGATTTGAATTTTGGTGAAAATTGATCATATTATGCCTCAAAAACACTAAATTTTTTGATCAAAAATATTAATTTTTTATTTTGATTTCATATTTGAACACTCTATTTTTTAATCAAAATTTTTGGCATCAAAATATCTGCTTTTGTAAAAAAGTTGGTGGGTTTTTTGTTTGTTGAAATCTCTACTTCTTGTTGATGTAAAAAATATATATATATTACTTATGTAAATTTTTTCAAAACATGCAAAAAACATAAAAAAGTCAAATTCAAAATGTTTTTAATCATTATGTACATTTTTTTTGTTATATATTAAAATTTACACTTTAATTCCTCAAAAAACGTAAGATTCTACATTAAATTCTCGATTTTAGTCTGCAATGGTGTTTCATCGACAATTTCATCTGAATCATTAACTTCCACCTAGGTTTTTCCTTATACATTGGAGCATTTTTTAAAACTAAGACAGTTTGTGTATAAATTTGTGCAGCTGCTACAAAATAACAGATATAATGCAACTAACCAAAAAAGAGCTAGTTCAAATTTTACCAGCCTTTGTAAAACTATTAACTTTTGAAGTAGTTGATAATGGTTTATGACTGTATTATTCGGTACCTCACCGAAAATTAAAGCTATCTAAACAAGACGACAATTGGTCACACGATGAATAAGGGCCATAACTTGCTCAGACCGCTGTAATGTTAAATATAACCGCCATAAACTACCTTAAAAAGTCAATAGTTTAATATTGAGTATTAAACTTGTAAAAGTTTTACTAGCTCCTGTTTGGTTTGTCACTCTTATAGTAAGGCCCAGATCCTCATAGTCCTTTCTCACCTCTCTATAAAGTACATTTTGGCGAGCTAATATTTTCCGTAGGTCACTCAAGTATATGGGTTATCTTAAAATAGCAATAAATAAATATCTACCTTTATAATTTAAAAAAAATTCTACATTTTTCTTAAAATATTGTAAATGTCTTATTAAATATTAACTTTATTAACTTATTTAATCGTTAATTGTAATTGTATATTTTATTTACATTTTTTTTGCTTATTAATAAAACATAAAATCTTACGATTTTTGAGTAATTAAAGCGTTAATTTTAATAAATAGAAATAATAATTAAACAAAAAATTTGGAATTTAAGGTTTTTTGTTTTTTTTTGGAAATTTATCATAGTAATGCATATTTTTTTACATTATTAGAAAGTAGAAATTTCAGCAAACAAAAAACTTATCAACTTTTTTAAAAAACGGATATTTAGGCGCGAGAATTTTTGATCAAAAATTAGGATGCTTTTTCGATATTAAGGCAAAATAAGATAAAAAAATATGTATTTTAAATCAAAAAAATTAGACTGTGTTTGAGACATAAAAACGTAAGTTTTCACTAAAATTCGTAAAATAAGAAATTTTATTGTAAAAAATATATATCCAAACATATGATTATTTAAATTTTTTACATAAATTTTAAAGCAATGTAAAAAAACTATATTTTATCACTATTTTTAAAAATAAATAATTATTGTTTATTAAATATTTTCAAATGTCAACGTTGATGTTTATAAATTTTTATCACACACTCAATTCTAACTTCAAAATTTTAGCAAACTTCAGTTTTTCCCAGCATTTGTGCTAATTTGTCAGTCAGTGCTAATGAGTTTCAACCGCATTATTATCAATTTGCTGCACTGTGAAAATAAATAAATAATAAATAAATTGTAAATTGTCTAAAAGTAAAGTATTAAAAAAAAACAAAATAAAAAGAAAAGAGAAAAAAGCAAGCGAGAAGAAGAAAAAAAAACATTAATTTATTATGAAATTATTGCTCAAAATAACTCAATTAATTATGTTTGTAAACACTACAGGTTGAACAATAAACATAAAATATTTTTTGTTTAAAAAGAAGCGATTTTTTTATTTTTGCGTTGTCAAATTTTTCATTTTTTAATTTTCCAAAACCGTTTTTTATGTATAGTGACTTATACAAACTGTTTCGTAAATAATGCCCTATTATAACAAACTCAAAATTTTGTTTAAAAACCTAAAGTTTTTTTTTGCTTTCAAAAACTACTACTGCTTTGAAAATTTTTGTTTTAAATACTGTATTTACATTGTTGCTTATAAAAACCAATATTTTATTTATAGAAAAAATTCTATTAAATTTAGAATGTTATGACATATTATGCGGATCATGATCATTGTGATAATTATCTTAAACTGTTATTATTATTTTATGGACATATATAGTTATAATTTTTAAAAAACGGCATAAGTTTTACTTATTTTTATTGGTTTTTGTTGTGATATACTGTTTTAATATGTTTTTATTTATTCTTGTATCTTTTTTGACTTGTAACATTTGTACTATCTATTATTTGTGTTTTTTTTTTTTAAATTTTGAAAACTTTTTGCTTTATCAAGGTTGGAAAGTCAAACTTTTACGTTTTATTGTCTTGACAGATCTCAATATACCAAAAACCATTATCAGACAATAAAAGACATTGCTGGTCAGACAACTAAGTCATCACATAAGTATCTTTTGCCTAAAATGCGCATTTAAGATATGCAACCTTTTTTGTTTGTTTAAGTATTAGTTCCAAGCAATTAAAAAGTAATAAACTTAAAGCAAAGTTATGTGAAACAGGGATTAGTAGACTCAGACATGTTTTATGCTTGTAAGAACTCGTCAGTAAAATATAGCAATTACAGATTGAAATCCGCTTTGCACAAATAACACCATTTAAGTATAAACCATACTTAAAAAATTTTAAGAACTATAAAAAGTGTCTGAGTCTATATATAAATTTGTTCTTAAAATTTTTTTTTCATTTTATTACATTTTTTTTGTGAATAAATTGGCTTTGACCTTATTACTTTTCAAAGTAATGTTATATATTTAAGTTGCACACATGATTTTTATAAAACTCAATCACACTTTCTTCGCTTTTACCAGTTTTTTTTTGTATGGCAGATATTGCTTGATTTTTTTAGCTTCTCTAGCTTTAGCAAAAAAAATACAAATTTTAAATAGTTATGCGTTTTGTTTTTTTTATAACTTTTAATCAAAACGCCATTTTGGTTTGAGGCTTATCAGCCCTCGTCAGTTATACATAATAAAATTTCACTTTTTAGTATATTACTGCAAATAGTAAAAAACATTGAATTATTTTTTTATAATTTTAAATTAATTAAAAGTAATTTATTTTAATATGTTTTTTGAATACCTTTTATATTAATACAAGTAAAAATTTAAACATAATAAATTATTGTTTTCACAATTTTAGTAAACTTAGTTTTTATATTAATTGATTGGTTGGAAATCTTTGGCACAATAAACTATTCACACAGTTTTACCACTAGATCTATTAAACAAACTTTTTGGCAAGTGGTAAAACCGTGTGAATATATAGTTTTTATAATCTTGTCAATAATTTTAAATTAAAATTTATATTAATTTATAAATTATTAATTTAATTAATAATTCTTTAACAGGATGTTGGAGCTGAACAGCAGTGCCAATGCGAAAATATGGAAGAAGCTTGGAAGATACTTGAAAGCGGTGATTATGAAGAAATAATTACTTTTGTAACAAAACCGATGGAAAACCATGTCGATGATTATCATCGGTTCAAAATTTTACGAAACTTTTCTGCGCAACAATCTGCCGTACTGAAAATAATTCAACAACTTAAAACAGTTCCAGTTCAAAATCGAGACGATTTGTTAATTTCGTTTTTAGTAGCTGTCAAAAATTATTTGCATATGGATAAGCAATTTGAAACTGACATTACAACCGCTTTGGATTATTTTATTTTGAAAAAATATCTTCCTAACAGACCTTTAGATTTGAGAAGTCTATATTCTCCCATCGATGACATAATACCATCATCTATCTCAAATGTTGACTACTGCTCTTGCCAAAAAGGCATCATAGAAATGCTTATTACAAAACTTTTAAAACTTGAATCTGGGCGAGAAGTCGTCTTGCCTTCAGATACTGAAGATCTGTCAATTATAAACCAACTTTTAGAAGTATTTCAGCAACCTCAATATAATATTGATAGAAAAATCATTAAAAAATTGAAACTTTTGCTTCAGAGCTCAGAAGTGGGATTTATACTGCAATCTATTGATTTTTCTACATACGATAATTTAGAAGGTATAATGGACATAATTCTAAGAACAGTTTTAGAATCAACAATTCGAAAAGATTTTAGACAAATTGCTCTTTATTTTCTAAGGCAACGACATTTTCCATATTTAGAAGATATTCTAGACATAATGAAACAAACATTTAACGTTAATAAACAAATAATATCAAAATTGGAAGTTCTTCTATATAGTTCGGAAGTACAAAATATAATAGACTCACTACAACAATCATCATCAAGTGATCTTTTTATTATAATTCGCAAAATTTTGGAAATAATGTCAAGATCAAGCACACATGAAGAATATAGAAAAACTGCTAGATATTTTCTTAGATTAATAGAAAAAAGCTCTACTAAAATAGACAAAAGCAGGAGCGAAAATTATAATGAAATAGAATATGTAATACCAACATTATATCCACAACCATCAACCGATTATTATCCATGGCCCTCTATAACACCACCAAAAGCAAGACATTTTCCACAACTGCAGCTACTTATAGATCAAATTATCAAAATATTCAAAGAAAAATATCACATAGACCAACATATGATGGAAAAAATAAGACTTTTGTTTTATAGTCTGGAAGTACAAAATGTACTAAATTCTATAAATATCACTCATTTTGATAATCTTCATCAATTGCTTGAGTTGGTTTTGAAAACCATTTTGCAAACGTCAAGTCACTCAGAATATATAAGTATTGCAAACTATTGTTTGCACCAAATACAACTCAAAACTATTATCTACCCTAACCCAGAACCAAAACCAATATGGTCTTTTATTCCACAGCCACAACCTATTCCATCACAACCTCTTATAGACAAAATTATCAAAGTATTCAAAGAAGAATACCACATTGACATGCAAATGATACCAAAACTGAAAGATTTCTTTTACAGCTCAGAAGTAGAAGATATTATAAGTTCAGTGAATCACTCCGATTATACAGATCTTCATCAGTTGCTTGAACTAATTTTAAGAAAGATATTGGAAACTACAACTCACACAGAGTATATAAAGATTGCCAACTTTTGTTTGCATCAAATACGAATCAAAACTAGTATCTATCCTAGTCCACAGCCAAAACCACATAAACCTACACCCAGATGGTCTTCAATTTTATTACCAAGACCTATTCCACATATTATTACAAAAACCCATATCAGACCAAAACTGATCCCACATCCACATCCCGTTACAGAAAAAATTATAAAAATATTTGAAGAGGATTATCACATTGACATACGAATAGTAGAACGACTGAAAAATCTCTTTTACACTTCGGAAGTACAACATATTATAAGTTCAGTGAATCAATCCGATTATGAAGATCTCCATCAATTGCTTCAACTGATCTTGAAGAAAATTGTGCAAACCACAACTCAGACAGAGTATATAAGTATTGCAAACTACTGTTTGCATCAGATACAAATCAAAACTAATGTCTATCCTAGTCCACAACCAAAACCACATAGACCTACACCAAGATGGTCTTCAATTTTATTACCAAGACCTACTCCACATTTTATTACAAAAACCCATATTAGATCAAAACACATCCTACATCCACATCCCGTTACAGAAAAAATTATAAAAATATTCAAAGAGGACTATCACATTGACATACAAATAGTAGAACGACTGAAAGATCTCTTTTACAGTTCAGAAGTACAACATATTATAAATTCAGTGAATCAATCCGATTATGAAGATCTTCATCAATTGCTTCAACTAATCTTGAGGAAAATTGTGCAAACTACAACTCATACAGAGTATATAAGTATTGCCAACTACTGTTTGCATCAGATACAAATCAAAACTAATATCTATCCTAGTCCACAACCAAAACCAAAACCACATAGACCTACACCAAGATGGTCTTCAATTTTATTACCAAGACCTACTCCACATTTTATTACAAAAACCCATATCAGACCAAAACTCATCCCACATCCACATCCCGTTACAGAAAAAATTATAAAAATATTTAAAGAGGATTATCATATTGACATACAAATAGTAGAACAACTGAAAAATATCTTTTACAGTTCAGAAGTACAACATATTATAAGTACAGTGAATCAATCCGATTATAAAGATCTTCATCAATTGCTTCAACTAATCTTGAGAAAAATTGTGCAAACTACAACTCATACAGAGTATATAAGTATTGCCAACTACTGTTTGCATCAGATACAAATCAAAACTAATGTCTATCCTAGTCCACAACCAAAACCAAATAGACCTACACCAAGATGGTCTTCAATTTTATTACCAAGACCTACTCCACATTTTATTACAAAAACCCATATTAAATCAAAACACATCCTACATCCACATCCCGTTACAGAAAAAATTATAAAAATATTCAAAGAGGATTATCACATTGACATACGAATAGTAGAACGACTGAAAAATCTCTTTTACACTTCGGAAGTACAACATATTATAAATTCAGTGAATCAATCCGATTATGAAGATCTTCATCAATTGCTTCAACTAATCTTGAGGAAAATTGTGCAAACTACAAATCAGACAGAGTATATAACTATTGCCAACTACTGTTTGCATCAGATTCAAATCAAAACTAATGTCTATCCTAGTCCACAACCAAAACCACATAGACCTACACCAAGATGGTCTTCAATTTTATTACCAAGACCTACTCCACATTTTATTACAAAAACCCATATCAGACCAAAACTCATCCCACATCCACATCCCGTTACAGAAAAAATTATAAAAATATTTAAAGAGGATTATCATATTGACATACAAATAGTAGAACAACTGAAAAATATCTTTTACAGTTCAGAAGTACAACATATTATAAGTACAGTGATTCAATCCGATTATAAAGATCTTCATCAATTGCTTCAACTGATCTTGAAGAAAATTGTGCAAACCACAACTCAGACAGAGTATATAAGTATTGCCAACTACTGTTTGCATCAGATTAAGCAAATTGAAACTAAAATCTATCCTAACCCAAAATCACGTCTACGTACACCAATATTGCCAGTACCAAAACCTATTCCACAACCACAACCTCTTATAGAAAAAATGATAGAAATATTTAAAGATGACTACCACATTGACATTCAAATGGTGGAAAAACTGAAAATTTTCTTTTATAGTTCAGAAGTGCAACGAATAATAAGTTTAATAAATAAATCCAATCACGAGGATCTTCATCAATTGCTCGAATTGATCTTGAAAAAAACTCTAGAAACTACAACCCAACCGCAATTTATAAATATTGCCAAGTATTGCTTACATCAAATACAAATCCAAACAAATTTAATACAAACCAACAACTTTCTAAAGATTTTGCCAAAACCTAAAACTACAAAAGAAATTTTATACATAGAAAGAGTAGAGAAAGTTTTGAAATCTTTCCAATTTATCAAAATTCTTCACCGCCACGAATTTGAGCAAGCCCCAAATGACACCGAAAAACTTAAAATTTTAATAAAGTTTTTGTTGTCTAACCGTGAGTTGTCGGTAGGTCAACGTCAAGCTTTGGAGTACTATTTGGTGTTATTAGAAGTAAAAAGTCATACTTCTTCATTTGAACGGTTGATTCGGTATATACCAGAAGCTACAACAGAAATAGAAAAGCGATATTTTCAAATGATTGTAAAAATTCTTCAAAGTAATGACATATTTATATTGATGAAAAACGTCAATTTAGAAGATTTGGATGAGATTCAAACCATCTTTGTAATTTTGGATAAGATTATATCTAAGATACAAGATCAAAAAGTTATTGCTTGTGCCACGTATTATAGACATTTATTATTAGTTGAACATTATGGTTTTGATTACTATAATTTATTAGAGGAATTAATTACAAATTATGATAAACAAGACAGTCAATCGATAGAAAATCTTCTACAGCAGGTGTTGATCTTGAAACAATTCTTCTCTTCTGCTGAAATGAGAAAAATACCATCTCAAGACTTACAAAGAATAAAATCTTTAGCACCGCAGCAACAATTGATACACTTGTTAGAGCTTATAATGAAAACATCTACTAATATAGAAGTTAAAACAACTGCTTCATTTTTCTTAGAGAAACATCGTTTATTCCAAGCATTCAAGCTGAGCTTAGATACGATCAACAAAAGATTAACTACCAGCCAGTTAAACAAAGAACTGATTCAAATCATTCGCCAGTTTTTAGAAACATTTAAGGCGTACAGCATTATCGCAAAATTCAATATCCAAAATTTCCCTGATGAAGATATTTTTGTTGAACATATCTTCAAAGCCATTCTAAGCAGTCAAGTTGACAGCAGTGTAATCGACGCCTGCCAAAATATTTTGAGCTACATGCACAAACTTATCAAGCTTGAATTCAAAACCGTGAAAGAAATTAAGAAAAACTTCAAATTGGACGAAATTTTCACCGACGTTTTCAATCTAGAACGTATGACGATTGCACAAAAATATAGTTTTCACCAATTTTTCGAATACTTGGTGTCTGCAAGCAAGTCTCCGATTTTCAATAATTTTGATAATTGGGATCAAGCCCAGACGCGAGGAGCTTTTGTAAAGCTTTTCTTACAATATTTACTGAAGGAAGCTGCTGTTACAAGCCAGATCAAAAAACATATTCACCAATTGTTGCCTTTGGTTCAAATGACTGGAAAAGGTGCTCTACCACCATAAGATTTTAACTTATTCAATACTTGTAATAATAGAAAAAATAAAATAATATGTTAAAATTGTTTAGTTTTTTAGTTTTTAAAATAATTGACATTAACAAGAGGTAAGTTGGAAAAAACATAAATCACTCAAAAACAAAAGAAGCAAAATAAACGGCTTTTTAACATTAAGATAAAATATTAAGATAAAAATTAAAAAATTGTTCATAATTTTTAACTGTCATTGACATTTGAGCACAGTCCCGTTCATAAATGCAGACATTTGCGCCATTTTCTGAATGTGAAATAAATTTTAAATTATTTAAAAAAAACGGAAAATTCTCAAACAAGATAAGAATTTGTTTTATTTTTTTATTTTACAGCGTTTAATAACGTAAACTAATTAAATTGATATATTTGAACTCACAAAAATCTCTACGTTATTGCGTAAGTGTCTTTACAGATATTGTTACCGGCTTCAGTACGAACCGATTTAAAACCTGCTAACAAAAAACAACACAGCCGTCTTTGATTTATGTTAATATTATACACCCTGTATGTTATCATACACTAGCGCCATGAGGCATGATGAAAACATTGAGTTATTAGAAAAAAAAGTTTTGGAGTTTTTTTTTTGTTATTAAAAATAGAAGATTATGCCAAGTTGTTTAAAAAAACATGCGTAAACTTTTCGGTTTACTTTTTTTATATACTTTGTAAGCAATTTAAATATGATATAGTCAATAGTGTAATAAACAGACTTTAACAATAATTTAATTAATAAATCATCATTTTAAATAAGGTTTAGAGGTTTTAATTTATTATTTTTTTTGTAAATATTGCAATTTCCAAACGTATTATTTAAGTTATTTTGTTAAAAATCTCATTCTCAAGTTTAATTTTATTCCTTTTACTTTTCTTTTGCATTTTTTTATTATTATTTTTTTAATTTGTTTTGTTTTCTACTTACTACTTTAATCCCTGTCTAATCTAATCTTTCTTTTTCTTATTATCATTTTTATCTATTATATTTTTTCTTTCATTTTTTTTATTCTGTTTTTTTCTACAGCAAGCTTTCTTTTACTTTTTCACATTCATTCATCATGTGCTCTAATGTTTTTCTCTCTCTCTCTGCCACACGTTCTACATTTTTTTTCATTTTTCTCTATGCAAAATTTATTTTCTCTTTTTTTATTTCCGCTCTAAAGTTTTGCATCATTTTTATTTCCTTCATTTTCTCTTTTCAAGTATGTAAGCAACTCTTCTGTGATTAGAGTAGTAAACCTTAGATTGTACCTACTTTTATTTATTTCATTTCTCTTTTCTGGCTTGTCTATGTCTCTATCTCTATTCTTTATTTCACCACGTACTCATTGTCTCGCTTCTATTTTTTTCTCAATCTTTTATTCTTAATTTTTTCTTCTTTTCTTTGTTATTACATATTCTGAAGTCTTTTTGCTCAATTTTAATATCTATTTTACATATTTCTCTTGCACTCTTTCTGTCTGTACTCCTTCTTTTCATCTTTATAACATTTTATTTTTAGCTAGACTTTCAAACATTGTCATTCTAATTTCATACTCTCTTCCAATTTTTTTTTCTACCATTTCTCCCATTTTTACACACGCTTGGTTTTTTTTTTCACTAGTTTATTTATTTGCGCTTTACATCTGTTTCTTTAAACATATATTATGTTAAATACTTCCATTCTTTAACCTGCTCTATTTTTTTTTCAACTTCTAACCTACTTCTTTCTTTACTCTCTTACTGAACACTATTATCTTTGTTTTACATTTTTCATCTCAAATCTCTTCTTATTTATGTACTTTTCTAAGTTTTTTTAATATTTTTATCTTTTTCTTTCTCGTTGCCATCATTATCACACTTTGTTTTTACTCACTAGCAGTCTTTTCTCTTGTCTTTTTGCTAATACTTATATTAGTCATATACTTTTTCAACTGTTTTAACTATTTCTTTCGCTATTCTTCTTTTTCATATGTAATTCTATTATTTATTTCTATCTACCCTTTTAAATCCACAGCGTTCCACATATATTTCTTTCATTTTCTAACGCACTCAGAGATTGCAGATTTTGCAGAAAAGACGAGAAAACTCTGGTAACAGAATGCGTCGCCAATAGAACCAACGTAAACAACATTTTGGGCAGGAATACATATTGGATAGACACACGTCATTCTTGAAGCCATTCCAACTGCTCGAATTTAGTACAGATTTGAAGCTGGATAAAAATAAAGTGAAACCCATCGCAAGCAGCTTAATAATAGGAAGCACAATAGACCAATAGATTGTAATGCATATGCTTATGACATCTTATTTTTAATCTAATCTAATTCCTGCATCTGTCTCTGTAACTGGTAATTTTTTTTTCTTGTTTTATTAGTATTTTATCTATTTCTCCTATTGTTATTTCTTCACATTCTCTCGTTTTTCTACTACTTGAATTTTTTCTGTTTTTTGCTTTTTTTTTCTAATGGTTTTGTTTTAAATGGCTTAGCTATTTGTGTATTCTTATTGTATTTGTTTTTATATATATATATATATATATATATATATATATATATATATATGTTCACGTTTTATATTATGTTCTTAATGTTTTAATTCTTTCCCGTATTTTTTTTTGCTTTTTTTCTGCGCATGTTTTGCTGTATTCTCTTTTTTGTATATGATTTTTTTGGTTCTATTTTTTTTCTCTAATCTCTCAATGCTTTTTTAACATTTATTTTTTGTTTTTTGCATTTTCTATTCCACGATTCTACACAAAAAAGCGGTTTTTTTTCTTTTTCTAATTTTGAATTTTTTTTTTCAATCTTTTTTTACTTTTATTTCTAGTTCTTTTAACATTTTTTCATTCAATTTTTTGTATATGATTTTTTTTTGTTCTATTTTTTTCTCTCTAATCTCTCAATGCTTTTTAACATTTATTTTTTGTTTTTTGCATTTTTTATTCTACTATTTTCTATTTCATCATTGCTTTCTTTACCTTTATTTCTAGTTCTTTTACTTTTTTTTTTATTTTTTTCACTATTTTTTTTCAACTGTTATTTTAAGCTTTTTTCGATTTTTTGTTTCATTTTACTATTTTTGCTATTTTTTTCTATTCTTTAGTCATATTTCTAGAGACATATGATTTGATTCTATTCTTTCTTCGATCTCAAACCTTTCACTTTTTTCCAAGCTCTCTGATTTACTATTCTATAGTCTCATACAGTTTCCGTCTTTATTCTTTCAAATTTATTTAGTATTTTCCACTCATTTTTTTTATTATACTTATTGAGCTTATTATTACTCTGTTGTTTTTTTACTTTTATCTTTTTTTTGTTTCCTCAATTTTTTTTTTGTTTTTTTTATTTTTACATTCTAATCGCCTCTTATCAAAAGTTTATGTATTTTTCACGTTTGTCTCATTTTTATTCTCTTTCTTTTAGCTGTCTGATGCCTCTACTGCTATATATTCTTCTTATTATTATATGTTTGCTATATATCATTTATTGGTATTGTAATAATTTTTTTTACATTTAATGCAAATCTGTAATTTGCGATTGAAATTGTAAAACAATTTTTTTTTGTAATCTTGTTCTATATTATAGTACTTATTTTCTTATAATTATTATTATCTGTTATCTTTTTGAAAAATTTTTGAGTAGTTTGAACACTATTTTATTAACAATCTATCATAAATTATTTTTTTGCTTAGTTCTATAATAAATACAGTCAGTCTATCAGAAAACACCTTTGCAAGACTATAAAAGTTTGAATTTAATTGTTTTTCTTATCACAACGTAGGATGTGTTATCAGTGAATTGTTTTATATTCAAACACAAACTAACATTTATTTTAAAATTTAATTAAAAACTATATTCTAATAAAATATTTAATAGAAATGTCACATTTACTGCTTTAAAACAAAATCTAAACATTAGTAGAAACCGACCAAGAGCAATAGTTTTTTTTCCACGACACGCCAGGCCTCGTTTCTTAAAAAATTTGTTTATATTCAGTTATATAGTAAATATTAATTATTATTTAGTGAGTTTATCTCATTGAGCGATTGCCTTACTTGCTTATTGCGATTGGCTTAATTATATTAAAAAGGTATTGAAAGGAGAGTTGAGTTCATGAAGATGCGGCAGGTATTAAATGATATTAAAAGTATCGTGAGTTTGTCTTTTGTGCTTATTAAACTTTTTAATATTAAACCATGTTTATGTAATTATGACGCATGATGAGTTTGTGCTTTGTGTTTCGACTGGTAGTTCAGAGCGAGGTAAGGGATGACTCTAGTATTCCGGTTCCTTTATACTCATTGCACAACTCGCTATCAAGTCCGGGCATTATCAGAAGATTTAACAGGTAGCTAGGACAAGTATACGGGATGGTATCTATTTGTGTTTTTTTTATTATTTTGCGGCAAGAGAACAAAAAAATTTTGCTTTGTTGCAACAAATAGTTTAATAAAGCGACACATTTAGCAAAAAGACGATCATAAATTTGCTATGCAAATGTACAAATCTAACATAAAATCAGCAGTAAGCTTGCTATTTATATGCTAATTAAGTAACCTGATTAAAACTTTGTAATGAACTGTAATTTATTTCGTAGCTCATTTCAGATTGTTAGTGGTAAATGTCACCGCATAACTTGAGCAGTGGAGTTAAATTATAGCGACTTCCGTTTCGCAAATTGTGCCGAGATTAATTTTTTTCTTTTTAGTTTATGAAGAAATAATTTATTTGTGCATTGTGCTTGTTTCTTGTTGATGTTTGTTGCTACAGAATTTGTATTTATAAGCAATGCGGTCTATGTCGAGTTTGAAAAGGTCAAAATGCTTGATACAATCATGTAATAATTAAACTCAATTTAATGAGTACGAGGAGTATATACACAACAAAAGGTTAATTAGAAAATAATAAGAATAAAAAATCTTTCGGAAACACGAAGAGTAAATTTGTGATACCGCAAAATAAAATACAAATAAATAAAGCATTTATTTTTATGTGATAACAACCGTACTAAGAAAAACGTCAATTACATATGGTATATACTAATCTCAGTGAAATAACGTTATATGACCATACTGCTGTTACTGAAATATTTACAGTTATTATAATATATACCGGATGTTTCATCAATCGTCATACTTATTAACAATACGGACAAATATTAACTTTAGCCAAACTTGTGCTTTTTGTCTGAAGAGCGAAAGCTGGAGATTTAAAGTGTTTTAAGTAGTGGTTCATTGTTGAATTATTAGCTTTTGCAATAAAGAAAAGACTATATTACCTTATTCTATTTAGACTATTATAAGCAAATATATATATATATATATTTGGCATCCCCAAGATTTCCAAAACAGCATATATATACAGTGTTGTGGTATATATATATAAAGACTATTACTTATTTCACGTACTAATATGTACGACATAAAAGTAAAATTAATATGTTTTGTTTGGCGCTTATAATGTGTTTTCTAAGAAATGTATGTCAACAATAAATTATGACATAAAATAAGCGTGCTTTTCACAGCAAAGCAAATAAAGTGCCAATCAGTACAACACAAATACATAATTGATTTATTTCGATTTTGACGTTTGTTTCCTCGATAATTAGCAAAAAATTTTCTATACGAACAATCTTCACACATTGATAAATGCTTAAAAATGTTATAACAACTTTTTAAGCTTGTTGCTTATGGGCATTTTATAGCAGACATAGCAGAGATAATTATCAATGTTTTTGTGTTGTTAATACTAAAAAAAATACTTTTAATAATCGGTAGAGCTAGAGCTATAATAGTAGTTTATGGTAACCGAACTAAATGACAATTTATGCTATGCTTGCCTCCATGTGGCCATATTGGATTTAATTTGACAGCTGCTTAAGCCGCTCTATAAGCAAGTTTTCTTAAAGTGATCTCTGGTTTGTAGAACCTGCTGTTACGTCAACAAATTGACATATTATTTGACAGCAAATGCACAAAATGTTGCCATTTTAGTCAATTGACAAATTAGAGCGTTCGGTAATTACATCCCAAATGCAAGCGTAGACAAGTCACATAAACTCAGACAAAAAAAGTTTTTTTTTTAAAAAAACAAACAAAAAGTGTCAGTGATATCACTGCTATCTGGCCACTAAATTAAAATAACTAGAAGCGGTCTGGAATACCAATGTTTGCATTCACGCAGATAACCTCCACGTTGAGACAATCAGCTAATAGTTTGTTGTCGCGCTTTTATAAATTTAGCCAAAAGATACCAATTTAGGATCTCAGCTTGGTAATTTAGCCACAATGGTAAATTAAAATATCGTTTGTGGTACCATTTATGTAAAAAAATTCTAAATTTTTTTATATAAGTGTTTGTACGGACGTAAACAAAGCAGAGACGTCTCATAAATGATAACGTTGGTAATTCTTAAAAATAAAATAAATTTATTATTATATGAATAACTAATCAATAATGTGTCAATTACCTAATCAATGATGTCTTTTTCTGTTTTGTAAATAGGACTTTACTTTATTCCTAGCTGGAAAAAACATATATAGTTTAAATTGTTTGAATTATAGAACTGGCGCTGTGTACAACGTAAGCAAATAAAAAAGGTTATGTTGGCACGGTGTCTTTATTATTGATACCGGTTCTAGTTATATTAATTCAGTGTATCTGGCTATGTAATCTGTCAAAAAATATAATCTGTCAAAGTGATATTATAAGTTGCAAAGATTAGTTGTTTCAACCCTGACGGTAAAACAAAGTGATTTGAGGTTAGAAACTATTGTATTTTAGCAGTTTCAAATTGTTAATTCTGTTTATGTAGTTGGTTTTTTGCGTATAAATGTAGTTTATAGTGTTTTTTATAGGTCGCGTGCACGGAGATCAGCTGTTTCGACCCTGGAGGTAAAACAGAGTGATTTGAGGTTAGAAACTATTGTATTTGAGCAGTTTCAAATTGTTAATTCTGTTTAATTAATGGGTGATCTCCGTATATGCGAACCTATGCACCTACAACTCTAATTTTTTTGACTCTGCTGTCATTTTGACAAACAAAATTTTCTAATTTCTTCGTTTCACTTACGACATTTGCATTTTCCATCCTTTTGATACAATAAATCTCACATGAATGTGTCATTTTGTAATAGCGCTACATGAACACATAGTGTGGTAATCTAATGATTTTAGCTATGTGTATTGCCGACTCAGTTTGTCAGTGAACTCGATCAAAGAACTTGGAAAAAATTGAATTCCTCTAAATAGCGTGATCAAATAAGACTGTTTGAGTTGGTAATTGGTAATCTTCCATTTTATTTTAAAATGGTACAACTGCAACCACTTTTTGTTGTTGACGGATGACACTTTTGACACTGACAGATGCCAATTAAAAAGTCAGTCGCCACTGAATTAAAGTAACTAGAAGGGATTTGAAATAGTATTGTTTGCATCTAACATAACCTCCACGTTTGTTTACTGCAGACAGTCTGTGATTGGTGGATGCTTAGCGAAGTGTTGACATTAGACAATCAGCTGATATTTTGTTTTTGCATTTTCATAAATTCAGTCGTAAGTTACCCATTTAGGTCGTTAACTGGGTGATTTAGCCAAAATGATGAATTCGTGTATCGTTTGTGGTACTATCTGCAAAAGGATTTCAATTTTTTTTTCATAGATAAATGTACGGACGTAAACAAAGCAGAGGCGTCTCATGCATTCTAACGGTAGTAACTTTCAAAAATTGAAAAAATTTATTCCTATATCATTAAAGACGTTACGTAATTAATGATGTCTTTTTCTGTTTCGTAAATAAAGCTTTTCTTTATTCCTGGTTGGGAAAAAACATATAATGTCATTTGCAATATGGAACCCATAGAGACGATACGTCACTGGCGCTGTGTACGACGTAAACAAATAAAAGAAGTTATGCTGGCACGGTGTCCTAATTATTGATACCGGTTCTAGTTATTTTAATTCAGTGTTATTCGCTGTGTTCAAATTTTTTTTTGAGTGTAATGTCAAATATTTGTCAAGCAAGCGTATCCGGTTACAGTGTTGCAACTAGGCAAATAAAAAAGTCTCTAGAAAGTGTTGCCAACTCAAGCAGTTATTGTTGACCGCGTTGTATCTTAGAGCGCAAATCTGTTGTCCTCGTTCTTGTTTTTTTTTTATTTCTGATTGTCTGAAACCACGTGATTTACCACCTATCTCTGTTCCGTTCATAATTACCGAACGCACCAATAATGTAATTATGCTTGTAAACAACATAACCTAATTTTATAACTTATGTATTTGAGGAAATAAATACAGTAATTAAATTAGCAAATATTGAACATTTCATGGCAAATCCTAAATATGAAGACTCCCAACAAGTCCTCATTGATGAAAATCCTTTCGATGGTTTCAAGATAAGCGACAACTCGATTTTAAGTTCCCTGAACGGACGACACCCGTGCCCCAAATGTAACAAATCGCGTAAATTTTTTTGCTATACCTGCTACGTGCCAATTACAGAATTGATTGGACATCTTCCGGCTGTAGAGGTTTGTAATTTGCATCTTTAAATTTTGTTATAATTTCATACATTTTTTAGTTACCCATCAAAATCGATATTATCAAGCATAAACATGAAATTGATGGTAAAAGTACTGCGGGACATGCTGCCATTTTATCTCATGACGATGTTAACATTTATACATATCCTGATATTCCCAGTTATGAAGGGGAGAATGTTGTATTAATATTTCCCAGTCAACATGCTATTACTGTCGGTGAATTGGTAAAAACAGATAATCATGAACGCATCATCAATAGGAAGCAACCTAATGAACCATTACCAAAAGGCCACAATCCAAGTACTTTAATGAAAGCTGCCTTAAAGGAACCAGATTCAATATACGTAACGAATTCAAGTAAACTACCAATTGATAAAGCCATTTTCATCGATAGTACGTGGAATCAAAGTAAGGGGATTTATAAGGACGATCGAATTAGAAAAATACCATGTGTCGTTATTCAAAGTCGCATTTCACAATTTTGGCGCCATCAGAAAGGAAGCCCTCGTTGGTATTTGGCTACCATTGAAGCAATTCATCAATTTTTAATTGAATTACATTTACACCATTGGGGTCTGAATCCTCAATATAAAGGAATAAAAAACTGCTTTACAGAATCTGTCTTAAACGAGTTTGATAGTTTGTATCGGGACAGCCCCAAAGCCTACAATGGCCAATACGATAATTTATTGTATTTTTTTCGACATATGTACGACTTAATACACACTTATTACGATCATGCAGATTTATACGCTTATAAAAGGCGTTTAATGTGATATTCTCTAATATTATTAAACAGTATTCACCACATTCTTTTAAGGCTTAATATTAATTTTATTGTCGTACGACATCCAAGCAATAAAATCACCAGAGCTGGTACAAACATAACTTACATTTAAAAAAATATCTACAAAAGTGGATCGGAAGTTAAGCTTACAATTTACGTAAATCTAAAACAAACACACTGCCATCCGATGCGCTTGCCCCCACTTTATCTCCACGAGAGTTCCAACAAACTTCAAAAATACCCCCCGTCCCTTTATAGCTGTGTACCAACTGTCCTGACTGTGTCGACCAAATATGAACGCATTTATCAAAACTTCCACTCGCTAGGAATTTGCCATCAGGGCTAAATGCGACGGAATATACTGGTTCGGTGTGTTTAGTCAGGGTGTGTATGCAAACACCTCGTTCCACATCCCATAACCTTACAGTGGAATCAAAACTTGCAGATGCCAGTATAAGATTCATATTCGGGTTCTGAGTTCCAGGACCGGTCGGCGACCACTTAATAGTATAAATTTCTTTTGAATGAGCTTGCAAATCATGTACGCAATTGTCCTGTTTCATTGACCAAATTTTCAACGTCATGTCGTCAGAGCATGATGCCAGGAAGTTGCCTTGGGGATCCCATTTTATTGCATTCACCTCATTCTGAAAGAAAAAATTTAAATTAAACTCTTGAAAACACTAAAATAATAATCCTAGCCGTTAAATGCTGCTCAGACCGCTCTACGTTATATATAATAAGCAAAAAAAAAATACTAAAACGCCCTTTTTGAAACCCATAACCGTATCGCTCAGTTTGTCAGATCAATTATGATCTACCTACCGATACTTTTCTAAAATTATCCAATTCGCAAGATATTTGAACATAGAATGAAAGTGAGAATAAACTATTTGCCTCAGCTTCCACGTATACCAGTCTATATTGTAGTAACTATGACCAATCGATTATCCGAACCTTTGCGTAATCGCTGCTATGCAAACCTATATATTACAGTAATTAAAAAAACTTTGTACTTATTTTTATTAATTGAAAATAGTATGAAATAGTCTACTGTATACAACTCGAGATGTGTTATATTAGGTCAGGTCAAAAATATTGTCCCCGAATTTCGCCTTGTTTGTAAAAAAATCCGTAGTAATACGATGAGAAAAAAGATTATATGGTACAGTAAAGAAGCCACTTACTGTATGACCCTGGAAAGACTTAATAGGCTTATCCAACGATAATTTGCAAACATGAATGCATTGATCGGTAGAACAACTTGCAAACGATGTATTAGTCTGCCAATCAACGTCCAGAGCTGGTGCAGAATGAAAACTGAATTGTTGAGTACATTGTCCACTTGCTGCATCCCATATTATTGTTGTTTTATCGACTCCAGCCGATAAAATATAGTTGCCACGTTTGTTCCATTTCAGTGCAAAAATGGGTCCTTTATGCTGTCCCAGAGTACTCGCTAGACGCCCATCAGTCGTCCAAATTCGGGCATATCCATCGTAACTTCCCGTCGCCAATAAACTTCCGTCGCACTGAAAAAATTTATATTTATATTAGTGTAGTTTATTTAAGGCCTACTTAAATTTTATAAAAAAAGTAAATGCGCCAGCGGCGTTGCCAGACTAGAATTCAGTTTGTAACTGATAGAAGTGTCAGTTGAAAATCAATGTAATTGAGTGTTCTTAGCCATTATTCAAAATAATCGATTTAGCCATTTAAAAATTATCAATTTGTATCTGGTTGATAAATGGAGCATCTTTCACAAGTTCGATCTTGTCAAAACCTGGTATTTCGTTTATTTTCTAATATTAGAAAAACATTATAACGCTGAAAAAAAATTTGTAAAACACCCAACTACAGGAAAAGTATTTTGTTTATTGAAATGGTCCTAAGCTAGTTTTTTTTATTTTTAATGTTATAGAAAATTTTATTAATATTAATCACATCTTTTCAGACGTTTCACATTTATTTCTACTGCAAAATCTTCTTCCAATGAGAAAAAGAGAGAATTAATCATAGAGATCAATGCCATAGCACAGTACCGGTTTTGGGATCGTCAACTCTTCTTAGTTGTACAGTATCAGGTTTAGTAATAGCTCATTGCAGATTAAAAGCGCATTATTTACTATATTCTTCACCATAAATTAACTTAAAGTTGACATGCAGTAACAGTACTCGTAAAGGTAAAATAATTTAGAATACCACTCTAACAAATCTTACATTCCAGTCCAAAGACGTAACATCTTTATTGCTGGGAACTTCGGTGCCCCCTTTTTGAATACAATGTCTTAGAACCAATTGGTTGGGGCTTGCTGTATTATCAGACATATCCCAAATTCGAGCTGTACTATCGCCGGAGCCACTAGCCAACAGATCTGTTGTGGGATTCCACGCACAAATAAAAACTTCAGATTCATGACCTCTCAAAACGGTTGCTTTAGACGTGGGAATTTCTATCGTAGTGTCCACCTCCATGTTTTCAGTTTGTGTCGAAACCACAGCTAAAATTTGTCAATACAAAACACTATTTCCGTTTTGTGCCAAAACAATAACACACCTTCCTCGCCGTTTGTGTCCGGTATTTCAGCCTTAATAGGCTGCTTTTGTGCATTTTGTTGATTTTGTCGACTTGCTACTACATCTGGCATTACTGCATCAATCAAACTTAAGCTTTCTACCATCCGCTGCTCTAAACCATCCTCCCCGATGCTAATTTCTGCTTCTGTATATTGCAAGCCTTTTTGAAGAATGCTCAAAAGAGCCGCTGGAGGAACAAGGGCTCCATTTATATTAGAACGCGATATATGACTTTCTATACCAAAGGTATAGGCAGAATGCTGAAAACCTTAAAGGAAAAGCAAATCAACAAAGCTTACAAATATGGGGTTATGGTCACCCCTAGTATACTAACCAGACTCCTGCAGATATCGATAAACAAGAAAATTTACTTCGTCGCTGGAAAAACTCATTGTTGTAATATTGCTTTTACAATATCACGGTTTTTCACGACGAAAATGCCAAAAGACGCTATGAAAACATTCAATTCTACAAAATGTTGACGACTTTTGTTTGACATTTGACATTTTGTTTTGACAAAAGACAATTTTGACATATGTCAAAAAGTTTTGATAGCTTGATGATAATTTTGACAACAAATATACAAAAATGTTGTTAACCCTCAAACAATCTGGTGGAGTTACTTTTTATTTGATTAACGAACTTGTTTATTGATCCAACTGTAGTATATTATTCTCTGACAGAACAACTTCACTTCAAAATGACAAATTTTTTATTATTTTACGGAAATATGAGTGAAAAATAATAATAGGTTTAATATAAGACCTAACCTAAATTATTGAAATGGTCAAAATATTTTTTGTTTTCTACCAAAAATCCAATTTAACCAAATTTATGACAACCTAAAATTTCGGAATCTAGAAAGTAATTTATGCAGACATTTATAACTGTTTATGTATAGGTATATAATTTTGTGGCACCGTGACTTTATTTCCGAAAGGCAAATCTTTTACAAATTTACAATAATTATGAATAAAATCTATTAATAAATAGTTATTACCAATTGACTTAACCTAAATTAGTGACATAGTTACGATGTTTTTTGTTTTTTATCACAACATAGTCTCCAACCTAACCAAATTTATGACAACCCTTTAACAATAATTTCAATAGAATATAATGTCTATTAATAGTAATTTATTGTATAAGTGTTTCAGAGAGCATTTTATCCACGCAAGAATGTTTAAACGCGAGAGCTTGCTCGAGCGTTTAATTTTCTTAAGTGGATAAAATGCGAGTGAAACACGAATGCAATATAACGTTTTATCCACAATTACAGCGATTTAAAATCAAAAAATGATTTGACATTACACTCTGACAGCGGATGTCACCTCAAAAATCATTGAAATTAACTAAAAAACATGGGAGGTGTTGAATCGTCGCTATTTATTTTCGATTGTTTATCGACTCCATTTGTATAAAACGCTGTGCAAGTTGGTGAAAATGGAAGAAAGTGATACTGTTCCTGAGACAATTCTTGAGGAAGCTGAAGAAGCGACTCGCCAGTTATTGCCTGCGAAGTCCAGGGAACATTATGAAAAAGTATTTTCAGAATTTAATGAATGGAAAGAAGAACGGGAGGTAATGACAATAAATGAGGAAGTTCTGCTATCGTATTTCTTAAATTTGAAGAAGAGGTATGCAATTTCATCCATGTGGTCGAAGTACTCGATGCTGAAGGCCGCTATAAAGGTCTATAAAATGTATTGAATATATATTTAAGAATGTATTGTTTCATTATTCCACTAGTGGAATAAAGTGATTTCATTATTCCACTAGTGGATAAAGTGTTACTTTATACGGTTTGTAAGTGTGGATAAAACTTCAATTATAAGGTAATTGTGGATAAAAAAAATTATACTCCTAACCTACATTACTTTGCAGTAGTAATCTTTAATCCATTCCCATTTCCCAGTCCGCAATTGGTCAATTATTTTTTGACATAAAGTGGCGCTATGCGCTATACTATATTCTTCGGTTATTGGCAAGACACATCGGGCATCTTCGGAATTGAATTTAAAATACTCCCTTTCTAATGGTTAAAGCAATGTCCCGTTTACACAGCACATTTTTATGAAAAATTGAAAAAGCGGCATCAGCACTGTCAGCCAGACATATCAATTTATCCAACCTCACTTTTGTCCGTCAAACAAGATTATTCCTTAACGGCGTGCAAATCTTGTGTAGTTTAGAACGCAAAGCTTAGTTTCCATGGCAACTGATGTCACATTTTTCTCCACTATTGCGAGTCTTTAGAGATTCCGGCGCTTGTGTGGGGTTATGTAAACCTAAACAATTTATTGACACTGATACCACAGATGAGTTATACCAGATCGCTCACTTAGAAAAGAAAGCTTAAAAAAGAGAGAGATAGAATATTAACCAGTTTAAAGGTCCAGCTGACGCATGCCCAGTAGAAGTTTATTTCACTGTAAGCAAAGATACACTCGGAGCGCTTCGAGATGATTGTATGCAGTGTCTAAATTCACGATTTGGTCCGATGTCTGTCCGATCCAGTTTTATTTGCCTCGTGGTTTTATCTACCAATTATATAAAACGGCCCACCCTTAATATCTTTCTTGCTGTTGAACATATAAAAAATCGAAAAGGCACGTCAATGTACCATTTTAAAACGTGACTATTTGGAAACCTCTAGACAAAAAACAAAAAAATCTATTTTAATGCATTTGTAATTATGTATGTGAATAAAGTAGGATCTTTCTTAAAAACCAAACGATTACCTCCTAATTATGCTTAATTAGTAAAATTAATGTTGATTACACAAGTTTTCTTCAGAAAACCTATGAAGTGTCAAGTAGCTCCAGGTCGACACTTTTTGGCAACAGGGCATTTTCTGTAGTAATTCTGACAAAAAACTGCGCGCGGCAACACTGCTATTAACCAATTTAAAGAGACGAGAGACGCCAAGGTCATAGAAACGATGCGCAAAAGATCAAACGTTTCGAGGCAAGTGAGCAATCTGGTATAACTAATCTGGCTGATACTATTGACAGTTAAATTGGCAGCGGTTTCTTGAAAATGCACCGAAAGTTGCTACATTGTATGTAGGGCTTTTACCAATGCGCGCACTTCCGCCTCTGTTAATAGGATTTACCCAAGCGGAAAACCTATGATAAACAAATACACACAATCCAAATTGTTTTACAGCTACTGCCTGTGCGTCAATCTCACAATTAAATTCTAGTTTTGAATTTAAATCAATAGATATTTATCTATTGCCTACATAAGTCAAAAAACGTTCAATTTTTAAATTTGAACCATACAAAACCTCACGGAACCTGGAAGACAGCAATATGAGCGGGAATAATATCCCTCCAAAAATTAGACGCAATCAAGAGGCGCATGCGCGAAAGGCAAAAGCGCAGCAAATCGGCGCTTCCGCCATTACCCAGCCAGACAATTCGTATCAAGCTGTCGTGGTTGGTTGAATTGAAATTAAATTCAATAGTCATTTCATTCAGCAGTTCAGTTAAAAAGTGTCCGAAAAGAGCAGCTTCTCATACACAAGATGAAATACATCCTGGTAACAGGCGGTGTGATTAGTGGCGTTGGAAAAGGTGTAATTTCCAGCTCTTTCGGAGCGATACTCAAATGCTGCGGTATTGAAGTGACGTCCATAAAAATTGACCCTTATATAAATATCGACGCTGGTACATTTTCACCCTACGAGCATGGTAAGTTCTTTTTCCAATGAAAATCATTGTATTATATTCAAAATTACTTAATGCGTTGTTGGAAACCCGGCTTGGAATCAAGCCACCACATGGTTTTTGCCATAAAATGCCAACGCGGCAAAAGAAAAGTCCCTAGATAAATTCGAATCAGTAAAAATGTGTTTGCAGGTGAAGTATATGTTCTGGATGATGGGGGAGAAGTTGATTTAGATCTTGGAAATTATGAGCGATTTCTGAATATTACATTACATCGCGATAATAATATTACGACAGGAAAAATATATCAGGCGGTCATTGAAAAGGAAAGGCGTGGGGATTATCTAGGCAAGACAGTTCAAGGTAAATATGTATTAACCTTATGATATATGTTTTATTTATTGTTTTTCATCTAACTAAATGCTTTTTTTAACAATTAAAATTCTATTTTTATTGACCCTTTAGTAAGAAGGTTGCTATTATAAAAATGTTATCAGCGCCATGTGTGACAAAAATTTGTATTTTTAGCAGTGAAACAAGTAGCCTATCCTATACTGATATTTTACCTGTCACGTGTCCTCTAATAGTTTTTTCATGGTCATGTGCTTAGCAATCTCGTAATGGTAGTGGGCTACCGAGCTTTCAACAAATATGTAATTTTTAAAAAAATACTTTAATTTATTAATAAAATCTCAATGTGACGTAATAGTCACTTTGACAATTTCGAATAGCTCTGCAAAACGTCAAACTCGACAGGAAGTTGTTCTCAGTAGCGACAAAACGGCGAAATGACAAACCCCAAAATTCGGGAAATAAAATGTAAACATGTGAAAACTACATCATACGAATTTTTAATCAATGATGATAAATATAATCTGATATTATTGATGTAATACAAATAATGCAGGAGACGTAATTCTGAAACGATGTTTTTTCAATATTTTGTCATTGGATACTATTTGTGAATTAGTAACACTTTTGGTTTTGTGGCAGTGGTACCTCACATAACTGACGCAATACAAGAATGGGTCATGCGAGTTGCCAAGATACCAGTTTCCGACTCTGGAAAAATTCCAGAAGTGTGTATAATCGAACTGGGCGGGACAATTGGTGACATTGAAAGTATGGCTTTTGTGGAGGCATTTCGCCAATTTCAATTCAGAGTAAAGAGAGAAAATTTTTGTGTGGCTCACGTATCATTAGTTCCGCAGGTAGTTAGTTTTTGATGTGATGGCTTCTTTTCTCACAATCATTCTATTTGTAGCCTCGTTCAACTGGTGAGCACAAAACCAAACCAACACAAGCATCTGTTCGAGAACTTCGTGGTTTGGGCTTATCCCCTGATATTATAGTATGTCGTTCGGAAAAACCTGTCAATCAAGGTGTTAAAGACAAAATTTCAAATTTTTGTCATGTGGCTCCAGAACAGATCCTCAGTATTCCAGATTTAGATTCGATTTATGGAGTGCCGGTTTTTATGGAATCTCACGGTTTGGCTCAGTACCTATGCACAAGACTAGACTTAGGAGTAACAAATTTACCTCCAATGAGAAAATATATGAAACAGTGGATAGAGTTGACCGAGAGAATAGAACATTTGAAATATGAAGTCAATATTGCATTAGTAGGCAAATATACAAGATTGGAGGATTCATATACTTCAATTACAAAAGCATTACAACATGCCTCTAATAAAATAGGTTACAAAGTTAATATTAAATTTATTGAGGCTTCGAATTTAGAAAAAACTATGCTTAATGAAGATCCAGCAGCTTACCATGACGCTTGGCACCAACTTTGTAAATGCGAGTAAGTATTTGTGAAAAAAAAACAGTTTTTATAATTTGCAAAAATAATGTAGGTTAAGACTTTTTTTCATACTTTAAAATGTACCTGCTAAAAGTAAGAAAAGTTACCAATTTTTGATTTTAAATTGTTTTTTTTTTTAATGATGAAAATAATAATCTGACTTCTGATGTTATTCATAAAAAGCAGGAGACGTAATACTGAAACATCAATAGATCATTTAAGGGAATTTTGCCGTTGACACCAATATAGTATATGTTCCCTATTTGTTTCAGTGCCGTTATAGTACCCGGTGGTTTTGGAAAACGTGGAGTAGAGGGCAAAATAGAGGCATGTCGTTGGTGTCGATTGAATTCGAAACCATTTTTAGGAATTTGTTTGGGTTTTCAAACTGCTGTTATTGAATTTTCTCGTAATGTTTTAAATCTAAAAGATGCAAACTCTTCAGAATGCAATGACTCTCTAGAACATCCTGTGATAATTGACATGCCAGAACATAATAAATGTGACAAGGGGGGTACGATGCGTTTAGGAAAACGAACTACATTGTTCAAGAAGGATTGTCACAGCAAAATTAGTAAGTAATAGGGCGCCATGGAGATATAAAAATATTGAACAATTATTTTTATAATTAAAGAACGACTTTATGGAAATAAGGAACAAATTATTGAACGTCATAGGCACCGATATGAAGTAAATCCACGTTATATAGATGCTATAGAAAAAGAAGGTATGAAATTTGTTGGAGTTGATTTAGAGCAAGCTAGGATGGAAATTTTGGAAGTACCAAGTCATCCATATTATGTCGCTGTTCAATTTCATCCTGAGTATTTATCAAGACCAATGAGTCCTTCTCCTCCATTCATAGGACTTATTTTAGCCGCAAAGGACCGACTTAATTCTTATTTTGCCAGAGGTTGCAAACTTTCACCTCGAGAACCTCAATCTGATTATTATGATTCTGGTATGTATTAGGTCAAAAATTTTTCTTTTGTTTTAAACGTAATTTATAGATGATGAGTTGGATCAGTTAACGGTGAAAAAAGTAACGCTTGATTCTACAGACGAAACTGACGGATCTAGTACTTGAACCGGATTTTTATTGGATGGACATTCCTTGACATATTCCTTGTGCTAAATTAGCTTTTATTGATAATGTTGATATCAATTGCTCTATGTTAAACGTTATATGATACAGATTTTTTTTAATAAACAAGTTACTATAGACTAGTGTTATAACTAGAATTTATAACATTTTGAATTTTGTTTGCAGCTTCTTGAGTCAAAGCAGCTTCTCGAAGAACCTACAAATAAATAATTAAAAAGGTGTTGAGTGGCTTATTAATGTTACAGAATTTACCACCATGTGACCATCCATTTCGGCGAGGGATTTATCAATCCATGAAGAATTTTTATCCCTATGTCCACATTCATATTTAGCAATTAAAGCAAGATGACTAACTGCCAAAGACAACGCTGCGGCTCGAGCTTCTAATAATCTTGGGTCCAGCGGGGGGTACATGCTGCGTACCATATCATCTACCCGATTTGAGATTCTCTTTGCGCTCTGAAATGCATCATTCAAAATATTGTCTTTGAGACAAAAATGCTGTTAATACTTCTACAATTTGTGACAGTCCATTTCCTTGAGTCGTACCCATAGCCAAGGCTGTTAAACGCTCAGTCAAAAAGCGACAAGTTTTTAAAATTGCTAAACAATGCGGTATCAACCCTGTCGCGTCATCAATCCATTGAGCATCTGCAAGAATTTGTTCCAAATTTGGATTTAATTGTACTTCGCCCAGTTCGAGGTCCGCTTTTTCAGGATCGATAAGCATTACTTCTGGTCTGTAACATAATATTCAATTTCTTCAAAGTTTTTCCGTTCCAAAAACACCTTTGGTGAGAATCAAACGCAGCTAAATAATGTTTGACTATGTGATTGAACTGGTCAATGCTGTAAAGGTCTTTAGTACCTACATTACAAAGCAGTCAAGAATGTAACAAACTTTATTATTAAGTTAGAGACTAGTGTTAACTACAAGACCCGTCAAAATACGAATTGTGGCAAATGGCGCCACTGAGAAATAACTAATGTCAAAGTGACAGGCCTTTGTTATATTCACCAGCTGCCTATTTTCATCAAGCGGTTTATGTCTACGGAGTGTTGCCATGAGGTTAATGGACAACGTTTTGATTATTTGTTATAAACCTTATTTCCTCAATAAAATTTATTTTTTCATTTGTCATAACACTACAAGGGCTTTTGATTTAATCTCATTAACGTGTTGAACTATCGATGCATTAAATTAAAAGTGAAGTTAGATTAAATTCAGATGTCAGATTAATAACTGGTACTTCGATTCGATGGTAAAGGTACGTTTTTTACATTTCAAAGTTAAACATTTATGGCAAGCTTCGACGGCAAATAATTAAAAAAAAACACATGATTTGTCATAAATAAATTATTATACTTACTGTATTTAAAAAAAAAAAATTTAAATAGAAAGTTATAATGAACCCAAACCTCTTCGGTAATTTTGGGTCGCCTTGTATGTACTACTGTATTGAACATCAATGTGTGTCTACCCCTAAGTATTGTATAGCAAGATTACCGTGAAAGTTCACTCTGGCTGTCCAAATAAGTGGTCTTGTAGTAAACTCTTTGCCTCCGACAAATAATGATGAGGACCACAAAAGCGCTCACAAAAATTGCGGATAGTACTCCGAAGGCTATAGCAGCAACCATTTCTGTGTATTCTGGTGACATTGTGCTAAAAATCATATTTCTCTATTTAGTGTTAATTAATAAATAATATTCCGCCGCTTACCTATTTGTTTTTTAATTACCTACATGATTATGGAATAATTGTAAACAGCGCACCTTAGCATTCACCTGTTGCGTTGCCCCTTGCTTGATGCCCCCCGAGAGTACCAATCTGCGTAAAGGAAACTAATTTTGGTTTTGGATTGTAGTCTTTGTTTGGGTTTTAAACAAATAATCAAATCTTACTTCTATAAAGTGGGAGGATAATCGTGGTAGCAGAATATAGTGGGGTCAAGCGAGGATGACCAGTCATTTGTAGCGAGATTTTTTATTTACTTTTTTGAAATTTAAAGTTACAGAAATCTAAAACATGTCTTTTTAATCTTTACTTGGTATACTTGACTGAATTATCAGCAAACCAGTTTTAAAAATTTTTTAAATTTTGAAAATAATGTAGGTACTTTTACTTTAGTTTGTCATGTTTTTTGATGTTAGACAATTATTTTTTCACGTTGGTGATACATTTGATTTTTTTTGTTGTCAACAGTAAATCGACCCACGACAGAATTTTGAAAAACAAATTACAAAAATGTTTCCACTGTCTGTTGCTTTTTTATTTTGTGACATAACTTAAATAAAGACTCTAGATTTAGGAATATTTAAAAATTATTAATAAATTTTCTAAATTCTTAAATTTTGAAAATAATGTACAGCGTGGTCAACAATGACTGTTTGAGCTGGCAGTCTTACATTTCATTTTAAAATGATACCACTGCAACCACTTTCTGTTGTTGACCGATGACATTTTTGACACTGACAACATTATATTGACAGATGTTAATTTAAAAGTCAGTCGCTGTGACATATTCTATCTTTTTTTTTTTATGGTAGGGATTATGCTAAATATTTGTCTAACAAGCGTATCCGGTTACAGTGCTGCAACCCGGCCAATAAAAAAGTTTCTGAAAAGTGTTGCCAACTCAAACAGTCATTGTTGACTGGGCTGTAATTCTTTAATTTGTCATGTTAACTATAGATAGCGTACTAATATTTTTGCAGAAAAAGTTAATTTATTTGCAGAAACTCTCTACAACCACTATCTAAACACTTATATACCGGGTGACTTTTAATGATTCAAAATTATATTTTGTCGTCAGTAAAATATTTGAATTCTTTAGTTGGCACAAAAATTGTTGACATGACACAAAAAATTCAAAATAAATGTCAAAATTGTTTTTACTTTCCGTTGCTTTACTTTGTGACATAATCTAAATAAAGACTATTGACAACAGAGAGGTTGCACGTTCTGCTGTACTATCAACTTACTTTTAGTCTTGCCACGCCACTGTATTTTTTGCTTCATTTATTTATTGTCGTTCGCTACATGTCAACAATAAATTACTCCCTAGATTTAAAATTATTGGTTACTTGGTTACCAAAAACGCTTCTATTAAAAATGTTATTATGAAATTTTACTCATAATTACCGTAAAATTATAAGAAGCTTGTCATTCTGAAACAAAGTTGTTGTGTGGTGCAATAATAACGGATGTTTTCTAAAATTTGACGTCATAGTTGGCCATGCCTGAGTTTGTGTAAACGGAGCATAATTTTCAAAACATAAGCCTCAAAGGTCAAAATTATTATTAAATTTCTCAATTTTTTTATTTTTGAATTAAATGATTTTCTCATAAAAACAGAACATTTTTGGAGTGGAATGTTATTTTTGTAAGTGAGCCACCAAGTTGATGGTAAATAAGCCAATTCGAGCAAAAATTTTACAGTTTGTGGACGGGTACTTTCAGCAAGACACTCTACATACTATTTACGAGACCTTGAATATGATACAAGAAATTTGTGATCGTCGATTTATCAGCCGAAATACAGCTATAACTTCCTTTTCAAGATCCTCCTCACACCTCACCTCATTTCTTTTTGTGGCCCTATTTAAAGAGCATGCAAAGAAAGTTTTGAAAGTTAATACATTTTTTTCGCTAATTAAATAAAACATTCAGAAGTAATTTCAAAAATATAAATGTTTTTACTTATCTGTAGCTTATATTATATACATATAGATATTCTTAAACTAATTATAAATTGAGAGAGGGGTATAGTCTAAATTCCGTAACCAATTGACCGAAGTTCTTGCAATAAAACAGGATTCTTTTTAAATCCTGTAATCCAGTCTCTATAACTATGATGTTTATGTACTCCTCCATAGATATCTGGCAGGCACCTGGGCTCCACATATTTGTGAAACTCTTCAAGATTATCTCCGTGGAAATAAATTTTTGCTCTCATCTTTTCGTGTAGAAGCGGCTTCATCATATTGTAGATTATGTCGCAAAGCCATGATTGGTGGAGGATGTGGACTTCGTTTAATCTCATTGGATGTGAAGTCTAAAAACGTTCAAACATTATATAGATTAAAATAATTCAATAGATCAATAATTAATATTGAACAAAAAGTAATTTATTTTTTGCAAGTTGCCTTCATTTTAATACTTTAGCGTGATTCACACGTCGAGTTACCGTGTTTGTTCTCATTTTTATTTTCCTGTCCTGAGGACGCCTCCACCGATGGAGTGCAAAACGTCGACAATTTCATTAAACCTTTCGCCGAAAGATGTCAATATTTTATCTGACAAGTAGTTTTTGAATTATTCTTATTAATGCTTTTTTGACATCTATTTTGGACACTTCAATTGATTATAAAAATTTAAAAAAATAAAAGAGATATTATCAAATTATTAAATAATAGTCTATTTATTTAATTATTTAAGCAATTTTAATCAATTAATAATTAAATAGAATATATTGAAGTCGAATTTTTTCATATTTTTAATTTGTATTATTTTTTGCAATATGCTAATTTTTTAATTCTAGAAGAAAGCATCTAGACAACTCTTAAAACATTATAATTCTTTTATTGATAATATAACAAAAAGAAAATTTGGAAAAACCGACTTTAAGATAATTAATAATTTATCTATAAGTAATTAAACAGATTAAAAATGTGGAAAAAACCGATTTTAATATAATTTATTATTATTTTATTTATTTAATTAATTCAAATTGCTCTTTGTTTAATTTAGTTAAATTAAATAACTAAACTAATGTTTAATTATTTATATTAAAATCAATTTTTAAAATTTTTATTTCAAACTTGTTATTATAATCAGTTGTAAGTAATAAAAATAAGGAAAAAAAGAATAACCGAAAAACTTCTATGGGACCACATAGAAGGCGCCAGATTTTAACGACAAATTGCCCAATATACCACTAAGGTAACACTATTTATTTTTTCTAAGCATCTTGAGTGTTTGTTTTTAAACAAAAATTTTTTTTTGCCTTTATGATTGAAAATTGCAACAATTTTAGAAAATATACAGAATACAAGTTAAGAAGTCTTTTTAAACAGTCTAACAAACATTATTTTTTTATTTTTAGAAAAGTTCTATTTTTTTAAACATTAAAACTTCTTTATTTGAAGAGCTAAATTTTTTTCAAAAGAATTTTTTCAAATGTTTTAGAAAAAAAAGAGTTTTTAGAAGAGTATCTAATAAATTTTCAAAAAATTATAATAGTTTTAAATACATTTTTGAAAAATCTTTAAACTTCAAAAAACTAACAGTAGAATGTTTTTTTTAAACTTTTGTGCGATAGTTATTTTGTATATTTGCAGATATTTTTAGGGTAAGACCGTTTAATGTTTCTAAGCTGGTTTTCTTTTGTACAAAAGAAATATGTATATCTTTTTTTGCATTTAAGATTTAAAATTACAAAAATTTTTTAGAAAACAAGCTAAGAAATCTTTTAAAACAGTCTTAGAAAAAGTCTAAAAAAAATTAACATTTTTTTTAGAAAAGTTGCTCTCTTTTAACCTGTAAAACGTTTTTATTAGTAGAACTAAAACTTCCTCAAAAAGTTTCAAAAAATTATTTAAAAAAAAAGAAGAATTAAGTGTCTGACTTGTTTTAGACAAATTTTAAGAGATTTAGATAAAATAATAAGAAATCTTAAAACTTTTAAAAATTTAAAGTAGATTTTTTTTTGTTTGAAACATATTTATGTATATTTGTGAATGTTTTTTAGATAGCATTATTTATTTTTTTTAAGTAATTTAAGTGTTTTTGCTGTATTTCTAATCAAAAATCACAAATATTTTAAGAAATTCTCAGAAATAAACTTTAGAAATCTTTTAAAAGGTTTTAAAAATTTTTACAAATCTTTGACTTTTTCAAACCTTAAAAGTAATAGATTCATTAGAGAACGCTAGAGCTTTCGCTGCGGTTATAAGCCATTAGAGCGCCGAACTTTTTTTTCTAAAAAATTTTTAGGTTGGTAAAACTTAATTTGTCTTTTTACCTGTTTGTCAATAATATTGTGAATTAAAATTTGAAAAAGCGATTTTCGAACAACAAAGTGAAGTGAACAATTAATGGAAAGTATATTTATGTGAAATATGGCATATAATAATGTAAATAATAAGTGCACTGGTCTGGAAAGAACAACCGATTCCAATAAAGCAAAAGTCACAGTTTATACTAACCTAAACTTAACCTAAGAAAGTAGGTATCTTACAATAATAATAATAATGAAAACCAAAATAATGTTTGCTATTTCACGGATTTTGGGAGGCCTACGACATGTAAAGTTTTCTTCCATTTTCGTGTTTTGGGGCTGACAGGATTAGAATTTTTGGATAAAAGAAAAGCAAAGACAAATACCTAGATAACATTTTCACTTTTAATAATCAAGATATTACCAACTTACCCCAAAAATCCCTAAATCGATCAAATTAAAAAAAAATGCACAAAAACAGCACAAAAAGGGCAAATTACAAAAAATAGTATAAACAACTCGTTTCATAAGACGCACTAATTTCTAAAAAAAACTTGTGGCTTTGCCACTCGTTTTTTAAACTTGAATGCGTGTTTTAAGACATGTCTTATGAAACTTGTTTCTTAATATACTATTTTGCATCGTTTCTTTGCATTTTTAGAGCTCTAATTCTAATGTAATAAGAAGGTTGCTTGCCGAGTGTTCTATTTGATTTTGGCTTTTTTCCCCTTTCTTCTCTTTAGTCTCTAAGCTTGCGCAGTAGATTTTTTACAAAAAACTAAACTTTAAGTTTTTTTTCTTTTTTTTTAGATTCTAGTCTTGCGCAGTAAATTTTTTACAGAAAACAATTTTTTAAGTGTTTTCTTACTTGTTCACAAATTTATGATTGCGCGATGTAGTCAGCTAGTTTGTTTTATAAATTAGCTAAGACAGATAGATCATTTTAGTCTAAAACCGCTTAAATAAACGTTACAGCTTCTGTTCATGTATGCACTTGTGTTTACTAGCTGCTGAACATTAGCCCAGGTGTTCATTTAAGCAATTTTCGACCAGAATGACAATTTATATACCTATCTATTTCAGCTACTGTACTTACAACTGCAATTTGTAGAAGTTTATGCGCTGTACTTGGAGTCATACAAAGAACATGCTGCATCGTCAAGTTGCTGCAATCTACTATGACTATGCCTCCCCTCATTTGAGAGGTGGGCTCAACCATAGCCAACTCTAAAATAAACAAAGTTGTCGCAAAAATATCGTCGGTAGAAACTTCATTGGGCACCCAGTTTCCTAAAAAATACGTTTAGCTCATACATTTGCAGCTGTAAATATCTTAAATACCCATTTTATATAGTAAAATTCTTCTTCCCAGTTGATCCAGATAGGGAGGCACTTGGATGAGATCATACTCTCCCACTCGCTCTAAGAGTGAAAATTCAACTCCTTTATAAAAATGCTCATTTTCTTCTCTAAAGTCGTGGTAATTGACAAACTAAAACGTTTTTATTGTAATTTATTTGATAAATGCTGTATTTGCTAGATAAAAAAATTCCTTATTATAGCGGTCTAGTCAAAATGCCAACACTTATTTGCTTCGGATTTCGCCGCTTTGTCGCTACTGAGAATTATTTCTTGTCACATTTAGTTTGACGTTTGGTAGCATGATCTATAACAATTGCGGCTGTCACTTTGACATTAGTTATTTCTCAGTGGCGCTATTTCTTATGACTTGTGTTTTGACAGGTTGTATAGACCGCTTATGTAAGCAGTACATTATCCAGCAGGTCGTGCTATTATAAAGCGCGTTTAATAAAAAAATTAATCAAGTAAGCTTTGCGTTTCGAAAATGTCACACTGAAGTGTGTCTTTAAAAGTTAATAAAATCTTATTTTTAGAATAGTTAACAAAATCTCTAAGCTCAAAACATGTTTTTTGTTTAAGTTTGCTTACGAGGAAAAGCAAAGCCAGCTTGATTATCAATTATAATAAACGCATGGTATAAGGATGCTCACTAATTTATATGCAGATTCAATCGAGAATTTTCGACATCTTAAGAATCGCAAAAGGAAAACATCATCAGATCGTACTGGCACACATTCTCCTCGACCTGTAAAAATAATCAATTTTTATAGATATTTAAGAGATACAAATTACAGGTTAAATCTGCTGCTATAATTATTTTAAAAAAAATTGTTTACAAATAAAACAGCTAAGTTTTTTTTGAAAATCAATTTTTTTCTTTTCTTTAAACGACAATTATTGTAGAAATTGAAAAAAAATGTTGAAGTTTTGTAAAGATTTTCCAGATGCGTGAAAAAAATTGGTAGCTATTGGTAGAGTATTTATAAAATTGGTAGAGTACTGAAAGTTTACAAAGTTTTAAGTACTCGCTACGCATCTGCTTAAATGGTTGGATTTAACGTTTTAAAACATTAGAACAATATGACATGAACATAATAATGCTGCTTTTCGTATTTTCGCAAGGATTTTTAAGTTCAAATCTAAAATTTTAAGATTTTTACTTAATGATATGGGTACAAAACTCATACTTGAAATAATTAAAGATAAAATTTTTATCATTTTTAAATTTCAATAGCTATTTTTGTCACAAGTACATAATCTATGACTTTTTTGGACGAGTCGAGTTTATGGCCAAGCGAAGCGCGGCCATAATAAAGACGAGTCCAAAACAAGTCAGATTATGTACGAGTGGCAAACAAAGCTTTATGTTCGACTGCTTTGAAGAAATAATGTAATTTTTTGACAAAAATAAATTATTTATTTAGTTCGACATTTATACTTGACAATGACAGATGAGTCCAAAAAAATAAACAAAAGGTACTAGTCCAAAAAAGTGGTAGATTTTGGACACTAAACAATGTCAAAAACCTTATCAATATATAATATAATTATATATTGATATAATATTGATATATATTGATAAATAATAAATAATGTAATTTTTTGACGAAAATAAATTATTTATTTAGTTCGACATTTATACTTGACAATGACAAATGAGTCCAAAAAAATAAACAAAAGGTACTAGTCCAAAAAAGTGGTAGATTTTGGACACTAAACAATGTCAAAAACCTTATCAATATGATGCAGTCGAACATAAAGATTATTTATGGCCACCGAAAGCAGCGAATATTTAGCCATTTTTTTTTTAAAGGTATCAATAATATTACAAGAATTTGGAACAGCAATAACTATAAAATATGCAATTTTAGTTTTCTTAAATACTATAACAATATCCGGCCTATTGGCTTCAATTTTTGAAGCAGTTAACAAAATTTGATCCTAATATAATTTGTAATTATCATTTTCCAAAAAATTTTCTGAATTATAATTATAATACGGCTCTACATTTTTGACCAAACCAAACTTAAAAGCCAAATTTGAATGAACTACTTTTGCAATCGCGTTATGTATTTTTTTATAATCTTTATTAACTAGCACTGGACAAAAAAAATAAATTGTGTTCAGTTGTTTCCGACCAATTAAAACACATTCTACAAACGTCATTAAATAATTGTTCTTTTATAACTTACGATAATTTTTATTGTTAATTACCCTATCCTGAACAGAAAAAATAAAACCTTCACTTTCTGGAAAAAGTTGTTTTTTTTTATCCATAAAAATGACAGCTATTTATCTATCCCATTCAATTCAACTAATGTCTTTTGTTTAATTTTTAATAAAAAAATATTATCTTGTTTATTTACTTTATTTGTGATAATTTTACATTTTAAATTGAAGGGTGTAAGACCTGTATTTGTGTTCACAATAAATTTTAGAAATTTATTCACCGTTTTCTAATTATAAAAATAATTTTGCATCTTAGAAATTTGGATATTTAATAATACTGATATGTTCAAAATTTCTTTTCCTTCGTTTTCTCTAGTAATTGAAAATTGTTTAATAGAAAGAAGATGGAAAAGATAAAAGATAAAATTTCACTTTTATTTGTGCCTAAAAATTTACATTTGGTAACACCAAAAATTATACTTATTTGAAAAAAACTTAGTAATTTTTATTAAGTTGAATACTTGATTTTTACTGCCTGCGTTGTCATCCATATATATAAGATAACTAATAGTTGAAAAACAACCTGAATTATTAAGGAGATTTAACAATTGCTAAACAAAATTATACAGAACTTAATGAATCTTCTTGAAATATTCTGCGTTTGATTGGTAATAGTGCAGTTTTTATTGATTTGTTTCCAATTGAAAGATGAGGTGAAGTTTGCCAAAATTGCATTATATATTTTAATAATTGAATTAAATTTAAATTAATGTTAACAACTGTTACATTTTTATTATCCAACAGTGAAGGACGGAATCATAAGCTTTTTTATAATCTATTAAAGCAATGTAGATCTTACGTTTATTTGATCAAGCTTGCTCCATCACTACTGAATCAATAATTAATTGTTCCTTACAACCAAAAGAACCACTCATGCAACCTTTCGGCACAATATTTATGTTATTATTATTATTTATGCACTGATTATAAATTAGATCTTTGAACAGTTTATATTATAATGCTGGTAAACACGTTTTAGGCCTATAATTTGCCGGATTTTTGATGTCATGTTTCTTGGACTTTAAACAGGTTATATCTTTAACCAGAAATTTTGAAGGATTTTTTATAAATTTGTTGAAATGATTTAAAAAATATTTGCAAAAAATAGTAATTGTGAAGTTTGTCCTTTTCTGATTATTTGAAAAAGATTTAATATTTTTTATCAAATTATAAAAATCATAATTAAAATTATTAGACCATAACCCACTTCAAAAATTTTGTAAATCTACTATATTTGGTAGACCATTACTATTTTTAGTTTCATTACGACTATTTTCCAAATTTTGAGAAAATTTTGTTTCATTGTTTTTAAATACATAGTTTATTTTGAAGTTTTCTTAAAAATGCTTTTTTCTAGGTTTAAGACGTTTAATTTTTATTATTATTATTATTTACTCATATAAAATGAATTGAAATAATTCGATCTATCATTTTTATAGGTTTTACTGTAAAAAGCTTTCCAATAGCTGTTATATTAAGTTTTTTTTATTCAGTTTTGACAGTTTGAAGCGCTCTGACAATTATTATAAACGTGTATCAAAATCAACTATTTGGGGAAAATACAGTTAATGTAGTTTTTTCCAAAAAAAAAACAAAATTATTTTTTGTTAAATTTGTAATTTGAAATATATTTGTTGAAGAATTTTTTTGGTATTTGACACAAGAATAACTATTGTATTCTAATACAGGTCAAGATTAATAAAAAAATCTGATCTGAACTTTTTGAATAGATGTTCTAGTCCTAGTCCTACATCGTTTTTGAATAACCGTTACGGTATAACTGAACATCACTTTAGAGATAGTTGTATTGTAATCTGATAAAATCTTCATCTGCCCTACTTTACCAAACCATTTTTTTCCAAATATTCACTAGTTCCATCGCTGTCACATTGTTCTAGATTCCTTAGATTTCTCAGATTATTCTAATTTGTAGAATTTATAATCCACAAATTGCCTACGATTAAAAAACCTGTCAAAATCTAAAGCTATTTTTGCGCCTGAAGTAGTTCACGCCGTAAAAAAATTATTTAATTTGCCTTACTAAGTTTTTTTTCTAACGACATTAATTGGACAAACTTAACTGTTATTTGGAGATTTATAAAGAGGATTAGTGAACAGTTTTTTAAGTTTGAAGATTTAATTGACAGATCTTAGACTCTTGCTTGCCCTGGAATTTTGATTAACACAGTCTTACCCCGTCAAAATTTTTTTTATTTCATTTCAAACGCTCGCTAGAGGTCACTAGAAAAGACCAAATTTCTAGGTCACTAAGTTACCTTTTATAGTCTTTACCGTAATTAAAAAAAACCCATATGTTTTAAATCCTAATATACTTTTTGAAGAAATAGTCTTTTTACAATATATATAACACCTAAAATGTCAAATAATTTTTTTTTCAACATAAAAATATGTAGCTAGTTTTTTAGCTTAAACGCTTATGCAGTTGATTCTTTTCTAAATAGTACAGCTAATAGAGGAGCGAGCTGCTTTTGTCCATAGTGCATATATCTTAGCTTATTTTTTTAACAGATAGGTGAAGTATGACGTAATGAACTTAAAAACACAGAATACTTACAAATAAGGCGGGTGGAAGTGCCGCCATTTTGCAAAAGACTATTTAGGCTTGTATATAATTTTGTGTTTTTAAGTTCATTACGTCATACTGCATCTGTAAAAAAAATAACGTACTTAGAATTATACAACACAAAATTTTTTATTTTCTGTACTACAAAGTTTCTATTCTGATTTTTTCTTAATTATTGTTCTTTTACTTGTTCTATTTTTCTCGCTTATTCCGACAATTAATTTTCTACTGTTTTCAATAAAAACGTTGTGAGACTGATGCATTGAAAAGAGTTGAGATCAGTCCCATCTTTTTTCTCTTGTTAAGGTTTACTGATGAGAACTAATAAGCTGGAATTATAGATCTAAGCCTACAAATGTTTGTTTTAAATAAATTTCTTTTTGTTTTATTACTTTTTAATTAGATTTATACGAACGAATGTACGATTACACTAGAATTAGTAATTAATGGCAGAGAACTAGAAATTTTATAATAATTTTAAAAAACAGAATGTTTTATTACAAAAAATTAATCATAAATCACTCATGCTACAAGATTATAGTTACGTAAGATAACGCACTAATTCGTTTTAAGCATGCAATATGTAAGAAGAAAAAAGTAGTAATTTAGAAAGAAGAAAACAACAAAAATATCTGATCTTGCATAATTTGAAAAAAATCTGCGACTTGATGAATATTTCCGTTGTAACAGTTTTTCTGTAAAATCAGAATAATCAAGAAAAGTAACAAATTTATTGGTGTAATGTTTTTATTTTTAACATAATATAGAGTATTATATGTCTCCGGAACCCCGGGGTGAAATTTACAAAAAAAAGCAATTTTTATTATTAATTTTAGGACAAAAAAGAAAAGTCATTCAAAAATATTTTTTTTTTAAATTTTTGTTTAAGAAATAAGTTTTTAACAGACTTTGAAAAATGAGAAGGTTTTCAATTCGACTGTATGTTTTTTTATGATTGTTGTCTCAGAACTTTTGACTGGGCCAGCCGCTTTTAATTATTTTTTCTTTATTCAAACACTGATGCCTCCCATGTTGTCTCATATAAATTTGATAACAATACAAATAGTGTTTTTTAGAATTTTTTATTAATGCTTTTTTTACAGATATTTTTGACATTTTTATAATAATGGTTCTGCAGCTGTAACCGCCCATTTTTTACCGACTATAAAAAAAAAATATGGTTTTTTTATGTGTTACGTCATGACTTTTTTTTTTGAATAAACAGAATTTGATAATTCTTTTTTATTTAGAAGCTGGTGCTTTCTATTTAGTCCTATTTAAATTTGATCAAGATCTAACTTGTAGTTTTTGAGTTATTCTTATTAATGCGATTTTTGACATATATTTTTGACACTTCAATTAATTATAAAAATTTGAAAGAAATTAAAAAAAACTTTTCAATATAATTAAATAATAGTCTATTTTTTTAATTATTTAAGCAATTTGAATCAATTAATAAATAAATAAAATAATAATTAATCATTTTAAAGTTGGTTTTTTAAAAATTTTTAATTTGTATTATATTACAAAACATTTCGAACAAAAGTTGTTGAACAAAATAAAAAAAAATTCATTTTTTTGTGTTTTTTTTAGGTTTTTAACGGTAATAATATGGTATGTTTTCCAACGTTCAATAATTTTTTTCTCAAAAATGTAAAATATATATTTTTTTTATCATTTTTACAATAGAAATATCAAAAATACCACTATTTTATCACAATAGATAAATCAAAATTGTGAAAAAAATATGGGGGGTTAAAATTAAAAAAATTGTCGATGACAAAAAGAAATATGTATAAAATATATATATATGAAAAAAATATAACTCGAAATTCACAATCAAAATACGTTTTCTGACATGTGGCTCAGTATTTTGTCAAACAACTTTTGTCCGAAAAGTTTTGTAATAAAATGTACGGTTACAACTGAAGAACAATTATTATTCTACACATTTAGGACGCCCTGTATATTTAATTAATTTAAACAAATTGAACAAAAAATAGTTATGAAAAAACATATTGAAATCGGTTTTTTCCAAATTTTTAATTTGTTTAATTATTAGTATTTAAATTTGACATACAAGGTCAAAAGAGTGTTAATAAATTAAAAAACATAAAAATGCTTCAAAAATACCATTGTTGATAATTTTAGACAAAATTTCAACTGAAAAAAATGGTTTGAAATGAAAAATAGATCTCAAATCCAAATTTAAATAACCATTTTTAAATTTTCGCTTTTTTATAGTTTTTATTTATTATGTTGTATTTTTTACATTTGGAAAAAAAATACGACTGTAAACTATAGTAAATTTATTAAAAAGATAAAGATTTGTGACGGCTATATTAAAAAAAATATTTTTTCTAGTGTTTTTTTAATTATTAATTTTTACTTTAATGCTCAAGAATAAAATAAAATCAAGAGTTTTTTTCAAATTGTATACTTGAACTTTATTCCTAATTATAAACATTTTTGTTTTATAAACATTTTATCTATATCTATAAATAATAATACTTTTTTTTTCAAAAATGTTTATGTCTTTCTCATTTATTCCTGTTTTTTATATTTAAAGTCGGATTTGGATACAGCAAACTTTTATTTTTCACAAGCAAAAACATTTGTAAAAATTACTTTTTGTCGTAAAATTATCAAAACAAATGTTTTTGTTTGTAAACTCTATCCGAGGGCAACTTACTACTACAACACATAATTTTGCAATCTTAAAAATAAAAAAAAAATCAAATATAGATTTGAATACAAAATAAAACAATTAGTACAGGATGTTCTATATTCTGAATTTTTGATGAGATGATAAACTTTACAAGACACAATAGATTACAAAAAAAATAAAAAATTATAAATTAAAAAAAAAATTTAATAAAATAAATATTAGTTTATCTATCAAACAATAATTAATCATATTAAAATAATTTTTTTTCAAATTTGTTTTATTATTAGTATTTAAATTTGATATCAGATATACAAAGTCAAAAAAGTGTTGATACATTATATAAAACATTAAAATGCTTTAAAATCAAAAGTTTTTTTCAAAGTGTGCACTTTATTTTTTTTAATTATGAACTTTAATATATTATGAATTAAAAATGTATGTTAATGTAATTAAATATTAGATTATTTATTTAATTAATTTAAACAAATTAAAGAAAAAGCAATCTAAATTAATTCAACAATAATTAATCGTATTGAATTCGATTTTTTCTAAATTTTTAATTTATTTTATTATTATTATTTAAATTTGATATTAGATATACAGAGTCAAAATAGAAAAAAGTGTTGATAAATTAGAAAACATAAAAATGCTTTAAAATCAAAAGTTTTTTTCAAAGTGTGCATCTAGATTTATCTTCTTAATTATGAACATTTTTGTTTTTTAAACATTTTATTTAAAACTATGAATAATAATTTTTCTTTCTTAAAAGATGTTTATATTTTGTTGATTTATAGATTTAAGTCAGATTTTTACAAAAATTATAAGCACACTTATATTTTTCACAAGCAAAAACATTTTTATAAATATCTTAAAATTAACAAAACAAATGTTTTTGTTTGTAAACTCTATCTGGAGACAACTTATTTCTTACTTAATTTTGCAAAATCAAAATTTAAAAAAAAATTAAATATAGATTTGAATAAAAAAAAACATTTATTAGTACATGATGTTCAATATTTTCAATTTTCAATTTACTTTTTCAAAACACAATAGATTATAAAAAGATATAAGAAAATAAATTAAAAAAAATTATTTTAATATAATTAAATATTAATTTATCTATTTAATTGATATAAACAAATTAAAAAAAAAACAATATAAATCAATTCAACCATAATTAATCATATTGAAGTCAATGTTTTTTAAATTTTTAATTTGTTCCATTATTAGTGTTTAAATTTAACATCAGATATACAGGGTCAAAAAAAAAGTTAATAATTTAGAAAACAAAATAAAAAGACTTTTTTAAAGTGTGCACTTGAACTTGATTCTTAATTATAAACAATTTTGTTTTTTAAACATTTTATTAAAAACTATAAACCACAATATAGCAAAATCATTTATAAAAATAACTTTTTGTCGTAAAATTAACAAAACAAATGTTTTTCTTTTCGTAAAATCTATCCGGGGACAACCTACTATATACATTATTTTGCAACATGAAAAATTAAAACAACAATAATTAAATATAGGTTTGAATAAAAAATAAAGCATTCAGTAGTCGATATCTAATATTCCCAAATTTTAATGAAATGAAAAACTTTACTAAAAAAAAATTAATGTTTTGTTTTCAATGTTTGGCATTAGATAACATCAAAAGCCAAACAATATTTTTTATTAAATATTGATTAAATTTTGTTAATTTTGTTCTGTACTTATACAACATATTGACTATATACAAATTATTGACCTAAAAGTTTTGTTAAAAATGCCAAGATTATTTTAAACAAAACTATTATGACTTTTATCTAGTATAACAATCTAATATAACAAATAATTTGGCAAAAACCTTAGTTTTTGCCAAATGTTGTTATTCATAAAAATAAGTGTTTTTTATGAATTTAGGTACACATTTAAGTATGAAAGATGTAGAGTAGTTATTTACCTAACGAATTCGGAAAGTGCAATTTCCCACATGAGCAATTTGTTTGCAACACGACCGAAGGGAGTGCTGCATCTATTGCGAATGGAGGAAATTTCTTTCAGAAAAAGTTAGGTACAATTTTTTTTGCAACGAATAACTAATTTTTTAATAATAAATAACTAATTTTTTGATAATAAATAATTTAGTTTTTTACTTGTTTTTTGGTTGGTAGCGTTGCCCACGCCGATTATATAATTTTTTAAATTTGAAACAGTTTTATTGTTTTGTTGCTATGGTTTTATTGAAATAAAAGAGCATCGTTTTAAAAATTTATTCCGCCGTTTTCTTCTGCGAATTTTCGTTTCAAATTTGTAAATATGAGCGACTCCGATAGAGAAATTTTAACTCCAGCTGAATTTAGAGAATCTGAAAATAGAGCAGTATCAAATTTGCTTCCTGAGAAAAGCCGCTCGAGGTACGAGCGGCTTTTAACCATACAACAAATTTTTAGATTGGTGCAAAAAAGGAAAAATCAAAAATTTCACCGAGAATTGCTTATTGGCATATTTTCAACAACATCAAAGCAAGAAATCCTTTTGGTCTGTATACTCTATGCTTAAATTTGCTTAATGGTAAAGAATAACGTAGATATTTCGAAATTTTATAAACTTTTTGGAACGTTGTGTTATCAATCAATTACTTACTATAGCCATTTTGTAGAATGGTTGTGTGACAATTGACAGTTTGACGTGACGTCTCTGGATTTCAATACAAACCTGACTAAGTCATTTCCCCTAGTTTCGCTTGCAAAGGAAAAAACACCGCGGTGTGGAAAAATTGTCTTTACATGCAGTGGGAACGAACGGAAACTACTGATGTTTGAGCGATAAGGGCAAAAATAGATATTTATGCATTAAGGGAGATATGAATGTTTTTTCTCCGAGGTTGCCGTGTTACAGACCAAGGGCCGGAGGCCCGCGGTCTGTAAGTCTACCGAGGGTGAAAAACAGAATATCTCCCGTAGTGCATTAAATATTTTATTTTTTAGTATTTCATTACTGCTTTCTTAATAAAATTATATGAAAAATAACAACATCCGAGAATGCATGAATGTATAATTGCTGCAAATGCATGGTAACCATGTGTTTGAGGGTGAAAAACTTTACAAAGTCCCAAGGGAGATATGAGATACGTTTCATATATCGTATCCATGACGAAAATCAACAATATCATGTCACTAAAAAATAAATAAATTTTTATACTTGTGTCTTTGTTTGTGTCTTTCTACATCCAATAGAAAGATTTGATAAAAGTTTTACTTTTTTTTTAAGAAAGCTTTTGAGTGAATAATGTCGATGTTTCTACTTACGCTCAAAAAAAATGTTTGTTTTTATCAACTTTTTCTATGTTATGTAAAGACAAAGCAGCTTATACAAATCAACATTCTCTAAAATATCTTCAAAAATCGCTACTTTCTTAAAACTGCCGAATCTTGAGACATACACCGGTCATCGCATGCGACGTTTTTTTGCAACACTTGTTAAGAGACCTTTTCTGTATGTACAACTTTCATATTATTTATACACTAATTATAAATAAATATTATTCCAATATTATTATATTTTTAAAAGTCATTGCTGATGTTGTTTTATATTTTACATTTTTATTGTAACAGTGTTATTATTACTTTTTTATGTGGTAAGTTGGTATACTTACTATAAATAATGTCACGCAAATCTTCAATTAGTTGACATGTCCTATCTGGATCTTCTCTTATATTTTTCTTTGCCCATTCCACCATTTCTTTCGTAGGTGGATTTAAGTTTAATTCTGAAATGACTTCGGTTTCTTCTTCAAGCATATTCTGTAAGAGAACATTTTTTTTTAAATATTGTTAAATCATGACTTTGTCTTAGAAAAAAATATGAGTGGAAGCATGACTGCACAAGCTTTATCTCAATATAAATCTTGAGCCGTTTAATCATAAATTACATTCTAAAGTAACAGTTTAAACCTTTCCAGCCTCATAATTGTAACTGATTTGCGATAATTCTAGTTCTATACAAATAAATAATAAAAAAGTAATTGAATTTGAAGTGTTAATTAATTGTGACAACAATACATTATGACGTAAACTTTGAAGATAGAGAGGAAAGACTTTCTAAGTTTACACATATGTACTTATCAATAATTGATTGATTATTAGAAAGGAATGGTACTTTTTCATTAAAATGTCAATAAATAATTTTATATTGAAAAGAATTGCTATTTGTAAAGCTAGTTAATGATATAGAGAACTGAAATTAAATAAAATTTTAACAATATAGCTTATTCTATGGCTATTTTGCCATCTCACGCTTCATCAGTCGCACTTATTGTAATAAGTGATCATTCAATTTACAAGAGCTGTTATTCTTAAAATCATGTCATTGACGCTTTAAAGTGTCGGTAAAATATTATTGCAAAATCGTGAAAGCTGGAAGTACAAACTGCTTAACCGCAATTGTTGATGCATTCATTCAAAATAGACTTTGAGCATGTCAATAAATTTGTTGCTGTTGAATATTTAAAAATTTAATTTTTTTTTGTAATTTATAATTAGGATTTGTTACAAATTGCTTCCCATGTGTAAAAATTCAATTTTCTACAAGTTACAAAATGTAATTTTTTAGAGAATGTAATGTAAATGTTTAATTGTCTAGCAAAAGCAGCGAAGCGAGTGGATAAATTTGCACAAACGTAGAAAATATGCTTTTCTAACAAATTAAACATGCCATTTTTGCGTAATAAAAAAGTATTAGAGATTAATTTGCGTTTGTGCGCTGATATGGTGCAAAAAAGTGAAAATCGAAACAATTATTTTATGATCTTTATCTGGTTTCGTCGATCCTTCAATAAGAAGAAATTTTAAAACAAACAAAAAGCTTATTTTTTTTGGACAAAACAGAAAGAAACTGACAATTAACTTTTATTTGAAAATTACTAGAGAATTTTACGCCGAGAATGATTAGCAACACAAATTTTTATTTATTTTTAGTTGGACTATAACATATTTATTGTACAATGTAGATGTTCTGTAAAAGTGTTGCAAAAAGTTTAGATTATTGAATTTCAAATTTTCTAGTTTATTTTTAATTTTAAATTATTTTCTAAAGCGTTACTTTTAAATAAAAAACCTTAAGCATTTGTTTCATTACTGTAAAACTTGATATATTTTTTTTAATTTGAAATTGTGGTCTTAAAAATTACTAAAAAATTTAAAGTTATGATTGTCAACACAAATTGTTGTTTATTTTTGTTTAGACTTATTTATTGTATAATGTAGATTTACTGCAAAAAGTTAGAACAAGTTATGATTACTAAATTTATAATTTTCTAGTCTATTTTTATGTGAAAAATATTTTACAGCGTTACTTTCAAGTAAAAATCGGCAAGCATTTGTTTTATTACTGGGAGATTTGATATTTATTTAAATTAACTTTTTTTGTAATTAAAAAATTTTAAGTAAGGTTTGCAACACAAAATCTTATTTATTTTTAGAAAAGCTATCACCCTTTATGTTTAATAATATATGCGAAAAAAATTTTTTTTATGGAGGATTTAGGGTATAAAATGTAGATGTTTTTTACAGTTCTTTATTGCATCTGAGACCTACGTTTCGGTACAAAATTTTACCTTCTTTAGGCTGTTGATGTCATTGAACCGGTCATTTTTTTTAAGAGAAGCACGTTTAAAAAAAATGACCGGTTCAATGACATCAACAGTCGGTCATTTTTTTAAAGAGAAGCACGTTTAAAAAAAATGACCGGTTCAATGACATCAACAGCCTGAAGAAGGTAAAATTTTGTACCGAAACGTAGCTCTCAGATACAATAAAGAACTGTAAAAAACATCTACATTTTATACCCTAAATCCTCCATAAAAAAATTTTTTTTCTTTGCATTTATTTTCTACTTTATTTTTATGTCAAAATTATTTTCAAGATATTTTTATATAAAAAAACTGTAAGCATTTGTTTCATCACTGAAAAATTTAATTTTTTTATTAAAATTTGATTTTTTTTTTAAATTGCTAAAAAAATTTAAGTAATGCTTGCCAACACAAAGTGTCATTTATTTTTATTTGGACATATTTATTGTATAATGTAGATTTACTGTAAAAAGATTATTAAATTTATAATTTTCTAGTTTATTTTTTTGTGGAAATTATTTTTTAAAGCGTTACTTTTAAGAAAAAAACTTTAACCATTTGTTTTATAACTGCAAAATTTGAAATTTTCGTTTAAATTTTAATTTTTTTTAAATTATTAAAAAATTTTAATTAATGATTGCCAACACAAATTTTTAATTAATTTTAGTCGGACATATGTATTGTTTAATTTAGATTTACTGTAAAAGTGTTGCAAAAAGTTAAAACAAGTTTTTATTATTAAATTTATAATTTTCGAGTTTATTTTTTTGTAGAAATTATTTTTTAAAGCGCTATTTTTAAATAAAAAACTAAGCATTTGTTTCATTCATTACTGAAAAATTTAATATTTTTGTTTAAATTTTTTTTTTAATTAATAAATAACTTTAATTAATGATTGCCAACAAAAATTTTCAATTATTTTTAATCGCACGTATTTATTGTTCAGTGTAGATTTACTGTAAGAGTGTTGCAAAAGTTAAAACAAGTTCGGATTATTAAATTTTTAATTTTCTAGTTTATTTGTATTTGAAAATTATTTTTTAAAGCGTTATATAAAAAAATTTAAATAATCATTGCCGACACAAATTGTTATTTATTTTTATTTGGACATATTTATTGTATAATACAGATTTACTGTAAAAAGTTAGAACAAGATTATTGAATTTTTAATTTTCTATTTTATTTTTTTGTGGAAATTATTTTTTAAAGCGTTACTTTTAAGTAAAAAACTTTAACCATTTGTTTAATTACTGCAAAATTTGATATTTTAGTTCAAATCTTATTTTTCTTTAAATAATTAAAAAATTTTAATTAATGATTGCCAACACAAATTTTTAATTATTTTTAGTCGGGCATATTTATTGTTTAATTTAGATTTACTGTAAAAGTGTTGCAAAAAGTTAAAACAAGATTTTATTATTAAATTTATAATTTTCTAGTTTATTTTTTTGTAGAAATTATTTTTTAAAGCATTATTTTTAAATAAAAAACTAAGCATTTGTTTCATTCATTACTGCAAAATTTGATATTTTTGTTTAAATTTCTTTTTTAACTAATAAATAACTTTAATTAATGATTGCCAACACAAATTTTCAATTATTTTTAATCGCACCTATTTATTGTTCAAAGTAGATTTACTGTAAGAGTGTTGCAAAAGTTAAAACAAGTTCGGATTATTAAATTTTTAATTTTCTAGTTTATTTGTATTTGAAAATTATTTTTTAAAGCGTTATATAAAAAAATTTAAATAATCATTGCCGACACAAATTGTTATTTATTTTTATTTGGACATATTTATTGTATAATACAGATTTACTGTAAAAAGTTAGAACAAGATTATTGAATTTTTAATTTTCTAGTTTATTTTTTTGTGGAAATTATTTTTTAAAGCGTTACTTTTAAGTGAAAAACTTTAACCATTTGTTTAATTACTGCAAAATTTGATATTTTAGTTCAAATCTTATTTTTCTTTAAATAATTAAAAAATTTTAATTAATGATTGCCAACACAAATTTTTAATTATTTTTAGTCGGGCATATTTATTGTTTAATTTAGATTTACTGTAAAAGTGTTGCAAAAAGTTAAAACAAGATTTTATTATTAAATTTATAATTTTCTAGTTTATTTTTTTGTAGAAATTATTTTTTAAAGCATTATTTTTAAATAAAAAACTAAGCATTTGTTTCATTCATTACTGCAAAATTTGATATTTTTGTTTAAATTTTTTTTTTTAACTAATAAATAACTTTAATTAATGATTGCCAACACAAATTTTCAATTATTTTTAATCGCACCTATTTATTGTTCAATGTAGATTTACTGTAAGAGTGTTACAAAAGTTAAAACAAGTTCGGATTATTAAATTTCTAATTTTCTAGTTTATTTGTATTTGAAAATTATTTTTTAAAGCGTTATATAAAAAAATTTAAATAATCATTGCCGACACAAATTGTCATTTATTTTTATTTGGACATATTTATTGTATAATATAGATTTACTGTAAAAAGTTAGAACAAATTTTGGTTATTAAATTTATTTTCCACTTTATTTTTATGTTAAAATTATTTTCTTTTTATTATTTTTACTTTTGGATAAAAACTGTATGCATTTGTTTCATTACTGTTAAATTTGATATTTTTAACTCTAATAGTGTAAGTGCTTTTCTATCTAGTTATACTTTGTTGAGTATTAATAGCGGTATGTAAGTTTTACCAGAGTTATATAGACGATATAAAGTAAAGTCATTGTTCTAAATACGTTTCAAAGAATTTCAGCTACTTGGATTCTTAAATTTTAAAGCTGCCGATTAACAGACAGGTCATTGATTGTGAAGAGCCTCAGCTAGGTTACCAGCGACTCCAAGAGCCCAGTATGACTAAATAAAAAGATTGACATAGAAGTGTAAAAATTCTTGCAATATCAAACAACACAACTTTACAATTAAGCAAAAATCATTTATTATTGTTAATTAAATTAATATTAAAAATATAAAGAATACTTTGTTATTGCATTGTATTAACTTATCTAATACCCTAGGGCAACCATTAATGCTCTAGGGCATAATCATCCATTTTCCGCCCGCGTATTAAAATTGTTATTAAGAGCTGAGAAGATAATAGCGATAATAACTTTATTGTTTTTTAAAATGCTACACAAAAAACATTTTTAACAAAAATTACGTAAGTATACATTAAGTAAAGTGGTAAAAATAAGTAACTTATGCTTGCTTTTATGTTAATAGATTACGTCTTAATTGCGTAGTGATTATAACAAAAACATTGATGAGGAATAATTGCAATTGCTATTACATTAAAGTGAATTGAAGTAGGTATAGTTACTTCCTGGTTACTAACAAAAGCGGTAATTATTACATTGCAAATATTTTTTTTTTGCTTTGTAACATTAAATTCTATATAAATTTTTAAATATTTAATTGGAATTTGCATTGATAAAAAAGTCCTAGCTTTACAACTTCAAACAGATAAAAATAATATTAAAAAGTTATCTAACAAAAATGTCTTAGTATGAATTTATAGTGTTTAGTTATAAATAATTAATATAAATATAATTAACTATTGATATTTTTTTGGAAATAAGATTTGTTATTTTAGTTCAATATTGCACATCGTTTTCAAAAAAGTCTTCAAAGCGCTTGGATACTAGACAAGTCGACAAAGGTGCCGACCACAATGTTCATTTTAAGCGATTTTGAAACAAAATGACTAATTTTATATCTATTTCAACCACTACAAATGACTGGAGTCCTCGACTAAAGTCTCAGTGTTCTAAACAACAAAGCATTCACCCTTAAGGTATATATACGATTTTTGCACAATCCAACTATTCTAGTTAGAATAATCTCAATAAAAAATTAATCGGTAATAAATCATTCTAAATTTTCAAAAACAAAAATTTTCCATGGCACACATAAATCAATTTTGTGAAAATACAATAGCAACTGATAGATAAATTTAACCCTTTTGTTTTTTTGTAATGTTCGAAAAAGTGTGCTTATATTTTTTTTTTCTAAGCTTTTCTAATAAGTATCTTTTGACAAAGCTGATGCAAAAATAGGTAAATATTTCAAAAAACTGTCGGAAAATTTACGAAAAATTGTATCTTTATAGTAAATATGTTTTTTCAAAAAAACAAAGCACTTTTTTTACACTTTGTACATTATTCTATGATATAAGCCAGTCTTGGTGTGAAGAATAATGTTGTCAAAAAATATTCAAAATTATCAATGTTTTTGAAAAAACAAAATGGCAAATATCAGCTGAAAAAATTTAAAATTTTTACTAGAAAGCATGTTAACCTATAACAGAGGTTTCAAATAAACAGCAAAGATAAATGTCAAAATCGGATTTTAACTGTCTATTATTTCAGGTAAAGTTCAGCAAAATATAATTTGAAAAACGTTTAAGATACTCATCAATAAATTTAAATGCTCTAATTCATAATTTAAAGAAGACTGTTTTATATTCAGGACAGTGCTCAGCTACCTGGCTGATACTATTCATAAACAGAAATCACGCCACACTTTGGATTGTATTTTTTTTTTACTTTTGTTGCCTGTTCCTCGCATTAGAGCAATAAAATTTTCTGCCATATATATATTAAACTTTTGTACTATTTATACTTATTTATATTTAATTGTACATGTCGTATACAAAACTACGGAATATTCTAGCAAAAAATCCACACTTGCACAAGGGCTTAGGGAAAAAATATTATACTTAAGCATTTTTTGTGTTAATTAATAATCTTGAGAATTTTATTACAGGCTCTCGGTTCCTACACTCGTTCGAGTTTAAAATGCCATGATTAATAATAAAGTTGTCTCAATTATTAGCACACTTGTTTATTAAATAATTATTCAAAAACCAAAAATTAGAACAATTTTAAACTGTAATAAGGTCTAATTTGATTTAGAACTTAAAATTCAGTTTTAACTAATTAGTTTCTAATTGTTCTTTTTAAACTAATTGTAATTTTTGGCTTGTTGAAGTGTTTTGAAAGTTTAGCACAATAAAATTAAAAAAAAAATCAAAATAAGCAGATAAGAACATAAAACGACTGAAAACTGTTCATGTCCAAATAATTTTATTGATTTAATCAAAAAACGCCAACTTTTTGAAAATGTAAAAAGCTTGAAATAACTAAAAAAATTGAAAATTTAATAATTCTATTTTTTTTTTAATTGAAACTGTTATTTATTTAAAAAAAAACTAAACATATGTGACAATTGCAAAATAATCGCAATATTTAGCGGATTGTATTTGAGGTAAACTTAAATACAAAAATCAGCTACAAAATAATATTAAATATTTCATTGTTAGAAATTACGTAGAAAATAATGTAAAAATTGCAAGAATTTTTCTTAATGATTTTTTTAAATTGATACTATTTTTCATTTTGAAAAAAAGTTAAAATTTATGTGACAATTGCATAATAGCCGCAATATTCAGCCGATTGGATTTAAGATAAACTTAAATACAGAAATGATCTGAAAACAATAAAATTACGTAGAAACTTGAAATGAAAAAAATGCAAGAATTTTTTTTGTTGAAGTTAGTACTGTTTTCTATTTAAAAAAAAATTATTTGTCAATTGCAAAATAGCCGCTATATTTAGCCGGGTTGATATAAAGTAAACTTAAAGACAAAACTCAACTTAAAATATAATATTTCAATGTTAGAAATTAAGTAAAAAATAATGTAAAAATCTTTAATATTTTTTATTTTAATACGATTTTTTGTTTAATTAAAATTTTTGTAATAATTGCAAAATAGCCGCAATATTTAGCTGAGTTTATTTAAGGTAAATTTAAACACATAAATCAGTTAAATATTATAATATTGAATATTTTATTGCAAGAAATTACGTAGAAACTAAAACTGTAAAAATTCCAACAATTTTTTTTATTTTATTTATTTTTTTGTGTTAAAACTAATACTTTTTTTTATTTTAGAAAAAAGTTAAAATTTGCAAAATAACCGCAATATTTAGCCGAGTTGATTTAAAGTAAACTTAAACACAAAAATTAGCTTAATATTTTAATATTAAATATTTTATTGCAAGAAATTACGTAGGTAAAAATGAAAACAATTTTTCTTAATTTTTTTTTGAAAAAGTTGATACTGTTTTTTCAAAAAAAAATTAAAAATTATTTGTCGATTTCAAAATAGCCGCAATATTTAGCTGAGTTGATTTAAAGTAAATTTAAATACAAAAATCAGCTAAAAATATAATATTTCATTGTAAGAAATTACGTAAAATCTAAAAATGTAAAAATTGCAAAAAAAATTAGATTTTTAATTTGACACTGTTTTTTATTTGAAAAAAAGTTGAAATTTATGTAACAATTGCAAAATAGCCGCAATATTTAGCCGATTTGATTTAAGATAAATTTAAATTATCAGAAAACATAATAAAATTACGTAGAAACTTAAAATGAAAAAATTGCCAAAATTTTTCTTAATTTTTTTTTCAATTGAAACTGTTTTCCGTTTTATAAAAGTAGTTGAAAAGTTTTATTAGTACAGTGTAAAGTCTAAAAAGTGTAATACTCTAATCTATGCATCCAATGTTTATAGATAATTAGTGTTTATTTCGCTAGAATTGGGTGTAGAAAACAAAATTTAGATATAGCCGTAACTAAAAATTTAGCCGTAAAAAGTAGCCGTAAATACAAATATCGGCTAAATATAAATTTATTTTATTTTTTTAATACAATAAAAAACATTAAATTATATATTTCAACAAACCTGTTTTTCAATTATTATGATTGCTTGATTGGAAAATTTAAGAATTACAAGGTCTGTACAAGCTAAAGTGACAAAAACATTAACCAATATAGAAAAAGGTAAATTTACTTACTATAAAGTATAATGTTTGTATTTGTAGAAAGAAACACAATAATCTAGCACAAAACCAGCCTATGCAACGGACCAACTACTACTACTACTATTTAGCTGTCTATAATTGCAAATATCCTCCAGTATCCTCCATTCCACTTTTCATGACATGCTTTTTTAGTTTATCAATGTATAAATTCATAATACTAATGACTTTAAGATCATTAACAAAATATCATACAGGTTTTTTTCAAAATATCAACTGCCTTTTCCAAACAAAACCAAAATAATTTAAATTAGAAAAATATTAGTTCTAATTTCTACGTTTTTTGCACTATTTTCTTCAGTAAAGTTTGGCAAATACGTTCCGCTAAGCTGCTCTAAAACTGTCATAATAATCTGTAAAAGATTGTGATTACGCGGGTCTTACCTAACATTCTCACCAACTATTCTATTTTTAGACGGTTCACTAATTTTTTTATAATAGTTTAGATGCTATAAGAAGAAATCTAATTGGTTGTTAAGCAGATAAAAAGTAATAGATAAAATGCAGGTCAAATGAAGATTGAACTTAGAGGTAGGTCATAAGGTCATTGGCGAAGAAATTGCAGTAATTGGAACGTTTTCTGTACTAATGCAATTAGACAATTGCACAGCTGAACAAAAAGCTTATTTACTTGAGAAATTGAATATTTTAAAGCAAAATATTTTTTTTTTGGTTTATAATTCTGTTTTATATAATTAGTAATTAATTGTTTTTTACAAATTAACAATATTAATTTATTTATAATTAATCAGATACTTTATTTTACTAATAATTTAAAACATTAATTTAATATTTACAAAGAAAAAGGTTAATTTAAATCATTATTTTGTCTGTTACAACTTTACGATAGATAAGCTTATTGTTTCATAATATTAAGTAAAATGTTAATTCTTTTGAAAATTGTAATATTGTCAATAATATTGAACGATCTCGTGGTTTGCAATTTATTCATAACGGTATTTAGTTACTGTCCGTCCCTTTGACGCCAGTTTGGAAATACCCATTTTATAGTTTTTTCCCTTCTGTCTCCGAAGGTTTTGCCCTTTATACAACCAAGCTGGCCGAATAGTACCTTTGTAAAGGGTTTTTCCCCGGTTTGCGGAGTTTTGGTAAAACTGCATAGCAACACTTGTGCCCTTCGGGTTTTTGAACCAAAAGTACAAGTGTAGACTACTGTAGACCATCAGTTGAAATCATTACCTAGTCGAGATAAGATCGTTCCGGAAAAATTATCAAACCGATATTCCGTCCTTACCGTTGATGCCATACCGGTATTCAAATCGTTCCATTTTCTTGACATTCACAATATTAATTCCTTTTCATCGTTTATATTAATTGTTTTAGAATAAGAATAATAAGTGTTAATTTCATCGTATAAATAAAGTCTATTAGTGTTCATTAGTGGATTTATTAAACTATTAATTCGACATTAGTTTGTCTTATTAAATTTATTGAGTTAACTAAATACCCTAAACTATTAGGAAAGTGTAACTTAATTCAATGAAAAAACATGGTCCTTCGAGCCGGATTACTTTAATATATTGTGAATAATCAGTGAAAGTGAAAGTGCCGTAATCGCGAAAGAAAGAACAACCGAAAACGCAGTTTTCCAGATTTTAAAACCAGTGACGGAGCATCCAAACCGGAGAGCAGGTCAAAGAATTCGAAAACAACCAAAACATCAGCAATCTTCCGGACTTTAAATCCAGTGGCGTAGCATCCAAACCGGAGAACAGGTCAAAGAATTCCAAAACAACAGAAGTATCAGCAATCTTCCGGACTTCAAATCCAGTGGCGTAGCATCCAAACCGGAGAGCAGGTCAAAGAATTCCAAAACAACAGAAACATCAGCAATCTTCCGGACTTCAAATCCAGTGGCGTAGCATCCAAACCGGAAAGCAAGTCAAAAGGTTCTTAAATCCACAACAGTCGCAAGCAGCTGTACCAAGTCTCAAGCTCAATCAACACAGGAAAAATAAGGTGAGTTGGTCATTATTAGTCATTTTAATTGATCTATACAAAAAAGGGCCAAATTATTTGTTGTGATTATCCTCAATTCCTTTAGCAAATCATTATTTAAAATTTTCGTCAATAAGTTTTCAATTGTCCTGTTTTCTACCTTATAAATAAATTTATTTATTATGGCTGATCTCACAAAATTAAAAAGGAAACGAGGTCATATTCAAGCTACAATTACTACATTAAAGAAATATCTAGACAAAGCTGAACAAGATGAATCACACAAAAAAAAGCATTTAATTCAAGCGTCGCTGAATACCACAATGAAAGCCTTTGAAAATTTTGAAGCTATCCAAGACAGCATAGAAGAATTAGAAGAAACCGAAATTGACAATCGTCAGTCATATTTTGAAAGTTTTAATTTTGAAACGGCACGTGCTCTAGATATTCTCGACGAATTAAATCCTCCGCCAATCACCGAAACAAACCTTGCGCAACCTATCCTTATGGGTGCAACAACGACCAAGTCGGTAGTTACTTTACCTCCTATAACGCTTCCAACTTTTGATGGCGCTCCAGAAAAATGGGCTACATTTTTCAGTCTATTTTCAACAATAATTGATGAAGAAAATATCCCTCCAGTCAAGAAACTCAACTATTTAAAATCATCTTTATCTGGAAAAGCTGCAAGAGCTATAGAATCTCTAGAAATTACTGAAAATAATTATGAAATAGCAATTTCAATTCTAAAAGAAAAGTTCGAACATCCACGTCGAATGGCAAGGCGTCATATGGCTGCTTTAAGAGAATACCCGCGTCTACAAAAAGATACTCCAGCTGCCCTTATTGAACTTGTTGATGTTTTTCAACAACATACCCGCGCATTAGAAAATCTGAAAGCTCCAGTAGAGTTTTGGGATATACCGCTAGTAGATTTGATTTTATCAAAAATTAATTCAAATACGGCTTGGCAGTGGGAAATGACCCTAACTGATAACAGTTTTTCTTCATTTAAAGAGTTATTAAAATTTTTAGGACGAAGAGCAAACTGTGCTGAACCTTTACAAGTTGATACACCTCAAAATAAATTAATTAAATTTGAAACGAACCGTTATCGTAACGAAACAACGCGATCACATGCACTTGTTACATATTCCAATAATCCAAAAAGCAACACTCTGCATAATCAAAAAACCGCTATCTGTCCTGCATGTTCATTGTCACATTTGTTATATACCTGCGAAAAATTTAGATCTTTACCAGTTGAAGACCGGCGAAAGGTCGTATCAACCGCGCATTTATGCTTTAATTGTTTTGGAAAGTCGCATGGAGTTAATTCATGTAAGTCACAGATGTCATGTAAGAAATGCGACAAACGTCATCACACCTTATTGCATATCCAACTTGGACAAATTCCAGCTGGTCCTTCGCAAGCACGGGTAAACGAATCTGAACAGCAAAACCCCAGTACCTCAAAAGTATTAGACTCACACAGACAAGTAGCACTTGTCGTAAATGCTATGTCTAATGACATAATGGTTACCGCCGTGCTTTCAATTTTAGATAAAAATGAAAGACCAATTCAATGTAGAAGCTTGCTTGACACTTGCTCTACAACTAATTTTATGACTCAGCGTCTTGCTGATATTCTCCAATTAAAAAGAACAGTATGCAACATACCAGTGGGAGCTTTAAACTCAATGACAACTTACTGCAATGAATTAGCTACAACCACTATCCAATCACGATTGAGTGGATACAAAAAAACTCTCAATTTTTTGATAGTTCCAGAAATTTCCCATGTTATTCCAGATCAACCTATTCAACGTGAATTAATTAAAATACCTCACAACATTAAATTAGCTGACCCAAATTTCCATCGACCTGCACCAGTAGACATATTATTAGGAGCTGGTACAACTTTATCATTATTGTGTGTTGGGCAAATAAAAATATCAGCTTCTAATCAACAAGAACTATATTTACAAAAAACAATGCTTGGATGGATATTAGGTGGAGCACCTCCTTCAAAACAACCAACGGCATCCAAGTGTCATCTCACAACCACTTCAATCGATTTTGATTTAAAACATTTTTCGAAAATTGAAGAATGCCCTACTGTCAAGCAGTTAACAAAGGATGAAGAAGAATGTGAACAACATTTCCGCCAGCACGTACAAAGAAATCCAAATGGACGCTATGTTGTCGCATTGCCTTTCAAACCAAATTGCACCAAATTAGGCGAATCTTTTCATTATGCCCGTAAAGGATTCGACGATACTGAAAGAAAACTTGAGCAAAAGTCTGAGTTAAAAAGATTATACAAGGAAGTTTTAGAAGATTATATAAATCAAAACCACATGTCATGCGTAAATGAAACTCCAGCAGATTCAACTAATTTCTATCTATCACACCACGCAGTAATGAAAGAAACAAGTCTTACGACAAAAGTACGAGTAGTTTTTGATGGTTCTTTAAAAAGCACATCTGGTGTTCCACTAAATGAGGTCCTGTACACTGGTCCTACAATTCAATCTGACTTGTTTTCAACTTTAATTCGATTTTGTCAACACCCTTTTGTGATCACAGGTGACTTCAAACAAATGTATCGGCAATTTCTTATAAGACAAGAAGATCGCAAATTTCAACGCATTCTATGGAGGAACAATAATAATAAATTTCAAGTCTATGAATTAAATACAGTTACTTTTGGTATTACTTGTGCTCCATATTTAGCAATCCGTTGTTTGCATCAGTTAGCTATTGATGAAGGGTCTTTATATCCCATAGCAGGACCATTATTGTTAACAGATTTTTACGTTGACGATTTTCTTAGCGGGGCAAAAACAAGCGACGAAGCAAAAATTATAGTCAAGCAGATGACTAAAATCCTTGCAACTGCAGGTCTGACAATGAGGCAATCCAACGATCTTTCCATACTAGAAGATGTATCTCCTACCGATATTAATCCTGGACTACAGTTTGGAGATACCACATTGAAAACATTGGGCATATATTGGGATGCTCACACCGACACTCTTAGTTATACTGTAAACCCGATACAACTAAAACGAATTACAAAAAGAAGCATTTTATCTGAAGTTGCCAAGATTTTTGATCCTTTGGGATTGTTGGCTCCAGTTATAATTCTAGCAAAAATTATTTTACAGAATTTATGGAACTAAAAACTCGAGTGGGATGAATCTTTACCCGCCAATTTACACCGTGAATGGCAAACTTATTGCCAACAATTACCTTTATTAAATAAAATATCGTTTCAACGTACATCAGTTACGTCCAATTTAATTAATATTCAATTACATGGGTTGGCCGATGCAAGTGAACGCGCATATGGAGCGTGCGTCTATTTACGCAGTGTTGACCAAACCGGCAACATTAGAGTACATTTATTATGTGCAAAATCTCGAGTTGCTCCTATTAAAACCTTAACCATCCCGAGATTAGAGTTGTGTGGAGCGCAACTTTTATCCTCATTGATGAAAACAGTAAAAAGCTTCAAAAAACATCTTCATCATGTTGCAGGACGAGAAATGCTTTTTACATATAAACAGTTCAATACTCTAATTGTTGAGATCGAAGCCATATTGAATTCTAGACCGTTAACACCTCTTTCATTTGATCCTACCGATCCTATCTCACGAACTCCTGGCCATTTTTTGATAGGTGACTCATTGACCAACTTACGTGGACGAGATTATTCGTCCTTGCCTCGAAATTCTTTGTCTCATTGGAATCATATCCAGAAGGTGAAGCAGCATTTTTGGACACGATGGCACAAAGAATATTTAAATGAATTAACTGTCAGAACTAAATGGGATAAGTGCGGTCCAGAAATTCATAAGGGTGCTGTCGTTCTATTGCGCGAAGACAATATACCACCTGCACAGTGGGTATTAGCTAGAATAATAAACTGTTATCCCGGTAGTGATGGTGTAGTGCGTACCGTATTAGTGAAAACTCCAAAAACCACATTAGTTAGAAATGTCAAAAAAGTTGCCGTGTTACCTATCATGTCACCAGGCTAAATCTTTTCGGAGTGCATAGTAATATTAATTTTAAGCTCTATTGATCGTGACCTCTCAACGGGGGAGAATGTTTCATAATATTAAGTAAAATGTTAATTCTTTTGAAAATTGTAATATTGTCAATAATATTGAACGATCTCGTGGTTTGCAATTTATTCATAACGGTATTTAGTTACTGTCCGTCCCTTTGACGCCAGTTTGGAAATACCCATTTTATAGTTTTTTCCCTTCTGTCTCCGAAGGTTTTGCCCTTTATACAACCAAGCTGGCCGAATAGTACCTTTGTAAAGGGTTTTTCCCCGGTTTGCGGAGTTTTGGTAAAACTGCATAGCAACACTTGTGCCCTTCGGGTTTTTGAACCAAAAGTACAAGTGTAGACTACTGTAGACCATCAGTTGAAATCATTACCTAGTCGAGATAAGATCGTTCCGGAAAAATTATCAAACCGATATTCCGTCCTTACCGTTGATGCCATACCGGTATTCAAATCGTTCCATTTTCTTGACATTCACAATATTAATTCCTTTTCATCGTTTATATTAATTGTTTTAGAATAAGAATAATAAGTGTTAATTTCATCGTATAAATAAAGTCTATTAGTGTTCATTAGTGGATTTATTAAACTATTAATTCGACATTAGTTTGTCTTATTAAATTTATTGAGTTAACTAAATACCCTAAACTATTAGGAAAGTGTAACTTAATTCAATGAAAAAACACTTATTAGAGTTTTTCTCTTAATCTCCAAAATAATAGTTTTTAAATGTTAACAATAAAAGTAGTATTAAGGCTATGAAAGCCGTTATGAGTTGATGACATTTGAATTATTAAAGATATAGATAGGCAAGAATAAAGGGCAAACGTAGCCAATTTGAGTTGCATAGACACTATGATAGAGAAGCTACTGTATTTTGAAAGAGAGAAAAAGAAAGTAGCAAAAAAATCTTGTTTGTTTGTAGAGAAAAGAAGTAAAAAAGATAGAAGTAGAACTAAAAAAAATATTAAAAAAAACAACAACAAAAACAGAAATCAAGAGAAAAAATAAAAAAAAATTCTAGGATAAAAAATGTTACAAGCTAAAGACAGAAGCCACAAAAGCGTTAAGAGAACATAGGTACAACAAAAATTATAAAAAATGTCTGATAGAGGAAAATTCAATTTTGTAAAATCTCAAAAATCATTGATATTTTCACAAAAATTTTACTTTATTTTATTATTTTCCTCATAAAAAAATGTAAAATTCACCATTTGCTCAAAGAAAAAGTAACATTTTTTATAAAAATGCGTCAAAAAAAAAAATAATTTCTATAAATAAAATTTAAAAAAAACTTATTTTGTAAAATTTCAAAAATCATAGACATTTTTACAAAAATTTAAAATTATTTTACCATTTTTTGATTAAAAAATAAAAAGTTACCATTTTCTCATAGAAAAAGTCACATTTTGAATAAAATTGCGTCAAAAAAAAAATTTTTAAACTTCCAATTTAAAAAAATTCAATTTTGGAAAATTTCAAAAATTATAGTAAGTAAGTAAGAAAGTCCCTGTGTACCTGAGAAGAAAAAGTGTGAAAGAAAGAAAGCTAATGGCGAGGTTCAGATGCGAAAATGCGAAGAGAAAGAATAGGTATTAAGCGTAAGAAGAAGAAAGACAGTGTAGAATGTATTATTAGAAAAAAGAGACAATGTGGAATGAATGCATGCAGTGAAATAGAGCGGAAAAAGAGAAAATAGTGAAAGAAAACAGAAAGAAGATAAGGTGGATGAAAAACGTATAGAAAAAAGAAATGAAGAACAAGGAGGAGAAGATAGAAAAAATAGTGAAACGTAAATAAATGTATATATTTTAAGTCTGTATAGGCAAAAATAAACCTATTAGTAGTACTTAAGTATTCCATAGCAAGCAAATTAAAAATTCAATAAAAGACATCAAAAAAGATTTTTGTAAATTTATTTATCATCGATCTCAGCATTTGTGTACCCTAAACTTTTTACATAATCAATTACATATTTATTATTTTTGTAAGCTGCCATCCAAAGCTCACAATCGTAGTCCGGTTGTAGGCCTCCATACATAACCGGCAAAAAATTGGGATCAATATGTTGGTAAAGGCTTACTAAATCTCCATGAAAAAATACTTTTTCTCTCCAACTTTCTTTCAAAAACGGAGTAAATAGTCTATATGCAAAATCAAATATGTAAGACTGATTGATAATGTGGAAAGCATGTATTCTCATGGGAAACGTAAACTGCAAAAAAATAATTCAAAATTAGCAACAAACAAATAAAAATTAGGTTAGGAAAAAACTTAATGTTTTTGTTCAGTTTTGATTAAATTGTAGAACAAATAAAGTTCATCATAACATATTTTCAAAACAATAAATTGAGAAAAAAACAAAATGCAGAATTTAGCTTTAAAACAAAGCAATACTCAAATTTTTAGAACAATGTACCCCTTGTACAATGTTTTTTCTTTTTAATAATTACGTCGACATTTTTCAGTGCACTACTAGATAATTGATTAAATAAATTCTAAATTTTTTTATTTTTAATTTAAAATATTATTTTTAAATTTTAAAAAATTTTTTCAAGTTTCTTTTTTAAAATACGGAAATTTTTTCCTAAGTTTTTAGATTTTTTTGAACATTTGTTTTAGACATTGTCTATCAGGATCTGTTAAGCTCTAGTCTTCAATGTCGTCTTTTTTCTGTAGTATCCATCTTTACAAATTTTCTAAGATAAAGCTCTTTTAATGGATCTGATAAACAAATGTTGTTTTGTTATTACTTTTATTAATTAATTAATTAATGTTGAATAAAAAATTGGTTTCAAGACATTTTGCTCTTTTAGAAAATGTTTAGATTATTTTAAATTATGTTTTTTTATAATTTATTTTATAACTTCTGTCTGTTATTTTTTGCTAAACACCAAATAACCGCTTAAGCTTAAATTTTTGATTTTTGATTTTTGATAAGAAAAGAAACAGTCATGCTGACAAAAAAAGTTTTTTATCATTTTAGACAAAAAATACTGCTATAATCAAAACTATGGGCATTCTAATATGTAGCAGCATTTTTGAGAAAATATCCAAAAACTTAAAAACTTACTTACCAGAGCAATTTGCAAAATTTTCTGTACTAAACCTGGCGTCGCATACAAGGCTTGTTCCATTGTCAGATCTTTGAAATCCAAAACGCATATTGCGCCTAAAATTTGTGATTTAGGCTCTAGTGCTCCTACTTCTGATATAAGTATTGTTGTTTTTAGCAACTCTTCAACTGAAATCTCTTTGGGAACCCAGTTGCCAACTTTGTAAAACAAAACGCGTCTTCCAGTCTGTTCTCTTATTGGCGGCAAAATTATTTTGGCTTTACCAACTTTTCGTAAAATGTCAATGTCTACATTCTTGCATAAGTCTTGATTAGATTCTTTAAAGTCATGATAGCTCACATACTAAAAAAAAATTAAATGTTTAGTATTTGAAGCACGCATGGTCTAAATGGTCTACAAATTAGACTATTTGACAAAAACAAGGAAAAAGTGTGTAGTGTGTACTGGATATAGATTCTAATAAGCCAGCGTTTAATTAGATAGACGGAAAAAACCTGTAAAAGTTTAAAAAAAAAAAGAAATAAAACAACTTTAAGATTTATAGATTATATATGGTATAGCAAAAAAAAAAACTTAAAAGTCATAATTAGCGAAAGAAGAAGCCTGGAAAAGTATGTGAAAAAAAAACAAATAACATTAAATGTAAACAAAACAAAAAAATAATATCTTCTAAAAAAAAAAGAAGAGAAGAATGAACAAAACTGTAAGAAGTATATAGAGAAAATAACAAAGTTACAATATTAAAAGTAGGAGTTTAGAAGATGAATATTTAAATAAAATCACAACTAATTTCTTACGGCCTAAATTTTAGAAAACAACCAATCATGATTTTAAATTTGATTCAAGTTTGATTTTCTTTTTGCATATTAATATCATATATTTAATAAGAAATCTACAAGCAGTACACACATTAATAAGTTGTCTTAAAGCTACCAAAATAATGAGTTTTATTTAAGGAATAAGAAAGAGACAAAAATTATTAGAAGTAGCAGATGATAAAGATTAAAAGCCTGCTAGAACGTATTGCGATATATAAAGTAGAACTATAAAAATAAAAAATTGTAAAAATTTAAACAAATACTTAAGATAGGCGTTAAGAGCAGCAAGAAAACCACCAGTAAGAGTGCTAATGTTTTTCTAAAAAAAAAAACAATTGAGAAGTATTTGGAAGATAGGAATAGAAATATAGAAATTATTATTAGTAACTGATGCTAGGAATGGTAAGCTGAGACAGTAAATCTTCTGAGCTTCAAGACATTACTATTTGGAAATAATTTAAACAATAGATAAATAAATAGAGACCTAACAACCAATAGATAACATCTTTTCTGAAAGTTTCTTTTTTTTCCACTGAATTTGTGAAGATTCTTAAAAATATAAGATTTTTGACATAAAAATAAATTAAACATTTCTAATATTTTGCTATAATGTTCAATTATCTGTGATTTGTGTGATTTAATAGCACAGGGAGGGTGAACGTCACCGCTCCAGTTTTTATGTCTTATATAAATAACTTGCAGGACCGCGCCTAAAACATAATTGTTGTTTTTACAAAATTGCATTATAAACAAAGAAACATTGGAAATATTTATAAACATAAAAATAAAACAAATTTTTTTAATATTCTGCTATAATTTTTAATAATTCCAATTAAATAAGAAAGAAATTATTGATGATAATGCGGTTTTAATTGTTGGATCTTTTCAGCTGAGAAGAGTGTGAAAGTCATATTATTATCTTATCAATTAAAAATTAATATAATGGGAAATAATAGTAATATTTTAATGTAAATTATAAAATTAATTATTTATTACTAATAATAATAATAAAAAAATCTTTATTAAAAGTAATTACCTAATTTAAATAAATTACTATTAATTTTGGTAGTGTCTAAGAGATTATTCTGATGTATAAAGCATAGAAAGAACAGAAAAATTTTAAGCAAATACTTAAAACAAACAGATAAACTTTAAAGTAACAAGAAATACATCAGTATTATCAAAAAGTAAACAGTCTTTTCTTCGATAGCATTATAGTATTTTCAAGTTAAAGACAAAATGGAGATAAACAATATCACGTGCTCAACCTTGTGTAGTCAGCCAATCAACGCACTTTCTGTTACGTCATGTGATGATTCAACCAATAGAAACGCTAATGATCTCTAATCACGTGATCTACATGCGCTTTTTTTTAAATTAATAGTATAAAAAAAAGATATAAAGAAAAACTTGAAAATTAGTATCAGTAACAGATGATAATGTTAGAAAGTATTCTGATGTCTAACGCACAGCTGTGAAAAAATTAGAACAAAAAAGTTTAATCAAATTTAAGATGGGAGCTAAGAGTAGCAAGAAATGCATTAATATTGTCAAAGAGTATGAACTCTACTCTTTGATAATATTAAAGTTTTTTTTTTAAACTTTTTGATGTATTTGGCAGTTGAGAAATGAAATTTGAAAGTTATTTTCAGTAATAGATGATAAATAATGTTAGCAAATTAGGTTAAACGTATTCTGATGTATAGAGAACAGCTGTGAAGATAGAAAAAACCGAAAAATGTTAAACAAATGCTTAAGATAAACGTTAAGAAGGTTAAGTATGGAAACTCCAGAATATATACTGAGAAAAAAAGATAGAAAGAAAAACCAAAAATAAAGACAGAAACGAGACGGTAAAGTTTGAAGACAAAATAACAGATAGAGGAGAGAGGGAGATACTGAAAGAATGCTGGAAAGTAATGAACAGAAAGGCAGAAAAAAGAATAAAAGAAGAGAGAAAAGAATACTATGCAATAAAAAGAGACAGTGAAGAAGAGATTGAGAGAAAAAGAGAAACGAGGCAATGGTGGAATGGACAAATGAGAGACAGAGATCGTAACATAGTGACACAAAAAAAGAGGGGAAAAATTAGAAGAGCAGATATATTGGAAAATATGTGAGACTGGTTATAGAAGAACTACATCGATATCTAAAAAAAAAACGGAGAGAGAAAGAAAAATGATTGCAAGATTCAGATGTGAGAATGAAGAGAGAGAAAACAGATTCTGATGGGAAAAAATGAAAGAAAATGAAAGATGTGTGGAAAAGAAAGAGAACCACTAGAGCACCTACATGATATAGGACTGGCGTGGAGGTAAAAAAAGTATGACAGCAAGGATATAATGAAAAGAAAGAAAAGGGGAATAGAATGAATGAAACTGATAAAAAGAAAAAAAAAAGATTAAACTGGGTATATGAAGTAGAATGAAAGAAGAAGAAAATAGAAAAAGCAAGAAACAGAGAAGAAAAACTCGAAAAAAAATAGATAAACCACGACAGATTAAATCAAAACTTTTTTTTATTTTTATGTTTAGTTTTCATTTTTATATTATGTAAATATAAACACTGTACAGTGGGAAAATAAAGTTGAATCTAGATAAACGTTAAGAATAACTAAAAAAAGCACCAGTATTCAATCTGGTGTTTTTTTTAACAAAAACTAGTAAGAAGTATTTAGAAGATAGAAAGTAAAAGTTGTAAATTAATACCGGTAACAAACGATAATGTTAGAAAGTCTGACAACAAAAAGTGTTCTGATGTATGAAGCAGAGCTGTGAATCTAAAAAGAACAAAAAAATTCTAAACAAATACTTAAGATTGAAATCAAGAATACTTATTACCACGAAAAGCACCAAAATTAGCAAATAGTGCTATTATACTAGTATGCTATTACCAATAGCATACTAGATACTAGTATGCTATTACCAATAGCATACTAGTGTTTTTTTTTAAATGTTGAGATGTATTTGGGAGATAGAAAGAGAGAAATTCGGAAATAGAATAAAGAATAGATTTCTTCAAAATGGATACTCTGACGCATGACTAAACACAAAAAACTGATAAACACTTATAATAGAAGAAATAGTACAAAGAAAAAAATCACTAGAAAGTTTAGACCAAGAAAAGTTCTTAGCTTCTTCCGACTAAAAAAATTAAATGGTTTATGGTACGAAAATGCAAAAGCTCTTCCAGGTAAAAAACCACAGAATACAAATTGATCGCTCAAGTACAAAATTTTTCATGAAAAAGAGATGGCAGAAGAAAAAGAAGAAGAAGAAGAAGAAGTAGAAGTAGAAGAAGGAGAACGACTAATTTATATAATAAATTTGCCGGTTTGGTGTGAACAATTTTTTCGAACAATTACCAGTCTGTAGGTGTTCTCCAGTTTAAAAAAGCGGGCTCTCAGAAATCGGATCAAAACTTCATCTTCAGTACTTTGGGGCTCAACGTCGCCTCGTTCTAAAATTGTTATTATCAAGTAATTGAATATTTTTGGATTTATTAGATTACTTGCCATAGATTAAATCTCGTAAATCAGACACCAATTGACACTTTGTGTCCGGATTTTCGCCAATGTTTTCTTTTGCCCATTGTATTAGGTCTTCTGAGCTCGGCTCCTCTAAATCTATATCAAAAATGCTAGAATTTTCTTTATCCATGACATTCAGAAAGCACAAACTAATTTTTAATCAATTTAGGTATTCAAGTGTTTTTTTTTCTCATGTTCCAGCCGATAACCTCTCGATATTGATAAGCCACAAATGATTTGAAAACATTATACTTTGGTTTCAATACGTTTCTCAACTGTATCTGCTGTGATTGATTTGTATCGATCAAAAATCCAAACAAACAAGACAGTTTATTGTTAGTTTATCGAAAAATTGCATGCCGTGCAAGTAAATAGAAAATAACATCTATTTTATTATTGTACTGCATTTTATAAATGCAGCCAATTGTCTCATTTACTTATTATATTGTTACAAGTTTTTAATAAAATTGAAAAAAATAAATAATTGCTTCGATTATAGCTCTTGTAACATCTCCGCAGTTTGCTGATTACTTCTCATTAAATATTTGTCACATGTTTTCCAACATGACGGTGGATTGTCTCATTCATGACTAAATCGTTCTCTTGATATTGATAGCTGAATTAATATTTTTGGTGTTGTAGGGTTTCAAAATACTTTGTTAAAACTCTTTACTTTAATTTAAGAGACTCTTTAAAACTGTTAGATACACTTTATTATACATCAACTCAATAATTTACATCAAAATCTGTTTTTCTAAATTTTAACAATTTTTCTTTGCTTAGACAGCTTTTGTAATTTTTTGTGTCAGTTTTAATTTACTCTCTGTTTTTATTATTTTACATTACTTTATCATAAATCATTTTACGTCTTGTATTTTTCTGTCATTTGTTTTTTGTTTCTATTTTTTTATTTCGTTTTTTCTCAACTTTGCATTTTTTTTTATTTTTTGCTTTTTATGTAATCACAAAACTGATGGTTTTGTGCATTTCTAGACCTGAAATTTGTAATAAAATGCTTTTTTGCTAATATTTAATTTTTTTTAGCAGTTTTTATGTTATTATTTTTTTATTACACTTCTTCAAAGTTGTTTATTAATAATTTTGTATACTGCCGCACATACTTACTTTATTGTCTTTTTGATCTTTGTTTTTTTGGTCAAAAGTTTTTAAAAATGCGTATTTTTCTTACTTCTCACACACTTTTGTCGGCCAATCAGAATGCTTTATTTATTTTTCCAAAGCCTTTATGTTTTTTTTTAGGGAATTATTTGGCTTTCAAGGTGAAATGACGCGCGACCGTAGTTGAATTTTCGAATTTTTTTCTAAATAAAAGTAAATTTACGGTTTGTAGAGGTGTTTTTGAGTGAGAATATAATTTATACCAAGAAGTTTATTTTAATTATAATGTGTCAAATTTTTCATTTAAAAAAAGTCGAAATAATTTCGGTACTTAATTAATATTTTTCAATTAATATTGAAAGAAATAAATTATTAATCGGTTTTTGGATAATTTTTTCAATAATCATAATCTTTTTTTGCAGCTTATAATAGTTTTTTACATTTTGATGTAGGTACAGTTGTGTAATTAAAATGTTTTTCATTATTTGATAATGCAAAGCCTACTTATTGATGTTTAGTGATAAAGAAAAAAAAACAAATAATACCTAACTGGTTTTTTTAATTATTTAGAATAATTAACAAAAATGCAATAATTATAAAATTTTATTCAAGAATTATTTTGTAACCATTTAAGCTGTAATTATGGCGATTATTTTTGAATCCAGTAGGCCATGACTTATGACATAAGTTTACTAATTTTTTTTTATAATTAAAGTGACGCTATGGCTTCTTTTAAATACGAGTGATTAACTAATTTTCGTGCTAAAAGAGATAACAAATCTGTCTTAAAACTCATTTCCGGGCTGAATAACTGTGTAGTTTTTATTTTTTTTATCAATTTTGGGTTAAAAACGCTTTTTGGAGAACTACCGAGCTTGCTACACCACGAAGACAGCCAAAACTTTCAAATTTTGATGCTGGTTTGGGCGTAGCTTTTATTATAAAAAAAATTTGCTAGAAATAATAGTTTTATAATGTTGCATTTTAAGTTAAGTAGGCCATCGAAAAAATAGCCAACTGATTATAAAAAAAAACTATTTTAACACTAAAATGTCGAAAATTTAATTTAAAAAAATGTCATTTGCTTGATTTCAAACCTAGGAGTTTTAAAACGATTACTAGATATTGCCAACCTATTTTTTTTTGTATTTAAAAATTACTACTTTTCTATAGTACGCTTAATAAAGATTGTCATCGTGGTAAGCTTTCTTTTCGTGGAAAAACTTTTTTTTAATTATTTTCTAATTTCTGTAGTTACATAAAAATTAAAAAAATATTTGTAGTTTATAGAAAATATTTAATTTCAGTGGAAGCGCCGGGAAAAATCCGTTGTCTTCTATTATGATTTATCCAAAAACTAATAAAAGTAACGTACCTAATTATAAATTTAATAGAAGATATATATTTAATTAATACACATTTCAGATCTGATAATCATTGATCAAAAGTAGTTAAATTATTTGTAAAATAATAAGATAAATGCAAATTTATTCAAACTATCGACTCTTGGTTTAAAACAGAGTGTCTTAAGGGTTGTTTAAAAAATTTAATAAAATTGCAGTTTTCTATCAAATCCTAATCTATTTAAAAAAAAACACAAATTTTTGTGATTTTTTGATAACGTAAATATTTGCGCATAACTTATTTGTTTATTAACCGATTTTAATAATTGTTTCTTTGTGGAAGAGAAGGTGGATGCAAACATGCATCTTTAGGGGTGGATTCATAAAAATTAAACGCAAATTTGTGTTTAAAATTTGTGAAAACAAATTGTGAACAATTTACTTATTATATTATTCGCGCTAAAAATTAAAGAAAAGCCTTCTTAAGCACTCTTAGAAATTATAGCCATAATTTTTAATAATTAATTTCGTCTTATTCTTCAAATTTGCCTACATCCTGACTCCATTCTATTATAGCTCCATGATTACGATAGGAATAGAATCTATCTCACTCACTTTAATCTTCAATGTTGTCGCAAATAACAGACTCTTTCCCTTTCCGTTGAGCTCCCTACTCCTTGGTTAGCTTAAAAGTATTTCATAGATTAAGGGTGGCAGTCCTAATTTTTGACATCTTGACATTTCGTTTTAAATTTTGGCGCGCTGAGTTGTTTTCAACAACAAAATACGTGTCTATTTTGAGCCGTAATATAAATAAATTGTTTATTTTTGTACTTATACAATTTAATTGAATGTGTTTTTCTAGCAATGGAAGTTTTTTAAGTGAAAATATTGTTACGCCATTACACCACCGCACAAATATCATAGATCACGCCACTTTAATAGTGGCCTAAACATCTGTAGCACACCAATATGTAAGCAGGTAATAAAAATTATATTTTAATTTGTATAAACATTGTGATGCGATGATTGATGGAATATTTTAGACCGAATCACCAAATCTTTTTAGAAAAAACATTTGAGGTTAATTATATATTTACATCATGGCAAACGTTGTGACACGAAGACTTTTCAATAGAAGTTTAATTAAATTGAAGAATTTTAATAGTTTTTTGCCCCATAATAGATGCTTAGGTGTTTTTGTGCATAATTCACATCAAAGAGATAAGTTTGACACGAATTCCTTGTACCGGCTGGCGACTATTTCACAGCCAAGCATCTATAATCAAGTTCAGTATTTTTCAATAAAAAGTCAGCAAAATGGAGATCAGAAGAAGCTTTCCGTTTTCCAAAGGTTTAAGCAAATGTATAAGGATTATTGGTATGTCCTGCTCCCTGTGCATCTTGTTACGTCAACGTTATGGCTAGGTGGTTTTTATTATATGGCCAAGAGGTGGGTGTCTTAAAGTAGGCAGTTTGGGCAGAAACTGAGGAGAGTTTTGTATAGAAAACTTGGTATTCTGAAAGGCATTAAATTGACCAAAATGATATTGTGCCCCAATAAGCAATTTGTGTGCATTGTATAGAAATGTGATCAATGATGCGTAAATCTAAGTACTTTTGGCTAACCGACTATTTATAGATTCTTATTAGCATAAATGTGATCAATGTCACTAGTACCATGACGCATAGTCAGCGATATTTAGCTTTATAATACATGAAAGGTTTACAGCAAGAATCCTATAGAAGTTTGATATATGCTGCAAAATTGGGTGGACAGCGAATGAATTGATATATAGTTTTTGAAATTTTATTGTTTAAAAAGTATTGTGGACGTTGAGTCAAATGATTTGAATTTGTGACGTATGTTCTTAAATCGACGTAGACGTCGTAAAAGTATAGATACTTTTACACAATGTTAAGCGCACCGTGAGTTGTCCAGTGATCGAATAATGTATGCAATCGATTTAATAGATCTCTTCTTTGCCGTCTCATAGTTGCATTTGCTCTATTGGATTAAATGTATGCGATAAGCCAACCTTGTAGTTTTGTATGTTGCAAATCTAAATTTATAGTAGGCTGAGTCGATAAGTGTCTTCCCTGAGGCGCTTGTTGTTTAATCACCGCTTGATTACCAATCCAAACCAGCAATGGAACATTGCATATAGGTTAGCAGTATTCGACTGCATACTGTTACACTGGTTCTATAGCGGGAAAATAAACAAACGTATATTCCTTGCACCAACAATACTTTCTACGAGAACCGGTTGCTCTCTAAGTTTTCTCAGCTTCTGCTCACGTTTATTCTATGTATAGATTAGTTATCCCTTAAATTGAAATCATTGTTTTGCTTTTCAGTGGCGTTGATATTATATCTTTATTGGAATACATGCATATTAGTGAAAAAATTATTAACCCTTTGAAGGACTCAAGCATGGGATACATAGCGGTGGCGTATGCTCTCTATAAAATTGCTACGCCAATCCGATATACCGTTACATTAGGAGGTACAACCATTTCAATTAATTATCTTCGGAAATGGGGCTACATTAAACCAGTGCCGAGTCCAGAGCGACTGAAGGAGATGGTCTTGGAGGGAAAAGAGAACCTTATAGAAACAATGCGCGAAACACGGCATGAGCTAAAAATACAAGGAGAAAAGTTTAAAGATAAAAAAGAAGATATTATGGATGATCTTGATAAAGGTATCAAGCAAATTAAGCAGTTGGGTGATAAAATAAAACATAAAGATCGTATTGTTAATGGATTGAAAAAAGATAAAAAAGATTGAAGAAATATATATTTTGAATATTTAGATTTAAGAGTAAAATGTAAAAGATTATGCGAGTGACTAAACTTGTTTTTTTTTAATTGAGTGTTGTTTTATTTCTGTTTAGCCTTGTCCGACCTGATATAAAAGATCTATGAAAAAGACGTAAAATTTGAGCTAAACATTTATTCAATATTTCATTATTTATTCATCATTCAATAAATGATCAATAAATGTTTAGCTATACCTTATTCTAGAAAGGAGCGGAGTAATAAATCAACAGTGGGTTGTCCTAAAGGGAGCCCGCATTACACCACACACAAATCTATACATTTTGGCCTGTATCTTTCTCGATCTTACTCATTCATGTCTGGTTTCTCTTTTCTCACTGTTTTAAGAACATTAACCATCATGGTCTTTTCTTGCAACGACAAAAGAATATTTTTCCTATTTTTCTTTGGTTTCATAGCAACTTACAAGAACTTAAATCTTGGCAAGTGAATACGTGTAAATTCAAAAATTAAGTGAGCTATACAAAGATTAAGCTGCGTGAATCCACCTGTAGCGCAAAAAGCTACAACCAATCGAAACAACGCTTTTAAGCGGCCCCACCGGCCCGACCCTACCAGTTTCATGTCACTCCGCTCTTTTCTTGAATAAGGTATAGCACCATCTATTACAAGCTACCTTTCATCAAACATTTTTTTCCACGTCTTCTTAAAATAGATGTTCGATTTTCTATTGTACCAAAGCATTGGACAACGTAGAACATTCATAAACTCCATCAAATGAAAATTTGTGGTACTACGTACGACAATTTTATCAAATTTAATTATTGTAACTCATAATTATTTTCACTATGGGTGTTGTTAAAGGATCTATTTTAAGGTAAATGATAAATAATATTGAATAACTCTCGTCGCAAGGCGCTTATAACTTTAAGACTTGTAGTAAATAGCTTAGACTAAGTACACATTCCGTAAATGATGACATATGACAATCTTTTTCATAATGATTATGAAAATTGAGAATTAGGACAATGTATTGGAATCTGGAAGTTGTCAATGCTACATTCCATAAGTCTTTTGTAAATAAAATAGTATATGATAATTTCACACCTTTATTTCTAGCAACACCAGTACTAGCAAACGTGTAAACAAATTACCACGCAATGATTGGAAATAGGAAGTTCACTGTCTAAAAGAGTAGACGTATCTGAGATTAAAAAACATATCTATCCACGCTCACACAAATTAATTTACAAAAGACCGAAGTGGTTCAACGTCGCTACCTCCTTCTTTCGCCCTTTTGAGTCTTCCGTTTCTCCTTCTTCTCCTCTCTCAACTGTTTTTGCTTTTCCCTATCTTCCTTATCTTTATCTTTTTTCTTCTGACTATCAAGCTTAGCTTGCTCGCGCTTAACTTTCTCTGCTTGCAGTACAGACTGAGCGTTTGTGTTTTTTTCGATAGACTTTTCCGACTTTTCTTTAATATCGCCGGGTTGAGAAACCTCATTTCCTTCATCCTCATCGTCCGTCATTTGGGAGTATTGAGAGAGAATTGCATCTCTAATTTTCCTTTCTTCATCGGTGTATTTCTTCTGCTTTGTTATCGCTAGAGATTGGGATTCCAAGAGCTTGACGAGCTTTGCATCGACGTCTTCTCTGGCGACAGCCACCGGAGGAGGCTCCTTTCGTTTGTGGAATTCCCATTTCTCTAGAATTTCATCACATAATTGTGAAAGGTCTTTCTCCTAAAATGGTAAACATGTGATGACAGAGGATTGAGTGAATACGATACTCACATTCTCAATTATCTCTGAAAGTATTCCTTGAAGCGCTTCGTTCTGTTCGTCAGGGCTCTCATCGCTGTCTACAATACTCAAAATATAAGAGCCGAAAACACTTTCATCGGTATTTAATTCTTGTAATGTGCGACTTAACCAAGATGAAAAGTCTTCTAGCGCGGTAGCCATTTTTGTTTGAATTTTTAGGGATTTACATCATAATTTACATGCTGCTGCTGCTGCATTGGTTGGTAGAAATGTAAAAAAATGTTTTTTTGTTAAGTTGGCTACCAAACTAGAATATAGTTTTTTTTTAACAAATTATCGAATTGCATCGTTAATAAATAAAATTTGTTAAGAGCAAATTTATTTGTGTTCTCTATAATGCAGTTTTTTAAATTGTGTAGTGTAAAACCAAACTGCTTTGTAATCGGTCAAAAATTTGTATTTTATATACTATAGACCACAGCCGTCTCTATTTAACAAGCCGCAAACGTCAACTTGGCAACAACGTTAGTGGGTCTGTTGTGTCAGTAGATTCAGCTAAAACCACAGTAAAAGTAGATAAATATGACTTTCAGATAATATTAACTAATTGTTAACTTACCTATATAAGTCACTGTACAAATTTTGTAATCCTGCTTACATCACAAAATTACTACAAAACAATACGAATAACAGCGCACCTATTCTCAAAAATTTTTTTTCAATAAATAGTGCAATTTGTCATACATTCATTAGTGAAGTAACAAATTAAACACTTGAAAACAAAATACACATAAACCACAAACAGTTTCAGTTATTTTAAGATTGAAACAAAAGTATTGCTACCAGAAAAATTGAATAAACACACTTGAAACTTTTAGAAAATGCCAATAGACCCATTGGCAGCGTTGCCACATTTGGCTGTTTACGGTTTGTTAATTAGAGACGGCAGTGGATAGACAATAGTAGCGTGAAATACAACATCTTGCGTAACTTAAATGCATTAATAAGAAGAAATGAAAATTTTTTAGATACTTTAAATGATAACACAATATAAAACTTATCAAAATTATATTAAAAAAATTATTAAACAACAAGGAAGATAAACTGAAACATTTTTTATTACCAAAATGCAGTTATAATTTCTTACATTCACAGTTTTTGTTGTAATAAAAAAAAACGTTGTGGTTAAGCTGGTATGTTAATTAAGCACACAAAAGTGCTGTTTTAGTTTTTTCAAATACAAACGTAGCACTGTGCTAGTTTGTTTATTAATTCATATTTAAATAATCTGAAACAAAACGTAATTTTTGTGCAAATGCAAATATTAACTGCATTTAGAAAATTCCACGTCGTCAAACACAAAGTAAAAAATTTAATTTTTTTTGTTTGCTTATCAAATTTACTGATAATTTAATAGTTTGCAAAAGTTTTATTACGTTTATGTCACGTACAATAATTTTTTTTTAATTAGTATTTAATCTTAATTACTTCATTTACGAGCTACCACTGTCTATAAGACTAATGTTCTACTGTGGTAACTTTTAATTTTTAGGTGTTGGTGAGCCTAATTATAAATGTCATGAAATGTCACTTTTTGTTTCACATCAATCGAATCGTGTTGATGTATTATTACCTCATCTTTGACTAATTTGTTATGAATAATTAAATTATTATGCATATTTTTTATGAGTAATGAGGTAATTATGGCGGTTTTTTTATTATCGTGTGATATCTTATAATTGGCTGGACATTTTTGTGAAAAAAAGTTTGTGATAATGTCAAATCTTCGAGGTGATTTGGATCCACCTCTGGACCAATCTTATGTACAAAAAATGCAATTTATGTCTTTGAATGGTCAAGTAGATCCAGATCCTCGTTATGGTAGAATACTGGGCAAAGCCGAACCTTCAGTGGCCCCTTATCACCAAAAACAAAAGTCTATAGGAATCGAAAGTTTTGCAAATGAAGGCCTCACCACTCACGGGAAAAGTGACTACACAATGTATGAACGCAATAATATAATTGCCAGTTCAAAGTACGCAACCCCTAAACATGTCGAAACGTTGATGAGCCAAGTTGGGAAGCAAGTAGAAGAAAGTGATATTTATGTTCAATGCGCCAAGCCACAAGTTGCACCAAATCCAAGCCCTACACATTCGCTTAGCGGAAGCTCACAACACTCCACTAGCCCTAGAGCCAGCATGGCCTCTATGAATACTCCAGTATATGAGAATATCGATTATTATTCCGGTAGAAGCACTCAACTTCCATATTTTCATGCAGATGGTTCTGGCACGTTTCGAAAAGCACAACCACAGGTTTGTCTAATTCTACTTGTTTATCTTGCAATTGTTAACCAATAGAGGCAGCTATAATTTCTGCTACAGATGACTACTTCAAAACAAAAATTTCATTTATACAGAGTGTTCAGATTAATACGGGCGCTACTTAACTTTGTTTTTTTTTAAGAATATTTTTAATACGTTTGCTTTTTTGGTGTCTTTGTTCAATTTTAAAGTAGCTTCAGTGTCTAAGTCATTCCTTTTTGACGTTATTTGAAGGAGATTTGAGAAAAAGATCAAGAATGCAGCACATTGTTTGATGTCGAACATCTTTAGAACTAGAGCAATAAGTATGCGGTTTTCACTGTGAAAAATACTCTAATTGTCATAAATTACAATTTGTTTGTATATTTAATTCTCTTTATTGCACTATTGGATTCATCTACGATTGTTGGTACGTAATTTAGCTAGTTTTTTGCAGAATTTTACTTTTTCCATCGCTTTTATCGTATTGCCTTGGAAAACAAAAGAAACGAAAATTTTAGGAGCATTTCTAAAATGTTTTAAGCTAAAAAAAAACAAATGGGAAAAATAAGTTTAAATGACTAAAGAAAGAAGTTTTATAGCAAAGAGGCACAAAAATAACTATATGAAATGTTCACATGATAATGTATAATAAATTCAAAACTCTACGATTATTGGGGGTTGTAATTCACACAATGGGTTGGTAAAAATACTTGAGAGGCTCGTAGAGCTATTGTGCACCGTAATATCGTATAATAAATAATTACGACGAAGAACAATAAAACCCACAATTTTATTATCCTGTTGTGCCACTTATAACACCCAATAATCTTAAAGTTTTGGGTTTGGTACTATACTTGATGTTGTTTCATAAAGTTTGGTAATTTTTTACAAAAAAAAATCACTACGAGTGACGTCTGGTGGTATAGGAGGTCAGTCAATAATGATTTGAAACATGTGTTATTAGGTTCCATCTGGAAACCGCAACATGGGTCGTGATGGAGAAGCCTTGCCCGTATATGAGAATATACACAGTATGAGTCAGAAATCAAGTGGAGCGACGCCAGGACCTCAAGTTCCCTTTAGCCAGGCTCCTCCTCCCTACCCTAACTATCATCAAACTTATCCAATGCAGTCTAAATCAGCAATTAAAGGCATTAATTATATGGGAAATTACAATACAAATTTCACACAACAGCAACTTGATGAGATAAACAGCAGTGATTATGTTTGCATGACTGGAAATACTTCACATACGCTTAGTACAAATGTACCATTTCAAACAACTTCTGCAAGAAACTACAATAGAGAGCCTGCGACTGGAATAGCATCATCTCCATCGGTTGTGCCGAAAGTAGCTTCACCAGTGAAGGACAATGTTGAGGTAGCTTTTATATAAGATGAGTGAGATACTTAACAGCAAAGTTTTTAGTCGAGACTTTCATCAGCTCCAAGTCCTACACCAAGCAATTGTAGCACCGCGAGTGGAAAATTGAAGTTTAGTGGCAAGACCCTACTGCCTTACAATGTTACACCACCCAAACCTCGAGGTCCTACAGAAGCTCAAAGAAAAATTGAAGAAATGACTCGGCAAATTGAAGAAGAAATGGAGAAGCATGAAGAGGAAGGAGAGTATTTTGGTAATTTAAACATTATATTATACGGAAGAAATTGCAATATTTTTAATTAAGGTATTTGCCATACATGCGGTGAAAAAGTAACAGGCGCCGGACAAGCATGCCAAGCAATGGGAAATCTATACCATACAAATTGTTTTATTTGCTGTTCGTGTGGTAGAGCTCTTCGTGGCAAAGCATTTTACAACGTCCACGGAAGAGTATATTGTGAAGAAGATTACCTGGTAATGACTATAACAGATGGAAATCAAAACGACAATTCAATGATTAATGTTTTGCAGTATTCAGGATTTCAGCAAACAGCAGAAAAGTGTGCCATTTGTGGACACTTAATTATGGAAATGGTCAGTAATTTATTTATTAAAAAAATGTTTTATTTTTTTGTGGAATTTCAGATACTTCAAGCGATGGGTAAATCGTATCATCCCGGCTGTTTCCGCTGCTGCATTTGTAATGAATGTCTCGATGGTGTTCCATTTACAGTAGATGTAGATAATAAGATTTATTGTGTTAATGACTACCATAGAATGTTTGCACCGAAATGCGCAGCATGCGGTAAAGGTAATTATTATTATTTTTATTAACAAATATATAACTTTGCAATAGTTGTATATTATAAAGTAGAACTTTGCAAATATGCACAACGACAGTATATTTATCACAGCAGCTAAGGGACATAAAGCGTGGTTTTGATCTGCCTGAGCTTTAAGAGTAGAGTAAGAAAAAGGTTCAGTCAACAGAGGCGTTAGTTTAAAAAAACAAATTACCTTAAAATAACAATTGTACAAAAAAGTGAATAACGTGTATACTACTGAGTGATATTTGCGTAGGTATAACCCCAGTTGAAGGTACAGAGGAAACCGTCCGTGTCGTATCGATGGATAAAGACTTCCACGTAGATTGCTACATTTGCGAGGAGTGTGGAATGCAACTGACAGATGAACCAGATAAACGTTGCTATCCATTAGAAAGTCGCTTGATGTGTAGAAGTTGCCATATTGAACGTCTTCAACATACACCAAGACAAATGCATCCAGTTGCAGCAACATATCAGTATACTGGCTAATCAAAAAAAAAATCTGGCGTGAAGGTTTGCTCATTGGTTAATGTGCTTTTAATGTGTAGGTTATAGTTTAAAAGTTATTTTGAGAGTTTTTAGCATATGTTATGTAGGTTTAAATGGTAATTTATTATAAGGCTTAAAATGTGATTATTTTTTTTTAATTTGTTCAAATGGCAATTATTTCAATTTTATCTAGCTTATACAACAATTTAATAATTAGCTTATGTTTTACATTAGATTACTCATTTTGTACTTACGGTTTATTCAGATTTCTAAATGTAAACTTTTTCTGTGTTTAACGACAACTATCTGTGGTCTTATCAGATAGGCGCGCAAGGCTTTTAAATTTTTTTTCTGATGCTACAAAAAAATCTAAGTAGCATAGCATTCTTGTGATATTTATTGCCTAACTTAACTGAAAGAAAATCTTTTAACTGATTCCATCACTTAATAAAATACGAATGACTTGTAAATGTTTATAAACTTTTTCTAAAATTGAAGAATAAATTCGTTTTCAAAGAAAGCTGAGCACATAAATTTAAGACTGAGCGAAGGATCTTTCCGAATATAAAATAAAAAATCGTAACAGAATAAAATTTTCATTTAGATATTCTGACTCGTGTAAGTATTTTTATTATTGAGATGTAAAAAGTACTGTTCCTAAGTATTACTATAGTTGAAAATTTTAACAAATTTTTTTGCAAAACCTGATTTGCTGTGATACATTTTTTATTCACAATTTGTAAATTTTACTCCATTATAATACGTGACTTAATAGATTTTTGGCTGATAAGTGGTGTTTTTTTCTTCACCTTTTACACTTGCAGGAAGTACTAGGACGGGAAATTGCTGTTTCCGGCCGATTTTAAATCCTGCAAAACGGTCGATCATAGCTGGCGACATGAAATAGTCATTTATGGATGCGGATTTGGAATATAGAAAAAGCAGCCGAATACCAAAATGATTCTTTACGCTTAAAATACACACAAACTTTTTTCTAAAACTGACTATTAAAAGTTCACTACCAATGCGAAAATTTAGCCAACTATGAGTTTGTGTAAGCGGATCATAATTTTTAAAAGAATTGCTTCAAATATCAAAATAGTTAGTTACAAAGTTTCTCAATTTTTTTTTTAATTATAAATGGGCTTTTTATAAAAACATACAATTTTTCTGGTAGAATCTTATTTTCGTAACGTCCACAGAGTGGATTGTGAATGGTAAATCAGCCGACGTACAGTCACAACTTACCCTTCAACATACTGCGACCTCATTCCAAGTGACTTCTTTTTGTGGCCTTATTTAAAGAACTCGATTTTCTAGCACCGCTTAAATGACGCGTCGAGTCAGTAACACAATTGTTCAGAGTCTGCAGATGTCTTGAAGTCGATAAACGACATTTTGATTATTAGTCGTTATTACATAACCTACAATTTTTTGTATTAGTGTTATGTGAAACATTTGTCAAACAAGCGTATCTGACTATAACGTTGGATCTAGGCAAACAAAAAAAGTCTCTAAAAGTGTTGCCAACTGAAAATGTCATTGTTGACCACGTTGTACATTTGACAAAGTTGTACAGTATTGTTAATGTCTAGTGGAAAATAAGATTGTCAATAAAAGTTATGCTATCAAAGTAAAGTAGTACAGTTTTTTCTAATGTAAATAAGTATGGAAAAATTGTTTGTGTTGAACATTAATGTCCGACTCCTTAATGCTGACGTAAATCTGCAGCCAGCTTGAATCTGGTGTGAGATTAAGAGATTTTTAGCAAATTTGTTGTTAAGCCTACATAATAGAGCAGCAGGTGGTTGTCTAGCAGCATTTCCAAATTCTCAAAAATTTACAAATTTTTTTTGTCAGACGTCAAAAATTTTGTACCACGCAAATAATTTTAGGAAGCTGTTTGCAACAGTTGTAAATAAATCTAAATTTATAAATGTTATGAAAATATTATTATTGTTTCAACCGACTTTAAAGAGTAAATTATAGATCAAAAATCAATAAAAATTTTTGAATTTGGCACGTTTATCGTCTGACAGCAATTGAATGTCATTTCTAGGGAAATGACATATGTAAAATGTCAGATTGGTATGAATGTTGTAACCAAGCAATAAAAAAACGAATCAGCTGAATGCTGAATACTGGTAAAAAAGAAACTTTCTCTTCGTTTTCCTCAACGTTGACAATGGCGATGGGGGCATAGTGTAATCGAGCGTGAAATTTTCATCATTTTGATAGCGAAAAGACGTTTTTGCGGTTGTAAAACGCCAAATCGCGCGATTGGCTCGCGAATGTCGAGACCCATCCGTTTTTGTCTTCGATTTGTGATCAACATTTCGTAAAAAAGCAGTGCGATCGGGTCAAATAACAAGTGTGTTTATTGTTTATAGTGGAAAATGAGTCGTTGCTGTTGTAACAATAAGGATCGCGAAAAGGCCGTTTTGTCGGAGTGATTGTTGAGGCCGAATTTGGTTGAGTTGGTGTTGGTGTGTTATTTGGTAACGAAAGGAGATAAAAGGATAAACCGGGGCAATGTCAGCGATGAAGAACTCTTTGAACAAGAAGGACAGCAAGATGAGGATTCGTGCCTTCCCCGTAAGTTCCAAATTCACTAGCCAATTCCAAGTGCATTGTCCTCTCCTTCAAATGTCAACTCGATATGCTTCACGCGACAATTATTATTATTATCATCATCATCGTCATTGACCATCGAAAATACCACTTGTCATCATCAATTTTGCTTTATTTATTTTATTTTTCTTAACTATAACATAACCCATATCCCTACTAGAATCTTTCATTAGATTTCAATCAGCACCATCAAATCGCTCATTAAAAACATCATTCCTTAATGCCTATTTTCTTCCATTTCAAACTCCATCGATCAACAGATCTGAAAAAAATCTTCTTAAAATTTTATATTTTTTAATTATTTCCAATGATTTTAGTTTAAAAAGAAAATTTGTTAAAATTTATGACAGCTGAGTTGTATGTAATTTTGGTTTTGTTTAATGAAAGAAACCAAAAACATTCAACAAAAAATACATTATTTGTTATTCAAAATTCTATGAATGACGTTTAACCATAACTTATTGATAAGTTCAAAGCAATTAAGATTTATGTTTTTTATTCAATTCTTAAAAAAAGGGTGTCGGGGGAGGGAATATGATATGTAAACATCATTATAATCAGTCTTGGTCATTTTAGATATTTTAGGGTTGGTATAGCAATGACAAATGTCATTAAAGTGTCAAACAAGACAACATAATTATTTAATATTATAATTAATATTGAATGTTTATAAATGATCATTACGTAATAAATCACTTCCGAGCAACAAAATGTCTTACCATATTGTGTCAAAACTTACCAGACAAAGTTGTATTCATTTAGGTTAAAAACTCTTAACATTAATACATCACAACATTTTATTTTGATGCTTACAGCATAATTTCATAAAACCTCATGTCTGATTGGTTGCAAACGAAAAATGCTCTTCAATAGAATTTTCAATAGTTCTATATTTTTATAGTCTTTTACCATAAAATACTACTTTTTTTGTGTAACCAATGAGAGACAGCCTACATGAGTTATGATAAATGGCGCTACTGAGAAGTAACAAATGTCAAAGTGACAGCCGCATTAGTGATTGATCACTCTGCAAAACGTCAAACTTACACTGCAAAACAGAAGATTTATTTTCAGCTTGTTTTTCTATGAAGTTCATAGGCGAAGTCAACTTTATGCGCAAAGCAGACGTTATTATAATTAAAAAAGTTACACATTATACTAGTCCCAGTGAAACAACGTTACATGGTCTTCTTTAAAATTTCGCTTATATTTCTTATTACTGAACAAAAAATTAAATCTTTTATTACCGTTTTCGCTAATTTGGCCAAAGTATCACAAAAATCCTTTGGAAATTCTTTTTTAGTAAAAATCCATATTTGTGCATTTTATTAAACCTCTTCTGATAAGTTGCAAGTTGACCAACAATAAATCGATTAAGTTTTGAATGCCGATGGATACGAAGTGTTGAGACTTCTACCATATAAATGCTGTAAAAACTGCTAATAATAGATAGATTCTATCTCAGCTTGAATCTTCGGAGAGAGATAAAGAAAATTGGCAAGAAGCCATAAGTGTGATAAAAAAACTGGCAAAATTTTGAGCATTATTAAGAACAAGAAGTCGTTAAAGAGTGGCACAAATACATAAGGATGAATCATATCGATGCCGTTCTACAGTTTATAGTAATCATAAATTCTGTCTTATCGAACTCTAAATTTGATGAAAAATCAATCAACTCAAAATAAGAGTATTCTTTTTGATTTATTATCAAAACAATCTCAATTGTGTTTCTGAAAACGATGAAAATCTTCAAGCTTGACTTTTTTAAAAAGTGAAGCGCTTATAAATTATTTAGATCAAGTCTTGTCATGGAATTTTGAATGTATGCTTATTTTTTGATTAGTTTATACGCAGAAACATACGATATTATAGACGAGCTTTGGCGTTTGTTTGACATTCGTCAAACTGTTTGTGTCTGAAATATGTCAATCTAAATTACACAGCAAGACTAGATCTAAATAATTTATGAACGCATGATATAAACTGAAAATCTGAAAATTTTTAAGCTGCGCATACAAAAAATAGCTAACCGCACTTTTTGGGATTTTCAAATTTGCGTATTCATTCTGGCGTCTATTGTCAAAATTGACAAATTTAGATTAGGTTTTCTAATGCTTAGTACCTGGTAACTTTTAATGATTGAACATTATTTTCTCCCGTTGGTAAGACCTTTGAATTGTTTAGTTGGCAACATCGTTGGCAAAAACAACTGTCAAAAATGTCAATTAACTGTTCAAGACTTATTTAAGATCTATTTGAAAAATTTTTTTTTACTGCTCAAGTTACTTTGAAATTTTTTGAAAAATTTATTTAGTTTGTTTGTTAGACGCTAGAGCCCCGTGTTGAACAATTTTTGAAAATATTTCCGGTCCAGACATGTCAAGTACACTACAATGATTGGTACCTGCCGCCTGGCACAATAAGGCGCTAACCATAAGTTCAACACGTGGCTCGTAAGTTTTTAAAAATTATTTTTTAATTTATGTTATTTGGTCATTAGATTTATCTTTTTTCCTTTGTTAGCTTCTAGTTATGTTAGCTTCTAGTTATGTCCTGATGATGATCTCTTAAGGGGATCGAAACTTAAGTAGACATTACTTAACATGTTATTTTGATTTTATTAAAATAACTTTAAAACGTGGGTTGGACTTTAATTACCAAAAATTATTCAACTACTCCACTTCAAGCAAGATGATGATTAAATTAATAAATTACTCCCTAGGATGCGAATTATTAGGGAAATTATCTTTTTAATGTTACATGCAACAGGGATTTTAAAAAGTAGTTGTGTATACTCAAGTTTGGTTAAACTTGATGTAGGCAGTTGAGGTTTTTAGATTTGTTCAGATGTTTCAAATTTTTGCACAAGAAATATTCTTGAAAATTAATATTGCATACTTATTTACCTAGTTTCTCGTAGATGTTTTTTTTTGTAGTTGACTGACTTTAAATTGACATTTGGCATTTTTGTAATCAGGGTTTTGTTCACATACTTTTCAATTTATTTATTTTTGGTTAGGTTTGTTAATTTATTGACTTATGTTTTTTTTTTGGAAAAATTGCTTAGCAAATCTGAAAGGTTTTGTTTGAAAAGGGCGCTACTGTCACGTTTATTATTTTGCTGTCTAAATTTATGTTTTAAATTTTAGTTTTACAAAATGAAGAGCTCATATCGAAACGACTCTTCTAATTATTTAATGTTGTCAAATGTATCTACTTACAAATCATAATTGTTTATTATTATTATTATTTTAAGATGACTATGGATGAAAAGTACGTAGAGAGTATTTGGGCCTTGCTGAAAAACGCTATTCAAGAAATACAGAAAAAGAATAATTCTGGATTGAGTTTTGAAGAGCTTTATAGAAACGCATATACTATGGTGCTTCACAAACATGGGGAAAAATTATATACGGGACTGAAGGAAGTTGTTACCAATCATTTAGAATCAAAGGTAAGATAAAACTTTTAATTATTTTTTCTATTTTATTACTTTGTCTAAAACATAACAAAGTGATGCAAGAAAGAGGTCAGTTAAAATAAGACACTTGAGTTATTAACGTAAAGAAAAAAAAATTAGGATGTAACTGAAAAGTTATAATTTATATTATCTTCTTATCAATACATAATCATACTTTTACCCTGTTCGTTTTTCAACCTGTGTTTATTACTCATTGGACCAGTGCATATTATTGCGAATAAACATGGAATGGCTATAATAATATCTTGTTAGGTAGAAATGATTAAGTTTATAAAAAAAATGTTTAATTAGTATTTTTTCCATTGTTCTCCCAAACATTTGACCATGATGTTAGCTTAATGTTTAAAACATTTTTCCACTAAGGTCAAGTTCACTAATTTATGACTAACATCTATTCAATTTAGAACCAAACAATAAACTCTATACAATACTTTATATAAACTAATCAAACTATGTAAACGAAAAATAATGGGCACTACATTTTTTCTATAAAATATAAACTTTTTTAATAAATTTAGTCATTTAAATATGTTGTAACCATGAAAGATAACATTGAGGAAAATCTTTACTGTTTTCATATATTTTTTACTACTCTATAATTTGTGAAATGTTTTATTGATTAATCTTATCAGAACTATAGATTTTAGGGTCATATCTGTGATCTTGAGGAGAATTTTGACAATGACAGCTGTTTTGAAGAGAAAATGTTACCTTTATATTCCTAGTTGAATTTACTGAATGATTGTTTTTTTTTTATAGGTTCGTGAAGATGTGCTGCGAGCTCTTCACAACTGTTTTCTAATGACACTAAATCAAGCATGGAATGATCATCAGACATCGATGGTAATGATTCGGGACATTCTAATGTATATGGATCGGGTTTATGTACAACAGAATGATGTAGACAATGTTTACAATTTGGGTTTAATAATATTTCGAGATCAAGTGGTGCGTTACGGTTGTATTCGTGATCATTTACGTGAAACTCTTCTTGATATGGTAATGCGCGAACGTCGTGGTGAAAAAGTTGATCGAATTTCTATTAAAAACGCTTGCCAAATGTTAATGGTACTTGGAATTAACTCACGAGCTGTCTATGAAGAAGATTTTGAGCGGCCGTTTCTTCAACAATCAGCTGAATTTTATAAAGTAGAAAGTCAGAAATTTCTTGCAGAAAATAGTGCGTCTGTATATATAAATAAAGTAGAAGCAAGAATCAACGAAGAATCGGATAGAGCAAAACATTATCTTGATGAATCGACCGAGACGCGAATTGTAGAAGTTGTTGAAGAAGAATTAATTAAGAAACATATGAAAACAATTGTAGAAATGGAAAATTCAGGTGTAGTACATATGTTAAAACATCAAAAAACTGAAGATTTGGCCTGTATGTATAAATTATTTGGAAGAGTGACTGATGGTTTGAAAACAATGTCTGACTGTGTAAGTCAGTATTTGAGAGAACAAGGAAAAGCTTTGGTTCAAGAAGAAGAGCACCAAGCACAAACTAATGCCATTACGTTCGTCCAATCGTTATTAGATTTGAAAGATCGTTTCGATCACTTTTTGAAAAACTCCTTTAATAATGATAAGATTTTTAAGCAAATGATTGCTTCCGATTTCGAACATTTTCTGAATTTAAATCCAAAATCACCTGAATATTTATCGTTATTTATTGACGATAAACTCAAAAAAGGTGTCAAAGGAGTAAGTTTATTTATTGATCTTGATTTATCAATTGCTATCGTTTAGTTTTTCCAGATGTCCGAACAGGAAATTGAATTAGTGTTAGACAAATCGATGGTATTATTTAGGTTCCTACAGGAAAAAGACGTGTTTGAGCGTTATTATAAACAACATCTGGCTAAAAGACTGTTGCTTAACAAATCTGTTAGTGATGATTGGGAGAAGAATATGATTTCTAAACTAAAGGTAAGAATATCATGCCGTAATATTATTTACAGGCCATTTTTTTCTTATAAATAATTAGTTTTAATCGAAATAAAATAACTGTGAAACGTTTGTATTAAGTTTAAGCTTGATATTTTAATTTTAGACTTATTGTAGAATATCTGTGTCTTGTCTATTAAACTCACAATTACAAAATGTTATTTCAGACTGAGTGTGGTTGTCAGTTCACCTCAAAACTAGAAGGCATGTTTAAAGATATGACCGTCTCCAATACCATCATGGATGAATTTAAGGAGCATATCAATAAAACTGAGGTAATGATCGTATTATTCAACTTTATAAACAACTATAAAAGCAAATTTTAGTTTAACTTAGGAGGAGTGGACTTATTTATGCGTGTTTTGACAACTGGGTTTTGGCCTACACAAACTTCTACTCCCAAGTGCCACATTCCTGCTATTCCACTAGCTGCCTTCGAATGTTTTAGTAGGTGGGTATCGTTTATTATTATTTGTAATCATGTATGTATAGTGTATTTACTCATGTTTGTGTATGTACACCATAGGGTGAGTGATTTTGTATGTATATTTCAAAATTTTATTATCATTTTAAAATGTTTATTTGCAGTGTTTGATTACAAGCTTATTTATCGGAAAAAGGGTTTATGTTTATTAAAACAATTGTCAAATTGTTATGTTGGTACGAATCAGTGTCAAATAAAACGCAAAAAAATCGATGAGGCTGATTCGACTTAAATAAAATTTTGTTAATTATTTAGCTAATTACTGGCTAATTTTGGATTTTTTAGTGAATTGTTGTCAAAGGGTGAGCCAAGTTATTGTTAGCATTATAAATATTAAGGCGGTGTACGACTTTTGTTTTTTATGTTAATTATCTCCAATTGAATTAAAAATTATTGAGAATTTTGCAATTTTGTTTCAGATTCTATTTAGCAAAACACAGCGGGCGGCAGTTGACATTACAGCCACAATTGGGTAACGCTGATCTAAATGCCATCTTTTTTGGTCCAAAGAAGGAGGATCCAGATAAAGAAGGAGCGTGTTCATCTACGAGTACGATTTCGCCTCGAAGCGGCGGTCCTCGAAAACATATTATTCAAGTGTCAACTTTTCAAATGGTTGTATTAATGCTATTTAATAATCATGAGAAGTTGACTTATGAAGAGATTTTGAATGAGTCGGATGTGCCGGAGCGTGACCTTGTGAGAGCATTACAATCTTTAGCGATGGGTAAACCGTCTCAAAGGATTTTGATTAAAAATCCAAGGACAAAAGAAATTGAATCAAGTCATGAATTTTACGTTAATGATTCATTTACTTCTAAATTACATCGAGTTAAAATTCAAACTGTGGCGGCTAAAGGCGAAAGTGAACCTGAACGACGCGAAACAAGAAACAAAGTTGATGAAGATAGAAAACATGAGATTGAGGCAGCAATTGTTAGAATAATGAAATCAAGAAAAAGAATGCCTCATAATATTTTAGTTACTGAAGTAACACAACAGCTGAAGAGTAGGTTCTTACCTTCACCTGTCATTATAAAAAAACGAATAGAAGGATTGATAGAACGAGAATACTTGGCAAGGACGCCGGAAGATCGAAAAGTCTACACTTACGTTGCTTGAACTGTTCTTTTTTGTTTTGTTCTAGTGAAATACTTGTGTGTGGATAACAGGACTATTCTGAGTTATCCCTTTAAGGTTAATTGAAATTTAAATAATATTAAATTATTCAAGCAAAATGACCCTTTATTAACTCTCTTTTTTCTCTTCAATAAAACACTCACTTTATGTTTGTTCAATGTTTGTTTATTTGTTTTCATATTGATTTTTAACTTCACTTGTTTGTGTACATAGTTTTTCATTATGATCTTAATGCTTTATCGAAAAGCATTGTTATATTTGGAACTAAATTAACTTGATCGATCGTCTTCAGCAGGTGCAAAAACATGAAGGTTTTAAATTGAACATTGGTTGATTAAGTGTGGATTTTTATTCAATTGCTTCATCTTTTCTTTTTTTGTTTATACTTGTTAGAATTTGTGCTCTGTTCGCTTGAAGAAAAAAATAAAATTGATGATAATTTCTTAAGAAAACCTTGAATATTTTTGCGTGACCCATATGAAGCTTCTGTTTAAAAAATGGAGACAATGTAAAGACTACTTGGGAAGTGGATATCCCATTGGAGGCATACATCTACACATATCTTGTGCTTCTCAAAGCTCAATCGAAGTTGCTTTTCGGGGCACTGTTGCGAAATTGCCAATCGCTGTTCTATTGGATTATTCGTTTTTTAGGCAAAATAAAACTCAAAAGTTGTATTAGTCTGAAAAATTTGAACTTATCCCATAAGTAGTTTTTTTGTAATATATTTATAGTTCGTAAATAATTAAAAATATATATACATATGTCATGACTAGAGCAGTGGCGCCAAGCTTGGTAGTCTATAAAATCTATGAGTCTATACCGTAAATTGTAAACTTTCTATGGTAGTGGTTATGTCATGTTTGTTCTGTGGTTATTTTAATCAAGGTTGTCACTTGTCAAATTCTATGGTATGTATGATGGGTGTGATATAACCTAAGTTTATCGTGCAGTATATTTCATATTCGCCAAAGTCTAAAATGGCAAGGCACATTAGTTTTATAAGAGCATTAAATATTAAACCTTTTTTAACTGTTGTGGTGCCGCTTAGACTTTCTGCGGCAATGTTATCCACCAAAGTCAAACGACCGACTTCAGCAGCCCCAAGTATAGCTGTACCATTTTCACATACAGAAATGGATACCAATAACGAACTGATAAATTCAAAGAAGACAATAATTAGAACGTTAGAGCAGATATTAAATATCAACACTTTTGAAGCTTTAGACTTATACTTCAAAAATAAGAATCTTCCAAACGCATCAAGTTCATCATTGAAGGCTATCCATAACTCCTATTTGGATTATTCTGTTAATAATGAAACTCTCATTAAATACCCAGAACTATTGACGTTGAATGCAGGAACAATAGAGCGAAAATTGATAATTTTAAAAGATTTGCCTTATGATATTAACGAAACTGTGATATTATGTTTGTTGTGTGTGGAAACCTTATCTGTTTTTGTCAAATTAGAACTACAAAACAAGAGGCGAATTGAGAATTTGAAAAATGTCCTTGGAGTATGTTTCGTAAAGCAAAAAGAATTGTATTGCTTATTACCTGTCCTGTTTTAGCTTGATGTCGAAAAGACTTGTGTGAGCATTGCGAAGAAGCCTTTTCTCTGTTTCAGAGATATGGACAAAATTGAAGCTAGTGTTAGATTGTTGCGAGATTATGGATTTAACTTGGAAAGTATAGTCAGGGATTTATGGGTATTAAAATATAATCATTCGACGATGAAGAGCCGCTTCGACCAAGCGAAAGCCTATAACGTTGAGGAATTGAGAACATGGATGGTCAGAGCTCAACCGGAAATTTTTCAAACGTAGGTACATTTTTTCAACAGGCATCTCATCACAAATGCGGCATGGGGACGAAATCAATTTAATAGACATTTAATTTAAAGTAGAAAAGAACCGATGAGCATAGTTTTTGAGTCACACTGCAACACGTCTCTTGTCATTATCTAAACTTTACTCTAAAAATTCTTCAAAGGTCGTAAAAAATCGCCCAGCCTTAGTAAAGATGTTATATTGTGCAACTGTATAGTGAAGACAATCTAAGACCACATTACACTTTATTGCGCTGCAAAGAGAAGAAGTTTATGTATGTAATCAAACTATTAATTCCTAAGGCTCTGAACCAGTAAGACCCAAACGGCGGACTAACAGTGAGTAGTTTTTTATCAAGTAAACAAACTAATTTTAGAATTTTTGTGTAGGTCTATGATTGAGTCTGATCGCAAATTGGCCATCTGACTCCAACATATATAACGCACACAACTTATTAAAAAGTTATGAGATGGTCGTGAAAAAAGAAATTATGTATGATTCTCGCTATAATTAACTGCGTGGCAGGTCCGCCTAATCCGCCTATCAACCACTAACAACACCCTTACAGCAGTAAAGTTTTATTGGGTCTTAGCTAATTGTCTTTGCAGTACAATATTATATTATTTTCATTATTTTAAATTCCTACAAAATTCAAGCTGTGATTGTGTCTGTCAAAATCTTGAAGATGAAACATGTTTTTTTCTATTATTTGCAGATATATTCAACGCCGCACGGAGAAGAAATCTATTCTTGGGGATAATTCATTAACTGAATATTTATCAGAGCGCCTTCAATGTAGTGAAGCTGATGCACAATCCTTAATCCTGAAATACCCTGCTCTCGCAAACAAAAGTTTAAAAAAACTGAAAGAGCTTATAGATTTTTTATATTCAGTCGGATTTAAATCGCATCACATATGTCGTATACCTAAAATATTGGCACATAGTGTAGAAACCATCAGTAAACGACTAAAAGAATTAGAGGAACAAGGAATTCGGCTTGATAGTTTGCACATTTTAACCAAAAGTCAGAAACAATATAAACAATATTATGATGCTTTACTGAAATGTAAAAATAAACAAAAATGATTATTGCACTGCCTTGATTTGGGTTTTGCTTAAATGCGAATTGAAATAGACAAATAAAACAACGGCTGACATTCGAGCTTGAAGATCTTGCTGGCTCAGGTCGTGTGCCCATTCGACTCGTCCCCAGTGACCCGTTTGGTATTCTTCTTCCAGACGAGACAACAAAACAGCTTTTTCTGGTGTCAAAAATCGTTCAATGCATGCTAAAGTTAAAATTACGGATTTTAAACTATCCACACCATAAACCATGCCTAAAATTTGTTAATCGATAATTCTCAGTGGACTAGGTAGCAAATGTGATGGCACGAAAGTGGAGACTTTTTAGATAACGGCGAACAGTAATACCCATGGATGAAATTTTCAAGCTAAACCGCAACTCCCTTCCATCACATTTGGAACCGACTCTAACACTAAATTTGACAAACCATTTATTGCTGCAAAACTATGAGACATTAAATATTTTGTTAATTTAGTTTTATCTTTTTCTTTGGCAGGTGGGATGTCCATTTGTTTTGATTTTTCTATACTAACATTGAAACGAGAGTTAAACCAGCTAATAATTGGGTCCCACTCTACTTCTTGCAATTGAATCAAATCTTTCTCTTCCTGAAATTGCATTGAATCAAATACTGTCAGATGCCATTACTATTTTACGACCAAGCCTTTTTCGTTAATGAGCATTTATCTTTAAAAAAATCAATACATACTTCTAGTTGTTCATAAATTAAAAAACACCACCTGTAATGTTGGTTCAACAACAATTTATGCTCTTTGGTTGACTGCAGTAATTAATGACACAAGCCGGCTTATTTCCTCCCGTTCTATAATGCTTTCGATTACGTAGGAGTACGAAATTTACTTTTGTACGGAATTCGGTGTAAAATTTGATAACATAACCGATTTTTTTTTAACTGACACTTTTTTCACTAGGCATAATAGTAAGCAGCGTTATCGGTTGAATTTTTGAGCAATGTTATGAGTGGTTTTTTAATTTATGAATAGCTAATAATTATTTTTTATTAAGTAGATAAATAATAGCTTCTAATTGAGTGGATATAAGTTTCAGATTACTATAGCGTCTTACCCCAGATCATTCTGTTAAATTGCGCTTTTCATAATCTGCTTTATTTAAATAATTACTAATTAATACCGTATCCCAGCAAAGCAGAAACATGTGCTTAACAATAATGGTGTGCCGTCAGGTTGACGCTTGACGTAATTCTTTAATGGCAAATAAAACATCACGCGTTGTATAATAAAAGCATAAATATGGCTGTTTTATACTGTCAAGAGTCGCAGTCTCATTGTAGATTAAGAAATATATAAAAAACTTACATTCGCCTGGAATAAAATTGTGTCCGTGTCCAAATAATTGGTAATGTAGTTCGCTATGTCAAATTTCGTGAGATTATTGGGATTATCAATAACTGTATTACATAATGTAGTCTAAAAATATTCAAAAATGTCTAAATTAAACAAACACTGCGACAAATCTCACCAAATGCATTTTACTCTGCATGATAACTTCCTTTTGTGCGTTCCATTCCGTAGCTACAGCTAGCGCTAAGGGCTCACTTTCTACAGAAAATATATTCCCGTTTGGCGTTTTTAATTTCCTTTGGTCTAAAGTAACCTCGAATTTGCCTTCGCTCCGTAAAATGCCCGTATTTTTGTAGAAGCGCTTTCTTGTGGCTGTAAAATCGTGAATTAAGTTATATGTCCTTATTGTCAGAAAAGAACCCTACCGTAATTTCTAATTGATAAACTTGGCAAATACAATTCTTTATGAAGTCTAATTGTCGAAAATAATTGTTTAAACATTTTCAAATTAAGAATTTATAACCTCACTTTTTTTAGGGTTATAATGATTGACAATTGACATTTCATTCTTTTGTAAAAAGTGTTTGAACTACTATATTTTGACTAAATATATTTTTTTATTAAAAATTTATTTTGAAATATAATTTACAATGTAAATATACATAAATTTAAAATTAATTTTGTTTATAAAATTTATTTATTAAAACATTTGGCATGAGCATAAATACATAATAATAAACTTTTTAGAAATTAGTTATAACGCACACTTTAATAGTTCATTGTTTTGACAGTAGGTCAAAAGCATAATATGTTGACGTTTACAAGTTAACCAAACAATTTGATTATACTTTTATTTAATTAAAGATTTTATATTTAATACTTATTAATAGAAGTTATGGAAAGCGATGCGATTGATGACATAGAAAACGATGGTATAGGTAACGATTCAGAGTGGTGCCACACGTTGATTATAGACTTTTATAGATATTTCCTACAATCCCATTCAAAGGCTGTATCTCCCCAGGGTTTGACCATTTGCGAGCAAGTGAAAAAGCTAGGCGATGGCATAGATTTAATTAGTCGAGAACTACAGAAGCAAGTTGTGGAAAAGCATGAGGACTTATTGAGACAGGGCAATCATGCCACCAAGCTAGAGAATGTTTTGAGTACGATGAGTGGGCATGTGGAGAATTTGTTTGCTAATGCCGAAAGACTACGAAACCAGGTGATTTTATGTGAAGATTTAGACATTAATTTAATAAGGATCGTAGATTGCAGTGCCGTATAATGCGTTGGAAACACATACGAAAGTGCTGGGACGCTTACATTTGGCTAGTCATATTTTAAGACAAGTCAATAGAATTCAGCAGCTAAGCAAGCGGCTATCAAATACTAATGATCCGGTTCAAAAAGCTACAATTCTTCATGAACTGGGTAGATATACAATGCGATTATTTAGTTTTCTAGCTTTGTATGTGGCTGTACCTAAACAAATGGCAATATTTACATTTGTTGTTGCCAGATTGAGCCCGAATTGGTTTTATTTGTCAAAATCATTTTCGGTGAGATGAATGGACTGGCAATGATCAATGCTGGACCAGAACGCCTCTGGCTCGATACAATCGAGCGGTTAATTTTGCAAAATGCAGTTTAAAATTGAGGAATGAATGTAATACTAACTACAGGTTGTGGCATATATTAAACAAACAAAGATTTTAGAACTTGCTTACTTGATAAAAAGGTTAAATATATATATTTTTTAGAGCAATTAGCTTCGGATGCTGATTTAAAAGATATTGATGCTGTGGCGTCTGAGTTACGAAATATTCGAGTGCAACAACAGAAGGTTGTTAAGCTTTCATTTGGAACTTTGAATCAAGGAGTTATAAATGAAAACATTATACAGACAACAACTGCTTTACAGGTAATGCTCCATATTTAGGCTCTATTTACTTTGCTAAAACTTACATAAAAATTTGATGATATTTATATTATTCGTTTTAGTTCATTTATATATCTCATTCATAGATATAAGTGAGATATATAAATTAACTAAAAGATATAAGTTAATATCTATCACGCCATCCTCTTTCTTTTTTCTCTTTCTTAATTAAGTAAACTATTTTATGTAAAACATATTTGAATACATATAAAACTAAGCTTATTTCCATCAATAATGTTAACAATGTACACTAATCAAAACCATTAATGATTGAGAGTATTTACCAAAGCGGGCTTACTTTAAATTGTTACAGGACTGTCTAATATTGTTCAAAAATTGGACTGTCATTATATTATTATAGTAAAGATATATTGAAAGAACTATTGATTAAATAATATAATAATTGAATAACTGTAAGAATAAACTGACGTAATATGCTTTTGTAGATATTTGTTAATTTGGGAACAATAAATTCGACACTTGAAACAACAATTCAAAATAGTCTAAATGAATGTAGAGATTGTTTGAAAGCAGCTTTTGAAGCGACTACGATATCAAGTTCTAAAGTTAATAAAGGACCGGGTCGAGTAACTTTGACATCTTCGCAGGGCTTTAGAACAAAAGTTTGGACCGAAGTTGAGAAGGCGTTTACTGAAGATATATATCAAAATTGCAAACAGGTATATTCAAGCTAGTTTAATTTAGAAATTATTTTAATTTGAAATGAAATAGTTTTTAAACAAATAACTATTTAATAATTGTTCAGTAGTCACTTAAATCTAGAAGTATTTATTTAAAGTAAAACAGAACTTATTTATGTTGTTTTCTAAGATTTGGCTCAATGCTTTGTTTTTTAATTAAGGATTATAATCTGGTATTATGAAAACCTGTTAATTGAATAAAATAATACTCTAAGGGCGTACTAGATACAATATGTTTAATTATGTAAATATTGGATGAACTTTCTGCTATTAACTTCAATTAGTGGCAACAAAAATAATTATTAATCTCTAATTAAAGGTGTTTTTAGTCAATATTTACATAATTAATTTTTTTATAGTTTATTACGTTTTTAGTACATTTTTTTACTCAATTACCAGTTTTTCTAATGCTGATTTTTAGTAGTAGTGTTATAACTAATAGAGTTTTTGATTTATTGCTTGTTTTTTTTATATTTGCACTTTATTTGCAGATTAGATTTCTACAGACTGCGTTAAATAACCTCAGTGCTCAGAATATTGATAATGATTTAGCTTCAAAATTTTGGAGCAAGCTAGGTCATATGATTCAGACTGAAATAAAAAATGCTTCTTCAGCAGTACAACAAATGTTGGATGAAGAGTATCCTAAACTGTTGAAATGCTTTTACGATATGTATGAGAAGCTTAAATATGATAAATTTGTTTTTAAGTGAGTATTCAGATTTTATTTTTTTTTTATATTTTTATATTATTTTTTCACTTTGGCGACACGATACAATTTTTGTGACATCAAAAGTAGTTACATAATAAAAGCTTTTAGACAACGTTTTTAAGTAAGTAATTATTATTAAAAAACCGTTTGTACAGACCTGAATTTAAACTCGAGCGTCTTGAGTGGAACTCAGATATGTTTATTATTAATCTTATAAATATATATAATAATAATAATTACTTTTTTACAATATTTACATAAATTAATCAAAGTAGAAAAAATATACATTTTACAAAGCATTTTGTGGAATATGCTCCTTTGAAGCCCTTGTCACTTGGTGACAAGGGCACCAAGCCATCGTGCGACAAACGAATGTCTTGTATAACTCGTATAACAATATACTGTTTCTTATTTTTACTTATATTATGCTTGAGAAAATATAATTTGTGTTTCAGCCGTCAAGTGCTTGAGAAATGCGAGAATTTATATTTATCGAATTCACTAAATAAATTGCTGGATCCAGCCCAATCAATGTTCAGCAATGAAATTGAAATACCATCTCACGATACAATCGATTCGTTAATTAGAATTATGACAAGCGAACTTAGTGTAGCATTAGTAGAGGAGAATCTAAGCGAAAAAGTTTGTAAAAATGTTTCGAAATCGGTGAAAATGTTTGCTTTAAAAACTGAACAACAAATCGAAACTGGACCGGAAGCAGCACAAATCTTAGGTGGCAATGCAAATTCCAGTCAACAGAGAAATGTGCAGTATGCTAATGCTTTATGCTATTTGCAAGTTCAAATACAGAGATTACTATCAAATATGAAGGAAAGTTTACCAGAAGGGGGGGTGAACATTATTAATGAGAGTCTACAAGTACTTGTTACTTTAGTGGGAGCCATAATACAACCTATTGTAGGTAAGTCTTTTTTCAAAATTCACTAAAAAGGAAAGTTTTATTAGAGAAAATTACTAAAAGTGAAAACTTATTACTCACCTATTTTACTCATCAGTTTGTAACTTAATAAGATTAAATAGTCACACATTTTCTTATTGTTATTACAAAATAATTTATCAAAATGTTTCTAGAGTTATCAGGTCGATGTTGATTTGCTTTACGCCGATAGTTTTAATGCTGCTGTTGGTTTGACAAAATGATTTTTGTTTCAGTTTCTATAAATTCAACTATTGAAACCATTATTGTTACAATTCATCTTGAGACAGATTGGAGCAAACTTCAAATCCCGGCTAATAGAAATGCTGTTCCTTGTAGTCCGTACATGAGAGAATTAACGCAATTTATGAACAGAGTCTATCATACTTATTTAGCAAACTTCAACAATAAGGAAGTGCTTTCAACTAAATGTAATGATATATCTATTCGCTGCATTGAGCTTCTAGTGCGCCATTCGTCTCTTTTGCGACCCCTATCGCAAGGTGGAAGAATTCGTCTGCAGACAGACTATCAGCATTTAGAAAACACCTTAAAAGTGATTTGTCCTCAACTACCGGATTTGGGTCGTCCATATCGTTTACTCAAATCAATGGCATCTTTGGTGGTACTAACGCCAGAGGAAATAGTAGCTAGTCAAGCCTCAGAGAGCTCTGTGCCTCATAGCACTGTTTTACTGCTTTTATTTTCGTTTGCCGGCACAGAATTGGCCAGTCCGCATCAAAATACTGCATGGTCACTACCAAAACTGTCTGCTTGGTTAGATGAGCACACATCAGAAGCAGACCGGCTGGATTTAATTGCTGGAGCATTGCAGAAATATGAAAATTTAGTTAGGCATAAAAATTCGGTCAACTATGATCCAGTGTATCCTGTAATGTCAAAATTTTTGGAAAGTGCAATCAAGCAAATAAAATGAATGTACCTAGTCATATTTTTTTTTTCTTAACTTTTACTGATAATAAAGTTGTTTTTTTAATTAAGAGATTATAAAGTTTAAATTTTACACCTTATTAAACATTTTGTTGTACAATAGGACGGCTAATCGGCTGTCAACTTATCTCCACCGCTCGCGGTTGCTCATTACCGATATCTGGAGAAAAAAAAGTATATTATCAAAATAAAAAAGAGATAAATACAAGAATGGTCTGCACACCTGTAATCTACTTTTTTGGCAAACTAATGAACTGAAAACAACTAGATAAAATATCTTGGGTGCAGAGGCATAATAAGCTTTTTATTTTTTTTTAGGTAAATATATTCTGCTGAATTAAGGTTCAAGTTATTTTTTTCTCACTACCACTTATCGATGTTAAAAATAAACAGTTGGCTTATCTAAAAAAAAAACATGGTCGTTGTTTTTGGGGATTAAATACAAATTTAAATAATCGTGTTTTTGCTCATCAGTGTAAGAAAAATAATTTAATTTGAAAAAATAAATTTGAGTATAAAAAATGATTACGTAATAAAAATGCTTGAAATTTGCCACTATATTGAATGACGAGTTGGCGATCAGTTTGCGTACAGCTATAGATATATTATCATATATCTATATATAGTGTATTCATTTTCAAGAAAAAGTGGTAGTAAACAATGTGTAGAACGTGATCAGTGCGTGATCCATTCATAAAGACTAAGTGATACCGATTTCCTAAAATTTGAGCCGGGCTGGCAGCCGAGAGCACAGGGGTGCATTTGTTTCTTTCCTGTTTCTGTGTGCTGCTACGGAGACAGCAACTGAGGTTAATCCCAGAACTTCAGTCCTTCCAGAAAAAGGGCTAAACGTAACCATTTAAATACAAGTGAAAATATTATAATTTTGAATATATTTAAGCCGCATTGAAAACAAATTGGTCTAAAATGAAATAAACAATTTTTTCTGCGGCCTGCCCTGTTTGAAAAATCGTCGACCTTTTCCCACTTCAAAGATATGACCAAGTGGAGCCTGCATGCATTTGTTTTGATGCACTTTTTCGTGAAAATGAATACAGTATAGTTTTAGCACTGTTTCAATAATTTTTTTTGTTTTAGTTTTTTTGAACAAGCGATTGCGTTAGTCATGTTGTAATTAGCCAAATAAAAAATACAAACGCTTATAGTATGTATTATTTTTTCATGGCATAGCTTATATATAGTTTTTAGATTTTGTCTCAAAATATTTATTTCTTGTTGATGTATTTTTATCTGCAAGAGATTTTTGTTTGATTATAGCAACAATACAAAAAATAGTTTTGAATTATTAAATATTTTTTTTAAACCGCGTGCTTATAAAATATGTGTTTAAATGTTACGCCACTGTTTGTGTTAATTTTTGATATTGCTACGCCACTGTTAACCATCTATCGGGGCTTTTAATAAACTTTAAAGTACTTGAACCAATCAGCATCAATCTCCAAAAACTGCTTTTGATTGGCGAAATTTTGTATCATCTGAAACAAGCTACGATGTATGTTGTTGAAAAAGACAGAACAAAAGACAAAGGCAGAATATAGGGACGATGTTATGACTTATTTTACCGAGTTTATTTAATGCCGAAAAATTGAGCATCGGCAAGATCTTCAACAACTGTGAAAGGCAGGAAGGAGGAAGGAAGAACATCGTGGAAAGAGGAGTTTAACATCAGCCAAGCGGCCCTTTTACCATCATGGCTGAAGCTGAACAACAACAGCAACATCAACAGGCAGCGGAACCGCCGAAAGCCATCAAACAGAAGGAAGTAATCGGTGAGCGAAAGATTTTTTTTGATTTTTTGTCTAAAAACCCGGCGCGCTTCATCCTCCATCTTAATTTTTGGCCGAGCACATGGCTAAGTATATACCGATTTTGCTATTTATTGGTGTTTAATTGATATAATTGACAATTAAATTAATTAAATCAAATTTTTGTTATTTGAATTCATTTTTTCTGTATTTGTTTCTTGCATCGCTGTCTACGTTTTTGCTTTTTTTTTTTTTAAGTCGCCATTGTGAGACGCCGCGTTTTTTTTTCCTTAATTTATTCGCTGAAAAGATTCGATTTTTCTTATTTATTATATCTAACATAAATTTGTAATTATTCTGAACAGTTAATTTTCAAAAATTATTAAAAAAAAACCGTGGGTTTGACCTAGCCGCCTGTTCTATGTTATTCTTGGTTTACGTCATTACTATTTTTAAATAATTTCTTTATAATACTGCGTTAAAAACTCAAAAATTGCCGGAATCATAATTTTTTTAAATTTAATCATTAAAAAAAACGGCGGCTGCAAAAAAATGTTGATAAGCTCCACCAACCTAATCAACATAAAAACCCTGACCTTGGGATAAAAAAAATTAATTTGATTTTTTTTCAGCTTGCAAAGTTACTGGAACTGTGAAATGGTTTAACGTGAAGAGCGGTTACGGCTTCATCAACCGGAATGACACCAAAGAAGATGTCTTCGTACACCAAGTAAGATACTTTTTTATTTAAGGTAAATTGTTTTTAAAGTACAATTTGGATTATTTCAACCTTTTGACGATTGATTTGTATGATTGGTATTTGTCAGTGTCAAAAGTTGTGAAATTATGTTTGAATCCTGTTTTATAACCGTAGAAATCACGCTCTTGTCATTAGCTTTTAAATGGCGACAATTGTTTATGAAAAAGAATAGACAAATTCAATATTATAGAGTATTTTACTATTGTTGATATCTAAGTAGGTTATAGAAGCCCAAATTTGTATTGGCAGCCATGGAGACAGTCATGTCAACAGTACTCCAGAGAGTAGTTTTGAAAGTAGTTAAGAACTGCCACTTTAATGACTTTATAATGATCATTATAAAAACTTTGTCGTTTTATAGTGTTTTTTCTTGTGTAGTATTTTCTTCTATTCGGAAATTTTGAGACCTTTTTAATTGTCACTGTTGTGGGTATTAAGTTGTCTGCTATTGTTTTTGGATTAGCATTTTTTTTTATTACGTAGGTGCTATATTTTTATGTCTGTATCTTAAAATGGTAATATCGTGTATTTTATCAATATTTTTTTTGTCTTTTAATTCTATTGAATAATTATGCTTATCATTGGAAAAACTAATCGTAAGCACGTTCCATAGATCCATCTCTGTTTTCCAAAGAGATGATTGAGTCATTAACGTGCAAAATAACAGTATCTCCAATTTTCGATGATAATTCATTTGCTGTTTCCCATACAGTTTGTGATAATCGATCGTTGGGGAACATATTTTTTCTCAAATATTTTTATGATAGTGATATCTTATCATACAGTTTTTTCCGTTTTTATTTTTAGATTTGGCATGTTTAACTTCTGTAATGATGATTATTATTTATGGTGTGTTGGCAGATTTTATCAGTTTTGGAGATTTAAACATATTACTGTTATCATAATGCAATAATGATAAAATATTGCTAATGCTGCATAATTATGCAGCTATCTGATATTTTTGAGTAATTTAGCAGGATATTTAAAATATAGAAATCAAACATTTTAATTAAAAACATTATTTTCATAAATCATACTTTGTATTTGGGGTCATAGGATGGTGTTTTAATGATGTTTTGTTTTAGGATTAGGGAAGTGTTTTCCTAGCTAGATTAAACAAGATTCTCGGGAGGTTTTAAAATATTAGAGCGTTTACGATAGTCAGGTAACAAATTTAGATAATTCAAAAGTTTAGTAAGTAGGTAGTGTAGGTTGTTAATTCTTTTTATTGTAAAAAGTGTGGAGGTATAGGACGTCTAATAGTAGTCTAAGTATTGTTAGAGTTTTATGATAGGCTCTATTGTATAAAGTTAAACGGTGTATAACAATAGGCCACAAAGGATACAAGCAGCTTTACCTACCGCTCACGGTATTGTGAGATTGTGGGTAAAGTAATTCTTTCAACAGTGGTAGATAAAGAATAATAAGTTGTGCCATTATTAGAAATGCAGGTCTTATTAGACTTAGGTTTTATAGCTATATCTTATAATGAAAAAAAATCTTGTGGAAAAGCTGCACCCGATCAACTATATAGTATCACTTGACTTTTTTCGAGTGTTCCTTCAAAAATTGAATATTTTAGTTAATAAATTAAAAAAAATAATTTATTAACTAATGTATACTAAGTGTACTAAGTTTTAATATGTTCTCATTTAAATGATTTGTTTCTTATCAGACCACGGTAGTACAATCTATAGAGCGTTTCAGAATGATTAACATCTTGGTAGGTCATGGAAATTTATATTGGCGGCCCCGGAGCGAGCATAAGATTAATAAATGTTTTGAAAATGATAATTTTCCGTTACACTAAATTTAGATGCTCACTTATTTTGTAGTGAGACCTAAAGCAGTAAGTAGCAATGCTCTTTAACGAAATGGCTGTACTACTAGCAGATTATAGAGTTTAGTGTTTTTTCAAAACACTATCAAAAGTAGTGTTGACATGGGGGTGTCAATATAAATTTGAATTTCCGTGACATACTCAGTGATGTCACCTATTTTGAAACGCTTTATATGTTTCGCTAATCGTTGAAGTCAACGCTGGTTCATCTAGAATTTATTATACGACACTCTCTATTAGAGCCATTGTAATACTTTTTAATCCTGTTTTTGTTCGTCGCATTCCAATTGGAATTTTTGGCTTACTCCAGGCCGCGTTTAAACTAGGGTTTGTAATAAAAGTTGTACAATTAGCATGAGCAATTTTTTTCTACCAATTAATTTTTTTCTTTGTGTACTCATTTCCGGAATTTTGCATTATTTTAATCATATTTAACAAATATTAATAGTAAATAAGAAATCTGCTAATTAATTAATTTAGCTTGATTAGTATTGAATTCAATCGTTATAAGCTTATAAGCTTAAGTCGTACGATACGGGTTTCTCTAAATAATGTGTTTTTATGGCAAAAAAAAAACAAAATGTATAAATGTTATTCATTATTTTTAACAGTCAAACGTTACGTTCTATAATTATGTAAATATTCTATAACAATTTTGCTTCATCTCTAATTATACTTTTTAATGAATGCCCTTAACTTTAATTATAATTTACTAATAAGTTAAATGCAAATTAACATTTTAAATTATTAAAAAAAAAAAGGTAGAAACAGATGTTTTGCAATCATCTGTTGAATGTATTTTATTAAAAATAAAAAATGTTTTGCTGGTATGATAATCGGTGTTTTCGTAAGATACGATAACAATCAATTTTTTATATCAGTTATTCAATAAGATTTATGCAAAAAGCTATATACGTCACTGACTTTTGTTTGGCCTGTCATACAATATTTTAAAAAGTCTGAATGCTGGATATCAATTAAATCAATTATAATTTTTACTGTGGGCCTAATTTTATTAATCTTTTATTATTATTTTTTAAGTATAAAGATTAAAGCAATGTTATTTTTAGTCTGCTATAATCAAGAACAACCCGAAGAAGGCCGTCCGTTCAGTGGGCGACGGCGAGATAGTAGAGTTTAGTGTGGTTGTTGGCGAAAAAGGAAACGAAGCGGCGAATGTAACTGGACCGAATGGTGAGCCTGTTCGGGGCTCACCATATGCGGCCGATCGTCGCCGAGGATATCGTCAATGGTACTATACTCGAGGACGTGGAGGACCTCGTGGTGGAGGTCGTCGACCACCCCAACGTGATAGTCCAAGCGAAGAAGAAGGCGGTAAAGATGGAACCGCCTCCGGTGGTGAAGGAGGTGGCGGCGGAAATGGACCGCCACGTCGTTACAGACCAAGACGCGGTCGTGGAGGCTACGTTGGTGGATACTATCGAGCTCCGTATCGTGGACCACCACCAGGCAGCGATCAAGATGCAAATGGCGATGGACCGCCAAGAGGGCGAGGGCCTCCTAGGAGATTCTTCCGCAGAAACTTCCGTGGTGGAAGAGGAGGCGGAAGACGGCCACATTCTCAAGATAGCCAGGATCCGGCTGGAGAACAGGCTGGTCAGGATGGTCCCCGACAACAACCACAACGTAGTAATACGCGTTTTCGCAGACGTGGCCCACCACGTCCAAGAGGCGCAAACTCCCAGTCCGAATCCGGTAACAATTCAAACAAGGTAAAAATTTGATTAACTCAATTGTATAAAAATAGAACAAATTTTTTTACTTTTATTATTATAAGATTTTATTCTTTTTAAATTTTTTTACATGAAATGCTAAAAGAAATCTAGATAATTATGTATACAGGATGATTCATCGTATAAACTTGGTTCAAAAACTACACTTTCTAATTATTAAAAAAGTTTAAAAGTAATTATTGTATACGTTTAATAAGAGTACATTATGTTAAAATTGAAAGTTTTTATCATTATAGGATCAGTTATTTGGCTATAATTCAGTGAATTATGAATATATTGTAATGGTTTTTGAGGTACGTGTGTATTTTTATATAGTCCATTTAGGTACGCAATCAGAATTTTATAAATCTAAATAGTTTGGTTTTGAAATTGCGTTTTTGCATTTGAAGAATTTTACTGGACTAAAGAAATTTATTAGACTAAATTCAAATATGGACCTGGCTTAATGTAATATGTAACTTTCAATGCGTTTTAGTATGACCGGGTGTAAACGACGAATCACTCAGTATAGCAATGCTGATTAATACTATATTAAAATTGTATTTCAAGCGTTTTCAAAAATCAATGTCAATATTTTAAATTTCATTTAGGAAATATTTGAGAATTATAAAAAAAAATATTCATACATGATTACACAAAAATTAATAGACAACGAATAGTACAAATTGAGTTTTTTTGGGCACAATGAAGAGAATAAAGGGTTGATGAAGCATTTCCAACAAAACAAAAATAGAAAAGTGTTATCGGTTGAGTATTAGTTCTTGTTACAGATCCCAAAACTAAGAATAAAAAATGTATTTGTAACTAACTGTCCTGACATAATCGCTCAGACTGAGGGGTTGAACTATTTTGTTCAATTTGAAAAACTATTAATAATTCTTTAAAATGACGCAAATTATGCCATAACAATAATTTGTAGAATTTAATTATGGTTTTGAATTCAACTTTTTAGAATGTTCAGAACAAGTTTAATCGTGGGCGGGAATAGTAAATAAAAATTATGCTATAATAATATATTATCTGAAAAATAAGCTAAGAACATTAATATAATTTATTATATTTTATGAAGATTTTTGTTTTCAATGATTTGGCATTTTTTTTTATTCATTTAGTTTAAGTTTCTAAATTATTTAATATGACAATCGCTTGTTATTTGAGTAAGTCATAGTAGATAGATGATTTCTTTCTATATCAAGTACACTGCTCTCTGCAGATTTATTAATCACTTTGATTGATTTCATCTGTTTGAAAAGTGGAATTTGTTTATCTGTTATTTTTCATTTTGAAGCATTTTAAATGTATCACGAGATTAGATTTTTGTAAAATTTATTAACGAGTAATACTTAATAAGTAGGTCACAGGATAAGATTACTTGATTTTTGGATGACATAACTTTTGGAAGCTTTTTTACATACTAGTGATAAGATTTATCTTGGAATAATGTATGATAAATAGAAAAATAGTTTTATTATTTATGCATGATTTTATGATATTAATTTAATTTTTTATATAGATTAATAGTTATTATTGCACTTTTCCTATACATATTTCTTTTTCTTCTACTTTTAGAATACTGAAGCTACTGGACCGGTTATGACTGAAGTAAGTGAAGTGCTGTGTGTGTTGTTTGTTTTCATGGTCTTGTTTTCAATTAAGTTGCATGTCTTAATTGTTTGTTAATTTGCTTTGCTCCAATAATTGTTTTTTTCTTTTTCAGGAGAGTCAGCCAGTGCAAAACACTACAACCGAAAGCACGGCTTAGCGTTGTCGCGCTCAAGTCCACCATTCATACTATAACCATACTATGTTAACAACTTATTAGCGCGTGAGTTTTTAAAGCAGACAAAAAGGCATTTCATAGCGGTTTTGTTTACAATAATTCATACTACAAACAAAGTTTTAATTCCTTCAGAACTGCGTCTTTCCGAGTTTGGCGCGCGAGCTTTCAAGACGGTTGAGCGTCTACATTTTTGATACTTTTTATATATTTCTCAATTGATGTTTATATTATATATAATAAAAAACCTAAAAAAATAATAATTTGTAAAATGTTTACATAAGTCAACCCGACTGAAAGCGGCGGCAAACTGTTATGATAATAATAATTGTGTTAATAATTTAAGTGATACGTTTTTGAAATGTCTTAAGACCTTATGTCTTGCTGCGAAATTTTTTTTCCTCATAACAAATAACAAAAAAATATTATTAAAAAAATACAATAGTCATTCTGAACAACAAAACAATATGGATGACTATTGTGCCAAAAAAAATTGATTGCAACTTCACTCTTTCTGATTGCAAAGAGGAAAGAGAATCTATTAAATTGAAAAAGAAAAAAATAAAAAAATTCGAAAAATTTGAAAAGGAACGGCTTATTTCTCGAGATTTTTTCTGATAGGTTATTGCCACATGTTTTACATGAATGTAGAAACATTATTTGTGGAATTTTTTTATGTTAAATTTGTCGGTTTTTCCGGGTACTAGTCATCTAAGTAACTGCTGTGAAATTATTTTGAAAATAATCAGACTTAGAGTCTATGATGTACTTGAAGCTGCAGCTTTATTTGTTTTAAATATTTTTATAGATTGATTTATTGTCGACCAGTTGTAGTAAATAATTGGGAAATAAATACTGTTCTTGAAAAAATATTTGTTTTTTTTATACCTTTATCAGAATACCTATTATTAAAATCAATTCTATCATTACTGATATGGTGGAATTTTGTACATGCATCTAATAAATACGAATTTGTCAGCGTTTGTGCGAAATTGGAAGAGGCTAGGGGAGAAGGGAAGAAGTTCGTCCCGATAGTGAAAAATATTACTTTTGAGTTTGAAGAGTTGTCTGGTCCTAAAGACAACTGGAATTAGACAACGATTTGGGTTGTGATGTAGCACGTGTAAATGGCTTTGACAATTCAACTAAATAAGTACTTGAGGCCTCTTTATTAAAGACACTATCTTTGTTCTAAAGAAACATGCTTTTCGATGGTATAATGTGACCATGTATAGTAGCCTAAAAGGAATAATGTTATATGATCCTTCCTTTGCTGTCAAATCTATTAGACTAACAATGGGACCAGCCACAATACCATAAATCTCCAGCTTTCACGCTTTAGACAAGCGGCACAGGTTGAGAGATTAGCTATCCTGTCCTGACCTTGCCGCTTTAAAGACTGTTAGTTTGAGCATGCCATCGGTGAATATATTATTTTACGTTTTTTTTTTATTAATTGTTTTGAAAGATAGATGGATCTCTAGAGTTGTCCAATTAATTCGCACATTGTGTGTATGTCTGAAAAAAATATGTTGGTTGTCAATTTTGAGTTATGACGTCATCGACAATTTTTTTTAATTTTAGCTCAATTTTTTTTTGGTTTGAGACTTTGAGTCTTCTTTTAATGGAAAAAATAAATTTTACCACTGACAAAACACAAATCAAATCAAGTAGGTAACTAAACTGAAATATTAAAGAAAGATTGACGCTTTTTTGAATGTTATTTTGCATTTTTAATTTTTTTCAACTTTAATCTCAAATAACTTTAGAAGGAAAGGAAATACTTTATGAAAATGTATTATCAGACTTTTTTTGTAGACCATTATATTTCCTTCAAGAAACACTTTTGTAATTTGTTGGTTAAAAAATTTTACGTTAAAAAGTAAAATCAAAAAAACATTAGTTTTCAAGACTTGATTACTCGGACACGGGTAGTCTGACGAAAATTTCCAATCAGACTTTTCTTGAAGGAAATTTTATTTTCTACAAAAATATTTGTCAATAAATTAGTTTGGTATAATGTTTCAACAGTTTTGACGCTATAATAAGATTAGAATTAAAAACTAGAAAAACAGTTGTTGATAGACCTCTTCCTATTATCAAACTCTTAGGGTATAGTTTTTGTCATCCCAAAAGTTCTCCTATGAAATTAAAAAAAATAATTTTAAATTAATATAAATAAGTTGTCTATGTTTTGGAATCTACTTTATTTTTTTAATAGTTATTTACATGAAAGTCAGGAAAATGTCACATTACTGAAGAAGCTAAATTGAAATACGAGGCACTTTGTGCCGAGTATTTTAAAGCTCCGAGTCAAGTAAGAGATTTTACTGACGTGTTTTGTATTAAATTTGTCCGGAAATCGTAAAAAAAGACGAACTTTACAAATTTTAGAATTTTTTTTGACAAATTCCACAAAAGTCAAGCTTGTCAATTTCGTTGGCAACTATAGTTACTAGAGTATCTTTTTTATTTTGCGTCTTGTAAAGTTTTTACAGTACTAGTCCGGAAAACTCAATTTTCCTGCGCGTAAATAAGCAGGAAAATGTTGTTTCCAAGACGATTTCCGGAAAAATTTATTTTATTGAGTTATTAGAGGCTTGGTTTATGTATTAGAGATAATTTTGGTTAACAAATTCAAAAATTACTATTTCTATTAAATAAGATTTCAAAAAATTACTATTTTTAATAAATGAGATTACAATTATAATAATTGAGAAAACGGAAATCATCTAAGATTAAGTATGAAAAACCAAATTTCAAAACTGCTGAATATTTGAATAGTTTACTTGTTTATAGATCACTTCACTTGATACGAGAAAGATAAAATCTTTTGTCAAAAGATGGCGCTTAAGTGTTTGTTAATCTAACTCTTTACTCAGTTTTTATAATTACACAATAATAAGAAAACTTACCATATATTACATATTTCAAAATCACTTTATTTTATTAAAAAATATATTCATAATCTTTGAATAAAACTATAACGGGTGTTTTTTTAAATTTGGCGTCATAGTTGGCCATGTCTATGAGTTTGTGTGAACGGATTATAATTTTGAAAACAATTGCTTCAAATGCCAAATTATTTACTAAATAATTACTAAATTTGTCAACTTAATTTTTCAGTTTTAAATGGTTTTGTCACAAAAACAGAACATTTTTGTAGCAAAATCTTATTTTCGCAACGGCCACCGAGTTGATGGTGAATTATTGGACTATTTTTTTTTAATGAACATTGACAGCTGTACCATACCGAGAGGAGATTTTACAGCCTTTCTTTGCACAGCTTCATGACGATGAAATTGTGGACAGGTAGTTTAGGAGCCTAACAGTGATAATTGTTAGTGTTAATTACCCTATCTTGAATAGCAAAAACAAAACCTTAAGTTTCTAGAAAAAGTTGTTTTTTTTTTTATTCCCCAGCCAATTAATGTCTTTTGTTTATAATATTATTGTATATAATGTTATTTGGGATAATTTTACTTTTTAAGTTTAATAGTGTAAAGCCTGTGTTTGTGTTCACAATAAATTTTACTAATTTTTCATCCATTTAATTAAAATAATTATCAATTTTAAATTGTGATTTGCATCTTAGAAATTTGATTATTTTATAATACTGATATGTTCAAAATTCCTCTGCCTTCGTTTTCTCCAGTAATTAAAAATTGTTTATTTTTAGATTTTGGATGATGTTTATTAAATTTAGTAAATGATTATGACATTTTTATGTTAATATTATTAATATCTGTTGTGGTCCATTTGATTACATCAAAAAGATAAGTTAATAGAGGAACAGCATAAGAATGTATTGCTTGTATCAAATTTTTACTATTTAATTGCGTTTTTAAAAATAATAAACATTTTGTTGATATTATTTTTAATTTCTTTCAAAGACATTTTTGAATTTTGATTATAACCTAGAAATTTGTACATTTCTCCTTCATTTAAACTGTTAATAATTTTATTGTTCTTAGTTGTATAATATAAAATTTAATTTTTTTCTTTAATTGTGTCTTGAAGTTTACATTCGCTAACACCAAAATCCAGACCAATACTATTTGAAAACAACTCAGTAATTTTTATTAAATTAAATAATTGATTTTTACTGCTTGCATATATTTTTATGTCATTCGTCTACATAATATGACTAATAGTTGAAAAAATGATATGGTTTGATATCAGCTTATAACCACAACCTGAATTATTAAGGAGATTTGACAATTGCTAAACAAAATCATAAAGAACTTAATGAATCTTCTTGAAATATTCTGCGTTTGATTGATAATATGGCAATTTATATTGACTAGTTTCCAATTGAAAAATGAAGTGAAGTCTGCCAAAACTGCATTTTATTGAATTAAATTTAAATTGATCTTATACAACTGTAAATATTTTATTAAGCAACAATGAGGAACGGAATCATAAGCTTTTTTATAATCAATGAAAGCAGTGTAGAAGTTACGTTTATTTAATCGAGCTTGCTCTATTAACCAAAAGAACCACTCATGCAACCTTTCTGCTCAATATTGATAATATTATTATTTATGCTATAAATAATTTATGGTTATAAATTAGATCTTTGATGCATGATGTAAACAGTTTATATTATAATGTTGGCAAATACGCTATAGGCCTATACTTTGATTGATTTTCGGTGTCATTTTTTTTTAGGTTTTAAATAAGTTATACCTTCAGCTAGAAATTTTGGAAAAATTTTGGAATTTTTTTTAATTTCGTTGAAATAATTTAAAAAATATTTGTGAAAATTAGTAAATTTTTTCAATCCAGAAATTGAGAATTTTGGTTTTCCTGGGGACTTTCAATTAATTGTTTTGACAAATTTTCGTTTATTATTTCTAATGATATTTTATCGTTCTTTATTGATCTAAATATTATTTGAAGAAGATTTAATATTTTTTGTCAAATTATCAAAATCATAATTGAAATAATTAGACCATAACCCACTTCAAAACTTTTGTAAATCTACAATATTTGGTAGACTATTATTATTATTATTACTATGTTCAACCCTCCCTGTCCTTGAGGCACAGCAATTTTGCTGGATCCAAAAATCATTACGGTTTTCGACAAGTAATGATAATGACAATATTATTTATCAAATATTATAAAAATTGGTGAAAAGCAAGCTTTTAATTTTCAATTAGTTTAAATTCCAATTTAATTTAATAATGTAATTAATTTAATTTAATTTAATTTCCAAATTTTGATAAAATTGTTTTTTATTGTTTTTAAATTGTGTACTTTAAAGTTTCCTTAAAAATGTCTTAATAAATCTTTTACAGCCTGAAGGATGAAGTTGTATTCCTGCTATGTACGTTGATGAATAAAATATTTGTTTGGAATATTATTAATGCATTTAATAAATAATCTGACAAATTGGGTATTAAGCCAATAAGAAAACAAGTTATATTACTTTTTTACTTTTCCAATCTATATATATATAAAAGAAAGTCTGCTAGTTACTCCACTTATAACTCAAGAACGGCTTTACCGATATGGTTGAAAATTGGTGAGGTGGTAGTTTAGAGCCAGGAGAATGCTATAGGATACTTTTTATTCCAGAAACCACCCTCTAAAAGAAGGGTTAAATCAAAATTAGAATTGCGATGTCGGAAACGTTCGGTGAGGCTCGGCAAATTACCGTTCCAAATAAATCGATCCACTCTCCCACCACCAACCAAAGTTGGACCGTTCGTTTATATGTAAAGCCGGCCACTGACCGCAGTCGTACTGCGGCGTTGGATCTTGGATCGTCAGTGGCCGTCTTTAATCGTCTTCCATGAGACAACTTCCCATATAACAACTTTGGGTGAAAGTTTGTATGGAAAATTATGATGACTGGATTTGAATGAAAAGAATAGAATACTTTTTATTAACAAAGAGATAAAAAGAGGTGGGATAGGAACAAAAAATGACAAGTACCAATATTAGTATGATTTTCAAAAATTTTGGATTGTTTATTTTAAAAATAATATCTATGTTTAAATCCAAAATTTTAGAAGTAAAATATTATCATTCCTTGATAGGGCGGAAAGAGGGCAAAATGTCTAAAGATTGATGTCGTTTTCATAATTTTTCCCATAAATTGCCTAAGTTCTCAAAAAAAAATAAATAGGTATGTTTCCTGCTTTCTAAAAAATTACTCTTAGGAGGATGAAAAGAGAGTGTTCTAGGGATAAAAATGTAAGAAAACGATATGGGTATTTTCGAGGAATTTCAGGTCGTTGATTTTGAAAATGATATTTAAGTTAAAGAGGGTTGTAAAATGAATGTGATAAAGGTAATAAATGTGAATAATTAATTTGGGTATCATTTTTATAGTTTTTGGGGTCGTTTATTTTAAAAATCTATATCTATTTATGACCGATTTGGCTGAAAATTGGTGGAGTGGTTGTTTAGAACCAGTAGCCTAACAAAGAATATTTTTTATCCCATTCCGTGTGACGTGACATACAATATAAAACGTAAACGCATCTGACATATAATAACAAAACAAATGACAAAAAAAATAAAAAATAAAATAACAAAACTAAGGCGGAACAAAGTTCGCCGGGCCAGCTAGTATTTAATAAATAATCTGACAGATTGGGTTTTAAGCCAAAAAGAAAACAAGCTATATTACTTTTTTACTTTTCCAATAATATATAAAAGAAGCTTTCAGTTTTCAGTTATAAATTGGATATTATTTCAAAAATATGTAAATTATTAAATTATTGGTTCATAACTCACTCTACAAATTTTGTAAATCTATAAAATTTAATAGACCACTATCATTTTTATTTTTTATATTTTGAAAAAAATGTTTTTACATTGGCTATTCTAAACTTTTTCTAAAATGGTTTTTTTTTATCAACTTTCAAACTATTAGAATTCAAATACATTTTTTAAGGTGTCTTTAACCGTAATCATTTTTAAATCTAGCAAAACTGCGGTTCCAGTTGGTTTTCCTCTGGAACCGCATAATTAATAATAATAACAATAATAATAAAATTATAATAAAAATAATAATAAAATGTCTCCGGGACCGAGAGCGTTGAACATTATAATAATAAACACTGCAGATTACAGAAATGAACGCAAAATTATAGGTTAAAGAGTAGAGCTTTTCAATAAAAGCTCTGAAAAATTAGCTAAAAAATTCCAATATCAATATTTCAAGCCAAAATAGGCTAATGTAGAAACATTAAATTTGACGCCTCTGACAGATTATAAACAAATAATTTTGACATTAACAAAATTGAAATTACAGTAAGAAATTTAATAGGGTTTCTGCAGTGAACAGTAATATAATTAATATAGGACCAAATTCTAAAAAAATTAGAAGAATTGACAGGTTTTTATAAAATCTAAATCTAGAAAGACAATTAGACAGATGACTTTAAATTACTCAGTTGATGATAGAGGCCCTCGAACAAAAATATTATACATTTTAATATTATTTCAAAACATTGAAACTAAAATCTGTTTTCAATTAATTATATTATGTATACAATTTTATACTGTATTTGTATTGCTACAATAATTAAAACAATAGTTTAGAAAAAAAATTCTAAAATTGTATTTGACAAAGCCAATCCATGTTAGAAAATTACGTAATTAATTTAAAAATTACAAATTAAGTAAAATACAAATTTAATTTAAAAAAATAGACAAAATCACCTAATCAATATTTGATATTTTTATAAATAAACTTTTGAATTATCTGTAATTAATAGTTCAAATAAATATTTTTTTCAGAAATATATTATGAATTCTGTAAAAACAGTTTTTAATTTGCTTAAAAATTAATTTAAGAATGTAATTAAAGGCCAAAATTACACATTGTTTCAAGCTAAACAGAAAAAACATTTTTTTTAAATTAAACCAAATTACTCACATCACGTAGCTACAATCATATGATTTGAATTGTTAGATTTATCATTCAAAAATAGTCGAATAATATGGCTAAAGATCATTTTAAAATTTAAAAAATTTGTAAGAACGTAACAAATATTTAATCATTAAAATATGTGTTAAAAATATAAATACATATTTTTAAAAGAATGTCTAAAATTTGTATTATTTATTTTACAAAAATATAAATAAAAAAAACATTTATAAATTACGCCATTTTAATTTTTTTAAAGTTTGTTACAATATTTCGTTTATTGATTTCAATTTTTAAAGCAGCTAGCTAAGTTTTATTTAAATATAATTTGCAATTATTATTCTCTTAAAAAGTTAAACAATATACTTATACTGGTTCAACAAATTTTAGAGCTAAATTAAAATAAACTATTTTTGCAACTGATTCGTCTTTTTTTATATTTTCTATTAATTAACACTGATCAAACAGATAAAACACATTTTGCCAATGTCATTAAGTAATTAGAGCTTTTCAATTATTAATTTTTTGATAAATTTTAATGTTAATCAATAGCAAAAACAAGCAAAAAGATGATTTGTTTTAATTTATTATTTAATTAAAAAATCTACTGAAACATTATTAAAACTTAATTTCTTGTTTACAGTGCGTTTCAGCAATCCTGACACAACATTCTTAAAATTATAAGAATCGAAAGTACAAAAGTTATCAGAAGTTATGGTTGGATTTAAGAAAGTTTGATAATTTAGTAAAACATGATTTTTAAAATTTACACAAATATAGCTGAAATGCACTACAATTAACTTATTTTTAATAATTTTACTTTTTATATATAATGATATTTTTGTCAACAAAAATATCTCCTAATTTATTATTTATCTTATTATTTTAATTTTGAATTTTTTAGCCTCGTTGATTGTAAAGCGCATATTTACGCCTTGTCAACTGCTATGGTTTTCAGATTTTTCCACATGCAGTCACAAACCTGTCACTGGGCGTGTTGTAAAATACCATAAAAATTATCTGCATTTAGAGACTTGAAAAAAAATGTTGTTCAGTCATAAATATAGTTCGTTTATACCACGACAAATTACCGCACTTAATAGGACTTACTTTAAAAATAAAGACAATTAAATGTTTTTGCTATATTGTGGTGTGGTACGTATCTAATCATCAATTGAGCTCAGAGCCACAGTCATTAACTTGAGTTGACTAAACTCAACTGCCAATTCCCTCAATTCAAATTTCAGAGTTTTTAAAGCAGACAAAATTTAGTCCTCGGCTTAAAAGATTAATACATTATTTGTGCGTTAGTCATTTTACAGCGTTCGGTTTTATTAAAGCACTCAACGGAGCGTTGTGCTTCAAAATTAAAACCTTGCGCTTTAAAATTAAACTTACCACCTAGATATTTTTCTTTATTTAACAATATTGACTTTTACAAAATACTCCTTTTTTTGCTTTCCATAAAACATTTAATCTCTAATTTTGCAATTAAAGATTTTAAATAAGTGTTGTTTGAATTTTAATATTACGAGCTCAAAATTTCAAAATATTATTTTCACATCTTGAATAATATTTCTATATGTTTAAAAAAATATGAATAATTATTTTTTTTTGGCTTAGTTTAATACTTTTGTGTAATAATTATTTACATAAAAGTCAGGAAAATTTCACATTATTGAAGAGGAGCTAAATTGAATTATTTTAAAGCTCCGAGTCAAGTAAGAGATTTTACTGACGTGTTTTGTATTAAATTTTTCCGGAAATCGTAAAAAAAAACCAAATTTACAAATTTTAGAATTTTTTTTGACAAATTTTACAAAAATCAAGTTTGTCAATTTTGTTGGCAACTATAGTTACTAGAGTATGTTTTTTATTTTGCGTCTTGTAAAATTTTTACAGTACTAGTCCGGAAAACTCAATTTTCCTGTGCGTAAATAAGCAGGAAAATGTTGTTTCCAAGACGATTTCCGGAAATAGTATATTAAAAAGACGAGTTTAGTAAATAATGCATTAAGAGCATCAGAGCGACGAAAAACAATTAATGTAAATCCACTCAAATGATAGTTTTAGAATGTATTGTTGATGCCAGACATATACGGCTGGCTTATTTTACGGTTTTACAACAGCCTGATTCTTAATTTTTCTAAATCAATTACATAACTTATCACAAATTGTTTACTGACTATCTCGTTTAATTTGTCGGTTACTAATATTGACCGAGTGGACTAGTGCAACAGAACGCGGTCGAATACTGTTGACGTATATGCAATGTTTGGAAAAAACAATTGTTTTGGGGAATTATCATATCTAATTTTATAATACCATCATTTTGTAGCCAATAGCCAATAAATTATTTTTGTCAAAGTGAAACAATTTCACTTTGATAGTAAAAATTTTTAATTTAAATCTATTTTTATTTGAAAATAATGTAAATATCTTTTTCTACGACCACTATGTTGAACTCGCTTTACATATATCCTTGTTGCTAATATGAAAAGTTCATCTTTTCATTGCTAACGCAAAACTCGAATGAAAAGTGACGTTTCTGTGTGAAAAGTGACAGATCTGTGTGAAAAGAACATATTGACATATGACATGATAGAATGAATGCCATACCTAATCATATGGCATTCATTTTGATATTTTGACATTAATATGTAATAAATTGGTTCTTTTGTTAAATGTTGTAGTTTATTGAATGGTCGTAGAAAAAACATTGTGATCTAAAACTTTTGTATTTAGACTTTTTTCACATAACCTCAAAATTTATGTGAAAAATTTAAAAAACCAAGATTTTTTATTTTTATCTTTTACAAAAATTTTTTTTTGTGAAAAAAAATGATCGTGATTAAGCGTTCCGAAGGAACGGTTGATCACGTAAGCCAAAAATTTAACTTTTTTTGGAAAGAAATTGCAAGTTTGGGAAGGACATTAACAACAAACATAGGAAAAACTGTAATTAAACATACATTCCTTAAACATTCGACAAAAAAAGTGTAATTAAACATATATTCCTCTAACATTCTTTCATTGTTTTCCCTTAACATTTCTGGAAAAAAATATAATTAAACATACACTCCCCTAACATTAAAGAACAAAACCTAATTTATAATAATTAAAAAAAAAACTTTCGAATTCAAGTTTTTTTTGAATTTTTGCATTTTCTGAGAAGATTTACTGTAGTAACATATATTTTTTTTTTACCATCGGAAAGTAGAGATTTCAACGAACAGAAACCATATCAATTTTTTAAAAAAAGCTGATATTTTGACGGGTGAATTTTCGATTGAAAATTGGGGTGTTTTTTCGATATTAATTCAACATAAGGTGAAAAAATAAATATTTTTAATCAAATAAATTACAGCGTATTTGGGACATAAAAAAGTAAATTTTCACCAAATGTTGTTAAAAAAAAATTTTTTTGTAAAAGATAAAAATAAAAAACCAAAAACTTGGTTTTTTAAATTTTTCACATAAATTTTAAGGTTATGTAAAAAAAGTGTAGATACAAAAGTTTTAGATCTTTTTATTACCTACAACTTTGCCATTTGATTTTTTTGATAGGACTTTTAGTTTTGCCGGAAATAAAAAAAAACCGTTTTTTACCTTTAAAAACTCACCCCCATCCCCTTCCCGACCTAAGATCGCCCGTAAATTATTTTTTCTTTTATTGTTATAATATTTTCTTCCTTTTCTAATGAGTTTCATCCTTTTATTATTTTTTTTCACTTTTTATTATTTTTAAAGATTTTTACCCTGGTCTATAGATAATATTTTTGTGATCTTAAATTTTGTTATGGAAAATAATCTTTGGGTTGTAAAAACAAAATCATATTCAAAATACTTTTAACAGAAGGTTGTATACAGTATAGACGTAACCAAGTGGGTTGCAGTAGATTGTGGATAATAATATTTTTTGTTTTTTATTTCTTTACATAGATTAATATGAAATTAAAACAAAAACAAAATGTAACTGTAATTATTAACGCATATTTAAAAATAACAAACATTTTTATTTATTTTCCGAAAAAGTGATTATTTTTTTCTAAAAGCCAGTGTTGGAAGCTCCGATTTTCCAAAGCTTACTGAATGTCGGAAAATATTTGTTTTTCGAAACACGAGAATCGTCTTAAATTCACAATTTTTGTTTTGTCAAAAACAACAAATTGTTTAGGGAATAAGTGAAAGTGAATAAGGTTTTGGCGTCATATTTCTAAGAAGCTAAAGACAAATAATTTCGTACTTGGAACAATAAATTTGGAAACAAATATAAATATTTGGTTTAATGACTGAACACACCGTCATTTTTCGGTTTACACTGATAGGCTTTGGATGCTGAAAAGTTTGAAAGTTAGCGCGGGATCTCTCTTATCAATGTTTATCTAATAGAAGAGCAATTAATTATCATTTGATATTTTAATTAGAAAAAATATCGCCATTGCTATTTCGGTGGGCATTCCTATTGTCTATTGGGCATTTAATCTCAATTTGGTCTGATCATACTGTTGCTGTTATCAGAGACGATGCGTAGGCGCACAATGACGTCTCTTCACCACCTGTAGCAAGTCGTCGTTCGCGTCTCAACGCCAGTCGACGCGCACACTTTACTGATAACGCGCCGTTATTTTAAACAAAACGCCCGCCGTCTGTCATTTCGCTCGTCGGTTCGTGAAAAAGTGAACTTTTGAATTTTTTAAAAACTTTTTCCAATCAAAAATAAAATGGAAGCTCATCTGAAGTGGAACGCCTTCACTCTTAGAACAATTTAAGGTCAGTTTAAACAAGTTATCATTGTTACCAACATTATTGATAAGAAACGTTTATTAATTAATTGCTTCCTTATTAGACTCACGCTGACCGGAATCTTCCCGGAAGTCACCAAGCCTTGCCTAATTTTTCGCTTCAAACAACTTTTGTTTCTCTTTTGGAAAAAAAATTGAACATTGTTAAACGAAGGTGATTTGATTGTGTACATGAGTTATCTAGTTAAACATTACATCACACGAGATGTATTATTTTTCTGTTAGACACAAGTTTAGCACATCTTTAAGTGTCTGTTTATACGGTCGAAATAAATTTTATTTCTACTACTTAGAATCTGGACTTTGTTGAGAAAAAAGTTTTTAAATAGATTGCGAGATTAATTGTTTTATAGTCAGGTAATTATGGCACCAATTGATTAAATTAGCGGTACAATAAATATTGCAAAGTAAAATTTGCGATAGCTCTATAATAAACCTTGAAAAACTAATAAGTTTTTAACAAAATTAAAATGGTTTTTGAGATTTATGCGACATACAATTGTTGAATAATCAAACAAAGTTGTCAAAAGGTAACTAACATTTTGTTTAAATTGATTTTTGCACATTTCTCTTAAACATATTATAAGAGCCATAAAATCAACTTAACACCGATGATCGTAAAAGCATCTGACAAGGGTACGTCATGTCACTACTTTAACAGATATATTTTCAAGAATATACTTAAGTCTGTAAATATTGGGATTAATGGCAACAACAATAACCAAATTAAATTCTACAATCACAATATCTATTAGATTATTAAAGATAAAACTATTTAATAATTATTATCGGTATATTAATTTCGATACAGGAAAAAAACCGGTTGTTTTGTTTACAATCATGTTCTAAAAATAATTAATTGATTTAAAGAATTGTTTGTGTAGATTATACAGGGTGTATCGAAATGAATGGCTTTATGACATATGGTTAATGCATGACGGTGCTCCACCACATTTTCGTTTTGCGGTTGAGAAGTACTTGAATAATAATTTTCAGAACTGTTAGACTGGCAACAGTAAGCCAGTTACGTGATCCCCATGCTCTCCAAACTGCAATTTGACAGATTTTTTATGAGGGCTTTCTAAAACTTCACTGATTTTTACCTTATTATTAATTACTTTTCTCGAATCCGGATACCTCCGGAATTCTCCAGCGTGCTCAAAGGCACAAATTCTGTATTACTACTAAAATAATTATTTTTCTAGAAACGTATGTAAAAACATAAGAGCTTTTAAAGAATAACAAAAAAGTTTGTAAAGTACAACTTTTTAAAATGTTATATTTTTAGACATTATTTTTGACTTAATTGCTACCTACTTTAAACAATTTGTGTAAATTTTTGTTAGAAAATACGGAAAATATATTATTTATTTAAAATAAGATATGAACGGCCATCTTTACTTTTCTTTGTTTTAAAGCAATACATATCAACAATTTCTATACGATATTAATTATTATTCACGCAGTTCTACCATTTTCCAAAAGTTTGTTTAATCGATCTCGACAGCCTTTTCGACCACCAAGTGGTCATCATCAGGAGATAAATAAAACTGGTTAAATAAAAATGGATGATACTAGATGAACTTTTTTTTTATATGTGTGTTACCTCATAACTTTTTTCTGGAAGAACCGATTTTGATTTTTTTTTATTTAGAAGCTGATGCTTTTTGGTCCCATTTAAATTTGATCAAGATGTGACCAGCAGTTTTTAAGTTATTGTTGTTAATGCTTTTTTTTACATATATTTTTGACACTTACAATTAATTATAAAAAATAAAAAAAAAATTTCAAAATATTTTATTTATTTAATTAATTTAAGCAATTTGAATATTAGTAATTATGTTGTTTAATGTGTTTGATAATGCATCAGAATATTAAGAAAAATGTCTTTTTGATAAATTTCACTTATAAAAGCGCGAAATATAAAAAAAACAAATAAAATAGTATCAATTAAATATTAAGTAAACAGTAGATTTTCTATTTTGAGATAAATTTTTATCCCTTTCTTCGTTTGTCACATTTAAAAGGCTCTGTCTCATATTAGCAGCGCGTTTAGTAAATCTACCTATATTAAAACAAAAATAAAACAAAAAATTAATTTTAAGAAAAAAACACCAACTTTAAAAAATTAAAAAATTCACAAAAAAATATAAAATAATTGCCTATAATTGTAAGCTTAGAAACAATCAAATTATTTGGATAATATAATGTTCAATTATTGTTATTTTTGGAGTCGGTGTCAGTCAAGGTAGGTTTGTATAAGGTTGTATATATTATGTATCAGACGTGGGCGCTTATACCACCTTTACTGACACCGACTTCAAAAATAACAATAATTGTACATTATGTTATTCAAATAATTTGATAGTTTTTTAAGCATACAAGTTTACGCAATTATTTTATACTTTTTAGTGCAGTTTTTTGATTTTTAAAGTTAGTTTTTTTTTGTTAAAAATTTTTTTTGTTTATAATGTTGCGTTTAGTGAATGTGAAACTTCAAGAATAAATTTCTGTTTTTAGTCAAACTTTTTTGTTGTTGTTTAAGACTTAATTAATTTGCAACCATAAGGATTTTTATTTCAAGACATTTAAATTATTTTTACATAACTTTTTTAACTAAGTAGTTTTTTATTTTGAGTTTCTATGTTATTCTTTTGTTTATCAAGTTTTTCATTTACAAAATAGTATTGTTCTAATACATGCTTGTTTACAAATTGAACAAGCTTACAAGTTTTAATATTAATCTTAAAAAAAGCGATTTTATCTTTGTAATAATAATAATAATATTTTATTACTTCCTATCTTACAATATTTTAAAAATTGTTGTACTTATCTTGATATATATGTTTTTTTAAGTACTTTTTCTATCTAACTCTTTTTCTCTATCTTCATTCATGAAGTATTTTGCTTTTTTATTTTTTTTTTATTTTTTAACACTTTCTCAGGTTTTCTATTCTTCCCAATATATTTATTATAGATTTATTTGGTTGTCATCTGTTTGTTTGGGCTTTAAATGATAGTAAACTTGCTGTCATGTTTTGCTTTATTTTTTATCTATGTAGACTTTTTCTAATTGTTACTGCTTACTTTCTATTATGCTAAGCTTTTCCTACCCTTTTGTTGGTATTTTGTTTTTTTATTTTATTTTTATGTCTATGCTTTTTGTAATCCATCTAATTTTTTTAATAATATCTTTTTTTATTTACAGTTTTTTCAGCAGGAATAATTTATTAAAAATATTTTCGTAATATTTTTTTACTGTTCTGCTTTGTTAACGTTTTAAATGTAGCTAAAATAATTATATATGTATATAATATATAATAATAATAATAGATTCTCATATCTGATGATGCTTACTGTTATTTATTTAGAGTTGAAGCCAAGCTAAGCTAAATTTTTCTTTTTTATTTAATTATTTTTTCTGTTTACCCGTTTCTTTTTCATTCTTATTTGATAAGTTTTCAGCTTTTATTGTTTTAAATTTTCTTGAATTCTTTATGGTGTTTCAGCGATTCTTCTCTTAAGACTGGTGCATAACATTTGCGGAGTTTTAAAAAATATAAAAAATTTTAAAATTTAGTTGTTTTTCTTAGAATATTACGTCTATTTAACTCAGCCTCTTCGAATGCAATTTTGTAAAGTTTGTAAAACACGAGTCTTGATTGTTTAGGTTCATTTTAATCTTAATTTTAGGCTTTTTAATCTTAATCAATAGCGAGTTTAATTTAAACGCAGTATGAACATAGTGCGTGCGTGCATGCGATTTTGTGTTTGCTAGTAGTTATTAAATGTTAATTATTAAACATAAACATTTATGGAATAGTAAATTGATCATCGGATGTCTGCTTTAGAGATGTTTGATGATATTATCAATTATACAAATTATTATCTTTTATGACATTTTTCTAACATTATGTATTGTATTCAAAAATCCAGTATCTACATTTCTTGCACTCTTTCTCAATTTTCAGTTTTATAGTTCTGCTTGTTATAACACTCTTTACCAGATTCTTAAATTGCATTACTATTTTTTTTTCTACTTTTTTAAAGTTTTATTATTTTATTAATTTTTTTCGCGGTTTTAAATCTTTTGTGTGTTTTTTCTGTTAAAAGAACGTCTGTACGCTGCTCGATTTTTTTTTGGAATGTGCTTTTTTTAGATCTTTTTACACAGCACATATTTTGATTTTGAGATTTTGAACCAAAGTTGATTGACAATCAGCGTTTTCTGTGCTTGACTCAAGATCTTGGACGCCACCAAAGACCCTATTTGGCTGGTTTTGTTCAGTAAAAGTATTGAAACCGATGGTCTATTTGGGCTGCAATTATTCTCAATTGAAGCTTTTATTTTTGCATCAGGGACCTTCAGCATCTTCCCGGCTTGGCGTTAGTCTACGAGATCTTGAACGCCACCAAAGACCATATTTTGTTGATTTTGTGCAGAAGCAGTATTGCAACCGATGGTCTGATGATTGTTAATTAAAGCTTTTTTTATTCAAAATTAATTCTGCTCAGTGTTCTTAAAGTAGGAACAGTAGTTTTGTTTGTATCTTTTAGAACCCTCTACAAGGTCTTTTGCAACGATAAATTACATCTTTATCGTTATACAAAAGTGCAAATTATTTTGGAGCGAGACCATAAGCCAAAGCTGAAATGTTTGCGGTGAATACTTGCTAAAGACGTGGAATTTTTACAAAGAAGTTTGTGAATTAATGAATCTTTTTTCACCAACAATGGAATTTTTAATAGGTATGCTCAACATAATCTGCATAATCAACATTATTATTCGACTGATAAACCACATCAAACGTTTGAAAAGGGACATCGAAATCCATTTTCTCTTACCATCTGGGATAAGATAATTGGAAATGATATGATTCTCTGATAACCTAGTTTAAGGGATGACACTTTCTTAAAATTTTTGCTGTATGATTTTGGAAATGACAGAGAATATACAGTGGGGTTCTGCTCTTTCTGATTCTTTCCTTTCATCATAAAAATGCTGGTTTTCCTCTTTTTGTTTCACTCGTGGTTTTGTTTTAGCCTTTTTCTGTTCATCTTTTTTCTTCTTTTTTTTTGTGTACTTTTTCTGTCTGTTTTTAGATACGTGTTTTATTTTTACTGATCAGAAGAAAAAACATTAAACACAGGCTTTAACACCTTGTGGTAAGTTTACCAAAAATGGTTTCTGCTCTTTTTTGTTTTAATTTGTCGTTGGTTGGTTATTTGGTATAATCTATCATAAAGCTATAGTTTAAAAAATTATACTATAAACTTTTCGGAAATATATCATAGTATTAGTCTTGAAGTAAAGTTGTTTTTCTATTCTGTTATATTTGTTTTGTTGATTGTCTACAGTTTTCTCTTTAATTTGCTTTTTTCTTTAACTTTTGACTTTTCTCTCTGTTGCTGTATATTTTTGTTCTACACATTCTTCCATCATGTGCTCTTATATTTCTTCCTCTATTCTGCACATTTTGAATTTCTTCTTTTTTTTTATTCAATTCTCTTTCTTCATTTTAACATCTAAATTTTGCAAGTCTTGAATTGCTAAATCTTAGTTGTTTTTCGGCCGTTACTCTAAATAGTCTAACTTGACCTGACTTGACCTGACCTGACTTGCAGGTGCGCAGGTGTTTTTATTAATGCGGTACACTTTAGCAATTTTTATTCTTATCATTCAAAAAAGTCAAATATGTCAGAAAAAATGTTTTGGTCGTCAATTTTGAGTTAAGACGTCATTGATAGTTTTTTTTAAATCTTAACTCTATATTTTTTTTCCACAATTTTGATTGTTCTTTCATTTGTTAAAATGACAATATAAAATATTTGGTAAAGTTTTTGAAAACTAAATTATTGATACTAGGCAAACAAATAAAAAAAAACTCATACCAAAGAGGTAACAAAAAAAAAATGTCTTAACAAAAACATTTTATTTTTAACGAATTAAATGTTCAAAATTTTTAAATTCTTTATTAGTTTATTGCCTGCAACATTTTTTTTAGAATAAGACATTTTTTTTATTTGATACCTATCAAATGGAAACAACTGTCCTCGATTACTCTAGACAATGTTGCCAAGCCGTTGAAAAATTCTTCTCTATTTCAAAATATATTATATACAGAATGCCTCAAGTGGATAGAATAATGGTTCTGAAGCCGTAACCGTACATTTTATTACAAAACTTCAAAATTCTAATGTTATTTTATTTTTATTTTAATCATTAATTTTTATAAATCGGACAAACTGAACAAAATAACGATACAAAATACTATAATTTTTATTTTTAAAATTTACTTTTTTGGATTATTTGAATTCGCTTAAAATTAGGTTTTGAGCGCCATTGTGCAACACCGCAAACATTAAATCTTTACGACCAATTAGAATCACAATAAATTAACTGAATAACAATAAAAAAAGCGACATCTATTAGAAGCTATTTTGCATCAAAAAATTTTTGAGAGAAAAATGTCTACATGTTTTTATGCAAATATATGCATCAAAACCTATATAGGTTGTGCTCTAAATTGTCTAAATGATCGACTTCAATGTTAATAGATATAATTTTCCAACAGATTGTGATAAAACGTGTTTGCTGATTGGACAACCAAGAGATCACGTCGGCGCTTTTCATCTTAAACGTATGTAATACAATGTAATGTAGCTTTTTGGTTAACTACCAACAAGTACAATAATAAGATCAATCAAAAAATTTGTCATTACAAATTTATTCAAATTTGAATCTGTAGCGACTTGCTGAGGAGTTCCAAAACGAACAAAACATGTCCAAGTTTACAGATATAGTTTGAATGAATTTGCATTGATCTTATTAATTAAAAAAGATATATGATTTTGCATATTCTACGTGGAACAGTAGTTTTTTCGGTCAGGTGTTTGTATATACTTCATCTTAATTTGGAAACTACTTAATATCTATTGATGGATCTCAATTTAAAATTGATGACCCGACACTGGTTTTGCGGTTTTTGGCTTATTTAGTATTCCTAGTGGCTAATACTGAACTTTATATTGAATTTATATGGCAGGCACGTTTAAATTGATGCTTGAATTGGTGTTTTTTGGTAATGGTTGATGAAAGAAATGTTATTTGCGATAGAGGGCAAATCGTCTCTACAAAAAACTCTAATTCTAACCAATTTTTAAGAACTTAGCATATAAAGTATTTGACGTATAGACTGAAATTTAGCCTCCTACGATGAGGAAAAGCCCAAATGTACTCTATTTTAGTAAAAATTTACAGCTTTGTTTTAAAGACAAAGTTTAAAGCTATCTTAGAACATATAAAATGCGTTTTTCCATTTTACGCTTTCTGGACATTTTGTTTAATGGCAGTTTTTGATAATTTTCTCTACTTGATTGACTAATTTGTTTACTAACAAGTCAAGTTGTTATGTTTTTCACTGACAATTATTGTTATCTTGTTGTTTGGTAGTAACTCTGATTTGTTACTGACCTATGTAATACTTTACAGCGTTGCATAATAACCTAAAACTAACATTTTCTTTTGTTTCTTTGTTCTATTGTGTTACTTTTTTTTTCTCCCAATTTGTTTGTATTTTATAGCTTTTTATTACTCTTTTCTTCTTCTGTTGCCGTACATTATTCAAAATCTTGTTTGTCTCCTTCTTTCTCTACACATCTTTCATTATGTGCTCTAATGTTTTTTTCTCTATTTGGCACAGTCTGAATTTTTTCTCTTTTTTCTTTATTCAAGATTTATTTTTTTTTCATTATTTTTACATCTAAATTTTGCAATTATCATTTAAAATCTTATTTTTTTTTTATTTTTTTTATTGTTTGTCTATGTTTCAATCCCTGTCGTTCATTTTTTTCTGCATTTTTTTTAAATTTTTTTACGCAAAACTTTTTTATAATATTTTTTTATGTATTTCTTTTTAGATAGACTGGTTGACTGACATTGACTTATTACTACTGTCACTCAACTATTTATTCGTGAATCAACTAACTGTGACTGATTAACTGATAATTAATTAATTAACTAATTTCTAATAATCACTTATTCTTGAATCAATAAACTGACCTATCATCACCGAATTTTTTGGACATTTTGTTTAATGACAGTTTCTGATAATATCGTCTACTTGATTGACTAATTTGTTCACTGACAATTGTTATCTTGTGTAACTCTGATTTGTTACCAATTATTATTTGTTTATTTTTGAATAATTTAGACTGATGTAGGTGAACTAATTTTAAAAATGCTCATTGCTCACTTTATTGCGTTCTATTATAACATAGTATTAGTCTTAAAGTAAAGTTTTTTTTCTATTCTGTTATAATTGTTTTGTTGATTGTCTACAGTTTTCTCTTTAATTTGCTTCTTTTTTTTAACTTTTGACTTTTCTCCCTGTTGCTGTATATTTTTGTTCTGTCTCTGTCTTTTTCTACACATTCTTCTATTATGTGCTCTTATATTTCTTCCTCTGCTCTGCACATTTTGAATTTCCTTTTTTTTTATTCAAAATTTGTTTTCTCTTTCTTCATTTTAACATCTAAATTTTGTAATTCTTAAATTGCTAAATCTTAGCAATTCTTATTATTTATCATTCAAATTTTTCTCTCTCTTTCGTTCTCCTTGTTTTTTGTTTGTTTCTATCTCTATCTTTCATTTCTTTTTGCAACTCACTGTTTTGCTTCTTTTTTTTCTCAAACTTTTTTATGCTGAACTTTTTTATTATATAATATTTTTTTATCTTACTTTTATTTCTTTTTGGATTTATCACTGAACTATCTCTACTGCCACTCAATTATTTATTCCTGAATCAACTATCTGGCACTGATTAACTGATTATTGATTTCTAAATATTTTCTACTGTTACTCAATCACTTATTCTTGAATCAACAAACTGACATATCATTACTGGTTAATCTAAATATTTTGCTTGATGACAATTTTTTCATAATTTTGTTCAATTGATTAATTGACTAATTGGTTCACTGACAGTTGTTATCTTTGGTAGTAACTGTGAGTGGTTACTAATTATTATTTGTTTATTTCTGAATAACTTAAACTGATGATGTAGGTGAATTGTATTTTTACAATGTTTATGGCTTACTTTACAGCGTTTCATAATAACATAATATGGGTCTTAAAATAAAATTTTTTTTTCTCTATTGTATTTTTGTTTTATTTTGTTACTTTTTTCCCTCTTTCATTTTGCTGCTTTTCTACAGTTTTTTCTCTAATTTGCTTATTTTTTACATTTGACTTTTTCTGTTGTGTTGCCGTACATTATACAATATCTCTTTTGTTCTGTCTCCCTCTTTCTCCACGCATTCTTTCATCATGTGCTTTAATGTTTTTTTTCTATTCCGCACATTTCTGAATTTTCTCTTTTCTTTATTCAAAATTTATTTTCACATCTGAGTTTTGCAATTACCGTTCTAATCATTTAAATTATTATCTCTCTTATTTTTTTGTTTGTTCATGTTTCTATCTTTCATTTCTTCTTGCACTTATTGTTTGGCTTTTTTTTCTTCAAATGCTTTTATGCTAACCTTTTTGGTCATATTTTTTTTTATCTCTTTTCTTTCTTTTTAAGTGAAATGATTGACTGACATTGAATCAACAAACTGACATATCATTACTGAATTTTGTTTTTGACACTGTTGTTTTGTACTTGCAGCGCGCATTAATCTAGCCATGCGCGCACAACAATTGATCTGGAAACTATTAATTATTTTTTGTTAGAATGATATGATCTCGTAGGTTGTTTCAGAAAATATCTAATTAAGAGTCTAAAAATAATAAAAATAGAATTTCTAAACAGAAGTTTGAAGTAATCTCTGCATCTGATACATATCATTACTGAATTTTGTTCTCGGTACTATTGTTTGGTACTTGCAGCGCGCATTGATCTAGTGATGCAAACGATAATTGATCTGAAAACTGTATTAATTAACTTTTGTTAGAGAAGTTAGCTTCAGAAAATATCTAATTAAGAGACGGAAATAGTGAAAAATAATTCTAAATTGAAGTGGGAAGTAATCTCTGCATCTGATATTAACAGATGATAAATAGGTTTGCTTTTTGTCTGTCAGACAGCTTTTTACGTATGAATAATTTGATTTAAAGCTAGTAGGAATCAAATAAATTAATTAATCTTTGTGGGAACGACGTTGCCCTGATTGTGTTAATTGCAGTGAAGGATTGCAAACCTACTGTTAAAAATTGTATGTTTTTATTGCTGATTGCTGCAAAAATATAAAAAATAACGCTAATTGATAGCAAAACAAATTTGCGGATAATATTTATGCAAATAAGTTGATACCGCTATATTTGTTATCATCATTCTGAATATTCCCCACACACGTCGTGCCACTATCTATGTTAATTCCTTCATTACGTGATCGCCTTTGAAGCAGCAAATACATAACAATAAAGTTTATAACACTTTTTACTTTGATATTAAGTCCAATCAAACAAGAATGTTTATGATCAATATTGATACCATCTACAATACATTACATACTTGCTCTTGCTGCAAAATTACCATTTGGTACAAAAGATTGCTTTATTGCTCTTATGCACGAAGGCTAATCTTCCTGGAAGAAATGAGTTATTTTTGCATTTACTACAAAATATTAATTTAGTTTTCAATTGACTATTGCAGCCTTAAAATCTTTTGAAGTTTTTAGGTTAATAGGTTAATAAAAAATTAGACTGATTCTGACGTAGTTGGTAGAACAAGAAATGCTTCCAACTTCAATAGTCCTCAACTTGAACTTCGTCTAATGCAGAATAGATAGGGCCTTTAATAATTTTGTATTTTGCGTATTTTTTGCTAGTCTACATCCGGCAAGAGTTCCCAGATCAAGCAAATGTAAACTTACTTTTTTGGCCTCCATGTTTCCCAAACTTGTCACCTATTGAACATGTGTGGGATAAAACTGAGCCGTTTGCCCACCTTAAAAGATTTCCGAATCCAAATTCGAGTAGCTTAAGATGTCAATCGAGGTTGATCTGATTCAAAGTTCATGTGGAGACCGAGTGCATTAGATATAATTTTAGACCGATAAATAAAATTAACTTTTTTTGGATGGAAAATAAAATCATTAGTTTTCGTAGTGGAAATTGAACTACTTCTTTTGATTGTTTTATTTTTGAAAAGTATAGCAACTATTAATTTAATTTATAGACTACTTATATTGTATTCCTACAATAATATCAATTTATGGTGGATTTTGGCCGATAAATGAAGCTTTGCAGTGGCCAATTATTTTTTGATTACGATTGAAGTGATATTATTATTAGAAAAGTTTGTTTGGAAATGTTAAAAAAAGCTTTGTATTTGAAAATAAAAGTTAGACGTCAACTTTGTTTAATTTTTCAATTAACGCCTGTTGAATAAGGTGTATAATAAATAAACCATGAATCTATCGATCAATGACAGAGAACTTTGTGATCGATTCGACAACTGGAGCAAGATCAAATGCTTGAATTAAAAATAAATCAAGGAAATTTATTGAAAAACTGTATTAAGATAATTGAACTTTATAAACAAAAAGTTGTATCATACAAAGCGTTTCACATAGTCCGATTTTTTATAAAAATTTAGAACTTTTTGAAATTGTAGCTATTTAAATCTTAGCACACGGTCCAAGTCAGGGATTTTAAGCTCAACTAAAATATTTATAAAAAAGTAACATTTTTTAAATTCTGAAATTTAACGCCATTTTTGTTTTTTTTAAGTTTTTTTGATTTTATACTTAAAAACTAAATATTGAGTTTAAAACGTTTAGCTGTTAAATGTTATCTGTCATAGTTTCCGACATATTTTTCACAAAAAAAATCAAAGTTGCTGAAGTTTTTCAAAAACTTTTGATCCGCTGGTGATGAAAAATGGTATTTTATTAGCTCAATTTCTAGAGGTTTGGTTACCATTTTGCGTTACAATCTGACCTTTTTGTTATGCTTCATAAAACAATAATAAAAGAGTGTCAAAAACTTTTAATTTACTATTTCGGATGCTAAAAATTAATGTCAATTTGAATTTTAATGAGATTTTTTAAAACATTTTTTGCTCTTATCATACGTCGTTTTTGAGTTTTTTAACTTTTTTTATAAATATTATTGTTTGAGAGAGTAGACTTTAAAAAAAATGGCAAATGTCAAATTTAGCTACTGTTGTGAAATTATAGATTTCTGGTTTTAATTTTTATTTATGAAATTTTTAGCATTTTAATACAAATTCAATGGAAATGTAATTGTTTTCATATTCCATTACTTTCTTAAAAAGTTGATAGCCCAGTTGATAACCTGACAACGTCTAAAGAAGTGCATACTCAATGAGGGAAAAAGTCACCTTAAATTCAATTTAACATTGATTTTTGGCATCAAAAATGGTAGTTGCTATTTGAAAAAACAAAATTTTTTATTGTCATCTTAGAAAAATCTCAATAACAGGAGTTAATATGTAATGCAAAAATATAACGAAACTTTTAAAAGTAAAGCCAAAAAAAATGTACGAGAAGAAAAATAAGTAAAAAATTTTTTAATAAACAATATTTTAACAATTTTTTATGAACTTTTGTAACTTTTTTTTTGCAAAAAAGGTGTCTAATGTAATGACAAAAGCTATAGCTTTTTACTTATGATAACTGAACGTTTGAAGCTCATAACTTACAGTACAATAGCTTTTATATTATGTAGAAACAAAATAAAACTTCATCTAAAAAAACAAATCTGGGCGCTATATTTTTGAAATGTCGGCATTTTAAAAATATTTTAGGCAAAGTTGAAATCATTGACTAGAACCGTGTGATAAATTTGATACATCTACGATTTTAAGAAGTCAAAACAATTTTTCTATCGATTAAGCTACGTGAATCATCTTGTATTTGCAGTTTTTTTGCTAAAACCAGTTCACTTTTATCGTAAAATTTTTATTTTACAAAACTTAACTGGAAAAACGCGTAGGGTTATCTTCCGGTAAATAGAATTTCAACAAAAACATATCTAAAATACTATTTATTCAACTAGTTTCTCTCACTGATTTTTTTCTGAGCAAATCTGTTTTTGCTATATTTTTTGGTTAGTTAAAATTTTATTTTGCATTTTGCAACAAAAAACTCTATCATATTGTACATATTTATTATATTAAGTCAGTTCTAAAATCTTAAAGGTTGCCGGCAGATTTTAAAAAAATGCAAAAAGAGACTAGCTTTTTACCGTTTGGTAATAATATAATTTTCTTTTTAATCAGCCACAACACAACATTTTACTTACAAAATACAACCCTCAATGCCTCATACATTTGACCTGAGGCATGAAAATGTAAATAAGGTTATGTAAAAAAATTGATATATTATGTCCAATTGTGGTATAGTATATTAAAGAACTAGTTTTATAAGGGTTGATTTGACGCACACGTTGCATGTGACACGTGCGCTAATACCCCTTATAAAACGTGTTCTTTGGGGTATTTTTTTACATTTTTGTTTTTTTTCTTAAATTTTATATAAGAAAATCGTAAGCTTTGAGAAAATTTGTTGCTAACGGTTGGTAACAGCAACATTTCATTTGATTTAAAATTTAATTTAAACGCTTTTGTTTAATTTTTAACAAAATTAATATTACAAGAAGAACAGAATTTATGTGTATCACTCAGAATTCTAGAACTAGCCAAAACAACGACTAAAAATTTGTTACCTAATGGATCTAAAGTATCTTATTAATTCTTATATTAATCTTAAATGTAGCAAGCTTTCTTTATCAAACTAATTTTTGTAGCTTGGTTTGAAGCCACTTTGTCTCTCTTTGAGCTCCTGAACCACTTTTTAAAACAATTTTTATTTAAAATAAATACATACGTATTTTTTATTTAAAAATATAGCAGTAGTAATTCGAATATAATAAAATTATGATATTGAATTTGGACCTAATTATTTTTTTGACAGCTATGTATATCAAGTTTTAAAAATATTTATAACAGCACAAGTGTTATTATAGATATATATATATATATATATATATATATATATATATATATATATATATTATATATATATTAAAAAAACAGTGTTGCCTAAAAACTTGCTGATAACATTGTATTAGTTTTAACTTAAAGAACAACTTATAAACCTTGATTAAAGTGTAATCGTAATTAAATAAATTTGTTATGAAAAATCCTTACACCTATGTATTTTACAATGTAATACGTATTGACATAAACTCCTTATATTGATTGTGCTAAAAAATTTATTATCAGATATTGCTGCATTGAGCTAAATTTTTTAGTTAAAATTTCTAACTTTTGTACATTTTCTCATCGAGACTATAATTTTATGTAATCTGCAATCATCTACGATTTTATGTTATTATTGTTAATCTAAGATTAATTTAAACTTTGAAACTTTATAGAAAATGGCTTTTAACAAATATTTGATTTAAAATATTCATCCTGAAGCAATTTAGGTACTTTTCACAAAAACTACAGGGTGCGGCAGAAAACTCTCTTGGATCTAGAAGCTTGTAACTTGGGAAAGGTCATTGGGGATTATGTCGTTAGATAGCTGCGTGTATGCCGTTTTCATCTGAGAACATGGCTTGGTCAGAAGATCATCGCGTTTTTGTTGGTGAGGAGTTTTTTTAAAAGTGACAGTTTAGTAAAAACAGTTACAATTGTCTGTCATCTCTAGGCAAGGAGGTTATGCATTAAAAAAGCTTTAGCTGACTTTAATCTTCAACGGGTGTAATAATCATTGCTTGCTATTTCCTAGCTTACAATCTACAATATAACTCTCCCTCTCTTTCTCTCTCTTCCTAGAAAATTCTACGCAATGGTTCTTCTTCTTCTTTCAACCAAATTTCATTTGTTATACTTCTACTCTGGAAACTTGCAATATTATTTCTTTTATTTTTTTTTTCATACCTCTCTCAACGGGAGTGGACAATGGGAATGCTGTGACAGTTGTAAATTTACAGTGAAATTATCTGATTGAGATGTTTGAGAAGTTTTGCAGCAAATTGCCAATCAGCATTTTTATAAACCAAAAATTCCACAAAAAACTGTCTGAAAAGTTTGAAGAAATGCATATCAATGAGCTTCGAGACACTCATATTGCTAATGGTGTGCTTTTTACAGACGAGGCACTTTTCCATTTTTTTGACGTGGTTAATAGACAATTTTTGTTTCTGGTTTGAAAACTGTTTTCAAGAGCTTTATCATCAAGTACTCTACAGTTCTACTAAAGTTGACCTGATTGGTATTGTGCAATACTGCAAATCTTTGTTGTTTTTACTTTACACAGTCTTTGCTTTGCAACAATACAATATTTGTTTCTAGTAAATCTTAATATTATAAGTCATAATTTTGTTCTCTCTGATTTACTGTAATCATTTATTTGTACAAAAAAAACAATTGTGTAAATTTTGTTAGATGCGTAGATCAATTTCTTATCACAAACAAAAACGTCAACCCATTCTTTTCAGATTTTTATGAGAAAAGTTTTCCGATGTAACTTTTTAAGTTAGGACACAAAAAAATGTTTGATATTATTGATTACAAATATGTGAAAAGGAAATCATAAGATTTGTTGACGCGGATAACGACTGTTTGCCCGATGCTTAAAATATTACAAAGCATCGTGAACTAACGTTGTTAGTTAAACTTAGTGAATAATGTCTTATTAGAGGAAACTTTAGAACAAAAAACTTTTGCTTTTTTTTTTCAAATATCGGCGTAGTTATTTGCAAGCATGAACGTTTTTTTATCCCTAATTCCGACATTTCAATGAGAGGTGCAATTTATTTGATATAAGTCACGACCCTCTTTAGTTTCTGGGTCAAGACAAAAGGCTTGTGAAGTGACTGTGAAATGTGCTGGGACCACCGCTTTACAAATCTGATTATTTAAAAAACACTTTTTAACGTGAAAAGATAAGAATTTTTAGTTAAAGAATTTGTTGAAGCTTTAAGATAAGCTTAGCTATGAGAATTAAAATGGACATTGACGTTTAATATTGACATTTGTCGTTTTTACGTGTTACAATGTCTAAAACCAAGTTCATATACTTAATTTGTAGCAAATTTTTAACTGAACAGGCAAGTAATTTGTTTCTTCGAACTTTAATAATACTTGAAATAACTGAACTTGTACGACACAGCAGTGATTTTCTGTGCGTTAAGTTTCTAAATATATATATACTAGCTGACCCGGCGAACTTCGTACCGCCTAACAGTCAATGAATGTCGTGTTACTTTTTAGCTGAACTAATTTAGGCTTTGATGAACGTAAAACAATGATACAAAATAATATATTTATATAGATAGAAACAAAAAAGTATTTTATTATGATGAATGATGATGAAAACATACATACAGAATGAGAATAAAAATAAAAAATAATAATTAAGTACTTCAAACTCATGTCAGAAAAAAATTATTGAAAACTATGTTGTGCAGATTCGGGGAAAAAAAATAAAACTCGGATTAATTCATTAATAGAATTTTCATTCAAGCACTCTGTGGTAAACGACATTCTTTGTTTTTTGGTCAGGCGCAAGAACAAATAAAGATGATGGTTTGCCGACACGTGAGCATGCCACGTACAATTGACCATGAGAAAAACATGCATTTTCTAGATTGAGGCCACAAATAGTCAAGGATTGGCCCTGTGATTAGTTGATCGTCATGGCGAAGGCAAAACGAATCGGGAATTGAATTCGTTTAAACTTAAAGGGCATATTCGTTGGGATCATCGGCATCTTTGGAATAAGAACTTCCTCATCTTTAAATTTTCTTTTAAGTATCGACGCGTGCAATTTCTCGCAGATAATTGACTCGCGATATTCCGTTGCCTAATTGCATTAAGGCTTCGCTGGGAAAGATTAGATCTTCTAGGACGCGGCATTGTTATTAAAATGTGCACTCGCATAAAACCACCAAATATAATAACAGTGCCTGAACTTTCAAGACATAGACAATAGCTCAAAGAGTATATAACCACTACGTATGAATAGCTTATCAAGAAATATCATCGACAACCTATAAAAAGACATTTACACTTTTTTTAACCTGTAGATTTTTTTTCCCTAATCTTATAACCTTTACCAACTAATTTTTCATTCCCTAAATTCCGTTCCTTCCTTTCCGATGATTTTATGTTTTTACTGTAGAATAAATCTTAGGTATTATTTTCGGGAATTAAAAACAAATATAACAGTACCTAAACTTTGTAGACATTTTACAAAAAATAAATTTCTGAACGCACACATGATGTCTTCAGAAAAAAATAAAGTTGTGGCTTAAAGGTCTCAGCAACCAGGCCATAAGCTCCAAAAAAAAAATAGTTGTTACACTATTTGACAGGATTGGACAACAAATGTTTGACATGTAATAAACAAATCAGCATCTATTGAAATGATTAAGTATTTATTACACATATCGAGTTTTCATTGTTTTTAAGACGTATTCTGCTATTCGGGACGGAAACAAATCCAACAAATCAAAAACCATGGCAATCGGTCTAGCCGTTCTCGAGTTATAAGTGTTGTAACAAACACGACTTTCTTTGATATATATAGATATATATATACAGTGAGATTTTTGTTTTACTGAACATAACGTTATAAAACGCATGTTCAGTTTTAAAAAAACCATGACAATACATTGTCGCTAGGTAGGCAACCAAATTAACAAATGTTTATTTTGACACTTGACTGACTTGACAGAACAGAACTCTGAAATTTTATTCAAAGGTAAGGAAGGTTATGTTACGTCTTAATAACAAGTTTAAAAAGAAACTTTTAATCAAATTAATTTATTAAATGTTCAAAGTGACCACCTTCTTGTTCTAAGCAATAACGAGTCATCGAAATTAACGTTAAGTAAATTATTTCAAGATTAAGATAAATTTGCAACAAGTGGGTTTTCCAAAAAATTTCCAAAAACAAATTTTTTTGACGGTTATCTATATTGCAATTGATGGTATATTTCAAGTTTTATAAAAAAATTTATATTTTTTTTAGGATGTTATATTAATTTGTTTTTAATTCAACACATTAACAACAATATATATATATAAGTGTTATGATTTTTATCGGTAGACGATAATAATCTGAATGATTTAACTTATCTAAGCAATCAACAAAAAACAATTTTTTAGGGCTTTGTTCTAATGCTTCTATTCAAATTCTAGACATTAAAAAACATTTAAATTTCTATTTTTAGTTCTTAAAGTTTGTTTTTGTCTTATTTTAAATTACTCAAAATTATGGACTGCAAAATGTCTCATAAACTTCATATGCTACATCAACATCGGTGTTCATTCCGAAGAGCAGGAAGAACGTTTTCACCAAAATATGATATTTGAACTTTGACACCAAGGCCAGTAAAACGAGAATATGATGAGAGATTTTAATACACGAATATAAAATAAATACATAAAATATTTACTTTTAGACCTTAATTTCTTGTTATTGTTTATTATTATTGTTAGTATTTATTATCATTTATATGTTATTGTTTATCACGAATCTTGAATAAAAAAGACTTCTTTGTACATGTTATTATAATTTATAGTGAAATTATAAAAAAATATAAAAATTAGTGATTTAGATTTAAAAATTACTCTGTCTACTGAAACAAAGTTGAATTAAAAAAAAAATTTTATCTAATTTTTGGCGTAAACGAAACTAAAATTTAACATATAGAAATTAGACCCAAAAATCGTGTTGACCGGTGAATTTGAGATTTATTAAATACTTTAGCTTCCTGATTATTACAAGCATTGAAACAAACATATTCATAAATAAAATTAACATCAGACATTGATATTTTTGTCAATATGCAAACATATATCATGGACAAACGTGACAGTAGTACATTTATGGTGACATTTCACTATAATATAGTCACGGTCTATTTTGTCACGTTGGTAATCAGATGATATTTAAAAAAAAATTTTTTTAATTAATAACAACTATTAAGAAGACATTTATTTTTAATTTTGTGACTTAATTATCAATATTAATTATAAAAATAAAATGCCGAGTTTCTATTTTCAAAAAGTCTAATTTATCATGGACAGAGGTGACCGTACTATATTTATGGTGACATTTCACTATAATTTAGTCACGGTCTATTTTGTCACGTTGGTAATCAGATAATATTAAAAAAAAAAATTTAATTAATAACAACTATTAAGAAAACATTTGTTTTTAATTTTGTGTCTCAATTATCAATATAAATTATAAAAATAAAATGCTGGGTTTCTATTTTAAAAAAGTCTAATGTATCATGGACAGGGGTGACCGTATTATATTTATGGTGACATTTTATTACAATTTAGTCACGTTGGTAATAAGATGATCTTGACAGAAAATTTTTTTTTAATTAATAACAACTATCCAGAAGACATTTATTTTTGATTTTGTGTCTCTATTATCAATATTAATTATAAAAATAAAATGCCGAGTTTCCATTTTCAAAAAGTCTAATGTATCTTGGACAGAAGTGACCGTATTATATTTATGGTGACATTTTACTATAATTTAGTCACGGCTTATTTTGTTACGTTGGTAATCAGATGATATTTAAAAAACAAACGTTTAACCAAAAACAACTATTAAAAAGACATTAATTTTTAATTTTGTGTCTCAATTATCAATATTAATTATAAAAACTAAATGCCAACTTTCTATTTACAAAAAGTCTAATTCATCAACAAGCTTTGCAAGAAAATAAAATCTTTTGTATAGAGTTTAAAAACAAAAATCCACAAACTGTTGACGCTTTCTAAAGATTCAGCTTATTTTGAATTTAAAAATAAAAAATGAGCTTTCTTAGTTTAAATAAAAAAAAATTTGCAAATAATTTTAAAATTTATTTACACTTTTATCTTATTCACTTTACTTAATTAGCATTATTTTAAAAAGTTGTTAGTTGAAGCTGTATGAACACGGTAAACACAAACTAAACAATTTTTTTCCGTTCATTGTCCCACATACTAATTAGATAAACTTCAACAACATAATTCCGCTAGTTGCAAACGTAAAAAGGTCATTTTTTGTCGCACGAAGCGCGGCTTCAAAGACAACAATTTTGTTTTCAAAGTGGATTTTTTAATATTTGATGAAAACTGTAATAGTGTAATAAGCAGCGAATCAATGACTATAAAAATTGAGTTCTGCATATAAAATAAACAAACGTTTATCAGAAATATCACTTGAAGGCTAACAATCAATAATTTCTCTAATAAGAAAAATATGGAAATTATAAATGATTCCATTGGAATTTTTCGTATCTCTCTTAATATAATGTGTAAACATTTGACAGAAATTTATTGATACTCTATTTATTGTTCGCGTGGGTTGAGGATGACAAAATTGCAATCAGTGATGTTTGAAGCATCATCAACTGCTTGTTAAATATCTGTTTTATTGAAATGGCAACAATTTCATTGTTTTTTATTGAAAAATTCAAATGCCAGTTGAACAAATCTGTAAAATGGTGAAAGATGTATTTGAATTTTATTATATATTTTTGCAGCTTTATTATAATAAACCAAATTGAAAATAAGTTTTTGCAAGAAATTTATTTCTAAAATCAAAACCAACATTGCTATTACAATTTTTAAATATTAACAATAAAAATAGTAAAGAGCTATTACGCAATAGTTAAGATACGTTATAACGATATATTGCGTCATTATTAATTATTTGACATATGTCGCACTTATCTAAACATCTCATCTCGAACTTGCTTCTTTTTCAAATCTGACTATTTTGCCTGTCTGTGGAGTAAAGTCAATAATTTATAAAACCAAAAAAATAGTAAAAAGAAAACTGTATTGGAAAAAAAAATTATAAGAAAACTGGAAAAAAAAATTACGGCTGGTTTGAGGTCGGGAAGTAGAAGAGGGTGAGTTTTTAATGGTGAAAAAGGTTTATTTTAATTTCCAAAAAAACTGCAAGTCCTATGAAAAAAAGTTGAATCACAAAATTGTAGGTAATGAAAAGATCTACAACTTCTGTATCTACACTATTTTAACATAACTTTAAAATGTATGTGAAAAATTTAAATAACCTAGTTATTTATTATCTATCTATTTTTTTTATCTTTTACAAAAAAAAATTGTATTATGATATTTTGTAAGAAATTATTTTTCTATCTTTTCAAACACCTCGAATTTTTTTTATTTAAAATATTTATTTTTTCAGCTTATTTTGATTTAATATTAAAAATTAATTTAATTAATTATTAGTTATTAAATATTTAATTTTTAAATTTAAAAAATTCCGCGTCAAAATATCTGCTTTTTTAAAAAGTAGGTGGTTTTTTGATCGTTGAAGTCTCCACTAAAAACATTTTTACAAATACGTGACTATGATAAATTAGCCATAAATATTGTAAATGTCTTATTGAATATTAACATTATTAACTTATTTGGTTGTTAATTATACAAGTATATTTTGATTTTCAATTTTTTTGTTTATCAATGTAACATGAAATCTTACGTTTTTCGAGTACTTAAAATGTAAATTGTACATAATTTAAAAAAATAATTTTCGAGTTTTTTTCGTTTTTTTCTTGCATTCTTTGGAAAAAATTACCGTAGTAAGGTATTTTTTTATTACAGTGGGTATTTCAAGGGACAAAAAGCCTACTAATTTTTTAAAGAGGCAGATATTTTGACGTGCGATTTTTTGATTGAAAATTAGGTTGTTATTTTGATATTAAGACAAAATTAAGTAATAATTGAATAATAATTTGATTAAAAAAAATTAGTGTGTTTAGGACAAAAAAAATAAAATTTTCATTTTAGTTTTTTGTTAAAGATGAAAATAAAAAATCAAAAACTTGGTTTTTTAAATTTTTCACACGAATTTTACAATTATGTAAAATGTGGTTTTTTCGTTTTTTGCATTCTTTGGAAGAAATTACCGTAGCAATGTATATTTTTATTACAGTGGCGATTTTAAGGGACAAAAAGCCTACTAATTTTTTTAAATTAGCAGATATTTTGGCGAGAGTGTTTTTGATTGAAAATTGGGGAATTTTTTGATATTAAAACAAAATTAAATAGTAATTAAATGAAATTTTATTTTCAATTTTTTTGTTTATCAATGTAACATGAAATCTTACGTTTTTCGAGTACTTAAAATGTAAATTGTACATAATTTAAAAAAATAAATTTCGAGTTTTTTTCGTTTTTTTCTTGCATTCTTTGGAAAAAATTACCCTAGTAATGTATTTTTTTATTACAGTGGATATTTCAAGGGACAAAAAGCCTACTAATTTTTTAAAGAGGCAGATATTTTGACGTGCGATTTTTTGATTGAAAATTAGGTTGTTTTTTTGATATTAAGACAAAATTAAGTAATAATTGAATAATAATTTGATTAAAAAAAATTAGTGTGCTTAGGACATAAAAAATAAAACTTTCATTTTAGTTTTTTGCTAAAGATGAAAATGAAAACCAAAAACTTGGTTTTTTAAATTTTTCACAAAAATTTTACAATTATGTAAAATGTGTTTTTTTCGTTTTTTGCATTCTTTGGAAGAAATTACCGTAGCAATGTATATTTTTATTACAGTGGAGATTTTAAGGGACAAAAAGCCTACTAATTTTTTTAAATTAGCAGATATTTTGGCAAGAGAGTTTTTGATTGAAAATTGAAAAATTTTTTGATATTAAAACAAAATTAAATAGTAATTAAATGAAATTTTATTTTCAATTTTTTTGTTTATCAATGTAACATGAAATCTTACGTTTTTCGAGTACTTAAAATGTAAATTGTACATAATTTAAAAAAATTACCGTAGTAATGTATTTTTTTATTACAGTGGATATTTCAAGGGACAAAAAGCCTACTAATTTTTTAAAGAGGCAGATATTTTGACGTGCGATTTTTTGATAGAAAATTAGGTTGTTTTTTTGATATTAAGACAAAATTAAGTAATAATTGAATAATAATTTGATTAAAAAAAATTAGTGTGCTTAGGACATAAAAAATAAAATTTTCATTTTAGTTTTTTGCTAAAGATGAAAATGAAAAGCAAAAAACTTGGTTTTTTGAATTTTTCACACAAATTTTACAATTATGTAAAATGTGTTTTTTCGATTTTTTTGCATTCTTTGGAAGAAATTACCGTAGTAATGTATATTTTTATTACAGTAGAGATTTTAAGGGACAAAAAGCCTACTAATTTTTTTAAATTAGCAGAAATTTTGGCGAGAGAGTTTTTGATTGAAAATTGGGGAATTTTTTGATATTAAAACAAAATTAAATAGTAATTAAATGAAATTTTATTATCAATTTTTTTGTTTATTAATGTAACATGAAATCTTACGTTTTTCGAGTACTCAAAATGTAAATTGTACATAATTTAAAAAAATAAATTTCGAGTTTTTTTCGATTTTTTCTTGCATTCTTTGGAAAAAATTACAGTAGTAATGTATTTTTTTATTACATTGGATATTTCAAGAGACAAAAAGCCTACTAATTTTTTAAAGAGGCAGATATTTTGACGTGCAATTTTTTGATTGAAAATTAGGTTGTTTTTTTGATATTAAGACAAAATTAAGTAATAATTGAATAATAATTTGATTAAAAAAATTAGTGTGCTTAGGACAAAAAAAATAAAATTTTCATTTTAGTTTTTTGTCAAAGATGAAAATAAAAAATCAAAAACTTGGTTTTTTAAATTTTTCACACAAATTTTACAATTATGTAAAATGTGTTTTTTTCGTTTTTTTTGCATTCTTTGGAAGAAATTACCGTAGCAATGTATATTTTTATTACAGTGGAGATTTTAAGGGACAAAAAGCCTACTAATGTTTTTAAAGAAGCAGATATGTTGGTCAGACAATTTTTGATTGAAAATTGGGGTGTTTTTTGATATTAAAACAAAATTAAATAATAATTAAATGAAATTTTATTAATAAAAATTAGTGTGTTTAGAACATAAAAAAAAATTTTTATTTTAATTTTTTGTTAAAAATGAAAATAAAAAACCATAAACTTGGTTTTTTAAATTTTTCACACAAACTTTACAATTATGTAAAAAAGTGTAAATGCAAAAGTTGTACAACTTACAACTACAACCTACAACTTTGCCATTCAACTCTTTTTCATGGGAGTTATAGTATCTCCCTTTTCCAATGGGTTTCATTCTACTACATATTTTTTTGCTTTTTACCATTTTCAAACAAGTTACTTTTTAGCGAAAAGAATATTTTGTAGGCATTTAAATCTCAAATAATTAACAATTCTAATGAATTACACAAGAAATCAAGAAATTTAGTGAAGAAATAACTCGTTGTCTGAATAGGTGGATCATATCAGACAAAATCTACATTTCAAAAAATTCTTTTTGGAACGTAAGTGTTTTCAACTTAAAGCTGTGAAATTTAGTTTGACTAAAATTTTTATTGCGGTCTATGCTGATTCGAACCACAGACGCATCTGTTGGCTATCAGATTTATGCAAATTAAGGGTTGGCCTGTTTGTAAAGTATTTAAAGAAACGCACTAAAAGTTTAGCTAAACTACACCGTTACACAGCTTTTACAAGCTGTCTGTCCAAACTTAGACAAAAGTCACATTACAAAAAATAGTGAGAGCAGAAACACTTTTTACGTGTTTTTCATGGAGAGAAGGATCACTTTTTTTTAACTAATTACTTAAATAAAATTGTAATTGAAAAGTCTAAACATTTTGAGGACTAGTGTAAGCTTAAGTGATACAAAGAATCTATTAATCTTTAGTTTTTTTGGAAAATATTAATAACAGCGATACAAGCTATCATTTTATGCAGAAAAAAAAGGCAAAATGTACACATGCTAGATCACAAGGTGATGATGCAAATCAGCATAATATTTTAACTTATAGTTGAGAGATAAGTGTAGGTGTATTTCATAGGAGTTCTTCAGGGTTCTATTTTAGGTCTTAGTTTATTTATATATTAGCACTTTCAACAGCTGATTGCAAATGCTAATGACACAAAGTTTATTATTTTCGGTGAAAGCAAAATATGAAATTCAAGAACTTTTGTAAAATGGAGGTATGCTTAGATTAAATCTAATAGAAGAGTTTTAACGGTGACAAAACAGCACTGCCAGTGGCGGATTTGGTTTTAACTTCGTTTAAAAAAAATATGTTTTTTTTGTTGTCCTTGATTTTTAGTTCATCTCGTGGTGTATTTTTATAGACTATTGTACTAAATAAAGGAAAAAAAATGGCTGAAATTTTAATTTTAATATTAAAAATTTGCTTGAAAAAATCTAAAGTCATTTACTAATAAATTAAAAAAAATATATGAGCGATTTTTCAAAATTGAAATTTTTAACTGAAACTTTCAAAAGCTTATTTTTTTTTTTGGTCTATAAAATTATACCGTAACGAGAAAAATAATAATAAAAGAAAAAATTCGATTTTCGACGATTGTTGAAATTTGAAAAAATTTGGAGCGATCTCTTGAAAATGTTTGTTTGAGCTGTCTTTTGGAGAGGGCTTTTAAAACATTAAAAACTAACATTTTTTCATTCGAGACTTAAAAAAAAATAGTCTGTTTTTTTGCGCTACCCTAATGGACAGGGTTTTCTCTACCATATTTTACAGATGCTCTAAGAGTTTTAAATTGTGCAGACGGAATGGCCGCGACAAAATGTTAATGCAAGGAATTAGGGTAAAAAAAATTCATTTAACAAGAAATATGTGGACGAGCGTTGTCTTGTTGAAAAAGACCATTTAAATAAAGCATTAGAGTAGAGGTTTAACCAACTGATATTTGCAAATAAACACAAGAGATAGGTTTCCATAAGCAATATCCTCTTCAAACAATTACCCTAAAAGTAAATTTGCTGTGGACTATAGGGCATTTTATTCTCTGACGGTCATTCTGTATAGCTAGACAGAATCGTGACTTGTCGCTGAATACATACTATATTGTCAGACCTTACAGCTAAAGCGTAAATCTGTTATAATGCTCCACAAGCTTCTAAAATGAATAATAATTATCTTATCATGTCCAACTTGTTATCATTCGCTATAACAAATTAATTTATTAAACTTTACACTTAAAATATGATATAAACGCTTCTGTTTAGTAATTGCAGCAATGTAAAGATAGGATACAGTAAAATCTGGGTAGAGGGAAAGAGTAGGAGGTGGGAAGGAGATATTGACCAAAATTTTTAGAAAAGAAGAAGGAAAAAGAAAGCAAAGGAGACGACAAAAAGCATGAAAAAGGACATGAGGGAGAGAAGTCATCAGATGGTACGTGGAAGAATTGAAAAAGATGAATGAAGAGGATGGAAAGGAAAAAGAAGAAAGAGATGAAGATAGTAAAGAAATACAAGCTGAAAAAAAGAAACCAAAAAACAGAAATAAAGTAAGAACGCAAGTAAACACAAAAAAAGAAGAAAGACAAAGTACAAACAATGAAGAACAGAAAAGAGATATGAAGAAAAAGATTAGATGGGAAAAAGAAGAAATAGAAAAAATAAAAGAACAAACAAGAGAAAATATAGAAAACAGAATAAAAAGAAGAAAAGAAGAGTTAAAAATAGAAAAAAGAAAAGAAGGGCCAAGAAAAAAACGCAGACACAATGAGGAAAAACAGAAAAAAACAGAAAAAGAAACAAAAGAAAAAGCAGATAATGAAGAAGAAGAAGATAAAGAAGAAAAAGTAATAAATGCAGTATTCTGGAACATAGCAGGAATAAGAAAAAAAGATAAAGAATTTTTTGAATATATAGAAGAGTTCGATATAATAGGAATGGTAGAGACGTGGGTAAATGAGAAAGATTGGAAAGAGACAGAAAAAAAGCTGATAAATACAGATGGAAGGCACAATACGCAACAAAAAAAAAGAAAAAAGGAAGAGCAGCAGGAGAAATAATAACGGGGGTAAAAAAAGAAATAGAAGAAGAAGAAGCAGATCGCTAAGAGGAAGAGGGAGAAATGAAAAGAAAGATAAAGATAAATGGAGAACAATGGGAAATAAGAACGATATATAGCAGAGGAATAAGAACGATAAAAGAAAAAGAAGAAAAAAAGGACAAAAATGCAAATAACAAAAACTTACTAATTGGAGGTGACTTTAATGCAAGAATAGGGGTAGAAGGAAAAAGAAATTGGGGAGAAGAAGAAAAAGAAACAACTAGAAGAATAACAGAAGATAAAAAGATAAACAGAGAAGGAAAACTGTTAATAAAAATGGTAGAAGAAAATGGGTGGGAGATACTCAACGGAAACAAAGAGGGAGATGAGAAAGGGAGATGGACATACGGAGGAATACAGGCAACATCGGTAATAGACTATGGGGTAGTAAACCAAAAAGCCTGGGAACAAATAAAAAGATTCGAGATTGGAGAGAGAATAGAATCAGACCATATGCCACTAGAAGTACAGATAAAAAATGGAAGAAAAGAAATAAGAGAAAAAAGAAATCAAAAAAAGAAAAGAATAAAATCACCAGCAATAAAATGGGACGAAAAATCAAAAAAGATATACAGGGAAAAACTGGAAAGAACAGAATATAAAGAAAAAGGGGTAAGAAAAATGGTACAAGAACTAGAATCAAAAGTAAAAGAAGCAATGGTGAAAAGAAATAAAAATGGAAAAAAAAGAAAAGAAAAGAAAAATAAATGGTGGGACAGAGAATGTAGTGAACAAAAAAGGGAACTGAAAAACAAATTGAAAGAATGGAGAGAAAACAAAGAAACAAAAGAAAATTACATGAAGATGAAAAAAGAATATAGAAAAACATGTGAAGAAAAAAAGAAAAAGAAAAAAGAGGAAGAACAGAAAAAAATAAAAGCCATAAAAACACAAAATGAAATATGGAAATATTTGGAAGAGGAAAAAGAAGAGAAAGAAGGGATTATAAATACGATAGAAATGAACAAATGGATGGAACATTTCAGAGAGCTTCTAGAAGGAAAAGAAGGAAAGGACGAGACAGAAAATGAAATTGAAAAAAAAGCAGAGGAAGCAGAGAAAGAAGAGATAACAAAAGAAGAGGTTGAAAAACAGATCATGAAATTAAAGAAAAGAAAGTCGTCGGGAACGGACGGGATACCGAATGAGGCATGGATATATGGGAATGAAAGAGTAAAAGAAAGATTGAGAGAAGTATTGAATGGAGTGTGGAAGGGAGAAGAGTTTCCTCGAGAATGGACAAAGGGAATTATAGTACCAATTTATAAGAAGGGGGATAAAAACACTGAAAAAAATTACCGAGGAATAACTCTTCTCAAAAGAGGTGTATGCGATGTGTGTGGCAGAAAAGCTGAAAAGAGAGGTAGAGAGAGTGGGAGGATTACCAGACTGGCAAGCAGGATTCAGAGAGGGACGAGGTGCAATAGATAATGTATATGTGTTAAATGCGTTAATTGAGAGTGAGTTAGAAAAGGAAGGAGGGAGAGTATGTGGAGTGTTTGTGGACTTAAAGGCAGTGTTTGATAGGGTTGATAGAAATAAATTATGGGAGTGCATGGAAAAAAAAAGAATACAGAAAGGAATAATAGAAAAAGTGAAAGAGATATACAAGGAAACAAAGAGCAAGGTGAGAGCGGATGAAAGAGAAAGTGAATGGTTTTGGACAAAGAGGGGACTGAGACAAGGGTGCCCTCTGAGTCCGCTACTGTTTACAATTTATATGAGTGATATGGAAGATGTGTTAGCAAAAGGACAAGAAGGAGGAGTGGTAGCAGGGAAAAAGAAAATTTGGTTGCTAGCGTATGCGGATGACATAGTGATGGTAGCGAAAGACGAAAGAGAAATGAATGGAATGATGAGAATCGCAGAGAGGTATATGAAAAAGAAGGAATTTGAGGTGAATGAAACTAAAACAAAGATAATAGTGTTTAGTAAGGGAGTAAGAAAAAAAGTAGTATGGAAATGGGGTGAGAAAGAAATAGAGCAGGTGAGAGAATGGAAGTATTTAGGATACATGTTTGAAGAAAGAAATCGAAGTAAGGCGCAGTTGAGAGAATTGGTGGAAAAGGGAAACCAGATGTGTGCGATAGTGTGGGGAATGGCAGAGAAAAAGTTTAGAGGAGAATATGAAATCGGGATGACGATGTTTGACAGTCTGGTAAAAAGTGTAATGATGTATGGAGCGGAAATCTGGGGATGGAAAGAGAGGAAAGAAATAGAAAGAGTGCAAGAAAAATATATGAGATGGATGCTAGGACTAAGCAGAGAAACCCCAGGTTACATAGTGAGAGAGGAAGGAAAGAGAGAAAAAGTAAGAATAGAGGCGGGAAAGAGAGCAGTTAAGTATGAAGACAAAATGCGGGAGAGAGAAGGGTGTGAGATACTGAAAGAGTGTGGAAAAATGATGGAAAAAAAGGGCGATAAGCGAATAAAAAAAGAGAGAAAAGAATACTATGAAAGTAAAGGGTTCAGTGTAGAAGAGATTGAGAGGAAAAGAGAAGAGAGGCAATGGGTGAATGGAGAAATGAGAGACCGAGATAGAGATATAGAGAAGCAGGAAAGGAGGGGTGAAATTAGAGAAAGCAGGTACAACACAAAATATGGGGTAATAATTACGGAAGAGCTGCCAAGCTACCTGAAAAGGGAAAATAAGAGAGAGAGAAAAATGATTGCTAGATTTAGGTGTGGAAATGAAGAGAGAGAAAATAGATATTGGATGGAAGAAAATGAAAGAAAGTGCAGAATGTGTGGAAAAGAGAGAGAAACATTAGAACACATGATGAAGGAATGTGAGGAGGTAAAAGAGAGCATGTTAGTAAGGGAGGATATAATGAAAGGAAAGAAAAAGGGAATAGAATGGATGAAAATGATAGAAAAAGAAAGAAAAAGATTAAACTGGGATGATGAGGAAGAAGGAGAATAAGAATAAGAGAAGACATAATGAATGGAAAAAAAGAAAAAAGAATGGATGAAAATGATAAAGAGAAAAAAAAAGAAAAAAAAAGAGGAAGGAGAAAGAAGAAGACTTATTTTAGTAAAAATTGTAAAACTGTAAAGTTAAACAATAAAACCTTATTATATAATTGCAGCAATTAATTAGTTTACTTGTCGACAAAACTGATGTGTCCGCTAAAAATAAAACACAAATTAATTATAAATTAGTTTTTGTTTCTAATAAATTTCATTCCTGAGTTTGTAATTAACTTGAACATGGTTTGGACTTGTTGAAATAAATTTCAAAGCAAGTGTGAGACAATAACAAATATTGGGTTTGGTAATATTATTTGTATAATAATAACAACGATCAGAGAGAACGAGATAATTTATTTAAATATGTAGTGGCAAATTGTTAATATTTGGTTTTGAATCAGCGGCTCAACTGTCAATAACTATTTCCGTTCCTCACACAAGTCGAGTGTAGTGTCATCTGTTAAAACAATATCCGTAAGTGCAAAATGGATAATGTATTTGACAGTGTTGTGATGGATAACACATCACCTAAAACAAGCGACCCAAAAAAAAAATGAGTGGATTAATTACATGAAAGCTAGTAGCTACATCAAAAGAAGGAATTATTATGTTGCGATATTGAATTCTTGCGAATTAGGGCTTTAATAAAAATCGGAGAGATGTTGGTGTGATTAGTTTTTGCTTAGATGTGTTCAATCAGCAAGAGATTTTCATCATTTCTTCAAGGTCTCTATCATTTTTATTAAATTCCAAACATGACATATCTTGGTGTGTAAATTAATAAAGCAAAGCAAAAAAGGTATATATTTCATTGAATGGCAATGAGTATTAATAACTACTACAGCATGCCTCAAGCGTCATGAAATTCTATATATTATTTTCAAAGATTTGAGGATATTTTATATTATGGCATTTTTGAAATTAAAATCTTTGTAATCAGCTATTCAAATCCGCGATTATTCAATCTCGGAGATCTGTTTTCAAAGTTTTGAGTAAGTAATAACAAAAAAAAAAGAGAATGTTGGAGACACCAAATGGAATAACGTTAAATGGTTTTTCTTTTGTTGCAAAAGCTCAACAATGGACCACTACCCAAAACACTATAAATCACTAGCTTTCAGCCTTCAGACAAACGACACAAGCTATTGACTTACATAATATTTGTCCGTATCTTTAGCAGGTATGACAATTGACAAAACACCCGGTATATTTATAATAATTGTAAATATTTGTGATAAATAAATAAAAAAAAATTAATTATGTATTCAGATAATGAAAAACGGTGCGATAAAATTGTTACCCTTCAGAAACTATGTTTTATATGTTAACTAGCTGACCCGGCGAACTTCGTACCGCCTAACAGTCAATGAATGTCGTGTTACTTTTTAGCTGAACTAATTTAGGCTTTGATGAACGTAAAACAATGATACAAAATAATATATTTATATAGATAGAAACAAAAAAGTATTTTATTATGATGAATGATGATGAAAACATACATACAGAATGAAAATAAAAATAAAAAAAAATAAAAAATAACAATTAAGTACTTCAAACTCATGTCAGAAAAAAATGATTGAAAACTATGTTGTGCAGATTGGGGGAAAAAAAATAAAACTCGGATTAATTCATTAATAGGATTTTCATTCAAGCACTTTGTGGAAAACAATATTCTTTGTTTTTTGGTCAGGCGCAAGAACAAATAAAGCGGATGGTTTGCCGACACGTAGGCATGCCACGTACAATTGACCATGAGAAAAACATGCATTTTCTAATTGGCCCTGTGATTTGTTGATCGTCATGGCGAAGGCAAAACGAATCGGGAACTGAATTTGTTTAAACTTAAAGGGCATATCCGTTGGGATCATCGGAATCCTTGGAATAAAAACTTCCTCATCTTTAAATTTTCCTTTAAGTATCGACGCGTGCAATTTCTCGCAGATAATTGACTCGCGATATTCCGTTGCCTAATTGCATTACGGCTTCGCTGGGAAAGATTAGATCTTCTAGGACGCGGCATTGTTATTAAAATGTGCGATCGCATAAAACCACCAAATATAATAACAGTGCCTGAACTTTCGAGACATAGACAATAGTTCAAAGAGTATATAACCACTACGTATGAATAGCTTATCAAAAAAAATTATAGACAACCTATAAAAAGACATTTACACTTTTGTTAACCTGTAGATTTTTTTCCCTCAATCTTATAACCTTTACCAACTGATTTTTTATTCCCTAAATTCTGTTCCTTCCTTTCCCATGATTTTATGTTTTTACTGTAGAATAAATCTTAGGTATTATTTTCGGGAATGAATGTCTAAAACAAACAAATAAAACAGTACCTGAACTTTGTAGACATTTTACAAAAAATAAATTTCTGAACGCACACATGATGTCTTCAGAAAAAAATAAAGTTGTGGCTTAGAGGACCAGGCCATAAGCTCTAAAAAAAATTGTTGTTACACTATTTGACAGGATTGGACAACAAATGTTTGACATGTAATAAACAAATTAGCATCTATTGAAATGATTAAGTATTCATTACACATATCGAGTTTTCATTGTTTTTAAGATGTATTCTGCTATTCGGGACGGAAACAAATCCAACAAATCAAAAACCATGGCAATCGGTCCAGCCGTTCTCGAGTTATAAGTGTTGTAACAAACACGACTTTCTTTTATATATATAGATAATATGTTTTTAATAATAATTAACTAGGTTAATAATATGTTTTTCAAACATATTATTTTACTTGACTGTTTACAAAATAGATAGTTTGTCAAGACCTGTTTGAAACTTATTTACAACTATTTTTTAGGTGATTTTTTGAGAGACTAGATACATTGTCTAGTAATAGAATATTATAAAACTAGAGGTTTCACTTATATACAACGTTATTTTACTAGGACTAGAATACAATAATGCACAGCTAGAAATATAATGAACAGGAAATGTTAGAAGCAAATTATGAGTTCTAATATTAAACAGCATACGTAAACAAAACAAAAAAAACAGGATAAAAATAAAGACAAGGAAGAAAGCAATAATATTAAAAAAAATAAAATAAAAATAAAAGCCAAATGTAAGACACTATTAGAATGCCAAAAAAAAACACAGTATTGAGGAGGTAGTTTTAAAGAAAAGAGAAAAATTATTACAAGACGTGTAGATACTTAGAAGAACAAAATATTACAAGCGAAACTTTCGAGTCAGACACGTACAGATAAGAAAAAAAAAGCAATAATGAAAGAATTGCAGTAAAAAGCTAATACAAAATGTTTATAGCAGAAAATATGACCATATTTGAAAATAAGTAAAGTGAGGAAAATTAAGAAAATATTAACAAAATTTACATGTGGAAGGAAGAAATAGAAAAATATTGCAAAAAAGAAGAAATAGTACACATGATGAAAGAATATAAAGTACTGAACAGTGAAGCAAGATACTAGATAGAGATATTAAATTTAAGTCACTCACTTTGTTCTTCACGCCAAAGCGATATTCAGTATATCCACGGATAGAGTTGTAAAGAGGAAAAGCTTTTTTATTTTGCATTTTACAAGAAAACTGTATTCTTTATAAAAGATTTTGCAGGTCTAGAAACGCCCAATTCGTTTATTTGCGTTGTCATGGTAATTGTTAACACAACTTTTGTAACAAAATTATTATTTATAACTAATAACTATTCTACCCAATCTATTCACCGCCATTTTCAACGCACAATTCTATTTTTTAACGCAGTTTTTATAACAATTTTTTGAGAGACCTATACGTCACAGCGTCTGTAATCTTTGTTTATAAATTCTCTACGTTTGGAGGAAGATTATTTGCATAAACTATCTGTTTCAAACGGCCCCAAAGATAAAAATTAGTGTCAAAAGTCAAATCAGGGCTTTTTGGTGGCCTAACACGGGAGCATTTTGGCCTATCCAATTCCGTTCAAATTGCTGATTTAACCATTCTACAACAATTCAAGCATAATGGGCTGGACAACCGTCTTGTTGGTAATAAAACCTTGTGAGGTAATTAAATCGGTAAATGGTCAAACGTTTCATAAAGAAAATTTTGCACCATATCCAAGTACGTATGCTGATTGACAGTATTATCAAAAAATATAGTCCAATGACACCATGGTAAGAAATAGCACAGCACACATTAACTTTTGCCTTTTTGCCGAATATTGTCGAAAATAAGATTGAACAGTATCATTAGTAGAAAACGTGGCCTTAACAGAGAAAATAATATTTTGATAAAAGTATTGAATATTATCCATGATTTGAGCGCCCATCTACAGACAAAAATCCCAACGTTTTGCAGGATCTCCGGGTTCTAAAGCGGGAATAAAAATGGGCTTATAGGGATAGAATTTTCATTGTGTCCAAATCTTTTGAATAAGCGATTTACCAATTCCTAAGTGGAGCGATCCTCGCCGCAAAGAAAGTTTTGGATAGTTCAGTACTGAGTCCATTACAAGAAAAGTGGCGGCGGCATCTTCATCTCGTACTATCTTGTATCTAGTATAGAACCACTTGATAAGAATTTTTTGACCAATTTTTAACGATAACGACAACATTTGTAACGGTAATGCTTGATTTTATACACAGTTAATTTAAATAAATAGATAATGCCTACTACTATGACAACGCAAATACATTTTTTGGGACTTAGACCACTTTTCGATTTTATCAGAAACTAAAAGAAATTTTAAAGAAATTAAAGCTGAATTAATCGTTTCTGGACCAAAAATACATTTTTCTTGTAAAATGCCAAATGAAAAGTTTTTCTTCTTTGGAACTTGATCCGTGGACATACTGTATATACATTTAAGACATGTAAAAAGGCTTGTATATTAGACACTTATTAGACAACATTAAGTTTGCTATAGCAATAATACTTTTAGTAATTTTTCCAATAAAAAATATTATTAAATTAGTTGAAAAATAGTCTTATTATAACTTTGTTGTTAATAATAGATCTGGTTTTACCTATAATGTAATGTTTTGTTTTATAATTATTATTTGTCTTTCTATATATATTTCCTTGAGGTAAATTTTCGGTAATGATATTTAAAATTGTTGATTTTCTGGGATAAGTAATGCAAACAAATACTGTATTTGTTCTTAAAATAAACAATTTCCACCGTACATTCACCTCTATCAGCTTTCAGCTGTACACCAGCAGCTGTTTTGCGTTACAATCGAATTAAAATTCATTACGGGTACGGTATGGATGAAAGAAAGAAAATTTGCGTACAATGTGGCCCTGCTTTCGGAAGCAATCAACAAAATACGTAATAAAATATTACGTATTAATGGCCCAAATTTGGCTTTTATCACATTTTTATGTCCTCTTCTAACAATGAATGATAAATTTGTCGCAAATCGTTACGTTTGTTTAACATGTAAAACGTTTGCAGGAAGCTGCAAATTAATAAATTATTGTAAGTTGACTTTTTTTGGTATTTCTATTGTTTGCTTAGTTTGTTGCTAAACTTAATTTAAAATCGATTTAATAAACATTATATAGAGAAAAAATTAAATATGTACTCAAAACAGTACTTACGTCAGATATTATCTATCTTACAATTAACGTTAATTTAGTGCTGTTATCAGCGTAAATAAAAACATTAAGGGTGGGTTTGCAGAAAGTAAATTGAACTGAAAATACAAATCCACGATCTTTGATTGGTTGTTCTTCCAAATTTAACCGGTCAAAATAATCAGATAATAAATTATCTTTAATCTTCTATATATATAAAAGAAAGTCGTGTTTGTTACAACACTTATAACTCGAGAACGGCTGAACCGATTGCCATGGTTTTTGATTTGTTGGATTTGTTTCCGTCCCGAATAGCAGAATACATCTAAAAACAATAAAAACTCGATATGTGTTTACTTAATCATTTCAATAGATGCTGATTTGTTTATTACATGTCAAACATTTGTTGTCCAATCCTGTCAAATAGTGTAACAACTATTTTTTTTTTTTAGTTTATTTTTTACGTGCCAAATTTTATTTATCTCTAATAAGTGGTTTTAAAAATATTTGACCGTTTTCATACGTTTGCGCAACCCTGTATAGTAAGTACATACTCTCATCTAAAGATTTGGTCCAATAATTGACAGACAAACGTAAATTTGTAAGAACTAAGCGAATTTTTGTAAAACCGTGCTGTAGCTTTAAAAAGAATGTTGCAGATTGTCTGTAGTTTTTTGCAGAGAATTTGTTGTCTGTACGTCACTGTAGCTGTTTTCTAAGCAGATGGAAGTTTGGGCTTGATAAGCTGTAACGGTTGCCACCAATAAACAAAACATTTTTTTAAAAGTAGTGATCTCGAGGTTTAAGTTATGATTTGAAATTTTAAATACAGTTTTTAATTATTTCATCATTGATGTTTGTATTCTCTATGATGCTAAATGATTGTGGAGGCAAAAGATCTAGCTGATCATCCACTTGATATTGGGAGCCAGTTGTAAACATTTTGGCAAAATATTTTGCAAAGTATTCGCAGTTTTCAAAAGTAATACTAGATGCGTTTGTCACTCAAAAAATCTTTGTCCAAACATATACAATTTTTTTACAAGACCACTCATATTTTTTAATCTTTTGTTTAAAGTCTGCACTATTAAAAACTAAAATCAAAATTAATATTTCATATATATGTTTGTCGAGTTTGTTTGATGTAAAGTTGGTTTTGGTGACCGGAGATACTACTCTAAAGCACGGTCATGCGACTGAAGTGGACTTGAATCTCACTAACGCGGTCGTTTTTTTTCTAAGAAAGAAAATTTTTGCGGATGTTTGGTGTATGTAGGTATATAAGTTGTGAAACATCTTCTTAGTTTCTGGACAGCAATGCAACATCCGCCACGGTGTGTAATGTACTATTAGGTATGCAGTGCGGTAATAAACGCATCGCACGTCCCGTGCGCTAAACAATAGCTTGTTGTAAAATTGAACTTTTTTGTTGTATATTGATGTTTACAAGTCAAGAGGACAAACTTTTAGCTAATCAGTTTCAAGGCCAAATTATTACACCACTTGCTCGAATCTATGATATAGCAAGTATTTTGTTAATGAAAAAAGAATGTTTATTTACTTTTTTTGTACATCTTCTTAATTGAACTTTTTACAAATATTTTCATATATAGTTCCCCAAGTTCTTATACGTTATTTATGTTTTTGGGGTTGTTAGTTATAATTACACTTTATTTGCATTTTAAATTATGTTTACCTTCTGCTCGGCTCACTTCAAGCCTGAATAATAATAATAAATTATTTATAACATAATCTGAAATACTATATCAAATATGTTTTAATGGGTAAATCTATATTTATCCAATTTGGTATTTTATTGGAATTATTCAATCATTAGTACAAATTATTAAATATAAATTAAGCAAAACGTACAATGTGATGTCAAACAAAATGGCATTGCTTTGTTTTTCTATTTATGTCACAACATGATTTACGATCTCATAATCGTAAATTCGACAAATCAATTTTAGATACTAGCATTATTACCATTTAAGTGATATGACGCAAAAAACTGCCAAAGTAAATAAAAATAAACGACTGGATTTTTAATTAAATATTAAAGTAGAAATTTCTAATACAATCTATTGAGCACATACGATAATGGCCTATTCTATTAGCTGATATCTGTAATCAAATTTCCTTTTTACTCAGCAAAAGCTCTGAGAATATTACAGTTTTATGTATAGAATGTATCATCTAAAAGTTTGTTGTACCTATTTAGACCGTCTATCTTCAAAATTTGTAATAATGTCTTCTGGGGAAATTGAAAAGGCCTCATTTTTACGGCAGTTTCTAGAAAATTTTTGTATCGATATTGAATTAAGATGAATTAAAAAAATTTATTTGCTTTATTGACAAGCTAAATAATCAGCTTTGGTATACAATATCATCATCAGCTAGCTATGATTTATTATCAATCTGTTGTCAATTTATCTAAAACTAGCTGACCCGGCAAACTTCGTACCGCCTTAGCGTAAATTTCATGCACTACTTTATTTTGTATAGCTGACCTATCTTATGTATGCGTACCTATTCAATTTGAACTGGAATCTATAATATCCTCCATATAAAAATTAATACCTATTTCCCCCTCGTCTCGTCATACCCGAGAAGGACTTTACTAATTTTATTAAATATTGCCCCCCCAGTGCCCCCTCCACACCGCCCGCCGCGATGCCCGGCGCGCTTTTCAGACTGCATCGCAAACAACGGCCACGGCGCTATGGCGGTTTTGTTTACTGTTTGAATTTTTGAAATGAAAAAAGTTGTTGTAGTGACATAACTACAATAGTTGGACATATGCTACCGCGGAGTTTTTTGTAGACATTATGATGTTCTTTAATATTGTTGTACATTATTTTGTTCTATCGCTAATAGTTTCGGCAGCGCAATCGACGAAAGACATTTTAAGACTCATTTTTCTACACCTTCGGTTACATTGTTCAAATTTTACTAAGGATCTCTAATTTTTTTCAAAATGAAATGTAGCCTATGTCAAATAGAAAGAATGTAACATTCTATTGGTGAAAGAATTTTTTAAATCGGCCCAGTACTTTTTGAGCCTATTCATTACAAACATACAAATCTTTCCTCTTTATAATATTAGTGTAGACTAGTGTAGATAAACTTTAAACAATTTACGTCGAAAGAAACATCTACAAAATTTCAAATAAAATGTGTTTTTTCATTATAATACTTTAAACTCCTCCAAGTAAAACAGTTTTTTTTACGGTGTATATGTAAACAGCTATTTCCTCCCCTCAAATGATGTTTTGAAAATGTTTTTTTCCTCTCTTGGTGCTCTTTTCTACTTTTCCTCTTTCTCAAAAATTTTTCCCATATTTAATTGTAAGAAACATTTTTATTGCAAATTACAGTTTAATTTCTCATATTATTATTATATTATTTAATTCTAAATAACAACTAATTTATTGGTTTGAGACAGGCTTTGTACCATTTCAAATTACGCCAAAAAAACATTATCAGAAATTTGGTTCTCTTTTCACCAATTTGCAAATCTCTGGAATTGTTTTCTGTAGGCTATTTCGGATTTATTACGTAATCAATTTTTCGGCGTTGTCTTGGCCAGTTTTAAAATTTTAAAGTTTTTTACTTTTACAACTTTAGTATAAACCTGATCTACATATGATTATTTGTATGATTTTTTTCAGAACTTCATTACTATGCTTCTGTCCTAATTAGGCACGGTAAACTTTAAATTGTCTAATGTTTGCTAGATGTCTATCGATTCCATAAGCGGAGCGATTAATATAAACTTGTAAAGGACGTCTAGCGGTGAGATAATTAAGTTTCTGGTTTGACGAGAGGTTTAACTTGGAAACTAAAAGTGCCATATTGTGATGAAGGTTTTTTGCTTTCAATCGATTCGGAAATTGTGTTTTCCAACCCTCTCCACGTGAAAATAGGGCATACGAAATTTTGGCCAATAAGGTGCTTTCTAAAAGAAAGATTTGAGTAACTATGTTTTATGTGTATAAAAAGTACTAACTTTTTTTTATATGAAGTATTATATTTATAAAGAAAATTATGTTTTCATGTTGATTACAAACCACTTATTTGCTTAAGCTGTTTAAATATTAAAACAAACAAAATATTAAATTCGGTTTTTTTTATAAACATAAAACACCTAAGGGCAATTTATTTGAGCAGCTTTTAGCAGATATAGTAATAAAAAAATTCTTAACAAATATATATTAACTGACGGTTTAAGATTATATAACAGCACTGATATTATTCTAATACATAATAGAAACTAATTATACATAATTTTACTTGGCTTTGAGGCCTCGTATATTTTCAAAGATCGGGAATTTATAATTAATACTTTTTTATGTTTGGGCTTTACACTCTAAGGCAACAAAAAGAGCTTTTATCTGCGGCTAGTTAAATTTTGTAATAGAAAACTTGACTTTGTGATAATGTGACGAATACAACTTTTGGAATTAAGGCCATTTACAAAAATGATAATCAAATTAATTAAATGCAAGTTTAATTAAAAAAAAAAATTAGAACTTTCATATTAAAATTAATTTAAACATCAAAAAGTAAATAAATGTTTAAAAATTTATTTTATGTTCGACTGCATCATATTGATAAGGTTTTTGACATTGTTTAGTGTCCAAAATCTACCACTTTTTTGGACTAGTACCTTTTGTTTATTTTTTTGGACTCATCTGTCATTGTCAAGTATAAATGTCGAACTAAATAAATAATTTATTTTCGTCAAAAAATTACAAATATTAACAAGAAAACACACTGCTCTATGAGTGAGGATCAATTAATTAATTATTGTTATAGAAATTAATGTTTAAAACACAATTTTTGTTTATAATAATTAATTTATATTTTGAAAAATTTTACGTTTCTATAAACAAAAACAGTTGTTAGCAACCGTTACCCTGGAGGCACCCAAGCTGAACTCAGTACATGATCTGGATGATCTCCTGTATCTTCGTGTCAGCGTATTTTCCCAATTATTTCTTCAAAGCAGTCGAACATAAAGCTTTGTTTGCCACTCGTACATAATCTGACTTGTTTTGGACTCGTCTTTATTATGGCCGCGCTTCGCTTGGCCATAAACTCGACTCGTCCAAAAAAGTCATAGATTATGTACTTGTGACAAAAATAGCTATTTTTTGCTCTACCCGCCGAATGTACGCTCTTTCTGACCGCATTTTACGTCAGAATGAGCGACTTTTTATGGCCTGCATTTTCTAGCCGCTACCATAGCAACTCAACCACAAAAGTCATTATGACAGAACTGTTAAACGTTAAACTAAAAGAAATTCGGCGAGTGGAGTAAGAAAAATAGTATACGACCTACGGCCAGAAAGTTGGATCATATCACATACGCCAGGAAATCCAACTTTCTGGCCTAAGAACGTAATATGCTATTAGTCTTATTGTCTTAACTTTGTTTTTATTTTGTTTGCAAAGCAAGGTAAGTTTGACAAAATACGGGGGAATATAACGAGAGCAAAACATTTTAAAATAGCCGATAAAAAACAAAATCCGATAAAAAACAAATTAGTTATTTTAGATTTGAGAATAGGTAGGTGCATAGACTAAGTAAACCTAGACTAGCAACGCATATGGAGGAAGTGTAATAAATTTGGTTTGTTGGTAAGACGGGCGCGAGGATGAAAGGAGTAGCTTGGGAGCCGCTGGTACCTGGTGGCGAAAAAAAAGGAATCTTTAAAGTGTGTGAATAGTTGTCAAGAAATCTGTTATAGCTAATGTCCAATATATAGCTAAAAAACTGCCAAAGATCAACCTAAGTAATTGATAGTATCAACTGTCAATTTCTAAAAACGAGTGTTCTGTGGTAAATGTCATTTAAGCAATGCAATGTTTTGGCAGACAATCTACTAAGTTTATTAAGAAAGATTTTATCTTTAAATAAAATTAACAACAGAAATATTAACATAAAGAAGCAGGAAGTCAAGAACTTTATAATCTCTAATACTAGAAGAAGTTTTAGAGCGGTATTTATAGTCAAGACTTGAACTTATACTTAAGTCTATCTTACTCAAGTCTGACTTGAGTTTTAGATACAGCTAGCGGTCCACTTAAATTTTGTTTTCATGAAAAAAGCCGCGACTTTTAAGAAGTTTCAACAACATTATTCATATGACATGAAAGACATTTTTACATCTTAATATAAAAAATGCATACACAGTTGAAGAAAAAAGTGTTTTAGCCACTTTTTCAGGAGCAGCTTTAAAACTTTCAAAACCGTACAACAAAACCACAGCCTAATAGAAACCATAATGGTTTATTTAAAAAAATTGCTTGATTACAACAAAATTGAGCAACATTTATTAACAAACACATAACATTCACAAAACAATTAATTTTTCAATGTAACGACGAATTTTACAAACAAAATGAAGGAATGAAGGGGGTAGCATGCGTCAATGTATAATGCCATTTTTGGCTGAGTTATTTATGCAAAAAAATATTGCAATAATAATGCAAAAGACAGTTTTGAATGTTTTCCTAGAATACGTAGTTGAAGTTTTTGCAATTTTTATACCAAATAACAAATTATCTTTTTTAGCTGTAAACGTAATTAAAAAAGTAACGGGCGTTTTAGAATTTGGTATATTTAGAAAAGAGAATATTAATTTAAAAAAAAATTATATTAAAAGTTGTTAAAAATTTATTGATTTAAAAGTGAGATTATCGGCAATTTATTATTAAATAATTATTAGTAGAGATATCGGTAAAAAAGTTAATCAACAAACAGTAATAATCTTATAAATCCTGAACGGTAAATAGTAATAAAAAAATTATTAAACTATAAAAATAGGAAATTAAATTATCTATAATAAAAATCTTTATAATTATAAACTTCAAGTGCACGCTTACGTATTTGCACGGTTTTTCGCCTAAATGACGGCACTTCCACCTTTCTTTTTTGTAAGTATTTTGTGTTTTATAGTTCATTACATCATAATGCACCTATCTGTAAAAAATAACTTACCTAGAATTATGCAAGACAAAATTAAAATTATATACGCCTGATTGGACAAGTCGAGTATAGCCGAGCACGCTTTCAAGAGCAATTATAATATTAGTATTAACAGTTTTAAATTAGTTAAACAAATAAATAACTATTAGGACGTCGCCAAATTAATTGAAATCTATAAAAACCAGGCAAATGCTTTTTACAAAAATAACAGTTCTTTTTTGAATAATTGTAAATTAAAAAAACACAATATCTTCCCATAGATGCTTTGTGTGTTTTTTTAATTTACAATTAATTATTACAATCCCATTTTGTGTCAAAAAGATGGAACACCTTCACAAGTTCTTTTTTGAGCTGTTTGGTCGGATTATCACGAAAAATTCACAACAATTCTCTAAGCCAGGTAAAAGCAAGCTAACAATAATCTATTTTTATTCATCTCCTGATGATGACTACATGGTGATCGAAAGAGCTCTTGAGATTTAATAAAAAAGTTTTTGGCAAAGTGGTAAAACAATTAATTAATAGGTCAAATATAGCGTTAAGGTTAATAAATAAGGGCGTTTTCAACATCTTTTGGATGACGTTAAAAAATCTTTGATATCTATCAAAGCTTCAAGATCTTCAATAGCTATCTAGATAGAAATTACTTCTACTTTTCAGTTGCACGGATATTTTAAGACTAGATTTAGACTTGTTTTTTCATAAGCAGATTTTGTTTGTTGGTTCATTTCAAACAAAAGACATATTATTGTAAAAGATATTGTATACAATACAATTTATGATTATACTCAATTATATTTAATGCTTAGTCAAGTCAGGCTTAAGCAATTTTTAAGGTGACTTGGGCTTCCGCGTGTGTTAAAGCTTGACTTAAATTTTAAGATTTACTTATAAACTAGACGGAACTTGAGACAAACTTGTGCTTAAGCTTACACTATAAGTGCATTACTTAGTAACTCTACACTTTTTCCGAAAGCATCAACTACATTTGAAATTAATCAGTTGTAATTGAGAGAGTATTAATTAAATTTCTAATTAGTCAAATGTAGTCAACAGTTAATCGGAAAGTTTCAATTATTGTAATTCAAAATAGCCAACTGCAAATTTAGAATTTATCAATTGATTTTAAAAATAATCAAATGGAAATCAGTCGTCAAATATGATTCAGAATGCATCAATTGTATTTCAGATCATAGTCAATCATAATTACGATTAAACTTTTGGAGTTTTGACAGTAGTATGACGTATGGCTACGTTCAAAACAAGAAAGTATGTGTTTCCCTTATTTTTACATCTATATAAAAAATATAATTTTTTTTAAGATTAATTGTCAGGTAAATTCAAGAATGCTTATCTTTGCTTAGTTTTCCTAGAACTTACCGAAAATTATTTAAAATTTGCAAGAATCAAAAAGAAACAAAGTATTCATTTGTGCAGCAGTTTATTACTTTTGCTACCCAACTTCATAATTTTCTACAGTAACTTTAAATAACCCGGAAATTTGTGATAATGGTTCTTAGTTAGTTGAGTCTTTTCACTTCAAAACCATTGCCAAGTGTTTGGTTCCGGTCTCTTTTTCGTTAATGAGCATTTTGGTTTAATTTTGAATTAGATTTTCTTTATATAATTTGTAAGCAGGATATTTGAAGGAGAAATGTAATAGCCGAGATAATTAGTATTTAAACAGGGCTGTAATGTTCAAAGTTGATTAACAAATTATAGCAAAATACTGTAAGCAGAGTAGTTTGGTAATGAAATATTTTACAACTTTTGTAGTAGTGCATGTTAGATTTCTAGCACTGAAAATGAAAAACGAAATCTAATCATAGAAGAACTTTTATTGTAGTACAGAATCTAACATTTTTACTTATTGTTATGTAAATTACAACTTTGTTGTAATTTTTATTAGGCGATTAATAAATTATAATTGTTATCGTAAAAACGTACAAATGTAAATAAAATTAAAAGTGTAAATATTTGTTCCTTTTATGACCAACTTTCGGTATCAGTAACAATTTCAAAGAAATAAAACAAACATTTCATTGCTTTACAATTTTGATTCATAATTTACATTTTGCTCGTTTTGTATAGTAAATAACTATTTATTACCATTACTAGTGTTCACTCTTTATTAATGATACAGTTTAAGCAATATTCAGTTTTCTTTCTAATTTATTTTAATTTTTTTGCCGTTTGCTTGTTTTTAACATTATTTTTTAAATTTTTTATTCAGTCTTGTTTTCATTTAAAAAAAATATATTGGTTAGTTTTAAAAAAAAATTCTTGATTGTTTCTATCCGTTTAATAGTTATTTACATAAAAGTCAGGAAAATTTCACATTACTGAAGAGGAGCTAAAGTGAAATACGAGGCACTTTGTGCCGAGTATTTTAAAGCTCCGAGTCAAGTAAGAGATTTTACTGACGTGTTTTGTATTAAATTTTTCCGGAAATAGTAAAAAAAGACGAAATTTACAAATTTTTTTTACAAATTTTACAAAAATCAAGTTTGTCAATTTTGTTGGCAACTATAGTTACTAGAGTATCTTTTTTATTTTGCGTCTTGTAAAGTTTTTACAGTACTAGTCCGGAAAACTCAATTTTCCTGCGCGTAAATAAGCTGGAAAATGTTGTTTCCAAGACGATTTCTGGAAAAAACATTTGTCTATTTGTCTATTTTAATTTTTTTTCACATATTTTTACCCGACTTTAATAAAAGTAGGGTAGTTTGAATAAAATTCAACTGTATTTTATTTTTTACGTGTGTGTCATTATAACTTTTTTCTGGAGAACAGATTTCGATGCTTTTTGACACCGACTTCAAAATAATTGTACATTATATTATTCAAATAATTTGATTGTTTTTTAAGCATACAAATCTACGCAATTATTTTATACGTTTTAGTGCATTTCTATTTTTTGAAGTTGTTTTTTTTGTTAAAATTTTTTTTTTATTTTTTTTTTTATTTTTTTTTGTAATTTTTGTTTGTAACTGGTTTTTTTTTAAACTTTAAGTAACTTTTTAGCTTGTTTTACTTCAACTAAAACCCGCTTTTTAGTGTGTTCAATTATATTGCGTGTTTTTCAATATTTATTAAATAAATCAATACAGTTTATTTTTGTCAAATTTTGAGAAAAGTATTAACTTAGAGAACAATTAAAATTGTCTAAGGCTAACCCTAGAGAAAAGGAAAAAGCGGTTTGAACTGTAAATTCAAAACTTTTGCTGTGCGTACCGTTGAGGTGTTGATTATTGACAATTTTGTCAATAGTGAACCAGCGGTCAAAGTAATTTTTAACTAACTTCAAATAGTATCAATATGAAAATATCGTGCGCTCATAAATTATTTAGATCAACTCTTGCTGCGCAATTTAGCTTGATACATTTTTATTGTCGATTGCGCTGTCAAACGTCAAAGCTTATCCAATAATACACGAGCCGCTTGTATCTGCTTATGAACTTTATTGCTTCTTATTAGGGTTAAATAGGAGATTAGAAATGCTTTAAGAGTAGCTTAAAAAATTATAGAGTCTAAAAAATTGAACAGCTGTTTTTTATTGCTGATATAGGTCATTTTAAAGGCTCATTGTAATTGCTTGCTCAAAACAAGCATTGTTGTTTTGTTTTTGATCCATAAAAGAATATACAGTGATTTTTGTGAAGCATTGTATTTTCAAAATCTGATATCTAAAAAATGAGTTTTGTTACTGCAAAAATAATTTCTAATTGATAAATGATATTTGCTAAGATAATCGATTAAAAATTAAATTAGAACTTTTTTTCCCTAATATGAGGTAGAAACTCGCTTAATAAAAAAAAATAATGCGCTAACATTGTAACGGAATCAAAAATTTGGGAAAGATTATTCGGGACGGTCGACCAGTGGGTTCCAGACTGTCGGTACCGGATGCAATATAATCGAGCAGCAAGCCAGAGTGGGTGGCAATATCAAATCGAGACAGCAAGCGACACAAGGGTATTGACATAAATATAAATTAAATGTACAACGTGTTTTAACAACGATCATATACATTAGTGCAACATTGATAGTGTAATAATAGTTATAAATAAATAAGTTATATAAATATACAGCTTTTACGTTACAATATTAAGATTTAAAACTAAATTTTACCATTTTTTTTTTTGGTTTTTTTACAAAATATTTCCAATAAGTATATTATAAAATAAGTTGTTCTAATCTAGTAGAGCACTCATTGTAACTTCCTTAAATTAATATTTTTTTATAAGCACATTTTTTTTAATTGTTTTAATAAAATTTGTGCTACTTTAAAATTCTATTTATTTAATTTATTTATTCACTGTAGCGCAACTTAGGAGAGTTAAAATTAAAAACACCAGAAAATACAATTTACCAATTTTTGAAACAATGTCTTCCTTAATTGAAATTGCCTTGTCAAGATTTTAATTACGGTTGAATGTTTTCTTTGCTTTGAAGTTCAAACAGAAACTCTGTGACGAGTATAAATTAATTCTTTATTAGCAGACGACTGATTTTAAAAGATTTAATTAGATAAGGTAATTGGAAAAAAATAAATGGATTAAACTGCTAAAAATTGAGAAAGCTTAAATTAGCTAACGCTTTATGTCACAATTAATTTTGATGCATAAACGAAAATATAATAAAAAGTGTTTTGCAGAAAATGCCGAATATTATAATAACTAAGATTTCAATAGAGAAAATCACCAAAACCTGCAAAAGAAAAAACTACTTAATAATAATCTGTCTTGACTTGACTACAAATTATTTTTTTAATTGTTTTGTTTTATAAATAAACATAAAATGAAAAACGATTGCAATTGCTTTGTTGAGTCAAGTACATTCTGGCTAGCCAGCGCCGGCATATAACGAATGTTTTTTAGAATTTGGCGTCAAAGTTGGCGTTTTAAAACAATTGCTTCCAATGTTAGAATAATTTTATCTCTTAATTTTTGAATTTGTAATGTTTTTCTAACAAGAACCGAAAATTTTTGTGGTAAAATCTTATTTTCGTAACGGCCACCGAGCTCAAGCTTGTTTTCAAAAACTTTGTCTAAAATTTTCCAATGCAGTGTTGACATTCAACACTTTTCATTAAAATGTAACCCATTGTATTCAACTCTTGTGAGACTGGCTCGTGTGATCGTAAAAAGGGTAGTGGTCAATTCGCCTACACAGAGTTTTTTTTGTGACTGGAGTGTATATGGGCAAAAATGTTTTAAAATGATACCATTTTGTTTCGATTATTTGTTTTTCATTTTTATTGTGTTTACGATTATTTTAATGGAGATGCTTTGTATTTTTTATTTTTTCATAAATGTTTCCGATTTTTTTTTTTACTTTTAACAATGTTAAACTGACAATAATAAGTCCTTATGTCTTTGAGGGAATCTTGAATTGTAGCTTGGCATGTAACATTCTGACACTCGTGATTGTGCTTTCAATTGTCAAGAGTGTTGCTAAGATTCAACTATCTTTTCAAGTGTACTTAGATATTAATTAATAAACATACAACCTGACTTTGATTAAATGTAACAAGGGGAATATTAGATAAAGATTAAAGTGTGCTTGTTGTAAAACTGTACTTAATGGGTAAAAAATAAAATAAAAGTCAAAAAATAGTAAATACATAATACTTTTTATTTTTAGAATATTTAAGGTTGGCTCTGTTAGATTTTTTTTTCTCTAAAAAAATTTGAATTTATGCTATGACAAACCTAATGAAAGCTATAAGTCGTCCAAGAACTGTTTTGTTTTTATAAGGGCTTCTATTGTATAGAAGTTAATAGTATTTACAATAGGGACTTACCGCTAACCATCATCAGGTCATCAATAAAAGTATCAACAGAGGTCCGGTCTTTTACAGAGCCGTATTTTGTTAGTCAAAGAAACAGTTGAAATGTGATTTATGACGGATTTGTCCACAGCTTGCTACCTTTAAGTCAATTGTTTTAGTTCTGTCATAAAAACAAAACAGTTCTTGCACTATGATACTAAAATTTATACAAGCTTGATACCCTATATAAAACTATTAATTTTTTCAGGTAGTTTATGGCGATTATATTCATGATTACAACTGTCCCAGCAAGCAATGGTGCACATTCATCCATGCAACCAAATCACGCCTTGTTTGGACAGCTTTAATCTTCGGTAAGGTACCGAACAATACAGTCATAAATCATTATCAAGTAGTTTAAAAAGTTAACTGTTTTATATAGGGTATTAGGTGTATATAAAATTTCTACCATAAGTCTGTTCAGATTCAAGAAAGAGTATTTTGGTCATTTGAATTTTGAATGGTTTTTAAACCATTCAAAATTGGTTTAAAATGAAATATACGATTTTTTCTGCGGCTTGCCCTGTCCGAAAAATCGTGAATCATCTCCTACTTTATAGATGTGATCACGTGGAGCCTGCATGCATTTGTTTTTATGCACTCTTTCTTGAAAGTGAATAGAGTATAGATATTATTTGGTTTGTTGGACTATACTAATTTGTACCATAGTAGTACTTATCAGAAATTAGTAAAAGTTTATTCAATTATAAAATGTTAGTTCAATGTTCAGTTTGAAAATTTTTTTTTCGTAAAAGTAGTACGATAAATTATTTAGAAAAACGTCAAATTGTATAACTGGTATTGCGTTATTACGTCCGTTTAAATGATTTATTCTCTCGCTTTTTTCCACTTTTACGCATCTTTGCACTATGCGATAGAAGTTAATACAACTGATATCAGAAATATTGGTCCGGGAAGTAGTTGATTTCTGTTTATTAGTTTTCTGAAACAGTTGACTTTTGGAGATCAGTTTGCGCCAGGATTAGACCTTTTTTTACTTTTGGCAAAGTTTAAACCTTTTTAAATTTTCTCTGCTTATTTCTTGTAAGCCATGCAACAGATTTTGATCTTGTTTTTTCTATTAATAAGAGCAAAGTCAAGAATATTTTTGCGTATAAATTATACCCGAATATACTCTAGAACCAATATTTTAGTGAAAAACGTTGACAACCGAGTTAGTCAAGATGAATTAGTTGTTATTCTTTTTCTGTTCTATTTAATATATTGGCAACCAAAAACCTTAAAATGGTTTCAGTGAGTAAAATAAATTTTATAAAGTTAAAAACTGTGACGTCACAGGTGACGTCACACACATTCTGATTTGAAAAAAGCTTACCTACAAAATTGTAGAGTTTGTTCATTTCATTCTGAAAGCATTTAGAGGAAAAGTAAACATACGAAGAAAGACAGAGAAAATTATGTTTTTTTTTACTAAATAAACAATTTGCAACGTCGTGATATATCTATGCTTGCAAAAATTTACATTACAAACTTTCCAAATTATACTGTTTTTTTTTGTGCGAAAATACTTTAATAATCTGACACTTATTTGCTTTGTTTGTTTAAAAAATCTTTGGCACTTATTAGATCAATGCAAATCTATTCAAACTAGATTTGTAAGTTTTGTTCTTATTGGAACTCTGCAGCAAGTCCCAACATATTCAGATGTGAATCTGGTGCGGTGACACATTTGGGCTTATGTTTACCCAAGTGTTCATTACTTCTGCAATATGGTAAATATAACGACATCTATTTTTTCTATTTTGTTGGTAGAAACTAAAGAAAGATACAGGGTGTATAATATTAACATTAAACCAAAGTGGCTATGCTTTTTTGGTAGCAGGTCTTAGATCGGTTAGTACTAAAGCCGGTAACAATCTGTAAACATAAAGTCTCTTACGCAATGTTGCAGAGATTTTTGTGAATTGGAATATGTATATTAATTTAATTAGTTTGCGTTATTGTTTTTGAGCGCTGTAAGATGCGCAATACAAGTTTTTCTCGGTTTTTAATAATTGAAATTACTAAAAATTTATTTTACATTTAGAAAATGGCGCAAATGTCAATGTCAGTTGTGAATAGACACTTGCAATACCGGCTTAGGGTACCGACACTTACCGCTTACCGAAAATTTTTTTCTAACTTTTTTCAAACCTTACTTTTTATTAGATTAGTTATTTAACAATTATTATTTTGATAAAGTGATAAAATGGCATTTACAGTTCAAGAAACAGCATTTTTATTAGAAAGTAATAAAATAGCTGAATTAAGCAAAGACAATCGTTTTGTTTTCTAAAGCCACTCTTGATTAATGTTAATATTATACACCTTGTAGATAACATTACATTCCATTGGTATGCGTTTGAGACAAGAGACGCTAACATGATAACTTGGTTGTTCAATCAGCTATATAATTGTTGTTTTAATTTGTGTCTATCGAATTTGACATCTGTCATTTAGAGTGACATGTAGATCTGATTAAATATTTAAAAACCTAGTTTCTCAAAACTTGATGTAAGGTTAGCTTCTAAGAGATTGAGCATTAATCTTGACAACACATTTCTTCAAAAAAAAAACCTAATTTATCTTGTGATTTTGAGAAGAAACTGAAAGAAGTTTTTTTTAATATTTATAAAAGGGAATTGAAGAAAAAAAATGTGTAAAAAAATAAAAACTAACAAATAATTGTCAATTGGAGATCATGTCTACACAAGCATTAATCTTGATAAAAAATAGTTTTAACGAAAAACTAATCTTTTTAGGATTTTGAGAGGAAACACAAAAGAAAATACTCCAATAAACGGTGGTTTGCAGTGACCAATTTGGGCTTATGTGCCTATTACTTCCGTAATGTAGTAAAACAAGCGACATCTATTAGAAGCTACCTTATATCAAAAATTTGATGAACAAGGTAGTAACCAAAGAAGATAGATTACATTGCATATCATTGATATGCGCTTGAAACAAAAGACGCTAACGTGATACCTTGGTTAAACCTTGTTTCTCAAATTTTTGATGATTTAACAGATATTGCTTGTTTAATTATTAATTAATTTTAAGAAACAATAAAAATCAAAAATGACAAATTATAGAATTCTAACCAATTGTGTATCTGTAAACAAAAAATAAAAGAGGTACGAATTGGAGTTCATCGCTCTAATCTTACCACACTTTTAAAGATTTTTGTAAAATATGTTATCAGGAATTCTTTATTTTGTATCGGCTCTCACGTACGGTTGAAAAAGCCGCCTTGAAATAAATTAAGCTACAAAGAATAGATGAATTGAAAGCAAATATTAAAAAATGTAAAATTCAATATAAAAGCTACACATTACAATATTTTAGGCTAATAATTGCGGTTTAGGGGATTATTTCAGGCTGTAAATTAAGTCAGCGGATTTTGGAGTAATTGTATCACAATATTATGACACTGAATTTGTGGTAAAGTGGGTTTGAGAGGTTCGGGCTATAATTAGTTTAGGGCAAAAATACCTGATAAAGCCTACATTCTGGTTCAGATAAAACCTGTGTCGATACTTAATTTTGCTTTGCATAATGAAAATATGGAGATAAAACATAAATGATCTCTAAAGAAAATGCGAAAAGAAAACTTTTCATTTTTACCACCGATCTGTTTTAGGTACCATTGTAAAATTGAAAAGTAACAAAAATAAAATTGTGCAAATTAGGCTATGCCTCAAAGGAATCCGTCGCGCTCTATTTCCCAATTATTATTTTAATCAATAATATTGCTTCTATTATTATTCTATTATGTCTACTACCTTATTTTGTAAGCCTAAAAATAGACAGTTAGGTGAAAATGCGATTTTCTGTATTAGATAAAATCTTATCAAATATAAAAATTGATTAATAAATAATATTATTAACTGCGAGTGTGTACATGGGTGTTCTATTTTTTAGAAATCTATTTGGGTTAGAACGCCTCGTAAATGCCGTAACGATTATAAAACAAAGCGTTAATTAATGCAATAAATTTTAGTTTGATTAATTTATGAATTCATATAGCTGTCAATGGGAAAATAGCCAAATGGCAAATATTTCGATCAAAAGAGCAGAATGACCTAGTCTAGTGTGTACCTATAATATCTAGCTTATCAAGATCAGTTGAGATTAACAGTGTTAATTATTATGGTGTTGCGCCTCGAATTTGTTTGTAGAGAAACGTAAAACAATGGTTAAACAATTCTGTAAGTTTTTATTTTAAACAATCTCTAACTATTTGAAGAGCATTTTCGGTTTTTAGCAATATTTCCATAATGACTTTGCAGTTTTTTTTGTATTACAAACATTATTTTTGAGACTATTTCTTTCTAAATGTCTATTCTTTAATGCTATAGTATTAATAAAAATAGTCTGAAATTGTTTATTTTCATAAAAAACATCAAACAGGAGATTTGGCGAATGCGCCAATTTTGAAAGATTAAAATACAATAATTGATTTATATATCTATAACATCTGTCAGCATGTGTTGCGGTTTAAAATTATTTGCGTTAAATATACGTTTAAAAACCGAATAAAAAACAATAATTATCTACGTTAATATTAAGAATCTACAACAAATTGATATTTTCTCAATTCAATTTTCAATTCGACTGTATTTTTTTTTGTATGTGTTACCTTATAACTTTATTTTTGGCAAACCGTATTTAATGATTTTTTTTTGAAAGCTGGTGCTTTTCATTTGGTTCCATTTAAATTTGATCAAGATCTGACCAGTAGTTTTTAAGTTATGTTTATTAATGCTTTTTTTGACATATATTTTTGACACTTACAATTAATTCATTATATAATACAAGTGAATTGATAATTTGAAAAGTTGTTTTCAAAATAATTAAATATTAGTTCATAGGCAATTTGAGATAATTAAATAAATAAAGTAATAATTAAGTAATCATATTGAAGTTGGTTTTTTAAAAATAATTAATTTGTTTAGTTTTTTAAATTATTTTTTGTGTTTTTCTATGTTTTTTTTTTGTTTGAAATAATAAATCAGATGTTTAATTTAGTTTTACTAAATTTATTTTGATTTTTTTTTTGTTTATTTTTAAATAATAATTTTTGTTTTCTTTAAAAGTACTTTTGATATTTTTTGTTCTTAAATATTCTCTATACAAAACAGATTGTTTTCTTATTTTATTCACTGGTAGCTTTTCTAAATAATGCCTTATATACTTCTTTATTCTTTAATCTTTTTGCTTGTTTTTTGAAATTTGCGTTTATGTTAGAACAGTTTTTGACTGAGAGGGTAAATCAAATTTCTAATTAAAAATATTTTTTATCGGTTATGGTACTATAATTTAATGGACCTAAACAACATTATTTTGAGAAATATAAATATTGTTTTTGAGCTTGGTAGCGCTGAAATATTTTTTAAATATACTTCTATTACATGTCTTAACTTATTTATTTTTTAAAACAAAAAAAAATTTTATTATTTAATAATTATTTATTTTTATAAATAACATCATACAGAAAATTTGGCAAATGCGCTTATTTTGACAGATTAAAATACAATAATAACTGATTTATATACCACGTGTCAGCAAGTGTTGAGTTTGAAATTGTTTACGTTAAATACACGTTCCAAAGCGGAATAAAAAGCAACAATTATCCACATTAATATTAAGAATCTACAACAATTTGATGTTTTAGGTTAATCATATAATGTACTAATCATATAATCACAAAACTCATATAATGTACTTTTTAATTATATTTGATAAAAGCTTATAACTGGGCAAAATTATATGCATGGGTTGTTAATCTGTTTTAAAAAAAAATTTTGTTTTTTTTTTTTATTTAATTTTTCGTGTTTTTTCTACATTGTTTTTGGATTAAAATAATAAAACTGATAACTAATTTTGTTTTTTGTTTGTTAGTACGAATTCTAGTTTATTTAATTTATTTTTAATTACATATATGATTTAATATTAGTAAATAAAATTAAATTTTTGAAAGATCGTCAGCAACTCAAACTGCTCTGATTGATATAATAATTTATCTAGAATAAATATCGGCTTGAAAATATTGTGAGATGTTACTTCATTGAATTATTAATTATTATGTGCATTGAATTAAACTTACAACAATTGAGCTATACGCTAATTAAGAAAGTTAGAGCATTTTTTAGATCGACTAATACTTTAAATTTGGTTACAGTAGTAATGTAGAATGGTAAATTAGGTTAATTACAAAATTTAAACTGTGATTTATTGATTTAAGTATTTTGATTTTTGAATTGTTAATTACTTAGTAAACTGACGATGTAAATATTGGTAAACAAACAAAACAACATAACAAGAAAACCGTCACATACAAAGCAGGCAGTAATATTTTAATTTATAATTTATTGAAGTTTAGTAGATTGTAAAAATAAACTTTATTTCAATTGCATAATATTAAGTTGCATAATTTTATTATAGCATGAAGATTAAAGATTTAGTTTTTTTGCATTTTGGAAATTTTGATTGATTTTATTAACTAGCTAGTGAAATAATTATTGGATCTGTTCAATTAGTAATTTATCAAAACCATTACAAGAACTAGATAAAACATTGATTTCTGTGAGATCAATAACTCACCGGCTTATTTCTTTGATTGCATTTGTTGTTAATTTTGAAATTGCACTGGGACACTTATTTTTTACTAACTTACAACAAATGAACTTGGACAATATATATTGAAGCAATATTTATTAGATATTTCTTTTCCTACGCCTAAAGGAAATCTGATAAAAATTTTTTTAATGCAGTTAAGATTTTTCAATTTTCTAAGAATTAGCGGCTAGGATTTAGGTTTTTCCCATAACGCCCAGAGGTAATTTTACAATAAATTATTTTTTGTTTTTATAGTTACCGCTTTTGAATAAGTTTGCCACTTTTATTTGAATGATAATGAGTTTAACCTACCGGCGACCCTCATTGAACACTTTTAAAAGCTTTTAAAGACTAGACTGGTTGATTTTATTAATATTTTATTTCTAAACAATAGTTTTTTAGTACTTTTATTTTTTATCAAGTTTACTATTAATATTTTTTATTCCTAAATAGTTTTTTTTATAAAACTGATTGTTTTCTTATTTTTGTTACATTTTTTGCTACCACTTTTTGCTTTGACCTTAATAAAATATACAATTTATTTAATAATTATTACAAAATTTAACTAACTATCTAATATAATAATATGATAATAATTTCAAAATTAGAAGTGGAACGTGGAAAAATTTAAGAGATTTTGGCTATTAACGCTAAGACCCATTATTTACAACGGGGTGCAATTTATTGGATTCGTTTTTGTTAAAAATGCTTTGTAAAATTAAAGTTGTAAGATATATTTTAAGTAAAACATGAAACATTATGTACAAATTATAATTATTAGTAAATAAAATGCCTTGTACAAAACAAATAATTTTTATTTTTAACTGATTTTAAAAAAAGAAAGAAGTTTATAATTTGACTGTATTTTTATATGTGTTACTTCGTTTTTAATGCAATTTAATATTTTTTTATTTGGAAGCTGGTCTTCTTAATGTTTATGTGGTTTTGAGTAAATTTGATCAAGATCTCGTCAGTAGTTTTTGAGTTATTCTTAATAATGTGTATTTGATTAATTTTGATTTGTCATACTGACAACTAATTTGTAAAAAGAAGTAACAAATAAAAAATTGAAAAAATCGACATTAATAGATTTAATTATTTTATTTATTCTCTCAATTTAACCAAAGTGGTTTTTTTCTCAATTTGCTTAAATGTATTAAATTAATACACAAATAATTTATTATGATTGTGTTGGTTGTTTGTTTTTTTTTCTGTTCTGTATTGTTCTAGCACTTTTTAAACATATTTTTATTACATCTTGATTCTTTAATAAGATTTAAGGTAATTTTGATTGATTATACAAGTACAAGTGTGAGCCAATCGCATGTTTTTATGTGAATCATATTATATATTACATTTTATGTCATTTAGAGCAGCAAATAGTTAATTTCAGACTGAGCCTATTTTAGAGTGACTAGAATTCAAATATAATAACTGACAGCTCTTTTAATACAGGAATTATAAAAGCAATACTGGTGTGCAAACAGTAAATAAGATAAAAATTGCATTAAAAAGCAATTTTATATTTCTGCAAGGCAATAGCAATTTGATTGTTTTTATCAATAATAGAGTTATTTATTAGTTTTTTTTTCAATTTTCTTGTTTAATGTTGTCTTTTGTCTTTTTTCTAACACAATATGATAACACTGTAGAATTTATGACTTTTGATTTTAATATTTATTATATCAATTTGATTTTTATAGCGGAGGGGCTGGTGCGCATGTACTGTTTTTGTTTAATATTTTAATAAACTATTTAGTCTAAAACTAAAGGATTTTTATCACAACAAAATGAAGGAAAAAATACATTTTCATATGCTGATAATGATATTTTGTTTACAGATGCTGCCGAAGCATACATTTCTACAAAACAAAAAGCTTTAATTTTTTTAACAATTTTCTATTTCTGCAAACCAACAGCAATTTGTTATGATTTGTTTTGTTTTTGATTAGATTGTTTTAGTCAATAATAAAATTATTTATTAATTTTTTCTTTAATTCTTTTGTTTAATGTTTTTTTCTTGTTTTTTTCCTTTCTTCTACCACAACATGATAGCAATGTAGAAACTTTGTTTTTTGTTTTGGATTTTGATATTTATTCTACAGTGCAGGTGGTGCGTATATAGTTATTTTTGTTTAAGATTTTAATAAACTATTTAGTCTAAAACTATAAAACTTCTAGCACAACAAAATGAGGGAATAAAATACAAAATAATAAAATACCACTGAATTTTTTATTCACGTGTGACGTTGGTCAAAATAATTCTGTTTATATGTAATTATAATCTTATTTGTTAAATAATAACTGACAGCATGTTTTTGATTTTTTTTTACAAAGGATTTTGCATTGGTTTTTTTTTATTTTACCAGTTGGTGGCTAACCAAAGAAGATAGATTACATTGTGTATCATTGATATACGTTTAAGACAAAAGGCGCTGACGTGACAACTTGGTGGTCCAATCAGCGATATAAAATTTTGTTTCAATTTGTATCTATCAACATTGACATCGTTTAGACTATAAATTATGTTCATTTAAAAACAAATAGAAAAAATCTTTTTCTCAAAAAATGTTTGATGCAATATAACTTCTAATTGAGGTCACCAACATGTAGCAATTGTAGCTCTATATTGGTTTGTTTACTAATTTGGGAGTGTTTTTTATTTTATCAAAGCATCAATATAAATTATTGTTACTATTTAACAAACTGGTGACATTTTCTTCAATTTTTGCAACATACTATATGTAATTCAACGGCCATGTTTGCCAAAATGTATAAACACTACAGCACTATCATCGGTCGTTTGTATTGTCCATTTATGTTCTATTTGTGTAGGAAATAGTCATTACTCCTAGATATTAATTGTTTATTAAGTCCGCTTTATGTGAACATACAGGGTAGCTTGTTTCTGCAAATTTCAGATTATAATTTAGCTTATTAGCTTCACACAATGTCTTTGTTACGATTCTCACTAAAAATAAACCAATCAAATTACGGTAATGCTGCTGGTAGTAATGAGCTTATTTATACGGAATAACATAAAAAGCTGAAGGCATCTAATGATAGTAATTTGAACATACAGAGAATATCTGATTTCCGGAATATGACAATATTGATTGCTTATAAGAGAAACTATGTTTTTCTAGATGGAAATTGACACTTCTTTATTGACAGCGGATATTTATATTAAATATTAATTGCAAATATAATTAAAAATAATACGCATTTTAATATAACTGTCATTTATTTACATGAGATATATAGTATCTGCTGGGGTCAAAATTCGTCCAATTGTATCTGTGAGCTTAATTAACTGAGAATTATCAATATTTAAATTTTTCTTTTTTTTTTTTATTGGTATGAAAGTGAAAAGAAGCAAAGCATATCACAAATACTAAGTAAACATTGATTTATTTACTATATTCTGCCTTTTGTTTTTGTTTTACTTTCAAATTTCTACTGTTGTTTTTCCAGCTTTTACATTTTTTTATGATTACATTGTTTCTATTGTTTTCTACTGAGATCAAATTATGAATGCAAACTTCAAAACAATAAAGCATAAATTACTTCAAATAAACTGATGCATGGCTTTGCTAAATTTTTAATAAAATTTATAAATAATTAATATTATTTGTTAAGTTGTACGAAATTAAGCAAAAATAACCAAAAACATAAAATAGAGAGCACCATTTAGAAAAAAAATGTTTTTGTTCCTTATCTTGTCTTTAGCTTTTTTTTATTGCATTTTGTAGAATTTTTTTAGCTTGAGTTTTTAATTTATAAATACTTTTTTCTTTCTTCTGGCATGCATCTCAACATTTTATTTAAGTGGACTAATAGATCATTTTTCTATTTATCTATACATTTTCAGTTTGATTTTATTAAATTTATTATGATGGCAAAACCTTTCTGTATTAACATTGGAGATGCAACGTTTTGTATACATGTTACTTCCCTGAGGCTATTGTTGTGTTTCGCATTGCTTACGTACTTACCTTTCCAAACAAGCCATAGAAGGTTGCATATACGTGAACAGTAGGTATTCGAGCTCAAATACTGACATCTTTCGGAAAAAACCGTGTTGAAAAGTTTCATAAAATTGTCGACGTTTCGCACTCCATCGGTGAGGGCGTCATCAGGACAGGGAAATAAAAGTGAGAACAAGCACGGTATCTCGACGTGTGATCTTATTCTGGATAGACCTTGTTGCTGCTTGGGCTTATATTGTTAAGCGAGGAAGAGAAAGCGGTGGGAAGGGCAGAAGAGAATAATGTGTTGATAAAGAAGGAGTTGTGAACAAGGACTTCCAAACGTTTGAGAGATAATAACCTGAATCTCTATTAAAGATGTTTGGGTGTTTTACAATTTCGATTGCTTCTCTGATTTCTCTGTCATAGAAATATTTTGATTTACAAATCAAGGAAGATTCATCTAGACAAATTTTGTGATTTTGTTCAGCTAGTGATGGCCATAACTCGAATTTATGCACCTTTTATGTTCAGAAACTTAAAGTTTAATTGAACATTCTGCTTCCCCAATGTAAACTTTGCCACAGGAACACGGAATTTTATAAACATTTTTAGACAAAAGTGAGTCAAATCTGTCTTTTGGAGATGGTGAGATTTCCAAGATTTTTGTAGGTGGTTTGAAAACCGTTCTCAATCCTTGTTTACGAAAAATTTTTCCGATTCGGTCTGTAACCCTATGAACAAATGAAAGAAAAGCATTTGAGCTGTTGCTCTGCTGTACTGGTCAATATCAAGTTCCGGGTGGTGTCCGACAGCTACAGCTTCAGTCATTTACATTTTCATTTTGTGTGTTTTCATGTATTTTTAACCGACTTTGAAAAATGTTGATCATTCTTGCTTTAGTTATAAGCTGATACCTTTCATGGGGTTTCATATCAATTTGTATTCTTAATTTTTGCTTGTAATTCTTATTGATGCTTTTTTTTTGATAAATATGTTTTACACAATTGATTATAAAAATTTGTGATAAATTCAGAAGAATTATTTCAATATAATTACGTGATAGTTTATTTGTTAATTTAATTTAAGCAGACTAAACAAGAAGTAATTTGAATGAATTAAATCTACACTAATATTATAAAGAGGAAAGATTTGTATGTTTGTAATGAATAGGCTCAAAAAGTACTGGGCCGATTTAAAAAATTTTTTAACCAATAGAATGCTACATTCTTCCTATTTGACATAGGCTACATTTCATTTTGAAAAAAATTAAGGATCTTTGGTAAAATTTGAACAATGTAACCAAAGGTGTTGAAAAATGAGTCTTAAAATGTCTTTCGTCGAATGCGCTGCCGAAACTATTAGCGATAGAACAAAATAATGTACAACAATATTGAAGAACATCATAATGTCTACAAAAAACTTTGCGGTAGCATATGTCCAACTATTGTAGTTATGTCACTACAACAACTTTTTTCATTTTAAACATTAATGAAAATACTAACCAAATTCAAACCATGCTATTTATGTGTTTATATTAATCCTTATCCAAATAAATTATGTTATGGTCAAGACCATTTAATTACGTATAAAATAGTTTTTAAATTATTTAAATTGGACTTTCCATTCAAAAGATATTACGAATTAAAAAATTCAAACAGTAAACAAAACCGCCCTAGCGCCGTGGCCGTTGTTTGCGATGCAGTCTGAAAAGCGCGCCGGGCATCGCGGCGGGCGGGGTGGAGGGGGCACTGGGGGGGGGGGCAATATTTAATAAAATTAGTAAAGTCCTTCTCGGGTATGATGAGACCAGGGAAATAGGTATTCATTTTTATATGGAGGATATTATAGATTCCAGTTCAAATTGAATAGGTACGCATACATAAGATAGGTCAGCTATACAAAATAAAGTAGTGCATCAAATTTACGCTAAGGCGGTACGAAGTTCGCCGGGTCAGCTAGTAAATAATATAAGAATTACATAATCATTTTGAAGTAAGTTTTAATAAAAATTTTTAAGTTGTTTAATTATAACAGATAGATATTGCTTATTTATCCTATTCACGTGTCTTATGTTTAACCACAAGAGCTTGCTTGAGTGGTCTAATTTTTCTTGAGTGACTTATTTGCTGCTAAGACACAATAACAATACATAGTTTTATCCAACACATCATAGTTTTAGTTTACAGTATTTTTGTAAGAATTTTTAAAAAATTATTATAACTCAAAAATTTTATATCTGCAATAAATAGTAGTAATCTCTGATTTGGTTGCCATGTTGTTGTTGACAACAAATTTAATTTGACAAAAATTTTGCAAACTTTGAAGACGTGCAGTTGGGTTACTTCTTCAACGCCAAAAAAAGATTTGCGGTTTCTTCAATGTAGACAAAATACAGCATGTTAAGATCGACATTAAAACTTTACATAAATACAGATATTTGACAATATGGCAAGTTAATCGACTTTTTGAAGAACGAATCAACACATTACAAATGCAAGAAATCTTGAAAGAGAGCGTATTCAACAGTTCCTAGCAGAAGCACTCAATAAAAAATATTTAATGTTGAAGGTAGACCAATTTTTATTATTTTTATTTATCTTTTAATATAAATGTTAACGTAAATCTCAACAAATGATTTCATCTGAGATTCCTTTTTCTTAAAATTGTAATTTTGTGAACTGTATGTTTTGTTGTTAAATAAATTGTTCTATTTTATATAAAAACAGTTGTATTATTGATTCATAAAACCACTTTTGTTTTATAGACCCCATAATTCAATCAAAAACATCATTTTTATAACGTCATAATAAAGAGGTGTTCTAAGTGCTCCCTGCATCATTTCAAAATTTTCTAAATGTTGCGTTCAATAAAATGAATGATTTTAGACAAATTATCTAAGTGAGCTTACCAATGCTTTGAAAAAACTTTGTCTGCCCTTTGCTCTTTCAGAAATCCATTGGTCTGTGATGTGTTGTTTGCACTTAAAGACTAAAATAATGGATTAAATTTATTTAGAGATGAACTTTTTTCCGGCATTACCTCGAACAAAACAAGTTCAGAAATACCTACTGGTTTTGTTTACGTATTTGCAGCTGTTTTGTGCTACTACGATAGGGCTTAGAAGCAATCTGTTTATTCTAATATGAATAATATAGTAGAATGCAACACAATAAAATTGTTCAAAAGTATTTCATCATAAATCCAATTGGAAATGTACAATTGAAGGAAGGAATCTAAAAAAGGATCGAATATCCATCAAAGTCAATTTCCATTTGGTTTTCCCAGAAGCTTCGATATTTGTTTTTTCTCATATCAATTTAATAAAATCCGACACTTTTTCAAAATAAATATACTATAATAAAAAAACAAAATTAATCTTAGGTGGTCTTTCTATGTTTGAGCTTTACCCGAAACAGTTTTTCTTCCGAAGTAGTTAAAAAGCTAATATTGAGTTACTCTTCTTCGTTGGACCGGTTATTGAATTTGGAAGAGCTTTGGAGTTTATGATGGAACAAAGCTTTCAGAATATGTTTACTTAACATCGTAAAAAAGCGTTGCGAATGAACAGTTATCCGATTAGAGTTTAAACAATATCCAGCATGTTTAAGCCTTAAATGGTTTTTATAAAGTGTTAAAATTAGCTATTACTGACGTAAAAGGGTACTCAGCAAGTTTCAGCATTGCTGAAAACTTATGAAAGCAATAAAACTAGATTCATCTGATAAATATCAAATCAACTCATTTCATGTAAGTGGTTAAATTGACCGACGATAGATTAGATGGCTTTGCTATTTTCGATATCTTTCTCAATTTATTTTAAACTGCAAAAATGTGTAAAAGTAATCAGTTGAGTTGAAATTTTAGTATTTCTCTCGGGAGGGGCTTAGTTTACACGGGTTCATAGACAAATAATAGCCTTCAAATTAGATTTTACATAATTTATTGATCTAAAGCTTAAAATCTTACGATTAATTGCTTCTTCAATCTCGCCAGAAAGGAAAATGGAAGAGACCTATCACATTTGCTTAAGTGAATTTAAATGTAATGGGAATGTCGGATAATTCAAATTTTGTTAATTTATAGTTTCCTAAATCATTGTTGGATTTTAAAGCTAATGTTTCTAGAAATCATAAATTGATAAGACAATTAGTTTTGGCGTAATTAAGTATTTGTAATAAATTTATATATTTTTTAATTTGTAAAAATATTTTATAATAGTTATTTACATAAAAGTCAGGAAAATTTCACATTACTGAAGAGGAGCTAAATTGAAATACGAGGCACTTTGTGCCGAGTATTTTAAAGCTCCGAGTCAAGTAAGAGATTTTACTGACGTGTTTTGTAATAAATTTTTCCGAAAATCGTAAAGAAAGACGAAATTTACAAATTTTAGAACTTTTTTTGACAAATTCCACAAAAATCAAGTTTGTCAATTTTGTTGGCAACTATAGTTACTAGAGTATCTTTTTTATTTTGCGTCTTGTAAAATTTTTACAGTACTAGTCCGGAAAACTCAATTTTCCTGTGCGTAAATAAGCAGGAAAATGTTGTTACCAAGACGATTTCCGGAAAATATATTTACAGCAGGTTTTATATCTCAACAAAAATATTTATAAACTTCAGCTTTGTGAAATTCTTTATGAATTCTTTTCCTGGCAGTAGTTTATTATAATAATTATGTCTTGAATCGCTTGAAATAATTTGACTTTTTTATATAATTGCAAATATTTCTGTGCAATTGTATGGGTCATAATATAATAGAAATCCTATGTTAATACATTATTGTAATAATTTATCAGACTTGATAACATATTAATATAATCTAAAATTATTTTTGAACATTAATTTCAATATTTCCACAATTATTGTGAAAACTGAAAAACACATCTTTCCCAACCATTTTGACTGCCAGATCTCCTGTAGCTCTCCCAGATAAGTCAGTACACATTTTCATTGATTCTTTCGTACCAGAACCACTTGCCTTAGACACTCTTCCGATTTAAATTTTTTGAGCAATAGACATCTTTCTTTTTGGATTTTGTTCTAAATACCCTTTTGCAATCTGGCTAGATTCTCATCCATTCAATTCTTGAACTTCTAAAATGTGTTCACCGGCACTTACAAGCATGCAGATCTTCTGATGCAGTGGCCGGTGTACATAGCTGGATTTTCGGGTTTGAGATATATATAATTTTTTGCAGGAGTTTTAGAAAAATAATAAATGCCACATGGCTGAATAGTAACTTTTCATTTTTGTATGACACAAAGAATCTTCTATGCGTTATTACAATATTTATGTACTTAGTATGTAACGAAAGCCATTTTGGTATAAGGATGCGAATTTTATTTTTTTTATATGGACAAAGCAAACAATATCAAAGTGGCTATTTGCACTCGAAATACATACAAACTTTTTTCTATAGTTCAAGATAAATGTCAAAATTGCCACTCTCTGGCGTGATGGTGGATGCGTGGTCATCGAATTGCCAATAATTTTGAACAGTTTCGAATTACATAATAATCAGGTAGCCATTGCGATGGCGGTGCGTACAGTAAAATGAAGTCACGTGATTATTTTATTATGATACGGTTTACGTGGTTGCAATGTTAAAATAATTACCAAAGATAAAAAGTGAATCGTTAAATTTGCGCATTAATAGCAAGCTTTTAATAGTTAGTTTTAGAGGTGACGGTAAAAAAAATCTTTTTTTTGTAAGTTGTTGAATCAGGAACAGCGCCAACTATCTTTTTCTCTAAGATTTTAACGCCATCTAAAGACATCTCAACTTGTTTTTTTGTCAGTACTGGAGTTTTTATGTTGGTATCCAACATTCTTCTTTTTGATAAATTTGATCAACAAATCATATTGGTCAATTTTGGGTTTTTTTTTTTAATTCCAAACAAGCTAAGGAATATTTTGGCCATAGTGATGAAGGGATATACGAGTACTAAGTTGAAGGTTTTGCAAAATACGACATCAATACGGTTTTTCTATCACTTTAAACCCGTTTCTTGTTTTATCACTCACAGAAAATACAATTTTTTTTTCGTATTGTATTTCCCCCTTGTTTGGCAACAAATCTATTTCCACACCTTTTGCTAACTTTAAAATACGTGCGGTGACACCAAAATCTTTCATCACTTTTATGACCGACTAAACGTGGCAAAAGTTTTAGGATTTTTTATTTATTTAATGTAAACAAACTTAGTGTTTTATTTTTGAATTTCTTGCTTTGCCGATACGATAAAGCTGAGAATATAGCTCGGCTATTGCCTCGTCGGCTAGCAACGCCTTGATTATTAATAGCTATGCAATTGTCTATAGCTAATTACAAAACATTTATTTATTGATTTGATTATTGCTACCAGTTATTATAAAGTTTTTAAATACAAATAAAATTGAGAATTTTTATGAAAAATTTAAATGTTCAATACTTAAGCATACTGATTTTGATATGTCTGAAATTAATATTGTAAATCAAAATAATAAAAAAAACCTAACTAATTACAAAACTTTTATTTATTTTTTTGCTACTCCAGTCGAAAGTACGTGGTTCCGGCTGCGATTTCACGGCAGAAAGTGTATCTTTCATGCACTGGTGGAGCTATGCGCGCGCCTTCTTTTAGCGGGAGTAAATAGCCGAGGGCATCATGGCGCGCAGTTCAGGTCCTGCACTTGCTGCCGTGGAATCGCAGCTGACACTACGTACTGTCGACTGGAGTAGCAAGAAAACTAGTATACACTACACGGGCAGAAAGTTGAGAGCCTTGAACTGCGCGCCATAATCTGCAGCATCATGGCGGGCAGTGCATGCAGCATCATGGCGCGCAGGAATCTCAACTTTCTGCCCTTGTAGTGTAATATACTATAATTTGATTATTGCTACCAGTTATCATAAAGTTTTTAAATACTAAAAAAAATTGAGAGTTTTATGAAAAGTTTTAAATGTTCAATACTGAAGCATAACGATTTTGATATGCCTGAAATCAATGTAAAATAAAGAGATTTCTTTTTTTTACATTTTTTTTGTAACAAAGGTCGTAAATTGGTTCTAAATAATATAAAAAACCCTATGGCCAGCTTGAGCTCTAATATTTTGGTTGTTCGTAAACACAATTTATTATTTTCTAGGGTTATTATTTAAAAAAAAAGCTAACTAAAGACTTATGTAACAATTTTTATTTTATTTTGAAAACATAATCGCCTTTATATTTTATTTTGAAATCATAATCGGCTTTACTGGTACTCAAATGCGGGCGTAATTAGCTTTTATAGCCCGAGGGCGTATGAACAAGATATAAATAAATAATAAAAACATTTCCATAGTTACAATTTTAATAAAAAAATATAACTTTTACATTTTTTAAAAATTGAACTTGGATTTGAAATAATAATTCCACTTGAACCAAAGCTAACACGTCTTTCATTATTTATCTTTTACCTGAGATCTTATCCGATCGCTATCCACCCAATTGCTTCAAGCTTCTTGTACCACCGCCGTTCTCGGCCGGCATAGTAACCGCACTTCTACGGAAGCAATGTCTTGTAAATTTGCTCGCATTCGGTGGTTTTAGGTACTCAGTAATCATCCGGGACAATAATTTGTCAATAACAAAACTTCTCGTACTTCTTTTCGTAGTAACTTAAAACCGAAATTATTTTGAAAAGTGGTTAGTGGTTTAAATTGAAGACAAAGTGACTTTAAGCAAAGCTGCAGTTTTTTTGTTTGATACGGAAATCTTGCTACATTTAAGATTGTTAGCTTACATCGTATTTATCACATAATAAATTTTTATTAGTTGTTTCGGCTAGTTTTCGAATTTCGGATGGAGCTCATAAATTTTGTCTTTGTTGTTATTATAATTCTTTGTTTAAAATAAAAGTAACTATGTCACACAAAAGCTTTTAAATTAAATTTTAAATCGAATAACTTGTTGCTGTTACCAACCGTTAGCAACAACATTTTTCGGAGCTTTAAAAATTTATTTTTTTTTATAAAATTAAAGAAAAAAACACGCAGATGCAAAAAAATAGCTTAAAGAGCACGTTCTATAAAAAGTATTGGCGTACGAGTCCTGTAGAAAACGAGCCGCTTGTGCGCAGAATCAACCCTTATTTAACACACTATATTCTATCAACGTTGCTTGAAAAAAATATGGTAGATGCGCCAATTTCAACAAATTAAATTACAATTATTTTGATTTCTAATAATTTATTGTCCGAATAAGTCAGTTTTTTAAGCTCATAAACGCAGTTTTCTGGGAACATAGGTAGAATTTTTGTGTCACTTCTGCTATTACCTAAAAAAGTGTTATCTAGAAAACAGATTGGTTTCCGAGTAGGGTCTTGTACCATAATGGCATATCGACAATTAGTCGATAATATAACTGATGCTTTTGAAAATATAAAGTGTTACTCAATTTTGTTCATAGAGTTAACTAAAGCCTTTGATTGTGTCTCCCATAGAGGACATATTGTTAACAAATCTTTTATTTATAATTTTTTTTTACTCGTTTAATTTTTTTATTTCTAAACAAATACACTACATAGGTTTTAGATGATACCGTCATTTCAGCTGCTTGTAACTTAATTTAAGAAAAATTCAAAATTTGGCAGAAACATCATAGCAAGCTGGTCTCAATACAACATGTTTGATATACAGATTAAAAAAACGTTCAACCAGTAAATGCAGAAATTTGCAGAAAAACAGCACATTTTTTTTTACAAAAATTTCAAACTCACTAGGCTGGTAAAATAATTGTCTGCTAATTGCAATTTATTAAAAAAAAGTATTTTTATTACCTGATTTTTGGCAAGCTTCAAACGCGTGGATAAACAAAAAAAAATGTTAATATAATAATGTAATAATGTTAATATAACTAAATAATTTGTTTATCAAAATTGGCTAAAGTAAACAAATACATTATAGAGTGACTGTGTTGAAAAACATTTTTAAATTAAAAAAAAACGGATTATAATTTTGAATCAATTATAATGCGAAAATACTTTTGCGTCTCATCTGTTCAATTGGTGGCAACTTTCAGACGAGCTTCATTAGCGTTATAAAACCGCTTCTATTGATTCTATCAAAAGCGTCAGAATTCAAAACTTGAAATTTTTGAAAAGCATCTAAGATTAAGGAGTTAAGGACCGTTTTTGCTAATCAATACCTACCTGATTAACGAGAAAAAATTATACAGAAAATTCAAAAATTTTGTTAGCGTTTTATTATCAGTATGGGAACTGTTCGTGAAGATGATATAGAAAAAAAATTAAATTATTTATAAATTTGTAGGTCTATTATGTACAAAAACTGTTTATATATTTTTTTGCTATTATTTTATTTACTTTTAAAGTCAAGGCAAATTTATTCACAAAAAAAAATTGTAGATTGAGGCATAGTTCGTACTCGCCAGAGAGACTTAGTTATTAAGATTTAAATCAGTTTCGCATAAATAACATAGTGGGATGTACCAATCTGGTTTGAATAAATTAGCTCTGGCTAGAATAAACTTATGTTTACCAAAGTGTCTATTGCTCACGTAAAATATAATACAAATTTGTATAAAATTGTAATTTGCACAAAATATAATTATGCATTTGTACAACAGTGTATAACACAAATTTGTCTTAACTTCCAGATTTTTTTTTGTAGTGATTGTAATTTTTTTATAATGTTTGCTGTCAAATTTGTCATCTGCTATTGATGATTTTTGACATTAAAACGCGAAAGCTTGGTTTTCCGACTTCAAATAGCAGGAACCAACGCTTACTTTTATTATTATTTTTTCAGTAAAACTTAATAAATTAAGAGGTTTATTAAGATTTTTTTTTTAAAATAACTTTTTTATTATATAACTAGCTGACCCGGCAAACTTCGTACCGCCTAACAGTCAATGAATGTCGTGTTGTTTTTCAGCTGAACTAATTTAGGCTTTGATGAACGTAAAACAATGATACAAATTAATATATTTAGATAGATAAAAACCAAAAAATATTTTATTATGATGAATGATGATGAAAACATACATACAGAATGAGAATAAAAATAAAAAAAAATAAAAAATAATAATTAAGTACTTCAAACTCATGTCAGAAAAAAATGATTGAAAACTATGTTGTGCAGATTGGGAAAAAAAAATAAAACTCGGATTAATTCATTAATAGGATTTTCATTCAAGCACTTTGTGGTAAACGACATTCTTTGTTTTTTGGTCAGGCGCAAGAACAAATAAAGCGGATGGTTTGCCGACACGTGAGCATGCCACGTTCAATTGACCATGAGAAAAACATGCATTTTCTAGATTGAGGCCACAAATAGTCAAGGATTAGCCCTGTGATTTGTTGATCGTCATGGCAAAGGCAAGACGAATCGGGAATTGAATTCGTTTAAACTCAAAGGGCATATCCGTTGGGATCATCGGAATCCTTGGAATAAAAACTTCCTCATCTTTAAATTTTCCTTTAAGTATCGACGCGTGCAATTTCTCGCAGATAATTGACTCGGGATATTCCGTTGCCTAATTGCATTAAGGCTTCGCTGGGAAAGATTAGATCTTCTAGGACGCGGCATTGTTATTAAAATGTGCACTCGCATAAAACCACCAAATATAATAACAGTGCCTGAACTTTCGAGACATAGACAATAGCTCAAAGAGTATATAACCACTACGTATGAATAGCTTATCAAGAAAAATCATAGACAACCTATAAAAAGACATTTACACTTTTGTTAACCTGTAGATTTTTTTTCCTTAATCTTATAACCTTTACAACTGATTTTTTATTCCCTAAATTCCGTTCCTTCCTTTCCGATGATTTTATGTTTTTACTGTAGAATAAATCGTAGGTATTATTTTCGGGAATTAAAAACAAATATAACAATACCTGAACTTTGTAGGCATTTTACAAAAAATAAATTTCTGAACGCACACATGATGTCTTCAGAAAAAAATAAAGTTGTGGCTTAAAGGTCTCAGCAACCAGGCCATAAGCTTCAAAAAAAAATAGTTGTTACACTATTTGACAGGATTGGACAACAAATGTTTGACATGTAATAAACAAATCAGCATCTATTGAAATGATTAAGTATTTATTACACATATCGAGTTTTCATTGTTATTAAGATGTATTCTGCTATTCGGGACGGAAACAAATCCAACAAATCAAAAACCATGGCAATCGGTCCAGCCGTTCTCGAGTTATAAGTGTTGCAACAAACACGACTTTCTTTTATATATATAGATAGATTAGAATAATATTTTTTTATGTCTACAGAAACTAGTCAATGTTTTTTTCATAGAATTTGTTTATCAGTGTGAAAAAACTTTGCCAGAAGTATTTTAACGTCAAAAAATTTGGTTATGCATATATGTATGGCAGATATTTTTACAAATTAACAATAATTTTTAACATATAGACTTAAACTAGAAATTCAACGATAACACTAACCAAAAAAAGTACAAAATCAACAAAGATTTAACGAGACAACTACTAGTGAAATAAAGCTTAGTAAACAATATGTAAAAATTATTACTGACATTTAATGACACTTCTAATTTTCAAACGTCAACTTTGTTTTGTTTATCACCAAATTATTTTCTATGTGACAAAGATAGATATAAAAAATAACTAATGGCGTTATCTGAACACGTAGTGGTGTTAATCTAGTGACTTTTTGTATTTTACCGCTGAAACACTATTTAGATCATGTTGGTTTTATTAAGCAGTATTACTTAAAACGAGGTTTTTGTTTTTCTTGTCTTACTTTCACTTGGTGCATTTTTGCACAGCGGATATCTTGTGGATCCTAAATAGAAAGAGAGCTTAAACTTAAAGCTCTTCTTGTTGTTTCAGAAAAACATAATAATGTTTTTCATCACAATGATGAGATAGTTTAAAGGTCTTTAGAAGTCAGCCAGCAAAAAAGTATTTTGCTGTTTAGATCAGAGAAACAAATATCGTTTAAAAGCTGCTTTCTACTAAAGCTCAAACTGCTGTAATAAATCAGAAAGGAGATATTAAAGACGATTCAACGTTTTTGAACTCGGGAAGTGCTTACCGTTTTGTATATGAGAGAATTAAGAGCGATCATAAATCGGGAATGGTATAGTATTATTAGTGCCATCGTTTGTGGACAATGGGACGTGTTGATTTTGTCGTCTGTTACCGGTAGGGAGATTAGATCGTATTGTAGGTTACATCACCGTGTTGTAATTATTAGAGTTGCTTTCGGGAATATTCCTTATAACCCAAATTTGGATTTCATGTTAATAATGCGTGATGGGCTTTCAAATTCAACGAAATTGCTTTCGACAGTCGATAAATTAACGCGTCAGTTACGCGTATCAAATATCAATCAATAACGAAAAAAGCTCATTAATGAGCAGCGTGTATGATCAAACATTACTATTTTGTTTACAATATTTACAATTAACTGTCATATATATTGCTAAATATCGATAATAAGGCGAAAAAAGAAAACAATTCATCCTAATTACAAATTTATTTAAATTTCTTTTTATAAATTAATATAATTTAATAAATTTTTCTTATTTAAAAATTTTGTTATTTTTTTTCAGATTACGCTTTTAGAGCAAATAGTTACGAATATTTTACGAAAAAAGTTCAATCAAATCTGTTTAATTACAGCACTTTCCATTATCTTAGAAAGAATCTTCTGCATTATGCATTCCGTAGTTTCAAACTCACATATTTTCTAAATTCATTCAAGCATCGAAAGTTTTCATTATCCAACAACTTCTAGGTCGATGATTTTTTAAATCAGGGCACAAAGTTTTCTTTATCTGTGATGTTGTTTATATTTGGCATACTTCTGAACAAATTTCTTTTTTACGGTATTTGAGGGGTTCCGCTTAAATGGTTTGAATCTTACCTATCACATAGATATCAAATAGTAAAAGCAAAAGAATCTTATTCAGACCGTAGGGCCACTAACGTTGAGTACCTCAAGGTTCAGTTTTGGGTCCAATCCTATTTCTTCTTTTTAAATAAACTATGTCTTAATACTCAAAAAACCGTAATACTGTCATATAAAACGTTGTTAGATCCAATTACGTTAAACAGCACCACAATCAAGACTGTTGATTCCACTAAATTTTTAGGACTTACTATGGATTGCAAATTTAAATGGACTGAGCATATTAACTTGTTGAGAAATAAACTTTCTTCTGCATGCTTTGCAATCAAATCTGTTTACAACAATCTTGGCCTTAATAATGCAAAATTGGCCTATTATGCTTTATTTAAATCCCATCTTGGCTACGGGTTACTTTTTTGGGGAAATTGTATTCAACAAAAATTTGAAATTATCTTTAAATTGCAGAAAAGAGCAATCAGATATATGTGCGGACTGAAACTAAGAGCCCATTGCAAACTCTATTTTAAAAAACACAAAATTAATACTCTGGCGTCACTTTTCATTCTGGAAACTGTATGTCTGATACGAAAACATATCGACGATATTCCCAAAAAAAAACCTAGCAAGCATATGACTCGAAGCTCAAATTTGCATATCCATTTGCAAATACCTAGTACTGAATTAGTGAAAAATTCAGTATTCTATAAAGCTATAAAAATCTACAACCACTTTCCAATTTGCTTAAAGATGACACCGACTGACACTAAGTTTAGATTCATGGTTAAACAATTTTTGTTGGTAAGACCCTATTACACCATTGACGAGTTTTTAGATGATACATTTTAACTTCCTTTTAACTTTTTCTTCTTTTTTTATTTACACATATGAATTGCGATGAATATCTCTGGACGTTGTAGACTTTTGATATATATATTTATATCTTTGTTTTTGTTTGGTATTTGTTTTTTATATTTGTTGTTTCTCCTTGTTTTTTATATTTACCTTTTGTCGACTTTCAGTAATTTGTAATGTTATTGGTTCCTTTCCGTTTGTTTTGTTGTAATTTCATGTTTTTATTTTTATGTGTATTGCTTTGTCCATAAAAATTTTGTAATTTTCAAGACAATAAAGCATTTTTTGTTATTATTATTATTATTATTTGTTTTACATAATTTATCTTTGCGACAAGCACTAGCTATACTCATCTTTACCACTTTCTTCATAAAATATATTTTGTCAGACGCGTCTGTTAAGAAATTTTCGATTTTTTCTATAGCAAACTTTTTGTTATTTTTATTAAGTTAATAAAAAGTATGCCAAGGAAACTGACTCTTCAGTATGATTACCACTTGTTCATCTTTGCACCACTGATAAATACTTTCTAAACTTTGCATCACTTTTAAAACATTTTATATCTTGTCACTTTGTACCCTGTCTTTGATTTCTCCGGCAGCAACGATGCACAAGCAGTTACACCACTTGTGAAAGCATTTCACCAACTAAAAGCAGCATAGAGTCAGGTGTCTTCTGGAAATCGCTCTTAGTTATTAATGTTTCCCATGCAATGACTTTATCGTAATAATGTGGGTAGCAAAGTAAAAAACACCGCAGTGTGGGAAAATTGTTTTTTGATGCATTGAGAACTATCGGAAACTATGCGTCTAAAATATCATGAATCTCAGGTTTCCACGCACATGAATGTAAGCCTGTTTTATTTGGGCGAAAAAAAAAACCAAAATGTTTGATTCCTTTATTTTTAACTTCTAGATACTTTAGAATTTCGACCAATAGGAATTGTTTTACACGGGTTTATTCAGTATAAAACGAATCTTATTGGTCAAAATGCTGAATTTTAAAGACTCAGATTGGTTATAAGGATTAATCGGTATAATTTCTTGTTTAGTTTTTTATAAAAATGTTTGTTTTAATAATTTAATTTCTTAGATTTATTGGCGTAGACCTGTGTTTATGTTAAAAATTCATAAATTTATAAAAAAATTGGTCACTTAACTATTTGTTTATTTAAAAATACTAATTTATTTATAATAAGACTTTTTCTGCTATTCTTAAAAGTCTATATATATAAAAGAAAGTCGTGTTAGTTACAATATTTATAACTCAAGAACGGCTATACCGATATGGCTGAAAATTGGTGAAGAGGTAGCTTAGAGCCAAGAGACGGACATAGGATACTTTGTATTCTAAAAACCACCCTCTTAAAAGAGGAGTGGAAGTCAAAATTGGAATTCGATGTCGGAATCGTTCGGTGAGGCTCGGCAATTTACCGTTTATGACGTAGGCGCTAGACATCCAGGACTATTGAAATATTTTGAAGTAATAGTCGTATTTAAGGATAGCTTGGAATAAGTTATCGGACTAATTAAACTACCGTAAGAAATTTGACACAACCACGAAGAAGCGTTCACATTAAAATTTATTTGACGTGGCTCAAAAAATTTTCCCAAATTTGGATTTTTTGCAATAAATTTTTTTGCAATAAATCGATCCACTTCCCCACTACGGATCAAAATCGGACCGTGCGTTTATATGTTAATCATCTTGCATGAGACAACTTCCCATATACCAAGTTTGGGTAAAAGTTTGTATGGAAAATTACAAACTGACGACTGGATTTGAATGAAAAGGATAAGATACTTTTTATTAAAAAAGGGATGAAAAGGGGTGGGATAGAGATAAAAATGACAAGTATCAATATTAGTATAATTTTCAAAGATTTTGGTTTGTTTATTTTAAAAATAATATCTATGTTAAGGCGAAACAAAGTTCGCCGGGTCAGCTAGTTATGAATATTTCGGATTCATTAGATTTAGTGAAAATTGTTTTAAGTATAATATTGATAATATAATTAATTTAATAAAAATATTAATTAAACCCAGTCCTCTAAAGTTAAGAATTTATTTGTTTTTCTTCGACTAGCTTCAACAATCGTACTGTTGTCAACTTCAGGCTATAAAACTAAAAACCTACAAAACAAACACAAACAACACATATTATTTGTTATTACATTATTAATTTAAAACTAAAAATCTTACTTTTAATTTGGTGCAATCTCGTTGAGGGTGTACGAAAGAAAAAGAGATACAAATTTTTCAATAATAATGTTCACCCTCTGACTCAGAGTACCCAAAAGTACCAAACATAACGGTACAATTTAACCATACAATATTTAACAATTTTTAATACTATTAATTTAACTAGATTAATTAATATAAAATCGAAGACTTAACTGTATTTTTTAAATTAACTGATTTTTTTTGTTATCAATTGACTTATCACACTGATATCCTATATCAAAGTTTTCAAAAGCTGTTATTAGAAAACCTTATTCTAAATTATGTAGAAGCTGTACATTATTAGAAAAATTTAAATTGTGACCTGATATTGATAAATGCTTGCCAAATTTGGATTTATCGTTCAAGTTTTTATAATGTTTATTAATTTTCATTTTTAATTTTTGCCTCGTTTGACTTACGTAAGTTACATTGCAGTCGTTACAATTTAATTTAAAAACTTCTGATTTACTTAATTTATCAATTTTATCTTTTGAATTGTTTAAACTATTTAGTAAGGAATTGCTTGACTTGAACGTAATAATATAATCCTTTAAATACTTACTTAAGATGTTTTTTATTTTATAGGATTTATTTCCTGTGAACAGTATGGTTAAATACTTTTTTTTTCCTTGTTTAACCACAAAGATGAATAAAACATTTTATTCAGCTGATGTCCACTTGGTTATCGAAAGAGCTCTCGAGATCGATTAAACAATCTTTTTGGCAAGTGGTAAAACTGTGTGAAAAATTCACTACTTATATCCATTTTTTACTATTTCAACTGTATTTTTGTTAAAATTGATGTCGGCTAACAAGTTATAGCTTTGTTGACTTTTTGGTTTCTTCAGGTCTTAAATAGGTTATATTTTCGGCAAAAAACTTTGGAATTATTATTATGGAAAAAGTTTTGTTAGACAATATTGAAATGAAACCTACAGAATCAGAATGAATGGTTTGAAGTGCAGATTGCTTGGAAGCTGTGTAAGTTTCAGACGGAAAACAACTAGTAAAAAACAAGTAAATAGTCTGAACAAAGCTAAAAATCATGTTATGCATTGTGTAATAGGTGCTAGGAATTTTGTTTTTGTAAAAAAAGTAAACTTAACAAAGGGAATTAAATCAATAGAACTTTCAGACTGTTGTAGACTGTTTGATGAAAATAAAAAACAGCGAAAATTGCTTTTTCCGACTTATTCAAGAGACGTTCTCTGAAATATAAAAATACACGAATTTATTCTTGAATGGTTTGCAGTAGATTCGCTTGTAGCGATCTTACTGAAAATTGTCCAGAATATTACAATATGAAAGATTTCATCATACGAGATGTTCTTTATGAGAATATCGCAGCCGTTGCACAACGTTCTATTTTGGATTTTTGCAAATTATTATGAGAGGTTTGCGATACCTTTTGCATCAGAACGGTTTCTGATGTTTGCTGGAACACGTTGACACATTAAATCACAAATCCTGTCGGGCTAGTTTAAACGTTCGTTTGATGTCAAAATCTTTTTTTTGACTTTTCACACTTTGATCCGGTTTATTTGCCAGTCGTCTTTTAATATTGTATTTGGTATATTGAAGAAATGAAAATTGAGTTTGGATTTCGGTATGTAAAACTCACACAATTTTTCTGTTACAGAGTGCGCAGAATAAATAAGCAAACTGAACAACAACAATATTAATTAGTTTGTATCTATATCTATTCACATTTCAGTCTATTTTTATAAGTCTATTTTACTCGACTAAGTTCAAACTTGAAGGGCGCTACTGGTTTTTGTGGACTACGACTACCTATATCACAACTCTACAAAAAATGTTTCGGTCTTGGTTATAAAATATATTTTATAATTTTTCGGTTAATTATACACAGAAACAAAACAGAAAACATATTTTTTGGTATAAAGTTTGCCATAGTTGAAGTAATAATACTTTTGTAAATTTTTTTTTATAAGTTTCAATTTATTCAAAAATACAGCGCAATTAAAGAAGAATTTTTTAGATAGCACTTAAGTGATAAACAACGATCAGGTGTTTTGGACAAATTTGGAAAAACTTAAAATGTTAAACGATTTATCAATATAAAAAAAGTACAAACGTGCACTTTTATATAATTTTTTACTTTTTGTAAGTTATTTTGATAGTAAAACATTATAACATTAAAATAATGGAAGACTATATTTGGGGTTTATTGAGAGAAACTATTTATCAATATAAAAAAAGTACAAACGTGCACTTTTATATTATTTTTTACATTTGTAAGTTATTTTGATAGTAAAACTTAATAAAATATTGATCATATTTATTTTAATGGTTTCATCTTCAATTAAATAAAAATTGAAACCGCAAATTGTGAAAAATATTGTTATTAAATAAGCAAACTTTTTCATGTAATATATATATATATGAAATTTTTTTGTCTAATTACGACCTAAAAGCTTGAAATTTAAAGCTTTAAAGTAAAAGTCAAATTTTGTGTATTTCGAGAAGCTGTAAGTTGGGCTCAGTTTGATTTTAATGTTATAAGTTATTACCGTAATGAATCCTGCAAAATTACTGTGTCTCCGGGACCGGAATAGGAATGAGTTCTTTTCTAATCTTTTAGATTACCGAAAACGCAGCATTGTTTGTGACTTTAACACTCTCTTGGTCTGAAAGAACCAGTGTGTTAAAATTTTAATCACTAGATAGCGTGCAGAAAATATGATTTTCAATTGAATTGTATTAAAACAAATAAAGAAAAAAATCTTTCTATTGCTTTATTATAATATTGAATAATTTCATTCAATCTAAATATTATATTTTTGAATATCATAAATATTACCTAAACGTAGGTCTCAACTGCATCGGTATCATATGCCATTTGTCAAAGTATGTTTTTTGCTCTGCTGATTTAAAAATTCAAGTCAAATTTGAATTTTTTTGGCAAAAATGTAACGCGTTTTTCGATTGGTTTGTAATTAGACCAGTAGGAATAGGCGCATGAGTACCGAAAACTATTCCATCTCAACTTTTTATGCGACTTTTTTAAAATGTAAATGCATGTTGCCATGGGGCAACCCAGTGCCATATTTTTTAAACTGAACTGAATCGCTTATTTGCTTTCTAATTCAACAATTTTGCTTCAGTAAATCATCAGTTTTTGAAATTTTTACACTAAATAGTCTATTTTGTATTTTTTATGTTTAGTTACACCACTTTAAAATAAGTCAACAGAAGAGAGAGCTGTTTTCTGATAAATTAATAAAGAAGCACTGATTTTTATTGACCTTTTTCTTAAATTTTGGTTGAATTGCAAAAGTGTTTGAACTGATAAAAAAGACAACTACTTTATCTGACGTCAAAACTGTCAGTTTTTTTACGATACGTAGGCGTGAAAAATTTTTAAATAATAGTAGTGAGGATAATGGAAAAGATAAAATTATGGTTCATTTCGAAAATTATTTATTAACAGTTTTGTTTTCTTATTTAGAAAAACACGTAATATTTTTTTTATAAAAAATATTTTTTAATTTAAAAAAACGTAGATAGAAACTGTACTAGTACCAACCGTCACAAAATTGTGTAAATACATATTGAAAAATAAAAAATTGTATGTAGAACTTATGCTGCAAGTCATTTGTGTCACTTATTTTCTAGAAATACTCAATTTGTATTCTTACAATAAACCTTAAGCTACAAAACTTGTTCTTAATATGCCATTTTGAAAATGAGAGACTGAAGAAAGTGTATGTACGCCACCAGATATTAAAAAATCAGCAATTAACGTACTGGAATTTGCTTCTTGCATAAAAATGTTTCTTGAAATCACGTTTCACCTAAACTGAACGAGCAAGCTCGGAACAAGCTATGGAGAGGCACGAAATTTTTTTTGCGGCGATTTTAGCACAAATGTGAAAAATGAGGACAATCTCAAATGCGTATTAGGTGTTAATAAGTTAACAACTCTGAGAGGAACAGCTATTGATGGACTTTACTTGTAATTAATCTGTATGATTGAATTAAAAAAATAGTAAAGTTAGCGAGTGCAAATAACTGTAATATTTAATTGACTCTTTGTATTATACAAAATAATGATAATAATTTAATTTAATTTAAAAAATTGTGCAAATTTTTTTTTTATCATGTCATCACATAAAATTATCGTTTGTGATCCAAATTCACAGGCAATCATTCTATATAATCGGAGTCAAGATGTTATGTATCACCAAAGGTGTTGGTAGAACTGCGAATACTCGGAGATTGTTCTGCACCATTTAAAAAAATGAGAAAACACTATAAAAAACTGTGTTTGCTTAAAAAAATTTGACAAAACTGCATAAAAAATTTAAATATAGAAAAAATGACTAGATTTAAGCTGGTCAAAACGTTTTTTTTATAATTTTTAACAAAATAGATTTTGCTACTGGAACTTTTAATTTATGAATTTTACTTCTAAATTCAATGACGTGAACTCTATAAAATGTGGGTTTAACAATAAAAGTTACAAATTTGTTTCCGTTTTATATGCATTATCAATAGTATATTGTAAACCTAGGCGGCAAAGTGGTATTTTTCCAGGCCGAGAGAAGATACGGACAGGCAAGCCAAAGGCGAGCCTGGCCACTTCTCAAGGCCTGGAAAATCACTTTGCGGCCGTGGTTTACACATTATTTTTTATCTTACACAAATTACCTTATAATCGAGCATTATCTTAAAATTGATTTGAGGTTATTACCGCCAATCGCCAATTCAAAATGTCAAACTTTGACAGATGTCTTGCACATAAGTAGTTTTTAAAATAAGATTGATCTTCATAAACAGTAAATGTGATTTAAAATTTCAACACCCTTCATAAATAGTGAGACGTTTAGAGTTTAGAGTAATTTTTCTTATAACGACTCTTGACGGAGAAAGCCGGATTTTTTTTCTCGGTTAGCCGAGAAAGTACATCTTTTCTCGGCTAGCCTGGAAATAATGTACTTTCACGGCTGCCGAGAGGCGAGAAAATTTTATTTTGAGTTGGTGTAGGATAAAAAATAATTTTTCGATTTAGATATTTGATTATTCAACAATGATGAATATTACATCCAAAATAATATTTTTTAATTTCTCTCTGTTTGATCTGGAAATTGAAAACATTTCAATAAAAGATTTTGAATAGTTTTTGTTACATTTAATAAACTTTGTCTGAAGTACCTGTATGAATCATTAGATATTTTTAAAATAAATAGCATTATGGCAGCATGTTGAGCATGTTCTTAGAGTAGTACTTATTTGCGAATATTCAAATGATCACAAAATGCTCCTTTTATATCACTTTTACCAAAAAAGATTACAATTATTACTATTATAGGAAAATTTGGTAGTTTTTTTTTTTCGATGAATTCTTACTTTATTGGTTCAAAGTTTAGAAGCATTTTTTTTTGTTAAAACTAAGATTTGACAAAGTAATTTGACACTTGTCTAGTTGAGGATAGTAACAGATCTTGGGGAGCTACTAGTAATTTTACAAAAGAAAATTACCCTAGTTTCCATTTTAAAGTTGAAGTAAAAACAAAATAGATTTTTTAAGCTGAAGTTGAGAATTTCAAACTATGGATTTTTTATATTTTTTTATCAAATGCCACATTGTGTCAATAAAGCGCAATAGTATGATTGGAATTGAGCAATTGCAATCTCTATGCACTTGTTTTTTTATTCATTTGTTTAAAAACAAATGTGTAGCGTATTTTGTGTCTAGGAACAACAAAATTCTGGTAAAAAAAGACGTCTTTTTTTCTCCTATTCTATTTTCTTCTTTTTTTTTATTGTTTTTACTTTTATTTTTTATTATTTTTTAAATTATTATTATTAATATAATAATAATTACGTTTGACCTTCCCTGTCCAAAAAGCACAGCAACTTTACTGAATTCAAAAATTATTATTGTTATTATGGATAAAAACTAGCAATTTTATAATAATGGATTTGAATTATAAATAACATTTTTTACATTATGAAAACCGGTATGAGTTCTATCAGCCATAAACAAACAAATTAAAAAAACAAAATTTTATTAGTACCTACAAATGTACTGTAAGAAAAAAGATTTTGAAAACAGTTTAAGAAATAATATTATGCGCTTATTTTATTTCATTTTGTCTTTATTTGTTTTATTTCTATTTTGTTCTTGAAATGTGCTATTTTTATTTATTATTTATCATTTAAATATTCTTAAATCAGTGATTATAATCTAATAAAATAGGTTTTTTTTTGTTTACGGTTTTTATTTAATTTTTATTTTAATTTTCTCATCTTTCTCTTTTTAACATTAGTTTTTAAGTGTTTTTTTTATTTAATATTTTTTATGGTTCTGTAATCTTGTTTCATGTTGCTTTCTTTTTGATCTTTTTTGGAGAATTGCACATTTTATTAATTTTTTTAGTTTGTAATTTTTTTTTTTAATTTTATACAATTTCTTTTTCATACTTATTTTATTTTTGGTTTTTTCCTCATAAAATTAATTTTTTTTATTGCATTTTCTAATTTTGTGTTTTTTTTTAGGTTTGACTTTGACATATATTATCTATCTCGCTTTTATTTTACATTATTTTTTGATTGGCTTTGTTTTCTATCAATATCTATTCTTATGTTTCTGTGATCTTTTCATCTTTATTTTTTTTTCTTGCTTCTTTTATTAAGATTTTTAATTTAAGCATTTTATTTATTATAAATTTTATTTTTTGATTATGCGTGATTTAATATGATGTAAGTTTGTTTTCAACAATATTTTAGTTTTGTTTTTTTAAACCAAATTTTTTGTTAATTTTTTTTATCAAAAATTTTGTTTTATGTAGGTTTTACTTAAATTACCGCATATCTCTTAATTCTGCATTATTTTTTTTATTTTTTTTTGCACTTTATTTTTATTTTTGTTTATTGCTAAACTTATTCTTATCAACATGTTTTTTTTTAATTTAGTTTTTTAGTTTTATATTTTACTTGATTTACATTTTAATTTTTTCGATAATTTTTGGTCTCTCGTGTCTTTAATCTCAATTTTTTTTTATATATTTTTTTATTTTTACTTATTGTTTTATCTAGCACATTCAATTTTTTTAAATTTTATATAGATTTTTTTCTATAATCAAATTTTTCTTTATTAATTATATTTCTTTTTTAGTCTATTCTTATTTGTTCAGTTTCTACTTTGATTGCATTTATACTCTTACTATGTATTTTGCCTATTATTTTTTCCGTTTTATTTACTATTGCTTTTATTTCAATTTTTGTATTGATCTTCTTTTTTTGTTTTTGTATCTTTATTTTGGTTTTGTTTATTTCTTGTGTCGAATGTAAGCCTTCAGTTAAAGCATTTTTTTTTCTAATTTATTTTCTGTTTTTGTATTACTCAGCCTCATCTAGACTTTTTTCTGCGTTTTATTTATTGTTTTTTTCTTTAATTAAATTATATCTTATTAACAAATTTTTATTTTATGTTAATGTACTTTATATTTTAATTATTTCATCTTTTTTTATTTGCCAATAGATTTTCTATTTTTCTTCTCTCATTGTATTTCTTTTATTTTAATTTGTTTTGGTTTTTTTTTTGCAAATTAAATATTTAATTTTTTTTATTTATCTATTTCTTTTCTATCGTACGTTTAATCTAAAATGTTTTTTTATGTTTTGTCTTATTTTTGGTTATGTCTTATCTAAGCTTATTTGATTTTTTGTTGGTTTGCTTTTTCTAATTTTGTTTTTTTTATTATAAAATTCAGTTTTACTAAGAAAACTTTCTAGTCATTCTATTATTAGTTTTAATTTTAATTGCATATTTTTTTCAGCATACATTTTTGTTCATTATCAATTTTGCTTTATTTTACATTATCTATCTATTTATGCTTTTTCTTTCATCTGTTTTTTATTGATTATGTATCTTCCTTTTTGCTTTATTGATTTTTTCATTATTTTTTAATGCTTTTTCTTTATCTGTACAATTCTGTTTGTTTTTTATTTTTTTTTGTTCGTTTTTCTTTAATCTAATAAGTTTTTAATAATTTTCTTATATGTAGTGTCATTAAGCTTCAGTTCTTCAGTGTTATTTAACTTTGTTTAGGTTTTTTACATGTCATTTTAATGGCACTACATATATCTTATTTTCTATCTTTTTTACTAAATTTAAAAATTGTGCAACATTTTTGAAAGAATTCTAAGACTACAAAATTTTTGTTTTCAAAAATTTTTTTTTTATCAATTAGACAATTTAATTATTTTCTCTTTAATCAAACAATTACAAAAATTTTATTTCATTCAATTTGTCAAACTAAGAACGGGATACCTGTTACACTTATTTAAACATAGGAATGCTTTATATATTGAGCATCCGCAAAAACATGAGTGCAAATTATAGTATTTTAAATATTTTTTTATATTAGTAGTTTTGGTTTTGATTCTTAGTCTAAAACAAAGTAAAAAAAAAGTGCAGAATTGTATTCTTAGAAGGCTATGCTTAATCCACTAAAGGCTTCTTTGTTTTGATTGGAAATTTACATTTTATCGATCAAATACATAAATCAAACTAAATCGAGTAAACATCAGTTTTGATTGGAAGTTCACATATGTTAATTCATAAATCAGACAAAATCGAATGAATAAAGTTTAAACGCCCATACCGATATTGCGATCTGGCAGCGATTTTTAGCTAACACAACATGTTTTATCTAATTGGAACTGAAATATAATTAAAATTATGTAATTTTGTACCGTTTAACAATAAAAAAGTTATGAATCTGGCGTTTCAATACGTGTATAAAGAGATTTTAATTAACAAGCGTACCTACCTGAAGAGTTTTATAAACAAATTTATGAAAGAGATATTATTATTATTATTTCAATTTTGAAATCCAGATGACTGTGAATAATTACAATGTTTCCGGATATATCATTTTAATGTTTATTTGACGTTTACATAATAGGGGGCCAAAAATAGCCTTAAACGATAAAATAAAGCTTTTAATGCAAACGAATTAATTAGAAAAGTTGTTAATTTTTAATCAAAAAGAAAAACAAGGCAAAATCTTTTTGTAAGATTTTTTTAGTTATTTGATTTTAAAATGAAATGCCGCATTTTTTTTACTGACATTAATGTCACATAAAAGACCAAGCGTTCTGTTTGTTCAATTAACTTTTACACGGTAATTAAAAGAATCCTGTGTTATTCTGATTTCAAACAATAATGAATGGAGGTAAAATAATACTCAAAGAATATTTTTGAGTCTTTTCTGTTTCATTAAACTGGAAGTTATTAATTTAGAGGTTCTCTGGTTTGAAGCATCTAATGCTGTCAAAGTTTTGTTCTTATTAAAGTAATTTGCATTACCTATTCTTGTGTAGATTAACTATACTACCCTCGTCACAACAATGTCAGCTGCTTGGTCACCACAATACATCAATTTAAGAAACCATTTATGAAGTTTTAGCGAACAACAGGAATGAGTACACGATCTAGTTGTGAAATTATAATCATTAAGTGCTCCAAGCGTATGTACTTCCCAGATAGAGTTTCCTTTCGACTCGAATAATAGCACCTGAAACATGAAGCTTGCAGCTTATTCATATAGAGTTTAGACCTTTCCATGCAGAATTTTAGAGCTTGAGATTTTAGTTCTGCACTAATGACTTTAATGCGCTTCCCTTTTGTGTATCGCAACCGTTTAAGAGGTAAACCTGGTAGAAAAAGTATTTTGAAGCTTTTTTCCTTTGAGCTTTTGAGAATTGACATTTTTTGTTTTGTTGCAGTCATCCGGTTTCATCTAGGACCACCGTTGATCACCGCAGTAAGTAAACATGTTGAATAATATTTAAGTCAATTTTGGCTTATTAGGCTAAAAGTTGTTTTTGATTTTTGGAGGAAAATATGCTCTGCAAAATGCTACATGGCTTTATGTTATCAAATAAAATTAGTTCTTTGTAAAGCTCAATGCTCTTTTTATTCAGTTAAGCAACCAACTAATAATACATCATTATACTTTAGGATTGGATTTAAAAAATATGATCTGTTTTGAAAAAAATTTTTTTTAAACAAAATATTAATAATTTTGGTCAATTATGTTTAAACATTTTATCAATTTTTTGGTATATTGCGTTTTTCTGTTTTTTTTATCACATTCTTAAACCGTTATATTTTTCTTTCTTTTTAGTTTAATTTTTTTTTACTGTCTTGTTTTTCTATTTAATTTTTTACGCTACATTTCATTATAATAAATGTTTTTTAAAATTTGGCGTTGGAACTCCATCTAATGTGCTCCCTAACAAACATACAAACAACTATAGCCAAACAAAAGCTATTTTTTTTGTAAAGAAAGACTCGCTTGGATGGAAATCGAGCCAACGACTTTCGATAGACCAGATTCCAAACGCACTATCGTTAGCCACCGAGCTCTCTTAGAACTTACAATGAATGTTTAACTTGAAACTGAGAACGTACCTTTACCACCAAATTGAAATAAGAGTTATCATTTGACATCTAAACCTTACCTCACTTTAAATTAAATAAACCATTGATGAGATTTAATTAAAAGCAATTAAAAGCACTTGATGTTATAACAAACAAAAAAATTAACTTTAATGACATAATAAGGCTTATAATAAATAATCAAAAAGTCGGCATTAAGACATTTGCGGACTCTTGCATTACTGACATTTGCCAACATTTAGGGATTATTATTAATTTTATCAATTTTGGGAACTAGTTTTAGCCTGACGCAATTCATCGAGGTTATTTAAGCGTTGCTGGAAAATAGAATTTTTTAAATAAGGCCACAAAAAAAAGTCATATGATTATAAATTTCTTGTATCACATTCAAGGTCTTGTAACTGGTATGTGAAGTGTTTTGCTGAAAGTAGTAACGTCCACAATTTATCGTCATGAAGCTGTGCAAAGAATGGCTGTAAAGCTCTTTTTAGTATCTTGCAGTTCCATTAAAAAAAATTTGATCAATAATTCACCATTCATCATTAACTCGGTGGTCGTTACGAAAATAAAATTCCACTACAAAAATTTTCTACTTTTATGAAAAAATCATTTTGAATTTAAAAAAATTTGTTCACACAAATTCATAGGCAGGCCGACTATGACGTCAAATTTAAAAAAAACACCTGTTATTATGTTCTACTGTTTTTTATGTGTCTATTAGTATTTTCTTTCTCTTCTTTTTAACTATGCTGGCACTTTTTCAGTTATGTTTGTTTTTTTTCAATGGATCTAAATTTTTTTTTGGTTTTTTTTACTTTGTATGTGTTTGTTTGTCTTTACAGTCTTTTCTGTTACTTTTTTTTTTAATTATTTTTTGTTTTTTATTGTGTTTTCACACGTTTTGTAGTTTTTTAATATTTTTTTCTTTTATTTCTTGTTTTTAGTTTTCTTCCTTCTCTTATTTTCTTTATTGTGTTTAATATCTTTCTAACATTTTTGTAGTGTTTGACGTTTTTTTGTTAGTTTTACTGTTTCTTTTTGTGTTTTTATTCTTATTTTGGCTCTTAGAATTATGAAAGAGGTAAAATAAAAATAGCCTTTATTTACTCTGACCTTGCACAATTTTTAATACATATAGAAAAAAAAAATCATAAAACTATACTAACTATACCTACTTAAATATACTATCCTAACTATACTTATTTTTATTTTTCTGACATTTTTTGCAAATATGTAACATATTACCAGGTCAGGCTTAAGTTTTTTTAAAATTCTCTCTACATTTGCCTGTTCATTGCTGAAACATTATGAATTTAAAAAAAAATGAGAAATTTAGTAATTGTTTTGACATTTGAAGCAATTGTTTTAAAAATTATCTGTTCACACAAACTCATAGGCAGGCCGACTATGACGTCAAATTTAAAAAAACACCTGTTATTATGTTCTACTGTTTTTTATGTGTCTATTAGTATTTTCTTATCTATGTTTTTTTTTTAACTATGCTAGCACTTCTTCAGTTATGATTAGTTTTTTTTCAATGTATCTAGAATTTTTTTTTGTTTTTTTCACTGTGTTTTCACACGTTTCGTAATTTTGTAATATTTTTTCTCTTATTTCTTGTTCTTATTTTTTTCCTTCTCTTATTTTCTTTATTTTTTTAAATTTCTTTCTAACATTTTTGTAGTGTTTGACGTTTTCATGTTAGTTTTACTGTTTCTTTTTGTGTTTTTAGTCTTATTTTGGTCCTTAGAATTTTGCAAGAGGTATAATAAAAATAGCCTTTATTTACTCTGACCTTGCACAATTTTTAATACATTAGTAAAAAAAAACATAAAACTATACTAACTATACCTACTTAAATATACTATACTAAGTATACTTATTTCGATTTTTCTGACATTTTTGGCAAATATGTAACTTAACATATTACCAGGTCGGGCTTAAGTTTCTTTAAAATTCTCTCTACATTTGCCTGTTCATTGCTGAAACACATTTTCTAATGCATGACAACGCGTGACCGCACATAGGTCTGATTACGCGCCAGAACCTTCTCGATGTTGGAATTCAGATGCTAAGGCATGAACCCTGACTTAAACCCGCTTGAGTTCCCATGGGCAATCTTAGACTGCAACATTGCAATAATGTATTGCTTTTTCTGACTTAACAGACATAGTGTTAAATTTTGGTTTAATATAGTCTAATATAGCCTTGAAAGAAATAATTAAAAAAAGTAACTTTTCTTGGCTTGTTGACACAAAATACAAAGTTTTGAACATTAGCACCTCGGAAAGTAATGAACGGAGCCCGACATGTTAAATTTTAGGCAACTTGATGTCATTCTTAGCGGTTTTTAGTGTCTATGCAGCTCGCATAGACTTAAAAAATGACATCATTTTTTTGCAAGGCCGAGCTCTTATTTTGGTCTAATTTGACTGGATATCAATCATGACGTTTATTGTCATAAATTAAATCAGGACGTTAACCACAAATCTTAATATTTACAAGAAATGCCGACACTACCTCCTTAAAACAATTTTGGCAAGTATCATAAAAGTCACGTGCCTACGCTTCTTGAATTTTTATGATCGAAAATAAATAAAAATTTTCTATGGTGGGAACAAGATGCTTGTAAGTCTGGAGATATACACTGTAAAATAGCAAGATCGAACCAATTGACATCAAATCTGTATGCTGTACGTGTTTGCAATGAGAAATTCTGAATAGGGTCTTTAGGAGTAAAAGAAAATTTTTATAGAGTCGTTTTATTTATTGGCTAGAAGTTTTAGTCATTTTAAGATATCGATCATAGGAAAAATGTATTTTCCAAAGTTCCCTGAACTTTCTTGAAAATTGTACAAATTATAACCAACACCAACTTAATCATACAAAGTCGACAAGCTTTGTAATCATCGAACAAATACCAAATTCATTAGAGTATCCCATAATTTATTTTGGGTGTTGATTTAAGTTAATTTAACTTTTTTGGGGGAATTTCTAGAAGTGTACAATTAAAGTTTGTTTTGTCTGGCGCTAACTTTTTCCCAAACGAAGACTTTTGTTATTTATTAAGCGTTTGTTTTAATTAAGTGCAGGTTTGGAGTTGTCTTGTAGTAGATCTGAAACTCTTGGTGGCAAATATGAGGCGAATCTGCTGCTGAAAGTTTTATTATTTATATTTGGAAGAAGAAATTTGTATTCAGGAGGTGCTGTGTATATATTACCTTTCTGCACGTCATTCTTATATTCCTATAGTCCAGACATCAAACAAAAATATATTCATGTCAGAGTTGCCACATGCCTGTAGCATCTTCCAATTGGAAAAAATTTAATAAAAACATGCAACGCCAATAGGAAGGCCAGAAAGCCTTCTAGATTAAATACCGCATGCATATATAGATTACTACGCGCTGCAAAAAGAGAGTATCGTATTAAGAAAAAAGTCTCGAAGATTAGAAATTATGAGTTTCAATAAAATGTTAAAAAATATCAATAATTCAAGTTACTCAAATTATTATAAAAAAAGATTGGAAAAGCAGCAGAAAGTTGAACATTTATAAGAAATTATGGTTTTTATTTGAAAAATTGTGGAGGCGCCAAATGCAATTTTTTTGGTAAGTTTTTCTATCAGGTGCGGTTCTGTTGTATTAAATGCACAAGTTATTCTAGTTATTATAAACAAAATTGAGAAAATTAGTAGAAAGTGAAACCTTTATAAAAAATTATAATTTTGCTGAAAATTTTGAAAAATGGTGGAGAAGCCAAACTTTATTCTATTGAATTCACAAAATATCATAAAAAGTTATCATGCAAACAGTCTAAAAACACAATAAAAAGTCGAACATTTATAAAAAATTATTATTTTTTATAAAAATTGTGAAAAATTGTGGAAGCGTCATTAACTACTTTTTGTGAATTGCTAAATCAAGTGTGCTTCTATTCTATTAAATTTACAAAATATTCAAGTTACCATGAAAAGAGTCTAAAAACTCAGTAAAAAGTCAAACATTTATAACAAATTATAAACATTTTTGAAAATAGTGGAGGCGTTGTATACTACTTTTTGTGAATTGCTAAATCGAGTGTGCTTCTATTGTATTAAATTAACAAGCTACTCAAGTTGTTATAAAAAGCGTCTAAAAACAGAATAAATTGTCATAAAACGCTAATAGAAAGTGATTTATGTCGGCTGAGGCAGTATATTATATAATTTGATATAGAGAATTGATATATGTTGGCTCTCTTGCCGAAAATCCGTTTAGATTTACTTTTGGAAAAAATATTTTTTTCTTCACAAATTGAACATGACAAATGCTCCTGAAGCTGTTCGTAGGAAACCAATAAAAGCGTGTTAAGTCCGAGATACTAAGACAATGTCAACGACAGCCACTAGTTTATTTTATTAAATTTTGTAAATTGTTTGTTTTATCCGAGCTTGTATTTAATCTAGCTGTCTTAAGCTTCTTAGTCAAGTGCTTCAGCCAATTCCCAAAACAATAAGCGAAAGTTGTTTCGTTTCATTTTAAGAAAATTGACCTTTTCTCTGTTTCGATGCGGAAGCTGTAAGGTAAAGTGTCCATAATGGCTATACAATTTAATCTGTTCCAGCGACAAATTAGTTATCACTAACTTTACAACGTTTGTTCATAAACATTAACATAGTTTGAGTAATATTCTGCTTAAGAACAATATTTATTCAGGATGCAATTTCATACACCGGCACTTTCTCGAACCCTATCATTATTATTTTATGCGTTGTTCAGATGACCAACAGTAACTGAATTATGAATATATTATTATAAAGGCAGAAAGTCTTGCTGACCTAGACTTTAGAACTAACCAATAATCTCTTACCAATATTCTCAAAAACCAAAAAATGCCTGATAAAATGTATTTCAATAAGTAGTATGTTTTATTATAGTTTATAAATGAAATAGTTTAAAGTTTAAACTAAGAAATCATTGACGTAGAAGAATAATAATATTGTAACGAGAAAGCTGTACAATTTATTTATTTACTGGGTTTCTATTTCACATACTTAAATAACGCTACTTGTCTATTTGAATTCTAATATTACACTATTTGATAAGAATTATTATTACACTTTGTACATTTATATTTATATCGACACAAGACATTTGTTACTTGTTGGTCGCTTGCTTCATTCCGTCGGCTGTGTGCTCTTCGTTGCTCTCTGTTTGTCCAGTCTTGTTTGAACAGTCTGGAATTGAGTAGATAAGTTCTCAAACCTTCGATTCCGTTACATTATGTTGCAATTACACGTATTGTGATGTTGATGTATTATAATTCATTTTCAGCAAGTTTCTGTTTTGCTTTGTATTAATAAAAGTTCTGTAACGTAAGTCTTGCTTTGTAGCAAAAACTGGTCATTTAACACTTTGTTTATGATTTGTAATAGTGGATGTCGTGATAATTAGTTCAAATTTTACAATGAAAAGATTTTTATTTGTGAGTAAAATGTTTATTTTACTATTTTGCAACGTTACATCAGTTTTTTTCCTAAAACAATTAATTAAAAAATACTCTGTATAATATTTTTCATATAATTTTAAAATTATTGTTACAATGAGTTTAACATTAAAATCATTATGTATTTTATATCGTTTCTAATTAAAACAAAAATCTAAAGGTTTACGTAATAAATGTAAAAGCTTTAAAGAATTATAATTGGTAAATTTAAAAAATATTAACAATTTGTATAAATTTCATCTAACGATAGCAATGTCAATAATTGGTTGCAATTGACGACACGTATCCTTTTACCATATTAAAAATGTGTTTGTTTTTTAGATTCTTATACAATTTGTAGGAATAAAAAACAGTCAAAGCTTTTCTGTGTGCTTTTATATAATATTTCGTAATTTCTAATTAGATAACAACGACAATTTTTGCAAAACAATAACTCACATCTTGATAGAAATTATTGAAATTGATTGATATATTTTTTTCTTTACTAGCGATCCAAAGATTCAAATTTCAACAAGTTTAAAAATCATTCTAACATTTGCCTAAATAATAAAAAGTTAATTTGATGAAAAGTTTCTTAAAATTACTTAATTAACAATAAAAAAATGGTTTTTTGAGATTTTTATTTTTGTGAGTAATTTAACCAAAAGTTTTTTTATGACAAAAGTTATACCAAATCTTGCATATATATTAGAGAAAATTGTCGCATCTAAAAACTGGGGGAAGTAGTAAATAAAGTATGGAAAGAAGAAAGAGAATACATTAAAAAGGAAAAAAAAATGATCAAAGAATAACTCTTCTAAACACAATGTACAAGGTGTATGCCATGCGAGTGGTAGAAAAATTGAAAGAGGGTGTAGAGAGAGTGGGAGGATTACCAGATTGACAAGCAGAATTTAGAGAGAAACGAGGGCAATAGAAGATATGTTAAAAAATGATTTTGTGGATTTAAAAACGGCGTTTGATAGAGTAGATAGAATTAAGTTATAGGAGTGCATGAAAAAGAAGGGAATTGTGAAATCAGTAATAGAGAAAGTGAAAAAATATACAAGAAAACAAAGAGCAAGGTGGGAGAGAATGAAAGAGAAAATGGATAGCTGTGAACAAGGAGGTAGATAGTGGCTGGAAAAGAAAAAGAATTGAGTGGAATGATAAGAATTGCAGACAGTTATATGGAAAAAAGGATTTGAAGTGAATGAAACTAAAATAAAGATGATAGTGTTTATTCAAATTAAGGGAGTAAGGAAAAAGTAGTATGGAAATAAGCTGAAAAGGAATAGAGCAGGTGAACAAATGGAAGTACTTAAGATACATTTTTGAAGAAATAAAGAGAAGTAAGATGCAGGTGATAAAATTTTTGAAAAAGGGAAACTAATTGGGAAAACAGGAGAGTATGGGATAGGGATGACGATGTTTGACGGTCTTGTATAAAGTGTAATGTTTTATAGAGTGGAAATTTGGGGATGAAAAGAAAGGATAGAGATAGAAAGAGTACAAGAAAAATATATGAGATTGATAGATAGTGTTAAGTAGGAAATCTCTAGTTATATAGTGAGAGAGGATGGAATAAGAGTAAAACAAAGAATAGAGACAAGAAGAAGAGCGGTAAAGTTTGAAGATAAAATACTGAAAGAGTGTTGGAAAGTCATGAATCGAAAGGCAGACAAAAGAATGAGAAAAAAAGATAGACTATCGAAGAAAAGGAAAGCGAAAAGAAAATAGAGTGAAAACACGTTTTAGATGGAGGAAAATGAAAGAAAATGCAGGATGTGTGAAAGAAAGAGAGAGAGAGAGAGAGAAACAGAGCACATGATGAAGGAATGCGTAGAAGTAAAAAAAGTATGGTAACGAAGGAAGACATATCGAAAAAAAAAAGAAAAAAAATAGTTGAAATATTGACATGTTTCGGAAAAGACCGTGTCGAAAGGTTTAATAATATTTCAATAACTTCGGGCCGTAAAAGCCTTTCTTATTCAAAAAGGAAATAGAATAAATGGACATGATAGAAAGAGAAAGGAAAAGATTGAAAATTGTGAATGAGGTAGAATAAAAAGAAAAAACAGGAGGAAAAAAGAAAATGCAGAAAAAAGCAAGACAGTTGAAGATAGAGTTTTTATTTTAGTTTTTTATATTTTATTATAGTATTTAAAACACTGTAAACTGGGGAAATTAAGATTATTATATATTTATACTTTCTGGTAGACGATTTGTCAAGAAAGCAATTGTGAGCTTAAGTAAAAGTTATTTTAAAAGAGGAAGGAGGCTGTCAATAAATCAACATCTGAAAGAACTAAATCTAAATAAAAAAAATTATGATAGAAGAAAACCATCAACAATTGAAAATGTAAACAAAAAAATTAAAATAGTAAACGCAGTGCTACTGATTCTAACTAATGGAAAAATAAGAACAAATTAATATTATAACATTTTCTTTAAACTTAAATATTGATAACAAAAAAAATGAATTTTAATTACAGGTTTTAATACTACACGTTTTGTGCCATATAGGTTATACTCTAATGACAAGTTTCAACGTTATAAATAAAAGAAAATTGAAATATGGTGTAAAACTGGTGAAATAAAACAAACACATTTATTCAATTTTGAATCTATTGCGACTTGCTGATGAGCTCCAATAAGAACGAAACATGTTAAGCTTACAGATGTAGTTGCATTAATATTTTTTTTTTTTTATTTATATTGAAAAAATGTATCTGAAAATTACAGCATTTAAAAAAAATTTGGTAACCCGATTAATACAAAAGCAGTTTCACGTTTAAACTGATTCAAAAATCGGATCGAGACAAAACTTTAGTATCATAGATAACAATCTGTATATAATTTATAAATAAAATTAAATATTATTATTTAAGATTTCTATTATATTATTATGTTGTTTATTATATTATACTATATTATATTATATTATATTATATTATATTATATTATATTATATTATATTATATTATATTATATGATATTATATTATATTATATTATATTATATTATATTATATTATATTATATGATATTATATTATATTATATTATATTATATTATATTATATTATATTATATTATATTATATTATATTATATTATATTATATTATATTAGTATGTTTAGAGACATTATGGGAAATGTCTCTAAAAATTGAGGTATTTAAAAAAATATATTTGAAAATTGCACATCGTATTTTAATATTTTTTGCGTAGTGACCAATTAGAAATGGATTTAACCGGAAATAACGGGACTTAAATTGAGCGGAAATTATTAGACTTATATAATATGTAGATACTATATTATAGAAATGGATTCACTGGTGTTGCCTTGATGAATCTTTGTTTATTTATTTTATGTTCTCATGGTAATCAGAGCCCAAACCCGGCCATATTTTTATTTTTAAATAAATTATTAGTTTATTAGTGTCATTTTCTAGTTGAATTTAATTTATAGTTTATATTATAGTTATAAGGTGCACGTCAAAAGTATGGAATAAAATTATTAAAAATTAAACAAATTTGTCTTTAAAGACATTTTTGGATATGATTATATTTTTATGCCAAGTAAAAGACCAAGCACTTATTTGTTTTACATACTTGATTTTTCGAATTGATTTTGTTGGTTATACATTTTATTTATCCCAACTTTGTCAAAATTTTCCTAATGTAAAATTACGAAAATTTTATACTGTTGTTTAGACAATTAAAAGAGCATTCAGAATTAAGAAAAAAAAAGAGAAACTTAAAAAAACTATCAATGACGTCATAACTGTAAAACAAAAGACGGCTAGAAATTTATTTGGGATAAAAATATATTTTTATGAATAAAAATTGAAGTATACCAAAGTTTTTAAAAAAAGAAAATTTTTTAATTTTTAATAAATTTGAGTTATATTTTTGACGCGCACTGTAGGTTTATGAAAACACTATAGTTTTACGTTTAGACAAATACCACAATTAAAGACAAAATATGTTACTGTTTTTATTGATTTGATTATTTACAATATTATCAATTATCGAAAAATTCTATTGGTTTCAAGATGTTGTACTTTTTTTGTCACTCAGTATAAGTTTGTTCCAATCCACCTTCTGCGCCATATGAAATTGCTTCTGATTCCCGGAATAAAACACTATTCACCCGTATTTATTTTAATCGAAAGTCTGTTAGCTTTTCTCCTATACCTGAAATTCATTTTTAACGTCAGAGAATTATTAAGATTTTTAATTTTGCGAAGAAAATGGAAGTTTTATTAAAAGTAAATAACTTTCCGGTGACCAGAAAATCAAATAAAACTGACGATACTTTCGCAGAGTGAAACTGGCACAAAGATTTCAATTTTATTTAGAAGGATGAATTCATTAAAATCAGCATTTTTACAAACGATGCTTTAATGTGATATCGCTTTTTCATGCATAAACTTTACACTTTTAATCTCTCACGAGACAGCCGCAAATTTGTCAAGAGGAGTTAAAACGAAAATTTACTGAAATGACTTTTTGTGGAAAGGCAGAAGGTAAAGATCCCTTTTAGCTTTAGACACGCTATTAAAAATTTTGCAATTTTATAATGGAGACGTATAAGCAACGGATTATGCTGCTTTGCGTTTTGATTTAACAGTTTTAACAAAGTTTGGCTTTTATAAAAGACCCTAAAAAGCTGCGGGACATTGTGAGATTTTTAAGTTGAAATTTTCTAAGAAGGATTATATTATGGGAAAAGCTACCGCTTATAAATAAATAAATTGAGTTCTGTCACAAGAATGTTTGTTACTTAATTTCTTTTTTGGCGTGAAGTATGATACAGATAGCGAGCTTATTACTTAAACTAAATTAAGGATGATATTCTTGACCATACGTAATAGAATGAAATAATATGGAGGTGGCTTGTCTGTGAAATTTTGACCAGAATGACATTTGGGACACAAATAAAAAAATTATTTTTTCTCTCTAAATATAGCTAAAAACTTTAACTTGTGATAAATGTGCTTACCTCGACTGTTCCAATATTTTAAAGAAATATATTATACTATTATAGAATTAACATAACCTACAAATTGTCATAATTTGTCGCTACCGACATGCAATGACTTGATCTTAGAATATATTATTATATTCTTGCGTATTATCTTTAAATCTATTTATGACAGTGTTTTAGCCAGTAGTGAAATGGCTAACAAAAGTTTGTAATGTAGATTTCTTAAACACTGTTTTGCATTGTACGTTGTTTATATTTATAATAGCAAAAGCAGGAAATGAAGGAGCTCTCGTACTTTGACATCTTCGAGCAGTTTCTTCTTTGTCCAAAAAATCTAACACAACAAGCTATTTAATTTCTTCTTTTTTTTTCCATTAAACACTACACAGTAATGTATTTATTTTACTCATAAAAATAACGTCGACAGTTACAAAAAATAATTTGTAATTTTTAGAAAGCAATTTTTACTTTGTACGTACGGCAGTGACAATTTATGACGATTAGGTTGTTTGACACATGAATAACCTTAGCAAATAAAAGAATATATTTCTTCAAAATATTGATCAAGACAATTATTACGAGTTGGCAGTTATAGCAATATTAGAAAAAATAAAATTTATTTTTTTTATTTGCGTGCCAAGTGTCATTTAGAATGAAATTTCACCGACAAGCCACGCTCAAACCGAATAATTTTATATTCTCATTTCATTACAGATGGTCGAGAATGGCACTCTGAGTCAAATTTGTTTTTATGGTTAAATACGGGACTCTAATGGTTGGCTGTTTGTATTCTGTAAACCGTAGTAGAAGAGAGTTAAATGATACAAGCAGAAGTCAAGATGGCAAATTTCAAAATCGCTGCGATGAAAATTAATAAAACAAGAGAGTTTAAGTTTTTACAGCTAAAAAATAATGTGTGACAAGGACGGTGAAAAGTTAAAAAATAGCAGACATACTCTAGCATTGTTTATTATATACCATGTTTTACCTAAGAGTACGAACCTGACAAAGTCTTAACAGCAAGCCACAAAATACGTTTGACCAGATCTTTTTGCTTTTAAAAAATTTCAACTTATAGCTATATAAACATTCCTTATAATTGTTTCAGCAAAAAAAAAATCATTTTTTTTCTTATTTAATGAAAATTGGTGAGGTGGCTGCCGTTAAGGTATGTATTAATAAATTTCATAAACTTGAGTTATTTTAAAATGTGTATTAATTTACATTAACACTGGAAATTGTTACTTTTATGAATATCGAGTGAACTATAATTTGACATTTTTAAATTTAACCTTGTTACAAAAATAAAAAAAAATCAAAATTGGATCATAGTTTTTACTTTTTTCTCTACAAGATGGTTAAGGTATTTTTTCTAAAATAACATTTGTGTGAAGTTGACGTTGATAGCGTTTTATTATGGAAGGTAAAATAATGAGTGCTAAGATTATATCGATGATATTTTTAAGCTCAGATTAAACGAGTGCCCTCGCACCAGTTCGGTTTTATAGGAAAATATTATCAATTATTAATTTTATCAGGGGTTATATTTAACAAGAAAATATAAGGAATTTTGGTTTCAGAAGCTGAGCTTGACCGATTTATATGAGAATTTATTTGAGTATTACACTACAAAATGTGAAAACATTCTAACAAATTATTATTATCGCTTTAATTTTTTTTATATAAATAGTTTGATGGCCATCTATTCAATCATGCATCTGATTGGCTTTAAAAATTTATGAGCTATATTATTAAAGTAATAAAGAAATCTAGGGTTTTTATACAATCTTGATACAGTCATGATTTTCATGACGTTGTAGATTTGAGTTACACAAAAGTCGGCATTTATATTTAAATAATGATTGATTAAATTGGTATTATTTATCATCAACAAAGATTATGATATATCGAAAGCTGGCGCAATAAATAACTAAAATTTTTGTCAAAAAAACTATTAAATGCCAATTAATTTGCAGTCAATGACTTTTTCAGCATTGGTATGTATCACGACCAAAAAGTTGCACAAAAGTTTAGTTTTAATTGTCCAACCACTTCTGGTGTCACAAAAAACGGTGACAAAACATCTTAATTTTGTTTATTTAAGTTTACAATTATATTAAAACAGCAGATAATGTACTTTTCTGAATTTAATCATGTTTGCATTTTTGTCTGAAAACGATAACGCTAAAACTGCATTATGTAAAAACTGGTGGTTTAATGTTTATCTTTTCGAAATTGTTGTTTTTTTTGTTAAAATTTTGACTAGTTTTGTTTACAATTGGAAGGGATATTTTTTTGACGCAATTTACATATTAAGAATAATGGCGAAGACGCGGGATAATTATAATAATATATTTAAACTATCTAGTTTTATTAAAATACAATAATGGTCTGATTGTTTTACCACATTTTTTTTTTAATTATGAATACAATTTAAATACTGGATAAATACAAGATTAACAGACTACATCATTATCAACGATCTACTACAACTCACCCCCTTTGTGGCCGCCGTTAAGAAACCGCCTCGAACGAATTGAACGGATTAGATTAACTATACATGAAACACATTCACACATAATGTACCTGTCAATAATACTCAATTATCAAGTAACTCACTAAGGGCTTGTTCCCACAAGGCAATCTTTCCGGCGAGGAGAATCGAAGGAATTGAAAGGTAAGAACACTGCAACCTTCTTTTGCCACAATAGGGAACCCACCTATTGTGCCCAACTTTTTTCAGCGACAAAGCACCAGCCTTAGCGGCAGCACTAGATCTTTTCAATTTTTTTCAAAAACTTGAGAAGCTAGATCTTAACTAAAAAACACGATTTAAGTTAATCGATCACGAGAACCAAATAATAAATAATACTAATATTAGTAGTAATAAAAACCGGCTCAAGCACAGAACAAGCTCTACAGTGTAGGTTTCATTCTTAATCATTTCACATAAAGAGCAATAAAAACAATAACAACTGTGTTAATTTTGACACAAATTAAGCTGCAGGCTTTTCAATACAAACAAGTTTGCCAATAAAGACATAGATGTATCTGCATACATAAGAATAATATGATAAAGTTTTACATGTGCTCTTTTCTAAGATTAGAGCATGTAGTCTCATTACTCACAAACTTAGCTGCCATGACAGACCAGCCACATTACAAGAAGAAAGTAGGATCTATCACTTGGCAAGGTTACTGAAACAGAAAAGTTAACACATTACGTTTGCACTTAATTCGCACACAATAACAAATTATATTCGTTCGAGTGTAGAGATAACTATCACTCTCTTTCTCTCGACTTGACTTGACTATGCACGAGTACCGCACTCTTACCAGTACTACCCACTGAAAAAGTACTTTTTTTTCAGTGTAGCTTTTTTTTTCTTGCATATTTTGTATTTTTTTTTTTGCTTTTATACTCTACTGCTTTTCCGGAAAATAGATATCTAAAATCTTTTATTTATCGCTCTGCGCAATCTTTGTTTAACAACTCTTTTTTCTTGCTATAGATTATATTAAAGCCGACTTTTTAACTTAAATAATTTAATCTAATAATCGTATAAAAAGTGAACTCTCACACAATTAAGATTCTTTAATTTGAAGGACACTTAGTTTTTACATATTTACAAATCTACAGATTTGTAGATTTGACTCACTTTTGTCAAAAGGTGTTTATAAAATTCCCTGCTCTTGTGACAAAGTTTACATTGGGGAAATAGGACGTTCAATTAAATTTCGAGTTTTTGAACATAAAACGTGCATAAATTTGGGTTTATGGTCACAGTCATCACTAGCTAAAGATCACCTAGAGACACCGGTCACAAAACTTGTCTAGATGAATCTTTTTTGAATTGTGAATCAAAATTTTTCTATGTCAGAAAAATTAGAGAAGAGAATAAAGAATTAAAATTGTAGAACACCCAAACAACTTTAATAGAGATGCAGATTATTATCTCTCAAACGATTGGAAGTCCTTGTTCGTAAACACTCCTTCGCCATCAACACAAAGCGCTTCCGCTTTCTCCGCAGCTCTCTCTTCCGAGCCCTCCGCCAGTTTCTCTTCCTAGCTTACCATATAAGCTCAAGCAGCAACGAGGTCTAGCCAGAATAAGTTTCGCCTCTAGCGTGGTTTACACCACGAGTTACCGTGCTTGTTCTCATTTGTATTTCCTTGTCCTGATGACGTCTCTACCGATGGAGTGCGAAACGTCGACAATTTCGTTAAACTTTTCGACACGGTTTTTTCCTAAAGATGTCAATATTTCAACTACCTACATGTTATTTGTTTTTTATGTTTCAATAGGGTATAATACCACTTTGGAAATTTGAATATTTGAGCTATTCATTCCAAGCACTGATGGCACTAGGTCGATAATATACAGTTTTATATAATATAAAAATAATATAATATCTATAATATAAAAAATTTTGCGGATTATTGTTTTATACCTGTTTGAAAAGTCATACAGACTAGTACCCTAGTTTAAAAGTAGCGCTTTAAATTATCTGTTATTGAGAAGCAAGTTGAGCTTGCTTGGTAACGCAGCGTGCGCATATGTTTTGTCCTGTATCTGATGACAGAAGTCAGCTGTAATTTTTGTCCTAAAGGGAGCACTTTATTTCAATTTTTGTTGTTCACGTGTGAGTTGTGTATGCGACTTGAGGCAGAGGTTAGCTCATCCCATGCAGATAAGCTCATACATATGAAAGCAGTGACACTGCTCTGATACACTGACAGTACAGATTGGAAAAACAAGGATGCAATGTTGCCAGATGGTGCGGTGACGTAGAAAGCACTTTGACGTCAAAGTTACTTTGAACAACAGGGAAACGTTGCTTTTATGCGAGTTTCAACATTTTTTGACTACCTCCATATGGAAAATTTAGCGGAAAAAAACATATCAGCATTTAGGGCTCTACACTATCTTTACTGTAGAACCCAGGAGAAGAAGCAAAATTAATAGCTGCAAAACCGGTCGGGGAATATACAAATGATTTAAATATTGTTCATTGTAGTCTATTTTTTCCATTACCAGATCCTTGACACATAATTTAAATGAACGTGATTACTTGTGAAGAAAAAAAACGTATTTTACCCCGTTGTCAACACAGCAATTTTTTGTTGTTGTTTTGCACTAATGCAGTTTTTTTTCTTTTTCTCAACGCGTTAGATAAGCAACTACATATTTTTGTTAAATAAAGTTTTTTTTAAACTTTACTAATGTTTTCGACTTATGACAAGTAGAACACCAGCCAACTTTTATTATTTGTTTGCCTAGCATCTGAATGGCTAAAAAATTATACTTTATACCTATATTGCAATTTCGGGCAGAGGTATAACTAATTAAAGATTTCATGATTATGTTTGCATTTTTTTTTTTTGGGAATATTTCTATATTGATATGCTTTTAGTTGGAGAGAAACACAGCCAGCAGTGAATAAAAAACTTTTAATTTATAAAACTCAATGAAAAACTTTAATAACTCGATTTTTCATCAACACATGTTAATTGCAACAAGCGTACAAAATGGTGGATGCGCCGGGCTAAATAATCACCGAAGTTGGTAATGAATGGTTTGGGAAGCTGTTGAAACTTTTTATTATAAAAATACTGGCGATTGACAATACATTCAGCAAACAATGTAAATTTTGTATTCAATTTATAGTCCGGTGTTCAAAAATAATTACTTTATGGAGTGATTGAACGCAACTTTCGTTTAAAACTTCAAAACAATAATAGTATTAATAGAACAAACTGTGGTAAAGTATTTCGTGTTGAATTTTCGCGGTAATTAACCAATCAATTATGAATCTGGCTGTAATGGAATGTTTAATTAACGGCAGTTAGACGACATTAGCAGCAGAGAAACACAGATATAATCGGTTTGTTTGAAGTCGAGATACAAGCTGGTGGCGCTTCGGTCTCTTCTTACAAATGAGGTGAAGAGGTCCCAAGTGACAGACACATTTTGAATTCGGCTAAAACGTGCTTGGAAAAGTTACGAGATATTGATTGGGCAGAAACTCGTTTTAACACATAGACTTAACTATATTACGCTGAAATTTTATGAAGTTGCTAATTGAGTTTTTTGTGACAGTTGATGGCAGAGATTGCGCTGAAAGCTAAATGTAAATGTAATTTTATTGCCCAGAAAGCATAGTATAAAGTGTTTCAACACCAAATCAAAAAAAAAAAATTTAATTGCAATATGCTACGCGTAATAGAGTTTTAATTATATTCTGTCACTTCAGTTTTTATTGCTTGAAAATTATCATTTCCATATTAGTATGTTGACACATTTTATACAAACTGCAAAGAGAACTTCTTACTATCAGGAAGAGTTATAGAATTTCAGATTTAAACAACTTCTAATAATAATTTAATAACGTTTACTCTATAGTTATCAACTATAGAGTGTTTAGTTCTATTCCACTATACTGATTGCTCTTGTACAACGGCAATCAACATGAAATGTTGTTTGTAAAAAATAATAAGAGCATTCACAGAAGCCGTGTTTTTTGGCATATGGTATTGTACGCCAAAGAAAGCTCGGGGTTACCAAAGCCGCAAAGTCTGCAGAATTAAATCCATTTGAACATTTATGGTCAATCATCGTATAACCAAAAAGCTTGTTGGATTGATGCAACAGAGATGTTATTTTACAAAATATTTAATGTGGATATTGTAAAATTTGTTTATTTTTTATTTACTTCAATTATCTGCTATTAAACAGTCAAGTTTCCTGTATTCTTTTCTTTCTCACCCTTCTTATTTACCTTTTTTTTCACCTACTAATTTACTTACTTTTTTACCTACTACTGTTCAGATAGGTAGAAACACATGAACATTATATTTAATTGATAATTGTTAAAAATAACATTAAAATGTTATTTTTTATTGACCATTGTTTCTTATTTGTTTTTTTAACGTTTTTTGCCGATTTTTGTTACAGTTGTTACACTTGTTTGTGAACAATAATCTAAATATTTTCATTTTTGATAAATCGGACCTTAGATCTCTGATGATTTGCTTCTAATGCGGTTATGAAACTATGACTCTTGTAACCGATTAAGGATTATTCTCGACCGCTTAAGTTTGCTTATTTTATTCTCGCCACTTTAGAAGTTTGCTAAACTTTTATTTAGAAGAAAGTTTTGAAGTTCTATGTTTTGCTGTATATTTTTTAACGGATGTTTATTGGTTTTTCTGTCAAATGTAAGCAATAATTAGATATTTTTTCATGTTTGAAAGAGATAATCTCATTGTCATCAAATCAAGATCTGATATATTTCATAGAAATCAAGGAAAACTTTTATTTGAAATTTGCGGTGAATTTTCAGGGTTTTTTTTACTCTAATTTTATTTTAGCAAATGTTTGTTGTTGTTTTTTACGACATTTTTTTAAAACTTTCTGAAATTGCTTCAATTGCTTATTTGGCGCGTTTCTGACAAGCACTTACATCATTGCTGCCAGTAATCTTTGAGAAACTTTTTTGCAACAAAATAAATAACATTTTCACTTCTTGATGATCAATTTATTCAATATACCTTAATAGAAATATCAATTATTTATGTAATAAGACAGCAAAATGATACTTTATCGAACGAGCCTAGCAATATTAAACCAGGCGAGTTTGTAAAAGACACTTAGCTGTCAAGTTGCATACAATGTTTTTTCGGATACCACTTGCCAGAGTAAGTCTATCGTGATTTATAGAATTTTTTAAAACGACCAGCATTGCAGTCACACTCGATTTGTGTGACTCGTTATTTACAATTAGTTTATAATGTTGTAATAAGGTAATAATCAAATAATTTAAACAATTTAATAAACCATGTCAATTAGACAAGTGGGTAGGGTCATCACTCTTGCCAGAGTGACAGATAAGTCAAATACTTTACCTGCCTAGTTAGGTAAAGAATTCATTTTTTCTAGTCAAATGAGTATGATAAAATAGTACTTTTGATAATAGTATCCAAAAAAAAATTTTTATGATAGAGGTTTATTGCGTGATTTATAACTTATAAAGTTAATTTTGCTTAGTTAGACTGAAGTTTGACATTTTTTTTTATAGTAAGTTTTACTTTTTTTCAAAACGTTACTTATTAATCTGTTAATAGCCTATTTGGCGGCAATCTAAATCTTTACCTGAAACTTTTAAAAAATTAATAAAATTAGATGCAATATTACGGGCGGATTTTTTCAAGTTTGTTTGACATAATGTGTTTCATTTATAACAAAAAATTAATATTACAAAAAGATTTATTACCTGATAGCGTAACAATCCTGAATCCTGAAGCTTTGCTTAAAGCCACTTGGCTCCGATTTGAAGCACCAACCACTTTTTAAAACAATTTTGGGCTTAAAATAAATTTAAAATTTTCTTCAAAGATATAACAACAATAACACTGACGTAACTATTTTCTTGACAGTTATGTAAGCAACACCAACTTTTAAAAATGAACAACATTATATAAGAACGCGAGTACGTTAATAAATGTCAATAAAAGATTCCAAATTGAAAACATCAATATACTTATTAATTATTATAGACTCAAATTCAAAAAACAAATTTTTTTTTTTTTTTATTTATATTGTTTGCTATATTAATTGCTATTCAACTGTATCAAATTTGCCTTGATTACACACAAGTCATAAATTTTGTTTCCAAAATTTTTGAAATGATACAAAAGTTTACATGAAGGCTTTTGCTACTATTCACAATATTTTAAATTCTTGTATGCGGCGAAAGCAAGGTTAGAGGTATGAGATATTAAATTTTTGATTAAATAGCGTTTAATTTTTTTGCGTTATTAGAACTTTTATTTTTAAATAAAACACCCATTTTATAATTTTATAAGTCATTGAATTTTTTTAAAAAAGTTTTTTTTACTTATTAGGTATTACCAAATTTAACGAGATAAGAAGTAATTAAAACTTTTTTTAAAATGGAATATTTAATTGGCTTCTATAATTATTTAGCCGTGAATAGTGTGTTGTGAAATGAAAATTATTTAACATAGAAAATAAAACTAATTGTAAATATTGATTTTAAAAGTTTTAATTATTTTAAATAGAAAAATACAAAAAAAGTGAGAAACAATGAAGTAAGAAATAAACATAAGAATAAACATTAAAAAAAAAATTTCAAAATAGTTTTATGTTCTTCAATGCATTTGTCTTTATTACTTATAGGTTTATGGCACATTAAATTTTCTAAATAAGTTTACAAAAAAACTTCTTTTTTGTTAAGAGTTTTAGGTGACCACCTAATTGACCCTTTATTGACAATATAAATGCCAAATTGTTTGTTTAAAAGTTTTCAGAAATTTTTGTTGTAGGATGGCGCTTTGTCATGTGGCCATTACAAATATTTTATAACATAAAATAAGTTACATATTTCAATTATAATTTTTTGACATTAAAGTTCTCTTTTTTTTAGCCAAGTAATAAATAACCAAATGTTATATTATAATCAATGTTAGGAAAAGTTTCAGTAAGTCTAAATCTTGTAGGCTTGTGTATAGGAAATTCTCAATAAAAATAAATTCTTTTAAAAATAATTTTGTTTAAAAAACTACCTTAAACTAGTTTTCATATAAAACTATGTTTTATATAAAAATAAAAAAATTTGCCAGCGCAAATATTTTAAAAGCTGATTTTGTTTTTGTATAACAATATTTTGAAATTCAAAAATAAAACACTAATATCGATATCTCTAACCTTCTTTTTATGCACAAATAATTCGAATTTTGTGGATAACAGCAAAAGATTTATAACATCTTTGTAAACTTTTAAAAATATTTTTAAAAAATTTATAAAAAAAATTATATGGGTTTTGTGTTTAACGGAATATCAAAACTTCTAAAAAAAGTTGCGCTCGACTCTGAAAAATTAGAATAAACTTTCTGCAGTTTAAATGACTCATTTTGAATATACATTATGATTAGTATTTGTTTTTGAATTTTATTCAAAATATTAGGTAATTTTTATTATAATATTACAAAATAATTATAATAGGTAATTTCATTACCTTTTGGCTGTTTTTTTATTTAAATAGTTTTTTTAATACATTTTGTTTATTTCTGTTATGTAATATGCTATATTACAATTACTAGTTATGTATCCAAGAAGAAATTATCAAAATTAGAAAATTGTGCAGTAATTAAATGAACGGCAACTGCTTTCAAATTAAAACTTGTTTTTTTTTTGCATCATGACGTTTATTTCTCATTCATCATTCTAGTGGCAATTATTTTTTATCCTACACCAACTCAAAATAAAATTTTCTCGTCTTTCGACAGCCGTGAAAGTACGTCATTTCCAGGCTTTCTCGGATGTACTTTCTCGGCTAGCCGAAACAAATAAAACTGATTTTCTCCGTCAGGAGTCGCTGTTATAAGAAAAATTACTCTAAACGCTAAACGTCTCAGTATTTATGAAGGGTGTTGAAATTTTAAATCACATTTACTGTTTATGAACATTAATCTTATTTTAAAAAACTACTTTTGTGCAAGATAAATTGTGTAAATCACGACAGCAAAGTAATCTATAAATTTTTGACATCTGTCTACTCCGAAGGGGGCTTTGTAGGATTGGCGGCTATTGGATGTTTCCAGGTTTTGTGTTGTTTAACTTGTTATTGGTCTGTTCATGTAAATTGTTTTTTCACGTGTCAAAAGGTGAGTTATATATGACGTGTTGGAACATAACTGTATCGTCCCATTTATTTGCTTTTATAGGAAAAAGACCCATCGAAAGCCACAGTAGTTAAAGTTATTCCTACAGCGAATAATGGGTCTTCAGAGCTTGTACGACTTCTTCGATCAAGGGTAAACATAAGTATTGGATACATTCATATTTGAGGTTATAATGACGGTATTATCAAGTATAGAACACGTCTCAAAATTAAAGTAGACTTTTTTTCTTTTTATTGTTCTTACTATATGTTGGGTCATTACCCTTTCAATTTTTAAGTTACTTTAATGCGTTGAAAAACAACGTGTTTTAGCAGCTAAGGTAGATTAGAGCAGAGAGAAGCCGACACAATTTGCGAAGAGAATATCTGGGAAGTTGTTCAGACATTTTGAGTCAAGAAGGAACTGTTTTAATGTTTGACCATGGTACAAAATTGTAAGTCATTAGTCGTTACAAAATCAAAAGGGCCTATGGGTGGAGTTTAACCATGCGACTCAATCAGTACCGTGGTGATAATAGAAAGCTCCGTAGTTGCTCTTCATGAAAGGAATGTAGGCGGTTACATTACTTTGCTAAAAAGTAAAAGCAGTATTTAAACACACTTCGGAATATATTTGCGGCTCTTAATGCAATTTTAGTGTATTATGGTTGTTGTTGAATGTAAAGATTTCTAGCTACAATGTCGAAAGTCGGCAAATACCGAACTTGATCGGGTTAACCGAACGCTAGCCCAAATGTAGAATTGAAGGCGACAGTGGCGTGTTGTGAAGAATATTCAATTAGGGTATAAGCAAAAAATTGTCAACCAATATTAAATAATTTTTTTTTCGTTTTATAATATTAATTAACAAATAGTTTTTATGTAAAATATTAATTAAATTTATTAAAAAAAAAGTTTGACATTTTGAATTGGCGATTGGCGGTAATAACCTCAAATCAATTTTAAGATAATGCTCGATTAAAAGGTAATTTGTGTAGGATAAAAAATAATGTGTAAACCACGGCCGCAAAGTGATTTTCCAGGTCTTGAGAAGTGGCCAGACTCGCCTTTGGCTCGCCTGTCCATATCTTCTCTCGGCCTGGAAAAATACCACTTTGCCGCCTAGGTTTACAATATACTATTTCATTTTTTACTGATACTGATCAGACTTTTAGTCCAAATAACGCTTGAAAAAATGCATTATTGATGATCTTTGAAAACAATGACCTGTCTATTTTGCTGATGAGGATGATGTTAATGCAATAGCATGTTTTTTGGCTATTTCACTTGTGTGTTTTCGAATGATGCATATAAATAGACCAAGGCGGCTCAATTAAATGGCTTCCTCTATCACCAGATCTTAATTTATTTGACTTTAATTCTTGGTGTTTCATAGAATCTACGGTGTGTGTTAATATAGGAAAATGGGTACAATGTTGCTGCTGGGATTCTTTGGTTTTAACCACGTTTTAACCTTGTTTAGACTACGTAAAGAATTTTTGAAGTCTTATTGTTTTGGTAGATTAAATACAGTTTTAATAGCATGTAAAACTTTTTTATTCTAATCTTACGTTTTGTCAAATTTTAACAATTAAATTGAATTAAATAAGAGTTACCTCTTTCTCTATAATAAATTTGTCAGGATGTCTATGTTCTACGATTATTAGCCTTAATTATTCACTCAAAAACAGTGTACAGAATAGCAACAACCAGCTACATTATCATCAACTATCTACTTCAACTCACCCCTCTATATTCATTGTTAGAGAAACGCTTGAGCAGTCAGACGGCACATGGGCGACACATGAAACATATTTACACATAATGTACCTGTCAATAATACCTGTAAAGTAACTCACCGGGGGTTTTTCTCCCCCTCGCAGGATTCTCTTCCTCTCGAACTGATAGTGGAAGACATTACCAGGCTCATTGGACTTGGACAACTACTCCATGAACTCGATTGACTCATTCTTCACCCCTTTTTTTTAGCATCGTGTTCTCAATGATTTTCATTATTCCTGCAAATCCAGGGAGTCAGCACTGAATTCACTTTATTCCTCCGAATTCAGGGAGTCAGCACTGAATTCACATTATTCCTCCAAATTCAGGGAGTCAGCACTGAATTCACATTTATACCACAAAACAACATATGATCAACAAGATCAACACGTTAACTATCTTTCTCTTTCAAAAAACAATTAACAGTTTAAATATTCATAATACTGCCCGTCCGACCGCTCTGACCTTCTACCAACGTTCTCACTCTCGCCCCGCTCAGCTTACTGATACTAGACTCCACCCTTCCAGGGATGCTAAGCCCATGTTCTCCCTCTTTACTTAAGATGCTATATGGCCCTCATCGAGATGATTTAATTATACAAGCGATTTAGCGCTTTATTGGCTTATTTTTACTTTAAAAAATAACTATAAATTATTATAAAATCAAAAACTCTCACAAGCAGAATCAATAAAAAACGTGTACAACTTTTCCTTTACTTTAATCTATTTTTTCAATTTTTGTATAGAACAAAATAATGCAAATATGTAGCATAACAAAAATTGGTAAATTATTTGCGAGAGCTACATATTGTGTGAAATTGTGCCTGTTTTATTTGTTCATCTTTGAAATTGTCCTATTGGCTTTTGAACTGAGCTTTATTGAGTTACTCAAGATACAGAAAAATCCTATTTACCTTAACAGCACTACAGCGAAGCGCAAAGAAAATATCACTTGACGCGCTCGTAGACATGTCAAAAGGCAGAGATTTTATGCAAATATGCACATTGTAAAGTCTATTTCAACTAGACGATGGTTGTTTCTTTAAGATTATTTAAACTTTTAGGAGCCGACTCGCACAAATTTCCATGTTATGTCAAAGCATCATCGCCTATTCGGCGTAGAGCCTATGGAGACCTTAAGTGTCATTCAAATTTCAACAGCATTAGAATATTGAAGCGCATATGCAAATATGTATTTATATTTATAATGTATGTAAGCAGCAGGAGAAAGCTAAAGCTGGTACAAAAGAGAATTTGAATATTCATTGTGTTAGATGTCTTTAGGGACGCCCTCAAATAAGTCGCCTAATTTCGACCGTAATTAAAATAACGTCCAAAAACAAATCTAATGGAAAATTTACATTTCCATTTGCTCTCAGTTCTAAAAGGTTAATTTAGTGAAAGAATGTTGTGTTTCATTTAAAAAAAAAAAAAGAAAAACGCATTCATACCTACTAAATAATAATTAATTTATGACAAAAACTAGTAAATTTACATTGTTAAAAAATATTTATAATATTATGGCAAAAACTTGTAAATATTTACATTGTTAAAAAATATTTATAAAATTCTAAAAAAATATAATTGACATTTTGTTCACATTTTCCTTGTATCAGATTTGCTACGTTTTCTATGAAAAACAGGCAGATTATACAGCGCTACAAAATGCATTATAATTTATTAAATGACATTTGTAACTGAAAACAATTCAACTCATTTCACAGCCTACTGTGAAATCTACATATTTTATTTTTAAACCCGTAATTGTTTACAAAAAACCTTTTTTGGCAAAAACCTCATCTTGCTTCGGTGGCTACGCTTTTTTGGTAGCAGGTCTTAGATTGGTTCGTACTAAAGCCGGTAACAATTTCTAAAGACAAAGCCGCTTACGCAATGGCGCCGACATTTTTGTGAGTTTGAATATATCAATTTAATTAGTTTGCGTTATTGTTTTTGAGAGCTGTAAAACAAGAAATTCATATTTTTATAATGTTTGAAATTTTTCCGCTTTTTTTGAAATAAATAAAAATACATTTTACATTCAGAAAATAGCGCAAATGCCCGCGGCAGGCATTTGTGCATGCCACTGTGCTCTGAAATGTCAATTTCAGTTGTGAATACCGGCTTAGCGCACTTAGTGCTTACCGAAAATTTTTTTATCTAACCTCCAACTTTTTTTTTATTAAATTCATTTATCTTAATTACATTTACATTATTAACAAATAGATAACAATTATTCAGGCAAATAATTAAATCTGACATAAACAAATGATTAAGTTCGAGTTATGACAAGACAATCGTTTTATTTTTAAAGTCATCTTTGATTAATGTTAATATTATACACCCTGTACTATTTTTGTTTTTTCTGTAAAAAATAAACATCTGAGAATTTTTAATTTGACTTGATTGACTATAAATGTGAATTATTCTGTGAATATATTAATTTCTTCAGGCTCATATACCTTTTTCTCACCGGTAGAAGAATTGGATTCAACTCCCTTGTTTTAAACCTCTTTTAGTGAGTCAGCTCACTTCCATCTAATACTAGTTTACATTTTGTTTTTTCTTTTTATATTTGCAATTGTTTTTTTTAATTATTTTGTTTTTATAATTTTTTTAATTATCTTTAAAGAAAGTTTCTCTTTCTGATCAACAAACATTGCATATACTCTTCCTCTCTATTTTTTCTACTTTTTTAGGTAATAATTTATATACCTCATCTACAACACGTTTCTTTTTTAAACTATTGGTTTGTGTGGTAATTTTCTTTTCTTTTGTTATTTATTTTACACAACAATATAAGTTTTTTTTGTTTTATGTTCTTTGCTCGCTTAGTTAAAATCTAATGTTTTCTATGTGATCCGATATGTAGTATCATATTTAATTTGATCAAGATCTGATCAATAGTTTTTAAGTCATTCTTATTAATGCTTTTTTTGACATATGTTTTTGACACATTTAAACATTTAACTATAAAAATTTGAGAGAAGTTAAATAGTATATTACACTACAAGGGACAAAAGTTGAATTTTCGGCCCTGCGCGCCATAATGCCCGAGGTGAAGCCGAGGGCATCATGGCGCGCAGGACCGAGATTTTAACTTCTGTCCCGCGTCGTGTATACGATTTTTCTTCATACCTCAGTCGAAAGTACGTACTTTTATTTTTAATTTTATTTTTTTAACTTTAAATGCTGATAGTTTTTGATGCCTGCCGCGACATTTGCGGCACGAGCGAAGCGAGTGTTGCTGGTCATATAACATAGTTACGAGTATAAATAAACACGATGAATTCTTTTTTCCCGCTATTATAGGGAAGAAAGAATTTCATCTTACAGGTACTAAAAGTTAAACTTTCGTCTCTGTTATTAGGGACGAAAGTACGTACTTTCGACCGAGGTATGAAGAAAAAACTTGATTTTAATATAATTAAATATTTATTTATTTATTCAATTCATTGAGAAAAAAATTAAACAAAAAGCAATTTACAAATCAAATACTAATTACTTAATTTGATTGATAATTACCTTTTTACGTTTATTTGGTTTTATATCTTTTTTTTGTTTTTGTTTTTGTTTATAACTTTTCAGATGATTTGTATCATTATTTTATCTTCTACATTTTTTAAAATTTTTTTTCAATGAGTTTTATTCAATTTGTTGTAGTACATGTTGTAGTTTTATGTTTTTCTATCATCAAATTCTTTACGATCAACAACTTCATATTATAAACTATTTTTATTACTTATTTTCTTATTTAACATTGTCTTTTGTTAAATATATTTTTATAGCTTTGGTTTAAGCTTATTTTTTATGTATTATATTTGCTGTCTATACACTTCTGTAAATATCTAGTTTTGCTTATACATAATATCTTTTATAATTATATTTTTCATTATGATTTTTTTGTTATTTAAATGTTTAATTTTAATTTTTTTTTATTTGTACATTATTATTTAAATTTTGTATTTTTCTATTATTAAACTTTTTCTTGTTAACAACATTTATTTCTCTTTTTATTTTTTATTTTAATTACACATTTTATATTCTTAAAAAGAGTTTTGATTATCATTATCTTTTTCTCTCTTCATTTAACATTGGGTTTTTTTAGTACTCTATTTTTTTAATATTTTATGTCTTGTTTTATTTATTTTTTTTTATTTTTATTTTTTTCTATATTGTATTTGCTACCTATATTTTTTTGTCTTCAATATCTTTTATACTTATATAAAATTTTTCAATATATTTTCAGAAATTTTTTTCTTTATTCTTAAGCATAGTTACGTTTTGACATGACATATTTTTAATTTTATTTATATTTTATCTTACTGTTGGTCTTGTCTTCTAAACATCAGTTTTGTTTTTTTTTGCATTCTTTAATTTTGTATTTCTCTATCATGAAATAAAAGAAATTTTCTCTATCATGAAATAAATGAAATTTTTAGTGTTTTTTCAATTTTGATTTTATACGTATTTTGCTTTTATTTTTGTATTATGAAAGAATTCTTATAATTTAACATTTTTATTTTAATTTGTTGTTCGTCTAGGTTTATGCTTCTATATATTGTTTTAAGGTTTTTTTTGCAAATCTCAATGGCAAGCTATAGTTTTTTCCTGTTATTGGCTTTTTATAATTAGTTGTCAGTGTCATAAACTGAAGTCAAAAAACAAATTATTAAGAATAACTTGAAAACTAGTATTTAACTCAAAAAAGCATTAGCTCTTAAGTAAAAAAAAATATTTATTTGGATGCGACAATTAAATAGTAAAAGAAGTAAGTTAAATTTGATTTTAAACCGTCATTCCATTGTTTTTTTTGTTAATTGTTATAAGCTAAATGATTTGTAAAAAACTTGTTAAAAATGTATTGAAAAAGCAAAAAACAAAACATTTTATCATTTTTTTATAAAAAATATGTGCAACATTTCGCTTGCAACTGTGAGTATAGATCAAAAAAACATCCTTGCGTGTTTGTTCTGAAAACAGCATCGTTTTCAACAATATTTTTGTAACAAATAAACGTCGGTTCTGTTTACGTTTCGGTGCCCTGTCAGATTATCAATTGGAACAACAGCTTTTGCTACAAAGGTGTTATACAACCTGTCAAAAATTTGAACAAGCGTGTTTTGCTAGCGTTAATATTAGTCCTTTGATAAATTTCCAAAATAATGAAAGAAGCAATCAACGCGTACCATTTTGGCTTAAAATTTCGCCTATTTTGCGCGCGAATTAAATCACTTGCCGGATACATTGTGAAGGGCTTAACGAAATTTAAATTAAGTTTAATGAAATAAATTCTTGTTTATAAATAAAGATTTGACGGCGGTGTTTCATTATAAATATTACTTCGCTTTAATCTTATTAACGTAATAATAATAATAATAATAATTGTGTATAGAAAGCAAAATTATTATATCGTACGTTACATAAAAACATTATCTTTTCTGCAAAGATAATGTTTTTTTTCACTATTATTCGTTCATTTTCAATCCGCACTGTGACATCTGCTATATTTATTCAAATTAGTAGAATGTACAGAAAAATTTTGATCTGTTTGTTTTGAGTGTAGCGAACTAATAACAAAAAAATTACTATTGTTAAAATAAAGGAAAATTGTTTTATTTTATTTAATTTTGACACTACAAAGTGACATTAGCCACCTTTAAGAGCGGTCTATCATTCTCTATAATTTTAATTCATGAGTGATTGAATTAGAACCGTTTTAAGTCACCAGTGAATTAATTCACTATTTATTCAATCACTAGTGATTTCAGATTTAAGGAACATTTTATTAAAGAAATATTTTTTTTTTTAAGACAACATTATTTTTATTTAAAACAAATATTAACATCTAAAACTGTGCCTCGCATGTTCTTGTGGATTTTAAAGGCTATGATTTTGTGCAATTTGTTTCTGTAATTGATGAATAAGTGTTTGATTGGAAAATTGATCTCTCAATGACATTGCGTCTATTATTTACCTGATGACTTTCTATGATTGAAAATTATTTTCTTATGCTGGTAAGATATTGGAATTCTTCAGTTGGCAACATCGTTACCATGACACACGCAATTTTCAAAATTTAAAACAAATGTTATCAAATGTCAAAAAAGTTTTTATTTTTGGTTGCTTTACTTTGTGAAATAACCTAAATAAAGACGATTGACAACAATTGACAGGTTGTACTACCAACTTATTCAGTGACTGATTTCTTGCTTATTACAACGTTGTTTATTACAATAATTTATTTCTTTTCTATTTTATCTTAGTGTCACAAATTAATATTGGTTCCACATTTTTTTTTATTCTATCAAAACATTCTACACATTTAAATTTTTGTTTATTTTAGTGTAAATTTACATATGGCCCGGGTTCTAAAACTAGCTACTGTTTGTTTGCTGCTGGTATTGTATAGTAAAAACAACAAATAAGAAATCCACTCTAAAACAGATTCTACAGTTATGCCGTAGCTGTCTTAATTAAAAATACTTTATTTTTTAAGTGTATTTCAAAAAGAGAAAAGTTGTTAATTTAACTGTATTTTTTTATGTGTTAATTTTGAATTTTTTTATTGGGAAAGCTTAATGGAAATGTCTAATTTAAATTTGATCAAAATCTCGCCAGTAGTTTGTGAGTCGTTCTTGATAATGCGTATTATATTTTGATGAATTTTTTATATTTACTTTTGAACTTTGATTTATTAAAAAAACAATATAAAACAGTGATGAAAACAGCAAATTAAAAATTTGGAAAATGGACAACACTATCACTAATTATGGGTTCTGTTTAGTTAATTAACTTTAACAATGATTATTTGAATCACTTATCCAGAAAATGATATTTTGCAAGTGTGAGATGGCGAATCCGCGGCGTTAAGTCAAGTGTACACAATTTTTCATGCCAACAAACATAAATATTTTTCAAAATTAAACATTTTCACATGCTACACCTAACCTAGGAAACAATTGACATTACGTGACCACGATAAAGTGGAAAAATGTTTACTCACAGTTTTATTGGCTTACTTATGTAGTAACTTTTACAAAACGTTACTTTTATGAGTACTAAGCCGGAAAATTGCGGTTTCCGGTCGATTTTGAATCCTGCAAAACGGTGGATAATGGAGGCATGATAACTGCTTTTCTACTCAATATGTTTGAATTACTTAACTGTTATTCGAAGCTAATTTGTTGCTTGTATTTTCCTAAAACATGAAAATAAGTTTATTAGACGCCAGAGTTTTGCGAAGGATTTTCCAAAGATTCGAAAATCTTTGTAATCTACTGAAAATTTTACTTTTATTATTGGTGTCTTTATGGAAAATACGATACAGTAAAGATTATTAGATAAACTTTTATTACATCAAATATCACTTTAAATCAAAAGCGCAACCGAGCTTCCGCCAATCTCCAGAGATAGGTTAAAAAAATCATTGCAAAGTTATTAATTCCTTCTTCAACTTTTCTGAACGAGAAAACAACGTGTTAATAATTGACAAAAAAAAGTTTTCACGGTTTTCTCCAATGTATTAAGTCGATAAAATGGGGAAAGTTGCGGATGATTCTATTTGAGAGGTATTAAAAATTAAACAGGCTTTTGTTGCAGTGGTAAATAAATCAGCACACATAGCTGAGGATTTTATTGATTCAATTTTTTTCCTATTTTTTTGGTCGAAATTGTTTTATAAAACTGGATTTTAATGAGGCTAGAGGAAATTTTGCTAAGTGTAATGTCTTTTGGAATGATTTATTAAGAGTGTCTAGTTCAAGTTTGGGCATTTATAAACGTCAAAATCACCGAATTGTATTGAATTTATGTTTCGAGATGCTAGTAAGTCGAATAAAACCCAGCCAAGTGATAAATTGCCAGATCATTTGAATAAAAAATTACTTAAATCTGAACTATGTAAATAACTTCTGTCAAACAAATAAAGAATATATCTTATAGAGAAATACATGACTTAATAACATGCTGAACATATTCTGAATTTTCTTAATCAAAAATATTTTCATTTATTTCTTTTAAATCTATGTTCTATCAAAATTAAATTTTATTTTTAATTTAATGTTTTTTTCTTTTTGATAAATCATGAAAATCTCAAGTCAAAATTTTAATTTTAAGAGGTGGCTTCAAATTTCAAAGATTCTAAAACAAGTACTTTATTTTTTTTTGAGCTTCTTTTGAACATGAATATCAAAGAACTGGATTTTTTTTCTTAAGTTTGACATACTAAAGAATACAATTAAAACACGAGAATAACAATAAAACTATTGTAGTGTAATTGTCAAAAAATCATATTATTAATTTTTCTAAAATAAGCGTTTAAATAAAATTTTTATAATGTTATTATATCATTTTCATTAACTTTGAACATAATAATAGTCAATTATTAGTTAAATTCAAATTATTTTCAGTTCAATTTATTGACGTAAAGAGCGCCAGTTAAGTAAGCGGCCTTTAATATTAAAATTTTGAGTTGAGATTTTTGCGATTTTATAATTTTTATGGTAGAAAATAATAAAATAATGAAAAAAAACAAGTTGAAAAACAAAAAAATTCTTTTTGACGATTTTAGAAATTTAAAAAAATTTAGAGTAACTCTTAAACTTTTTTTTTTGACGTGAATTTTTTTAAGGCACAAAACTCAATAAAAACTTTTTTTATGCTTTGGACCACCATATAACCATTATAACCAAATTAAGTTTCCTAAGTTTCTTCAAAGATTCTTTTCTTTTTTATCTTTTTTATAACTCCTTATCCTTCGGAGAAACCACTTGGCCGCAACCAAAGTGGCAACATTTTGGTGTTTTCTTCCACCAAGTTTTCTTTATCCAATCTTCTTAACTCTTCAATGATCTCTGAGACTTTTTAAAGATCCTAACCATCTCAATCTGCCCCTCTTAACCATTATAACCAGATGAAGTTTTTCAACTTTTGAAGATTCTCTTCAATTTTTTCCTTTTTTCTCTTCTTCTTAACTCCTTATCTTTTGAAGGAAAATTGCAACTCTCCGGCGTTTTCTTCCCATGTAGTTTTCCTTTTTCCATTTTTATATATTTTTTAATTATCTTATTAGAGTCTTTCAAGAGATCCCAACCATCTCAACCATTAAAACCAAATCGGACTTTTTAAGATTCTATTCTTCTAAAGATTCTCTAATTTTTCCATTTTTCATCCCTTTCTTAACTCCTTATCCTTAAGAGGAAACACTTGCCCGCAACCTAGTTTTCTTTGTATTCATTAGCATTTTTAATGAAAAAGAAGAAATAATAAAAAGAAATAGAAAATCGAAGAAACAAGAAAAAAACGTACTTTAAAATCTCGTTCTAAAAATAATCGATTAACATGTTTAAATAAAAAAAAGAGAGAAACAAAAAAAAGAAAAAAGAGAAAAAAGAAAAATAAATTTCACTTTGAAATCTCGTTTCTTAAAATAATGGAATAGTATTTATGAAGAGAAAGTACAGTAAAACAGAAAAAGAAGAAAAAACAAAAATACTTTAGAGGAAAAGAAAGAAACAGAGAAAGAAAAAAAGGAAGAAAAACAAATTTACTGTAAAATCCCGTTTAAAAAATATTGAATTTTGAAGAAAAGGAAGCGAGAATCAAAAAAAAGGAGAAAAAGATAAACAAAAACACAAAGGGAAAAAAAGAAACCGAAACAAAATCATTTTGAATTTTTGTTCTAGAAATAATTGACTACCATTTTTGAAGAAAAGTATGAAAAAATCAAATAAAAAAATAACCGAAAAAAAATTCCGTAACAATTTTGAAAAAAAAAACAAAACAAAAACGGGGCAAAAAGGAAAAACAAAAACAAATTTCTACTTTGATATTTTGTTGGCACAACATTTTTGTAGAAGAGGAAGAAAGAAGCAAAATAATAATGGAAAAAGAAAGAAATAGTAAAAAAAGTAAAAAGAAAATAAAATTCGCTTTAAAATTTTGTTAAAAAAATTATGTATTAGAATTTTTTAAGGAGAAAAAAAAAAAAATTCTTTGGAAAAAAGTTTTGATATTTATTAATCCAAAACATCTGCCATGACCTTTCAAAACCATTTTGCAAATATTTTTCTGACCCTACGAGGTGTAAATTGCAAACAAAAAACAACTCTTATAGGTTAATCTAATTGGTGAAAATTAGAGGCCCAAGCAGCTGTCTTGAACTATTGTTATAATTATTAACATTTTTACAAATAATAATGTATTTTTATGTGTAATTAGCTTTATTTTAAATTTTGTTTTAAATTTTAATTGGGCTTTAAAGCCAGAATCTAGAGTCGTCAAGTTTTTGGAAGTATCGTTAAATCTTAGTTTTGAGTGTTGAGTCGATTGCAGCAAGATGATTGTCTAACTTTTGACATTAATAATAATAATAATAATAACTTTATTGTATACAATTCTATTAACATTTTTATCTCGAAATATTTTTTGTACCTATTTCCTATATCTCTTTGAGTCTTCCTCTTTTTTTTTTGCTAACATAAATCTTTTTCTTTCGCTTGCATTTATATTTTTTTATTTCTACATCTTTTATTCACTACTTTTTTTCCACTCAATCTATTCCTCTCAAAATACGTTTGCTATTATTTTTTTTTATTCACATTCTTTTATTATTACGTATCCTTAACTTTTTTTTACACTTTTAACACCTACTTGTTTTCTTGTACTTTTTCTATTTTTTTTCTCTTCATTTCTATATAGAGGCAGTATACAACAAACACTACACTCAAATAGCATATCTTTTCTTCAAAATTTTTTGTCAAACAGTTTCTTTCCTAAGCTCTAAATTTGCTGTATCATTGAGTTTATTTTGTTGGCAAGGTCTTCAATCCCAGTTTTTTCTGTTTTTTTTTTTTAAATAATATCCTAAATTTTTAAAAATTATTTATTTTTTTTATCTTTTTTTTCCGGTTTTCTCTTTGCTTCTTGTTTGTTTAAATATTATAGTTTTGATTTTTAAACCTTCAGTTTTTTTTTCTTATATATATTTTTTTATAAATATCTTATCTTCTGCTATTACCACTATATCATCTGCAAACGTCAAGGTTCATATTTTATCCTTTTCGATCATTACTTTTCCCACTTGCGCTCTCTCTGTCTAACTCTATGTACACCGCAAACAGTGTTGGACGTGTAGAGCTCAAATACTTTCAGAAAAGCTCACCTGAGTCATCCTTGGATGCGCTAATTCTTGATATCTGAAGCCTATCTGTGTCGCCGGTTAGCAACACAAACGCTCTTATCTTTTGTTGTACCACTACTGCACATCTAATGTGAATAATAAGTTGTTCCGATCTAAGAAAAATCGTACTCTACAGCTTTTCTGTTTTTTTCTCTAGTTGCTTACTCGCTGCATGCTGCAGAATGTACACATTGTTTATTGCTTTCTGACTTCTCTTGAACCCTGCTTATGAGTGTGGTAAAAACTTTTTTCCTGACGATCCCCTTTCAACTTCACTTGCAGAAATTTTGACTTTAGTCTTTTTTTTTTTAAATATATTTTTTTTTGTTTCGGGTGTTTGTTCCTTTGGTGCTTGCATAAATGTAGGAGCTGCATGTTCTTGATTGGCTTAACTTCTTTAAATTACATTTGTATCTGTAACCTTACTATGGAGTTACTAATTTCTTGTTTCATAAAAACATAACGGTTTTTTTTTAAATTTGGCGTCAAGGTCGGCTACGCATATGTGGCCGACCTGCTTTTAATTTAATCTCATTAACCTGCTGCACTGATTCATTAAATCAAAAGTGAGGACCTAACCTACTCAGATGTCAAATTAATAAATGTCACTTTAATTTGATGGTTAAGGTACGTTCACAGTTTAAAGTTAAACATTCATGTCAAGTTTTGCCGCCAAAATAAAAAAAAAAACTCATTCTTCTTAGTGTGTATTGCAACGTGGTACACGACGCTCAAATTGATAGCAATAGTGGCAACGTCGCAAAGTTGTTAAATATCTTCTTTACCAAAATTTTCTGAGACTTTATTTATTATACGCGGTTCTGCAGACTCACTTCTACACATTTAAAAAAAATTTAATATAGATTTTTTACAGAAAATTTATATTGGAGCTGAAGAGCTCCAATAAGAACGAAACATGTCCAAGTTTTTGGATGTAGTTTACATTGATCTTATTATTTCTAAACAAAATAGATTACATATGATTGATATGCATTTGAGACATATGTTTTATTTCAATTTGGATCAATCGAAATTGACTTCTGTCATTTAGAGTGACCTATAAACATTATAAACATGTAGAAACCTTGTTTATCAAATATTTAATGTAATGTTGCTTCTAATAGATGTCGCTTGTTTTGTCATATTACTAAAATAATAACCATTTGAGTAAATATGTACAAGACCAAATTCGACTCTGCAAAATTACTTAAATCAGAATCTGTTGCAACTTTCTGAAGATTTTTAATACGAACAAAACATGTCCAAGTTTTACAATGAATTTACATAGAGCGTGTTATTTTAATGTGAAATGATTTTTGTTTTTTTTTTTTTGATTATTTATTCAGGATTAACATTTTGAAATTTTATTTAGCGTTTGCTAAACAGATCATTTAAAAATTTGTAGAAGCCAGGTAAATTTAATATCGCTACAATAAAAGTAGATAAGTAAAACTGTGCAATAATTGTTTTGTAAACAAGCCAAAAAAACTTTATTAAATAAGTCTTTCTGCTGATAAACTTTCGTTTTATTTTGATTAGCATCGATTTTCTACAGAAAAAAAACTAATTTTAAATCTGAAAAGTTTATGAAATCTTTTATGAAAAATAATATGCGAAATACATTTTATTATAATAAGAACGGGAAAGAATAACGGGAAAAGTTATTTGAGTCTATAACAAAGAAACCATGACGTAGAATAAACATTTGTCTCGGGTTCTCAAAGACCGTTAAATTAATGCTTACCTTATTACAAGTTCGAGCTTTCTTAGTAGTTTGTTTTAATTTCACGGAGAGCAAAGTTTCAGGTAACTATTAGAGAAATTATGTATCCAGGTACTGACAGGAGGGCCGTGTTCTATCAATCACAATTATCAAGAAATGTATCTTTAGTTTAATTGACTCTAAACCACTCATTAGATAAAGATTTACGTCACAACTAAATAAATATTTTTCTAATGGATGAAAAAAACACACCGGCAGTGACGTAGAAGAGAGAATTGCCCACGTTTGTAAAATATTTTTAGAATTTGTACTGTTCTGCAGGAGGAACAATATCTCAGGGAATTGGCGTCAGAAAAATGACAAAAAGAAGCTTCTATAAAAACAGACATTACTAAATGTAACTTTACTTCTATAAATATTTATTTGAATGGGTTAATAAATTTGCTTTGAGCTTTCCTGTGACTTGCCAATGTTTTATTTTCACAAAAGCAAAGAAATTTCCCATTCACTCGGATATTTACTTTGTGCGTTATAATAGCTCCGTTTATTTTACCGCTTTTTGAATAGTAATTTGAAATATTTTTGTGATTGATTTTACTTTTAAAAGACTGTTTCCGAGAAATGAGACTGACGCTCTTGATTTAGCGGAATTGTGGTTTTTACAAATTGATTCAGTGTGGAAGATCATTGATTGAAATGGGTTTTATTTTCGACTAAACCAACAAACATATTTTTCATCCACTCGCTACCGAAGAACATTATCGTGATATATTGTGGAATTTTTATTTCTTGTTTTTTCCTTGACCTAAAAGCATTATTTTCATCTGTAAATAAAAAATTACTTTAGTTTTCGTTTTTGTGTCGTTTTATAAAAGTTCTAACAACTTCATGGCTTTAGTCTATCGAGAATCTTCTTGTCTCAGTGAATAAATACAATAGCAACCAGTTCCTTCCTAACTTGAACCTAATTAGGTTAAAAAAGTTAAACCTTAACTAAATTGTTATAATAATTAAAGGTTAACGTTTTATAGAAAAGACTGGCTTACGTTGGGCACCCATTTTAATTTGGAACAATTGTTACTACTCGCTGAGAGCCCCACAATTAATTTTAGACAGATTCATGACCAAATAAACTTATGAAAACAATAAAAAGTCTTATATTTGTTTCATTTGGGTTAATCTTGATTAAAGCTTAAATCATGCAAAAAGAGAATTTAATTGCAGAAAGAAAGATAACAAAATAATAATACGCGTTACAAAATTTGTTTGACCTGCAATGATTTGTAAATATTGTGACAGTTTCAGTCTTTAGGAGACTGAAATGTCAATTTGGCTTTATGAATATCTAGTTTTTGGAAGAATCTTTTTTGTTCCAGTATAAGCAGGATCCCGCAAGACCTTCTGCTCTGACCTGACCTGACAACAATTAACTTTAAAACAAAAGTTAGATTATCTATATATATAAAAATAAGTCTGTTAGTTACTCCACTTATAACTCAAGAACGGCTTTACCGATATGGTTGAAAATTGGTGAGGTGGTAGCTTAGAGCCAGGAGACGGACATAGGATACTTTTTATCCAGAAACCACCCTCTAAAAGAGGGGTGAAAGTCAAATGTGAAATGCGATGTCGGAAACGTTCGGTGAGGCTCGACAAATTACCGAGAAATTTGACGCAACCACGAAGAAGCGTTTACATTATAATTTATTTGACGTGGCTCAAGAAATTTTCCCAAACTTGGATTTTTATATTATCAATTATAGTTTAGAGCCAGGAGAAGGACATAGGATACTTTTCATCCCGTTCGACAGCATTCCCGTGTGACTTGACATGAAACGTCAGTCACTATAAAACGTGGAATAACAAAACGCAAATGACAGCTATGTAATTGACGCATAATGACAGATATGTAATGACGTATGGATGACAATTTGATATTTGTAAGAAATCAATAATAAAACTATTTCTATTAAATAAATAATTAACAATTATAATGTAATGATAGTGCCGTTGCCCATTCGTAAAAAGTGAAGTGAACTATAAAACTCGGTATGGTTGAAAATTTTAGTTTTTAGGTGAAGTGAAGTTTAATTAATAATGCCGCGACCAAGACGATCGAATCTTTCCCGACAAAGCCGTGATGCAAGAAGAATACGAAATACTGCAAATGAAAGGACTGAAGAAGAACAAGAAATTGCACGTGAACAGCGCCGCGATAGTATGGCTCGACTTCGTGCTTCTCAATCACGAGAGCAAAGTGAAGCAGCCCGTGAAACAGCTCGGTTGGCAATGCAGAATCGTCGAGCGAACAACAGAGGTCAACAAATAGATAATTTGCGACGCAGAACAAGATATTTATCAAGTGCTGATTTGAATCGAGCAGCGAGTTTATTAATATTAATAAATATTTAAAGATATTAATAAAATTTTTAATTAAATATTAATAATTATTTTAATATTTAATTATTAAATATTTAATAATATTTAATAATTTTTAATTATTAATTAGAAAAAATTAATAAAACTAAATAATTATAAACAGCTACTTTTTATTAACAAAGGGATGAAAAGGGGAGGGATAGAGACAAAAAATGACATGTATCAATATATAATTTTCAAAGATTTTGGTTTGCTTATTTTAAAAATAATATCTATGTTTAGGCGGAACAAAGTTCGCCGGGCCAGCTAGTTATTGATATAGTCAACTAGTCAGATGAAAACTGATAAATTTTTGTTTAGCCTGAGCTAGTAATGCCAATAATTTTATAAAATAGAATAAAAATATTTTTGAGTTTGGAATGTATAAAAACTGGTTATCTAACCTGCAGCGTTACCATCAGTTTGATGTAGGGTAAGACATAGTTTAGAATACGGATTTGCCTCGGCTTTCTGTAGCGGTTTCATCAGTTTGGTTTAGGGAAATTATTATTTTTTAAAAGTTTCTATGACTTCGTTGGGCGGCTTGAAATATTGAGCTCAAACAGCTAGGCTGCTAATCTCGAAGGGTTGTTAATAGAAACACTGAACTGAAAAATACTGAATTGCGTTATTTACAAAATAGAGCTTAAGCGGCTAGGTGACTAAGCTTGTCCTAGGCAAAATGCAAAAGACAATATTTCTGTAAGATGAGTCACTGCTGTGCAAATTATCAGGGGCTCTGCACTTAAGCCGCTAGGCAGATAAGCTCAACGGGGTTCTTCATAAAAACAGGTAAGTTACATAATAGAGCTTAAGCGGCTAGGTTACTAAGCTTGTCCTAAGCAAAACGCAAAAGACACTATTTTTGTAAAATGAGTCACTGCTGTGCAAATTAGCAGAGGTTCTGCACTCAAGCGGCTAGGCTGCTAAGCCCAAGAGGTTCTTCATAAAAACAGGATTAATTAAGATTTTGATTTACTCAAGTTACATACATGAGTTTAAGCGGCTAGGTTGCTAAGCTTGTTCTAGGCAAAATACAAAAGACAATATTTTTGTAGGATGAGCCACTGCTGTGCAAATCAACAGGGATTCTGAACTCAAGCGGCTAGGCTGCTAAGCTCAAGAGGTTCTTCATAAACACAGTATACAGTAGGATGTTATTTACTTAAGTTACATAATAGAGCTAAAAAAGCTAGGCTGCTAAGCTCGTACTAAGCAAGATAGGCAAAACAATACAATTCTTTATACTATGGAAATTAACAAGGTTTTTGAGCTCAAGCGGCTAGGCTTCTAAGCTCGAGAAGTTGTCAATGAAAACAATATGCAGTCACGTATGTTACAAAACAGAGCTCAAGCGGCTAAGCTGCTTATCAGGCAAAACACGGAAAACAGTATTAAAATTACAATAAACACTAGACGGTGCTAAAGAAGGAAGGAGTTTTCTAAAATAGAAATTCTTTTCTTGGCTCTGCGATTTTGTTTTACAAGGCTTCTATGATTTTACTTTTTGCGTCTGTTCCCATGGCTTTAACGGCTAGATTTTTACTTCAGGAAAGATGCAGCTGTTAGAAATTTTTTCCTAAAATTTGTTTGGCGGTAAAGTCTTTATTAGGTTTATTTGACCAAATGTTCAAAACAAAACAATAAAAACTAAATTTTTACATTTTGCAGCTTGGTGGTGACTTATTTCTTGGATCTTTTATGGTAGTGACCGGAGATTAACAATAGATATACATTTAAATTGCTTTTACGGTACCAATTATGAAAATATTATTATTTTCTTATAAATATAATATTCTAATAGTTTAACAGCACTAATTGTCTTAGTTTTAACAACTGTTCTATTTTAGAAAATCTTATTAAATTCCATTGGTTTAGAATGCGATCTAATTGTTTCCATTCGTTTGCAAATAACACATTTTCCTGGTTTGGTCTTAATCCCTTTTTGCGGTGTTGAAATCAGGTACTCCAGGGAATGTCTTTTGTCGGATTCGAATGGTTCAAATATACAAATATTTTTAGCTAATTATACAAAATATTTCTGTTTTCTACAATTTTTATACACAAACATTATTGGTATAACGACAATGTTATGCTAAGCTTTTACTATACAGTATGTTTACAAAAAATATTTGTAATAGAGTTGCTATACATATGCAAAATATGAAAATCTTTACAATCTACCATGAAAATTCAGCAGATGGCACAATTGTTATTAAAATTTATCTTGATGCGGTATTAATTTGTAAGTTTTTTATAATATGTTTTATATGATTCTTTATTACATTTTGACAGCTTCTTGATTTTAGGTAATAATTTTTAAACGACAATTGACTATTCTTAAATTCAATTGATACTATCTTTTGAACTACATTTAGATTAATTTAAACTTTAAACATTTTCAAAATTGCAGTTAACAAATTTGAAAATAAATTGGATTTTCTGAATTACAAGCAAAAGGTCTCGTATTTGTGCTTGTTGAAAATATTATTCAAATAGTTTGAGATCTGTGTAACATTTCCTTGTTCAGGTCTAATTTGTTATTAGAATGTCTAATAACAAATTAGTATTTTTGAATTATAATTATTTTGAACGATGTTTATATTACTCGCGAAGAGTTACTTTTTTAGTTTTGGTTTTAACCTTTTTTGATACAATTTTAAGTAATTTTCTTTTTTTTTTTGATTACTTTAAAAAATCAATAAAGTGTTATAATAAATATAAATAATGTTTTTATTACAATATAGAACTAACAACTGCTGACAGCAGTGCCATTTAGTTTTATGACTAATACATCATTTCGACTAAATTTTCAGAACCTTATGTAGTAAATCCTAATAAGAAGGGAGCTCATGATGCTAAATGTGTGTAGGAATTCCATCAAAAACTAAAATGGTAATGGGTTTGTTGAGATATTATATGACGTCATAGTGTGACCAACTGTTGTATAGTAAAAATGATATATAATGCTTTACAATTTAAACTTGGCGCTCTCGTTACGGTTGGCAATACACGTACGTCTCTTAACCCAAGGTTATGTTAGCACGTCATTTTAAACAATGGCGTACTGTAATTTGACTTTTGGATGGCCTATAGCTGCTCGAGCGTCGTTCAGACCTATTAGATTTTCTAGTTTAAATAATTTTAAGAAAAAAAAAGTTTTAAACACTATCTTAAAGTCTATTTAATTAGCAGGTCTAATAAAATGTAAGAAAAACAGACTTATGGAGTAACTCGAGCGCGTTAGATATTAAAAACTATAATACTCTTAAGGTTTTCGAATAACGAAAAATATATTAATTTTACGGTTTTAGTGGTTTAGAAGAGGCTTTTAGAGAGAATTTTAGACAAATTTATGATTTTTTGCAATTGGAAAACTAAGTTTGGTGGAGCTCAACATAAGGGAAGCAAATAAACATTAATTTGCCTTTAAAATTTGTTCTAGCAAAGTGAGCAGCATTCAACAAATAATATTTTTTTGCTAACTATAAGAAAACACTTTTCCAAATTTTATGGTAGTAAAAAGTCAAAAAGCTATTTGTTGTATTTGTTTATAATTTTCTACACTAATCGCACTGGTTTTGGTGTCATTTTATTGTTTATATTTTGAATTTGACAACAAACATACATTAACAGAAACGTTATAATTATACTTATTTGTTTGCGGTTATAGTCAGCAAAACAACTACATACATTGAAATGTTTGTTGATATTATGGAAATTATTAATTGTGCTAACATATTTGGGAGACAACAGCAAATAGCTTCACTATAGTGTAACAACTAAACACCACAGCGCTCTCCAAACGGTAATTTAACATACGTATTTGTTTTAAATAAACAAAGTTACAATGCAAATGTGCTATACATAATCACACCAAATATTACTGTGAAATCAATGTAGGTAGTTTTAATATAAACAAAAAGGTTTCATAAATGTATTTAATTCAATTATATAAAATTAACGATAATTTATTGTTAAACGAGAATAATAAGAATTTCATTATTATTTTAAATTTATTATTTTTATCAAAACGAGTCCAAATTTAAGCAAAAATATGATATTTTGATGCTTTTGCATAAAAAAAAATTATGATAATAATAAAAAAACCAAAATTAAATGATTTTTATGTGGCAACAATTGAAATAAAGTGAATTAATTTTATGACAATACAATTAATTTTTATTCAAATTAATTATTATTAAAAACCAGTGAATCGAAATTATGAATTTGGCTTTATTTTATTATTATTTTTCATGATAATAAAAAATATCAGTATTATTATTATTATGTGAGGACATAATTTTAATTAGCAATTTTTATTATACCGCTACATGATTAAAATTGATAGAAATTTATTTTTATTTTCAACATGAACTGCGTATTTGCTCTGTAAAACATTTGCCACAGTTACATATTACATTCTATGCGATAAATTTCAGACTTTTTTAGAAATGGGGTTCTGTCTTTTGGACCTTCTAAAAAATCTTATAATTTTAATCTTGACTGATAAATCGCTCCAAGTCGTAAGTCCTTAATACTTAAGCACAAAAACAAGTTCCTGAAATGAATTTTAATTTTTCTTTATGAATAATCGTGAGTAAGAGAAAAAACCAAATATTTTAATGCAAAAACCTTTGTTTTTCTAATCTATATATATAAAAATAAAACCCGTTTTCCGTTGTCACGACATAGCATAAAAACGGCTTGACCAATTTGGCTGATTTTTTTTTGTAGTTTTCTAATACTCTGTACAAGGCTCTTACCGAAAAAAATATGAAGAAAATCTCTCAGAGAGATTGAAAAATATACATTTAATTTTGCATATTTAAAAAAGAGCGCGTTACGAATGTCAACGTCATTCAATTTAAAACAAAAAACTTTGTGGTGATCTATGACACCCCAGACATAATCGCGCTAACAAATGTCAACGTCATTCAATTTAAGAAGTACGAAGGCGAAGATGTTTTAATCCCACGCATCCCTATGATACCGAACGATATGCCATTCAGTTTTAAACGTTTACAGTTTCCAGAGCGGCTTGCATTTGCAATGTCAATAAATAAATCGCAAGGGCAGTCGCTAAGTGTATGTGGCATCAACCTAGAAAATCCATGTTTTTCACATGGCCAATTATAGGTCGCCTGTTCCCGTGTCGGAAAACCATCAACATTATTAATTTACGGGCGAGAACATAAAACTAAAAATATAGTTTATCAAAAAGCATTAGAATGGAGAGAAGCATTGAAGGGTATAGAGGCTATTAGTTGCTTTCTAGAGCGCGCATGATAATGAGCTCAGTGTTTACTTCAAAATGTTCAGTTGTTCAATAGCGATTTGTAAAAATATAAGTGAAATTATTGAGCCCTACGGAATAAACACTATTATGAAAATATATATTTTGATTTTTATTTAATAAAATTAGTAAAGTCCTTCTCAGGTATGACGAGACCGGGGAAATAGGTATTAATTTTTATATGGAGGATATTATAGATTCCAGTTCAAATTGAATAGGTACGCATACATAAGATAGGTCAGTTATACAAAATAAAGTAGTGCATCAAATTTACGCTAAGGCGGTACGAAGTTCGCCGGGTCAGCTAGTTATTTTATAATAGCCTATCTCAATAAAATAAAGCAAACAAATATACTTTTATTTGATTTTTTTAGCCACCAAACACTGACTGACATTCTGATCATTTAGAGCATACATTTTTTGCATAAAAACATGTGTAAAATTTTTTTCTCAAAAAAATGTTTGATGCGAGGTAGCTTCTAATGGGTGTCACTCGTTTTACCACGTAAATAATATAGTAAACACGTTTGTCATTATACATAGTTCTATTTGTTAATGAATAATAAACAACATTGACAATGTTTTGATTTCCACGGAAGTCCAGATTTAATTCTGGGTTCAACAAACATCAATCTACATCGCATTTATATTTACAAGTCTAATATTCAATATTTGAACTACTCCCACATATTTCACAATTGAAGAGGCATCCTTATTATTAGGTAACAAATCAAATAAAATCTTTTTGTTGTCAAAATTTATCTGCCAATATTTCTATTTTTGTTTTTATTTTATTTTCTTGAAAAAAATAATTAATATTTGTTATTTAAAAAATAAACAGTAAAAGTAAAAAAGGGCACTTTATTTTTTATTATTTTTTTTTAACAACCATAAAAAGAGCAATGTGTGACTGTTAATCTCGTACAAAATGATACGGCTTATATTTTTTTATTGTTTATAACAGATTTTTCAATTTTTAGTCAAATGCTACTTTACCAAAAGATTTTAATATAAAAAAAGTGCAATTCTATCAAGTTTGTGTTATCACAAGTTTTTGCAGTGGTGGATTTAGCCACCGAGCTTGAAAATTTACGTTAATTATAAGTTGTAACTTGTATGCCAACGATTTAAAAAAAGCTTACACGCCTTAAGCTCGGCTTAAAATTATTGTTTTAAGATTTGTTATTTTTTTAATTTGTTGCTTCGCTCTAACATTAAGCTGTGCGGCTCCATTTGAAAATGTGGTTATGGACTTATATATTTCTTAAATAATACATAAAGTATTTTTTGTGTCTTGCGTCTCTAAAACATAACTTTGTAAGTTTCTTAGTTGACCGGAAAGTAACTTTTAATAGTGTTGATTTTTTATTTTGAGTTACAAATAGTCCGAAAACGTTTTTTATAAAACCTAAAGACGTTTATATTTAATCGTTAGATTTGTAAATAAAACTGTATCTTGTTAAGAAGGCACATTTTATCTAAATTTTTTAGGTTAAATTGTCATGTTTTGGGTCAAGCATTCCCCAGTTACTATATGGACAACTATTAATGAAACACCTTGTATAATTATACTAGTAAAAGTAAACTGCATAAAAAAAATAAACAAAAGAAGTTTGGAGAATAGGCCAGAAACTGTACATTACATACCTGACCACTTTTCTTTTCTAGTTGTCTCTAAGATATATTTATAACCAAACTTTACAAATTCCTTCTAATTGAAAAGATGTTTCTTGATAGAAACAATGAAAATTGAAAACAATTCTCTACGGATTAAATACCAACAGATGAAAATCTATTTATAACTTTACATTACATACAACCATTTCGAAGAATTTTCGTGCGGTTACAAAGTTACAATTCACGCAAAGACGGTTAAAATGTTTGCTAGTGTTTTAGAGATTATTAATTATGTCAACAATTGTTAGACTAAATTGTAAATTTCATATCTAAATACTGTTATGTTTGTGCTCGGCTTCATATGAAATGTGATAAAGTTGTATGTTGTTTTTTTTTTAGCTCAGAATCTTATTAAATATTCAACGAAACGTTGTTTTTTCTCTTTAAAACCCTCATTATTTGAACCGTAGCTTCTTTCATATACGCTTAGAGAGTTTCCGGTTTTTCAGCAGTTAAATGAACAGCGGAATACTGGACAGGAATAATGTTTCATCCGTTACCGGTGCTTTATTTTGTTTTCATTTAGCTTTAATCTGCTTTCTAATTAAAAATTGCAGATTCTGTAGCAATTTTAAATATTTGACCAAACACAGCCTAAATGAGTTTTTTGCTAAATATCACAATTATTGTTGATAGTGAAGGTCTGCTTAGAGTCTGTTGAGTCTTCAAGCTAATAAATCACGTCGTCAGCTATGCTAATAAAACGTGGTGACATCCATCGGAAACGGATTAAGATTAAGAAGGATAAGGCACTGCAATCTTGTTTTTTGATCTTTAGTATATTGCAAATTGTGAAATTACAAACACCTATATGGCCAGACAAAAGCAATTTTTTTTTTAAATAAAAACTTTCGTCTGGGTGGAACTTTTGATTTTGACAAATACAATTATTTTTGCATTTGAACTTTGATTGTTTTAATGTTTCAATCATAGACATGTAACTATATTTCCAACGCTTTCTTACGCAACAAATTCTTACTTGAGTGACAAATTTGGGGGTATATTTACCCAAGTGCTTATTACTTCTGTAATATGGTAAAAATAGCGACATCTATTAGAAGGTAATCTTACATCAAAGTCTTAGAAGCTATTTTTACTATATTACAGAAGTAATGGCCACTTGGGTTAATTTAAATTCAAATTTATTAAAAAAAAAAATTGTTGCGACTTGCTAAAGAGTTCCCATAAGAAATAAACGTGTTTAAGCTGCTTTGATCTTATCATTCTATTTGTTGGTAGAAGCCAAAGAAGATGACATTGCATACTAGGTATGCGTTTGAGACAAAAGGCACTAACGTGATAACTTGGTTGTTCAATCAGCGATATATTTTTTATCTCAAATTGTGTCTATCAAAATTGATATCTATCGTTTAGAGTGACCCATGCATTATCATCTAGAGACCTGGTTTTTTAACTTTGAAGTAAGGTTAGCTTCTGATAAATGTCACTATTTTAACTAGGTATAGTTATGTATTTATTTGTATTCGTCAAGCAGTTTTTATTAAAAAAATCAATTATTGATAAGACAGTGCTGATTTGAATGTTGTCAATAAATGATTGATATTATGAATACTTTAACAAAACCCCATTAATCGATCAAATTTCGTTGGAGAAATTTGACTGAAGTAGACATTGTAATCAGTTTAATTTAAGTTGCAGACGAGTCTTTCCAATTTTCGCTATAAATTGAATCCATCCACCTAATCCAGATTTTCTAATCATTCCAATAAATACTCAAAACAATCTTTGTCACTCCAGACAGAAGATAAATTAAATATGAGAATTAAATCAGAAATGAGTGGAATATTATAGATGTCTGGAGTTCAATCTGATGATGAATTAATTTCATTTTCTTTTCTAGAGACGATGCAGTCTAATCCAATGTTGAGATCACTCAGTTCGGACTCTTCTCAAAAAAGAGATTGGAAGCAAAGGCTTAGTCTGAGGGATAATCGAAGAAGGGATCCGGTAAGAGTGCTTTACTTTGCTTACTTGATTGAACAAATAGCTGTAGGTAAATACAGTCAATCCTAGAGGGTCTTATCACATGTTTGGAGACCAACCAAATTGCATTTTAAACACAGAAAAAAAAGTTTAACTTTTTTAGCTTCTATTTATGCTATCAAAATCTATTCTTAAAACTAAGTACGATTTATTAAATACGAGTCTAGCACAGGGTGAACAATATTAAAAGCGGTTGTGCTTCTTTGGCAGTAGGTCTTAGATCGGTTCGCACTATATATATAACAAGATAACAATCTGTAAACATAAAGTCGCGTTTGTGTTATTGTTTATATAAGAATTACATATTTTTAACTCTGTTTGAGAATTTCCTGCTGTCTTTTTAAACGATTAAAAATTTATTTTATATTTAGAAAATGGCGACCCGGCATTTATGCACGGCACTGTTCTCAAATGCCAATGACAGTTGTGAATAAAGACGTACAATACACGTTAGTTTACCGTCACTAATAAGTAATTAATCAATGTTATTTTCGAAATGGAATAAAACGGGAAAATTATTAATTAATCTGTGTCTTCAAGAAAAATGCATGCTGAGTAGTTATTTTACTTAATTTTAGTATCAATCGATCTAAGACCTACTGCTAAACAAGTTCGGCCGCTAATAGGTCCCTTAATATTGAACACCCTGTAGGTAAAGTAGGTAAGCGTGATCTAATAAGTATGAGAGGAAAGAGACTGCTTTGATTAAGATTTTAAGGTGTTTGATCGCATTTGAAATGTATTTATAGAATTATTATTGTATTTATTCTTTTGTAAACAAAATTTAATATTAAATTAAATTAGTATTATTTGTACATTATAATTTTTGTTTTTGCCTAATACGCGCTATCAAATTTAAATTATTGCTTTTTTATTTGCTGCAAATTTAAAAGTTGCTTGATAAGTACGCGTTTTTTCAATAAAATAAAGTACACTATAAGTAATATAAATAAATTAGAAAAATATTTTCTTTATATTTGATTTTTGAATTATTTATTTATTTATTGTTTTTTTAAGCAAATATAAAGTATTATTTAACATGTATTTTGACAATAACTGTCAAAGTTATATAGTTTATGTAGTTAAAACTCTTATGGCCGGTTTCACAAAGTGTTGTTAAAATTTGGCTAACACGTTGTTAGCTAACATTGTGTTAAAACTAACACGTTATTAAAATAAGAACGGGTTTCACAACAGATTTTTAACGCGTTGTTAACTAACAACGTGTTATCTCACAAAATCGGGTAATATCGGAAATAAACTTCTATAATTTTATGTTATTCAACAAAACCACCTGTCATCTGTCAAATCAAATGTCAAATTCAAAAATTCAAAGTTGTTAAACTACTATTCTATGGGGCTTTATCTTTCCTCACTGTCTTTCGTCACACTAATCTCTATAAAATTATTTGTTATATCTTTATTTTAATTGAATCATGATTTGTTAAAATCATATTTTATTTTTGTATATATTCTATATGCTGGAGAATAAAAAAACCGACTGGTCTTACTTCAAATAAAAAATCAATGCCTGGCAATCTGATATTTTAACGTAGGTACACGAACAAACAGGCAAATTTATATACAATGTTAATAATTTTTGGTATTAATAGACCCTCAACTTTACTTGAAAATATTTTTGAAATGTCAATTCAACAACGGCTCAAGCTGTAATTAGTTTAACAAGGGATTTAACAACGTGTTAAATCTTAACAATGGTTTGTGAAACCGATTTTTGTTTTAACAACGGATTTAACAACGTGTTAGCTTAACTTGTGTTAAATTTGACATTGACATTAGAAACAACGTTTTATGAAACCCAAATCGATTTTAACATCGTGTTAAAATATTTAACACGATGTAAAAATTAACAACGCTTTGTGAAACCGGCCATTATTGTGCTAAATTTTATTGCACAATTAGATATTATATTTCAATTAAATCATTAATATTATCTAGTTATTTGGATTCATTTTGATACATGAGGGTATATATAAGGTACAGGTCGTCAAACATAGCAACAACTCTGAGTTTTGCTCGGTATGCGCAGACGAAAAGAGTGAGGCAACATTCGGATGGAAAAAGATAAACTCTACGCACGGCGAGATACCCCTTTGTATTTGTTTAGTACTGACTAATGAATGCTAATATTAAGTGTTATTTATTTATGTATTTAGACAAAGATATCAAGAATGTATTAGCAAACGTAACTAATATTTTAGAAATACCTAAATAGGTATAAACTATGTTTTTTTAACTATATTTACTTCCCAACGGTCCGGCTGCGACTGCAACTCTGCCATCCAAATGGAAAGATTTTCCAATGCGCATCTAGTGGGCGGCCACTTTACAGAGTTGTTCCTATACTTGACAAGCTGTACATGAGGTAATTATGTCCTACGGTAGAGTTTATGTCATAAAAATTGTGCTAAATTTTATTGTACAAAACATATTATTATTCTCTAATTAAAACATTATTAGTATTATCTAATTATTTGAATTTGTAATGATATAGGGTACATGAGGTACTTATGTCCTACGATAGAATATCACAATGAAAAGGCCATTAGCTCTAGGAGAACGTAATAATGGATAGAGTGGCATAACTGTTAAACCCATATAGTTATATAGGTGACGTAAACTATCATAGATAAAATGGTACAAACTTTAACAATAACTGTCAAATGTAGTCAAAACTGTTAAAATTTTATAGTTATAAAAATTGTGCAAAATTTTATGGCGCAGCAGTTATTATATTTTAATAAAATCATAAAGATTATCTAGTGATATGGATTTATATTGATATAGGGTACATGAGGTAATTAGGTCTTATGATAGAGTTTTATGATGAAGGAGAACATTGTGGGAAATAATTAGCTTTTTACAGTTATTGCAGTAAGGAGAACGATATAATGAATAGTATGGCATAACTGTTTTAACTACATAACCTATACAACCTATATAACTATATAATTTTAACAGTTATTGTTAAAGTCTATGTCGCCTATACAACTTTAACAGTAATTGTTAAAGTTTATGCCACACTATATATTATGACGTTTTCCTTACTGCAATAACTGTATAAAACTGATTACCTCTTCATAATTGCCTCATATAACTATAATAATATGAAGCCAAATAAATATATAATCTAGCAACATTTTTACGATTATAACAGTTTTGACTACATAATCATATAAAACTTTGACAGTTATTGTTAATGTTTATGTCATATTGGTTATGTAGTAAAAACTGTTAAAGTCTTATAGTCATAAAAATTCTGCTAAATTTTATTGCACAGAAGATATTATTTATCAATTAAATCATTAATTTTATTTAGTTATTTGAATTTGTATTAATATAGGGTACATGAGGTAAGTATGTCTTATATAGCTATTGTGGTAAGGAAAACGCAATAAAATATAATAGTTTAATATAGTTATATAGGAGACATAAACTTGGACACTAAAAGTTAAAGCTATATAGGTTATGTAGTCAAAGCTGTTGAAGTCTTATAGTCCTAAAAATTTTGCTAAATATTATAGCACAAAAGTTATTATATTTTAATTGAATTATGTGTTAATATTATCTAGTTATTTGGATTTTATTGACATAGGGTACATAAGGTAGCTATGTCCCACGATAGAGTTTTATGATAATTCTCAATCACGTTCTCCTTACTGCAATAACTGTGGAAAACTATATAGTTATATAGATGACGTAAACTTTAATCATGGATAAAGTGGCATAAACTTTAACATCTATTTTTAAAGTTATAACTTTAACAATTATTTTAAAAGTTATAATAGTTATATAGGCAACATATACTTTAACAATAACTGTTAAAGTTATATAGTCATATTAGTTAAGTGATAAAAACTGTTAAAGTCTTATAGTTATAAAAATTCTGCTAAATTTTGTCGTACAAAAGTTAGTATTTTTCACTTATATCATTATTATTATTATCTATGTATTTGCATTTATATTGTTATAGTTACATGAGGTAATTATAAAGGATTAATTAGTTTTCTACAGTTATTGCAGCAAGGAGAACGTAATAATGATAAGTGTGCTATAATCACAATCACAAAAATAAGATATACGTAATACGTAAACTCTAATCAAGGATAAAGTGGCATAAACTTTAACAATTACGGTTAAAGTTATATAGTTATGTAGGCGACATAAACTTTAACAATAACTGTTGAAATTATATATATATATATATAATTATAATTGCAGTAAGGAGAATGTAATAATGAATAGGTTGGCATATAACTTCTTTAACAGTTATTGTTAAAATTATATTGGTTATATAATCAAAACTGTTAAAGTTTTATAGTCATAAAAATTTTGCTAAATTTTATTACATAAAAGTTATTATATTTTGTTAAAATTATTAATATTATCTAGTTATTTGGGTTTATATTGATATAGAGTGGATGAGGTAATTAGGTCCCATGATAGAATTTTATAATGAAGGGGTAATTAGGTAATTACCCCTTAGAACGTCATAATATTGCATAAAAGTTATTATATTTTGTTAAAATTATTAATATTATCTAGTTATTTGGATTTATATTGATATAGAGTGGATGAGGTAATTAGGTCCCACGATAGAATTTTATAATGAAGGGGTAATTAGGTAATTACCCCTCAGAACGTCATAATGGACGTTTCAAAAAACTGTTCAATTTTTAATTGGACAGCAATTGTTATTTCGTGGTTTTTTAATGTAATAAACTTATTATTCTATTTACTTCTATGTACATTGGTAGCAGAAATTTGTTATTTAAAATTAGTGAAATTCTAAAAATAGATAAAGATTTTTCTAGATTTCCTTTCAGAAAATCTATGATAACGAACATTGTCCGTGCAATGACCTGTAGACAAATTGCAATTGATAAGAATCATCGGAGTGAATGTTAAGTTGATAACGTGGCAGTCGGAAATTAATGGAAATTGTGGTTGCAGCCGATTATATCTGCGTCAATTGATTTTTGAGTAATTAAAATAAAATTTTCAATCACATTTCAGCAATTTCTTTTTCATTTCAAGCATTTATAATAATGTTGTTTTCGTGTTTATTTCAATTTCCAACGATAAAATTCCAACAAAGCTCGTCGGTTCTGTCGCAAATTAAAGAAGAACAAAAGAGGAGGAATTCAATAATATGAGATAATATTTAACGTATCCTACGCCCGTATATTTCCTAAATTAGCATAAATATGTCAGGCAAAGAGGAATCTTTCCTTCGTGCTGTTTCAGTGTAATTTATCTCGAATATTACATTTACTTGAGTTCCCCGAATGATTTAAATCTTCTTTCTACTGCCGAACACACGCAAAATTCCCATACCACCAAACATAATAATAGATGTCTACAATTTCAAACCAATTGTTTGACATCTTCGTTCAAGTATTGGCAAAAAACCTGCAATAATTAAAGAAAATTGTAATTTTTAATTGTTGCTGTATGTAATTGTAAACTATTCTACGAATTGATTGATTACGGTATTCAATTACATAGTTATAAACAATTGGGCAAGTTAATTCTCGCTACATTCGGTTCATCAATTATTCTCAGGATCAAATTCAAAATAACGCTATCATAGCAAAGAGAAAATAAGACTAAAAAGCTACCTCCACAGAGGACAGACAAAAGTGCCAGCAATAAAGAAGAAATAAAGGGGGAGAAGAGACAAAACAACATTTAAAAAAACTTTAAAACAAAATACATAATATAGGGAGAAAAAAAAAGAAAGGATAGAAACAATTGAAAAAAAAAGCTTAGAAAATGCAAGAGCGGTTAAACTAAAATTTATTGAGACATCTTTCAAAAAAGACGTTCTACTTAGAAAAATTGTCAATAAACTTGCCTAGTTTTTAAACAACTTTTTATCTTGCTTCACTTCTTACAGTGGCAAAATTTTGTTCCGTATCTTGAACTCTTCTCATTTTGTTCAAATGAGAGGTTTTTTTTAGATATTTTAGGTTGAATTTTTTAGTTAGTTTTGAGTCAAATCTCACTTTTTGTAAAACCTCTTGTTTCAGAATTATTAGCTGTTGTCAAAAATCGGATTGTAGAATTTTTACCTTTGACATTTTTTTTTTTGACAAAAAAGTAAGTTTTATCTACTCTCATAGAATTCCTTTTGCCTCTTGCCATTTGCCATTTTTTGAAATCTTTTCCAACTAAAAATTTTGAAATATCAGTTTTTAAGCTCAAAGTACATATATCTTTGATATGTCGATGATATTTTTATCATATATCTAATCTCTACCATTTAATTAAGCCATGTGCCTTTCAGACAAGAGACGCTAAAAGATAACTTGGTTCTCCGATCAGCCATATCTATGTTTTACAAAATTATGTTGTATTAATAGTGATTTCTAGCATTAAGAGTGACCTATCTAGCATCGACATGTAGAAACATGGTTTTTCGACTTTGATGTAAGGAGTTTCCAGTGGTTATGTTGTTATTTTTGTATTCTGTTTCACCAAAATGTCTATATTTTTTATTATGACAGCAATTTATATTATAACAAAAAATTAACAAAATTGATCATCAGGTTTGTTTTGGCTTTGTTTTTAAAAACCATCTTAGAGTGAAGTCGTCAATACTTACACTACGCATTTTACGTTGAGAACACTACGGCTCTCAAAATTTGAGATTAATTAAAATGTCATCTGTCAAACTGATACCTACTACACCACTTGTACTGGTCATTTCTTATAAAAAATGAAATAATGTATAATTTCTAGAGATAGATTAGTAAAAACAAAACTCTCTTCTTTTTCTCTTTTCATCTTTGACCAGGAGCAAGACAAAGCCTTATACCATCTTTGTTTTTGATTGCCCTATTATATAAAATTTGTTGTTTGTTAAAAATTGTAAATAAATTGGACATATATATATATATATATATATATATATAGCGCTTTCATACAAAGCTGAGCCTATACTATGTTCTCGAGCGGTACATCCTGATCCACTTTTGCAAACCTGAGCCATATATATGGCTCAGGTTTGCAGACCCTTACAGAACGATCAGATATCATTTCTGGAGCGTCTACAACAAGTTTTAAAATGGGTCAGCTTTGATAGAAACCTCAGTTTTTAGTTCCAGCAAATTCCGCTTCAACAGTTGGTGGCGCTGCTATCGACCTGACTGTATATGTTTTGTATACAAAATACAGTCGTTTCGTCATAAACTGAGCCTTTTGTACTTCTCTACAAGTTGGTACTGGTATGTTTTGTGTTAGTAATGAATAGCAAATTAATATTGCGACATTTTTGCTAGTACCTCTCTCATCTATTGATCTTGCATCTCGTTACTCGTTTAATTAAAAAATATTTTTTTACAATCAAACCTTACTCAATATAAATATATTTATTCTAAATCAATATTATTATTATTATAATAAATAATAATAATAATAAAAATATTCATAGTTTATACAGTGTGATGATTAAGTTTGGAACAAAATTCATAAGCTAAAAAAAAAACACTCGATTACTCGACAATTGTTTTTAAGCAATGACGTCATGATCAATTTTTTTAAATAACAATCTCAAATTTTTTTATTTTTATCAGTTTTGCCTTAGAGACCTTTTGACTTCTTGAATAATAATGTAAATAATTGAAATCTTACATAACAATTATTCTGAGAAAATAACACTAAACATATCAATAGATATAAGCCCGACATATTTTAGCGTACAAAGTGTTCACACTAGTGTCGGTCAAAGCCACATGGTTGGTGGCAAATAGTTCAAATATTTGCATTAAATCTTGTTTGTTTTTTTGTTTAATTGTTATTTTTACTGTTTAAGATTTTAATTTTTAAAGCTAGTATGCTTTTTTGTCAAAAGAATTGTCATGTAACGTATCAATATCAAAACCGATAATAAAATGGGTTTTTCATTTAAAAAAATTGATAATGACGTCATCGCTCGTAAACAATTGACGTCATAAATAAGAATTTTTCGTTATAACTTTTCAAAGTGTTTTTTTTAAAACAACATACAAAGCAGCTATTTTTGTTCCAAACTTTATCATCACACTGTATACCTAAATTATATATTTACCTACTATGCTTTTTTACAAAAAAGCATAGTAGGTAAATATAGAGCATTGAGCGCAATAAGCATTGCGTTCAACTAAACGCAACACTGACCTAATCTAACCTGACCTAAAGACATTTAGTTTTTTTTATTTTTACTGATAATTTTTATTATGATTTTTAATATTGATATTGCTAATGTGTTGTCGGACAAGGTTTAGATTTGATTGATTAATTGCTAATTAATTAATTACAATAAATTAATTAGCAACGTAGTAATTAATCAGTCGCCTGTCTGTGTTAAGGAGCATATCTCCCGTGTTTCTTCCCTTAGGGGGTTATCACTACCTTTTATGAGATTAGAGACGTCAATATCAATTGTTTAGAGCACTTTAAAAAATTTGATAAAAAGTCTCGACTCGCCTCGCCGTTCACATTTCCAACTCGCATCAACTGGTTGGGTACTCGATCAGACTCTCGAACTGTTACACGTCACGTCACTGGTTTTTATCTAAACAATCTTGATTGTTTATTGTTAACTTTAATTTGTAATTTATTTAATTCAGTCTCTGTTAAAATTTGTTATGAAAATTACGTTTAAATAGTAAATGACCCATTGTGATCAGTGTGACTCTGATAAAATTATTTATTTTAGACGAAATAAAATTTTTTTATGATAATTTTAGAACTTTTAATTAAAAGTTGAAATAGTTTTATATTTAATATAAGACATAGCATTATTATTATCAAAATAAAAAGTTAATAAAATAAAAAAGTTAATAATATTAAAAATTTTGTTTTGAAAGTAAAACAAAACGCGTTTGCTAGAGCAAAGTAAATTATTATTATTATTCAATAATTGAAAATTTGTTTCACTTTTATTTTTGATTTTATATTTTTGATTTAGATTTTAAATAATACAAGTGTAACGGTATCATTAATAAATTGTTGGTACTTGTCTGATTTTTTTAAACATCTGGATTATATGATCGTAAAGTATTTCAAACCTTTGGAAAACTTTTTCAAGGAACGGAACTGCACCCTTGTTTTTATACCTGGACCATTTTTGCTGGCAAAGTTATAACAAAAACACTTGCAGCTACAGCATGACCAAATTTTACAAAACACGTAGTCGACTTTAATATTATAAAATTGTGCAGCAATAACAATATAATTTTATAAAGTTTTTAGTTTTTATTTTTAAACAATGTTTTCACATTAATATTTTTTAAACATAGCTAGTAAATTTTATAAACCCCGCATTTGTTTATATTTTGTCAGATTTTACAAAATCAGTAATTAACAACTTTACAAAAACCATGAGAAAATTCAAAGATTTTTCCAACAATATGTAAGGTTCGTTATTTTTATTGTATCAGCATCAAATTATATAGTCATGTGTTTAAATATATAGTAATTATTAATAAATTCACATGTTAGATTTTTGATTACCCATTCAAAAAGACTTAACCAATAACGTAACAAATTATTTTAAACCAATTTTAAATTAATTTGTTAAAATGTTTTGCTTTTAGATATTTAACTGCAATTAATTGATTAAAAAACGCATTTATTTCAGGTGAGGTTACAGAAAGTAAATTAAACTAAAATAGTTAATTAAACAATAAAAGTCAAAATTAAAATGTTTTATTCTCTGCTCACGCAAATTCAACCAATCAGGTAAAGAATTAACTTTAGTTTTAAGCAAATAATCAATTCTACTACGATCTATAAACCAACTATTTCTTTGTTAAAAAATAACTGAATTTTTTCTAATTAAATAAAAGTTTATGAAGAAAAGTGCTTTTGTAATAATAAAAATCACAAATTTGCATTTACGGGATTTTATGAGAGAGATTTCCCAGTTTTAACGGTAATTAAATTGAGTATTAAAATCTATAAGAAACACTTTAATGTGATATAATTATTGTTAAAAAATGTTATGAGCTATTGTATTGTTCATACTTTTAATAAACAATTTTTTTTTAGAACTGTTTATATTGATAGAAATGAATTTATCAATAATTTATATAGAGAAAATCTTATTATTTTGACAAATTGTTAAACATTTTAAAAATATGGTTGGTTTACTGTGTAGAAATTCACTCTCAGACGGTTAACTTCAATTAATAAAATTAAGACAATAGATTAATTTATCAAATTTGTAATCGAATTTATTTATCTAAGGTTGGTGATTTGTGCAACGGAAAAAGATGCTTTTGAAAAATATTAGTCACAAATCTGTTACTACCCTTATAGGAGGTTGTCACTACCTTATATAAGATGAGTGACGTCAATTTTAGTTGTTTATAGTGTAGTGGTGGGCTTAATAGTTCTTTTTGAGGAACTAGTTCGTGTTTTAGGGAATCGTTCGTAAAGAACTAGATTGCGGATTGAGTAGATGAGAATGATGAGATTTGAGATAGAGATTTGAGATGCCAAATAAATCGTTTATAATTTAAGAGACACGAGAGTTACGACCACGATACCGAGATCGTCTTTAATTTTAACTCTTTAATCAAGGACGGATACCTTTCTCCATAATGATTTAATTTTGTTATTAGCATTATTACATTATTATTATTCAAAGTATTAATAAATAGCTTATCATACGTCATACTTATACCTGACCTATATAATTTCACTAAGTATAAACAAAGACACCAATTTATAGCGCTTTTATTATATCAGATAGATTAATAATTTAATCACTGTAAAATTCATAACTTGAATTAGGCCAAAATAGTCAAAAACAAAATATACAAGCAAAATTTTTGACTTGCATAACTGTAGCAGACATTCAGCCAGATATTAGTGATATTACCGACATTAGACAATAGAAATATTAGAAATTACTCAATTAGACAAAAAAGGTGGGAATTTCCAAGAGACAGGATGAAATCGTGCTGGACGCTATGCACGCGTGCCGGTTTAGGCCCAGGCCAGAGGCCAGACAAAGGCATGTTGGTTTATGGTTTTATTATTTTCTTGCTGCAAGGGTGCGAGGGATAAAGAAGAAAACCACTGTACCGGACCGGACCCACGCCGGGTTCATGAAAGAAATAGAAGAAAAGAACAAAAAAATAATGCAAAATGATAGAAACGACTGGAAAGTGCGTTTGCGTTACAACAAAATCATAATTTTTTTTAATATAATTTTTTCATTAATTTTTAACTCAGTCAAATATTTAAAAAGCACAGAATTTATGCAGCACTAGCTGCTGATATAAAAAGTATTTTTTTTATTAGCATGATGCTATTAATGCTATTATATCTACAAGATCTTTTAAAATAATTTATTCTAAATTCTCAAATTAGTGATTTTGCACATAAGGATCACCCATAGCATTGGCTATCGTTGTCTAAGGTCTTTAGTTTTTACATATAAATTAGTAATGTTTGAAATTGTTCAAATTAATAAATATTATTATTATGACCAAAATATTAGGGAAATTTTGGAAATTTCATATTTATTATTATCTACTTTACAACACTTGAGTGCATAGCTTTTTCGAAAAAAATGTGTTTTTGCAACAATAAGTACCATAAATTTGGTTCAGAAATTTAACATAGGACTTTACACCTTGGAAATCCCAACCCCTACAGCTGGGGAAAATATTGTTTTAGCTTTTATAATCTTAGCACAAAAAATTTTAAAAAAAGTTTCGACTCGCCTCGCCGTTCACATTTCCAACTCGCATGAACCGGCTGGGTACTCGATCAGACTCTCGAACTGTTACACGTCGCGTCACTGATGTTTATCGAAACAATTTGAATTGTTTATTGTTAACTTTAGTTCGTAATTTATTCAATTTATTCTTTGTTAAAAATTTGTAATGAAAATTACGGATAAATGATAAATGGCGCACTGCGATCAGTGTGACTGATTAAATTATTATTTGTAGGCGAAATAAAATTTTTTTTTATGATAATATCAGAACTTAATTAAACGTTAAAATAATTTTATGTGTAGAAGACGAAGCATTATTATTATTATCAAAATAAAAAGTAAATAAAATTAAAAATTTTGGTTTGAAAGTAAAACAAAAAGCGTTTGCTAGAGCAAAGTAAATTATTATTATTATTATTTAATAATTGAAAACTTGTTTTACCTATATTTTTCATTTTTTGTTTTTGATTTGGTTTTTAAATAAGACAAATGTCTTATTTAAAATGTTTAAAAGATTTTTTTAAACATTTGGATTATATGATCGTAAAGAATTTGAAACTTTTGCAAAACTTTTTCAAGGAACGGAGCTGCATCCTCATTTATACCTGAAACCTAACCATTTCTACCAGAATTAGAACCGAAATTAAGGTTTCTTCAAGCATTTAAATAACGAACGCGCATTTAGCTTGAACATTTTTGTGTAAGCTGCGCTGCAAGTTCAAAATATTGATAGTGGATAATTGCTTTATTTATTTTTCTTATGATTTTAATATTTAAAAACTAGCACAAAAAAACAGACCATAAAAAGATTTTTTTATTAAAAATCACAATACGTGGAGGTATGAAAATTCATAATTGATCAAACTATAATTAAATTTTAGTGTGTATAAGTAAAGTAACCCATGTAGGAACTCCCAGTCTTGAACGATAGGGCCAAGCTTGAACCAACTCTGGGCAACCAAGCCTCGGCTGTTAAATGCTGGCCCAGGCTTGGGTCGACTTTGGGCAATTGAGTTTCAACTTTTTTTATGTTGGCTTGAGCTCGGGCCAGCCACGAACAACCAAACCTCGACTATTCGATGCTGGCGCAAACTTGGGCCAGTCTTTGAATAGCCAAGCCTCGGTTTTTCGATGCTGGCCCGAACCTGGGCCAGTCTTTGAACAACCGAACTTTGGCTGTTCGACGCTGTCTCGAGCTTGGACCAATCTTTGAACAGCCAAACCTCGGCTTTTCGATGCTGGCCCGAGTTTGGCCCAGTCTTTGAACAGCTAAGCCTCGGCTTTTCGATGCTGGCCCAAACCTGGGCCAGTCTTTGAACAGCCAAGCCTCGGCTTTCCGATGCTGGCCTGAACCTGGGCCAGTCTTTGAACAACCGAACCTTGGCTGTTCGACGCTGTGCCGAGCTTGGACCAATCTTTGAACAGCCAAACCTCGGCTTTTCGATAGTGGCCCGAGTTTGGCCCAGTCTTTGAACAGCCAAGCTTCGGTTTTTGGATGCTGGCCCGAACCTGGGCCAGTCTTTGAACAACCGAACCTTGGCTGTTTGACGCTGTCCCGAGCTTGGACCAATCTTTGGACAGCCAAACCTCGGCTTTTCGATGGTGGCCCGAGTGTGGCCCAGTCTTTGAATAGCCAAGCCTCGGTTTTTCGATGCTGGCCCGAACCTGGGCCAGTCTTTGAACAACCGAACTTTGGCTGTTCGACGCTGTCTCGAGCTTGGACCAGGCTTTGGACAACCAAACCTCGGCTTTTCGATGCTGGCCCGAGTTTGGCCCAGTCTTTGAACAGCTAAGCCTCGGCTTTTCGATGCTGGCCCAAACCTGGGTCAGTCTTTGAACAGCCAAGCCTCGGCTTTCCGATGCTGGCCTGAACCTGGGCCAGTCTTTGAACAACCGAACCTTGGCTGTTCGACGCTGTGCCGAGCTTGGACCAATCTTTGAACAGCCAAACCTCGGCTTTTCGATAGTGGCCCGAGTTTGGCCCAGTCTTTGAACAGCCAAGCTTCGGTTTTTGGATGCTGGCCCGAACCTGGGCCAGTCTTTGAACAACCGAACCTTGGCTGTTTGACGCTGTCCCGAGCTTGGACCAATCTTTGGACAGCCAAACCTCGGCTTTTCGATGGTGGCCCGAGTGTGGCCCAGTCTTTGAACAGCCAAGCTTCGGTTTTTCGATGCTGATAAAATAATTATTTACATTTATGGCAATAAAAAGCAGATCGAGCTGAGTTGCACTTAAATTTAAATGATATAATTTTTGGTTTTTCCAAAAAATCAAATCTATACTTTTAAAGTGAGACGTTGATAATAAAGTTGAAATTTTAGCCACTAGTTGGTGCTGTAGTTACAGAACGCTAGGCCTCGGTTTATTATGTAGTTAATATACGTCTATCGCTTTATTTGGTTATGTGACTTAATAAAAGATTTATTGTTCTCGAAATTTCTTTATATGTGGTGCTAGCTTTATTCAATCTTCAAAAATTGGTGTTAATATTTATCTACTGTAAAATAAATTATTGTTTTTACATTGGTAAATTTTTAATAGTTTAAAACTATGTCAACTTCTTATTACCGGGTAAAAAAATGCCGTGCATTAAGAAAAAAAAATAAAAATCAGTGTAAACAAAATACTTCAAATCTCCACAGCAAAATTTTTAAGAATCCTGATATTGAAAATAGCATACAAGAAAATAACGATCCAAATGATGAGTCATTAAGTGCTCCAGAAGTACATAATAGTAACTCTACTGATAGTGACTCTGTTAACAGTGTTGCAAGTAATTATGAAACTCCAATTAACTCTTCAAGTAATTTATCATTTCAAGAAAATGATGACATTTTTGAGAATGTTATTCCTAATAGAACACTTAGTGAAAAACTACGTCATTGGGCTTTAGACAATATAAATATATTAACCTTAAATGTAGTAACTCAGTTACTAACAGTGCTCAGAGAAGAAGGACATGAAGATTTACCCAAAACTGCTCAGCAATTATTAGGGACAAAACATTGTCAACCTATGAAAACTGTGCTAAGCAAACGAGACACAACTGCTCACTATTTATACATTGGAATAAAAAAAGTCTTCAAAAAATAATTGTTCCAAATATTTACTCAGAAAAAACAATCACAGTTCAGCTTCACATTGACGGAATTTCAATATATAATAACTCACAAATACAAGTTTGGCCTATTGTTTTAAAAGTGCATCATCAAAATTATGAAACTATGCCAGTCGTTATTGCATTGTATTGTGGAGATTCAAAACCTTCTTCTACTGAAGATTATTTAAAAGATTTAATTATAGAATGTAATGAATATATTTTGAATGGAATAACTTTAAATGAAGTTAATTATTCATTTAAAATTATGTGTGTAGTTGCAGATGCACCTGCGAGAGCATTTATTAAATGTTGTAAATCTCCAGGTGGTTTCTTCGCATGTGAAAGATGTTGTACTGAAGGAATTACGAAAAACCGAAAGCGTATATACCCACAAATGGATTGTAATCTTCGGACCAAAGACTCATTTATGTGCAAGAGTCAATTGGAACATCATCTAGAGAATGTTCAGTCTCCACTATGTGAGTTGGAAAATTTTGATCCAGTAAATGATGTAGCACTAGATTCTATGCACTTGCTGTACCTTGGTGTCATGAAAAATCTATTGGAAAAATTACTAGTAGTAAAAAAACATCCAGCTCGATTAAAAAGTGATAAGGTTAAAATCTTTAAAAAAATAATGGAATCAGTATCATCAGATATTCCTAGTGAATTTCAAAGAAAAGTTTACGACATTGATCAGATTTCCAAATGGAAAGCCACCCAGTTCCGATTTTTTTTATTGTACATTGGGTTTTTGGCCTTTAGTGATGTTTTATCACCAAATAAATATCGACATTTTTTGTTGTTGTATGTGGCATGTAGAATCTTGAATGATTCTAATAATGCTTTACGTTATGTAAATTATGCGCAAGAACTATTAAGAACCTTTTTTAAATTATTACCATCCGAATATAGCGAAGATTCACAAGTGTTAAGTATGCATAATTTGATTCACGTAGCCGATGATGTTCGTCATTTTAAAGTTTCTCTAAGTGAAGTATCGGCATTTTGGGGAGAAAACTATATAAGTTTATTTAAGCATTTAGTGAAATCTCCAAAAAAGCCGCTTACTCAGATCGCAAATCGACTGAGTGAATTAGAATGCAGTGAAAACTTAAAAATAAAAAAAAAATCTCCCTTATGTGCGTGTAAATATATAATGCCATTGGATTTATTTATAAATAACCAGCAAAAATATTTTAAAGTCCAGGAAGTAAAATTACAGGGGTTCAGACTATCTTGCAAGCATCCAAATAATGTTATACAATTGAACGATGGCAAAATATTCATAATTGATAACATATTAAATATCAATAAAAATTGTGCAGCTCAAGAAAATATTCATAATCTTTATATTTATGGTACTTTAGAAAGTAAAAAAAAAGAAGTCTTTGACTTTCCTACTTCTTCAATAGATATTGGTGTTATGGAAATAGTTTCTTGGGAAAAAGATAAAATACTGTACAAAATTCAATACATACATCGAAAGTGTATGCTTTTTAACGTAAACAGCAGTCAATATATATTGACATTGCTACATGTTTAAGTTTCTTATTAGAGGTGGAAAAAAAAGTAAATACATATAATAAAAATAAAGCAGAAACATCGAATGAATTCATCAACTCAGCCAAGCCACATGTATCCTCCGCTGGCAGTGTTTACACCATCCTTATCATTTTCCTTATGGACGGCGCCCAGTGTTTATAGTAACTGATAGAGTGACTCATCCATGTTTAAAATATTTTTTCATTACATTTTGTTATTATTTAAGGCGTTATTATATATTTTATTATTGGTATTGAATTTGGTGTTGTCCAATTATCATGCTGGGTATGTTTAGTACAACCTAATCGCCTAAGTCTTGTCTAACTTGTCTTGCCAACCAAGTGTTCTTAGCGTGATTAGATATTGTTTTGACGCGCTCCGTTTAATGGATGTCGCCGTCGCCTATATTGCGAACCATGCATTCCGTGAAACGCAACGTGTCTATACTTGTTACTGTTTGGTTTTTTCCGTTGGTTATTTAGTGACATAATTTTTAGTCTTCACGCTTCAGTTGATACTCAAACAGCAAGTGCCTCTAGCTCGTCAGATATTAAATTAGCAGTTATTAAATAAGTCTAGCGGTAATATCTTTTAATAATGTCTGATTCTGACATATTATTTGCTGTGGTGGAATTTGACGAACTTATTAATAAAAAAAAGTGCGTGGAGTTGTTGCCGATTTTTTGGCTATTCGATGATGACAGCAAGTGTTATTATCCTCCAAAAAGTGACTACGACAAAGTTGAAGAATGGGTAAAGGATTCACAATTTCCTAAAGAAAATTGGTCATCATATCCCGTAACTGTCATTGCAAAAGCTAGTAAGTTATAAAGTAATAATTTTATCTAAATTATTTAATTTATTATTTTTCTCATTTGAATATAGTATGTTCTGTAAAATTTTTTTATAAATGGTAATTACTGTTGCAATTTATACATTTTCAAGAAATTTTGTATTCGTATAATTTATTTATGACAATGAATTTATTGTGAAAATGTTTTGAAAATGTATAGTAATTTAAAAAAAATCTTATTTTTAAAAGAATTTTTTCAGAATTTAAATACCTAGTTTAAAAAAAAATGAAAAACTATTCGATTTATGCTACTGACTTAATATTTGTACAATTATTATTGTTTCTTGTGATGAATTTTCTTATTACACTATATTGGAATGAATTTAATTATTATTTTAGAAGACTACGAGCAAGGGCTACGGAGATTAAAAAGATCTTTCAAAAAAAAAGGCGTGAATAGTTCAGACAGTGAATCTCAACAGCCGATAGGTTCAGAACCTCTTCTGCTGGACTCTGCAGGTGTATCAAAGACGTTATTTCAAACAAAACCCCTGTCAAGAACTGAAAGTAATACACTCGACACAATTCTTGAAAATGACCCAGATTCTGTCGCTGGTCCATCAAGTCAACCGGAAATACGTTTTATCAGTGAAGGTTAGTATACAAACACTGTTAATCACTTACTATTGTCAAAAAAAAAATATATTGCGGCTATTAAATGGAATTATTTGATGTGAATTGAGAAAAATGTTAAAGTTCTTGGAAAGCATCAATGGTATTTTTTTTATATCTAAAAAAATTTTATTTAACGTATTGTTCCATTAGAATATTATTTTTTTTTATCAAATTTTATTTGAAAGCATATAACGAAATGTCTTTCCTACTTTTCAATTAAGTTTCATGTGATGAAATTTCATATTCCTATTGATTTAAATTATGTATTCTAGCTATAGAAGATTTAAAACTATTTATCAAGAGAGAAATTAACAATGCGAAGCGGAGTATTCTCTACGATTTAGAACAGAAGATCAATTTAATTAAAATTGAGATATCGCAACGCACAGATGTTTTTGCACCCCCAGAACCCTGGAAAATTATAGGTGAACTCTTGCCCGCCATGGAAATGGAAAAATTCTTAGAATTTGACCAAATGTTGACTAAGGACAGCGAAAAACAGGAAGCGCTGGTATATAAATTAATTATTTATTGGAATTTTTATATTATTTAATTTACTTAATCGTATTTTCTTATATTTTTTGCTTGATTTACAGAAACAAATTTTTCGATTAGAAACTATTGGTTCTACAAATTATGAAGTAGACATAACAAAAATTTTTAAAAAGTTAATTGGAAAAGACATTCAGTTACAGTACAGTGGATGCGGCAGAATAGTTAATGGAGTTGGAAAAAAAAATTTTTCTGCGACTCACTTTTATAAAGTTATGAATGGTAAATAAAATATTTTTACAATTAATATTTTTAATGAGCCAATAATAAACATTTCAGATTTTATACTGTCGAAGTACAGCCAATCACAGGAAAAACTAAAAGTTATTCATGTGACAAGTAAATTTCTAGCTGGTGCGAAGGACAGAGAGGGCGGCCGAGCCCAACGATCAATAAAAAATTAAAAAAAAATTTTACTTTTTATTTTTACACTTATTTATTATTAATATTTCTTAAGTTCAAACTATGTAATAGTCTAATAAATTAATACTCATAATAAATAAAATTTTGTATAACACATTTTTTGATTTAATTATTTTTTTCTTATAAATTTTTTTATAAGACATAAGTTATTAATTGAAATTAAAAGTCAATTAATAACAATTGTTGAAACAAGATTTTAACAATTTTTCTATTATTGTAGAATCAGAAATTATATTTTTAGCGTTGACAATAGTCCAGGATTGGGCCAACATTCATTACCAACCATGGTCCAGTACTGCAAATCAAGCCTGGGCCAACGTTTACTGCCAGTCTTGGCCCAGTGCTGTATACCAAGCTTGGGTCAACGTTTATTGCCAGTCTTGGCCCAGCGCTTATTGCTAGCCTTGGTCCAATACTCCTCACCAAGCTTGGCCCAACGTTTATTGCCAGCCTTGGCCCAATGCTGTATACCAAGCTTGGGTCAACGTTTATTGATAGTCTTGGCCCAGCGCTTATTGCTAGCCTTGGTCTAATACTCCTCACCAAGCTTGGCCCAACGTTTATTGCCAGCCTTGGCCCAATGCTGTAAATCAAGCCTGGACCTTAGTTATCATCCCAGACTTTAACCAAGGTTGGGCCAGTGCGGGTATGCAGCTTTGGGCCAAGCTTTAAAATGATTGGTGCAGGCTTGGACCAACGCTGGACCCATCGTTGTTTCCTACATGGGAAGTGAAGCAAATTGTGTAATAATTGAATAAATTAACACAAGAATTGATATTTTACTTTTTTTGACATTGTAACCCTTTCTTTTGATAAGGGCTCATATGACCTCTAAAGGCTTGATTCGTACTAGCTCAGCTTTGGTCGTGGATCTTCAGATGGTAAAATAAATTGGCAAGAGTGACCTTACTTGACTTTTGAGCGCCACTTGTTATCTAAATTTTGCCTATGGGTTGACAACGACCTATTTATTGGCTAGCAAAAAAAAAAAAGGCTCAACCAGTAAGATTTTGGAATATATACACAGCCAACAATGAACGATATTTAATAAATCATAATTAATTAAATGAACTGGAATTCTAATTACAAATATCTTACATAAAAATTAAATAATTATACCTCCAGTACTGAAATATTTACAACAAATAAAAAAAATTAAAAAAATTTCTCAATTATAATAACTCAATTTATAAAAAAATAAAAAAAATCTTAAAAACAAATTAAAAATTCACAAATTTCAGAAAAAGTATCATGGCGGCGTCGGCCATTTTCCAAACAACGTCTTCAAAACATGAATTTTGACACTCGAGCTATATAATTTTGATAGTCGATTAAGAAATTAAACCCCAAAATAAAGCGGTAGTAGAACAAGTCTTCTATCGAAAAAAACGCTTATCCTCTAGTTTCAATTTGTCCCCCTATAATTAGAGATACGTAGTTATTTTTTCTTATTTTGGTTGGCAGCACTTAATTTTAAACTTGACATTTTTGAGGCGGGGATTGAAGTCAAAAGTCGTCAAAAATAAACAAATTGTTGCGAACAAACATATTATTTTTAAATTTATTTCTGTCAATGATGAAATTTCAATAAAAGAAATTTTGATCATTAGCATCATTGATATTTTGTGAGCAATTGCTCATAAAAAAATATGATAATTAGGCATTAAATATTAATCTTATTAAATTAATCTATATTCAATCATATTTTGAAAATTACCTTTTCAGATACCGTTGTTAAATTGACATAATCAAAGTTGCTGTTGCTACAACAGCAACATTTTCTAGCCTCCTAGATAAAAAATCTCAATATTTTAAAATTTGTAAGAATGAATGTAATCTTAGAATAAAATATAGGCCAATGGTGTACAATACAATAGGAAATGTATCTACACCTCACTCAAACATTGGATTTAATTCTTCAACTCTTAACACTTGTTGGGAATTTCAGCTCTGACACATATGACCTGACCTGACACAAATCAGCACGTACACAATTTGCACCTGTTAATAATTATTATTTGTATAGAACACAAATATATTCAATTTTTGCAATGTTATCAAGAGTTTTTTGTAAATCTTATCAACAAAATTATTATAAACACATTTGGTTAGGTTTTGGAACAAGAAAACCACCGATGGATAATAAAACTCACTTCCTATTTGCAAACATATAAGAATCCTTTTCTACGTATGTGTGCTAAAAACTTCATAAAGTAATTTTTAATTTGAGTCTAAAGAAGTTATTGGTCAATAAAACCAAAATAAATCTTTTTTAATTCTTAGAGCAAAATTTCTGAATTTAAAAACAATAAATTTACCGAAAAAAATAAAAATTACTAAAACAAAACAAACTTTTTCATAGAAAAAAAAATTTGCAATAATATAATCTTTTTAAAGTTTTCAATTGCTTCTAAATTTTATGGGATCAGAATTGTATGATTTTCCTGCTATTAATATACTGGCTCATAATAGTATGAAAACTAAGAAAAAATGAATATACTCGTAAATGGATCAGAATGGTCAAAACAGAATGGGTCAGAATTGTATGAAAAAATTTGTATAAAATTCAAAAAATAAATTTTTTTAAAATTAACATTTTACATGTATATATAAAAAAAATAAAATAAACAAACTAATAGTAGTCAATATACACCAAGTTAAATGCTGTAATGTTTGATTTAAAGGGTGGATCAGAATGGTATGAAACTTAAATTGGCTCAGGTTGGGTATAAGGATGTATATATATATATATATTGTGATGACTCATAATTCTTAAAACAATTTCTTATTTTTTTGAATAGGAACAGAACATTTTTGTGGTGGAATCTTATTGTCGTAACGGGTGAATTATTGAACTATTTTTTTTTAATGAAGCGTTGATTGTTGCAAGATACTGAGAGGAGATTTTACAGTCATTTTTTGCACAGTTTTATGACGATGAAATTGTGGACGGGCACGTTTAGCAAGTTTATTTTTTCGTTTGTTATAGCACCATGCACAAGCGCTTTCAAGTGTTTTAATTTAATTGTAATCAATTCAACACGTTAATGTTATTAGCGTGTTGAACTATAGATTCATTGAATTAAAAGTTAAGTTAGATTAGGTCCAGATGTCAAATAAATACTTGTCACTTTAACTCGATGGCTCGATGGTAAAGATCACAGTTTAAAGTTAAACATTCATGGCAAGCTTCGACACCATATTAAAAAAAAAAAACACTTATTATTAAAACATTGCGAAGGTATAATTCCATATGTTTTACAATCAAAAACACATAATATTGGTTTCTTAAAAAAATTGTGGAACATATAAAAAGTTTATGTGAAGCTTTCATTATTACTTTAAAGTTTTCAAGTAATCAACGTTAAAGTAAAAATAAACATAATAACATTATAATAAAATAAAAAAATTGTTGAAATGCTTCTAAAAGATTACTTTGAGTTTAAATATAAACATTGAATTAAATAAGATTTTTACCTAAGAAATCCAGAACGTCAATGTTTATAGCCGCATAGTTCAAAAATCGGTTAAATCAAAAGCGCATCGTTATAAAAAAAGTGGAAAAAGAGTTTGAGTACCGTTAAAATAGATTAGTTTTATGTTAGATTTTATGTTATTTTTAGGCGTGCGGAAGTACCAAGTAGAAAAAAAAGCATGTTTATTTCGAATTAAGTGTTTAAGTTGAAACAAAATTGATTTTTATTAGCATGCGTTAATGGCTGGAAATGTATAATTCAAAGTGGTTAAAATCGTCACATTGCAATATAAATTCTAATAGATAAAGACTCGTAAGGTTATTAAAATCCGTGAAAAAACGCAGTAATTTGTCTTTAAAATACAATTTACTGTTGAAATAATGCGTTTTTTGTAAATAGTAGACGTTTCCCTCGATTGTAGAATGAGATCACAAAATTTGTCATCATGCTTATTGTCTGGGGTAAAATCATAATGGGATCTAGACGGTACAAAACGTTGAACAAATTCTGGTAAGTAAGTTGGTTTAGTCACGCATACCCTTTAACATCCAGCTATCAAGCTTAATAATATGTTCTCAAATTTTTATTAAGATAAACAAGTTGTCTTTATTGCATTATCTAGATAGAGTGGATAAATTATGTGCATAAAATAATATGTAAATAAAAGCGTCCATCTGGAATTTATTTAACCTAAATTAAGGTGCTTCAAAGTTTCCGCTTCTTAATTTAAATGAGGAACAATATTAATATTTTATTATTGTGCCACTGAACAAATAAATACACCATTATGTAAAACACTGTAATGATAATTAGTCAATTTCGTATAGTGCAAATAAATATTAACACTTAAAGTTGTTCATGCTGCATGAATATTTAAGCATTATTTGGGTTATGCATTTGTTTATTTTTCTGGTTGTGAATACCTACATAAGAAAATTAGCAAAAATTTTTGCAATGCGTTTTTGAATATGTATTTGCTTTTCTTTGGTGATTTTTCTTTTACAGAATTTAAAACACTTGTTATAACTTAAAAAAATTAATAGATGAGAGTGTGATAGGTTTAAAAAAAAACAAAACAGCTGCCTCTTTTTGGTCCTTGATTCCATTTCAGTCTTTTTTAGTATTCTTGCAACTGAGCTTGCAACCCAGAGTGAAACGTGGAACCATAATTGCAATCAATGTTAACGTTTGAATTGCAGCACTCGCCTTCGGCTCGTGTCGCAAACTTTTAAACTCGTGCGAAATGTACGTCATTTTGTGCTTGCTACATAATATTCTATTTTATGTCTTACTGAGTTGGAAATTATAAGTTTAATTATTATAAATAAATCTTTTTTAGTCTACATTGCTAGCTAATTATAACAAAATACCTGAGTAGTTGAACGTTTCATCTGCAGTTGAAAGGTTTCTAGCAAAAGAAATTAATTAAAAAAGCGACATAAATACATAAAATCGTGTATTATATTTTTTTTTCGCTACTAATTTGCTACAAAAATCCTTACAAAGTAAGAAGCAGGAAGAAGCCTTATAATAAATCATGTTTCCGCCGAAAAGAAAAGTTCTATTTATACTGGGATAAGCCCTCCGAAAAGTTTTTATTAAGTACTTTACACATTTCACTCATCCAATGGATATAAGACCGATAACGTGTTCGACTAGACTAAAGAAGTTTTCAATTACCGGGAAAATCGATTGAGAATTTCCATTAGCACCTAATTGCGTGCTTTAAGGGCACAGATGAATCTTGTGTGAAAAATGCAACTTTGCCGGAATTTTCCTGAATTTCTTTTGTCAATATTTAAACGAGCTGATGGTCAAACAATTTGTGCTGAATAATAAATAAGTTTAGCAAGGCCTTCTCACAGACTATAAACCGAGGAATTTAGTCTGATTTATATATTGCTTTACGTAATTTCACCTTATTTTTTAATTATACTAAAAATACATTTTTGAAGAAAAAATCAAAAAAAAAATTGTTTTAAAAAATGGTATTTTTTTTAACTCGGTAGCAAACCAACGTCCATAAATTTCTGATTATTACATGAACCGTTTGCAATACCTCTTTAAACCATTTTCCTGTCTCATTTTTAACAACATTGTTCTGGTGGTGACTTCCATCGAGAATAGAGACATAGACAAGCTAGAAAAGAGAAGAGAAATAAGAGAAAGCAGTACAACAAGAGGTACATTCAAAAGAATTGCCTAAAATTTAAAAAAAAGAAAATTAGAAAAAGAAAGATAATAGGTGCAGAAATGAAGAAAATTCATTTGGGATACAAAAATGACAGAATGTGTGAAAAAGTGAAAGAAATGTTAGAGCACACAATGAATGAATGAATGCGTCGTGGCAAAAGAAAGTAAACTGAAAAAAAAAGACATAATAAAAGGAAAAAAAGAAGAGAATGGATGAAAATGATAATAAGAGAAACACAGAGTGAACTAGAGTGAGTGACGAATAAAGAAAAATAGAAAGAAGAAAATAAAAATTTAATTTTAGAATGGAATTTTAATCAAAATAGCTCAAATTAGCTTCAATTATAATATATAATATATTTGGAACTGAATAATAATGATAAAAGCTTTGGCTCTAATTCAAAATTAAAACAAGACTTGAATTTGCTGTTATTTTTTCAAAAAATTGTTGGCAACTCTGAACAAAATATATGACAGCTGAGAGTTTGTAAAAATACAGGCTGGTCAAACCGTGACTGCTACTCATGCTTACTGGTAATTGCGTCATGATAATAATTTTTTTCTGCCAAAATTGGATGATAATAATGTGGCAATATGTAGTTTCAGCAAGACGTTACCACATGATACCACAAAATGGTCAAAGAAAAACTCAACAAAAAGTGTATGTTCTGGAAAAGCCGTGGAAGTCATTTGTATGATACGTTAATATTTTGTAAATAATCTTATACTTGTATAGTAGGCTCAATCGGTAAGATTGTTTCCTAAGGAGATTGTATTTTTTTTGCATAGCTTAATTACCTATTCAAACAAACAGTAGAACATTGCATATACGTGAACAGTATTCGACTGCGCGGTGTTCTACTGGTCTACTGGATCAATATCGCGTTCTGGACTATGTCTGACAGTTACTTTGTTATCACACCAATTGAACGAGTTAGTCAGTAAACAAACTGTAAGAAAATTAATTGACCGGTTTTGTAGTCGGAAGATATATGTCTTGCATCAACAATACTTATTATTAATAATGGAATAAAAAAAAAAACAATGTAAAGACAAAAAACTGTGTTTTCTATCTAACTCAAATCTTGCTTTCATTTTGAAACACCAATATAAAATCACATTTACTGTAAAATGTGCACCAAAAAGATTTATTTATATATTCTGCGCACCATACATCTCTAATAATATACCTAGGCAGCACAGAAGAGCTTTGTTTCGAGGTTTATCAGCAATCCTGTCATAAGCAGTCGCTCTCTTATCTAAAATATATGTATCTTCATGTCTATTTATTGAACGTGATGTGTTGCAATGCTGAACTAAACTAAAAAAGCGAGTTGATGGCTGTAAGCAGCAGAAACAATTCAATTTTTCTTTTACATAAAGTACAAGTGCAGAGATAAATTCTTTTTTCAAGCTTATTAGTGTTTTTAAACTAGAGTTTTTAATACATATCTACAGTCCGTTCATAAAATATTTAGATCAAGCTATGCTATGAAATTTTGAACGTTCTTTTATTAATTAGTCTATACACAGAAACGTACGATATTCTAGACGAGCTTTCTACTTTTGTTTGGCATTTGTCGGCAATCATACTATGAAAGACAATAAAAATCTGTCAAGCTAAATTATACAGCAAGACTAAATCTAAATAATTTATAACCTTATATTTTATTATCTATATGACACTATTATCTATAGATAGTGTTTTCTTAAGGTTAGCGTACATGACTGTCAAAAACATAATTACGTCAAATGTCAATGTCATAGATGATTTTCAGTTTCTTTATTTACAAATCATATATCTTTGAAAGAAAATAAGTATTTATTGTGAACCAAAACTGTTTTGAAAAGTGATTTAAGGGTTCAAATCAGAAGACGCGATTCTAAGCGGGGCTGCAAATCTTTGTTTGGTAAAGAGAACCTTGCTACATTTAGAATTGGTGATAATAATGTGTAAACTTTTTTAAAATCTTCAAATGGCAATTTCACTTTGATCAGAAATTGTTTCCATTGAGTTAGTTTTTTTGACTATTTTGAATTTATCACGTAATAAGTTTCTGGTTGCTGTCTTGGCTAGATGTCGAATTTTGGATAGAGTGCATAGACTCTGTTTTTGCTTATTAAATTAATTGTTTGTTAAAAATTAACCAAATGATGTCAAACAAAATATTTAAATTGAATTTTAAATCAAATGACTTATTGATGTTACCAACCCATAGCAGCAAAAATACCCAAAGCTTAAAAAATAATATTTTTCTATTAAAATTATAAAGAAAAGACGCAAATTTAAAAAAATAGCATTAAGAACACGTTTTATAGGGGCTATTGGCGCACGTGTTGTATAGAAAAGTCTGCTTGGAGCTAGTGCGCTAGATCAACATTTATAAAACTAGTTTTTGAATATACATACTGTTATATAACGTAGAAGTGCAAACATAAAACTTATTAGCAAAAAATTGAAGGAAAAGAGATGAAAAAAATGGTCAGTTCACCGCCTCTTATCCGACGTTTCTAATTTTTGACAAATTATGTCTTTGAAGTAATATTTTTGAGCTGTTACGCAAATTTTTTTTATTTTGCGTCAATTGCCACAAAACTGGGTCAACAGCTTTTTCTTCTGTCTCGGCGTTTATGATAAAATTTAATAAAGACGTTTTCGCATACATCACTTCTTAAGCTCTTCTTAGAGACAGGTATTTTGCTCACAAGCTACATTTACTTGTATTGTTCTCTATGTGGCTTCAAGATAATCTTGATATATGCTTGCAATATTGTATTTAATAACAAATTTTTATCTTCACAGGAAGTCTCGGGCATTAAACTTGTCTTTCTGCGGGTGAGTCTCTTAATTAAAAATATTGTGTTGTTGACGCTATGTAGTCGATAGAGCCATTTTAATGCCAACTAACGCTAATTTTATGTGATTTATTAATATTTTGCAGTTCTGTTTTAACATTTTGTGTAAATAAAAGGATTGAGCGGAGGCAAATCCGCTTCAACGGCGGCACATATAAAGCATTCGCAAAATGGCGATATTTTACAATTTAAACACTTTTGTCAAAAATCTGTGAAAGCTGTCAAATCAGTATAAACATTAAATGACCAGTAAGTATTCTTTGGAGTTATTAGTAAAAAAATTATGTAAGCATGAGCGTTTCATTGACCACATTGTACTTTTTCTCGGTAATTCAATGAGAAGTTTTTGCTTATTTCCAAAAAGCTTGTTTATCTTTTACCAGATTAATTGTTGTTAAACAGTTTTTTGTCTAATATTGTAATATTGCATAGAATAACGTCGTTTTTGCTTATTTTTATTTTGTAGTTTAAAGTCAAAGCCAACGTGACTAATTAATCTGTTCAAGCAACAATAATTGGTAGCAGTTTTTATACAAAATTCAAAATTATTATTGTTGAACACTTTTTTGAGGAATGTTCTAAAATTGCATAAAATAACGTCGTTTTTGTTTATTTGGTAATGTACGTACACAAAGTCAAAGCCAACGTGACTAATTAATCTATTCAAGCAACAATAATTGGTAGCAGTGTTTATATTTATCAAAATTCAAAATTTTAGATTACTTAGAAAATAGTTTTGTAATTTACATTTTTTGTTATAATGTCAAATTTCACTTATTTTTTTCAATAGCTTGTTTAGATTTTTACGAAATTAATTATTGTTCAAACAGTTTTTTGGGCTAAAGTTCTAATATTGCCTAATCGCATGGAGTAAATAGTGTTGCTTTTGTTTATTTTTATTTTGTAGTACAAAAAGTCATAGCCAACGTGAGTAAATAATCTATTCAGGCAACAATAATTGCTAGCAGTTTTTAGATCAAAAATGGAAATTTTATCTACACATTACCTAGAAACTGACTTTGTAATTTACATAACAAAACTTTACTCATTCCATTCAATATGACTGTTTAGATTTTTACGAGATTAATTATTATTAAACAGATTTTTTGGTTAAAGTTCAAAAAGGGCACAGAATTAATCAAGCAGTTTTGTTCATTTTTATTTTGTAATTTACGTTCACATACTCAAAGCCAACGTGACTGATTAATCTATTCAAGCAACAATAGTTGGTAGCAGTTTTTATATTAAAACTCAAACTTTTATCTACAGATCACCTAGAAAATCCTCAGATTAGCTAGAAAATAACTTTGTAATTTAAAAAAAAAATGTTAAATTATAGTTACTCCATCCAATATTATGCTTGTTTAGGTTCTTACGAGATTAATTTTTGTTAAACACTTTTTTGGAGAACATTTTAAAATTGCATACATAACGTCGTTTTTGTTTATTTTCATTTTGTAATTTACGTACACAAAGTCAAAGCTAACGTGACTAATTTATTAATATATTCTAGAACAATAATTTTTAGAAACCAGTTTTTATAATTAATAAAAATCAAAATTTTACCTTCAAATTACTTAGAAAATAACTTTCTAATTTGTTTTTTTTTTTGTTATAAAAATGTTAAATTTTACTTATTTCTTTCAATAGGTTGTTTAGATTTTTACAAAATTAATTGTTGTTTAAACAGTTTTTGGACTAATATTTCAATATTGCATAGAGTAAATAGCGTTTCTTTTGTATATTTTTATTTTGACGTACAAAAAGTCATAGCCAACATGACTAAAAATTAATATGTTAAAACAACAATAGTTGCTAGCAGTTGTTATACTTATCAAAAATTAAAATTATTCAGAGATTGCTATAAAAATTTGTTATAAAAATGTTAAATTTTACTTATTTCTTTCAATAGCTTGTTTAGATTTTTACAAAACTAATTATTGTTTAAACAATTTTTTGGGGTAAAGTTCTTTACCAATTGCCTTATTGCATACAGTAAATAGCGTTGCTTATGTTTATTTTTATCTCGCAGTATAGAAAGTCACAGCCAACGTGACTAAATAATATACTCAAGCAACAATAATTGCTAGAAGGTGTTTAGATCAAAAATCAAAATTATATTTACAGATTATTTAGAAAATGACGTACATTTAGATTATTTGTTATAAAAAATGTATACTTTTTCTTATTATTTTATATATTATTTTATCCAACATGCTAGTTCAGCTTTTTACAAGATCAATTATTGTTGAGCAGTTTTTTTTGGATAAAGTTTTAAAATCGCATTAAATAATTATTGCCGTTTTTGTTTATTTTTATTTTGTAATTTACGCATACAAAATTATAACCAACTTGACTTATTAATCTCTTCAAACAACAGTAATAATTGGCAGCAGTTTGTTTTTAGATCAAAAATCAAAATTTAGTCTACACCGACTTTGTAATTTACATTTTTTGTTATAATGTGAAGTTTTGATGCAAGTATGATCAAAAGTATTGTAAAATGCTTTTTAGGGCACTCTTTTGCTAGCTGGTCGTGCCATAAACCTTGCAAACCTTTCTTATACACTTTATACTATACTAATATCTTATTGTTGTGATAATAACTGAAAATAAGCAAAACTTCTGTAAGTTGCCCTAAAGAGTTAACCACAGCATAAGGAGTAGAGAACAACGTTTATACTTGCAGAAGTAAAGATTATGAAAACATAACTTGCGTTTTGTTTCCACATGGCTACTTTGCTCACGGCTATGAGTCTTATTAACAATTGTTATAAAAGCAATTGAATTTTAATATTAATTATTCATATAAAATAATTTTGTTGGCTGTTTACAGAAAGAATAGTACAACCACTTTCTCGTAATTTGCCTTGTGATGTAATTTAAATTATGTTTAGAAAAATATATCATTAAGTGTGTAGATAATTTTTATGTTTAAAGTTTATTTTTAGATACTGTAACCGTCTCATGAAACTATCAGGGTGGCCAATCAGTAATAAAAAATATTCACAGCTTTTTTAGGAAGATATTTGAGGGGTGTTGATAAATCAGGTTGATTAATAATAATATATCAAAATTAAATTAACTAAATACGTCAATTCTAACAAAATGGCAGACGTATAGATCAGATGTCAAAATATTTTACAATTACTTAGAATACTAATCTACAATTCTGAAGAGTTGCTTGCTCTCTGGCTTATTGAAAATGTTTGCTGATAGGCTTGGATGTTGTGGGACACTACAGTTTTTTGCAGTTTTTGGTCATTCTTTATCTCTGCAAAACTCGTTTTTGCTTTTTTTTCAAAAAAAACAATATATTCCAGAATAACTTTAAAGGCATTTCTAAAAATTTTAGTGCTTTTAAAAAGTTTTTCTATTTCAAGAAGAATACTCTGGATTTTAATTTACTTGATGGATTTAGTAATTAGATCAATTTATTACATTTGGAAAGCAATATATATTGTGGTAGTTTAATATATACCATATAAATTGGTTCTAATATACTTATGTAACGCACCACTTGTATTTTATCAAATATTAGGTACATTTTGAGGAAATCAGAATGTATGAACGGTAGCATAAAAGCAATTGATATTTTAAAGATATTACGGCGGTACGAAGTTTGCCGGGTCAGCTAGTATATATATACTAGCTGACCCGGCGAACTTCGTACCGCCTAACAGTCAATGAATGTCGTGTTACTTTTTAGCTGAACTAATTTAGGCTTTGATGAACGTAAAACAATGTTACAAAATAATATATTTATATAGATAGAAACAAAAAGTATTTTATTATGATGAATGATGATGAAAACATACATACAGAATGAGAATAAAAATAAAAAAAAAATTAAAAATAATAATTAAGTACTTCAAACTCATGTCAGAAAAAAATGATTGAAAACTATGTTGTGCAGATTGGGAAAAAAAAAATAAACCTCGGATTAATTTATTAATAGGATTTTCATTCAAGCACTTTGTGGTAAACGACATTCTTTGTTTTTTTGGCAGGCGCAAGAACAAATAAAGCGGATGGTTTGCCGACACGTGAGCATGCCACGTACAATTGACCATGAGAAAAACATGCATTTTCTAGATTGAGGCCACAAATAGTCAAGGATTAGCCCTGTGATTTGTTGATCGTCATGGCGAAGGCAAGACGTATCGGGAATTGAATTCGTTTAAACTCAAAGGGCATATCCGTTGGGATCATCGGAATCCTTGGAATAAGAACTTCCTCATCTTTAAATTTTCCTTTAAGTATCGACGCGTGCAATTTCTCGCAGATAATTGACTTGCAATATTCCGTTGCCTAATTGCATTACGGCTTCGCTGGGAAAGATTAGATCTTCTAGGACGCGGCATTGTTATTAAAATGTGCACTCGCATAAAACCACCAAATATAATAACAGTGCCTGAACTTTCGAGACATAGACAATAGCTCAAAGAGTATATAACCACTACGTATGAATAGCTTATCAAGAAAAATCATAGACAACCTATAAAAAGACATTTACACTTTTGTTAACCTGTAGATTTTTTTTCCTTAATCTTATAACCTTTACCAACTGATTTTTTATTTCCTAAATTCCGTTTCTTCCTTTCCGATGATTTTATTTTTTTGCTGTAGAATAAATCTTAGGTATTATTTTCGGGAATTAATGTCTAAAACAAACAATACCATATACAATATAACAGTACCTGAACTTTGTAGACATTTTACAAAAAATAAATTTCTGAACTCACACATGATGTCTTCAGAAAAAAATAAAGTTGTGGCTTAAAGGTCTCAGCAACCACGCCATAAGCTAAAAAAAAATAGTTGTTACACTATTTGACAGGATTGGACAACAAATGTTTGACATGTAATAAACAAATCAGCATCTATTGAAATGATTAAGTATTCATTACACATATCGAGTTTTCATTGTTTTTAAGATGTATTCTGCTATTCGGGACGGAAACAAATCCAACAAATCAAAAACCATGGCAATCGGTCCAACCGTTCTCGAGTTATAAGCGTTGTAACAAACACGACTTTCTTTTATATATATAGATATATATATATTATCATATCAATTTTTACAATTTGATGATAATAGTTTAGTTATCTCAAAATTTTTTAATCGGCGTTATTCTGCAAAAGGGCTTTTTTTGTCCTTAGATATTTTTTTATAGTTTTTACATTTTGTTTTATTAAATACAATTGTAACATCTACAGAGAGATTTTATAACCACTAGATTATGTATTTTATGACAAGTGTTTTTTTAAATTTGGCGTTGAAGCTTGCCATGGATGTTTAACTTTGAACAGTACCTTTAGCATCGAATCTAAGTGACAGTTAATAATTTGACATCTGAACCTAATCTAACCTCACTTGTAATTTGATGATTAAGTAGTTCAACACGCTGGTAAGTTCAAATTCAAAGCACTTGAAAGCACTTTTAATGTTATAACTAACAAAAAAATAAATTTTAATGAGAAAATAAGACTTACAACAAATAATCAAATTGTCGTCAATTGCTAAACTGACATTCGCTAACATTTGAGGATTTTATCAATTTTAGCAACAATTGTCTGACGCAACTCATCAAAGTTTTAGAAATTCGAGTTCTTTAAATAGGGCCACAAAAAGAAATGACATGGTGTGAGATTGCAGGATGTTGAAGAGTAAGTTTTAGCTGAATTTAAGCTGATAACTTGACAATCATACAATTCTTGTATTATATTTCATTTTAAATTCAAAAATAAAAAACTAAGAAATTTAGTAATTATTTTGACATTTGCAGCAATTGTTTCAAAATTTGTGGTCCGTTCACACAATCTCATATTAGGCATGGTCAACTATGACGCCAGATTTTAAAAAACACCCGTTATTTATTTGGTATTTTATAACCTAATTAAGTTAACAGTCGGTTAGAGAAACAAACTTTTGTGCTTAAGTTTTTTGAAAGTCAATGTTTTGCTGTTAATTCCTGAGATCTTCTTTGAAAATTTTCAAAAAAAAATTATTAGAAATAACTGCATTTCTATTACTCATATTGATTTTAAAAACATGATTAATCTTTTGTTATAATAAGAATATATTTTTTTATATTTGTTTAAGGCTTATGACTTTTGTTATATTTGTTAATCTCTTAATACAAGAAGAAATAATAATAGCAGAAGTTTCCTTGCAAATAGATTACTATTTTGGAAAATAATATTGTGTTCTATTTTGGAACAATTTCTATTTTTAGCAATTTTATTAAATTCTAAAGTTGGTTTTAACTCTTAAATTCTATGAGATTTGTTTTATTTATTAATGATTTTTTACTATCTTTAAATTGTTTATGCAGATGACTTGATAATAATAAAGGCTTACTAAAGCAAATATTTTAAGTCATCGGCATGACTTGAACTTTATATGATTCTACCCTATATGAAGCTGTTAATTTATAGTCAATGTCCAATCAGCCCAATTTTATTTCACTAATACCATAGAAAGTTTGACACCTAAAACCACAGTCAAATTAAAAAACATTTATTGCAGACCGTTCTCTGATCAGGGTAGTACTCAAATAGACTTTAAAATCTTACGCGTGCGGCCTCTTTGTCACATACATTGTCAAATTTGGATGTGAAGTTTTGAGAATTCACCCTATTTTTGAATGTTCAACCCAATTGAATTAATATAAAGGAAATATAAGATAAAAGCATAATTGCATCAGCATTTGAAAATCTTATTAGAAAAGAGGTAGATTTGATAACACATAAGAAATAGTGAAACTGCATTAAACATTTAACAAAAGCAAGGTCTTAATTATTAAATATACAACTAAATGAAATTACGTATTATAACTTGAAACTGTATTGGTTTTTTTGTTTAATGTTAGCACTGTACTGATTGGTTTTATCCAGAAACACTAGACGTGCGACATTTTGGGTTGTAAATCTTTTTTACCACACTCACATTACTACACAAATCGCGCTATAGTAATTGAAACTGTATTGCTTCAGCACTTTTATTGTCAAAAGTAAATATAATGTTGAAAATAATTATAAAGCTGTCATTCAAATATGTATTAAAATAATGTTAAAAGTGAGTGTGTGTCTACCGACTCTTGATCAAACACAGATTTTCAAAGCAAGGAATAATAAACGATTCACTTAAGGCAGGCCTTACACTAGAAGGAAATCTTTAGATCCAATATTAGTTTCAAGTCAGTCAGTCATGGTTTGCTAAGTGGAACACCTCAAGGGTATTGTTTACCCTTGTACAAAACACTCACTAGATTACTTCACCCGGATGCGCTTTCACAGTTTACAATAATAACTTACCCTCTGGACATCAAGATTGTAGAAAATGTTTTTATCTTTTAGAGCAAAAAATTACAATATATTGTTTTCTTAAAATGCATGATCAATCCAATATTTTCCAAACGAGTTTGCCGTCACTCTTGATCATATTCTTTTGCGCTGTTGACGCCATGCTTCCATTGTACGTTGAGCACAAAACTGCCAATTTGTGGTTTCCACAAATAGAAAGTAACAGGAAGAAAAGTCAGCAATTTTTACAATGGTGAACGAGAAAAGAATAATGAGTTGCCTTTGACAACTCATCTTTGTGGTTGATTTTAGAGGAAATCGGCTCAAGGGAAATATAAGATTGGCTAATACGCCTTCTGTAAACGCAATACATATTGGTTTTACGAAAATGTAAACAACAATATTGGATTTCTACCTTGTTCTTTTTATTTGTTACAAAAAGGAGCAATATATTTTCTTCAACCTCTTCATCTTATTGTTTGTTTCGAGATTTGTTTGATTTGAAAATGAAGTGATTTTAAGCGGATATGCATAATGTTCAGTTAACTGGAAAATTTTAGTTATTAGGCAATTGAACTAACTCAGAAACAACAAAACAACTCTGATTCTATTCAATCAGCAAAAGCTTAAATCAAAAACATTATAACTCGGCTGGTGAAAAACAAAAATGATTTTTGAGGATTTTTTTACATTTTTGTAATTTATAAAGAAGTGTAAAACATATTTTATGATCCTGCAACTCCTATTATATTTCAATTTTTATTTTTGTGAACAGCTTTTTTACAAGTTTATTAATTTTTTCTGACAAAACTCTGATTCTCCTTGACTTGTATAATTCTCAGCATTTTATTAAGCATCTATTACCAAAGCAAAATGTTTAGGCAAGAGATACAAAAAAAAGTGGTTTGAGGCTGCTTTGGTAAGTCCAAATAGAGCAGGTAAGCACTTAAGGGTCATCTTTAGGGCAAAGCTTACTTTTGACACATTTTCCACTGATGGCGAAGCTCGAATAATAATAAGTACAATAATTTAACAGTTAAATTAAATTAATTATAAATCTACAAAAGACGGAAACACTTTTATCACAATTTTAAAAAATAAATAAATAAATAAAGCAAATGAAAATTATATTAAACAAATATAATAACACCTATAACGTGTTTATTGACTTTGATCGTTTTGATTATTTTGATTATGGCTACTATTTGTTTTTTAATGAATCAGCACCTACTGGTTTATGTTGGCAGCAAAACTAAGGTTAGGAATTTGATGTTTTCTGGTTGACTATATTCTGTGAGCATCATCCTACATCGGTCATTCTCAATGCTCAAACAGAATTATACACAAACTCGGTGATTAATATGATGATCATACTAATGCTGATTTGAATTTTTTCCACCTTGAATAATAGCAAAAGGAGTAATTTGTTTTATACAATTCGCATGAGAATAATGGTGAAGGTGCCAAGATTATTATACTGGTATGATTAGATTATGTAAAAAAAATTCTCTGAGACTTTTAAGTGTTTTTTTTTGCTAATCTTCAAACTAAGTAAATTGTTTTTTTTTGTATGCTGCTTCTAACAAATTTTACGTGGTTGCTTCGGTGTTTTTCTGAATTTTGAGTGCAGCTAAAACCAAATCTTTTCTCTCATATTTTACTTGTAACACTTATGACTTTCTAAAAAAAATTGTAAAATAAATCTTTTTTTGTACTAAAATACGAAAAAAAGAGACAGTTGACGCAAATTGGAAAAAGTAGCATAAAATACTCATTTTCTAAGGGAATTGGCGCACCCGTTCCAATTCATGCACTAAACCAACGCTTATAAAATTAAATTTTTAGTATACTATAGTATTTCTAAGTTAATGCCGAAGAGAATGTAAACAAAAAGAGACACATGATTCTGGATCATTGAAGTTTCTATTGGTTGAACCATAACATGACTTTGTGCATTGTGCATTGATTGGCTGGCTAGACAAACTGAGCACGTGACACTTCCATTTTGTCTTTAACTTAAAAATACTATATTTATAGAAGTATTGACACATTTATTAATAATTACCTAAAAAAAAAGAAGAGATTAGGCGTAAAACACTGAATAATACAGTTTGCAACACTTCATGCAATAAAAAAATTATCAAGTAAAATATAAAGCATATTATATTATTAGCAAATATAACTAAAGAAAGACGAAATAGAAAAATATAATAAAATAACAAAAAGCCTAAAGTTTATTTGATACTCTTCTTTACAGCGGTTTGTATTAAGATCATTTTTCTAAATACTAGAAAATTGACCAATTACTGGTTGAGTTTTTTATTATTACTTTTTTTTGTAACGGAAATACTTGCGTGAAATAATTATTTTTTTGTAATATTTGGTTAACGTTAAGCAACCGCTTAAATAATTGCCAAAGTAACAAAATATCTTGATATTTTTTATTACAATATTGTAATCAATTTTTGAATAAAATTATTTTGATAAAATGTGGAAAATTCTGCTTATTTTTTTACTTTAGATATTTTTGTACAACATTTCAATGCTTTCATAAGCTGACATCATCTTCATAGGCTTTATCCCTTCTGGAGGAAGCCCCAAGAACCCATAATTTCCTATATGTATGCAAAACGTGGAGGCGCCTTTGAATACCGTAAATCAGTATCTGAGATAAAGCTCGTCTTATGTATTTTTCTGTTATCCATCTATTTGTTCGACTTTTTATACACCGAAATGCATAATGTGAACAAAAACGTGGAATAATAAATGACATTTTGTATTTCTGCAAAAGACTGCCAATATAAATTTATTGAAGGTTAAAAACCTTTTTACTTCTAAAGAATATTGAAAGAGATACAACAGTAAAATAGCATTACCAAAAGTCTGAGAAGATTTACTTGTTTTCTCAAACTTATATACGATATTAGAATTTTTTTACTCTCTAAAGCTTTATTTTTATAATATTGGCGCAAATTTATTGAAAAAGTACCCAGTTGTTTAAAAATTTATAAAACGTAACTGTTATTAAGTATTCTAATTATTCTTATTAAGTATTAGGTGTTAAGTATTAAGTAATCTTATGGTAAATATTTAAATCGTTTTAATTATTATTTATGTTATAATGCTCTTTTGCTATCAAGTTACATTTTAGAAAATATAGCGCCTTTTCAAAAAATGTATTTTTTGGGGCGTACCTTTTAGGAGATAAAAATTGGATATTTTTTAATCATATTCAATAAAAAAATATTTTAAACATATTTTTCTTTTAATTGTAGCTTATCAGTTGCATATAGTTCAATAAACTGAAAATCTTACACTATTAGAATCAGAATCTGGTTCTAAGTTTCAGTAACGTGTCTTGAACTTTTAATCTAGATGCTTTCGCTTTAACAATTTGTAACAACGCTACCGCTTAGGCTTTCTTTTCTTAAACTGCTTGGTAGCTTTTAAATTATAGAACAAAAAAATGGCTAAAGATATTATTGCTAAATAGAAGTAAATATTTTGACAAAACTTCAAAAAAATTCTGGAACCCGTTTAAATTGCTTTTAATAAGTTCAGCTTGAATTTCTGAAATTTTCTTGGTTTTTAAAAAGTCTGTTACCATTAATTTACGTTTAGACAAAATCTGCTCGTGGCTAATTTAGGAAAAGATTCCTAATTAATTATTTTTAAGCATTTATTTGAAGAAAAATAGACATACAAAGTTAATTGAAATATTAGTTATTTATGTCTTTAGTGTGTAAAGAGAGCCATTTTGGTACGAGGATACAGGATTTTTTGCCGAGCGCTAGCGAGGTGCAAAAAGGCAACTGGATACCAAAATGGCTCTTGACATTCAAAATATATTTTTTCTATAGTCTAAGATAAATTATTACTTTCTGAGGTGATGGTGGATGCGCCGTTATTTAATTGCCAATAATTTTTACGAAATTACAAGAATAATTAGGTATCAATGGAGATGACAGTGTGTAAAGTAAAATAACGCCACGTGATTATTTCATTTCGACATTGTTTACGTGCTTGCGATGTTAAAATGGTTACCAGAGAAAAAATGTGTGAACCGCTAGATTTTCGCATTAATAGTAAGCTTTTAATAGTTTTGCGTAAAAGAGAAATTTTTTTTCTATATATTTTTTTTTTTAGTCTGCTAACAGGCAAGGCTTAATGCCCAATTTGCATAGACATATCAATAACCTTATGCCACGTACAATGCAAAATCAAAAAAAATATTTTTTTCAAGATTAAAGAATGTTATTTCTTTTTCTTTTTAATAAACTTTTTTGTTTTTTGCAAAAAGAACTAAAGTGAAAGTTGAATTTTGTAAAATTTATTCTTTATTTCTGTATAATGCTACATTTGATATTGATATAAAGATACAAAACCATTTGAAATTTTCAGTTTAATTTATAAATATAAACTATATTAAAACGGATCACTTATAGGTATAAAAAGTGAGCTGTTAGTGTGAGATTGTTTTCTTACGCATTTGCTATTGATTTAAAGTGGCCTTATTATGTAACATTATTAAAATAAATAAGACTACACAAACAAGCTCAATTTTCTATTTTTAGAGATTGGCTCAATTTTTTTTAATTGAATGGTTTAATCATTTTAGTGATTTTTATTTTTGAATTTTAATGTACGGTTTTAGATATTCGTACGTAACTTTGCCAAATTACAAGAAGTTTTGGGTGATACAGTTGTTTACTATTATCAACCCTTCCTGTTCCAAAAGCACAGCAATTTTGCTGAACTCAAAAATCACTATATGACAATATTATTTTTTCAATAATATAAAAGTAGCTGGAAACTAAGCTTTCAATTTTCAATTAGTTCAAAAACCAATTTAAGAATTAAATCAAAAACAAAAACCACAAATTGTGCTTTAAACTAAATAGTTCAAATATAAGTTTGTTTTTCGTTTAAAGAATCAAGCTAAATTACTATTTCCTCACGCATCTGCGAATATATTATTTCAATTGTTGGATTTATCATTTAAAAACATTTAAACACTATGACATGAACATAATAATGCCGCTTTCTGTGTTTTTGAGAGTTTTTAAATCTAAATCTTTCAGATTTTTACTTGAGGATATGTGTACATATGTGAAATAACTTATGATAAAGTTTGTACATTTTTATATTTTAAAGATTTTTGATGACTACCAAAAGCAACGAAAATTTAGCAATTTTTGTTTTAAATGTATCAATAATATTATAAGAATTTAGAACAGCAATTTCTCTAAAGTATGCAATTTTAGTTTTCTTAAATACTATAACAATATTAGGTCTATTGGTTTTAATTTTTGAAGCAGTTAGTAAAGTTAGATTTTATTATAATGTGTAATTAACATTTTCTAAAAGATTTTTTGGACTATAATTATAATATGGTTCAAGATTTGTGACTAAATTGAATTTAACAGCTAAATTTGAATGATCTATTTTTGCAATAGCATTATGTCTTTTTTATGATCTTTATTAATTAGTTTTAAACAAGATGATGAAATAAAATTTAATTGTTCACTTCCGATAATTTTTAGTGTTAATTACCTTATCTTGAATAGCAAAAACAAAACCTACCTAATCTTTGCAAAAACTTGATCTTTTTTTATCTAGAAAAATGACCGCTTTTTATTCATCTCATTCAATTCAGTTTTTTTTATAATTTACGGTGTAATGGTTTTTGTTCAATTTTTAAAAAAAAAATAATAAAATGGAAAGCACCAGCTTCCTAATAAAAGAAGAATCATCAAAATCAGTTCACCCAGAAAAAAGTTATGAGGTAGCACATAAAAAAAATGCAGTCAAATTGAAAAATTTCTTCTTTTTTTTGAAGTCGGTCAAAAAAAAGTTGAGCTTGACTCTGTAAAATTTGATTCTCTCAGATAATTTTAAATATTAGCGAAATAGAATTTTTGCAGTGTAAATTTATTTACTAGTTACAAACACATAAGAGACTAGCTCTAAACTTATGATTCATCTTGTATAGTTTTTCTTAAAGTACGTTAAAAAAAAATGTTTGTCCAAATGCCAAAAATAACAAAATTTAAGTAATTTTCTTAGGTGTAACTTGCACTTGTAATTACATGTTCTTACTAGAGCAATAAAGTTTTAGTTTTATTTCATTTTGAGTGTTAGAAAATGTTTTTTAACGGTGAAAAAAACGCGTTATTGCTGCATAGACATGAATATAAAATATCATTAATGCATAAACGCTTAACGCTTCTTTTTGGGCAATTGCAGAGCAAATATGTCAAATTATAAAGCCGCCCAGTTTTTTGAAGACGGGCTCAAAACTGATTGATTCTATTAAATAAGACAAACAAATTTTAATAGAAAAATATTTACTGAAAATTAGTTATGTTTAGTTGAAAAGTAAAAGTGTTTTGATGTATTTTCTTGCTGAAATGTAAATAATACATTATGTAATCACATTTCTACAAAAGCATTCGAGTTATGCAATATGTAACAAGATTACCCAATATTTCCGCCGGTCAAACTTGCTAAAACTGTGGAAGATATCCCAAATTTTTCCTGTGGCTCTCCTACCGCAGAAATGCGGTGGCTAATATCACTCATATCCACAAATGGCATTGCCACTGATAAATCAATTAAAAACTGCTCATAACCAGTATCGTCAAGTACATATCCAATGGTCCTGATATAAAAACCTCCAGTTTTCTTAACAAAATGCTCACCGAATTGCCCTTTTACGCGGAAACAATTTTTCGTTTTATTGAATTCGCCGACTTCAAAGCGACCATTATAACTGAAGCCTTCTGCAATTGTTCGAATTCTAATAGAACATTTAAAAAGGAAATTAGATTTGTAATTAGAATTACCTCAAAGTGTAATTAGTATTTTTTGTTTTATTAATTATATCGTTGTAGGATAAAATATCTTCTCCTGCAACCAGTTCGGGACCAGGAAGGTCCCAATGGTTTATGGGAGGACCAAACCGAGCCACGGTTTCATTAAATATTTTAATGTTTTCTTCAGCTTCATTTTGATAATTTGCACACACTAAATAAAGACAACTGATAAAAATCAAAATCAAATGCTAAAATGACAATAAAAAGGTTTAATAGAAGATTTAGTAAACTTACCGTTGCAGCCATCTTGGAATTATTAAACATTATTGCTTTGTAGAATTTTGAGAAAACGTGACTACCTTGAAAAGATTTTATAATTAAAGTAATTATTAATATTCACCAACTGCAGAGAAAGAGCACTTGATGGAATGTTTATTAATAATTAAAATATTTTTAATGCATTAAACTAATCAGCGGGATTCAGTCATTGTTGTCTAGTTTAAACATGATTATCCATTTTCGTCGCACATTAATAGTATTTCTATCGTTAATAATAATATTTATCAAATTATTTAATTTGAATTGAATTTAAAAGTTTCAATATATTAAGATAACGGTTCAACTTATTTTGTTTATTTTTAAAAATAGAAATTATTGCTCAATCAAAAAAACTTGTTATTATTACTACGTCAAGGCAAACATATTTGATTGTTTTATAATTGTGTTTTTTTTATTATTTAAGAGTGTTAACTTGAAGATTTTTTTTAATAGCATGTATTTAATCGGGTCATGCTTGACTTTTTTTCAACCAACTTTAAGAAAGGAGAAGGTTATATTATGTTTTGCTATTTGTTTTTTATTGTATGTATGCTCATCTATAACAGACATTTTGGTATAAGATTGCGGATTTAGTGTCGAACGCCAGCGAGGCTCGAAACAGCAACCGAACACCAAAATGGGTCTTTACACTTGAAATAGATACAATTTTTTTTTTATTATTTAAGACAAATAATTGTCACTCTCTGGCATGATGGTGGATGCGCTGTCATCTAATTGCTAATAATTTTTTGCAATAATGGCTGGCGGTGCGTAAAATAAAATGAAATCACGTGATTATTTCATTAGGATATTGTTTACCTGGTTGCGATCTTCTATTGGTTACCAGGGATAAAATGTGCAAATCGTTGAATTTTTGCATTGATAGTAAGCTTTTAATAGTCAGTTTTAGAAGCGACCGTAGTACAAAATTTTGTTTACGTTTGAAAAGGTGTCATATTGTCACTAAATTGATATCTAGCCAAAATAAATCAAAGAAAATTCTTAAATTTATAAATTATACATAGTTGGAGCTTTTTTGTTCATCTTTTATACGCCACGCAACAGATTTTGATTTTTATCATTCAAAATATTTAGAATTATAATTAGGAAGCTCCAATTTTTTATGGTCGCTTGATTTTTTTTCAACAAAGTTGCTTTTTATGTTTTTGTTTTATTTTTTGCCGGAATTATTTTTCTTCTGGTTTTCTACGCTTTCTTAAAAAAATGTAGTTTTGTCACTAAATTGAGATCTAACAAAAGTTCTTTACAGAAGCCAAAGAAAATTCTTTGTATAGATTTAAATTTTTAAGTATATACATAGTTGGTGCTTTTCCGATTATCTTTTATACACCACGCCTACATGATTGGATTTTTATTATTCAAAATATTAAGAATTATAATTGGGAAATTTCAATTTTTTATGGTCGCGCTTGACTTTTTTCAAAAAAGTTGCTTTTTTGAAAAAAAAGCAACTTTTTTTTCAAAAGCCGGGAATCATTGCTCTGCTGGTTTTCTACGCTAGAAAAAATGTAGTTTTACAGTCACGAAATTGAGATCTAATCAATAGTTATTTACCTAACGAATTCGGAAAGTGAAATTTTCCACATAAGCAATTTGTTTGCAGCACGACCGAAGGGAGTGCTGCATCTATTGGGAATGGGGGAAATTTCTTTCCGAAAAAGTTAGGTACAATTTTTTTTGCAACGAATAACTAATTTTTTAATAATAAATAACTAATTTTTTGATAATAAATGATTTAGTTTTTTACTTGTTTTTTGGTTGGTAGCGTTGCTCACGCCGATTATCTAATTTTTTAAATTTGAAATAGTTTTATTGTTTTGTTGCTATGGTTTTATTGAAATAAAAGAGCATCGTTTTAAAAATTTATTCCGTCATTTTCTTCTGCGAATTTTCGTTTCAAATTTGTAAATATGAGCGACTCCGATAGAGAAATTTTAACTCCACCTGAAATTAGAGAATCTGCAAGTAAAGCAGTATCAAATTTGCTTCTTGAGAAAAGCCGCTCGAGGTACGAGCGGCTTTTAACCATACAACAAATTTTTAGATTGGTGCAAAAAAGGAAAAATCAAAAATTTCACCGAGAATTGCTTATTGGCATATTTTCCACAACATCAAAGCAAGAAATCCCTTTGGTCTGTATACTTTTAAACTTTGCTTACTGGTAAAGAATAACGTAGATATTTCGAAATTTTATAAACTTTTTGGAACGTTGTGTATTTTGTAGAATGGTTGTGTGACAATTGACAGTTTGACGTGACGTCTCTGGATTTCAATACAAACCTAAGTCATTTCCCCTAGTTTTGCTTGCAAAGGAAAAAACACCGCAGTGTGGAAAAATTGTCTTTACATGCATTGGGAACGAACGGAAACTACTGATGTTTGAGCGATGAGGGCAAAAAATTCTTTACAGAAGCCAAAGAAAATTCTAAAATTTATAGATGCAAAGTTGCTAATTGTAGCAACATATTTTGATTGAAATATTCAGAATAATAATTGGGAAGCCTCAATTTTGCAAAAACTTAAAAAAAAAATACATTTTTTAAACTGAAAAGTTTTTTTTAGCTAGTTTTTTAAGTTATAAAGAGTTTTAACACTAGTAGAAAAAATTTTTGTAAGACAAGTTCTTATAAATTTATTTATGTCTTAATATAACCATTAGAGTTTGAGCAATGGGTAAAATTAATTTCCTCGGATGTGGTTCACACAAATTTTGAAAAAAGCGAATTGGGTTGACGACGATCTTGCATAATATCAACTTATCTATTAGAAAATCTTCTTTTTGATGCTTGGGCATCAAAAAGCTAAGCATTTTTTTAGTTGCTTGAGGTCTTCTGGATTTACAATGACATCAAATAACCAGGTCCAGCACTGTTACATTGTTAACACACTGCGTTCCAAGCCGTCTTATTGCAATACGTCCCTTTTCAAATTCACTAAAATAAGTGTAATTGTTTGTTACACAACGCTTAGGCATATAGTCCATTGAAATGTTACATTTGGGGTTGCGTTTTTTAGAGGACGCTATTTTATTTTTTTGATATGTAGGGGGGGGGGCAGTGTAAAGCTAAAACTAAATTTGTGGGATTGCCACCCTTGTCCCACGGCCGCCATCTTAAAAATAGGGGTTAAAATGGTTTTTACAATTTTTAACATTTTTACAACTTTGGTCCAGTAACTTTTTGTTGTAGAAAATAAATAAAAAAGTTATAAGCAAAAATGTTAAAAAATTCGAGAAATTTTTTTTTAACATTTTACGAAAAAATGATAGATTATATTATTGCAATATTATTAATAATGTTGTATTGAGGATATGGTCCTTCTTAAATTTATTATTTGGTAGGTTATTGGGATTGGGACAAAGCAGAATTAAATGAAACTAGGTGATTTCGCCAACGTTTCGGGCACTGTTTATTTGTGTCTTTCTTCAGGGCTTATTCACGCTGTTATATAAAATGGTAGATGGTAATAATATTAAAATAAGAATACATTATTATTATGTCTGAGAAACACAATAGGATTAAAATTAAGAAAACAAATCTAAAACAATCAGAAACGTATGCTTATTCTAAACCTAAACGTTCACGAAACGATTAGAGCATGTATGTACATACGTTTAGGTCACGATGATAAAAAAAAAACATATTGAAAAATATAAATTTAACATTTTTGCTTATAACTTTTTTATTTATCTACGACAAAAAGTTAATAAACCAAAGTAGAAAATTTAATTTGCAACAAAAAATGTTAATAATTTTCTTTCATCAAATAAATAGTTTAAGAGATATATTGTAAAAACCATTTTAACCCCTATTTTTAAGATGGCGGCAGTGGGACAAGGGTGGCGACCCCACAAACTTAGTTTTAGCTTTACACTGACTCCTCCTACACATCAAAAAAAAAAATGGGTCCTTTAAAAAACGCAAGGTAAGGCCTAAAAAATGTAACATTTCAATCGACTAATATTTTCATAATAACTTGAGAAAAAACTCTACAAAACATTGATTCAAACTAAAGACAATGCAATGTTTTGTTATTAAAAAATTTAAGAAAACGCGAAATCAAAACACTTCTTATATTTTTTTGTTCATTTTGTTAATTTTTTTTCTTAGTAGCTATGCCTAGTAGTATGAAAAAATGCGTTGCTAATTGTAGGCTTTTACGGTTCAACTTTTTTTAAAGAAGTATATTATTAAAATTTATTAAAATTAGGATTATTAAAAAAATGTTTCTTTAAATTTAAAAAACTATTTTAATGCTAATCTTATTAAATAAAGTTGTATTTGTGGTTGAATAAACTTTTCTCACATAAATTTTAATAAGTTTACGGACGCTAATTAATATAGACAATTTTTAATTGTCAATTTCATACAGCAGAAGACTGTTCAAAAATACCTCGTTTTAAAGGTTTTACGATCCTGCAAATATTAGTCAGCCCAGTTTTAAATTAATTCCTATTGAATTCTTTAGTGTTAATTATCCTACTCGCGTGAAACAACTAAACTAAACTAAACTAATAGAATTCTATCAAACAATTTAGGTCATAGCCAATCATGGTTTTCCACGCCCTAAGGTAAACTTCAATTCTAGTGTAGAACCCATGAAAAAAACATAGTTTTTTATAACATAATTGGTAATTACAATTTTAAATAAATTGTTCTGCGAGAAATAATTACAAAAAAATATCTAAAGTAAATAATAATATTTTTACACTCTTCATGCTTTTTGGGAATAAGTAAATTAAATTGGGATGCTGAAAGAAATAAAATTTTATTAATAATAGGGCGATTTAGTAAAATATTTACAAAGAGAGGCTTACAATGCCACGGTTGGTTAAAAAGGGTGTCGAACTTTTTTAATTGACTTTTCTGTTGCGGTTGAGCCAGAAGCTGACAATAAACCGCAAATCGTTGACTTTTTTTGTGAAGAAGAATTGGAAGAGGTCAAAGGTGTTTTCTCGACAGGGCTGATTACTTCAAGCGAACGAAAGGGTTAGATGTTAAGTTAAATCAACACTATATTTTAACTAGATTTTGGCAAAAAAAATTGAATTTTTGATGAAAAAGCCACGTCAACAAAATGTCTATGACGCATCTATTATAGAAAAACCCTAAACATGAATGTATTATTCATTATAATTTTTTTTCAAATTGTCATTAAACATATTTTTCTTGCATAATTTTAAAGATACCTTCTAAATTGTTGAGTTGTACATGCCGTGTTTGTACAGCCTTGGCTAAGAATCATTAAAATAATTAGTCTTTCTACTAATGCGAATACATGAGATTAACATCTACATATTTAGAAAAATAATTTTTTGTGCTGGTTTGATTTTTACCATGTTTAACAATTTACAGCTTTATGTTCCTTCAGAGCAAAAATACTAAGCTTTTTCTTTAATGAAAAGTACAACAATGTCTTACAAAACATTATTAAAATTTCCACTGTAGATGCACTTTTAAATAACAAGCCAATGATTAACAATTTTCAGATTCACTCTTTCTGAATCTGGATTTGCAAATCTTCTAAAGTGTCTGGGGCGTGAGTTTGCTCAGTTGTATTCCACACATGTTCAATAGATGACAAATCTGGTAAAAATAAAGGCCGAGAGAATTAAATTATTGCTAAACTTGTATTGTAACCGTTGCGGAATGTAGCCTGTCATTATCTTGTTGATAAATATGATTTCAATCTTTTTCATCTGTGGTAGTGCCACGAGTTTTCAAATATTAAGTTTTCTATAATAGACCATATATAGTCAAATCTATAAGCGATCTCGTTCTATGTGAGATGTCATTCTAATTTATAAGCTCTTAGGGAGAATTTAATTTTTGGTTTTATTAGCATAACCGTCGTGACTTGGTTTTTTTTGTTATGACTATGAGAATCAATTGAAAATTAAAAGTATTGAAATACAATCTCACAAACAATAAAAAACTAATATTTTTGTCAGTTACGATGCTTGAATGGTTATTGACATTTGTCAATTATTTTGTGTTTAATTTCAAGATATTAGATCAGTAAGTTTGGACATGTTTTGTTTTTATTCGAACTATTTAGTAGATTGCAACCAACATATACTCATAATTTTCTTATTAATATAATATAAACAGAATTTATTAATATTCTCATTAGATTAAATTTACAGTGACGATTAGGATAATGCCTATACTACAAAATATAATTTTGTAGTATAGTGAAAATAGCTACATCTATTAGAAGCTTCTCACCTCAAAGTTGAAAAACTATGTTTTTCTATGTTAATCCTATAGGTCACTCCTAATAATAAATATTAATTATGAGACAAAGAGATATTGCTGATCGGACAACCATGTTAACGCTAATTCCCTAAAACTCAAATCTAAGATATGAAATATTATCTCTCTTCTTTGGTTTCTACCAACAAATAATAAAATAATGTCAAAGCAAATTTATTCAAACTAAGATCGGTGTTGATATGTTTTTTTTTTTAGTACAATTTATAATTTGAAATATTTATTATTGCAGGATTGATCTTAACGTGGGAATTTTATACGTGTACAGCTCTTTTTTTTCTAACTTTAAAAAAACTCAACTTTTGACATTTGTCATATTCTACACGTAGGTTTTTTTTACCGACACAATTTTTTTTATGATTATATTTTTTTTGGTAAAAAAAAATTTCAAAATATTTTATTTATTTAATTAATTTAATTAATTTAAGCAATTTGAATATTATTAATTATGTTGTTTAAAGTGTTTGATAATGCATCACAATATTAAGAAAAATGTCCTTTTAATAAATTTCTCTTATAAAAGCGCAAAATATAAAAAAATTAATTAAAATAGTATTAATTAAATATTAAGTAAACAGTAGATTTTCTATTTTGAGATAAATTTTTATCTCCTTTTCGTTTGTTACATTTAAAAGGCTCTGTCTTATATAAGCAGCGCGTTTAGTAAATCTACCCATATTAAAACAAAAATAAAACAAAAAAAACATTTTAAGAAAAAAACACCAACTTTAAAAAACTAAAAAATACACAAAAAAGTATAAAATAATTACGTATAATTGTATGCTTAGAAACAATCAAATTATTTGAATAATATAATGTTAAATTATTGTTATTTTTGGAGTCGGTGTCAGTCAAGGTAGGTTTGTATAAGGTTGTATATATTATGATTAGTTATATATACATTCTGATCATAATATTATTATGATTAGTATTTTATAATTGTCATTAGCATCACAATATTTAAACTAACCGCACGCGGCGCGCAGCCGAGCAGACGTGAGCCCTTATCCCATCTTGGCTGACACCGATTCCAAAAATAACAATAATTGTACGTTATATTATCCAGATAATTTGATAGTTTTTTAAGCATACAAGTTTACGCAGTTATTTCATACTTTTTAGTGCAGTTTTTTGATTTTTGAAATTAATTTTTTTTGTTAGAAAATTTTTTTTGTTTATAATGTTGAGTTTAGTGAATGTTTCCAGGCCGTATTGTTTTTAATTGAAAACTTCAAGAATAAATTTCTGTTTTTAGTCAAACTTTTTTGTTGTTGTTTAAGCCTTAATTGATTTGCAACCATAAGAAATTTTATTTGAAGACATTTAAATTATTTTTACATTACTTTTTTAAATAAGTATTTTTTTATTTTGAGTTCTTATGTTATTCTTTTGTTTATCAAGTTTTTTATTTACAAAATAGTATTGTTCTAGTACATGCTTGTTTACAAATTGAACAAGCTTACAAGTTTTAATATTAATCTTAAAAAAAATCAATTTAATCTTTGTAATAATAATAATATTTTATTACTTTCTATCTTACAGTATTTTAAAAATTGGTATTTTATTTGTTGCACTTATCTTAATATGTTTTTTAACTACTTTTTCTATCTAACTCTTTTTTTCTCTCTTCATTTATGAAGAATTTCGCTTTTCTTTATTATTTTTTTATCTTTTCACATTTTTTCAGGTGTTTTATTTTTTCCAATATATTTATTATAGATTTATTTGAAGATTTGCTTTGAAATACTTATTAATATGTCTGGTATCTAGAGATTGGTGGAATAAGACCTAATGTCAAAAATAAATTTTCTTTGAGTTAGAAAAATAAAAGAAAAAAAGAAAGGCTATTAACAATAAAAAACTATTTAAAAATGTAAAAAATGGCTACTGCAACGTTCATTGTTTAATAAGTTTATTTTTTGAAAAGTTAAAAAAAAACTCTTTTGTGAAATTGTGAAGTAACTCAAAATTAACTAAAAAAAAAACATGTGTTTGTTTAGTCGAGATTATAAAGTTGGTAAATAAAGAGGGGTTAATTTCTGAGGAGTTAATTTTAATCTTTTTTATTATTTTATTTTATATTCTGTATTAATTTTTATTAATTAGAAATTTGAGTATCTACTAATGAAATGTTTATCATCTGCCGGTCGTTCTGTGACGGCTAATATTTTTTTTATACATTTTAGAGTTTTTTATGTATAGTAGTCTAAATGGAATAATACCATATGATCCTTCCTTTGCTGCAAAAGCTAAATAGCTCAAGACTATTCACTACTCAAAACACTAAAAATTTCAAGCTTTTACCCTTCACACAAACGGGACAGACAGACTTAGTTTAAGTAATATTTGTTTGTATTTTTATCAGGTATGACAATTGACAAAACACCTGGTATATGCATAATGACTGCAAATATTTGTAAAAAATATTTGCAGCGAGATTATTCAAGTGTTTTAAGCAACAAACTGCATTAAAATGACTGAAAAATTAATAAACTTAATGGTTGAAAGCACAAAATATAAAAAACGCTCAAGATTTCTTATTCGGAAAATGAGATTTTCTTAAAAGTTTGTAATGTCAACTGCCAATTTGTGTTTACAGTTGGCAAACAAAATGCACGGAGCAACTGGTAATTTATAAGAATTGAATAAAGAAATCTCATCTACACTAATATTATAAAGAGGAAAGATTTGTACCTATTTTTGTATGTTTGTATGTTTGTAATGAATAGGCTCAAAAAGTACTGGGCCGATTTAAAAAATTCTTTCACCAATAGAATGCTACATTCTTCCAATTTGACATAGGCTACATTTCATTTTGAAAAAAATTAGCGATCCTTGGTAAAATTTGAACAATGTAACCGAAGGTGTAGAAAAATGAGTCTTAAAATGTCTTTCGTCGAATGCGCTGCCGAAACTATTAGCGATAGAACAAAATAATGTACAACAATATTGAAGAACATCATAATGTCTACAAAAAACTCTGCGGTAGCATATGTCCAACTATTGTAGTTATGTCACTACAACAACTTTTTTCATTTTAAACATTAATGAAAATGCTAACCAAATTCAAACCATGCTATTTATGTGTTTATATTAATTCTTATCTTTTATTTTATAAATTATTTTATGGTCAAGACCATTTAACTACCTATAAAATAGTTTTTAAATTATTTAAATTGGACTTTCCATTCAAAAGATATTACGAATTAAAAAATTCAAACAGTAAACAAAACCGCCCTAGCGCCGTGGCCGTTGTTTGCGATGCAGTCTGAAAAGCGCGCCGGGCATCTAGGCGGGCGGGGCGGAGGGGAGTAAAAATGTATATAATATCCTATGTAAATATTACTTATTTAAGTGCCCGCCACTTAAACCATCAAAGAAATTGAACATAAATAGACTTACATACAAATATAACTGTAGGATTTTTTTAAATATATAATTAATAAATAATAAATAATAATTTTTTAATAAATAAAAATATTTGTGAAAAAAAGTGTTTTATATCCAAATATCCAAAAATAAATAATTGTCTACCCCGTGCGAAGCCGGGACGGCCTGCTAGTTGTTTATAAAAATGAAAAATGATCAAAATTACACGGGCTATTGTTTTAGACAATCAGCGGTTATATTGTTGGCTACAAATGGGGCCAATCTTCTTACTCTGAATAAATCTGTGGGATAGAAGTTTGAAGCAAAAACTGAATAGTATGTTGAAGAACCAGTTAGAAAAAAGTTAAAATATCAAAGCAACTTTTAATTTCGGCATATAATTTTTATTTTTAAAAACAACCTCTTGTCAGAAAAATGAGATAAATAATTGTCTCTCGTCTAATACTCAAAATAGTAAATATCCGCCGTGGTGATCAAGGAAATGCTGATTTTGAACAAAATTTGAGCTTTTAGAATCAACAATTTTATGGTTTTTTTTATACTTCTATTTACTCAAAACAGTGTTTAACTAATTAAAAATTTTTGATTAAAATAACTATAGTTTTTTCGTAATAAAGTTGACGAGTGTCATCGCAACTGCCGTGAATGTTGGGACATGGGACAACATATTAGAACACCCTTAAAACTAAGCTGCTGAAATATAACTTTTATCAACTTGGTCATTGACAAACACTTCCTATGTACAAGAAGTGACCTATAAACTAAGAAGACATTTACCAGAAGGGTTTGCTAATGGTGATGGAGAACTGGATGGCATGTGTCCTACGAGCCCGCTTGCTATACTACTGCCATGGGCATTAATTACATTTTATGAAGATGGAGGAATTTTTTTAAGTTGAGTTTTTTAAAATAATTTTTAAGTAGCAATAAGTTTTTTAGATTTACAACCTGCAGTTTAGTTTAGTACCAATCGTTTAAAGGAGCCAACAATTATGCGTATGCAAATATCTGGTCTTTTGTGTCGTCATGTGTTTTAGGTATAGACAATAATTCATTTTAGATAAGTTTTGCTTAATTTTCCATTTAATTAATTTTGTTTTATTCTAACCATTAACACTTTTGGATGAAGCAAGCATGTTTTTAAGGTTTGAATATTCTTGTTTGTTTTGAATTTTGCATTATATTAAGATAAATTTTGGCCGTCGAAAATGATAAAAATTTGTAGACTAATTAAACTAGTTTTTAAATTACTTATGAGAAGGAAGCTAATAATACTAATTACATTTAAATAAAAATAACCCATTATAAAAAACCACAAAATGTATATTATGTAATCAGTATGTTAACCCATTAAAATGTTTGCATTTTTAATTAATGTTGAATTATTTATAAAATTACCATATACTTAATTATGTTTTATAAGCAGATTGTCTGTCACAAGGAATAGTGATTTGCTTTAGCTGGTTGTTAGAACTTCAAAACACATGTATTTTAACGAAAACTACATAAAATGTTGAATTGTGACTGCTATTCCTAAATGTTTTTTTTTATTTATCTATATACTGAATCAGAAAACAGCTACCTGATAAAATTTAAATAAAATGCTAATAATAGTAATACATAACAAAATAAAAACAGCAAATTAAAATAAAAAACAGAATATATTAAATTTTTAAATCATTCAACCAACAAGTAATTGCAATAAAAGTTTGCAGTTTTAATTGATGTGTAATAAATTATAAAAATAATTTATTTTTAATTAATTATGTTTTACAAGAATATTGTCACAAGGGAAAGTGAAAATTTATTTTAGCTGTATGTTAAACTACATTTATTTTGATAAAAACAAACTATGTTAATAATATGTTAATTAATTAATGTATAATTAATTATAACGCGGGCAGCTTACTCAAAGAACGATGACTCATTGTTCCGTTTCGCCTGAGCCGAGCGCGAAAGCGCAAGCACGGAACAAGCGATAAAGAGGCACGATTGGCTGCGAGTATCTAAAACATTTGTATGTTGCTGTATCAACAATGTCAATAATGACAATCTTGAATGCGTATCAGATGATAGTAAGTCAACAACGCGGAGAAGAACAGCTATAAATAAGTAGCAATTTATGGAAAAAAATGAAATTTTCAATAACGTTTTTTTTTGTATTGAAAAAAATACTGATAATTTAGTGTTATTTCTATTAATTCATCAACTATCAGTGATTATTTCTATTAATTCATATCAATTAATAAAAAATGCAATTTTTTATCAATGTTTTCTTATGACGTTTAAACGTAAAATGATTGTCTGCAAACCAATTTTTCTTCAATTTCTAACAGAAATTGAACGTTTTGCAAAACAAAAACAGCTTCTTAATAAACTTTAAAATAATAGCAATATATTAGATTCATCTGAAAGATTTGAAAACACATTTTTCAAGTATTTCTATTAAATTTTTAATTTTATTTAAAAATTTTATGTAGTTGTCAGGTATTAAAATTCTGAGAGCATTGATAACTAGAAAATAATTTTATGAGGTTTTTTGAAAGCACGTTGCTGGGAAACAGCCCGGCGCCGTATTTTATCGAAAAAATTTGAAAAGTAATATCAGAAGTTGTTGAAAATAACCGATCAAGTTTAAACGTTTTGTCAAAATGATTTGCTTAGAAATATGTCGGCTAAATTCTCCACGTAACAAAATCTCGAATGCGTAGCACAAGGAATTTTAGGTGGAAATTTTGCCAGAAATATTTCTAATTTAAACAAAACGACAAAAAGCGTCAAAATTTAATCAGGCTACCTTTGTGCACTGAGAATGATGACTTTCTACATTATTATAAAAAATATTTTTTTTACTTTTGAAAAGTATTGCAAAATATTTACTCGAACAAATTTAAAAAATAAACGAAGGCAGCTCAGCTCGGTGGCCAGGCGGCTGACGATAGTACTTTCAAGTCTCGCCAAATGAGTGGCGTCAAATCCCTCTCAGACGGAAGATTTTTTTTTGAAAAATAAAATGGTTTTTGACCGGCCATGGATGTTTGTATGCTTTGTAAATGTAGGGAGCACAATAGATCAAAAAGATTGAAGTGCAATATCCCTGTTAATCTTAAGCAAAATCCAATAATCGAAAAATTAAAAAAAAAATGTATAATCAATATAAAAATTACACTTATTTTTGTTCAGTTTGTTCAAATAATAAAAAAAAAATATATGACTATCTACATTATTATAAAAAAATATTTTTTTTTCTTTTGAAAAGTATTGCAAAATATTTACTCAAACAAATTTAAAAAATAAACGAAGTCAGCTTGGTAGCCAGGCGGCTGACGATAGTGCCTTCAAGTCTCGCCAAATGAGTGGCGTCAAATCCCTCTTAGACGAAAGTTTTTTTTGAAAAATAAAATGGTTTTTGACCGGCCATGGATGTTTGTATGCTTTGTAAATGTATGGAGCACAATAGACCAATAAGATTGAAGTGCAATATTCCTGTTAATCTTCAGCCAAATCCAATAATTAAAAAAAATTTATATTCAATATAAAAATTACACTTATTTTGTTCAGTTTGTTCAATTAATAAAAAAAACATCTGAAATTGGAATTGTGAAAGAAAGATTATTAATTTGAACGCGTTCACAACATTGTCTAGAACCTTTAATTTGTGGTCTACGGTTTTGAGTTTTTAGGTGTCAAATTGTAATACTTCCTAAGTTTATTACTTAAATTTTTTTCATTTATAATATATACCTTGTATTGTTGTGTATTGTGATGTTTGTTAGTAAAATATCACTAAAATTAGGTTTGAAAAGATTCATTTAGGTCTCTATCATTATTAGAATAAAACATAGATTGGGAGAAAATTTATGACTCTAGAGAAAATATTGCAAGCAATAAACTAATATAGAATTTAGAATTTGTTGTTGTTTGTTTTAATTTACTTTATAATTAAAATTAAAACTTTACATGGAACAATATTCATGAAAAACAATGCAGCCGAGGAATATGTTGTCGTAACATTACCTCTTTTTTAATTAATAAAAGGAATTCTAGCCAAATAAAGCTTGAAATAAATTATTACTAAAATCACATGGTGATTTGTAGGTTATGTATAAATCCTAAAATAAATTTAATCTTGATTCTGGTTTTGAGCCGAGATATTTAATATAAAATTGGTACCTATCCGCGTCATCGATTGATTTTAGTACAAACTAATATGAAGAGGCGCAATTTTACTATATTATTTTACAAAGAATTGTATATTCTTATATTATAAAAGTGGACCCAAACTGTATCTATAAAAAATTTAAATCTAGCATGTTGTTATTTATTGACAAGTGTTGGAATTGAATCCGGATGAATTTTGGATTACGGAAAAACGGATTAATAGGACACTGAAGTTGGTAATCACCTCTATACAAGGTGACTTTTAGTGATTGAAAATTATTTTCTTACGTTGGTAAGATAGTAGTTGTCAACATTGTTACGATGACACACGCGCTACAAAAATTTAAAACAAATGTCAAAAATGTCTTCAATTTTGGTTGCTTTACTTTGTGATATAGCCCAAATAAAAACAATTGACAACTGACAAGTTGCACTACCAACTTACTCAATCTTGCCAATGTATTTTTTGCTTAATTTATCTATAGTCACTGGGTGTGTTTTGAATTTATAATTTTTAAACACTAATCTAATATATAATATAAAAATGAATCGCAAATTGTGTTGGTAAGCGCATAACTCAACAACGCCTGGACCAATTTGGCCAAATCTTTTTTTAAAATGTTCGTTGAAGTTCAAGGATGGTTTTTACGGCGAGAAAAATTAGAATTATTGCTGGAAAAACCCTAAAAATAGCCCTTTTCTTGGAACGAAAAGCCTCACCGAACGTTGCGATGTCGGAAACGTTCGGTGAGGCTCGGCAAATTACCGTTCCAAATAAATCGATCCATTCTCCAACCGACTCAACGGTGCAGTACAATTTCATTGGAAGCGACGAAATTGGACTGAATTTGATGGAATTGAATCGTGTGTGTGCATGACCGATTAAGTTGGTATGGAAAATTATGATAACTGGATTTGAATGAAAAGAATAGAATACTTTTTATTAACAAAGAGATTAAGGATTTTTTATAACAAAGACATTTTTTAAGGGCCGATAACTCGATCTTAAACCCTACGGGGGCCTTAAGATCGGCCCTACGGGGCCTTAAGACCTTAATAAAAATAAAAAATAAAATAACAAAACTAAGGCGGAACGGAAAAAGAAGAAAAATGGAGAAAAAGAAGAAAAAAACAGTAAAAAAGAAGAAAATAGGAAAAAAAGAAGAAAAGGCAGAAGAAAAAATAAAAAATGAAGAAAATAGAGAAAAAGAAGAAAATAGCAGGAAAAAAGAAGAAAAAAGCAAAAAATAGAAAAAAAAGAAGAAAATAGAAAACAAGAAGAAAAAAGAAGGAAAATAAAGAAAAATAAAGAAAAACGTAGGAAAAAAGAAGAAAAAAAGTATAAAAATAGAGAGAAAAAAGCGGTAAAAAAAGAGAATATAGAAAAAAAGAAGAAAAAAACAAGATAATTGAAAAAAATTGAATAAAAAGAAGAAAAAAGCAGTAAAAATAAAATAACAAAACTAAGGCGGAACGAAGTTCGCCGGGCCAGCTAGTTACAAATAAAAATTTTGCTGATTACGCTGAAGCAACATTGCAAAATGGTTTAAAATTAGTATTAAATAGTTTTTTTGTTTATTGGAACTAGTTGTATTATAATTTATTCCTAAGCAAAGAAAAATCTAAATTTAGAGTGGTTAACATTTCTGCAGCAACCTCTGTTTGATTGAATAATATTTCCACAATAATTGTTTTTTTTATTCGTTGGAAAAATTTCCCTAAACTTGCTATTTTTTTAAAAATGGAGCCAGATTTTGGCTTAGTTTAATAACATTTTCTCAATAACTTACTTTCTTTCCTAATTTGTTTGAAAAATTTTTTGAAATTTTTTATTTTTTTTTTAAATTTGGACGCATAGTGTACTGGTAGCAAAATTGCTGGAGACAGAAGGCTAGATTTTTGTTTTTGATAAATACTTAGTCGTCTGGTTGTCCAATTATTATTAAGTTATTTTTTTCTTTATTGGAGCTAGTTATGTTATTATATGACCTTCAAGGCCTGGTATTTGAATCAATCTGGAAGATTGCTTTCTTCACTTCATCTTAGGTATTTGGTTTTATAATTTTAGTAAACATTCTCATTTCATACTGCAATCGATTTTTTAAAATATGTTGGTACGAAAAATGGTTTTAGATACTGATTTGTTGGTTATTGTTTGGGTGTCACGTCAGAGCAATACAGGAAATTCCTTTAAGAGCAATGCGAGGATTTTCTTTGCGCAACTTGGGTTTTACTTCCACTTATCTGACGTATTGACAAAGGCCAAACCCGTGTAATAGCAACTATAAATTATAACAATATTGTATCAGTGTTTTTATTTGTGACATTCACTCCATGGAAAAAGCGGTAAATATTAATTTCTCGTAGTTTATTAATAATATTTTGTTGGTAGTTTTTTTACATTTTAGCAGTGTTTATTTCAAATTCATTTGCCCAAATCATCATAAAAGAAGATGAAGAAGTTTATAATAATACAGTTTGTCTGTATGGACCTGTGCAGGATTACAAACAGTTTGGTTTGCCGGGTCCGGACATAATGGTTGATGACAAAAAGATGAAAAGTGCCAGAACATATTTCAAACAAGATGTTGATGGATACATTTTGCAGTAAGCATAATATTTTTTTAAGTTGAAATAAAAATATTTAACTTGAAGTATCTATTTTATAGAAATTGGTCGGTTGGAAAATCATTCAGTTATGTGTCGCATTTCGAAAAAGGCACTTTAAGAAAAAATGATACTGAGGAAACTATTGATACACTTGGTCAAACTACAGAAGTGTTTCAAAATGAGTTTGGTCACTATTATCTCCGCACAGTTGGATACATAAATGACCAGAACGGCTACCGTCAATTTTTGGTAGATTTGTCAAAATTAGTGATAAAAGTTCTTGTTCCTGTAAGTGGTGGTCCTGATGATAAAAAGGGAATTGCGTCAACACAAATAATTGTTCTGAGCGGAGGAACAGCAATAGGATAATTTTTTTTATATTATACTTTAAGTCGAAATAATTTTTATACAGCGAGTATCAATTTTTTTATTGTACAATTTTATTCACAAATCTTTGGAATCTTCTTGCTGGATAATTTTAAGTGTTTTTTTAGGTGAGTTATAAAATAATAATAATGTCGTCTTTATTTCTATAGCAAAATCTACAAATTCTTATAATAACAATAAAGTATATATATATATACTTTATTATATAATATTATCTATATATATAAAAGAAAGTCGATAAGTGTCGTTTGTTACAACACTTATAACTCGAGAACGGCTGGACCGATTGCCATGGTTTTTGATTTGTTGGAATTGTTTCCGACCCGAATAGCAGAATACATCTTAAAAACAATGAAAACTTGATATGTGTAATGAAGACTTAATCATTTCAATAAATGCTGATTTGTTTATTACATGTCAAACATTTGTTGTCCAATCCTGTCAAATAGTGTAACAACAATTTTTTTTTGGAGCTTATGGCCTGGTTGCTGAGACCTTTAAGCCACAACTTTATTTTTTTCTGAAGACATCATGTGTGCGTTCAGAAATTTATTTTTTGTAAAATGTCTACAAAGTTCAGGTACTGTTATATTTGTTTTTAATTCCCGAAAATAATACCTAAGATTTATTCTGCAGTGAAAACATAAAATCATCGGAAAGGAACGGAATTTAGGGAATAAAAAATCAGTTGGTAAAGGTTATAAGATTAAGGAAAAAAAATCTACAGGTTAACAAAAGTGTAAATGTCTTTTTCTAGGTTGTCTATGATTTTTCTTGATAAGCTATTCATACGTAGTGGTTATATACTCTTTGAGCTATTGTCTATGTCTCGAAAGTTCAGGCAGTGTTATTATATTTGGTGGTTTTATGCGAGTGCACATTTTAATAACAATGCCGCGTCCTAGAAGATGCAATCTTTCCCAGCAAAGCCGTAATACAAATAGGCAACGGAATATTGCGAGTTAATTATCTGCGAGAAATTGCACGCGTCGATCCTTAAAGGATATCATCCCAACGGATATGCCCTTTGAATTTAAACGAATTCAATTCCCGATTCGTCTTGCCTTCGCCATGACGTTCAACAAATCACAGGGCCAATCCTTGACTATTTGTGGCCTCAATCTAGAAATTGCATGTTTTTCTCATGGTCAATTGTACGTGGCATGCTCACGTGTCGGCAAACCATCCGCTTTATTTGTTCTTGCGCCTGACCAAAATACAAAGAATGTCGTTTACCACAAAGTGCTTAAAAATACAAAGAATGTCGTTTACCACAAAGTGCTTAAATGAAAATCCTATTAATGAATTAATCTGAGTTTTATTTTTTTCCCCAATCTGCACAACATACTTTTTAATAATTTTTTTCTGACATCAGTTTGAAGTGCTTAATTATTATTTTTGATTTTTTTTTATTTTTATTCTCATTCTGTATGTATGTTTTCATCATCATTCATCATAATAAAATACTTTTTTGTTTCTATCTACATAAATAAATTATTTTGTATCATTGTTTTACGTTCATCAAAGCCTAAATTCGTTCAGCTAAAAAGTAACACGACATTCATTGACTGTTAGGCGGTACGAAGTTCGCCGAGTCAGCTAGTTATAGTAGTTAAATCATTTAGATCTAATAGCTTTTTTTAAGTATTGAGGTGGTACTAACCCCTTTGTAAAAGCTGCGACTTAAAAAAAAATGTATTTGGTAAAGACGTGTTTATTTCAAATCATTTGATATTGTGTAAAATTTTTAAAAAAACAAAAAAATGTAATTTTATCTACGCCCTACGTTTACATAGTGCAATAAGCTTATTGTTTCATATCACTGAAATAACGTTTACCATAAATAAAAAAGAATTGTAAACTCAGGAATGTTTTGTGCTTATTAGCATTCATCAGTGAGACGTTTTTTGTAATATCAGCATCTATCGTTAGTGATCTTTGTCATTGGAACGCGTAAGCTTGGCTTTCTGACGTTGGCGTAAAAAGCTGCCGGTAGGTGTCATTAAGGAGATCTGTGTTAAGAGTTTTGTTTTTTTATTGACAGTTATTTGTTATAAAGCAGCTCAATGAGTAAAGTTGCTTGTTTTTCTATAGTAAAACTAATTGTATTGACAAAATCATAATAACTTTTAGTTAAATATAATTTAGATTCTATTTTTCTTTTGTGCTAATTTTTAATCTTGTGTTTTATCACGTAATTCGACAAAAACACAAAGAATGTGCCATCTATTGATATAATTATGAGCTACCATCTCAAGGAACACAAAAAAAAATCCTATTTTACTCTGTAGTGCTATTTTGCTAAATAATTAAATTAAAACTTTTGAAAAATTATTAAAAATCTTTAAAAGTATTGAATTGGTGTAAATTAAAATGACCAATTAATCAAAATCTTACTCTTCGGTGTTCCATTGCAATAATTACGTGAGTAAAAGTGTTAGCATCCGCCAGTTTTTCCCCTGAGAAAAAAGCAAAAGTGATAAATTGCATTAAAAATAGGGAAACCTATTAGTAGATAGTCTGCGTGCAGCAAATTTCTTGCCATCAGATTTCTACCCCTTAAGTACATAATTAAGTAAACCCACCACACAACATAATATGTCATTTTGAACACTTTTTAGCAATTTATTATATCTACAAAATACTACATCTTTACTATTTACACAGCTTTGGCACTTGCCAAATTTTTTTTATTTGATTTGGAGAGCTTTATCGCCTACTATGTAGTTGTTATCAAAAGATGAATGCAACCTTATTACTATTACATGTTTATTTGTTGAAAACCACTTGTTTATCTTAAAATGTGGAAAAGATTTACTTGGCCAAACAAAACCTTTTTTAGTTGTTTGTCAACGTTTCAATCAAAAAACTGGAGAGAGTTTTAATGCATTCACTTTGACTTTTTAATTTTTTTAATTTTTTGAAATATCAATAATTATTTATTTGTAAACAATTAATTTTATAATTTTTATCAAAAGCATGCTTAGATCTCACAATTTTGATTATTTACCAAATGTTGAATATTCAACCGACTTCAAAAAAGAAGGAGGTTTTCAATTCGGCTATAAATATATATATAATAATATAATAATTTTCACAAAACAGACCTTAAATTTTTGTACAGCACTGCTTTATTCTTTATATACATTATAAATACTATAGAAAAAAAATTTTTTTTTGCTGTTGCTGCTACAACTTGCAGGAAATCTCACTATTAGTAATTATAATATCATTTTATTGTGTTTGAAGTGTTTTAATTGTAAATTATATTTTAGTCTGTACTGAAGATGAGAGAAAGCTTGACATTGAATAATTAAAGAGATCACATATATGTAGATTTTTAATACCAGCCCAAACGACCGCTTCTCCACTAATCATCTGTTTTATATATATACTAGCTGACCCGGCGAACTTTGTACCGCCTTAGCGTAAATTTGATGCACTACTTTATTTTGTAGAGCTGACCTATCTTATGTATGCGTACCTATTCAATTTGAACTGGAATCTATAATATCCTCCATATAAAAATGAATACCTATTTCCCTGGTCTCGTCATACCTGAGAAGGACTTTACTAATTTTATTAAATAAAAAATATATATATATTTTTATAATAGTGTTTATTCCGTAGGGTTCAATAATTTCACTTATATTTTTACAAATCGCTATTGAACAACTGGGCATTTTGAAGCAAACACTGAGCTCAATATCACGCGCGCTCTAGAAGGCAACTAATAGCCTCTATACCCTTCACTGCTACTCTTTATTCTAATGCTTTTTGATAAACTATATTTTTAGTTTTATGTTTTGGCGCGTAAATAAATAATGTTGATGGTTTTCCGACACGGGAACAGGCGACATATAATTGGCCATGTGAAAAACATGGATTTTCTAGGTTGATGCCACATACACTTAGCGACTGCCCTTGCGATTTATTTATTGACATTGCAAATGCAAGTCGCACTGGAAACTGTAAACGTTTAAAACTGAATGGCATATCGTTCGGTATCATAGGGATGCGTGGGATTAAAACATCTTTGCCTTCGTACTTCCCTTTTAAAATGTTTGAATTGAATGACGTTGACATTTGTTAGCGCGGTTATGTCTGTGGTGTCATAGATCACCACAGAGTTTTTTGTTTTAAATTGAATGACGTTGACATTCGTAACGCGCTTTTTTTAAAATATGCAAAATTAAATGTATGTTTTTTAATTTTTCTGAGAGATTTTTCTAATATTTTTTCGTAAGAACCTTGTACAGAGTATTAGAAAACTACAAAAAAAAAATCACCCAAATCGGTAAAGCTGTCGGTCAATCACCCAAGCTGGTGATTTCTATTTGGTCTCATTTAAGATTTGACCAGTACTTTTTGAGTTATTCTTGTTAATGCGTTTTTTTACATATATTTTTGACAGTTTAATTGATTATAAAATGTTGTGAAAAATTAAAAATTAAAAAAATTGCTTTTAATACAATTAATTATTAGTTTATAAGCAATTTGAGTCAATTAAATAAATACAATAATAATTAAGTAATCATATTGAAGTCGGTTTTATCAAAATTTTTAATTTGTTTTTATTATTATTATTTAGATTCACTTTGATTATTAAATTCAAAATTGTTTGATGATTACTGAATTATTTGAACATCTGAATGCTATTATTTTTTAATTTAATTAAAAAAAAACATTTATTTAAACTATACACAAAATTTGTCATTCGATGGAAATTTCTTAAATTTGCAATAACATCTTCTGGCAACCGGATAAATTGATGTTCCGGTGAACTCTTCAAAACTGTCTTTTTTGCATTATTTTTAAGAATTTGCATAAATAAAACAGGTAAAATGGGATAGTCACAAGCTGAGTTATTTATGCAAATTCTTAAAAATAATGCAAAAGACAGTTTTGAGGTTAATAACTCAGTTAAAAAAGGTTTTGCATTGACCTATTTTACCTGTTTTATTCAGTTTGTAAAATATACCGTTACATTGAAAAATTGCTTGATTTATCAATGTTATTATACTTGCTAATTATATTCAGCTAAATTTCTCAAGTACATCACTGTTATTTTTTCTAAACGCCGGGGTATGGTGGATCACTATGAGGGAAAACAAAAACCTTGTTTTTATTAAATTTTGCGAGGTTTTTGCTTTTTATAAACATTTGTGAGTTTTGCATATTATTTATTTTTTTGAAAACGTGTTATTTTCTTCAGTTTTTTGGTATATAATATAGTTTTGATGATCACACTATAAAAAATCATAGGTTGTGATAATTGTAATAATTTAAGTCAAGACCGTTAAGACAAAATATTTATTAAACAACTTATAACTGGTCAGAATAATTATAGACATTTCAATGCCCTAGAATTAATGGAAACTAATAAGAAAAATGTAGCAAACATTTACAGTGTACCTCTCTGTTCAGCTGTTTGGTTAAACCCATGAAAGAAAGCCTCCCACTCCATGTTTCAAAAAACAAATTTTATAAATATTAAACATGTTATTTCAGTTTGATTCAATTTCTGATGATGACTACATGGGAGCCGAAAGAGCTTTTTAGACTAAAAAAAAAGTGATAAAAATCTGTGAATAGTTTAGTGCTAAAAATTCAGCAATATTTTTACTTTTCATAATCAGTGATCTGCGCACCCAACTAGTGCTAAAATAAGTTTTTGAAATATTAAAAGTAATTTGTTAATACGACCTTCACGACCAGACCTGGCATGTGAATGAAACCGGAAGTTTATTTTCTATGCTTTTATAATATTTTTTAATTGTGTCAGTGTTTTTATTTGCGACAGACTCCATGGCGAAAACGGTAAATACTAATTTTTGATAATTTAGTCAATGCTATGCTGTTGATAGTTGTTTTATATTTTTGCAGTATTTATTTCAAATTCATTTGCGCAAATAATCATAAAAGAAGATGAAAGGGTTTATAATGACACAATTCGTCTGTATGGACCTGTGCAGGATTACAAACAATTTGGATTGCCAGGCCCGGAGATAATGGTTGATGACAAAAAACTAAAAAATGCTAATACATATTTCAAGCAAGATGTTGATGGGTACATTTTGCAGTAAGTACAATAATTACTGTAGTTTTTAGTTAAATTGAGGTATTTTAAAGGAATTGGTCGGTTGGAAAATCATTCAGTTATGTGTCACATTTTGAAAAAGGCACTTTAAGAAAAAATAATACTGAAGAAATTATTGATACACTTGGTCAAACTACAGAAGTTTTTCAAAATGAATATGGTCACTATTATCTCCGCACAGTTGGATACATAAATGACCAGAGCGGCTACCGTCAGTTTTTGGTAGATTTGTCAAAGTTAGTGATAAAAGTTCTTGTTCCTGTAAGTGGTAGTCCTGATGATAAAAAGGGAATTTCCTCAACAGAGTTACTTATTTTAAGTGGAGGAACTGCATTAGGATAACTTATATATATCTCTTTGTGCAAAATTATCCTCGAATTTTTTTAAATTTTTCAGTTGGGCAAAGACATTTCCCGTTGTACATTTTTTAAAAGCAGCGTGTTGAAAAAAATTAAAGCACATCTCTGTCAGAGAGTATTTATGATGTCACAATTGTGACGTCACGCTGAGGTAATTCTACCTGCTGTTTTCAGTTTGTTATTTTATATTAAGAATATGTTAAGACGATTTAATTTTAATAAGAATATATTAAAAATAAATATTTATTTTTATATTTATTATTCTTTTATTTTAATGTTTTGTATAACTGGCATTGTCAAATTTAATTGGCATTTTTTAATAAACATGATTTTGTTTTATTATTAAAGTTGTGTTTCCTCTTTTCATATTTCTTTTTAATTTTTTCATTTGTTTACAAGTAAGTACAAGATTACACTGCAGAATAGATCTAAACCGGTATTTTCAAAATTAACAAAAAAATCCGGTTTAATTGAAAAAAACATGGTTTTTTTTTTCTAAAATTGTATCTATGTAAATGTAAATTCTTCATCTTGTTAAACTTTTTTTTAAATTTTTTTCTGTTCTTTTTTGTTTTATGTATTTTCCATTTGCTAACTTATTATTTAGCTCTTCAAAAAATTGAACAAAAAAAACTTTAATACTATTACAAATAGAAAACTATAAATAATAATATAATAGAATAAAATTAGAATTCTGCTATGAGTAAGTAAGTAAGTAAGTAATAATAAGCTTTATTGTTGCCTATACCGGCTTACATACTCTATCTACAATTTATTTCATTTTCTATTCTACCCTCCCTGTTCTTCCTTTGTCCTTCATTTTCCTTCTCTCCCATACTTCTTTCATCCACTTTATCTCCGCTCCATTTTCTTTCAATATTTCTCTTCTTTCTGCTCTTTCTCTCTCCCTCATGTCACTGCATTCATTCCACATGTGCTCTATTGTCTCTCTTTCCTCATAACAGATTCTGCACAGTCTCTCTTCCTTTTCCATCCAATACCTATTCTCTCTCTCCTCATTTCCGCACCTGAACCTCGCCATTATTTTCCTCTCTTTCGCACTTTCTGCTATGAATTTCTGGCAAAAAAAATCCTAAAAATCAATTAGTTATTGATTATATTTAAAAATTAGAGATACTTATTGTATAATAACACACAAAATAATAACTTGTTTGAGAAAAAAAATTATAATAATTTTAATTTTTGACAAAAAAAAAACAAATTGCTTAACAAAACATGCGTTGTAACACAATTATTTTATTAAAAAACATTTTCTTGTTGACAATTATGAAATTTATAAAAAATCTTATGAGCAAAGTTTGTTTATAACATTTTTTTAAGCAATCAAACTTAGTTAATTAGTGAAAACTTTAAAACTTTATTGCTTCGTTGAACAATCTTGTATTTTCATTTTTCAATTAGTTAATGAAAAAATTAAGTACTAAAAGTTGCATTTTTTTTCCGAATACTTGAAGAATTATTTTCTCAAGCTAATTTTAAAACTCTACAAAAATACAAGGTTGCCGTGTTAGTGGACGCTGAATAGCTGCAATCTGTTTATGGTTTAATTGAAAAAAACATAGTTGGTTACCATAGCAGCAAATCGGAGGAAAGTTGGAACAAACGAAAAAAGATACATCATGCACGATAATAAATTAACAAATTTTATATTAAACATTTCTTTCATAACATTGAGAAGTTTCAGCTATTATTGGACACTTATGTTCCACCCTGTATAATTATTTTGATCTGATAGTTTTTTTGATTACTGAGATGCTAGAGACTTTCTAAGCAACTGTGACCTCAAATAATATTTTATTGTGGAATAGTGCGTAGCTATAATCATCGATCAAGCTTTGGGTCACATCCTCTCTGTCAAACTCAACTGCCAATTTCGTCAATTCAAATTTCGGAATTTTTAATACGACAAAATAAGTTCTCGGTTAAAAAGCTTAATACATTATTTGTGCGTTAGTAATTTTACAGCGCTCGGTTTTATTAAATCACTCCGCAAAGCGTCGTGCGGAACCTGGAATTGAAACCTTGCGCTGTAAAATGAAACTTACCGCACTAATAACTATTTTATAGCTAACAATGTCAATACTTTATTCACTGTAATTGTTGGTAAGCAATTAAAGCAAATAAACGTGAAGATATACTCTATCTTCAGTACAATTCACTAAAAAGCGCCACGCTTTTACAATGATAACTTTTTAAGATAGTGACGCTATCCTGAAAGCTTTTTTCTGCTCTTTTTGTGTATAATAGTCTTTAATAGCTTGTTGTTCATTTAAAGTGTTTTTTATTTACACAGCTTCCAAACGGAGTGCTGTCGTCTGGGATCGAAAGGCGGCAATTTTGTTAAGCGTTTTTTTGAATTTAGGCTTTTGTACTGTTTGAAAAGAAATGTTTACAGCGGAGGCGGGCTTACGTAGCTCTCATTTATATTTTATTGTCTTTGCTTTAATTTTTTTTTTTTCTGTAAGTTGAATTTAAATTATTTTATATATTAGTTAATTATGGTTTATTCAGTTTTGTCGTTTTAGCGGCTTTGTTATTAAAAAATCCGGTTCTATTCAATCTATGGAAAATCTATTAAAATTATTTTATATATTAGTTAATTATGGTTTATTCGGTTTTGTTGTATTAGCGGTTTTGTTTGATGTAAAATGGTTTTTATCGCAGAATATATCTATACGTTGGCTATTGGAAGGATGAATGGGACATCTTTGGAAAAATTTTACTTAAAAGACTTTCTTTCCAATAGTTGAAGCAATGTTCCGTTTACACAACACAAATTTAAGGGACAGCGGAGTCAAAAATACACCATTTTATCCTAACCTAACTTTCGCTTGTAAAACAAGGTTTTTCCTCCACGGCGTGCAAATTCTGTTTGGTTGAAGCGCAAATCTTGGTTTCCATGGCAACTGACGTTACATTTTTTTAACTCAATTTTAATTTAAATGTAATAATATTATAATAACATAATATATAATAATAATAATATATTTGGTGTCATAATACAATAGAGTATTTACACATGTCAAAGATTAAGCTATATGTAAACAACGAGGTACAATAATTAGCGGAAGAAAAGATGAAATTGAAGTAAAAGATATTATAAATTATTACAAATAGATCGTAGCAGTTTACATTAAATCACTGAAATCATTAGAACAAAATTCCTCTAAAGATTAGCATGCTTTTCTTATATGGTTTAATAAATACATGCTATTATTATTATAAACACAATTTTTAAACATATGCATCTTTTACACATTTTGCGCCTATAACAATGTCCCGTAAACCCTGATGGATTAAGTAATTGAAGAAAAATAAGCAATATTTTTGAGGAAAACAGCTCCAACAGGTATCTTTATACACGTCTAGTTTATGTATTTAAAAAAAAGCGTTTACTACTGGCGCTATTAGAGCATATATCCGAATTAATTGTAACATGTTAACTTTAATTATCATTTTTGCTTGATTTTAAATTCCCTGGTTATTTTTATTTTAGTGTTCAGTATTAGAACATAAAAGCATTATCCCTGATTTTTGACATCTTTCAAACGCATGTTGGTAAGTTCTTGGATCCTACAAGCTTAATCAACTCCAATAATTAATGAAATCTTAAAATTAAATTTACTTAGTAAGAATAATTTATGCATAAAAAGGATAAAATACCTTCTTTAACAAAAATTTATCATTATTTGTTTGTTGTAAAAATTTGATATTTTTTTGCACGAATTCTTTTTTTTTTATAGTAGAGCACGTGTGTGTTCCAGATACTGGAGCTAATCCTTTTGTTATCTGTAATCTACACACTCGTTATGTAATGATACTTTTACCCACTGATAATAATAAATAACTATTGCTCCTGTGCGAGGTGATCCTGAAGGTGAAATCGGACTTGCTTCAGCAACATGTTTCGTTTGCTTTCTCTGGAGAAACAACAATAAGATTGTAATGTTTTTTATATGCTCACTTTAAAAATACATTTCTCTGTTTAGTTGTTAAATCTTCAAATATTTTGCAACATTTTGTACATAATTAAGGTCATCCTAAGCACTCATCGTTTTGACCTTTAAACTATAATCCTAGCTTACTTTGAAGACTTAAGTAATAAAATGTGGCTGTGTTTTATCAGACATGAAATTGGTAGTTGTGTTTTTTTTGAGTTTTTTAACAGTAGCGCTTTTACAATATAATGAAAGTGCAGCCGCAAGAGAATGTTTGTGGGAAAGTTTGTCGCCACACTATAGATCATATAATGACTATAAACATATCAGTTTGCCAAAATTAGTGGAAAATATAGGACTACGAGAAAATAATGTTCAATATTTTACAACAGATAATGGCTACTATTTTAGGTGAGTACTTAATACCGCTTCATATCTTTTTAATATTTTATTCAAAATACGAATAGTTTTGCTGATGCCGCTACTGGGCGTTCTGAAGTCGGTGAGTTGAAAAATCGGGGTCAAAGTGACGAAATAATGACTATTAGAGGACAATATTACGACACACTTATAACCAGTGAGGGAGCTTTAGCAACTATTAATATTGGATATGTAGTTGATGAGTATGGATACCAACCATTTTTGATTGACATCAATGTTGGCCCACCTTCTCCGCAAGGGCAGGGAATGGGAAGTCCTGGAGCTCCTAAGGGAATCGGGATTGGTTCTGGTTCTATAGCAAGTGCTATAGGACAGTTGGGCTAAAGGCTTTTTTCCAAACTAAGTATTAGTTAAATGGTCTACCCGTCTACCTCAGTTATTATAATAAAATTTTAATTAGATGTGTTGATTAACTTGTTGTTCATCAATGTTTTTTTATGTTATATTATTTTAACAATGCAATACATTTGATATAATTGAGTTGTTCAGAAGTTCAAAGTCAGAAATTGTAATTAAATCTACAAAAAAAAAGTGTATAATTGTATTACTCATAAAAAAAAACCAAATCAAATTTATCCAAACTACATTTGTAAACTTGGACATGTTTTGGTCTTATTGAAACTCATTCAGTTGCAACGGATTCAAATTTGAATGAATTTGTTGTGACAATTTTGGACCTATATATTACACGTATGTGCAAGTTACTTTCGTAATGTGATAAAATAAGCGACATCTATTAGAAGCTACTTTATAAGCATTTTTGATGCAATAAAGTTATGCTTTGAATGTCAAATTTTAAAGTTATTTGATACAAATTGAAATAAAATATTATATCGCTGATTGGACAACCAAGAGATCACGCTAGTAGCGCTTTTTGTCTCAAACGTATATCAATGATATATACGTTGAATTTTAAATATACAATTTTTTTTTTAAATACACTATTTGTATTGTATACCTATATATATATATATATATTGTATTTGTATATGACGATATTTGGGCTCGTATCATCACTACTCGCCAGAGAACATTGTGAAGCTCCTTTAGCGTTTGTAAATAAATATGTGAGTCAAGATATTGAAGATTACCAAAATGTTGTGTTTTCTGACGATTCAAGATTTTATTTTTATGTCAATGACAAACGATTGTGTATGCCTAAAAGACCTGGAGAGCAATATTTTCAATAAAGCATTTTTTTTTTGGTAGATACTCGATAATGATTTGGGAAGCTATAAGTTGGGTTGCAAGTTAGTTGCAAGTTGCAACTAACATTTTGGACTCACATATCATTCTTTACGGATCATTTATTGGTTCAGATTTTGAGTATAAGCAGGACAACACTCAACATCACATAGCCCAAACAGTTTGTGAATATTTTAAACAAACTGAGAGCTCTGTTATGATGTGACTAGTTAAAGCCCGGATTTAAATCCAATTGAGCATGTGTGGGACATGAACATAACGTCTTTTTAAATTCTTTAACAAGTAGAAAAGCATAACATACTGCAAAAATACATTCAAAACTTATGTGTAATACAGATGTGAAATTCGGAACAAAAAATAAAATGTTTTTTACAATTGATACAGAAAGTATGTAAAGTCTATTTTTTTTTAACATGAGTAACCAAATCTAGTAACTTTAGTGACTTTTATGGTGTGTCACGAGCTTTCAACTATGAACATTTTTGCATTATAAGAAGGATATTGTTGAGGTTATATTAGAATTAAATGTCACAATCACAAATAACAAAAACAGTTCTTGTCAAGTTAATGTTGAAAACGGAATTACTCAAAGAACGAACAAAAATTTATTGTAAATAGTAGGTAGAGGAAATATTTATGAACTACATACAATTTGTGAACAACACAACTATTCTATTATAAATTCAAGTAACTGAAAGAAGTGAATGAAAAGTGACAATAAAATTCAAATTTTGCTGTCAACAAACCTCAATTTTGAGTCTATAGTACCAACTATCCAAAAAGATAAAAGCAAAATAAACTAGTCAGAATCAACTGGTACCAATTGCAATTATGAAATATTTCTAATGGTTACTCATGTTGAAAAAAATAGACTTTATTTGTGCATGCATTTGACATTGCAAAAATAAAATTATCTGGAAAATGTCACTTTTGCACTCAGATCAGACAAAATCTATAAACCACTTTTTATCCAATTACTTAATCAAGAAAGTTTATTTCATGGCAACAAGAAAACAAATTTTTGTTTCAGCACATAAATTTTGCACTTATAGTTTTGTAAAGAAAGATTTGGTAAAAATTTAGCGTTTTTAATTATTGTGAAAGCTGTGCCATTATAGAAAAAAAATTGTTAGAGATGCGAACACAAGATTCATTATCAGTTTCTTCTAAGAGAACGCCAGGCTTTTTCAATCGATATCTTTTTTCGGTTGAAATCGAGGCTTTTATCAATCGATTCAATTTTATTTCAATAAACAATATTAGTTATCAAACTATTTCACAATTGTTGTTTTGTTTATAAAATTGACAGTTGAACGTGAGGACTTTCTGGCCGCGTTTTTATCATTTATTTGAAAAACAGAATAATGTTAATGTTAATTTTTTGTATAAATAATGTTAATGTTAATTTTTTGTAAGTATAATGCATGAAAGGTCATATCTCTGAGCATCTTATGAAAATGTAATGTATCAGGCAAATTCTGAGCAATGCGCTGTTTTGTTCTTTTTGGCCAGGTCATTGCAAGAATCAGAACTCTTTTATAAAGTCGATCTTTACTATATGAACGTTTTTGACAACGAAGGTGGTGGGTGAGTTGGTTTTAACCTTTCATGCATTATGAGCATCAAGGGCTATACTTATTTGAACCCAATCAGATCCATTTTGATCAGACGGTACCACCCACTAATCTTAATTATATTTGAAACGTTTGTCTACACTTTTTACCGGATACTGCAGGTAACACTTTATAATGCAATTATAGTCACAAAATCTTTTACAATTAAAAAAATTTAGAGTGATTGCTTAATTCCATGAGTAAGCTAAAAAGGGAGTAAGAAAAAAAAGAACAGAAAAAAACGGGACCCTTTTCTTTACACCCAGGACCTATTGGGGTGATTGACTGGCACATGTACAGGTAGGTTACAGTCAAGGTAACAGAGTGATAACAAAACTGTTATTGAAATACTGAAGAGTTTATTGCATTGTACAAGTTTTTTTATTCTATTCTAAACGCTTAATTTTATCTGAAAGTTTTGCGTGTTTATCAAAAATTAAGTTGTTATGAAACTAAAAAATCAATGCAAATTAATTTTGGCTTGCCGCTAAACCATAAAAGACATAGAAAATTAATTCAATAAAACATTACTATAATCAGAAGACAAGATGTTACCCAATCTGACAAGCTGCCTCAAAGCATTGAGATCCAATTCCAGCTCCTGTTGGAGCACCTGGGGGTGATACAATTCCTCCTGTTGGAGCACCTGGGGATGATGTTGGTCTATATGGTGGTGATGTTGGTCGTACTGGAGGAGGTGGTGGTGTTACTGGTGCTGGTGTTGGTGGTGGTGGTCTTGGTGGTGCTAGTGTTGGTCGTCTAAGAGGTCGTTGCGGTCTTTGCGTTGTCGAATCATTTTCAGGCTTTCCATCCATTGTCACATCTATCAAAAATGGTTGAAAACCGTTTTCATCTGCAATATAACCAATAGTTCTACTCCTGCGAACGCCTCGTTCATCTGTAAACCTTTCTGTGTATTGTCCTAGTATAACTTGAACTTCATCATCTGTTCCAAAATTTTTGAGAAAGCCCTGCTCAGCTCGATCAAAACTACGACTTTTGAAACTAAAACGGGAAAATTTGGTTTATACTAGAATAAAGTAAGAGCACATAAATTACCTTGAATAATAATTTCCTAAACCGTCATTGGTGAATGTGATCTTATCACTGTTATCAATCGGTGGTAGCTGAAAATCTTTGTGATTATCCAAAGCTGGGAAATGTGTTTTACTATTCTTGTAAAATAGATCATTTTCATTACTGTTTTCATCAACTGGTCGACTTTCTCCGATACCAGCAAATAAAAGAACTGCAATAGTGATGATCTGTAACAAAAAACAAATTAGGCATACATTTTTATATATTATAAATAAAAGTACCAGCAGCATTATCCAATCAATTGCACCAAACCACTGAAGAAATTATGACAATGGTTTGGGCTCGTATTGTATTTTATAGTAATTTTTTCTACAAGTGCGAAGGTCATAAGATGACATAATTTGAAGTGCGTCTGATTCAGTAATCTCAAATTTATTATCATCTTCCAGCTTGGGTATATTAATACCTAAGATACAAAATTTGTCTTCAACAATCTCTTTCGGAATTCAGAAATACCAAGGCATAATAATTTTGAAGAATATTAAATTCAATAAGATATCGTTGTGCAGTATGGCGACCAAATCGTGATTTCTCTTCTGATGACGTTAAAGAAAGATTTATTATAATTTGCATAATAAACTAAAAGGTCAACAAAAGGTCAAGGAAATTAATCAGGCAATTTTTTGCTGGGAGGAAAAGCAATCTTGATTAGATTTGGCGCTCTTTTCAACAAATGTTCACGGATCTACGATGATCTGTTAAGAAACTAGATATAAGCTTTTTAATCTAGAGCTCTGCAGCAGGTAAAATAAAAAATCTAAAACAATTAACTCATTTCATGTCAAAAAAAATTAATATAATAATCGAACCTAATTTTGGGTCTAAACAGATGATCTCAAATTTGAACGCTGTTATTGTTGTTTTCTTGGCAAAAACTCTCTTAGAACGCTTTCCAAAAGATGGTTTCCGACATCTCAAATTCTAAACTTTACGATTTGTGTTATTGAAGGCGTAAAGTTTAAAATTTATGACTTCTAGTAAACGCAGTAACAGCTTAGGCGAGCTACAATACCTGCCATCTTGGCACCCAAAAGATTCACAATTAAGTACAACCATTTGAGACAACTTAGATGTTATTTTGTATATATCAATGTTAGGAGTATTTTTTTACATTATTTTAAAGGTTAACAACTACTGGTTAATTAAAATAATAAATTTAGAAAAATTATAGTAGAATTTATTTACTAATTTGTTATATCTTAAAGATTCCAAAAAAATTTAATGCAGTTTTGTTCAATTGAAATGTGTTTCTCTATTGGTTTGTATTTACCGAAATTGTTTACTTTTGTTCAACCTGTTGTAGGGACAATAAACTTCTCTACTTTTTTTTATAGTCTACTCGAGTTGACAATTTAATAATTATATAAAGTAGAATCCTATCGATAAGCCAGATTTCAATATGTCATCATAAAAGTTAATGCACTGCATAATAATTTTGTTTATTCTTCTGTTATTGTTTGCTGAGAAGATTGTTTGAAAGATATTTATAGAGACTCTGATCAATGCCAATTGTTTTGAAAATGTCGAAAAGAAAATCTACGGAACCGAATTGGTTTAGCACCTTGTTTGTTAAAGTACCGCTTTCTGTTTGTATTCTCAAATCTACTCTCATAAAACTTAAGTATATTCTATAATTTAAAATTCTGATTTTTTTATTATTAAGAATTGTTTTTGTTAAGTCATGTTTTTTGGTAAGCATATGTGAGTTCTTTCTAAAATTTTATGGAGAGTTCTCAAACAGTTGGCTGTTTTTGCTTAAAAAATGAGAGTTGTTTCAGTACTCTATTATAGAGTTCTAATTTGGTAGTTTCAAAGTCCTGTTGGTACTATAATCTTGATTTAACATTCTATATAATTATCTATAATTAAAAACGTAGACATCATGTTAACCAATTTATTTTTTTTCAAATTTATTTTAAGTTTTAAATAAAGAAAATGTTTGATTGAAGAGGAGTTGTTATTTGTCAAATGTTATTTGTCAAGTTAAAAAGTGACAAAAGTAATAAAAGGAAAGTTCTTATTTCGCTGTACCATCTTCAACTTGTTCTTCCTCTTCCATCATCAACTGGAAGGCCAAGAAAACTATAATTGGCTAAGATGAAGAAAATCAAGTTCTCGCATTAAAACCACGAGATAAAAAAGAATTCCCTAAGGGAGGTTGTAAAAATATACTATAATAATATAACTATAGCAAGATCAGCTCTAGAATTTAGTGCCGTTGCATGGTGTTCTTTCTGGATTTCTTTCTGGTTTTCTTTTTGGTTTTCGTTCTGGTTTATAACACTTATGTTGAAAAACTCCAAAAAAAAGTTTTGATACATTTTTTACAAAATTTGATGTTTTTTGAAATGAACATGCATATCAGGAACATACTTCCTGAAAGTAGATGCAGTTTTTGGCAGCTTTTTCTTAAATTCGAAACTCATATTTTTTGAGTTATTTGTTTATCAAATGTGTTAGTTTGTTTAGTACAAATTTTAGTTGTTGAATGTTGCTCAACGTGTAAGCGTAAGCTATTATGTGATTCATAAAAAAGCTGTCCGAGCAATTGCTTAGGAGAGTATGTTCGTAGCCAGCGTTATGTAGCAAGAGCTTGAGATCTTAATCACTCTACAATTGTTAGACAGGCAGAATGACACCAAAAAACCGAGATTGTCGGCCAAAGATTAGAGCAAGAGGTTGTCGAACGATAAGATCGATTTGACGTAACTGTTTTTTGAATTTAATTACGTTCCGTACTAAGGAAATTGACTTTTTTTTTAATGTCATAAACAGTCAAAACTTTATTGATCTACATTGATCTGTAAAAACCACTTGATATAAGGTTTTTAATCTAGTGCTCTGCAGTAGGTAGAATATAAAATCTAGAACAACGAACTAACTCACTTTATGTTGAAAAAATTTATACATTTTTTTTATAATGATCTAATCTAATTTGGAGTCTAAACAGATGATTCCAAATTTGAATATTGTTATGGTTGTTTTCTTGGCCAAATCGCTCTTCTAACGCTTGCCTAGAGATTGTTTCCGACCTCTATACCTATTTCTCTCAAATTTGTAACTTTACTATTTATACTAAATAATAAGACACAAGTGGTTTTATGAATGAATAATAAAACTGTTTTTATATAATTCAACAGTTTACAGAAAATAGAACAATTTATTGACAAACAAAAATAATAACAAGATTGACCTACTTTCAATATCAAATATTTTGTATTGAGTGCTTTTGCTAGAAACTGTTGAATATGCTTTTTTTCAAAAACTATTGATTTTTTCACTTTTACTTTTTTGATTCGTTCTTTAAAAATAGCTATTAACTTGTCAGATTGTGAAATACTACTTTAATGTCGATCTTAACCTGCTGTATTTTTTCCACATTGAAGAAGCCGCAAATCTTTTTTTGGCGTTGCAGAAGTAACCCAACAGCACGTTTTTGCTTTTACGCCGCAAACATTGTTTTCCTGTTTTCAGTTATTGAACTCATTCAATTGTTTGTAACAAGCGTCCCTGGATTTCTTGGGTAACAAACTCAATGTGACTTTTTCAACATCTTTCGCAAATTTTTAAGAGTAAACAGCTTAGGAGAGCTATAATACCTGTCATTTTGTCACAAAAAGGCCGTAATTGTTCTAAATATAAAACACTGTTTTTATATTTAGACGTCTTTATATCTAACTTGTACGACGATTTGAATTGCGATGTAAATTTTATTGTTAGTGATATTTTTTTTGACATTACTTTAAAGGTTAATTATTAACTACCAGATTAAAATAATAAATTTTAAAAATTCATAGTAGAATTAAGTTACTAATTTTTTAAATCTTGCAGTTTTGTTCAACTGATATGCGCTTCTCTGTTGGTTTGTATTTATTCATTTACTGAGATTGTTTACTTCTTTTAGGGGCAATAAACTCGTATAAGCTTTTTTTATAGCCTTACCGAGTGACAATTTAATTATTTAAGGTAAAACTGTATCAATAGGCTAGATTTCAATATATCATAAAGTTTAAATGCAAATCTCATGTTGCTAAACTTGTGCTGAGAAAAGCATTTGAATTTTGCAAGAAATTTGTAGAGACTGTGATCGATATCAATCGTTTTGAATAATATGTTGGAAAAACATTCTAGGAAACCAAACGAATTTAGCACTTTGCTTTTTAAAATACCGCTTTCTGTTGGTATACTCAAATTTGCTCTCATAAAACTCAAGTATATTTTATAATTTACTACTCTGTTTTTCTTGTTATTAAAGATTGTTTTTGTTTTGAATTAGTTTTCGGTAAACATCTTTTTAATTAATTGGTTGCTTTGGGCTCTTTGGAACTATAGACTATTAACACTGAAATGAATAAAACTGAATTATCATTAGGCTCCCTCGTCGGATTAATATGAAAAACACCTAAAAATTCTCTAAGCCAGGTAAAACAAGGAACTAATAATGAGGCAAAACGTTGTTTGTTAGTATGCATGAAATTAAATGCTAAATTAAAATAGCAAAAATGCAAAGAAAACTATTACAATTTTTTTATTTCATCAAATAAGAATTAATAATTTTTGTTCATTTTTAAATCAATTGTTTTATATGAATTTGTTAACCGAGTGGGCATATCCCTGCAAAACAAGTCGATCCAAGCTTCTTACCTTTAGGATCTCCAACTACTGCAGGTGGTGAATATGATGCATATGGTGGTGAACTACTGAGTTGAATCTTTTTTGAATTTATGAGAAAAGAATGATAGCCACTTTCGTCTGCAATATAACCAATAGTTCTAATTATTTGAAATCCTTGCGTATCTGGAATTTCCGGAAACCGTTCTACATACTGTCCTTTAATAACCTGCAATTCGTTTTCTGTACCAACATTTTTTAAAATACCTTGTTCTGCTCGTTCATAGGTTGGTGTTCTAAAACTGTAGAAGCGTTCGCAACCAAATGTTATCGTTCGATTAAATGATTTTACCTAAAATAGTATGTTCCTGAACCATCATTCATCAAATTGAATGCATGGGGATGATCAAAATTGAATCCGATTGGTGGCAGATCAACATTTCTGTAATCTTTCTTGACAACAGACAAATTCTTATTGGAATTGATAGAGTGTGATAATTTGCTTTCTAATTCAGCTGGTCTACTGATAGTTAAAGTAGTCAAAACAAGTACTTCACAAATGTAAGCCTGCAAAACATTATCGATATTTAATTCAAAGAACACAAATATAAACTATTACTTACTAGCCACATAATTACAATCTGCTTGCCAAAAACCTTTTGGGAAAAATATATGATGAGTATTTTTTTATATTCGAAATACGCCTCCACAAGGTGAAATGTCAAGAAGAACAGGTATTCAACTTTGGCAAAAAACTTGTTAGCAGTTGTACCAAGTAATATCAGAGGGGGTGATAGAATTAGAGAAAGGATGTTTCTGTTTGAAGTAGCTTGGTGGCTTTTGTGGTTGGAGAAGCTTGGTGATTTAATTAAAGAGGGCTTAATTCCGACTTAGACAAAGGGCTTTTTTAAAGTCTAGTCGAAGATGTTTATAAACCTAAAGAGCACAATAGATCATATAGGTTGCAGTACATATTCCTTGTAATCTACTCTATTCTATTTTGGTAAAAATTTTTATTCACTAAAGGAAAGCGGCCCGCGAATAATTATAGCCTTTATCTATCTAGAAATTAATGTTGTTCAAGGAACAAATAAATCAAAAACAAATACAAGGTGTATTTGTAGTAACCAAATTAAAATTTTATATTATATTGTTTTGTGAGTACAGTGTGATTTAATTGTGCTAACAAAATGTATATAAAACTAATAACAAAGGTTTTATAGATCAACTTTACACTAATGGCTTATCCGGTATTTAGATTTAATATAACAATTTGTTTTTGTGGCATTTTTATAATTTCTGTCGTCATTTACCGATTCATTATTGTGAAATTTGCTCAAAGACTCTTAAAAATCTTTAATTAAAGATGAGCCGTGACAGAACTGTTGTTTAAAAAACCGCTTAATAGATCTACCAGAGCTCTAAAATATACCTACTTTTATTGCTATGTAGCGTAGACGCATGTATGGCTACATTTTACCTACTTAAATTTTCCATTCACAATCGAGTAGTTCAAAGGCAACTAAATTGAGTTTATATACTTTTTTTAATTCCGTGCAAAAAATAGCGTACTTACCTCGTGCGTTAACAAAATTCAGTGTGTACCACCGCAAAATCGGCACTCATATGTAAAACATCTGTTACCGCACTTGACACGTAATAACTATTTCAGTTTGTGGTGTTGTATTTAAATGATGATATATAATAATTTTGATGTCAGGTGTTGAAATTTTATTAATTTTTCTGGTCCAAAGAAAAGATTTTTTTCATAATTAAGCTGGGATTCCAGGTTTTTTGTGATGTTGTCTTTCATACACTAATGTAAATACTATTAAATGAACATTTTATTCTTTAGTGGTATTTTCTTTTATTCTATGGTTTTATTTGTCGTTTAAATTATACATTCTAAAATATATTTTATGGATTTAGATATTTTTTGTTTCATTAGATGTACTTGCTCGTAGATCATTCTTTAAATATATATTTTTTTAAATTATATTCAAAAGTTGTTTTTAATTTTAGGAACATTAATTTTAATTTTTTTATATTTCTGGTTTTCTACATGGTATTCGTCCACGGTGTGTTTGAGACATTTTATTGTCAGAGTTCCATTGATATTTCTAATCATTTCTATATCTAAAAATGATTTTTTTTTTCATATTTCATTGGAAATTTTGAATTTATATAAACTATTCAATACCTAATTCTTTTATAGAATAAGAAGATTTAAGAATATAAATATAAAGATTGTAGATCGAGAACAAAATTTTTACAAATGTTATATGTAGTATGTATTTCTGAAATGATATACATCACAACAATAAAAAAACTGGTAAGCTTAATGTATTAAACCTATATTTTAATACAAAAAAACAACATCAAAAATGTAAATTAAAAATAGTAACTTTGTTAACAAATTGTTTGTTATTTGTTGGTTTTCTTGCACCATCTTTTGATATCGACTTTGAAGGGCTATGTTATGATGATGTGTTTTTAATAATTTTGTTTATTTGTTATTTTAAAATTGTTAATGTCTTATTTATGTATAAATCAATTTAAATGATAACTCATGTTTTGAATTGTATATGATGAAACTTTAATTTAAGCGGAAAATGTTAAAATAAAAAAAACTGTCAATTGATTTTGACATTATCTTTAAAAACCCAGAAAACCTTCACAATTAAAAGATTCAAATCTAAATTATTATTATCAAATATATTTTTTTTTATTAAAAAGCTATTTATCTTAACCTAATGCGCACAGCACTGGAAAACATCCCGATCCAAGTTCACCACTTTTTGGTGCTCCAACTCTTGAAGGTGGTGCTGGAGGGGCAGCTCTTTGGAAACGTCTATGTGAACTTTTTGCAACTTGTAATTCGTTTTCTGTTTCAACATTTTCCACATTATTTCTAGTATAATTCATTGTTCTAAAAGTACACAAGCAATCACAAGCAATTGTTTTTTTATTGTAATAGTTTACCTTAAATAGTAATTTTTTGAATCATCATTTGAATGGAAAAGATGACTAAAGCTGTTTCTATTGGTTGGAAGATTAAGATTTTGGTTATCTTCATTAAAAGACTGCAAATTATTATTAGACTTAATAGTATTGAGAGGTTTAATTTCTAATTCAGCAGGTTTGCTGATGGTTAAACCAGTTAAAAACAGTACTTCGCCAATGTAAACCTGCAAAAGATCATCAGTAAATTAAAACACACTTATAAATTATTATTTACAAGCCACATACTGCTGTTTGCTTCTAGAATACTGAAAAAGTCTATTTTATACAGGGATATATATATGCTTCCAAAATGTAAACAATCAAGGAAAACAAGTATTTTACCAGTTTTAGAAAATATTTGCTATCTAATGTGTTTACCTTGAAAGTATAGAAAGAGGATCAATGCAGAAAAGGGTAACTCGGTTTTTATAATTTTGGAAAAAATCAAATTTATCTTTTGCTTCATAAAACGAATAGTTTTTAGATTATAGAAAGCGTTGGAAATATTTTGCATGTCTTTGGCTAAAGCATTGGAAATCCAAATGTTACAAAATTCGTCAAAACCAAAATCTATTGATCAAGATCTAACTAGATCTTATGAAAGCTCAATCAATTTCGTTCAAGGGTCAATAACTTTTTGTGCATTATAAAACTAGGCTTCAACAACTATGGATTTTTTTTCTAATGTGAAAATCATGGTTAATTACCGAAGAAAAAAACAAGACTTGTGAGTAATTAACGTTTTTACGTTTGATTTTGCGACATTTATATTTTGATTGTTTGATTGTTTTAATTAAATGCATGCAAAATGTTTCTGACGCCTCCTCTAATCTGAAAACTATTTGCTCGCTTGCGGTTTGAAAATCATGTTTTTCTATTTAAATCTTATAAAGTCTATAGTTGTTTTATCATTCAAAATATAACACACTTGTCTGGATACCCGGACCGGCTGAGCTGAAATTTTTTATATGCGTTTTAGCTTGATATCGTACTTTTTTTTTATTCAAAAACACATTACAAGCTTATGATAAGGATTTGCCATTTACGTACTTCCGAGAAAAGAGATTGTATTATTATATTTATTAGAGCAATAAAAAAAATGCTACTCTTACTATGCTAATGCCAATACTTTTAAAACAAGAATTATGTATTTTTACGTTTAAATGCCTTTAGAACTATAATTAATAATTTAAAAAACACAATTTAATTTTTTATAATAAATATTCATATAAATTACTACTTAGATACAATGACGCAAATAAAATTTACATAACTATTTTACCTTTTTTATAAATTTATATATTTAAATAATTTTAAATTAATTTTGCATTTAATCAAAAATTTTTTTGGTTATTAGTTTATTACAGGTGCGGCAGCATAGCTTTATTCAAAACGCAACAAAATCTATTCATAAATTAAATTGTGACGTTTTTGATTTCTGAAGCACTAAATAGCACTAAAAACGATTCATTCGGAACTAGGGATATTTTTTATGGCACAATACCTGAGACGCAGCGGTAATAATGTTCGGGAGGCTATTTATCTTTTTTCTCAAAATTTATATTTTAGTTTCTACAACTACTTACTACTACTACTATTTTGTATTTTAAATCATAGAAAAAACTTTAATTATAGCTTTTTCTAACCTTTGCTTAAATTATTATTAACACAGTTTTACCATTTGTCAAAAAGTTTGTTGATTGAATCTTGAAAGTTTTTTTGGTTATCAACTGGTCACCATTCAAAAAATTAAATATGTCTTTAAAATTAATATTAATAAAGTAAAAACCGTATAATTGTACAGTGACAAAAAATTAGTGTCGCGTGATGTCATTTTATTATATTCGAGGGTTCCAATTAAAACCACAAATGTTTAATTAATAAAGAAACTTTTTTGAATTTAACAAATTCCAAATTAACGGAACTATGGGTAAAACATTCAATTTTTCAATGTAGCTACAAATTTTTTTATCAAAATGAAGAAGAAATCAATGTATAACACTAATTCTAGCCGAGTTATTTTGCATGATTTTGAAAATAATGCAAAAGACAGTTTTTAATATTTTCCTAGAATGTGGATAAGGTACATAAAATTATTGCGTTGAATTTAAATAATTTTTTTTTTCAATATAATTCAACATTAAGAAGGAATTAATAATAAATTATTAAAAAAGCAGCAGGCGATTTACAGTTTGATATATTTAGAAACAAAACAAGCACTTTGCCCAATACATACCCAATCTTTGTTATCAACATAAAATAACAAGTTTAAGTTTTTCAGTAAACAGATTATTTAACTTTTTTTTAAGCCAAAAAAACTTAAATCAGGAAAAACCATTTATCAAAAAAATTGCTAATATTAATAAGTATACCTAATACAAAAATATGAATAAACATAAATTTAAAACAATTGTCAACAATTGTACAACTTTCCAAACGAATAAACAAGAATTAAAATTTATTGCAATAATCTTTGAGCCTAAGATGTACTTAATATTGGACCAAAAATGGACTTAATATTATGCTGGAACATTTAGGATTTATAGCGGCTTATCTGTTAAGATCAAAATTAAAAGTATTGTTAGGTACAGCTTGTCAAATATAGGAACAACTCTGTAAAGTGGCCGCCCACTAGATGCGCATTGGAAAATCTTTCCATTTGGATGGCAGAGTTGCAGTCGCAGCCGGACCGTTGGGAAGTAAATATAGTTAAAAAAACATAGTTTATACCTATTTAGGTATTTCTAAAATATTAGTTACGTTTGCTAATACATTCTTGATATCTTTGTCTAAATACATAAATAAATAACACTTAATATTAGCATTCATTAGTCAGTACTAAACAAATACAAAGGGGTATCTCGCTGTGCGTAGCGTTTATCTTTTTCCATCCGAATGTTGCCTCACTCTTTTCGTCTGCGCATACCGAGCAAAACTCAGAGTTGTTGCTATGTTTGACGACCTGTAGTACGAAAGACAAAACATCATTTCTAAAAAAGTTTGGGATTTATCGCGTAGAATGTAATAACTGTGCGTAGATCAGTTTAGGCCAGCTACAAAGAGCTGGTCTAAACTTAGCCCACTTAAAATACAGCAGATTAGACAAATCGGGTATAGCAAAACACGCTTTTATTAGCGATTATTATCATATTAGTATTAATCAGTTTAAAATTGGTCAAACAAATAAATAACTATAGACATTTGGAAGCCGCTGTATTTGTCAAAATCTATTAAAACAAGGCTTTTGACAAGGATATAACAGTTTTTTTCGGCTTTTTTGTCAAATTATTAAGAAAAACCAACTAAATTTCTTAAACCAGGAGATATTAAGCAAATAATAATTCAGTTTTATTCATCTTCTAAAGATGATCTCATGGTGGTTGAAAGAGCACTCGAGACTTAATAAACAAGCATTTTGATAAATGGTAAAACTGTTTTCAGTTTATAGTGCCAAGGATTCTAAAGAGAACAATTGATTTATTTTAAATACTTATTAGTAGCCAAGAAAATTTTAAATTTAAAAAACAAGTAAATTGTCACTGGAAAATCTGCTCCGTACGATTTTGACATTTTTAATAATTATAATAATGATGAGTGGCAGTAGAATTGATACTCTTCTAGAAAGTTGAAAAAATGCAGAAAAATTATTACATATTTGTATTATAAACTTCAAATCAATAATGTCAGCTAGACAACATAATGATGTGTGTGATAGGAAAAAAAAGTGGCATTCGTGTTTTTTTTTCTTAAGAAAAAATCGAAATTGTTTGGCTTTTTCGCAATTTTTTTTTCTTTCAAGAAAATCTAGCTTTTTTTTCGGTGAGCCACGGTGCATATGCATTTTTAACCCTACATATTGACTGAACTATAGTCATAACTTAAAAACTACAGTATAGGTTTTGTGCCATTTAAGTTTATTATTGGTGTCTACCTTACTCTGACGCAAATAATAAAACTTATGTAATTTTATTGGCATTTTTCAATTTTAAACATTTAGTGTTTTTTATTTATACAGGAATAATTTAGATGATTTATTGTAGTTTAGTGTGCGTGGGTTATTATACAATCAAGATTTTTTTTAGTTTGGGCTATATGAGGTGCAGCAACTATTCAAAATGCTTAACAATAATTTTTTATTTTATTTATTTATTTTTGATGACCGGGTATTACGGAGAAATTTAATACCTAATAGCAACGCCTAAAATGTCTAAAATTTTGCACATCAGCCAAATTCAATAATTATCGGGCTAGCAATTTTCTTGTCAAATACCACTCATTTGTTGGATCAATCCTAAGATTTCCTTTTGAAAGAATTTCGTTCCGATGAACTCAATAATCGTTTTTGATAAACCTTCAAAAAAATTTCCCGAAACATTCAGCTTTATAAGTGAGGATTTTGGTTTTTTTCATAAATTAGCAGGATCAATCAGGATTATTCATAGAAAAATTAGAAGAGTAAATAAACAATTATATTAAAGTAACGATATATAAATAATTAATTAATAAAATTAAGAAAATAAAAAATTATTTTTAACAGAACGGTAGAAAATAATATAAGATGTCAAGATATTTTACAAATACTTAGACTAAGTATCTTTTTGATTTGAAAAAAAGTTAACTTATTAATTAAAAATAATAATAATATTACTAAATCTCAAATGATGAGCGACAGTGAAATTTATATTTTTTTTGAATTTTGATTGAATGCAGAAAAACTTTAAAGCTTCTGGCTAAAAAATTCAAACAATTAGAATTACTAGAATAGGATTTGAAGAATAGAGCTAATCTATAGAAAAATTACAGCTCAAGCCTTATGCTTGTCTAAATGTTTACATTTTTATATTGATACTATTATCTACCTGAGTCTTCAGCAAAAATGTTAGACTTTTGAATTATTTTATGCATAACCTTGTCAGTTTGAACACACCTGTGCTTAAATGAAATAGCTGGCTATTTTTTTTGCTAATTTAATGAACTTGAAGTTAGAGAAAATTATTATCGGTCGCTTATCAAATGACATTTTTTAGGTCAAAAAGTGGCAGAAATAAAATTATAATACATCATCAGTTGTTTCTATTATCTACCAGTAGACCTTAAAACAATATTATTGGCTAAAATGAAGAATAGTATATGAGTGTTTGAAGAAGGAGCCTTCTGCAACGAGTATTTTTTTTTAAACTATTTTTTCTATTTTGCCGTTTTATTACCATTTTATAAATTAAAAAATAAAATTTTAAGTCCAGGGATTTTTGCGATGGTTGGTGACATTTATGCGAGATAACTTTAGGCGGCTATGGAAAAAATTAATTTGAAACGTCAAATTAATTTTACTTTTCCGTTGAAAATGAAAGATAAAGAAAATGTATCACTAACGCCGCCAAAAATTAGGCGAATTGCACAAAATTCATAAAAAAATCTACTGCCCGAAAAGTCGAAATTTCAGTATAAAAAGAATTTTCAAATATTTGGCGCCAGCAAAATAACATAGAAAGAATTGCAAAAATATTTTACTTGCTTATTTTGATCTTCAACGCATAAATTAAAATCGTCATGATGGACAATCTATTTCAAACTGAGATCATGTTTAAGTATATCAATCTATATAAATATATAAAAGAAAGTCGTGTTTGTTACAACACTTATAACTCGAGAACGGCTGGACCGATTGCCATGGTTTTTGATTTGTTGGATTTGTTTCCGTCCCGAATAGCAGAATACATCTTAAAAACAATGAAAACTCGATATGTGTAATGAATACTTAATCATTTCAATAGATGCTGATTTGTTTATTACATGTCAAACATTTGTTGTCCAATCCTGTCAAATAGTGTAACAACTATTTTTTTTTTGGAGCTTATGGCCTGGTTGCTGAGACCTTTAACCCACAACTTTATTTTTTTCTGAAGACATCATGTGTGCGTTCAGAAATTTATTTTTTGTAAAATGTCTACAAAGTTCAGGTACTGTTATATTTGTTTGTTTTAGACATTAATTTTCGAAAACAATACCTAAGATTTATTCTACAGTAAAAACATAAAATCATCGGAAAGGAAGGAACGGAATTTAGGGAATAAAAAATCTGTTGGTAAAGGTTATAAGATTAAGGAAAAAAAATCTACAGGTTAACAAAAGTGTAAATGTCTTTTTATAGGTTGTCTATGATTTTCTTTGATAAGCTATTCATACGTAGTGGTTATATACTCTTTGAGCTATTGTCTATGTCTCGAAAGTTCATGCACTGTTATTATATTTGGTGGTTTTATGCGAGTGCACATTTTAATAACAATGCCGCGTCCTAGAAGATCTAATATTTCCCAGCGAAGCCGTAATGCAATTAGGCAACGGAATATCGCGAGTCAATTATCTGTGAGAAATTGCACGGGTCGATACTTAAAGGAAAATTTAAAGATGAGGAAGCTCTTATTTCAAGGATTTCGATGATCCCAACGGATATGCCCTTTGAGTTTAAACGAATTCAATTCCCGATTCGTCTTGCCTTCGCCATGACGATCAACCAATCACAGGGCCAATTCTTGACTATTTGTGGCCTCAATCTAGAAAATGCATGTTTTTCTAATGGTCAAGTGTACGTGGCATGCTCACGTGTTGGCAAACCATCCGCTTTATTTGTTCTTGCGCCTGACCAAAAAACAAAGAATGTCGTTTACCACAAAGTGCTTGAATAAAAATCCTATTGAATTAATCCGAGTTTTATTTTTTTTTCCCAATCTGCACAACATAGTTTTCAATCATTTTTTTCTGACATGAGTTTGAAGTACTTAATTATTATTTTTTATTTTTTTTTATTTTTTTTCTCATTCTGTATGTATGTTTTCATCATCATTCATCATAATAAAATACTTTTTTGTTTCTATCTATATAAATATATTATTTGGTATCATTGTTTTACGATCATCAAAGCCTAAATTAGTTCAGCTGAAAAGTAACACGACATTCATTGACTGTTAGGCGGTACAAAGTTATCTCTAATAAAAGTTTTATTATTAAATTTATGGAGATTGGCAGCATCTGTGTTCTTTAGCCAATGTTGCAGTACACAATGAACCCTATCATAAACGCGCTATACAAAATTTCAAACTGTTGCGGTGGTCTTAATTCTCGGATAAAAGCGAGAAAAATTATTAAATTATTACATTTTACTATTGCATAATAATATGTTGTTTTCCTCATTTATAAAAAATTTTTTTTTGAATTTAAAAAAATTTCATTCTTTAAAGCTAAGATAGAGGGAAAAAAACAAAACTAATAAAACTAAACTATTTATTTATCGCTGAAAGTAATAAATACAATCTTTAAAAAAATAGATTTTTTTATGGAATAGTTAAAAAGTTTATAGATAATAACCATATATAAAAATATTGTGTTTTAAATCTTTCTAGTAATTAATCAGTTATTTTTGTAGACGGTGCCGATTAAAAGAACAGTATATTGTAAACCTAGGCGGCAAAGTGGTATTTTTCCAGGTCGAGAGAAGATATGGACAGGCGAGCCAAAGGCGAGCCTGGCCACTGGAAAATCACTTTGCGGCCGTCGTTTACACATTATTTTTTATCCTACACAAATTACCTTATAATCGAGCATTATCTTAAAATTGATTTGAGGTTATTACCGCCAATCGCCCATTCAAAATGTCAAACTTTGACAGATGTCAAAAATTTATGGATTACTTTACTGTCGTGATTTACACAATTATCTAGCACAAAAGTAGTATTTTAAAATAAGATTGATGTTCATAAACAGTAAATGTGATTTCAAATTTCAGCACCTTTCATAAATTGTGAGACGTTTAGAGTTTAGAGTAATTTTTCTTATAACAGCGACTCCTGACGGAGAAAATCAGATTTTTTTTCTCGGCTAGCCGAGAAAGTACATCTTTTCTTGGCTAGCCTGGAAATGATGTACTTCCACGGCTGTTGAGAGACGAGAAAATTTTATTTTGAGTTAGTGTAGGATAAAAAACTATTTTTTTTCTAACACGCAGGCAGTGTCTTTATGCCTGAGCACTACATTTATCAAAAGCTTTTCTTTACAAGTAGAAAAATTTGAAGATTTGTTGTTTTATTTTCTATAAAACACGTTAGTTGTCCTAATCCCTCTCTACACGTCTACACTTATTAAAATTCAAAAATGAATGATATATTTCTATATTGGTTTTGTCCTATGGCGTTTGACGTTTCCAATTGACAGTTTACAGTAACTTTTTCTAAAATCTGATCTAACATGTTGGTAATGCCACACTAACATTGGTTACTAAATCAAGGCAGAAAGTAAATGAGCTTTAAGGGAATTTTGTGTTACCAACTTTCGTCAGCTGAACTAAAGATGACACGACTTTGTACAATATACATTTTACTTGATACGAGGATAAATTCTTAAACCTGGTTTAGTTCAACTAAGAGTTAACTTATAGTTTACCACCCTTATTAGAGACTCTGATCTTAAGATGGACAAGCACTACAACCGTCTGCTGCCACTTTGTATTGTTTTGTCTTCAACTCAGAGGGTTGCAGTCGCCAACAAAACTTTTTGGCCTTTGAATCTTTGATTTAATATTCTAATTAAATACATTAAGCTCTGTCTAAAGTTGTAAAACTTTGTGACCAAGTGATAAGATTTATTATTAGACAACAATTTTTTTTATGTCATTGCAATTGTTACAAATCTTGCATCAAATAAAATGCGCATTATAGACCAATATGAATAAAGAAAAATTAGAGGAAGATAAAATGTCAGAAATATAAGAAGTTTGGTAAGTAAATAAAGCACAGGTTTTTTTTATTATACTTGAAAGTCAAAAAAAAAGCTTAATGGACGTAGTAACAAAGTCGTTACGCCAAATTATTATTTGACCTTTGCAGAAAAACATTTTACAATTTTTGAGATACCTAAAAACTTTGTTTTGTTTTGTTTTTTGTAGTAAAAAAAATATTTTGTTAAATTGTTTTTTTGCGATACCACTTTGATTATGTTTGATGGAAGACTGACAATTGTTTAAAACATGCAAAAGTATATTTATTTTTCAAGACAGTGTATATGGGTTAAACAGATAATTATCCAAATTGACAAGCTGCTTCAAAACAACCTGAACCAATCCCAGTGCCTTTTGGCGCACCAACGCTTCCCAAGGGTTCAACAGTATCCTCAGTTGTAGCCGTAGCTGTATCTTCTGGATTTTCTGGGATGTGGAAACGATTTTCTGCGCTATTGAAATTAGCTTCTCTAATAGTTCAAGTCAATCCAATTTTGCTATTTACCAAACCATGTACTATACTAAAATATATATTTAAAAAAAAATTATTAAATTACACCTTACTTGTTCCCATTATAACCAAGTATTTGCGTGTTAGAATTTACATAATCTTCAAAAACAGGCAGGGGTTTAGTAATTTCGGTGCCCAAAACAGCAGTTTTTGTGAATTTTCTTGAATATTCAAAGGTACTCATTGGAATCAGTTGATAAGATGACGTAATACAAATTTCTAGCAATAACGTTTCAATAGTAATCAGCTGCAGCCTGGAGTGCTGTAACATCGTTGTAAAATTATTCTGACGTGTAAACAAATTATAACTATTTTAGCAAAATTAAAGCTTACATAACTCTGCAGTGGAGTGCGGAAAGATCAAATTATAACATAAATGCCCTCCAAGTTTATTGTTATAACGTTCTATTATTATATTTGAAAAAAGCTTTTTGATTCAGTTATTGCATTATTGTAACTTTATCTAAATATAGGATTGAAATAATAAATACATTGTATTTGTATATTTAACGCAGCTACAGCATTAATTATTTCGAAATAATGACTTTTTTGAATTGATACTTTTGCATGTATTATCTATTCCGTGTTATGAATTTGGTTATAATTGTCGAGAAATAAACGTAGGTAAGAGTTATTTACCTAACGAGTTCGTAAAGTGGAATTTCCCACATGAGCACTTTGCTTGCAGCAGGACTGAAAGAAGCAATAAAATAAAAACGATTAGCATAGTAAAAATGTTTGAGATACATCCGGCAGTAACTCCACAGAAACTTTGAGACTCAAAACTCCAGTCATAAACACTTATTGGAGATAAGTTTTTTTTAGGATATTCAATTACCTGGTTTGTTCTATTCTAAACCCAAGGCACGCGGCACTTTTGCTTGTAAATCTTTTTTACCATTGTTGCACTGTTTTTTTTGTGAAGAGTTATAAAATTTACTGCGCCGATCCTTCAATACCTCTATTGCGGTGCTAATTCAACCAAAGAGCTCAAAGCTTTCAATGACAGGACGATGTAGTTTAAACGGAAATATCCTATTGAGAACTTGTTTTTATAAAAAAAAAAACGGCTTTTACTTTGTTATAACACGAGTGGTCTTAATTAAGTACTTTTTAAATAAAAAACCAATACAAACATGAGGGTTCTCTAAGCTTTTTGTGTGTTCTAATAATGTTTTTTGTTTTCTATCTATATATATAAAAGAAAGTCTGTTAGTTACTCCACTTATAACTCACGAACGGCTTTACCGATATGGTTGAAAATTGGTGAGGTGGTAGCTTAGAGCCAGGAGACCGACATAGGATACTTTTTATTCCAGAAACCACCCTCTAAAAGAGGGGTGAAAGTCAAATGTGAAATGCGATGTCGGAAACGTTCGGTGAGGCTCGACAAATTACCGAGAAATTTGACGCAACCACGAAGAAGCGTTTACATTAAAATTTATTTGACGTGGCTCTAGAAATTTTTCCAAACTTGGATTTTTATATCAATTATAGTTTAGAGCCAGGAGAAGGACATAGGATACTTTTCATCCCGTTCGACAGCATTCCCGTGTGACTTGACATGAAACGTCAGTCACTATAAAACGTGGAATAACAAAACGCAAATGACAGCTATGTAATTGACGTATAATGACAGATATGTAATGACGTATGGATGACAATTTGATATTTGTAAGAAATAAATAATAAAACTATTTCTATTAAATAAATAATTAACAATTATAATGTAATGATAGTGCCGTTGCCCATTCGTAAAAAGTGAAGTGAACTATAAAACTCGGTATGGTTGAAAATTTTAGTTTTTAGGTGAAGTGAAGTTTAATTAATAATGCCGCGACCAAGACGATCGAATCTTTCCCGACAAAGCCGTGATGCAAGAAGAATACGAAATACTGCAAATGAAAGGACTGAAGAAGAACAAGAAATTGCACGTGAACAACGCCGCGATAGTATGGCCCGACTTCGTGCTTCTCAATCACGAGAGCAAAGTGAAGCAGCCCGTGAAACAGCTCGGTTGGCAATGCAGAATCGTCGAGCGAACAACAGAGGTCAACAAATAGATATGTTGCGACGCAGAACAAGATATTTATCAAGTGCTTATTTGAATCGAGCAGCGAGTTTATTAATATTAATAAATATTTAAAGATATTAATAAAAATTTTAATTAAATATTAATAATTATTTTAATATTTAATTATTAAATATTTAATAATATTTAATAATTTTTAATTATTAATTAGAAAAAATTAATAAAACTAAATAATTATAAACAACTACTTTTTATTAACAAAGGGATGAAAAGGGGAGGGATAGAGACAAAAAATGACATGTATCAATATATAATTTTCAAAGATTTTGGTTTGCTTATTTTAAAAATAATATCTATGTTTAGGCGGAACAAAGTTCGCCGGGCCAGCTAGTTATTTATAAAAATGCTTGAATAATATTTGTCATGAATATAAAAAAAAAATGATTTAATAAAATTGGTTTTCGGTGTATTCGATAATTATTGTTATATTAATAAATAGATTCATTAAAGTTAATTTTGCTATTATTATATTTATATATTCAAAACCGGTATTTAATTAAAAACTGTACTATAAGTTAGTATTTTCAGTTTAAGATTTATTTGCGACTAAATTTTTGTTAGTGCTGGTGTTTTCTTCCAAAATTCTTTCAAAATGTTTTTTGCTTTATGTCTTTTTTTTATCTTTAATGTGGCTAATGGTCAATTTACACTGTCTCCAAATGGTAGCGATGTGCAGTTAAGGTATTTAAAATAACAAAATTTTTAATCGAAATTATTGAATATTGTAAAAAACTTGTACTTTTTGGGTACTTTTATTTATTTTATTTGTTATATTTTCTTATTTTCCAGCACTTTTCCAAGGTTTCCAAAATTTAAGTAACTCAAGTGATTTCTGGACTGTAGTGCCACCAATTGGGTCTCCCTATTTGAAATGAATGTTAACCAATTAGGCTAGCTTTAAAGTTTATAAACTTATTAATAAAAACTTACAATTAAATAACTTGTTTACAGTTTTTTTTTTCTGATAAAATTCTTCCTATTCAGAACAGTATGGCATTGTTGAAAGAAAGCTTTGGTTCTGAGTTGAGAACAATTTTGACTTTTTCAACTAATTTTTGATTCTGGTATTATACCAGAATATATTACGATATGCAGCGTGTAAAAGATTAAGAAGAATCAAAGGCGGCCGGTGTTTTTTTAACAGCAACTTTAGATAGGTTCGTATTAAAGCCTAATAAACCGAAAGTCGTAGTTACTCGGCTCACGCGATGCCGTAGAAATTTTTGTAAATTTTAATATATTAATTTAAATGGTTTGCGTTATTTTTTCGAGTGCTGTAGAATAATAAGAATAAACATTTTATGATACATACACAAATTGATATAAATGAATTAAAATAAGATATAAGTGAAAAATTATATTCGAAAAGTATCTATACAGAATATATATTTTTTTCTCAATCGTACGTTTTTATTTTTATATTTTTAAATAAACAATTAAATATTTAAAAAAAATACCATGTCAATTGTCAATTATTATTGTTGACATAATCAATTAAAAAATACAAAGTGATCACTTAATATTAATGATTCATATTTTATAACAAACATGAAATATGAAACGTTTTTTTGTCAATTTTAATGTACAAATTTCTATAGAGTGGTTGTTTTTTTGAATTTGATATAAGTATATAATTAATAAAATGTAATATGAATTTTTTTTTAATAAAAATAAAATATGGTTGTATATATATATAAGAGAGTAAGGTAAGCAAAAGGTGGAACAAATAAAAAATATAATAATAGAAACAAAAAAAATATATAAAATAACAATTTTAATTTAAAAAAATAATAATAAAAGACTTGCTTTAGAAGAGAATAAAAAAAAATTGATATAAATTATTATAATATATTATAGGCAACCTTTTACATATAAAACAGTAAAGTAAAAACAAGAAAGTTAGGTCAAAATCTGATGTCAAATGTTATAACGAGAATTTTTATAACGCAAAATGACTGTCCGCCAACTAAATAATGAGAAAAAAATTTCAAATAATAATGAATAGTAAAAGTATTTTTAAAAGTAAATTATAATAGATTTATATATGTTGCCGCAGGCAACATTCAATACGAGTGAGTAGAACAAGTACAAAAAAGAATAAATAAAAAAAAATTAGTAAATGCTAATATGCTTGCTTTATTATAAAAAAAAGATGAGAAAGATAAAAGAAAAAGAAATAAGTATAATTAACAAAATCTAATAAAAGTTTTTTAATAAATAATAATAATAAATTTTAAGATAAGTAACAATGAGCTAGGTTTATATAAATGTTGTCGCAGGGAAACCTTGATATGAGAAAGTAGAATAAGTACAAGAATGAATAAATAAAAATATATTTCAATAAAGAAATAAATAAACAATAATTCAATAAAAAAAAGTGCGATTGTTCTACGGTTGCCGAAGGCAACCCCTTTAGGTTTATACCCGTTGCCGTAGGCAACCCTTTACTCAAGAGAGTAGGGTAAGCACCCGGAGGGTGCGTAAGTAATTAATCTATGTTATTAAATCAAAATCAAATACAGCGAGAAAATTGAGAATAGAAATTTTCGATTAATCGGTGTTCTTAAGAAAAATGCAGACTGAATTTTGCTTAATTTTAGGACAAACCGATCTAAAACTTGCTGCCAAAAAAAACACAGCCGTTTTTTATTCTGGTTGATATTATACACCCGGTATGTATAGCACAAATGGTCTTAATTAAATACCTTTTAAATAAAAAACCAATGCAAACATGAGGGTCCTTCAAGCTTTTTGTTTGTTCTAATAATGTTTTTTGTTTTCTATTATTTATAAAAATGCTTGAATAATATTTGTCATAAATTAAAAAAAACTCATTTGATAAAATTTGTTTAATCCGGTGTATTCAAATAATTTTTGTTATAATAATAAATAGATTTATTAAATTTAATTTTGTTATTATTATATTTACATATTTAAAGCAGTTATTTAAAAAAAAAATCTGTTAAATGTTAGAGTTAATTTCGTTAGTATTTTCAATTTATATTACATTTGCGATTAAATTTTTGATCGTGTTGGTGTTTTCTTAAGTTTCCAAAATGTTTTTTGTTTTATGTCTTCTTTTAATGTTTAATTTGGCTAATAGTCAATTTACACTGTCTCCAAATGGTAGCGATGTGCAGTTAAGGTATTTAAAACAACAAAATATTATATTGAAATTATTAAATATTGTACTTTTTGGGTACTTTTATTTACTTTAAATTGGTATTTTCTAGTACTTCTGAAGGTTTCCAAAATTTAAGTGTCCCAAATGATGCCTGGACTGGAGAGGCAACAATTGGGTCTTCCTATTTTGAAATGAATGTTAACCAATTAGGCTAGCTTGAAAGCTAATAAATTCAATAAAAATTTACAATTAAATAATTTGTGTAAAATTTTTCTTTCACTAATATTTAAACGTGATAAAATATTTCTGAATCAAAACAACAGTATGGCATTGTTGAAAAAGTAAAAAGTCTTGGTTTTGAGTAAAAAACAGATTTTGCAATTAATTATTTATTCTGGTATAACTTGTAATATACCAGAATATATTACCATATACAATATAAAGGGTCTATAATATTAACATTAATCAAGTGGCTATACTTTTTTGGCAGCCGGTGTTAGATCGGCTCGTACTAAAGCCGGTAACAATCTTTAAACATAAAGTCGCTTATGCAATGGCTCAAAGATTTTTGTGAATTTGAGTATATCAATTTAATTATTGCGTTATTTTTTTGGGAGCTGAAATTTTGGCAATCCATTTTTATTTTTATTGAAAATTTTCGTTATTTTTTAACTAATTAAAAATTTATATTACATTCAGAAAATGTTCTAAATGCCTGCGGCAGGCATTTGTGCACGGCGCTGTGTTCTAAATCGTCAATTTTTCAGTTATGAAAAATTATGAAAAATTTTGAACTATGCGATTTAACTGTTGAAAATATTGGTAAGAAAAGGTGGTATGGTAGCCAGGTGGCTGAAGATAGTGTTTTTATAGCATACATATTGCAAGAGCAAATTATTCGAGCTTGTAAAAAACAATGTCCAAATGTTGAACTGTAGTTTTAACAAGACGGGCCACCAGCTCACTACTCTTTAAATGTGCGGAGATGTTTAGATGAAGATTTATCGAATCCTTGGCTAGGTAGACAAGGAAATGTCGACTGGTTTTTACGATCTCCGGATCTAACACCGTGCGATTTTTTCTTATGGAGTCATTTAAAATCTAATCTTAATACAGAAATAGACTCGATAATCTGGAAGCACTGCAACAAAGAATAATCAAAGAAGCACAATTATTACTGCCTGATTAATTAATAAGAAACTCTATTTGCGACTTTTATGACCGACGGCGCTGGTAAAAATAAAATGTTTTTGTCGGTAATAAAATTTATGTTTTCAAATTTTCAAAAAATTTTTTTTTCAAAATTGTTCTAATATAATGTTAATTTTTTTATATTTTTATTTTGACATTTTAGAGAGGAATCAAAATTGCAAAAAAAAATATGGGGTTAAAATTTTTAAAAACTGTTGATAACGTGATAACTTAAAATTGACAACTATTATATTATTTTTTCTATCGTATGCACAATGTGTCCCGTATTTTGTCAAACCAATTTGTTCAAAAACTTTTGTAAAAAAATGAACGGTTGCGGCTGCACAACTATTCTTTCATACATTTGGGACAGCCTCTATAACGTGCGTTTATAAATTACTAGGCTAGATCTTGGCTTGCTGTGCAATTTAGCTTGACAAATATTTATTGTCTCTGATTGTATGATTGGCGACAAATGTTAAACAATTGGCAAACCTCGTTCATAATAACGTACGTTTCTGCGTATGAACTAATTAAAACATGAGCATATGTTTACAATTTCATAGCACGAGTAGATCTAAATAATTCAAGAAAGCACTGTATCAATACGTGAATCAAAAGTTTTGTAGCTTTTTTCCGAAAATTGCGCGGAAATTTTTGTAGACTTGTTGGAATAAAATAGGCAAATTAACAGTCGTGTAGCCTTGGCAAAATTTATCATTATAGATGTATAGTCTATATGACAATAGAACCTTAATAATGTTCAAACTTAGAATTCAAATTAATTATTGTCAAATTTTGATCATTGGGCGACCACTAGTTTAAGAAAATATTTAAAATTGTTGAAATTTTTTGACACAGCCGCTATCTGTCCTACTGTCCAATAGTAAGTAGACTATCGATAAGAATACGATTTTTTCGCTTTCTAACACTGTTTTGTTGGGAATTATAAATAAATAAAGAAAAGACTTAAGCTTTGAACTACAATATATCTATATATATAAAAGAAAGTCGTGTTTTTTTACAACACTTATAACTCGAGAACGGCTGGACCGATTGCCATGGTTTTTGATTTGTTGGATTTGTTTCCGTCCCGAATAGCAGAATACATCTTAAAAACAATGAAAACTCGATATGTGTGATGAATACTCAATCATTTCAATAGATGCTGATTTGTTTATTACATGTCAAACATTTGTTGTCCAATCCTGTCAAATAGTGTAACAACCATTTTTTTTTTTTGGAGCTTATGGCCTGGTTGCTGAGATCTTTAAGCCACAACTTTATTTTTTTCTGAAAAGATTATGTGTGCGTTCAGACATTTATTTTTTGTAAAATGTCTACAAAGTTCAGGTACTGTTATATTTGTTTGTTTTAGACATTAATTCCCGAAAAAAATACTTAAGATTTATTCTACAATAAAAACATGAAATCATTGGAAAGGAAGGAACGGAGTTTAGGGAATGAAAAATCAGTTGGTAAAGGTTATAAGATTAAGGAAAAAAAATCTACAGGTTAAAAAAAGTGTAAATGTCTTTTTATAGGTTGTCTATGATTTTTCTTGATAAGCTATTCATACGTAGTGGTTATATACTCTTTGAGCTATTGTCTATGTCTCGAAAGTTCAGGCACTGTTATTATATTTGGTGGTTTTATGCGAGTACACTTTTAATAACAATGCCGCCTCCTAGAAGATCTAATCTTTCCCAGCGAAGCCGTAATGCAATTAGGCAACGGAATATCGCGAGTCAATTATCTGCGAGAAATTGCACGCGTCGATACTTAAAAGAAAATTTAAAGATGAGGAAGTTCTTATTCCAAGGATTCCGATGATCCCAACGGATATACCCTTTGAGTTTAAACGAATTCAATTCCCGATTCGTCTTGCCTTCGCCATGACGATCAACAAATCACAGGGTCAATCCTTGACTATTTGTGGCCTCAATCTAGAAAATGCATGTTTTTTTCATGGTCAATTGTACGTGGCATGCTTACGTGTCGGCAAACCATCCGCTTTATTTGTTCTTGCGCCTGACCAAAAAACAAAGAATATTGTTTTCCACAAAGTGCTTGAAAATCCTATTAATGAATTAATCCGAGTTTTATTTTTTTTCCTAATCTGCACAACATAGTTTTCAATCATTTTTTTCTGACATGAGTTTGGAGTACTTAATTATTATTTTTTATTTTTATTCTCATTCTGTATGTATGTTTTCATCATTATTCATCATAATAAAATACTTTTTTGTTTCTATCTATATAAATATATTATTTTGTATCATTGTTTTACGTTCATCAAAGCCTAAATTAGTTCAGCTAAAAAGTAACACGACATTCATTGACTGTTAGGCGGTACGAAGTTCGCCGGGTCAGCTAGTAATTTAAATAAAATCGGACAATCTAGGCACGTAAGTTATCTTTGTGACCGTTCGACTTGTTTCCAATCGAAGGGCTGAATACGGAGGGTCTAATACAATAGCTCACCTCACTGTTACATCCCTTCCCGAGGTTTCTTATGTCCGTCTCAGTCATTAGTCATTTCCCAAATTCACAGTGTACACCAACTGTTTTATGTGGCTCAATAAATCAAAATCGCAGAGATTTAAATCCGGGGAACGGGGTGGCGATATTGACTACCATTTGGTTCTATCTATCTGTTGTAAAAAACATAGTTTAAATAATTTTGTAGTTATTTTAATTTTCGACAAAAATGATATTGCGCTACCATGAAAGAACGTCATATTCTGCTAATGTTTAATGGAGCATCGTTCCAAAAAACAAATACGTTGCATACTGTCTCTGCAATCCAATTGAAAGAAAAGTTCAACAAGTAATGTCACATAAATCTAACCAATTTTATTTGTTTATTTGTTTTATTAAGTTTTTATGCTTGTAGCAAATGATTTGGTTCACCAACCTCTAAAACCAGTTGAATAAATTACACTCTCATTCATTCATCTTGACTTATCTTGACTTTTGAATACCGACCTTGCGAAAAATATAGACATTTTAGTAGTGGTTTAACTCTCAAGAAGTGCATGGGTGAGAGAAACCGTAAAATGCTGCTGGTAAATATTCCACAGATTTAACCATTAGAAGAGCTTTTTAATTTGTAGGTTGTTGTAAACGTTTTTTGTGTAATTATTTTGACAAACTGTAGACCAACACAAACTGTGTTTTATGGTAATTGGACCGTTGTGCCTAATTCTAGTCCTCAACTTGAAGCTGCTTTAAAACAAAGACATGAATTTTTAATCGAACGCAATAGTAATCTGTATAAGTATGTGAAGCTGCCCAATGGAGACACATTTTATATCCCTTTTGCTTTTACTGCAACGGACGGTAAATTCGGCAATAACCATTCAAAGTATAATAATTATTTAATGTTATATGAACAATTTTTTGTATTCTTAATGGAAAACAGTCATTTGCTTAGATGACATTTAATTAAAAAATGAAGTATTCTAATTTTTTATTTTTATCAATGTTGAAAGTACAACTTATTAAATTTTGTGGGAAGATTTTGATGATAATTATTCTTTTAAAGCACATTTTTAAATATTTTTTCATAAATGATTTTGATTTTGAACGCTTTTCTCTAGATATGCTTTAGCTTAAAATGTTGAAGACAATCGTCAAATTTTTTCAATTGACACTTTCATCATGGTTGATGTTCTCTACAAGCAATGGCCTGTGTAACTAGTTGCACCAAGAAGCTTCAAGTAGTCAGCAATTTTGTTAGGTAACCAAAATATTTTGTGCTTATTAATTGCGCTTACTATTTTGGTAAAAAGTACAAAATTTGTCATACTGTTAATACAATTTAAAAATTTCTATTACTTTTGGACATTATGCTGAAAACTAGCTTTGTATATCGTTCATTGTCAATGATAATAATTACTCACTTTGCATCGCACTACTCACAAAAAAAATACTCATAAACATTTTAAAATATTATAAATATTATAATTTTCAACGCTTCAAATTTGAAATATGGTTTGAAATGTCTTATACTTTGAAAAAATTTTAATTTTGATCATATTATTTGTAATGTGTTCTTCAGCATTAAGTATGGCTATCATGTTTAGACTTTAATAAAAAGAAAATTAAAGCTTAAAAAAGTTTAATAATAAAGTCGTAACTCAAACAAAAGTCTGTTTCAAGGTTTGCTTTAAAAATTTATAAATTGACTAAAACATCTAAGTATTATGCTCGATTTATAGATTTTAAAACTGGAAGCGTATTAGAAATTTTAAAACTTGACCTTGAGACAGACTTAAATTTAAGCTTTGGCTATAAATACCGGCTTGAGCCGTTTCCATTAAGGATACAAAATCGCATGTTTTGACTCGTAAATACAGAAAGTTTCTATCTTGTAAAAATGTTCTTTGCTATCTGTTTTACTCGATGGTAAACTACTTTTTTAGTTGTAAAGCATTCTATTACCAAAAATTAATTTTGTTGAATTATAGTCTTGACGGTTATAATAAAAATGGAACAGAACAACAAAATAATGGAATGATCAATAAAGGAGAATCAAATAAGCAACAGTATACAGTATGGGTGACAGATGAGCTAGGAAATCAAACGAACAGAACAGAAACTTATACTGCAAATCATAATAGTTATCAAACAGCTACTATTAACTCAACTATGACTACACCAACACCAATGCGACCACTAGACCCACTTGTAGTAAACGAATACCCCGGGGCACCTTCAGGGACAGGAATTGGCTCTGGTTGCTTTGAAGCGGCATGTCAATTTGGATAAAACGTTTTTTCTCAAACAATTATAATAATTATCACTGCTATAACTATCTTTTTATTGCTACTCCAGTCGACAGTACGTAGTGTCGGCTGCGATTCCACGGCAGAAAGTGTATCTTTCATGCACTGGTAAAGCTATGCGCGCGCCTTCTTTTAGCGGGAGTAAATAGCCGAGGGCATCATGGCGCGCAGTTCAGGTCCTGCACTTTCTGCCGTGGAATTGCAGCCGACACTACGTACTGTCGACTGGAGTAGCAAGAAAACTAGTATACACTACACGGGCAGAAAGTTGAGAGCCCTGAACTGCGCGCCATGATTATGGCGCGCAGTGCAGTAATCTCAACTTTCTTCCCTTTTAGTGTAATATACTATAACAATAAACAGTTTTTTTTAATTTTTATTTAGATTTTTTTTGCTGGTACATTTTTTTATCTATTTTTTCCCTGTCCCATTTTCATTCCTCATGGGTTTTTACTTTTCGTTTTATTTTTTTTTATTTTTTGAATCATTTTGTATCATTTAGTTTTACTTTCTGCTCTCAGCACATGTTTTCTTTCCAGTTCTAAACTTACTAGTTTTCTGTTATCTTTTTGATAACAAAAATACAGCTATAGAAAACGTTCAAAATAAAGGAAGAGACCGATGGATTATTATTTTGGCTATTCTGTTTTTCAAATTTTGATTTCAAATATTTTAGGGTCTATTTAATTATCAATTTTATAGATTCCTTATTGTATTTAGTTCTTCTTTTTTTTTTCGCCCTTTACAACTTACGAATTTTTTTATCTGTTTTTTTTACTTATATAAACATTTTCTTTTGTTTTATTGTTTTTATTTTTACTGCTGTTTGACTCACTTCTATCTTTCAAAATATTTATTTTTTCTACATTTGTTTATTGCTTGTACATTAGGTTGCTCTTCTTTTTACACCAATTTTCTAACTATAAATACCTTTTTTGATTTTTTTCTAGTTCCAGTTTTTTCTTTCCTTTCCTCGCATATCTTGGTCTAAAAATTGTCATACTTTTTGTAAAACCTTCAAATAACATAATTTTTGTATTAAATTTATTTTGAAATTTTTTTCAATAGGTACCTGACATATTATGTCATGTTCTTTGATATACGTACTTTTTCATTTATTTTTTTTCCAATTTCTATTATTGTTCATTTTTTCACGTTGTTTTATTTCTTTTTTGATACTCAAAAGCTATTATTTTGACTTCATTCACTGTACATTTGTTGGCTTTTATATGCTTTTATATACGTGTCGTCATTTTTTCATTTCTATTACATATGCTATCATTGAGATGTCATCAACATCTTTCAGCTAATTACAGCCAATTTATTGATTCTCACTGATAAGAAGTAAGAACCTCAAAATATCTAAAAGAATCTTATAGTTATTATTAATCTCACTAGCTAAAAGCAAATTTTTATTTCTTTATTTTGTGCTTGCTTGTTTTTTCTTCTTTTTTTGTTTTTTTTTTACTCTTTTTATTTTATTTTCTGTTTTGTTTGTTTTTTTTATTATTATCATTTTCATTCATTTTATTCGTTTTTGTTTGTTTTCATTATGTCCCTTGTCTCCAGCTTGCTTTCTTTTACCCTCTCGCATTTATTTATCATGGGTTCGTATTTTTTTTTACCACGCATCAAACATTCTTTTTCACTTACCTCAATAAAAAACTCATTTTCTTTTTTTTAATTTTCGCGCCTAAATCTTGTTATCATCTTTCTCTTTCCCTCATTTTTTTATGACTATAGGCAACGTTTTTCTAATTAGACTGATAGATCTTTTATTGTATCTGCTTTTATTTATTTCTTCTTTCCTTTCTTATCTATGTCTCTATCTCGATCCTTTATTGCACCATGTAGTCATCGTCTCGCTTTTCTTTTTTTCTCGATCTTTTCTACGCTAAATTTTGGCTAAAAAGTACTATAATTTTTTCTTTTTTAATTTTTTTATCTGTTTTTTTTTCTGCTTCCCAGCTCTCTATCTCTCTCAATATCTCACACCCTTCTCGTTCTCTTACTTTGTTCATAAACTTAACTGCTTCTTTCCCTGCTTTTATTCTTTTTTTTTTCTTCTTTTATTATATATCGTGAAGTCTCTTTGCTTAATCTTAACATTCGTCTCTCAGATTTGTATGTCTGCTCTTTCTTAACAAATTTGGTTTGGTGATGAAATTATGTTAATGATATATTATTTAGAATAGAAACCAAAAAACCCAGACAACCATGTCATGGTATATAATATTAACACAAAATTCTGTAAATTGAGCTACGATCGTTAATGTAGTGTGAAAATATAATTTATAGTATAGATTTCCGCATATTTTTTTGTAGATTTATAATAATTTGTTAACTATTAACAATTACAGTGACCAAGGCTGTTAAGCTTATTTAAACCACCACTCATTTATGAAATTTAGCTTTTTCGTTAATTGTCAGTTATTTCTGGTTAATGCGTTTAGAAGAATGCTGCTCACAATTTACGTGACATTATTTCTAGCAAAATTCGTAGTTGCACAAACTATAAATCCTGAGGTAATTGTGACAGTTGGAGATATAGTTTTAGGAGAAAACACTGCAAGGTAACTTTTTCAAATTTTTTTAAAATTAATAAAAATTGATTTTTAGTAATACTTTTATGAGTGCTGGAAATGTCACTAATCCGAAAGCTGAATTAAATGGCGACAAGGATCCTGTTCTTGGATCTTTCTATATTGAAAATGCATTTAGTCAACTGGGATAAACTGAAATTTAAAAAAAAATTGTTGGATCTGTTTGTAATAATCACTAATGTTTTGTTAGCAATTTTGTACTTTTTGTAGAAACAACACATTGTGAACTAACCATAATAAATTTTTAAAAAGTTTTTGCACAAAACAATAATATAATAATCATAAATGATAATTGGACACTAGGCTCAAGAGCAAAACTAGGTTTCTGCCGTAGGTCGTTTTTTGTTTGGAAAAATGTGAATTTTTTTATAACTTTTGTTGTCAAAGATTTTCTTTTTAATAATTTTAAAAATAAATGCACTTTTTGGAATTGGAAAACAAAAATGCAATATTAAGTTATTTCAATATAAAAGTGTTAATTTCAAATATAATAAAAACTACATCAACACTAATTTATATAAAATTTGATGTCATCCTTTGCCGTGAGGCACGATATCTTTTGAAAATAAATCTGAAGAAGGCTGTCACGAAATCCTTTTCGTAAAACCTTCAAATAACATAATTTTTGTCTTAAATTTATTTTGAAAAATTTTTTATTAGATACCTGACATGTTATGTCATTTTTCTGATATACCTACTTTTTCATTTACTTTTTTTTCTATTTCTCTTATTGTTTTTTTTACGCTGTTTTATTTTATTTTGATACTCAAAAGCTGTTATTTTGACTTCATTTATTGTAAATTTGTTTGCTTTTATATGTTTTTCTGTACGTGTCGTCATTTGTTTCATCTCTTACATATGCTATCATTGATTTGTCATCAACATCTTTCAGCTAATTACAGCCGATTTATTGATTCTCACTGATCACTGATAAAAGATAAATCCTCAAAATATCTGTAAAAACCTTATTCTGAATAAATTATTATTATAATGTTTATTGTTTCACCTACAGTGTTAACAAACTAAAAACAATTTTTTTTTTGTGTTTTTTTATATTGTTTCTTTACCCATTCTATTTTATTTCGTGTTTTGTTTTTTTTATTATTATTATTATTTTTATTCATTTCATTCCTTCATTCTGTGTTTTCTTTATGTCTCTGTCTCCAGCTTGCTTTTTTTACCCCCTTGCATTTATTCATTATGAATTCGCCACGCACCATACGTTTTCTTTCATTTACCTCAATCAAAAATGTATTTTCTTTTTCCTAATTTCCGCATCTAAATCTTGCTGTCATCTCTCTCTCTCTCTCTCTCTCTCATTTTTTTAAAAAATTTCTGTTTTTACTTATTTCTTTTCTTCTTTTTTTTATCTATGTCTTTATTTCACCATGTAGTCATCGTCTAGCTGTTTTTTTTTTCGATCTTTTGTACGCTAAATTCTGACTTTTTATAGTACTTCTTTCTTTTTTTATTCTCATATCTGCTTTTTTTTCTGCTTTTTAGCTTTCTCTTTCTCTCTCTCTCTCTCTTTCTCTCTCTCTCTCTCTCTCTCTCAATATTTCACACCCTTCTCGTTCTCTTATTTTGTTCATAAGTTTAACTGCTCTTTTCCCTGCTACTATCCTTATTTTTTTCTTCTTTTAATATATATCCTGTAATCTTGTTGTTTAATCTTAACATTCATCTTTCTTATTTGTATGTCAGCTCTTTCTTAACAAATTGGTTTTGATGATAAAATTGTGTTAATGATATATTATTTAGAACAGAAACCAAAAAACCCAGATAACTATGTCATGATATATAATATTAACACAAAATTCTGTAAATTGAGCTAGGATCGTTAATGTAGTGTGAAAAAATAATTTATAGTATAGATTTCCGCCTAATTTTTTGTAGATTTATAATACTTTGTTAACTATTAACAATTACAGTGACCAAGGCTGTTAAGCTTATTTAAACCACCACTCATTTATAAAATTTAGCTCTATTTTGTTAATCGTCTGTTATTTTTGGTTAATGCGTTTAGAAGAATGCTGCTTACAATTTACGTGACATTATTTCTAGCAAAATTTGTACTTGCACAAATTATAAAATCTGAGGGAATTGTCACAGTTGGAGATATAGTTTTAGGTGGAAACGCTGCAAGGTAACTTTTTCAAATTCTTTTAAAATTAGTAAAAATACATTTTTAGTAATACTTTCATGAGTACTGGAAATGTCACTAATCCAAAAGATGAATTAGATGACGACATTGATTCTCTTCTTGGGTCTGTCTATGTTGATCATGCAGTTAGTCAACTGGGATAAACTTAATTTAAAAAAAAATAATTTGTAGTATCTTTTTGTAATAATTATTAATGTTTTGTTAGCAATTTTGTACTTTTTGTAAAAGTGCACACAACACATTGTGAATTAACTATATTAAATTTTAAGAACGTTTTAGCACAATACAAATAAAATAATCATAAATGATAATTGGACTCTAGGCTCAAGAGCAAAACTAGGTTTCTGCCGTAGGTCGCTTTTTGTTTGAAAAAATGTGAATTTTTTTATAACTTTTGTTGTCAAAGACTTTCTTTTTAATAACTTTAAAAATAAATGTACTTTTTGGAATTGGAAGACAGAAATGCAATATTAAGTTATTTCAATATGAAAGCGTTAATTTCAAATATAATAAAAACTACATCAACACTAATTTATATAAAATTTGATGTCATCTTTTGCCGTGAGGCACGATATCTTTTGAAAATAAATCTGAAGAAGGCTGTCACGAAATCCATTACACAACACAAAACTAAGAAAATTGCGCATTTTCTTCCACTTTGAAGTAATGGGATTTCAGTTGAAAATTTAATTAAGTAAAAGAGTGAAGTGCGTTGAAAGTAATTCAAAAGCGAAATTGTCTTCGTCACTTCATTTAAATCTTGTTCTTTTGCGAAGCTGCCAAGTAGAATAATATCTATTATGTCTTAAAGTCATAATGCTGTGCGGAGAAAATATGTTATGATGTAGCACATCAAAGAAGAAACTCGCCTAAAAAGACTGAGCGAGCAATATGTTGATTTTTTGTCCTGAATCAGCGTTCAAAGTATCGTACGTAAACCAATATTGGAAATTTTTGCCAATATTGCCGCCTGCCAAACTTCTCAAGACGGGATCGGGAGATTTTGTTTCTGCTTGGGGTTGGCAGGAATATAGGGAAACTTCGACGGATGGTGTAGACGGTGTCATGTTTCGCTAGAAAACAATACAAAGAGCTGATGCTGAAAATCGAGATAATTCAAAAGAAACATTCGATAGCTTTTATAATGTTTACGAATCATCAATGCTAAAATATGACATGAGCTTGATATAAAAGAAAATAAAGTAGCTTTTCGGTTCAAGCTGCCGAAATTTAACTCCGTAGTCAAGGTGAGATCACCAAAGCTTCGAATTTCACAAGTCTTTTTGTTATACAATACAATGTCTGTTTTTTTTTTAATTAGGTAAATGGAATTTTTTGTGTAGAACAAAATCTTTAAAGATTGTAGCATAACGAGTATTTTTTTACATTGAATTTTTTAGTATCATTTTACACAATTCGAAGAGGACCATTTTGAGACCAAGCTCACAAAAAGGTTAATTAAAATAAAGATACAAGGTGACTCAGAAAGCATGATCAAGTTTCTGAAAAAGATTTGGGTTGGAAAAAGGTTGAAAACCTAGAAGCTGTGTGGTAGGCTTTTTTGCAATGTCCAAGATGATCTGCGCACAAACATGCTGCTTTTTAGAGTTGTTAATAGACTCAAAAAATCAAATTTTACTCAAAATAAAATTTTATCTTTACTAAGTAGCTTTGTGCAACTCCTCATTTAAGAAGATTGAAAAAATAAGACGCAACATGTACTGATCACAATACAATCAACATGAAAACCTCTAGATAGTAAAAAGAGAACAACTTATGTGTGATTGACTGTTTTGGTATTGTGAGTTTTTGGTTTTTTTTTGAAAGGTTATCAAAAGTTTTTAACGCTAATTCTACCATGCTCAAAATTTTTGAAATCGGAAATCAATTATGAAGTTACAAATTACACTCTTTGAACAAAGGGCCAGCACGGTCACCTGATTTGACCTACTTTTATAAAAATTGTATAATTATCTAGTTAATGTTCCTTTTATATTTTGTTTTGTTTTACTCTATTATTTCAGATGATAGACAAGATTTAAACTGTTTCAAGGTGCTATTCTCGACAATACAAAATAGACTGTTTCAATGTTTTTTAAGAAATAGACTGTTTATTTGCTTGGGCCATCTATGGATCTAACATAACCTATCAATTGTCATAAATTGTCGCTACCGCACGTACAAGGTAAAAATTGTTTTCTTAGACTTGCATTCTATTTTTGGCCAGAGCTTGTTATGTTAAATCTTTTAAAGAAAGAGGAGCTGCTCTGTCCTACTACAAGCTCTTTTATTTCCTGCTCAATGACAATGGTTTGTCTCTCAAGAGATTTGTACAACGTTGTTCTAAAAATGGAAATTCTTATTTGCGTACGCAATGACTTAATTTTAAATTATTTTATTATTGTTGAGTACTTTTTTTAGGATTTGACACCATAAGGGATAAGTGAAAGCTAGGCCAAAGACGTTTTTCTTTTATAATTTTTTTAAATGAAATGTTCATTAACCAATGGCGTAAAGCTCATCTTATACTATTATATTTCAGTTAGGAAAATTTACAAGTTTCAAAATTTTAATAAACGAACTTATCTCGCTTATGGAATATTTAAAACATGAAGTCAATCAATTCTATTGGTGGTTTAGAGCTCACCCTAAAGGTATTAAAACGACTAAATATGTGCCTAACTAAGAAATGTTGACTTAAGTGGCACTGTTAAATATAATAATCAATTATATAGCCTAAAGGTACTAAATACTCAATTAGATATAACAAAGAGAAAAAGCTGTATTTCAAATGTTTCATGAGAAACACGGCTTACAAGCCAGTTGAGTAAGATCTGAATAATATAAGATAGAACAAAACGAACATTGTTGTCATAGTAATGTGACTGGATAAATGTTAAATCTAATTTGTCTTAAAATTCAGAATCTAATTCCTCAGTATGCAGTTTCAATTTTATCTCAAGTTCAAAAGCATGTTTCTGGAACTATTTCAATTTTTAAAACAAAATAAAAAAGTAAAAATTTAACTATTTATTTGAAATTTTATTAAAAAAAAACATTTAAGTGATAGCTATATTTAATTTTCAAGAAAAAAAAGAAAGAAAATGCAAATTTTTTATTCGAATATTTTTTAGTTAAACTAATGCTACAAATTCCTTCGAGTATTTCAAGATTATAAACAGTTTAAAAATAAATGAAATATGTTCGGAAATAAAGAAGAAATGTCGTCAATACCTTATATTAATTGTGTGTATTTATTTATTATATTTAAATTTCAGCGAGATTTTTTTCCACTTTCACTTATGTAAAATATGATTATAATCAAAAAACCTGGACAATTAAAAAAGCACTTGGGATAGCACAAGCTTTACTCAGAATCAGTTTAAACAAATAGAATGATTTTTTTGTTTTTTTTTATAAATTTAGAAACATAGAAGACAATTAATTTGGATTTAAAATGCAATTGACATAAATTATTAAATTTTGTAAGCTTTTTGTTGGTTTTTTTGAACCATTTATGGCTCTGAAGATCTTCTGGAAAAAAAATATTTTTAAATGTAGGGCGTTTCTTTATGACATCTTTAACTGCGTTTTTAAATTATCACTCATATGAAATTTGGTAATTATGATAAAAACGGTTTGAAAAAATTATTTCAACAGTGTAAGCAAAGTCATTTTAAATAGCCAAATTCTTTAATTACGTAATGATATTTAAAATACAAAAGGTGAGAAAACTTAGAACTGGAAAGAACCATTCTTAACGCATTTTTGAAAAAATGAACTGAAATAGCATTTATTGAACGCAGCAATTGAAAATAATAGTGTTTAGGTCAAAATTTAAAAGTGAGCAATTTACAACATTTGTATCAATAAAACCACTTTTTTTATTTTAGAAAATTTTGTTTTAAAATTGTGAAAATAAATTTAGTTTAAATTAGATATTTTTTAAATATTGTGGGTTTTTTCAATTAGAAAGTCTTAAAAAAATATTTTTATTAAAATAAGTAAAAAAAAATAAAATAATAGTATCATTTCAATAAACAATGAGCTGCTATCTGTCAAAAACAAGTTGTCAATCATTTTTTTAAGAATAGGCTACAGAGTGCTTTTAAAACAATATAGCTTGAAATATTATTTTTATTCAAATTTATATTCTTGAATTACAAAAACAGTTGTTTATACACTTTTGTTGTTGTGTATGAACTTTTTTGATGCTTTGTTAAGCAAGAAATATGTTTTTAACAAATTATGAAATACTTTGTATACCGAATGCTTTATTATATGACTATTTTGAGATTAAATCTTTTTTTAATTATCAGAAGTTGAAAATTAGAAGAAAGTATCTGGAATTACCAAACTACAGTATTTTGTAAAAAAAAATGGTATGAGATCGGAGTTTGATAGCGATTTATTTATTTGTAATTAGGTTATTTAGATTTTTTTCTCTACCTGTACACTTACAGGACATGCAAGATCCTAATAAAAAGAAACGAGAATTTTAATTTTATAAGTTATGGCTAGTAATGGGTGTTTTTGCTCAGTCAACCGTCGAATTGGACTTGCGACCAAATACGTCACATTTTTACCTAATAATATTGATTTAATTTACAATAGGCAATTAATTCCACTACAAATTCGTTTGTAGAATCTAAAATAACAAAAAAATACGTTTTGACGCTACTCTGTAATGTAAATAAAAATTATTATTTTGTAGTATAATAACTATAATTGTACATTATTGAAAAAACACGCAGTATATTATTACTATTCATTTACATTTCTCTACCTACCACGGTTTAATGTTTTGATCACTCCTAAATAAGGTACTTATCTCAAATAAAGTATTTAATGCACATTGTTTTCCTATTTAACAAAAAAAAACACAGTTTGTTTCCACAGTATGATACGCCGTTTATGTCAAAATTAAAGTTTTTAAAGTGAATGAAACAAAAACAATATAATAATAGTTTAACGCACAATATGTATATATAATGATATCTAACTTCTGTGTCGTTCTGTTATAGAATGAGGGCGCTCGTGTCGATACATTTCAACAATATAATAATTTTAAGCTTTTGCGTGTTTCCGTTATAGATTGAGGGCGCTTTGTGTTGCCACATTAAATATATATATATATATTATAATTTTAAACTTCTGTGTTGTTCCGTTATAGAATAAGGGCGCTCGTGAGGGTTTAGAGAGAGAACGTTGCTGCCTAACAAACAGATCAGCTGTTTAAACACTTGAAAGCTAGGCTGTCATTAAGTTTCGCAAACTTATTAAAACTAAAGTAAGGTTAAAATTGCTGAAATTACATTTGTTTGTCTTTTTAGATTTTGCAAAAATTATAAAGATGACAAATTTCATAGCCAACTAGGCATTGTCTTTGACTAAAATTTTTGGTTTTATTGAATCACATTTTGAAACAAAAAAAAAGTTAGCATGTTTGTATTAAATTGTTGAAGTCAGAAGAAAATGTACTTTTTAAAAATGTAAAATTTTATTCTTGTTGCTATTTAAAAAAAGGCAAGTTGGCTTTGGATATTTGAAACAAATGAAGTGGTTTTAAAAACATTTGACCGTTTCTATACTTTTGCTCAACTTGTATACATAATGAATATGTCTAAGAAGGTCGCCAATCATTACCCAATGTCAATTGATTGTAATGAATGACTTTTAACAAAATCATGCAATGATTTAACATTTGATTAGAGTCATATGGAATAATTAAATAATTATATTAATAATAGCTTTTCGTCTTTTAAATTGTGCAATTTTTTTTTCTACAAAAATTAATTAATAAAAAGCTAAATTAAGATTTTATTATTTTTACCGAGGGTTTAAAAATTCCTGGCAAAAAATTTTTAATTGAGATAAGTTTAACAGATTTTCTTCAATTATAATTCTGTAGATTGTTAAGTAAAGACCATCGAAAACGGTTTGAACGGAGGTTAAACAGACATAAGAAAGACGCTACATCACACCAAAATATTGGATTTGATCATTTTATACATACGTCATTTCATCTTTTAAGTTCAAATGACGTGACAGCGCAAAAAAAAAGTTCAGTTAGTTATTTAATTCAAAAATAAGTGATGGAATAATACTGGCAAATCATAAATTTACACAACTGCATTTGGTCTTAAATTAAACAAGTACAGCTTTGTATAAAAACTTAGAATAAAATGTAATATTTCTATTCATATTAATGTTTTAAATGTATTTCTTTACATAATGATTATGAAAGTTGAATTTTCATATGATTAATCGTTTAGCAAGTTATGCATTTTAAAACAATTTAATTAAACAATCATTAATTTCTACATTTTTTTGTATGAATATTTTTATAAAAACAGCAATAAATATTCTAAAACATTCGAGTTTTTACTTTGTCTATTATCTGTCGCTTCAAAAATGCTTTTAGTATATATCTATATTTTCTGTTTATTTATTTCGGTCCAAACCATTGAATACATCGACCACAACGTAAAAAACTTAGACTGTAAACATAACAATAACAGTTAGAGTTGAGAAAACCTACAAGAATTTCAGATATCTATATATATAAAACAAAGTCTGTTAGTTACTCCACTTATAACTCAAGAACGGCTTTACCGATATGGTTGAAAATTGGTGAGGTGGTAGCTTAGAGCCAGGAGACGGACATAGGATACTTTTTATTCTAGAAACCACCCTCTAAAAGAGGGGTGAAAGTCAAATGTGAAATGCGATGTCGGAAACGTTCGGTGAGGCTCGACAAATTACCGAGAAATTTGACGCAACCACGAAGAAGCGTTTACATTAAAATTTATTTGACGTGGCTCAAGAAATTTTCCCAAACTTGGATTTTTATATCAGTTATAGTTTAGAGCCAGGAGAAGGACATAGGATACTTTTCATCCCGTTCGACAGCATTCCCGTGTGACTTGACATGAAACGTCAGTCACTATAAAAAGTGGAATAACAAAACGCAAATGACAGCTATGTAATTGACGTATAATGACAGATATGTAATGACGTATGGATGACAATTTGATATTTGTAAGAAATCAATAATAAAACTATTTCTATTAAATAAATAATTAACAATTATAATGTAATGATAGTGCCGTTGCCCATTCGTAAAAAGTGAAGTGAACTATAAAACTCGGTATGGTTGAAAATTTTAGATTTTAGGTGAAGTGAAGTTTAATTAATAATGCCGCGACCAAGACGATCGAATCTTTCCCGACAAAGCCGTGATGCAAGACGAATACGAAATACTGCAAATGAAAGGACTGAAGAACAAGAAATTGCACGTGAACAGCGCCGCGATAGTATGGCTCGACTTCGTGCTTCTCAATCACGAGAGCAAAGTTTAGCAGCCCGTGAAACAGCTCGGTTGGCAATGCAGAATCGTCGAGCGAACAACAGAGGTCAACAAATAGATAATTTGCGACGCAGAACAAGATATTTATCAAGTGCTGATTTGAATCGAGCAGCGAGTTTATTAATATTAATAAATATTTAAAGATATTAATAAAATTTTCAATTAAATATTAATAATTATTTTAATATTTAATTATTAAATATGTAATAATATTTAATAATTTTTAATTATTAATTAGAAAAAATTAATAAAACTAAATAATTATAAACAGCTACTTTTTATTAACAAATGGATGAAAATGGGAGGGATAGAGACAAAAAATGACATGTATCAATATATAATTTTCAAAGATTTTGGTTTGCTTATTTTAACAATAATATCTATGTTTAGGCGGAACAAAGTTCGCCGGGCCAGCTAGTTTTCTTATAAAAACAACTTTTTCAATTATATAAGTGACATTTCTATTTTTCAAATAAGAACAAGTTTTTGGCATATTGTTGACGGATTTTTGTAAAAGTGCTGCATTAGACAAATCTTTAACCTCATCATAAAACGGCTTAGCTTGCCGTCACTAATAATTAATTATAATTAATCAATGTTATTTTCGAAATGGAATAAGGCAAGTCGATGAAGAATGGGAATGTTCCATTAATCTGTGTCTTCAACAAAAATGCAGGCTGAGTAGTTATTTTAATTTATGCTTTATTTTTATTTTTTAGTGATTATTTTTTTATTTTTAGTACAAACCGATGTAAGACCTGCTGTTAAAAAGCACAGCTGCCTATGACGGCAATATTGCAAAAAATATTGTGTACAACTGATTTTGAAAGCTGATTTTTTTCACTTATTAACTGCAAATTTGTGAAAAAAAGTATGGTTTTTGAAATCAAAACTAGTTGTTCAGATAACTATAACTTAACTTTATTATCAATTTTATTATCAGCTTTATTTTTAAATTCCGTTAGTGATAGTAGCGGATTATTTTAAAGCCATAAAATATATGAATTCTAATAACATTAAGGTTGTTTTATATTATTGAAAACGTTAAAAAAAATGCAAAGCGACCATTTTTAGACACTTTTAGATTAATAATCTATAGTCTTGTATTTCTTTGATCAGACATAAATTTTTATGTCATGCTGAAAGCAATCAATGTTCAAAGTTGCGGTAAAGAATAAACGTCTTTATAGCGTTTTTATATCAAGTCATTTTTTCTCGACTATTTCTATATTATGAAAAATTAATTTTCTTTTCGATTTTCTTGTTTAATTCCTTGTTATAAGTACGTATAACACGCTGATCGCCTCTTTAAAATTTAAAACAATGAAATTCTACAAAGTTTTTGTGTAAGCACTCAAAACGTTGCTCTACAAAACAAACAATTAATATAAAATAAAATGAAAACCGATCCAGCAAAGTTAAGTGAGCTGTAAAAACGACAATGCGTGAACATTTTTCCAATTATTTTCCCACTCGAACGAAACACGGAGACTTGGTGGCGAAAACGAAATTGGAAACACTATTAATGTTCTCAGTATAAAATTTTTGTTAGAGAAGTTCTGTTTTTTTGCTTTTGTATTTCAGGTGGCAATTAACAGCTGCAGCGGCTAGTTTTTAGTTTAGTTTTTGTTGTTAGGTATATATCAAACAGTAAAAACTCGCAAATAAAACGATGACTCAAAACATTCAAAAAAGGAGTTTTCAAAAAGGTTGGAAACCTGTGGAAACTTTTTGTAAATGTTTCCACAGTTAAACGTGGGAAATCCTCTAAAGCAATGGTAGCTAATAATAAATACCGCTTGGAATTCGACGCTTGTTTCTACATGAAAGAATTCAAAACTCTATTAATTAAGTTGCACTAAAAAGGCACAATATTGTACTTAATCTCTGCAGATTAGCATCATTGTATTTAATCCACACAATTCTGAAAATATTAATTACAGAATATTAATCAGCTGCAGCTATAGCGTCTTTAAGACCGTCGTTTTAAATTTTGAATAATATACTTGGAACTCTTAAGACTTTTTACGTTTTTTATTTCAAAATCTTCATTGTTCTCAAATATTTTAATTATATAACCAATTACACAACAATAGCTCGATCTGACAGACTAAATTTAACACATGGAGAAACTCTAATATTGTCAAACAACATCTGTATTATATAGCCCGACTAACTCAGATACTCATTTGTTTTTGCAAAACCTACTTAATCTGCTTGAGCTATTGCTCAAGCAGATTAAGAAGTAAGAAAATTTTATGTGGGGTTTACCATTGACTATACAAAAGTTTGCCTTGTCCAGAGAACTTTCTACTTTTTCAGAGATCTTTTGCAACTATTTCATAATGAAATTGTTGCAAATTATGAATTGCTGGAAAAAAGTGCAATTTTGGACTTTTATTTAACAATTTAATGGCATTTCTGAATGTGACTAGCGTGGTTTTTCTAGGCTGTTCAATTATTTATATAGAATAAAAACCTTTCAGAACAATACGATGTTTTGAAGGAGAGACATTAACTTCTACAGGTTTACAGATCACCTGACAATGTCAATCGCATTGAAATGGTTTTTAGGTGTGATCAACTTTGTAGACTTAATCACCTTTACTCAACCACCTCTATTCCAAATTTCTGATTCAAATTTGTTAAGGGTAACTAGACTCGCCAGATTTAAAGCATGTTGACCTAATAATATTTGAGCTTTTGAGTTAAAACACAAAAATTACAGACAATAGTGCATTCAAATAATTTGCGGAAGTTGGACACTTCAAGTTTGTAATTAAAATGCTTGTTTTTTTTTGAAAATTGGTGAGATTTATGGTTTTTTGTCTAGTAAAACCACCGAAAAGCTTATGTGACAAATAAAAAAAGGCAACGCTGCTCTGTTTTGAATGTCATCCAAGATGTTAAAAGATATTTTGATAAATAGTAACTAGACAGACTAAAACAACAGAATGTATTTTATAAACAAACAAATAACACAACAAAGCAACAAAATGGCTATACCTATCAGTTTATGTAAACGGATCATAATTTTTAAAACAATTGCTTTAAATGTTAAAATAATTACAAAATTTCTTAACTTTATTTTTGAATTTAAAATAGTTTTCTCACAAGAACCGAAAATTTTTGTTGACAGCTTGTTTTTAGGAGTGTTGACACTGCATTGGGCGTGTCAATTTTTTACACAAAATTTTTGCGTTATTAATTACATTTGAATCCAAGAAGCAGTAATTCTAAACCGCAATGACATCGTTCTGTTAAAAAAACCTCTTTAAACCAAAAACTTTACTGTTTTGATCAAATTCTAGAGGTCTAATGAATTCACTTCTAAATAACCTTTTTACTGTGACGTCACAATCAAAAAAATTGCTGCCTTAAGACCCGGTGTTCTAAACGGCAATTGTAATACCGTCAGAGGCACATTGAATATAACTATTACTGAGTCACTGATTAAAACAATTGAGAAATTAATGAAAATAAATATCTTTTTAACAGTCATCATTTTAAAAGAAAAATTAGTAATATCTAACTATTTTATGCAAAATAATATTTCGATGTTTTACATCTGACAGGCGTCTCGTGACGGCTCACATTTTTTTTTATATATATTCCAACTGTTTTTTATGTGAGTATATAATTTATATTGATATAATTTTATTAACTTCAATTGATTTGTATTATTGTATCTTTCTTCCAGGACACGAGTACATTGCGAAGAGGCTGTGGCCGACGATGGACCAGCTTGAAACAGCACCCTCAATCAGGTACGGAACCTTTAACGGAAACAGGAAACAGCAGCGGACTCTCAACCCCTTCAACCGCCAACACAAGTCCTCTTCCTGTTGCGGCTGCAGCAGGGGCTGCAGGAGCAGGGGATGGTCCTAGAAAGAGTAATTGGCAAGTGATCGAACACTTTGGCTCAAAGGATAATAAAGGAAGCTTGTCATCAAGTCTTATAGCAGTAAGTGCACTCATTATTATTCAGCTTTAAGTAATTTATCAGTTTGAAATTACTCAATAAAATTGATCAAAAGGATTCAGGGATATATGTACAGGATGACGTTGAGACAAGCATCAGGCGTATTACCATGCAATACCACACGATCTAATAATAAAACTAGATCCTATACGTCTTTTTTTCTTCTTCATATACAGGGTGTTTCATTGGTTGTGGTACTGCAACTTAAGATACAATTTTGGAACTTTTAAGCCGCTTCCATCGTAATACGTTTAGTTTGTTACAGAATTAAATTTGGATCTTAATTAGTGAAAATAGCATTTTATCAACAATTAAAAGTACACAGAATTTGCTTTAATTTTGATGATGATATGTAGGGACTGAACACATATTTTCCTAATATATAAAATTTTAGTAAATTAAACCGTTTTCTCAAAAATGGAAATATTCGAAACGGACGTGCTTCTTCTGCAAAATTTATGGTACTTGACTTTCTAATGATTCTGTCTCAAGTGTAAATGGTCTGTTAGCTTTATAAGGTTCAGCAGAATCCCACCGTTGCCGGAAAGCTTTATGCAGAGCGATTTCCAGACAGGATTGTTTTTACCAAAAAGTCGAACTGTTCTGAATGGTACGGTCACCCATAATAAGAATCAAGCAATTGTCAAAAATATGGTAAACAACAACCCTCATATAACCACCAGAGAAAATAGTGAACAACCCGGAATTTGTAAAATATCAACATAGCAAATTGTAAAAAATTACCGTTATCATTACGCTTTATCAGAAACTTCACGGCGAAAACTGTGCAAATTGTGTCACATTATCTCAGTGAACGCTAGAAGAAAATTAACATTTCTTTTGACAAGTGTTGTTTACTGATGAGTGCTCTTTTAGAAGCAGTGGACATGTCAATTGACACAATATGCATTATTGGGCACCAGTGAACGCTCACCGGATGCGTGAAGAACGAATCCAGAACCGTTGGACAGTGAATGTTTTGAGGGGTATTATTAATAATCGTTTATATGGTCCTTCATTTAAATGGCGCAATCTATGCGAATTTCGTCGAAAACCATTTAGATAATTTTCTGAAAAATGTTTCAATAAATATTATTCAGAATAGTTGGATGCAACAAGATGACTTTTCTGCATTACGCTGTACTTGCTCGCAATACCCTGGAGAATTGTTATCCTGGGCAATGGGTTGGGCGTGGTGGACCAGTGCCGTGGCCAGTCAGGTCACCAGATTTAACACACATGGATTTTTTTCCTGGGGTGTTATTAGAACATGCGAGTTTGGATCACTAATGCATTAAGCTCAGTGAATGACATGAACAGCGCTGCCGGAGTTCTAAACTTTTTTAAACATCGGCTACAAATGTGTTTCGGACATCATTTTGAACATTTATTGTAAACTTTTGTAAATAAATATTTTTTTATTGTTTTTTTTATGACTTTTTTGGTAACAGATTAAATTAATCAGCAGATTAATATTAATTAAGCAGGTTATTAATTAATGTTGTGGCTACCTGATAATGACAGAGTTGCTTGTAAATCCTTCAACGTCTCATCATCAGTTTTCAAATTGTTGCAAAATATAGAGTAAATAATTGCATTTTTAAACTTTATTAAATGAATTGTGAATTACATTAGCATATCTATTTCTTAATTGAATTTCGGTAAAATGTGAACATATTTTGATTTCATAGACAGGTTTTTTTTTGTCATTATGCACTAATTGTAATAATTTCAGCATAATCAAATGTGTAGCGGTCTGAGAAATGAATAAATATTCGAAAAATATTGTAATTATTTTTATATTTAGACTGAATTATGAGCGATACCACAACAGATGAAACACCGTGTATAGAGTATTGAAGTTTTAAATTAATCTCAATACCAACGAATGTTATTTTTTAATCAATAAAAAAAAGCAATGTAAGACATAAACAATGCTAGAAGCGATAAAAATATGAAATCACTTTTTGCAAAAAGTACTCTTATGGGATTTTTACCTTTGTACGTTAAACATATGAGACAAACCATAGGGAAACTAATTTGTTTGGAAATTTAATCTACGAGGTACGACAAAAGACAGTAAATGTCGTTATCCGTGTCGTTAGCAATTCAGCTTGAAACTAATGATGTGAAAACAAACAACGTGTGTTAATTAAAAACTAGAAAAATTCAAACAAAGACAAACCCACATGATCCCTTCTGCAAAAAAATTGGTGTTATTTTTGAGCTGTGTAAGTGCCGGAAATGACGGTTGTGTGCTTTGGCTGAAACTGGGAAAATTTGATACCGTAGCATTAAAAAGTTGTAAGCACTCGGGAAAAGTAAAACTGACAACTTTGTAGATAGTCAGTAAGCGTAGCTTTTTGTTGTCTTATAGAGCAAGAAAGCAGTTTAGACAAAATTTACTTTTTAGTTGATAATTTTCCTAAAGCTTTACGTAACAATATTGCTTGCTCTTTAAAAAAAATATTTATTTTTTTCTTAGCTTAATAGATCGATTTCACTGTGTTTTATTTCTAATTATAATATTTTGCATTATTGACACATTTACGGTTTGTGTTTTTTCCTCTATTAGAATCAATAACTCGATCTACGAAATGTGTGTTAAAAAAACAAATGGGTTTTTTTGATCACATTCATGTTTTGCTTTTATTTTGTACAAAAATAGTTTAAAGTTAGAGAATTAGCTGTTTTGTAAGGCTTTTAAAACTAACTGACAATTTTGACATCAGATGAGGCAGTTATCTTGCCTACTTTATTACCACAATTTTGTATTCCAGTAGAAATTATGGCAAAAAAACAATAGAAAAAAGTACAATGTTTTTTGGCCAAAGAACCTTTGGCTGTATCAAAAAGACTGCCTAGTTTTTTTTGAAAATTATACTGAAAATATGGTTCAAGACATTGAAAAAAAGTGTTTGTTGCAGACAGATGCTCATAATTTTAAAATAACGTAATGTCTTATCGGAATTTTTCATTTAATTAACATGAGAAGAATTTTTTAAAGATTGAAATTTTGTGGCTTGTTAACGAAAAGTCAAATTATTTGAGTCAAAACATATTCTTGTAAGATATGGGACGTTTTTTAAAAGGTTTTTTATAATTTTTTGATAAATGCAATTTTCCAAAAGTTATTTGAGTTGGTATTTGACACTAATAAAAATTTTAAGGTTTTTTAACTTTTTGAAGCATCTATCTAACTTATTGCAGAATTATACTCAAAATTCCGTTTTCTCAGAAATTTGTTCTGAATACAAAAATTAGTTTATCAAACTTCAGCGGAAAACGTATTTAAATTTTTTTTTAAGCATTTCTCAATGATTTATGGATTTTAAGTATTGTTTATTTCTATTCAGTTTTTTTTAATGTATATTATTTGTTTATGAATAATACCTAATTTTTTGACAAATATTTATTTACAATTGTTTATTTTTAGTTGAAAGTTTTTTTTTAACTATTTATTTATATAAACGTCATTTCAGTTTAAACTTATAATTATAAGATTCGTAATTATTACCTAACTGAAATAAAACAAACTGTATTAAAATCAATGTATATATACAACATATACCGGGTAGCGCATCGGAAACGAAACAAAGACGTTTACAGACAGCGCAGTTATTTTTTGAAAAAACGCTCTTACTTTTACCTCTCTTTCTATTTGAGATTTTAGGGGTAGTGCGCGTATTAACGTGATTTTTTGCTAATTTTGTGTCTTTCTCAAAATCGACGAGTCTGAGCGCTATTCCAAAAAAAGTCTGAGCTCTCTGTAAATGCTTTTGTTTCGCCATTCTGTATATATAAATGAACCATGCTAATGGATGACAAAAGCCATTTTATTCCTTAAAAATACTTAGTTTTCAAGAAGCGTTTAAGCTTACTGTTTGCAAAAGTGTGCAAGTTTATTATTATTATTATTATTATTATTATTATTATTAAGTAGCTATCCAACAGGATAAACCCATTTACAGGATAGGTAGGCAAGTATACTCTAGTGAAATGTGGTGCCATATTGCAAAAGGCAGCTTAAGCACACTGCCTTCCCATTAGGGAACTGCCATTTCACTAATTGCTAGATGACAAAAGTATAAATAAGTTAGAAGCAAAGCAGCCATAAATGGCCATAAACAAACAATTAGAAACATAGAGACAATAAGAACGCGACCAGAGTGTAGAAAAACTAGTTGAAAAACTCAAGGACTCAAGCAAAATAAGAAAAGGTAATTCAGGGAAATTAATTGATTAAAATTACCACATTATGACCGAGCTGACTTTGTATGACGCAAAATGACAGAGAGAATAACAGACCATTTATCAACAAATATGTCGCATTCTGTAGAAATCCGGTTAAACATGATACACATTGAACGACTCGGAGATCTTAAAGCAATATTGGTGTTAGGTTTTGACACAAAGAAAAACCGGTGCTGTCGAGAATTAAATTGCGGAACCCACAGTTGAATTTGAGATAGTAATTCAGAGCACAGAATTGTGTTACTAAGTATCTTATGTAAAAAACTAACTAGGTGCACAGTGCGACGCGTTTCCAATGAACAGAACTGAAATCTATCACATAAAATATCATTTTCGATTCCGTGAGATGGATACGACGAATCCTCTTTGAAACATAAGTACTTCAAAAATTTTCTCTGTATGCGTTCGACCTGTAAAGAGTATTTGGCATAAAAAGGTGACCATATTACAGAAGCGTATTCAAGACGCGACCTAATCAGGGCACAGTATAAAACTTTTAGACATTGCACCGAATCGAGATTTTTGCAAGACCTGATTACAAAACCCAGCATTTTAAGGGCATCGGCGGTTATACAATCAATGTGATTCACAAAAGATAGCTGTGAGTCAAAAGTGACACCTAAGTCCTTTATAATTGCAGCCCTAGTTAAGACATCTCCATTAATAGTGTAGTCGTAGGTAATTGTCTTAGTTCTTCTAGTGAAAGATACAATTTTGCATTTGCTGATATTCAGAGACAATCCATTATCACAACACCAGTTGGCCAAAATATGCAGGTCTTTTTGAAAACCGAGACAATCGGATAGAGAATTAATTCTGGCATATAACTTCATGTCATCGGCATACAACAGGCTGCTACACGACAGAGAAGAAACAATATCATTAACAAATAGAAGAAAAAGCAATTGTCCCAAATGAGAACCCTGAGGCACTCCCGAGGTAACGGTAAACCTTCTGGAACTGAAGCCGGCATAATCTACATATTGAGCCCTACCAACCAAATAACTTTTGATCAGACACACAAAGTCCTGATTAAAACCGTAATAGTCCAGCTTATTGAGGATAGCATCATGTCCTACTTGGTCAAAAGCCTTGGAGAAGTCCGTATAAACAGTGTCGGCTTGAGATCCTTCATCAAGAGTTGAAGCTAGAAAGTGGACAAAACAGGCCAGGTTAGTAGTAGTGCTCCTCCCCTTGACAAATCCATGTTGTTTCTCAGATATGATATTTCGCACATGATGGTACATAAATGCATAGACTACAGACTCAAACACTTTAGAAATCGAGGACAAAATTGTAATTGGACGGTAGTTTATAATTTTATCTTTCTCACCAGTCTTAAATATTGGGCAAATTTTACCCAGTTTCCACGCACTAGGATATTCCCCATTTTTAAGTATGAGATTAAATAAGATCGACAATGGCAGCACTAAGACATTCGCGCAGTCCTTGACAAAAAATGCAGGAATACCATCAGAACCTTGACTCATGGTAGGTTTCAACTTGTGTATGGCCCTAACAATGTCTTCGTCCGAGATGCATTGGAGGGTGAAGAAATTAGATGCCGAGAAGACATTGGCACTGTTGGTTGGAAAACTATTACCATGGATAAAGGTACTTTCAAAATAAGAAGCAAAAGCATTGACGATCTCATACGGAGTGCTCAAAGTATTATTAGCTCTGTCATACATAGAACCCGGTATTCTACTTTGTTTCCTTTTTAAGTTAACGAAAGACCAAAATTTTTTAGGATCAGATGTTAAAGAAGTCTGCATTTTTAGAAGATACCCATCATACGCCTGCGTGGAGCGTAATTTAACCTGACGTCTTAGATCTTTAAACTCTTCAAAATAACATTGCATTTTGAATCTCTTATATTTTCTGAGGGCCACTTCTTTCAGTTTAATCAGATTGACAATATCCTTATCAAACCACACAGGGTACTTGCGACGAAAAGGTTTTCTAAGAGGAACATAAATGTCAAACTGATCAAAAAGCAGTTGGTAGAAGTGAGCACAAGCATCATTAACATTATCAATATTCTTTAAGCTGGTCCAATCGATCAGAGTCATGGCATTATATAAACCCGTAAAGTCTGCTTTGCGAAAGTTGTATCGCTTTTCAGTCGAGTTTTCACGAAAGTTAATTGATCTGATCTCACCAAAATCGCAAATACAAAGTAAAGCAGGGTGGAAATAGTTGACCATTAACAAAGGAGAAGCGTCGCGCTTAATTTCACAATTAACGTTGAAGCATTGAAATCACCAAGGATTAAAACATGCGACTCGTACAAAATTTCCAGTAATTCAATATATTCAAGAGCTTCATATACAGAGTGTGAAGACATCCTGGGGGGAAAGTAGATAACAAAGATGTGCATAGTAACAGACGGTGAGACAAAAACTTTGCATCCTACAACATCAGCAATGGGCACCCTAGACCTTAGTTGTGAGAGATCAAGCTTGATAACCTTGTAATTGTTACGAACCAAAAGCATGACGCCGCCACCTTTTGACAACTCTAAGTTCACAAAATCTCTATCACATCTGAGTACATTATATATATTGATATCAACTACCTCTGAAGATAGAATACTCTCCGAAAACCAAGTCTCACTAATAGCAATAGCATCTTTTAAAAAAATCACTCAGTTTACAACTCATACCTCTTACATTTTGATATTGGATACTGAAAAGAAATTTATCGTTAGCGGACGGTGGAGAGTCTGATGTGAAATAAGGGGAATAAATATCATAATCTAAGCATGATGTAGTTGAATAAATTTGATCAACTTTACTATTCGAGCCTCTTACATTTTGATAGTAGCACGAGATTACCGAAGAATTCTGTGTAAGTGTAGAACTGTTTAAATTTAGAGGAGAAGCTTGTTTGGCGTGAGCCTTCTGTAATTGCTATTCGGCGTTAAGAATTAACGATCTAAATTTTTCCAAATGTGATTTGTAAACAGAACATTTGTTTATATCCCAAGCCGCATGATCACTACTTATTTCAGGATGCTTTTGGAACTGCAGTCCTTTACTGAATGACTGCTGGAGCACCTTGGGCAAATGGGTGCGCCTACTTGACACTGACTTGACAAATGAGAAAAACCGCAGCAATTAAAACATCTACGTACATCAATGGCATCCCATACTGAACAATAATTATAACCCACCAGTACCTTGCCAATTTTCATAAAGTTCCTGTATGTCAAGAGATCAATCTCTAAAACAGCTTGATTTAATTTATCATTATTACGGAGAGGCTTCATCATTTTCAACTGACAAACATATTCAGCACTGAAAAGAGATTTGTTTTGAGAGATTACGTAATCGACTAGTATTGCTTCAGTTATTGCTTTATCGATGCCCGCAATTCTGATTCTGGGGTTCAGATGAGGTAATTGTTTAATAATATAGTTAGGAAGATTTTCAGATACAACATCTTTGATTTTGTTAGAATCATCAGTATTTTCGCAACTTATAATAACACTTCCATTGCGCCCTGGCTTAACTTTATACAGATTAATGTTAGCTTTAACAGGATCAACCTTATTCATAAGTTCACGCTTAGTGTCAGACACCGACTGATTGTCACCTTTAGGTTGAACAACTATTGAAGATTTAGTAAAAACCCGGCTTACTGCGGCTTCTGCTATTTTGGCTCCCAATCACAATTCGAGTTTCTTGAAAAAAATGATCTGTGTTAAAAGCTACATAAAAATGCACAAGCTTTTATGGTATTTGACCGATCAATTATTGGCTAAGTATTTCTTTATTTGATGACATCATAGGAATTGATGCGAAAGAAAAAATGGTTGAAAACATGCAATTTCGAGAATGTTTATCACTTAATAACCAGAGAAGATAGATTACATTGTATATTATTGATATACGTTTGAGACAAAAGGCGCTAAGGTGATAACTTGGTTGTCTAATCAGCGATATACTTATTAAATCAAATTGTATCTATCAACACTGACATTCTATCATTTAGACTTTAGAGTATAGAAATTTTTTTCTCAAAAAAATGTTTGATGCAAGGTAGCTTAGAAGCTAAAACAAATTACATCTATTAGAATTACGTAAGTGATGTGTGTATATGGGTATAGGACTAAAATTTAAAAAATCTAAAAGCTATGCAAACTTTATGTATCACTTGTTATGCTATCTTGAAAATCACTTTTAGAATTTTTTACTATGATTTATAACAAATTTATTAAATAAACTACAAAAAACAACGTTTCATTTAGCAAAAAAGATTGCAAACTTAATATAAGTATTGCTACAAAAGTATATACAGTCTAATGTTTTTGCAAATTTACATAGTGCTTGTAATTTTTTCACATAGTTATTGAGATAACAATTAAAAATTTAAAAAACATCAATAAATGATTTTTAATTTTAATTTTATGTTACAAATTTAGAATTTGATTTTTTTTGGTGCTACGCAGCTTGTGTTAAAGTTTAAAAACTATTGCTTTTTTTATATCTTTTTTGTCTTAAATGATAAGCAACCATCGAAAACATTGTTGAAACTGTAATAAACAAAATATTTTATTGAAATTTCTACTGAAAACATTATTTATATGTCAACATCAATATAAACTATTTAAATAAAATGTATTCAGTGTATAAACATAAATGTAGAATTTTTTTATTACCATATAAATTTCTGCTGCATTTAAAGTATATTTTATAAAAATAATAAAAAATAATATATTTAAAAAAATACTGGATTAAGAAAACAATTTTTAAAGTTATTAATTATATTAATGACATGTATCTAGAAAAAAGATTTTTTAAATACACTTGCAGCTAAAACATCTTAAAATTGATTTTTATATTCAGAAAAAATTGGTAGGAAATAGCTGTTTATATTAACGTGCGGTAACTTACATCTTACAGAGTGAAATATATTTGAAGCACGACGCGTAGCGGAATGCTTTTATGATAAGATTTGTATTTTATTTTTGGGCCGACAAAATTATTAATTATATTTTTTATCAAATATAGTTTCTTAACCTCAACAATACTCTTTTCGTTTTGATTGGAAGTTCAGATTCTATAATGTTAATTTATAAATCAAACAAAATTGAATAAATGAATCCAAGTCTGATATAGCCAACGTCAATACAAGTCACCACTATAAATTTTTCAGTGTTTTGTAATGGGCACTCAAAATATGCAAAATCATATCATTTTTTACTGATCAATAAGAAAAAAGTTATAAAAAGTAATTTTAATTTATAAACGTACCAGAAAAGTAGACAATTTGGTCAATTTTTACGCACGGCGCGTGGTAGAAATCAAAGCCACCGTAAATATGTTTTCGGAGATGTTATTTGAATGTTAATTTGACGTTTAGATGTCAGAAGGTCAAAAAAAAATTTGAGTTTAATTTGGCAATAAGCTAAATAGATATTCCAAAAAGTTAAAATTTGTATTAGTGTCGAGTTCTAACTCGAATATCCTTTGAAGAATTGCAGTTATCAAAAAATTATAAAAGACTTATTTTCAATTTCTTACAAGAATATGTTTTGACATTTCGACTATTCATTGAAAGACCGGAAAATTCCAAAGTTTGAAATAATTTTTCATGTTAATTAAATATAAAATTGTTTATTAAAAACAAAAATAATATACATAAAAAAATACTGGATAAAGAAAACAATTTTTAAAATTATTATATCAATGACATATATCTAAAGAAAAGATTTTTTAAATACACTTGCAGCTAAAACATCTTAAAACTGATTTTTATATTCATAAAAATTTTGTAGGAAATAGTTCTTTACATTAGCGTGCGGTAACTCACATCTTACAGAGTGAAATAAATTTGAACCACGACGCGTAGCGGAATGCTTTTATGATAAGATTTGTATTTTATTTTTTGGCCGACAATTTTTTAAAATTATTAATTATATTTTTTATCAAATATAGTTTCTTAACCTCAACAATACTTTTTTTGTTTTGATTAGAAGTTCAGATTCTATAATGTTAATTTATAAATTAAACAAAATTGAAAAAATGAATCCAAGTCAATACAAGTCATCACCACTATAAATTTTTCAGTGTTTTGTAATGGGAACGGCACTCAAAATGTGCAAAATCATATCATTTTTTACTGGTTAATAATAAAAAAGTTATAAAAAGTAATTTTAATTTATAAACGTACCAGAAAAGTACACAATTTGGTCAATTTTTACGCACGGCGCGTGGTAGAAATCAAAGGCGGCCGTAAATATGTTTTCGGAGATGTCATTTGAATGTTAATTTGACGTTTAGATGTCAGAAGGCCAAAAAAAAATTTTATCTTAATTTGGCAATAAGCTAGATAAAAATTCCAAAAAGTTAAAATTTGTATTAGTACCGAATTCTAAGTCAAATATCTTTTGAAGAATTTCAGTTATTAAAAAATTATGAAAGACCTATTTTCAATTTCTTACAAGAATATGTTTTGATAATTCGACTATTTGTTGAAGGATCCGAAAATTCCAAACTTTAAAATAATTTCTCCTGTTAATTAAATATAAAATTGTTTATTAAAAACAAAAATTTGTTCTAGTTTCAATATCTTCTTTTTTCGGTATCATGGACAATATTTAAAAAAAATTGTTTGTTGATACAGCATAATATGCATGTTTTGCCTTCATTGTCCAATTAAAAAAGAAACTAAATATTTGATGGAGTAGGACAGCAATAGATTTTTTTATTAAAGGGTATAAATTATTCATATTGTTATTAGGTGTATAATTATGTTGAACTTATAAATTCCGTAATTGTATTAGGTTGGGAGCGTTTCGCGGACACCACCGGCGAAAGAAAATGGATCAGCCCCAAATTCCAGCCCCGATGTAGAAGGACACGAAGTTGAGGCAGAGTTTCTCGTATCGTCAATTCCTAAACAATCCACCGGATTTGGCAGTAAACTTTTAAGACTCATTAGAAAACTTTTTAGTACTCATCAATTTCAAAATGAACAGGTGGGTAGTCAGAGAAATGTATTGACGCTGTATTTCATCCCTTCATCTCTCAAGCTTATGAAAATTAAGCTGAAAATGACATTTAAAAATTTTATTAAAAGGTTTTTGCAATTCATTAAATAGTTAATAGACGCAACTCAAGTCAGGTTGTTTTGCTTATTCACAAACTAAAATTAGCAAAGTTTTGGGTTGTTTGACAATTTATTCATTAGACAGCGTTGGTAATGAAAGGCAAATAATTTCAAGACTGTGAAAATACGAATTAGGGAACAAAGACAATAGAATCTTTGTTTTATTAAAATTAATTTCAAATTAAAACAGGTGAAAGAAACCGTAATTTTAAACATCGCTTACCAAGAAATTAAGAAATTTGTTTCAATCACTTAAGGTCCGTTAAGTTTGCAACTTAAGACCAAACGCAATTAGCCTAAATTTATTATGCTTACGTTTGCAAAGAATTATTATTATCTAATTATCCAAAACGATAAAACAAAGGAATAGATTTATTAACGAATAAGATTAACGCTTTTAATCGTGATCTTTTAATCTCTTGAAAATTTCTAAAAAGTACAAGCGACTAGCACTAGTACTTTTTCATCAATATTTCTAACCATACTTTAGGTATCTATATAAGTATAATGTATAAAAGCCTAATACGCGCTTGTTGATTTATTTGGCGAAGACTCAAAATAAGTTAGAATTCTTTTGTTTTAATTTTTGTTTTTTTTTTAATCTTAAATTTATTACAAGTTTAGATTTTTGTCATGTTACAGTGTCATTAGACCTACATATAATAATGTTTGTCGATAGGGTATAATACCACTTTCGAAATTTGAATATTTGAGCTATTCATTTTGAGCACTAATGGCACTAGGTCGATAATATACACTATTGACTTTAAAGAACCTCACGGTTTTTGTATTATACTTGTTCGAAAAGTCATGCAGAGTGGCACCCTAGTTTAAAAGTAGCGCTTTAAATTATCTGTCATTCAGAAGCAAGTCGGGCTTACTTGGCAACGCTGCGTGCACATGTGTTTTGTTCTGTATCTGATGACAGAAGTCAGCTGTAGTTTTTTTTTCAAAAGCACTTTATTTCAATTTTTATTGTTCACGTGTGAGTTGTGTATGCGACTTGCGGCAGAGGTTAGCTCATACTATACTGATAAGCCCATACACATGAAAGCAATGACACTGACCCCACGCACTGACAGTACAAATTGGAAAAACAGGATGCAATGTTGCCAGATAGTGTGATGTAGAAAGCACTTTGACGTCAATTTCAACATTTTTTTACTACCTCCATATGAAAAATTCATCGGAAAAAAACAGATCAGATGAGTGAAAAGGATTGTAATATGTAAAAAAAATTTTTTTATAAAAGTATTTTATTCCATTTTTACCAGAATTCCTTTATAGCTGAAAATTCAGAAAGTACACAATTTCTGGATTTATCAAGACTAAAAAATAGAAAATCCAATTGATAAACCGGTTCTTATTAATCAAAGGCTCAAATTGTCAGGGTGGCTTTCTATCATTTTAAAATATTTAAAAAAATACTCATTTTATTACTTTAGTCTAATGTATATGTACAGAGTGAGTCATTAGTGTAAAATTGGGTTTTTATGATTTAATGTAAAAACCGTTTACAAAATGAGTTTACACTGCAAAAATTTTATTTTCTAAAGAATAATATAAAAGGGCTTTATTTTCCAAGTTCGAACTCAACTTTTATTTTTAATGAAAAATAGAAAAATATGTAACTTTCAATTTGCTATGCACAAAAAATCAGGTTTTGTAAATAATAGCAAAAGATCTATAAAATTTTTGCAAACCTACGCAAAACATTATACTTTTTTTTGTAGCTGATAGTAACTTTAAACAATTATACCGCTGTATAACCATAAATAAACAAACATTTAAAAAAATTCCCTCATTGTAAAGTTTGGGTTTACCATTATCCATTCCAACTCTAAATATTTTTAACAAATAGAGTTTTTTCAATGTGAATTTAACTTGTTAATAGAATTTAGATTAAATCAAAACAAAATGATTTCCGCACCAGAAACTCACTCTGTATATAATACAGAGTGTCAATTTAAAAACGTCCCACCCTTAATATCTTTGTTGCAGTTGAAAATAAATAAAATCGGAAAGACTTGTCAATTTCATTTGTAAAAGGGACACTTGAAATGAGTTTTTTTAAGCATTTCGTTTCAACCCCTAAATGGGGTAAATGTCACTCTTAAAATCTTATATGAGAATGGAGGTCTAGTGGCACATCGTTTTAAAAGGGGTTTTATATAATTTTTAGTTGTATGCTATTTTGATGTTTTGATCTACCTCCCTAAGAGGGTTAAAACAAGACGTCTAAAAATATTTATTTCAAGTGTCATTCTTATAAATAAAATTGACGTGGCTTTTCAATTTTTTATATATTTTTTTGTCAATTTCTGTAATTTACATATTTGTTTATATTTATGTTTTTTTTGTTTTGTCATTTTATGCTTTGCTTAATAGTTCAATACAGCGTCTCTATGTTGAAACAATCTATATAAAACATTATCAGAAGAATTCGTTTATCAGGAACTCTATTAACTCTCAAAAGAAAGTTTGGTGAGTGTTAAAATATTTAGGTTTTTTGCCTTTGTAACGATTACTTCAGTTTTGTTAACTTCCTTTGACAGTCATCTACAAAAACTTAGAAATTTTAGTTATTAATTACTTAATTAGTATTAATTTAAGTCTAATCGAGCTTTCAACAGAAGATAACTATCTTTCTGTTCTAAAATTAGTAATTTGTAGTAAACCGTTGTTGTTTTTTGTTTCAGGTGGAGATGCTTTACCAAAGGTATTTTTTAAAGATGAATCAAAGCAATATGACCAATTTGATATCCCTCCTGCTTTTACTTTGTGTTGCATTTCTTCTTCTCGCTGCCACAGATCTCATAATGGTACATAACTCTGAAGAACTGCCGCGACATTCAACACATCGATCAGACAAATTAGTTGTACTCATTTGTACCTCAGGATGCTGCATTGCAATCTATGGAGGTAAGTTGTTTTTTTGAATTAGATGGTATTCACAAAAATATGTATATTTCAGTGCTTTTAGCTGTGCTCTCCAAGCCCGCAATGAACGAAGTATATTTAATAATAATCTCCTATGTTATTCTAGTCACATTTCTTACATTAGAGGTAAGTGAAAAGTTTATACAATCTTTTTCTCAGCCTCCAGAGAATAGAGCAGGCAAATCTTTTTCTCTGAGGTTTTGTCCAAAAAGACAAATTTATTAAAAACGGTCGTATTTCAATTAAAACTTTGTAATGGTTTCTTAAACATGTTCAACAACGTCAGGTTCGAAGTTGGAAGTTGCGCAAGAAACTTTTCAGAGGCAACTTTAAGAATAGATAGCGTTTGAATAAAGTAGATAGAGGGTTGGCAAAAACTTGAACGATTAAATTCCCAATGCTATTGAGCCAAATTAAATATAAATACAAAGATTTCTAACTAGAAATTATCAACGAGATAGGAGGTTTAGTTATATAAGTAAAATTGTACCACCAAAAAATTCACAAAGATGTTATAGATATTGTGTTTTTATTAATAACAAAAGCTGTTGTTGATTCTATTTCAGTCGTCATAATAATCTTTATCGCTCACTCAAAAGAACTGCATAAAATATATAAACTATTTAGATCAACTCATGCTATGCAATTTTGGACATATGACCATTTTTTGATTACTTCATACGCAGATACAAGCGTGTTGTGTATTATTGGAAGAACTTTGACATTTGACGGCGCGATCATACTATCAACGACAATTAAAATGTATCAAGTTAAATTGCGCAGCAGGAGTTATATAATTGAGGCTAGCCATGAAATTGTGTTACAACGGCATTAGAGCTACAGTCAAAACTAAATTAAATTGTATTAGTTTGCCTGTGACATGACAGGCTTGAACAAAAAAAAAATTAAAACTTTAAAACTCGTAAAGTCGTATATCACAATATACGACTATCTACACAACGTTGCAAATTTATTTCTAAACACTTTTTACTGATTATTTGTTGTAACTCTTCCAGTTTGTTAATAATATTAACAAAAATTGAATTTTTGATATAACCAAAAACAAAAAAATTACTGAAGTTTGATAAAGAGTTTATATAACTTTTTGCTTTTTTAGGTATAGAGCTAAACCAAGGTATTCTTGCTGGAAATTTGTAGAACTTTTAGGAATGATATAATAAGCTCTTTGACATTTTTTCGTTATTTTAATTTTTAACCTGACGTTTTAGATAGCTAAAGTAAAATTATGAAAATAATTTTTTTTCTTTATTTTTGCATTTATCAGAAGCAATCATTCTTCTCTCCCTTTCGCTTTTTTTAGAAATATTTTGACAACTACTTGTGTAATTATTTTTATATCTCTATTATTTATTTGTTTATGCACTTATTGTCTTCCCTCACTTTTCTTTCTATACTATATATTTTATCTCATATTTTTTCTTTTATTATTTTATCTATTTTTTTGTTTATTACTTTTCAGCACTTTTTCAGTATGTCATCTTTTTTCTTTTTTTTTAATTTATTATTAAAGTTTACATTCCCTACTTTTCTTTGTTCTACTTTCTTTTTTTTTCTACACTTTCTCTTAATCTGAGTCTTTGTGCTTAATCCTAATATTTATTTCGGACATGTTTTCTATCCGTACCATCTCTTTTCATTTGAAAATTTTGGACACATTTTTCATTACGCTCTTTACTAGACTTTCAAACATTGGCATTTGTAGTTTAAACTCTTTTCTAAACTTTCTTTTTACTATTTTTTAGATTATCGCACAGGCTTGGTTGTTGTTTTTTTTTACTACGTTTTACTTTTTTTTAATCTATTGTTTTGTTTGTTTTTTTACGCTTTATATTTAACACGAGAGTATTAAATTTAACCCTCTTGAGTAGAGGGTTGCCTACGGCAACGTGTATAAACCTAGAGGGGTTGCCTTCGGCAACCATAGAACAAACACATAGAGGGAAACAAAGATTATATTTACTTTTTTTTTTATTTAAGCGTCTTGAAATTAAAGGAAGCATATTATTTATTATTATTCAAAAATTTTTTTATATTTTTTTCTTTTTTCTGTCTCTTTTCTTTTTTTTTAATATTTTTTTTTTATATAGCAAACATATTTTTTTGCTATTGAGATTATTATTATTTTTAATTTTTTTCCATTCAATTATTTTTTTTTTATATTTTTTCATTGTAATATATTATTGTTTAATCCTTCGTCTGCTTATTCTACTCTCTCATATCGAAGGTTACTTGAGGCAACATTTATAAGCCTATATAATAAACAAAACCAACTATTTATTTTTAAAATTGATTTTATTATTTATTATTATTTCTTTTTAATTTTTTTATCTTTATGTTTTTTTTTCTTTGTGCTGACCTTACTCTCTTATACATAATGAGTTGCCTTTGGCAACCATATTGGATTTATATTAAAAAGTTTTATTATACATTTAATTTTTTTTTTTTTTATATTAACTTTATAACTATTTATTATTATTTGTTTTATTATTTTTTTCAATCATTATATGTATATTTTTTATTTATTCCTTTTTGTGCCTACCATACTCTGTTATATGTAAAAGGTTGCCTTTGGCAACAATAAAACCACAATATTTTGTTTTTATTAAAAAAATTTGCATTACAATTCATTTATTATACTTTTTATAATTCTTTTGTTTCTCTATTTTTTTCTTTCTTTCATTCTTCTTTTTCTTTCTTTTAATTTTGTTGATATTCATTATTAATTTTTTTACTATAATAATAATTATTATTAAAGTTAGAATAAAAACCACAAAATCTCATAATAATATATATATTTTTTTCTCAATCGTACGTACTTATTTTTATATATTCAAATAAACAATTAAAAATTTTTAAAAAAAAGACGATGTCAATTGTTAATTATTATTGTTGGCATAATCAATTGAAAAATAAAAAATGATCATTCAATATTAAAAGTGTTTTATATTTTATAACTAAAATGAAATATGAATCGATTTTATATCAATTTTAAAAAGTGTTTTTTTTTAAATTTGATATATAATATATCACTAAAATATAAATAATTTTTACAGTTTTTTTTTAGATTATTTATTCTGTATAGATACTTTTGGAAAATAATTTTCCACTTCCATCTGATTTCAATTCATTTATATAAATCTTCTTACATGAATAAGCCCCAAACACAACTTAACCTCACTTTTCGTATACACAATTATAATTTTCCTACAACCAAAGTTCTATATCTTATATAATATAATCACTCTTCTAGCCATTCGTATTATATTCTCATATTAGGAAAAAATGTAGAACTGGCCCAATAATTAGATGTCCCCTCAAAAATTTTCATCAAATCTTATCTAAAAAAAATAGTTTTTTGAATCTTTAGTAAGCATTATTCGTTTTTGTTGTCTCATTTATTTAAAAAAAAAAAATTTCACATATTTTTTGCGTTTATTATGAAATCGCTAAACATTGGTCAAAAATAAATATTGTTTGTGATAAGAAACGCTGTTGCAAAATTTTATTGCTTATTAAACAATAATATACTTTCCTTTTTATAATTATTTATATCATTTTTTGTATGATCAACTAAAAAGGTTCAGTTTTGCATCTTTCTGTCATTTCTAGTAGTCAGAAACTTTATATAAAGATAATTAGCACAAATCTTTATAGGTAAAAAGCCATGTTTTGTTCGCTAGATCAGAAGATCTTTTCGTCTTACTCATCTGTTACAATACTACGGTTTATTTATCAGATTTTTATACTATATAACTGCAGACGATGACCCATGGTAGTGACAATGAAAGTAAGAATAGCAGAGAAAAAAGAAGTAAGAAAGCGCAAGACAAGGATTGCAGAGAAAAGAATAGAAAAGTTAAGCCCACTCTAAAAAGAATTTAAAAAAATAAAAAAGAAGTGGAAACAGAGTCAAAGATTAAATATAGAAAACCTAAAAACATATGTGAAAATTTATAAATAAGAGTAGAAAAAGAGAATATCGATGAATTGATATAGATGGAAAAATGGCAAAAACATTTTGAGGAGTTAATTGGAGGTTCAAAAAAAGCAATTGAAAAAAAAAACAGAAAAAGTAATATGGAAGAAAAAAAAGAAAAAAAAAATTACATTGGAAAAGATAAAAAGACAAATTGACATTCTAAAAAAAGGAAAGAGCACCTGGAGTAGATGGAATAAGAAATAAAGGGTGGATCTATTGCACAGATGAGGTGTGCGGGAGAAGTTGACTAATGTAATAAATAATGAACAAAAAAAAGGATTGCCAAATGAATAGATAATGGGTATTATAAGCCCTATCTAGGGCTTGCGGCATATAAGATCTACAGTATGACTCTGCAAGAGAGATTGAAGCAGAAGTGTTAGAAGAAAAAGTTGCTACCTGACTTACAAACGGGGCTGAGGGAAGACAAGGAGGCAATGCAAAATGTGTACATTCTGCAGCATATAGCTAGTAAGCAGCTGGAGAAAAAAAGGGGGAAAGTGGTTTGTCGACCTCCGCGCGACGTTTGATAGTGTGAACAGAAAAAAGTTGCGGGAATGCATAAGAACAAGAAAGGTAGATAAAGTATTAAAGAGTATAGAGGAAATTTATAGAAAGATAAAGAACGGGGTAAAAATAAGTGAGACAATGAGTGATTGTTTTTCTACAGCAAATAGGTTTAGGCAATTGTTTCTGCTGAGTCTAACACTATTGGCGTTGTACATAGGAGATATGGATGAAGAGTTAGAGAGCGCAAGTGACAAAATTAGCGATGGGAAAAGAAAAGATATGGACATTAGCGGATGCGGTTGACATGGCGATAATAGGGGAAGATGAAGAAGATAGGAAAAGAATGATTAAATGTATGAAGAAATATGTAAGAAAGAAAAAGCTCAAAGTCAGCACTGACAAAACCAAAATAATAATATTTACGAAAACGGGAGGCAAAAAAAAAACGGATAGAGAAGAAAACAAATAGAAAAAGATAATGAGTATTTAGGCTATTATTTTAATAGAAGAACTACACAGAAAACCCATGTCAAAAAAGTTGCTTGGAAAGAAAATACAATAATAGAGCCAACTTCAAGTTCAGGAAAGAGGTTGGTTGAGAGAGAATTTGAAAACAAAGTTATGTTATTTGAAAATATGGGTAAGAGTGTGTCGATGTTTGGTGCAAAAATATTGAAAAAAAAAAGAAAGTAGAAAAAAAACTATAAGTGGGTATTGGGAGTGGAAAAAAGAACGCCAGAACACATAGAAATAGAAGATAAACAAAACAGGAAAAAATAAGAGTGGATGCGGGCAAAAGAGCATGTAAGTTTGAAGAAGAACAGATAAAAAGAAAAGATAAATAAAAGTTGGTTGAACGTATAGGAAAAAAAAGATGCAGGAAAAAACCTTTAAAGAAAAAATTTTTGAGAAAAATGGACTGAGTGGGAGAGAAGTAGAGATAAAAAGGTGTAGAGTTTCAAAAAGAATGGATGGAAGCAAAATAAAGAGATAAGGATGTATGTTGGCAAGAAAGGAGAAGAAGAGTAAAAGAGACAAAATATAAAAAAAATTATTTAGGTGGTGAACTGAACGGGCACTCGAATAGTTATAAAAAAAAACAAAAAGAGTAAAAGAAATTCTATTGGAAGGTTCCGGTGTGGAAGTAAAGCGAATGAAAATAAATATTGGTTGAAAGAAGAAGAGAGATTGTGTAAGATGTGCCGAGAAGAGAGAGAGTCATTAGATCATTTAAATCTAATCTGATCAGAATGGTACCCTGCTGATCCTTTAATCGCTTGGTAACAATGTTTATATAACTCGTCAAGCAAATATCGCATCAGGTTCGATTTTACTCTTATATAGACAAAACATCACTGCAGCAGTAGCTTATTGTAGCTTTATAGAGTTCAAATACTCTTAGAAAGGAACACCTGAGTCATCTTTAGATGCGCTTCAGATTAACTCCTTATAAAGATAATCTTACGCCATTGGGCGAATCCCGTTTGAGCTGCCGCTAATCAACACAGACGCTTTTATCTCCTACTGTACCACTGCTCATCTAGTGTGAATAACAAGTAGGCCTCATAAAAGGATATAAATCTGCAGTAAAATTAAGCAGAGACCAATTATACAGTATATTGTAAACCTAGGCGGCAAAGTGGCATTTTTCCAGGCCGAGAGAAGATATGGACAGGCGAGCCAAAGGCGAGCCTGGCCACTACTCAAGGCCTGGAAAATCACTTTGCGGCCGTGGTTTACACATTATTTTTTATCCTACACAAATTACCTTATAATTGAGCATTATCTTAAAATTGATTTGAGGTTATTACCGCCAATCGCCAATTCAAAATGTCAAACTTTGACAGATGTCAAAAATTTATGGATTACTTTACTGTCGTGATTTACACAATTTATCTCGCACAAAAGTAGTTTTTTAAAATAAGATTGATGTTCATAAACAGTAAATGTGATTTAAAATTTCAACACCCTTCATAAATAGTGAGACGTTTAGAGTTTAGAGTAATTTTTCTTATAACAGCGACACCTAACGGAGAAAATCAGATTTTTTTTCTCGGCTAGCCGAGAAAATACATCTTTTCTCGGCTAGCCTAAAAATGATGTACTTTCACGGCTGTCGAGAGACGAGAAAATTTTATTTTGAGTTGATGTAGGATAAAAAAAAGTTTGTTAAGAGATTCATAAATATTTTTTCAAAAACGCTTGCAATATTATAATATAATTACTTACATCTTTAGTAAAAAATGCGTTTTTAATTTGACTAACTAAATTTAATTATTGTGATTAACGTTGTTCAGCATACACTTTCTAATTGTTTTACGGCCTAATCATATCAGAAATAATGTTGTATGTCAGATTATCAAAAACCAAACTTATCACTTACCATAATTTTGATAATTTAATCAAGCATGAATCGTCAAGTTTTTGAGAATTTATAATTTAGTGCTTATTTTTAAGCCGTAGAAACTTTGAAACCGCTTATTAAACTTAAAACGTAGTTAAATATAACTGCACTTCAACTCAGAATAATAAAATATTTATAAATCTTGAGAAGCACTTCCAGACATCAATAGAACCATTTTAAGGAAATCCCAAGACAAAGAATACATCAGATCCTTAAGTGATCAAAGATTTTCTCGGCGATGGATGCTTTTTTCATAAGTGGGATTGTTTAAGAAACCATTAAAAATATTGCTTCGAGGATTTATTGTTTTTTTTTGCTTTAATCCATAATCGCTGGGGCTAGCTTATTTAATGTCTTTCTTTTTCAGATATGTATAGCGTTTTTCTCGGAACGAGAGCGTCCTTTATTAGCTCCCACGTTTTCTCTATCTTCGATATACTTAACATACGCTTTGATGCCAATTCGCTTGAAAGACGCCCTTTTGGCTGGATCCATCCTGGCAATCGGCCAAATTATCCTGTTGGTGTATGTAGGGCAGTTTTATGCCGCTGCTGATGTAAGTATAACTCATTATCTATTTTTTTGTGAAGATTTAGAATTTAAAGTACAATGAACTTAAGAAGCTTTCTCGTAATGATACAATGGGAATTTAGTATTATGAACGCTTTTCATAATACTTCCAATTGGGTCAATCTTTTTGAGCTTCTGTTTGTGAATCCTCTTCACAGTTTGTCATTAATTTAACAGTTTCTCGCAGCAATTCTTTTATTTGATTTTTTGCTGTTCTCTTCAATTAAAAAACTGCAAACATACAAAAACTATATCTAAAGATTGCTATTGTCTTATTGTCGGTTTACTATGAAACAGCTCAAACAATTTTGTAAATACAAAGCGGCTCACTTCGACTCACAGCCGCAAAAACTCGACTCACTTTTTTATTTTTGCTTAAAATAAAACAAACTACAGAGCGATCTTCAATCAATAAGAGAATACTATTACGATGTATACTGTTTTTAAAATCAGCAATATTTTTTGAAAATAACATCTTTCTTGTTATCTAAGAACTAGTGTGTATTGTATGTATGACGGTTTTCTGGATTAAAAATGATTAATAGTTAATAATTATTCATTGATTAATCATTGATTGATTATTGATTTTATCATTGATTAAATATTACACATTAAAGTTATAATTTTTGACAGACAAAATTTTATTTCAATATGTTATTATAAATCTATAATGAAATATCTTTTGTAGTTAATACATATATAATAAGCTCTATGAATCTTTAATTTTGATAAACCTAAATAAGAAACTGTCAAAATAAATGTTTTCTTTTTTCTAATCTAATTGTTTTGAATAATATACATTGCTTGGCATCTTTCTTTATTTTATTTTATCTTTTTTTGGCTTTAAAGAAGCTTATATTTATTCGTAACTTTTTTCATTCACGCTGATCAATTCTTTTACCTTTTTTTTGTTTCTTTTAATTCTATTGAAATTTATAAGTTTTTTTAGTGCTTTGTTTTTTAGCAAGCTTTAGATTGTACACTTTTATCTTCTATTTTTCTATAAGGCTTTAGTGTTTTTTTTATGTAAGAATTATTGCATCTTTTTATTTATGTATTTTCAATACTGTTGTCTACTGTTGTATTTTACTTTTTTTAATAAGCCTAAAGAAAACTGCCAAAATAAAGGTTTTATTTTTTCTAATCTAATTGTTTTGAATAATATACATTGGTTTGCATCTTTAAATATTTTATTTAGTTTTTTTTTGGCTTTTAAGAAGCTTCTATTTATTTGTAAACTTTTTCATTCACGGTGATCAAGCCTTTGATCTCTTTTTTTGTTTCTTTTAATTCTATTAAAATTTTTAAGTTTTTTTTTGTGTTTTGTTTTTTAGCAAGTTTTAGATTGTACACTTTCATCTTCTATTTTTCTATAAGGCTTTATTGTTGTTTTATGTAAGAATTACTGCATCTTTTTATTTATGTATTTTCTAAACTGTTGTGTACTATTGTATTTTACTTTTTTTTACCTGTTCCCATACAGTTTAAAATATTGTCGTTAAGTCTTTTACTTTTTTTTCTGTTTCTTTTAATTCTACTAAAATTTTAAAGTTTTTTTTACTGTTTTCTTACTGTATAGCAAGTTTTATATTGTCTACTTTAATCTTCTAGTCTTCTATAAGGCTTTATTGTTTTTTTTATGTACAAATTCTTGCACCTTTTTGTTTATTTATTTTCTATACTGTTTGTTTACTATTGTGTTTTACATTTTTTTATTTTTTTTTTACTTGTTTTCATACAGTTTAAAATATTTTTTGTTTACGCGCATTTTCTATTTTCTTAATTTTTCTTTCATTTTTTACATTTTTTCTACAATTTTTTTTTGATTTTACAGGCTTGTTTTCAGTCTGCATTTTATTTTATCGAACTATATTTGCATCATGCATTCAGAAATCAAACTCTTTTTTTTATTTTCTCTTGTTTTTTCTACCTTCTTATCTGTTCTATACATCGACACACTTGTTTTGCATCTTTTTATCTCGTTTTTAAGCAGTTCTCATGTATTTTTTATTTTTTTGATCTACCCTGATCAAGTGTTTTACTCTTTTTGCTATTTCTTTTAACTCTTTGTAAATGTTTATGTTTTTTTCCTGTTTTTTTTCTCGCATTAGGAAGCTTTAGATTGTCTACTTTAATCTTTTAATCTTCTTTATTTGGTTTATTATTTACATAACTTTGCTGTAAGACTTCAATCTTTTTTTTAATTATTGTTAAAAGACTTTAAAAAAATTTTTAATTGTTTATTTTTAATTGTATTTTGCATTTTTTTTCTTGTTCCGCTTACATACAATTCAAATTTTTTTTAGTCTACGCATTATTTAAATTTTTATTTCTACATTTATTTATTCAAAATATTTTTTTAATTATGTTTGTTTTCTGCGTACATGTTTGTTTTTACTTTGTCTTTAATTTTGTTAGACTATGCTTATCTCTTTTCAAGTCAAATTTTTTTCTGGTTTTTCTGTGTCCTTTATCTCTGCTCTATACATTGACATACTTGTTTGGCATTGCTCTTATTTTTACATAACTTTGCTATAAGGTTTCATTTTTTTTTTATTATTGTTGGTAGAATTGGAAAATCTTTATTTATTTTTTATACTGATGTAATTTGCATTTTTGTTTTAGTCTACATACAATTTAAATTATTTTTAGTCTACACTTATTTTCTGTTTTCTCGATTTTGTCTTGCTTTTTTCAAAATATGTTTTTTCTCTAAATTTTTTATTAAAACATTTTTTCTATTTTTTGTCAGTTTACTGATTCGTTTTTACTCTGCATTTTATTTTGTCGCATCATGCATTCAGATGTTCGTTTTCCAAGTCAAAGATTTTTTTTTATTTTTTGGTTTTTTTTTGTATCTCAGCTCTATACATTGACGCATCTCTTTTTATTTTATAACTATTTCCGGTTTTTAACCAGTTTTTATTTACTATTTACTTTTTCTAGTTACTTTTTCAAGTGTTTTACTTTTTTTCTGTGTTTTTCAATTCTTTCTAAATTTTTAAGTATTTTATCCTTTTGTTTTTATATCTACTTATCTCTGCTTTAAACACTTGTTTTGCGCACAATTGTTCTGCATCTCTCTTAATTTTATTTTAACTATTTCCGGCTTTTAGTCAGTTTTCTGTAGTCTTTACTTTTTCCATTTACGCTGATCCAGTGTTTTACTCTTTTTTCTGCTCTTTTCAATTTTTAGTAAATTTTTAAGTTTTTTAAGTGTTTTTTTTGTAAAAAACTTTATTGTTTATTTTATTGTTTTAGTCTTCTTTGTACGGTTTAGTTCTACACCTAAACTTTGCGATAAGGTTTTTTTATTATTATTTTTTGTTGTAAGGGTTTTTACATTTTTTTGTTTATTTTCTATACTTTCCAATGTTTTTTGTTTTGTTTTATTTTGTTTTTTCTTTGCTTATATACAATATAAACTATTTTTAGTCTACTCTTATTTTCTATTTTCTTAATTTCTTCTAATTTTCTCTAATTTTTGCAGATGTTTGCTCTTTTAAGTCAAGCTTTTTTCTTCATTTCTTCTTGCTTTTAATAATGCTAAACCTCTGTTCTTTACAATTGACACATTCTTTTTCAAACTCTTAAACACATAATCTTTTTACTTTTTTCTCGAACAAGTTTTTTTTTCTATACTTAATACTTAGCTACTCAATTTAATAATCTGCTAACGTTTGAAAACATTATCCTAATGCTTTCCTCTTCTATTTATCATCTATTTCTTACATTAACATATTTTTATTATGTTGATTCTTTTCTTATCGTTTAATTCTGTCACTGCTATCTTGTTAACATTTTTTAATGTCAAAGTTTTCTTTTGTTTAATCTGTTTTTCTACTTTTTTATGGTTTTATTGCTTTCTTGCTTGTGTCTACGTTTGCTTTCTTAATCTTTTTTTTATTATTTTGCAATTATTTGAGAGATTGTGCTAATTTTTGTTTTTTTTTTTTTATTTAGGATTGATAAAAATTATATGAAAACAAAGATTTGTACTAAATATAAAACACAGTTTTTAGTTTTTTTTGTTTTTTTTATTGATTTATCAAATATAAAATTGAATATTTATGGAAAAACATGACTTTGCTGGCACAAACGCACTCTTTCGTCAAACATTTTTATGATTATTGTGTATATATTATATGGCTGAATATTGTTGATGCAAAGTTTAATTTTCTTTTGCAATGCACGGAAATGTTTTTAAGTTGTTAACTTGTTGACATAGAACTTTGACTTTAAATAACCTATTAAAAAAAATGACATTTGTGTTAAATCACACCATTGAAAAAATATCTCACAAAGTAATTGAATTATTTTACGCGCGGTATGACATGTGGCACCGTCTTGTTGAAATCACATATTAGCCACATTATTATCTGTCAATTTTATCAAAAAAATTTTTATATTATATTATAGAATATTATATGTACTCTGTTATAAAAAAAAATTAAAAACTGAAGTATATGATATTTTAAAAATGTATGTAAAAAACTATCAAAATAAAATATTTTGTATTCAGAACGCGTCAACTTCTGCAGTGTCAAATAAATTAGTCAAACAATATAGCTTACAATTTCGATTTCAATCCCGACATCAACTTTTGTATTAAATAAATCATAGTAAATTAAAGTTAGAAACAATGAAGCCATTTTGTTTTTGGGATAGAGAAATCTTTTTCCAAGAACCAACAAACTCACTTTATCGCATCTACAGAAAGTTTAATGCTTTAATATTTGTCTATTTATGCTATCAACTTTCGTACTCACATTTGCTTTTAGAAAAAAAAAATTGTTCTGTTGACAAACGACGAATAGCAAGGATTCAGTAGATTCATTTTACAGCTTCTGTAGTATGAGGTATTATAGGTTTTTGGTTAATTACAAACAGAGATATTGACCAAAAAGTGTTGAGAGTGGTAAAAAGCCATCATCTTTAAAAAACACTTTTAAATTAGCCATTTTTCCACGAAAATTGAAATGTATCTCTAATTAGAGTTTCAGCTACGAGTTTTTTACAACATTTATTATGCTTTTACCTCTGAAAGTGTTTATTTTTATATCAAACACATAATTCGCAAATTAAATTTTTATCGTGATTTTCGTATTCATAAGTTTTATTAGTTTTTATTTCAAAAATCTCAAAAATGCAGTTAAATCTTGTTTCCGCAAAGTGTCAAATTAAACTTTATCGAGTTTAAATTCCTGCACAAAGTTTGCTGATTCGAGTCCTGGAAATGCATTTAGCTTGTGCACTTCAGGAAGATTTTCTAAAAGCTTTAAACGCAATTAAAGTGAGTTTTACGTTTTTCCTAGATGATTATATATTTTTCATGATTATATTCAAGGAAATGATATATTGTCCGATCCGTGTTTTTTATCTTTTAATTTAAGAGGATTTTCTTCTTTTTTCAGATTACCAGCTGCTTTGCTATATTACTCTGTGGGAATGTAGCTGGAATGTGCACCCATTATCCTCGGGAAGTAGCACAAAGAAAAGCTTTTCTTGAGACGAGGCAGTGCATAGAGGCTCGTCTGATGATCCAAAGGGAGAACCAGCAACAGGTAGGTTTGCTAGGGTTAGAAATACTACGATGTACTCCTATTATCAATTAACCGACAATCTGGGTGATAATGATTAGTAAAAACATTTTGAAATTATTTGTGATTCTCACGTCTACCTTTAAGGCAATTGTTTTTGCACTTTTATAAAAACAAAGTTGTTCTTGCACGACTATACCTCTTAAAAGTCTAGTTTACATGCTCAAAATGTTCTCAAATTCACAAATTTCACATAACATTTTGATGTAGTTTGTAGTTGTAAAGCTATTTAATATAAAGTTGCTTTAAAAATTGGTGTTTCTACTTTTACGTGTGTTTAGTAATAAAATAATCCTTTGTTTAACCTTGTTGGTATCAACTTTGGTTCTTGAAAACTATTGTATTTTCAAGTTAAAGCCGAAGTGGATGTAAACAAAGAGAGACACGTGATTGGGGATCATTAAAGCTTCTATTGGTTGAACCATCACATGACTTAACACAATGTGCATTGATTGGCTGGCTAGACAAGCTGAGCACGTGATATTGTTTACCTCCACTTTCTCTTTAACTTGAAAATACTATAATTTTACTTCTTTTTATAGAACAAAAAACTATGCTGGCATGTCTAGCGACAAAATGAGTAATTGTAATTATAATAAGAAATAGAAAGCTTGTCGAAAATAAAAAATGAATCAGAAGAATTTCTATAAAATTATTGCGTTTTAATTTGAAGAGTTATGAAAAAATGGTTAGGAAAAAACTTGTTCGGTATATTCTCAGACATGTGTTGTCTCTTGTTTTGTTATTATGGCAACTAACTTTGTTTTTTTCAATGATACCTACTTTTTTTTATTGAAACAAGCGTATTTTTTTATTAAATAGTACGATTTGGCTGTTATAAGAAAAAAACGGAAAAAATCTGAATGGAGATTATGTCAAGACGATTACAATTCAATAAAGTATATTAAAAATAAACATTTATTATATATTTATTTAAATTTGTTTTATATAACTGTGATTGTCAAATTTCAATGGCATTATTTAATAAGCGTGATTGTGTTTTATTATTAAATCCGTGTATTTTTTTAATTTTTTTTTAAATTTATTTATTTGTTTGCAAAGAATTATAAGAATGCACTACAGAATAGATAAACACACGCTTTTTTCAAAATCAACAAACAAAAAATATAGATACAATTGGAAAAAACATCAAATCAGCAAAACAAAGGTAGAAACAAACTGAAAAAAACACGTCATGCACGATAATAAATCAAAAAAATGTATAATAAACTTTTTTTATAACTTTTAAAATTAAGAACTTACAGCTAATAATTGATACTTAAGCTACACCCTGTGTATTAATTTTGAAAATTTTATCCAACCAGACATTGCGGCTTTTCTTTGAAAGCTACTTTTTCTAATTTACTTATATAGTGATGAGTAGATCAAATTTGGTTGTTGTGCTTTTTTATGTTTTTTTAAATCTTATTTCTCAAAGTATTTATGTCTGACAGCTTGCAACAGGGATTAAATCTTGAAACGGTTTAGCCAAATTTATTAAATTTAATAAATTCTTTAAAAGGGGAACTCTTACACACTTATAGTAGAGGTTTTTTAAATTTGGCGTTGAAGCTTGCCATGAATGTTTATCTTTTAACTGTGAACGTACCTTTACCATGAAATCGTTATGACAGCTATTAATTTGACATTTGAACTTAATCTCATTTTTAATTTAATGAATCGATAGTTCAACACGTTAATGAGGTCAAATTAAAAACACTTGAAAGCGCTTACGGAGTTATAACAAACGATAAAATATAATTGATTGACACCAAACCAAACACTAAATCAGCAAAACAAAAGAAGGTAGAAACAAACTAAAAAAGGCACATCATGCACGATAATAGATCAAAAAAATTTATAATAAACTTTTTTTATTACTTTTAAAATTAAGAACTTACAGCTAATATTTGATACTTAAGCTACACCCTGTATATTAATTTTAAAAATTTTATCCAACCAGACATTGCGGTTTTTCTTTGAAAGCTACTTTTTCTAACTTATTTATATAATGATGAGTAGATCAAATTTGGTTGTTGTGCTTTTTTATGTTTTTCTAAATCTTATTTCTCAAAGTATTTATGTATGACAGCTTGCAACAGGGATTAAATCTTGAAACGGCTTTGACAAATTAATTAAATTTAATAAATTTTTTAAAAGGGGAACTCTTACACACTTATAGTAGGGGTTTTTTAAATTTGACGTTGAAGCTTGCCATGAATGTTGAACTTTCAACTGTTAACGTACCTTTACCATAAAATCGTTATGACAGCTATTAATTTGACATTTAAACCTAATCTCACTTTTAATTTAATGAATCGATAGTTAATGAGGTTAAATTAAAAACACTTGAAAGCGCTTACAGAGTTATAACAAACGAAAAAATAGAATTGAATGATGAAATAAGGTTTATATCAAAAAGAAAAATGTCGTTAATGCATTGGCGGACTTCATAGACAATTGCATTACTGACATTAGCCAACGTTTGAGAATTATTATTAATTTTATTAGGTTTGACAGCCATTGCCTGACGCAACTCATAGAGGTTATTTAAACTAAAAAATTGAGATATTTTCTTTAAATAGTGCCTTATATGCATTTTATATTTAAGGTTTTGTCAGTGGTATGTGCAGTATCTTGCTGAAAGTACTTGTCTACGATTTCATCGTCATAAAGCTGTGCAAAAAATGACTGTAAAATTTCCTAGCGGTATCTTACAGCAGTAAATGTTCCATTAAAAAAATTGGCCCAATAGTTCATCAGTTACCATCAACTCGGTGGCCGCTACGAAAATAAGATTGCACCTCAAAAATTTTTTGTTCTTGTAAGAAAAGCTTCTTAATTTCTAAAATAAAGCTATTGGAAAACTTAGTAATTATTTTGACATTTAAAGCAATTTTTTAAAAATTATGGTTCGCTTACACAAATGCATAAACATGGCCAACTATGACGCCAAATTCTAAAAAACACTCATTATAAACTTTAGTTTCGTTCTAACGAATTAGGTTTATTTACAGTCAGACCATATGCTAACATCAGAAACGGATAGTCACAAAAATTCTAAGAATAAATAATACACAAATCGACGTTTGTACGAGGAACGTTCCTAACCAGTTAAAAAGCAACAAAACCTTTAACAAATTGTTCTTTCCAAGAATAAGTTTTTAAAAATGCAAACTACGTTGTTTCTGCTTACGATAATAATGTAGATAGATAATATCAATATTTATTAGAAATATTATTTATTATCTTTAAGAGTCTTGCATAGCAAAGGGTAAACTCAGGTCTCTCGTCAATTTTGGAGCAATGTTTATGAACAACAATTAATGTATGATAATCTTACTCAAAACGCGTGGCAGCTATCCCAAGTGCGTACTTTTTTTTTAAATAAAGTTTTTAATAACTACAGGCGAAAAGCTCCTCTTATGTTATTATATTTCAGTTAGGAAAATTTGGGTAGTTTAGAGTATAATGAACGAAATTTGTTCGCTTATGGAACATTCAGAACATAAAGTCAATCAATTTTCTATTCGCTCTGTGCGCGACTTCAGCGCCATGGTATGGTTGAACTACAGGGGGCTATTGTAATATATTTTATTAAGTATTGAATGGCTGTCAGTAATAATAATATCGAATGATAAATAAAAAAATGCTTTTTAAATTAAAGGGAATATTTATAATAAATATTTGTTAATGTAAAGTGTTCTTGTGCATTAAAAAATAAAATGTAAGTATAGTTAATACTGAAAAAGTAGCATAGAAGTTAGCACACATAAAGATAGGTTAACTGAAATCAAATAAAAAGAAAATAGAGAAAACTTTTTTTAAAATTAAAATTATAAGAAAACTTGAATAAACATTTAATTATTTTTTTTTTATAAGTAAATTTAGATTGAACGAAATTACCAAAATATTTTATTGTTTCAAAATTCTACAAATTAAAAGTGCTGATTGTTTTTGAGTACAAAAAAATAGATTATGTTTGCTAACTAAAATTAACATATTACAATTCAATAATAAATCTGAGAAAAATTGTTAATCGATTAATTTCTTGCAATTCATTAACTTCAGGCTTAGGATTGAGTGCTGAAGATGCATTTTTGTTCTGCCGGCGGTCCATTAAGCGCTTAAATCTGAAAAATTTATTACACAAAAGTTCTTATTATTAGATTGTTGATAGTCACAAATTTTAATAGCGACAGTATTTGTTTATAAAATAATATCTAAAATTTATAGTAATACTCTCCTATTTAGTTTTTAAATTATGTAAATTTCAATATATTATTACTCACCTATTCGTAACCATTAACTCATTAACTTTTCGAGATTTATAAGCTGTAGGAAATTTAGTAGGAATGTAGCTGGGACTCGATTCTATGTCAGACTTTTGGCCTCCAATAAAATGATCACTACAAATATAATCATGTGCCTTTGGAGTCCACAATGAGCCATCAATACTGCAAGGAAAATTGAAAATTTTTAATATTTAATACTTAAAATTTATGATCATTGGTATGGATAATCTTTTTGTTTAATATAATAAGTGGCAAAGAGTAAATGAATCTTAAATAATTAATGAAAAGTTTATAATAAAAAAATTCAATCTTATTTTTTAATATATAATTATGCTAAATTTAAAAATGTTAAAAAAATTTTTTTTTTTTAATTAATAATAATATTTCCTAGCATTTTCTAAACTTACTATTTTTTTAAGTTTCACTCCTTTCAAGATTTTTATTATTACGGATAGTAAGGTTATGATTCTACTTACTTTTGTCTCCTAACAGCAGCTATCCATTTTTTCCTTTGATTTATTTTCCAACTTGCTGTTGGAAATTTATAAAAATGACAAGCACTTTTTCTACCTGTATTCTTACAACTTACAACACAACAACTTTTGTGACTCATTTTATGTTATTTTATTTAAATAAATTTTAAATAACAATTCACTTGTATATTTAGCTAACTCGAAACATAAAAACAGCCCCCCGTAGTATCGGATATAGCCACGGGTAGCGCTGACGGTAAATCAGTTTCTCCCCACCATGGCTTCGCACTGAGCGAATAGGGAGTTGCAAACTTACCCTAAAGGATTGAAACGGCTAGATATATACCCAAATAAAAAAAGTGGACTTAAGTGGCATTGTGGCAGTTTTTATCAATCTATATATATAAAAGAAAGTCGTGTTTGTTACAACACTTATAACTCGAGAACGGCTGGACCGATTGCCATGGTTTTTGATTTGTTGGATTTGTTTCCGTCCCGAATAGCAGAATACATCTTAAAAACAATGAAAACTCGATATGTGTAATGAATACTTAATCATTTCAATAGATGCTGATTTGTTTATTACATGTCAAACATTTGTGGTCCAATCCTGTCAAATAGTGTATCAACTATTTTTTTTTTGGAGCTTATATGGCTTGGTTGCTGAGACCTTTAAGCCACAACTTTATTTTTTTCTGAAGACATCATGTGTGCGTTCAGAAATTTATTTTTTGTAAAATGTCTACAAAGTTTAGGTACTGTTATATTTGTTTTTAATTCCCGAAAATAATACCTAAGATTTATTCTACAGTAAAAACATAAAATCATCGAAAAGGAACGGAGCTTAGGGAATAAAAAATCAATTGGTAAAGGTTATAAGATTAAGAAAAAAAAATCTACAGGTTAACAAAAGTGCAAATGTCTTTTTATAGGTTGTCTATGATTTTTCTTGATAAGACATTCATACGTTTATATGCTCTTTGAGCTATTGTCTAAGTTCAGGCACTGTTATTATATTTGGTGGTTTTATGCGAGTGCACATTTTAATAACAATGCCGCGTCCTAGAAGATCTAATCTTTCCCAGCGAAGCCGTAATGCAATTAGGCAACGGAATATCGCGAGTCAATTATCTGCGAGAAATTGCACGCGTCGATACTTAAAGGAAAATTGAAAGATGAGGAAGTTCTTATTCCAAGGTTTCCGATGATCCCAACGGGTATGCCCTTTGAGTTTAAACGAATTCAATTCCCGATTTGTCTTGCCTTCGCCATGACGATCAACAAATCACAGGGCCAATTCTTGACTATTTGTGGTTTCAATCTAGAAAATGCATGTTTTTCTCATGATCAATTGTACGTGGCATGCTCACGTGTCGGCAAACCATCCGCCTTATTTGTTCTTGCGCCTGACCAAAAAACAAAGAATGTCGTTTACCACAAAGTGCTTGAATGAAAATCCTATTAATGAGTTAATCCGAGTTTTATTTTTTTTCCCCAAGCTGCACAACATAGTTTTCAATCATTTTTTTCTGACGTGAGTTTGAAGTACTTAATTATTATTATTTATTTTTTTAAATTTTTATTCTCATTCTGTATGTATGTTTTCATCATCATTCATCATAATAAAATACTTTTTTGTTTCTATCTATATAAATATATTATTTTGTATCATTGTTTTACGTTCATCAAAGCCTAAATTAGTTCAGCTGAAAAGTAACACGACATTCATTGACTGTTAGGCGGTACGAAGTTTGCCGGGTCAGCTAGTATTTAATATAAGTTTTATTTATTAATTTTAAGAGTTTTTATTCCATTGAGTATGATAATAAATTCTTATCGTACCCAAAATGAGTGGGATAAGTGACGAAGCTATCCCAAAGGCGTACTTTTTAAAATAAAGATTATATTAACCAAAGGTGAAAAGCTCCTCTTGTGTTATTATATTTCAATTAGGAAAATGTGCGTGGTTTCTAAATTTTAATGAACGAAATTGGTTTGCGTAGGGAACATTTAGAACATATAAAGTCAATCAATTTCCTGTTGGTAGTTTGAAACATACCCTAAAGGTATTAAAACGACTAAATATGTACCCAAATAAAAAATGTTGATTTAAGTGGCATTGTGAAACATAATCAATTATGTAGCCCAAAGCTATTTAATATTGAATTATCTATAACAAAGAGATAAAGATGTACTTTTGATGTTTTTGAGAAACATGTCTGACAAAGTCAACTCAGAATAAGATCTGAATAATTGAAAATTAAACAAAAAGAACAGGTTGTATTGTCAGAGTAACTAGATAAATGTTAAATCGAATTTGTTCTCAAAGTCAGAACATACAAGATCTAATTCCTTAGTATGTAGTTTCAATTGTTATAATTCAATTAGTTTGAGTCCAAAAGCACGTTTCTGGAACTAATTCAATTTTTAAAGCGCAATAGAAAAAGTAGAAATTGAACAAAACATTTGGAATTCAATTAGCGCGCGTTGACCTTATTAAACAAATAAAACATTCTAATAAGTTATTATCATTTGCAGAAAATTAATTCTATTTATTGGGATCAGATATAGCGTTTTTTAAATGAAGAACGTTGCAACTAGTAGGACAATGCCGTTGCGGGTTTATTGACCACTTATAAGCTTATCCTGATGTATTAACCTTTGTGAGATCAATTTATTTTATTTGTGAATATATAAAATTGTTTGTTACAATTGTTGCTGAACAACAAGGATTCTCCATGCGAGCTTTATCATCTGCACAAACTATCCAGCTCGCTTATAGAGATTATTTTTCAAAGCTTGCCACGTAAATAACAACTCTGCTTGGTTATTTCACATTTACATTTTTGACATTTCTATGACCTCTTGTAGCTAAGGACGCAAATGTTTCAAAAAATTTTCCCTCTTATATAAATAATAGAATTAGGAAAAATAGAAAAAGCTTGGTTTTTACAACGGCATCGTATTATAGTCTATTTGAAACCGAATAAGTGTTCAATAACATTGTATTTTTTCAACAAATAGTAAAAAAGTACCGAACCCAGTGTAATTTTTTGTAATGTACTTAGAACTCTCTGGTTTTTAGGTGGCAAAAGTTAAAGGGCTTCTTAGAAGAAAAATGCTATTTACCATGTTTGACTTTTAAAGTTCTCAATTATTGTCTCTTTAATACCACTAAATCTAACTATACCATGATCTTTCCGTAAAAAAATATGGGTAAAAATTTTAAAAACATTTATTTCTTCTAGTAAAGTGTTAACAATTTGGAAAATTGCAATAAAGAAAATTTTAGATAAACCCTGAAAAATAGTAAATATATTTCAGACCAAAAGGTAACAAACTGCTTTCTTGCAAACTTTTTTGCTCAAGGTCTGCAAGAGCTTTTTTTTACCATGGTTTGAATACTATTTTTTCCCTTCCGGCCCAACTTTATCCTAAAAAAGAGAAACTTGCAAGCAACAACAAAAATGTTAATTGAAAAAACAAAATGTATAAATGTAAAAATGTATAAAACTTTAAACATAAAGCCGCTGGCAAAATCTTTACAATTGCTTTGAATTACAATGCTTAGGCTACACTGTTTTGTGTTCAGTTAACAAGCGGTCAGAAGTATCTAGATTATGAGACAAAATGCTACGTATATTTTAAATTTTTTAAACAAATTGCCACATAAAGGCGCTGGCAAAAGGCTTTCAATTACTTTAAATTAGAATGCTCAGGCTAGCTTCTAACTATTTTTTGTTTAGTTAAAGAGAGGTGAGAGGTATCTAGATTATGCGTTATGTGCGCCACTCAACGGCAGTGATAATTGTAATTTGCTGACCTTAGCTTAAACTATTAGCTGAGATAATATGAAAACAAAATTATTTTAAACATAAAAAATAAGAAAATTTTTTTTAAAAATCTCATTGCAATAAAAAGGTCACTGATCTTTCTAACATAAAATAGAAAACAAATAAAATTAATAGTAGTATCAATAATTAATATATTTTTAAATGATTAATAACTAATATCATTTTGAGGAAAAGAAACAAATTTTTGATATACGTAAATTTTTGATTCAAAGAACGCAATAACCCTCAAATGTCATAATTATTCTACCTCATATAAAGGCTGACTAGACTTTTCTTTTTATTTCGAAGTCAGTTTTTATCTACCACAACATTTTTATATTATTGCTATCCGATAAATTTAATCACATCCTTCTTTTTGCCAAAAAAAAGCTATTGTCAAAAGCCAGTAAATTTTCGTTTATAGTGAGAAACAAAACTCCCTAAGGGACAGCCCAATTAAAAAAAAGGTGTTATATTTATTTAAGATAAATAAATTTATAGTAATCCGGGTTATACTTACAATACTTTTTGGTTAATTAGAGAATTACTTCTAAGAAAGTACTCAGCCACTAAAATGAAAATGGATTATAACATTAGCTTCCCAATAAAACAAGGTTTTAACATCAAAAACTGGACTAAAGAAACCAAATAATTCCGATACTCCTGTTTTTACTTATCTGTTGCAAAAAAAACCATAAGATAATGAATTTCAGAAAACCTGTCTAAATATAAAAATTTTAAAAAATTTGTAATTAAAATGGCTTTGCTTTAACACGGAGGCGGTCAATAAATTAAGCATTCAAATAAAGTTTTCAGATTTGAGGAATCCTCACAGTTAATAAACAGCTTGAAAACTTTAGATACATTCTCTGACCTTAGTTTTCACCAAAAATGTTGATATTTTGAATAGAAATGTTTCAATATACCCTCCATCGATCAGATGTTTTAGATTTTTTACAGTGTTGCTGAAAACTAATAAAAAAAACTTAAAATTTGATAAATTAATTGTATTTTAAGTATCAAGAACGGTAAGGACATTTTACCAATTGAAAACAATAATTGTTTGGAAGCAATGCGCTGACTGTAATTATTGTTTCAGATCGGTAAGCCTTACCGTTTGCGATGCTTATAGCGTTTTTTGCATGATAGAAAATTGCTTTCTTTGAAGAAAAACGGCTTTTCCTTGATAACTTGTTGCTTAATTTGCATACAAATTGTAGTATTAATTATTGTTAAACTGCCGAGATGTCTAGAAAATAGCTGTCAAAAAAATATTCTTGTGAAAAAACAGCTGTCAACAGAATCTGAACATTTTTTTGCATAAAGTTCATTTTTTTTTTCAATCAATAATTGTCAATATCAAAAATTCTAAAATTATGTTGAAATTCTGATTTATAAACTTAGAAATCACGCTCTTGACATTTACTTTTAAATATTTTTTAAATGCAATATTTTCGGTCCTAAATCATATTTATGCAGCGGTGAATAATAAATTATTTACCGCTACAATTTTTTGTGACTTTGCAAGAGCTTTCGATTGCGTTAGTCACAGCGTACTTATTAAAAAATTAGAATTTTATGGTATTAGAGGCATTCCTTTGAAGTGGTTTACATCCTTTTTGTCTAATAGAGCTCAAATTGTAAAAACAAATGACTCTCTTTCAAACTGTAAAAATCTTGATTATGGTGTTCCTGAAGGCTCGGTTTTGGGCCCGGCGCTTTTTTTAATCTTTATAAATGATATTGCTGATCTTCGAATTAGTGGTAAAATTTATCTCTTCATCACTTGGACTGACAGCAAGTTCCTCCACCGTATTATTTCGATTTTTATCAACAATAATAATGCAATAAACACTGTCGATTCAGTAAAATTTTTAGGTCTTCATATAGAAAAATCTCTTAAATGGTCAACCCACATAGACATACTAGCTAATAAATTAGCGACTGCTTGTTATGCTTTCCGATCTGTCTGCAGAGAACTGAAGACTGAAACAGCTCGTTCTACTTATTTTGCCCTTTTTGAGTCGCATCTGCGATACGGTTTTCCGTTTTGGGGAAATTGCACAATAAATCAATTTGAATGCATTTTAAAATTACAAAACAGAGCTCTTTGCTACACTCTTGGATTGACTAGCAGAGAACATTGTCGTCCGTATTTTGTCGAACATAAGGTTCTAACACTCTCTGCGCTGTTTATTTTAGAATCAGTCTGTCTTGTTCGCAAACACCTTGACAATATTCCTACACCTAACGCTCATAGGTACTCAATAAGAAATTTTAACAGTGTCTACTTACCTCTCCATTCATCTGAACTTACAAAAACTTCATTTTCTACAAAACAAAAAAAAATTATAACTCGTTTCCCATTCACCTAAAGTCTTCTTCCACCTACGTATCTTTTCGCAAAGTCTTATTTAGTTAATAAACCGTTTTACTCTTTAGCTGAATATATGTAGTTAATAATTTGAAAGTTTTTTTGGGTAATACATATACTAGTCCATTAGTAGATCTAGAATTTATCCTTTTAGATGTTCTAATTTTTTTGTGTTTGTTTGACATTTTTTGACTATTGGTCATGCTTGCTATTCGCTTTGTCTACAAATTTTGTAATTTTATGACAATCAAGCTTATTATTATTATTTTTAATAGCGTTGCCATAGCAGTTGGCAAAGCGTAAATGTGCGCGTTACAATCGACGAGGCTGAAAATTTTGTTTGCTTTGACGTATAATTTGTGATTGCTACGGTATAACTGGATAAACTTATTTGATTTCAAAGATGTTCAAAGCTGCTTCAAATTTTGTGTTTTACTTGTTCTTGAACCTTCGGAAGCGTCATGAGACTCTCTACCCGAATACCATTCGTTTCTGTTACTTTTTCTTGCAAACTTCGAAAATAGATAGTAAATCTTGTAGTTAATATTGTAATTAATACACTCGAAACAATATTTGCACTTATGGTATGATATGTGAAAATTTGATTGAAAAAAGCTCGTCTTGACAAGCTTGGATGATTCTGTCTGTCAACTGATATCTGCTTACAGGAGCGTCTTCTGCTGTCAGTATTGCCAAGACATGTCGCGATGGAAATGAAAGCAGACATTGCCGGCCAGCCAAAGGTGGAACAATTCCATAAAATCTACATTCAGAAGCATGAAAACGTTAGGTAAGTGAACAAACAGCACCAATCAAAATAGTTAGCCTGCAAAAGACTAAAGTTAATTAAATATTTAAGTGCTTGTTTGTGCAATTGACTCAACTTGCATTTCTATTTTCAGCATTCTATTTGCTGATATTTGCGGCTTCACCACGTTGTCTGATCAATGTACCGCCGAAGAGTTGGTCCGAATTCTCAATGAGCTTTTTGCAAGGTAAGATCTACGTTTCGATTTAAAATCTACACCAAAAGCTCGGACGTTCTATATTTAGAACAAAGTGGTTTTCCTCTACCTGAAAATTAATCATTCGCTGAAAAATTTGCGTTGGTTATTTTGTATACAACAAGAGCTTCCCGTCTTAAACACCGCTTTTAATTACGTTTTAATGACTACGGTGAGGAAAATTAAGCTCAACTCTAAAATGTTAATTAAGCGTAATTTTAAAGTAGAGTGTACCTACCTACTTATCTTCTGTTTTCTTTTGTTCTTAGATTTGATCGTCTTGCGGCCGAGCATCATTGTTTAAGAATCAAGCTGCTTGGTGACTGCTATTATTGCGTTTCCGGTTTACCGGAAGCTCGACCGGATCATGCTCATTGCACTGTGGAAATGGGACTGGATATGATTGATGCAATTGCGTAAGTAGATATGCAGCATCACTGCTACGCTACGTGTGAACACTAATCAACTACATATTTAGATTACAAAGAGCATTGTGCTCTCTTCTGTTCATACACTGTTACGTCCGTCAGTTTTAGCGGCAAGAGTAATGAGAGAGGCTTGGAGTAGTCATCACGTACAAGGGTTAATGAGTCCTTAAAAACCGGTATTGTGCTATGACATTTGTTTGAATGATTTATTTTCGCACGCTTTTAACTATATTTTAAAAAGCAATACTGGAAGCAACAGTTTTATTTTGAGATTATTCATTTTGATCAATTGGCATCTAAAGAAAAAGCTATCATGATATCAATTTTTAACCAACAGTTTGAAAAACCAAAAAGTTTTTTATTCAACCGATTTTTCATGTGTCACACACCTCAGAACTTTTTTCTACCGGAATCAATTTTCCTGGATATTTAAAGTCAATTTGAAAGCTGGTGCTTTATATAAATTGATTAGAACTAAATAGTAGTTTTCAATAATGCGTTTTTTGCATAATGGTTTTTGATACTGACAATTGATTATTATATAAAAACCAATATCAAATTAAATATCAAAAAGGTTTTTTGCGCAATGCTTAGCAAAAAAACAATTTGCTTAAATTGATTAAATTATAAAATTAATAATAATTGTTTCATGCTTATTAGCATCAGTTATATTTAACCTTTTATATATTTATTTAATCAATTTATTGAAACTATTGTTTCTATGTGTTTACATTTCAGTTTTGAAATGTAAAAACAATTAGTTTTGAAAGTAAAAACTAAAGGAGACTTTATGTCAATAATAACTTAATTAATTAATAATAATTTTTGAAGTCTGATTAAGAGATTTTATGTATATCAAAAAATATCTTTTAATTTTTATATTTTTTTTTTATTATTATCATGAATGATGTATCTTTTAAACTTTACAAAAAGAAATCTCAACTTATTAGAGAATACAAATTCACTTATTTATCACTATAAACTGAACAAAAAAGTAACTAACAAACCACCGACTTTAATATAAAATTTATAAATAAAATATTATGATTGTTGAGGAAAATATGATAGTATATTAAGAAACTAGTTTTATAACATGTAATTTGATGCACAAGTCCTAGTGTAGACAAGCGAGTTTTTTCTGGGACACGTGCACTAGTACCTCTTATAAAACGTGTTTTTTAAGTTATTTTTTTTTAAATTGCATGATTTTTTTCAAAACAAGAATTAAAAGCTTCAATAGCTAAGTAAAAAGTATGATGATGTATGGTTTAAAAATATGAAAATGTAAAAGAGACGAAAATAGAAAGGTTACAAGAAGAATATATTAATATACAATAGTAAATAAGAGTGAAAATGGAAATGAAAGCGTGAGTATAATAACAGAATGACAATAAAGTAGAAAATGAAATGAGAGAAACAAAGTAATAATACTGCGAAGAAAAAAAATTCCAAAAAACAGATGTTTGCTTTGTAAAAAAAAGAATAATAATATAGACAAACAAACAAAATAAAAATAGCGGCGGCAGAATGAAAAGATAATACCCATGTAACAAAAAAATTACCAGAATATCTAAACAGTAAAAAACTGATAAAAAAGTAAGATATTGTCATAATATTGATATAAAAAAATAAAATAGAGTTAATCTGGTAGATTGTCAATCAGGTACTACAAATGTTTCATTATAAAACTCAGACATTCAGACACATTTAACCGATTTACTTTGGAGATTTTTATTACTATTTCTCTCTACATTTTCTGTCACAGTGCAATTCAATAGAAAAACCCAGCAGAAATGGTTTAGATGTAAAATTTAACCTGTTAAGCTTCAATGATAAGGCATAACGAGCTCAAGACAGGTGTAAAATTTTATGTCTGTTATTTTAAAGATTTTCTACAATCTTTAATAATTGTTTATTAAATATTAATGGTTTTTGAAAAGTTTATAATTATAGATTTGCATGACAATATTTAATAATTATTAAAATTTCATTTTAATCATAAAATCATTAGTTTATAACAATGAAATTACAGTTTAAAAAAAAACGTTTTTCTAGACTAAAATAGAAAGAATTATTTTCAATTTTTATTCAGACTAAAAAATGTTTTAGCGCTTTTTCTGCATATTTCATGACCGAATTGGTTTAAAAAAACAGAGCCGAGGTATGTACCTACCCTAAAATTTTATTAAGAACGGTCTGACGCGTTTCAAATTTAAATTACGTCCTGAGTGTGTAAATATTGTATTTTTTAATGGAATGCTAATGTTAAGTGAAAGAAATTTGCAAAAAACTGCGTTCTAAAATCACGTGATTTTAAACTATTTGACGTTTATACTAATGCTTTTAGTTAATAACAAAAGTGTCTAAATTGTTATTATGTCTATTGTTACTAAGTATTACATTATATCTTTTATTCATACTTCTTAGCTTAAATTTAAAATTTAATTGTAGATTGACATTGTGAATTATTCATTATAGGTTGATGTTTTGTAATCAAGTCACATAATAGGGAATTACATAACAAAACTGTTTGGCTGAGAATGAACTACAAGAAAAAAAAATTACGAAAATAAAATAAAAACACCAAAAATATGCATTATACTACATATTAATATGCATATTTATTATAACTTATTTTTTATTTGCTTTTTTGATTTCTACGTATTTTTACATATTTTGTTATAAAGGTTGAATATTGAATTTTGATTAATTATAATAATAAATAATACAAAAAGCAAATTTTGTAAAAATAAAAACACCACAGTTTTGATCCGTGGTTTTGACAAACACTTTTACGATGCTGTAATTTGACAGCTAAGATGAGCTGACTAAATTCTTTTTAACCACATATAAAACAACTCAATCATAAGGGTTAAAAAAAAATTAGGCGAGTTTAGAGGGAGAACATCTGCAATAAACGTTGTTGCATGAAAGGACATGCTTATTTTTTGCAGTTATTTTGATAGTAATGTTTTTTGCTTTTTAATTGTTTTGTTTTTTTTATTTTTGACATGATAAAAACAAAGTTAAATAGCAGTCTTTATTTAATAAGATTACATTGCTTCTTAAATTATCTTAAATTATTATCTGTTGTGATTAAAAGTTTTTAAACCCATATCTGGAAGGATAAGGGAGGCGCAAGATCAGGTGTAGTTATTCAAACGCTAGTTTGCATCTATGATGGTGTCTATTGCATATAAGTTATTAATTTTTACAATGATACTCACATGTGACAATCGACTAAAAACTAACAGATCATAAATAAAAGTCTCATCTGAGGTATACTTATCAACATCTATTAGAAAACCTGGCATCAAAAACTTTTTTTGAAAAAAACATTTTTTTTACATGTTGATAAATGCAAAAAGTTTATACTCTAAACTAAATGTTGTTGATAGATACAAATTAAAGCAAAAGTTTATATCGCTGATTGGACAACCAAATTATCACGTTAGCGTCTTTTGTCTCAAACGTATATCAATGATATACCTTCTTTGGTAAGCCACCAACTGGTAAAATAAAGAAGACCAATGCAAGTTCCTTCAAATTACATCTGCAAACTTGATTTGTTCTTATTCGTGTGCCAATGAGTTCTAGTAAGAACAAAACATGTCCAAGTTTACAGATGTGATTTGAATGAATTTGCATTGGTCTTCTCTATTTGAGATATTCTTATCTACATGTTAGCTTGCATTTATTGTGTGGAAGTTATTTGTGTTTACAATAGGAAGTATTAGGGAGTTATAAACCTCTGACCAAATCAAAAACAAAAGCATAAATTATATTTTTATAAAAATATTTTTATCAGAACCAGCATGTCTAATCGTTTTTTTTTATATTAAAAAAATACTTTTATATAAAAAAAGCATTTGCATAATTATAAATAATTCTCTTAATTTTATTATTGGCTTCTATTGTTGAGATGATTTTCGTGCTGTGTATGCAAGTTTTTTACATCTATTTTTTTACCAGCTTACTGCCTAGCGCATAAAGGTAGGTTAATATGATTAATGATATTTGTGACAATGTTCAAGAGTTACTGGGCCATCACAAAATTTGACTTTTACTTTAAAGCATACAATTTTGATACTTTAAGCCGTAATTAATAAATATTTAATTAGAAAATATATATATATAACATGATATAGTTTGCTTTAAAGTTTCTTAAAAAAGAAATTTTTCAAATAAATCTGTTTAATATTTTTATTAAGTTTTATTACCATAATAACTTACAAAAAAGTAAAAAATAATTTTAAAAAGCACGTTTGTATTTTTTCTTTTATGATCATAGGTACTTTTTTTCAATAAACCTCAAATACGCATAGTCTTTCTTGAATCGGTTTTGATATTGTTGTTCGACGCTTATAATGTCCTGATGAAAACGTTCTTCTTGCTCTTCTGAATACGCTCACGTCTTGTCTATAAATTTATCTAAATGAGCATGCAACATTTGGACTTTAAATGGCAGCTCATCGTCTTAAAATTTTTAGCATATAATTAATTAACTTTTTGTTGTGTTGATGCTAAACAGTACAGACAAAATATGCTTTGTAGGCGTCACAAGGGACTTGAGATGTGTTTAGTGCGTATTTTAAGTCTCAAACTTTAAAAATTGACTACATATATAACAAAATACATCAGTATCATATTTACATTTTAATTTTTTCTAGACTTGAACTAAACATCTAATCATTGTTTATTATTTGAGTGTCATCTTGCGACACTATGCTAACGTAAAAACCTCACTCAGACCGCGTTGTACTGTTGAATGACTTGATATTAATTGAAATTTACAAAAAAAAATTATGGAGTATTAATTATTACTATAACTAATATTAAAATTTTGTTTATAATTAACCGAAAAGTCATAAAATAAGCTTTAGAACAAAAAACAAACATTTTATTTGGCCTGATTGCTAACTATTATTGTTTTCAATAAAAAATGTCTACAGCATAGACTGCACAGCTTATATTCTTTACTTATTTTAGTAACAAAAAACTTTACAAGCAAATATGTATTTTTATAAGAAACAAAATAATATACATCTTGCCGCTAACTACGCCATTATTCTTGCTTAAAAAGATAAATTCATAAATAATGTGAAAATCTTATTCCCTTTAGCTCAGCACAAAACAAGAATAAAAACAATAAAGCGGATATAATGAAAGTTTTAGTATTCCCTTGTCTGCAGAAAATGCATTATGTTGAGCACCGTAAAATATAAAGCTTTCGGGCACCACCACAATATCTAATACAATCATCAAGATTTTCTTTCCGCTTGCAGAATTTTTTTTCCATAAATAGAAAATTCTTGTATTAAGATGATGGTGCTGTTCAAAAGTCGCAGCTTTTTCTAAAAATCTAGCACAACATCGTCGTTTGTTTGTATCACACTCGTTTATCTTCCAAACAACTTTAGATTCTATATGCATGCAGAACGCCAAGACATTGTAACTTTCTGCATAAACATATTCATATTTGTAAGCTTTTAGCAAGCTTTGCAGATTTGAATTTTTATGATAATTTTCGAAGTTTACATAAGGTTTATGAAAAATCAACTCGAATATCAGCAGTTTTCAAAAAAACTCAAGAAATTAATCTATAGACGTGCATTGCTAAAACTACTAACTTTTTTAAATACTGGGTGGCCCAGAAAGACCGAAGTGGTGTGAATTGCTTATAACTTTTTATTTAAGAGATATTTTTTTAATTTTTTTTTTTTTAAATACATCAAATTGATGGGGAATATTTATTGATTAGTTATTAAAAATGATATCCCGCAAGTGGTGGCCATATTCTGCTTCGCACAAATATGCTCTTTCCAACACATTTTCCATGACCTTTCGCAAAACTTCCGGTGGTATGTTGTTAATTTCTTCTCGAATATTGGTTTTTAACTCCTCAATAGTCCTAGGTTTATTAACATAAACTTTTCCTTTTAAATAGCCCCAAAGAAAACCGTCTGGAGCGGTTAAATCCGGGGAACGCGGAGGCCAATTAAAATTGCTGTTACGAGAAATTATTCTTTCACCAAAGATGTCGCGTAAAAGAGTCATTGTGGCCCTCGCAGTGTGCGCTGTGGCTCCATCCTGTTGGAACCATATTTGCGGATGGTTTTCCACGGCTGGCCTTACAAAATTTTGCAACATGGCCCGATATCGATCACCATTGACGGAAATGGCGACACCTTGTTCATTTTCAAAAAAAAATGGGCCAATGATCCTTTCTGAAGAAACACCGCACCAAACGGTACACTTAACTGGGTGCAATTGTCGTTGATGAAGTACTCGCGGGTTTTCCGTAGCCCATATCCTACAGTTTTGCTTGTTAACGAACCCATTTAATTGAAAATGGGCTTCGTCACTCATTATTAAGTTATGAATAAAATTTGGATTCTCTTGTGCTTTTTGCTGGAAATAAATTGCATAGTCAAGTCGTTGCTGGTAATCTGTTGGTTTCAATTCTTGGACAAGTTGCATTTTGTATGGAAACAATCCTATGGTGTGCAAAATTCGCTGCAGCGACGTTCTTGAGAGGCCCAGTTGTGACGAACGTCTCCTGGTTGATGTTTCTGGATCCTCCCGAATACTCTCCTGTACCACTTGAATATTGTCAGCCGTGTGGACAGTTCGGTGTCTGCCGGGACCAGGAAGGTTCCTTACTGCTCCTCGTTCTCGAAAATTTGCAACCAGACGGTTTATTGTTGACTGAGAGGGTGCAACCCGCACATTAAATTGACGACGGTATGCACGCTGAGTCAACACAATGGACCGTTGATTTGAAAAGTAAATTTCAACAATTTGGGCACGTTGTTCAATTGTGTATTGCTCCATTATAAATTCTCCAAGTCTTCTTTACAAAATACTGAAAAGAAAAGAAAAAAAAAATTATAATAAAAAAGTTATAAGAAATTCACACCACTTCGGTCTTTCTGGGCCACCCTGTACAATAAATTTGGGGAAAAAACTCCTATCGAAAACTTATTGAATGAATTGAGGTCAAATACCAATATGTATCCTGGCACCGCTATCAAAAATAACTGAATAAGTAGTGTTAATATTTCAATTACAATAATTTTATATATTGTTTTAAATTATTTTTTCCTATCCAATTAAAATATTTAATTTTTGAATAAAGTCTGTTCTTTTTTTTACTTTTCAGTGATAGTGTTAAAATAGTTCAGTTACTAGTTTAGTTAGTTAATTACTTTTTGTATCAATTGTGGAATAGAAAATGGCTACGTCTTGATTGCTTTGAAAAACAAGCTTTGTGCGTGTTTAATCTTAATAGTTTATTGTGTTAAAAATAATAATAATAAAAATATTTTATAAAAACCTCATTTTCACATCAAATAAAATAAATTATAGCTGAAACATCACAAAGTTTGGTTTTAGCACAAATTGTAAAACACGTTGGAAAATCATTTAACTTTCGACTTTTACTTCGGGATCATAAAATATTTGTAAAGCCGACATAAATATCCTGGGGTGAAATTATAGGCAGCATTAAAAAATTTATACCGCATACAAATTTTAAGAATACTCAACAGCATAATGGATTAACACCAACAAAAAAAGATTTTTGATGTGCTTTTAAAAGCTATTTTTTGGAAAAATCACTCTTGATTTGAATATTTTATGAAATGGTTGTTATTGAATCAGTTTTGAAAATATTGAAAGTGGTGAATTTATTTGTATGATCCGGGCGATTTGTAAGACAAATAATGTTCTATATTTATATTAAATATAATACTCAAAAATACCATTTTAGTATACAATTTAAAGATTAATTTTAAATTTTTTAAATATTATTTTATCTATTCTATTCAAAGTATTATTTGAGTTATTAATTGAAAAATAAGTAATTGTACAGAAGGCAATGGCAACTATTAAAATTTACTTAATAGTTGTGTTTAAAGCTTAACTAGGTATTTACAGTTTATTTTGTTCAATTAAAAACAAACTATAAAATACCATTGAATTTGAATCATTAGAATAAATTTTAATGAACATTGAAATGCAATCAGAATTAATGAACTAAAAAAGAACTATTTCTGAAGCAACACAGCTTTTTTTCTAGCTCTAATAAGGTAGTTTTTTTTATTTGCAAACTCAAAATCTATAAAATCATCAGAAGGACTTTATGGCCAAAAGAGAATAGAGAAAAGATATTTTATTCTCTATACCTATCTGATAAATTCTCTATACCTATCAAATAAATTCAAAATCGAGCGTTTATAAAGGTTTTTCGAAAGAAACAAGCGTTTGTGGAATAAACGGTGTCTCTTTGCCGTTGTTTAATTTTTCTCTTTGTCCCTCACATTATATTTAGGTAAAGAACAAAATAATAAATAGTTATTTCTTATCAGATAAATAATAAAACTATACGTCATTTAATTCTTTTTTTATTTATTTTGCACTGACATTGTACTATAAAAAAATTATATTATAAGTATTTTTGCACAAAATGTAAGACCTTACCTAATCTAGAGCTAATCTCTAATGTTAGACTCAATGTATGACTTTTTGATTTATTACTAAATTTTAATCTTGTTCTCAATTTTTTCTTGTGCTAAGCTTTTTAATTTTATTTATATTTTTAAGTTTTAGAATGTATTTTCTGTTGACAATCATAGTTATTTATGTAACAAAGCAAAGTGACTGTTAGAGTTTGATAAAAATATTTTACTACCGTGTTGCGTACTATAATTTTTTTGGATACCAGTTACTAGTTAGAGTAAATTTGCATCTTTTTTGAAACAGAATGACAGCAGTTAAAGTCACTATTGTTTTGGATTTTTTAATTTTTACTTATCCGGTCATGAAAATACAATTTTCAAAAGAAGAGGATGCGAAACTTCCTGAATAATATTTTATCTTACATTATAAATGTTTGCTGACTATTTTTTCTTCTTCAACTGGCTTTAGTTTTCAGACATAACCTAAATTAACTTTTAAATCAAGATGTCATAGGTGGCTTATCTCAAAAATAACTTAAAAAAAATAAATTGTAACACAATATTATGACTGGCTTTAATTACTTATTTTTTCAAAATTATGTCAATTGATTAAGTGGTCAGGATTGTCACTACCGCCAGGGTGACAGTTAAGTCAAATACTTTACTTTTCTAGGCAGGTAAAGTTACATTTTCTTTAGTTAAATGAGATTGATAAAATAGTTCTTTCAATAGTGGTATCCAAACAAAATAGTAGATTGTTCAACAAGTAACGAAAAGTGATGGTTTTTCAAAGGGTGAAAACAGATCACAGGTGAATCACTTTTTCTCAAAAAACGCACTTTTTTCGCCTTGAATAAGTACTTTTTTCGGAAATTATAAGTTTTTGTTTATAATTTCCTACTATCAAAGATATCGGCGTCAAGTATTTGCTTACTTTTAGTGACAAAACATCATGACAACAAATAAACAAAAAATTTACGAAAAAGCTTTTATGTAAAATGAATAAAGTAGAAGCGAAAATAATGAAGAAACTCTGCAACTGGTATCAGAAGAGTCAGGTTTACTACCTACAAAATCAATTGACAAAGGAAAACATTTTTTTTAGGTTTGGAATTTTTTAGCTTCTCAACGAATAGTCAAATTGTTTAAATCAAAAAACTATTTTTTGTCTTAAAGTAAACGCTCTTAAAAAAAGGTTTTTTATAATTTTTTCATATTTTTTTTGAAAAATGCAATCTTTCAAACGTTATTTGAATTAGAAATTGACACTAATAGAAATGCTGACGTCTTTTTTACTTTTTGGGGCATCTATCTAACTTATTGCAAAGTTTTACTCAAAATGTTCTTTTCTACAAATTTTTTCTAAAAATAAAATATATTTTAACAATATTTTTGCTGCAAATGCGTTTAATAGTCTATTGTAAACCTAGGCGGCATTTTTTATCCTACACAAATTACCTTATAATCGAACATTATCTTAAAATTGATTTGAGGTTATTACCGCCAATCGCCAATTCAAAATGTCAAACTTTGACAGATGTCAAAAATTTATGGATTACTTTACTGTCGTGATTTACACAATTTATCTTGCACAAAAGTAGTTTTTTTAAAATAAGATTGATGTTCATAAACAGTAAATGTGCTTCAAAATTTCAACACCCTTCATAAATAGTGGGACGTTTAGAGTTTAGAGTAATGTTTCTTATAACAGCGACTCCTGACGGAGAAAATCAGATTTTTTTTCTCGGCTAGCCGAGAAAGTACATCTTTTCTCGGCTAGCCTGGAAATGATGTACTTTCACGGCTGTCAAGAGACGAGAAAATTTTATTTTGAGTTGGTGTAGGATAAAAAAATCTTTTCTTTATATTCTTGTCATTGATTTAAAGAATTTAAATATTGTTGTTTTTCATCCAGTTTTGTTTTCTGTTTTTATTATTTTTATAAATTATACGTCAACAATAATAACTAATAAGTTACAAATAATAATTAAAGAATTTGTAGGAAAAAGAATTTTGAGTATAATTCTGCAATAAGTTACAATTTTAGATAGATACCCCTAAAAAGTGAAAAAAGTTCTAAAATTTATATAAGTGTCAAATTTCAACTCGAATAACTTTTGAAAAATTGCATTTATTAAGAACTGAATTTCCTACAAGAGTCTGTTTTGGCCTGAGCAATTCGACTATTTGTTAATGAGCCCACTAGTAAAATTCCACTCTTAAAGAAATATGAAAAATGGAAAATCACAGTGAGGCTCAATTTAGTATTAAAATTAAGAGCTCCAGCTTTATCCAGCGTTTTTTGTTTTGGTATCTTAAACCACATTTTCAGAATAATTTTCAAAAAATATTTGATTTTTTTGATACAGTCTAATATACAGGGTCATTCACACTGTATATTAGACTGGATGCGACAACTATGGATGAGCCCTATTACATATTTTTCAGGTAATTTTTGACTCATTGTTTCACCTTACTATGTATTATAATAAATAGAACAATAAAATGTTCAAAGTGCAGCAATATTTACTGCGTTTTATTCGGCCGAATAAAGCGCCACAACGAAAGGGTTAAAAACATTGAACCTATAGGAGCAATCACGTACATTAATTTGGCATTTGCTATATAAATGACAGAACACTTCTGTTGAAAATATTAATGGTTTTCAGTAAAAACCAGAATACCCGCTATTAGTCAGATTATTAAGTATTTTTTTTCTTTTTTAGGCTATAAAATAATATGTTGCAAATTTGTCTATGTTCTATGACAATTCGATTATAAATTAAATATTTTACCCCACAGGTTGGTGCGTGAAGTGATGTCGGTTAATGTGAATATGCGTGTTGGAATTCACACAGGACGCGTTCATTGCGGCGTTTTGGGGCTGCGAAAGTGGCAATTTGACGTGTGGTCAAACGATGTTACTTTGGCCAATCACATGGAAAGTGGAGGAATTCCTGGGTAAGTTGACCCTTTTTGTTTTCCTATTTTGCAGCTTTGTGGTTTAAAGAATGTCTCTTTTTCCGGAACAGCATAGCAACTGTCTTAAATGTTATTCTAAATAGTTATTTGTATGTGACTGTTTTTTATTAGCGGTGAAATAAATTTAAAAAGCTCAATTTTTACTATTTATTGAACAAAATTGTGCATTTGATTTGTAAACGGTTAATTATTATCTAAGAATTTTAAAGGTAGTTAAATATAAAGCATTAAAAAAAAATAATTCAGTAAGTCACGTGTTTTAAACTTACAAACACAATTTCTAGGTGGTGCTTCATTATCTGTTTAGGGTCACTATGTTTTTCTAAGAAATTAATAACAATTTTTAGCTTGGTTAGACTTGTGGAAGATGTGAACAACTATTAATCTACAAAAAAAATGATAAGCTTCAAGCGACTGATATTTTTTTAATTATAACTAAAAAGATTTTAATTATCTCAACTTTTAAACAAAAAAAACTTGATCAAAATTAGTTCAACTGTTTGGTTGCTGCAATGTCATAGACAGACATAGAGATAAACAAGCAGTTAGCGTTTTAAGGTCTACATGGTAAAAAAAACATAGATGTTTTTTTTAGAATCCTTGTCAACATTATTTTGAGAAGAATATAAGGTTATTTTTAACAAAGCATTATTAATTTTTTTTTGGATATGTAGATGTTCTAATTATTTTACGTTTATGTGGAACTTGAAGATATTTGTTGGAAAAAACTGCTAAATTTTTTTTAAAAAATAATTTGATAGTTGCAAATCAATATTTTAGTAGAAGCATAGACTAAGTAAAGTCAATGGTAGAAGCCGCTGAAAGTTTTTTTATTACAATAAACAAATTTTAAAACGATATAAAGACTTGGTTTAAAATTATCAAAAAGAAAAATTTTAAATTGGTTAATTTTTGACTCTTTCAACCGATTTTCTTGTATATTTTCTAAAAACTATTAAGAATTTTTTACAAATTTTATAAAAAAAATTTTTATTTATTTTCAATAAGCATGGAATATTTCAAAACATGTTTAGCAGATTTTATTTAAAAAATGATTAAGGCATAACAAAATCTCAGATTACAGCTGGCAAAAACTTTTTTTTGCCACAAGAAACCTCAGAAAACTAGGTACCAGGGTAGTAATCAACATTTTTTTTGAAAACTTTATTTTTTCTTAGATTTATTCAGCACAATAAGATTTTTTATTAAAAACTGTTATAAATAAAATATTTTGTAGGAGAAAAGCTTTAGAAACTGTCAGTAACAGCCATTATTTAGCTGTTGTGTCTGTATATGCATTGAAGCTCTAAAAGTCAGTTATTGTACACGAGTAACATTTTTTAAAACACAGATAATATTATTAATTTTAAGTTTATTGTTTAAAATATAGCAATAATAATCATTAATATTTACAGAATGGATAAAAATAAAAAAAGTCTTCTTGTTTTATTGTGATTTTGTATGCAGCAGCTATTCTAATTTTTACATTTATTTGTCTTTATTGCACAATTTTATAATTAAATGAAAACACCGTCTCTGTTTTCCACTTTTCTAATGTAATGTTGTTTTTAATTATTGCTTTATAAAACAAACCTATAAAGTATGGTAATATATTATACTCTAACAAATTCAATAGTACTGCAATTTTTGAAAATTTCAATTTGAAAACCTTCAGCCGATTTTGCACGTTTTCGACCATAAATTCTTCGGTGGTGATTGGAAAATTGTTAGGGGAAAGGTAATAAATCTAGATAACATAATTATTGAATAAATCACGCGGAAGCAGATTGGGATTAATTTCAAATGGATGATACACATAATATGATTTTAATACAAATTCTATTACTCAATTGAGTATTCTATTTGACTTGTATCAATAGTGACTGATTTAGGATGTTAAGCGGCTTAAATTGGTGAATAGTTTCAAACGCTTTTCACAAAGGATATTAACGATATTAGCGAGCTTTCTGTTGGTACGCTTTTAAAGATTTTCTTTTTTTTGTGATAAATTGATAATATTTTTGATTACTATTTTGTTGTTATATTTTTTATTGCAATATGATGTTGTTTTAAAGGTTTATTTGCAATAAAAAGATTAATTATGGAATTGAAAATAGGTTTATAATCAAATATTATAATATTTGTTATTGTAATATATATTATTATAATTAACGATATTAGCAAGCTTTCTGTTGGTACGCTTTTGAAGCTTTTTTTTTGTGATAAATTGATAATATTTTTGATTACTATTTTGTTGTTATATTTTTTATTGCAATATGATGATGTTTTAAAGGTCTATTTGTAATAATCAAAAGATTATGCAATTAAAAATAGGTTTATAATCAAGTATTATAATATTTGATTATAATATTTGTTATTAAAATATATATTATTATAATTAACGATATTAGCGAGCTTTCTGTTGGTACGCTTTTAAAGCTTTTCTTTTTTTTGTGATAAATTGATAATATTTTTGATTACTATTTTGTTGTTATATTTTTTATTGGAATATGATGATGTTTTAAATGTCTATTTGCAATAAAAAGATTATGGAATTAAAAATGGGTTTATAATCAAGTATTATAATATTTGATTATAATATTTGTTATTATAATATATATTATTATAATTAACGATATTAGCGAGCTTTCTATTGGTACGCTTTTAAAGATTTTCTATTTTTTTTGTGATAAATTGATAATATTTTTGATTACTATTTTGTTGTTATATTTTTTATTGCAATAGGATGATGTTTTAAAGGTCTATTTGCAATAAAAAGATTATGGAAATAAAAATAGGTTTATAATCAAGTATTATAATATTTGATTATAATATTTGTTATTATAATATATATATATTATTATAATTAACGATATTAGCGAGCTTTCTGATTGGTACGCTTTTAAAGCTTTTTTTTTGTGATAAATTGATAATATTTTTGATTACTATTTTGTTGTTATATTTTTTATTGCAATATGATGATGTTTTAAAGGTCTATTTGTAATAATCAAAAGATTATGCAATTAAAAATAGGTTTATAATCAAATATTATAATATTTGATTATAAACCTATTTTTAATTGCATAATCTTTTGTTATTATAATATATATTATTTTAATTAACGTTATTAACGAGCTTTCTATTGGTACGCTTTTAAAGATTTTCTTTTTTTTTGTGATAAATTGATAATATTTTTGATTACTATTTTGTTGTTATATTTTTTATTGCAATATGATGATGTTTTAAAGGTCTATTTGCAATAAAAAGATTATGGAATTAAAAATAGGTTTAAAATCAAGTATTATAATATTTGATTATAATATTTGTTATTATAATATATAATATATTATTATAATTAACAATATTAGCAAGCTTTCTATTGGTACGCTTTTAAAGGTTTTCTTTTTTTTTGTGATAAATTGATAATATTTGTGATTACTATTTTGTTGTTATATTTTTTATTGCAATATGATGATGTTTTAAAGGTCTATTTGTAATAAAAAGATTATGGAAATAAAAATAGGTTTATAATCAAGTATTATAATATTTGTTATTAAAATATTTATTATTATAATTAACCATATTAGCGAGCTTTCTGTTGGTACGCTCTTAAAGCTTTTCTTTTTTTTTGTGATAAATTGATAATATTTTTGATTACTATTTTGTTGTTATATTTTTTATTGCAATATGATGATGTTTTAAAGGTCTGTTTGCAATAAAAAGATTAAGAAATTAAAAATAGGTTTATAATCAAATATTATAGTATTTGATTATAATATTTGTTATTATAATATATATTATTATAATTAACGATATTAGCGCGCTTTCTGTTGGTACGCTTTTAAAGTTTTTCTTTTTTTTGTGATAAATTGATGATATTTTTGATTACTAATTCGTTGTTATATTTTTTATTGCAATATGATGATGTTTTAAAGGTCTATTTGCAATTAAAAAATTATGGATTTAAAAATAGGTTTATAATCAAATATAGTAATAACACACATTACTTTAATGTACAATGTTTTAAATCAATTCGACTCTTCTCTACTTTACTTACTCTTATAATATATCTATTCTATATAGTAAAAACGTTTGAGATATACCCAGCAGTAAATTTTATTTCAATGATCCCTCAGAAAGTTTGACACTCAAAACTATGGCACGCCGTTTTACTATTTAATCACAAAAAAATAAGTACCATAATATTAACAAACAAAACTTAAATGATTTTTTTTTGTGGCTAATTGAAATATAGACAATTAATTTCATGTCATTACATAAATTTTATTCCAATTAATTATGATGCAATAACATAATTAAATAAAAATAAAACGGGATTATTATTCATCAATTATCTACAAAGTTGAAAATAACTCTACGCTAAAGTAAAACACACTAAAACAACTCATAGGCAAAAAAAGATAGATCAGCCTACTAGTATTAGATTTAAATTTGAAAATAATTTAAGTTAAGTTAATAGATTTAAGTTTAGCAAATAATTTCAATAAGTAGTTTTCTGTATAGATCAAACTATTATAACAAATTAAATTATGAAACTATGATTAAACCAGAAATAATCTCTAAATTTAACAAATTTACGTCTAAAAAATCTTGGCATGGGGATAAAATCTCTAAATAAAAATGATAGTGTAGAAACTCTGAGTAACTTGGTTATAAAAAACAGTTATAAGGTTTTTGAATTTAATCAATACATTACAGCAATATAAAGAAGTGCCTAAAAAACTCAAAAATAGTACAATAGTACCAATACCAAAAGTTGCTAATAAATTCATTGCTGAAGAATTTAGATACTTCCAATCCAAAAGGTCCACAAAAAATAGTTTATAGACAATATAGTATGTTGATAAAAATAAAATATGACATACTTATTAGTCTGGATTTTAAAAGCATTATTAATGTGACATGACTTTACAGGTTACAATAACTAAATTTAAAAATATTATTGATAAAGGTAAATGTGTGATTACAGTATTTTTTGATCTGAAACGCGCTTTTGAAGCAATAGATTGAAATATTGCATCAAAAAAACTACAAAATTACGGCATTGGAGGTAATGTCTTACGATAGCTCAAAACATACTTAAGCATCAGAACGTTAAATGTGGTTCTAAGAGAAGATGTACCAGACAAATTAGAAAATAAATCAGGTGTTCTTCAGGGAAGCGTCTCAGGTCCTCTACTCTGTTTCTTATATATAAACGACGTGAGTTTAAATATAGATTGTGATTTTATAAATTTGTTTGCTGATGATACATTCTTAAGAAGTTAGAACGATAATGATTGTAATGGTATTCAAAAAGTGAATACTGTATTCACTAAAGTATCAGATTATTGCGAAACCAATAAATTAAAATTGAACATAGATAAAACCAAAGCCATGATTCTATTAACAAAAAATAAACTTAAACAAATTGATACAAAAACAATCAACATTTATATTAATGATCAAAATATTCAAGTGGTGACAAAAATAAAATTTTTGACGCTTATATCACATAATACTTACATTTAATTGCCACTTCAATCAAATTGTCAAAAAAAGGTGAAAAAAAATCACTTTTTTTACGAATAATCAAACAATGTGTCGATTTCTACAACTTTTACTATTTATAGCTCTATAATAGCCACACTTTGACTATTGTGCCTCTATTTTGCATTTAATCGACAAAGCAAAAGTTGATGTACTTTAAAAATTACAAAATAAAGGCATGAGAATCCTTTTAAAATTTAATAGATACACAGTACGCGTCAAAAGTATGAAATAAATTCATTAAAAGTTAAACATTTTTTTTTCAAAGAGATCTTTTGACGCGTTAATTTTTATTTATAGAAACACATACTTTGATGCCAAATGAAATTCTAAGCATCAGTCATTTGTTTTGACGTCATTGGTATTTTTTTTAAATAGAAACCTCGTATTTTTTTTCTTAATTCTAAAAGCTATTTTAATTGTCTAAACGACAGTATAAAAATTTTGTTAATTTTACATAATGAAAATTTTGACAAAAAATTCCAAAGCTGGAGTAAATAAATTTTATAATAAACAAAATCAATTTGAAACATCTAGTATATAAAACAAATGCCTGCTGGGAAATTAATTTGGCATAACAAGATTTTTTTTTTTAAATTCTTCAATTTTTAATGAGTTTATTTTATACTTTTGACTCGTACTGTATATTGTATAGAATAATACACAAACTTTTACCAGAGTTTTGCAAGAATTTGTTATGTTTAATTGTCAAGAACGTAGAAAAAAAAGATTTAAGCATTATTAGGGTAAATATGAGCAAAAGTATAAAATGTATTTCTTATAAGGAATGTATTTGATTAATTTAATAAATTACCAGAGCAAATAAAAGCTACATCATCTTCAAAAAAAATTTAAACAGAGCTATGTAAAACCATATTGACGTAATTGTTAAAAATAGTGTTACATTTCATAGCTTAATTTACAATATAGTTATCGTTACTCTGTACAATCAGTATATTAAAGTTAATGTTGAATGGATATTATATTTCATAGTTTTAGAATATTAATTGTTTTGTTAACAACTTTTGTTTTTTTTGTGTACTAGGTTTCCTAATCAAATAATTAAATAAAATAATAGTGAATAAAAATTATGAGTTTAGCTAAATTTTAAAACTGAATGTTAGCAAAATTTGAATGCCATTAAATTTCGAACTTTGATTGAATTTGAATTAAAATCATGTACATAAGTTTAATTCTGAATTTCGATTATAATACACCATGAGATATTGAGAATGTCGTGGATAAGGGATAAACAGGAGAGAAAGGAAGCAATTAATTTTGAATTTCCATTATAATATACATAATTTTTATTAAAAATTTATCACAATATTAAGTTAAATTAAAATGATTTTTTATTATAATTAAAATTCAATATTGTTATTATTAATTATAGTAGCACACAATAAAAAAAGTCTATATTTTAATTATGTAAGTGCATAAATTTTTTTTCTAATTTTGATTCTGACTCAACTTTTAATTGGATTGCACTCTTTATTTTCATGATAAACTATAATAAAAATTTTAAATTGTAATTTTGTACTCGCTTATATATTATTAACACAATTATTATTAGGTTGCAGAATTTAAATATTTTTTATTATGATTTTCTTTGATGAAATAATATTAATCATTTTCGTACACATAATTATATTTTTTTAAATAATATTATGTCACAAGATATTTAAACATTGTTTTAACCGACTTTAAAAAAAGGAGAAGTTTCTCAATTCGACTGTATTTTTTAATGTGTGAACTGATTTTTTATTTGAAAGCTGGTGCTTTCCATGTAGTCTTATTTAAATTTGATCAAGATCTGACCAGTAGTTTTTGAGTTATGTCTAATTAATACTTACAATTGATTATAAAATTTGTAAGAAATTGAAAAAATATATTTTAATATAATTAATTATTAGTTTATGTAGATATTTAAACAAATTAAACAGAAAGCAATTTGAATCAATTAAATAATTAAAATAATAATTAATCATATTGAAGTCGGTTATTCTCGAATTTTTAATTTGTTCAATTATTTTATAACTAGCTGGCCCGGCGAACTTTGTTCCGCCTAAACATAGATATTATTTTTAAAATAAGCAAACCAAAATCTTTGAAAATTATATATTGATACATGTCATTTTTTGTCTCTATCCCTCCCCTTTTCATCCCTTTGTTAATAAAAAGTAGCTGTTTATAATTATTTAGTTTTATTAATTTTTTCTAATTAATAATTAAAAATTATTAAATATTTAATAATTAAATATTAAAATAATTATTAATATTTAATTAAAAACTTTATTAATATCTTTAAATATTTATTAATATTAATAAACTCGCTGCTCGATTCAAATCAGCACTTAATAAATATCTTGTTCTGCGTCGCAAATTATCTATTTGTTGACCTCTGTTGTTCGCTCGACGATTCTGCATTGCCAACCGAGCTGTTTCACGGGCTGCTTCACTTTGCTCTCGTGATTGAGAAGCACGAAGTCGAGCCATACTATCGCGGCGCTGTTCACGTGCAATTTTTTGTTCTTCTTCAGTCCTTTCATTTGCAGTATTTCGTATTCTTCTTGCATCACGGCTTTGTCGGGAAAGATTCGATCGTCTTGGTCGCGGCATTATTAATTAAACTTCACTTCACCTAAAAACTAAAATTTTCAACCATACCGAGTTTTATAGTTCACTTCACTTTTTACGAATGGGCAACGGCACTATCATTACATTATAATTGTTAATTATTTATTTAATAAAAATAGTTTTATTATTGATTTCTTACAAATATCAAATTGTCATCCATACGTCATTACATATCTGTCATTATACGTCAATTACATAGCTGTCATTTGCGTTTTGTTATTCCACGTTTTATAGTGACTGACGTTTCATGTCAAGTCACACGGGAATGCTGTCGAACGGGATGAAAAGTATCCTATGTCCTTCTCCTGGCTCTAAACTATAATTGATATAAAAATCCAAGTTTGGGAAAATTTCTTGAGCCCCGTCAAATAAATTTTAATGTAAACGCTTCTTCGTGGTTGCGTCAAATTTCTCGGTAATTTGTCGAGCCTCACCGAACGTTTCCGACATCGCATTTCACATTTGACTTTTACCCCTCTTTTAGAGGGTGGTTTCTGAAATAAAAAGTATCCTATGTCCGTCTTCTGGCTCTAAGCTACCACCTCACCAATTTTCAACCATATCGGTAAGGCCGTTCTTGAGTTATAAGTGGAGTAACTAACAGACTTTCTTTTATATATATAGATATTATAAGAGAATAATGTTTGACAATTTTATTTATGGTACAACATAAATAATAGTAGGTAGCCGTTTTTCGTATATCTTTCTATGTATAACTATTTAATTTTATGCCGGAACATAATAATATTGCATTTTTCTTATGCTGATACAAAAATAAAATTTACTTATAAATTTTGTGTTTTTCAAAAATTGTAAAATATTTATTATTTTATGTAAGAAGACCGTTTTGTTGTAAAAATGTAATTATAATTTCTAAACCATAATGCTATGAATCATAGATATTTTAAGAAATTGAAATTTTATGTACTTTTGCGACAACTACCTGAGCTTATTTCTTATTACTATTTGAAATTTTTCAACAGATTATTTGAAAAAGCGAAAATTATTGATTTTTTTACAAACAAAAAAACATTTTAATTCCACTCAAGATTAAAATAAAAATTCGGTATTAGAATTAGTTGAGAAGAAATATATTTTTGATGAAATGGCACCATGAAGTTCTAAGACTTTCACCCTATTTTTGTGTTTTTAAACGGCTTAAATGATTTAAAAAAAAATCAAAAAACCACCCCAAAAGTTTCTCAGCAGTTATAAATGTTATTAGAAAACAGGTAAATTTAATAACACAGGGGTAATAGCGGAACTGGATGTAATAAAAGTAGATTCTTTATTTTTAGATACACAGCCAAATAATTATATTTAATAATCTAAACATAGCGGTTTATCAAAATCTGATTGTGATTTGGGTTAGTTTATGTAATTATTTAATTTTTACTTTTATTTAAATTAATTTATTTGTCATTATGTAACTTTGAATGGTAGTTATATTGTACAGCTTTTAATTTTAATATATTTTATAAAAATAATAAGTAACAATATTTGGTTTCTTGTTTAATGTTAGCACGATCTTGGTTGATTTTATCTATAATCTCCTGGCACGAACACTTTTGGTTGTAATTTTTTCTTATCATTGTAGCTCTGTTTCTCTTATTCTGCGCAATAAAATGTACTGTCAGGTAAATCTCCAACGTTTCTACTATACTTGTGACGTGGAACTGAACTATAATGCTTGCTTGTACAAGACCTTTCTGTTGACACTACAATATGTGTAATATTGTATTACATAACATACTTGTTATTCCTTACGTCATTGATGTCTTAATTTAATGTCTTTAACGGATTTGTTTATGAATTACATATTATAATTACAAATACATTTAAAAAGGTTAGTTTCTTTTCAGTCGTCGAGCTGCGCCCTCGTACTAAAATAAGTTCTACAACATCTGAAAACTAAGCTTAAGAAGCTCGTACCAGAAACTGCTCTACTATGCTAAATATTAACAAAGTACATACATCTATTTTTCACTTTTGGCAATGCACAACTTTGCAGTGTTAAACCATTTTCGTTCGAAAATGTCAATATTAGCTAAAACTCTGCAGACTGAGTTTAATTTGAATTCGGAGTATAAAGCGCAAATGTTCTATTATAGCTTTATCATAAAACTCATTGATTGTTTGCAGATTTTTTGGTAAAGGCTTTTATTTCTGCGCCGGTAGTTTATAAGCAATTTTATTGAGTTATTCATGTGAATGAATGCTGCTGGAAATTAAGAATTGAGAGAAATGTTTTACAGCGAGCAAATCTATTGTTTTGAGAAACAATGTTTTAAAATATATGAAAAACGTGTTTACAACAATAAATATATTTTTTTATTTATATAATACATACAATGTTAATTAGGTTTTCTTAGGTACATTTACATTTTTGTAGAATTTTTCCAACATTACAGTAAAAAAAAATCTGACACGCAATTTTATGTACTCATTTTTTTTTCTGCTTTTTTCTTACAATAGAAAGATTAGTAGATGTTAAGGAAAGTCATAAATTTTTGTATTAAATTAAATACTGCAACCACTCAAGAAAAAATTATTCTTACTTGAGTTATCGAAAGGGGTATTAAATGCAATCTAATCAAGGTATATATACCTTTTTGCAGAGCTGTAATGCCTGGAAAAAAAATGTAAAATTGAAAACAATGAAAAAATAGTATATTACACTACAAGGGCAGAAAGTTGAGATTCCTGCACTGCGCGCCATAATGGCGCTCAGTTCAGGGCTCTCAAATTTCTGCCCGTGTAGTGTATACTAGTTTTCTTGCTACTCCAGTCGAACGTACGTGATTTCGGCTGCGATTCCACGGCAGAAAGTGCAGCTCTACCAGTGCATGAAAGATACACTTTCTGCCGTGGAATCGCAGCAAAAATTGTTTCTAAATTATCTTTATGCCGCACAGCAATGATCAAATTTTTTCTACATTATAGAATAGTAGGTCAGCACTCTATTTGCTTCAATATGGTACAATCGTATTGATTAAATGGTTTACTTGCTGACAAGCATTTTGTACCTACAAACAAGATCCAGTGCAGTTAGCTTTATGTCATTATTATTTTATCTCTATTTTGTAAATTTTTGTTCTTGGTTTATTTGAACTATAGACTCGATCAAACTTGTGAAAAATGCTTACATCTATTGGTCAATCTGGAAAAAAAACTGATAATTTTTAAACGGTTTAACTGATGAGGTATGCTTAATAGCACTCTCAATTACCTCAGTTTTCAAAAAAATCAAACTAGTTCAAAAGTGGTTGAGGCGTTTAGTGGCTACAAAGCAACAAACAGACACATTCATACACACTAAAAACATATAGCATCTCTTTTTTTTTCTCGAAGGTTGAAGAGACCCTAATATCATCAAAGCTGTCAATGTCAAGGTTTTTTTCAAAAAAAAAATTAGAAAGACTTTTAAATTAGAATTTTCTTAAAGAAATTTTGTATTAGTAAATTTTCTTATGTAAAATAACATAACTCTGAATCAAATGAGAAAAACACGTAATAATAATTTTTTTTTCCAAAAACAATTACTTAAGCATCAATTAGCAAGGAAAATGCAAAATTTATGCAGATTATATCTAGATTTTTTGACAGTGTAGACGTAATGCTATTAGGCTATTATGTCAATACCAGATTTTTTAAGCCAGTTTGTGGTCTATTTGTAATTATTTAATTAGGTATAAACCTATTTTTTTTATTGGAGACAGTTGATGAACTATTATACATGAATTATATACAAATATAATTTGCAAAACCGTTTACAGACGTGTAATACACAAGATTTTTTGCGTCGACGTAACAATCAAATTGTTTTACTTTTTACTCTAAAATTTTTTTTATGTAAAATATTTATAGCTGCGGAAGCCACTACATTTAGTGGCAACGCATTTCTTGCTCTACTCCGTTTGGTTTTGCCTTATATTGCTCGTAGCACCGAGCTTGGATACTTCTGTCTTTAGTTATCATCGACCAATTGTCACAGATTATTTTATGTTAGTGAAATTAGCAAAATTTATCGCATTTTTGAGAGCGGTTTAGCACATTTCTTAGGGTAGCACTTGGTAATACTAAAAGTCAACTCAGTCTCACTCAGTCAGTCGGTTGTTTTTTTCCTTTATGCATTATTTTGTCATTGAGTCATTTATTCTTTCGCACGGCGAAACAGTACAAAATTGTGTATTTGCAAAAAGATGCCTGTATTTTCGTCATTTTATTGATAACCTTAAAAATAAGAAGTAATGCTGTATTTTGTATCGTAGGAGGTGGTATAATATTGTCTTTCCCGGGTGATCTACAGAGTAGTACAACCAGAGTTGTAGAGAGTTGAACTACTTTGTAGTAGTACCTACTATAAATATTAGACTGTCAAAAAAAAAACATAACTTTTTTTTTAATTTTGAAAAAATATTTTTTGGAATTAAAAAAAAATACCTTAAACATTTGAGTCATTAGTTATAATAAGAAGAAATCTATTAATCGTGTTCTATTTCTTTGTCCTGGTCTTATTATAGCGTGAAAAGGGTCACAAACTCAAAAAAGTTCATTGATAAATACTTTTCTAAGAATTTCATTTTTTGATTAAAAATTTTTGTCAGACTAGGTAACCGTTTCCGAGTAATCAAGATTTAAAAACTAATTTGTTTTTTTTTATTTTACTCTTAAATTTTTTAACAAAAACTAATCAATATGTGAAACATTACAAAAATGTTTTTGGAAAATAATGTAATGCTTTACAAAAATGGTCTAATAATACTTTTTTATAAAATAATTTCATCAGAAGTTAAATAAAATTAAGTAAAATAAAAAAAACACATTAGTTTTCTAAACTCGATTACTCGGAAACGGTTAGTCTAACAAAAATTTTCAATCAAACTTTTTATGAAGAAAATTTGTTTTCAACAAAAATATTTGTCAATAAATCTTTGTGGGTTTATGGTTGAACCATTTTGACGCTAAAATAAAACAAGAACTAATAAATAGCGCTAACACGATTGATAGACTTTTTCTTATTATTATTAAAGGTTTAAACTTTTTAGGTATTTTTTGGTCATTCCAAAATTTACTTCATATACTATATATATATAGCTTGCTAACTTTTCAGCGTCCATACATATGAAAATTACGGATGATTCAGCGTCTGCAGCCATTCAGCGTCCATATACGGACGCTGAAAAGTTTTCAATGTATTTCTGCTTTCTGCAATGTCTTATGACAATCTACTATTTTTTTTCATAAATGACTAAAGCTTGCTTATTTATATTTGCAATAACAGTTTTCTTCCTTGAACGGTTCTTGTCTGGAAAAATTATTGGGTGGACGCTGGAAAGCTGCAAAGTGTATACAAAATATACACATCTAGTTCAAGGTTTCCTCGTTAGCAGCGCTAGCAGAATATACAGTATATTCAGTTTTGAAGTAAGTCATAAGCAGATTGCAGCTATTCAGCGTCCACTAACACGGCAACCTTGTATTTTTGTAGAGTTTTAAAATTAGCTTGAGAAAATAATTCTTCAAGTAATCTGAAAAAAAGTGCAACTTTTAGTACTTAATTTTTTCATTAACTAATTGAAAAATGAAAATACAAGAATGTTTAACAAAGCAATAAAGTTTTAAAGTTTTCACTAATTAACTAAGTTTGATTGCTTAAAAAAATGTTATAAACAAACTTTGCTCATAAGATTTTTTATAAATTGCATAATTATCAACAATATTAGTTTCAAGAAAATGTTTTTTAATAAAATAATTGTGTTACAAGGCATGTTTTGTTAAGCAATTTTTTTTTTTGTCAAAAATTAATATTAACTTTTTTTTCTCAAACAAGTTATTATACAATAACTATCTCTAATTTTTAAATATAATCAATAACTAATTGATTTTTAGGATTTTTTTTGCCAGAAATTCATAATAAAGAATTTTAATTTTATTCTATTATATTATTATTTATAGTTTTCTACTTGTAATAGTATTCATTCAAAAGTTTTTTTTGTTCAATTTTTTGAAGAGCTAAATAATAAGTTAGCAAACGGAAAATACAGTAATCAAAAAAAAACAGAAAAAAATGGAAAAAAAAGTTTAACAAGATGAAGAATTTACATTTACATAGATATGGTTTTAGAAAAAAAAATAATAAAAAAATAATTTAATAAAAACTCTAAATAAAAATTTAAACAATAAAGAAAACATAGATAAAAGTACAACAAAAACCAAAATAATAACAAAAAAAAATCAATAATAAGAAATAGAACAGCAAAAAAAAAACTATTATAAAATGGGGTAAGAATAAAATATAAGTCTTTTAAAAATAGATAAAACAAACGGATGTCAAATAGACTTGACAGAAACATAGTTAGATAAACAGAAAAGAAATTAAAAAGACATAGAATCTAGAAGTGGCAGTGAAAGTCAGGAAGATGTAAAAGATAAATAAGATAAAGATGGTGGTGATCAAACTAGACAAGTGGGAAGAGGAAAAAATGTAATTAAAATAAATTAAAGAGAAAATGAAGAAAAACATATTTATAAACAAAAAATGAAAACTTTAAGATAGTTAATAACAGAAGAAAGAAAAAAAGGATAGAATGCTAAAATAGGGTATAAGACAATTTGGGAAAAGAGAAAATGTATGAAGTAGACGGGAGAATTCGAAAAAACGTTTTAGAAAATAAGAAAGTTAAAAAAAGCATTGAATATAACAATAAGCACAAAAAAGAACACGAGAAGTAAGATAGGAGGTAGAAAAACTAGAAAAAATACGAGAAAAAACACGGGGAAAAGATGCAGAGGTTAAAAACACAAGAAAACAGAAAAAAAAAGAAGATAAAGCAGAAAAGAGAAAAAGATGTAGAAAAAAAGAAGGTTCAAAACAACAAAATAAGAAGACTCTCAAAACTAGAAAAGACAAAAAAGAAAAGAAAAAAAAAACAAGAGAGAACAGTTGAAAAAAAAAACACAAAAAAACAGAAAACAAAAAGAGAGTAAGAAAGGAATGAAGACAAAAAGATGGACAAGAAAAGAAACAGGCAAAAATTAAAAAATTGAAAATAAATAAAAAAAGCGAATTAAGGAAAAAAAAAATAAAGAAAACAAAAAAAATAATGTTAAAAAGTAAAATAGAAAAAAAAGTAAAAAAACTAATAAATCCGAAACTTAATAAAAAAAAAACAGAAAAAATTACACAGTTAAAAAAGAAGAAAAAAAAAGACAATGTACTAAAAGCAGTATTTTGAAATGTAGCAAGAATAAGAAAACAAAAATTTGGAAATACATAGAGTTCGAGATAATAGGAATGGTAGAAACATGGGTAAATAAAAAGATTGGAAAAAAATCTATGACAGCTAAAAAAAGTAGTACAGACTGCAGAGAAAGAATGTCGATGCTTGATTGTTTACGAAAGAGTGTGCTAATGTATACAGCGAAACGTAGAGAGACATTTTTAGAACAAATACACAGAAGTAATATAGTACCTAACAGATATAAAAAATTAAACAATAAGAATAATTTTAAAAAGAAATGGACATGATAGGGTAAATTGTAAGAAAAAATAGAACGATTAATAATTTAAAAAGAGTTGAAGACATAAATAGACAAAAAACAAAAGCATGCAGTTCTAAACAAAAGACATAAGAATAAGATATTTTGTTTAAATGAACGTTTAATTAAATATGAATTATGTTTTTACAAATCAATAATTTAAAAGAAAGCAACGTATTTGTTTATGACAATTTATAAAAAATTAACACCAGATTATTGGTGTTAAAAGTAAATTTCAACAAGTTAGCTACTATGAAAGAAATTTACAAGTTAGTGACAATTTGTTGATTTTTTTTAATCAAAATTTTTTTCGATGCATTATTTTTGATTTTTTTTTTATAAAAATAAATTATAACAAACAAAATTTAAATCATCACGTGATCTTGTTAAATATGTAAATAAAAAGAGCTTTAACAAACAAAAAAAATATAGATCCATTATTTAAACTTTTATGTCGATCTTATTAGAACAAACATTAGATGAAAATTAGTTAATTAACAATCGTATAACTTTTTAAAATGATTGACAAAAATGTTTATCTAACAAAGCTGTATTCTCTGCTTTAAGTATTCTGACGACATCATAATTTTTTCAAACTTTTAAATTTATATTATTAATATTTGCACTTTTTTTTGCATTTTATCACAGACTTTATTCATTTTGTTATGTGATAAAAACATTTGCAATAGCAATCTATTTCTAAAGAAACAAAAATGTTACTACATACTTACAAAATTTTAAAATCTTGCAAGAGTCTTGGTTGTAGCCGATTCAATCTGAAAGTTCATAGCGGCAACGCTGCCAGACGCTGAATGGGTTCAATCTGTACAAAAATATACATTTGGACGCTGAATAGCTGCATTATAGAATGTATACTATGGACGCGAAAAAGATAGCAAGACGGATGGACGCCGAAAAGCTGCCAAGTGAAAATTTTCAATTTAAACTAAAAATAATGCTCCTAATTTAATATACATTGAATTTCTTAAAACCTCAAAAAAAGCCCCATCTATGGGTAATAAGAGATTTTAATATACAGAAGTAGACGCTGAAAGACTGCATCATGGAACGACGCTAAAAAGGTAGCAAGATACATACTAATCATAATTTTAGCATAGACAACAATTAAACTAACAGCATGCGGCGCGCAGCCGCTTATTCTACCTTGACTGACACCGACTCCAAAAATAACAATAATTGTTCATTAAAGTATCTAAACAATTTGATTGTTTTTTAAGCATAGAAGTCTACGCAATTATTTGATACTTTTTAGTGCATTTTTTTATTTTTTGAAGTTGATTTTTTTTTGTTAAAGGTTTTTTTTTATGAATAAACTCTGAAAATGTTTTGCATTTTAAAAAATATATTTAGAAAGGTTTGTATAAAAACCGCTTACACAAAAAATTTCTTTTCTTTTTAATAAAGTATATGATTTCAGTAGACAGGAATTGTTAGCATTTAATTATTTTCTGAGTGTTTGTAAATAGAGTTAATATTTTTAATTTATTTTTTTCTGTATTTCAGACGAGTTCACATTACAAAGGAAACTTTGAAATGCTTGGGAAACGATTACGTTGTAGAGCCTGGCCATGGGGGCGACCGCAACTCCTACCTCAAAGATCACAACATTGACACGTATTTAATTATAGCCCCATCATACCGTGGAGTAAGTTGTCAGCATAAAAATCTCTTTTACTTCATTTTTTCTCTCTAATTGTATAAAAAGTGTTGTAACAGAAAGTTCAATGGAGCAGTGCACAATTTGTAAAGCTGTAGCCGCGGAAACTGATTGACAGTATAATTGAGGGTGCTTTCAGGGATCGACGCCTTACCAAAACCATTCGATGAACGGAAATATCTCGAAAGAAATGCGGGTCATGGGGCACGGATCCCAGCATGGAAAACATTCATCCAAGTAAGTGGGATTACTGAAAAAGGATATCTGATAAATTTACATTTTGCGTTTACATCCGAAACCTTTTTAGCAATTAGCGATTTTCTCTTCTCGCATATTTTTCAGACTTGGATTCAGCGAACCTGCTGAAAGAGAGAAAAATCCTGAAGATGAAGTCAACGAATATTTAATGAGGGCCATTGATGCAAGAAGCATTGACAGGCTAAGGACAGAGCACTGCAGGACTCTACTCTTACACTTTCGAGATCCCCTCAAAGAAGCAAAAGTAATTTAAATAAACCAAAACAAAAATGCTATTGTTTCAAAAAATGAAAAAAGTTAAACCTAACTTCAACTTTTTCTTAAAATTTTATTCAATTTTAAATGAAATATAAAAATTTTATCTAGAAGATAAAATAAGGAGAAAATTTTAATTCTAAATTTGCAGAATTTTAAATGAAATAAACAAGAGATTTTACTTGAATTTACACCAGCTGTCTTAATCAAAAGTTTTTTATTTAATCTTAAAATTTGTAGCCATCATCAGAACATAATTAAAACTATATTTAAAATGTATTTTTCTGTAATGAGAAGTGGGAGGCTTTTTATCTAACTTAATGGAAAATGCTTGGGCTTTTTCGTTTACATTTAGAAACAGCTGGTTTAAACTCTATTATTCTTGTTTATAGTCTTTACAGCATTCTTTTGATTTTCCATAGATCATATGACCTCAAAATGTCAAAAATCATTTATTTGTGTAAAAAGACTGAAAACAATTTTAGATTACTTACGTTAACTTGATAAATCTCTTTGATAATTTCTGCCGACTTCATAGTAAGTTGTACAATGAGTATAAAGGAACCGGTATTTTAGTCATCTCCTATACTTGCTTGGAATTACCAGTCAAAACACAAAGCACAAACCCATCATGCGTCATAATTACATAAACATCATTTAATATTAAATACTTTAGTGAGATTAATAAAGACAAACTTACAATTTGCTCTAAAATGAACACAGCTTCATGAACTCAACTCTACTTTTAATAACTTTTCAATAAAATTAAGCAAATAATATTAACATGCATTCTAAGTACGGCAAACGCTCAATGAGAAACACTCACTAAATGTTCACAAAACACAATTTTTCTACACTACGAACTATTCAACATCTCATCGTCAAAATTAATAAGTAAATGAGCATTGATATACGGTATGTAGGTGCTGGTATGTTTATGCTATAGATATAAAAACATTCCATGAGCTACTTTTATAAACCATGACGTCATTAAAGTCGCTTCACAAATTAAGAAAAAAAAATCAAATTAAATTCTTGTTTCTCTTATATTTGTCTGATCAATTTTATGTTATTAATATTATCAAATTAACGAAATTTTGATAAAAATTTTAAATAACGATAAATGCAGAGGTTTAGTATAAATAATGTTTATTAATAGTAAAGAGATTGAAGAAGTAAGCCAATTATTTAAAAAACTACAAAGTGTTTGTGTAAAACAATACTTAAAAATTCAAAAATATTTTTTTTTGTTATGCGCAAAAAATTACAATTTGGATAATAAAAAAATATCCTATACTACTTTTTGTGAACTTAAATTTTTAAAGATTTTTATGACAAAATATTATACTTTTATTTACAGCTGCGTAGTAATAATTTAGCAATCAAAAAATATTTTTTAAATAAGGAAAGTTATGTTTTAAGCACGGTAGCGTTTGTCTTTAAAAAATAAGGTTCTCTCAGATAGTTTTCAATATTTTTGACACACAAAGTTTTTTTAGTATAAATTTATTAACAACATCTTTTAACAAAATTTACATTAATTCAATTGCAAATAGATAAGAGACCAATCCCACACTAATGACTACATCTGTAGAATTGGTGGCTTATGTTCTATTAGCTTTTTTAATAGTTATTTACATAAAAGTCAGGAAAATGTCACATTACTGAAGAGGAGCTAAATTGAAATACGAGGCACATTGTGCCGAGTATTTTTAAGCTCCGAGTCAAGTAAGAGATTTTACTGACGTGTTTTGTATTAAATTTTTCCGGAAATCGTAGAAATGTGCCAAAAGTTTCACCTCTCATTACGTGGTCAGCTTAGCAGTGCTCATCCATGACGCATTGAAAAAGAAACTGGACTCATCGCTAAAAACTACTTTTTTTTTGATACCACTGTACAATTTTATGCTTTAGTGTTAACACAAGAAATAGCTATTTTTTCTATCTAATGGTAGATCGTTTGCATTCCAACTGGTAAACCACATTCTGTAAGCCACCAGATAGACAAAAATGGACTTAATACACTTTTGGATCTATAAAATAGTCTTGTGGTTTTTTAATGACTTCTTGCATCTATTGTTTTTTTAGATTAGTAAGTAACAGTAAGGAAAAATATTTCTTCTTGGAAAAAATAATGTTATGAAAATTACAAAGTAACAACAAAATATTTTAGCGTGATTCAGCTAATTACAACTGGTTCAATCTATTAAGTCGCATTGATGAGAGCTAAAACTTTTAAACATGTATGACTATTTTGTTTGTTCGTGTTGGCTGCGAAACCAAAACCACAACTTTTATTTTAATATATATTTTTTTTAAGTAAATTGGCTGAAATAGATTTTATAATTTCTGATTTTGGTTTGAAATCGCATATTACAATAAAACAGCTGTAAAAGTGATCTGCTTGGCCACAGAACAGTATGAGATCAACGTAACACAAGCCGACAAAGGCTCTAATCACAAATTTTTATTTAAGCGATTTTGGACTAAAATGGGAAATTATATAGCGGTTTCAGCTGCTAAAACTGACATAGTTTTCAAAAATGTAGTAAATTTTACTAAAAAATGCTGTAATATATTATTTATTTTAGTATGCTCTGGAGAAAGATCGAATGCTCACCCTATACTTTCTCTGTTCAACGTTTTGTTATACAACAATTTTTTTAGTACAAATTGCAGTTTTGCACAGGTAAGCTCTAATTTTTTCTGCATTTATTTTAAATTGAATGATTCTAGGAATAATACAGCGTTTTTATGTTCGATTCCAATTTTGCTTCTTCTCGTTCTCATTCCCGTAGTTGTTTACGTTGAAAATGTTACTATGGAGGTAAGTTGATTAGGTTAGCAACAAGTGCTTGTTATAGCTCTAGTGTTAACCATAAAATTCCAAACAGCATTGAAGCTCGACGATTTGTAAGCTGAGCTTAATCCCAGCTCATTACTGACACAATCTGTATAATGTCTATTGATTCCAGAACATTTATTTGAAGCTTTTCGCTCTATCGAAGCTAATTCACAAAAACAGAAATGTTGCTCAAATTTTTTCTTTTATAATGGCCCTTTGCATATACGGATTAGTAATGCTGCATTCGGTAAGTTCTAAATCTCAAACAGCTTAAATTAAACTTTTGTTCTAGATGTCGCTTCCGTACGAAATTCAATGTTTAAATTCAACAATTATTGATAGCAACTGCACAAATTTTACAATTTACTCATTCACTAACGAAAATAAAGACTGCAAACCATATTTGCTAATTGACGTAAGTTACATTATCAACAGGATGCCTTTTGACCTGAAACAGGGCCAAAAATTGGTTGCAGAAATGTGTATTGTTACAATATATAAACTTTGGCATTTTAACACAAAATTTGAGAGATTAATTAAAACGTTTACCGTATTTTTTTAAAGGTCAACAACTGTAGTAGTATATAAAGCGGGTTCCTGGCACACATGCCATCTACTTTACTTTTTATTTAGCAACTTTTTAAACCTACGTTTGACCTATCTGCAAAACAAAGTACCACTTCTAACTTACTTGCTTTACAAAACAAAAAATAAACTAAAGTGTTTCTATGTTAAACTTTGTAAATAAAAGCAAGAAGTGCCAATGTTTTTAACAAAAACTTTTAATTCTACAAAACTTAATATTTGAATGATTTTTCTTCTAATTTTATTTAACGCTGCCAAATTTAGATTAGATTAGAAATAGGGTGTCATATGCCCTGTGACGTATTGGTCTATTGTGCTCTACTCTCTTGAGCTGTTTAAGGTCATGAAGGAACAGAAAGAAACAAAATTGCCGACGAACTAGCAAAAGCAGGCTCCGAAGTTTCACCTATAGGCCCCGAGCCGTTCTGTGGATTAACAAATTTGCATAGACGGGCGGAAATTCTTAGGTAGGGATCGGCAGTTAAAATGCGTCACTGGGATAATACTCTCAGACAAAGGCAGGCAAAAAAATTTATTAAACATTTGCCAGAGAACGCAAAAAGGCTTTTTCTTCTAGCAAAGAACGAAATAAGACCCATTGCAGGTCTGTTTACTAGACACTGTTTAGTGACGTATTACCTTAAAAAAACAGTGATGCCGCTGAAGTGAATCAAGCAGTGAAACCGCTGAACACTTCTTTGGTACGCTAACGTATCACAGTGATGTGATGATACATTAGCGTACCAAAGGCTTACCTACTTAGGAAGTGCGAGGCTAACACTTGTCGAGGTGAAAAACGACTTGCTTAGAAATATACTTGGTTTTACACAAAGCCTAGAATTTCTAAAGAAACAATGAGCATACGGCCCAGGAACAGTAGATCAAATTCGTCGCAGTTCTCTAAAGTAAAAAGGAGGAATTGTTTCAATCCCTCTTTTCTGTAGCGCGACCTTTAAAGATGCATGTGATGCGTTGTCAAAGGCGTTTGAGATTTCTTGGAAAGCGCAAACTGCGGTTTTTTGGATGTTTAAATTTTCTTGGACTTTGTCTGTAAGCTTGTACAAGGCAGTTTCTGTTGATCTGCCAGCCCTGTACACGTATTGACAGTTATAGAGTAATTTGTTTTCTAGAGTGTCTATCCTGATATAATTATCTAATAGTTTCTCCATTGTCTTCAACAAGAACAATGTGAGGCTGAGAAGATAAGTCGAAAAGATTTGGGATCAGTTCCATCTTTTTTCTCAATTTTTGGTATGAAGGTAACTCTCGCCTTGTGTCAGTTTTTGGGTATTCGCTCTTGTGCTAAACTCGTTTGTGAAATTCTAAGTAGGTGGATTATAAGTTTTTCTTGCTACTCGGTTCCGGCTGCGATTCCACGGCAGAAAGTGTATTTTTCATGCACTGCTATGCGCGCGCTTGCTTTTAGCGGGAGTAAATAGCCGAGGGCATCATGGCGCGCAGTTCAGGTCCTGCACACTACGTACTGTCGACTGGACTAGCAAGAAAACTAGTATACACTACACGGGCAGAAAGTTGAGAGCTCTGCTGAACTGCGCGCTATGATGCCCTCGGCTGTGCAGAAATCTCAACTTTTTGTCCTTGTAGTGTAATATACTATTCCTAGTTTTTTTTGCTGTAAAGCGGGATGTGTTTCATCTACTCTCGGTGAAAGTGTTAATAGTCTATTCAAGCCGATGTTTAGTAAACATTTTCATAGTAATATCCTAATTTTCTCCACGATGTTTTTTGATGTAATTGGTTCCTGCAGGGGCCCGATTCTAACCACTATCGAAAAGCTTTTCGACTCGAAATCTGTCAAATTCAACCATTTTGGATAGAAAAACAACACGTAGCCACCTGACCTGACCTGACCTGACCTGACCTGACCTGACGGCTTTCACAGAAAGGTAGCATATGACGTCATGGATTTTCGATATCGAAAAGTACTTTTCAATATTAAAAACGTGTTGAATTCAAGAATTCGAGTCGAATAGTTTGACAGTAGCACTGTATGACAGGCAGAAAAGTGACGTTCAAGCGGTTTGTTTGAGGTTAGTTTCATTTGATGTAAACAAAAACAAAGTAATTAGTAGAAGAATGGCTTTATTGTACGCGCAGTTTCTTCTTATTGAAGAATTAGAGCGAGAAGAACGGAATCGCACAAGATTGTTTCGACGAATGGTGCGGGATGCACAAGCCCCCTTCAGGGCATCTAACAGGGACCCCCAACTCATGTGGGATGAAATAGATTTAGAGCCCCTGTCAGTACCCCAGATACAAGAGGGTAGAAATGATCTTCAAGAGCGGAGAAGGGGACAACAATATAGAGAAGACTATATTAATCAATATTTGTAATATAAAGTTACATCTTATCGCTCAATTTTTGAAATAAATCATTGGTTCTAATCTTTTTTGTAATTAAAACGTTTAAAGTCGTCCCTATGACGGAAAATTGCTTTACAGGTTCAACTGCTTGGTTACCTGTACTACGCTTACGTTTCTTTCCTGCAAGGGTATCATTATATTATGCAAATTATTTTTTACTTGCACACTTACTGGTAGGTGTCGTTTCCCCAAAGGGCTTGCTTTCGTTTGCGCCCTTCTACGCCGAGCAATTTGCCGGTGGCAAATTCGGGATGCTCCTCCATAAAGGAGACCATAACTTCTTTTTGTTCCCGAGAAATTCGCGAGTCGTATTTTTCCATTATTGTGGAAGCAGCTGATTTTTGCGGTAGATGGTAGAAATTAGAATAGGAACATACAATACATATACTGCTGTTTACCAACCTTTAGGGTGCAAAACTACCAACAAAACATTTATTTGTCACTGGCATTTTTTGACATTTTTTCCACTATCGAAAAAGAGTGACGTCACATGCGACATCGCACTCTTTTCGACTCGAATATTTTCGATAGTGGTTAGAATCGACCCCCTTATGTAAGAAGGAGGAGTTGGTTCACTAACTAGAAAGTGTACCCTAAGAAGTAGAGTGGCACGCTCCTCTTCTCTTTTCGTATAGGTCCAGTCGGATTTTTTCCTTATGCCATTGTTGGGTTCAGTCTCCATTTACTTTGTGTACTTGAGTAACAAAAGGAGTAGAATATTTTCACATAAAGTTTTAAAATGTGTCTTTTTGGCTTTTCTTATCTCTTTACTGAGTTAGCTTGCTGCTGTATCCCTGCCAGTCTTTGTTTCTCTCAGTTTAGTTACAAAACTTGCGGAAAAAGATGTCAAACTTCAATTGTACCAAGAAGAGTATAGTATTCGTCTGGTATATAGAATCTTTAACTTTTTTTAATTCTGATTGCAACCACTTTTTTTATCACCATCTTTAAGTAACATCTTGTATTTTAAGAATACACAGCTCTTGTAAAAATGTCAATGCAAGATTTCTACATCTAAATTTAACTAAAAAATTACATTCTGCTGAAAATATGACTATTGAAGTATTTATTATCCCAGCTGATTGCGGTTTGCCAACCGACGATTGGGGGATTAGGATTGGGGTAGGCCAGGACATTACATTTTTTAATTTTACGACATTATTTTGCAAATGCAGTACTAAATTATGATATTATGAGCTAAAGTTTAGATAAAAATTGTAAATATTTATTTCTAAAACCTGCTAAAGTTTCAAATTTCTCTGTTTATTGTTATATATTATGATTTTATTTTTTAGTATCTATTACTGCTTGTGTTGATTTCGATGATTGCTTGTGCTGTCTATCAAGTATTAATTTCTCTATTCAAAACAATAGTATTATTGAGTGGAATGACAGGGTATATAGCAGCGTATTTGGTTTATTCCAAAGAAGTGAAATCGATTGAACATTCAATTTGTTTATCGTCGCAAAGGTAAAGCCCCAGTTAATATTTATATAAAAATGTTTGGTTTGTTTCTTTTTTTAGCGAAACTACAACACTAACTCAACAATACGTCAATATCGTAATACTGGTGGGCTTCGTGATAGCTTTAATATTGCACGGTCAACAAACAGAAGCCACTTACAGATTGGATTTTGTTTGGAAGCTACAAGCTACAGGTAGGGTATGATATTCTGCAACCTTTAACAATTCGAACATCATCCCTTGGTATTTCGCTTTTGTATTTGCCGTTTAAGTTAACAAGCGAAAATCGGGTAGAACAACAAAAATAAGAATAATGAGTAAATTCCAATATTGATCAGCATTTTTTTTCGATAATCAGTCGTTAATTGGAGTGGTCTCAGTTGACTTAAATTGCAATTACTAGCTCGGTAAACAAGGAGAGCAAACAGCTTTTGCTTGTTCGGTGCTCTCAATAGAAGATTTATGGAATTTAGGTTTTGAATTTGAAAATAAAGTTCGATTCGCTTCAAGAGAGAATAAAAAATTATGACTTTTTGAAAAATTATTTAAAATAATTTTCTTACAACATTTAGTAAAAATTTATAATATGTACATTAGACTGAGTCAAGAAAATTGGCAATTTTTTCTTTTAAACTATGTAAAAATATAGTAAATTGAAGAGCAAGTTTCATAAGGGTTGATTTGGCGCACAGGTCTCATAGGACACGTGCGCTAATACTGCGTGCTTTAGGCTATTTTTTCAATTTTTTGCTGTGGGAAATTTAGTTCCTAACGTTTGACAACCGCAACAAGCCATTTGATTTGAAATTCAATTTAAAGTTTTTGTTTGACATAAGTTGTTTAACTTTTAACAAAAAATTAATATTACAAGAAGAACAAAAATCATATATTCCGCTTTAAATTTTAAAACTAGCCGAGACAACGTCTAAAAATTTATTACCTGTTAAATTCAAAATATCATAGCACTTCTGAATGCAGCGAAGTCTTCTAGGCATACCAATTTTGAAGTTTTGCTTGCAGCTACTTTGTCTTCTAATTTGAATTATTGAACCACTTTTCAAAATATTTTCGGTTTAAAATAAATACAAATGGTTTTTTAAGAATATAACAGTATGATTTTTTTCAACTGCACGGGTTTTCTTCTTATAACTCTAAAATTATCAAAATAAACAAAGTTGATACATTTATAAAAAATTTAAATGTTTTACATACAAGGTTAGACTGCAATTTTTTGTCAGATAAACCGTTTCTTCATAATCATGCTTCAAACATTCTTATGACTACAATTTAGTTTTTTAACTGTAGAATTTTGTAATTTATGTTAAAATTTAGTATTCAAAACCAAAAACTAAGAAATATTCTTAAAAATAGCTTTAAAAATAGCTAAATGTTGTAAAAAAAAAGTTTTTTAACAATTTTGGCTAAATTTGTTCTTTCAGAAGTTATTTGAAGTTAAAGTTGAAGCTAGAAATCATAATAACCTAAAATAACTTTAAAAAAAATAAATTCACTAAAAATTGTTGAAATTTTTTTGTGATGCATTTAATTTCTTTAAAAACATTATTAAATATTTTTTAAGTAATGACTCTTACGTGGTTATAATATTTCATATAAAAAAACCAAATCTTACAAATGTTTAAAACATGTTTATAAGAAAATAGCCTAATTGAATTTAATAAGTCAATTAGGCTTTAGCAATTTAAAAAGCTTTAATTAAACCTTTTTTGTGAAACATTTAATTTTTTCTAAGAAATTTATTCTAGAATTTTGATAATTTGGATGGTTTGGGAGTTTATCAGAAAAAAAAAACCGCTGAAATAAGAAAAAAATTTAAAATGGCGATGGAATATTACATATAAGCTCACATTGTTACAATAGTTTTATTTATTATCCTATGTAATAATTATTTTTAATATACTTTTTAGAGAAAATCAATTTTTTTGGTCCACTTTAATTACACAGGACGTTCATAAATTATTTAGATCAACCCTTGCTATAAAATGTCTACTTTTTGATTACTTCATAGTTCATACACGGATACAGGCGTGTTGTGCATTATTGCGTAAGTTTGGCTATTACCGACAATAAAAATCGTATCAAGCTAAATTGCGCAGCAGAAATTGATTCAAATTACTTATGAACGTATGGTATATTACATGGTCATGTAATAGTAGATATACATTTTTACATTGGTTCCAAGCAAACATGAGTCTTTGAAAATACGTCAACTAAATTAGCAAATTTAGAAGTAAATTTAAATTAACCAATCAGACAACTCTAATCATAAATAAAGCAATAAAAGTAAAATAGTAAACGTAAGTATTAAAATCAAGAAAAAGAGCCGTAAAATACACGGAACGAGTGAGAAATAAATTGTAAATTGCTGATAGAGTGATACAGTTTAAGAAAATAGAAAGTGAAAAGCAGGAAAAAAGAGAAAATTTACACAGTAAAATGTGCGAAAAAAAACTAAAAAAAAAGAAGTGGACGAATGTTTAGAAAATTGAGTAAGAGAGATAATAATGTGGACAAACTAGAACTAAAGATATTAAATAACTACAGTTATTATATTAAGTTACTTCATAAAAGGAAACCTAAATATAAAAAAGACCACTTAGCGAATAACGAGATGAAAAAAAAAGGGAGAAAGGCTGTATACACTTTTTATAGATTTTAGAGCAGCGTTTGATAAGGTTGATAGAAAGAAAATGTGTGAGAGTATGAGAAAAAAGGAGTAAGCGAGTGGCTGCTGAGAAAGGTAGAAGAGATCTATGTAAAAACAAAAAGCAAAGTTAGAGCAGGGGAGAAAGAGAGTGAGTGGTTTGTAACGTCAAAAGGGGTGAGACAAGGGTGTCTTCTTAGCCCCTTGTTGTTTACAACCTACATGGCGGATATAGAAGAAATGTTTAGAAAGGCGCAAGCTGGGGGATGTGTGATTGGAAGAGAAAAAGTGTGGAGTCTAGCGTTTGCAGATGATGTGGTATTAATAGCAAAAAGCGAAAGGGAGATGACGAACCTAAAAAAGTATGTGAGAAAAAAAAGCTAGAAGTGAATGTAAATAAAACAAAGATGCTGGTGTTTAACAAAAAGAAGAGGAAAGAAGAAAAGAATGATTGGGAATGGGAGGAAGAGAAAATAGAGAGAGTAAAAGAGTTCAAGTATTTAGGGTATACGTTTAATAAAAGAGCTACGAACAAAGCGCATGTCAGAGAGTTGGCAAGGAAAGCAAACAAGATAGTGGGATGTGTATGGGGAATAGGAGAGAGGAAGTGGGGAACGGATTTTAAAAAGAGAATAATGATGTTTGAGAGCTTGGTAGAGAGCGTATTGATGTATGGGGCAGAAATTTGGGGATGGAAAGAACAAGAGAAGTATTTGAGGTGGGTTCTAGGGGTGAACAGAGAAACCCCTGGGTATATAGTAAGAGAAGATTGCAAGAGAAACAAGCTGAGAGTGAAAGCGGGGAAAAGAGCGACTAAGTTTGAGGATAGAATGAATGGAAGGCAAGAATGTAGAATATTGAACGAATGTTGGAGAGAAAAGAAAAAAAATTTGGAGATAAACGAGAGAGAAAAATATTACAGAAGAAATGGGTATGCAAGTAAAGAAGTGGAAAGATTAAGAACAGAAGGCAAGTGGATGAACGCAGAAACGAGCGAAAGAGACAGGGATGTAGATAAGCAAGAAAGAAGAGAAAAAATCAAAGAATTCAGGTACAACCGGAATTATGAGAAATGTATGACAGAAGAGATCCCGGTGTACCTTGGAAGAGAAAGTGCGAAAGAGAGGAAAATAATGGCGAGGTTCAGGTGCGGAAATGAGGAGAGAGAGAATAGGTATTGGATGGAAAAGGAAGAGAGACTGTGCAGAATCTGTTATGAGGAAAGAGAGACAATAGAGCACATGTGGAATGAGTGCAGTGAGATGAGAGAGAGAGAAAGAGCAGAAAGAAAAGAAATACTGAAAGAAAATGGAGTGGAGATAAAGTGGATGAAAGAAGTATGGGAGAAAAGGAAAATGAAGGACAAAGGAAGAACAGGGAGGGTAGAATAGAAAATGAAAGAAAATGAATTGTAGATAGAATATTTAAGCCGGTATAGGCAACAAATAAATCTTATTAGTAGTAGTAAATATAAAAAAAGTCAGAGAAAGTAAAAATGGTAACAAAAACAGCTAATAAATGTAAGCGACAGATAATATATTTGGAATGTGTTGTGACGACAAAGAACAATAGAGCATTATGTGGAGTAAATGAAAGACGTAGAAAACGATGAAAAATTTTAAATGATAATGACAGAAGATTACATTGATTAAAAGAACATAAAAAACGAAAAAAAAAAGAAAAGAAATGAAACTTGAAAGTATAGAAAAAGAGAAAAAAAACTTTTGATAAGTTATGAGACTATAGAAAGCAAAAACTTTTTTGAACAAAATAAAGTTTTTGTGTTACTTCTTGCAAGAGTATTTGTCTCAAAAATAATTCATCTAGAGATTGATAATCTTCCTTTCGGATGAATTACTGTTTGCTTTGCGGATGAGCGTAATAGAGTCTGGAGAAGACAAGGGGAAAGATAATCTGCAGCTAGTTGAAAGTGAAAATTTTAAGAAGGGTTTGTTATGGTTTGGGCTGGTATTTGGAAGAAAAAACTGAGCTTTTTTTTCTTAAAGAAAGGTCTTTAAATGCAAACAATTACATTTGGGAATTTTTTGCAGTCTATGTTGCTCTATTTGCACCAAAGCAAAACCAAAGTATGTTTTGATGCAGGATAATTATACCGCTAGGTGCATCATGCGGTATCTACAAGAGGTAGGAATTACAATTTTGGAATGGCCTCCAATGAGACCTGACATGAATTCCATTGAACACGCTTGGGATGAGTTAGGAAGACGTGTTAGAGCTGCGTCCGGAAACGCTACAAGAATTCAAACAAGCACTCAACACAAGTCAAAGAATGGAGAAACAAAACGGTGTTATTTTGTTTCAATATTGCTTGCAATGAGCCCCTGCGCCTAATATCTTTGTCGACTTGTGCCACGGTCATCTAATACTGTTGTGTGATTCGAACGGATTGCTTTCACGGCTTTTTTTACTGCGATATGCAATTTTACACATAAAATAGTTAAAAACCATTTAATTTTTACAATGAATAGTTGAACAAAATGTTGTCAATGCATTAATTAGTTTGGTACTTGTTAGTTATGTGATCCGGATTAAATTTCAATTATACCAGCTCAAACCTTAATTGACTTATTATATCTAATTGATTATCCGGTAATTGTGTCGCCGAGTAAATTTATTGAATTATAGAGTTGACAGAAACAGGAATAATGTTCTCTCTGTAGTCTTTAATGGGAGAATGCAAAAAAGTTGTTTTAAGATTTGTGTTTACAAATTGCAAACAGCTTGTTATAAAAATTATTCACACGCAACAACAATTTTAATTTTTGTCCCATTTCATTGCTTCCAGGAGAATTTCGCACCATTTTATAACTCCAATTACGTTTTGTCGAAATAATTTCCGTTTTTTTGTTGTAGAGGAGAAAGAGGATATGGAGCACCTGGAGGCATACAATCGTAAATTGTTAGCTAATATCTTGCCAGTCCACGTCGCCGAACATTTCCTTAGCAGCGATAAAAATAACGATGTAGGTGACAAGTGGGGCTACAAGATTACAAAAGATAAAACTAACGATTATTTTTAGGAGCTTTACCACGAGCAATGCGACTTTGTTTGCATTATGTTCGCGTCAATTCCTAATTTTTCCGAATTCTATGTTGAATTGGAAGGAAACAACGAAGGAGTCGAATGTCTAAGGCTCCTCAACGAAATTATTGCCGATTTTGATGAAATTTTATCCGAAGATCGGTTTAAATATATTGAAAAAATCAAAAGTACGGGAGCGACCTATATGGCAGCTTCTGGACTTACTCAAAATACATGTGATATGCAAGGCTATCGCCATGTTACAGCAATGGCAGATTATGCTTTGAGACTTCAAGAACAATTAACCGAGGTTAACGAGCATTCCTTTAATCATTTTAGGATTAGGATTGGTATTAATGTGGGTCCTGTAGTCGCTGGAGTGATTGGAGCTAGGAAGCCTCAATATGATATTTGGGGGAATGCTGTGAATGTGGCCAGCAGGATGGACAGCACTGGAGTTTTAGATAAAATTCAGGTAAGTAACTAACAGGCTAAGAATACTTACATTTTTACTCTGTAATTTATTAAATTTTTGCTGCTAATTAAAGTAATAATGACAACTGAGTCAAAATGATTATTTTGCTGCTAATTACTTTATTTACGTTATTTAATGATTATAAGTTTCCGCTAAAAAATAAGTATTTTTTGGCATAACAAAATTCTTTACCTATTATGGAATAAGTTTCTTTTGGTTTCTGATTATATCTATATTTTGATAGATTATAAATTTGGGCATTCTAAGTGGTGCTAATCAAGTTCCATTGAATGACGTGCTTTGCGGTTTTATTTACAATTTTTATAATTGGCAACTTTTTATTGACACAAATATGTGCTTAATACAACAAGACGATTTGCTGGAGTGATTTTTTAAGAAAAACGTTCAGTTGGAGAGAAGTAATCGATTATTTCATTTAAAAAAAAATTCATTTATTTTGTAGGAATATTAACAGTAGTTACATTTTTTTTTTCTCCTCATCTCGAGCTTGCTGCAGATTTGCACTGCATAGTTTTGCATCTCAGGTTTTTAATTATATTGTAATGATTACATTTAGATTAAAATATGCACTGCAACCTATTGGTCTATTGTGGTTCCCTTTCTTGATCTGTTTGAGGTGTGTCTCAGTTTATAGCTGAGACCACATCCAACTCCAAAGCTGTAATAAATTCCAGCAGCTGGGATGGCTTTAAGAGTAACGTGTTTCTCTATCCAATATATATTCTCCTAGGCCGAGTTTTACCAGGTGCTTTCCTAGAGGACAGTGACCTTATTTTTAGTGAGATTTAAGTAAACTTTAGACCTTGCATGGTCGAATTCTTTAACACATTTCTTAGAATGTCTCAAAGCAGGAAAATTTTGCCAGCGTTTTGATCTGTTCGTCTCTCCCTTTATTTTGAACCTTTTTCTGTAGGTGTGCTTTTCTAAACCACAAAATGGATGTGGCCCTAAAAAGAAGATTAATGCGCTTTCTATTCCGAGCTTATATATATATATATATATATATATATATATAGATATTGCGAGGGTTCTACGGTCTCTATTTTCCTAATTTTAGGGCCCTTATTTTTGTTACATCTATTTCTTTGAGCCATATATTACCTCAACCTTTCTTTCTTCTGTTTGTGAGTTTACAGTTAAACACTTTTTTTGGTCATCGAGTATTATCTATCCTCATTACGTGTCTATACCATATAAACTGTCTTGTTTCTATTCTTTCTGTTGTGGTGTGAATTCTTTGTGTTCTACTTGTTCTTCTAAGAAAATCCATTTCAATGGTATCAATTATTTTCTGTTTTTTTTTACCGCTAACACTCGGATTTATAGATCATTATTGGCTCTACAATAACTCTGTAAATTGTCAATTTTGTCTTAATATTTATCTGATTTGACCATAGTACTCAGTTGAAGATTTTGTACACATGTCTGCCCTTGTTGAAACTTATTTGCTGTGATATCTCTATCTGATGGTTCTTTTCTTGCTTCCTCAAGTATTTGTATTCTTTACAAGATCTTATTCCTCTCAATTGTAAATTGGGGTCTTATTTTCCTATCCATAGGTACTCGGTCTTTCTCATATTTACATATAGTCCTCATTTGTAATATTTTCCTTTGTTTCTTTTTAATTCGCCTATTTCTATTCCTATATGTGCGCACTTTTTTCTCCAGTTTTTTAAAGTTTTTCGACGCTTGTCGACTTGAATGTTTATAAATTGATTTTTTTAGCAACATAGCACATTATCTTAGCAAAATTATAAAATGTTAAATAAGGTTGTCGATAAACAGTAACTTTGTTTCAGGCTTTTTTGCGACTCTAAATGACCAATTTTCAGCTTTTCTTTTTTCTATTATTTTTGCAAGGTAAATGTATTATCTAAGCAAGATTGTCCTGCGCAAAAACGACTTTGTTCTTCTAATTCTTTAAATTTTGATTCAATTTTTTTCTTCAGAATTTTACTATACAACTTTCCTATTGAACAATTTACAATTAATCCTCTAAAATTGCCGCATTCTGGTGTTTTCTTTTTTGTATATCGGGCTAATATATCCTAAATTCCAAACTGATAGATTTTTTTTTTATTAGGTTATTATTAAGCATTTTTATTAATATTTCCAGCAAAATATCTGGTTCGTTTTTAAGGTGCTTAAAAGGAATGTCTTTAGGTCCTGGAACCTTACCGATTTTTATGTTTTTTAATAATTTTTCAATCTCTTACAAATTTCTTTTTTCTGTCTCTACATTTTTATTTAGTTGTACATTTTATTCTTGCTCCTCTTTGATATCTCCTAATTTTTGACACTTATTTTCTTACATTTTGCTCTTCGGTTTAATGACGGTTTTTTTGGCGTCTTTGTTATATTGTCTATACGTATTTCTAACTTCTGGGTTATTTGCAAGCATCCACTTTTCATATGTTTTCTTTTTATTTTTAACTAAATGTTCTATCTCTTCCGTCCAACACTTTGGTTGCTTGTTCTGGGTTTCTACCGTTTTTTTTACAGCCTAAAGTTTCTATTGTTGCCTGATGAATCCATTTGTTCACCATTTGTTATTTAGATTTCCCATCTGTATATTTACCTGTTTCTTTCAGTTTTGTTGCTAACCTTTGTTTATAAAGATCTTTTTGTCTACTTAATTGCAAGGAGACATTTTAAGCTACACAAGTGCTTGCTTTAAAGAGATCGCGTGTTGAAAACGATGATTTGCAGCGTTAGAAAGTTATTCAGTGGATTATTTTATATAGCACATTACCTTAGCAAAATTAGAGTTGAAAACATCTGCTGATAGTTATATACTTTGAAATATAAAAGTTTGTTATGTGTCAGACAACTAATTAATTGATATAATTATTCAAACTTAATTGTGCCTGGTTTTCTTTATTATTTGTTTAAATAAATAGTTTTTTCAAAAAAAATTGAATAATTTTTAAAATTCTGTGTTATAGGTTACAAAAGAAGTTTATCAAATATTAAGTTCACGTGGATACCCCCTAACATGCAGAGGAACAATTCAAGTGAAAGGCAAAGGAACAATGGAAACTTATTTTTTGGAAGGACGTCCCAGAAAAGCCCTTGAAACGAACATTACAGTCAATCCGCTTCACTCAGATAGCAGAATTTTCTCATCTCATCAAACAACTGTGTTAGATACTATTTCCGAAAAAAATTAATTGATGCATTTATTTATTTATTTTTTTATATTATAAATGAACTGTACAACGACTATTCTCAGTCATTGTAGTATTGATATTGGAGATAAAGACAATAATTTACAAATATTGTGCGAAAAAGGAGTACATTTTTACTGACTGAGGATTAGTTGTTGCGTTGAGAATACTCTGTAAATACTGCTACTTTCGAGTTTATTTTTATGTATATAATGTTTTTAATAAAAAAAGAAAAAATTCTTCTTCGATAGAGTTTTATTTAAAGTTGTCACTTTTTGACAAACCAAATAAGAGCCAGTAAAAATTTTACAAACCCAATTGTTTATATAAAACTGTTAAATTTTTGAAGTCGTTGATAAGGGTTTATTACTGTATTATTTGGTACCTCACCGAATATTAAAGCTGCCTAAACAAGGTAACAATTGATCCCACAGACTAATGAGCATCATAGCTTGCTCATTAATTGTTAAGATAAATTGTAAAAATTTTACTGGCTTTTGTTTTGTTTGTCTCAGTATATGTAAAGTGGTAAGTGCTACAAAAACTTGATTAAAAAAATAAAAAACTAAACTTTAAAAAAAAGATAAAATAATATAAATATATTTAAAAAATATATATAAAGTATTTTACAAAACAAATAAAATTCAACAATATAATGTCAATTGTATGAAGTTAGAAATTATAAAAACAAATTAATAATTTAAAAAAATTATAATGTGACAATAAATTGGCGGCAACTTTTTAAGAATAAATAATACTACGTATATATAATTTGTATAAAAAAAAATATGCTATTGTGCTGAATTGCTTTTTTTTGACAATCTTACAACTCTGTGAGTTTTATCATAATCATACTCTCTACAGAGCTGTATGCACATATCTAAGATTGAACTAAATCTGACTAAAAATCACTACGCAGTTACGCAAAGAAAATGGAATTTATAAACTTATCCATTTCAAGTGTGTAATTCTACGGTGTGATTATTAAAGATTCTAATAACTTTCTTGATTGAAATGTGGTAAACGCTTTTGTTTTTGCTAGAGAAGGCTAAATTGACTCTCGCACGATCACTGTTGCACATAACAACTATTGAGAGTCAGAAATTATAGCATATGACGTCATCCAATTATTTTATATTGTTTGATAATTGTTTATACTAAATATAAAAAATAAATTTTATGTGATTAAAATAATAAATAACATTATTTTTAAATATAGACAGTATGAATGCTGTTTTTCTGCCATTTTGAGTATCTTTGTCATTATCTTTAATATTTATATTTAATGTTAGCATAATTTAATACTGAAAAACCAGTATAACAAAACAATGACACCTAATCCCACATGATACATTGCATCTATCTGAAATTTGCTTTCTAAATGTAATTCCAAAATATACTCCGAGTGTACCACAAAAACAAAACACAAATTCACAAGACTAGATATGCATCCAATGAGACTAAAAGTAATGCCAAAGTTTGTTTTCTTATAAACTCTTTTTGCAATTTCGGTGTACAGTCCAGTACTAACAAAATGGAATACAACCCCGAAAATAATATAAGAAATATTGCACACCCATAAATCTCCAGCGTTGGCAATTACAAATAAGAGGAGGGCTTGTACAGATGATGTTATCATTAAAATATAAATGTGATAGTCCCAATCCATTTCGTAGCTACGGCATAGCAAAACAGCAAGAAATGACAACAAGCAAAAAACCCCATCAACTCCTCCATTATAATAGGGATTTTCATTTTGTATGAGCCATAGCGGTTGAATTTTCGCATAGATTTGCATATGTCCTGCATGCGTGCCTCCCACCCATAGAATCCATAGCCAAAGATGTTTAATCGAATAAATCTGCTTTAGAGTTTTTTTGAAAAACTCCCATTTTAAAGCAAAGCCTTTGGGATTCTGCTCTAATTCGTAGAGCGGAGGTACGTGCGCTAGGATCAGCAGCGCGTGAACGGCAGCTAAAATAAATAAAGCAAATTAAAGTATATACATAGAAAATAACACAGTTAATTACGACATTTATTTATTAGAAGATTTGTAGATCAAAGTTCAGAAACTAAGTTTCTACATTTTGATGCTGAAATTCACCACTAATGACAGATACTTTTTTGTAGTATACCGTACTCTATCTTAAAACTAAAATTTTAATTATTTTTATAGCGTTTTAGTTCAATAATTCTATTAGTCCAGTCATTTCGTCCGAAAAAAAGGCAAATAAAAGAAAATGAATTTGCGCTTCTAATTTTTTAATATGTTGTAGGGGATACCTAGAAAAGCTTAACTTGAGATTGTCGACCAAGCTTTCCTAGGAGCTTTCGCCGCCATCTTAGAAAACGTTTAAAATTTGTTTTTCGGCAATAACTCGGCTATCCGATGAGATTCGGAAATTTGTGTAGGACACTTTTTGTAGTTTTCTTTGTGCTCTACAATAACGCCCGAACCATTTTTAGCGTATCATGCATCGTTATCGAGATATCGATCGATAAAGTCAAAAATTTAGGACACAATTTTTGTTTTTTGCTTTTTTTTTCTTTGGGTCTTATTAAATATAAAAAATTGTGGAATTCAAACTTGTAGAGCATATTCAGACCTACAATTTCCTTCTTGGATTTTTTTATGTTGGACAAAAATTACGATCTCCAGCGCGCCGCAAAGTCGGTGAATCCAGAAATGGCATTATGCATTGACCCATGCTGCCTCCTTCATTTTGTTTATAAAATTTATTGTTACATTGGAAAATTGATTGTTTTATGCATAACTCTGTTAATGTAACAATAAATTTTATAAACAAAATGAAGGAGGCAGCATGGGTCAATGCATAATGCCATTTCTGGCTGAGCTATTCATGCACCATTTTGAAAATAATGCAAAAAGCAGTTTTCAATATTTTCCTAGAATGTGTGTCAGATATGTAGATGACGTCTTCGCAGTTTTTGATAATTCTAAAAGTTTAACAAATTTTGTATCAAATTTAAATAATTGCTTTCCCTCGATAAAATTCACTTATGAAGAGGAAATAAATAACAAACTATCTTTCTTAGATGTAAACATAATTAAAAAAACAGGTGGCGCTTTAGAGTTTGATATTTTTAGAAAAGAAACTAGTACTTTGAGATACATTCCTAACGACTCAAACCATTGCTTCCAACACAAAATAGCAAGTTTAAGTTTTTTAGTAAATAGATTATTTAACTTTCCTCTAAGTCAAAAAAACTTTAATAAAGAAAAAAGATTCATTAAAAAGATTGCTGATGTCAATGGATATAATGAAGAAATAGTACAAATTATAAATAAACAAAAATTTAGAGCAAATTTAAAAAATTGCACAACTTTTCAAACAAACAAAAAAGAATTAAAATTCATTTCAATACCCTTTGAGCCCAAGATAACCAACGGACTTGAGAGTGTGCTTAGAAATTTAGGATTTAGAACGGTTTATCAGTCAGAGTCAAAATTAAAAGATTTGCTAGGAAGTCCGAAAGACAAAACACCATTTTTAGAAAAATCAGGAATTTATCGCATAGACTGTGATAACTGTGAGAAATGTTATATAGGGCAAACGCGTAGAACAGTTCAGACTAGGTACAAAGAGCACTTATCTCATTTAAAATTCGGCAGATTAGAAAAGTCGAGTATAGCCGAACACGTCTTTAATAACAATCACCAAATTAGTATTAACAGCGTAAAATTAATTAAGCCATTGAATAACTATAGGCATCTTGACGCCGCCAAGCTTATCGAAATTCACAAAAATAAAGCGGATGCTCTAAACAAAGATGACGGTCCTCTTTTCAGCTGCTTAATCGGCTTACTAGGAAAAACCCAACTTTCACCAAAACAGGTAAAATTAAACAAGTAAACATTCAGTTTTATTCATCTCCTGATGATGACCACATGGTGGTCGAAAGAGCTCTCGAGATCTAAAAATAAACTTTTTGGCAAGTGGTAAAACTGTGTTAATAGTTTATAGTGCCAAAGATTCCAAATCAATCAATTAAACAAATTATTTGTTTAATAAATTACTATTGTGTGATCCTTAATTTGTTGCTCTATGTACTTATTTTTTATCCCATTAATTTCCTGAACAATTTCCCATTCGATTCGACATCCAGACACAACCGAGCGAGCAGCTCGCTCGACGCTGAGTGTGGATTCACCGACTTTGCGGCGCGCTGGAGATCGTAATTTTTGTCCAACATAAAATAATCCAAGAAGGAAATTGTAGGTCTGAATATGCTCTACAAGTTTGAATTCCACAATTTTTCATATTTATTAAGACCCACAGAAAAAAAAGCAAAAAACAAAAATTGTGTTCTAAATTTTTGACTTTATCGATTGATATCTCGATAACGATGCATGATACGCTAAAAATGATTTAAGCGTTATTGTAGAGCACAAAGAAAGCTACAAAAAGTGTCCTACAAAAATTTTTGAAATCTCATCGGATAGCCGAGTTATTGCCGAGAAACAAATTTTACCCCTTTTTTCAAGATGGCGGCGAAAGCTCCTAGGAAAGCTTGGTCGACAATCTCAAGTTAAGCTTTTCTAGGTATCCCCTACAACATATTAAAAAATTAGAAGCGCAAATTCATTTTCTTTTTTGAATGTACGTAATGACTGGACTATATATGATAGACCAGATATAGTAAAGTAAATCTTAATTTTCATACTAAAAGTCTAGTGTCTCTCTTTTAGTTTTTTTCTAATTTTTTATTTAGCTTAGGATTTATTATGTCCACTTATAAAAAAACTAAAAAAACTAAAAAAACAAACAGCAGAAATTGTATTTTAGCCCTTCGGGGCATGATTCTTGATATAATATAAAAATAAACTAAAAAAATCTCCTGCTAAACTTTAGATAGGAAAAAATTAGAAAAAACAAATATGAAAAGATTTTAAAAAAAATACGTATTAGACTGTCTTTAAAAAAAAGACTAGTTTATGGCCCGCTTATCTATTGGCCAGTTTTAATTATTTATACACCAAATCCAATGATTATAAATAGGCCCCAAAATGTACAAACAAAATTAGACTTTAAGGCTGAACTGTCAAAAAATATTTTTTATCCTACACCAACTCAAAATAAAACTTTCCCGTCTCTCGACAGCCGTGAAGTACATCATTTCCAGGCTAGCCGAAAAAAGATGTACTTTCTCGGCTAGCCGAGAAAAAAAAATCTGATTTTCTCCGTCAGGAGTCGCTGTTGTAAGAAAAATTACTCTAAACTCTAAACGTCTCACTATTTATGAAGGGTGTTGAAATTTTAAATCACATTTACTGTTTATGAACATCAATCTTATTTTAAAAAACTACTTTTGTGCAAGATAAATTGTGTAAATCACGACAGTAAAGTAACCCATAAATTTTTGACATCTGTCAAAGTTTGACATTTTGAATTGGCGATTGGCGGTAATAACCTCAAATCAATTTTAAGATAATGCTCGATTATAAGGTAATTTGTGTAGGATAAAAAATAATGTGTAAACCACGGCCGCAAAGTGGTTTTCCAGGCCTTGAGAAGTGGCCAGGCTCGCCTTTGGCTCGCCTCTCCATATCTTCTCTCGGCCTGAAAAAATACCACTTTGCCGCCTAGGTTTACAATATACTATTTTTTAATTATAATATATACTTTTTTCTAGTAGTTCTAATAGTAATTTTTAATCTGAAAACAACAATTTTTCACAACTATAAGTTTACATAAAGAAAAAAATCTTTTTTAATAAAAAAAATTGTATTTAGTTTGTGAAAAAAAAACATTTGCTTTGGATATAAATTATCCACAAGCTATAAAAATGCATTGCGTGCCAATGTAACAACTAAATCAAATGAAGCATCAGATGTAGAACAATCAAATTTGAAATATTCTATAATTATATCTACACATCACCAGACTTTTATTTTGTTATTTGTTGTGTCGTCATAACTGATTGACATCAAATCCTAACAGCTACGTTTTTGTCAAGGAAAAAGTGAGGTACTTGCCAACATAACAACACTTTAAACTGCCGTTTTGGAAAAACAGCAATAATAAGAAAAGAAGAGAAAGCAGAACCAAGACGGTTCTATTGCAAACACAAGAAAAGTTTTAAAATCAAATGAAAGTACCAAATAAAAGAAGCAGAACTGTAAATTTTGGAAAAAAATATTGCTGCAAATATCCAGGATGCTAAAACTGGTACTCCGTAAATGTTAATAATATACTTACACAAAAGAATGTCAACATTCACATCAACAAAAATTCTTTTTTTTTTCTAAATCATAGATCTCCTAATAGTACTAAAATCCATTATGGTTCAATTAGAGCTGTTTGTTTTTTTAATGATCCTTGAAGTTTTTATGCCGATTTATCAGAAAACTACAAATAAATGCAAAATAGAAATGATGCAAAAATTAACAATAAATCTCCGCAACAAAAGTTGAACAAAGCGATTATTATTACTACAAAAATTTAATTTTTTTTTGTTTGTCAAAGCTCTAAATAGATGTGACGACTAGTACACCAAAGACCAAATAATATAGATAATCTAGTTAGCCCGGTTTCCAGTCAAAGATTACATTATGGGAATGCGAACAACAGAAAGTAAGAAATCACAAACCTAAACTTATGTTTTCTGGTATACTGCTGCGTTTCTACAGCGTGGTCAACAATGACTGTTTAAGTTGGCAATCCTACATTTTATTTTAAAATGGTTTAATTAGGTAAAGCTACAACCACTTTCTGTTGTTGACAGGTAACACATTTGACACTAAGAAACTTCATTGACAGATTACAATTACAAAGTAAGTTGCTGTGGCATAACCTACAAGTTTTTTATGAGTGTTATGTTAAATATTTGTCAAACAAGCATAATCGGTTACAGTGCTGCAACTAGACAAATTAAAAAAGTTACTGTTGACCACGCTGTATATTTGTTTTTACCTACAATTGATTTAACCAAAGTAAAAAAGCAAATAAGGAGATGTAATTAACAAACTAGTAATCATTTTTAACTAGAAACTAAACTATTTTTTTTAAGTCACAATTTAGACTGTGCTTGTAAGACCCTTCCGAACGCATTATAATGAGGTTGGCACCGTTAAGTGCAGTTTTGTAAAAACCAAAATTTTTTATACTATGATTTTTTAACTTAAATTAAGTGTTCTAAATCTTATCACCGCTTTAATATTTTAAATGGTTAAAACTAAAGGTTTGTTTTTTCTATTTGATTCAACTCTATAATCAGATACGTGCATTCAACTCAAAATCAACACTTTAGTCACTATCTCGCAATATTTTGACTTTTTCAAAAGATAACAATTTCGGCTTGTAAGCGCCAGGTTCCAATCTTAAAGTGCTCATATTCTTCACTTTTTATCTCAGTGGTTGAAGATACTAAATAAAAACTGCATCTATTTACCTGGTATTGATAAAAATGTGATTCCTTTATAGCCCAGCCATCCCCTTGCCAGACAAGTTTGTGCAAAGAGAAATGCTACCACTTTTGTAAAAAGTGGTATTGCTCTTATATTGCTTGTTAAACGAGCAAAGTGTTTCTTTTTGTGCTCAAACAAATATATTGCGGTAAAATAATAGACTTCTGCAGCAAGAATAACACCCTTAAAACCCTAAAATTACATATTATATAGTAGCTAAAATAGATATACGATTTTCATTTTGATCCGCAATCCAATATCACAATAAAAAAAAAATTGAAACCGCCATCAACTTTTATAAAAAAAAAATTCTGACAGGAGGTCGATTGTGGATCAAAACTCCCTTCCTTTATCTATTTAAGACACTATAAGGTCATGAAGTTTTGAGACTACTACTTACCTCAGCAATTTGCATTTCTATAACTGTGGTTCCTTGCCACATAAAGGCTGTATACACTAAACCACTGATACAATAAATAACAAGAACATTATTATAAACACAAAACCCAATGCTAATCAGAACAACAATGGAAAAAACTGCAGCGGAATAAGAAGACATCTGGTAAATATCAGTACGGTATTGTTGGTATGTTACATTTTTTGAAGTTTCAATCATATCCTGAAGATAAGGTCGAATTGGTATGAAATTCATCAAAATTCCAAACAAATATAAGAAATGGTAGCGCTTAAACCACGCCAATTTATTGTATCCCAACTCCATGATAATACTCAACTTTAGACACTTTTGTCAAATCACTCACAACAGGTCTTTGAGCTACTAAATTATATCTTATCATTTTGATGATAATAAACAATAATATAATCAATGATAAGCAAGATTACAAGTCGATTTATAATAAACATAAAAATGTTCTACGGCATGTAGGTATATTAGATCAACCATGGTTGTTTTTCTATTAAAATTACTCAGAAAATCTAGTGATATATAATCTCATATCAATTCAAAATTGCATATCACTAAAAAAAATAGCCGCTAAAGTAATTCTCCTTAGATGCACAACAGTATGAGATCACCGTAGGTCAAAGTTTCCGACTGCAGGTATGTATTTAAGCTATATTGGACTAAAATGAATACATATATTATATATATATATATATATATATATACATACATATATAAATTTCAGCTACTATCTATTATTATTAAACATTTGATCTTTTTATACAATCAAATATAGGTATACTGATTTTGTCCGAGATACCTAAAGGGAAAATTATTGGGATAAGAATTAGTTAAACTATTTTGTATAGCGTCCGAAAGTATCTCGCATAATGATAAGGTTAAACAAGTACTGATAAAATAACATCTATTAACCCTTTCTTCAAGCAGGCAACTAAAGTACCCAAAGTCTTAAATTTATAGTAGCTTTCATTTTATAAGATTATATGGCCTCTGTAAAAGTACTTAACCGCAGGAAATCATTTTTTCGCTTGGAAAAAAAACGTTGACAATTTTGTCTTCAAAAATTTATTCTATTTTACCATGCTTTTTTGTACCATATAATTTTTTGACGAATTGCAGATATAGAATCCTCAAGAATCCTTCAGAATCAGGGTTGAAGCCACAATTCTATCTAATTCATACATTTTTACCTTCATAACGTAATTATTTATGACGTATTATTTATGCGTCATTTTCAAAATAATGCATAAATAACTCAGCCAGAAAAATTATTATACATTGACCCATGCTGCTTCCTTCATTTTGTTTGTAATATTTATTGTTACATTGAAAAATTAATTGTTCATCAGTCAGAATCAAAATTTGAAAAATTGTTAGGACGTCCAGAAGACAAAACACCATTTCTAGAAAAGTCTAGAATTTATCGCTAATAACTGTGACAAATGTTATATAGGGCAAACGCGTAGATCAGTTCAAACTAGCTCACCTAAAATACGAGAGATCAAACAAATTAGGTATAGCAAGGCACGCTTTTAATAGCAACAATCAAATTAGTATTAAACAGTTTAAAATTAGTCAAGCAAATAAGTAACTATAGACATCTGAACGTCGCTGAGCTAATTGAAATTTATAAAAATTAGACAATTGCTCTTAACAAAGATAACAGTTCTATTTTCAGCTCCATGGTAGGGTTATTGCAAAATACCCAAAAAATCTAAGTATATTTAAGCAAATAATAATTTAGTTTTATTCATCTCCTGATGATGACCACTTGGGGGTCGAGAAATCTCTCAAAATTTGTTAAACAAACTTTTTGACAAGTGGTAAATCTGTGTGAATAGTTTATTGTGCCAAAGATTCTAAAGCCATCAATTTAAAATTTGTAAAAATTTAATATTGATGGGTGCTACAATAGTTGTTTGCAGTCTGCTAAGAGTAAACTTTTTTTAGACCCCATATTTTTATATAACTGTGTCAGATCAAAATTTGTGAGACTAGTATGTTTTATGAGAAAAAGATTTATGTTTTAAATATAGCATACATTTATAAAGCATAGAAAATTAATTAATAAGCTAAAAAACAATTGACCTGACCTGACCGGACCTAGTCATTACAAATAAAATTATTTACTAGTTGAACCGTTTTAGATAGTTAAAACAAAGCACTCACAAAAGAGTTGTTTTTTTCTAATATTAATAATCTTTTTTTAAATTAAATTTATTTAAATAAAATTTTACATTTGCAAAGTATGCTGTGAATATTTGCCTATTCTGTTGTTAACAACGGCATTGTATATTGGGGAAAAAACAAGCAAACGTTGCATTAAGCGTTCCGTATCTAATACTTGTATGTATTTTTTTTTTGGCTCAAAGCTTGCTACAGGTTTTGCTATTTTTATTGTTCTTAGGTTAGAACTGACGTCAAGCAATAAATAAAGTGTTTCTAAGGTTGCGCATCTAACATAAGTCATGAAAGTTGCAAAAAGAGCGACCAACAATTTTTTTCTTTTTATGTTTAAGCAAAAAATGCATCTCTTTTATTTAAACAATTGTCAATAAATTCTTTTTCTTTCTTTTAAACTATGCTTTAAACACGCTAAAAAAACTTAGCTACTTTTTTTAACTTATTACATCTATTAACTGACCTAACTTTACATCATAAGTTGAAAAACCAGGTTTGTACATGTTTAATGTTTTAAATGACAGATGTCAATTTTGATAGACACAAATTGAGACAAAAAGTAGGTATATCGCAGATCGGTCAACTAAGTTATCACGTTAGCGTCTTTCGTCTCAAACGTGTATCTATGATATAATATGCAATGTGATCTTCTTTGGTCACTACCTGTGATCTATGTTTGGTTAGTTATTGCCAACAAATACAATAAGATCAGAGCAAATTCATTCAAACTAGATCCGTAGATTTGATCATGTCTCGTTCTTATTGCAACGTTTCAGCATGTTGCAGCAGATTGTTATTTGAATGAATTTGCAGTGACAAATTTGGGCTTATATTTACCCAAGTCCGTAATATAGTAAAACTAGCGACATCTGTTAGAAGTTAGCTTTACATCCAAAGTTGAGAAAAAGTGAATAATATTACATGAGGAAATTTATTCAAACTAGAATCAGTTTCAAGTTGCTGTAGATTTCTTATTAGAACGAAACATATTCCAGCCATTAATGAATTTGCTTTGATCTAATTATTAATTGATACAAACAAAGTGCTTTTTAGCTTAAGTATTCATATTGAAGTTGATTTGGTATTTGTATTTTATAATCAGTTGTCAGTGCCAAAAATCGATGTCAAAAAACAAATTATGGAAAATAAAAAACAAATTAAAAATTTAGAAAAAACCGACTTTATTATGATTAATTAATTATTAGTTTAATTATTTAATTGACTCCATTTAATAAAAATAAACTAATATTTAATTATATTAAAAGCAAGTTTCTCACTTGTATTTTATAATGAACTAGCTGGCCCGGCGAACTTCGTTCCGCCTTAGTTTTGTTATTTTATTTTTTATTTTTATTAAGGTTTTAAGGCCCCGTAGGGCCGATCTTAAGGCCTCCGTAGGGGGCCGGGTTTAAGATTGAGTTATCGGCCCCCTGCGGGGGCCGCTTTTAGAACTTTTTTCTTTACCCCCTTTCCCCCCTCTTTCCTCTTCTTTCCCCTCCCTTTTTTCTTGCCCCCCTCATCCTCTTTCTTCTTCTTTCCCCTCCCTTTTTTCTCTTTCCCCTCCCCCTTCTTTTTATCATTTTATCTTTTTTTTTCCCGTCGTTTTGCTTCATTTCCTTTTTTTTTTATTCTTTTTTTCTTCTTTTTTTTTTTGTTTTTTTTGTTTTTTTGTTTTTTTTTTTTTACTGCTTTTTTCTTCTTTTTTTTCGATTTTTTTCAATTATCTTGTTTTTTTCTTCTTTTTTTCTGTATTCTCTTTTTTTACCGCTTTTTTCTCTCCATTTTCATACTTTTTTTCTTCTTTTTTCCTACGTTTTTTTTTATTTTTCTTTATTTTCCTTCTTTTTACTTCTTGTTTTCTATTTTCTTCTTTTTTTTCTATTTTTTGCTTTTTTCTTCTTTTTTCCTGCTATTTTCTTCTTTTTCTCTATTTTCTTCATTTTTTATTTTTTCTTCTTCCTTTTCTTCTTTTCTCCCTATTTTCTTCTTTTTTACTGTTTTTTTCTTCTTTTTCTCTATTTTTCTTCTTTTTCCGTTCCGCCTTAGTTTTGTTATTTTATTTTTTATTTTTATTAAGGTCTTAAGGCCCCATAGGGCCGATCTTAAGGCCCCCGTAGGAAGCCGGGTTTAAGATCGAGTTATCGGCCCTTAAAAAATGTCTTTGTTATAAAAAATCCTTAATCTCTTTGTTAATAAAAAGTATTCTATTCTTTTCATTCAAATCCAGTCTTCGGAAAATATAAAAATTAAGTGGGAAAAAACATCAATTTTAGCTGGTTTAAGCGTTTATATGTTTTATATATCTTCGGTTTTAAAATGAATTTTCGACCAAGCACGCCTTTTTTCTACGAGTTTTCCATATCTAATGACATTTCTTGAAAGTCGCTCAACTGAATGAGTCGTGTCGTTGCCAGTGTCCTGCAATTGCTTCTCTTTTTCAAGATTTTCCTGTGTCTATTTTGGTGAATGGTGAATGTTTTGCATAATGCTGTAATAAGATAAGTATTTTTCTTTTTTTTTCGTTTTGTTTTTGGGTTTTTCAGTTGTTGCGTGTCTTCGAAACACGGCATTCTATGTTTTTTATAGTTGCAACTTAATAAAGGTGGAATACCTGAGCTGGTTATCATTTGTTTTTTGTTACTGTGATAGCCTGCTATCACAGCTGCAGGTGTGCTGGGTTTATTTTTAGATTATTATTCTTTTTTTGGTATACGGCTCTAATTATTTATCTATTTTCATACAATAAAATTAATGCCGCTTAAATGTATCAATTGCAATAAATATATTCCTCGTGTTGATGAAAAAATTACGTGTTCTAAGACTTGCGGGGGGCATTTTCACCTTTCTTGTGCAGGTATCGATAAAGACTCATTATAACAAATTGAATCTATCTGGTGCAGTCAATACCACCTTTGAAAAACTTCCGTATACTTTAAGGACTATTATGCCTGATATTTCTCGCATGGTATCCGATAATTTTGTTGCTTTGCGCACTCTGCTATCCGAATATAAACACGAAAATTTACTTTTACGTAAGGAAATTAATAATTTAAATGAAATCACTTGAAGAACGTAACCTGCCTGATCCTATCCAAGTTCCTACGCATACAAATGATACAAAACCCCACGGGGGTGAAGCCTACATACAAAACATGGAAACAACTATAATTCTTACTGCACACCAGCCACGCTTACAAAGAGCGCAATGGTAAATATATGACCCAAAGTGAGATAGCTATATGGTGAGCGTGCAGATACGAAAACGCGCTATAGCATCGTCATACTTTATGACATTTTGTTGCTATTGTACTGTCATTGCGCTTTCATTTTGCTGTCATGTGTCATTTGTCAAGTAATTTTACCGCGATTTAAGCACGTTTTTTACTAATGTAGGTTATTTTTATTTTACAGTTTTCGCGTCGCGTACACGTTTCGTTTTTCGTTTAAGCAAATTCGTGGGGGCTGCCTCTGAAACCTAATTTATCAGGTGAAACGTTTTGAGATTCTTAATTCGGTGTTTGTTTCTTTTTACACGTTTTAGGTAAAGAATGGTAATGGAAAATCAATCTCCCATTAAATATTCCTGCAAGTATCCAGGATGCAACAATAAATACTATAGGCATCTTTCTGAAGGGTTGAAAAGAAACAAGCATTTTTTTCACTTTCCCAAAGGTTTCACGGATGCATGGAAAAGCTGCTGCAATATCCCGGTTGATACTTGCGTGAGACATTTTCTTGTTTGCGAAGACCATTTTGAAGAGGCTCAGTTTATACGAGGCAATAGACTACGTTTAGTACATGGGGCTTTACCAAAAATTTTTCGAACAGGTACAAATAAATCGCCACTTCAAGTAAGTGAATTAACGTGTCAAAAATTATTAGCGAGCATTGATTTTGTTTTCGTGTGACGTTAAAATCGATTATTGAATATGTTCAATCTTTTTTATTTCAGTTGTGTCTATATTGTGAATTCTAGTCTTAAGTTCAAATGTTATGTGAAGATTATGTGTTTAACTTATTAAATGTGTTATTACTGGGACTTAATTGTTGTATAAAATGTTTTTAATATCTAATATGTTTGACTGTGTAAGGTATTACTATGGTTTAATGTTGAAAAAATTTGTTAGTATCTATTTTTTGTAACGCTTTAATACTTGTACTTTTTGACTTTTTCTATTTAGCGTAAAAGCTTTGTAGGTATAATTCTAAAGTGGTATTCTAATTTGTAAACTGACAACATTGAAATTTTTTAGTTTCTGACTGTTAAAATACAAGTATGTATGTATTATACAAATGTTGTTTTATTTGTGTTTGCTGTCTGTATTTTAATATAATTATGATGTATTTGTAATGTTTGTTAACTTTCAATGAAATCTTACAGTAAATATTTTGTTTACTGTAATTTTTTATTGTAGTTAAACAAATATTGCATTTACATCAAAGTTCATTAAATTTTGCTTTTGATGCGCAGCCGCAGCATTAGGCGGTGATATCAACCTTAAATTACAAGATCTGTATTAGTAATAACATGTGCGCTTTGGCGGCCATAAATAGAACTACTTAATTTTGGAACACTCCACCGGGGGCAGTGCAGATCTTTGTTTCTAGTGATTACTTGGGGGATTTCATTTCTACCTGACTTAGTTATTCTATGACAAAACCCTATCTTCGATAGAATGTAATCTGTAATGCTAACGGCCGGTAACATTCTAGTAGCGCCACCTTAAAATCGGCTTAAAGGGCTTCGGAACCATTCGGTCGTATTCGGTCTCAATCGTTTACCGCTTTTTTTTTAATATTGAAAGAAAAAAATGTTTATCAAAAAATATATATAATTATATTGACAAAAGTACAATAAAAAATAGTGCGTTAGCTAGATGTTAACACACCATTAACAATAATACAATACACAAAACAATATAATGCTATAATAGAGTTCGTTTTTGTAAATAGCCCATAACAGCAATGATTCACTACGCCCTCGACATTTATTTGTAAATGTCGGGGGGTTAAATCTAAAGGAAAGAAGTGTTTACAAAAACGAACAAAATATAATATAGCCATACAGATATGCTAAGTAAAAAAGCCATAAAAATAAAGTAGTTATCAGACATAATGACTCTAACACTTGAACAGCAATTGACACTTTAATGTTTTTCAACTTCCATTACCGTGAAATTCGGTCAACTTCCGCAGTGCGCTAAATTCGTACTATGGTGCCCATCTACTTCAAACACATAATCGTGTGGTTCCACACTTTTCTGCGTATCACAAACAAGTGCATCTAATTTATTTGTTCCTTGATCGCATACGGATGATACAACCGTCAACCAAGCTGCGTTTACGTTCCATAATTACATCAACAGTAATTGTTTTTAGCGTAAGGGCTTTCATTTAACAAGTAATTTGCAAGTAGTTGGTTCCAATTTTAAAAGTGTCTCGTAGGTCTAGAAACATATAAACTACATAAGTTTTGAAACTTTTCGATTCATTATACCTATTACCTGAACATGATTAGCTATCTTTAGGTAGATCTTTCGTGTCGAAGATCTATAAACCCCTCAATGTGCAGATTATACTGCAAATGGAGTTTTATCGACATAAAGTGCAGTATGTGGTATTTTTGTTCATTTTGTTTACAGCACCTTGAAGTGGTAAGGAGAATTCTTGTTGTCAACATTTTTTGTAATGTTATTCTTCCATCACAAAAATCGGTCTCCGAAGGTCACACATCAGCGTCTCTAAAATTTTTTCCCATCGCTGCAATTTTGGTCTTGCCAAAACTCCAAATAGCGTATATCACAAACATAACTACATTTGTTATCAATGGCGACAATACACACTTTCGCAAAATTTTAATTAATATATTTGCAAAAAAATGCAAATAGCTGCGCCTTTTCCAATATAGTATGTTACCATGTCAGTTGTCAATTGTCAGTCTGCAAATTGACAAGTGACACATTTATATTAGGACTACTTGATTTTGACGTCACATTCTTAAAATCAACATGCAAAAATGGCAAAAGCAGGTAAAAACCTAACGACTTTGGAAAATAACCGATTTGACTTGAGCATTTTGTTTGCAAGACGGCTGACAAGAGTTCTGCATTAGTGCGCATAAAAGCTGTTTTTTTTCGAAAAAATTAGGTACAATTTTTTTTTCTAATTATATACACAATATTTGTTTCAAACCTTCTACCATATATTCGGCAACAAAGTATAAACAAAAGTGCGGGACAATCGTATTATTTCATTAAAAACAATCGGAAAACACCGATCTTTCATTGCGATGAGTGCAAAAAAGAAATAAAAATTGCATACGAGGTTAGCTTTTTTAACATTTTTTACTAATTGTTTTACGTATCCTGCACTGTCACAAACACTTTGTTGTTAACAATCTTATTGTTTTTATGACGCAACATAACTTTTGTTTGTAAAAAACTAACTTCATACGTCATCACTTAAGTAGTCTATTTTTTTTCTGTGGTTTGTGTACGTGCATAGAGTAGGTTTGTTGTCATTGTAAAAAGTGACATATCGCTTGTCAACTTTGTTGCTTTTGGCTTAATTGGTTTGGGATGTTCTGATTGGGCAATATTACTTATGCTTCTATAGCGTAGCTATATGTTATCTATGTTCTTACGTATGCTGCCGCTTCTATGAAAGCTTCCACGGTCATAGTCAAACCTAAAGATACTAATCAGGCCTTTAGTAAGACTGAGTCCGAGATTTTAGCTTCTATCACCCCGAACCAATTTGACTCTGAAATTTCGAAAGTCCGCAGTATAAAAAATGGTGGTTCATTGCTGAAATGTGCCAAATCTGACAAATTTTTACAATTAGCACAAGATAATAGAAACTAGAGGATAAGTATGATATATTAGATGTAAAATTGCTTCTCTCTTGCGTAAACAAAACAAACACATCTTTGTTGACTTTTCACAATGCAGCTTACAGAAATATTTGCCTCTTCAAAATCGTAATGGTGTATTTCAAGCTGTATTGCAGGTTCATGTTGATAGTTACAAAAGGGCTTTAGATTCCGCCCACTGTGTAATTGGCCTGGACAGCTGCAATATTTATGATGTAGTTGAGATAACACTTTATCTTGCCCGAGATGCGCTAACAACCACAATTCAAAAGATTGCCAAGCTAATAATAGAAATCTTAGATGTGCTAATTGTCTAAAAATACGGAAAAGGGCAGTGTTGCTAACCCTACCGATTTTTCGGTAGATCTACCGATCCTTGAAATATTTTACCGATCTACCAACCGACACTACCGATCTACCGAAAAGCTGCAAAAGTTTTTGATATTCAAATTTTAAATTTTGCGCAACACAGTTCCCTCTAGCGACCGTTAGAAAAGTTTATGAATAAAACAAAGCTTGTTGTTTCATTGTCGGCCCTCTATTGGTAAGTAGTCCTACTATTTTTTTTATTTACTATTTAATTATTTTTTAAAACGTGGGATTTTTTAAAAAATGGGTGAATCTGAATTATGCGCCCCAATTCACGTGACCCCAAGGCTAAATAATACACCACCAGGAAAAGTGTTTATTATTTATCTTTATTTACCAATGTAGAAGAAGACGATCTCCTGAATTCTCAGATCCCATGATTATTTGTTTATCTTTTAAATTCTTTTTAAATTCATTTATCATGTACTAATAGTTTATTTGTTTATGTGAACTGAGTAGACACATGAGAAAGATGCGTTTGGATGTTCTCCTGTGTCTATTAGAAATATTAGTTATCCTGTATCCAGTCGTAATAAAGCCTTGTTAGAGTAAAGTAAAAATACGTTCTTTTAAATTAAAAAAAATAATCCTTTATATATAAATAATCATAATAATCCTTTTACACCACGGTTTTACGATACGGTGTAATAAAATATAAAGTTTTGAACTCTTTTAAAAAAAAAATGAGCGATTCAAGTGACGAAAATAGCGGCGGTGAAGGTACAAGTGCTGGTGTAGTTCCATCCAAAAAGAAAAAATATAGCCAAAGTTACAAGGAAGCGTGGGAAAAATTAGCGGAATTCAAAGGATGGTTAGCGCAAAGTAGAAAAGGAAGCTTGTTTGCAAAATGTAAGCCCTGTGATAAGCATATTAATATATCTAGCGGTAAAGATGCATTGCTCAAGCACAGCGTATCAAACGCACATCAAACGAAACTAAAAGTAATATCTCAGCAGAGAACAATCACTTCATTTATGGCCCAGGGTAGTGATAATAGAATATTGGAGGAAGAAATTAAAAAAGGTAAAGAATTTTATTTCATACAATAAAAATGATTCAAATGCATCTAATTCTTTTAGGTGAAATACGTTTATCAGCCTTTGTTGCTGAACACAATTTACCCTTTTTGATGATGGACCATTTAGTTAAACTAATAGGATCTGTCTGTCATGATTCGAAAATTGCTAAAGGTTTAACTTGCGGAAGACAAAAATCTACAGCAATCGTTCAAAACGTCTTAGGACGCGAGAGAATGGATACACTTTGCAGACACCTACGAAGTAACAAATTTTCTCTTATAGTAGATGAGTCGACAGACAGAAGTACGAACCTTAATGGATCATAATGTTTCTGATCATTTTTTGGGTTTAATTAAGCTATCTGAGGCAAACGCAGTCACTTTGTATAATCATGTTGTTTCTTTGTTTGATGAAAGAGAAATTCCTTACAAAGAAAATATGATTGGGTTTGCTTCAGATGGAGCAAATGTAATGATGGGACAACACAATTCATTAATGACTTTATTAAAAAAGGATGTTCCATCATTATTTATTATGAAGTGTATTTGCCACTCATTTCATTTATGTGCATCATATGCCTGCCAAAAATTACCCCGCTACATTGAGGATTTAACTAGAGATATTTACAATTATTTTGGATCAAGCCCCAAAAGAATTTCGGAATTTCAAGATTTTCAAAACTTTTGTAATATAAAAATTCACAAAATTTTACATCCTGCTCAGACTCGGTGGCTTTCTGTTCTGAGTGCAGTTTCGAGAATATTAGAACAATATAGCCCGTTACGTCTGTATTTTACTGATGCCGTAAACGGTAATGACTTATTAGCAGCGCAAAATATACTGTCGAAATTGAACGATCCTGTCACAAAATTATTTTTTCAATTTTTAGAATTTGTGCTGCCTCTCTTTACCAATCTTAACAAAGAAATGCAGTCTGAGAGCCCAAAACTTTATGTTATCTATAAAAACGTATGTAATGTTTTGAAAACTATTTTTGATTGCTTCATAGATAGAGATTACTTACAAAATACAAATATTAAACATGTGAATTTTAAAAACCCCCACAATTTTTTACCAGTAGAACAAATGTATTTTGGTGCCAACATTGCTAAAGCAATACTTGAAGGTGATTTTACTGTTGAGCAATTGAATTTTTTTAAATTGCGGTGTTTAGACTTTTATGTAGAAAGTTGTGCTCAAATATTAAAACGTTTTCCGTTGGAAAACAATATTTTGGAAAATTTAAATTTTTTAGATCCCCAAATTGTAAAAGCGGGATCTATTGCATCAATCTCAAATATTGTTAATACATTTTCACACTTGATTTCAACTAGCATGCAACAGATAGATACAGAATGGCGCTTATTGCGAAACTGCGATGCCATTAAAACCTTTCCCGACGAAATTCAAGCGTTTTGGCATCAAGTCAATGATACAAAGTCTGGAGATGGTCTGTCAATGTTTGGTTCATTATCAAATTTTGTTTTTAATTTGCTGTGTTTACCACACTCCTCTGCTAATGTAGAGAGAATTTTTTCATCAATAAATTTGATGAAAACGAAGCAACGAAATAAATTATTGACATCAACGATTTCTGGGTTGTTGTATACGAAAGAATATTTAGGCCACCAAAATTGTTTTAATTTTAATATAAATAAAAAAATGATTGACGGAATGACCAAAGCTAATTTGTATAGTACCAGCGGAGCAAATACACAAGACGAATAATTTTTTTATAAATAAAATAATCTAGTATTATTATTATTGTAACGAGAGATAAAAAAAGCCATATGGTTCACACTGGTTTTTTTTTTTTGATCGCTCGTTTTTTATGTACAATATACTTGTTTTAATTTGTTATACACTTTTTTTAATAAAATTACATTTTTGATAATTTGTTTGATTTTTGCTATATTTATAATAATAAACTATAAAACTATAACTTTATTGATCCTAATGAGAACACTTTTCAATTGAGATGTTTGATGCTTTTACAGTACAAATTTGATATAGTACATAATTTGAAATAGTACAAATCAAAATTTTAAAATTTCAATTCTACCGAATTTTGACGTAATCTACCGAAAAGTCACGATGTGATCTACCGATGATGTGGTTTTGCGGGATGACAACACTGGAAAAGGGAGACTTTAAATGATGTTGATTTGGCTCATGCTTGTTGGGATATTAAAAAGTGCTTGGCTTATAACAATTCCATTAAGAAACTAAAATTTAATATGTTTGGTTTTGGTGATCTATAGCAATTAGAAAATAGTGATCACTCTGAATCTCTACCAGTTAGTTCTTTTCGGTGTTATTATCAGAATGTTAGGGGATTGGGCTTAAAAACCCATAAATTTTATCTTTTCTCTATTGCTGCATCACATTTTAATATGATAGGTCTTACTGAAACTTGGCTGCATAAGGGCATTAGTTGGTGTATCATCTTATAACGTCTTCAGACAAGACCGTGCTTTTTTATCTTCTGCACCTAAAAAGGGTGGTGGTGTTTTACTGGCGGTTCATAGCATGTTTGGTGCTTCACGTTTGATGTGGTCTGTGACACCTTACCTAATATGGACTTTCTACTGATCAAAGTTGTAATTAATTACCAGACTTTCCATGTTTTAATAATCTACATTCCTCCAAACTGTGTTAGTAATATGTATAACATATTTTTTGATTGATTTTGTAATGTTGTTGCACTTTTTATATAAAGGCAGTCTGCTGATTTTGAGAGACTTTAACATCCCTGACTATTATGAAGGTCTCCACCGTAGAGTTAATATCTCTACCTCCGGTCAACTACTTAACAATTTTACTAACTTCTACGACTTAATCCAATGCAATGATGTTTATAATGTTTACAACCGCATGTTAGACCTAGTATTGGTAAATGAATTTTTGAAATCTGCAGTAAACCAGTATCCAACATTGAATAATAAAATTACTTATAAAAAATTTAAAATCAAGTATAGAAAAATGATCAATGAACACAGAACAAAGTTTAATGATAAGTATATACGAAACGCTGACAACCTAGCCAAAAGTAGTTGGAAAATAATCAATGTTTGCAGAAATAAAAAATCACAGAATACCTCACACTTAAGTGCCAAAGAAATGAATGATTTTTTTACAAATGCTGCATTTGACATTGTAAAAAGTATTCCAAATTTAAATATTGATTCTTTAAAAAATGTACCAAATGTTCATTCAGCAAACCAATTTGAATTTGCAGAAATCAGTTTTAATGATCTAAGAGATCTAAATCGACAGTTTAAAAAGCAATAATAGCAATGATATTTACGAAATAAACACTACGTTTGTTAAGCGTATAAAAAATCTTATAATAGTGCCATTTACTAAAATTATAAATCTTATTGTAGTAAGTGGGATTTACCCAAACAGTTTTAAAAGTGTCTAAAGTAATCCCAATTCATAAAAAAGGTGATGTAAATGACACAAACAATTATCGACCTATATCTTTAATTCCAACACTTTCTAAAATAATTGAAAAGGTCCTCAAAGCTAAACTATATAAATATCTTGAAACAAACAATATTTTCTCAAACTCACAATTTGGTTTCCGAAACAATAGATCTACAACTTTAGCTTTAAACACAGCGCTCTTAAAAATTTCTGAAAATTTGCTTACTTTGTGTGAAGCAAATTTCAAAAGCTTTTGATTGTGTCTCACATACCATTCTTCTAAATAAACTAAAAATTTACGGTCTTGGCACAACCACACTGAAATTATTAAGCTCTTACCTTGATGAAAAGAAACAAACAACCTACTATAAAAAAAATTATTCACAAACTTCCTTATGGCCAGTTTCACAAAGCGTTGTTAAATTTTAACATCGTGTTAAATATTTTAACACGATGTTAAAATCGATTTGGGTTTCATAAAACGTTGTTTCGAATGTCAATGTCAAATTTAACACAAGTTAAGCTAACACGTTGTTAAATCCGTTGTTAAAACAAAAATCGGTTTCACAAAGCATTGTTAAGATTTAACACGTTGTTAAATCCCTTGTTAAACTAATTAAAGCTCTGGCCGTTGTTAAATTGACATTTCAAAAATATTTTCAAGGAAAGTTGAAAGAAAATCGACGAAAAACGTTAAACAGGTCTACTAATATCAAAAATTATCAACATTATACATAAATTTGCCTGTTTGTTAGTGTACCTACGTTAAAATATCAGATTGCCAGGCAATGATTTTTTATTTGAAGTAAGACCAGTCGGTCTTTTTAATCTCCGGCATATAGAAATTAAAATATGATTTTAACAAATTTATTAATATTGTAATAAGTATAATTATTTTTCCCACCTGGCTGCACAGTTCATAAAGACACAGCGCTTTTCCTCCGTGAAATTTTTCCCCTTTCTCGTTTACCCGATTGCAAATTATTATCCATCTTAACAATCATGATTCAATTAAAATAAAAAAACAGCAAATAATTTTATAGAGTTTAGTGTGACGAAAGACGGTGAGGAAAGATAAAGCCCCACAGAGTAGCCCCAATTTAATAACTTTGTATTTGACATTTGATCTGACAGATGACAGGTGGTTTTGTTGAATAACATAAAATTATTGACGTTTATTGCCGATAATACCCGATTTTGTGAGATAACACGTTGTTAGTTAACAACGTGTTAAAAATTGGTTGTGAAACCCGTTCTTATTTTAACAACGTGTTAATTTTAACACAATGTTAGCTAACAACGTGTTAGCCAAATTTTAACAACGCTTTGTGAAACCGGCCATTAGTAAGGTATGGCGTTCCACAGGGTTCGGTGCTAGGACCATTATTGTTTCTAGTCTATATAAATGATCTTCCACTCAAATTTTCAAACGACCGGATGATTCTTTTTGCGGACGACACAACTATTTTAAATACAAATAGTAGTTTAGAAGATCTAAATAATGAAATAAATAATTCACACTTTGCGGTTGAACAATGGTTTAAATCAAACAAGCTTAGTTTAAATGCTAGCAAAACAGAAAGCATTATTTTTTCTCTGAATCATAAAACTATAATAAAAAAGTCTGTTAAACTTTTGGGAATTACTTTAGATTCGAAACTGACTTGGGAATCTCATATTGAAATACTAGCAGTCAAACTATCTAGAACTGCTTACATACTGAAAAAAATTAGCAGCATTGTCTCCTTCTCAGTTGTCAAAATGGCATATTATGGTCTTTTTCAATCTGTTTTTGGATATGCGATCTTGTGTTGGGGGCATAGTTGCCATTCGGAAAGATTATTTAAAATTCAAAGAAGAGTTGTAAGGTTCATTACTAATTTGGGATATAGAGATGATGTAAAATCTAAATTTACTCAAGAAAAAATTCTCACACTTCCTTGCGTCTACATTTTTGGGTGTTTAAAATTTATGAAAAAAAATCTTGACTTGTATGAAAAAAACGGTGTATTCATCAATATCACACGAGAACAAAATATGATATTGTCAAAAAAATTTTAAGAATCTCAAAAAGTAGAAACTCAGGTAATTATTATGGATCAACTTTTTTTAATAAATTACCCACTTCCATCCGAAAACTACCTTTTAACAAATTTGAATCCTACATCAAAAACGCACTGATCGAGAAGACATATTACTCTATAATTGAGTTTTTAAATGACGATACTCCTTTTGAGTAAAATCGTTTCCAGTTTAGCTTTTAAATTTTGTATGTTATTGTGTTTTTTGTTTGTTATTTTATACATATATCTCAGTGACATAGAAACTACACCACCTAGAAGGGGTGGGAATTTTTGGATCAAAATTGGTAGGAACATTGGTCAAGTCTAAGGTAACAATTGATTAAAATTTGAAACCCAATCATCAAGTGGTCATGGATTTTTTGACGTTTCTGTCATTTTTTAGAAGTAGTAATAGACAAGCAATTATTGAGCCATTTTTCGAATTTGTTCTACTTTTTCGGATTCCGTTCTTTAGTTTAAAGTGTTTCAAGTGTTTAAAAATGCCTAGAGCCCCTCACTGCTCAACATCACCAGGAACGTTTGGCCTGGTGCACGGAAAGACTTCAATAGAACTTGGAATGGCATCGAGTTGTTTTCAGTGACGAATCGCGATTTTGTTTAGCAATGCATGATGGTCGGATGAGGGTTAGACGAAGACGTGGAGAAAGCGGAATTCTGATTTGTCGATTTCGAGGCATGTTCACCGGACTGTAGGGTTGATGGTGTGAGGTGCTATTGCTTACGGCAGTAGGTCACCCTTGCTTTTTATTTGGGGCTCTTTATTTGGGGCAGTATGACCGCCCGACGCTACATTGATGAAGTGGTAGAACCACATGTTCTTCCATATCTTCGAGGACTGGAAGACCTACTTTTCCAGCAAGATAATACGCGACCTCACGTAGCAAGGGTTTTTCTTAACTTCTTTGAAGAGGCCAATGTTAATCTTTTGCTTTTCCCGCCAAGATCTCCAGATTTGTCGCCCATTGAGCACGTGTTGGACATGCTGGGTAGAAGACTGAGTAATCTACCAAACCCACCGTTGACAATAGAAGCTCTACGGCATGAAGTGCAGGCTGCTTGGGATGCCATACCTCAAGAAGACATTGAGCACCTGTTAGAATCAATGCCAAGGCGGGTCAATGAGTGTATCAGAAATAGGGGTGGACCAACACATTATTAAAGAAAAATCAAAAAAATTAATAGTTTTTTTTATCAAATTTTAATCAATTGTTACCTTAGACTTGACCAATGTTCATACCAATTTTGATCCAAAAATTCCCACCCCTTCTAGGTGGTGCAGTTTCTATGTCACTGAGTATATATATACTCATATTCATATATATATATATATATATATATATATATATATATATATATATATATATATATATGAATATATAAATTATATAATATACAACGTACATATTATAACAAGTGGTTTCTATGTTTATCTCTATGTTTTATTTAATTTATGTACTATATTTTATGTACTTTTGACTTGTGCAAACCGCTGTTGCAAAGCACGAATAAAGTTCTATTCTATTAAATGGACGCAAGCGCTGCTCGGTGATCGAATCTGATTGTCCCTTTGTGGAAATTGATAATCATCACCCACCGTTAATGACCGCTTTAAAACCTTTCCACCTGAGAATAAAGCTTCTTTTAATTTCAAAAAATGCAACTTTATTTCCCTTTATGAACACTTTAAAACGAAGATTGGTCTACTCTGGGCAGTTATGATAATGTTGAACACATAGTAACTTACTTTTTTTCCGTATTAGACAAATTATTTCTATCTCATGCTCCTTTTAAGAAAAATGTCTTCAGGAAGTTTCCAGTATGGTTCAACAAACTCTTAAAAAATTTGCTGAAAAAAAGAGTTATGCTTGGCATCGTTATAAATCTATAAACAACTATGAAAATTTCAAATTTCTACGCTGTGATTTTAAGACCAATGCTGCTGTTGTCTACAAGGAGAACATCAGGCAAATTAGCTTGGAGATCAAAATTAACTCAAAAAAATTTTGGTCGTTTCTCAGTTCTAAAAAAAGCTCCAGTTGTATACCTGCATCTATAGACTTTAACAATTCTACAATAACTGATCCTCAGGCTATAGTTGACAGTTTTCCTGCCTAATCTTTTATGAAAAATGTCACTGCTAATCCATCCATAAACCATCTGCTTCTTCTTCTTCTTCTTTATCGTGTGATGTTTATAATTTGCCGCATGTTACAGAAGATGATGTGTGTGCAGCTATTAGACGCTTAAAACCTACCATGACTAGTAGACCAGATGAAATTCCTGTCTTTATAATCAAAGATTGTGCGAGTGTATTTGTTAAACCTTTGAGAATTACATTCAACTTAATTTTACAAACCAGCCATTTTCCAACCAAATGAAAGTCATCCATTATACGCCTGGTGCATAAAAAAGACTGCCGGTCTGTTATTTCTAATTACAGGCCTATTGCATTTATTAATAATTTTGCGAAAATCTTTGAGTACGTCTTCTATAATTCCTCAATTCATTACATCTCTTGTATGTTATCTCCCAGCCAGCATGGCTTTACAAGAGGTCAATCTACTGTAACAAATCTTGTATCAATGTGTCAGTGTTTATGTGATACACTTGATTAACATTCCCAAGTTGATGTAATTTACACAGATTTCTCGAAAGCTTTCGACCAAATTGACCACAATCTTCTCTTGGCCAAGTTAGACTCATTTGGCTTTGCCGACGATCTGGTCAAAATGTTAAAATCGTACTTGTGTAATTGATCTATGTATGTCAGCGTTAAGGGGTATAAATCTAAAGCTTTACAAGAGTCTAGTGTTTCTCAAGGATCTGTCCTTGGACCACTGCTTTTTAACATTTATGTTAACGATCTGGTGAAAGATTTAGACATAGCGTGTCTCTTATTTGCTGATGATATGAAAATCTATCTATCAATAGATACAGTAAACGATTCTCACCGACTTCAAAACTTGCATTAAAGTAATCTCTGCACGATGTATGTCAAATAAACTAGTCCTCAATCTTCCAAAGTGTAGCATAGTGACATTTGCAAGAAAAACTAAACCACTTTTATTTGATTATAAAAACGATGGCGTCATTCTCTCCAGACGTGAGTCTGTCCGTGATTTTGGAGTTATCTTTGACTCAAAACTATCTTTTAGTGAGCAAATAAAAACTATCGCAAATAATGCTTTTAGATCTTTGGGCTTTTTCCTATGCATTGGCAAGAATTTTTAGATGGAAGAACTTCGAGAGTTTTATATATAAGCTATGTTAGATCAAAGCTTGAATATGCTTCTCTTGTTTGGTCGCCGTTTTATAATATTTATATTTCTATGTTAGAGCGCATACAGCGCAGATTCCTTAAAAATGCGGCTTTTATGTTGAATGGAGTGTATCCGCCTCAGGGATATCCTCATGAGCTTCTTCTCAATGAAGTTGGTCTACAACTTTTTCTAAACAGACGCAATGAGCACTCTGTAATCTTCTTGTTCAAGCTGTTTAATGGGGCTGCTGAAATGTCCTCAAATCTTTAAGCGCATTGGTCTAAGAATCAACTATTTGGGTTCTCGTTCAAAGAAGACGTTTTACATCGGCGAGTGTCACACTGACATTGGGCTCCGATCCCCTGTTACCCAAATGCTGTGTAACCACGAGGGTATTGAAAGTTACACCGATCTTTTTGCTTGAAATATACCGCAAATAAAGCAATTCTCTAACATGTGCAGGTAATGTACTGGGGTGATCCAACTCTAACGAGACCACAGTGAAATATTGCTGTAGTATGTAGATCCTCCATGTCTACCTAACACTCATATTACGACTTGTTCGTATTCCTATCAATTTTTGCTTATACTGGGACTTATAATTGAGTTTTTTGCCTGTTAGTCCGACAATTTTGTCTTATTTACCATATAAATTTTTGACGAATTGCAGATTTAGAATCTTCAAGAATCCTTTAGAATCAGGGTTGAAGCTACAATTCTATCTAACTCCTACATTTTTACCTTCAAGTACCTTATGGTACCTAGGCGTATTATTTATGCATCATTTTGATGAATGATACATAAATAACTCAGCCAGAAAAAGTATTATACATTGACCCATGCTGCTTCCTTCATTTTTTTTGTAAAATTTATTGTTACATTGAAAAATTAAAATAAATTGACAATAAAATTTGACATAAATTGACTGTTTATCAGTCAGGATCGAAATTAAAAAAATTGTTAGGAGGTTCAGAAGACAAAACACTATTTCTAGAAAAGTCTGAAATTTATCGCATAGAGTGTAGCTAATAACTGTGACAAATGTTATATAGGGCAAACGCGTACATCAGTTCAAACTAGACACAAAGAGCACTTAGCTCACCTAAAATACGGCAGATTAGACAAATCGGGTATAGCAAAACACGCCTTTAATAGCAGCAATCAAATTAGTATCAATCAGTTCAAAAATAGTCAAGCAAATAAGTAACTATAGACATCTGGTCGTCGCTGAACTAATTGAAATTTATAAAAATTAGGCAATTGCTCTTAACAAAGATAACGGTTCTCTTTTCAGCTCCTTAGTAGGTTTATTGCAAAATACCCAAAAAATTTCCATAAGCTAGGTAAATTTAAGCAAATAATAATTTAGTTTTATTTATCTTGTGATGATGACTACTTGAGGGTCGAGAAATCTCTCAAAATTTGTTGAACAAACTTTTTGGCAAGTGGTAAATCTGTGTGAATAGTTTATTGTGCCAACGATTCTAAAGCCATCAATTTAAAATTTGTAGAAACTTAAAACTCAATTGATGGGTGCTACAATAGTTGTTTGAAGTCTGCTAAGAGTAAACTTTTTTTAGACCCTATATTTTTATATAACTGTGTCAGATCAAAATCTGTGAGACTAGTATGTTTTATGAGAAAAAGATTTATGTTTTGAATATGACATACATTTATAAAGCATAGAGAATTAATTAATAAGCTAAAAAACAATTGACCTGACCTGACCGGACCTAGTCATTACAAATAAAATTATTTACTAGTTGAACCGTTTTAGATAGTTAAAACAAAGCACTCACAAAAGAGTTGTTTTTTTCTAATATTAATAATATTTTTTTCTTCAAACGTGCGACTAAAAGCTTTAATTTAAATAAAATTTTACATTTGCGGAGTATGCTGTGAATATTTGCCTATTCTGTTGTTAACAACGGGATTGTATATTGAAAAAAAACAAGCAAACGTTGCATTAAGCGTTCTGTACCTAATACTTGTAAGTATTTTTTTTGGCTTAAAGCTTGCTACATGTTTTGCTATTTTTATTGTTCTTAGGTTAGAAATGACGTCAAGCAAAAAATAAAGTGTTTCTAAGGTTGCGCATCTAACATAAGTCTTGAAAGTTGCAAAAAAAGCGACCAACAATTTTATTCTTTTTATGTTTAAGCAAAAAATACATATCTTTTGTTTAAACAATTGTCAATAAATTCTTTTTTTTGATGATTTGAACATGTCTCGTTCTTATTGAAACGTTTCAGCATGTTGCAGCAGATTGTTATTTGAATGAATTTGCAGTGACAACTTTGGGCTTGTATTTACCCAAGTCCGTAATATGTTAAAACTAACGACATCTGTCAGAAGTTAACTTTACATCAAAAGTTGAGAAAAAGTGAATAATATTACATGAGGAAATTTATTCAAACTAGAATCAGCTGCAACTTGCTGAAGATTTCTTGCTTTGATCTAATTATTAATTGATTCAAACAAAGTGCTTTTTAGCTTAATATAGTATCTATATTGAAGTTGATTTGGTATTTGTATTTTATAATTGTTATGTTTAAGGTTATTTACATTAAAGTAAAGCACTGCTAAATTAATATATGTTTATTGCTTATATTACGACGTAAACTTGGGAATCGCTTGAAGTGGAATGGGGTGAGCCGATGCGAGTTGCCGGCGTGCTGGGCCTGGTGCTGCGCGTGTGCGGGTAGATGCATCCATAGATATTAGGGAAATCACGGGAACACAGACTGTTCGTTTACCGCCACTGATGGATACTACACACTCCCCTTCTTATTTTTAGTACACTAATTATTAACTACTAACATTCAGAACATAGAGCAAAATTACATGATTAAAAAAAATTATTATTGGTTTATGATATCCTACATGACTTCATGGTTGACCCGTCGTATCGGACGTTCTCGTTACTATTACTGCTGTAGGCTGCTCTACTCTAGGTGTGTGTAATGTGGGATCTGGATTTAGGGATAGGGATTGACTTTGAGTAATGTTTAGCCCGATCTTCTTTTTAGAAGTATTTTGCTTTGTGCGGTGAGCATTGACGATTTCGCATTCACTCTCCTTTTTATTGTCTAAACACAATCTTATTTGATTCGCGTGTCTTTTCCATGTTAAATGCGAACCTTTTAGTTTACATAGATATATTACATTTCCCACCTTTTGGGTTATTTTAGCTTTTACCCATGCACGTCTATTTGCTACTCTGTAATCTCTTACCATCACTGAATCATTCATAACAAACTTTCTGACTATATCAGAAGTCGTTATGGCTGTTAAAACTATTGGTTTTTGCCTCATCAAGTCGAACCTTGTATTTACGCTTCGGCCTATCATCGCTCTTGCTGGTGAAATTTTAGTTGTTGAATGCGCAATGTTTCGATATGTGATTAGAATTCTAGCTAATAATGTAGAAATGTCCGTGTTAGCATTCTGATGATCATTTAGCGCTGATTTGAGTTTATTTTTAATGGTTTTCCCCATGTTTTCGGCTAAACCGTTGCCTTGAGGATTGTATGGTGCTATCGTTAGATGTCTGATACCGTTTTTGAAAAAAAATGTTTCCATATGCTCACTTATAAAAGTTGGTCCGTTATCTGAAATTACTACGTTTGGTAGTCCAAACCTCGAAAAGGTTTCTCGAAACTTTATTATAGTTTCGTCTGCGGTGATATTTTTCATCGCATATACTTCCGACCATTTAGTGTAACTATCTACAATTACCAAAAAATTCTTATTCTGAAATGTGAAAAAATTTGTATGTATTACCTGGAAAGGTTTTTTACTTTTTGGCCAAGGTACTGATGTTTTAGGTGGATCAGACCTCGTTACCAAACAACTTTCACACGATTTACAAATGCGCTCTATTTCGCGATCAATACCCGGAAACCACAAATACGAGCGTGCTAATGCTTTAGTCCTTACGATTCCTTCGTGCGTTGAGTGTAACTCGCCTAATATCTGTGTTTGTAATTTCTTTGGAATTACTATTCTTTCACCGTAAAACAAACATTCGTTCATGCAATGTAGATTATCGCGTCTAATGTAAAATGGTTGGCATTCGTCTGCCACTTGATTTGGCCATCCGGACACTAGATATCTCTTTATTAACGTAATAGTTTTGTCAAAAACCGTCTCAGACTTTATTTGATCGTTATTAATTGGAATATCTACATTTGCAAAATAAATACCTTCTCATAATCCATTTGAATTGCATTGTTTTATTTGTCGTTTTGTTTTGTGTTTTAATTATACCCGCAGATTTCGCTACAATTAAGTAGACGTCTGCCTTTCGACCAGTAAAATTAACACATTCGCTTTACCTAGAGCTTAAGTTCTTAGTGTGCGTTATAATAACTTTGCAAACTTAGAAATTAATTTGCCCTTCTAGGTGGCGTTAGTCCGTGTTGGACTCTCCAAGCATAACTACCAATAATATCAGATTCTTTCTGTTGCCGGGCAGTTATCTTAGTCAATCTACCGTCATCTTCACGTTTGTAGATTGCTGTTTCAGTGTCTGATCTGTACACTATGTCTCTTTTAAGTTGCGCATGCATCTTGAGTAGACTAGTGATCACAGCTCTTTGATTGCCGCTGACGTAGACAGTTCTTGCATAATACAAGTATTGTTCTACTTCGTCATAAGCAAATCGAGCGTGCTTGATCAGCCATTCAATGACTTTACACTTTCCATGATATACGTGGTCGTCCAAGCGGATCGATACTAAACATGAAATACATGTGTGGTCATTTGATCTTTCATTGATTTGGAAGAGGATATGTAGAATCTCCGACTGCGTGAGACACGCTTCAGCGAAAATTATTTCTAGCACTTTTCCTGCATCCTTCATCAAATCTCTCTGCACAGAAGTGTCTATCCGCGACATCAAATTCAACTTTGCTTTTGCTCGAACTTCAGGTTTCGATGAGAACATCATCTTAACTAGATCGTCCGTTTGCATGCTGTTAAATTTATATCTTTGCGTTAGTACAATTCTCCTAGTACCGAGTTTTTCGAGAAATTTTTGAATTTCACTTGATTCACTTTCTCGAATCCATAATCCCTGAGTTATAGGGTCCACGCACGCTGATACGTTTTGGAATTTTAATCCGATCTCGCCTACCTCTCGTTCTAATGCTTTCTCAGTTGCACTGATGAGCACAGTTCTACGTAGCGCGTCGGTTTTCCTACGATCTCTGGTGTCTTTTGGTTGCCATTTAACTAGTTTGTTATGGAGCATTGAAACCTCCTTTTCAATCTGTTCGCTCTTCTTTAGTTGCTTCAGCTTGTGTATCATATCGTTGATCCTCTTTTCATGGTGTGATAGCACTTTCTCCCATTCGCGAAGTTGTTTAACATTGTTAAAGAGTGGCGCAAGATAGGTTTCCCCGTCTACGTCTACCTCAACTAGTTTCTTTACAGCTTGCTGGGTTGGTACTTTCTCCTGAAGAGTGTCATCAGAATACACTAACGAACTGGATGAGCCAGATGTCGAAGTTGTTTCTAAAATTTCGTCTTGAATGGAGTCCTTTGAGGGAGTTTCCAAACGACGAATGCGCTCGTACATTTTAATTGCATATTCGCGCGCTTCCTGCTCATTGTCTATAGGGATTTCTTCAATAGTAGTAATACCAAAGTCGAATCCCATCCTCGTCGCCATGTGTTATGTTTAAGGTTATTTAGATTAAAGTAAAGCACTGCTAAATTAATATATGTTTATTGCTTATATTACGACGTAAACTTGGGAATCGCTTGAAGTGGAATGGGGTGAGCGGGTGAGCCGATGCGAGTTGCCGGCGTGCTGGGCCTGGTGCTGCGCGTGTGCGGGTAGATGCATCCATAGATATTAGGGAAATCACGGGAACACAGACTGTTCGTTTACCGCCACTGATGGATACTACAATAATCAGTTGTCAGTGCCAAAAATCGATGTCAAAAAACAAATTATGAAAAATAAAAAACAAATTAAAAATTTAGTAAAAACCGACATCGTTATGATTACTTAATTATTATTTTAATTATTTAGTTGACTCATTTAATAAAAATAAACTAATATTTAATTATATTAAAAAAAGTTTTTAATTTTTTTATTTCTCACTTGTATTTTATAATGAATTAATTGTAAGTGTCAAAAATAAATATCAAAAAAAGCATTAATAAATAACTTAAAAACTACTGGTCAGATCTTGATCAAATTTGAGTAGGGTCAAATAGAAACCAGTAGTTTCAAAATAAAAAAAGAATTATTAAAATCGGTTTAAAACACACATAAAAAAATAATAAAAAATACAGTCGAATTGAGATCCTCTTTTTTTTTTAAAGTCGAATAAAAAATTTAAAAAAAAGTCATCAAAATCAATTTACCTAGAAAACATTCTGAGGTAACACACATAAACAAAAAGACAGTCAAAATAAAAACTTCCTTCTTTCTTTGAAGTCGGTTAAAAACGTCATTGGCTCAGGAAACAAAACCTAATTAAAAACAAATAGATCACAAACTTTTGTTTTATTATTACTTAATTGTTTTTTGCTAAATAATAAAAATTAATCATCTTTTTGCTTATCAATTTCTGGTGATTAGCAAGGGAAGATAAGTGATAAGCAATGATAACAAGAGTAGATGATATAGATTAGACAGTCTTATTGAATAAAATACAGTTTCAATTTTTTTTTAAAATGTGAATCTAAAATTCGAAAAATATGAAAATTAAGTGGGAAAAAATTATTAATTTTAGCTGGTTTAAGCGTTTATATGTTTTATATATCTTCGGTTTTATAATCAATTTTCGTCCAAGCACGCCTTTTTTCTACGAGTTTCTCATATCTAATGACATAAAGGCATTTTCCCAAAATGAAACCAGTAGATCTATTTTCCCGGTGTTGTACTATAGTACAGCAGTGCAAGCATTGCCAGTTTTCCTGCTGGCGGACTATTTCCGATACAATCCGATTATTGTGCTAACACCAATCGCTGGAATCACTGCAACTTGTTTCTTCATTTGGACAGAATCTTCAACTAACATCAAAATTGGACAAGGATTTTCAGGAACAGTCGCAGCAACAGAAGTGGCATACTATGCCTCAATCTACGCTCATGGTGATCAAAAAAACTACCAAATTTTGACAGCATGTGTTCGAGCGGCTCCTCTGTTGGGAAAAATGTTTTCGAATTTATTTGCGCAACTGCTAACGTACTACAACTATCTGAACTATCAACAGCTGTTTTACTTCGATTTAGCAGGTATTTCTTCTTACTTCAACTTTTGGTTTTGATGCAAAAAGCTTAGCCTCGGATAACAGCAAACACAAACCGGCTTTTTAAAAAAAAATTCAAAGCTTGCTAGCCAAACCCAAATATTTTGATTAGTTTTCAACGACGGCATGTCTTTTAGAAAAATTGACAATCACTTGAGCAGTAACGCATTTATTGGGTTAAGATATTGGACTAAATGGTCTAAAAAAAAGTCTGCAGACTATTTAGTATACAAAGCAAACTGATGATTAAATAAAGTTATTGGAATTTTTGGCTCTGCGCGAAAGATTAGCCACTCCTGATGAATTAAGAAACACTTAGAGTGTGGGAATACGCTTGTCAGTAGGTTTAAGACCTAAAATAGTGTTATTCTCGGCAAAACTGGCAAACAAACGGCATCGGGCAGTGTTTACTGATAAGTCCCACTTTTGTTTATAAAACCATAATAAAGAAAGCGACATGAAGAAGCTTTTACTTGACATGTGTCGCCATATAAAATTCTAGAGTCTCTCTTAAACTGCTTCAATCTTACTCTCTCAGTCTTCACGTTTCCCAGACTTGTCACTTATTGAACTTCTGTGGAATATGAAAGGTACAAGACTGAGAAGTTCAACTCACCTCCCAGACACTATGCAAATGCAGATTGCCACGTTTTAGATGGCATACTACAGTACTACAGGTGGATATGAATCATAAGCATATTTAATAAAGTGGCCAAATAGCGCAAGACTGACACATTCGCAAAATTGAGTTGTTTATTGAGATAACTTAATTATTTCTTTGTTAGATGAAATCGGATTTATAGTATATTTTAAAAGTATCTGTTATACTTTTTAGTTTTCTTATAGTTGATACTTCTTTTCAGCATTTATCGCTGCTGCACTACTACTGCCTCTTCTTCCCCGAGAACCCAAACCAGCAGAGAAAGACGGCGCTTCAAAGAGAAAATTTAGCGAAATTTTTTCCACATTGCGTCATTCGTATCCCAACAAATATGTGGTCAAGTGGTCAATCTGGAGTGTTTTTGCAATGTGTGGCTATAATCAGGTGGTTCTAAATGTATTGCGGTTTTGGAACGCTAAGGGAGTACCGGAATTTGGAGGAGTAATTGAAGGCAATTATGCGTTTTTGACGTCAATTGCAACAGTTCTTGGGGGTTTTGCCATATTCAATTGGAAATTCAATGGAGATTTGCTCTTATCTATGACGTCTTTGGTTCAAGCATTTATGATGCTCTTTATGTCTCAGTTTGAGAATAACATTCTAAATGCGCTTTTTTATGTGATTTTTGGGTTTGCTCATCATTTTATTGTAACAATACTAAATGCTGAAATGGCAAAATTTTTGAAAAAAGGAACTTTTGGATTTGTTTTTGGATTTATTGGTCTCATGGGTGCGGTTGTAAGTTGTGCGGCTACGGTACTATTGAACGACAATGTCGGATTTCAAACAGATATTTTTACAACTTTTATGGTGTATGGCTACTTCTTTTTAGCGTTATCTATCACTTTTATAATAGTTGGACTTGTTTATTGGTTTGCCAAACATACCTATGATATAGAATAGTGACGAAATTAGTAATTTGAATTTTTTTTTTAATGTGTGTGTGTTTTTTTATGTTTAAGGTCAGAAAGCCTTTTTTCACAAAAGGTCAAGGTGTATATTATTTATGTTTAAACACCCAAATCATCGTAAGCCAGGAAAAAATTATCAAAATGGTTTTATTTTTTGAGCAAATGATCTTAGTCTAATCGAGTCTCACTAATGAGAGGTAAAAACCTTACATGTAATTACACCTCAACAAAAAAAAAAAAAAATTTTTGCAATTTGCCTCTATTTTGATACTCTAATAGACTCATTAGAGAACGCTACGTCATAGGTTTTGGTGCGGTTATAAACCAATAAAGCACCGAACTTTTTTTTCTAAAAAATTTTTAGGTTGGTAAAACTTAATTTGACACTTTTACCTGCCTGTCAATAATATTGTAAATTAAAATTTGAAATTTTCAAACACCAAAGTGAGGTGAACATTTAATGGAAAGTATATTTATGTGAAAATGGTATAATTAAAAAGTGCACTGGTCTGGAAAGACCAACCGATTCCAATAAAGCAAAAGTCACAGTTTATCTGTCACTTAACCTAAAAAAATTGGTATCTTACAATAATAATAATAATGAAAACCAAAATAATTTACGCAATTTCACAAATTTTGGGAGGCCTACATGTAAAGTTTTCTTTTATTTTCGTATTTTAAAATCCCTAATTTGATCAAATTAAAGGAAAATGCTCAAAAACTGCATAAAAAAGGCAAATTACAAAAAAGTATAAAAAAACTCGTTTCATAAGACCTTAACGCGTTTATTATTTAAAAAAACTCGTGGCTTTGCCACTCGTTTTTTAAACTTGAATGCGTGCTTTAATACATGTCTTATAAAACTTGTTTTTGTATATACTATTATATAACTTAAAGTTTTTAGTCACACTGACCTTACAAAACAGTCAAATTTTTAAACTTATAATAAAACACATAGCACTTTCTTGGTGTTCACACTAATTATTAAAAGTTTCAATTGCAAGACATTCTTAATAATTTCTAAAAATATTTTCTTTGAGCTTAGACAAAAGAGGAGATTTGTAGAAAACCATTCTAACTTTGCTTTTTGTGTCTTTATTTAAAATTTTGATCGTGTCCAAAACGTCCAAATTTATTTAAAATCTTAGCACATTTTTATATTATTTTGCTCTTGAAAGTATTTGAGAATTTCTTCTTAGTCGTTGTACAAAATTTCAAAAAAAAAAACGTAGATACACTTCTACGTTTTTTTTTTTTTGAAACATGTCTAAAAAATTATGTATCTGAGCGTAATATTTACGCAACTTCAGTGCTTTTTATCATTTCAAACATGCCCAACGTGCCTAAAAAAGTGATCTTTTCTATTTCAGGCTCACGATGACGATTTTGTGACACTGTTTCTAAAAAAAGTAGTTAGACAAAATAAAATTTTGTGCAATCGTTTTTGGGGATTTTTGCCGTGGGTTGGTATGGTTAGTAGTTGTGATGCCAATGACATTGACATTATTGGCATTATAAAAATTAATATTAATAGTTAGATCAGTTGTACCAACCTGAAAAAAAACTTACTAGATGGATTTTTCATAATCTTAATATTGAATTATACATATTAATAGAAAAAATAGCATGTTACACTCGTTTTCCAAGACATGTTTGTGGCACTTATTCATTTGAAGCACTCGTCGCTTCAAACCCATGCGTGCTACAAACACATGTCTAGTGTCACTCGCATAACAATATACTATTACTTCAACAAATTATAATTGTTAAATTAAGTATTCTGCAACTTGGTTGCATTTCTCTAATATCTATCTAATAGCTATTGTATCTATAAATATTACAAAACTTCTAAAAAATCTATGCGGCTATGATCTTTTTTCGAATTTAAGTCTTAAATAATCTTATTAGTGTTGTCAATTTCGAGGGCTTATAGATGTTATTATTTTTTTAAAGGTTGGTATACATAAGTGTCAGGTAAAAAAATAATTACGTCAAATGTCAATGACATATCTTTTTTACATACAGATCATCTTTGAAAAAAAAAAAATTAATTGAATTTCAAATCAAATGACTTGTTGCTGTTACCAACCGGTGAACGTTCTTCCCCTAAAAGAGTAAGAAATAAGAAATGATTTACAAACGAAAATTCGCCTTTTTCCCTTCTTTTTCTTGTGATTCGTCTATAATAATAATAAAATTCAAACATAATTTGTTTAAATATTTATGTAAAATTAACAATATTAATAGTTGTTATTCTGAACTTAAAGATTGTGAATAACTTGTTGATGGGCTGCTGCTCTTTGGGAAAGATGGTGTCGCCGAAGAAGCTGGTGATGGGCACGGTGCTTGGATTTCCATTGTGTGGCTGCAAAAAAATTCTGTGTATTGTATTGTGACTATTGTGTGAAATATACAAACGCAATATGTTATTTTTAATACTATAATGCTACTTTACACTTCTTTTTTGTGGTGTGTTAAGCAGCTTACATTTTAGAATTAATGTGATCAATGTGATCAGTTTGTCTAGCATGGAACATGTTTTATTTTGAAATATTGCAAAGCATGAAAGGTTATATTACTTAGCATTTCGTGAAAGTGTAATGTCTTATGCAAACCTGACTACAGCGCTGTTTCGTTTTATTGAAACTCATCAGGCCAGGGTATTGCAGAAACCAGTACACTTCCACATGCTTGATATCTCCTATATGTACGAATGTGACATCGTACATAGTAGGTGAGATGTTCTAACCTTTCATGCATTGTGTGTATATATTGAGCATTAAGGGTGTATTTGTACCAATAGTTTATCAAAGGTCACGCTTAGCATGTACGTACTACTTGATAAACTGGTACTACCCACTAATCTTAATTATATTTTAAGATAGTCCTCTATACATTGTACCAGTTACGCTGGTAACGATTAAATATTAGAATTAATGTGATCAGTTTGCCTGGCATGGAACATGTTTTATTTTGAAATATTGCAAAGCATGCAAGCTTACATTTGTTATAAATTTAATTAGTAGATATTTTTCTTACCCAACAACCGCTTTGTAAAAAACATCTCTTGAATTTTCGGAACCAAACCTCAACACAACGTCCTTTCTTCCACGGAGACACACGTGTAATATGTCTCCATAAGCCTGTTTTACGACAATATCGGTTTTATTATAAAAACCATCATGGTAATCGTCTCCGGAATCAAAACAAATTCCATTTTTGAGTATAGCTATCCATACCTCAACTTCTTCCTGGTTTTTGGATTTTATGGTAACGTCTTTCAGAACACCCATTTTCGATGTTAACTTTAATCTGACCATCTATTAGAAAGAAAAACGCATTTACCTAAAAACCTAAAAAAAAAAAAGGGACAAACCTTGCTTTTTGTTTAATACGACAAACTTTTCCTCACTGTACAACTGTTATCAATTTGACAATTGACAGCTGATAGGAGTGAGGCTCTAGCTAAGCGTTAGTACTTCTGACACACACATTGCAAGGTTGGAATACCTTTCTCTATATTATCTTAGTCTGTGGTTGCTGCGTTGCTTATGCCCTATGCCCATGTCAAATGTCTAATCCATAGATAACCTATAGCTACGCTATGAAAGAATAATAAGTAATATTGCCCAATCAGTACAACACTCAACCAAAATCTTCAAAAAAGACAAGGCAAACATCTAATATGTCACTTGTCACAATTGACAATACTAGTACGCAAAAAGCAATAGACTACTTAAGTGATGACGTGTAAGGTTAATGTTGTCAAATACAAAAGTTATGTTATGTCATATAAACGCTAAGACTGTTAACAACAAAGTATTTGTAATTATTGCAAATTAATTAAAGCAAGTACTAAAAAATGCTAAACGCTAATCTCAATCGTGTTCTTTTTAATTTATTCCTATCTACACCCAAACTCAACTACATCTAAACTGATCTGTTTTGCAATTAAACTCCGTTGTATTTAAAAAAACTTAAAAATGCGCTTAAGATAGAAGAAGAAAGAAACTCAGATCAGTTGCGGTTAGTTAAAAAAACACGACATTTGTATGCAACTGTCATCGCTTTTACCTGCTTTTTCATGTTTATTACGAAGGTTGTGACGTCAAAATAAGATAGTGTACTGCAACTTGTTTCTTCATTTGGACAGAATCTTCTAGGACATTTTTATATTATTTTGCTTCTGAAAGTATTTGGAAGAAATCCTTCTTAGTCATTGTACAAAATTTCAAAAAAAAACGTAAGAGTGTACGTCATAAGTGAAAACATGTCTAAAAAATTATGTATCTGAGCGTAACATTTAAGCATCTTCAGTGCCTTTTATCATCTCAAACATGCCCAACGTGCCTAAAAAAGTGCTCTTTTCTATTTCACGTTCACAATGACGATTTTGTGACATTGTTTCTAAGAAAAGTAGTTAGACAAAATCGAATTTGGTGCAATCGTTTTAGGGACTTTTGCCGTGGGTTGGTATAGTTAGTAGTTGTGATGCCAATGACATTGACATTACTGGCATTATAATAATTAATATTAATAGTTAAATCAGTCGTACCAACCTGAAAAAAAAACTTACTAGATAGATTTTTCATAATCTTAATATTGAATTATACATATTAATAAAAGCGAAATAGAAAAAATAGCATGTTACACTTGCTTTACATGACATGTTTGTGGCACTTATTCATTTAAAGCACTCGTCGCTTCAAACCCATGCGTGCTACAAACCATACAAACACATGTTTAGTGCCACTCGCATAACAATATACTATTACTTCAACAGATTATAGTTGTTAAATAAACTATTCTGCAACTTGGTTGTATTTTTCTAATATCTTTCTAATAGCTATTCTATATATGAATATTACAAAACTTTAAAAAAAAACCTATGCGGTTATAATCTTTTTTTAAATTTGACTCTTAAATAATCTTATTAGTGTTGTCAATTTCGAATGCTTATAGATGTTATTAATTTTTTAAGGGTTGGTATACCTAGCTGTCGGGTAAGAAAAATAATTACGTCAAATGTCAATGGCATAACTTTTTTACATACGGATTATCTTTGAAAAAAAAAATTAAAATTTTAAATCAAATGACTTGCTGCTGCTACCAACTGTTGAACGTTCTTCCCCTAAGAGTAAAATATAAGAAATGATTGGATGTCCATCTACATAATTTTTAGCTGTGAATCGATTCTGCTACAAATAGTAGTAAGAAGGCCCCTTAAGCACAAAACACATTTTAAGTAGTTTGAACTTGTTTTTAAAGTATATTGAAAAAACTTAAAATTTTAAGGGACCTGCCTTGTTTTTCTATTGGTCCGCTTCAGCACAAAAATGAATACGAATTTCAGGCAAACGAAAATACTTAAAATTCGCTGTTTTCCCTTGTTTTTCTTGTGATTTGTCTATAATAATAATAAAATTCAAACATAATTTGTTTAAATATTTATGTAAAATTAACAATATTAATAGTTGTTATTCTGAACTTAAAGATTGTGAATAACTTGTTGATGGGGTGCTGCTCTTCGAGAGAGATGGTGTCGCCGAAGAAGCTGGTGATGAGTGGTTTCCCGTTGCCTTCTCCAATTTTGCTGGTAGCAGAGCGTCCGTGGTTTCGAACCACGGACCACCTCTGGGTTGTGGGCCCAGCATGCTTCCACTGCGCTAGTGAAGCCATTAGTGTGAAATATACAAACGCAATATGTTATTTTTCATACTATAATGCTACTTTACACTCACATCTATTTTATTTAATTAATAATCTTTTTTGTGGTGTGTTAAGCAGCTTATCTTTGTTATAAAATTAAATAGTAGATATTTTTCTTACCCAACAACCGCTTTATAAAAAACATCTCTTGAATTTTCGGAGCCAAACCTCAACACAACATCCGTTCTTTCACGGAGACACACGTGTAATATATCTCCATAAGCCTGTTTTACGACAATATCGGTTTTATAATAAAAACCATCATGGTAATCGTCCTCGGAATTAAAACACAAAAGTTTAAATCCAGTTCTGAGTATAGCTATCCATACCTCAACTTCTTCCTGGTTTTTGGATTTTATGGTAACGTCTTTCAGAACACCCATTTTCGATGTTAACTTTAATCTGACCATCTATTAGAAAGAAAAACACATTTACCTAAAAACATTGAAGAAACCCATTTCAAATTTAAATTGAAATAAATTTGGCGCGCTAAACAAAACATTAAATTGTAGATGGCGCCACCTAATTTCAGCATTTCCTTATAGATAAATAACATAGATTGTTTTTATTCAATAAATCTTTGGTTTACAAAATGTAGCTGACCCACGTTGTTGTCAATGAGTCGATTATTGTTAGAAGTTTCATTTATATTAATGATGCTCAAGTATTTAAATTATAAAATGTTAGTTCCGAAAAAGCTAGGGATTTTGTTGACGGCTTTGGTTAGTTAGATTGGCAATTCTGGAAAACGGCTAGGAGAAGGAGAAGATGGCGGGAAGAGCTTCTTAAGTGTTGAAACGTGAAAAGAGATAGACGTGCCGACTGAGAAATGATATCCTGAGTTGTCGGCTATTATTAATTGTAAATACGCTAATTGTACATGTTATTTGTTTAGAGAAATGATGATTTATGTATTCGGTGTAAGTCGCGTTGGGTCATAATATATTCAATGTCAGTTGCGTTCGCGAAATAAGCTGAACTGTGTTGTCGTTAGAACGGCATTGTAGCTGCAAATATCTTACTCATCTAGGGCTTTAAGTATATGGGGGCGCGGGAAACGGGCTTTAATAATGGTTGCAAAAATCGGGACGTAAATATTACGAATTCAAATAGGGTCGTTGTCAAATTAGGGAAAGGGCCGGTGTTGAGTACCTGGAGTTTGTTTGGGTAATATGTAAATCGTCCTACATGTTAATAGTATATTACACTACAAGGGACAAAAGTTGAATTTTCGGCCCTGCGCGCCATAATGCCCGAGGTGAAGCCGAGGGCATCATGGCGCGCAGGACCGAGATTTCAACTTCTGTCCCGCGTCGTGTATACAATTTTTCTTCATACCTCGGTCGAAAGTACGTACTTTTATTTTTAATTTTATTTTTTTAACTTTAAATGCTGATAGTTTTTGATGCCTGCCGCGACATTTGCGGCACGAGCGAAGCGAGTGTTGCTGGTCATATAACATAGTTACGAGTATAAATAAACACGATGAATTCTTTCTCCCGCTATTATAGGGAAGAAAGAATTTCATCTTACAGGGACTAAAAGTTAAACTTTCGTCTCTGTTATTAGGGACGAAAGTACGTACTTTCGACCGAGGTATGAAGAAAAATCCTTGTCTATGTAATAATGGTCGTTCCCGACAATGTCTGTTCTATAAATGTAATCTTGAAATCAAAATGACTATAAGTGTCTTGGTGCATAATCTAGAGCAAGTCCAAAATTACGCTCGAACCCAGTGCTTTACTCATCTCCTTGTTTATATCAATTAAAGACACTTAATTCTATCTATCTAGTGAGTACCGATTGCATAACAATCGCAGTACTTTTCTGTTCATGTAGTATTCTGATGCTACCAAAACGTTTACCATTCATTGTTCAAAATATATCTTCCTGTTATGTTCGGTTTGTGGAGAGGCGGATGGAGGTAGGCTTTCCCATTCCTTACTATTCCTTCCCCATGGTTGTTTTGGTTAATAGGGACAAATCCATCTTTAAACAAAGGACGCCGATAGTTCAATCTCAGGACGCCATCTTAGAAAGTACTCCAAGGCCAACACAGACACTCCTGGAGGACGCCATGACACCAAATAAGACTTTCTTCCAGTGAGAATCGTACCTGCGGTTTCTATCTTGGAGAGAGCCCTGGAAGTGACGCTGGAGGAACTAGCCCTGCTGTTCTAGGATACGATGCCCAGGTGAAACTGACTGCCAGGTCACACAAATGTCTTGTTTATTAATCTGTTTACCGTATTCATTGGAACTAATAGCATTGTTTGTTAAATTATTTAAGTAAATGGCGCTTACTTAGCAACACTCATTCAATCGAGGGGAATACTTTTGAGCCGCAGGCTATAACACATACTAACCGGTCTGAGAATTCTAGCTGTTGATAGGGAGGAAATGCGAACTCAATTGTAGCTAATTTAAATAGATTGTCGCTTAATCTCGCTTCAGTAAATCATGTGAGCTGTGCTTAGGCACAAATGGGCACCGCTCATTAGTTTCGGGAGCCCGGGTAGGGATAATTGACTAGTCTTGTCGTAGGCGCGAATAGGGATTCAGACCGTTCTTCGGTTTGAATGTACTTCCTTCAGTGGTCGTACCCAGGATTAACTGAAGAATTCTCGTGTCCGTTTCAGGGATTTAGGCTAGCTAGGGAGCGAGATCAGTTTGACACTATCTCGGTGATCGGGTGATCAAGCGGCCGTTCACTGGGGAGTGGACCGTTGTTTGGGCTTTAATTAATCGAATGGTTAATCAAAGAGTAGGGCTTAATAGAATTCATCGTGCATTTCTGAGTAGACGGTGGACATAACTTGAACTTTTTAGGGACATCCTTCTTCATCTCATTATTATAAACCTAGCTTCGCATCACGTGATGCCCCCTGTGTTTTCTCGACTTCGTAAGAGTGTGAAAGCCTCTTGCGAGAGGGACACAGGTCTGTTATTTAACATGTATTTAGCTGGTCATGTATAGTAGAGTTCACAGACTTACTGTGTTTAGCCAGAACGACTTAACAGTAATAATAATAAGGAGAATCTCCGCCTCTCAGTGCTCGCGACATTGTTTCAGCTAGTAAGTTGTTATTTGCAAACAATTGCCCGTCATTTCGTTGCAGTAAAATCTGACAACCACAATGCCATTCAGTTCTTATTTGTGTATTATTGTTTTATTTCGATGTTTGTGTCATATTGTTGTTTTATGTGTTTGTCTCATTTGATTGACTATGTTTATTACCTTGTTTTATGTATTTATGTGCCTGCTGATGTATTTCATTCCTTTATTTTATTATGTACAATTGCAGTAATACCATTGTGAGTGACCTTGGTCTCCCCAATATGAATCTCATGTGTGGAAATTTCATTGAATTTTGTTGGTTCTGTATTCATTATTTCTGTGTCGGATTGTATAATCTGTTTGTATTTTATTGAAACTTGTAGAATATAATTGTAGATGAAATATCTGTTTTATTGGTTCCAATAGTACTGCAAGTGAGCTCACATTCCATTTAGAATCAAGGTTATTTCAAAATCACGACGACAAAAAAAAACACAACGTAGGGATCCGTCAATATAAATGTCATTTGTCGCTTTTAAAATTTCAACTGTCAAACTAGACGTCACTTGCCAAACTAAATGTCACTTGTCAATTAAAAGGCGCAAAAATTTCAAATATATGTAAATGAATCATTACAACATTAACAAAAAAGGGACAAACCTTGCTTTTTGTTTAATATGAAAAACTCTTCCTCACTGTACAACTGTTATCAATTTGACAATTGACAGCTGATAGGACGCTAGGAGTGAGGCTCTAGCCAAACGTTAGTACTTCTGACACACTAGTGGCAGCGCGACGTCTTTACATATTTCCCAGTGTGCATTGCAAGATTGGAATACCTTTCTCTATATTATCTTAGTCTGTGGTTGCTGCGTTACTGATGCTAAATTCTTATGCCTATGTCAAATGTCTAATCCATAGATAGCCTATAGCATTGTCTATCAAAGAAAAAGTAATATTGCCCAATCAGAACATACCTCCACCAAAATCTTCAAAAAAGACAAGGCAAAAATCTAATATGTCACTTGGAACAATTGACAATAGGTTGCTTGCACGGTTTCGAGTTTGGAGGTAAAACAAAGTAATTTGAGATTATAAACTAATATATTTCAGCAGTTCAAATTGTTAATTCTGTTTATTTAGTTGGTTTTTTTAGTGTAAATATAGTTTATGGTGTTGTTTAAATTATTAATTTATTAAGACAAACTTTTAAAACCGAAGCAAAGAGTTAACTTGTGTAAGTTTGTCGGTTGTCTACTTTACATTTTATTTTTAATTACGTCACTTATTTATTCAGAAAAATGAATCTGGGCAGTTATTATGAAACTTTGGAAGAAAATCACAGACAATACAATAGTTTCCAACCTCAAATCACTTTACCTCCAGGGTCGACACAGCTGATCTCCGTGCACGCGACTTATAAACTAACTTATAGTTATTATAAACTATATTTATACTAAAAAAACCATCTAAATATACAGAATTAACGATTTGAAACTAGTGAAATACAATAGTTTCTAACCTCAAATCGCTTTGTTTTACCTCCAGCGTCGAAAACCCGTGCACGCGACCTATACAAGTACGCAGAAAACAACAGACTACTTAAGTGATGACGTATTGACGTGTGAAGTTAATGTTGTCAAATACAAAAGTTATGTTATGTCATATAAACGCTAAGACTGTTAACAACAAAGTATTTGTGATTAGTGCAAATAATTTAAAGCAAGTACTAAAAAATGCTAAACGCTAATTTCAATCGTGTTCTTTTTAATTTATTCCTATCTACACCCAAACTCAACTACATACATCTAAACTGATCGGTTTTGCAATTAAACTCCGTTGTATTTAAAAAAACTTAAAAATGCGCTCAAGATGGAAGAGGAAAGAAGCTCAGATCAGTTGCGGTTAGTTAAAAAAACACGACATTTGTATGCAACTGTCATCGCTTTTTCATGTTTATTTCGAAGGTTGTGACTTCAAAATAAGATAGTGTAGCTACACAGTGTAGCTATTTGTAGCATGTGTCACTTGTCAATTTGTAAGCTGGCAATTGACAACTGACATAACATATCGGAGAAAACCATGGAGCTATAATAGAATCGAGAAAAGATGTAGGCAATTTGTTTTGATGCCAAAAAAGAGAGCATTCTAAGCGCGAAGTATATACGTTGCCACACGCTCTTTGTTTACTGTGAATTAGAAACTCACTCTTAAAGGTTTCAAGCTTTTAAGTGCGCAACTTAAGAACGATGAATGTACTTATCTCAAGCCTCGCAGTTTTAATCAAGATAACTTTATTTTAGTATTGTATTGTGCATTGCATTATTGTTGATAGTGTGTTGAAATTTAGCTAACACACTATTTTGTATTTTACTTTTCTCAATATACATATTTATGTAAAATTGAATTCTTTGTGAATATTCAAAAACCAACGGTAAACGACTGGGACCGAGTACAACCGAATAGTCGCGGAGCATAATTAGTACCGGATTCAAAACGTAGAGCGGCGCCACCAGAATGTTCTGGCTGTTACCATTACAAATTACATTCTATCAAAGATAGGGTTTTGTATGATTGGTGTATTTAAATGCTGCAAGTGTCTGTTTAAAAATTTAAAATTCAAATCTATAAATAATAAACTGAAGAAGCCAAAAATGTCCCAATATGGAGCCACCCTTCAGACGTTCAATCACGAATTAGTAAAATGTGAGCCTAATGTTATTTATGTCTGCACTCTCGAGAGTCAACTTTGACACAATTTCTAACCTCAAAATTTTAGGTTTAGAGGATTTAAAAAATCAACGAAATCATATTACAGACGTTGTCCGCCAAGAAGAGATGGAGAAAAAGGAACTTGAAAAGGAGAGTCGTGTTTTGCAAACCAAATTAAATAAAATAAATAATAGTTTACAAAGGCACAAAACGTTGCAGGAGAACTATGATAAAGCGATTCAAGACGCAGAAACAGGCTTTAAAAAGGTAAAAGTAAAATAATTAAAATTATTTGTTTTAATTGTCTTCAATTTATGTAGATTTTGGAAACCAGCCATGTCCTTTTGAATGTGACACAGCAGGAGGCGGCAAAACTGCACAGTACTAATAATGGGGGTTGTCACAAACTGTCGAATGATAATAGCGCTCAAAACTCGATACAATACGATTAGAACAGCTCAATTAACAGATAGAATAGAAATAAGAGAAAACATTCAATTTTGATAGTCTAATACAGTGCGTTCATAAATTATTTAGATCTACTCTAGCCGTGAAGTTTCGAAAGTTTGTTTGACATTTGTCGGCAATCATACTATCAAAGACAATGAAAATCTATCAAGCTAAATTACGCAGCAAGACTTGATCTAAATATTTTATGAACGAACTGTATAAGCAACATTAATTTGTTTTTATTCTGTCAACAAAGAATATTGTTTCATCTTGTTCTAAAAATACAGCGTGATCAACAATGAGTGTTTGAGTTGGCAACACTTTTTAGAAACTTTTTTTATTTGCCCAGCTGCAACACTGTAACCGGACATGCTTGTTTGACATAACACTAAAAAAATGCAGGTTATGTCACAGGGACTAACTTTTTAATTGGCATGTGTCAGTGTCAAAGGTGTCACCCGTCAACAACAGGAAGTGTTGCAGTGCACCATTTTAAAATGAAATGTAGGATTGCCAACTCAAACAGTCCTATTTGATCAGGCTGTATCAAGTTTTATGATATATCTTCGAAGACAATCTGTTGTACTTATTAATCTGGTATTATAAAAAACATACATTATAAAATATACTGTCTGCAAAGTTCAGGACGAATCTGGAACTCTTTTCATTTATTTTAACATTTGAGAGTTACACATATATTGACCACGACTTCCTAATGTAAAAATGATAAAAGTTTAATATAATAATGGTTTTGTCATTGTTTTCCATCATTTCACCGAAGCGTCGCTACTGAGAATAATCTTGTCACAGCTACGGTCACTGTTTTGACATTAGTTATTTCCCAGTGGCGCCACAGTTGAGTATTTAAAATTAACACAATCTAAATCGTTCGCAGTAAGCCACCTTATGCGCGACGGCTTGAAATTTGGCTATATTTAGTAATTTTTTTTAGATTTCAAGATTTATAGTGCTTTTGTGGATAAGACAAGGGCTACAAATAAAAAATTCTTTTAAAAAATTAAAAAGTTAGTATTTAGCAACTACTTTGTACAGACTTTGAAAATACATAACTATACACTTATATCACAATACTGTTCAGAATTGAAAAAAAAATGCCCTAACGACAACAACATAGAATTTGTACACAATTGGCACAAGAAGACACAGGAAATATCACATTCCAGTCACTATACACAATCTTAAACAATATAGGAAAATGAAAACTAAACAATAAGTATGTATTAAACATAGAAATAATTTACAAATAACGTAAGATGAATGTAAATGAAATAAATTATTTTTTGTATACATCAGTCTCAGAGCCCGAGTCCAAATTCGCCTTCGCTTTCCGCAATACTTGGCTAGTCTTGTGTATTTGTTTGCAAATACTTTTTTCTACTTGTTTCTTTCGTTGATTGGCTAATGTGAGTTGGGTTACTGTCTCTTCTAACGCCCTTCGAGTTCTCAGCAACTTTCTCTTCAAGTCTGTATTCTCTTGAGACATCTCGAAGGTTTTCTTACAGCAGTGGCTGTCCTCTGCAAAATTAAATGGTTTTTTACTTGTTTACAAACAAATTCAGTACTTCCTAATAATTAGAATAAAAACAATTTCTAAAAAACCGCAATAAAATATTATCCGATTTGACAACACCAAATGTAATAGATGGCGCTTTTTCAAACGGTAAAATGGCAGAAAAAACAATCGGTGTCTATTGCTGTCATTAATGTCAGTTTCGTTGTTTTAAAAATGTGCTTTTCCAATTTTCAAATTATAATGCCACGAGTTAAATTTTTTTGACAGACATTTTAACTTATTTCGGCATAAGGAAAAAAACAGACAAATGATTGACAAAAAATAGTTTTGTAATTTTTTTACTTACCACATCCAATTTCATGGACACGACCATCTTCCATTTCGAGTAAATTACTCATCGACTCTGTCAATTCCAATGTTTGTAGAAGCGGTCTCTGAATTGTATTTAATTGTGTTTCCAAACTAGAAAATCGCCCATGATCGCTTTCAATTCCTAGATCCGGTGACGAATTAGCCTCATTCCGATCAATATCAATATTTGCTGGTACCAACAATCGATTCATACTTCTGTTTTCTTCACATTGAGGCTCATCCAATCTAAATTCGGAATTTTCTGAATGATGACGTCTATATGACACAATTTGATTGACGAAATTAGATGAAACAGGCGACGAAGATACATAATCACCAGATCCAGTTTGAATTTTAATCAATTTATTGTGTAATTCAGCATTAGATGATTCCAATTCACTTATACGAACTTCCAGTTGTGATTTCAATTCTTGCAGAGAAGAAATTTGTTTTTGATAGGTTTGTCTTGTAAGCTGCAGTTCTTGATGAATCTTAAACAAAAAAAAAAATTCATAACAAATTTGTTTATAATCTTATTACAGATTTCTTACCTCATCAATATTTCTTCTAAAGTCAATTTCTCGAAGTTCGTGCTTATTTAGATCATCTTCAATTGAAAGTTTTTCATTTGCTATTTTAGTTTTCTCTAGAACCGCTTCAGAATATTGCAGAGTAGCATTATCAAGATCGTTTCGCAATTCATTAATCTGATCTTCACACTCAAAAAGTTTTTTCTTCGATTCTTGCTCTTCTTTGGTCATTTCTTCCATACGTTCTTCAAGAATGGAAAGTTCTCGTTTTAGTCTTCCGATTTGATCTAGTGCTTCTTCAAGTTGACACTTTTGAACATAATTTCGAGAGTAATCAAAGTGTAATTGCTGCATGGATTCATGTAGAGTTTTGATTTCAAGTTCAGCAGCTTTTTGTACTTGCTCAATTGCATTTTTCCATTCCTTTTCTTGTTCCTGAATTTGATTTTTTGCAGTCTCTTCATAATCACTCAGCTGTTTTTGTAGCGATTTTATTTTGTTTTCTGAAGTTTCTATTTCAACTTTTGCTACTTTCGCCGCTTCTAAAGCTTGATTTTTTTCCACTTCTATTCGATTAAGTTTATTATTCATTTCTTTGCCTTTACTTTCTAATTCTCGAAGAAGCATGTCTTTTTCTTCTTGTAATTCTTTGAATTTTGTTTCAGCTTCAGTTCTCTTTTGCTCGGCGGCAACTAAGTTTTCTCCTAAATTGGTCAACTCATGCTTTAATATATTGTTATTTTTAATTGTTTCATAATATGCAACTTCTTTTTCGTTTAGTTTTTGATCCAGCTCACAAACTTGTTTGTGTAGTTCAATTATAGTGTTTCTATTTTCCGCAATTGTTCCTTTTTTACTGCTTCTAGGACTTAATCCAGAGTGTTCATCTTCGGTGGAATCAGTTGAAGTATGACGACTTTGTGCTGATCGAACACTTTCATTTATGAGACCAATACGTGCGCGGGAAACCAATCGGTCAGGCTCAGACCATGCTTCTGATTCTGATTGGTTGTCGCTTATATATTTCAAAGTTGTGGAGGTTGTATTCAACATTTTTTGTGCTTGTTCTTTTTCTGATGAAACTTCAATCAAGTCAAGATTCATTTTTCCAAGTTCTACATCACGTAATTGAAGTTCGTATTGCAAATTAACAACTTGTTGTCGTAAAGCTTGAATGATGATTTCAGATTTATCTCCTCCATCTTTTTTGTACAAATGACTAGTATAAGTAAGACTGATGTTTCCTGGGATTATACTATATCGTGAGGCATTTATTTCCTCATTTTCTTCTTTAGCCTGAGTGCTACTCAATAAGTTACTGATGTTACTCAGTTGTAATAGGCTTTGATCTGGATGAATAATCATACTCATTGTAAAACTTCTTGATAACTCCAAACTTTGATCAATAATTTGCCGCATTCTTTTATTTTCTTTATGTCCCAATAAGCCTAATACCAATTTTTGTTTGAGTAAAGAATCCAAGAAAACTGCTAACTCTTCAAGTCTTCCACTTAAAATCGTACACATCTCAGTAGCATCACCTCTAAGTTTCTCAGACTTTTCCAACTCATCCTTCAGATGATTTTCAACATTTATCTCATCGTTATGAATATCAATATCAAATCCCAACTCCGAAATCTTATTTTTAATCACCTCTAATTGTTTTTCTTTATTTTTTACATCATTTTGTAATTTCTCAATTTCCGTATCTTTTGTTTCGAGTAAAGATGAAGCTTGTTTATTTTGCAGCTTTTCAATTTCTCGATTTTTCTGCCACAGTTCATTGTTAACCAGCCCTTGCAAATCACAATTTCGTTGCAAAAGTTTCTCATTGAGACATTCAATTTCCTCATCTTTTTCTCTAATCTGTCTGAGATATGCCTCAACATCTTCAACTGGAAAATCATTTGAGTCGGCATTTTGCTTGGAAACCAGCTCAAATTCCAAATCAATCACACGTTCTTCCATTATTTGATGATTTTGTGTTAGTTCATCCAGTTGATCCTGAAGTTGTTTGGTTTGGCTATTTTTCTCAATAAGTGTTGCTTCTAAAAGCTGGAAATAATTATATGAGTTTAGATATTTCATGAAGTAATAAAAATACAAACCCTATTTTTCTCCTCTAATTGATCGGTTAAAGCTTTGTAATGTTCAATGAGTTCGCCGCTTTGTTCGTCCATTGAATTCTGGTGAAACACACTTTCTTTTAAACAAAATCAAAAAATAAAAACCAAAAACCAAGCCGCTTGCATGCTTTTTATTTGCTACAAATAGATTACAGCTGAATAAAGCCAATACATACAACGTTACCTGCTTAGCCGAACATATACATGACAACATAACCACCCCTAAATATTTACAATAATGATAATACTGATATGGATCAACATTTTCAATTGACAAGGATAGGAAAATGCGACTAGGGTGAGAATCATCAGCACTAAGGAATGAACTCGCTGTGCTATTTAAGTTAGTTTATAAATAGACAAGGCGTGTTATAAACACTGAACCAAAAAAATTTTTCGTTAGCTAAGCTAGATGCATTGCGGGTGTAATGCCATTTTATTAGAAGCATGCGAACAAAAGCGAAAATTTTTCAAAAGGTCATGCAATAATGGCACATTTAAAGTAATATATTTATAGAATTAATTACATCTCAAATTTCAGGGTGAGTTTAATTGTTTTTTTTTCCAAATGTCAACAGCAGCTTATATATTTTCATGCATGATGTCTGTTTCGACAGACTACACGACGTTAAAAATTTATGGAATGTGGGTGATGTACATAAAAAGAGATTTAAATTACCAAAAACTATTTATTTGATGGTGGCTGTTATATAGACGAAAATACCAGAGAAATTGTAAAGCGTTAAATTATTATAATATATTCAAGAAACTCATTTTTTGTTTTTATTTTCTAAAAATAAATAAACTCTTCTATATTTTTTCAAATGTTTCCTTTCATAATCAATGCAATAATTTTTTTTTCACTTTTTGTTTCCTTTTCAATTCGTTTTGTCAATTGGTCGTTTATCACTTTAAAATGTAAGACAGAAATTTCACACAATAGCTATAATATTTAGGAAAAAGTTGTTTATCGTTACAGTTTTTTGTGATAAAGCTTATTTTAATATTAAATGCCAGTGAAAAAGACAATAAACGATATATATATATTGAAAACGACGTCAATATAATTAAAATTATCACATTTTGCATCTCATTCTCCCACACACACTTAAAATGACGAACAAGTTACGTAGTCACTTATTGAAAAATTGACCTTTGACTTTGTTTGATGACAATAATAAATATGATCTGATTAATTTTGGCTAAGATAATAGAAATCTAAAGTCAAAAAAGTATTTGCAATGAATATTATTAATACTATTCAAAAGGTAAAGTTTGTATTGAATAAAACTGAAAAACGCTTCTTCGCGCAACTGGGGATATACCTTGTGCGATTACAGTGATCTGTTCCAATTAAATCACTGACTTTCATTGGATTTCTTCTTTAGAGAATAGACATTTTATGAATTCCACTTTTCCAAATTTATGAGTTTCATCAAAAAAGTTATTTTGGGTGTCTAGAAGTCCAAATGTTTTCTCCACGTCAAAAAAAGGTTTTTTGAACTTCTGATTAATGTATCCAACACCAAAATCGTTTAGCACCAAAATTGATCTTAAAAAAAAGTTTGCAAAAACTTATGTTATGGAAAAACAATATCTCCAAATATTTTTTTTTAATCGGCATGGCAAAAAACACACAGCAACATTAGAAATTTGATAGCCGCTCTATGACCATTATCATAATTTCGGCTCATTTACCAGCTTTGCCAGTGTTAAACTTTTTTTTCTCTTTCATCTTCCCCTTATTTTGTTTCTCTATTTGTTTCTATCCTTTGCAAGATCTTCTGCTTTTCTCATATCTAGCTCTTTTTTTGTTCTATACTTATACTTGCTCAGCTCTTCGTTCTATTTTGCTTCATTCTATTAGCCTGCCTTTTGTAGTTTTTTCGATTTCTCCATGTTCCATATTTTATTTGTTAGTCTTGTGTTAGGCATTCTGCATTTCTGAGCCAACCTTCTCAGCGCATTTTCACATATTCTTTCTTCTACTGGTTTTATCTTTAGTCTTTCTCTTATTTCCATGTGGCAAAAAAAAACACTAAATATTTGTGTAAAAGACAACATTTTTGGTTTTTAATGAAGCCAAATGTTTTTGGAAGCTTTTCCTAATGAATATGTTCTATAGGTACACAAGCAAACTCAATTTAAAGATGTTTCCTGAATAGATGTCTACTTTTAAACCAATCGAAAAAAGTTACACATTAAAAAATATATCACACTTTATTTTGCATATAAAAAGTAACAATTAACTAGTCTTCACCCCCACAATTTGTTCGCGTTGAAAAAAGCCACCGTACATTAAAAATGATTTTTGTTTACATAAACAACGACACTGTTATGTTGATTGAACTATAGCACAAATGTAAACAAACAAATAAAACAAGCAAAATACTAAAATACAGCGAACCTTAAATCATAGAAAACGTGCTTATTTAGGAAAATTAAACTTTTTATAAAATACCTCATTGGACAAATCGCTATTGGAACTGCTGCTGCTATGAGATGTTTTCTTTTTTGACATTTGTTGTGCTTGTAGCAGTTCATACTTCCGACGGAAATCCGCCAATTCCTCATCTAGTTGAGCCCTTGATTGAATCATACTTTTAATAATCTTGCAAGCTTTCATTTGCTCAGCTTTGAGTTTAACAATTTTCTGATAATGTTCATTACGTTCACTTGTTACTTGTTCCAATACAGTTTTTAAATCGGCGTTCGGGTCTAAAAGGAAATTTGCGGAAGGTGAAGGCGACGATGAGGGACTGGCTAATGGCGATAAGTTTGAGGAAAACGAAAAGTTGTCTTTTTGGTGAGATTCACAAGATGTTGTTGATTTCTGAACTGAAAAGGAACCATTATCAATGTTTCTAATCTGAAGCCTTGGGCTCTTATTATTAGACACCACAAGGTCCTGACTCTTTTGCAGCTCGACGACAGATGCCTCAAGCTTATTTTGCAGCTCCATAATTCTCTGGTCACTAACTATCTTTATTTTTTCAGCTCTTTGCCTCTCTTTTTCAAGCTCCAAACGTGTTTTCTGATTGCTGGTGGAAAGCTCCTCTATTAAATCATTTTGTTCTTCCAATTTTTTTAGTAAATCAGAGCTACCAGATTGACTTTCTAACTGCTCTCGTACTTCTAAAAGTTCTCTCGTCAATGCTATGCTTTTTGCCTCAATAGCTTCATTAGATTCCTTATTATAATGCAACTGAAATTTAAAAATAAACACTTGATAATGTCAATATGCAAAAAAAAACACAAAAACAAACAACAGAAAAAAGTTGTATCTACCTGTTCTTCTAATAATCGATTTGTTTCTACTAAATTTTTTATCTTCTTATCTGTTGTTTCTTCAACCTCTACCATCGCATTCTTAAAAAAAAACAAGTTTTTGTTAACCTAATTTGTTCACAGGTGTCACAAAAATAGACAAAAATTTCCACATGTAACAAAAGCTTCAAAGTTTCGTCATAGATCAAGATTATGTACATACGTATGCGATACAAATATTTTTAGGCTCCTCTTCATGTTGGCAGCTTTTGAGTTTGGACATTGAGTTAAAAAAATTTTAGTATTTTTTTTAAATCTTGATAGTTTTTTATTTTCTTTTTACACTGAGAAGCGATACCTACTAGCCATATACACCCATTAATATATACAGTATGTCTCTAAAAAGTGCAGAAAAAATTCTACAACATTTTTCTGAAGCTAAAATATGACGATCTAATAACTCATTTCGCTCCAATATAAAAGTGAATAATTTTAGACAAACGGAGTGTAAAAAGTTTAATTGAGTTTATGATAAATATTTTTAATCGACCTATTGGGCTAGTTGAGGTTTTGTAAAAAATAAAAAACCCCCTTCCTTTTTTATTTTTTAAATTTAGGATAAACTCTTATTCGCTGGCGCTGTTCACAAGAAACAGTGTAAAATGTCTATTCAGAACCAATCATCTATTTTTGTTACATCCTGTTTCTTTATAAACAAATACTCACTTCAAGTTGTAAATTTAAATTTTTAACTTCATCTTTTAATTTTTTCTGCTCTTCATCTTCTAATTCCATTGCTTTAACAGCTTGACATAACAATTCATGTTTTTCTTGTAATTCTCTTCGTAGACTTTCAACCTCAACCTGAAACAAGTTTCTCAGTAAATTTTACTTTGATGAAACCCTAAATAAGAAAAGTAACAATTGTAAGTATAGACAATTAGAAAAATCGAAAATATGCCTTATAAGAAAGTAATTTCAAAAAGATTTAAAAAAAATGAAATCAGGCCTGATAATTGTTATTGCAGAGTCAAAAAATCTAAGACCATTTAGAAAGAAAAACTATAGAGAACAGAAAACTGCTTGGATAACTACTAAAAAGATTTTCAGAGGCTATTTTTTCTCCAAACGTGAGAAAAAACCTCAAATTTAAATTTATTTGCAGAGGTCATTCCAGTTTTGAGTAATGTCAACGCTCATAAATAAATTTCAGTTAATAGCTTCATCAGATTCCTTATTAAAATGCAATCGAAATTTAGAAATAAACAATTGATAATGTCAAAGTGCAAAAAAAAATTGCAAAAACAAAAAATAGAATAAAACCGTATCTGCCTTTTACTAGCACTCGGCGAATTATAACAAAAATATTATGCGATTTAAAAAAAATCATTAATAGCCTTCGCATAGCAACATCCGAGATAGTTTAAATCTCAAATATTCGGGTTATATACACAGCTTTATCGTATAATCAAAACAAGCAATTTTAAAACAAAACACTAATTCTGTTTACATTAAAATAAAAAAAAAAAAGTTAAAAGTTTGGCCACGTTTGGTCGTTCCTGATTAAAATGAAAGTTTTTGGTGTCTCCGCACGTATTTTAAAGATAGGGAAAAGTATGAGAATAAAATTGTTTCCAGACAAGTCGGAAATTCAATACAAAAAAAATATTGGATTTTTGGTTCGCCGTTCGAGGTGCTGAAGAAACCGTAAAAATGTAATAGATTTATTTAAAAAAAAAAACACTCACCGATAATTCGATATTCTTCTTAACAACATTTTCCTTATCTACATTAAAATTAAACCCTGCCCGTTCTTCTAAAAAATATATCCTAAGTTTTAAATCAAAATTTTCTTTTTTCAAATGTGCAAGCTGCTCTTCATATTCCTTGACAGACCTGCCGCGTAAAGGGCCACTGGGCGATCGTACACCCAATACATCTGCAAAAATAATAAAAACAGCAATTACCAACCATGAAATGGCAAAGTAAAACAACAATCACCATTGCTTATTTCAAGATCCAAATCGTCATCAAATTCTGTTGAATCGACTTCGGATATAGCCTCATCCAAAAGAGTGCTTTTGATTATTTGTTTTATGTGTTCTCGTGACATATTCTTTTATTTAGTGTAATTTTGTTTATTAAAAGGCGAAAATCACAGACAGTGGGACAGAGATGTAATAATAGATTTTAGTCGTGGATAATCATTTATGCAAGACAATTACAGACAATTTATGACAAAACACTTAATGAAATGTGTCAAAACATGACACATTTCATGAAATTAATAAAGTTTCCATATGACACCTAATTCTAAGGTTTGCAATTTTTGTCATGATCACAAACATTTAAAAAAACATATAAATGCTTTTGCCTACATTTTGACGACTTCTAAATAAAAAATTTTTTGTGCGTTGCGCCTGCAAAACATAACTTTCAACGTGTCCTAAGCGGCCTGAAACGCCGTCTTGCCAGCCTAGGCTAGAAAATGATCACTATGACATTTGGTGTCATTGTCAATTGTCTTGTCAGACATTTATCAACGACAACTAACGGTTTGTATTGTATAATGTTACAATTAATGTATAGCCCCCCAAAGTTCCTAAGCCGTAATGTGTGCTGGAATATCGATTTTTTCAGAAAACAGCAATTTCACTTTTTAAGAACGCAAATAGGTAACTTTTGAAATGTCAAAGCAAATATTTTTTTTTAATAAACAGGACATCTGGATTATTTACTTAGCGTTGCCATAACATGGAAAAAACTTTTTTTAATAAAACATTCTTTTTATCTTTTAAAATCAAAAATCAGCAGCGGCACAACAAATTTTGTGAATCACACCTCCGAAAACGCTTTTGCAAGGGCTCGTAGAAATCACTCGCCTTGCAAAATGCCTGTTTCCGGCCTTTTGATTCAAATAACTATTACACTCAAAAAAAAATTGAAGAATAATAAAATAGAATATAAAAGAATATAGAATATAAAAATAATTCTCGGCCAATTTCTTCTCTCTGAGTCTCAATTCGAAGCTGATTGAGAAGTGCCATAAAAAAGACGCACTGTGTTAAATCAAGTTACCGTGCTGGTCAATCAGCACCACCTCACAGGGAGACCCGGCTGGAAACTTTCTTACATTTTGTTTGCCAATATTCTCCAAGCAGCTTGCTGTATGTAACTAAACGATTTTTAAACCCAGATTAATATCTGATTGTAAAATTTTTTACAAGCTTTACAATACCGTGTGTTCATAAAATATTTAGATCATCTCCTGCTGCAAAATTTAACTTAATACATTTTTATTATCGTTGATACTATGATCGTGCCGTCAAACGTCACATCTCATCCAATAATAAACAACACGCCTGTATCTGCGTATGAACTAATCAACAAATAAGCACAGGTTCAAAATTTCATAGTTGATCTAAATAATTTACGTATACTCAAACTTGAAAAATTATCAAAAGGTTCGGCAAACCTTTTTTTCTAAATTGATAGCCAGTGTCTGTAATTTCAAGCATGATGAACACAGGAAATGCACTCAAGACCTAAAAGTACAGGGGTGCAACTGAGTACATAAATAGATCAATCTTTTTCTTTAAGGACAATTAAACTTAAAATAATTATATTTTTAGGAGTGTCACATAACTGTAAACTAATAAATCTCAAGATTGTCAAGCCATGTGATTAATAATTCGACTGAGACTCACATAATAAAACATTGGGCACTGATCCAAAACGTTTATTGTACTTTACAAAATTCTAGTAATAGTAATATCCATTATTTAAATACTGTCTATAGACGTAAGGATGAAAAACATATTGATATTGAACAAGTGCTGGAACTGGTTTCAACAAAAGAGGACCATCGTTCAGTTCTTCTATTTCTACAGCATCCGAATTTCCAACTTCAACTACATCGGCAGGTATATTGGAAACATCTTCAACAGGATGCTCTTCGTGAAGAACTTCCCTAGGAACTAGTGGAATATTCTGTTCTTCAGTTGTTTGATCAGATTCCACAAGTATGCTTGTTTTCACACTTGCTGCTGCTTCTTCTTCTACACTTGTATCACCAGCAGAAGTTAATGGCAAAAAGACACAAACCACAAAATATTTCTAATAAAATATAGTAGAACAATACTTGAAAATATTAACAATTATTAGTACTTACCGTAAACATCTTCTTTTATTGACAGAAAAATTAAATACTAACATTGGCCGCAAAACATACCAGATATTTATACTTAATTTAATCAACGCCTTAAGTAATTATGGATTTATCATTTAATTACATTTTAAACGGGTTCACATTAGACATCTCTAATGTTAAATTAATTATGGAAAAACAAATTTTGACACCTAAATAGAAGAAGACCAAAAAAACAAATTTAACTATCCGAAATAAATTTCATTGCAATCATTTCGAATTTTATTATTGGACTGTAATGTAGTCAACCAAACAAACATGAGATTCAAATTGCGAAATAAAGATTTCATTACTTATCTGAAAAAATAAATAGTCGTAGCTCGTAAGCCATTGCAGAAATTAATCATAAATTAGCGTTGACGACTTTTTTCTAATGCTGCTACTACCACTATAGCACAAAACGATATAATATATTTGTATAGACATCTTATAAAATGTTTCAAAAGAAACAAATTAAATATTTCCAAAAAACCGACTTCAATATGATTACTTAATTTTATTTTTTATTTATTTAATTGACTCGAACTGCGTATAAACTAATATTCAATTATTATATTGAAAGCAATTTTTTTAATTATTAATTTCTCACTTGTTTTTAGAATCAATTAACTGTAAGTGTCGAGAATATATGTCAAAAAAAGCATTCATAAGAATAACTTAAAAACTACTGGTCAGATCTTAATCAAATTAGAATAGAAAGCACCAGCTTTCAAATAAAAGAAAAACTATAAAAAACATACATAACTATGTTTCTGGGTTATTACTTATTTTATTAGTCGTCTTCACAAACAAAAGAGTCGCCGTCAATAAGTAAACAACATAAGTTACAATGGACAGTATATAATCAAATCCGAGTGGACTTTAATTTAAAATTCCACCAATTTGTTTAAAAATTCCCTTTCGATGATTCCTATCACATAATTAAATCTCCTAGTTAAACCTTGAAGTCAACCTCACAATTTATGTAACACCATTTAACATTACTTTTGTATAGTTATTCTTCAAAATTATGACTGTCAGAGAAGTTTTTATCAATATAAAACGTTTTAAGAAAATTTGGTCTTAAAAGAACATAATACGTCACTTAATAGATATAAAATGAAATTTTCTCATCTCTCGACCGCCGAGAAAGTTGACCATTTCTAAGCTAGCCGAGAAAAAAATCAGATTTTTTCCGCCAAAAGTCCGCCTATAAGTCCGAAATTTAGACGGTTGAACCACAGCCGTAAACATCCACTTGGCAACAACGTTAGTGGGTCTATTGTGACAGTGAGCTCAGCTAAGACCATAGTAGTAGTAAATAGGTTTGACTTTCACATCACATTAACTTACCAAAATCACTGTAATCCCACTTACCAAATTTTGTAATCCAGCTTACATCACAAAACAATTCAATTAACTGCACCTAACCTCAAAAAATTCGCTCCTGCTAAATAGTGAAATTTGTCATACACCCACTAACGAAGTAACAAATTAAACATTTGGAAAAACCGTAAAAGACAAAATACACATAAACACCAAACAGTTTCACTTATTTGAAATTTGAAAGAAAAGTATTGCCACACTTGAACCTTGAACTGCTGAATGCCAATAGACCCACTGGCAGCGTTGCCACATTTCGCCGTTCACGCCTTGTTAAGTAGAGACGGCTGTGGTTAAACAGTCGTCACAAACCAAAGACACTCAAACGTCCCACTACTCATGGGGGATGTTAAAATTTGAAATAATATTTACTGTTATGAACGTTAATCTTATTTTTAAAAAACTACAATTTCATTCCATTCCGCACAACCCTTAGTGTAGTATGCAATGAAAATGATTAGATTTTGTGTAAAATATGACTTATTCAGATAACCAATTTAAAAGTGAAATTATAAAACTTGCGGGACGCAGTATACAAACATAATTATTCATCAATATCGCTTCTATGCAGTTTGACATTTAGCTAGCTAGTTGGCGGCATTAATTTTGTTGTAGAAAATTGTAAAAAGTATGAAAGAAAAGGAAGAAAAAAAAGTAAACTCTTGAGTAAATATAAAAAAAAAACAATCTTTCTTTCGCAGCAAATTTATTCAGCAAAGAAACTGTTGTTTATCTCTGACGAGTGCCAGAATGCAAAAACATATCTACAAACTTTGGTTTTGAATGAATTACTTTTGACTTTACAATAACTACATCCAAATTAAAAAAAAAACTCTAGACTTGTTAAAAGAGAGAAAATTTGTAGCAGAGACCATAATAACCATTTTCAGACAAACCGTTGTTTAGTATTTAAACACGTCTCTCACATTCGAGAACACATTATATAGGTTTAAAAAAAGAAAAACGCGTTGTTTGCTACAAAACACTAATCTAAACAACTCTTTTGTATAAAATGAATGAAATTTGATTTTGTTAGGAAAAAACAGGCTTACGTAACCAAAAATCAAGGCTTACGTTACCAAGCCTCTTGTATGAGAATTACATAACACGAGAACGATGCTTTAACACCGAATTTTCGCCCTTGAAATCATTATTTCTGCTGGTTCTAAAACTGTTTGTCGCTCTAGAAGTTGGAACTACTCCAAAACACGTAGCGCACAAAGCGTCTAATTAATAAGACGATCGTCTTCTCAAAGCAATTAAGCGCATTTGCTGTCACTCCATAATATTCATTCGACCACGACGTCAACTATTATTAAACAATCTAAAGGTAGGACTTACCTAGATTGTTCAAAAACTACCGGAAATAAGACTATCATCTACTACAAAAAAATTGCTAAACCGTGACGTTTCTGGCAAGAGCCAGTGCAGATTTTGCCAGATTATTATTAACGAAATGCACATGTGTCTGTCTTGACGTTGAAAAAATTTATAGATTTGAAAGGAAAAATACTTACTTGAAAGTGACATTGAATCCAAGCTGACTTCTTCCAGTTGACTTGGACTCGTACTGAAACAAAACATAAAAATTAATAACTTTTTTTCAAACTCTACAAACATATCTTAAGCGAAAGAATATTTGACAAGCCAAAAAAGTAAGCTTGTATTGCTAACAATAGGCACTAATCGCAGCCATAAAAGATTTAGAGATTTTTTACGTCGGGTCCTTTTAGTGCTCTCCAAATATCGTGTCACGTAACACACAAGTGTTGCAATGGGCTTGAAGAAATTTGATGTCTAAACCAACTACATGTTTCAAATAACCAAATATGTTTTAAGCGATCCAATAAAGCCATTGTATCTAAATAGCTTGCAGTAATCACCTTATCTATATATATAAAAGAAAGTCGTGTTTGTTACAACACTTATAACTCGAGAACGGCTGGACCGATTGCCATGATTTTTGATTTGTTGGATTTGTTTCCGTCCCGAATAGCAGAATACATCTTAAAAACAATGAAAACTCGATATCTGTAATGAATACTTAATCATTTCAATAGATGCTGATTTGTTTATTACATGTCAAACATTTGTTGTCCAATCCTGTCAAATAGTGTAACAACTATTTTTTTATTTGGAGCTTATGGCCTGGTTGCTGAGACCTTTAAGCCACAACTTTATTTTTTTCTGAAGACATCATGTGTGCGCTCAGAAATTTATTTTTTGTAAAATGTCTACAAAGTTCAGGTACTGTTATTATATTTGGTGGTTTTATGCGAGTGCACATTTTAATAACAATGCCACGTCCAAGAAGATCTAATCTTTCCCAGCGAAGCCGTAATGCAATTAGGCAACGGAATATCGCGAGTCAATTATCTGCGAGAAATTGCACGCGTCGATACTTAAAGGAAAATTTAAAGATGAGGAAGTTCTTATTCCAAGGATTCCGATGATCCCAACGGATATGCCCTTTGAGTTTAAACGAACTCAATTCCCGATTCGTCTTGCCTTCGCCATGACGATCAACAAATCACAGGGCCAATCCTTGACTATTTGTGGCCTCAATCTAGAAAATGCATGTTTTTCTCATGGTCAATTGTACGTGGCATGCTCACGTGTCGGCAAACCATCCGCTTTATTTGTTCTTGCGCCTGACCAAAAAACAAAGAATGTCGTTTTCCACAAAGTGCCGGAATGAAAATCCTGTTAATGAATTAATCCGAGTTTTATTTTTTTTTCCCAATCTGCACAACATAGTTTTCAATTATTTTTTTCTGACATGAGTTTTAAGTACTTAATAATTATTTTTTATTTTTATTCTCATTCTGTATGTATGTTTTCATCATCATTCATCATAATAAAATACTTTTTTGTTTCTATCTATATAAATATATTACTTTGTATCATTGTTTTACGTTCATCAAAGCCTAAATTAGTTCAGCTAAAAAGTAACACGACATTCATTGACTGTTAGGCGGTACGAAGTTCGCCGGGTCAGCTAGTTTAATATAATTTCAAGGTGCTTATCTCAGCTTTTCAAGTATAGTAGGAACGTTTGAGATATCCAACAGTAAATTTTATTGTACGTAATGAGAGGGACATGGCAGCAAATGTAAGAAAGATTTACAACCCAAAGTCTTGGAATTTATGAATAGAGCCAACCAGATAGCTGAGTACTACCCTGAATAGAGAACGGTCTTCTTTAGTTTATGACGGTGATTTTGAGTGTCAAACTTTCTGATGAATTAGTGCAGAAAAATCTACTGCCTGGTATATCTCAAACGTTTTTACTAAACATTAATGATAAGTTTACAACACGTCTGAAGACAAAATAGGTACATAATATTATAGGGCCTTATAGAAAATTTATTGCTGTTACTTGAAGTTCAAAACTTTCCTGATACAGCTTTAGCTTAAATAATTAGTAGTTTAAAGAAAATGAAACATGCTTACTTTCTAGCTTCATGATCAAATCAGCTCTAAGGTACCAAACTGTAGTATTATTATCAAATCAACATATACATACAAAGTTTTATTGTGATTCGACAATTTGACGTAGGTTGACATTGGCTTCTAACACTTGATGATAAAAACCATACGCTTCACTATTTCTTAGAATTATACAATTAATTTTGCGAACAAAGCCTAAAATGCCGAAAGAAAAAACATATAATTGATGAACGATATTTTAATGAGATATCATAAGAAAACATTTATCAAAAATTTTATACTTTTATGATTCAAATTGAATTATTATCACTAAATTGTCATTATTTTGCATAATACAAAGAATGATTAATTGAAAGTTACAATTTTTTCAAAATTTTGAGATTTTTTTGCACTCGTTAATTTTATTAAAGTCAAATCAATGATTGTTTCTCTCAGCGTTGTTGACTTATTAACCTCTGATACGCATTCGAGATACATCGTCATAATTTTTCACGCTAAATTGGCATCAATAAAGAACGTTCATAAAGAACGGTGGCACATACTGGCTGTACGCTGTAGGCTGTTATGCACATATAGTGCTTGGTGCAGCAACATACCAATGTTTTGAATACTTGCGGCCGATCGTGCCTCTCTATAGCTTGACCGTGCTTGCGTCTGCACGGTCAGCTCAAGCGGAGCGTGACAATATAATTTTTCGTGTGTGCTATTGGCGTTATATATCAATTTATAAGACGTTTTCAAGACCAAAAAAAATTTAAATGTAAAAATTATTTAGTCAATAAAATCTTTTTAACAAAAAAAATATCCTCCAAAGAATAACGAATCTTAAAAGCAAAAAATTAAAATCTTTTAAGTTTTTTAAAATATGAAACTCTTCATTTGAAAAGATAAAGTTTTGGACATTTACAATTGACATCTTCGAAAAATGCCGAATTTTTTTTCAAGAGCCCCAATTCAGATATTCAGACTAAAGTAGTCTTGGCATAAAATAGATCATTTGTATCAAAAAGATTCGAAAGCTCTCCCTCTCCTTACTTCAAAAATAGAACTCGGACAGATGTTAAAATTAAATCAAAAACAACCTGGGAAATCGAATCAAACAAATAACAGAATTCTAATTAATTAGAATAAACACTTCTCTATTTAATCAGAGATTTACGTAATAGCATTTGTTAAAAAATTAAAACCATTCTCTTCGATCAACAAACTGTTTATTTATGTTTAAGCGAGAAATGAACAAAAACCAAGTATTATAAATTGGAGAAAAAATTTGATTACATAAGCAACATAGACAGAAGAATATGAATAATGAAATAGCTGCTCCTTTATTATTTTAAATTCATAACTACAGCGTAGGAATTAAAGACACAAATACAGATTTTATATTTAGAATGGATGTGGTTGTTGTTTTAGAATTTTTATGCGAAAAATGAGGTTGATCAAAACAAATGTTTATTTTGTATAAACCAAAGTCGTTAAAACTTTACAGCATTTGCACACATTTAGACGAGATTTTTAACATAGTTCATAAAATTGAATGAACTGAAAATTTTAAACCTAAAAATCCTTAAAATTTCCAATTTGAAAACACCATAAAGCATCATTATGGAAACATAAAGTCATTGTAATAATAGATTCAAACACATACGTTTATTTTAAATCATTAATTTATGAGACAAATTGCACATATTCAAAATATTAATTTAAGCAATTTATTTAAATTGACGACCGTATGTCACAATTCAGAACACGTGTTTACTATGAGTGTAAAAAAAATTTCAAAACATTAATGCGGTTTGTCTAAAAATAAAATTCAAGAGTATAACTTTACTATCGAGCGTTCAAAGGAAATGTTCATCAAGTTTTACAAAAGAAAAAGTGTGTCATATATTTTTCACTTCAAGTTGACAAGTGTCAGTTGGTATACTTTATTTAAGCCAACCACCATCTTTGAGACTTTAGCCGTATCTGAAGAAACTGTTGCATAAGAAGTATTATTTTAATACACATTATACATAAAATAATCTAACCTCACTTTTAATTTAATGAATCGATAGTGCAACACAATAATAAAATTAAAAACACTTGTAGTTTATATAACACTTGTAGTTTATATAATTGTATAACAAACCAAAAAAAGTGAAAAAATAACAAATAATCAAAATGTCGTCCATCGGCTTCAAGGCATTTGCAAAGTCTTCAAACAATTGTGTTATTGACATTCGCCAACATTTTGAAAATTATTATTAATTTCATCCATTTTGGCAACTATTGCCTGGCGCAGCTCATTGCGGTCTTTTAAGCGTAGCTGAAAAATCAAGTTCTTTAAATAGAGCTACAAAAAGAAGTCAGATAAAAGGAGGTCAAGGGATCTTGAAGTAATTTATGGCTGTATTTCGACGATCATAAAATTCTTCTATCATATTTAAGGTCTTGTAAGTGGTATGTAGAGTCTGGCTGAAAGTACTCGACCACAATTTCATCGTCATGAAGCTGTGCAAAGAATAACTAAAATCTCCTCTAGGTATCTTGCAGTAGTCAATGTTCTATTAAAAAAAATTAGGTTTTTTAGAACTCTACATTCGCATATTTTGTGAGTTTACATAACGGTATAAAAATAAAACCAAGCTTCATTCGTAAAGAAACTTAAGTTTAACATATTTCCATTAAAAGTGCTAATAAACCAACGACAGCATTGAACACGTACAGGATAATCAACTGAAAGGAATTGCTTGCAGAGATAGGAATACAAGTGAATATCCTTTTTTTCAACTTCTTACCAAGTCTCATCGTGTAAGACTATCTAGATCAAGTTGGTAGTCAACTTTTAGTGTGACCAACTCGTAGTCCTGACCTGAAGGTAATTGATCAAATTTGAGATCAGTTCAAACGACTTCGAAATCCTTCCTTGAAAATTTGTACCAAAATCTTTTTCCATCGTATCCAAAGAAACTTAAGAAAAGTTAAGTAACCACGGTTTGTTGGTTCAATGTTTAAAACGTTATTGAGTAATTTTGATTTTTTCTTAAATTTTTTAAATCAATGAAAAACAATCTCCTATATTTCATTTTCAACCCCCGACAAAAGCGAGCGTTGTTAACATACTTATAAGACTGTAGCGTGAGTCTCTCAGTGTGTGCCTGCCGCCTTTTAGCTACCAAATGACTTAACCGATTTTGATCACATAAAAAATTGCAAAATATTCAACTCTCTCACCAGCTTGCAGCAGAAGTACTTCGTTCAAACTCATTAGAATGGCCTTAAATCAATTTTTTTTTCAAATATTATAAATATAAAACAAGATATTACATGATTTAATTCTGATTCGTGAATAACTAATTTTGGTTTATATTATTATAAAGTTTTAGCAAACTTGATTAAACAATACCTTGTCGTTTTAAAATCGTGTATGACCGACACGAAAATTTACCAACAATAAAAAAATTAATAATGGTCTTATGTTATGCCAATACAACGTGAATGGTGTTTACATAGTTTATTATTATTATTTTGTGTACAAATTAATTGTACACAAAATTTACTTTGCCAGAATTGCTTTAATTAATTAAGTTAATTAAATATAAAACCTTGTAGATGATTTATAAAAAGAACGACCCAAAAAGCAATTTTTTTTCATTTCTTGCGTTCTATCGTCATTAATTTATAGAATGTGTATTTAGTGATAATGTTTTATATAGGTTTTAATATAAGGTTATCTTTAGAACGCTTGTCTAATAATTTTTAGCTATCGTATTACTATTTTGTTAATTGGCCTTAAACACTTCCTAATAACCAAAACAATGTATAAACATCGTGATGGTATGCACCGCCGGCGTCTCGACGCTATAACTTTGCTTTTTCTAAACAACAAACAAGAAAGCAGGACAATTTTCGTCCTCTTTCTGAAAGTTCACCGAACTCAAAAAGAAAATTGCATATGAGTTTTTCTAATAGAGATGTCGCTACACTTGTTAGGTCAATTATTATTGTAGTAGAGCTCTTCAAACCACCCATCATCACATTCATCAGCAATTTAAGAATGAAAATGTTATAATCTTTAAACTTTTTGTTTAGCTTTTACACCCTTGAAAAATAAAATAAATAAAATGGAACATCTGCCTCATGTTTACAAGCACATGTCAGTGCGATCTGATATTTTCTTCAGTTCTTTCATACAGCAAAACAAGATGTTTTCTTTTTCTAATTAATATAAGTTGAAAAAAAATGAAAGCTAAAGACTTCAGAGACGATGACACATGAGCAAGGGAAGAGGAAGCAAAAAGAAACTGTTGATGTCGGTTCAAATTTAGAAGAGCTACAAATACAGTTCAAGCCAAAGGTGCAAAGATTTGTTGCTTATTTTCTATTAGAGTTCCACATTTGAACACACAATGTCAAAATAGCCCCGGTAATTCGAAAATAAACATTTTCATTGACATAAAGATCTTTTTATATCAATTAAGAATAATTCTGACAGATAAAATGTGAATTCTACTTTCTATTGCATGCGTAATGGTACTTAATGCCAAAAATGTCCATAATTTTATGAGATATTATGAAATAAAACGTTTCATGTATTTTCAAGCTAGAAAAATTATTTGGTCTTACAAATAAAGAAAAGTAATTAATTAATTGATTAACGGTTTCGAATTGAATAAAACAGAGTGATTTAGAAACAGCAAGTAAATTATGTTTTTACCAGACAAAAACCCACTTTTCTTCTTACGCTAATAAAGATGCTATTTTTATGTATAAAGAAAATTGTTAAAAATTATGTTGCATAGTCATCTGTAATATGCAAAACATAAAACTTGCATAACTGCAACATTAAAAACAAAAGATTTTCCTCATAAATGACATCTGAAATGATTTTATTTATCAAATAAATTTTCATTATCAAACGAATTCTTTTTATTTTGATTGAAGTTTGATTTTATCAAATATCAAATTTATTAACAATCGGCCGCAGTAGAACGTCCAGTTTATTAATTTTTGAAAAACCGCACAACCTTAGAAGAACAAAATATTTCGGAATTAAATGAGATTTTATTTCAGACGAAAAATCAAAAGATTTAATCAAGATGAAAGTTCTCTTTCAATTCTTGATGTAGGATTTCTAGATAAAATCATTTTGAAGAAATTCATCAATTTTTCCAATATAATTAGATTTATTCAAAATGACCTTTATCCACAGGTAGGATGACAATGGTAGAATCGGATTTTGAAAACATTTCTCTCATCTCTTGAAAGATTTGGAGGTTTACAAATTTCACTTTACCATAAAAATCAATTTTTATTCATAAACTTAATGCTATAAATTAGTTTCTACTAGATATAAAATAGACTGTAAATGTTCTCCATTTCCGCAAATGGATGGTAATTAACGGATATTTTATACCATTCTAAAATGAGTAGTGTTAAAAACATTCCATGACCACCATGACCATGTTTGCCTATAATAATAACATTTATAAAAATTGCCTCTTTATTAAGGCCATTTTTGTCCAAATTACTATATTTGTCGCAAATTATTCCATATTTAACAAATATAATAAAACTTCGTCACTGCAAATAATCCAAACAAACATCTATGTTTACTATCGATAGTTGATGCCAAATTTAAAAAAATTCTTCGTCGAAAAAAAGAATCCATATAAATATTTGACGCATTTAAAATGTAAACAAGATTGATTGAAGCATTTACAAATAAAAGCAATCTAGAAAATTGACATTGTTTAATAAAATAGAAAGAAAAACGTTTTATTCCAATCTTTTCAACAAAGCATTATATTTATCAATGAATTTATTCTAATCTAGTCTGTTTACCCTTTTGATTATCAATAATTTCACAAATAGGGTTTGTTGACCTAAATTTTAGGAATGAATGAAACAAAAGTTTGGTCAATAGAACATTAAAACTTTCTGCGATTAACTCTAGTAAGAAACTTTCATATTGATAGGAAAATTGGGAAAAATTATAATTTTACTAAGATAATAATGCCGGTCGTAAACCTCATGACCTGTTATTACGTTATCAAATAAAAGAGCCTATTCTAAATTAATCTGTAGTGCAGGCGTTTGGACATCGACCTTGTGAAAGCACCCACATTATTCGACAATTTAAAAAAATAATAATAAAACAATGTAAATAAAGTACTCAGCCAAGATCAAAATTACAGTCATTTATAAGGTTATCACGGAAGTTTGGGTTAAAGGTTGTAGATAATTAAATGCAACAGCTCACAATACATCTTATTTGTAAAATAAAATTGAAATATTGGTACCCATTTCCTCAAGGAAATTCGCTAAAAATTGACCAAATATTTTGATAGGCGCAGAAATTGAATATAAAGGGTGCTCAAAAAGAAAACAAATCAAGAGTGCTAATTCATCTTTTGATTTATCAAACACTTTGTCTTAGTTTGAGTCATACAGATAAACTAATTTTAATCACTGCTGACATTGATAAACTTGTTGACATATAATTAATATGTCCGGATATCTGGCTTAAAATTCTTTAATGCAAGAGGGTGTAATATAAGACCACTCTCTATTTTCTTGTCTTACCCCGTAAAAATATGTTTAAAGTTAACAACAGAAAACCGTTGTTTTAAAATTGAGGTTTCTTTGACATTTCAGCAAAAATTCTTTTTCTGTAGCCCTTCTTTAATTCAAATTTTTGTTCCATTATCTAATAATAGTAGTAAATACGCTCAATTGTAATTCCAACGTGTAAAATAAGATAAGTAGCGTTTGACACCGCAAATTGTCTCCGCTGATGCATTGAACGCTTATTTGCATATGATTTCGCTACGACATGACCGATAATTTGCAAGGCCTGCTCTAATTTGTCTTTTTATTTTATCACAATGTACTTGCTCTTAAATTGACTCAGTTTAGGAGCACGTAGAGTAAGTTTGATTATTACACCGACCAATTTCCTCTGCTTTGCATGCAACTTTGTCAAACTTTTCAGTTATCTTGGTCAAACGTAATTTCGATGAGATAAAAAACCTAATATCGCCTTATCAGCAGAGGTTTACTACTCATAGATCTACTGCCACAAATGGCGTCACACAAGAAACCGTTTTCTGACGCTAATGAACAGATATATGATATATGTCATACACACGAACTTCCAAAAAGTGTTGACCAAGTAGAATCACGGAATTTTATAACTGTGCAGCTTAGGTTTTTTGCCTTCCTTTACTAAACTACTTGATTAAAAGATCAAAACCGCTTTGTGGTGAGATATCAAAACGATCTATTAGTTATGTTTCAACATCTGGCATACCACAGAGTACAAATCTTGGTCCCTTATGATTTCTACTTCGCTCCAGATATACGTCAGGATCAAAAAATAAAAACTTCAGGACAAGATGCATTGCACTGGTGTGCAGCGTCAACCGACTTAGACTTAAAGTGTCAAAATATGCACCATAACCTACACTGGCAGAAAGACGACTTGTAAAATTATAAAGTTGTAGCGTATGAAAAAAAAATTTTGAGCCACAGTAAGCTCAACAAAATCAACGTTTCAAATTGTCTAAAAAGCATTGAAAAAACAACAATTCAGTTGTGGAGCTTGCATATAGTCTCAAAAGCTTTCTCATATTCGAATTCGATTTTAACCTTATGCTATAATAGAAACCATCAAAAAAAATTTCAACAGAAATTAATCAATCTATTGAAGCTTAACGATATAGCTATACAAATGACAACAGTGCTTTTTAATTATGTATTACAAAAATAATCATAAAGCAACGAATAGAGTCATCAAAATCTAATGCTGATTGTGTCTTAAAGATTTTTTTTGTTCCCATAAGCTACGTGGTTGACCTTTTTAGTCGTCAGTCTTTAATGCAAAATCTATAAGATTGATATAAAGTAGACAATAATAATAATCATTTTAAACCAACTTCAAAAAAGGAGGAAGTTTTCAATTCAACTGTATTTTTTTTTATTACGTTTGTTACCTCAGAACTTTTAAAAACTAAATTTAAAAATCTGATGCATAGGGTTCCATATCAATTTGATAAAGATCTGAATAGTAGTTTTTCAGTTATCCTTATTAATGCTTTTGTTGAAATATATTTTTGACACTTATTATTGACTAGAAAAATTTCTGAGAAATTCGAAAATTAATTTTAATTTAATTAAAAGTTTTTTTGTTTAACTGATTTAAACAAATTACACAACAAGCAGTTTGAACCAATTAAATAAATAAAATAATAATTATTATTCATTATGTAGCCGGTCTTTTCCATGTTTTTAATTTGTTTCATTATCTATCTTAATATTGGTGATTTTAAACCGACACTTTTATCTGAAATATTGAATGTTGGTCGACGTTTAGCAACGATAAAATGTGTATATTGTAAAAAATCATACCCTGTGATCTCAATCGCACTATTGCTGCTTTCCCACTTAACCTCATATTTCCTTAATATATTTTTCACCCACTATCATTCAATGTTTATTTTTTGTCTTCATTTTCATCTTCTCAGATTTTCTTCTCTTATAGTTTATCATTTCCCTCCTTATTTCACACATTCTACATCTTCTCTCATCTTTCGCTAATCAAAACCTTTTGTTACTTCATTTTATTTTCATACTTAAAGCAAGTAAGCATTTTTTTCTCTTGTTCTATTATTAAATCTTTTCATATGTCTCGATATCTAACTAGAAATGAATCATTACATATAAAGTGCTTTTATTTTATGTGTTGTTGCTGCCCGATTTTAACATGCCATTATTTCGGTGCCTACCTGATTTTATGTGGCTAGTTTTTAAAACACGGCTTATTTTAGCCTATAGTTTGTGTGATTCATCCTCCAAGTAGGTTTATAATTTCTCTCAACAACTCTTTACATTCAAATATAATAATCAAAAATTGAAACTGCCATTGTCAGCCAGCTTCCTGAGAGAACCAACAACGCTATTTGAATGCTAATAGTTTCTTACAACAAAGTTTTAAAAGCCGTCGTACATAATTCAATAATTATTGTTAGCCGCTGTCTACACCAGAAACAAAAAGCAATCATTAGCTGACATAAAACCAAAATGATTAAAATATCAATCTATATTGATTCTTTTGCATAAAATCAATAGAAAGAAAACAAGTGTAGACCAAAGTAAAAAACAAAACGACATTTTATTTACTTTCAATAAGCATCGGCGTTTATTAATCTACATACATTAATAAATTATTAGACTTTCCTATAAAACTCGATAAATAGATAATTTCAATGCAGTTTGAAGAATCATGTCTGAATTTTACACTCAGCCTCAAACTATACCTAATAAAGATCCTGATAAAACTTTATGGCTTATCCGATTTTTAGGAGAGTATATTTTCAGACAAAAGTACGTCAAATGTATTCTGCTCATAGGTTTTATAACATTTTGCATACTTAATTTCATTACAATTTACTATTTTATTTTCAAACTCACTGCCCAGCAAGTTTTAAATTTTGCCCCAATATTCTTCTTTACACAATATGTGAGTGATGAAAAAAAAATGTAAAAATTATATTAATACTTATTGTATTAGATACTACTTTGTATGTATTATCCAATTTTCCATACGGAACTGTTGGAACAACTCTTAGATGTATTACCTAGATGGAAGTACGATACAGCTGGTCCGTCAATTCAAAAACGTATTATTGAAGAGTCAAAGATTATTAATCTATGCGCCCTCTTTAATTCATTTTTAATTGTTATTACAGTTATTGCATTTATTGTACCATCGCCAGATGATGTTGATATTTTCTTTCCGATATATTTAGGCTATCAATTTTCCGAAACAACGGGTATTATGGCGTCAATTATATATCGGTGCAGTGTGATAGGTGCAATTTTTGTACAGCCTCTAGCAGCATATCAAATGATAACAGCCTGTTTCCTTGGAAAATTTCAAAACTACATGTACGGCCGATTCATAGAAGAAATTGCGAGCAAAAAAAAAATCCCAGATAAAAATTATCAATATAGAGTGAAAAAATGTTTAAAATATTGCATCGACAGACATATTCAATTGAATAAGTAATTTGTATAATAATTGAAACTTAATTTAAATTTTTCCAACAGTTTTAGAACAAATGCTTTAGAAACTATGCGACATCTAATAGTTACTTTTACAATCCTAGGTTGTCTTGGTGGAATTGGTGAAGTACTTTACTTCTTTCAGGTATTTACAGATACCGTTTTAATAAAAAACATTTAACTAAAGGTTGTTCTTTAGTTCAAACACAAAATCCATAATCAACTAATGCGGATTGTATTTATGGGAATCAGTGGAACTTCTACATTTACAGGAATCATCATAGCCGGACAAATGTCTATAGATGCCGTATTGTATAACAATAATTTAAAATTCTTCAAAAAAATATTTTTTGTAGTCAGCAGAAACTTTAGTTAAACTTTTAAATGTGGAATGGTACACTTTTAACAAAGACAATGCAAAAATGTATTTAATTTTTCTCATGAATTTCAAACCTTTTCGAATTGGATTTTCTCAAATTTTTACCATTAACTACGAATTGGGTCTATCTGTAAGTTTTTTGACAATTTCGTTTTTAATTTTAATATCCAACCTTGACGCTTACTGATTTGTTTCTTAGATTGTACGAACAATATACTCCATGATCTCAGTTTTTTCCAATATTGAGTTAATTGGTAAAGAATAAGGTCAATCATCTCACATAAATATTGTATCAGAAATCGAAAAAATTATATACAAAAACTACAAAATCATATACATACCTACAAGATAGATAAATGGCAATTATCCTATAGTACGACCAACCAAATAAGAGCTAATGAAATGTTTACATTACAAACTCCCTATAAAAAACTATTGACTTTTCTGGGTAGTTTATGGCGCTCATGTTCAAGATTAAAACTGCCCAGCAAGCTTTAATCTTTAATCTTCGGTAAGGTACCGAACAATACAGTCATAAACCATTATCAATTACTTCAAAAAGTTAACTGTTTTATATAGGGTATTAGGTTCGTAAAATATTTACTAGCTCTTATTTGGTTTGTCGGACTATACTATACTAGAGACTACGACTTGAAATTATTACTAAGATTCAGTTTTAATTCTTCAGCTATTGCTTTTGCTCTTTGTTTAATTTATTAAATATCATAAATGTGGCTGTATTTTCTATCAACTGAAATCAACCTATTAGTTTCGAAATAAAATATGCGCCAAAGTAATAATACGTTTTAAGTTCTAGCTCATAAGAGTAATGTTTTAGTTGACACATATGGAAATCGTATGTATGAACTATTAAACAAGATATCTTATCACTGATAAAATCATTTTCATAAAATAGCTGAGTTTGTTGCTATAATTCTAGCTATATATTATATAGCTTGCTTTGTTACATTACTTAGGTATCTGTTGTTGTTTATTGTTCCTTTTCACTAGCACCTAAGTTTCTCTCTATTATTACTAGTTTATACGTTATTATGTTAATATTAAGTAATATAGCTTTTTATAGTTCATCACCAACTCCTTAATTTTTTGATTTATGTTATATTCCAGCAATTCTTGCTATTTCTGTAGTTAGATTGTAACTGTTGTAATAAATAAAGTAATAATTATAATGAATGTAATAATTATTATCATTTTCTTTCAAATGTTTATGAACAAAAGACATCATCCTCTTCAAAAAAAAATCTCTTCCACCAAAGTCCAAAAATGTAGAAAATAAATTGAACGACACCGATATTAAAAACACCGACTGACACAAGAGAGGAAAAAACTCAAAAATCATATTAGGCTGTTATAGTCGATTTTTGATAAGAAATCAATTTTCTTTTATCCTGTAGAAAAATCTGGATTATATAGAACGCGAATTAAACCAATTACAAAGATAAATAATTAAATTTAATAAACAAAGATAAATATTTAAATTTAATAAACTAAGATAATGCATGATAATTTTACTTTGCACTTTAAATTCCATCGATTCCAGATAGATAATTGCCATAAATGCAAAAAAGAATACTTCGAAAATAAAAAGTTTTGTTGACTCAATCCGTATGAGACTTCCCTGAGATGACAAGCAATGGAACATTGCATATACTTAAACAGTATTCGACTGCGTGCTGTTGCACTAGATCACTTGGTCAATATTGTTAGCCGAGTAGTCAACCAATTAGTCAGTTAACAAATTGTGATGAGTAAAGTGGTTGATATAAAAAACGAAGTAACCGCTTCTACATCTGGAGAATTATACGTAGGTATATAAGAGAGACAGCCAAAAAAAGTATGTATACATTATATAACAAAATTCGTCAAATATTATAGCCATAACATGACGATTTCGGTATTTCAACGACAAGTTAAGCATCTGCATTCAGAAAGTATTATTTGGTAAAGTAAAACTGATAATAAAGACGACAGATCGCTACTGCAACTCCTCCAAAATATAGTTTTTACCAATCGCCAAATAAACTATCAACTTCTCTCTAAAGCTCTGCCGATTATAATATAATTTTCAAAAAAAGTCTTGCCCAGCCAGTCTTTTGAGACAAGCACTAAGCTAGTTAGCTAGTAATACTAAGATTTTTAGTAATAGGTTTTTAAAGTTTGCCTTTGTCAACATCAGATCAACTTATTTGTTCACATCATAAAAAAAGTAATAATATCGTTAATCTATAATGTTGTTTCTATTCTACAAGAAAACAAAATCGAATTAAGGGGGTAATGTACGAGATGGGCTTTTCAGTCGCGAGAGAGCGCACAAAGTTCGAACGAAGAGATCAGAGTCTATGTATGATGTGGCGTAGCACAAGAATAAAAATAATTACGGAGGGGAGAACATCGTATTTCTCTCGACGAGTGATAGAATACCTATTACGATTTTCGAGATACCCGTTCTTCATATTTCGGTCTTTTTACAGTTCTTGTGGGCGCCAAATCAGCGATCAGCGGATTAACTCATAACATTTACAAAATAATGTTATTATTTGACACAAGTACTTTGGTGGCTTGGATGCAAAATTAAAGTTAAAACTATGTAATTAAAAAAAAAAACAAAAAAAAAGATAGTTTGTTAAAATGAAATTAATAAACCAGAAAAATTAAATAAATGTAGGACAACATAGAAAGAAAACAAAATATAAATAAAATAAGCGTTTAATATAATTTTTTAGACTGCTTTAAAAAAATCTACAATTCATTTGCAACAAAAAACATAAAAAAATAAACGAATAAAAATTAAAACAAAAAAAAAAACATGTAAAAAAAAGTTAAAAAAAGATGGAAAAAGAAAACTAAACTTAAAAAAAAAATTAAGGCGAAAAAGGAAAATCAATAAAAAAAAAACAAAAAAAGAACAGAGAAATGAAGGAGAAAAGGAAGAGAAAAGAAGCTGAATTTTATATAAAATATTATAAAATTTTTGTTTAAAATTTAAAGTTTTTAATTGAAAAAAAAAGAGAGAGAGGGAGTTTAGAAAATGACAAAAAAAACAAGAAAAGAGAAACAAAAGAGAAGAAGAAGGGAGAAGACGAAAAAATTTAAATAAAATATTATAAAATGTTAGTTTAAAGTTAGTTGAAAGGTTTTTAATAAAAAAAAGACAGAAAAGCCAGGGAGCTAAGAAAAAAAAAGACAAGAAAAAAGAAATGAAGGAGGAGAGGAAGAGAAAAGAAGATGAAGTTTATATAAAATATATTAAAATGTTAGTTTAAAATTTAAAGTTAGTTTAAAAGTTTTTAATTAAAAGAAAAAGAAATAGACAGAACAAGACAAAAAAACAAGGAAATTGAAAAAATAAAAAAAAGAAAAGCAAAAAAAGGAAAATGAAGCAGAAGAAGAAGAAGAAATGCATATAAAATATTATAAAATGGTAGTTTAAAATGTAAAGTTAGTTTAAAGGTTTATAATTAAAAAAAGAAGAAATAGACAGAACAAGACAGAAAAACAAGGAATTTAAAAAAACAAAAAAAAAGCATAAAAGAAAAATGAAGGAGGAGAAGAAGTGAGAAAAAGATGAAATTCATATAAAATGCTAGTTTAAAATGTAAAGTTAGTTTAAAAGTTTGTAAAACACGGAAAAAAAGAAAAAAAAATAACAAAATAAAATCAAATAAAATAAGGAGAAGGTTAGTTATTTCTAAGGTCTTTAATGGGTTTGTGTGGATACTGGGGGTCAACTAACTCCGGTGGTAAAAATCTATTAATGATTGCTCCATATTTTTTTTCCAAAACTCGGCATCTCTTAAAATCTAAAACAAAATAACAAGAAAAATTTTATAGTCCAAAAACTGTGAAATGAAAACTTACTCTTTCTGTTTCGATGCCAAAAGGGGTCTATACAATAAAAATGCAAAAGTGTCTTTTTGTCACATGCGTATTTGATAAAAATATGGATGCGTTTTTTTGAGCTTGATTGTGTTGTTGTTAACGGTTAAAAACTCAAATACACCGCTGTTCAAAGACTCCAATAGTTTATACCGCTTAGGGTCACAAGCTCCGTCATAATCATAAAACTCATAGCACCGCGATCGAACAATAGGCAAAAATGCAATACCAAAAATAAAAATACAGATAATTTGTTTTAAATAAAACACCGCCGCCAATAAAAATGTATACAGTAACGATTTCCAACATTTGCTCTAAATGGGTTTATTATGATGGCCAACCCAAGAAGGAGGATAATTTCTTATTACTTTATTAGGTACCTTACCGCGCTCTCTTGCTATTGTGTGATTGCAGGCCCTGCAATTTCTATCAGGTACCGTACAGCATGCTAAAATTTCCCTGTACATTTATAATAACTTTCTCATCTGCTTTTGAAAAATCATACAATTTGAGTCAAACTTTTTTCTTTCCTGAAATCTGTTAAAAGTACTGATTCTTACGTAGAAATTTCAAATCTCCGATAAATTACCCTGTGGATTAGCGCTTTTCTGGTGATTACCCGCTGATTGATAGATAGCTCTGAACGTAAAATTCCGAGCAGCACGACCCAAACGGTGTCTATATAATCGCGCTCTGCGCCTAAAGATAGGCAAGAAAATGCATCAAGCTGTTCTCAAAATACTAATTAACAACAAATAATCTACTAAAGTAAAAAATAGAAATAGGATCCGACAGCAATTATCTAGATATCACAGGAAGTAAAATCTTATTTAAAGAGCATTAAAAATTTTTTTTATGGTAAATATTTATTTTTTAAACTTTTTAATAACAATTTGCAAAAAGTACTCCCAAGGATGTGTAATTTATAGTTTTGTGTACATACTGGTTTTTGTTTCATTTAATTTGACTGAAAAACAAGGTCACAAAATTTGAACAGCCAGGACGCTACTATTTGCTACATGTACATTATCTCCTTAAAGTAAAAGATAAGTGAAATTGACGTTTTTTTTTTATAACTATTCTATTGGATTTGCATTATTTTTTGACATTTCCTTCACTCTCCAGGGGGCTGCCTTTATGTGTGTTTACTTTGTTGAATGCGGCAGGGGGAAGAGCAGTAGTCAAAAACTCAACCCTCGACCTCAAACCCAAATAAGAAAGATTTTTATTATAATGATTACATTTTGCACAAAAGCTTCCTTTTTGCAACTACTTTTGGTGTCACAAAAATTCTTATGTGACACTCGAAGTAATAAAAATTATTATTTTTCACTGATATACTTTGTGATTGGAAAAAAAAATGTTTGGCTAGAAACCTAGCGTTTTCACTATAGAAAGCTAAGTGAAGTTACGAGCATTGTCTTATGTGTCGAAGTATAGCTTCAGTTATCAATAATCAAGAAGATCTTAAAAATTAAGTGTCATAAAAATTCACCGTCATAAAAACGTGATTATCGCACAAGGCAGCATTAGTGGAAGAGTCCCCATTTCAATTCGATTATTAGTAAGCAAATTTTTATGGGCTGTTCACATCATTATCCTTTGTCCATAAAATATAAAATATTAATCTATATTGTTTCTTTTGTTCCAATAAGCATCAGTCTTTATTAATTTATTGAGAATTTTCCATAAAACTCTATAGATAGACAATTTCAATTCAGTTAAGAATCATGTTTGGATATTACACTCGCCCTCAAACTATACCCAGTGTAGATCCTAATGAACCTTTATGGCTCATTCGATTTTTAGGTGAATATTTATTCAGAAAAATCTACGTCAAATGTTTTCTGTTTACAGGTTTCATGGTCTTTTTGATACTTAATTTCATTACAATTTACTATTTTATTTTCAAACTCTCTGCCCAACAAGTTTTGAATTTTACACCCATATTTTTCGTTAATCAATATGTAAGTAAGCAATAAAGATGAAAAAAAAATATTAGGTAATAATTTATTGCATTAGATACTTCTTAGTATGTATTATACAATTTTTTATACGGAATTGATGGAAAAAATGTTTGAAGTACTACCTAGATGGAAGTACGATACAGCTGGATCATCAATTCAAAAACGTATAAAAAAAGAATCAAAGATAATTAATCTGTATGCTTTCATTAATTCAATTTTGATGATGCTTGCAACTCTAATAAATATTGTACCATCGCCAGATGATGCTGATATTCATTTTCCAATATATTTAGGGTATCAGTGCTCCAAGACAATAGGAAATATTGCATCAATTATATATCGAAGTTGTTTAATAGTTGCAATTTTTATAATGCCTATTCAAGCATATCAATTGATGACAGGCTGTTTTCTTGGGAAATTCCAAAATTACATGTTTAGTGAATTCATAAAAGAAATTACGAGCAAAAGAAATATTCTAGATAAAAATTATCAAAACAGAGTGAACAAATGTTTAAAATATTGTATCGACAGACATATTCAATTTAATAAGTAACTTCTATCCATTTAAGAAACAAAATTATTGATATTTATTCATTAGTTTTAGAAAGAATGCTTTGAAAATCATGCGACATCAAATAGTTTCCTTTGTAGTTCTAGGTGCTATTGCTGAAATTGGTTTAGTGCTTTTTTACTTTCAGGTACCTTGAAAAACACCATTTTAATAAAGATATGTTCAACAAAGCATTTTTAGTTCAAAAACAAAATCTATAATCCTCTAACACGGATTGTATTTATGGGAATCAGTGGAGCTTGTATATTTCTAGGAATCATCATAGCCGGACAAATGTCAGAAGATGCAGTATTATACAGCCATAATTTAAAATTGAAAAAATATATATGTTTTTGTAGTCAGGGGAAACTCTAAGTAAACTTACGAATGTCAAATGGTACACTTTTAATAAGAACAATGCAAAACTGTATTTGATATTTCTGATGAATTTAAAACCTTTTCGGATCGAGTTTTCCAATACTTTTACCATAAACTACAAATTGGGTCTAACTGTAAGTATATTAGACAATTTTCTGTCCAACTTGGAAATCCTTATGGTTTGTTACGTAGATTTTAAAAATAATATACTCTATGATGTCAGTTTTCTCCAATATTGAGATAATTGGTTATGAATAAATTTTATCATTACATCACACATAGGTATTGTATGAAAAAACTAAAAAATAATATTTCGGACTTTGATAAAGTATTTAGATCAACTCTTCTTGCTGTGCAATTTAGCTTGACAGATTTTCATTGATTTCGATAGTATGATCATCGTCAAATATCATACAACAACCAGAGCTAGTCCAATAACACACCACACGCCGGTATATAGGTATGAACAGATAAAAAAATTAACATACGTCCAAAATTCCATGGCAAGTGTTGATGTAAATAATTTATAAACGCACTGTACAATAACCACAAAATCATGTATTCCTTTCAGTTCCTATAAGATTGATATGATAGTTGGCAGTTTATCCTATTAGAAGCTACGACTACAATTCATGACTATGTATCTTACAATTTATGACTATGTATCTAGATTAAGTTTTACTTTAGTTGCAAATAAAGCTATTGGAAGTAATTGGTCTTTAATTTATTTACTAAATATCAAATGTAACTGTTTTTTCTGTTGAACAAAATCAAATTTTTAGTTTCGAGATTAAAAATTCCTCAAAGTAATACGTTTTATTGTCAGACTAGTGCGACATGTGCGACCTATTTAACTATATTCTATTCACTTTCAAGAAAGAGTGCATGAAAACAAATGCATGCAGGCTCTACGTGATAACATCTATGAAGTGAAAGATGGTTGACGTTTTTTCGGACAGGGCAGGCCGCAGAAAAAATCGTATATTTCATTTTAAACCAATTTTGAATGGTTTAAAAACCATTCAACATTCAAATGACCAAAATACTCTATCTTGAATCTGAACAAACTATAGAACGATAGCAAAATCAATGACAATCATTTTCATGAAAAAGCTGACCTTGTTAACATTTTTGCTATATAGCTTATTTTATTGCGCTAACTTGTTATCAATCTATTGGTTTTTCATTGTGTAATTTTGTGTAAAAATAAAAAATATTGTGTATTTTTATTTGTACAGAATTCTGACAAATCGACGCTTAGACCGAACTAACAAATTAGATTTTTCAAATGTCAATTTTGCCAGTCCTTCGCACGGTGTCGCCATCTAAAAGAATGTTATGAACTATTCATCAGGTAACGAGGAAAATAGCGGTACGAACTATCTAACGAGATCTCTGTCGATTTTGATATTGAAGATTTTTATAAAATAGCTGAGCTTTTTAATATTTTAGCTATATATAGCTTGTTTTGTTACATTATTTTAAGTTGAACATATAGTTTTATAAGAAAAAATATTTTTTAAAGTTTTTGCGTTTCATAACTTTGTTTTTTCAAATAAAACACTCTGTAATTAAAAAAAAAAACATTTTTTTTTTAATACTATCATTTTATTCAGCATCAGCTATTATACCTGAACTTACAGGATATGAAACCATTAAATTTTTGCTTAAATTTGTTTTAAAAAAATTTAGGTACCTATATAAATATTCTTGTAAAATTTGATTTCAACATATTTTTAATAAAAGTTACAAACAAAATGTTCAATAATTCATTGTGTGAAAAAACATTTTAATTATATTAATTCAGTTTTTCAAAACAATTCTTAGAAAAATCAAGTTATTTTAATTATTATTATTCGACATTCATATTCTACTATCTTCTATATTGACATCTCCAATTTCAAGGCTAATTAATTATAGAGTTAATTTTATAATCAGTTTAAAGAACAGTTTCTATAAATTGAAATCCTGTAAGATTAAGTATAGATTATACTTAAAAATATTTAAAAAAAAAGCAATCCATGGCTTGAATAACCAGAGTGAGAAAACGAAGTTTTGAAAATGTAAAAACTTTAAAAAATAATTTTTCTTCTACAAAACATTATGTACTTTAAAATTAAAAATCATACACAATATTTCTAACCCTTTTTGCACAGAAAATTAGAATTTAGTAGATAATAGCAAAAGTCACAACACTTTTTGTAAACCAAAGCTTTTAAAGACTTTTGAAAAAAAAATATCATAGTGTTTTTTGCTAATGTAACCACAAAACAATTTCATAGCAACCAATACGACAAACATAAAAATAATAAAAAACTATTTTCCATTAAAAAACAAAAAGTGAAGTCAATCCCTGAAAATGTGAGCCCCGTCGCCATAAATATTTTTTGAAAAATAAAAGTTTTTGCATTGTAGATGTAAAAAACCTTATTTCTTTAAAAGAATTCAAATTAAATTGATAACAAAACAATAGCTACCAATCCCACACCCAGTGACAAAAAAAAATAGTAAGGTTTTTATTGAATAAGCGACATAAGAAGATAATCTTAAAAATTTAAAAAACATTTATTAGCTTTTTTCAATATTATCTGCTTATGTCAATATTAGGGTTTCAATTTTTTTAATAAATTGGGTCTAAGATAAATAAAAAATTACCAATAGACTTGACCAAAAGTTGAATAAAAAGTTATGTTGTGTTTACAATCATCTAGAGTATGTTTAGAAGACAAAGATAGTTTTCAGAAAGAAGAAAAGCCAATGGTTAGAATTATTTTAGTCTTCAAACTGAGTCGGTTCAATTTGTAGTATGACTAATCTTAAAATTAAACTTTGTTGAAGCCTTAAATGGGTTACTAGGAACCAACCACAAAAAAAGTACAAAAACGATTATGTTCCATTAACGCAACTTCATTTGTGTAACCATTACAACATAATAAATAAAAATTATTAATCTAAATGCTTCTACATCGATCGAAAAATGTTCTTATAGAAGTTGGTGAAAAAACAAAAAGCAAAAATGTTCGTCTACTTCACTCAACCAAAACTTATACCAACTTTAGAGCTTTCTATCGTGTTTGCAATGTGTTGCTAAACGCTAAAATTTTTTTTTGAGACCTCATCAAAAAAGAAAAAAAATTGGGTTGGTCTTGCAAAAATCGTATTGTGCAGGAATTTGTTAGAGATTTTGTTAGAGATTATCTTATAAAAAAAAAACCATATTTTTTTTTAATTTCCTTCGTCACCTTTATAGCCATGTAAATCGTAAATCAGTAAAATCGTCATAATTCGAAAACGCGGCGATTTATCAAAAAATATTTTGGAATAAACGTGGTACATTTAAGGTTGCAGATTGTGAAAAGTTTTAGAGATTCACTGTCGAATGTGCCGTTTTGCTTATGCAATTTTTTTTTGGTGCCGTTGCAAAAATTTACGGCATATCTATAAAAATGCAAGGATTTTTTTCTTAAAACAACCCCTGCACAGTAAGATTTTTGTATGTCCAAGCCAAATCTTTTTCTTTTTCGCTGCGAAACCACTAAAAAAAATGGTAGCCTTTAGCAACACATTGCAAACCAAAATCGTTTCTAGACGACTTTTGAAACTGTACTAGAAGTGGGCTTTTTACGTTGTCAAGATTACTACATAACCTCCCTGTCTTTTTATGAGGCAGTATGTGAGTATGTAAAGCAAAGTAATAAACATAGTTTTAACAATAATTGTTATTCTAACAGCCATGGCTACCTCTGTACAATAATACTTTTCTTATTGATGCAAAATGCATCATTAAGAGCAAACCTTTAGAAAAAAAAAAGTACAAAAAATATTATGTGACGCTATCGCAACTTCATTTGTGTTATACCATTAAAGCACGACAGATATAAATTAATAATTTAAATTGTTCTCTTAAAGCGATATGACTACTAAAAAAAAATTAATGACTACTTCAAGCCGTTATATTTTCTACAAGCACACACATTATAATTCCATAATAGAATCGATCGAAAAATGTTCTTATAAAACTCGATGGAAAGCTAAGTTCTATTCAAATAGCGCAAAATGTTCGCCTATTGCACTCAACCAAAACTTATTACTACTTTAAACCCAAATGAACCTTTATGGTTTCTGCGCTTCTTGGGTGAACATTTCTTTCAAATAACCTACGTTAAACGGTTTTTACGTCTAGGTTTTGTTGCGTTTTGCATACTTCTATTGATAGAAGTTTATTATTACGTTTTCAAGTTAACTACAGAACAAATTTTTAATTTCGCGCCCTTTTTTTTTATGAAGCAATATGTGAGTATCAAAAAATAATGAATATAGCTTTAAAAATAATTGTTATTCTGACAGCCATTGCTCAGCCTGTACTATACTACTTTCCATATTGATATGTCAGAGCAAATTATTGCAAGACTTCCTAGATGGACTTATGATACAGCTGGACCAACTATTCAAAAACAAATATTTAAACAATCAAAAATTATAAATCTGTATGCCTTATGTAATTTTCTTCTGATCATAGTTACGGCCATTGTTCTTATTGTACCAATGCAAGGTGATGACGAGATGTACTTTCCCATATATTTTGGTAATCAATATTCTAACATAATCGGAATTATTGCATCAATTTATTATCGAAGTTGTTTTGTCGCGATGATATTTTTAATTCCTGCACAAGCATACCACCTGATGGCATCCTCTTTTCATGCAAAATTTCAAATATATATGTGGAATAAGTTCATAGAAGAGATCATTACAGACAACATTCTTCTGAACAAAAATTGCCAATATATAGTCAAATTACGCTTGAAATATTGTATTAACCGTCATCAACAAATAATTTTGTAACTTTTATCAATTACATTTTATAAATTAGCAATGATTTTTTAAAGTTTTAGAAGAAATGCTTTAAAAATGATGAAACACCAAATAGTTTTGTTCGCAATTGCAGGTTCATTTGCTGGAATTGGTTTAGTGCTTTTCTACTTTCAAGTATGTATCTTAATTTATTTCAAAATTATCAATTATCATTTTAGTACAAATGCAACATAGATCAACTAATTCGATTCGTTTTAATCGGAATCTGCGGCACCGTTACTTTTATCGGAATAATCGTAACAGGACAAGTAGTAGAAAACACGGTACAGTAATATAATTTTAATTTCAAAAATGTTTATATTTTTTTGACAGTCTGAAGAAAGTCGAAATAAACTCCTAAATCTAAAATGGTACACTTTCGATAAGGAAAATTGTAAATTGTATTTAATTTTTCTGTTAAACCTCAAATCCTTCCCGATCACGTTTACTGAAGATTTTACCATCAATTACGAATTGGGAGTTTCTGTAAGTAAATTAAGTAATGTTGTGTTGTCAAAAGTTAATATGTACCATTAATTTGCATAGATCGGAAAAACTATATATTCAATGATATCAGTCTTTGCCAACATTGAGACAGTTGGTAATACATTGTCTTAAAGATCGATTGAATTGTTAAATACATTTTCAATTTTTATTAATTAAATAGCAAGAAGACTGAATATAGGTCATTTTCAAAAACAAGTTTTCTTTATTTTTGTTACAATTACAAAATTAAGACAAATTAAACATACATTTAAAAATTACACCCGAGGACAAGCCAACATTGGTTGATTTAATATTGTTAAAGTCTAAACTTTGACAGCTGACAATAAAACGTTCTGGTAATTGTTAATGTCAATAGTTTATAGTTAGTTATGTACTATTTGTTAAAAATCATCAACTAAAAAAGGTTTCAGGCTTGTTTCGCACTACTGTGTACAAATGCTGCAAAAAAAAATTATCGTAAAAATGTTTTAAAATGTTGTTAAATGTCTTTTCAAAACATAAATATTTAATGTATCTTTAATAACACACTTCATTAGCTTTACCTATGTTAGTTTTATCGGATCTATTATGATAAGATTTTAATTAAATTAATGAAATTATAGACCTGACCTAAGTTGCTACTGCATATTACATTTACAACTTACATTTCTGTAAAATTTTTGTCACAAGCTGTTGTAAATTAATAAATTTTTGCTTGCACAAACTACAATTTTTCCTGAGTTTTATTTTGAATATAATATTGTAACGTGAAAACTATACAATTTATTTATATAACTTATTTACTTATCTACTAATATTACGCTACAATTTTACTATTTTATATGAATTATCTATATTACACTATTTCATATAAACTTTGTTACAACACTCTGTACATTTATATTGCTTTGGGCACGCCACGTTTATTCGATATTCCCACTCTCGCTTGCTGCTCGCTTATATCGCATCCGGTACCGAGAGTCTGGAACCCACTATTTAACCGCCTCGAACCTTTGGTCCCTCTCGAATCTTCGATTTCGTTACAATATCAATCATTCAATCTAAATTTTTTGCAAACTTTAGTAATAGCATGTAATAGTTATTTACATAAAAGTCAGGAAAATTTCACATTACTGAAGAGAAGCTAAATTGAATTTTAAAAGCTCCGAGTCAAGTAAGAGATTTTACTGACGTGTTTTGTATTAAATTTTTCCGGAAATCGTAAAAAAAGACGAAATTTACAAATTTTAGAATTTTTTTTGACAAATTCCACAAAAATCAAGTTTGTCAATTTTGTTAGCAACTATAGTTACTAGAGTATCTTTTTTATTATGCGTCTTGTAAAGTTTTTACAGTACTAGTCCGGAAAACTCAATTTTCCTGTGCGTAAATAAGCAGGAAAATGTTGTTTCCAAGACGATTTCCGGAAAAATGTTTTATTAAAAACTTTTTTTAAGGAATATTTTGGGCCCCAATTTCGATACAGGCGGTTTAAATTGATTTAGATGTGATTCAAGGCAAATTCTAGACATTATTTTTTTTCTGGTAGCGTCTACATTGATTTTGTTTGTGCCATCGCCAGAAATAGTAAATTACATACCTAGGCTAGTAAAATAAGAAAAGTCTCAGAGCACATGTAATTGTTGGCCGAGGCGAAGCCGAGGATGACAAACATGTGGTCTGAGGCTTTCTTTTTTACTGGGCAAGGTGCGTATACTATTTTTCTGCTCGACGAAGCCGGAAAGTTGCAAGTTTCCGGCCGGAGGGCAGAAATATAATTTATATGGTTTAATATTTTTTCCACGTAAAATATTTCTAATTTTTACTCTTTTCTTTTATCACTGTTGATCACTTACACTCAATTTGACGAGTGTAGCTCGAGAACTCTTAGAAAAGGACACCTGTGTCATCCTTATATGCGTTCTTGCTTGATAATGATAATTCTACGTCAATAGGTGAAGCCAAATTATGCCCTCGCTATGCAACACAGACGCTTTTATCTCCTGCTGTACAAGCTTGTTCCCATCTAATGATTGAAACCACAGTAAATAATAATCTTTTCTTTGCCACAACACCGCACAGTATCAGGATAGCAACCTAACCGTATAGTTATTTCATAAGAATATGGGTAAATATGACGTAATTTCTTTTTATCTGAGTAACTATTAGTCAAATTTTATTATTCCTCTAGAGATCGATTGATACGGATTAATTCGTTTCGAGCTGGTTGGTGGTGCGATTCCGCTACCACGATTTCGTGGGTTATTACTACATTTTTGTACAGTAGACTCCACGATGGAAAGTGAGCGCGGCAATGCGCAGAGTCACAGCCGTCTCTACTTAACCAATGCGCAGAGTCACAGCCGTAATACGCGAAATGTGGCAACGCTGCCAGCGGGTCTATTAGCATTCACCAGTTCAAGTTTCAAGTGTGTTATTTCAATTTTTCCAGTGGCAATACTTTTGTTTCAAACTTCAAATTAAAAGAAACTGTTTGTGGTTTATGTGTATTTAGTTTTTTGCTGTTTTTCCAAGTATTTAATTTGTTACTTCATTAATGGGTGTATGACAAATTGCACTATTTAGCAGAGGCAAGTTTTTGGAGGTTAGGTGCGGTTGGTCGCATTGTTTTGTGGTGTAAGCAGGATTACAAAATTTGTACAGTGACTTAGGTAAGTTAACAATTAGTTAATGTGATCTGAAAGTCATATCTATCTACTTCTACAATGGCCTTAGCTGAGCTCACTGCCACAATAGACCCACTAACGCTGTTGCCAAGTTGATGTTCATGGCTTGTTGAGTAGAGACGGTTGTGGCAGAGTACATGTTTGTGCCGCGTACCGGCTTGGAATCATCTTCGAACTCAGTAGCGTATCGTATGTCGTTGTTCACATGCTGGCTTCTACTTAACAAACCGCTTTAAATGTTGAAAAAAAATGCAGTTTTAACTTTTATAATTTTATTAGAGTATTAATTTTGAAATCGTCAGAATATACAATATAGTTAAATAAAAGACGAGCAAAATATTCCAAAAATATAAAAACGAGATCATAACATTAATACCAAATTATAAATTATATGCCTAATATAAATTCCATCATTTTCTTCTGTAGATACCTTGGCTTCTTTCAAAATTCTGTATTTTTGTGGCGTCAAGAGTTTTTTCTTTTTCTTCAGAAGCAGTCCGTCTTCTTTTCTAGCTGAAAAAATTTTAAACACGTTATTTACCACTTCACGTGTTTGACAACTTAACACTTTCCGAGTAGTCATCTCTGAAAATATCAAGGAAAACAAAATCTTGATCACGAGTATTTATAAAGATTAGAAAGTACTTTCTAATGGTCATAAGCCTTTTATCAGTAATAATAAGCCGTTTAATTTCCCTACTCTTTCGATAAGTCACAAAATTTCATAAGTTTACATTAACATCTTTATCACTTTTCCATTTATATTACAATTTTTCGCTATGAAAATACTGATATATACGAACAAGATTACTGCGAGGTATTAGTCATCAGTTCATAAAGTCACTCAATTAACACACTACGTTTTAAGGTAGCGCCATTAGAAAATGACACATCCGTGCTGGACTTTGTAGTTAACAAAAGATGGAAAATGCAAATGTCGTAAGTGAGACGAAGAGGTTAGCTAGCTTTAGAGAATTTTGTTTGGCAGTGTTTCAACGTCAAAAACATTAAGGTTATGCATATATAGTTATGCATATATGTCACTTTGACATATAGACTTAAAACTAAAAATTCAACGATAAAATTATTTTTGAAATCTAAGAAGAAATCAACAAAGAATTAACGAGACAAACAATATAGAAAAATTATTACTGACATTTAATGACACTTCAAATTTTCAAACGTCAACTTTGTTTCATTTATCACCAGATTATTTCCTATGTGACAAAGATTTTTTTTATATAGAAAATTACTAATGGCGCTACCTGAGCACGTAGTGTGTTAATCGACTGACCTTAGGTAAATATAGTTTATACCGCCATCTCTTGCTTAAAATCCGAAACTGTCCGTTTATTTAATCTTTATTATACCTAAAACATTTGCATGTGCAAGCAATAAATTCTATTTGCTTGCCTTCGCCGAACGTATTGCAGACAGCACATATAGTGTGTTCAATGTAAATATTTATAGTAATTAAAACAACACTACTCAATTCCAAAAATCCATTTACCATTTTTATTATCAGAAAAAAAAGGTGTTAATTTAGCCTTAAAATTGAACAAAGCATAATAAACTGTCAACATTGCAGTTTCATTCGAAATTTTTAAAATTTAAACATCTTCATTTTTATTGCTGCATTATTTAATCAGCTAGTTGCACTATTATCAACAATGACGCTTTTATTTCTTTGAACACAAAATCAAATAAATTATCTCATCGTTATGATGATGATAGATAAGAAGCTCAATTTTTTTCTTTGCTTTCTTTGTTATAATAATAAAAGAAAACAAATATAAATTTTTCTTCTCTCCAAATGAGAACGCAGACAGTGTGACATTTTTATTAATCCTTTCTACAAATAGGGTTGTTGAATGACAGCAGAGGTCAATTTCATTTAATTCATTATTGGAAGGTCGGTTCTTAATTTGCAAAAAAACATGATATAAGCTAGCTTTTATAGTCATCAGAATAAGTCATCATCTATGATAACTATTCACTTATACAATCATTTATAATAAGTGCTAGAAGGATTTGTCCAAAAATCCTCAATTTTCGTCATACACTACATTGCATTACAAAAATATTTTAAAACGTTAAAAGAATGATTTTCCATAAGATAATATGAGAATGTAAACATTTCTGGAATACAGGTGATTACGGTGAAAAAAATAAAGCTCAGGTATTGCAAGATCAACGTCTTTTCAAATCACTTTGTGCCACGTCACTAACTGAAAAGTTGCTGTATTTGAAAATAAAGAAGTCGGATTAAGAGCCATTTGGGTTTTGTAAAAAATAGAAAACTTTTTAAACAAAAGTTTAATTTTTAGCCAGTTTAAAACAATAGAGAAATCAAGTATTCTCTACATAACTTACTATGAAATTAGTTCAGAAGAAAAAAATTAAGAAAGGACCACTATTAGTTTTTCTATGATAAATAGTTGAAACAAATTTTTGACATTTATAAAGCCACAAAAGTAAAGCAGCAGCTAGGTCTCTTACCTTTCGTAAGAGACCTAACTTCTTTGTCCAACAGCCAACGTCTCATTTGGGATGTTACATAATATAATATGATATACATAGTTATGTAATACTTTAACCGGGATATTGCACTGCGACCTTTTGATCTGTTGTGCTCCCTACAATTACAAACACCCATGGCCAGAGAAAGTCATCTTCTTTGTAGCGAAAGACTCCCGCCTGGGTAAGATTCGAACCCACGTCACTCATTCGGCCAGACTCTGAAAGCACTGTCTTCAGCCACCTGACCACCGAACGACTTATTTAAGTCGTTTTTAATTGTAAATAAATAAAATCCTAGTCAAGAAGCAAATATTTTTGAAAGCGTTCCTGTGTATAATCGGTAAGGATCTACAACTACGATTTTTGCGGATGATGATGCTCTCAACTGGGTAAAGTTAATAATGGTCGGAGATCATAAAATTGGGAGTTCCCACCTATACAAGAACTACTAGAACTCCCCATCATCCATTCTGCTGTTGTATGAGTCGTAATTTAATAAGAATATATTATATATGTAATAAATAAGAAAATGTAATTTATTTCTTCAAACTTGACATTATTAATTTTTAAAATAAAGTTAAATCTTAAAGCTTACACTTTGACATTTTAAAAATTCAAGCCCTTTTCAATGTTTAAAAAAAATCTGAAAATTGAAAGAAAGCATTTGAAATTCCTAAACTACGTTATAAGAAAAAAATATGGGAAAATGGACTTTGATAGCAATTTATCAATGATTTATTAAAGTTAGTTTCGGTGCCTGTACACCATAAGACATGCAAAACTTTGATGAAGAAAAAAATGAAATTTTTTAATTCGTGATTTATGTCCAGTAAGAAACTTCTGCCCAGTCACTACTTATGTTTGCCTATAATCTCGATTAACTCAAAGTCGGCGTTATTTTCAAATAATTTATTTTCAAAATCATAATATAATTCTAATAACAGAAGAAAAAAAATTATTTTATATAATTTTGACGCCATTCTGTAATTTATTATATGAAAAAAAAAATAGCCATGTTGAGGTATAATAATTACAGATTATTGACAGAAACTTTTAAGCCTAAAGCTTACTTTGCCATTTTAAAGATTAAAGGCTTTTTCAATGATAAAAAAAAATAAAATTTTTATTTTCAGGCTAGTAATAGATATATTTGCGAAGTCAACCATTTATGATTACCTAGAATCTTTATCAACTTATTATTATTTTCAAACAATTTATTTTGAAAAGATATAATACGAATATAAAAAGAATAAAATATATTTTATATCATTTTGACGCCATTCTGTTATTTATTATAAAAAACAATAAAATAGCCATGTTGAGGTATAATAATTACAGATTATTGACAGAAACTTTTAACCCTAAAGCTTACTTTGCCATTTTAAAGATTAAAGGCTTTTTCAATGATAAAAAAAATCTGAAAATTGAAGAAAAAAACATCTGAAATTACTAAACTACGTAAAAAAAAGTTAACAAAATATGTGGAAATGTAGAAATTGACTTTGATGGCGGTTTACCAATAATTTATGAAAAATATTCATATTTTTCCCGATGTCTGTCTATAAAACATGCAAAATTGATAAAAAAAAATAAAACTTTTATTTTCAGGCTAGTAAAAGACATATAATTTTTATTAATTTATTGTTATTTTCAAACAATTTATCTTGAAAAGATATAATACGAATTTAATAAAAGAATAAAATATATTTTATATCATTTTGACGCCATTCTGTAATTTATTATAAAAAACAATAATATAAGTCATTTTGAGGTATAATAATTACAGATTATTGACAGAAACTTTTAAACTATTTTAACAATTACAAAGCGTTTAATCTCAGATATGAAACACCCGGTATATTTAAAGAGTTCTAGTATTTTGCGGACAGCCTGTATGGCCTACGGCCTAGACGAATGAAGAAAACAAATCACAAAAATTAATATTTTGTCTACAACCCTGTTTCTTTATTATCAACCCAATAGAATGCAGGTACTATCTATTCAAATGAGGTCAGTGGTTCAGAGAAAAGATAAATAAGGATTTTTAAAGAGTGATAATAATGTGGCTATGAAAATATTTTTCCTAGGATTACTGGAATACTTACCAAAATGGACTAGTAGGGGACGGAAAAATCGAAGGCCTCGCAGGAGGGCTATTAAAACCACTAAATCTAAAAAAAGACATTTTCACCAACACCAATCCACCACTTTTAACAGCGTCTTAAAATCGGTCAATTCAGGGAGGCATTATCCCTTTTATTTTTCTATCACCAAAAAAATATAATAAACAGTAATGTTTTTAATGAAATAATCACGTAATAACACCCTAGGACACTAAACACTGCACTTCCTCACCTCCCTGCCCGTCTGAAGTTACACTGACTGATGAAAATATTTTGAATTTTGCCTGACGCAGCTTCGGGATTCAGATGGACCATGCGTGCGCTGTCCTATCTACGACATACTACTACATGGCGAAACAAGCTAACAGACTTTATGATAGCTACTTCGATAAGAAGATAGAAAGAGACTTGACGTAAAAAGCATGATGTTTACTTATTACAGATAACAAGGAAGAGGGTTGTTATATTGATTGCTTTTAGAAAACACGTGGGCTTTTTTTGGAAGACCTTTCATTAATGGGGTCTTTGTGAGATTAGAAGAAAGGAAAGGATCCTTTCCTTATTATAACAGGAAGTTGAGATTGGCAGCGCTTCAAGTAAAAGAGGAAATTAATGATGTATTAATTGCTAGTTGAACTAAAATGGGACTTTATTGTACTGACATTTTCGTCATTAAAACCAAAAATTTAAAAAGTAATAAATTTTTTTTAGAAATTTCAATTTAATTAAAATCATATTTTGTTAGGTTTTACTGGATAACAGATCTTGTAAGATTTCAAACTGAGACTATTCTATTGGCTATTGGTTCAAAACAATTTATAATAGTCCTTATAAACACATTTTAGGTATTAATTTAAAAACCAAGAAAAAATTGTTTTTTGATTGATTTGTTTTGTAGTCCAGTAGAAATCGGCGCATGCGTACCAAAAACTATTCCATCTCAATTTTTTTGTGCGATACTCTTTAAATTGCCCTACTGATGATATAAACGCATGTTGCCATAGGGCAACCCGGTGCTATATTATTTAAACCGAAATTGTTCAAACAATTGCAAGGAATTGTTATTTTCTAACCAAACTATTTTTTTTTTTATTTATACGAAAGCCTAATTATGTACGTGTTTTTACACAAAATAATGTAGAACAAAAAAAAAATATTATTTTTTGGCTTTCAGTTCGGTTCTTTTACGGAGGTTTAATTTTTTTGATAAAAAGTTTTTATTTTTTTGTATTTTTTTTTTTTGTTAAAAACCTTTTTTTGTAGCTAAAATCTACATACAAACTTAAAAGAAAAACAAGATACTTATAATTACATATTAGTACAATTTTGAAATATATATTTCATTTTTAAACATAATACTATAGGTATCTGTTTTCGAAAAAATAATTGATTTTTAGTTTTCAGTTCTATTCTTTTACGAAGGTTTAGAAAAGAGTTTATTTTATCAATTTTCTTTTTTTTTAAACTTAAATTTTTTGTGGCTAAAGTCTACACACAACTTTAAACTTTTGTTATGTTATGAATGCTAAAATTTTTTTCTTCGGGGCGAAAAAAAACTAGATTTAAAAGAAAAATGACTTCATAAACTAGCTAAACTGTTTCATAAACTGTTTTTAGCTAGTTATAAGTATACCTAGCTAAAATCACCTAAAAATTTAAAAAAATCGACCTTTAATTTTACGTACCCTGGAAGAAGAAGGACTAAAGCAATATGTATATAAAATCATTGTTCTTTAGGTAAATATTTATACATTCTTAGTCAGCTCTAAGAATGTTCTATGTTCTATCAAAAAAAGTCCAATTAAAAAAAAAAAAAAAAAGTATAACAAAACCGAAACAAAGACATGTTCGATAACTATTTAAATTTCATACTTTAGATATTATTTTTTAAACAATAGAATTTCTAATTTTATATTATTTTTATATTTTAGTTATACATATATGTATAATAGTTTTGGTTGTAATTTTTATTTTATTTTATTTTTATAATTTTAATTTTAAGTTTTAGTTTTCCTCTGACTGGCACCGCCTTCAAAAATTATTAATTAAATATTTAGTGTTATAAATATTTAAAGACCAATAATTATATATAATTATTGTTGTTATCTATGTTCTTCCAATATCTTAAACAGCTTATTTTTTTAATTTATATTTGTTGGGTTTAGTTAGGTAATATTAAAGATAATATCTAATAAATATCATTAACTAATATAAAATTTTATTATTAGATATTAAAACGTCAAAGTTTTTGAGAATTCTATATGATTCTCTATAAGAAGTGTTTCCTTAATATTTCCAAATTCGAATTATGTATGTAATAAACAGAATCATATTTTGCCTCACCAACTATTAAGTGACCAAAATTTAAAACTTTTCTGTAATATCTGACACTTTTTTTAAAATTCTTACATAAAATGAGTGGACATTGGATTATAATAAGTACATAATAAATACTTAAAAAACTGGTAGTATAAATTATGTAAAAAAATTAAAAAGTATTTCTAGATCCTCAAAATCAAGTCAATTAAATGTATGTAATATTATTAAATATAATAATGTAAAAACATTCCAAAAAAAATTAAATTACAATTTATTGTTGTTGTCTATGTAACCGAAAATTTGAAAAATAGAGAAGTAAATACACATATTTTCGTAAAGCAGCACACCCTAATATTTATCGTAAGAAAATAATTTTAGATTTTTTACACTTGAATATTTGAGGAAGATAAAGATAATATTGCCACAAATAAAAAATGAAAATTGTTTAAAGAATGGAATCTTACTCTTCACAAAATACCTGACCTGTCGTGGTACAATTCCAACCCTAACTTTAAAGATTCTGGTCAGATTAGATTTCTTACAGTTTTATGGTGTGTGTGACAAACCAAACTAAAGTTATTAGTTAAAATTTTTCAAGCTTAAAACCCTATATAAAACTATTAACTTTTCCAGGTAGTTTATGGCGGTCATGTTCAACATTATAGCTGTCTAAGAAAGCTATAGTGGTCATTCGTCCGTGCCACCAATTGTTTAGAGAGCTTTAGTCTTTGGTGAGGCACCCAACAATACAGTCATAAACCATTATCAAATAATTCAAAAAGTTTTATATACAAATACAGTATTAGGCTTCGCTAGTCCTTATTTGGTTTGTCGCACTATTTTAATTAACCTCGAATATTACTATTTTCAAACGCTTGGTTATAATAATGGTAGTATTTTTGTATTGTACAATTCTTCAAAAATTATGATCTGTCCACCATTATGAGACATTACACCTCTGTTGTACATAATTGCTTTATAATTATAATAATTAAATAACCACGTGTTCAAGAGCATTCGTATTATATTGCAATTACTTTTTAAAAGGCATAAGGTTATATAGCCCTTTTAAAATTACCTAACTGTACATAAACATCCCTTTTCTTGCATGGGCAGAAAACTGTAAACCCAACTATAAATTATGTTTTTCAAATTTTTAAACCGTCTTTGGAACGATTCGAAGGCACAAGACAAGGTAAATGCTTTTCAATAACCTCAACTCCAATATTAAGTTTCTACTAATGGGATAATCTTAATGCGGCCATATAATCTTATACCTTCAGCGTTACTATGACAAAACTTTTGTGAGTCTATCGATTCCTTGATAATAAACTGCCTAAATAGGTACTAATTCTAACATATTTTTTTGAGAACTATACTATTAAAATAGCGAATTTGAAATATCGCGTTCATGTCAAAGAGCAGACCATAGATACTGCGGCTCTGCTCCCCATAAGTTGAAAATTGTTTTTTATGCCTGCCGACCTGCATTCCAATAGGGCCAGACTATTACTGTGTATTAAATCCTATTGGACTTATTTGGAGTACTCTAAGCCGAGGAATTTGGAGTAAAAACACAATAATTAGATTTTTACCCCATATGTGGAGTTTGGTATGTAATAATTATTTGAGTGATTTTTGTTTATAAATCTACAAAATCCTAGTCAAGATGCAGGTGTCAAAGTAGTACTTTGGTCAAATTTTAGAAGGTTCCCTTCAATAGGGTGAAACCACTGCCCTAATTTGATTCCTACCTAAAATTATTATAATAATGAATTGACAACTTATTGCAAAACTTAACAAATTGTCAAATTTGTGTTTATCCTGCTGATTGACCATAATACTTGATTGGCAAAAGTCTGAGTCTGGAGGACCCCCCAAACCACTGACATACTTCATGGACAACATCCCATAAAAATTAAGACAAGAAGCTAGATGTACAAACCAGTTTTTTCGCATCAAATCTGCCAATATCTTACACCTAATGAGCAAACAAATATAATAAAAAGCTCCAGTTGTCAAAATATTCCAAAGATCATAAATTCCTTGCTTTTGGTGGTCAAAAATTGTGATAATCCATAGGTTATTTGTTATTCTCATCGAATTTATCGACATTTTCTCTTATCATCAATGAAGATTAAAAGCAAAAAACGTACAGACTTAGTTGAATACATTTTTAAAGCTTCTTTCTATTCTCAGCTACAAGGACGAGTTCTCGACGACCCCAAAACTAAGTTGTTTGTTTATTTTTAAAGTATTTGTAACACGCAGGCACAGTTTTCAAGTACTAAATAAGTATAATACTAAAAATTAAATAAAAGAGACCTATCAGTAGTCCTATCACTCCTTTTGAGTGTTTTTGAAATAGTGATTAGAAGATTGTAAGATAAAAACACCAAAAACCTAGTAGTGCTTTACAATAGTATCACAAGCCCCAATCCCCAAATTGCATAATTATCCACCTAAAGATACTTTTAAGTGAAAAAAACACAATAAAACCGAAAGCAAGAGCCATTACAACATCTAAAAATAAAATGTCAACAAAACCGAGAAAGTGCAAACTTACATGTCTCCATTTGTCAGAGAACACTGAACACTAGCTTGATCATTAGTTTCATCCATTTTTTCACGTAAATTAAAGTAAAACGGCACAAATCTCCACAAGTTTATAAAAACACAATCGAAACCGTTAACGTTTCAACGTTGTTGACATTTAAATATTATTCTTTCAGTTTGGTTTGTTTTCATTGGTGGTTTCCTTGACAGCGCAAGATTGAAACCGTAAGACGGCAAAAGTAACTAACTTTATAAAAAGTTAGAACATTCATAATTTCTCCATTTTTCAGATCTTACTTAGTAAGCCAAAGAAAACTAACTGATTAATATCTCATTAAAACAACTATTGTTTTTTTAAATTATAACTAACAAAGCAGTCTAGAAAACAATTTGTGTTTTTTTGAATAACTAATTTGACATTTAATTATAGTTCTAAATTTAAATTTAGGGGTATTTTTACTCTGATAATTATTGCTTGTCAACACAAATCAGCAGGAGGTGATCTTTATAATGTAAACGGCTTATTTGAAATAAAATTTTAGTTTCATGTTATTTAAAATCTGATGCTTATCTGTAAAAACTAGTGTAACATTACAATATATTAAATACAATACATTATAGAGCGTTATAAAATGTTTAAAATCTTAGTAAGCTATACAAGTTTTGGTTTATGTTCCTTTCAACAATGACTGTTTGAGTTAACAACATTTTTTAGAGACTTTTTTATTTGTTTAGTTGCAACACTGTAACCGAATACGCTTTTTTGACTAATATTTGACATACCACTCATAAAAAAATTGTAGGTTATGTCACAGCAACTAACTTTTTAATTGACATCTGTAAATGATGTTGTCAGTGTCAAAGAAATGGTTGCAGTTGTACCATTTTAAAATAAAATGTTGGACTGCCAACTCAAACAGTTATTGTTGACCACGCTGTATTAAACTAAATTGCACAGCAGGAGTTGATCTAAATAATTCATAAGCGCACGGTATTTATAACTGTACATAAACTGATACTAAATGTGTTTTTAATCTTTTTTGATATCTAAAAAATTAAATTATTATGACACATTAAAAATTTTATTAGGTTTTATTAAAATTTTATATTTATGCAATAAATACATTAATGACAGATTTAAAAACAATTTTCAACAAGTTTTAACGCAATAAAGCGCTTATAATTATTTTTATTTCTAATAAAATCACTAATTTGGCAACGCTATATTGGCTCCAGCTAGTCACTCTCGTCTGTAGTGTCATTATTCATTATTTGTCAAAAATTTCAAATTAAATTATAACTGTTTTTATTTTGCGTAAAATTATAAATATTATTTTTTTTATGTTAATTTAAATAACTTTATTAACTTTCATATTAGTTTATACTATAATGTGCATTTTATTCATGGAGCTATAATAGAATTGAATCAGGATTCCCCACTACAATTTCCGTTTGTTGTGGGAAACGTTTTTCAAAATTGAATTCTATGTATTCATGTAAATTTATGTTTTCAGTGTAATTTTAAGCTAATTTATCTTAAATTCCCAATATAAAAGAAAAAAAATTAAAGCAAAACATTATAACCTAACTTTTTCCAAAATTTATAAAAAAATGACATCTGTCATTTCTTGTTGACAGAACGTCAAAACTGTTCATAGAATAAAAAAAAAGAGTACGTTATAGTCTAGTCTAATGTGCGTTAATTAAACGTCGCCATTCTTACGTGTTTAAAATTTAAAATTTATATTTAATTTTTTATTATTCTAAATATATTGTAATTTGCATACAATAAAATACAATTTTATAATTAAATTTGTACAAACATCCTTTATAATTAATATTTTTACAAATGCATGGTACAAAAAATACCATTGTATAATTATATATCATAAATATATATATAATAGAATAGAGTCAAGATTTCCCACTACAATTTCCGTTTGTTTTGATGCAAAATTACGGGTTAGCGGAGTGCTTTATCGGTTTGTAGAGGCCTACATGTTTAAAACTACATGTATATAATGAATCTGTAATTTGTATAAAATAGATGACTGTCACAAGATCTGGAATTAGTCCTTTGTTGCTTACGATGCTTGAATGCTATCCATAATACGTTTTTTAGCGGTTTTGTATAAATTAACAATATTGCTCTAATTTTATTTTTTAATAATTCTGCCATGACATCCATCTAACAAATGCCGCGTGTTCAAATAAAACTGTTTGAGCTGGCAGCTCTACATTTAAAATAATACAACTGCAGCCACTTCTTGTTGTTAACGGATAACACTTTTGACACTGACAACAAATAATTGACAGATACCAAAAAAAAAATTGTTGCTTTGACATAACCTACAATTTTTTTTATGAGTGCTATGTCAAACACGCGTATTCGGTCACAGTGTTGCAATAGTTTGCAAACAAATAAAAAAGTCTCTAAAAATGTTGCCAATTCAAACAGTTGTTGATCACGCTGTACATAACTCTGAAATTGAACAAACTATAAATGCCATAATTTTTTACTTTTTATTTAATACTGTTTTAAAATAACCAAAAAATTGTTGACTACTGTTAAATTTTAAGAACAATGATCATGTGTGTGTTTTTAAAAAAAATGGCAAATACTATTGATATCAAAGGGATTATTTTCATGATTATTCTGTGCTTTTTAGACAACGCTGCTTTACTTTTTTGACAGTGACATATGTCATATGACAAATATGACATTTGATGACATCCTATATCTATTCTATAACCTATAAAAAATTTAAATTGTTTTTAGATAGAAATAATATTTAAACCCTAGTAAAATTGTATGATTTTATATTATCAAGATTGAAGTTTTAAATGGGTTTTTTGCAGCAGTGTGTGCGTTCATTTACAGGGACGTTTAGAAACATTTCTGTTAACTTTACCAGAGCATGCTATACTGGGGCTAAATACGATTTGAATTTAAATATTAAAGGAGTCTCTGTGAATAATTATATAAAACATTTACAAAAGGAATATGAAGCAGCTAGACATGACTCGCGCCGCTTTCAAGAACTGCAGCCTCTTGTCAATATTTTGAATGATCGGAAAAATGTCATAGAAAATATAAACAATTTGAGCGATTTACTGATTGAAAAAGATGTAGAAATTAGCTCCTTAGCAAAGGAAGAGAAACTTCTTTTTGAAGATCGATTAAACAATTTAGATGGGCAGCTTTTATCTGTCATTTTACCATCAGCAGAAGAAGACGATTGCGAGTCTATAGTTCTAGAAGTAAATACAGGGGTTGGTGGTCAAGAAGCTATGCTATTTGCAGGCGAATTATTTGAAATGTATTGCAAATTTGCAGCTTTTAAAGGTTGAGAAAATACCCTTAGTGTTATGTTTTATACGGAGCAATTTTGTGTTAAAGGTTGGGAAACTCAGATTGCGGATTTTGCAGAAACTGACATAGGAGGCATTAGGAGAGGCAGTGTGTTTATAAAAGGCGAGAATACGTTTACTTATTTTAAACAAGAAGCAGGAGTACACCGAGTACAAAGAATCCCTGCAACTGAAAAAGGGGGTCGTATTCACACCAGCACTGTTTCAGTTATAGCTTTGCCGCAACCGGATGACATTGACATTAAAATTGATCCTAAAGATTTGCGAATTGAAACGAAAAAAGCTAGTGGGGCTGGAGGTCAGCATGTCAATACAACTGAGAGTGCTATCAGAGTAACACATCTTCCCACTGGAATCAGTGTAGAATGTCAAGTGGACCGCTCACAAATTAAGAATCGACAAATTGCTTTAACTAAACTTAAAGCGTTACTGTATCAACAGAAATTAAATGCGCAAACTGCAGAAAATGATGCCACGCGAAAGGCACAGGTGCGCACTAGTTTTCGGAATGAGAAAATTCGTACCTATAATTTCCCGCAAGATAGAATTACGGATCATCGACTTCAGAGCTACAATGTACATAACTTGAAAGGTTTTATGCAAGGGGGTGAAGCACTAGAAGCTTTAATTTTAAAATTGGATTATGAATCGAAGATTGATCAATTATTAGAGATTATAAAAACATTGAAATTAAATAAATAGCCACATATGTTTGCAAATACATTTTAAAATACCGCTACCAATAAAATTCTGTTTTTACTAACTTGATACATGACCCGATGACTCTTGTACAACCAAAAAGTGGTTGCATTGTCATGATTTATTGTAACCTTTTTACTTTATTTTATTCTGATCGATAATATTGACTAGTTTGAGGTTTGTTTGATTATTAAACCACACTTGTTAGTATTAATTTCTTATTTAAATGAGAAAGAAAGGTAGTCCCCGAGTGGTTTGCACGTCAAGTAGCTGATCGCGCATTTGAGCTTGAGCTGACACATGACTTAAAAACTATGATTATGTGACACAATAAAGTATTTTTTTTAATATTTAGTTATGTCGCAAAATTCTTCAAGTCTTTAACACTGAAAATTTCCATTTTTTTCCGTCCATGAATGAGTTCTTTACAGTATTTTTATGTTACTTATTTCTTCACATTTTGACACTAAAATTAACTAATTATTACTTTAACTTACTGTTTTATTCGTTACATATTTATGTTTGGTGTTTGCAATGAGCCCAAGGTGATTTTTAATGGGAGTTTTTTAACTTGCAATTTAATCATTTTTTTCAAATTAAAAGTGACATTTGAGAAAAAAATTTGACAAGCTTCAAAAATCATTGTTGCCAATTGTGCTTAACCCAAATTACTAACTTATGGGGATTTTTTTGTTATACAAAAATAAATCAAAGGAAAAAAAATTATATATTTTTTAAACAAATAGTTAAAATATTAATAACAATTTGTAAGAAAAAAGTCTGTTTGCTCATTACTGATAAATATGGATTTGCACAATTTTGCAACGAGAGTTTTTTAAAATTTGGTGTCATAGTTGGTCATGTCTTTAAGATTATGTAATTTTTAAAACAATTGTTTCAAATGTCAAAATAATTACTAAATGCACAGCTCATGACGATAAAATTGTGAACGGGCACTTGCAGCAATTTTATTTTTTTGCTTGTATAACACACAAGTGCTTATAATTTAATCTCATAAACGTGTTGAACTATCAATTCATTACATTAAAAGTGAGGCTAGGATTAGATCTTAAATTATAAACTGTCATTTCGATAATAATGGTGCGCTCCAGTCCAAGAGTCAAGAGTAAACATTCAAGGCAAGCCTCCACATCAAGTTTGAAAAAAACATTCGTCAAATATTATTAGTCAAAAACGTATAACATTAAAATTATCATATTTTTCAACAATTATTAAAGTTTAGTTTAGTTGCGAGTTTGAAGACGCCAAGCTTAGCAGATAGCGCTTTGAATTGTGCTGTTATTAGTGTCAGTCTCGTTGTATTGTTAGAATTATTATAGTATAATACCACAAATTAAAGTGTTTTTGTCAAATATTTAAATTTATCTATTTTGGCATGGAGAAAATACCTGGAGGAAGAGAAAAATTGGTAAAAGTGGGACATATTTTTTTGTGTAATGTTTTGGTGTTGTGCTTTGTAAATATATACTTACGGGTCAAAAAATATAATAGAAAAAATGCTTATTACACATAGACAACTATCTACTAATAGGTTCTGTTTTTAAGGTTAGCTTTTCGATATTTTTTGATTGATGTAAAATAGTGTATCCTAATTCCTTTGACTCACGTAATTATTGCACTAATGCACTAAACCACAAAATTTTGAATTACTGGTTATTTTAAAACTATGAAATATTAGTTAACATTAGTTAAATACTTTTAAAGTTGCGTTTTAATATTTTAATTATTTACCAAAACAGCAATACAAAGATATGAAATTTTTTTAAAAAAGTAGTTTGTTGTTGTATTAATAGATGACGTGATTTTTTTGCTTTTGTTTACTTCATTTTTAAATTGCATAACTATGTAATAAATTCTATCACTATCTATACATCTTTGGTCAGCGGTTTAAAACTGACAAATGTCAAATTTTTACGTCATTGTCAAAACATGAAAAATTGATGGTGTATTGGCGGGATACGCATAACATACTTTTTAGCAACAAATTATTTGTTTATGTTGTATTATGTGTGTTTGAAAATATTTTAAAAGTTTATTCCATTGAAGCTGTTATTTAATATTGTTGTGTTGAAATTATGTCAAAGGTTGGTTGATGAATTATTTCATTATACCCACGTTGACCATCATTGATTTTAGGACATTCGATCATTTTTTACTGTACTTTCTAAAAAGCCCGCTGGAACTAGCAGTCCCGTTGCCAAATCTCCCGTGAAGAAAAAGAAGAAGCCTAAACGTCTAATTGATTCTGACGATGACGATGTTGTTCCAGCAACTCCAGAAGCTAAAACTCCTAAGAAACCCCAATCCCGCAAAGCAGTAGCAATCTCAGATTCAGAAGATGATACCAAGGAATCTCAGGTAAAAGAGCAAAATTCAAAGTCTAAGAAACGAAAAATTGTGATAAGCTCAGACTCTGAAGATGACAAACCCAAAAACAAAATCAAGCAAAAGGTTTCCCAAGCGAAACCACAACTCAAAGCTGTAGATATCAAACACATGTTTGGAAGTACTCCGATAAAACAGAGTAAAGTTGAAGTTATACCGAAGAAAAGTCCCACAGTTAAAGAAGATAAAAAGAGGAAGAAATCGAGCAAAAAAGAGACAGAATTGGGAATACACAATGATGAGAAATTTGAACAAACATTGAAAGTCCTGGATGAAGACGACGATTTGTTTTCTTCATTTGTCAATGATGATTTATTCAGTAATGAGGTCAAAGAGTTATTGACAGACCAAGGGAAAGAACAAAGTCAGCGGAAGAACAATAAGGAAAAGAAAGACACAAAAGTCAACACTAATAGAGCTAAGAAAGATGAGGACGAATCTCAACAGGAACAGAGTGAAAAACGGAAAAGATCGAGAACAGATTCACCATCACCTAAAAGTAAGTTTAATATTAGATTAGATTTAGCGAACATAAAAATGGACAAAACAATCTTATTGTTGCGTCGTCGCAAAAAATCTTATGCATCATATGACTGGAACCTATTTTTACAAGGATTGGTAGTTTTGGGGGCTTCGGTCTTTGTACCTAAATGTCTAATTCTTCTTCTTTTGAAAACAATGGCCTCAGCTACTAGGCTATACAGCCAGTTTCACAGAACTGTGTATTAGGAACCCGTTGCAGATTCCGGGATAGATATCTGCAGATTCAAGTTGGAATTTAAACTAAGTCCATATCAAAATGTCAGTTTACGATCTTTTGATGCTAATAACTAAAATATTGTAGATGATACTCCAAAAAGAAAGAAAAAATCTGAATACGCAGACTCTCCTGTGGATCCTCAAGAAGCTTTCGAAAAAAGGCGTTCTATGTACCAAAACTATTTAAACAGAAGTGGCCCAAGAAATCAAGGTTTAAAAGAACTTCCAAGCGGCAAACCGGATTGTTTAAGCAATTTATGCTTTTTACGAACCGGAGTTTTAGACTCTTTAACTGGAGAAGATTTTGAAAGTATAGTAAAACAACATGGGGGACGAGTGGTCCATGGCGTATCTAGTATGATTCAACGAGTTTTATATATTATTGTTAATTGCTTTGGTTTTTAGAAAAGGTAAATTATGTAGTGGTTGGTGAAGAAGCTGGACCGGCCAAACTACAAAAAGCTAAAGATTATAATATTCCTCAAATCTCTGAAGATGAATTATTAGACATGATATTAAAAAAATCGGGTATGGCTCCTAAATATGTTGCGAAGGAAAATTTGGAAGGCAGTAATATTGAAAATGAGACAAAGCTTAATGTAGAAACACCTAAGAAATCGGCTAAAAAGGAAAAACCTGCTCAAAATGGAGAAGTGTCTACTGAGAAAGTTGAAGCTTTATCAGCCAAGAAAAGAGTTGAGTTATCAAAGAAAAAGCTAACTGAAGATGATTCAAAATCTTCTATTGCTGTTAACGGATCAACAAATTTGTCACACAAACCTATATCTTTGAATGGTGTTACTAAAACTGAAGACTTGTCTTCAAAGTTAACAAATGATTCAAAATCTTCCGTTAATAACGTCAATGGGTTAGCACAAGCGAAGTCAACAGATGAAACATTATCCCTTGTTGACAAATATAAACCTAAAAACATACAAGCTATTATAGGGCAGCAACAAGATGGTAGTAACTTACATAGGCTTAAACATTGGTTGCAAAACTGGCAAAAAAATCAAGATCCTAAAATTAAGAAAACCCTTGGTCGACCAAGTCCATGGGTTAAAAAAGATGATGGTGCATATTTTAAATGTGCATTGCTTAGTGGACCTCCGGGTATTGGTAAGACAACAACCGCTACTCTTGTAGCTAAACATCTGAATTTGGATGTTGTTGAATTTAACGCTTCGGATACTAGAAGCAAGAAGCTGCTAAATCTTGAAGTAAAAAGTCTGCTTAGTAGTAACACTATATCAGGTTTTGCTGCAGGTTTGTGGAATTTAATTTGAATAATATTAAAAATTGATTGTTTACGTTTTAGGTCAGAATGTTGTTAATAAAAATAGAGTTTTGTTGATGGACGAAGTTGATGGTATGGCCGGAAACGAGGATAGAGGTGGTATTCAAGAGCTTATACAATTGATTAAACATTCCAGTATACCAATAATTTGTATGTGTAATGATCGTAATCATCAAAAAATGCGATCATTAGTAAATTATTGCTACGATTTGAAATTCAACCCACCAAGACCTGAACAGTTGAAGGTAATGTACTTTTTACCCATTTTTTGGGTTTGATTGAATTGAATGCTATAATGGCTCAGTCAAGCTGTCAGATTTCATTGTTTTTCGGCCGTTATAATATTTTTGAAATTGTTTATAAATTTATTAAAGTTACATTTTTTTTCTTTTCATAATATTAGTATGGATGACATTTTTGTGGCGAAATAAAGTCATAATTAACCTAATTAATATATTTTTTTGTACAGGGAGCTATGATGTCTGTCTGCTTCAAAGAAAACATAGACATTTCAATGCCAGCTCTTTCAGAAATTATTATTCGAACAAAAGGCGATATTCGGCAAACCTTGAATGATCTAGCGCTATTGAAGAGTGGAAACAAAGAAATTTCTGTTGAGGAAGCTAAGCAAGGATGTAAGAAAGATTCCGTTATGGGACCTTGGGACGTATGTAAAACTGTTTTTACGCGTAGTGAACATAAAAATATGTCTGTTGCTGATAAAGCTCGATTATTTTTTTACGATTACAGTTTGGGACCTTTATTTGTTCAAGAAAATTACATAAAAGTACAACCTAGTGATTGCTCCAAGTAAGTTTATGCCAGGTCTTTCAGAACTTTTAAATATTTTGGGTTTTTAGAAAAAAAATGTTATTACGTACAGCTTTAGCTGCCGATGCTATAAGTATGGGAGATATGATAGATTCGAAAATTCGACGTGAAAATAATTGGAGTTTATTAGAATCTCAAGCATTTTTTTCATCGGTATTACCAGGGTACTACATGTCAGGAACGTTCAAAGGAATGATAAATTTTCCTGGATGGTTAGGGAAGAACTCAAAGAAAACTAAATTCCGTCGATTAATAAGTGAGATTCAAACGCATACGAGGATAAGGTAATGTTTTATTATGAAGTATTCTAAGTTAGTTAAAATAAAACATTTTACAGTACGTGTGCAAGCCAGTTAGGTGTGAAACTAGACTATTTAGTTTCTTTGAGAAATTCTGTAGTTTTGCCTTTGCTAAAAGGATTGGATGGAGTTCATAAAGCGGTGGAGTTTATGAAGGATTATAACTTATTAAGGGAAGACGTTGACAGTTTGGTAGAACTATGTCAATGGGTTCGGGGTGAAAATCCATTCAAGAATGTTGAAACTAAGGTAAATTATTTTCGCAAACTGCTCTACGATGTATGTGGCCCACACGAACTGTCAAAATACGAGTTATGGCAAATGGAGCTACTGAAAAATAACTAAAGTTGAGGTGACAGCCGCAATTGTCACTTTGGGCAAATTCAGTAGATTACTCGGTTAGGAAGCGGTTTGCGTCTGCTAAACGCTTGCGCTTGGGTGGTAGCATCGCGCACCGACAACACGGATTTTCAATTTTTCCGCTAATTCATAAAAATTCAAAATTATTCTCTTGATTTTCAATTACTAAGTATCTAAGTTTGGCATTGTTGAAAAATAAATAAGAATAAATAAACCATAATACAGATAAAATACCAAATAATATTAAAAGTGAGCCAATGCAATTGCTTTGAGACTATGACGTTCATATGAACTTATTAGTTCATATGAACGTTATCACAAGCTATTGTTAGTGATGTTCTGAAATGTCCTGATACCGTGGTCCAAGGTGTACCTTGTCACGCGGCGATAGTTTCCTTCGGTTCACTGCTCCCTTACCATGACCACGTTCCTGAACGCACCCAGCAGATCATTTCATTGTAAATTTGCAATTTTTAATTGAAATTTTAGGTGAAAACTGCGTTTACTAAAACCTATAACCAACATGTGGTTTTGCCTTTTGCTTCAAATGGAGTAACAGCGAAAAGAAAAGCAGCGGCAGAGACAGATATAATGGGAGAAGATGAAGAGGAGAGTGGAGAATCTGAAAAAGAAGATGATCTGAGCAAAAACACTATGATTAAAGTGAAGCAACGTAGTACAAAAAATAAAACCAATCGAAATGAATCTTCTGCTGGAACCAGCAAAAAAGGGCGCAGTAAGAAAAAGTAATGTTTATTTCTTTACGTGTTTTTACTTATTCTACTCAATTTATTTTATAACATTTATGTTTGATCAGTATTAGATCATGTTGTGTAATGCAGAATTAAAATGATGTTCCGACTTTTTTTTGCTTTTTGGTCAATTTGTCGCATTAGCAATAATAATATTGTAACGGTTGTGACGTATTTATGAGATTATGGAACAGAATGTTAAAAAAAAACGGTATTTGTTATTTCAGTTGAAAAAAGGCTTTGGAATATTTTTTTATTCTTTGTTTTTACAAAATAGTTTATTTAACACTTATCAGACTAGGGCACACTAGGTGGGTGCTGGATTACTATGAATTGGCAGCGCCGCTTTAGCGATTATGTGACGAATTCTTGCACCAGTGCAGTCTGCCATCAATAAAGTATCTGCCCGGAATTTTCCACGGCCTGAAGAATTAAATAGAACCTTTTTCATCGTTTTTTATTAGCTTACAATTTCTGGGCCGTAGAGATGTGGTCAATTGAAGTGCTTATCCATCTAAGTGCAAACGTTGGTTAACTACAATTGCCAGAGCGAGTATTTTAGAGCATGATTTATCTGAACACACCTTACAAGTGGTTAACAGGTACCAATGTTCCACAGAGAGACTTGGATTGGACGCCCTCTGATCTATCAACCAGCAAGAAGACAACTGTGTCCACGTTTATTAATGAACCGCATAGTGAGTTATAATAGTTATAACTCACTATGCGTTATAATTAAATTTTGTAGTGCAAAATTTGATGACCCTACACAAAGAATATGTTTCTTTCTATATATTTACGACGGAAGCTTCTTGCTTAGAAAAATACTTTCGCCCGGGTGGGATCCAATCGAATGGCTCGGCTTCAGAGTACTATCTCTAACTACAGAGGCCATCCACCTACTCTCTTGTAACATCCACCTTCTCTCTTGTAACGATAACAAGTTTTTTTATGTAGCTACATTTTTATTATGACTGCAGAGATTAATGAACGTCTTAATAGAATGGTACTTGAAACGTTGTTTTTAGCTATTATTATATTTACTACTTCCCTATCAAAACTATATCTGGAAGTTTTGTACAATAGGCTTTACATGAAATTTTTATTTTTGTATATTTTGTGCAGGAAGTTTCTCTCTTCGTTTTATAATGTGCCGTTCATGTCGGCGTCGCATTTCTAATATTTCTTTCATTTCTTCTTTGTCTTCATCCTGGAGGAGTTTTAACGGTTAGAAATTAGTATAAATGTTGGTATAAACGTACCGATTGGTTTAAACGCAATACTAGAGCCCTTTTCGAATCCGACATCGGCTGGGAGTAAACCATTAATTGTTTCCAACGTTCAGCCGGACTGACTCCTCGTTCTACAACTAGGACAATTCGGGCCCATTGTCTTTGCCACTCATTTCTTGTTTCTGCAATTTTCTGGTAGGTATTGCCCATCATTGCAATTAACATATTGATAAGTAAAATTGAAACAATGACCATAAACACAACGAATAAAATCTAGAAGTATATTAGTGATATTTTAAACTAAACATAGCATTAGTCTTACTTTAGCAACGTATTCGTGGTCAGTTCGCTCAAACGCGCTGTAGTAATCGCCAAAATTAGTTAGTGACATCAGGAACATGGCCATTATTGACTCCATTGGGGTTGAAATTGGATTGGATGCTGAATCGTCTACATCCTCAGGTGTCAATGGATTGTCAAATGAGAGGAAAATTATGTAAAATGCTAGAAAATAACATTTACATTCAAGTGGAATTAAAAACACTTTTTTTTTGTTTTTGGTAAATAAATTTTTTAGCTCTGAGAACTTTTGTTGTTAACGGTTGGTAATAGCATTGTTTGTAATGGCAATAAGTCATTTCATTTCAAACTTCTGTTTAATTTTTAACAAGATATTAATGAACAGAGTTTGTGTATCTTACCTGAAATTCGGGAACTAACCCAGATAACGGCTAAAAATTGATAAATCCGAATTATCCTACAGTAATTATTTTTTTGACAGTAATGTATACCAACTTTTAAAAACATATCCATAAGAGAACGAGTGCTATTATAGATATCTAAAAGAGTCCAAATTGAAAGCATTAATAAGCTTATTAACGACTCAAGTTTAAAAAATATATTTAATGCGCTTGAGGGTAATCTACTCACCTTGTGAAAACCCCATAACGAAAACAAGATATATCGAAGCAAATCTAATTAGATCACCCATTACCATTCTGTAGATCATTACGACAAAAGGTCCAACTGTTTTGAATCCTCTACAAAAAAACAAGAAGTAAGGAGCCGTAGTTAACATTATAATAACAGCCACTAGGTCTTCAATTTCATCAGAACACCCCAGCCGCAAGAAGGGTACAGTTAGCATCAAAATACAAGAGAAAAGGAACATCACTCTTGAGGGCGCTGTCATCTGAAATATGATTAAGATTGAAGAAGGGTATCATTGTGAGTGACTTAGTTGTCACACATTATTTCAACAGAAAAAATCACTTAAGTGAAAAAACGTTGCCGTAGCGAACTTGTTACTACTACATGATTTAGGGATAATCCAGCATGATTATAAGGCATGAATAGGTTAAAATTGACAAACCTATCTAATTGGAAATGGGCTTCGTCGCTCATAATTAAATTATGAATTATGTTTTTTTTCTACTTTTTGCCGAAAATAAATTGCAAAATCAAGTGGCTGCTAGTAATCTGTAATTTTAATTCTTGGTGATAACTGAAAAACAAATAATTTGAAACGAAGCCGAAAATATCTCTTTGCAACCAAGTAGCTCGTTTTTGTAATTTACACTAAAAAATTGGGGTTGCCAGTATTTACTTTTAGAGATTTTTTCTATCGAAATGTTATTAATGAGTATCATTTACCAAATTCTCAAAAAACATTCTTCCTCCAAGGAACTTGGCTTCTCTCACTGCAGCCGCCAAATATATGAATGCTCCTAGTACCATCAAGACTTCTGCAGTAAATCGGATTTTTGACTCGGGGCTTTCAAGTTGCATCAGCCGGCATTCTTCTTGTAAGTTATCCCACCACTCTTCAACATCATTATCCTCATCATCTTCCTCTTCAGCCAACGGAATTTCAGTAATACTAATGTTTTCCAACTTTTTGAAAAGCTGGGTATGATTTAAGTTTGTTGCATTGACGCTTTTGGTGGCATTAGCATGACCATTATTGGTATGTGGGGGTCCTGGGCGCAAGGTAAAAGCAACAAGTGAAATGAGAAAATAAAACGCAAACGTGAAAAACTGCTTGTAGAATTTGAATTTTACAAAGGTGTTCCATTTTGCGTTGAGTAGGTCTATTAAAACTCCATCCATGAGTTCTAAATGTTCGTCTTTGTCCTAGGCATAATGTTATTAATTGAAGCAGGGTAAACTTGAACTACTTACACCAAAAACAACCAAGTTCAATGCCGAAGTTTTACTGATTTGACCATTTTCTATATCAATTGTATCGATTTGAGATAAAGGATAAGCAGCACAGGTGATACTACCTACAGGATAAAAGTGTTTTATTAAATGAATGAGTGGGCTAAATCATTAAAAAACGTATAGATAGCACACAGGACACAGACAATAGTGGATTAGTGGTCAAATTCTTGACGACTACACGGCAAATTCGAAAAAATTACTTAAAGAACACGTTTTATAAGGAGTATTGGCGCACGTGTCCCATAGAAAACTCGTCTGCTGAGACTTGTGCGCCAAATCAACTCTTATAAAACTAGTTTTTCAATATACTACATAGGTATATTTATAAATTATTTTAACAATTGAAATTTTTATTACTTTATAATAAATTATCAAAATCTGTTACGTTTAGTTATAACCAGATGGTAATTTTTTTTTATAAAGAAATATTAAAGCAAATGTATTCAAAATCTCTATTAGTTAAATTTACAATTTTTGGTAGCAATACCAACGGAGATAGAAAATATTGCGTTTCAGCCAAAAGGCGCTAATGTAGAAACTTGGTAGTCCAACCAGTGATTTTCCTTATTTGTCTCAAAAACTTCTTTTTCATTAAATAGGTGTCTGTCATTAGTAGTGACTTCGCATCGAAAAAATGTGGAAGAATGCCTTCTCGATTTCGATGTAAGAAGCTTCTGATAGATGAATGTCTCCGAGTATTTTTTTTTATTTATATTATATTTTTATTTCTATATTAATGCGTTGATAAAAATAATGTGTTATGTAAAATATTTTTTGACCCAAAAATAATGTTATTTGAAGTGAAAACTTTTTGAGGCACTTTTTGAAAACTTTTTTTGATATGGGGAAAAGTCACAAAAACTGCAAAAAGCTTCTCTAACAAAATGGCAGTTTATGTATAGAAATACTTGTGGGTTGGATGTAAGTTGCGACTATTTTTTAAAAATGTTTACCTATCTGCCAGTAAATTTCTCTTTCCAAGTTCAGTATATGGAAAAACAATTCAATTCTGGCAAGTTTAGCTGCTAGAGTTAACGGTGTTAAGTTCAAAACATTTCTTGTTGAAAGCTTAGCTCCAACCTCGTACGCCATATCAAAGGCTTCAAGTTTTTGTAATATGACAAGCAAATGCAGCACTGTATTTCCATTGGTATCCTGAGCATCAGGGTCAGCTCCTCGCGACAACATTAAGCGAAAACTCTCTTCTTGGCCCAAACACGCTGCAAAAGTTAGTGGATACTCGCCCCAGTAAACATAGCTAAAACATAAGTTTAGAAGTGGCTGCTGATAAGACTCGCAACCTGCTAAATATACCGTGCGTTATATCAATTCCTGCTGCGCAATTTAGCTTGATACATTTTTACTGTCTTTGATAGTAGGATCGCGCCGTCAAACGTCGAAGTTCATCTAATCATACGCAACATGTATGAACCCATCAAAAAACGGACATATGTTCCAAGAGTTGACTTATATAATTAAATTATGAACAGAATACAAGACGTTGTCGCATAATATTCATCTCTTAGACTGCTAACAGTTTTATTAATAAAGTCAACTTTAACTAGGGGTCACTCGGTGGTCAGGTCAGGCCTGAAGATAGTGCTTTCAGAGTCTAGACGAATCTCTACTGTCAACCGTAATGTCAGTACACACTAACGCAAAACATCGTCTGGTGGCGCCACCAAACGATCAATGTGGTATAATGATATGGGTTTTTGAAGGAGTCGTATACATTTAGCAGGTTGTAGTATAATATTACCCTTCATAATTAGTTTCGGCACATACATTAACCCATTCATGGTCAACAGAGTCATAGCGTGAGGATTTTTGATCTTCAGGACACATAAAATTCCCACAACAGCGCTCTTGAATGTTTACACCAGCATCAAGTAAATATTTCACCATAGATGGATCTTCATTTACTATCGCAATGTGTAGAACATTCTCTCCTGGAATTGAGAGAAAAAACATTAGAAAGTATTTACTTTATGAAACGGAAAATGTTGTAGTCAGGGTAAGAAGGGTACTAGGACTTGAACTTACAGAGAGAGTTTAGCTGATAGCCTGCTAACTACTCCACGCCCGGTTTTATTTTTATTGATTTCCCAGTTAACTATATCATTGTCATTTGATTAAGCATAGGTGTTGAGCACTTACCATAATATTCATCCGACATATAAATGTCATTGATAAGATTGGGGTAAAACCGTAATAATCTCTTTGCTAAATCAGCGTGGAGGGATGTTGCATTTAGCATACACATGTGAAGAATAGTTTCTCCAACCGCTCCACGTTCTCTAATTTTCCAACAAACTTTCCGATATAGATGGGGATCTATAAAGAAATTTTTGCAAAAGAAAGATAGACCTTTTAAGTTTTACTTTTTAAATATTCTTGTTCTGTTACTTCTGGTCCACTCTCATCAATTTCGTAGTCATCAGGATTTTCAACGGCTTTAAGTGGAGGCAGCTAAAATACGAGTATTAGAAGTATGCTATAAAATAAATACTTACAAATTTGTGTCGAGGTCTCTCCTTATTCCTCAATAGAACCAAATCTGATATGGCAAAGCATCTTCCCTCGCCTTTATTGTACAGAAACGATTCGACTTTTGACTTAATTGCGTGATCTATTTCGGCATATTGTTTATTTTGTGCTGCCCTTTTCATTAATTCTACCAAAAGCCCTCCACCTGTATTTAAACATCTACATATGAATTCGGTCTATGGCCGATATAACTGGACCTATTTATCCTAATGTGTCCATACTAACCATGCCGAAACAATGATATATTATTCGGCATCTGGATAACATGATTTGGACACATCCCGAAATGCTTATGAACGTCATAAGCCGATGTCGAACAGAATTAAACAAAAACAAGTAGTTAATAGGGTGGTAAAATTATTAGCACTGTTTTCTCAATGAACGTAATACGTTTTTCTTCAAAAATATACCGGCAACGGCGGTATATTATGGAGATGCACATTTTGCGACATGGCTAAATTAGGTTAGTCAAAGCTGTATTTCGGTATCTGGCATGTATAGCATGAACATATGGGGATGTCCAATTATATCGGCCATGGACCGAATTCGCCATCTGACTTTAACATATATAGAGCGGCAAACCAAATAAGAGCTACTAAAGTTTTTACGGGCTTAATACCCTATATAAAACTGTTAGCTTTTTGAAGTAATTGTTAATGGTTTATGACTGTATGGTTTCCTCACCTAAAATTAAAGTTGCGACAATCGAATGAGCACCATATGGCTTACTCGGACAGCTGTAATGTCGAATATGACCCTCATAAACTACTTGGAAAAGTTAGCCGTTTTATATAGGGCTTGGGCTTGTGAAAAATTTACTAACTCTTATTTGGTTTGTCGCACTTTGAACCAATTTTGAGGCAGCTGTGCGGAAATATCATTTAACGAACATATTATTTGTGGTTTTCATACCTTTTAGATCAACCAATTTGTAGATAGGAAGCACAGCAGCTCCAGCTTGTTTTTTAACACCACTGGTTACGTTGCTTTCGGTGTTACCCATTTTTTACTTTTGGGTAAAATTTGATAAACAGTATAAAATTCTGTTAATACAATTTCTAAAGATGTGTTTAATTTTTTGACGAAGGAGCATTTTTTTCTATATTGGGGTGAAAACACGGTTATTGATCAAACAAAATCAAGGAATCGTGAAGAGTAACAGCTTGAAGTTTGAAGAAAAAGACTCTTTGAATACATACAGCATTTTTTCTGATGGTTGCCCAAGTGATTTATAATTAATTTACAATTTATTTTGTCTGACGGTTAAGCAATTTGGCTTGTAATAATATTTTATGAGGTCTTAGCTGAATGATTTGGCTACACTTCTCGATTCATAGCAATCATCCCTCACTGTTGTATTCAATTTCCTCCCTAAACTTGATTATACCAATATCATGCTCAATAGTGTCTGGATTAAAATCTGGATGCAAAATATAAGTTGCTGTGGCAACAGTGACACTATATCCATTATCGGATTCCAAGTTGAGCAACCCAAGCTGGATTGTAAACGTTAAAGCGCTAGAAAGCTGCGAATTAGAATTTTATTGGTAGAACTGTAGATTACTTATAGACGCAATGACCTGAAGTAACAACCCATTCATTCCCTGTAAGAGCGCCGCCACAAAAAAACTTACTGTTGCTAGTTTGTACTTGAATTGCGGCAGCAAAAGGAAACTGCCCCGCTAAAGCAGGGGTTCCACCTATGATTCTAGAGTCTGGATATGAAGAAACCTAGAATATCTCAACAATTAAATAGTTTAAATTACAGATATTCAAACTTTACTCGAAGTATTTGCAAAAGTAAAAGGAAATTCCACGCATTCATTCTATGTATTTGCCTGGACTTACAACAGATATACAAAGAATAGAAATCGCTAGATTAGATATAGAGAATTAGTTAAAGCCAGATAATCTTATATTTACAATTTTATTATAGTGATTGATTGACAATATTTAACTGAATCCATTTAGATTCAATCTAGAATAAAACAATTAATCGACACAACAATAGTCAGCAATTAAATCAAATGGCCGACTCTGGTCCGTTCCCCAGTGCTTTCACTTGCTGGTCAAGAATTCTCCCAAATCCTGACTCTAAATAAATTAAGACCCTGGACAAGCCTCAGCTGTTCTACTCCACCGAAGTAGAAACCCCCCGCAAAAGTGGTCTCGAATCCGTCAAATTGCTTTCGTTTCAAAAGACTGCTGACTTTGTGGGTTACATCGTACGATTTCCGTCGCGGAGCCGCATTTACTCATAAAAATTTGGTATAGACTGTAATTCCTAAGAGTCGCTGTATCAATTCTAGCGAAAAACATGACGCAATGAATTTAGAAACTTAAATCACAACTTCAGAATCAAATCGTTGCAGATCGCTTGATCTTCAATAATTAAAAAATCAACTTGTATAAAACAATCCAAACAACTGACTTGTTTGGTTTTTTTTTTACATATTTTTGACAAGGATGACTGATTAGTGTCAAGTTAAAATATGGACCAAGACCCAGCTGAAAATAGCTCTCCGGCTCTCCAGCTACACCAGCCGAGATCCCGATGGAAACAATGGATTTATCTGATCATATTTTTAACAATTTTTATGTTATTGGCATGTGCGGTGGCAGTGTTCATTACATTTAGAAAACAAGTAAAAAACAAAAAAATACTAATTAAAAACAAATGTATTTAGAATAAATGTAAGTAGTAAAAATGTACACACAAAAAATATATAGATTACAAAAATTTAGCCTGTCCACTTGAGAACCTATCATCAAGCAGTTGTGCTTTCTTCAACACCGCTTTTTTCTGAGCTTCATCAAACTTATTAACTTGAAGATCAATGTCTCGACTAAACGGCCTTCTTTCTGTACTTTTTTCATCCTAAAACAGAAAATTAGATACCTAAAAATAATAGAAACCATATAACCTTTTTTTGTTTCTTAAGTTTGCTTTGGTGTATCTCCAACAGACTATCCGTTTTCTTCTTATGTTTCCTCGAGATCTTCTCTTGTTCTGCATCTTTGCGTTTCATTTCTTTCAATTCTACATCTTTCTTTAAGTCAATTTTCTCTTCTTTTTTGGTCTTGTTGTTTGGAGTGTCAGTCCAAGAAGATCGATCTGACAAATCTGGTCGCGGCTTAGCTCTAAATTGACGCGGTCCCAAACCAAAATTTGCCTTAACTTCCGGAAGTTCCAACATCCACTCGTCACGATCTGGGAGTTTCTGTGTTGGCGGCAGTAATTTATCTAATTTTAATTGTAACGCCCGCTCTTCTAAAGCTATTTGTGCTTTGGACAGTTTAAGTTGACTATCTGGCACTGGTCCATAAATATCATCATCTTCGTCAGAGCTTTGTGCTTGTTGCAGTTTATCCCGCAAATGTGGAGGCAAAAAAGGTCCTATACTGATCTGCTTGTCAATCTCGCTTTCTTTGTTTTGTGAGATGGGATGAGGAGGCAGGGATGGACCTTCAAGCTTTTCATGTACGTTTGAAGAGCCCAATTTTTGTCGTAAGTGGGGAGGCAGTTGTGGACCTACATAAGCTTCTTGAGGTGAAGCACAATTTTCTTCTTCATGCACTTTTCGTCGTAAATGAGCAGGCAGTTGAGGGCCTATGCTTTTATCTGCAGCTTTACTGGGACCCTCTGCAACTGACTCAGAAGGAAGTATAGGGCCAACAATTTTTTTCTTCACGCTTGGGCCTTCTATGCTTAAACTATGCGAAACTACATCGGAAGGTAGGATAGGACCAACAATTTTTTTCTCCACCTTTGGGGCGTCTATGGTTTGTTTAATAAGATGAACTGGTAGGACGGGACCAACTATAGACCTCAGAGGCGAAGGCGATCGAGATTTATTACCGCTGAATTTAGATGAATCATAACTATTCTCTTTTTTCCTCACATTTGCTGTTTTGAAACGTACCCCATCATCTGAGTCTGCCGAATCTGAATCCGACATGGTACTGAAAATATAGGTACCAACTATTGACAAGCGTAAATTCCATTAGAAAGTTTTTAAAATTCAAAAATTAGAAGATTTTACTTCTATCGCGTGGTCATAAGCACATATCCAATTATTTCCCCCCAATTTGATTTTTATCGCAAGTTACCCCTTTTTCGAGTAATTTAATTCTTTCCATAAGTCGTGCCCAGAGTTATCTAACTACATTATAGTAACAAAAACATTTTGAGATAGAAAGTTTATGCAAATTATGTTGCATAGATATTAATTTTTTAGCCTGTGTAGCCACAGGACATGCAAAATTTTGATGGAAGAATGAATAAAATTTAAATTCATAATTCATGGCTAGTAATAGGGATTCAATCTCCAGTCAAACCTAGCCGCGAAGTCTTCTGACCATAAAATTCAATTGCCTAAAATCTCGATTAACTTTAAATCTTCAATACTTTTATTTTCATATATCCATTCTTTAAGGCATTATGTATCTACAGACAAGAAGAAAAAAGAGATTGGTGGAATTATTATTTTATATCGTTTTGACGTCATCCTGTAAATTTTTCTAAATATTAAAAAAAACCTTTTGTAGTATAATAGTCATAAATTTTCGCAAAACTTTCAATTTTTTTTATTACAGAAGGTTTCTATCTTACTATGAAACACGCGGTTTAACAAGATTACAAAAAAAAAACCACTTTTCTTAGAAAATTAATGAAGCTTTCTTTTTTGCAATAGGCAAATATTTGTGCTAAGCGGTTAACAAACTCTCCAATGACTGCAAAACTTGTGAAGAAAACAGAATTAATTTACCAAAAATAGTTTTTTTTTTAAAACTGCACATCTTAAAATTTCTTACTAGAAGCCGACACTGATTGAATCATGAATTTCGATTTACATGTTATTTAACCGCTGATCAGAAAGTATTTGTTGATCATAAACTAAAAAACTACCTAACCGACAACATTGTTTAAATATTCAACCGGCAACGTTGTTTGGTCATATTTCTAGTAGGAAATGTGTCAAAAAAATACGATTGTAAAACTTTCCACTAAACTCTTTACTCCTTTAGTGCTAGGTAATCACGACGATTTCATATTTTCATAATCGTTCAGCAACCATAAATATTATAAAAATTATAAACTAACAGCACAAAGTCAGACGTCAAAGCTCAGAAGTGACATCAATCTGCAGCCAACCCAAGATAACATAAACCTCTTAGAAACTTTGTTGTTAAACAAAGTTAATGCAACCCAGCAGGTTTTCTAAACTTATGAGCAGCTAATAATAAAGTTTGTTATTTTTTTAGCATAAGTAATCATTAGGATTACTTTATTATTGCGATTTGTATCAATTGATCCTGACAAGTTTATTTAGTTTTAATATTTTTATATAGTTGGTACGAAACATTTAAGATAAACGTTTGTTGACATTATATGACAGCGAACTTTCAATTTTATTATCTCTTCATTCCAATGAGTTATTGTATTCTTGAGAAAATGTATAGAAATAGGTGCAAGACTTAAGGTGTTAGACTTAATCCAAAACAACATATTTTTAAAATGTCAAGAAAAAAAATTGTGGCAACGATGTTTTTGTGACATTTTAGGTAATGGAAATGTAACCCCATACAATATCTTTCGTACAATACAATAGTATATTACACTACAAGGGACAAAAGTTGAATTTTCGGCCCTGCGCGCCATAATGCCCGAGGTGAAGCCGAGGGCATCATGGCGCGCAGGACCGAGATTTCAACTTCTGTCCCGCGTCGTGTATACGATTTTTCTTCATACCTCGGTCGAAAGTACGTACTTTTATTTTTAATTTTATTTTTTTAACTTTAAATGCTGATAGTTTTTGATGCCTGCCGCGACATTTGCGGCACGAGCGAAGCGAGTGTTGCTGGTCATATAACATAGTTACGAGTATAAATAAACACGATGAATTCTTTCTCCCGCTATTATAGGGAAGAAAGAATTTCATCTTACAGGGACTAAAAGTTAAACTTTCGTCTCTGTTATTAGGGACGAAAGTACGTACTTTCGACCGAGGTATGAAGAAAAACTTTATATAAATGAGAGTTATGGTCTTAATACACTCTGACACAGTCGTCTCTGCTTAACAAGCCGTGAATATCAACATGGCAACAGCATTAGCGTATTATAATGCAGAGTGGTTCTACTTATATCCTCTTGCATTGAAAAATTTCAAGCCAGATATCCGGACCGGATGGATATTAATTATTATCATCAATCTTATCAGTGTATTAAAAATATAAACAAGCAAGTTTATCCGTATGACTCAAACTAAGACAAACTTTTCGATAAAACAAAAGATGAGGTAGCGCTTCCTTTTTGATCACTCTGTATATGTTGTCTTTGATCGTATTTCCTTAAAATGAACTCTCCAAATAACTAATAGTATTTATATTTAAAATCCAACGCGATTAAAACAATTTACATCATATTACTTTTGTACAGTGTATAACGTGAACAAGAACTGAAACTATTGACAACAATAACATGAAAATTTCCGTGAACTGGTTCTAGGTACTATATTTAATTTTGTATTTGTCAATTCGGCCAAAAAAAATTTAAACTTCAAGCTCAAGAGTCTTTTCATAACCTAAATAATGCATATAAGCTATATTTTTTGGCATTTAGTCACGAATGCCAACACATTTTTCTATTTTGGGAATCTTTTGCTGTCATTTGTTGCCTACAGCAGATAGCTTCAGCTCTTGCTGTTCACGCTGTAGTGGCTGTTGCTACAGTTCAACTAAGTAAACATTTTTTTTATTTTTCGCCCACTATATCTAATACTTTTAAAAAATCCCGCCGTAACAATCGTTTTGGCGCTCTGACTAGCTGACGATTTGAACACAATATCATTAATAATTTGCTCCACTATTAAATTACAATCTGGATCATAAGCGATAGCTCTCAAAACGTCTTCAGTGTCCTGCTTGAAAGTGCCTTTATTCCAAAACAAAGTGAGACGTTTTTGGGGCCAGCGAGGCAATTGATTAAGATGATGTAGCTTAGCTAGGGGTCCCACGTCTTGGCAGCAGGATGAGGGAGCGTCAGCAATTGATGAGTCTTCTTTAAGCATAGGAAAGTCAATGTAATCCGACATCGTCTTTAGAATTGGTCCATATAAGTTCCGAAAGCCCTGCACTTGGGGACGTACAATATTTTCCACTTTATTTTTATTCTCTCCAAAAGTCATTCGAAAATCACCTGAGTAGCTCAAATTGGATATGGTATGATAAAAGTCATATTCTGTAAAAGTGTCTGGTAATAGTAAAAGTGCTGTATGAACCGCAGACTGTAAATTAAGCTGAAGTGCTGTTTGCAATTCTGCATTTGAGGTCCTTGTGATAATTTCCACTGGTTTATGTAACCGCCCCGACAGATAAAGATCAGACCAGTCCAGCAAATCTGTAATTAAATCCTTGGTAGTAACTACCCCATATTTAACTAGCATATCATCTTCCAACGGTATCAAAGTATTAAAATATACTTTTGCTCCAAAATTTTCCTGAAATTGAGTGATAAACCCATGCCCCAAGTATTTCAATCCGCTGTAATGAGAGGGATTCGTCTTCAAGTTAGTCTCATGCCACTTTAGGGAATCGTCTACACAATAGATTAAATCAATCATATTTTCTTTCTTCTTATTGGAAATTTGCTTTTTAACGGCAGATCCATAAGCAAAGCAAAAAGCAAAATTTGACTGGAAATTACTTAGAATTCGAGAGTATATTGTCGGTACTACTGTTAAAGGTTTTGCTGCTGCTGCCATAACCTAACAAATGCGAGAATTGTGTTGGCGAACACGTCAGAATTTAAAAGTTTTAATGATTACAACCATTAAACGAACAGTTTGATTAACCGGTAATTATCATTTTTTATTAAAATTTATCGCTCTAACTTTTTATATACAAAAATAACATACCCACCAAACGTCAAACTTCACTCACTGACATACGTCAAAAAAATGTCATATGTCGTGATTGTCGTGTAATGGTACTTTTTACAGTCGTGTCATGTGCATCTGTCAAAATTGGTTGCTGGCAACCAGGTGCATTTTGTAAAGGCATTGTTTAAAGGTTTACTAGGTTGGCGGATTTAGTTCTCATATCCTTTAAATATTATTTAGTTTGTTATAATCGTTTATTCTTAAAACAAAGTGTTTTTTCAATTTATTGCGTCACATTTTAGTTGTCATATGCGCTATTTAATATTTTAAATTTAAAATGACGTCAGATTTTGATATTTTGCAATGTTGTCAAATTGACATTTTTCAACATAAATCTAATAAAAAAACTAGCTGTAATTATTTTAGAATAAACAATCAAATCAACTCAAACCATCTCCCTCGCTTCTGTTCGTAAATTTAATAAATGTTATTGTTTGCTCCTCAAAATGACTTCAATGATTATTTATTTATGATAAAACAGCTAACTTTTTCAAAGTTATAAATTTTTTTTTTATTTTTTAAGCCAAAAAATCAATTTGACAACATTGCATAAAATTAGTGTCAGTTTTAGATTCAATGTTTAAACTTAAATTAAAACGCTGTAAAAAAGTCTTTTGCTTGTTTTTTTAGTTATTACAGATTAAAAGTTACTTTCGTTACTCCACTGTCTTTTAAAGTAATGTACAGAGTGATCACAAAGAAAACCAATCAAGACTGCTACCTCATCTTTGTTGTATTGAAAAGTTTGTCTTAGTTTGAGTCATGTATTATTCCAATTCTTTGAAATTAGACACTGTAATTTTAATACACTGATAAACTTGTTGGTAAGTAATATCCAAAGAGGGTATAAAATAGGGTTACACTCCACTTTTTTAGTTTACCTCGTTTCAAAAATAATATTTTACTAAAATTGCTTTTTCTTAGTGTAAAGGGTTTTACAACTTATTCTAAAGTTATTGTTGTTTAGAATCATTACTAGAAATCGAAAAAATGTTTTAAGGTTAACAACAAACCGTGAAAATTGACGTTTGAGCAAAAAAATTGTTCACCAGTAAGGTCTCATGTGGCCATTTTTTATTTTATAACTTTTTCTATTATCAAGTAATAAAAAAATTAAAATGCTCAATTAATGAATGATTTATTATAAAATATAGTTTGACACCACAGATTATCTACGCCCATGCAATAATCGATAATTTGTGTTTTTCTTGATCATAGCGTATATTTAGTTGCCAACATTCTATGTTAAATAGTTCCAACGCACAACCAAAATAGTTCAAACGCTCGTCTTGGTTGACCTTCAAGATTAATAGGTGACAAAGGTTGTCACAAGTATTTAAACAATTTGATCTGTACATTTCACTCATTTCAGTAAGTTTTACTATTGAGAGCCATGTCAAGATTTGCAAGTGTAGAATTGGGGCCCCCTATTGAGGTGTTCGCATTAAATCAACAATTTGCGGCCGATACTTTCGAGAAAAAAGTCAGTTTGGGCGTTGGAGGTGAGTTGCCATGAAAAGGGGGCTTTTTTCATGTGTTCATGACTGGTAATTGTAGCTTACCGAACAGCTGAAGGAAAACCATGGGTTTTACCTGTTGTGAGAACGGCTGAAAAGGCATTGGCTGCTGATGAATCGCTTAATAAAGAGTATTTGCCCGTTTTGGGGTTAGAGGCTTTTTCGACAGCAGCCACCAAAATGTTGCTCGGGGCTGACAGTGCCCCCATTCAAGAGAATAGGGTTTGTATTTTTAGTTAATGCAACGGTTAGTGCGTCAATGATTAGCGGACAAGGTCGTTTGGTCATTATTATTGGCCGCAATTCGAAATTTATCATTGAAATCTGTTTTTTATGGAATACATTTTCATTTGCTTTATCTGGGCATTATATTATTTGAGATTTAGTTAATCTATGTGAAAAAAGAATTAGTTAATGACAGCATTAAGATACTGTTGTTTTTTTGCTGTTATCTAATACACACTTGTCATCAAACTGATAAGAGGCATAATTATTTGTTTTTAGTTTTATTACGGTTTGGTTTACTATTCATTATTGATACAATAAAACCATACCAGGTGCCTCAATGAAAAAAATCCCCTGTCAGTATTCTTCAATATTCATACACCCCGTATACAGTGCACTTCATTTTAGATGTCACTATACCAGTGTTTTTATACAGGGTGTTTTATACAGGTACCTTGTACATCTGACGTCATATTTTAATATAACAACCTTTTTTTTGACAAGCTTAAACTTCCAAACTTTAATAAAAAGAAACTTTTTATCGTAAAAGTATAATAAAATTTTGTTTCTCCTGTAAACTCGATCTGGAAACATTCTGTAGTGGGTGAGATGAGTTTTACCTCCAATCGCCATAATACCGATTAAAAGTTGAAGAAAAGTTATGAGAATCGGCTGACGTAGGTTCAAAACTTTATTGTCGAGTAGTATAATAATTAATTTTAAAGCTTTTTTTTACTTTGTGGCTATAAAATAAAAATAAAGCGATTTTAAAGCTAATTTGCATATTCAATCGGTGACTACAAAATTGATAAGATCGATGTTTGATAATTATAGAATATGAAAATTATTGAAAAAATTAAATTTACATATTTATGTAATTACCATAAATTATGTGAAAATAATAATTTTGTAACATCAAAGTGCGAATATTAAAGTATTTAAATATAGTAATATTATTTCAATTATCAACTGGTGTAGAAAAACTTTTTATTTCTGGCCAAATGATGATGAGGACCGCTGAATCTTTTTCTAAATTATTGAAAACACCTTATGAAAAACATTTTAAATATACATTTTTGCACTGGCTGTCAAATTTATCTCACCCGGTATAATCTTTGACCATTTATGGCAAAAGAAAGTTGTTCAAATAGTCAATTACGTCATTACGTTTTATTTATTAGCAAATCAAGTTAATTAGTCGGTTGATTGAACTCTTAACATCTATGTGGAATATTGATTGCGTACAAAACTTGAACTTTTCTTGGAAATATCAAAAAAAGTGTAAATTCGTCGCAAAATATCTGTTATTGGATTTTAAGCTTAATGATGACAATGATTGATGACTTTTTTGGCATATGTACAAAAACTTCGGTTTACAATTATTTTCAGCATATTTTTTCTGGTCACGTCATCAATACAAGAAATATTATTCTAGGCTTTTGGTGTCCAAACTCTTTCGGGAACAGGCGCTCTTAGAGTGGGTGCTGAGTTTTTGGCTCGCATTCTCGGCTATAAGGTTTTTTATTTCTCAAAACCAACATGGGGTACATTTGCATATAATCTATAATAACATTTTAATTAAATTAATTATAGAAAATCATAGATTGGTATTTTTGAATGGTGGCTTTAAGGAAGCAAAAGAGTATAGATATTGGTCCACAGAAAATCGAGGTTTAGATCTTGATGGTTTCCTCGAAGATTTAAATAATGCACCAGAAAATTCAGTTATTATTTTACATGCTTGCGCCCACAATCCCACTGGATGCGACCCAACCCATGAACAATGGACACAAATCGCTGATGTTATAGAAAAAAGGAAACTTTTTCCATTCTTTGATTCTGCTTATCAAGGCTTTGCATCCGGAGATTTAGAAAAAGATTCGTGGGCAGTACGATACTTTGCTCAGAGAGGCTTTGAGTTTGTCTGCGCCCAGTCGTTTGCTAAGAACTTTGGACTGTACAGTAAGTTTCGTTTGTTTTTTGTGAACATTTTCTACGACTTAATAAATACACATTTGATAATTATTGAACTTTACAAGATATTTATAGTCGGGCCGCCTAACAGATATAGCAATTAAAATACCCCCCAAAGTCTCGGAAGTTTAACAGTAATTTTTAATGTGAAACATCTATAGCCGCGAGTTCGCATTCGGGTTTACTCGCTCGCGACACCGATCATCACCGGGTCAGTTATCACCAACCAATTGCCACAGCAATATCTTCAGAGTTTGATTTAGTCAAATTTGAGCTGGCCTACTTCAAATCTGGTTAATAATGCCACAAAAGTATTGATTTCATTTTTTTTGAGGGTTACCTACGTCATTTTGTCATCTTGACTGAGTATCCTCCCGTCACATTTGATGTTAGTTTTGTAGCGTGCTGTCACTTTGACATTTATTATTTATTTCTCAGTGGCGTATTTGTCATGTTGTCAGTTGTAGAGACAAGTCCCCAATTTATGTATGGTTTAATTTTGTTTTAGATGAGCGTGTCGGTAATTTAACTTTTGTTCTAAAGAATAAGGAATGCATTCCAACAACTAAATCTCAGGTAACGTTAATTATCCGAGGAATGTACTCAAATCCGCCGAGTCATGGTGCAAGAATTGTCGCTTATGTTTTGAGTAATCCAGAGTTGTATGCTCAGTGGAAAGACCATATAAAAACTATGTCGCAGAGAATAATCGAAATGCGAAACGCTTTGCGTGGAAAGCTGGAAGAACTCAAAACTCCTGGAGACTGGAGTCATATAACATCACAAATTGGCATGTTTTCTTACACAGGCCTTAATGGTATGTTATTATGATTTATTTACATTACGTAAATTTATTGAATTTCTAGAAAAACAATCTTTGCATATGGTGCAACATCATCATGTTTACATGCTGCGCTCGGGGAGGATTAGCATGTGTGGCGTCACCCCATCCAATGTAGAATATGTGGCACAAGCCATTAATGAGACTTTAACAAATGTTAAGTAACGATTTTAATCAATGTGGGATGGTTCCTATAGTAACTTCATTTTTATATCTACATGCTGTGCAACTGATATTGTATTTATGTGAAATGACTATTATAAGATGTTATCAAAATTTCGTTTCTTTTATATTGTTTCTTTACAGTTTGACAACAAATTGGGACATAAACTATAAAAGTACTTAACCAGATGAGGATATACATTGCGCTATCTGTGGTTTGGAAAGAAACTGGGTATCTTCTTAAAGCGGTTCTATGGGTAAAAGGGTAACTCAGACAAATTTATTAAAAGAATTGAAGACTGATATTTTGCAATTTTTTTTCCTTATAAAATTACAAGCAAATCTTTACATGGAGAAAATTGGTAAACCACCTCCATTAAGCTATAAAAAGCTCTAAAGCCAGCCATGATTCGATTCTCGATCGGAGCCGACGACTATCTAGGAGACTTACCAGGGTCGAGCAGCTTCTGATGCAAGTAAAACCTTTACATGTACTTTTGAATAAGGTCAAATCAGATGGCTATAAAATGTCAACACACACCACCTCTAACAAAGGTTATGGAAAAAAAATTGGGAAACCGTGGTCATGTAATAAATAAGAAAGAGCTTGATTTTAACATTCAACATTCTCAAGTACCCCGACTAGGTTTCAGCAGGCAATATCCTAATAAAAACTAAATATTGAAAAGAGAACGATGTATGAATGAAATAAATAAAATACACCGTATAATAAAAAGGAGGCTCCAATATCTACAATTGACTTTTCACTAATATTGAATAACGTTATAAAAATAAATCCGACATTGTAAGAAAGGTCCGTACGTGGACTGGTTTCAGGAATTAGAAAAACAAACTTGTTTTTAATATGGTTTATTGCATATTTTAAACCTATCAATTAATAAAGTGCGTTTACACAGTCCAATAAAATTCCTATAACTGAATAAAATTCATAAAACAAAACAAAATATCACAACAACCTGTGTATTATATTTAAATACAAATAATAGGAGTCTACTGTCTATTTGCAGCTTGTAAAATGCGCAAAATATATAAAAACAGATTGATTATATCCATATACAAATTGATCGTCGCCAAAATGTACTCCTCAGCGGAAAGTGTTTTCATCATTAGCTGAGTATCGACGATGATAAATAGACTGAATACTAAAGCGCCACCTAGCGATAATACGATCTCAAAGAAGTTCGATTGGAAAAATATTTGCAAAAATCCACCAATTATTAGTATACAAAGACCGGCAAATAAGCTGGAATATAATTTGATTACAAACAATTTCCACACTAAAAACAAAATAAAACTTACCCTCCATACATGGCTGAGAAATCATGCTTGGTTTGGAAGGTATATAGAGTTAATCCTATCACAACCACTAGAGTGAGAAGAAGAGCCTGGAGAACTATAGTTTGCGAGTAGTAAGTTAAAATAACTCCAACTGTGTAAGCTTCAACAACAGTCTGTAAAGACGACATTAGTAAAACAACAGAGTGAGAGAGAAGATTAGAAAGTTATAGCGCAATACCGGTTTCAGGCTCGTTAGACCTCCTCAATGACACATAATTGCAACTCGACCACTTCAAAGTTACAATTACATGCAACATGAAAAAGGTTATTTCCCCAAAAGTTCGAACCCTAGAGCGTAATTTCTTATTGACATGCATATAAACACGCCAGCACTTCATTAATTTTTTTAATAAACACTCATCAAACATTTTCTAACCGCAACAATTTAAAGCATATCAGCAATTTTTTGCAAAACTATAGTCGAGCTGAAGATCATGTTCATTCATTGTTAAAATTAGAATCGCTCGGTAGCTAAAGGAGTGCTTCAGAGCCTGGCCAACGTGGCTTCGAGTTACCCAGGCCAGAGTCCTTTTTTAAAAAGAAGATGGCTTTTGTCGGGCCATGGATGTTTGTAAATGTAGAAAGCACTATAGATCAAAAAAAAGATCGCAGACAAAATCAAATAATACACAAAATTATTTTCGCGAGTTTTTGTCTTGTTTTCGCTCTAAGCAAAGGATTACGAGCCGCTACTGTATCATGGTTCAAATGTCAATTTTTAATACATTACAGTTTCCTGTAAAATCACGACATCTACTTTAGATATGTTAAGCTTTTATACAATTGCTAGATTTTGAGTGATTAGAACGGTTTAAGCAATTTTATGTAACGACCACCAGCACAAAAAACAAAACTTTGTTAAAAACTGAATTTAAAACTTACAAAAGCTGCAAGTAGAATGAGATTGGCAGGGGAATCTCGACGTTTAACATGCAATGCAACTAGCAGCACAATACTGGCGAAAAACGCTACAATCATCATCCAATCACTAAAAAAACATTAAATTAACTCCAAATAGACTGAAAATGTATTACCATACTTTGTATGTACAAAGCTTTTAATCGGAGGTGTAAATAAGCAAATTGAAGCCACTACAACAGTTAGCAGCAGCTGCATACTGAGTAGACCGTAAACTTTTCGGATGAACCCCATACGAATTGCCTTTGGGGCTTGCGAAACATTGTTTCGGTAAGCGAAATCATTCTCGATACCATCTTCGTCGTAGCTTTTACCTCCTCGTTCACAATCTTCTTCAACAATCAAAGGCACTGTAGAGGACATCGTAAAGAACTGCAAATATTGAACTAAAGTAAATAAACAACTTTCTAATCGGACAGTTTGAGCTGATCCGGCATTTGCTGAATATTTAACTAAAGTATTGATTAAAACACGTCAGGGTATACTTACATTAATTGAACAACTATTAGAGAAAGATAAAAGGAAAACTAATAATCAATTAGAAATTAATAAATAAATACAATACGATTGCAAAGCCAGAAGAAAAAGTGGTTTGACAAGTGACAAGATAACACGTTTGACAGCATTTTGACAGTTTAGTTTACAATACAAGCGTCATGTGTCATTTAGTGACAACCACAGATCTATTGATTTAAAACATGACTATAGATTGTGCATAGTTGTTGTTAAAAATAAAAAAACTATGACGGTAATTTCGATTAAATAAATGTAATAAAACAACAAAAACAAAACAACTTTCTTTTAAGTTTAAATAGTTAATATCAATAAATAATAGTATATCTTTAAAAAGAACAACGTAAACGTGCATGATTTGCTCCTTATAGGCTGCTCGATTACGTTTTGCAATCCTAGTAGCTTAAAAAGTCGTTTTTAATAAGTACTTCATGAGTATTCTTTACAATTTTTTATTTAAACATGTTTTTATTATCAGGTCAAGTCTATAACTTAGAAAATTTTTTTTAATACTTCAAAATGTTAGGTTTGTCGCTGCTAACTTAAAACATTTGTAAATTAATTGTTAAAAGTAAGTTTTCAAATCATTCGTAGAAAAACGTCCAAATATTTTCTTATAAAAAAAACATAGGCTCATCAATAGAGAATTTGTAAGTCCGACAACTTTTGTGTCACTCGGTCTTCTCCGACAAAATTGTTCAATAACTATTATAAATGTGTGAACAAAACGACATGTTTTTCATAAAGTAATTTATTCAACACATTCAATAAAAATGACAAAAGTACCTCCTTAAATAAGTACCACAGCCAAAACATATATAATCTACAAAGACGTAACAGATATAAAAAAATATCACTCTCATTTCAATGGAAGAACTTCAATTATTAATAAAATTATCAATAAATATTTGCCCAAATATGATTTAAAAGACTCACAAACATTTTTTAAAAGAAAATTAAGATTTTATTTTGTTCGTGCGACCATATATAGGAAAACGTGTAAGGTTTAAAATTCTCAGTCTTATAAAAATATTTTTTAAGTGTGCACCAAACCTTGAGATTTTCCTGAAAATGACCGATTTTTGACAAATAAACTAATAAATGACCTAGTTCACTAATCAATTCATTTAGTAACCAAACTACCCGTTTATAAATTTAGAATATATAAAAAATTAATAATTACACTATACAATGTCATGCGTAGTACGTAACAGTTGAGTATGTTATTTACAAGCGTTGATATTGATACGAGGCTATCAATAAGAAAATAAGAGCGAATACGTCACGTAACGCTGTTAGAGACCAAAAAACTCATAACGTATAATTAAAAAATTATAAACATTATAGATATTACATTCCAAAAATACAAAAAAAATCCATTTATCCAAAAAGGCTTACATTAGGTTTAATATCAGTGCCAGTGCCACCCTGTTCTTCTGAAGTTTTTCACTAACGCATAAAACAATGAATATAAATAGAAGAAGACTTATTTTCCATAAATATTTCATTTTGGATATTTAAAACACACATAAGAAAGACAAAATAGCTAGGAACTAAATACTTGTAGGAGTTCTGCGAGATTTAACTCGCGTTTCTGGAACAGTTGGTGGATAGCTCGCACAATGAACCATCAAATCAAAATCTGTCCCAGCCAGAGAAGTGCTTAACAACTGATCCCACTGCTCCGGAGTTGCAGGACATTCCTTAAGATTATGCAGTATTTCTTTGCGTGATACCGGTGACTCATCTATAACATTCATTTTGATCAAATATATACTGTGTATATCACAACCTGCTCGATGATGTATGCGTATGAGCGCTGCACAGCCTGTCAAAATACAAGTTATAGCAGATGGCGCCACTGAGAAATAAATAATGTCAAAGTTACAGCTAGAATTTTAATTGATTACAAAACACAAAAATTGAAACCCAAAAAAACCAATTTGACTAAGCCGCTAATTATAGTAAAACTACATCATCTAACAGATCGTGACTATTCATAGACTTACATAAATAACCATTTTGGGCCCTAATTGTTTCTTGCTTAATAATGATTTCATTGGTTATATAAGCTTCACGCCTGATTCGATCTTTTAGAGCACCGGGAATATCTGGTATACACCATTTAATTATTATTATTATAAATGCCACTAGATTTTCATAAATTACAACAAATGCAAGACGCGCTGCTAGAATATGCCAGTAGGTGGCAGTTCTTTCGTAACGATTTGGAGACCAATAGGGTTCCCGGAAGTCCGGATATCTGGAAATAAAGGTTACTTATTAATGTATAAAGCCTATCAAAACATAAATTTAAAAAAGCGTGCCAATAATTCACACATTTAGTAGATTTCCTTCATTCAAGAAGGCGTGTCTGTAATAGACAATATAAGCTAAAGTCACAAATCCACCAAGCTTGCATTTGGTCGCTGGTCGCCGACAAAAAACCAAACGGTTCTAGTTTTAAGCACATTCTTACCTGCAAACGTCCTCTTTCGTATAATTTTGAGGTGCAGACTCATTTTGAAAATGAGAAGTGTTAAAGTATGATAAACTAAAATTCAAATAACCATTAAGACTCCGGTCCTTGCTGATACTTGTTGTATAAATCAAACGGGGAATAAATTCGGAAGTAAATGCTATAATAAAACCCTAAAAAACAAAAATTAAAATAACATCAGTTTTTATATTGGCAATACATTTGTCATAATTGAGAGTTTTCCGATAGAGTCTAAAATTCGATACCAAACACCTATATCTCTAACTCTCTGCGTAACGGGTCGTCTGTAGTAGGTTATTAATTTTCTGGCATCAAGCCTCATCTCCAGAATATTATTCAATAATGCAAAAAAAGGTGCTAGAGGAAAAGCCGCTACAAAAATGGTCACAAATCCGTATTGCAAAACTAAAACAATCAGTGGTATAGAAAGTTACAGATGTGGAATAAATATTGTTGTATAATTCTCTAGATTTAAAAAATATATCAAAATTTACTCCTAATAATAATAATTTAACGCCAAAATAGTCTACTTTTTAACCGACTTCCAAAAAAGAAGAGATTATCAATTCGACTGTATTTTTTAATACTTGTTACCTCAGATCTTTCGACTGAGAAAACTGCTTTTATCATTTTTTTTTTATTTAAAAGCTGATGCCTTTTTCTTGTGGGCTCACCAAGGTCTGAATAGTACTTTTTAAGTTATTCTTATTAATGCTTTTTTTTGCATATATTGTTGACAAACTTGATTATAAAAATAAGTGAGAAATTTAAAAAAAAAGATTAAAAAAAGGCAAAAAAATTGATTTCAAAAGAATTAAAAATTAGTCTGTTTATTCAATTAATTTAAACAAATTGAATCAATTTAATACATATTAATTAATCATATTGCAGTCGGTTTTTTCTAAGTATCTCATTTGTTTACTTGTTTATTTTTATTATTATAAAATTATTTTGCCGCAAAAAATAGTTTGATTCCCTCGCGACCATTGAGTAGAATCAGTACCCGTTTTTAATAATCATTTAAAGAACATTTTTTTTACTTCGGTGGCACAAATTATTCTTTGTAAAACTGAAAGAAGTTGCAAAATAAAAGCTTTTATGTAACTTCTTTAGTAACCAATCATTATTAAAGAAATCTTCCGTACCGGAGTTAAGGGAGCCACTATCGCGTAAGCTTTTAGACTATAAAGCATTACGTATCTAAAATTTTTAAACTGAAAAACAGATTCTATCATTGTTTTGTACGGCCTCTCTGAATTAAATATTCAAAAACCGCAAAATGTCTGTCTAAAAAATGATACTACAATCCTATCCCACATAAATCATTTAGTCTTAGTACCCATTTCCAAATACTCTGGAAATAAACTTCTAGGTCCCCATTCCACTAATTTAAAATCTTTTAACCATTGTGGTCTCGACGCTTTGCATGTTTGGTCTTTACCAAGTCCAGTCTTAACTTTTAAGGTGTTTAACCATTTATAAAAAATTGGAAAAAGCATTTCCAGGATCGTGTTCATAGCTTGTTTTCCAACCATTATAATTGCCAGTTGAATGCATAGCTCCATTAGACAACCACCGGGTCCACACTCTTCTTGCCGATATCCAAACAACTTTTCATAACTTGTAGGCGAACCAACAAATCTTCCTTTGAAAAATGCAATATAGAAGATGCAGGAGTAGTAATTAACAAATTGCAATAGATATATTTTGAGCGTTAAAGAGTCATCGAATTCGGTTTGTGTACGTAGAAGCTCAAATTCTGTCAAATATTCAGCAACGTAGTTGTAGATCTAACATTAATTAAAGTTATAAATTACATTATTGTCCATTATTCTCACACCACAACCCGCTAGATATATTAAATTTACATAAGCTTGTTCACTTCTGTAGTTCAATGTTTGGCCGATGCGCTGCGCTGGTTATTGTGATTATCTGTCACAAACGTTACTCTGATTAATATACGACAACTTCATCATCTTCACTCAAAATTAAAAAAGAATATTATTCTCTTGTAATGGCGGCGACATGGCTTGAACAGGCCATATATAGTGTTATTATATCTAGCCGGTCTTGGTTCACACTTACCCAATTAAATATTACAATGCAGATTAAATTTATACATGCGGCAGTGCAAGTAGTAAACAAAATCGCTTGACTGTTGTTAACTTTATCTGCATAGACTCTTAGAGAAAAAAGAACGGACATACGGTACACCATTACCGCTACGACTGTTGCTAATGCCATTGTCACCTAAAAATCATAATATTAAAGTCTAAACCGAAAAAATAATCTTCTTTATTAAAAATTAAAAAATGCATTGGCAACATTTATCAAAATAGAATTATGTTGTCAAGCGGTGAAAATGGTTAAAGGATGTCAGAAAATGACTGGTCCAGAATATGTTGTCAATTAACAACTGCGCAACCTCTTTCCTCACCATCATAAGTCTCGCGCACTATTAAAGCCACGGTAAATGTACGGTTGCCGCAACTGGATCTATCAATGCAAACTTGCTCAATAGAAATCCAATTATTATAATCCAAGTATTATTTTTAATCAATAAAAAACAACGACGTAATATGCTCTCATTTTAAGCTTATCAGTCACATATAATTCCTTGCTATTTGCCGACACCGCTTTCACAATCACGTAGCGCCACTGAAAAATAACAAATGCTAAAGTTAACGCCGCAATTGTGATCACGCTACCAAACTGACAAATCAAATGTGACACGAATGTATTCTCAGTAGCGACAAAAAAGACGAAAATCGGTAAAATGTTTTAATTCCAAAAATCCTATAACAGTACTGGTTAAGACTTTTATTCAGTTATTCATTTTCCTCAATAAAATTTTAGCTTCCTTTCTGACAATAAAAGACTATATATTTATTATATTTAACACTCCCTATCTCAAAGGTACAGCAATTTTGCTGGATATAAAAATCATTACCGTCTTTGGCAATATAATTCTTATTATTATGGAAAACAAGCTTCCAATTTTCAATTAATTCAAAAAACAAATTAGAAAATTAAATTAAAAGCAAAAACTACAAATTGTGTTTAAAACTACGGAAAAAATTGATTTCTATTTTAAAAAATCAAGCTAGATTACTATCTCCCCATGCATCTAGAATAATGCACATAATAATGCTCCACGAGAATTTTCAAATAAAAATCCAAATTTCCATCATGTTTATCTAATTTATTTTTAATAATTTTTTTTTTAGATATAATGATGTAAAACGGGTATCAGGTGTTAATAATAAAATTCGCAAATAATTTATTATCAATACATATGATAAAAATGTAAACAGATCGCTGTCTGTACATAAAAGATAGATGAAAAAAAATATTATTAAAATTTTTGTATGTGCGTTTGTGCACGCTAATCCCAGAAACGGCTTATCCAATTAAGATGTGGTTTTCACTACTATATTGCGGCAAGCTTCACTTAATATTTAGTGTTGGCTTCATGCCAATCAGTTCATAAATAAATAAGCTAGAAATTTTAAAAACAATTCATTATTAATATTTTTATCTTGTTAGATTTACAATTTAGAATTATGTTCATAACCCAAATATTTGTACGCCTCTGTGTTATTTAAACTGTCAATAATTTCAATATTGTCAGTTTGATAACAACTCAAATTTGTGCTTTGAAGTTTACATTCAAATATAGTAAATTTGAAAACAATTCAGTAATTGTTACGACATCTATATACATAAGATAACTCATAGTTAAAAAACTAACGTAGTTTGTTATCGATTTGATAATAAATTAACTGCTAAGCAAAACCATAAGAAGCTTAGTAAATCTCCTTCAAATATTCCGCGTTTAATTCATAATAATGCAGTTTTAGTCGAATCGCTTCCAACTTAAAAATAAAGTAAATTTTTCCAATATTGGACATGTTTCAGTAGTCGAATTAAATTTGAGTTGACCTTAAACAGCTGTTAAATTTTTATGTTTATATTTTTTAACAATGGGGAATAGTATCTTAAGCTTTCTTATAATAGACAAAAGCTACGTTTATATAATCAAGCTTTTTCCATCACAAACAATATTAATTAAAATCATAACGAGGCTCTCCTAGAAATTTGCAGATAACATAAAACTTTTATGAGGTATTTAAAGCTAAAACCTCTCATGTATTATAGATTCTGAATTTATACTGATTCTCAGCCTAAGATACTGAATAAGTAAATTGTGCAGACTTAAACTACTTGCCGTTTGCGTAATATATGTATATAACATAGTACTATATATAATAGTAATTTAGTTTTATTTATATTGTGATGAATATGATTACACTGTAATCTCAAAAGTTCTCCATAAAAACCAAAAAAAAATAAAAATATATTTTAATAAAAATCTAGTAATTAAAAACGCTTAAACTTTTAGTTTATTATTTTATTTAAAAAATTTTCTACATTGCAAGAATTTACGCTTTTATTGACTCATCCGTTATTTCCACATGAAAAATTGCCAATGTTTGTGGAGGAGTTTTTATTGGATTCTATAATTAGACAAAATATTTTTGTTTTTATTAGAACTGCTGATGAAATGTCTTCTCTGTATTTATCATCAGACTTTCGAAAATTTGTTCTTACCAAAATCCAATGAAAAAAAAGTTGGAAGCCCATTTTGCATTTCAAAATATGTACCGACTAAAAGAACATGTCAAAATTATTAAAGGTATGTATGCAGTAATTAATGACACATTTTTATAATATCAAGAAAAATAATTATTAATTCTCTTAAAATAGCTAATATTATGTAAAAATAAAGAAAAACCTTTAATATTACAGACATATTTCTAAACTTTGCCCAAAAACTAATTGATAATATAAATAAAACATCATTTTGCATAAATTTTTTTTTACTTATAATGTTGTAAACATTCCACTAAGGAAAAAAATAACAATTTTATAACAAAAACCCATTTATATAAACTTGGTTTTTTCCTAAAAACTCAATAAATATCTAGAAATAAAAAGATAAAAATACCAAAACCGCAAAAAAATAGTGTTCCAATAAAATTTAACCTTCTTAAAAGCAGATTTTGCCCCAAATAACTGTCTAGGTTAAGCTTCTCTAAATTATAAATTTAATATTTTATTTTATGCTAAACACCTTTAAAATAAGTTTAATTCATAAAGGTCATTAATTAGGGTCAGTTTCCCCGTAAAAATCTGTTATGATAGCTACTTTGCTGTTAAACTTCGACAAGTTTTACCAGATATGTGCCGCTCTCAGTAAAGACCGATCATATTTATTTTTGTATTTATGAATTTTTGTATCAGTGTGGCATTATTTTACAAAAATGCAACAAAATTTTTACATAAATCTATTACAATTGTTACTTTGCTGTTAAACTTTGACAAGTTTCCCCGGGTAGGTAACGCTCTCATTCAGCCTATCGTTGATTGAATTTTAAATCATACCACCTGGTCCTTCAAGTCTCATCTTAATAATAATATAATTATCGAAAACAGAATTACAGAGAAGACAGAAATAACTTTAAAAAGGCTAACCAGGTTTAGTAAGGAAACAAAAATTCTAGCTAGGTTTGAAATAGACTAATTTTTTTCGCTCTTTTTCAATGACACTAGCCATAATTTCTACTGTAATAAAGACTGAAAAGATAGATAAATCACTCCAAAGAACATCATAACGCAATACCGGTTTCGGATTCGTTACAAGTCGTCAGTTCACCTACAAGTATTCGACTTACCGAGTTCAAAGATAATAGCTATACCATGCTATACCTAACAGCGTATAATTTGCTAACTGAATTGAGTAGCTTCTTTTTAAAAAAAGACCCCAAAATCTTATTTTTTGATTAAAAGACTTCTTAACAAGCATAATTGACCGTATTTAAAACTATGCAAACCAACACAAGGCTTATCGGGTATCCATATATCCAGAAAAAAAAATGTAAGCCCACAAGACGCTCTGGCAGATTTGAAATATTCAAATTATTTTGTACCAATAATATGCATAAACGAACAGATTACGACTAGAACTAAGTATAGCTTAATAAAAAAATTAATAATTAATAATTTTTCTATGAAAATAATAACTGTGTATTTAATAGCCATTTATTTTCGTATACAAAAATTTATTTCCAAATGCAACCACTCAATTGCTTTAATCAGTGACTCAGTAATAGTTATATTCAATGTTGCCTCTGACGGTATTACTATGACAATTGGTCGATGATAACTGAAGTATGTTACAAAATTACAATATAAGGTATATAAGCTCGGTGTGGCAAGCGAGATGACGTGACGTCAAACCAAGTAGAAAAAAAATCGCGTAGTCGCATACGGTGTGTCGCCAGGCAACAATCGGTTTTAAACGCGGCTATAGATGTTTCACATCAAATTAATATTGTTTGGTTGAGGTTTTAGGATTATTAATTCGTGATTTTTCAAAAACGACGTTGCCGTTATAGGTGAGCGCTACAGAACGATGATAACCAATATATTTAGCCTGATTGAACATTATAGAAGTGTGGTTCCATCAGGACGGCGCTACATGCCAAAGAAGACGTCATAATAAACTTTCTGCATAAACGGTTTTCGGGTATACTTATCTCTCAATGACGCAAATTAGCCACCAAGATTACGCTATTTAAAACCTGTTTTTTTTTTAAGTTGCAGATCTATGCCAATTAGGCGCAATCGACCGACGCCCGAATATACTAAAAACAATTCTATTTTTCATCAAACAATGAACTCTTTAATCCGAATTTTTGCGTAAATTGTCTTTGTTAACAAAGGATTGACAAACTATGTCCACCAAAATATTATTTTAAGCTAAAGCCACAGTGAAACAATCTCATTATCTTGAATTATTCCCAGTGAAAACCTACCGTATCACTAAAGGTAGGTCAGTGAACTGATATTTAACGTTCAAGAAGTAGTTGTTTTCAGTAATCAGTTCAATTGTTTAAAACAAAATTTAGAGATTTTTAGTATTAAATCAAAATCCGCTACATTTTTCATAGAATCACCCTTGCAAATTATAGAAAATGCTATGCATTTCCAAAATCAACAATTTTTGCTAATGATATTTATCATAAGTCTACCAAAATATTTTTGTTAGCTAAAACATTAATAAGTAACGCAGCAAAACAATCTAATTATCTTGTATTGATTCGCTCCAGTGGAAGTCTACTGTATTTACATATTATGTTATACTACTGATAACAATTTTGGCAATAAATCTCAGAGTTTGCCGCAAAACTCATCTCCAAAGATAACTGACGATCAGTCTGTTATCTAGCAGCAAAACAAACCCAGAAAACAAGTTCCCAAAAACATTGTCTTTCCTTAAGACATATCAACTTAATGAGTTTTTAACAATTTTTTTATTTGTTTGTGATAGATAGAGAAAGTGTTGATATAGTTTTCTTTGTATAAGTTTAAATTGAACAAGTTCTTATCTTTATAGTGACGGCTTTTCTAGTGATAAGAAAATCAATCTTTCATTTGGATATAGTATTTATATCCGATCGTACATTCGTTATTAGACTTAGCCTTGATTATGTTGTCACACATCATTAAAATGAAAATGTAAACCGAAATTTACAATGTGATAATTAAATACTAATCTGTACTGTCGTCACAAGCATAAGCTGCAATTTTCTATTTTGGATTTGAACAATGCATAATAACAAACCACCGAAACCACCCTCTAGACAAACTAGCCATCATACATCTTATTACAATGCCTACAAATATAATTCCATGTCCCATTTGCCCAGTAAGTAATTTTACGACATTTTTATCATTATTAAATAGATAATTTTTTTTTCAGAAATGGGAAACTTCCATGGGGCTAAACGGGTCGTAGCATTTTTTATTCTCATCGTAGTACTTCCAGTACTTCTCATCATCTTACCCCTATACCTTCGGCATAGCGTCTTCGCGGACGTAACCTATCCAGTAGCTGAATCAGACGTCTTTGCGATCGTTGACGGGACATCGTCGATTTTTTGCAGCTCTCAAACCCTTCGCACAAACTCAACATTTAACGCTTTCCAATTAATCGGTGAACCCAAATTAACAAATCAACGTAAACATATAAGATTGAAAAAATCAATGACGCTTCCTGATGATACACTTGAATATTGGGGATTCTATCTACTGAGAGGAGCCGTAGTGAAACTGCGAGTTTGCTCACGATATGAAGGATCAAGAATTTTAGTAGTGCGGGGTGAAAAAAATCTGAGAACTTGTGGATTATTAGAGCATAATTTCAAAAAATATGGTGCTAAATTTGATGAGGAACATAGCCGAGTTAAAGTCACCTTTGAGAATGCAGCGGAAGTTATTGGAGTTGTAGATAAGCATCACAGCCAAATAGACAAAAATATTGGAGCAGAAGATATCAATGAAGAAGAAGCTGACTTTTTTGTCAAATCGCGTTTTAATAAAAGCAAAGCAGAAGATGCACAAAGGTTAAAAAGAGACATTGCAGAGCTTGATGCCCATATAGCTCATGGTGGAAATAATGCTATAAATACGACTGCTCCAGATGAAGAAAGTAGTGTTTCCAGTTTTGAAACTGATTTACTGACCTGCTATGACGGCCAAATTCTCATCACTCAAGGGTTTCCTCCAAGTCATTTATGTACTAATGTTCAATATTTAGAACAAAGTCAGCACATGGTTACGGTCCATGAAGTGGCAAAAGATGGCTACTATTATTATATATTTTTCTCCGACAATGATTTTGTAAGGAATGACATACATGCCATTTTTGATATATATAAGCCGACCTATGAGTATGCCAATTCTTCTCATGGAAAACAATGTCTAAATCAAACCGAATGCAAATTTTCTATACCGTTTTGGGGTGATGAGACAATTGTTGTTGAAATTCCGACAAGAGATGGCATTGAAGATGAAGACAGTGATATATTGTTGATGAGCACTTGCCATCCCAGAATGACAATTTATATGATTTTCCCGATTGCAGTTTTATTTCTTATACTTGGTTGTGCATTTCTGTGATGTGATAATAATATTTTGTAAACAATATTTTTTTAATAAATATATTTTAAAACAGTTATTAGAAAGGCTCTAATAATGTTGGTGTGGCAGACCTTGAGTCGACTGTATTTTTTGGTTATCAGATTAGTGAATGATACAAAAAAATAATTGCTTCCTTGGCTCTGTCCTCTTTGACAGGGACTTTTTGGTAAAAAAAAACCCAAGCTTAATTCTAGGGCCTACATTCTCTGAACAATTGGTGAGGACAAAGTCAATATATAGGTCGTTAGACAGTTTGAACCGCATTTTTTATTTTAATAATGTTTTAGTACTCCTCAAAATAGCGTTTCTGATATATTTTGAGATTTTTTTGATTACTCGTTCTTAAAGATAACAAATTTAAAAAAAATGTTTTTTTTTAATTTTTTGGTCATACTTTTCTTACGAATGTTTGAAATGTAATCATTATTGTAAATTTTTGCTTTTAAATAGCCTTCATAGGAAAAAAATACAAAAAAAACTTGCATTTTGACAAAATCTTCATCAAAGTTTTTTTCGCAAAGATTTTTGTATTAGAAATTTCAACTTTACTTTTAAAAAATGATACATCTTTCGATTCATCTAAAAAAAATTATTTTAAACTTTTATTGATCCCCAAATTTAAAAGCTTGATGCAAAAACAGAATTTGCACAACTACTATTTTCAAAAATTAAAAAAAAAAGAATTTTTAAAGTTGAATAATTTGTGCTATTATTAATTGTCAATAAGAAAAATTTAATATTAGTTGTGAATAATAAATTATTGCTGAATACAAAAACACTTTCAAAACTCGATTCAAAATCTTTATCAAAACTTTTTTTTGACGTTTTGTAAATCGATAAATAACGAGCAGCACGCACAAAAAAGTATGACTCATTGTCACGTTCCGCCTGACCTGACCCGATCGGCTGCGAGTAATACCAATGTACCAATTCTTCTTTGCACTTCAACACAAACGTAAAAAATGATGACAATCTCGAATGCCTACCAGATGTTAATAGGTCAATAAGGCTGAGAGAAACAATCATTGACTTAGTTTTACTTGTAATTAATTTGAATAATTTAAGTAAAAAAAAAATTATTGAGTGCAAATAAATGGTAATTTACTGGAAAAATTGAAATTTTTAATTAACCCTTTTTGTATTATACAAAATAATGATCATTCCGTGAAAATAATTCAATTCATAAAAGTATGCAATTTTTCATCAACGTTTTCTTATACAAAATATCACAATATCACGTAGAATTATCGTCCGTAAACCGACAGACAACCATCTTTTTTCTATAAAAGTATTAAAAAAAAAATAAATAAATAAATATAAAAATACTTTAATTTTCGAGATTTTAGGGTAAAAAAAGCCAATTATATAACAAAGATCAAAAATGCCTCGTTTCGGCCACGCACGACGCAAATCGATTCAAATTTTGACATTTGTTAAATAATTACCTAATTAATTTTTGATTAAAAGTAACAATAAAATAAATATTAGAAAAATTCAAATTTGAACCATTTTTAAGAAAGTTATGACCAGAAAACTAAAAAAGCCATTTTTTTGAAAATACTATATCTTTTTAACAAGTAATCCAAAAAATTTCAATATTTACCAAGAACGCTATTTTGAGGTGTACTGAAACATATTGCAAAATTGAGAAAATGAAACTTTTGCAAACCGTCCAATACACAGTATGTCCCCGCATAGAATTTACATTACAAGAAAAAAAAATTAATTTTACTACAAAAAATCATTCAGTGTCAAAGATCTGGCTTGTCAAAAGTTAGCTATATTAAAACCTATTCACATATACAGGGTGTTAATAAACTAACAAAACAATAGAAAAAATTATTATTATTTTTAGTTTAAAGAAATATTTAAAAGACAAAGTTGTTTATTATTTAAAATAAAGCTCGCAAACACAAAAATCAATATTAAGATTTTAGATAAACGAGCTTTCTTAAAATCATGAAATAGTATCAAAATTTTTAAGAGAAATATAAAAATAATTTCCATCTATATTTGGCCTTAATTTCAACTCGTTTGAGTATAATTGATAATTTTGTAATAATAAGTCTGCGTTTGTTAAATAAAAGTATTATAATTTTGCGCAGAGTTCCGAAAAATACATCAAAGTTTAACAAATCTCTTTATTTTTGGGTAACTTTATCTGATTATGATTATCTGATTATTCAAATGATAACACGATTGCAAAATGTAATCGGAATAAGTTATTAAATGCCTATATATATATACCGGGTGTCCCAGAAGTCGCGCACCCCATTGTAGGGATCGAAAGAGAAAAATATTCTAAGACGAAAAGTCCTGAGCCATTTTTTAATCAGACGCATAGGTAATTAATTATTAATTAATGAAAGTGACCAATCAGGAGCGCGCGACAGTTACCGATACACTCACACTAGTACACGATCTCACACATTCACCTAGCATCACGTACGTCCGCCGTCCACGGCCGTCCGTCCCCACTCTCTGTCTACTGCTCGAGAAGTCGACAGTAGCTCTGGCGTCTCACTCTCGCGTCTCTTACCGCCTTCTCACTCACTTTTTATTCTTCTGTCGCGCGCTCCTGATTGGTCACTTTCATTAATTAATAATTAATTACCTATGCGTCTGATTAAAAAATGGCTCAGGACTTTTCGTCTTAGAATATTTTTCTCTTTCGATCCTACAATGGGGTGCGCGACTTCTGGGACACCGATATAACTACAATCTTATCAAGAATTATTCATATGATTACAATAATTCCTAAATCAAGATTATTATCAAATAGAAATAATTTATTTATGTATAGTTAGTAGTTGTTTGAATACTCTAAGAAGAGAACAACTTTACCATAGCTTAGATGCGCTAACTAGGGATAATAAAATTTGCACGTTTTTGAGTGCAACCAAATAGTTAAGTCGCTAAGCAAGGAAAACTTTGTCAATTGTCAAAAAAAAATGTTTATACGTGTTTTGATATTTAATAAACTATTGGCATCAGAACATATGTAGAAAAAAAATGGTTCTAAAAAAAATTCAAATTCATTCAAATCTGAATCTGTTGTGAGTTGCTAAGGAGTTCCAACAAGAACGAAACCTGTCTAAGTTTACAGATATAGTTTGAATAAATTTGCTATGATCTTCCTTAAATCTTAATTGCTAAAATATCACTAAAAATGATAATTAGCACAAAACATACTTGTATAAGCATAATTTTTGTATTGCATAAAAAAAAGCAAAAAAAAATGTTTTCGCCTCGAGTAAAAAACACGACTGAGAAAAAAAGTTATTGATAAAAAAATTGAACATATGAACAATGGAAAAGAATTAAACCAAGACAAACAAAAAAAACACAAAAAGCCATGTGAAAAACTGGTCTACCAACAAATTTTTCATTAGAAGGAAAATAAACTTCATTTTATGACATAATCTCTTTTGAATAATAATTTCCCATTTTGTGGTGGATTACCTTATTTTTTGCATTTATTACATAATTTACAAAAATATTTCAAAATAAAGTAAAGCAACACCTTTGATGTAATTTATATTTATCAGTGATAAGCTGTTCAGAAAGGTAAAAAAAATCAAGGTAGTTTCTATCTCTAATTAACTATACCAATAACTCACCAGCAACATGACGACGGAAAAACTGAATATTGTAACAGGAACTCTCATCCTCCAGAAAGGTACATGTGGCTCCATCGTGTTGGTAACAACATTGACTTCTTTTCTCTTAACATGTGCCAATCGAGCTAGATAATGCGGTCTAGGATGTTCTTCCTGAATGTCAAAGCCTGTCAAGTCCCATCGATGAGTAATTTCAGCCGAATATCGTTTCCATAACTCCAAAAATAATGCACCTTTTATAAAAAATAACAATATAAGTAAAAGAAATATGATAAAAAAATACAACATACCCCAAAATGACATAAAAATTGCAAAAAACACAGTAGTGGCATTGTCGAAAAGATATGATATTCTTGCATGCGTGCACGTTTCTTTCAAGTCCCAATAGTCACACCAATTATTGCATAATGGACACATTTTTGTAGTGAAATTTGCATGGCAAATGTCTTCGCTTGGTTTATTGCTATATAAAGTAAAGCAAGAGTAAAGAAAACAGATGACACCTACAATGGCAGCTGGGAAGAGCATATTTGTGTAGAAACCCAACCAAGCAAAATATAAACCAATTTTTACTCCAAAATATTCTTTAACATAATCCAGAGGTTGATAGCGATACCATTTCGTAATAGCTGTCCATTCATTGTAAAGGAGATATCGAATCGATCCAGATTCTTTCAAATCACCCTTAAAAGTATAGTTTAAACAAAATAACCACTTTATAATGTACACTTTATTATTTAAAATTTTAAAGATTGTGATCAGAAAACACAGCTGTAGTTAACAAATGTTGCTATAAGTAATGTGGACCATATAAGAAAAACAAATTGACCGGTTCTATAGCCGGAGAATACACGAGCTATATATGTCTTGCATCAACAGATAAAACTATTCTCTAAAAATTATAATTATGTGGGACTGATACAAGTGACTGATACTATGAATAATCGACTAATTATACCATAGTTTCTTCCCTTTCCTTTTAAAAATTTTTGAAAACGATTTTAGTAATGACTCAAGTTTACTTACATCATGCAAAGGATAAGCTGCAGTATAGACCCTATCGTGTAAAAGTCTTTCAATTCCAAACGCAAAATCTTCATTATCTTTCTGACTAAATCTTTTTCGATCTAAAATAAACTGCACTATCCGAGAATGTATAGCTGGTGTAAAAAAACAAGATGAATCAACATCAAAACTAAAAGTAAATAAATAAAGTAAAGAAAAATATGCTTAAAAATCCTTACAGATATTCTCTATCTCGACTGTAAATTGCAGTAAAACGTTGATTTTTCTCTGGAAATTTCTCCAAATCAACCATAATTAAAGCTTTTATTTTAGCCCATTGTGAAGTTATGCCCTCCATTAAAATATTAGTTCGTGTATGTACTTGGCGTAGAGCAGGCAACTGCAAAATGTTAACATTTTTACAAAAAAAAACAACAGAAAACCGTCTTTTGCAAATGACAACAAATAAAGCTGTAAAGTAGTTAGGCACAAAACATTAAAAAATAAGCAATTAACACAATGTTATTTACATCATTAGTAGGCGAAAACCCCCAAAACCCCAAAAAATATACCTGACGAATAAATGCGGTTGCATTATACAATCGATTCTGACGAAACTCTCTGGGATATTTACACAACTCCTGCATAAACAGAATAATAAAAACAAAGTGTGGTGGACAAAATGTAATCTATTGTTTAATATATCCATATCCAAGTTTAAAGAACTACTGCTTGTCATAATTTGCGTATCATATACTGCATGCACCAATGTAGGGAGTATAGTCGATACCAACAGTACAGTAGAAACGTTTGAGATATACCCAGCAGTAAACTTTATTGAGGAAGAGAGCAACAAAAGTGAAAAAATTTACAGCTCAAAGTGTCGCATGTCTTGAATTTATAAATATAATCAACCAGGTAGCTAAGTACTACCATAAATAGAGGACGGTCTTCTTTAATTTATGATTGTGTTTTCGGGTGCCAAACTTTTTAATGAATTAGTACAATAAAATTTACTGCCGGGTATATCTCAAACGTTTTCACTATAGTTGAAATTGACATATGAAAGCTTATCATCGCCAAAAGTTATCAAATATTAAGATGCATTTAGAACTTCAAAAATGAGCCATTCTACACAACTTTTAATTAAATTTTCTCAATGTAAATTTTATAACAAACCCACGAAAAAACATTGAACTGCTCATACTATAAAAATATATTGCTTTTTGTGTTTTACCAAAACCAGCACAGAAAACATTTTTCAGTAATAGAAACTAAATTAATTGTTGTATTTAAAAAAAAAAGAAAGATCTAGCTCGTCGTAAATGTTTTCAATTATTTACTGTATTTAAATTTGTTTTTGTTTTATCCAAATTATGAGCAGCGTAGGTAATAATGTATGTCTTTCCTTGTAATACACAGCGTTGTTTTTAATAATTTTCAATCTGATTTTAGCGCCTCTTCCTTGTAATAAATGGTTTTAGTCCCTAACATCTTGCTTATATGTAGCAGAATATTCTCTTTATCATGTGTTTAGCGTTTTTTTTTCTTGTATTTGAACCATATGGGCCTACTTTACCGCCCCCGTGACGTATTTTGAAAAATTCTAATAGCAGAAAGAAGCCTCCTCTCTGCTATTTGAAACTTTTTAATTTATTATTTACATGCGATAGGATTGTAGTCCAGTAGTTTTCCAACCGGACAATTTTCTTTAAAAATCAAAATGACTTTACACAATAAACTTAATATTTTTAGAAATATAAATTTTTAAAAGTTTGAAAAATCTCATAATTGGGTTATTTTTCCCTTAAAAAAAAAGAGTTTTATGTTAATATTTTTTATGTAAAAATTGATTGTGGATGCATTTTTTCCCTCCTCTCTCATCTCCTGGTCCTTTTGGTCTTTCTCCTCTCCCTCTTTGAATGTTTTTTCTTATTACTCCTCTTCCTCTTATTATCTCATTTTCTTTGGCTCCTTCTTTTTCTTTTTCTTTTTTGCCTTCTATATCTTCTTTTTCTTCATTTCTGTTTTTCATCTATCACTATCTAACATCTGTTATTGAAAATTAGCATAATTTTTGCAGAAATAATAATGAAATTTTATTATAAAAATAAAAAATATGTATAAAAAAACTAAAAATTCCTCTGAAATTTTTAAATAATTTTGTATATAAAATAAGATTTTATTTATGGTTAGCTAGGTGTTATTTAAATATATTTTTTATTTTTTATATTAATAAAATATCCAGCGTCTGTGTCGTTCCGATATAGAATGAGGGCTTTTGTGTAGGTATATAGAAACCGTTGCTGCCTCACAAGCCGATCAGCTGATTTTGGTTTTGTTTCGGTTTCTTTTAAGTTATTGTAATTTCAATAAATTTAATCACATCCACCTAGAATATGGAAAAAAAATTCTAGATTTTTATTTGGCTAAAAAATGTTCATGTTTGCTTAGAAGCACTGCACCTGCTTTTTAATTTTTCATCAGCCTCTCTACGTCCTGAATCATTATTTATCATTTATCTTAAAAACCATCAATTTCATCAAAATTGATAAAGAGTAATGTTATTAATAATTAAATGGTCTACAATTTTTTCTCAACAATTTTTTGACTGAAATCAATTTTACAAAAGATCTGGTACCATGATAAAAATTTGAGATTTGATAAGAGCATCATAAAGAAATTGACAAGATTGAGAAAAACGTCAAAAATATAGTACGTTTAACAAATGTAAATCGATTTTGATAATTCTTCTTTTGTTAAAAAAGAGATATCTCAAAGGTGGTACCATAAAAAGGAAATTGAGATGTGATAGTGGCATTTGAGATAAATCAAGAAAAACCTTTGAAAACTGTAGTGGAAAAGAAATACATAAACAGCAAAAAGCATCAAATCTATATATTGGTTTGCAATGTGTTGCTTAAGACTACAATTTTTTCTAGAGATTCCTCACCGAAAAAGAAAAAGATTTTGCATGGTCAGAAGAGTACTTAAAAAAGAGAGACAAGAGAGTAATTAAATTGTCTAGAATTTGCTTACAACCCGATTTGTTCTGAAATCTTTTGTACAGAAGGTACTTTTGATATTTAATTAATAATAATAAGATATGATAATTACTTCCTATATTAGCAAAATGGAAATTAATTAATTTAGGTATTGGAATGGTAACCAATTGAGAAGTTCTTTGTTTATAAACAATTCTATTAGTAAACAATTCTTGGTTTAAAACAGAGTGTCTTAAGGGTAGTTTCGAAAATTTAATGAAATTGCATTCTGCCTTTAAATCCTAATCGGCTTAAACAGAAACAAATTTTTGTAATAATGTAAATATTTGCGCATAACTTTTGGTTTATTAACCGATTTTAATAATTGTTTCCCTGTGGAAGAGAAGGTGGATGCAAACATGCATCTTTAGAAGTATTCGTGATAATTAAGAGCAAATTTTACAAAAATCTTCAGAATTTTGCGGACAATTTAGTAGAATTTGTATATATTCAAGGTACTTGCATAACTTGTTTATCAGTTTTCCTTTGTTTCAAAGAAAAAAACCAATAGTTTTATTCTTCGTTATCATCTTTTTTATAGACTTATGTAAGATTTTCTTGTCGTTTTTAAAAGTTTTATCTACTTTAGTGTAGTTTACAACGTCGTGGAGTGTGCCACGAATGTTTTCTCTGTGATAATAAAATAAGAAATAATTATTCATTTTCGTGTTTAGTGATAATTATTGTGAAGTGCAGTGCCTGCTATTTTGTTCACTTTATCCATGGAGACGGTGTCCAGTATTTAAATATAAACAGAGTGAGCCAGTTTGCAATTATATGTCAGTTTATTTATAGACCGATTTTAATAATTTTTGTTTTGTTTGAAAAGGCATGTTTTATTTTTGTTTCTTATAACAATTTAGTAATAATCTGCATAAATCTTTTAAAAAAATTTGGGAAAATCAAATAAGTTTGCTTTTTTTATTTTTAATCAGTACCTAAATATTAAAATTACTTGCTTGATTAGATAATTCAATTTTTTCTTATAAAAACCAATGATTTTATTCTTTGCTACCATTTTTTTTGATGTCTTATATAAGACTTTCCTGTTGTTTTTAAAAGTGTTATCTACTTTAAACATCGTATTTCTTGCAAAAAATGTTTAGGATTTTTCCTTTCAATCGGTATATATAGATTGAAATTATTTGCATGATTAGATAATTATTTAGTTTTTTTAAATAAAAACCAATATGTTCGTTTCGTTAATTATCATCTTTATGAAAAAAATATTAAAAAATTCACGCTATTTAGCTTGTTCATTTTGTGTATACGCACGATGTTCATTAAAAATATATTATTAAATTGTTTTGAGACATAGGTGATGTTTAGTTAAAGAAAATATTCAGAAATCGAATCAATTTTGCTTGCTGTCCACCGTTTTTCTTTCTATTAATGGAAACATTTGCAGTGATTGGTGTTAAATGTATATTTCTTACTCTTAACTTTGTTTGGCTCCGCGTAAGTGCATGATAATCCTCATTGAGGAGCGTATCAAACTCTGACCCTTGGTAATGCGAGCCTCCAAAACTCGTTGAGAGTCGTTAAGGAGTTAGGTATAATAGTGTTTCTTATAACGATTGTTTCTTGCTGCGGCAAGAAGGAATCGGCATGGCCTCTCTGTGAATATGTCTTGTACATACATATGTGAGGGTATGTTAGGGGAGTCAGCATTGTTGGGTAATTAATATAGATTTGATGCTTTTTGCTGTTTATGTATTTCTTTTCCACTACAATTTTCGAAAGTTTTTCTTGATTTATCTCAAATGCCACTATCACATCTCAATTTCCTTTTTATGGTACCACCTTCGAGATATCTCTTTTCTAACAAATAAAAGAATTATCAAAATCGATTTACATTTGTTAAACGTACTATATTTTTGACGTTTTTCTCAATTTTCTCAATTTCTTTATGCCCTTATCAATTCTCAAACTTTTATCATGGTACCACCCTCGAGATAGCTTCTTTACAACAAAGAAAGAATTATCAAAATCGGTTTATAAATAACAAACATATCTGCGAACATACATAAAACAATATATTTGAAGTCTGTTAAAAAAACAAATGACTTTTTTTTGATAGATTGCCAAAGCGTAATTTTTTTAAATATTTTTTTGTTGACCAAATTAAATAAACAAAATAACATTGATATGGTCACATAGAAAATGGGCTGCAACGAATCCACTCCCAAATGGATTCCAGATACAAAAATAAAATGGAAACGAAAAAATAAAAGATAAAAACTGTTTAAAAACTTGTATATTAATATTATTTTGTTTTAGTATGATGAGTATCCAATTATAGCATTTATTTTTAAGTATCAAGTCCAGAACATTTTTGAATAAATAATCTTCATGACAAGATGGCGTCTAGAGATAATTAATTAACCGTAAGTAACAGACTATTTTAAACAAAATAAACTTTTTTTACTGATTATTGTAAATAAAGTTGTGTTATTTTATTTTATTTTGTTTCTTGTTTTTTGTTCTTGACTCTATGTAATTTACATGTCGTAAATTCTATGTTTTTTCCTTTTTGGATTTTATACTTTGTCTACAAAATTCATTGTACAATTTTAAATGACAATAAAGTGCATTATTATTATTATTATTATTTGTATGAGATGTTTTTTTTATTTTTTATTGACGTTTTGTGATTATATGTTGCGATGATTTATCTATAAAAATGCGGAAATTTCGGTCAGATTTTAAAATGCGCACAGATGACTGGTGTCGTTTTCTGTGGGGAGAAAACGGATGTGAGATCTAAGCAAACAGCGTTTATTTTTAGGTTCTGTAGTTATTAGGTGGCTGCTATCGTTTTCTGAGGGGAGAAAACGGATATGAGGTTGCAACAAACATTTGCTTGATTTTGCAATATTTAGCGCTTTTTTTATTTTGACAGTGGATTAGGCCTACTGGGGACACCACTATAAAAAAACGCATCATTTACTGTACCTCTTAAAGGTGGTGTGGAAATCAGTAAAATAATAAAACAATTATCAATATAGGTAGTATTTGTAACTCGGTTTTCAATTTTTGCAAAAAAATGTAAACTGTTTTATAAACCTTAATACTTTTGAAATAAATGTACTTGGATATTTATTTTTTAATTTTTGTAAAAAGCGATAATAAAATCTATTACGTATATTGTTGTTTTCTTTTCAACCGAGAGAAAAAAAAACATTTTCAACTCAAGCAGTATATTTTTTATATATAAAGTGAGCCAAAAACTAAAAAAATTGTTTTTTTTTTCAAATGTTGTCATAATAATTTATGCATTTTTATCAATAATAATAAAGTATAATAATATTTTTTGGAATCAGAAATTTATACAGTGCGCGTCAAAAGTATGGAATAAATTCTGTCTAATCAGGCCCTGTCTCGTCAAGCAAACTATGCCTTTATTACTATCTATACCACCCCAGCATGGGATCCCAACCATGTGATGATCACGCGTTGTGTTTTGTTCATTTCTACTTCATCTTTAACGTGAAAATACTATAGTAACGTCCAAAACTTTATCAAGTTTGATTGATAATATCTTTACTACAAGACCCATAAAGTATTATGTCAGCAGCCCAAAAAAAATTGTTTATCTTATAATGAGTTTCAAAAATACTGTTCGTATCGACTATAGTTTCATGCTTTGATAACAATGTAGTCCAGATGATTGTCAATACCAAGTCTAACTATAACTAATACAATATAATGTAAGTACCTACCTCCCGCATTGGCATCCGAAGCTTTAAAATCTCACTATATCGGCGCAATATATCCTGTGGGGCATGCACCTAAAAAACACATTAAATGTAATTTTCCACTGGATTATCTGTATAACACTACAATACTTTGACAAAATTTAATCCACTTATTTCTTGCGGTACATGTTCTAATTCTAAACCTTCTTCTACTAAATTCGCTTCAAAAACTTTTCTCTTTTGTTGAGCTTCAGGTGTGGTAGCCAGCTCCGTAAATGCATCCCACACCAACACAAAATCAACAGATCGCATTCCGTCTTCGAAAAATAATGACGAATTAGGGCAATTTATTTTATCACGTTTTAGCTGATCTCTAACTTTTTGACTAGATTCGTTGGTATCTGGACGTGTACCGGTTTGTTGAGAATCGGTGGAACCATTAGGAATAAATATGCGGGGCTTTACTTTAATTGTACTAGAAAAGTCTCTATAAAAAAATATCTATTATCAGCGTTTTTAATTAGTTAATAGTTGTTTGCGTGCATGGAGAAAATTTGAAAAAGGGTGGCGGAGAATCATGGGAAATATAAATAAATTTTTTAATCATTTCACCTTTCAGCAACTGATGGACGCATGTTATCCGTATCAAACGTTTGCTGATTATAATTAAAAAAAAAATACTTCACAAAACACATTTACTCTCAGCTCACTCAAATCAGTTGAAATATTCAGGAAGGAAATAATATAGTAAGCATCCTGTTCTGACGTAACTTATCACCGCACTTTTTTATCAAGTAATTATGTCATTAAAATATTTTTCCAATAAGTTTAAGACACAGTCACCTTTATCACAAAAACCAATAATCTCTATTATTAGAATAAATTATCACATATAAGATCATAAATGCATATTTATATTATTTCCCTACGAGGACTATTTGCCTGTTTTTAAAATTCAAGAGAAAAAATTACGATGCACGAAGGGTATTCGGGTAGAAAATCACAAGACGCTTTCGAAAGTTTAAGAAAATATGAAACATGCATTTTGAAGCTCTCAACATTATAAATATCAAGCAGATATATGCTGCTATACCGTAGCAACCACAAATTAAACGTCAAAATAAACAAAAAAATATTCTTTTCATTAATTATAAGTGGAAGAATGTTCCCAACTTTCCGTTAATAGCTGCAAAAAATTATCACTTATTAATTGCAGTCATGATGGGTAAGAAGAAAAAATTGCCGGGATAATTTCGTTTAGATTAGCTTTGAAATATAGTGCCTCTATTGGTCTATTGTGCGCCCCTTTCTTAAGCTGTTGGTGTGTCTTAGTTTATAGCTCCCCATCCATTGTGTTACCATGAAAAACTTTTTAATTTTAAAAATTCAGTGTCTGAATGGTTTTTATCAACGTAATGGAATTCTCTTTATAATTTAACCATATCAATAATAAGCTTATTATAAAATAAACCATATAATTTTCAAGACAACCTATTAAGGCATTTTTATTATATCTAACAATAAAAAACAAACAAAACAATTTGGTTTAGACATTGATTAGTAAATTTGAGAGACCAAGAACGCTTATGTTTTGGAGTACTGTGTATAAAAAAAACACAAAAAATATTTCATTATTTGAGTTTATTCCTTTTCACATTCTCCAAGTGTAACAAGTGTTTTTTTAATTTGGCGTCAAAGCTTGCCATGAAGGTTTAACTTTGAACTGTAAACGTACCTAAGTGACAGTTATTAATTTGACATCTAAACCCAATATAGCCTCACTTTTAATCTAATGAATCGATAGTTCAACACGTTAATGAGATTAAATTAAAAGTGTAATGTTATAAATGAAAAAATAAACTTTAATAAGGAAATAAGCTTTATAATAAATAATCAAAATGTCCATCAACTTCAACGCTTTTGGAAACTCCTTAAAGAATTGCGTTACTGACATTCAGCAACATTTGAGGATTATTAATTTCATCAACTATTGTCTGATCTTACGGGGAAAGTTATGGCTGTATTTCAGCTGATAAGTCGACAATCATAAAACTTTTGTATCATATTCTAGATCTTTTAAGTAGAATGCGGAGTGGCACCGTCTTGCTGAAAGTACCCGTCCCGATAATATTGAAGCTGCGCAAAGAATGACTGTAAAATCTCCTCTCGATATCTTGCAGCAGTCAATGTTTCATTAAAACTATTATTTAAAATTATAATAATTCTTTCAAATAGCGGCACATACTCCTATTTTTCAGGGTACAGTAGCACCTCTTCTAAAATTAGGTTTTTCAAAACTCCACATTCGCATATTTTGTGAGTTTACATAACCGTCTAAATGAAACCAGACCTCATCCGTAAAGAAACTCAAGTTTAACATATTTACATTCAATGTGTTGAGAAACCAACGACAGTTTTAGACACGTACAAGATAATCAACACAAAGGATAATGGCAAGTGGTGGTTGATAATTGAACTTGTTGTGAAAATCAACATAAAGATGTTCGTGGCGCCTCTTCCATTATTTGCCTTACATTTTCGATAACTTCCTGTTCTTTTTTTAGCGAAACTGTTACCCTTTTTACTATCACACAAGCCTATCTCACAAAAGAGTTGAATACAATGGGTTATATTATAATGAAAAGTGTTGAATGTCAATACTACATTAAGATATTATTGACGGAATACTTAAAAACATGCTTGAATTGTGTATTGCCATTCACCATCAGCTTGGTGGCCGTTACAAAAATAAGATTCAACCACAAAAATTTTTTGTTCTTGTAAAAAAAACAATTTTAAATTCAGTAATAAAAAAAAAGAAATTATTTTGACATTTGCATCAATATGGTGTGTTCATACAAATTCATAAGCATGGCCAACTTTGACGCCAAACTTTAAAAAACACCCGTTAAAACTAGCACCTGTTGAATTAAGTTAATTCAAACAAAAAGACACTAATGGTTATTTTGACATTCATAGATTGGCTACAGCTATAAATTAAAAATCTACACAACTGATTAAAATCAGAAATACTGCGCAAACATTGAATAATAACTGTAAAGTGGCTGTTTATGGCTGCTTTCATAATAAAAAATTTTAATTTTTAATATTAACTTTCGTACAACTCGTATACTTAACTTTATTATTTATTATTTTCGTACATTCATCTAACCCTAACCTAACATTTTGTTTCCTTTACGTCAAACCAGAATGTCAAACATCAAAAGTACTAAGCAATGTTGCCGGTTGAATGTTTTAAGAAAATGCAGTGTTGGTGGTTTCACCAATATTGACAAACATTATTGTATTCTGTATTGTGAGGTAGGAAAAATACACTGGATGCTCTCACCTTTGGGTGTCCATTTGAGTATCCAAGTTATCACCACTTTTATACAAATTAATAACAGACATTGCTGCCAGATCTGTGCCTTCACTGGGGGGTATTTTTTGGTTTAGTTTATGTCGAAGTCTCGCTTTTTTCGCTTTGGGATTGGAACTACCGTCACTACTTTCGTCTTCACAGTAACTTAAAATATATGGACGGTAAAGGAAGGCATCACTCTCTAAACTGTCCCCATGTCGTACACTGGCAATTCCTCTATTAATGCCACTGTTCGCAAGTTTACTATTGCCCTCATCGTTACACCTCTCTAGTAAAGGAGCCGACCAAGAGTTTGAGCTTTTGAAACTAGAATCATTTTCTTTGGGGTTTTCCAAGGGCATCACCGTCTCTATACCTAAAATTTACAATTTCTGATGATTTATACCACTTAATTTATGCGTCATGCACAATAACAATATTGTTAATAAGGCAACAAATTATGATAAGATATTGAACAAACATACTGGTAGGCAGGGTCTTTTGGGGTCATTTATTTGCTGAATATCTATTTTTAAACTTTTAGGAAATACAGCAACTGCTAAAAGTGCCAATTTTTTACTTACTGTTGTTACTTTTTTATTTATTTTTTCACAGCCGTTTCCAATGACTAATAATCTCACTTCTTGGTAAATTAATTATTTGGCATTGGATTTAAATGGTAAAAATAAAAACCCTTAACCAAACTTTTTAAGGTCACTAGAACTAGAACTACTGACTATTGTTTTGTTCTACCTAAAATAGTAGTTCAAATAAATAATAATCAGAAAAGTAAGATCTTTTTTCTATTCGCAAACAAAATAGCTGCTAAAATGCGCCACCTATAAGTCAACATGTTTATCTAACAAAAAAAAAACTACAGAAATTCTTTTTGTCAAAAAAATATGTGCTTTTTAATACTTCATAAAGTTAAAACAAAATAATTTAAAAAAACTATTTACATTAAAACCAATTTTTCCGTTCTTTCTTTGTTACATTACATTACTCAACTTTACTGCTTATTACAAGTATGACATTGTCAAATACAGAGTGTATTATATTAACATGATCAAGGGTGACTGTTTTTTTTGGCAGCAAATCTTAGATCGGTTTGTACTAAAACCGGTAACAACATAAAGTCGCTTACGCAGTGACGCAAAGATTTTTATGAATTTAAATATATCAATATAATTAGTTTGCGTTATTGTTTTTAAGCGCTGTAAAATAAGAAATACATATTTTTATCCTGTTTGAGAATTCTCCGTTGTTTTTTGAATAATTAATAATTAATTTTACATTTAGAAAATGGCGCAAATATCCGCGGCCCGGCGTTTATGAACAAATGTCAGCTGTGAATAAACACCTGCAATACCGGCACTAATAATTAATTATAATTAATTAATGTTATCTTCAAAATAAAATAAAGCAAAAAAATAAGCAATAAGAATATTTGAGTAATCTGTGTCTTTAAGAAGTGCAAGCTGAGAATCCACAGCACATCGATCTTCATTACCAAAAAGTGTATCAGTGTTTCCAACTTATTTTACCTAATTTTAGTACAAATCGATTTAAAACCTGCTGTCAAAAAAGCACAGCTATCCTTGCATTCTATTAATATTATATATCCTGTAAGACATTACTTTCTAGTTTAACCAATTTGACAGTAGTGTTGTCAAATGTCAAAAAAACAGCGGTGTTGTCAGATGTATATTTAACAGTGCACAACTTTTTGCTTACAAATTTTTAAATAAATTTATTTGTAAACTGTTTACAAACCGACTTAATTTCAAACTATAATTGTAAACGGAGACATGCTCCGCTCATATTCAAACTTTTCAGCAAGTTGCAACAGATTTAGCTCTAGATAAATTTGGGCTTATATTTACCCAAGTGCTTGTGCTACTTGCGTAAAATGGTAAAACTAGTGACATCTATTAGAAGCTTTGATTAGTACACACAGTTTCAATTAATTTGCAATGATCTTATTAAAACTTTATATGTTAGAAAATTTTAGCAAGTATTTTATTTTATTGTTAAAATAAAATTCTTTCGTAATATAGTAAAACTAGCGACATCTATGATCAGAGCTTTGATTACTAGACATAGTTTGAATAAATTTGCATTGATCTTGTTAAAACTATATATGTTAGAAAATTTTATCAAGTATTTTATTTTATTGTTAAAATAGCTTAGATCTTTTGGTAAAACTGAAAAAGTTAGTTAAAAAGGTGTATAACTAAACGCCAAATTGTAATTGTTTTATACTGGTACTACTTTTTATCTATTAACTATTTTTCACACTATCTAAGAGACACATTGGGCGCGTTTATTTGGTGTAGTTTCTATTAAGCCTTATTATTAATTAAAAAAATTATTCAAAATCAAAATTTAAATATTTCGTAAAGAACATTACTTTTAACATATTTCAAATTATTACGACTAAAGCTTCCATTCACAAGGTGTCAGCACATTGACATTAAATCACATGTTAATTTTTTGGAATTTTTGCGATTGGGCAGTTTATAGACATTTTCTATAAGCTTGTTAATGTATATAGTGTTGTTTATAAACTAAAATTCTCAAAAGTTTGTTTTTGATTTAAATGGTGGTTGTGTGAAAAAAGGATAAAATATATTTAACTGTTAACTTTTTGAATTACTTAATAGTGGTTTATGACTGTATTGTTTGGTACCTCACCGAACATTAAAGTTGTTTAAGCCATGCAACAATTGGTCCGATAGACGAATGAGGACCATGGCTTACACGGACAGCTGTAACGTTGAGTGATACCAAACATGACCTCTAAAAACTACTCGAAAAAGTTAACAGTTTTATATAGGGTATTAACCTTGTAAAAACTTAACTAGCTCTTTTTTGTTTTGATGCACTATAATATGTACCAGCTAGTGGCTGTCTATTCTATAAATAACTCAGCTCGATGTACCTACTTAAAGTACTGAAAAATGCACTAGAAAAATTTAAAAAATCTACTACATCAAAATCAATGCACATCTGATTTGAATCTTCATTGTTGTCTCACTGACGAGTGCTAATAAAGACAAAACATTGTTAGAGTCTACAAAATTCTTGATTTGAATCAAAATTGTCTTTGACTTTATTAGTAAACTAAATGATAAAAATTTTATGTAAGTTTTTATTAAAAAAAAAAATTAAAAAACACGTGGTGTATACAATCAAGAATACGTATACAAGATTACACATACAGAGTGTTTATGTTTTCTAGTTAATTGCTTTAATTGGTTAATTAATTAATTTGTTGATTGTTTTTGAAAAAATTTAAAAGTTGTGCAATTTCAGAGCGGCTTTATACACATTAGTTTGTTATCTCAACAAAGAATTTCTTATTTCATTTAAAACAAATTTTCTGAGATTAGTTCTGAAAGATTTTCCAGTGCACCTTCTACAATAAAATAAAAAGAAAATAACCGTCGGGCTCTTTGTATTTTCTTCAGAAGATAAATGAATGAGATTAGTCCCTGAGTAGGTCGATTCTCAGGACATGAGCTGCTTTTATGATGAAAAAGCAAACATAATCCTAGAATCTGTGCGACGGGGAAATCATTTTTAGAGTTGATGGATAGCCGACATCTTTAATGTTGTTAAATTTAGAAAAAGATTTAAGGCGCCCATCTGTGCTTTACAAAGTGCAGTTTTTGGTTTAGGAATTGCTATGATAATAAATATGTATATAAACGACAATAAAAAATTAGTTCTTAATTCTAGTTTTATATACAGTATGTTTTTGAAAAATGTTTGCAAAACTAAAAATATAAAGAAGAAGAACAAGAGTTTAAAGTAATTAATAAAATTTAATTCTATAATTACTGATTAAGATTGAAACAAACAACAAAACAGTTTAAAAATATATATTTACAAAATCTGACTTTTAAAACAGATTTTATTTTTGATGATCTGAATTTGGGCCGTCTTCGACTTCAAGCCATACTGGTTCAACTAAAATGTAACCAAATTACAAAAATATGACAGAGCTGTTTACAATGCACTTACCATATGATCCATATTTTGGATTAGCAACAAATTCATTGTAAGTTTGTATCATTGGAAATTCACCAGCAGAAATATTTCCCCATATTCTAAAAATTTTATTTTAATAAAAACTATTTACAAAATATGTAATTACTCACAGGAAGTGGAGGATAAGATGCACAGTATTTTTTTCTACGACTACAGCCATTTTAGGTAGTTGAAGCACAATATTACTTTCGCAAAAGATGTTCTAAGAATGACCCTTAAAACACCTGTAAGCTTATTTTATAACCTATTCTAAGAAGCGTAAGGTGGGGTTTTAAACTTTATTTGAATTTACTTAGAATTCAAAATTTGACAGCATTTTTAATCATTATTATAAAAATATTAAGATTTAGTAGAGATAAAAAATCAAATTGCAATTTTCCAATAAAAGTTTAATAATAAAGTGCCGTCACAAATTATTTAGATTAACTTCTGATGCGCAATTTAACTTGATACATTTTTATTGTCGTTGATAATATGATCGGGCTGTTAAACGTCAAAGCTGATTCAACAATACACGACCCGCCTGTATCAGCGTATGAACTAATCAAAAAATGCACATATGTTCAAAATTTCTTAGCAAGAGTTGATTTAAAGAATTTATAAACACGCAGTATATGTTACAAATAAATTTTAAATTGTTAAAAAACCATTTGTTAAGTCGCCATTTTTGGCTTTTAAATGTGAATAATTTGAAATACAAATATTAATATTTTATTTTAAGAAAATTTAAAAATTTCAAGATAACAATAGAGTAACTTTCTTCTATATGATTTTTTCAAAAGTGCTTAACACACATCACAAAAGATAATGCATTCTTTAATAGTAATAAATTTAATGCTTTTTTATTAATTTGCGGTATTTAAAAAATATTGTTGATAAATTATTATGTATTTTTCAATTTTGGCTGTATTTTTATAATATTGCTTAGACCCTTAGAATACAGGTAACTGTTTATTTGCCCCATTAGTCATCCTTACCTGTTTCAAAATAAAATTATTATTATTCAGGTAAATAGTAAACGTGCCACTCAAAGTTATCTTTTGTAAATAAAAAAATTTAGTTAAGTAGGGTTGCTACCACTAAAGAGAAAATAATTGAAATCCAAATACTTAAGATCCTCAGGATAAGAAAATTGGCAATTAAAGCGACTTTATCCGTCTCATTTTTAAGCGATTTTTAACGATTTTCTTTACAAAACTACGTCAATACTATTTAAATTATTAGCATAAAATGTTTTTTTCAGAAATTATATATTATTATGTTCCCGTATAAAAATAAATAGATTTCATTAGAAAATGTTATAAAACGGCTACTTTTATTTATGTTGAGCATAAATACAACTGTAAAACCTTATTTTCTTATAAAAAAAAATTAATTATCTTGTGACATAATAATATTTATAAAAATTTATTAACTTTATTTCAATTATGTTGCCACATAAAAAATTATTTAATATTTGTTTTTTTTATATTATAATAATTTTTTATGTGTTTAAATAGTAAAACGGCATGCTATAGAATAGAGAATGGTAAAAATTAGAAAGCAGCAATCAAAAAAGATAATGCCGCCCACAAAAAGAAAAGTATAGACTATTAAATAAAAAGCAAGAGTTGACAATTTGATAGTAGAAGTTTATTTTAAAACTTTTGTAAAAATTTCTGAAGATTCTGGTAATCAAACTAAATCTTTGTTTATATAATTCGAAAAAAAGTTTAAGACATTAGATTTAAAAATTTAGTTAATTTTTTTGCGATGGAAACAATTTGTTTTGCATCTCCAGAATATAATAGCTAAAGTAGATCATTTTGATTTAAAAAAATTGCTTAGATAAATACCTGCTGTAAAATTTTTTTTTGGCCAGTGCTACGGTGACTTGATACTGTTATACCTATTGTAATATACAACTTTAAATTAAAATAACAAATGACTTGTCTAGTTTAGATTATATCTCAGCCCAATAACCAAAAACATTTTGTTATTTAGGCAAATAATTTGTTCAACGCAACACAAGAGCTTATAGTAATTAATAAACAAAGTATGCAATGTTAAGCTAATTAATTAATTAATGATTAAGATTGCAACAAACAACGAAACAGTTTAAAAATATATATTTACAAAATTTGAATTTCTTTAGAGTTTATAATTTGACAGCATTTTTAATAATATAAATATTAAGTTTAAGTAGCCATACAAAATCAAATTACAATTTTGCAATAAAAGTTCAATAAAAAAGTGCCTTCATAAATTATTTAGATAGTATGATCGGGCTGTTAAACGTCAAAGCTGATTCATTAATACACGACACGTCTGTATCTGCGTATGAACTAATCAAAAAATGCACATATGTTCAAAATTTCATAGCAAGAGTTGATATAAATAATTTACAAACACACAGTATATATGCAGCTCTTTGCTTAAATATAAACTTAACAAAAAAAAATAATATTGCTAAAAAATATTTCTGGCTTTTAAATCTTAATAATTTAAAATACAAATATCAATATTTTATTTTGTAAAAATTTAATAGTCTTAATATAACAATAGAGATAATTTTTTCAAAAATTTAATAATTTTTTGACACACATCACATAATATAATGCATATAATAGTAATATATTTAATGCTTATTTATTAATTTGCGGCATTTAAAAAATATTGTTGATAAATTATTATAAACTTGCAATGTTGGCTTTATGTTATAAAATTGAATACAGGTAACAGTTTATTTGCCCCATTAGTCATCCTTACCTGTTTCAAAATAAAACTATTATTATTCAGGTAAATAGTGAACGTGTCACTCAAAGTTATCTTTTGTATAAAAATTTTTTTTTAGATAAGTACGGTTGCTACCACGAAAGTGAAAACAATTAAAATCCAAATACTTAAAATCCTCAGGATAAGAAAATTAGCAATTAAGGCAACTTTACCCTTCTTATTTTTAAGCGACTTTTAACATTTTTTTTACAAAACTACGTCAATACTATTTGATGTTAGGATTGCTAAGATTTTTTTAGTAAATATAGTCTATTAGTGAGTTTTCTACGTTATTTGTTTTGAAAAAACTTGCTCCAAATTTGAGTGACAAAATAATAAATTTTATAAAAATATCAATAATTTATTTTCTGACACAAGTGTCAAAAATAATCCAATTTAAAAAAAATAAAATCGTAGAAAACTTTTTGATTTCCAATACTGCAATAAAAAAATTGATTACAATAATATTAACACCACAGTTTTGTTAAAATGAAGAGCGTCTCCGAGCCTAAAATTGTAAGGAGAGATGTGCTATCCTTCAGATGTCTTCTAGCTTGCGTATTATTCTCCGGCTATTGATATTTGGCGATTATGGCTTTAGCCAGCTATTAGTATTTTCTAATTTTTACAGCACTTTAAATTTTGCTTTAAGGTCTTATTAAAAGAATTTTTTATACTATTTTTTGTAATTTGCCCTTTTTATGCTGTTTTTCAGCATTTTTTTTTTAATTTGATCGATTTAAGAATTTTTGAAGTGGGTTGGCAATATCTTGATTTTAAAAGTGAAAATTTTATCTATTTGTCTTTTCTTTTGTTTTATTTAAAAATTCTAATTCTGTCAGCCAATTGTGGTAGAATGACGACCACAGTGAGTCAGTGCCAAATAAAAAGTGAAAAAAATCAGATTTTAATTTTGTTAATTACAGAAATTTTGAAGTTGGATCAAAAATCAAATTAATTTTAAAGTCTTATACGCTGTTAAAACAAGTAAATTAACCATTATATTTAAGTCAAGTACTTATTTGCATCAAGAAACTATGATCCACATTCAGAATATATATTTTGTTATTCTATATTTTATATTTGTTTTGTTTTTTTCTAATTTTATTATTTTACTTTAGTTGTGCTTGTTTTTTTTCTATGTTACTATTATTTTTTTGTCGTTTTATTGTCTACATATATTAAACTCACGTACTTTAACAGTACTTTAACTATATTATTATTGTTATTATTTTCAATTCTTTTGTCTTGAAGGCCTAGCAGTTTTCCTGAATACAACAATTATAACGATCTTGGACAAGTGATGATAATAACAATATTATTTTTTCAATAATATAAAAACCGTTAAAAATCAAGCTCTCAGTATTCAAATAGATTAAAAACCAATCCAGGAAATAATTTAAGAGAAAAAACCACAAATTAGGTTTTAAACTAAAAAAAAAAATTAAGTTTGTTCTCAAGACATTATTTATTTTTGTAATTTTTTTTTTATTACTATTGAAATATTAATTATTATTTAATATTAATTAAAAAATAATTACTATTGAAAAAATTATTGTTATTAATTATAATTTATTAATATTATTTTTAACCCTCCCAGTCTTCGCAGCACAGCAATTGTGCTAGATTGAAAATTCAATAGTCTTTTACCGTCTTTATGAAGTAATGATAATGACAAAATAATTTTTTGATAATAAAAAAACTAGCTTGCTTGTTTTTGTATTTTTTTTGTTTCAGATCTGGTCTAATTTTTTTATTATTTGGTTTCTTTTTATATTTCGTAAATAATGTTGTATTTCAGTCTTCATGTTTTGTCTTTTGTTCTTTAACTTTGAATCTGTTCTGCATGTTTTATTCTCTTTTTGTCATCTCATTGTCTATGTATATTTTCTTATTAATTTCAATATTTTTTAGTATTTTTTTTATCATAGTGCGACAAACCATATAAAAGCTACTAATATTTGTACAGGCTTAATACCCTATATAAAACTATTGCTCTTCAGAAGCAAACTATCCGTGCGACCAATTGAGTTTTTAAAAAAAAAAATTATCGATTTTTTTTATGTATTTTAAAACTTTATTATTATTAATACTGAAATTTAATGCAAAAAACTTTTTAAAAAAATTTTTAAATTAGTTATAAGCAATTAAAAATTGATAAAATTTAAATAAAAATCACGTGACTGTAAACGCGCTAAAATTGGTCACCATGGTTGTTACGTCATAATGTTGTAGCTATTCAATAACAGTACAGCATTGACGGCTATTACACGTGACTAGACAATAATATTGAAAATTTATTGCTATAAAACGAGTTGTTAGTTGGTTCCGATTAGCAATGTGTGATAAAGGATTTATTAAAGCAAAGTCTGATAATATTCCTGATGTTGACATATTTATGATAACCAATTTTTAAAAAAATGATGTTCGGTTTAATTCTGCTGAAGTTCTAAGTGCCAAGACATCAAGGTAATTCTGTTAAAAAATAATATAATAAACGAAAATATTCAAGTATTTATTCTCCATTAGATTAAATATAATTATTTATTTCATAATTTTCCATGTCATCTTTCAGCTGGAAAAAAAAACAGAAATCATAAGAATTATTTAAATGTTATTGTAACAACAGAAAAACCATTTACGGTGTTAAGAAATACTTACATCGAAATGATCTTCACAACAAAAAAAAATCGATTTTGTTTTGGGATTATTGCTTGAAACCATTTATTTCGACGTTTGTCATCTTGGGGAACATTTAAAAACATTTTGTCAGGAGTTGTTTTTGTAGTGTTCGTACATAATGGTACAAAACAAGAACGATAACTTTTGAGGTTCGACATTTTCAGTATAAATTTGAATATTTAACAATGACAACAAAATTAAATAGATCAAAACACTGTACTTTATTATTTCTATATCAATTTTAACGAGTGAAAAGCAACATTATGACGTCACACGCGCTCGGGTTTCGGGAGCTGTCGCCGTGTCTTCGGTACTGGATTCAAAAATTATTTTTTATTTTCAAATAACTTTTAAATTATTGCAAAAAAAAATTTAAAAAAAATTGTTTTATTATAAAACTTATATATGATCTTTCCATTTATCACAAAAAATTTTTTTTTTCAAAAACCCAATTGTCGTTTTATTTAGACGACAACTTTAATCTTTGGTAAGGTAAGCTTGTAAAATTTTTTTTACTTATTTAGTTTGTCGAACTGTACCTTAGTATTGTAATTTCTGTCAAATTTTATTTTTGTTTTTCAGAGAATTTTTTTACATATTTGAATTTTTTCTACCTGCTTTGTTCTTACTTTATATATATTCTAATTTAATGTTATTTATTAATATCTTATTTTTACTCCTTATTTTTATTATTTGAAAGTTTTTTTTTGCTCTTTTTTTCTTCTTAGTCTTGATTTCTATTTTTCTGAGCTATAAAATCATTACTTATTTGTTTCTTTGACGCCTTCCACTCACAAGTCTATCACTCTAATTTGTGCTAGAATTTGAGTGTGAGTGTATAATATGTATAGTACAGTGACTTAAAAAGCTTAACACCGTACATAAACTCTATAAGCCACGCACTTTTAAAGTGTACATTTTTATATTTATTATTCTTTTTGTTTTAAAACCACAATTGATGTTTTTATTGTTTTTCTTTATTTTACGGTTGTGAATCAGGAGAAATAAAGAAGACAAAAACCAATTTAATTTCTTTTTTTTTCAAACTTAAAAACCTTAAACAGTTGTAGAGATATTTTCAGAAATCAAACTTCTTATTTTTTATTTAATTGCTTAGAAATTTTGCATTTTTTGCAAGCGGTCTTTAAGTTTTCGCAAAAAACATCTACATGCGATTCCAAATCTAATAACATTTTAACCATAATTTTCAAGAAACTCTAAAAGTTTTGACCTAAAAAACTATTGTTGACTATGCTGTTACAGAAGTTTAATTTTATGTTAAAAAATGTTTATTTTTTTGAGGTTAAAATCTAATTGTTATTTACCCAAGTGCCTATTACTTCCGTAATATGGTAAAACTAGCGACATCTGTTAGAAGTTATGTTACATCATAAAGTTGAGAAACAAAGTTTTTTCGGGACGCTTGATCACGAGCCGAAAATTTTACTTTTTCTGGAAAGAAATTGCAAGTTCAGAAAGTCTTCATGAAGAGCAAAATTAACATGTATTGATGCATGTGGGTCACTCTAAATAACAGATCATAATTTTGATAGACACAAGTTGAGATAAAACGTATATTGCTGATTAGACAATCAAGTTATCACGTTAGCGTCTTTTGTCTCAAACGCATACTACTTGTTTCTTAGTAACCAAAGAAGATAGATTATATTCTATAATTCAATTTGTGTCTATCAAAATTAACATCAAATTTGTTATTTAGAGTGACCTGGGTGCATGTCAACATGTAGACAACTTTTTGATGTAAGGCAGCTTCTAATAGACGTGGCTAGTTTTAATTTTTTTGTCAAATTATGTGATACCAACTTTAAAAAGTACAATATCTAATAAAAAATATTTTGGTAAAATTGGATCTCTGTCGGTGGAATCCAGAGCCTCCTTTCTAAACACTTTCAAGAAGCAATTCCGATTGACATTTTTAGGTTTTTTTCAACAATTTAAAGATGATGATAATTTTGAAAATATTTCAACTTCAGTTTTGCGTCCGACGTTTATTTTGAGACTTTTTGTGGAATTCCAGTGGCGACATTCCGTTTTACTTCTAACGTTGACCCGATCCCAATTTATTTGACCGCACGTTATAAGTCACATATTTTTTCACAAAAGAGCGTTAGTATATTTTTCATTTGGCAATTTGATATTCGCCATTGGTCACGTAAAATTATGGAAGCTCATTTTCTTCTGAAAGCTGCCATAGAGCGAAACGGGCTTATCGTGAAAACCCTTATAAACGACCATAGATTTGAGTCAAGTCGAGAAATATTATATTAGAAAATGTGAAAAAGAAATTTCTCTCTTGACCTCATCCATATGATATTCTGACAAATCTTCTAAAACCCGCTACTTCCTTAAATATAATAAAATCATTCAAGTGGGAAATCGAAACAATATACAAATTTTATGAAATTTTAAGCTTAATTATCTCTAAAAATAAACTTTTTCCACGAGGGTGGCAGAAAAAAATTGAAAAAGCGGAATCTCATTCACAGGAAGATTAATTAATTTGTGTGATGGAATGATGACGTTCAAAATATCGAGAATTCATGTTGTAAGTCCACTTATCAAAGAATTGAAAGCACTCTGAAAATTAAACAAGTTTTTTTTTTAATTATGTCTATATGTCATAAAAGCTTCTGACAGTTTTCAGAACTTTTGGAAAATAGCCTCATTTAAATTTAATTAACTTCACGCTGTTTTTCTTACACAGATTTTTAAAGTTTATGAGAGCGCTAAGATGAAGTTTACGAGGTAAACATTTTTTCTTTCAAAATTATTAAACACAAACAAACATATTATTAAATTAAAAGATTAAAAAAAAATCATCAAATATAAGTAATTTTATTTTGTTTGACATTATGGCAGGTAAACGTGCACTTAACATTCAAATGACATTTTCGGTCACATTATAATTCACAGATCTCTGAATTTTTGCCACTTGCCGTGCGTCAAAATTGTCCAAATTGTCTGAGCACAGATCTGATAATAATTCAAGAAATTATACACAATTTTACAATATTAATGCATGATTTTAGCTCAGATCTGCTTATAATTCAAAAAAGTTTTTCTCTGGCGATAGATTATAAACAGCCAATTTAATGTTAAATTTTGACTAACAAATCAATTGTTAATGTACCTCATTAATACACAATTTTACATTAACGCATGATTTGACTTTAATGATACAAATTTTATAATAGTTGATTTAGAAAAAAAAGTGATTATAGACGTTATATGTTTGTTTATTTGTAATTGACATACTTTACTTGCAACACATTTACATTATAAACAAATTTTTAAATTTTTGTTTTTTTTTTAATTTTGAAGAAAATTGTTTTGAATGTAAAGACATACATAATTATTAATTATGCAGATACATAACGCATGATAAAAATACATTTGCAAACGGGTAGCTGCATGGCTAAACCAATCAATAAAAATTGCGTACAAAAATTGCAAAATGTTTAAGCCGTTTGTTGTCAGTTATCAAACTCAAACGCTAGCCGGGTGGATAAAATTTAGAGGTTATAACTAGTTATTTGCTTTTTTATGTTTAAAATTTTTGATATTAATAAATATTTATAAGAATATAAATATTAAATAATATCGGCGCCAGACATTTAGAGAACCAATTTGAGAGCAAACTTTTATATTAAAATTTAGCTTGTACTAGTATTGCTCAGTTGTAAAATTCTCAAAATAATAAAAATATGTAGCTTGTTATATTTGCGGAATTAAAATAAAGCCAGCTAGCTATAAGTAATTAACAATGTTACTTAAAAAATGTGCATAGAACTGAAGATTCAGACAACCGTTCTATAAGATGTGTGGAACTAAAATGTATGTTCATAGCATCAACGCTAGAAATTAAACAATCATTTGTAAACATGTAGCAATTACAAACTATACTTTATTCACTTTCAAGAAAGAGCGCATGATAACAAATGCATGCAGGCTCCACGTGATTACACCTATGAAGTAGGAGATGGTTTACGGTTTTTCAGACAGGGCAGGCCGCAGAAAAAATCGTATATTTCATTTTAAACCAGTTTTGAATGGTTTAAAAACCATTCAAAATACAAATGACAAAATACTCTTTCTGAAATCTGAACAGACTATAGGTAAGTTATCGTGTATTTATGTACACAATTGTTGTTTATAATTGGCGTCTGTAATTTTTTTCAGAAACAACTATGTTTATTGGTAGAAACAACAATAATTCTATCACAAATTAAAATTTCAAAAACAAATTATTGTTTTTTATTTAAAAAGCTTTCGGTCTATTAATTAAAATAGCCTATTAATTATCTTGACTATTTAAGATTCTTGCTTTTTGCGGTTGCTCAAGTATTAAATAACTATTCTAGAACAACATATCCCTAGTAAAACGCTAATTACATAACTTTTTAATAATTGTTAAACAGTAAAAAGAAATATTTTAAATATTTTTCTTATGTAGCTAATTGCAGACTACTGCAGATCATTTATTTTTTTATTGTTTAACTTTCACAAATTTTTTACTTCCATGTCCTACAAGATCATAGAATTTTCCTCTGCATCTGTCAGTTTTATGATAATCTTCAAAAGCCATGCTAGTTTAAAAAATTACCTTGCAGTCAAATTAACTTTTTTAAAAACATTAAAATTTACCACTTGCCGTGTTAAGTCTTCTGATACGTTTTTAATTTAAAATAATTTTGTTGTTGATTGATTATTAAAAGTTTTAATGCTTGTTTTGACTGACAAAGCAATTGTTAATGTATCTCATTATTACACGATTTTACATTAATGCATAATTTTGCTTATAAACATTTTGTATAGAGAAAAAGATTTTTGTCTGTAACCAGATTTAAACTCGTATCCGGCGACTTGAGATTGGCACCGTAAACCATATGACAATTATAGAAGCTATAGTTTTTTTTTAGAGAAAAATATTTTGAATGTTAAGATACATAAATATGCAGATACATAGTGCATAATAAAATATGTTAATCAACGTCCAACTGCATGGTTAAGCCAACCAAAAAAAAATTGCGCTAAGTCTTGGTAAAGATTTCAGTATCTTTGTTACAATTATTACTGGTGTTTCAACATATCGCTCTGCAACACCGTCAGACTTCTAGCCTCCAAACTGTATAAAATTTATCTGTTAATATTACGATGATTTGATGATATTCAAATGCAATGACTTGTATATTTTGTTAGTTTAGATAATCCTACTCATACTGCAACAACAAATATATTTAGAATTTTTTAAGGGATTTATTGAAAACACAATAAAAGGCTTTATGCATTGGTTTTAGCCAATAATAAAAACAGAAAAGAATTAAACCTAGTTCAATTATTATTTTATAAAACCTAAAAATAGTTTGATTTGATTAAATTGCTATTATTGTACATAATTAAATGCAGTGTTTTGTTTCTTCAATTTGGAATTTTACAAACCATGATGGTATTACCTGGTTCATAGAATTGCTTACTAACAAAAATTAGATTATTGTTTTGTACAAATCGAAATTCTGCTCACAAAGACATGCCGATTTACCAAATAATATATGCAGCATGCAATTGTGGAATCGACATTTGGTGACAATTACATAAATTACTATGTTTTGGTGTAGTTGTAGAAGCATTGACGTTGCAGTGTTTGCTGCTTTAAATATTTGTATTCTATAAAATTTTTCATGTTTCGTAGGGAATATGAGATGAATCTCAATTTTTAAAGCTTTGGGTAGTATTGATTTACACAAGAGCCAAAATTCTTATTAATAAAAAAATATATCTTCTGGTGTTTGTACGTATTTTTTCATATACCGTACGTTAAAAATTTTTTTTAAATTAACTCTTGCTGTGCAATTTAGTAAAGCCAGCTATTATATCATAGAAAAATACTAAAACATTACCCAGAATTAACCAAACACTTAACTTTCTCAATAACTTGCAGCAGAAGTATTTGGTTTGAGCTTATTGCGGTATCAACCGGAAGTTTTGTAAATTTGGAACATATTCAGCAGTTAAATAATCAGTTGTATATGTCAAAAATCAAGAAAATAACTCAAAAACTACCTTGATCAAATTTATATAAAACTACAGGAGAAAAGCACCAGCTTTCAAATAAAAAATCAAAAAAATTATCAAATCTAGAAAAAAGTTTTGAGATAAATATAGAATACTTTAAATAAAAAGTAATGCAAATTTATAAATTACTAGCAATTATCAACAGGGTTAAACAGATTAAATGTTTTCAAATTAATGCTGTAATACCAAAAATTTTCAATACCGATGGATTGAGAGATTTAGCTACCTATTATGGACTACTTGCTCTCCTGATTTATTATTAAATAATTTTTTTTTGAAGTTACATACCTACACAATACAATCTACAATATTGTCAAAGCCCACTTGTACAGTGAAATATGTTTTTTGTTTGTTTCATTTGAGTTACGTTTTTTTCTTTTTTTTTTAATTTTGAAATTTCTTACAGAAGAAGAGAATATAACTTTTTTAACTTTTAGAATTTTTTCTTTGTAACTAATATTTTATGCAGATATGTAAATATTTTTAATAAATAGTTTTGCAGATTTTGACAGAACATTAAAAAACGTAACTATAGTATTTGGAGTTGACGTGAAAATTAAGAACATTTAAGAAAGAAATTATTGGAAAAATTTAAATTTATTAATTAAAAATTAAAAAAAGTTAAAAAATTAAGAATTATCAAAACTGGTGATGCCAGAGTCTAAATAATCTACTGGTTTTATCAGATAAAATAACATTATATATTTTGTTTTTATTTAAATAAAAATATTTTTTAAATAAAGAAATATGTAAAACTTTTACGTTGACCGATTATTAAGAGCTACTTTAGCATTTGATTTTGATTAACATTACAAAATTATATAAACTACTGGCAATTAATAACTGGAAAATTCTTGTCTTCAAATTAAAACGATTTTGGTCAACAAAAAATATTGTATTCAACTAGACGGTTAATAACTTTAAAAATTAAAAGTTTTGAATATTAATTGTCTTTATTAACTCACTTGTTGATTAAATGACTGTTACAAAGCGTATTTTCTTTTTGGAGTAATTTTTTTATCTTAATTTTAAAATTACTTACATCATAAATAATTTTTTTCTTATTAGAATTTTCGCAAACGTTTTATTTGTTTTATTTAAATTAAAATTCTTTTTAAAATTTGTTATGATTTAAATTGCTTTTTATTTAATGATTCAAATTATTCAAATAAATAATCGAATATTTAATTAAAATAGTTTTTTAAATTTTTAACCGACTTCAAAAAAAGGAGGAGAAAGTTTTCAATTTGACTTTTTTTTTTTAAATTTGCCTCAGAACTAGGCTTTTCATGTGGTCACATTTCAATTTGATCAAGATGTGTATATTTAATAATTTTAATTATAATTAATGCGTTTTTTGACATTTAAATAAATGATTTCGATATAATTAAATATTAGTTTATTTATTCAATTAATTTGAGAAAATCAAACAAGAAGCAATTTGAATCAAATTGAATAAATAAAATAATAATTAATCATATTAAAATCGTTTTTTTTAAACATTTTAATTTGTTAAATTAGATACGTAGAAGTCGGTGAAAAAAAACAGTCGATTTTAAAGCCTTTTATTAAAACTGTTTAAAAAATAATGGTTTTACAACACAAATGGTGGAGGCGCCGGGATAATAATTTTTAGAATAATACATCCAACAGTGAGAATCTATTATAATATTATCATTATAACTATATTATGTAATAATGATTTTTTTTTAAATAAAGTAGTATTTTTATTATAAGAAGGTTGGCGAATGAGCCTTAAAAATAAATTACATTTAATTTACTCTTTACTAAACTTATTTTGTTAAGATTGTTTAAAACTTGCAATTATTAGCATTAAATATACGATTAAAGAGGATACATATAATACAACAACCAAATCCATTATTCTCAAAAATCTACAATACATCTATTAATAAAAATAGCGGCATAATACATCTATTAAAAGGTAACCTTACAAAACCAAATTTTTACATGTTTAATGCATAAGTCACTCTAAATGACATATATTAATTGTGAGAGACACAATTAGAGATAAAAAGTATATCGCTGATTAGACAACAAAGTTATCACGCTAGCGCTTTCGGCTTCAAACGCATATCAGTGTCATTTAGGGTGACCTATTTATTAAAAATGTGTAAACCTAGTCGCTCAACATTGATGTAAGATTAGTATCTGAAAGATGTCGCTGTTTTTACTATATTTCAAAAGTTTAATAAGTATAGTAATATTTAAATCAAAATCACTGCAAATTTAATCAAATAAGAATCTGTTGTGACTTACTGAAGAGTTCTAATAAAAACAAAACATGTTCAAGCATACGGATTTAGTTTGAATGAGAGTTCCAAGAAGAACAAAACATGCTCAAATCTACTGATTTAGTTTGAATAAACTTGCTTTGATCTTATTAATCTACTTTAGCTTACTTCTTTGTATTTATTGTTATTGTTATAAACACGCAAATTTTTTTGCAGCTACTTTTAAATAATCAATTGCTTAAAAAAACAGTCTTTAATTCAGTATAAGATTTATCAAAATTTTAGTATAAGGCTTATAACGGTTAATTGTCAAAGAATAAATGCGATTAGGAATTGACATTTTTATACACTTGTAATTGCCTATAGTATGTAAATCAGTAAAATCTCCCAAATAAAAGTTTTTTATGTCATTTGCGTTTAAACATTTTTGAATAAATTATAATCCGGGAAAAAACAGCTAACCAGATTTAATTAATTATAAGTTAATAAAAAAAACTATTTAATACAGCTCTACTCAAAAAGCGTTAATAAAAAAAAACTATTTAATACAACTCTATTCAAAAAGCCTGATTTGGATAATAATAAAAATAAAACAAAAATAAAATAAAAAACAAAGCTGATCGTACAACCAGTTATCATATTAGCGCTTTTTGTCTAAAACGCATATCAAAGACTGCAAATCTTATCTGTAAACTTTAGATTCTACTAACAAATAGTAAAATGTTGTCCGATCATTGAAATCCTTTTGTCTCAAGATGATTGTCTATTAAAATCAATATTTCTCATAAGGGGTGGGTGACCTATAGCATTGACATAGAGAAACATAGTTTTTCAACTTTGAGAAAATAAACTTTCAATAGATGTCGCTATTTCCATCTCAGATGCTTTTAGCTGTAAGAGAGTTTAAATTTTGTAATTTTTTCTCCGGCTGCCAAACTTACAAAATATTATATTTGAACTAGTGTATCAACTTCATCTGAGTTAATAATATCTTTTTTATGCTTCTACTTTGTAAACAGGAAAAAGCTGTTTTCGTATTTTTTACAAGAATTTTCTGAGACCAGCGCATCGATTGTAGGCAGCATTTGCCATCGTCCTAATATTGTTGGAAATAAAAATATGAAAATAAGAATTTAAAAAAACTCTTTTTAGAAAATCTTTACATTCTTCATTCCATAATCAAAATTACAAACCGCAACAGTTAATGTTCAAAAAATATAAAGGCTTGTTTTCCTTGTTTACTTAAAAACTACGCAATTTCCTGTGTCTTCCACTTAATACATGTTTTTTAAAAAATTTTTCAGTAAAATAATCAATTTGTAACAAAACTACGTATATAGCTCAAGTAAAAGACCTTTTTTTCACTGCAAACTACAAATTTGTGAAAAAAAGTGTAGCTTTCAAACCTAGTTATGTAAAGAACTGGTTAAAACATTTTGAAAGTTTTTTATCTTGTTTACAGTCCATGAACTAAAGATGACTAAAAATTGACTAAAATATAAATCATGCTTAAATCTACGTGACTAGAAATGCGTTTATTAAGTTTTATAAAAAATTTGAGTATTTTGGAATTTCATGACATTTTATTTTATGAAATTTCATGAAATTCTTTAAAACCAAGGCTTTTGTAAAACAAAGTATAGCTTTGGTATGTTGATGACACTTTTATCATATGGCTTCACAGTAAGAATAGTTTGCCAGCACTTTTAAATCACTTAAATGATTTTAAAAAAAATTCAATTTATGCGAAAAATCAACAAAAACTTATCTTTGAGAAAAAAACAATTTCATTAGTTTCCAAAAATAAGAAACCGTATACAAGATTAATTAAATATACTGAACGCGAAAAACTAGCATCTTTCTCCTTAAGAATTAGGAACTCTCATCTTTAAAACACAGATTTAAGTCGCTGTTTGTTAAAAACTGTTTATAAACTGTGTGTTGCTTTTGTGGGAGAGTTTCTGAACGTAAAAAATGCATAAATTTGGGTTTATGGTCACAGTCTTCGCTAGCTGAACATCATTTAGACACCGGTCACCAAATTTGTCTTAATAAATTTTCTTTGATTTGTAGATCAGAGTTTTTTCTATGACAGGAAAATTAGAAAAGCAATCAAAATTGCAAAACATCCAAAAAACTTGAATAGAGATTCTGTCAACCGTCTAGAAGACCGTGAAAGCATTTTTTTTCAAGTTTAGCAAAGACATTTTGTTTGTAAAAAAAACAAAAACTTAATTTAAACAAAAACCATTCTCGGTTAGCAAATTTTCAATTTGTCTTGTACACGAATAATCTAATGATGCTATTTAGTGAAAGATATATTATAGTCTTGAACGTGTTCAATATGTTCTACAGAAAATTGATTTCATATAATTATCTGCTTTTCTTCTGAATTAATATTAATTAAATTAGTTAACTGTCATGTAATTAAGTCACCTGTGTCCCTTTAAGAAAGAAATGGCGTTATTTATTTTTATTCATTTTAAAACAGAAAAAACGACCTACATCTCTCCATTCCTATTATTGACCATAAGTCCTAATGGAATTGCTATTACAGAATTCCAATGTAAAACGTTTTTTAATATTGTTGGTATGCATTACGTCAAAGCTTTTTCCAAGGTTCTTGAACATAAATTGTTTATGAAAAGGTGGTGTTTTGAATGAAATTCAATTTTGATGTAGATGCAATCTGGTGCGTGACGTCTCGGTGCTTGATTGGTTTGTAAGCTGGACGGAATTACCGGAAAGCTGACCGTAATAAACTAACCCTTGGGAGCAAGACTTGTGGAGAAACGTGGCAACGGAATCAGGGCACTGTTGACAGGAAAAAGCAACAAAATGAAATGTGTATCAAGGTTACTGTTATATTTATCAGAGATATTAAATATCTATAGAAATTTGGCGCTAAAAAGTCGGTTTATAGAGTATTTACTAAACAATTAGAACTTTACACTTTTTTAGACATCATAATTATAAGATTAATTGACTTACCTTAAGAAAGATTAATCACAATTACAGAATAACCCTTAAAAGCTACACTCGTAGTAGCAAATTTGTTTCTGGTCTCTGGTCCACTAAAGTTTAAGACATTTTTTGGGGAATTCCTCAATCCTTACTTCTCTCATTATTCATACGCACAGTTCAGCGTATAATACATTTTTAAGCATGACAATCTTAGAATGATCATCATTGTTAGATTGCAATCTAGCAATCCTCTAAATGGATGGTTTTATTCACAAATCAAAGACACGCCACACTTTGAATTGTAAATGTTTTTCTCTATTGATGCTCTGCCTCTCTTATTATGAGCAATAAAATTTACTGCCAAGTATACCGCAAACGTTTCTACTCTTCTTCTTTTTCTCTTCTTTGTCAGTTTTCTTCCGTCCACTTCTGAACATAGGCCTCTCAGTGTCTTTTCCATTCATGTCGATCTTGAGCCGTTCTGAGCCAATGACGTCCGACTTGGTCTTTTATGTCATCGATCCATCGTCTTTGGGGTCTGCCTCTACTACGTTTGGTTTCCCTAGGCCTCCATTGTATGGCTCTTAATGTCCACTTTTCTCTGTCCTGCCTTGCAACGTGTCCCACCCATCTCCATTTCATCTCGGCTATTCTTTTGATGATATCTGAAACTCTTGTTCTCCGCCTGATTTCTTCATTTCTCACTCGGTCTCTCAAGGAGATTCCCAGCATTGCTCGCTCCATTGCCCTTTGTGTAATTCTTAAGCGGTTAGCACTATGTTTCGTAATTGCCATTGTTTCGAGTCCGTATGTAGCCACAGGTAAAATGCAGGAGTCATAAACTTTCCTCTTTAGATTAATTAGGATGTCGGCATTTTTCAGTATATGTTGAAGTTTTCCGAAAGCGGCCCAAGTTAACCCGATTCTCCTTGATATTTCGGCTTTTTGGTTTTCTTTTCCCAGTCTAATAGCGTGACCGAGGTATACATACTCGTCTACATTTTCAATGATTTGGTTGTCTAAGGAGATCTGCACGTTGTTGGGGCACATGATCTTGGTTTTGCCTATGTTCATCTTTAGTCCTATACTCTTCGACGCCTCGTTCAATTGCAGTAGCATTTCTTCTAGTTCATCTGGATTTCCAGCTGTAAGGACTATGTCATCCGCGAAGCGTAGGTGGTTAAGGTATAAGCCGTCGATTTTAATACCCTTTTCTTGCCATTGCAATTTTTTGAATACGTCTTCTAGAGCTAGTGTGAAAAGTTTCGGAGATATCGTATCACCCTGGCGTATCCCACGTTTAAGGTCAATCTTGGCAGTTGTTGAGTCCTCGTCTATTCTAACGTGCATAGTAGCTCTATGATAGATGTTCCTTACGACTGCACTGTATCTTGAGTCAATTCTAGCATTGTTCATAGCATTCAGGAACGACCATGTCTCAATTGAGTCAAACGCCTTTTGGAAGTCAACAAAGGCCAAATATATGGGTATATTGTATTCAGTTGTTTTTTCAAGTAGTGTGCGCAAAGTCTGCAGATGGTCCATGGTACTGTATCCACTCCTAAAGCCGGCTTGCTCTGGTGGCTGGTAAAAATCCAGCTTCTTCGAAAGCCGTTTTGTTAAGATCTTTGTGAAAACGTTTCTACTACAGATAGAAAATGTACTAGTATAATACTGGTAAAAGTACTAATATAACTTGCTGCAGTAGGTTGCCACCCACCCAATGTCTTCAGTTTAAGTATATTGCTTTCATTTTTTAACATTGCAGCTGTTTGACAAAAGCAATGACCAGTATAAAAAGACAAGATGTCTAAATTTTAAAAATTTTCAAATTTTTTTAGAAAATTGCCCAATTGAAGTAACCATACAATTGTTTTCTTGAGTCAACACACTTAAATTTTAAAAATTTTCAAATAGTCCAACTTCTATTGTACTACTGTACTAAAAATTACCATACTGTAAGCATAATTTAAACCGAACTATTTCAGAGGCTATACAATTTAATTAATATAGTGTTGAATATGGTAAGATTATCAAAATCAAGGAAATACTGGCGTCCCAAGGATGGTCGCTTATGATTTAGGTGTAAATTTATTCATGAACGAGTGTTCAGAGTTTCCGATTAAATAATATCCAGGCTTATACCGACCTCAAATTTATTACACATTGGAACCAATTTATGATATTCTCAAACCAGGTTACTTGAATGCTTCGCTGAACATTATCTTAACTTTATAAGCTCAAAAATTTTTAAGCAAGCTGTTTACTTTTATAGCTGGAGAGCCATCGAAGTTTTTTGTAGAAAAATCACACTCAAGTGTTAAATTTGCAGACATTATCTTTCTGTAAAGGTATTTCTGCAAACCAATTCAGAAAACAGATGTTCAAGCGTTTTTTTGACAATTAAATAATTTATACAACTGACTCATATTTAGAACAAACATATTTTTACAGTTAAGCTTTCTTGCTTTTTATATTAATACAAGTGCTAAACCAGTAGAACTTGTTTACTGGCAAAATATTTCAATATAATACAGTCTATTCCATTTAACTATTTCTAGCTAATATTATTTGTGTTTAATGCATTCCACAAGCTAGTATAGTTAGACGTTTATAATCAAAATTATTGCCTAAAAGCAAAGTACTGCAACAATGCTTTACAATCACAAATATTGTTTGCTTTTAAATAAAAAAATATCTTAAATAGAAGATAATTTACGGTAATACTTCAGCTTGCCTCTGTAATGAGAGCCAATTTTTGCAATGTTCTAGTATTGTTAAAGTATTTAGCTTTTAAACAATGTACCTCCTTATATTTTTAAAATTGAAACTATAGCTATTTATAGGTTACGCCATCAAATGAGTGAACTTAATGGCAATTTAAAATTTCATATAAATTTATTCGTGATAATAAATTGAGAACGACAGTACTTAATATGAAGAAGATATGACCACAATGTTCACAAGGAAGTTTGAGCTCGGGGAAATTTAGGAAGCTTAGATGATCTAAGGAAAGTTTAAGCACGTTGCAGCAGGCAAACTACAATAAGCTTCTATGCAACTTAGTTTTCTTTTTTCCTCCGAGAAAATGACTATAAGCCGAATCTAATGAAATAATTTGCGAATTGTTTGTTTACGCATCAATATTATAACTCTTTATAGATAAGAAAGAAAGAAAGCTACAAACTGTTTTTTTTTATTTAAAAATGACAAACTGTTTAACTAAAGAAACAAAATGTTAAATGACAGTCATAACACTATTTATGTTATTTTTAATTATTTATTACTGTATTGTATAGAAACGCTTACCTCAAAATAGTGAATAGTTTGTTTCACATGTATATCAAAATATGAATAATAAATATATAATATATGTATTTATATTTCGACGTTATTCATTAAAAACACAATTTATTAATCAATTAATTAAAACGTGAAACCCTGTATAACTATGAGCTGCTGTTCAAAATATTGTGACGTCACATTTGCACTTAAGTTTGATTGGTGTATTGTTTACAAAAATAAAACGTTTATTTTCAATTTGAGCTAACTTTTAAATCCTAACCTAAGAAAAACGTCTTAATAGTAAACTTACATTTCTGTGATGTACTGTCTATTTCTCAACTTTCTATTTATTGCAAAAAAAAAATTGATATTTCAGAAGCCCAAATAGTTTTAAGCAAACAATTGTGGAATGTTTTAAAATTAGACAAAACAAGGTGACTGCTTAGCTTAATTTTGACGTAATTTGACAGACTAAACAATATATAAAAATGTTTAAATTATTTTTATGGAGTAGGTCTAAAACTTGTTCATTTTAGATGTAACTTACAAAAAAAATGTATCGCCTGTGAAAGGAACAATTAAAGAAAGAATTAAAATTTTCTTGTTTTATTTAAAAAAAAAAACAGTTCTTTGAATTTAGGTAAAAATAATAAAAATTGAAAATGATTATTAGTTTCGTAGTAGTCTAGAATAACGTAAATATTTATTAAAATTAAACTAGCTGACTCGGCGAACTTCGTACCGCCTAACAGTCAATGAATGTCGTGTTACTTTTTAGCTGAACGAATTTAGGCTTTGATGAACGTAAAACAATGATACAAAATAATATATTTATATAGATAGAAACAAAAAAGTATTTTATTATAATGAATGATGATGAAAACATACATACAGAATGAGAATAAAAATTAAAAAAAATAAAAAATAATAATTAAGGAAAACTCATGTCAGAAAAAAATGATTGAAAACTATGTTGTGCAGATTGGAAAAAAAAATAAAACTCGGATTAATTCATTAATAGGATTTTCATTCAAGCACTTTGTGGTAAACGACATTCTTTGTTTTTTGGTCAGTCGCAAGAACAAATAAAGCGGGATGGTTTGCCAACACGTGAGCATGCCACGTACAGTTGACCATGAGAAAAACATGCATTTTCTAGATTGAGGCCACAAATAGTCAAGGATTGGCCCTGTGATTTGTTGATCGTCATGGCGAAAGCAAGACAAATCGGGAATTGAATTCGTTTAAACTCAAAGGGCATATCCGTTGGGATCATTGGAATCCTTGGAATAAGAACTTCCTCATCTTTAAAGTATCGACGCGTGCAATTTCTCGCAGATAATTGACTCGCGATATTCCGTTGCCTAATTGCATTACGGCTTTGCTGGGAAAGATTAGATCTTCTAGGACGCGGCATTGTTATTAAAATGTGCACTCGCATTAAACCACCAAATATAATAACAGTGCCTAAACTTTCGAAACATAGACAATAGCTCAAAGAGTATATAATCACTACGTATGAATAGCTTATCAAGAAAAATCATAGACAACCTATAAAAAGACATTTACACTTTTGTTAACCTGTAGATTTTTTTTCCTTTACCAACTGATTTTTTATTCCCTAAATTCCGTTCCTTTCCGATGATTTTATGTTTTTACTGTAGAATAAATCTTAGGTATTATTTTCGGGAATTAAAAACAAATATAACAGTACCTGAACTTTGTAAACATTTTACAAAAAATAAATTTCTGAACGCACACATGATGTTTTCAGAAAAAAATAAAGTTGTGGCTTAAAGATCTCAGCAACCAGGCCATAAGATCAAAAAAAAAAAATAGTTGTTACACTATTTGACAGGATTGGACAACAAATGCTTGACATGTAATAAACAAATCAGCATCTATTGAAATGATTAAGTATTCATTACACATATCGAGTTTTCATTGTTTTTAAGATGTATTTTGCTATTCGGGACGGAAACAAATACAACAAATCAAAAACCATGACAATCGGTCCAGCCGTTCTTGAGTTATAAGTGTTGTAACAAACACGACTTTCTTTTATATATATAGATTTAAATACGTGCTCAAAATGTTAGTAACTAGAAAGGAGATTAAAAAGCTATCAAAACTATTAAAAGAACTGTAGCTGTTTGAAAAAGTAGCCATTCTATTTGCATAAACGATAGTTTTACATTTGTTTTTTTTTACTTTTTTTCTGTCGTATTGTTTTTTCTGGGTTTTTGCGTAGATGCTTAAACGATAAATTGATTGTACCTACAATTGTTTAATTTATTTTTTTCATTTGCATATTGGCTATTGTTCAGCTGAAATATTGACTAGTAATCTAAGAAATCGTTAACAATTTTCACATATAAAACAATTTAGTTTTTAACGCTAGCACCTAAAATAAACACAACACTGTTTCTATTATTTATCATTATTTATATAGTAACACTTTATAAATAGTCACTTTATAAATAGTCACCACAAGAAAAAATTGATAACTTCATAAAAATTATATCAAAAAATAAATACTTTATCTTCTTTTTTCAATACTAAGCTTTAGTAAAGAAAAAAACTCGAAATAACAAAACAATAGTAAATAAAATCATAAATATGCAAAAAACTAGAACGAATGTCAAAAATTAAACAACTTTTTTTGACTTTAATGCAAATAAAGCAGAATTTAAATTTATTTCAATGCCTTTTAAACCTCAGATAATCAACGGGCTTGATATTGTGCTTAAACATTTAGAATTTAAAACGGTTTATCAGTTAGGATTAAAATTAAGATATTTGTTAAGATCTAAAAAACAAATCACCATTTCTAAAAAAGTCTGAAATTTGTTGCGTTCAGTGTAATAACTGTGACAAATGTTATATAGGACACACGCGTAGATTAGTTCAAGCAAGATACAAAGAGCACTTAACTCACTTAAAATAATTGCAAATTGCAATTATCATATTAATATTATTAGCTTAAAATTAATGAAGCAAAGAAATAACAATAGCCATCTAGACGCCGCTGAATTCATTGAATTATATAATAACCAAGCAAACGTTCTTAAAAAAATAACGTTTTTTCTCTTTTGAAATAAAACTTGTTAAACCAAGTAAAATAAAGCAAATAATAATTTAGTTTAATTCATCTCCTGATGATGACTACATGGTGGTCGAAAGATTACTTGAGATCTAATAAAAAAACTTTTGACAAATAATGAAACTGTGTTAGTAGTTAAATAACACAACTTATTAATTAATTAAAAATTAAAACAGTGGATAACTTTGAGTTTCTGCTCAAAATATTGTGACGTCACTTTTGCACTTAAGTTTGTGTGACGTGTTGTCTACAAAATTATAACGTTTATTTTTACATTGATATAACATTTAAATTGTCCAAAAAATAAAAAATTAGTTATGAATCGGTTAAAAAGAGTGAGTATTGAAATCTTTTTGCACTCATCGCTCAAAGATCAGCAGTTTTCGATCATCAAGTTTTTTTATTTTAATAAAACCATAGAAACCAAACATTAAGACCATTTTAAATATAAAAAATCAGATAATCGACGAGAGCAACCGAAAAATAAGTAAAAAATTAAATTATTTATTATTAAAAGGTATTTATTTAGTATAAAAGTTAGTTTAGTGTTATTTATTATTAAAAAATTACAGTTATTCGTTGCAAAAAAAATTGTACCTATTTTTTACGGAAAGAAATTTCCCCTATTCAGCACTCCTTTCAGTCGTAAAAATGTAGGAAACTCTACTTTCCGAACTCGTTAGGTAAATAACTATTACAGTTTTGTAGATTTATCAAAGGTTCTGTTGCGATGTAAATTCGTCTTTGACGTAGAATTCTTTTCCTTCCTTTAGTTTTCTCTTTTTAATTTTTTTATTATATTTGTTTAGAGGCTTAGCTATAGTTACTTTATTTTAAACATTGTTGAATGTTATAGGATAATGGTATTTGCTCATGTCATAATCCTTTATAAGAAACAAGTTTCACAAATCTGTTTTAGAACGTTAAAATGAGGAAATTTAATGGTTTCTATTGAGTGCCAGAACTTTAACATTCGTTCTGTAGTTAATTGCATGAAACCCAATAAACTCCAAGTTGGTTTTTACGTCTGTAATTCAATCCTAGGTTAGGCTAGGTCGCTAGATTCCTGAACCATTCATTTCACTTGAAAGATTTCGTTTATGGAGCAGAAGATTTTTATTTTCAGGTTAACGCTGCGGAAAAGATGTCGTGCTGCGTATTGTTCGAGAGTGTCTTTTGAACGGTCGAGCCAATTGTTGCTAAGAGAAGGGGGCACAATAGGGCATAAATTGCTCCGGGAACTAGTGAGACAATTTGAGAAATTATTACGAAGAGCTCGAACAAAGCAAAAGCAAAAATTGAAATGAGTTGCGAGAATGGAATGAACGAGATGATGGAAATGCTTGGAGACAAGTTCGCTGCTAATTTACTTTCTTAAACAATAACAATGTTATTATAAAATGAAATAATGGAGGAAAAAGTACAATTAAAAAACATATTTCTCAGAATGCATTTATTATCTACCATGTGATTATAAAATAATAACATTAAATTTGTTTTATGTTTGAATCTAATTGACTTTTTTAACATCAACAATAAAAAAAGTTTCTGGTTAAAGATGTGCTCTAAACGTTACTTTTTGCATTACCGTTGGGAAGTCAAAGTAACCTCTATTCGCAGTATGTACGATTTTTGTTAATTGTTAAGCCAAAATTCTCAGAAATGGTAACCGCGAGTGCTTTTAATTCCGAGAACAAAGACAGTGGCGTGTTGTTCAAACATACATCGTCGCTAAAATGCTATCTGCAAGCTGTTGTGGTTATCTACTGCAGCGTCGTTGTAAATGCACTTTGAATGTCAGATGATTTCAAGTAAAACAAACTTTTAGAAGTTTTAGCTCAATATTCTACAAATTTTTGAACTTTTTTATAATAATTTCATAATGATGATCTTCTAAGGTTCATTCGCAATGAACTAATTTGATTAAAATAGGTTTTTTAACATTTGGGCCGAGTGATAAATTCTAGAAGTGCCACTTATTACTTGGTCTCACGATGTACTGACGTTTAATGATATTATGCTTCTTTATATAAGATATTCTTCTCCTATAATATAATTCTAGGAGATTTCAATGCTAAAGTTGGTAAGGGTAGAATGGAATCAGTGGTTGGTGATTACGACTTTGGTAAAAAAATCAAATGAGGTGAAAGGTTAATTCAGTATTACAAAGAGAACAATCTTGTGATTACAAATACATGGTTCACACTCCTACAAAGACGATTATAGATCAGAAATCTTCACAAGACAATGACCACCAAATAGATTACATGATCATTAATCGAAGGTTTAGAAATTTTATTACTAAAGTAATAGCAATATTAGCTCAAAATATTAGCAATACAAATGATACAAACAAACACTAGCTTAAACTCAAAAAAGTTTTTTAAAAAATCAAATGAAACCTTCCTCACAACCGCCAAAAGGCATTTGAAAAACAAATGAATGATATTCCAGATTTAATGGAAAAACGAAGACAATGTAAAATCAACAAAAACTATACAGACTAAAAAAATCTTTAAAAAAAATGAAATAAGAACAGCAAAAAAAACTGGCTGATTTAAAGATGTTTGGAGGCAGAAAATCTAATCAAACTAGGAAACAGTTTCCATCTCCATAAAAAAGTCTGTACTGACGTTTAATGGTTTTATTCTACTTTATATAAGATGTTCTTCTCCTATAATATAATTCTAGGAGATTTCAATGCTAAAGTTGGTAAGGGTAGAATAGAATCAGTGGTTGGTATTTACGGCTTTGGTAAAAAAAAACAAAAGAGGTAAAAGGTTAATTCAGTATTACGAAGAAAACAATCTTGTTATTACAAATACATGGTTCACACTCCTACAAAGACGATTATAGACCGAAAATTTCCACAAGATAATGACCACCACATGTTCGTCACCAAATAGATTACATGATCATTAATCGAATATTTAGAAATTTTATTACTAATGTAATAGCAATATTAGGTCAAAATATTAGCAATACAAATGATACGAACAAACACTAGCTTAAACTCAAAAAAGTCTTTTAAAAAACAAATGAAACCTTCCTCACAACCGTCAAAAGACATTTGAGAAACAAATGAATGATATTCTAGATTTAATGGAAAAACGAAGGCACTGTAAAATCAACAAAAACCATATAGACTATAAAAATCTTCAAAAAGAATTTAAAATGAAATAAGAAAACTGACTGACTGAAAGATGTTTAGAGAAAATCTAAACAATCATCTTCATAAAAAAGTCAAAAAAATTGCGGGAAATTCTATCAATAAGGATATAAGTTTCATCAAGGATAAAAACAACTAGACATCAAAAAACTACTACTGACATGGAGAAAATACACCATTAGTCTTTTCTAAGATGACAGACCAGGGAGCCCCAAAAATGAAATAATAACGCTATTAGAACCCAGTATAGTAAATAGTAAAATTAAGCACGCTATAGCTCTAATAAAAAATAACACAGCTCCAGGCAGTATGTACTCAAAAAGGTTTCATTGGGTTAGCGAAAAAAAACATTTGGTTTTATTTACTTTTTTTTCTAATATTAAACAAAATTTATATAATTTGAACACAAATAATTTTTCTTCATACCTCGGTCAAAAGTACGTACTTTCGTCCCTAATAACAGAGACGAAAGTTTAACTTTTAGTCCCTGTAAGATGAAATTCTTTCTTCCCTATAATAGCGGGAAAAAAGAATTCATCGTGTTTATTTATACTCGTAACTATGTTATATGACCAGCAACACTCGCTTCGCTCGTGCCGCAAATGTCGCGGCAGGCATCAAAAACTATCAGCATTTAAAGTTAAAAAAATAAAATTAAAAATAAAAGTACGTACTTTCGACCGAGGTATGAAGAAAAATCGTATACACGACGCGGGACAGAAGTTGAAATCTCGGTCCTGCACGCCATAATGCCCTCGGTTTCACCTCGGGCATTATGGCGCGCAGGGCCGAAAATTCAACTTTTGTCCCTTGTAGTGTAATATACTATTCAATTTATTAATATTAAGCAAGCCAGTTAAGTAAGGTATGTACATGCTTGTCTTAAAAATTTAAAAAAATTTACAACGACTTTAAAATATTAAAATTTTCACTTAAGTTGTTAAAAATTTTTATTATTTTTCTGGTAGAAAAAAATAATATAATAAAAAAAAATAAGTTCAAGGAAACAAACGCATCTACTAAATATGTAATATTAGACATTATAATATAAAATTCTAATTTTCACGTCTCTGATGCTGTAATTTAAGTTCTAAATTTATTAATTCATTTTATGTATCAACTAATTATAAGTTATTTATAATTTAAAATACAGTTTTTCTAAAAAATAAAGCTTATATTAATTGTTTTTTTATTTCAAAAAAAGAATGAGGTTCTCAATTCGAGCGTTTTTTTTCTATGTGTTTTTTAACAACTTTTTTCAGGTAAACTGATTTTGATATTTTTTTATTTGGAAACTGGTGCTTTCCACTTGGTCCCATTTAAATTTGATCATCATCTTTCTTGAGTTTTTGAGTTATTCTTATTAATGTTTTTTTTGACATATTTTTTTGACTGTTCAATTGATTATAAAAACTTGTAGAAAATTAAAAAAAACTTTTCAATATAATTAAATAACAGTCTATTTATTTAATTATTCAAGCAATTTGAATCAATAAATAAATAAATAAAATAATAATTAATCATATAAAAGTCGGTTTTTTTTTAATTTTTGTTTGTTTTATCTATAATTTATTTTATAATGAGCAGCGTTTTCTTTAATTACGACTTTAATTATGACAAAAGAGAGTTAATTTTTGAATGATTAAAAAAGGTATTAACATTAACACCTTCACGTAAAAGCGGTTCTTAAAATTAACTTAATGCAAGGGTAATTTATTCCGGCACTATGCTTCTACAGCAACTTAAAATTATGAAAAGTAACTTTGCAAAAAAATACGAAGCGTCGGCGCATAACATATAAACGTACATTCATAAAGACGCCGCATGGTTGTTGAATTCAGTAGCGTCGCGACGCTCTCTTGCGTTACATTCAATACCTGGTAAAGCGCGGAAAACACGTGAAATAATAATAATACTGAAATTTTTTATGAGCAAATGTAAGTTTGGCACTTTCTGCATGAATAAAATAAGTAGGTTTAGAGAGCTCTTGAGCAACAAATAAATTATATATTGTATTTATTAATAAATTATTAAAGCTTTTAGGCAGGTAGTAAGTTAGATTCAGTTTATATGAATAATGGTGGGCTGGTTTGCCAGTCTCAAGAGAAAATGTAAATTTTGAATAGCAGACTTGCGCAAAAAAAGTTTTAATGTAGTTTTGTTGTAACTCCAAATGTAAAAAAGTGTTTTGTTTTTTATTATTAAATTATATATTTTTTTATCTTGACTGTTGGTTCTAGTAATGTTATTTACTTATTGATACGCTGTCAAGCATTTTTTGTCCAATATCGTTTTTTTGTGACATTCAATTCTATTTGTGTCTCGTTTTAATATGTCACTTAAAGTAAGCAGAGAGATGACAGACATCAATAGTATTTATTCCAATTCTGAGAATAAAAATAAAGTACTTTTTTTTAATTTAAAATTGTGCAATATTTTATTTTTTCATCAATTTGCTAAAAGTTTTAGCACTAAAAAAATTGACAAGAACTAGTACGAGGAAAACTTATAAACCTCATCTCAAACTTTAACGTGTTGTAATCAATCACTTGTAATAAAAATGTCGCTTTACATGTTTTAAAAAAAAGTTTTTTATAAGCTCAAACAGATGTGCGTTACACCTCTTAACCGATCTACATTTATATTTGATCGTCTAACACATTTTCTTCTAGTTTTGTGGCATTTTTGAATAACACATTGATTTATCTTGCTTATAGAAAAAATTGCTGTTCAAATTATTGTAACATTGTACAAAAATTTACAAAATTCTTCTTTTATACTAGAATTAAAATTATGATCATTTTGAAAGATGTTCAGTTTTTTTTTGTGCATTGTTACTCGAAACATCTTTTTTTGAACAAAACTGAACAAATTATAGCAAATAATTTAGAATATATCAGTATAATAAACCATTTATAAGAAAATAATTTTTTCGAAAATACTTAAATTGAAAAAAAAATAAATTACCACAAATACTACAATAACTATGACAAAAACTATTAATTAAAATAATAAAATAAATTTAAATGTAATTTAAAATTGAATATATAACATATATCATCCACTGGGAATTTTAAAATTAAACTCTTTAATTTTATAGAAGAAAATAGCAAAAAATCTATTAAAAAATTATATTTATTAAAAAATTACAACATTTATTTAATTATTTTTAAAAGCGGTGTCAGTTTAAGAAAATAATTTTAATTTATTTATAGACGAATATTTAAGATATTAATTTTTTTATACACACAAACATTGTGACAAGACAAAAATACAGCTGTAAAAAGTTTCTGTTTACATTTTTTGTTAAATATATTATTTTTAATTTACTAATCTTATTTTAAAAACTTTAGATTAAATTTTTAGATTTAAGTTTTTTTTTGAAATAATTTTTTTTGAAATAATTTATTCAGTATTGTAAATATTTGAATATCAAACAGTCTATACAAGGTTTTTACTTGTTGTCCTCTGCTATAAAAATAATAAATAAATAGTGATTGATGTTTTAAAACCAATTTTTAGTTTTTTTTTACTTATTTTTTTTTACATATTTTTTACAGTAGTTTTTTTAGTGATAAAAAAAATCTTTTCTACTTTTTTTAAAAATTGTAAATTTTTTTAAAGCATTTTCCAAGGAATATATTTTTGATAAAAATAAATTCTTTAATGAGAATAATATTTATTTGGTTTGTTGCAAAACCAATTTTGAGTTAAAAGTTCTTTGACGTTTTATCAAGATTTTAATTTTCAGCTTTAAGTTTTAGGTGTCTAAAATAATGTTATAAAAGCAAATAAATTTTATAATTTCTATGGCTTGCTTTAATTATGTTTTTTTTTATAAAAGTATGATAGAATACATAAAATATGTTTTTTCATCATTTATTTTTTATGCATTACAAAAATAATGTTAACATTTTGACAATTAATTGGAAAAAACAAGTCTTATGACTAATCAAAATTTTTACTTTTGATTTTGGCAGATGGAAGCTTCTGTAGAAAATATTTGAGTTTCGATTGTTTTAATTAAAGACATTTAAAATATCTTCAACTTTTAGCTCACTCATTATGTTTTGCCACAATATCATATTTATTTCTTAAGTTTATAATTTTGGCTAAACTTTAGATAATCTCTCATTGCTTTTCTATTTACTTTAATTTTTTTGGTTTGTGAATGGTTTTACTTTGTGACTGTCTAAAATCTAACATTTGATTGTTTCTATGTGTCGTCGCTTATTTTTTTATTTTTTTAGCTTTGTATTTTACTAATATTTTTTTGTTTCTTTATTTATTTTTTCTTTCCTCACGCTGATAGTTTTTTGTGTTCAATAAAATTTTTTTTATTTTAGTAGTTTTTGTCAACATGTCAACAGTATTAGCCATATTTTTTGTTTTTTACCAGTTTTATTTACAAAATATAAACTGTAAATAAAACTAGAAAAAAATTAGATTGTTTTTGGCTTTTTTTATATAACAAATTATTTGCTTTTTTAAATCAAGTTTTCTATAGGTTTGTGAATCTTTTACAAAGAATTGAAGCATTGTTTGTTTTGTTTTTGTTTATTTATAAGATTGTCTTTAACTGACACACTTGTTTTAAATTCTAAATAAAGAAATATACTAACGTGAGTTTTTAAAGATAAAATAAAATGTAGGGAAAAAATTGTTGACTTTTAAAAACTGTGAAAAATGTAAAAAAAAATTTTATACAAAAATGTTATAAAAGTACAATTTCAGCCAATATAAAAGCAAACAATTATTTTTCTTATACAGCTACATTTAAACATTTAATTATTTAAAAAAAATTAAATGCTTTACAAGAAAAGTTTCTTAACAATTTTAATGAAATTGACTTCTTTATCGATATTCAGAGCTAAAAATGTGTAACAATAATAATAACATTGAATAATTTCTAAAAAAATAAATTTAATCAAAGTCGATAAGAGATCTTCTTTATAAAAACATTTGATTTTCTTTGAAAAAATTTATTGAGTTTTTTTTTTGGAAAATAGGTTTAGAGGAAGACAATTAAACTGAAATTAACTTGAATTTGAAATCAAGATGTTCGATTGGCTGTTTCCGCAAATTCAAGCAATCACGTAACAAATTAACTTTAATTGTAATTGAATAATTAATTCGGGTACTATAAATTTACTCTACATGAATTATGTACGAAATTTCAAAGTTTAGAACCAAACTGTAAAAGCCTACGAATGTTTAAGATGAGGCAAAGTTAGGAAACGGTTTATTTTAGAAAAAATGTAATTGAATCTTTATTTGTAGAACATTTAATTTTATTTTAAAAAATGTATTAAAATTATTTTTTTAAATTTTAATGCTTTTGGAGTTTTAAGACCGAAACCAGCTGAAAAAAATTAGAAATTGTCTTAATCCACCTTTGAATATTTATATTAGAAACTCTTATTTTTAAAATAATTTTCCTTTGTAAATAATATTAACAATATACTTTAAAAAACTTGTTTTTTTTTTATTTAGTTACATGTTTATTTTATTTTTGTGTGTTTTTTTTGAATTTGGCTTTGAAAATTGTCATAAATGTTATGGTCCGTTCACACCAACTCATAGGCTATGACGCTAAATTTCAAAAAACACCCGTTACGTAATTCCTATATCTTTATTTTCTGATTTTATGGTATTCCTATAAAATTGTAATTATTTTAAAAGACAATAAAGCGCATTTATTATTGTTATTATAATTGGTAAAAAATTTGAAATAAAAAGCCGTTTTGACAAAAATAGTACTTTTTACTTTAGATTGATTTATAAAAAAATCGGTGTTTTATAGTAAAATATAAAAAAGAAGTATTTTATACTTAATTTATTTTATGCAAATAGGATTTTTAGCATTTATTCGTTTTGTGCCTAATTTTCAATTTATAAAAAATTGTTGTTGCATAAGGAGAGAAGGTTTTTCAAAAAAAAATTACGAATGGATTTTAGTATTATTTATGCAGAATGATACGCCTGCAAGGAATTGCAACCGTAACAATATAGATGGAAGTGCCTCTTCCAAAACAATTTTACACTGTTTCAAAAAATTTTTAATTCTTGAGAAAGTCAGAATAAGCTCAATCTAGTAAGCACACTTAAGAAGCTTTTAGGTATAGCTTTCTTTCACATAATATTCTTACTATTTTAAAATTTAAACAAAGTTTTTCTAAAAGTCAGACTTGTTTTTAAACAAAAAGGCTATTTATTTTTAAAAATATATCATTTGGAATTTGTACATTTGAAAGTTTGTAATTTTTAATAAACCGAGTTATTTTTGTTTGTGTGTTTAGTATGCATTTTATTCAGGACATCAAACGTTGATACTCCGGAATTTCATCAACATAACATTGAATTATTCCTATGCGAATTCCTAAAAGCCCTAAACTTTATCATCAATGTCAGACACGTTTTGGCAAAGTATTTCAACGAATAATTGAAGTTTTAATTATTTCGTGATATTTCTTGGATTCGTATTTTTATGGTGGAAAATGCTGTGAGAAAAGAGAGGAAATTTTTAAGCAATAACAACACGGTGTCGGCGAAATCTAATTCTAGGGGTTATTTAGGTCACGTGAAATATTGAATCAGATAAGTTTCAAAGACTGGGAATACATTACAAAACATGTCAACAGTTTATTGTCGAAAATAATGAATTTTCCGTTATCTACACATTTTACAGTCAAATGCAAATTCATTAATATATATGCATAATCAAAACGGTTTTGTTTGCATCGTTCAATGTATATGCAAGGTATTGTTTTCAATTAATTAATCAATTGATTTTTTTCTAATGTAAATAGTGGTACAATATTGTTATACACTAAAACCAATATTCGTAGACAAACACTATTAGCACGATATTCATACCTTTCCAAGTATCTGAATAACTTATCTATTCATAACTATTCAATATTTTAGCTTCATGTGGAAATTTATATAGGTATAACCATTTTTTTAACCAACTGATACTGGAATTTCTATAGCAAGTTACACTTAAGTATAATAAAAAAATAAAATTCTGTAATAGATCCAGATAGATCTGTTTAAACATGTAACGCTGTACTGTACCGACTGAGGCCTCCGAGAAACTGTAGATTACTGAACAACAATAATTACAAAATAACCCTAATAACAACTAAAGAATTAAATAATATTATGTTTAAAATAGAAACAAACTAATAATTCAATGCATTAACTAGTAATAAATCGCTCACGATAGCATTTGAATCTTTCATTAACATCTTTCTTTTAAATCAATAAAAAATAGTTTTTTATGTTGTAATTTATAAACTTAACGTAAAACTTGCACTTCATACTGTTAGACCAATCATATTTTAATATTTTTAGCGTAGTGACCAATTAGAAATTGATTTATCGACACTTGGTGATTTGCAGAAATCACCACGTGTAGAAATACAAATACTCTATAGAATGGTGTTGTCTTCTTAAAGGTAACACTAGTGTTGTCTATTTTTTTTTGTTTTTGTTTAAATTTATTGTTTGTCTTTTTTTTATTTTCTACTTCTTACTTAACGGATGTCATTCCTGTCTCTTGCTTTATAATGTCTTTTTTTCTAGCGTTTTTTTATTTTTATTTTACCACAAAAAATAGTGTAAGGTTATTGGAAACTAAAAAGAACAAACTATGCAGAAAATAAGCAAAATTCTGAACATGAGTTTAAGATTAGAGAAAAATACACCAGTGTACATATTTTTGAAATTAACAAAACTGACAACAAGAAAAAAGTTATTAAAATTTGAAAAAAACAATGAAGAAACGATTGGATTTTAAGATTGGATCTGCAGATTACAAATAATAAAACAAAAAATTAAGAAATTAAAAAAAAAAGAAGTACTATAAAAGATGTAGATACTCAATATAAAAAATAGAAAAACAAAAAAATAATTCGTAGCAAAATAAAAAAAACAAAAAAAAAGAGGATTAATAGAAGTCACGAGAATATACAAGAAAAAGCCAGTATCCTTTTGAAAAAAAGTAAAAAAAATTACAGCAACAGTTAGTTGTGAAAAAAAAACAAAAAAAATAAATAAATAAGTTCTGAAAAAATTGAGGCTATGCAGCAAACAATAGAACATTTAATAAAAAACTAAAAAAAAAACAATACATTAGATAACGAAGAAAAAAGAATAAAAAGAAAAGTTACAGAAAAACTTGAAATCTTAGATTAGAAATATTTCTTTATAACCAAAAAGCCAAAAAAATTTATTAAATAATAATTTATAGAAATGATAATTTTATTAAATGACAATTTATATATTATTTATGTGATCAATGAAAATATTAAACAAAATTTATTTTTGAATTAAAGACTTGTAGATACATTTTTCAAGCCCACCGATAAATATTTTTCTCTATTCCGAAATTTTTAATTAAATTTTACCGATGGATTCTTAATTTGGTTCAAAAATGTACTGTAATTTTTAAGATTCTTGTTTTCTTCTATTAGTCCTTTTGCCTTTATTCATTGTGTTTTTTCTTCTTCTCTTTCTCTTTCAATTTTTTTGCATTCTTTCAGATGTTTGTAGGTTTCTTTCTCTCTTTTTTTCTTTTCAAGATAATCTACATTTTCTCTATTTTTTCTAGCCCACGCATTTCTTTTATATTTATCAAGTTTTTTCTTTCTAAAATATATAGTCACAGTCAAAATTATCTTAAAAAAATCTTGACAAATAGGGCAATTTTAAGAAGATAAAGACGGTTAACTTTTTTTTCTTATTTTGCTAAAAGCAAAAATTTTTAAACCCTTAACAATGTAGAATTAGTATGTTGCGAATGACTATTTCCATCAATAGAAATGAAGACATTAGCAAATTTATAAGACTGATTGCTTTTTTGAAAATGCAGAAGGTTACCATCTAAAAAGTCAAAAAAATTTACTATGTATGAATTTTTATAGAAAGTATTATAATCAGATATATTTTGAATTATAAAACTCATCCATTTAATAAGGTTTTTTTTGTTTTTAGAATAATAATTTCAATTACGGTTCTAGGTTCTTTTGATAGCTGCATGCAGTTGCTAGGGGTTGCCGAAAGAACGGACTAGTATGTTTGAGTATTAAAAATGTTTAAAATTGTAATTTTTTTATTAAAATCACAATCCCAAATTCAAAAACTTTTAGTTCTAAAAAGTTTTCAAAAAGAACATTTGCGGTAAGCGATGTAAACATTAAGAAAATCAATTTAATTGAAATTATACAAAAATGTGTACGAATTTGCTTCAACAATGTACCAAATAATTGTTTTTTTTGGGATACAGAAACGTAAAGTGCACAAATCAGCCGCTGGGCTATTACACATTTGCTTATTTTCGAAAAAAAATTGCAACATCTTTAGCCTACTAAATCTTGAACTGTACACAAGTCATTGTTTTTGCAGATCATCTGCATCATTGTTAGCAAATTCTAGTTTGATTCATTAATGCTTAAGAAGCACGGCGCATTGCGGTCAAATCTTGTAGCCGAAAGCTATGTTGAAGAATCAAGAGAAGACAAGAGGGAAACAGGTGTAAGAATTCTTAGAAAAAACACTTCGACAAATATTGTAATGACAATAGATACATTTGTAAGAATATTCAAAATTAGTTCATCTAGCACTAACAATATTGTCATAGATTCTAGTATTCCTCAGTTTAATGATGATGATAAAAATGAAATATCTAAGAAGCAGAAAATGACAGAAATTTTTAACAATAAATTTAAAAATGGTTTAATTGTAGCTATTAATATAAAGAGAATAATATTAATAGAAAACGTTGCTAGCTGATGAAGCCATAACCGAGTGGCGTAGCAACGCCTAAAATAATTAAATATATTTTCAGCTTTATCGTATCGTTGAAGCAATAGTATATTGTAATCCTAGGCGGCAAAGTGGTATTTTTCCAGGCCGAGAGAAGATATGGACAGGCGAGCCAAAGACGAGCCTGGCCACTTCTCAAGGCCTGGAAAATCACTTTGCGGTCGTGGTTTACACATTATTTTTTATCCTACACAAATTACCTTATAATCGAGCATTATCTTAAAATTGATTTGAGGTTATTACCGCCAATCGCCAATTCAAAATGTCAAACTTTGACAGATGTCAAAAATTTATGGATTACTTTACTGTCGTGATTTACACAATTTATCTTGCATTATAACAGCCTTCATAAATAGTGAGACGTTTAGAGTTTAGAGTAATTTTTCTTATAACAGCGACTCCTGACGAAGAAAATCAGATTTTTTTTTCTCGGCTAGCCGAGAAAGTACATCTTTTCTTGGCTAGCCTAGAAATGATGTACTTTCACGGCTGTCGAGAGACGAGAAAATTTTATTTTGAGTTGGTGTAGGATAAAAACAATTTTAAACAACTGATTTTGTTTACATTGATTTGCAAAAGTTTGTCAAAAGTTTTGCCACATTTGAGCATTCCTGATGGAAATAGATTTGTTGTCAGATAAGTCAAAAATTTAATACAAAAACAAAATTGTATTTTTTGTGAGTGGCGAGGCAAGGAACATGTTTGAGATGTTGGAGAAACCGTTTTGCTGGCGTATTTTGCCAAACTTTCAAAAGTATTTCTCTTTCAGTATCATTGTGATCAAAATATTTCAAGCTATAAGCTGGTTTAGATTGAAAAGAAAAAATTTAAATTGACCAATTTGATTCGTTGATCAACTTTATCAAAAAAAAAGAATGTTGGATACTGACCTGAAAAATCTTCAATACTGACGAAAGAACAAATTGATAAAATTGCACACAGTTTCAGATGAATCTTTTTTGATAATAAGAGTAGACTTGCTAGAGTTTGCAAAACGAATTAATTTTTTGTTCTAAAATTTCTAAAAATTTGGCTACATATCTCGAAGTCGAAAATGCATTTTAGGAGGTGTACAGCTTTGTACACCGGCTACTGCATTAGAAGATTTGCAGCAACCATGCTTGTAAACGCCGGTGGAAGCATGTTAGAACTGCAAAAGTTGGGAGTTTAAGAATGTTGCAAAGGAGGATTTAGAAGGAAATCTAGAAATAAAGATTTTCTTTGCAGATCGGAAGAGTGTGGTATAGCAAATGCTTCTGGTATAGCTTAGCTAAACATTTTGTGCGAGTATAGTTTTTTTGTCACTTAACTTTCACTAATCTTTATAAGGGTTTACCTCAGGGTTTTTCGTCTGTGCGGAATTTTAAAAATACTGTGCCAGGGCTGTATTCAGGTGGATTCTACTTTCTTCGCTTGCATGTTACCTAAAATAACAATCTAATTACAATCAATTATCTAGACACGGATTTTCTAATAATCTGCATAGATGTCAAAATCACTGTTACTATCATTATTGACTTGGATGATTAGCTCTGGTACTATTTTCAAAGGGTAGAAAGGTTCCTCTTCAATTACGTAACACAGTTTTTCCATTTTGACAAAAAAATTTGGTTCGACTTAAATTTTCATTACGCTCCATACTGACTAGAGCCACAGACGCATCTGTTGACTACCAGTTTTATGCAAATTGGGGGTTAGCCTGTTGCAAAATATTTAAGGAGACAAAGTTAAAGTTTAGGTAAACTATACTAAAGAATTAATAAAAATTGTGCTCATCTGGGAGAGTTACAGAAGATGGATAGAAAAAATGTGTATTTCAGTTTGCAAAGCTGTGAAAATATTGAAATTATCAAAAATAAAAAAATTCAAGCAATTTGTTTTTATTTATTTTTTTCTGGTTTATTTCAGCAATAAACTGAAACCCGATAACACTTGAGTATAGAGACCTTTGTAATAGAAACGATCTATCACAAGCCCATGGGTACTTCTTATTTTAAAATTTAAAAGCTGCGCCTTTTATTCAAAAGAGTTGAAGGTAGAGATTACATTTTCACGTTGCAGAATGTCAATTTATAGTTTAAACTTGACGTGTTTTGGGTTTTCTCATAAATATATACAGTAAGAGATATAATTAATTTATTCCATTTTGCTTTTCCAGATTGTATAATAAATAAATTTGATTTCTTGAGTACACTAATCAGCTACTAATGTCACTTTTTAATACTAGTAATAAAAAGAAACACGTTTGACAACTAACATGACATAAGTTACAATGGTTGCTGTTTGTAACAGAATTGAAAAAAAATTGTCACCGCAATGTCATTTTTAATTTATTATTTAAGTTATTTTTATATAAAACAGCTACTAATGCCACTTTTTAATACTAGTAATAAAAAGAAACACGTTTTTTTTCAAAATTGAAGAATTCTTGTTTTTTAATAAGTATTTTTAGTAAAGCTTTAATTCAAGTTTTTTTTTTCATCATAAAAAATACAAAAATGATGCTAGTAGTGAAAAAACTAATATATAAGCCAGGGAGAAAAGATTATTATAGCCTTGTTCTTATTATTAGCCTCAACGCTTCAATAAGTCTCGGGTATAATAAAGCGCAGCTATAAAAAATATCTTTTCTCCCTTGGTGTATAATTATTACTATTATAAATCAAATCAAAAACATATTGAAAAAAAAAATTAATATTATTGATACTGAAAAAATTGCTTTGTTTAATTAATATTAATTGAGCACATAATGAAAAACTTGAAACATGTAAATCAATAAACAAAAAACGTTTTAGTAATATTGTATAAATTTATGCTTGATTTTATAAAATATGAGTTTGCTTTCAATAAATTACCAGTGTCGTCGATTTTCCCGTCGTTTGCGTAATTGTCGGTAAATAAATTATAGCAACTATTGACGCCAAGCGATAGATGGGGTGATTCATTGCCACGTTTATCAAATTAGCTTTAAATGGTTCACAATTTTTCTAAATTAGCCGCTTGACTTGATATTCTCAGAATAAACACTGAAAATCCTTTAACAAAGTCAATATAGGTGCACCGAGTCCTGGTTCAGAGTATAAAAATAAAACCTTATTGTAGCTTTAGCCACGTTCCGTGCTATATCCTGCTGTGAATTTCATTTTACTGCTAAAAATATAATATAAAAGCTTAAAAAACGGCCCGATTATTTTCCAAGCGAATTTATATCGGTATTCTAGGTACATATAAAATAATCTAATTTTAAGAAACTGGAAATTTATAGCATTTTTGGTGACATTTTACTCGTAAAAATCTATAAATTCTTCTATATTTATAGATTTATATAAATGGTTTCTACGCACCTCATACGTCATGCTTTATTGCTCTACCATTTATTTTCTTTTTCAATCTATAAAATCTATAGTTTTTCTTCTAAAAGATACAAAACACTATCATATCTCAAGTATAGAAACTTTAGTAAACTCCAAACATTGTTTTTTAAAGTTTAACTAAATAAATATAAAATCTCAAAAATGTAAAGTTTTAAAATAATACTAAGAGCTTGTACCGGCTTTGCAAGGGAACCCACTGGTGCGCGCCAGCCTGTTTTTCTTTTTAATTTTGTAATTTAATTTTGAAAAAAATGTCCAACTTCAATAATTCAAAAAATAAGCAACAGGTATTGAAACAGTCCTAAATACAAAACATTTCATTTGAATAAGAATTAATACAAAATTGTGGATAAATTGGTCTGTGACATAGCTACAATATGGATATAATCTCGCAAAATTTTTTATATTCTATAATATTGTAGAAATTTTTCTTGTTTTATCATCAATACTTTGCGATGAAAAGCATTTTATAGCAAATTTTTTTACATCTTGCGCTGGTTTTAGTAGGAATTTCTAAGTATTTTTATTTTTTTTAGTAATAAACATAGTCTATTTATTACATACAAAAATACAAATCCTTTCTTTTATAACATTGCTATAAATTATGTTTATTAGCGCCTAAAGACAGTTTGCATCAATAAGTAGCAACTGTTTTTTTAATATTTGGAGTTAGAGTTTATTTATGTCTAATTTTTCCAAATTATTATTTAATTAATTAACCGTGTAACACGTTATTGCAATTAAAAACAGTTGAATTATAATCAGCAAAAAATTTTGTTGAACAAAATTTATCATAAATTGAAACTTCAACTGATCGACTCTTTATTGCAGATTTGGATACATTTTCTGACCTAACTTGACCTGACCAGGTAAATAAAAACAATCGTAACCCACCAATTAATAATATATTAAAAAACTAGTTTTAATAGAGTTGTTTTTGCGCACAAGCCCTAGCGAGTTTTTTTATCACATCTGCGACAATATTCTCTATAAAACGTCTTCTCTAGGCTATTTTTCTAAATTTGTTTTTTTTTATTAATTTTATATAAAATTTACTTAAAACAATAAATTTTTATGTTCTACGAAATGTTGCTGCTAACGGCTATAAGTTTTTTAATTTAAAAGTTTTTGTTTGACATAATTTGTTTTATTTTTAATAAAAACTTAATGAAATAGAGTTTATGTACTTCACCTAAAATTTAAAAACTAGCCAAAACAACGAGTAAATCTTTATTAGGTGACAAATACGAGATAACTTTACAATTCTGAATGTAGCAATGTTTTTGTAACAAACAAATTTTAGCAGCTTTGCTTGAAGCCACTGTGTCTCTAATTTGAACCATTAACCACTTTTCAAAACATTGCTAATTTAAAATAAAAACAATTTTTTTTATTGTGTGACAGCTTTGTATAGCTACCAACCTTTAAAAATAAAAAACTTCTATTAGAGCATTTATGTGTTTAATAGGTATCTATAAAAGACTCCAAGTTTTAAGTTTCATGTTCTTCTAAGTAAAAAAGCCAGACAAATAATCACGACACAAAATAAATATAATTTTTATTAAAAGTTTAATTATTTTTCTTATATTTCTTTATTATTTGAGTTTGCTTAAAATTTGCTTTGAGCGCCATCCTGAAACACTGTAAAAACAAGATTGCTACATTTTACCGACACAAAATATGAAATAATATCTAAAAAAGCTACTTTTAGGCTTATTTCTTTAGTAACAATCAAAAAGATATAAGTTTTAGTATAATCTATTTGAGAAAGTATTTGGTAGGTGATATTCTCGACTATACGTGATGAAATAAGATGATAAAATAATTTTGTATAGGCGTAATTTTGTATCCGTGAAACTGACATTTTATTCCAATAAATAAATAAATAAAGTCTTATTGTGTAGTGTTTTTATAACGTTTTTGAGAGTATGTTTATTATTCTGCTATTTATTGTGTTTGCGAACTGGCGCAAAAACCATAGACCGCTAAATTTTCAAGTTATAAACTTTTGCTACAAAAGGAGTTTGAAAGATGTTTATAAAGACTATTCGTGTTTTCAATCCTTTTAAATATGTCACCAATCAACTCTCAAAAAAGAGTAAAATCTTCTTTAAGCTTTTATAGTTGCAAAGTCTTAGATCACTAAAAAATTCTCTAAAGTTACTAGGCTTAATTTCCTATAAAAAGTAAAAATTAATTGTTGGTTTGAAATCTTTAGCAGAATAAACTATTCACACAGCTTTACCACTTGCCAAAAAGTTTGTTTAATAGATCTCTAAAGCCCTTTTGACCACCAAGCAATCATCATCAAAAAAAAATAAAACTTTTTGAGAGCTCTTTTGACCACCAAGTGGTCATTTTCGTTCCCTGATGACAACCATTTGGTGGTAAGTCTCCAAATTTATAAAACAGGATTTTTAACGAATGGTAAAACCCTGTGAATAGTTATATAAAAAAACAATTTTATATTAGACGGTACGAATTTCCAGTTAAACTGTATAATTACAATATTTAATCTGTGCTTTTTTCAAAATACTTTGAATCATACAAATATTTGCAGCAAGTAAGCTATGCAAATTATTCATTTGTATAGCATACTGACCCAATTTAGTAAAAATCAAAAACAAAATCTATTTTTACAAGCTTTAAATAATAAATTAAAACGCTGATTGCTGTTTAATTGTCAGTGGAAAAAAAATCTAGAATATAAAAATAAGTATTTATATTTTCAAGTCAACAACTGAATTATAAAAAAAGCGTAATATTCTTAAACATGCAAACGCTAAATTAATGCCATTATATCAATATAAATATATTCTCTATTAAATGTAGCAATAATAAAAAAATAGATATTTATGCATTAAGGGAGATATGAATGTTTTTTCTCCGAGGTTGACGTGTTACAGACCAAGGGCCGGAGGCCCGCGGTCTGTAAGTCTACCGAGGGTGAAAAACAGAATATCTCCCGTAGTGCATTAAATATTTTATTTTTTAGCATTTCATTACTGCTTTCTTAATAAAATTATATGAAAAATAACAACATCCGAGAATGCATGAATGTATAATTGCTGCAAATGCATGGTAACCATGTGTTTGAGGGTGAAAAACTTTACAAAGTCCCAAGGGAGATATGAGATACGTTTCATATATCGTATCCATAACGAAAATCAACAATATCATGTCACTCAAAAATAAATACATTTTTCGAGTTTTACTAATCACTTTTGCACTTTTTTTAATGCATTTTAAATAATGATTGATTTAACATCAATTCAACCGGAATGAAATTACCGAGAATATGCAACAAAATAATCAGTAAAATTCGCACGTCTCTTTATACAGATGTGATTTTCTCTTGAAACTCCAGCGTTCTTAATTAAAATGGATTTGCGAACAGATTGTTAATTAAAACTACAGCAATTAGTAACTGCATTTTTAATTATCAGGTTTTGGTTTACTTTAATTAAGCAATTGATTAAAATTTCACAAAAAACTAATCAAGTGAACAAACGTTTACACGAACTTATGTACAGGAAGGGACAAGAGATTCAAAAAGCAATAAAACTAATTCGATTATCGGTACTGAAATGTACTATATAACGGCTGAAAGCTTGTAAATAAAATAGAAAGATTTCTCTCCTTGTAATTTTTTTTCAACTTTTGATGATTATGGCGAGTGGCTTTTATTAGCATCTTAAGCTTAGTTTATTGCTGTTTATAAATCTTGTTTTTTAATAAAGTCTGTTGTTTTTAATAAAAAAATTGCCAATGTCAAAATCTCAAAAATTATGTTGGAATTCTGTCTTATAACCGTAGAAAGCACGATCTTAGCATATACTTACAAAAGTTGTTGCCAACATTAAAACTGTTTGACAATTGTTTATAAAAAAAATGGACTTGATACTTACAAAGTCTAAAATAACAATAACGAGATTAGCCGCGGTGTTGTCAAGCTTCAAACAAAAATGGTGGATGCGCCGGGATAATTTTAAACTTTCTCATAATAATGCTCATAAAACCAAATAGACTGCTACTATGCAATACTTTTGATGTTTCAAGTATTTTTACTAAAAATAATGCCTAAACAAATCAATAGTCATTGAATAAAGAGCAGTATAAAATTTTATTTTAAGCCACATCTCAGCAATCAATTAATTCCTTAAAGTTTCTATTTAATTTTTATAATATATCAGAAATAGCATATTAAAGAGCTAGTTTTGTAAGAGTGAATTTGGCGCACGACAAGCAAGTATCCTATGAGACAAGTGCGCTAATATCTCTTATAAAACGTGTTCTTTAAACTATTTTTCAAATTTCTTAAAAAATATAAATTTTTTTTGTTTTGAAAAATGTTGTTGCTACGGTTGGCAACGACAAAAAGCTATTTAATTAAAAACTTTTGATTGACATAATTTCTTTACTTAAAAAATATAATGAGAAAAGATTTTATAGACATCCAGAATTTACAAACAATTTTTTTTAATACTTGAAAATAACGATAGACTTAAAGGCCATTTATACAAGATTCGAAAAAAAGCTTTTAGAACCACAGTTAAGAGTTTTTTTTTAACAAATTGTGCGTTTAACATGTGGAACGGCTTGTCGGGGAATGTTGTTGTGGCTGATACAGTTTTTTCTTTTAAAAAGCTTTCTGACAGTGATCATTTTTAATAAATAAATAAATAAATAATAAATAAATAACAGTACTTTATAAAACTTTAATACACTTCACTTATATGTCTTATTTTTTAAAATTTTGCTAAAAAGATGTCAACCTCAGCAATACGGTTTGGTTAAAAAACTAATTTTTGCAGTCTTGGTTGAAGCCACATTGTCTTCTAATTTAAAGTATTAAACTATTTTTCAAAATACTCTCGGCTTAAAGTAGATATTTTTTTTCAAAAAATAACAGTAACATTACGTAACCAAATTAATTAATCTACCACACAACTATGCAATAATTTTTTTATAAAAATTTGCAAAAATTGTCAAAACTAAATTAAGCTGTTAAATATAAAGTAGTTTAAATTCTGTAGGGTTTTAAGGGTTTAATAGGTTTTATCATACGTTTTATTGTATAAAAAATAAACGGTGTGTAACAATAAGCTAGAAAATATGTATAGATATAGTTTTATGGTTTGATGTCAACACTGGTATATGAAGAGTAATAAATATCGTCATTATTAGAATTGCAAGCTATAATATTATTACAAAAACTAAAAAACTGTAGAACAAACTATTATTTTCTATTTTTACAACACAAACTCAAAACTTTTCGGCAAATGGTAAAACTGTGTTTATATTGGCAAAGACTCTAAAGCAATTAAGTAAACACTTTAAAATATCATACAAAACTTTTTTTAGGTTTTTCTAAAATTTAATTTACTAAGATTGGTAAGTACTTCTACATTTTAAAAAATGATAATTTGAAAAAGTTTACGCATATTTTTGAAAATTCAAATTTTAGGAACTGAAAACGCAACACTAAATAATTTTTTTTCAAATGTTAAACATAACTTTATATTATTTTAAAATGCAATTTAGTAACATTTAAAAAATTATAAAGTGTACCTGTATATTAAAAAATCTTTATTAAAGCTGTTAAACATTATTTTAAAAAGTTTTTGACACTTTATGGTCAAACTTCAACAATTTTTAAGACCAAATGATGTTTTTGTTGAGATTTAAAGTTTAATCTGACTTGATTTTAGACATTTTGAAATGTCAAACATAAATTAGCTTATTTTCAAATTTGATGTACCTTTACATGTTAAAAAATGTTATCTTATTTCAATAAAGTCTTTAACAGTATATCTAAAAGTTAATAACAATTTTAAGTTGTCAATATTTTATTTGTTTTTTAAAATGTCAAACCTAACTTTTAAATCATTTTAAAATTCAATTTATAAAAGTCATTAGTGTCTCTTTATATTTTAAAATGTTAACAAACTCTGTACTTTTTTAAATAAGGATTAAAAGTAATTGACATTCCTTGGTCAAATTTTTAAAGATTAATTTGGTCAAATTGTATTTGATTTTAAATTTTTTGAAATGAAAATAATAACTTATATCTGTGTTTGTGTCTGACATCGTAACTACCAAACGGCTAAACTGATTATAGTTTACCTTTTTTTTGTTGCAAAGTTGAGTTAATTTAAAGTGTTGCTGCTTTTTTATGTTAAGAGTAAACGGTATTATTTATTATTTATTTTAATAAACAAGACCTCAATCAATTTTATTAAAAAAGCCACTTTTTTATTTAGATAAACTACAAAAAACACGTTTAACCTTTTTCAAAATATAGATTAAAAGAAAATTATAGAACAGTTTCTTGACAGTTTACTATGGTAAACATTCTATGTATTGCATAAAACTACAAATTTTTCAAAAAAAACATGGAATGTTTTTTGAACAGGCATGACACTGTGGTGCACATCAGTCAGATATATAAAACTTTAATCCCATAAGTTAGTATCGTTTGCAATAATTTGAAAAGTTCTGATCACATTTTTAAAAGTTATTTAATTTTTTGATAAATTAAACAATTTTTTATTAAAAAACTTGATAAAGACATTATTTAGTATTACGTAGCTTTCTTACTATCTTTAAGCAGAAGTGTCATTTTTAGACGCATTGGAATAATTTCGATTAAAAATAATTTAAATTTTTATAAATTTTACAGTTATTTTTAAATAAAAATGTCATGAGATATAACATATTGATAGTTGAAAGAAAATATAAGCATTAAAAAACAAGAAACATAATAAAACAACAAAATTATAAAAATTTTTTGTTGTTAAAGTTGTTAAAATATCAAAAAATATTTGATAAGCTTAAATTATGCTGTCATCTTTAGACGCATTGGAATAATTTCGACAAAAAATAAGTAAAATTTTTATAAGTTTCATAGTTATTTTAAATAAAAATGTCATGAGATATAACATATTGATAGTTGAAAAAATATATAAGCATAAAAAAACAAGAAACATAATAAAACAACAAAATTTAAAAAAAAATTTGTTGTTAAAATATCAATAAATATTTGATAAGCTTAAATTATGCTGTTACTGCAAAACTATTTTTAATCGAGCTATTTTTGGTCAATAGATTAGTAAAAAAGGTGCTATTAAATGGCCGGCAAAATCAGCTGATTTAATGTTTTTTTTGTAGTTATTTAAAATTTGTGTGTTTTTAAGTTTAATTTACACAAATTGCGGAATAAATGATATTCTTAAAATAAATAGCAAAGAACTCACATAAGATGCAAAGCTATTTCTTAAGGAGTCGGTTAAGATTACATGGTCACGCAAACAAATACTAAACTCACCTTAAAAAAACCGTAACCTAAAATATATAGCTCGTTTATTACAGTTGAGTAGTTCCAATAAAATTGATTTATTTAGATGGAAATAGTGTGTGTGTCTTAGACTTAGGAATCAAATTAGCTATTTAAATTTATAAGCTTCAATAACCTTTAAATATCTTTATGGATTAAATGTTAAAAAATAAAATAATTGAAAATAGATAGATATCAATATACATAACATGAAAAGTTTCATTACGAAATATTGACAAAATGTTTTATGGAGTCTATTATTTATTTGCTGTTCTGTTTTATTTGAACTTAGTTGCTCTACAGTATTTTGACCATGCTCTTAAGTTAGTTTGATTGAAATTGTTACTTTTTGAAGTAAGTCAGTAATTTATTAAACGAAATATTTTTCTTTACATTTTATGTTTTTGATATAGAGCCAATGGATTGGTGTCGCTCTAAACATCAAAAAATTAAAAAAAAACTTTTTATTTTAGTTTTATTAAAAAAAAGTTGGGTCGGGTCAAGTCAGATAAGGTCAAAATCGTTAAAAACCAACATTTTATTTATAGACAATAATCAAAAACAATAAAAAGTAGCAATTTTAACAAATTCAATATGAGATTATTTACAATATGGATTGAAAGCAAATTTTGTTCAAAAAAATTTGTAATACATGATTTGTAATTTAATTCTTTATATAGTATTTATTAATAATTACTAGTGATGTGCCGATTATGACTTTCGCCGACTAGCCGACTAGCCGATTAGTCGGTTGTAATAAGACCGACTAGTCGGCTTAGCCGATTACGCTTCGTTTACGGCTGATTCACGCGTAATCGCATACGCCGCCGCCGCCGCCGCGAGCGTGTCGGAACATGTTTTGTTTACTTCGCATTGTTCCTTTATTTTTGCTTGTGTAATGGTCGAGTTTTATTAGGATAGGTACTAATTTTGTTCAATAAATGTCATAATTAATTATGTTTTCTTTACAAGCAAGTAATTTTAAAAACTGATTACCAAAGGAAAGATTGCTTTACATTTTTTAATGTATAAGACTGATTATAAAATAAAAAAAATAATATATAATCAAGGTTTTTATTTCATGTAGTTCCCCCGCATGCATATTATTGAGAAATACATACAACGTAAGAAGCCGGATAGTCGGCGCTCTTTGCCGATTAGTCGCCGACTAATCGACGACTACAATAGTGGCCGGATAGTCGGCTTTACCGACTAGTCGGCGACTAGTCGGGACATCTCTAATAATTACTTATCATTTTAATAAAAAAAAAATAAAAATTGTAATTTTTAATTGCGATATTATTTATTTATCTAATTCTAAGATTAACAAGACTTTTTTATTGATTTATTGTGCTTCCTATATTTACAAACATTCATGGCCAGACAAAAGTTATCATATTTCTAGAAAGAAACTTCTGCCCGAGTAGAAGTCGCACGCTCTTTATTCTACACGGTTCTGAAAACACTATCTTCAGCCATTTGGTTACAGAGCGACCTGCTTATCTAAATGTAACGGTAGTTATTAAGTTTACTAGTCTAATTTAAGTGCCAATCATGAACATTTTTTAAATTGATTTTGAAGAGGTTTGATAGCAAGATACTGATTAAGATAATCTAGGTAGAGACGCAAAAGTTTTAATTCAATTGTTTAGAAACATTATAATTTTTGACAAGTGATTTCATTAAGTCAGAGTTGTCTGACACAAAGTCAAACTTATTTATAACCAATAACTTTAACCAATTTACTATCATTCTTTGTTAATTAAGATGCTAAAAAGATAAAATATATGTCATTTTGACTTAACATCGCATGTCACAAATAAGTCATGAATTTAAATCATATTGTAGCGTTGACCCTAACACATCCATTGCCCTTCTGCTGAGACAGATCACCTGAGAAACCATTTAAGCTTTTTATTTTATAAGAACTATTTATCAAATGCTGAGGTTATTTTTAGGATATCAATCATTATATTTGCGGCTTTGTTTATTTATTAGAAGATTTGTTTTTTTATGTTGAGATGTTATTAGTACTTTATCGCAGACTGTTTTTGCGCATACAGCTCTGTTTTTTAAAATTATTACTACATTTCTTCAGCGGCTCAACTATGAGAATCAACATTTTTGCAAGTTGCAACAATGTAATACATTTTCAGTTAACTATATTAGTCTAATAAGCTAAATATTATTTTATTAATTAATAAAATAGACGTGGGTGTTAAAGGTCTGTGCGCGTTACTCAAATCTCAGAAATGTTATTACAAGACAGATATTAATGGTGTATAGTTGAAGTCTCTAATCTAGAAAGTGCGGGTGTTCTCAAGATTAATTTTCTAGACCTGTAACTTGAATGGACTTGGAACGTCTAATTAGTTAATTGATATATAGATAAAGTTTGAATAAAGCATAATACATGAACAAAGTTTTGAAATTGGAGCTTAAAAGCCTAAATAGGAGTATTTAACCTTGTCATAATAAAACATAGAGCCTCTCTGTTGTACCTATACCTAGGCTCGTTAAAGCTTTGATTCTGAAATTATTATTCCATCTCTTAAAACATATCCAATTATATCAATTAGAGGAATTAGTCAAAAGTTATTTTAACATAAATCTTTTTTATGAAAAGTCTATACAACATTTTTTTTACTATTTTACTATTATTTCAAATTTAAAAACCAATTCAAATAAGCAAAAAACACAAATTGTGTTTGATGTTAATTAACAAAAAAAATTGTTTTTTACAGTTGTTATTTGTTTTTATTAATTATTTTAACTATTAAAATAAAAAAACTTATTACTGATTATTATTACTAGCCTTAATCCTCCCTGTTTCCAAAGCACAGCCATTTTGCTGGATTTAAAAACCATTACCGTTTTGGTCAAGTAAGATAATGACAATATTATTTTTTCAATAAAATTGCTTGTAGTGCTCTATTATTTATTTACCTAAACAACCGGTATCTAATTCTTCTGTTATCTCATTTCTATATTTACTTTGTAAATATTTTCGTATTTAAGCCATAGTTTTATGCTTTGTTTTTTATTTATTTTACTTTTAATTTTATTGCACTCTTTATTTTTTTTGTCATCTCATTGTCTATGAATATTTTCCTAGTCATTTCAATTTTTTCTAGTTTTTTTTAATACTTTTGCATTTTAATTTTTTAAATGTATTATAAAATTTTCTCTTTTGTATCTTTTTCATCTACTTTTTTTAGTTTTTGTAATTTTTTTCAATTAGTTAGTTTAATTAATATCTTTATTCCTTTTTTTCTTATTTTTGAAAACAAATTTTGTTTGTTTACTTTTTCTTCTTTCATTCTTAGCTCAACTTTTTTAAGTTATAAAATATTGTTTTGGCTTATCTGCTTCTTTGACGCATTCTACTCATAGCCAGTTCTATTTTCTAGAATTTTGTATATAGCCAAAAGCATATAGTGAGGTGACAATAAGTCCCGTAGGTACTTTTAAAGTGTAAATTTTTAAAACTTACGTTTTTCAAATAATTTTGAAGTTATATTTATTATTTCTATTATTTTTAAACCACAATTGATTTTATTATTGTTTTTCTTTTTATGTTCCTTATGTGACTCATGAGAAGTCCAAAAACCAAAAACAAATTTTGTTTTTGTAAACTATACCGATAACACCTAATAGAAACGAAGCAATGAAATGATTTACCATTGCAATAGTCGTTTACTTGTTTATTTTTGACAAAATAGTTTGTATGGAATTATTAACAGTTTCAAAATGTGTTATTTTACAACAATAGTTTTTATTTCCCACTGTATAGTGTTTTAAAACATAATATAAAAAAATTAAAAATTAAAATAAAAAATATAAATAAAAAAACTTTAATTTAATCGTACTGTTTTTATGTCTTAATTTTTTTTTCTCTGATTTTTGCTTTTTCTTTTTCTCTCATTCCACTTTATTCACTTAGTTTAATCTTTTTCTTTCTCTTTTCATCCATTCTATTTGCTTTATCTTTCTTTTAGAGCACATTTCTTCATCATGTGCTCTAGTATTTTTCTCTTTTCTACACATCCTGCATTTTTTTAAATTTTTCTCTATTAAATTCTTCAGTTTTCTCTCTCTTAACTCTCACATCTGAATCTTGCAATAGTTTTTCCATGTCTCTTATTTTTTTTATTTTAGATATCTAAGTAGTTTTTCTATTACCAGTCTTTATATCTTCTCTCCCTTCTTTTCTTGTTTTTCTATGTCTTTTATTTTATTTTTCTATTTTCCTATTGCCTTGCTTCTTTTTTTCTCTCAATGTCTTCTACACTGAACCCTTTCCTTCCATTTTTTTCTTTTTTTTTCTATATTCTTATTCCCTTGTCTGCATTTGTGTTTATTAATTTCCAGCACTTTTTCAGTATCTTTCATTCTCTTCTATCTCTTGTTTTATTTGCAAACTTTACTTTTCTCTTTCCTGCTTCTATTCTTACTTTTTCTCTTTTTCTTTGTTCTCTGACTATATATCCTAAAATCTCTCTACTTAGCCCCAGCATCTATGCGAAATAACACAGATTCCAGATTAACAAATTTTACTTTTTGTTGTACATTATTAAACCCAGTTTTTGCTTTAAAAAATGTTTATAGTAGTTTCTTAAAATGTTATTATTTAGTATACTTTATTATATTTAGTTCAAACTTATAATAATATATCACTTGCTTCTTGTTTGTACCTTTACACCTATTTTCTTTTTTTTACAAAAAAACATCGAAATAGCTAATAGATATTGATTTACGAGCGCTCCAGCTTGGAAATAAATAGACTTTAGTTTGCAAACCTTTCAAAGAAAATACTATACAACGTTTGTTCTCAAATGTCACTTTGCGAAGATAATTTATTGTTTTTCTCTATCCCACATAAAGTAACCTAACGGCACTACACGTTTAAAAAACACCACGCTTGAAGGCTCTATATTTAGATAAGTAAATTATTTTTAACAAAGATAACAGTCTTTTCTTTAGCTCTATAGTCGAATTACAAAAATCTTTAAATCAAGCAAATAATAATTTGGTTTTATTTATCTTCTAATAACCCCACGGTAGTCAAAAAAACTTTTTGGTAAGTGGTAAAACTGTGTTAATAGTTGTTTACAGTGCCAAAGATTCCAAAACAATCAATTCAGTTAATTTTTTTATTTTTTTGTATTATATGTATACTTAAAAAAAAACTCGACGGATTGTAAGCCCAAATTTGTCAATGCAAATTTATTTAAATCTGAATCTTTTGCGACTTGCTGATGAGTATAATAAGAACAAAACATGTCCAAGTCTACAGATGTTTACTGAGTAAATTTGCATTAATCTTATTATTTTACCAGTTGGAGGTTAAACCAAACAACATAATATATTACATTGTAAATCATTGATTGTTTGAGACAAAAAGCGATAACGTGATAACTTGGTTGTCCAACAAGCGATATACTTTTTATTTTAATTTGTTTCTATTACCATTGACATTTGTCATGTTGTATCAAAACATGTAGAAATTTTTTTCTCAAAAATGTTTGAAGCAAGATAATTTCTAATAGATGTCGCTCGCACAATATGATTCTGATAATTTTTAACTGATTACCAAAATTGACAAAATATTTCAATAAGTATATAGAAAATAGTTTGCAAGACAGTAAAAAATTAAAACATTTGGTGACATTTAAATTGTGTTATTTACTATTTTCAATGATTCACAGGCAAAATATTTCCACGCCTTCTTTAATCTGTAAACTAGTTGCTCACTTGTTATATATTATTTACTGTTCTGTTCATTTAAAATATTTCTACAATTTTGTTTCAATTACTGTTTGTGGCTAGTAAAATATCTGAATCATATTTATTGATGTTAATTGGAAAGCAATCGCGCTTAATTGTAAACATTTTATATTTGTATTTTGCTAAGAGATTTTGAAAAACAAATTAATGTTGCTTGTTTATATTTGAAAAATATTTCATTTGAATTCTGATTTTTACAAAAAAAAAAGATCTGCACATTTCAGATAGTTCAGGTAAAGAACGCTAATGTGGTAACATGGTTAATGCACAATTAAAATCTTTTATGTCAAAATAGTGTATGTTTATAGCATTCTTTTGTCTATTTTAACACAATTCACAAGGGAGAGATTATCTATTCGAGTGTATACATTTTGTAAGTTGACAAAAATAAAAATAAAAAATTGATAATCCTTTATGTATTGTTAAATTCTGTGTTTAATGGTATTCAATTGATTTGTTTCCATACGTTCTGTATTGATTTTCACTTACTCCTCACCTCAGCAACCATTACAAATTTACATTTTTTTTCCAGAACTATGGATACTCTATATACAGCTCGCCTTCACGGCTTCCCAAATTTAAGTCGTAATGGCCTAGAACCGACAATTTTAACCGAAGAAAGCGTTTTATCATTGTTGATTGTGCTTGGAAGTAGCATATCATTGGTTGGGTTGGTTTTCGCATTCATCACATACAGGTAAGCGCTTTCATTATCATATATCACTTCTCACCCCTTTCTATGTATAAATATGCTGGTAGAAATGTGCTAATCTCTGAGAGAGCTGAGAATAATCTCTCTTTTGCAATTTGCAGAGCTTAATTCGCAAGTATTTTGTCGCTCTCTCTATTGTTGCATTCAGAAATAAATTACTTTGAGACCTACTGCTTGGCTGGGTATAGATTGTTTTTCAACAGCAGTCAGATTGCTTTAAGGATTTATTTATTTCAAAGCCTGGAGGGTAAACAGAAAACTGTTTGCTTTTGAATTAGTAACATTAATAATTTCTTTATCAGTTAACAGCTTAGGGTATGTAAGCACTCTGCGCATTTGAGAACGTAACTAATCCTCATCATAAAAGTTAGTCGCGGTAGAAGAGTTTTAAAGTGAAAATAAATAAAAAATGGGTTTTGATGTCTTCAAAATTTGTCAAAACATAATTTTGCGGCGTGATTTATATTTCTTTTTGAGAATTATATAAAACTAAACAGAATAATCTTCTTACCACCAATTAATGATTATAAGCGGTTATCAATTGTAATCAACTTTTAGTTATTATGCTATTCTAATAAATTTAGTACACAAAAACTTCAGTAAAGTGTGCACGTAAAGTAGCTCGCCGCGTATTTATTTTGTCTTGACAACTTATGTCAGCTTTGTTTTTCTATAGCATTTAATGTTATGAACATACTTTGAGAAGTTTACAATAATTAAAATTTTTCGAGAATTGCTAAAACTCATTTGAAGAAATTTGTGATTATATCTAAGCCAACAAAAGAAAAGTTTACAAAATATAATTAAATTTGCTTTAACCAAATCCATTACTGAAGTTTATCATTTTTCCTACATAGAAATAATTCTAAATGTTATATCGCAGCTGTAAAACCATAGAGGTGTTATTCTCAAGATTACGCTATAAAATAAGATGTAAAATTATTTCGTGTAGGCGTGGCTTGCCAGTGAAATTTTATTCCAAATAACATTTAAAACCTATACAATTTTTTTTTTAATATTACTAAAAACACTTACATGTGATACATTTTTATGTGCTTACTTAGCTTGATTAAATATTAAAAAAAAATTTTTTTTTGCTCAGAATAGATCTAACATAACCTACAAGTTGTCCTGATCCGCTACCGTTGTACAAAGTAAAAGTTATCGTATACAATGACTTGATTTTGAAGTATTATATTATTCTTACGTATTGTTTTTAGGCTTTAGACAAGAAATAAATCTATTTATAGCAGAGCTCTAGCCAACAGTGAAGATGGGTTACCGAACAATGTAATGCAAATCTCTTAAGAGACAAAACATTGTTTTGCATTGTACGTTGTTCATATTTATAACGGCATCGTCAGAAAATAAAAACATTGACATCTTCCACCAGTTTATTTTTTGTCTAAAAGATGCAACATAACAAATGCTTTTATTTCTTTTTTTTTCTGTGATACACTACATGGTGATGTAATTGATAAACTCGTGAAAGTAACGTTAACAGTTTTAGAACTTTTAGAAAGCAATTTTCATCTTGTACGTACGGTAGCGACAATTTATAGGTTATGTTAGGTTTATACGCTTCAGCATCTAAAAGAATATATTTTGTCTAAATATTAAAACAGTTGTAGTAAGCATACAAAAATATATCACAAGTTGGTGTTTTTAGCGATATTTAAAAATATATATATATTTTTTAATTGGTGCTACAAATGTTAGTTCTAAAAAAAAATTTACTGACAAGCCACGCTTATACAAAATATTTTCATTTTATTTTATTACGTATGGTTGAGAATAGCACTCAAGTCTATAAAGTTCACCTGCCATCTATTAAAAATAATACGAATTATTATATAAAAGGGTGCAAAATTGTATATGAACCGTGTTTTTTCTTTATTGAAATGACGTAAAATGTATGTAAATTACATACAATAAATATTACATTCATAGAATTGTAGTGGCACAATATTTCTAAAATGTTTTTATTTATCATCAAAAATTAAAAATAACAGTTTTTAAACAAATTTTTATTTATGTTTTTTATATCTGAATCTCACAAAAGATTAGTAAAATAAAAATTTTTTAATTGGTTTGCTTATTAAACTATTATTTTTGGAGTTATGATTAATTTTGACATTAACACTGTGAACCGTAATGATAGTCTCATAGTTTTGAAAATTTTAATTTTAGAAATAAAGCTTTTTTAGTATGTGCCTAAGCAACTTATTGCTTATTTTCTAATAAAGATATTAAATTAAGTAATAACTGAGAAAACGTCAAAATGGTACCAAACTATCATTTAGGTTGTAAATGTAAAGGTATCTGCTGTTAGAATTTTCTTTAAAAGTATTTGACTTATAAAAACTTTTTCTTGCTACTCCAGTTGAAAGTACGTGGTTTCGTCTGCGATTCCACGGCAGAAAGTGTATCTTTCATGCACTGGTGGAGCTGCATTTTCTGCCGTGGAATCGCAGACGAAACCACGTACTTTCAACTGGAGTAGCAAGAAAACTAGTATACACTACACGGGCAGAAAGTTGAGCCAGTGCAAGAATCTCAAGTTTCTGCCGTTGTAGTGTAATATACTATTTATTCTTACATGGCTGTGATTAGTGCTATGTTAAACATATTGATAACAATAAATTTAGTTTTATAAATATTCAAATATCTTGTATTTTATAATGCTTTTTGCAACAAAAACAAAGTAGCCAAGTCTTAATTCACAAAAAATAGTTGGCTTAGAAACAAAAAAATGATTATGTAGGCTGTTAAAAAAGTTAAGTTTTCAATAATTTTGGTCAAGCATATTAACAAAAAAAAGTGGCTTCTACGGAACGCCAGGCAGGTAAAACATCGAAATTGTGTTGTACACTATAAAATCATAGATTACGACAGAAACTAAAAATGACATAATAAACAAAAAATAAAATATTACTAATTAGTTCGTAAAAATAATGATTATTTATTCAATAATCATTTGTTTTCATTAAATTCAAAAAGTTATTTTTAATAGCAACAACTTAATTGTTTTAATCAGTGACTTACTACTAAACAGTTATATTCAATGTTGTTTTTGACGGTATTACTGTGACAATTGATCAATAATAACTAAACGAGTGGAGTATCCGAGGCAATTCCCAAGCTTGGTGTCGCGAGCGAGATAACGCAAAGCCAAACCAAGTGAACTTAAATGCGTCAAGTAGGTTTACCTGCTGCTATATGAGTTTTCACATCAAAAAATTGCTCAAAAATTCAATTTTTTTTTATTCTACTGTGTTTTATATCTGCTGCATGGTCTTTACATATAGTTTTATTATTATTTCTACTTTCTAAAGCTTTTGATTTTAACTGTACAAATTTTGTGACATTAAAATTGTGATATTTTCAATGTTTCAATTAAATACAAGCAAAATATTTTCACGCTTTTTTAATCTGTAAACTATTTGCTCACTTGTTGTATATTATTTACTGTTCTATTTATTTGAAATATTTCTATAATTTTGTTTCAATTACTGTTTGTGGCTAGTAAAATACGAATACCTAAATTAAATTTGTTGAGGTTAATTGGAAAGCAATCGCGCTTAATTGTAAACATTTTATATTTGTATTTTATACCATTTGTTGGATTTTGTTTATAAAAAAAAACATTGTGTTGATTTTCCGTTATTATTGGCTGCCAATCTGCTGAAAAACTAAACAAAAATGTTAATTGATATTTGGCTAGTGTTTATTTATCCAGTCCAGCAAAGCTAAAATTTAAAAGCGCAATGTTTTTCAAACTTTCATTTTACAATAGATTCGGACATGATTTTATTAAATTTTAATTGATTTAAAAATCTAAACCCAGTTTTACATTATTTACTCCTGATGACAACCATTTTCGCTGTAATTTAGTTGTGTTAAGAACATTGTTTTTTGAGTAGAATTACAACAAATAATTAGTTCCTTAAGGGTGGCGTTAAGCTAATGTGGTAAAAAAAATATAGTACATAGTACAATTAAATTACCAACTTAAATTATTAATCGTATTATTGACCAATTTGGAACAGTTCTTAGAAGAAGCTTAAACCCAGGGCTTGACGTAAACAGCAGCTATAAATAAGTATTACTCTATAATATTTAATTATTTATCAGACAATATTATAAATCAAAGATGCAAAACTGCACAACTAAAAACACAACTTTCATAGCATTAAACACAATTTTTTTCACTAAAGTTAATACTATAGAATGAAAAACAATAACCGAATCTTCTTCTATCAAAAATTATTAGTTAATTATTTGTGTATTATCTATTTAGTTAGAGAATGCTGCGATGCTCAATGCAGTCAAAAAAATTCGTTTAATTACAGTTGATAGCTATTTTTTTAAATGGGGTACTAGAAAGCTGCTCTTTATTTCTCTAAATTGAAAACAAAGTCACAATCAAGTGAGACTAAATAAAGATGTAAGTGGTCATACTAAAATCAACAAAAATAAACCGTTAAATTTGAAAACATCAAAACGTAAAAAAATATAACTTTTTAAAAAACTCTTTTGTTTTGAATTACGTCGCTTTTTCGGAATAGATTTATTTTGAGTTCAATGACAAAAAAAATTAGTAAATTAATTGATATTAGTTGAAATTAGTTGAAATTAGTTGAAATTATTGAACAATAATCTTAGAACTTGGAAACTGTTAGAAATACTGATGACTTTTTATTTGTTTGACTTCAATGAACTATTATATTAATATTTTCAGCTCAAGATCGAATCAAACGCTTGGCTGATGGAATTTGCTTCATAAATTGTCGTCGTCAAACTTTTAAGATTTTAAATTGTTTTCTGCTGCTGTGTAGTGCCATTGTCAAATTTTTGATAATAAATAAATACAGTGTACACATTTTTTTTAATAAATTTAATAATAGCCACAAATAATAAATATTTTAATTGTTTTGAACTATTACTTCGTAATGGAATATGAAAATTTGAGGTTAAACTTTAACCTTTTCAATAACTTTTAAAAAAGTAGACTTAAAAAATTTTTTCTGTAAGAATATGTTTTAATTTTTACTAGACAAAAATTTGTTCATGTGCATTAAAATTCTACATAAAAAAATGCAGTGTTATTTAAACGGAAATCAAAAATTACAGATTTTCACTTCTTAATATTAATGTTGGGAGATCAAAGTATTTCAAAATTTTTTTTTCTTTTTTCTGTCAATATTTTTGTATTAACTAAGAAAATTTAGAAAATTTGCAATTATTGTATTCAAAGTTAAAAAAAAATACATTTCAATGACTGAAAAAAACAAATTAAAAAAATGCAAAAATAGATTTGAGTAAAAGAAAAACAGTTATTAAAATAGAATAGCCATAAAAAAGAAAACAAAATTGTAAAAAAATAATATGAACAAATTGTGGAATAAAAAGATAGATATAGTTAGAATACAAGCAATAAAAATTAAAAGAAAAAAAAAACTGTCGATGAAACAAACTTTGTTTCTTAAAAAAGATAAAAGTCAAAAATCCAAAAAAAAAGAACTAAATGACAGACTAGACAAAATAAAAAGGTAAAATTTAAACATAAAAAATAAAATATATAATATTTAGATTGAAAACATATGCAAAAATATCCGTTTTTTTGTTTTTGAACTCTGTTTTAAATATTTGAATACAGAAACTAGTGTATTTGAATTAATAATTAATAACTATTCTATATAAAATGCCTTAAAATCGATTTTGTGTATTTCCTTTTTGTTAATTACTTAATCAATTTTCAATCGTAAATTCACACGTACCAACATAAATAAAACTAATTGCAGACATTTATCAGGAACGGCAAGCCAACTTGGCAAATTTCCAATAGGATAAATGTTTAAAACGTGCTTTCTTCTTTGGTTTTATTAAAAAAATTGTCGTGTCCTTAATGACAACCTGTGGTAACAAAACATTCTACTCTACATTATGCATAATGTCAAGGGCATTTTAGTCACGGAATTACACCATTATCGTCTTTCTTTACAAAATAACGTTAGGTATGGGGTGATTGTGTAAACAATAATGCTCCAAAATTGTATTTATTTTTAATTTTTGTTTGTTTGAATTCATGACTGACATTTGAAAGCAGTGGTTTGAACTGCTCAATTTTGAAACTCTAATAATAAAGGCTAGTAGAAAATAAAAGCAGAAATGGAACCCTCTTTTTATTAAGTTGCTGAACCACTTGTTTGGGTGGATTGCAGGAAATTGTGAAGGTGCTGGAAACTATTAAAAACTTTTATTTACAGATTCTTAATTTAAGTCTTTCTTAGAAGTCTTTTTATTAAATTATTTTGTACACAAAGAAAATCGTAAAATATAAAAAAATAAAACTTAATCTAACAAATCAGATTCATGTAGCCATTATAACGTAGATCATTATATAGGTTACACTAAGGGTTGTAAAGAGTGGATAATTCAGAGAGTCCTGTTTCGGCTGCAACGAGACCAGAAAAACCTCAGAAAAAGATATGTTTTCCTAAACAAACAAGGTGGCTTGAAGCGCCACCCAACCCAGTAAGAAAATTACCGAATCAAAGCTCTTTATTAACAGCGACTAAAAACTGAAACACAGTAAAAAAAATAAAAATGAAATATATTAGACAATAAATTAAAAAAATAAATAAAACTATACAGTATTTATTAAATAACGAGAGTATGGCTTCGCACCCTCCGGGTGCTTACCCTACTCTTTTGGGTAGAGGGTTGCCTGCGGCAACGTGTATAAACCTAGAGAGGTTGCCTTCGGCAACCATAGAACAAACGCACTTTTTTTTTATTAGATTATTGTTTAATAATATTTTTATTTTAATAAATTTTTATTTATTTCTTTTTGTGCTTATTCTACTCTCTCATTTAGATTATTACCTGCGGCAACAATTTGTTATTATTTACCTTTAAAGTGAATATTATTTATTGTTATATTATATGATTTTTTTTTATTTTGTGTTTTCTATCACTATATTTTTATTCAATCTTTCTTATGCTTACCCTACTCTCTTACATGTAAAGCAAACATAAAACAATCATATTTTGTATGTATTAAAAATCTTTTATTATATTTTATAAATAATACTTATTTCTTTTTTATTATTTTTCTATCTTTTCCATCTTTTTTTGTGGTAATAAAGCAAACATATTATTAATTACGATTAAATTTTTTTTTCTATTTTTATTGTAATAGTTTCCTACGGCAACATATATAAATCTATTATCATTTATATTTAAAAATACTTTTACTATTCATTATTATTTTATATATTTAAAAAAAATTTTTTTTCATTATATTTCTTTATTTATTTCTCTTTGTATTTACCATACTATCTTATACGTAAACGGTTGCCCTCGGCAACCTTATTTGGTTTTTGTTAAAAAAATTTATGTCACATTTTCTTCATTATATTTTTTTTTCTTCTTTTTTATTTTTTTTATTTTTATATTAAATATACTACTATAACTTTTAAAAATAATATTATTATTTATTATTATTTTATATTATTTTTTTCACTTATTATGTATTTATTTTTTATTTATTCTTTCTTTTGCTTACCATACTCTCCTATATTTTTATATTTTTGCTTAACATACTTGCTTATATGTAAGATGTTGCCTTCGGCAACAATAAAACAACAATATTTCTTTTTTATTAAAAAAAATTGCATTACATTTTATTTAATATACTTAATTTTTATTCTTCTTTTTTTTCCAATTTTTTTTTTCTTTCTCTTCTCTTTAATCTCTTCTAAAGCAAGTCTATTATTATTTTTTTTTCGAAATTAAAATTATTTTATATATTTTTTGTTGTTTCTATTCTTATATTTTTCATTTATTCGCCCTTTTGCTTGCTTATATAAGGTTGCCTTAGACAACAATAAAAAAACCATATTTTATTTTTATTAAAAAAGTTCGTATTACATTTTATTAATTATATACTTTATAGTTTCTTTCTTTTTATTTATTTGTTTTCTTTTTCTAACTTTCTTGATTTTTTCCTATTTTTTATTTAATTTTTCCAAAATATGTAATCATTCAATTACAATCATACATAATCTAAAAAAAAAAAATCAAAAAAATATATATATATTTTAGTTATACATATATTATAAATCAAATTCAAAAAAACAACCACTCTATAGAAATTTGTACATTAAAATTGACAGAAAAACGTTTCATATTTCATGTTAGTTATAAAATATAAATCATTAATATTAAGTGATCACTTTGTATTTTTTAATTGATTATGTCAACAATAATAATTGACAATTGACATTATATTCTTTTTTAAATATTTAATTGTTTATTTAAAAATATAAAAATAAGTACGTACGATTGATAGAAAACTATATAGTCTGTATAGATATTTTTCGAATATAATATTCCATTTTCATTTTATTTTAATTCATTTATATCAATCTTCTTTCATCAATGGGTCTCAAACACAACTTAACCTCACTTTTCAAATAAACAATTATAAATTTTCCTACAACCACAGTTCTATATCTTATATAATATAATCAAAAAGGCTCTTCTTGCCATTCGTATTATATTCCCATATTATAATAAAGGAAAAAAATGTAAAACAAGCCAAAAAAATTAGGTGTCTAACAATGAGATTAAATAATTATTAAACCTACTTTATTTTAAGCTTTTCACTTATATTTTGCAAAAAAAACAACACTTAATTTTGTAAAATATGGAAATACTTTACAAAAATTCTAAAAATAATTAATTTATTATTAATTTTTCATGTTGTTACTAACAGCAACAATGTCAAAAATATTAAACCGGTAAATTTAAAATTTTTCATATCAATTAAAAATTAAAATTATTACTAAATAAAGTTTTGTACCATTTTAAAATGAAATATATGGATTACCAACTAACTTCAACATTCCGCTTTGATTATATTTATTTTATTACTTTTAAGATACAGATTTATAGCATTCTCTCAAAATAATTACATTGTATAATCGATCAAAAATAAACTTATAAACAGTCTAGATAACAATTTACTGTAAATGTACAGCATCTGAGACAGCATATAATAATAATAATTTCATTCAATTGCAAATTCTATTGTAAACTAATTGATGTACAGAAAGTTTTCTATAATAATATGTATAATGATTCAACATTAAAATGATTTTATGATGAATGATGTTAACAAAGATTAACTATTATAATCATTATGTAGTAAAATATAAAAAGAAACGAAACGTCTGCATCTCAAACTGAAAAACGCCTTTAAAAATAAAACTCAAGAATATTATTCGCATTCGAGCAATCAGGATTATCAATTGCCTGAACACATTCAAACCAAACTAAAGCAACTGAGCAACTCTTATCGGTGACGCAATCACCAATAATCTTGAGTTTAGCTTGTTCTCCAGTGCTCTCACTAAGAGGTTTGGTAAGCAATAGAGTTCTTTGACAGCTAGGTAAATCTTCTTAAAAAGTTTTAAGATAACTATTAATCTAGGTATATTTTATTTTTGTTTAAAGTGATATCAAATTATGTGTAATTTAAAAAAACTTTTTATCTTGGAATTTTTAACCTATATAGGTTTTTCTTATTTAAGCGTAAATCACCTGTTTCTGAACCTCATTTTAACACTGAGAACAATTTTATAATGCTGACTCACAGAATAAACTTTCAGATAATGCTAAGCTTTGCAAGAACAATAGTTTTTTTATATTTTACGTAATTCTACTGTGTGATCAGACTCTATTAACATTCTTGATTAAAATGTAGTAAAAGCCTCGCTTTTTGCTCAAAAAAGTTGATTTAACTTTTACAAAGGCAATGCTATACATCATAAAATTGCATACCGAGTGTTTAGTACTGAAATAGATTGGATAAACGTAATTCTACAATATCTAAGCGTATAACGGTAGACAATGGTTGAACCATAGGGTTTAACTATTCAACAGTCATACTTATAATTGCTACAGCCGAAAATGTAGCATAAGCTGTAAAAAATGCGCACAACTAAATAATAGCTATTTTTTATAAGATTGTAAATTAGTCACGAAAAAAATGTTTAGCCACGAGAGCTTGCTTGAGTTATTGTGACTTATTTGCTGTTAAGACACGAGTACAATATATAGTTTTATCTGTAAGAGTTCTTAAAAAATCATCAAAACTCAAAAATTTTATATCTACAAAGAGTAGTAGTCTATGATTTGGTTGCCATATTGTCCATGACAACACATTTATTATTTGAGAAAAATTTTGCAAAAAGCTGTCAATTTTCTATTTAAAAAAATTAAACCAATAATTCACCAGTCACTATCAATTCGGGGGTTGTTACAAAAACAAAATTCCACCACAAAAATTTTATGTTTTTGTGAGAAAACCATTTTAAATTCAAAAATAAAGATATTGAAAAAATGTTTTTAATTATTTTGGCATTCAAAGCAATTGTTTTAAAAAAAATGGTTTGCTTACACATACTTATAGGCATAGCCAACTATGACGCCAAATTTTAAAAAGCACCGGTTATAATAATTTGAGATTCACGCGTCAATTTGTCAACGGCTTATTTTACCACACTTGAGCTTTTTATCTGGTTAAATTTAACAATTCAACTTTCAACATAAAATATGTTTTTTAAAAAGCAATCTAGAAATTTACTCCTTATCTATGCAGTTTTTAGAAATCTCTAATCGCCAACTATGATATGATACGTTATTTATTTGTAAAGCAATAATTACTAGGCGCTTTTAAAACTTTTATTTTTAGGCATATTTGGGTTACAAACTAATTAATATTTTATTTATTTGTGCTACACGCGTATAATAAAAAATTTTAATTGTAATAATACAAATATTTTTTTAATTGTTTATAATTATTATATTAATAGATTACCTCTCTTTGAAGACATGTTTGTACGCCAATGAATATTCATCCCCTAATAGTTTTTTTTTCTGCAAATGTCCTCGTCTTCGTAATGAGTTACTCTCTAAAATTCTGATTCTGAGGTATAAAATTGTTAACATGTTTTGAAAAAAACCGCTTTAAACTATATAGAAAAATTGTCGACGTTTTGCCCTCTAGTCATCAGAACCAATAAATTAAAAGCACGGTAGCTCGTCGTGTAAATCACACTATAGTATTTTTAAGTTAAAGACAAAGTGGAGGTAAACAAAAGCACGTGCTTAGCTCTCATTAGCCAGCCAATCAATGCACTTTCTGCTAGGTCATGTGATGGTTCAGCCAATAGAAACTCCAATAATCTCCAATCACGCGCCCCTTTTTGTTTACATTCTTTTCGCCTTTAATTAAAAATACTATAGAGGCCAAACTTATTCTCAATTGTCATAGTTATTTATAATTACATAACCAATAAATTATTGTACTTTTTACTATTTGATCAAATTTTGAGACAATAAATGCTGTAAAAAAGAAAGCGTTAGTTTCAACTTTCTATACTTTTGTTTAAAACTTCAACAGCTTTATTTAATTCTTTTTAATGCCGCCAACTTTACAAGAAAGCTGCTTTAGAAGCGCGCTATCTTTGAATAATAAAATCATGCAAAAACTTTTAATCTTCAGATTGAAAACTTATAAAATTACTTTAAAGCACTTTTTATCCGGCTTTGCGTGTTTATGATTTATGTAATTTTTTTCCAAAGCTATTAATATGGCCGTCTCGGTTTTTAAAATACCAGCCATATGTCAGCGGATGTTGGGATTCTGCAGCAGAATTACTGATTTGCTGAGTAAATATTAATCTTTTTTGTCAATAGAGGAAAAAAATCATATTCCACTCTACTGCGCTGCGCATACATAAACATTGGAAATTGTAAATCGCGATATGAGAAAATAATGCTTGTACAAAATAACTTGAAAAGTGTCAACAGACTTTTGTTGCGGTATCGGTGTAAACCTCAATCAGTCACATGCACACATTAATTGTTATTCAAAATATTAATCAATTAGTTGATTAAATCAATTATGCCGATTCTATATATCCAGAGATTTTATTGTTTATTTATATTAAAGCTGGGTAATCCTATAGCAGAATACTTTTTCGGAATAATGCAGTAAATACACACAATTTTTTAAAAACTGTGACTTTACTTTTTTGTATTAAAGTGTTTACATTATATAAAATATTTATATTATTAGTAAGGCGCAAATAATGGGTATTAGACTTTTTGGCCGAATACTCAATTTTGTCTGTTTTAAAAATTCTTAAATTTCAATTGACAGTTGAGACTAACAGCTTAAGTACAGAGAGGCTGTGTCACATTACAAAAGGCGCCTTGAATATTGCACCAAAAAAATTAAATTGTCGACTAATAAATAAAACTTTAGTCATAAATTTAAACGCAACACTTTTTTTGAAGGTTTTTTAAAGCAGGTAATTTTCATAGTATTTTACAACACGCCAGTGAGTGACAGATGGGAGCTTTGCATGTAAAAAGTCTAGATACCATAGCAGTTGACAAGACGTAAATATGCGGTTTACAATCGACGAAACTAAAAGTATTTTGCTAAAAGAAGCTTTTTTTATAAATTTAACTTTTATCTTCTCTTAATTGGCTTTACACTTTTTCTTAGCCTTGTGTTTCTAATGTTGTCTCGGTACCAGTTTTGAACGTTGCTGCAAAGCTTCACTCAATTTGTTAAAAATATAAAACTCAAGAGTGTTGTGTAATAATAAATATACAAAAAATAATAAGTGAGAAGCTTGAGAGTAAACGCAAACTTTAGGAGTGCTATAAGAAGAGAGTTAAAGAAATCTTTCTATTTAGTGAAAAAACATTTTCATAGCGGTTAAAAATTTTATTTTTTTTACATCTTTTGTCATTTTTTTAAGCCAATATGGTATGTGTATAGGTCTATAACCAATGTTTAAAAGTATTTTGCAGATTTGAAGTGCGCCTCTATAGACAGTACTTCAAATTTAGTTTCTGAAGGAGATGTTTTTTAACACGTTAACATTAACTAGTTGTTTGTTTACTTTGCAGTTGACAGTTAAATAAACTTACTATCTATTATCACTGTCTTTGCAGTTGGCAGTTAAATAAACTCACGAATATAAGCCGATTTAAATTTATCTGTCACTGTTGAAGTGTTGACTCAACTTAATCTATATTTTATTTTTCTAATGCTTAGTTCTAAGAGGTTTTTGGTATGATCACCAACTGCTGAAGCTATGTTAAGTCTTATTGGCTTATTTTTTTCAAATTTTAATAGTAAATTATTATACTTTTGCAATACATTTACTGTATTTGAATAGTTACGTCAACAATAACTTACTATCTATTATCACTGTCTTGCAAAAAATTTTATTATCTAAACTGTACTTTTTTAGTTTTCTTATCAATTCTTTACTTATTACATTCAATTTGACATACTTTTTGAAAAAAAACTAAAAACTGTAGTCAGGCTGCTTAATAGATATTGTAATTAATACACCTATCAATTTAAAAGTAATTTTTCTAATAATCAAATTATTATCGCTAGCTAAATTTACCATGTAACGCTGACTCTGGCACCGTGAGGCTATTGCCATTCTGTTTTGACGCGAATCAGCTGATTAACAGATTTGTTCGCTATTATTTTTTATTTATTCTAATATGCTGCGATCTAAATCGAATCAAGCTCTGTCATTTTTTATTTATAACAATATTTGTTGAGCGGTTTACAAAATTTTGTTAAAAAAAGTCGTTTTTAGCCAGCTTATTATTCAGCCACATTATTCTCATAATTGACGTCCTTAAAATTATAAATTACAAATGTTCAAACTAAAAGATAATAAATTATTGATATAAAATAATATAATTATTTTATTCAAATTAATAATTATATCTGCATAAATTACATTAAATTTGATATTTCCATCACATAAAGCAAATACGATACAAAACGTTATTATGTAAATATTAAATAGTTAATGTTTATCAACACATACATTTGGCTATTGATCGCTTAAAATTTTATTTGTTTATCAGTATAAATACTGTGCGATCAAAAAACTCTTTTTATCAAGTAGGCGTTGAAATAAAAAACATATTATGTCGATGATAAACTAGCGGAAAATATTTACATGTTATAAAATTTAAAAAAAGCAAACTTTATTTAGGATGCTTAGACCAGTTCCAAAAGACAAATCTACTTGTTAAGATAGTTCTCTGATCAACTTTAAAGTATCTTATTCAAGGTATAGTAAGCGGTATGTAAAGTGTCTTGCTGAAAGTACTGGTCTACAATTTTATTGTCATGAGGCTGTGCAGAGAATGTCTGTAAAAACTCTTCTCGGTAGCTTGCAGCAGTCAATGTTTCATTAAAAAAAATTGACTCAATAATTCTGCGCCTTAAAATGCAGCCCATACTCCTACTTTTTCAGGTTGCAGTAAAATCTTTTAAAAAAAATTAGGTTTTTTTGGACTCTACATTCGCATATTTTGTGAGTTTACATAACCGTATAAAAATAACACCAAGCTTCATCCGTAAAGAAACTTAAGTTTAACATATTTCCATTAAAATTGTTAATAAACCAACTACAGCATTAGATACGTACAGAAAGTACACATACAGTACATCAACAAGAAAAAGTTGATGTACTGCTTGCATACGATGGGATTACAAGTGAATATCCTTTTGTAGCAAGTGGTGGTTGATAATTGAACTTGTTGTGACAATTAATGTGGAACTGTTTGTGGCGCTTCTCCCATTATTTGTCTTACATTTCCGATAACTTTTTCTGTTTTTTTTTGGAAAGACCACTATCTTTTTTACAATCACACTCGACCATTCTACAAAACAAAAATTTTTGGCAAAACTTTGAAAAACAGGCTTGAATACAATATTGTCATTCCGGATCAACTTGGTGGCCGTTACCAAAATAAGATTTTATCATAAAAATATTCTGTTCCTGTGAGAAAAGAATGTTAAATTCAAAAATAGAGAGATTGAAACATTTAGTAATTATTTTGCCATTTGAAGCAATTGTTTTAAAAATTATGGTTGGTTCACACAAATTCCTAGGCAGAGCCAACTATGACATTCAAGTTTAAAACACCCCTGCTAGTTTTCTACCGTCTTCAAATTAAGATAGGATTTGCCAACCCGGTTGCGTCTGCTTTAATCTTATGTAGAAAATGTAAATAGAGATGCCAAGTGAAGCAAATTTAATTACAATGTGACAACAGATCCTGACCTGTGCAAGCATTTATTAAAAAATAGCTTTTAAGAAATTGAGTAAAATAGAATCTAAGAAACGTATTCAAATATAACGTTTTTAAGTTAATCATATTTCCGATAACATCTTGTCTAAAGGAATAATTTGTTATTATAAACAAAAAATTATTTACTATTTTTTCGATTTGCTTTTAATAAACTTTCTTTTTATTCATGTTGTTTTTGTATCATTTTTTATTCAGTTTCTACTTTTACTTTGTTTATGTCTCATCATTTTTGATTTCTACCTACTCTAAAGTTTCGCTTTCTAATTGTAGCGTCTACCGCATCTATTTTTCTTGTATTTTTTATATATTTTTTATTACATTGAAAGATTTTATTTCAATTTAATTTTCAATCAAAGTTTAAACTATATATAATTAATTGTAGTTGGTCTGAGTGTGTATAATGCACTCTGTTTTAAGATTAGGCATTGTAAAATTTATAATACATGAAAAGCTACATTTTTAAATATCTTATATAAGATTTACGTATCCTGCAAATCCTAAGAACCGCGCTGTTTTGTTTTTATTGAAAACTCATCAGCTCAGCCTACTGCTGTTCTTAAGATTTTCAAAAACACATGATACTTTTATAACAATTTTATTTTTAAGATATAACGTTTTATGTGAAATAAATTTAGAATTTATCTAATTATTAGATTTTTGTGTTAACAAAAATGTATTTCTTTAGGCAAGATGTTATCAAAATATGAGCAGCTTGAAAGCGTCGCTTTTATTCAATTACATTTTCTCGTTTTTACTTTACTCAATTTCTCCAAAGTTAATTTAGGCTGTTTACAAACGCCCACACGATGTAAACGCGTTTATATCGTCTTTCACACAAGCTTTTTGAACTAATGGCACTTGTGAGACTGGTGTTATCTGTAACCATTATAATAGGTATGCCATTTTCTCTCCTAAAATAGGGAGATGAAGGCAATAATTGCTGCATTCCTGCGATGTTTTACTTTCAGAAAAGTTTGCACTTTTTGTAGCTTGAGTAGTTTGTGAAGTTTTTGGCTTATATAAGAGAAATGCAAACATTAACTTTTGTTTTATTCAACAGTGCAATTTAAGTTTTGAAAGTTCCCTACTTATAAGTTGAGACGTTTGTTATATTCGCATTTCATTTAGATGTATTGTCTTCAGATCTTCGAATACATTTTCAATTCAATCAAAAGAGTTACGGTGATAGAAACTAATTTTAAAAGTACTTTCATCTTTTTTTTCATATCTTGTAATTTTTGATTTAAGATTGTAACATATTAATTGTGCTGCTATTAATGGTTTACCTTGTATATTATTGTGCCCATGAGTAATAATATGAGCACACGTAAATAAAAAAAGACTGTTAGGGCTCATTACCATCGTGAGCTTTGAGAAAATCGGTTTGAACCACTAGGCGTTTTTGTTTTTTTTTAACATTGTAGCAATTACGCTTGCTGACAGCTAGAAAAGTGTTTTTGGTTATTTACCTGCGCTCGTCAGAAGGTAAGCCGTGACGGGAGAACAATTTGCGCTGCTACCAAAACAAGTGCTGCTATCAGGCTCTCTTAATTATAATATTCAATCTTTTCATTTGTTTTATTATTCTTGAGTAATAAGCAAACCAAAGTTAAAAACAATAAGCTGTAAAAATATATTTTTTTTTCTTAAACGTTATTATAAGTTTGTACAAATAAATAAAAAAAAAATAGTTAAAAAAAATAGTTATAAAAAGCAATTCAATTCAAGTTCACATCATATACAAACGCCGAAGAATATAATAAAGAAAGCACAAAATGCTTTAATCACAAAAGTATTTCAAAGACAGCTTGGTTTACTGACTAACTCGGTCACGTATCGGTCTAGGAAAATGACACAGTCGACCAGTTAAACAGCGCAGTTGAATACTGGTCACGTATATATACTCCATTGCTTGTTTAGGTAGATACTTCAGAAGAAAAAACACTTACCTCAGAAATTGAGTTAATTATAGTGTTGTTTTTCGACAAATCAATTTTTTTTTCTGACTTTAAAAAAAGTGGTTGTATGTTAAGTTTATTATGTATGCTCATCGATTTCTTTGTCAAAGAAGATCTAAAATTTAAAATTAATTTGGTTTGAAAGAATGTACTCTTGTGGCGGTTAATATAGTTTTTTCATACACTGTTTCTTATAAAAAATCTTTTATCACCTATTACACATTTAATAATAATATAAAATAAACTCTATCTATAGTCAATGACATTAGTGAACAAAAATAGGTTGTTTGCTAAGCAATTTTTCTCTTTCAGCTGGAGGAGTAATTAGGCGACTATATAGTGTCTTATTACCTCTTATTATCGCTCTTCTGTTCCGGCTTAAAATTTTAAGGGCCTGGTGGCAGCACTCGATTTAACAGCGGCAAGAAGATAGCTTTTCTGTACCGGCTTAGTTTCTAGAGAGCGTAGGGGTAGAAATTCTCTCTCTCTCTTTCTTTTTAGTAAAACTCGGAAGAACAGATATATTACTTATCGTGTCAGCCCAAGAAGATATTTGTTGCAGACGCTACAGAACAAGCTAAATGACAGTTAGGACTCAGTCAGCTTCCAGCTTATAAATAAGGTTAAAATTGCTTAAAGCAATTGCAAAAAAAAGATACTCAAGTTTGATAAAAAAAAAATGACTGCCAGGAATATTTAGCGATGCAAAAAAGTATAAAATTTTTTTTTGTTTAGGGTATAGCACAGATAAGAAAATTACAATTTGGTACAATTATAACAACTTAAAATCAGCGCACAAATAAAAAAAAGATAATGCAGTAACGTAGTTTTTATCTCAACACAATCAATACGCCATTTTTTAATAAGTCTATAAGATCGGTATCTTAGAATAAAAAGATAGCGTTATAGGGTTATAGGGCTATATATAAAGTTTAGGGTTATAGAGTTATATATAGGGTTATATATAGGCTTATACAATTGTCAATTGTTGGTTTAGTAAATGCTGGAGTCAAGGCTTTTAATAAAAAAGCCTAATGAATCACTATTAACAGTATTTTGAAAATAAAAATGCTTTCTTTACCGGGTAATTGAAGCGTTTTACTGACAATAAAATGCCAACGACGATAGGATTTCTTCCATATTTCTGCAAGCAAAAGCTCTTTTCTAGCCGCCAACTAGTGGAATATTAGTAGAATGCTAAAAAAAGAAAGAAAAAACGCTTTGTGGTTCCAACCGGTTTTTTAAAGTTAACAATAGTAATGAACCCCTTAGCGTGCTTTTTGTCAAAACAGCTCTTGAGATAAAATAAACAACTTTTTGATTAGTGTTAATATTTTAAAGCATTTAATAGAGATTCTAAAGAAAACAACTGATCATGTTTGCTCATTGTTGCATAATAAATAACAGCATAATAATTATTGCTAAACTATAACAATGAAAGCCAGGCATTGAAGTCGCCAGAGAAGAACCGAATTAATGCATGGCGAAACTCCTAGAGGCAGCTTTTCCAAGAGATTACACGTTGCCAAACTCAGTAAAGTAAAAGGGCAGGTAGCTTCACCGCTACCGCTGCCACCGTCGCCGCCACCGGTGTTGCTAATACTATTAACTAAAGTACAGAAGCTTTCACATGTAAAGGGGTGAAGCAGGCGACATGCTGTTAACTAATTGTTCATTAGTGTAGTAGCAGCTGTACTGGATTTCTACAAAAAACTCAACAGGAAATTCTATCTTTCCATCACCGCAAGAACTTTGGGTTTCGTCACTGTAGAATTATGGTGTTTTAAATCCAACATCAGTTTTAATTGAGACATCGAACCTCAAAGTTTCATATTAAAACTAGCTCAAATAAAAATTATATGAAACGTTTTATTACTAAATAATTTAAAACTTCCCTACAGAATCTACCACAGCGCTGTTTCGTTTTATTTGAAACTTGTCAAGCAGATGTACTGGAAAGAAACCGTTCTTCAAGATCAATTGTTCATATTAAAACAAATCAGCGTTGTAGTAGATTATGTTGAAAGAATTGAAAAATATTTTAGGTATATTTGGTGATTTGATTTTTATATAATTTTGATCAGCGAGCGCTTATCATTCACACATTGTTATAAAAAAATGTCAGCCGTCACGGGACGATTAGCAGATGTAAAACATCGTAATTATTTTGTACAAAGAATATGCATAAAAAACAGATTACGACAATAACTAAATATGGCTTAATGAAAAAATTAAATATTAGTTATTTTTACCTGAAAATGATTATTGTTTATTTAATAATCATTTATTTTTAATACAGAAATTAAAAATTTAACAATTGATTTCCAATTGCATACTCAGTTAACAATGAGTATCAATCTATTATAAACTTTTGATTTTAAATGCGATATAATATTAAACTTTCTATGATTTAAAATTATAATATTATTTGTTTATAAATCTGTTTCATAATCTCAGCTAAATTTATTGAAGTAAAGTAGGCTCGATCGCTAAGGTTCTTCTCTAAGAAAAATGTGTTTTTTAGCACCGCTTAATTACTTATTTAAACATGCAATGAAATATCGTATTTACGTAAACAGTATTCGACGACGTGCTGTTGCACTAGATCAATATTGAGTTCCCGACAGTGTCCTCCTCTGTTATTACACCAATTGAAGGAGCTAGTCAGTAAACAAATTCTAATAAGTAATGTGTAGTTGATATAAGAAAAACAAATTGACCGTTCGTATAGCCTGAGCACACGCGAGCCGTATAAGTCTTGCATCAACAACATTTTATGTTGCTTTCCTATCAATAAGCGTGAACTGGCTTAACTTATTTACAGAGTTTCTATCATTATACCAAACCAAAACACCACTTTTTATCAATTTTGTTACAAAAAAAATGTAATATATTTATGTACTTTTATAAATTTTTTCCAGAACCGAAATCTCTTCAGAAGCTCCTGCCAGTGACAACGAAGACAAAAACAAATGAAATTAATTTTTTTGAGAACAAAACCATTTTTTTTTTGTTCTCTAATATCCAAAGTACGGCTTTTGTCTTTTCCCTAAAAATATCAGTAATAACTTTATTAACTTTGATAAAGATACTTCAAGTTAATTCAATAAAAAAGTATTGGTAAAGCCTCTTTGAGCTCGCTGTCGTTGCGTGTCGAATTCTTGGAAATTGAATTTGCAATATCAGTTCTTGAAGCACTTTAATACATCTAATATATAATATTAAAGCAAGAGTTTTCTGGAATCTAATATATATTGTTTAATAGGGTATAAAATGGATATAAACAGAGAACCTTTACAGTAACAACTAAAGTTAACTATTCTCTAGTGAGAAAGTTGGGAAAAGTTTGGAGAGGTGTTTTAATTGATCATTAAATACAAAGTATTAACAAACTTGCTCACGTAGATACTAAGTATTATAACATAGTTATTCTACTGAAAAGTAACATGTTTACATCAAAAATTATGTACACTTACTATGCGCAGATTTTGGTAACGAAAGTTGTGTTGCGCATCCTCTGGGTGGTAAAGCACATGTATAATTGCGCGCAATTGCTTCTGTCAATTTTCACAAAACGCCATTATATCTATTAATATTGTTATTATTATTATTATTATTAATTAACTGCATTTAACACACGATAGTAAACATTAGCGTGTTGATTTAGTAAAAAATTACTTCTAAGCGTTATTTTATAATAAAAACGCTTAGAAAATTGGATATGATACGAAAAAATGTAGATAGGCTTGAATCTACGACACAAAACAGCTTTATAATTATGACTGTACAAAGGTAACAATGTAGTTGGTTTATTAATAACTAGCGGTTTGTACCGGCTTCGCACGGGAGTCAAACCGGCAGATCGACGTGTTTTTTCTTTAATTCATTTTAATTTTGTAATATCTTATAAATAGAATGTTTGAGAAAAGCTTTTAATTATTAATTGCTTCCACGAAGAAAATATTTTATAAATTGTATGTGGAAACAAAATTTTAATAATTTTTCTTAAATGAATAAGTGTTTATTTTTAAAACTATAAACAAATTAAAATTTGTTATATATTTCTTTTCACTAAAATATTAAGTACCTAATTGTACATTTTTCTTAATTAACACTTTTTTAGGAAATGACAACATGCTTTTTAAAAAATATTAAGCTTATGTGTGGAAAATTTTTAACGTTTTTTTCAAAATTTTTTATGCTTTTTAGTGAAATATTAAGCTTTTTTATGAATATGTTTCAGCTTTTTTAAGCGCTTTTTTTAACATTTTTTATGCTTTTTTATCCGGTCTTTAATTATAAGCTAGTATAAAATGATAAATAAAATATTTTTTGTCTCTATTTTGTATGAATCATGTGTCATTTTAAAAAAGGTGATATTTGAGGAATAAAAAACTGATATTCTTCTATTTCAATTTGACAAATTGATGTTATAAATTAACTAAATTTTTTATTATAACAAGTTATTTATTAAATGTTAATTGGTTTAAATAAAATGTTTATCAATTTATTATATCTGAATTAAATTAAATTTTATATTTTGTTCTAAGTAGGTATTGCGACATGCAGTTAATGTGATACTTTCCAAAGCCTCCAAAGCCTCCTAAAACCTTCACCGTCTGCCTGTCAACACCAGAAAATTTAGAAATAATTGACGATTTATTGGGAGAGGAAGCAAAAATCAAACCTATCGTATTGTATCTTTTGTTATGTTTTGCTTTACCTTGCTTAATAAAGCAGATTTTTTTTTAATTAAGCTACTCTATTAACTTTGATACTTGTTGTATGTATACCAATTTATGTAAACTAGCTTATTATTTTCGAATTAGGACAAAAGAAAACATGTTCTAACAATAAAATGTTGCCATGTTTGCTTATAATGAACAACGTTCTTACATTTATAACATAGAAATCTCTTCCAATGAATATTCTAAGAATACTTTCGTTTTTTAGATATACGTTTCTAGTAGAACAAAGAAGTATTATACATAATACATCAGGAAGTAATAAAATTCTTACAACTGTGATTCACTTCTAAGAGGTCAATCGAAATTTCTTCCAATGAGAACAAATAATAATTTTTCTTAAAAATCAAAGAAATCAAGTTAAAAAATTTGAATGATGTCAATTACCAAATGGTTTAAATAACGCCATAAAGCAGATTACAAAATGTTTTATGATGAATTGTGTTGCTTAGAAGCCTTTCTTAAAAAAAAGAACATTTGGTTAGGTGAGAGTTGAGCTTAATATTCATAAGGCTTACTTCATTAAACAAAACAAATATAAAATGTTTTCAAATTCTGAAGTTTTCAAAGCAGAAATAGTATTTCTTCTTTGACAGCAATACTAATTAATTCTTTGGTAAAAAAAAGCGTTGCTTCTTTTTTAAAACTCTATCTAGATTTTCTAAATAAAAAAAAATTAGTTTTGCTCTAAAATTTTTAAGCAGCGAGAACACAACTTTTAGAGCAACTATTCAAAAAGATGGTTGTATCAACACATGTGACGTCCTAAGCAAGTGTTTTACCTTGTTTCTAAAGAATTAAAGTAGCTTTATTAGTGGCTTTATCGTCTTTTCAAAGCCATCTATTAGCTTTAACAATTAAAATATCATCTTAAGCAGTATAGCGCAAAACTTTCTGATTACTTACTAAATACAACAATTTTATTTAGAGCTTGAAGTACAAATTAATTTTAGATACAATTCTCTTTAGATACAGTTCAATACAATTTAGATACGTCAAATAGATGTGCTATACTGTCTAACCAAACATAGAACAAGTGCTTTCAACCACTAAAATTAGAGTCCCTCAAGGTTCTGTACTTGGTCCTATTTTGTTTTAATTTATATTAACAACATTGCAAATTTAGACATTAATAGAAAACATTGTATTTTTGCTGAATACATGGAACAACAGTAACATATTTTTTTTACATTCTATTGTTTCAAAAAATTTAATAACTTTTTTATACCGTGGGTAGTAAACTCCTTATCTCTCAACTTTAATTCTGCCACACAAATGCAATATTTAGTCTTAATTTGCAAATTAGCTCTATTGAAGTGGTCAATACTGTTAAATTTCTCAGCCTTACCATTGAAAGCTCGCTTAAATAAAACTACATATTGACGTTTTGACTAAAAAATTATCTTCAGCATGTTTTGCAATAAAATTGTCTTGAGAATTAAACGTTGTTTTAGCAAAAATGACTTTCTTTCGAATCATTTCTTTGGTACGGTTTACTATTATGGGGTGACTGTACCTTAAACCAATTTCAGTCTATATTTAAACTTAAAAAAAAACGGAATTTGCTACAAAAAGCAGAGATCATTGCAAAACGTATTTTATTAAAAACCAAATTTTGACACTTTCGTTCCTATTTATTTTAAAATCAGTGAATCAGTATGCTTGATTTATAAACACATCTTGCTTTTGCCTAAAAAACTTTACAACCTACATTATACCAGACACTATAAACCAAGACATTTACCTACTTAGACAGTCCTCGAGCTTAACAAAAAGTTCAATTATATATAATGTGAAATACCTGCATAATCTCTTACCACATAATCTAAAAATTATCACAAACTTTGTCAAATCTTGTAAAAGTGTGAAAACATACTTAAACGACAAAGCATACTATACTGTTTCTAAATTTTTATACAGAGTAACATTTGTTTTTGCATCAAATATAATTTAGTTTAGGTTTTGTTTTGTGCACAAAATTGGTGTAATTTTAAAATACATTATTATTTAATCTTAAGAATTGATACTTGATTCTAAAAATTTTTCATAAAGTTGAATATACTCGTATTATATAATTTTTATTAAAATTTATAGCAGGTGCGTCAAAAGTCCGGCATCAATTAGTAAAAAATTGTTCGGTTACAAATTAAAATTTTTTTGGTATTTAAACTATTTTTTATCTCTTTTTTTTCCGAGGGCTAGGAATGACTTTAAAACTTCAAATAACAGTTCTTATTTTTCTCAACTAGATCAAATTTTTGAAAAAAAATCATAGTTAAGAAAGAGAGGGAGGGCAGTTTGAGCATCTAGCAAGGCAATGAGAAAAATTAATTTGTAGGAAAAAAAGTTTTGAGTCACTAAATACTGAAAAAGTGACGAATCTTGAGGTTCTTTTATCTTATTGTTTCCTCAGCATAACAAAAAAAAAATGTAAAACCAATATTTAAAATTTAATAATTAAAAATATTTAAAATTCTACATAAAAAATTTTTGAAAATCTTTCGTCTCGAACTTATTCTCGAAAAAGTTTAGATCGTTATCAAGACATAAAAACGTTAACAAAAAATTAGAGCTTTGGATAAAACCAGTTTTGGATAAAAAGATGTTTTAGACCAAAGATTGATATTTCTTTTCTAAAAAGCTGGATCCGTCTAGAAAAATAGAAATTGATATTCAAAATTTTAAAGATACTCTTATCCCCTGCGAAGAAGTCAGCAAGTGAGCAATAAGTTGTTACTAAAAAAATTGTAACTGATAACCAAGCAACTTTTGTACCAAACATTTTTGTTTTTTGAGAAAATATTGATACGTTGCTGGTCTTTTGAAGCACCTGGTATAATAATATATAAATTTTCAATTAAAACAACAAAAAAAAAAAATTTTGGTACACGGTCTTTTCCAAAAGATGTCAATATTTCAATTTTTGGTAAATTGTTAAAATTTCCAAATTTAGTGTTTGCATTTTTAAAATGCTAACAGTCGCACTTTCTTGATCTAAACCAGGATATACATAAAAAATAGTATGGCAACTCCTAAATGCTCTCGAAAAAACTACCAAGCCAGAATAATGTTTCAGCAGTAAGTGTAAATTATGACTACTAGATGGCACTATTGTGAAAAAAACTGTCATTGAACTGACGCTTGTCACTGGAGTGACGTTCGTCAGCAACAAGCGTGATAAAAGTAATGTTTGACGCACTTTGCTATTGCGCGAAGGACTTTTCGTCAGTAAATTGACGAATTTGAATTTACAAGTGCTAACTTTGATGATCCCTTGCACGGTGCTGCAAAGAAAATTTCATAAATTATTCATCATTTTTGGCTTTTAAAATGGCGGTTAAATTGATCTAAACTATTTAAGAAAATATTTATAATTAAATTAATCAAATTTGCTCAATTATCTAGCATCTAAACATTTAATTACATATTGAAAATTTTATTTTGTAACGGATGTCTTATACAAATAAAAAAAATTACATTTTTATTTTGACAACACTTCTCAATACTGCCGTAGCGAAAAATTTGGTAATCACAATCTCTTTCTACAAAACAAACAAAAGAAAAACATTTACGATCATTGATGGAATGAACGACATAAGTATGTTGAAACTGTTGCCAAAAAAAACGTTGTCTTGCGGCTTAAGGGGTTTAGGCCACAACAAATGGTTCGTAGGATACAGCAATCGCAGATGGATTTCCAACACGCTGGAATTCTTGCAGTTGGTGAAGTTCCCAAGAAAATGGCGTAATTATTAGGATTAGCAAATTCCAAAGTTACACATCGGACACCATTTTCCTCGTACATTGCTAAAATTATTGGCACTTGGAAAAGCAAAACTTTCTGATCTTGAAAGATATGAAGTCTGGAAGAGTTCAGTTGTGGTACAAAAATTTATAAAGGATTGGTTGAAAGAAGAAAAATGAGAAAAATGTTACTTTTTAGTAATGAATTGATATTGTAAAGATTTATTTTCCAAATTAAAACATAGAAGCTACAAATATCGCTGTAATAACATATTATTAAGTAAAATTATTGTTAATTGGTGCACTAATAGTATAATTTAGATACAATTTAGATTGATTCGGGCTTTTAGCACTGAGAATTATAGAGAATAGAAATGAGTAATTACTTCTTTCACAAAGTTTCAAGCGAAGACTGTAAGAAGAGGAGATTTAACATGAAAGATGAAATCATTAATGCCAATCAAACATAATTGGCTTTTCTCAATTCAATTACCTTTGCAAATTCTCTTCGAAAATGGCTACTGAGCGAACATTTTACCAAGTAACAATTGCAGCAAACATAAGTGCAAAATTCTTAAAATAATCCAAATGTAATAAATATAATCTTTCACGCTTAGCAGCGTTCCTAACAGGAAAAAAAATTGTAAGTGACATCTAAAATCTTTCATCCAAAAACTCGCCTCCGACTTCCGCTGCAGAAAAATGTTCTTTTTGTAATTTAGTATATTATAAGTATTTTTGACAATTCGAAAGTTGCTCATTTCTAACATTTTCTCTACAAAATGATTAAGAAATAAATTAAATAATAGTTTTGATACTACACTCAAATAGTGTTGAGTCGGCGATCAGATGCAACTGTTGGGCAAGAATGATTTAGCTACAAAAACAAAATGAAGCTCAAAACGGAGAAAACTCAAATGTTTAATGTAAACACTCCTCTTGAGTGAATATATACAATTTTGCTTATTTTTCAAACTTTACAAAATAAAATAAAAAATCACAGCTCACTCTTTAGAACACCGCTTGTACAATTCGGAACTTGATAATTTCTACTAATAATTAAATTAAAGCTGACTAAATTATTTATATAACTCTTTTATTACGTTTATTAATTGGCTAATTTCTGGTTTCGACTAACTTATTATTTAATTTTTTCTACTAATACTCTTTTTTAGCCGAGCGCACTGAACTATTTATGCGTACAAAAATTGATCTCAAACTTTTGATGCATTTTTTGAAAGCTTTTTTATTTTACTGAATTGATATCAAAATGGCTACCGCTAAGCTTAAGCTACTGCAAAAATATTAAAAAGCTGTTAAAAAATCAAGACGAAAAGTGCTGAAATTAAAAAAAAAATTTAAAAAGCTGTTTAAAAACCAAGAAGAAAAGTGCTAAAATTAAGTTGAATAAGTTAAGTAAGAACTTTGTTCTTGCTTACATAGGATTACAATATAGACATTTATTCACATTTTACTATTTTTTTATTCTCTCTTTCCTGTTCTTCAATTGTGTAATTTTTTCTTGTTGTTATTTCACCTATCTCTCTTCTTTCATAGCTCTTTTATCTGTGTTTTATTTTCTCTCAGTTTTTTCTATCTTTTCGCTCTCTTTCATCCTACACAGTCTTTCTTCCTCTTCCGTGTAATACCTACCTTCTGTCTTCTTATTTCCGCAACTGAATCTTGCCATTATTTTGTCTTTTTTTCATACTTTTTTTTTCAAGTACATAGGAATTTTCTCTGTCAGAGATTTTTTATAATTTCAGTTGCACCTAGATTATTTAATTTTCTCTTTCACACATCTCTTCATTCATTCACTTGCCATTTGTTTCTAATATTTCCAATTCTTTACTCGCATACCTGTTTCTTCTATAACATTTCTCTCTACCATTTATCTCTGTATTTTTTTTTCTTTCTAACATTTATTCAATTTTCTTCATTTTTTCCTTCAATTCATTTTGTTCTCAAGCTTAGTCTTTTATTTTTCCAGTTTTTACTCTCGGCTTGTTTCTCTTACATTCTTCTCTTACTATAAACTTTGGTGTTTCTCTATTGACGCCTAGAAATTATATCAAATACTTCTCTTGTACTTTTTCTGTTTCTTCTTGTTCTTTCTATTTTCAGATTACTACTCCTTACATTAATACGCACTTTAGCCAGCTTTCAAACATCATCATTCTCTTTTTCAATTTATTTTTTTATCTTTTTTACTCTTCTTCTTGTTGAACACACTCATCTTTGTTTTTTACATTCACTTCTAGCTTTTTTTTCTCACATACTTTCCTAGACTTTTTATCATTTTTTCTATTTTTTTTTAAAGTTTTTTTTGCTATCATTACCAAAGTATCTGCAAACGCAAGGCTTTATACTTTTTCTTTGCCTACCACACATTTCTCTGCTTGCGCCTTTCTAAACATTTCTTCCATGTCTGCCAGATAAATTGTAAATAACAAGGGGCTGAGTGGGCATTCTTGTCTTACCTGTTTTGTTGCTACACATCGTTTAGACTGCTTTTACCTTACTTACATATATCTGTTCTATCTTTCTCACCAGCCACTCGTTTACTCTTTTCTCTCTCATAATTTTAAAAACAGTTTTTTTATCGCCTTTATCAAACGCTGGTCTCAAATTCCTAAGTAATGCATACAACCTTTTTTTTTTTTTCTCATCTTGCTCTTATACTGATAGATTGGTGGTCTAGGATACATCACCCATAGTTCCTCTCCTCTCTCTTAATCTCGCTTGGCGGTCTTCTATTTTTTTCTCATTTTCTTATTTAGAATTAAGGCATATAATTTATTTCTACTCTATTTTTTTCACTCCGTATGTAGATAACCTGCCGGAATTTCCTCTCCTCTTCACATTACTATTTATTATTTCTATCAGTCTCTCTATCACTCTTTTTGTCTCATACATCTACGTTTCATTCTGCATTCAAACCCCCGGTGTCTATCTCTTTCTCAGTTTTTTATCTGTCTTATCCAACGTAACTTCTGTCTCTTATGAAACTGCCTGATTCGTTTTCTATGTAGGTTTTTCTCTATCTTTTTCTCTTTTTCTTTCCAGCAGTTTTATGAAAAGCTCCTTCAATTCATTTGTCGATATCTTTTCAATCCTTTAAATAACTTTTTTTAATTCTGTTAACGTTTTTGAGGCTTTTTTCTTTAGCTGATAGCATTCTTTATTTTAGATAGCAAAAGATGATTTACGTGCATATAGTGACAACTAGCTAAACACTAGATTAAAAATTAAAAAAAAAAAGATATCTCAACTGGTTGCAGCAACTGATGTTGCAGAAATGGTGTTTGTTGTGATAAAGCTTATGTTATAAGTAAAAAATGCTGTTTTTTGGGAAAACAACCGTGTCAAAATTTTTTGTAAAATTGTAGACAGTTACAAGTTTTAATTAAATATTCGTTCGTTCTGTTCGTTCGATCTGTTCCCAAAAATGTTGACTTTTTGATGATTTTCCGCCGTAAAAGCCTTTCTTCTTCCGTTTTGCCCGCAGATTTGTCTATTGATCAATCAAGATAGACAATAAAGCAACACAACAAACAATGATTGTAACAAACACAGATTTGTATTCCATTCAGTCACTGTGTAACAGATTGAAAAGCTATTTAAAAACCGGAAAGGAAGAATGCTTAAATTAAATTAAATGACATCAAAAAGTGATGTCATCAAATGACAGCACAAAGTGTATTAGATAATTAAAACTCTTCATTTCTTCTGAAACGTTTCGCACATGATAAGTGCCTCTTCAGGTAATTGAAATGACAAAAATAAATTAACAAAATAAATTTCTGTGCATTGTTCTTCTTGTCTATATTGGAACGTTAAAATCCAAAAATGTTGAATTATTTAAATAGAAAAAAACAAATAATAAAAAAGCTAGTAAAATTTTGAGTGTTGCAAAGGCTACACAGTATTGTCATATAGGTATGTCAATCTCTAAAAGTCATAGATTGTCCAGAAGTCAAAAATAAATCATTGTAGAATACTTCCTTTGATGTGCCAGCCCTAAAATTTGGTTTCAAGACGCAGGAATTTTATAGTAAAAGTCTTCTCATAGACCATAGACCATGATGTAAATAAACGTTATTGCAGCTGTGTTAAAAAAATATAGAGTTGTTTTATTATTATTAGAGATATTTTAGCTTAAAAAAAATTAGTTTAGTGTAAATTGGTAAATTTAAATGCCATTAAAGAACATAGAAATTCAACATAAGAAAAACCATACCGATCAAGAACACTTATTTGACAAGAAAAAAAATAAAACATTATAAATTTGATTAGCCTGAATAATTGAGACTTTCTAAAAAGTAAACAGTGTAATTTAATAAACGAAATAATAGATAAAGTTTATTCAAAGTTTTTGATAAGGTTCACTGTTCAAAGATGATATGCTTAGGAAAATAAACTATCTTTGGTAGAAAGAAAGCAGTTACAAAATTGTCAAAGTTTTCAAAATTGTTTATGGAAATACGGTCTAAAGTAGGGTGTGGATCTTAACAAAACATTGTATTTGATCTGCAAAAAATTAGTGTTTGAACAATTTGATGTTTTAACTGCATTTTAATATAAACATTTAGAAATAAAGCCAAGAGTGCTATGCTATACCAACAGATCCCAAATTGTTGGAAAATTGTTACAACGCTTATATAAGTTTCAGCCAACTCCAAGATGCTGGAGATTCAGCACGTGTCTACAAAATGCGGGTTTTAAAAAAAGTAAAGCTGATCATTGTCTTTTTATTAGAGAACAGCAGAATAAAGACTAATGACTAGTAGTCAGCAATTTAAGTAATTCTCTGCGGTATTATAGGCTTCGGGGACTGATACAGTTTTTTTGCTGTTCCTAAAAATTCAAATATTAAATACATTGATGGCTACAAATAATACTACCGTAGAACTATTTTTAATAAAATTATGCACTACAAAAGTAAAGGAAGCTTAGTTTTGAATATAAACCATACTAAAGTCTTGCATTGGTCTCTGCAGACCGATATAGCAGCTGACGTGTTGAAATTATTATGTCAGAGGCTATAATTTAATTCTAATTATGTGTAACTTAGTCGTCTATCTTCTATGATTGTAATCAACGAAAAGATCTAAATTTTGCAGTTTTTAAATATATAACTATTACCTACTGGTCCTCTCCGAAGTAATAGTTTGTGACATCAATCAAACGTCACTAAATTACTCTGTTTCATTGGTTAAATTTAGTCTCACAACGACTGTGTGTAGTTATAATCATCATTAGAAGCTTAACCTGTGAGGTGAAGTAAGCTTCTCCTTTCTCGTCCAAAGACATTAACTGACAAAGACAGTGTCACAAATTTATGGACTTTGTGCTAGAACAGAGTAATTTCAAGCTATAGTGCGCTCAAATTGATGTTACTCGGTCTCTTCTAAGATCCACACAAACAAGGTCTAAGCTTACCACTTTCGGTAAAATAGTTTCACAAATTATTACAATCCAATCATCAAAAGCTGAAAGGTCAGCAAGCTGTGTAACAAGATAGTGTGATTGCGTCGAATTTCGAGACAAGCTTAAAAGTTTACATCCTAGAGTATATAAAGAATTTTTAATGGAAACCAACTACAAGTTCCAGAATTGATTTGCGAAAAGCTTAAACATGCGTACAAGTTTTGAGAATAATTTTATTCCCGCTTGGTGCAAACTTTTAGGAGCAGCTGATGTAAACTTTTAGAGTTAGTCAAGGGTTACCACATAATTACTACCATGATATAGATTTCTATAAGCAATGAGGCGACTATTTGTAGGTTTATGCAATTTAATTTAAATTGTCTATTGGCTCAAATTTTTGATGAAATTTGATAATAAACACATTGGATTTTTAGTTTTGCAGATAGAAAAACAAATAAGTAGAAACACTTTTTTGTTGTTGTAATTGCATTATTACGCCGATTTAAGTTTAGTTTGTTTTGGTATCTGTGAGTTTTTTTCTGCTTTACATTATTTTATTAGAATTTTTGACATCTTTTTATTCTTTTAGCCATCTTTACGTAATAGTACATGACATACCGTAGGGAAAAAATGTTGCTTTTAAAAAAACCAAGTTGCAAAGTTGCCATAACCAAAATTGACAGTTATTAAAAAAAATGGTTAAAGTTGTGTTCGCTTTTAAAATCTTGAAAAAGCTTAAAAACGTCTAATAGTGAGTCTAGTGACACAATTAACTCCACCGGAGTTATTGAAAGTTGCAACAGAAGCTACAAACAGTCTAATACCAGAAAAAAGTTGCGAGCGGTAGGATAAGACTTATAAGACTTACATAGACTGGGCTACAAAACAAACTATTTATCAGAAATTGTTTTATTAGCATGGTCGTTCTAAATAAAAAAAAAACTAACTTAGCACATGCTGGGTTGTGTATACAATGCTCAAATATAGACTAAATTTTAAGTAAAAATTTGACATTTCAAAATATTAAATTGAAGCAGAACAATTGAAGATTAAGTATAATATCGTAGATCGTTGCTTGCGGCTAGCTACATAACAACGTCGTACAGTGTAATAGAAGCAGTCGTACAAGTAAGCTAGGTTATTCCGCCTAAAAAAAAAAGATGCACAGTACCTACCTTTTACAGGTTTGTTATTATTCAATTACAATACTGATTAACCGTAAAAATTTTTTCTTGTTTTACTTTGCATAAAGCAATAACATAAATAAATCTTCTTTGTTATCTTTCTCTCATATACATTCTGCAGAATTCTTTGCCTTTTTGTATCTAAAATGTTTTCTCCTATTCTTTCGCTATTTCTAAATCTAAATTATGCAATCATTTTTATGCTATTATTAGCAACTTGCTCAAAAATGCTGAATTTGTCTTTGGCGAACAATTTATCTATTTGATTCTCAAAACTAGTTTTTTATAGTGCAATTTTATCACGTTGGCAAGCGGGTTTCAGAGGAGAAGAAGAAGAAGAAGAAGAAAAAGAAAATAGAATAAAAATGATAATAAGAAAGAAAGACAAAGATTAAACAAGACAGAGAATGAAATAGAGTAGGTGAAGAAAAAATAAAAACACCGTAGGTGCAACAATTAACATTTGTCTCTATAATTGTAAATATTTCTGTACAATTATATAAATCATAATATCATAGAAATATCATAACACTTTACTTACACAGTACAGTAATTACAGCCAGATATGATTTATTGCAATAATTTATTAAACGTGATAACATAATTAACATAGTAATAAATTATTTTTGATTGAACATTAATTTTAATATTTTCACAATTATTAAAACTAAAAAACACATTTTTTCCGTTCATCTCTACTGCCACATCTCTTGTAGCTCTCCCAGATAAGTCAGCACACATTTTCATTGAGTCTTAGTACCAGAAGCACTTGCTATAAACACCTTTCCGATCTGAAATAGTCTTTTGCAACCTTGCTAAACTACTATCCATCCAAGTTTTGCAGTTCTAACATAATTCCACCGACGCTTACAAGCATGGTCGCTGCGGATCTCTTGATGCAGTGGCCGGTGTATATAGCTGGATTTTGATGCTTGAGATATGTAGCAATTTCAGAAATTTTAAATTAAAAAAAAAATTAATGCCATATGACTGAATAATACACTTTTCATTTCTGCATTTTCGCGGTCGTAACGCTGCATACTTTTTAATTAAAATTACAGGATTAATACCTGCCACATCTTAATGAACTCAACTCCACTTTCAATACTTTTCAATATAATTAAACCAATAATATTAACATGCATTATAAGTAAGGCAATGGCTCAATGAGATAAACTTACCAAATTTATTAACATGCACTGTAAACAAGGCAAACGCTCAATAAGAAACATTCACATGTAATAATAATGCACCATCAATCGAGACAAACGCTCAATGAGAATAAATCTCTTATAATAATAATGCTATCACAACCACGGCAAACGCTCAATGAGAATAGCTCACCCCATTATTCTCAAAATAGGGAAACAAACACAGTTTCCTACACTAAGAACTCAACAAATAAATAAGTAAATAAACATCGATATACGATATGCAGACGGTATGTTTATGTTATAGAAAGAAGATTGTAAGGACTATTTTTATAAACTATGACGTCATTTAAACCTCTCCTCAATTAAAGGGAAAAAATTAAATGTTTCTCTTACAAGCGTAAGTAAGTCGCGTAACAACGTTTTTGACTGCTAGAAATCGCATATAATTCTTGTTATACATATTAATAGCTTTAAATTTTTTTTATAAATGTACTACTACTGCCAATGCTGTCAATTAAAAAAATAATTAAACGTTATATATTTAAGATTATTTATTACTATTAACCATTTATCTCCAGATAATATTTTCATCAAGATCAACAAAACATTTTTTTTAATTTAATATAACTTTTTCATTATAATGCAAAAAAAATACTGCACAATAACAATTATTGATCATTGAGAAAAACAATGGTTAGCAAGCTTTTATTTTATTTAATTAAAAATTCTACGCTGAGTACCTACTAGAATTTGGAAAATAAAACCTGCCATTACACATTTTTATTGGCAACATCTGGCATAGCTTTAAGAAAATTTAATTTGCTGGTATAAGTGCATAAGAAGAGACGAAGAAATTTTCTAATTAAATTTCCAGCCAGAACTGCATTTCTTATTGAGCTATAGCAACAAAACAGCGCCATTATATTAAACGATCGTCAAGTTTTATATGTTGCAATTAGACATTTTGTAATTAATATAAGGCTTTATTTTTTTATATTGAGACTTAAACAGTTTTTATTTGATTTAATTAAAAAAAAATACTAAAAATCAGAGATTTATATAATACATATATATACATATTTTATTCTCATTTTATTTATTGCAATAATTCTTTACAATCAAGTGTAAAATCTTAATTTTTTTAGAGTAAAACTTATTTTTTTTAATTTTTAACACAAGGTTTGTAATAAACTTTTTGACCGGTATACCGATAGAATTGCGCCAACGCACATCTGACACTAATTTATAGCAATATTTGTTTGTAAAAGTCTACTTATAGGAACGTTTAATATTGTTGCTGATAAGCCAAGTGTTACTCTTTTAGATAATTAAATTATATTTTGACTGACATTTTACGATATTAATAAGCACATAGGTAAATATAAGCTTAATATAATATTAAATATAATATTTATTATTTAACTAGATTATTTATGCACAACTAATGTCTACCAACAAGTACTCATAAGCACAAAACATATTTGAGTAAACAAACTCTTATTTCAAATAAATTTGCTCTGACTTTATTGTTTTCTTATCAATGTGTTTTTATAAAAAATTTGTTGTTAACATTATTGCCACAACTAATCTACAATTTTTTATTTGTTATCTTTGTAACAAATTGTTGTTATTATTCTAAATTGATTTCATATGTTGATTGCCATGTTGTTATTAATTTATGTGTATGATGACGTGTCTTATAGATGTATTATAATGTACCAATTAAAGTTATAGAGTTCTCTTGTGACTTTGAGTACTTTATTATTATGTGCTCTTGTATGTATTTTTTTTAATTTTTTTGATGCTAAAATATTCATCATGTCATTGTCGTAGTGTTGTTGAATCGATTCGCATCTTATCGAAAACTGGTTGACTAGATTTATACATAAAATATCTGTTTTATTGTTTTCCATAGTACTTTAAGCAAACTCACACTACATTTAGATTTAAAACAAAAATACAACGCAGGCGACTGATTATTTGTCAATTACTGATTCAAAATTGCAATATGTAAAACGGGGTCATTACAACATTAAATAAAAATAATTTATCTTTTGTATTTTCTCAATAGAATACAACACTAAAATTGTTAAAGCCTTACCAAATCCTAAAAAAATAAAACACCAGACCAAAACGTAACAAATTTGTTCAATAAGAGAAACACGTGAAAGTTTTCGGTGATAGAAAAACTTTTAATAAGTCTCTAAGTCTATAATACTGAAAGTTTGCTGAACTTTATTCAATAAAAAAATAATAAGAAAAAGATACTATAAATTGCTACTTGTGAGCGAACTATTGATATAAAAAGCTAAGATAGTGTTTATTGTACAAAAACAAAATTAAAAATTTGAATTAATTCTGTAGAGCTCTACATGTTTTAGGGCGAAGCTTAGTCTATAAGACAAATGTCATATTTGATAGATACAAATTAATATAAAACGTATATCACTGATTGGACAATCAAGCTATCACGTTAGTGTCTCTTGTCTCAAACGCATATCATTGATAAGCAATGTAGCAAATTGTTTTAAGCAACAAGTAATTGATCTTAGTATTGTTGTTGTAATTAATTGTTGGTGTTAAAAATCAATGTCAAAAACCGCATTATAAAGGATATTTTAAAAACCACTAATTAGATATTGAGCTTGCATCTATATAAAACCACATAAGAAGCGCTAGCTTTCAAATAAAAAAACAAAATTAATTTACACTTGAGACAAAAAAAATACAATCAAACTGAGAATTTTTTCTCTTGTTGAAAACTTTTAACATAAAGCTGTAAACTTTTTTACTGATTTATTACTAAACTATTTATACTTTAAGTTTTTAGATTTGATGTTAGAAACAAATCGCTTTTTCATTAATTTACATAAAATAATTTTTTTGTCGTTTTTTTATTTTTTAACACGTTTGCTAAAACAGTTTGAAATGTTTAAAACTTTAATTATTAATTAAATAATTAAAGTTTATCTAAACTTTAATTTTTTATTATTTTTATTTTACTTTTATATTTCAAAAACAAACATTATAATAAAAATATGAAAAAAAAAATAAATTTTCATCTCTAAACTATACAGCAGTTTCTATCTCTAAAAAACTCTAAAATTAAAATAATAAAAATGCTTAAGATCAAATTTAATTTTTAATATTTTAAAGATTTAAAAATTTACAGCTAAAAAAAATTTGACAAGTTTTCTAAATAGTTGATCTTTATAGAATGAGCTAGCTAAAATATTTTTTGATAATAGGAAATTTGTTTTTAAAAAAAGTTGGTTTTTTAAATAACTAACGAAAAATATCGATCAAGTACTTTTTATTTTTTTTAAACTCAAATTTTGAAAAGAGAGAAACTTAAAAATTTGATAATGTAGTATATTTTATAAAAATGTACAGCTAAAAAACTTATTAAATTTTGCCCTACAAATTAAAAAAAGCAATTTAAAAAATTAATATAAACAATTTAAATAAGTATTGACTGTAAAACTAAAAAAAGACTTTAAATTCTCGAAAATAAAAAATCTAATTTAATTTTGATATTTTAAAAATCTAAAATCTATTATGAAAAAGTAAATATTTTAAGAGCATGGATATTTATAAAAAAAACTACGGTTTCATTCAATTTTTATTAAACAAATTTTTATTAAACAATAAATCGATTAATTTCCAAAGTTTTCTAAAAAGTTCAATTCTAAATATTAAAAAATTAAAATCTAACATTATTTTTAACATTTTAAAGTTTTACATTTTAATAAAACCATTTGAATTTTTTCAAAAAATTGATGAGAAATAATGCGGTTTAGCAGTTTTTAAAATATTTTATCAAACTTAAACTTTATAACTTGAGAACGTTAAATTGTTTATTATTTGAAAAATGCCCTAAAAAAATGTTTAAAATTTTCAAAAAATTTAAATAAAAATTTAAATAAAAATTATTATATGTTCAAATATTTTCACTACATTTTAGCTTCTAAACGGTCTATCAGTTTCTGTTTTTATAAACTTTATATTCTAAAAAGTAAAAAACATTAAAACAAAATTTAACTTTAAGTGTTTTAGAAGTTCAAAACTTAAAAAACTGTTTAATGGTATAAAATACCTGATATTTTAAGCATTTGAAAATCTATAGCCAAAATAGTTTAAATTTAAAAAATATAAATCATTTAAAATTGTGTACTTATTGTATTTTGGTCACTGTTAGAGTCAATAGATCTCAAAATCTTCTATTTGGACTTAAAAATGCCAAAAGTTTGTTCAATTATCATCCTAGTTATATTAATGTCATTATTTAATTTTTTTAAGAATAAGCATTCAAATTTAAACCCGCCGCATTCTGTGACCACAAATTTCTTAATTCACTGGTTTTCACATTGGCTTTGCGTTATATTGCTTGCAGATACTTTAGTTTTCAGTTGTCATCAATAGTGGACGAAAATGTGACGTTTGATACCATAGAAACTACGGTTTGCGCTTTAAAAAAACAAGATTTGCACGCGAGATAATGGAAAATCTTGTTTGACAGGAGAAAGTGAGGCTAAAATAAATTGTTTGATTATGTGATTATAATTTATATCTAACGTTTTATGGAAAGAAATATATAAATGTTCTTACATTGAAAACACAAACCAAATGTCTAAGCAAAAACTGTTTAAAAATAACAAAATATCTCTCACATGTAAAAGAATATTTTTTTGTTTTGAGCGCAGATTTGTTCCTACTACAGTTTGTGACGACATTACTTTTAGACTTTATTGGCACAGTAATACCGTCACAGGCAACATTGCATATAACTATTACTGAGTCATTAATGTTGTTGCAATTGGAAATAAAGTTCCTAATTTTATATTTAATAAAAATTAATGATTATTAAATAAACAGTCATTATTTCTAGAAAAAAATTAGTGATATATAATTTTTTTATTAAGTCATTGTATAAAATAATTTTGATTTTTGACATCTGCCAGACGTCTGACGGCTACAATACTTATTTAACTTTTCAAATTTAATGACGTTAGAAACAAAGCGTTTTTTATAAATGTTAATAAGATCTTTTTTTTTAGTTTTTTTATGTGGTGGAAACTGTTTGGATTGTTTAAAACTACAATTAATAATGTTATAAAAACAAAACAAACATGTCAAATGTGTTTTGGCTTGCGTTCAGACTTAGTCAGGCTTGTACTCTTAGGCGAAACACGGCGCACATAGTATATAACAACATTATAGACTAGACCGGATAGCATTATTACTAATTTAATTTAAGTCCAACAACAAGAGATTTTCTATTAGGAAAATTACACAGCTTCTGAAAACAGCTCTTCTAAAAAATTTACTTCAATTAAATTTCAGCTTATGAATGATGAGAAAAAGCTATGCGCTGCTGCATGATTTGTTTGAAATTTATTTACGCTTCAATGCTTTTTATTGAAAGCCAATACAATGTTGAAATCTATGCTGTTCTGTAGAAACGGCAGTCAAATTAAAAATCCCATAAATTAAGTCAAAAAATAATCATAATAATAATAATAAGTAATTTGCAGCTGAAACATTATGTGGTTAAAAAGTAAAATAGACATTCAAACTATGTGAATATAGCTTAATGGGATGCACCATTAACACCACAGAATAATAGATGTAAATTGTATTGAAAACAATGAGCTCGTTGCAAATGCAGAAGAGCAAAGTTATGTGCATTGTATACTATATAATAAGTACTCATTTTTATTCAATTAACAAAATTACTCTTTTTATTTTAAACATTTTGCGTTCTAAAAACGTTAATTATATTTTGTTTAAAACTACATCATCAAACGGCCATTTTTCCGAATAGGAAGTAAAGACAAAATTTGAAAAAGTGGCATTTATATCAAGTGCATTTTAGAGCTAAATCGGTAGATAGACATTGTAAAGGTAGAAGATAGGAGTGAAAAATCTAAAAAAAACAAAGTGAGAAAATCAAATAAATGGAAAAAAGTACAGCTAGTTTGTTGGAAATTTTATTTCCTTCATGACCTGGCCCCCAAATAAGGAAAATCTTGTTACCTACTGCTAGGTTCTTGGAGGACTGACTGCATTTCGAGATCATTTGAGATGTATGCCGGTATTCATAGTCGTATCTCAAGCTCAAGCTTGAGTTCAAGCTTGAGTCCGTCTCAAGCAAGGACTTCGGCAATGCTCGGGGGAAAACGTTTGCTTGCGTCATCCAGAAGGCACAAAAGTAGTAATTTTTGTGTTGTTAGGTTTGACAATTGTGACGCATGAACGTCATTCTGCGTGTTTATATTTACTTTAAAGTGACAGGTAGAGTAATAACTCGATGCCGCAGGGGTCATATCAAAAGTGTTTTGTGTTGTCGGGTGAGTACATGTCTACCGACTGAATACGTGTATAGTAACTTCATAAAATGTGCATTATAGACGAAAAAGCTGCGTATACAAAAACAGCAAAACCCTTGTAGTACCGCATGGACAACTCCAATAATGTGGAAAGTAATACGACGGATGCCGCAATAGTGACCGATCTGGACCATTATTACATTCTCCGCAAAACACAAAAGCGGCAAAAGTGAGACCATACAGAAGCTAGCTCACACTGCGCGACAATGTAAGTGCAACATTAATATAAAGCTTACCAAACCTTTCCCACTTTTATTGCAGGAAATGTGATGCAGAAAAGTTATCAGTTAGTAGTAGAAGCTATTCCAGAAGTGTGTAAAGATGAAAGTTTTCGGCTGCCGTTTTGTCTAATATGCTTCTGCAAACAATATCTTACATTTATAATGTAAACTAATAAAAATTTTACTTTTTTTGTTACAAAATAAAAATACTACCTAATTAATAAATATCTGTGATTTTTATCAATGCTTTCATTTTTTATTCAATGCTTTCATTTTTGCACAAAATGTGACAAACCCTTTAATTTTGTGTAAGTGATAATTGTCTATCCACTAATTTGCAAGCAATCCTACATTCACTACATTGTCTTTTGTGAAGCTGTAGCGACGCTTACATTCAAAGGTGAAAAAAAATTTTAATGGGTTTGCAGCCCCCCGTACAGAACTCGTCCAATGTTCGTTGTTATGAAATGCAACACATAATACTCTTCAGTATTTTCCAACGTCAAACGATGACATAACCGGCGAATGGCGTCTTGAGTCGGACTTGAGACAACTCGAGGCCTTGCTTGAGTCCGACTTGAGATGGACCCAGTGCGCTTGCTCATCAAGCAAAAATCGCCCTTATTCACATCGTAATTTGATATTTAAATCTTGAGATTTGTCTATGAATACCGATCCGGACTTGAGGTCGACCTCAAGCTCAAGATATGAATATCAGATTTCACGAGTCCTTGCTTGAGATGGAATCAGCGATAAATCTATTTCAAAACGCATGCAAACGCTTTCCCGAGCATTGCCGGAGTCTTTGCTTGAGTCCAAGCTTGAGACAGACTTAAGCTTGAACTTGAGATACGACTATGAATACCGGCATTAGTGTTGTTTGCACTGACAGCTTTTATGTTCGCTTGGCTGTCAGACCGAAAATAGGTCTTTTTGCCTTCAATACGCCTCCGCAGACCTTCTTAGGCAGTTAGAACTATAGCAATTGTCTCAATGTGCATAATTGAGAGTGCTACTGAGGGCTATTGTTGTCCAATATTTTGTATCATAAATTCCTATGTCTGTTTTGTTTTGTTTTTGATCTATTTGTGTACCAGATGGAGGAGTTTACGCCAACTTGTGCAATTTGACTTCAAGCCGCATAACGGTCAGCAATAACCGTTTCAAACGGCGTTTCAAAGTCATGCATTATTAGCATGACGTCCATTGGTTGTTCAAGAAAATTTGGCTGTAGAAAGTTCAGTATCTTGAGATTACCTATTCGGTCCCCTGTACACAGAGAAGCCTTACGCATAGCTTCTGTAATGCCTAGGCACGCAAACCGCTGCAATTTCTGCAGCTTGTTTTGTCTCATTGTTTCTCTGGTGTTTGTTCACCCTACAAGACATGCGTACGTGACAATGGGGGTTATTACCGTGATGTAGAATCAGTTTACTTTTGGTATTAAACCCATGCTTCGCTAAAGAGCTTCTGATATTCCCAAAAGTAACCGGTGGCTTTGGCAAGAGTCCTGTCGATGTGGGTTTTTCATTAAAATTTTAGGGTTAACACAAAGTTTTTTTTTAGTGCTCTATCTTTTGATTGTGTTTAAAACGTTCTGCATTAAGCAGGAAATGACATCTTCATGTTTGCCTCTGACTCAAATTACGAGGTGATCCGCGTATCCTAGTACGCAGTGACCATTTTGCGTTAACTCACAGAGTAGATCATCCACCACTATTGAACACAGCAGAGGTGGCAGCACTCTACTTTTAGCCTATAACCGTGGTCAGCAAAGCGCTTTTTTCTTCCAATGAGACCGTTATTATGCGGCTTACAAGCATTGATTCAATCCAGTTTGTTACAGCTGGTTCAATGCCGTGTTTTTCTGCTATCAGCTTTATAGATTTGGAAACAGTGTTATCAAATGCACCCTTTTTATCTACATAAATATGACAGCAACTACTCATTTTGCCTCGATAGTTTTCTACACTTCCGTACAACGTGAATTTGCTAGATTGGTATGCAAATTGTTTAAAGTGTAACTGTGCTCTGTTGTGAAGCACGTTTCTCATGTGGTTATTCACAATTTTCTCTATTGCTTTAAGGAGGATACACTGGGCGATATGATTTGGTCTCATCTGAAGGCCGTCTGCCCATGTTTGGTATAAAAACGATCTTTATTTTTCTCCAAGACCAGATGAATATCTCAGTGCAAAACTTGCCTTAAAAATGTAAGTCAGGCAGAGTGCAATAACGTTCAACTCTTTTTGCAGTAAGGCTGGAAATATTCTATTGCCTCCGAGTGATTTGTAGGGTTTGAAGCTGTTTATACCCCATTTTACCATCTCAAAAGAAAAGATTTTCTTTGCCAGACGTCTGCTCTTTCTGTTTGAGTGATGGTGAACATCACTTGCAGGAGCAGAGCCTGCTTGGCCAATTTTGTTATTTGTCTCTATGGAGTCTCATACGTGTTTGGTGAATTTACCATTAGGTTTCTTAATAACTCCTGTTGTGTTTGAGTGATCCTTGAACAGCACTTTTTGAAGATCTTTATTTTGATCTTCAACAGTTACATGATAAAATTAAGTTTGTTACTTTATTTTAACTGAATATCTTATTTTGATACTGCGACGGTCTATAAACAGTCAAAAATTCTACTGTAAAATGAGAAAAAATTGTCGCTTTACTGAACTATTGAAGAATCTATCAACTAGGTTAAATATGATACTTTCTAAGTTAAATACGTTCAGAAACCGGAAAAAAGGTTTTTTAGAAACTGTCAAGGAATATTAAAATTCAAAAAGATTATTTACTGCTATGAAAAATGATAAAGATGTTGTATTAAAAGAGCAAAATTATATGATAAGCTCATGTTTTTTGTTTCACGGTTAGGTGGATACTTTTTCTTGCTGTCCTCGTAATAAAGCAAAGCTGTTGCAACCAACATGCTCTGTAGAGCTTCCAAATAAATCGCATCCCCAACAGTAAAACAATAAACTCGAATGAAACAGATACGCAACAAAAGAAACTGAAATAAAATCTATAAAAAACCGAAAAATTCAATTAACTTTCAATGAATCGTCAAAAGAGAAAGAGAGTCCAATTGTTTTTGTGTTTTCTGTCAATGCCACCAGCTGTTGTTTGTGGCTGACAGGAAAGAGTCCTTGATGTCTAACCGATCAAAGGATAGTGGACGACGATAACTAGAATATGATTTCAATTTGAAAATCTTAAAACTCGGCTATTCTGCCTGAAATAGTGTGCACGAGGGAGGAAATGCTTACTAATTTTTAATTAAAAGCAATTGAGAGAGGAAATGGGAAAGTAATGAGTTTTTATCTTAGAGGATGTTGCTGGAAGCTTTACGTGTCTAATTTATGTTTCTGCCACAGTGTTTTCTGAATTATTAGGAGAGTGGCATGTCTGAACCAGAAACTCAATATTAGGCCTCCAATAAAATATAAACAGAAGATTATTTCTGTCTTATACAGACAGATCACGCAAGACCTGACCTAATTTACCATTCCTCTAATGATATTTTACAGAAACGGTATCTTTGCGGATGTAATTCTTGCTTTCTAGATGGACGGGGGCTAAATTTGAATTCAGCACATTCGCCTTTACCATTTCAGAAAAAGACGTATCCTGCCTTCACCTAGACGTGAATGCATAAAATTTCGATTCATCACAATTTTCGCATAATTTGACGAAAGAAACGTCGATTTTTATTCGAACCCCTTAGAGACCACAACGCTTTTATTGTTTTTTCGAAATAAATAACACTACTATTCATAATAGTGTTATTTATTTACAAATTCAATACAGCAGGTCAGGTCTGTTTAATGTATGTTTAACCGTACCTGTTCTGGCGGCACAGCAGTTTTGCTGGATTCAAAAATCGTTACGGTCTTTGACAAGTCATGATTCGTATCCTTATTATTTGTTATTAAGTATCATTATTATGAGAATTATTATAAAATATAATATTATTGTTATACTATAGTGAAAAAAATGTATAATAAGATAAAACTTCTCTGTGAATTTGATTGAATTATAACATTTTTCATAATAGGTACGTAAGGTATAAAAGCTTTTGTATGCTTATAAGTGTTTTTCTCTTAGCAGAGCTTCAAAATTTCTGAAGTAGAACACTTCTTTTGAGGACAAGCAAGAAATCAGCTTTCGACGTCAATAACGAGAGAGCATTCTGGATTAACGTAGAACTAGTCAAATCGTTTTGAAATGCGTCGAACGCTATAGACTACCGAGCCGTTCTAAACGTGACGTGAATAATGTTTTTTGCACCTCCAGACGTAATTTGGCACCATTTCGTTCAAATACAAAAATTGGCAACGTTACCCCTAATTGAAAAAGTATTGCGAAGAGAAATAGAGAGTCAACTCCAATCACATATTTTTCACTTTTTTCCAATGAAAGTGTCAACCTCAAACGCCACGTTTGCGCGTTCAATTAATTAATATATGGTTTGGTTGTAAGCTCAAACTGATTTTTTGCACCAATTTTATACCAAAAATTTATAGTCTTTTTTTTCTGTAACACAATTCAGCAAATAAGACAAAAAAATACATATTTAAACACATTTTTAATCCATGTAATTATACTCTTCAAAAAAGTGACATTCTTAGAATGGGCGCCATAAATGTTTAACTTTGAATTGTGAACGTACCTTTACCATCAAATCGAAGTGACAGTTATTAATTTGACATCTGAACCTAATGTAACCTCACTTTTAATTTAATGAATCGATAGTTCACCACGTTTGGGAGATTCAAAAGCACTTGTAGTGTTATAATAAAAAAATTAACTTTAATATGAACTTAGGTTTATAACAAATAATCGACTTTAAGCCATTTGTGAACTCTTTAAACAATTGCATTGACGTCACTTATCGAAATTATTAATGCGTAACTAGAAACTCTAATTATTTAAATAAAGACACACATAGAAGAGGTAGAAAGATCTTGAAGAGTTAAAATCTAAGTAAATTGAAAAACGACAGTCAAAAACTTTTTTCCAACCAAAACCTGGAGCACCTACACTGAGCCATCAACAACTTCAACTATGTGTGTCATTTATCTAATTCTTAATAAACCACTTTTTTCATATATAAATCAAAGTAGCTTTTGAAACAAAACAAATTTGCATCAAACCTGTCAACAATAATGTTTGTGTGTCTAGATTTCTTAATGTTTTGATATTTTGCATTATTATGTTTTAAGAAACGAGAACTAAAAATGAAAATGTTTTTTCTTTAACACTAACAGAAATTAGAGTAGCTGCTGAAGATGCCTCATTATTTATTGCCGGAAAAGTCAAAGAAAACATATAATATATGGCCTATAAATCTCTTTTGAGCTGGCAAAAAGAAAAGAAAAATACTTCATTTTCTGAATTGACTTTGTTAGTAGACTTTACCAAATTATTCTCAAAATATAAATTTTTAACGCAATGGGTTTATTTATGCCTATACAGGCTTAAAATATCTTTATTATTACACAATGATACAATTTTTTTTATCCTATCCTTCCTGTTCTTCTTTTGTGTTCTCTTGCCCTGTTCTTGTTTCACGTTTCTTCCAAACCTCTTTCCTCCACTTTATCTCCTTTCCATTTTCTTTCAGTATTTCTTTTCTTTTTGCTTATCTCTCTCTCTCTCTCATCTCACTGCATTCATTCCATTGTCTCTCTTTCCTCATAACACATCCTACACAGTCACTCTTTCTTTTCCGTCGAATATCTATTGTCTCTTCAGTTTCGCACCTGAATTTGCCATTATCTTTTGTTCTTTTTCTTCTCAGGTACACTGGGACTTCTTCTGTTATACATTTCTCATAATTTCTGTTGTACCTAGATTCTTTGATTATTTCTCTTCTTTCTTGCTTATCTAAATCCTTGTCTCTTTCACACGTTTCTCTGTTTATCCATTTGCTTTCTGTTCTTAATCTTTCCACTTCTTTAGTCGCATATTCATTTTTTCTGTAATATTTCTCTCTCATTCATCTCTGTATTCATTTTCTTTTCTTTTCAAGATAACCTAAATACTTGAACTTTCTTACTCTCCATTCCCTCTTATTCTCAATCATCCTTTTCTTCCTGCCTCTTCTTTTTGTTAAACACCATCATCTTCGTTTAATTTACATTCACTTCTTTCTTCCCCACATTTTATCCTAAGTTCATTCATCATTTTTTCTTTTTCTATTTCACTTTTTGTTATCATTACCACATCATCCGCAAACGGTAGGCTCTATGCTTTATCTCTTCCTACCACACATCTCTTTGCTTGCGCTTTTCTAAACATTCTCTCCATGTCAGTCATGAAAATTGTAAAAATCAAGAGGCTGAGCGGACACCCTTGTCTTACTCCTTTTGTTGTTAGAAACCATTCACTCTCTTTTTTCTTACCTTGCTTTTAGTCTTTACGTATATCTATTCTAGCTTTCTCACCAACTATTAGTCTACTCCTCTTTCTCTGATACTTTTACACATTTTCTCTCTATCCACTTTATTACACCAAGATAGATATTCAAAAGATTATAAAAAAATTCGAGCATTACTAAAACAAAAATCAAAAAGTTTTAACCTAAAAAAGCAAAAGCTTTTTCTAGCAAAGTTATCACTAATTTTTTAACTAATACATCTGATCATAAATACCTAGCAATAAAAGTAAGATATTAAGTAGGTCTTTTACGTAGTTTTTTATTACATTCTGTAATTTAAGGTTGCTTTAATAATGGAAGTAATGAATAGTATGAAATAAAAGTAGTTGATTTACAATATCTAAGACCTGCTTTTTTGGTTAATTTACTGAAAATTTACTGTTACTTATAACTTTCACAAAATGTGCAAGATATATAGTATAAGTCTCCGAACAAGTCATGTAACCAGTGACACATCCTTTGTAAAATTCTTAAAATGATAATTGTACAAGTGAGAGAGCATTGACATTAACAAATTTACAAAAATAGGAAAAAATATCGCTGTTTTTTTTCAAATTACTGATTGTAGAACAATATTTTTGACACAGTTTCCACAGATTCTCTGCAATAATGCTGGTTGACGCAGGCGAGAATATTGCTGTTTTTCAAAAGGCACGGTGGATGGAAGTCCACCACCGTAGCAGAAGGCTACATAAACAAGTCTGTCAAAAATAAAACCAAAATATCGTCTACAATTCAGCCAAAAGTAAAGCAAATAAATTAATAAAGATGTAGCAAATGCTTCAAGTCACTAAAACATTAGTTTTGATGTTAATTTTTTTCTACGATTAACTTAACTAATTGTTCAAATATTTTAATTATTAATAACTATAAATAGCATTATATTCTAAAATTAGATACATGATATTTCTTTAGTTAAATACATAGATTTTTGTGTTGATTATTATAATTTTGGATAACTATGTACTGTGCATAAATAATCAACAATGTTTTGTATAAAATATTTGTTAAGATAAAATAATAATGTTTAAAAAATACGTACAAAGTTTTTCAACAAAAAAACTTTAACAAAATTATTTAGCAGTCGTGGATAAAGTCTAGTATTCTACTCGCGTATAATGACTATTACTCTCTCGGTGATTTAGGTCACTTGCCTTACCTCGTGAGTAATAGCGTTATACGATCGGCGAATAATATACTATTAAATTATATTAAAGATTTTTATTCAACAGAAATTAATTATAAAAAAAGCAAGTGTTAATTAAAATTTTAGTTTTTTTTTTGTCTATGTGGCACTATAGTATTTTCAAGTTAAAAGCAAAGTGGATATTAACAAGAAAAAGCGCATGTAGATCACGTGATTAGAGATTATTGGCGTTTCTACTGGTTGAACCAACACATGACCTAGCAGAAAGTGCGCTCATTGGCTGACTAGACAGGCTTGAGCGCGTGATATTGTTTACCTCCACTTTGTCTTTAACTTGAAAATAGTTGTGTTACTTCTCTTACTACTAGTTTTTTATGAACAGTACGTAATAGTGTTAATAACCGATTATTCTTACTTCTTTTAAAAAAATTAACAAAAATATTGTATAGTCTACTCCAGGGTATGTTTCATATATATTTTTTTTATTTTGTTCGGACTATGCAGTTCATTTGCGATGACCCTTGATTTATTTATTTACACTTCAATAGTCATAAAGCTTCTAAAGCTCTTCCGGTTTAATTTCCGTATGAGAGACCACTCCACTGAAGCTTTACAAAGTTATAACAGGCGAAACAACTAGGAAATTCTAAGATAAAGCACTTTTATGTTATTAAAAATTCTAATAATTGTTGAAAATTACTCACTTGTGATTACACACATTACTGACTGTGGTCCAAATAATTACAAAATTTCTCAATTTTTTTAGTTTTGAATTTAATTAAAATAGTTTTCTCACAAGAACAGAAAATTTTTTGTTGTGTAATATTATTTTTGTAACGGCCAACGAGTTGATGGTAAGTGGTGAATTTTAGGCCAATTTTTTTCAATAGAACATTGGCTGCTGCCAGATTTTACACCAATTACACCCATTCTTTGCACAGCTTTATGGCGAATAATTAGAGACGAGTACTTTCAGCAAGACCCCTTTACATACCACTTACGAGACCTTAAATTTGATACAAAAAATTTATAATCGTAGATTTTTCAGCCGAAATACAGCCATAACTTAATAATAGTAATAATAATAATGTTTATTGTTGCTTATTTCAATAATTTTGCATATGGCATAAAAAATAAATAATTCTATAAATAGGTTGGTACATATGTACAATTAATGTTAAATAATTGTGGTTATAAAACAAAAACCGGTCTTTTAACATGGAAAACGCTATGACTGAGTTTTGTAGCTTATTTGAAAAGTTTTCTCATTAATACTTTTTTCAAAATATAATTTACATATATCTCAATTCGGTTTTCATATAACCTAAAAATACATTCCTACCTACACGCTACAAAGTCTAAAACTCAATTAAATTTGTTCAAATTTAAAATAGCTTTAAATCAATTTCATTATAAGAATTTGGTGACAGAAAACATATTCAGCAAGATGTAATACCACAAACAGTCGGAAAAATCTACCACTCAATCGTAAAGGAGACAAACTGAAAAACTGCTTTTAGATTTTGCCAACTTTTTATTCAATTTGTACGAAAAGAGAGACTGTTTTGACAGTTGTAAATCTCTAAAATTGCGTAATTAACTTAACAACAACAACTGTGTTGATGCAACTAAAGTTAGTAGTTAACGTTTTCTCTTCTAATTGATGCTTGAAAGCGCAAATCTCAAACAATAACTTAATGACTTAATGTGTACAGCTTCGCCGAAAGAAAATAGATAAATCTGTATGAAATGTTTTTAGCAAAAACATTTCCACCTTCTCTACGCTTCGCTTCACACAAGAAAAAGTTCTATAATTTATGTGATCTGAAAACGCTAGCAGCAGCGTAAAAGTTGCGCAAAAACAGAACACAATAAAGTTTTTAATTCAATTATGATCCATTATGAAAGTTACAAAAGTTAAATGCAGTTACTTTATTCTATTACCCGCTTGGCTAAAAAGTCAAGAGAAAATAGCTTTCCAATTATTTGATTTGTCTACTTTTCTGTGAAAAAATAAAAGTTTTAAATTTTAATGTTAATGGATCATTAAAATAGTCTAATTTTTTAAGAATGTAATAGCAGCAAAGGGATTTTAAAATTATTTCAAAACCAGGCAATTTATTTACAGAGTGTGCAATATTAAAAGAAATCAAGAGCGAGTGTGCTTTTTTGGCAGCAGGCTTAGATCGGTTTGTACTAGAACTGGGTAAACATAAAATAGCTTAGGCAAAGGCGTAGAGACTTGTGTATATACTTGCGTAGAGATTTGAATATATCAATTTACTTACTTTACGTTATTGTTTTTAATATTTTTTTCTTGTTCAACAATTTTTCGTTTTTTTTTTAAATAATTAAAAATTTGTTTCACATTTAAAAAATGGCGTAAATGCATCGGCCCGGCATTTATGCACAGTAATGTGCTCAAATGGCAATAACAGTATTAATTGACAGTTGTGAAAAAACACGTGCAATACCGGTGAGTTTACCGGCACTAATAAGTTATTAATCAATTTTCAAAATAGAATAAAGCAACAAAATGGAGAATAGAAATATTCGATTAATCTGTGTCTTCAAAAAAAATGCAGGTTGAGTAGTTATTTTACCTAATTTAGTACGAACATATCTAAGACCTGCTGCTAAAAAGTATGTACAGGCGCTTTTGAATCTTGGTAACATTATACACCTGGTATATAAAAAGAATGAGTCGTCAAAATGTAAGTATGCGCATAAATTCGAAAAAACTGAAATTTTTTTTTTAGATTTCTAGTTTTTAACCGACTTTGAAAAAGAAGTAAGTTTTCAATTAGACTGTATTTTTTTATGTTTGTCAACGACTGCGTGAACCAATTTTGATAATTTTTTTAGTTAAAAGCTGATGCCTTCTATGTGCCCCATATTAATTTGATCATGATCCGAATAGTAACTTTTAATATTAATAGCGATTATTATTTTTGGTTTTTTTTTGACATATTTTACATTAATTGATTGTAAAAATAAGTGAGAAAAATTTAAAAAAACGATATTTCGGTATGATTAAACACTAGTTTATTTAATTACTAAAACAAATTAAACAAAAAACAATTTGAATCAGTTAAATAAATATAGATATTTATGCATTAAGGGAGATATGAATGTTTTTTCTCCGAGGTTGACGTGTTACAGACCAAGGGCCGGAGGCCCGCGGTCTGTAAGTCTACCGAGGGTGAAAAACAGAATATCTCCCGTAGTGCATTAAATATTTTATTTTTTAGCATTTCATTACTGCTTTCTTAATAAAATTATATGAAAAATAACAACATCCGAGAATGCATGAATGTATAATTGCTGCAAATGCATGGTAACCATGTGTTTGAGGGTGAAAAACTTTACAAAGTCCCAAGGGAGATATGAGATACGTTTCATATATCGTATCCATAACGAAAATCAACAATATCATGTCACTAAAAAATAAAAATAATAACAAATCATGTTAAAGTTCGTTTTTTTAAAATTTTTAATTTGTTTAATTATTATAATATGAAAAGAGAGTAAGTGAATGATACAATAGACCGGAATAAATATTCAATATACTGACTAAACGTTGTTAACTTCAAACAGATTATACGACATAATATTATTTTTTTTACTGCCAAAATTGACAGTATTAATGTACAATAAATTAAGTGCTAAAATGCTAGTTTGCGTATTACGATAACATTAAAAATAAGAGATGTGGGATGATAACTACTGACTAAAGCGCAATACATTTCAAACTTTAGATTTGTTGCCAACCTAAAGCAATAGAATCTATTAGAAGCTAACCTTAGACATCAAAGTTATTACCTTAGCGTCTTTTGTCTCAAACGCATACCTATAATATGCAATATCATCTATCTTTTTGGGTTTCTACCAACAAATAAAAAAATAAGACAAAACAAATTTATTCTAACTAGATCTGTAGATTTTAATATGTTTTGTTCTTATTAGAACCCTTTAGCAAGTCGCAACAGATTTCTATTTGAATAAATTTGCAGTAACAAACAAGTGATGGCTATTAGCGATAGACTTCAAATTATGTGATATCTGTTAATCAGAATGACCTATGCTTTACTATGTAAAAACCTGGTTGTTCAGCTTTGATATAAAGTTAGCTTTTTTAATAGATTTTTACCATATTCTAAAAATTATAAGCATTTGGATAAATATGAGCCCAAATTGGTCACTCCAAATTTATTTAAATAAAAAATTGTTGCGACTTGCTGAAGTTCCAATAAGAAAAGAACATGTTGAAGTCTGCTGATTTAGTTAGATAAATTAGCTCCAATTGGTTTTTAAATGATTTTTATACACAGTTGAATACAATGGGTTACATTGAATTCTTGAAAACAAGTTGAGTATTGCCATTCACTATCAATTTGGTGGCCGTTGCAAAACTTACCAATAAGATTTCTTTATAAAAATTTTCTGTTCTTGAGAGAAAACTATTTTAAAATTAAAAATTAAAAAATTCAAAAATTAAAAAATTTTGACATTTGAAGCAATTGTTTTAAGACTTATAGTCCGTTCACAAAAACTCAGGCATGGCCAACAAAACACTCGTTATGTTAATACATATCCGGTATTTTTTAATTTGACAATTTAATCACTTTTGATACATCAAACGTGTCAACATTATGGAATTATTAATAATCTGACTTTATAACTGATTTGAATTTATTGCTTAGTCTGCGCCACTGACATCACCCATGTGAAGCGTAGGAGGGCATAAATAGCAAAAAAAGTTTTTCAGAAATTTTGAAAATATTTACGAAAAAAATATATAGCGGTAAGAAGTTTGCCGAGTCAGCTAGACCATATAATTATAAAATCTAATCTAAAATAAATTATATTTATGGTTTAACAATAAAAAATTAATTTAAAGTACCGTTAAATACAATGTTAATAATTAAATTTTTAAATTAGTCAGTTGAATAATTAAATTAAAAATGGTTTCATTGAGAGAATCTCATGATCATGACGTTTGTTTTTTTTTAAACACATGTAAAAAGATTTTAAGAAGTTTTTATGAATTATTTAGGTAATTTTTTCAATTCAAATCCACATGTGAATGAAAATTCGAAAACACTTTCCAACTCATAATTAATAAGAAGAAAAATTCTATAATTTGAAAATGTTCAGAGCTACAAACTCTTTTACTGTTAATGTTTTATTTATTTTTTTAAACCTTAAGAAGCGTCATAGGATTCTCTATATAAATATCGTGCATATATTTTTTTTTGTAAATTTTAAAATTAGAACATTTTAATTACATCAGCAAGATTATTGAACGTGAACATAAATAATCTTTCTAACTACCAGTTGGATCAACCAATCATTAGTTAAATAATTGATTTTAGAATTAGATCAATGCAAATTCATTAAAATTGTATCTTTAGACTTGGACTTGTTTTGTTCTTATTGGCACTCTTCAGCCACACGCAACAGATTTAGATTTGAATAAATTTGCAATTCCAAATTTGGGCTTATAATTACTCAAGTGCCTATTCGTAATATGCAATAATATACTGTCGCAAAGTTACTAATTTGAAATTTATTTGTTTTAAGGGTTTAGCCTTAAATTCAAAGATGTCGTTTGGGATGTTTTTATGAATACTTCGTAGTGGGCAGTTAACACATTCAATTTGTGAAATAAATTGCTCCTCATATATCTATAAGGAGTAAAAAAATCAAAACAATCGACGACAGTTAACAGAAAACACTGTTGCCAATTTCAAGTTTTCCGCTTTTGAAAAAGAACAATATTTTTGTTTAAATTGGTTAAACAAACGTCAAAATATTAAACATTCAAATGATGTTTGCTGAAACCGCAAACCAAAACTTATAACAAATTATTCTGTTAATGTTCAACTGCATCTGACAAATCGAGATAATTCTAATTTAGCAGACTTTTGTTTAAACATTTGATAAAAATTGTTTTGTTTTTAAATTGGTTTTTATTTTCTTTGTAAAAGATACGATATCTATTATTAAACGTGAATACAAAACATTTATGATTTAGTTGAATATTTTAAAGAAAAACAAAATCTTGTCACCGTTCCGGAAATTGAAGCGCCGAGATAATGTTTCCTCACAAAGCTTTGACGCAATAATATTGTTATTTCAACATCAGAACGCTTCTTTTAATATCGAGTAAAGTGCCTTCGAGGCAAAAAAAATCCATCAATTTAGGTGTGTAACTGCACAAAAAGAGGCATTTTAACTTTGCCGTCTGTGCGAACAAAATAAAGCAAGCTTTTTGATGCGAATGCGAATGGAAAGCACTTGAGTGCCCTTCTCGAAAAGTTGACGATAAAAAAACCTTTTTTGTGATCACATTTGAAATAAATGCAATAGCAACAGTAAATCGGTTTCGAAAAATTTCAAAAAAAAAATATCAAAAAGCTGGAGGATTAAAAAAGGAGTCACAACATTTCAGAATTCTCAACCTACCTCAAAAGTGCTCTTCTTGACTGTTAATATAAATATTTAAATTTAAAATAAAAAAAAAAGATTGTCACAGCTCGAAGTCATTGAAATATTGACATCTTTCGGAAAAGACCGTGTTGAAATGTTCTTTTCGCACTCCATCGGTGGAGTGCGAAACGTTATATCAAACATTACGACCCTTGAGCCGTGAAAGCCTTTCTTTTTCAAATGATTAATAGATTATTCAGTTTTCGTAAATTTAAATAAGTTAGAAATGTTTTATTGTAAATTCAAACTGGCTATGAAAAATGTTGAAAAGTTCTCCTTCCATTCCTGTTTAAACACATTACCACTCTTCTTCTTTTGTTTTCAAAAATATGTTGTAACATTTTTTGACAGATGTTACGACTACAACGAGTAATTTCTTTTAGCAATTTTTCTAAATTATTGAACTGTCTTTTAAAAACTTCATTTTTCAAATACCCTAATAGTAAAAAAGCTAACGGTGTGAGATTTGGCGATCGTGTTGGAAATGCAAGATAAATTCCTTCACTGCAATCGTAATAAAACTGTTGTCTTAAAGTTGCACGTGCAGTGTGAGATGTTGCTCCATCTTGCTGAAAGTACCCATACCGGAGTTCATCGTGATCTAACTGATTGACGAACAGTGCCAATGGATATTTTCTGTGTCTTGCCGCTTTAATGTTACCATAAAATAAGATTTTTGTGAATGGAGAAGTGTAGATTATTAGAACACCACTTCCTAGTATTCTGAGAGTCAACACGCCCTGATAGGTGGATCTTCAGATCCGCCAGAGATCATTACTGAAAAATGTGAGATCTAACAATCTGTTGTCATTTAGGTTTTGCTGAAACCAGTTGCAATCATCAACCCAACTTGGGGGATCTACAATTGAGCTGAGGTGTCGTAGTAACCTTGTAGGAATGCAAATATAATCTTTTTTTTTTAATTTTTTGGCATCTACTGTAAGGTACTCCAGATTGTGCAGACAACTTTGGTAAAGATGTTTGTGGGTTTTGCTGAACCCTTGCTTTTAATCACCAGCAACTTCAGCTGGTAGTTCAGGCCTTCCAGTTGACTTTTTCTTATTTACACCAGTTTGCTAAAACCTGTCAACCACGTTCCTGATATAAGCTTTTAATGAAACATTTTGTATTTGGACGTATCGGAAAATCTCTCTAAGAACTCATTTTTGCAGGTCTTTATTGCGTAAATCTATTCACCGTTATTTAGGGTAGTATTTCAATACAACAAAAAATGTGTTTTGACAATGTTTACGTGGTTTTTTTGAGTTTTGTCAAATCAAGACAAAAGTATGTTACTTTTCTATTTAATTGTTTGTATAACATGCAAAATAGAACAATAACTAAAGATCACAAAATTTGAAAAATTCGCCATATTGTGATTATCTACTGCAAGCTATTGTGTGTCAACCAGTTTTGGTAAATCTAAATTCATTTGTTAAACTTCTTTCTGTGGAATAAAGCCGTAAACTCCTTTTCTCTGAGTGTCCTGTCGTCTGACACTAAGCAACCGTATCAAACAATTTAATCAGCACTCGGCAACAAAACTTTCGCAAAACTTCGCAATAACAAACATCCGCAATACCTTTATTGACTTTTCCTGCGTTTTCGCTTAATTGTTCCTAAAAGCTTCAAACAATCTATTCGGGCGTAAATCCTTATCGCACAATTGTTTTCAGCTTTAGAAATGTTTAGAAACGAACATGATCCGTATGAAAAGAAATTTGGCAAATACACCGAAACCAGACAAAGCCGGATAAGGTCGCATTCAGTGTCCTGGTAAATTCCAAACTTGGGGAAATAAAAAAGCTAAAAGGGTGAAGAAGTACACCATAGAGAATCCACTAACAGCCGAGAGCAGAAGTGTTTTCTGTACTTAAAACTTTAAAAAGAAAATAGACACTTAAAGTAGTGATTGGCAGCCATAACAATCTCTCAGAGTTTCATCACGCTTAAAAATAACATTGTATATATATAAAATAATGTATTAAAAAAACGAGAGTTAGGCGCTGCAGGCCAACTGCAATGAGAACTGTTCACAATTTCTCTAGAAATATTAGTGGTATTTAATAAGCAAACTAATTAACAAATTAACAATATTTGTGAATAAATTAAAAACCAATTGTCAATAAACTAATAAACAAATTAAAAACCAGCAAAGTAGTAGATTAGATAAAAAAATTGTTATTAAGCCAATTTACGGAATATGTGACGAACTAAAAAGGTACAGGCGGTTGGATCAATGGTAGCTCGCTAAAAAACGTTTTTATGCAAATTTAACTAGAAGGCATGCGACAAAGGAGCACTCATTGTTTAACGAACTATAAATTCGGCCTTATACAAAGAATAATAGAACAATACAACTGTTTGTTCTAAAATAGATTATAAATAAAAAATTCTATATATAAACATTATTATAAATTTTCCAGAAATAAAAATATAAAAAATTTTTTTTTTAAATTACAACAGTTTTGAGGCTATGAAATTTTAGAGTTTTGGCCCTCTGCAGTTTTATCGTTGATAGTTTTAGGGTTATGGTTTAACGACTTGGTTTATTAATTATTGTTCATCACTCATCTTTTTTAGCCAACGTATTTTAAGCATTTTCGGGCCGTGTTGGTTGGTGCAATCCATCATCTAACTTATCTACAAATTAGCCGTACAAGATAATTCTAAAAGAACACGCCAAAGTCATCATGCGTAACCAAACACATCAAGGCACTAATTAAACTCTTTTTAGAATCAGAAAATAATCGCCAGAAGGGCAACATTACTTTAACACCAGTGTCACCAAGAGGGTAATTTGTGTCACGTAACAGGCACGAACCTCTGGTGAGACAAACTAATCTTCTAAACTAAAAAGTCATTGTATCTCCTTATAACTTTCTCTATTGAATTATTTTAGAGGTGTTTTTTTAGAATAATGCTTTTTAATGTGTTTTAAATTTCTTATATGTATTTTCTTTCAAATACTTTTTCTTTAAATCGTCTTGGAAACAACATTTTCCTGCTTATTTATGCGCAGGAAAATTGAGATTTCCGGACTAGTACTGTAAAACTTTACAAGACGCAAAATAGTCTAGTAACTCTAATAACTATAGTTGCCAACAAAATTGACAAACTTCATTTTTGTGAAATTTGTCAAAAAAAATTCTAAAATTTGTAAATTTCGTTTTTTTTACGATTTCCGAAAAAATTTAATACAAAACACGTCAGTAAAATCTCTTACTTGACTCGGAGCTTTAAAATACTCGGCACAAAGTGCCTCGTATTTCAATTTAGCTCCTCTTCAGTAATGTGAAATTTTCCTGACTTTTATGTAAATAACTATTTTTGATGTTTTTTGTCAATCTTATCTTTTTAAAAAAATACTTTTACATAATACATATTTTAAAAACTTGTCAGCATCTGTAGGTTGAAACATATATAACAGCATTTGATTAAACCTTTTTGAAAGTCGATCTAAGTAAATGGCACCTCTTTCAAACCTATAGGTCGTACCTACACAACCTCAAGTACTTGTTAAAAAAAATGTTAAACACAGATATAGTATTTAAAAGATTTTTTCCTAAATTTTATTAAAACAAACAATAATGAGGCTAATTTGGATGATACTTGTTGACAAAATCATTTTTTTAAGGTTTGGCCAATGCTTAAACTTTAAAATCTGCAATGTATCTAAAAAAAATATTTGCTTTTTTATAAATATTTGTGAAAACAAAAGTGCTTGAGTTTTGCAATTTTTTTTCACTATTAACGTTGCTAAACTCGTTTAGTAATTTCAACACATTATAAGTTTTTTTAACTTAACATAATATATTTTTTAAAATTTTTGTTTCAAATTTTTAGAAAAATTAATCAATTTGAGATACAGTGATAAGAACCAATTTCTAATAGTTTTAATAGAATGTTTGTTTGCTTGCTAGGCGATTTAAAATCATTTTTTCTGTGTATAAATAATATTTTCAATTGTTTTAAAGATTTTTTTAAATAATTATACACTATATTTATTAATTTTACAAACATTTTGCGCTTCTTGCAATAGAACCTGTTTATAAAACATATAATAAAATTTGTAACTGTTCAAGACATCAGAATGACATGAAATTAATGTTAGAAAGCTTTCATTGAAGACATTTTTGTATTTTTCTGACGAATATGTGAGCTGTACATTATGTCTTACGTCAATGATGATCTATTTTTTTGTATTGTGTATTACTTTATTATGTGTTTTTATTTTTATGTTTTTTACATAATCTTTGCCCAAAGGTTTTTTTTGAGGCACAAATAAATAATTCTAATCCTAATTCATGAATATGAAGCGGGAAGCTCCAATGCGGTCCTGATACGCCTTTTAACCTACATCTTGGATAGAGCAGATGCTTGATGGAATTCAAATATGAAGAGAAAATAGAGAGCTTTATAGTGTATTTGAACACTATCATGTATAAGTCATTTGCTAGATTCCAATAAATATTTAATGTTGACTTGCAAACCTCATATAAATCATCTTAGTTTCTGGTGTTTTTGTATTCTTTTTTAAGTTGTTTTTGCATAAATATTGACTTTATTGAACATTATTATCGAATTCTTTCTAAATAAAGTTTTTTATTTGCGTTTATATATTTATATTGTTTTTAAACAAATTAACAATAAACAAATAAAATACATTTTTAAAATAACAAATATAAGCTTATAACGTCAATAATTGACATTATATAATATTATTTTGTTATATTATATATTATATTTTATATATACCGAGGCATAAAGCGGGCGGACAATAATTAAGACCTAAAGCAAAATGATTTAGAGCAATTTCAAACTAATTTTACATCAAGCAAATTTAACAAAAAATGCATTTTCACTTTAAAATTGAAGAAATTATTTCGTGTGCTTTTAACTTTAAAAAATAAGTCAAGTTTTAGTTTAAAATGGCTACGTTTAAAAGTTGGCGCAAAATCTTATCCTAAAGCTCAAAATTATTGTCAAAATAATATTCATCGACAACCGATTTTCACCAATACTTTCAATACTTCACATTGTTGATCCTAAAGTTCAAAAAATTTTTAAAAAATAATTTTTCTTGACATAACAAACTCTTTGTTAAAAAATGAATGTAAAAAATAAATAATAAATTGTACAAATTTTAAAAAAAGCTCCGGTGTATTTATTATAAATCATTGAAAAATTTAAGTTTGATAATATGTATAACTAGCTGGCCCGGCGAACTTTGTTCCGCCTAAACATAGATATTATTTTTAAAATAAGCAAACCAAAATCTTTGTAAATTATATATTGATACATGTCATTTTTTGTATCTATCCCTCCTCTTTTCATCCCTTTGTTAATAAAAAGTAGCTGTTTATAATTATTTAGTTTTATTAATTTTTTCTAATTAATAATTAAAAATTATTAAATATTATTAAATATTTAATAATTAAATATTAAAATAATTATTAATATTTAATTAAAAATTTTATTAATATCTTTAAATATTTATTAATATTAATAAACTCGCTGCTCGATTCAAATCAGCACTTGATAAATATCTTGTTCTGCGTCGCAAATTATCTATTTGTTGACCTCTGTTGTTCGCTCGACGACGATTCTGCATTGCCAACCGAGCTGTTTCACGGGCTGCTTCACTTTGCTCTCGTGATTGAGAAGCACGAAGTCGAGCCATACTATCGCGGCGCTGTTCACGTGCAATTTCTTGTTCTTCTTCATTCCTTTCATTTGCAGTATTTCGTATTCTTCTTGCATCACGGCTTTGTCGGGAAAGATTCGATCCTCTTGGTCGCGGCATTATTAATTAAACTTCACTTCACTAAAAACTAAAATTTTCAACCATACCGAGTTTTATAGTTCACTTCACTTTTTACGAATGGGCAACGGCACTGTCATTACATTATAATTGTTAATTATTTATTTAATAGAAATAGTTTTATTATTGATTTCTTACAAATATCAAGTTGTCATCCATACGTCATTACATATCTGTCATTATGCGTCAATTACATAGCTGTCATTTGCGTTTTGTTATTCCACGTTTTATAGTGACTGACGTTTCATGTCAAGTCACACGGGAATGCTGTCGAACGGGATGAAAAGTATCCTATGTCCTTCTCCTGGCTCTAAACTATAATTGATATAAAAATCCAAGTTTGGGAAAATTTCTTGAGCCACGTCAAATAAATTTTAATGTAAACGCTTCTTCGTGGTTGCGTCAAATTTCTCGGTAATTTGTCGAGCCTCACCGAACGTTTCCGACATCGCATTTCACATTTGACTTTCACCCCTCTTTTAGAGAGTGGTTTCTGGAATAAAAAGTATTCTATGTCCGTCTCCTGGCTCTAAGCTACCACATCACCAATTTTCAACCATATCGGCAAAACCCGTTCTTGAGTTATAAGTGGAGTAACTAACAGACTTTCTTTTATATATATAGAAGATTACAAAGTCATAACAGCTTGTTGATCAAATGTTAACTTGTTCTGCAAATTAAAATAGTTTATTTTAAATTTTTGTATCCAATTCTAAATAATTCTAAAAATTATTCCAAAAATAATCGAAAAATCTCAAGATTTTTTGGTAAAAATAGCAGAAAGTCTTCATAAGCAAAGATTTATACATTCCGATATTTATATTTAAATAGATTTCAAATTGTGTTTAGATGTAAGTGCACATTTAGCATTCTTTTTACTTTAAGGTAAACATATTGCATTTTGTCTGCAGCACAATAGAACACAATTTGTTTTGGAGGGTTGGACCCTGTAGACGTAGAATGTCCACTGGGAATATTTTATTTATTCGCGTGAAACGAGATAAAGCGCGTTGAAACCCATTTTTAGTTCAACCTGTAGCAGGCTTCAAATAGTCCAGAATCAACTTTGCAAATTATAGAAAAAATGCAAATAGCAGGGCTAATTCAATATTTCAACACATTTTTTTTTAATAAATGAGAAAAACATTATATTTGAGTTTAATAACAAAACGCTTATTTTGCACTATAATTAAGAAAATATATTAGATTAAAAATATTTTCAAAAGCCTGACTATCTAGAGTCTAAATGTGACGTTACGATATTAAATTGTCAACTTATAATAACAGACAGTGTAGAAAGGTTTTTGAAATTGTAATCAATTGTGCCATAGTTGACAAAAAACTTCAAAATATTTACAGATTAGAATATCAAATCTAAAAAACAAGTTTGTCAAAAGATAATTTAAATTTATAGACTTTATTGTATTATCGTTTACTGTGTCTCTATAACTGCAGGTATTTCTGTACAATTATATTATATATCCTATATAATTGTAATTATATACTATATATTTACTGCATATATAATAAATACTGCATAATACCATAGAAATCTTATAACACGTTAGTTTTATAAGTTGATTATTTTTGACATTAATTTCAATATTTTCACAATTATGAAACCTGAAAGACACATTTTTTTTATTCATTTTGACAGCTACATTTCTGTGGCTCTTCTAGATAAGTCAGCACACATTTTCAATCTTGCGTTCAACTACAATAATAATGTTAGTTTTCATATTGGCACCGGGTAGTCATTTTATGTTAGAAACTGAAAAATAAACTAAACAATTAAGTGGGCTAATACTTTGTTAACAAGCGTAAGATTAGAAATTATAATAGATTTTGTATTAGCGTACAACGAGCTCGCTCATCTGATAAGATCCTGCTGGCAAAGCACCCTTTAACTAATAGACTTCATAATAGCCTTATCCTGACTGCCAAGTCAACCTCATCTACCATTTAATTTTATTATCAACACAAATTGTTGATTAATCTACGCTTATCCCAAAAGCGACTCCACACCACGAGTTGTTCATTACGGGAAAGTGTCGTTTTGTAATTTACGACGTCATTTAGTTGTCGGAACAATCAATTTTCTCTGTCATAATAGAATCCAACTGAGAAGAAAACATAACAAATTAATAATTTAATAAAAACAAACATTACTAAAATTTGCACAATGTCGTATTGGACTTGATATTCTAATAAAAAATATATCGCGTTTAAAAATTCCATTTGTGCCACAGAGAGTTTAAGCTTTATCGGGATCGCATTCGGAAATTTAACCGTCATCATAAATTGTAGTGAGCCGATGTGATAGCTGAAGATTAAAAATATGGAAAATGCATTTGGAAAATGAAATTTTTTAGACCTGGCACACTTGCTTAAACTTTATTCTTTCAACCATAATTTTGGAAAACAAAGAGGAAATTTAATGCTTAGCCAAACTGATGCTATTTTAAGAAGCTCGAAGTCTTTTTTACCTTCCAGTACGCAGATTGTTGATGGAAAAATTTAAAACGCGATTAGTCGGGCTGGTCAAACTCATTATGTTTATTAAACAATAAACAACATACCATAAGGTAGACAAAAGGGCCAAGGACACTATATCAACATCAACATTTATGCGAAATGGCAAAAATAGATCATTCCAATGCTTATCCGTAATCTAGTACCTAGGAGACACTTAGAATCCAATAAATATAAAAAAAACAAAGATGACAGTGTAGTACTGACCAATGAAAATGAAGATAAAATAGATAGCTTCTCAGATACAACACAATATAATTTAATAAGTAGGGATTCCTAGAGAGCACAAAATAATATATAAAAACAGCGACATCTATTAGAAGCTCTTTACATCAAAAACAAAAACCAAGTTTTTACATGTCGATGCTATGCGTTACAGATTCATTTATTGCTTTGAAATCTTTGGCCCTATAAACTATTGACTCAGTTTTATAAGTGTTTAGTTTATTTAAGCATGATTTAATAAACAAAAATTTGGTTTATTAAATTTCAAAAGCTCTTTCGACTACCAAGTAGTCATCAGCAAGAAATAAACAAAACTGAATTATTACTTACTTAATTTTACCTGGTTTAAAAACATTTGTATGTTTTTTCTGATAATTTGAAGAGCTGAAAAGAAAAGTGTTATCTTTAATAAGAACATTTGTCTTGTTTTGATAGATTTTAATGAATTCGGCGGCTTCAAGATGTCTATAGTTATTTATTGGCTTGATTAATTTTAAGCTATTAATAGTAATATTATAATTGTTTTTGAAAACCTGTCCGGTTATCTAATCTAAGTGCTCTTCTTGAACTGATCTACGTGTTTGCTTTATATAACGTTTTTTACAGTTTTTACACTCTCTGCGATAAATTTCAGACTTTCTTAGAAATATTGTTTTCCGGAAATCGTCTTGGAAACAACATTTTCCTGCTTATTTACGTGCAGGAAAATTGAGTTTTCTGGACTAGTACTGTAAAAACTTTACAAGACGCAAAATAAAAAAGATACTCTAGTAACTATAGTTGCCAACAAAATTGACAAACTTGATTTTTGTAAAATTTGTAAAAAAAATTGTAAAATTTGTAAATTTCGTCTTTTTTACGATTTCCGGAAAAATTTAATACAAAACACGTCAGTAATAGTTATTTACGTAAAAGTCAGGAAAATTTCACATTACTGAAGAGGAGCTAAATTGAAATACGAGGCACTTTGTGCCGAGTATTTTAAAGCTCCGAGTCAAGTAAGAGATTTTACTGACTTATTTTGTATTAAATTTTTCCGGAAATCGTAAAAAAGACGAAATTTACAAATTTTAGAATTTTTTTTGACATATTCCACAAAAATCAAGTTTGTCAATTTTGTTGGCAACTATAGTTACTAGAGTTACTAGACTATTTTGCGTCTTGTAAAGTTTTTACAGTACTAGTCCGGAAAACTCAATTTTCCTGCGCGTAAATAAGCAGGAAAATGTGGTTTCCAAGACGATTTTCGGAAAAATCTCTTACTTGACTCGGAGCTTCAAAATACTCGGCACAAAGTGCCTCGTATTTCAATTTAGCTCCTTTTCAGTAATGTGAAATATTCCTGACTTTCATGTAAATAACTACAAATATTTTAATTTTGATCTTGACTGATAAACCTCTTTAAATCCTAAATATTTAAGCACAAAATTAACTCTGATGGTTAAATGGTATTGAAATAAATTAAATTCTTGTTTATTTATTTTAAAATTTGTACAACTTTTTCATTTGTAGTACATTTTTGATTATTTATAATTTCATTCACTATTTGCAAAGACAACGTTTTTGCAATTTTTAATAATTTTGAAAACGTAACAAATTTTGTGTCAAACTTGAATTATTGAATCCATTCAATAAAATTCACATATAAATAAAAATTAATTACAAATTATTTTTTTTTAAATGTAAACGTTTCTAAAAAAACAACAAGCGGTTGAAAATTTGATATATTTAGAAAAGAAACAAGCACCTTAAGATACATAACCATTGACTTAAATTATTGTTTTCAACATAAAATAGCAAGTTTAAATTTTTTAGTAAACAGATTATTTATCTTGTCAAAAAAGACCTAAATAAAGAAAAAACATTTATCAAAAAAGTTGTAATATGATAGGATGTAATAAAGTAATAATAGTATGTAAAAATATAAATAAACAACAATTTTTAAAAATTGACCAATATTATACATCTTTTTAAACAAATAAACAAGAATTATAATTTATTCTAATCCCTTTTGAACCTCAGATAAACAACGGACTTAATATTGTGCTCAAATGTTTAGAGCGGTTCAAGACACAATCAGTCAGAAAACACCATTTCTAGAAAAAATTTGACGCTTATTGCATAGAATGTTCAATGTAGCAACTGTGGCAAATGTTATATAGGGCAAGCCCCTAGATCAGTTTAAAGCAGCTACAAAGAGCACTTAGCTCATTTAAAATACGACAGATTGAACAAGTATTATATTCGTATTGAGAGCTTAAATTAGTTCAGCAAATAAATAATTATAAACATATAAACGCCGCCAAAGTCATTAACATCAAAAAACAAAGCAAAATCTCTGAACATAAAAAACAATTTTTTCTTGGCCTCTTAGTTGGATCATTAAAAAAAAACCAAAATATGTTTCAATCAAGTAAATAATAATTCATAGTGGTTGAAAAAGCTCTTAAGATTTAATCAACAAACTTATTGGCAAGCGGTAAAACTGTGTATAACAAATATCAGTTTTTAAAAATACATGAAGTTGATAACAAAAGAGGGACCGGAATATGTAAAATGAAAAAGTAAGAGAGAGCGAAAGATGCTTGGAAGATTTAGATGTGGGAATGAAGAGAGAGACAACAGATATTGGATGGAAGAAAACGAAAGAAAATGCAGAATGTGTGGAAAAGAGGAAGAAACATTGAAGCATATGATGAAAGAGTGCATAGAAATAAAAGAAAGTATGCTAGAGAGAGAGGATGTAATGAAAGGAAATAAAGAAGGAATAAAATGGATAAAAATGATAATGAGGGAGAGAGAAACATTAAATCAGAAATTGAATAAAAAATGAATAAAAAAAAAAAAAGGAAGAGATGATAGAAGGGAAAGCGGGAGACAGAAGTATGCAAAAGAGTAAATGAAGACAGGGGAAGAGAACACAAAGAAAGAAAACCAAAGATAGAATGGAAAAAATTTGTGTAAAAATGTATAATTGGGTATTAATGAAAATATTTAAGCCTGTATAGGTAATAATAATAAACATGTTTACAAAAAATATCACTTTTTACAAAAAACAATTTTGAGACGGAAAATATAAGATATCACATTAGCGTCTTTTGCGCCTGAAACGCATGTCTAAGAAATGCAATATTATCTATTTACTTTGATTTCTACCAAGAAACAGTAATATAATGTGAAAGCAAATTTTTTCAAACTAAGATTTATAGATTCAGACATATTTCGGAAGTAATAAGCACTTGAGTAAAAATAAAACCCAGATGTCACTACAAATTTTTTGAATAAATTTGCTTTGATTTTATTTAACAAAATAATATTGTCATATTTATAACAATCAAAAAAATTTTCATTTGGTACCAATTGCACTAGATAAGAGAATATACACAGTGCGTTCATACATTATTTAGATCAAGCCTTGCCATAAAATGTTAAACGTTTGTTCATTTTTTGATTAGTTTATACGATATTATAGACAAGTTTTGACATTTATCGGCAATCATACTATCAAAGACAATAAAACTTTGTCAAGCTACATTACACAGCAAAAGTAGATCTAGATAATATATAAAAATATATGTTGGAAGCTCTTTTAAAGCAGATGAGGTACCAGAAACAGTACTGAAAGACGTGATTGACTTAAAATGTGTGCTTTTATTATATTATATAATTAATAAATTGCTTTCATCTAGCATTTTCCCAGAAAGCTTAAAAATGTCAAAATCTTATTCAATTTATAAAAATATGAACTTTTTTATATATCAAATGGTAAGTTTTATAAAATCCACAATCATCTTGTTGAATTTTTAGAGGGTATCCGATTAATAGCTTAATAAGCCCATGCGAGATTAAAGTTTGTAAGCCGAGGCATTAGCCGAAGTTTATCAGTCGTGTAACGTTCAAAATTTTTTGTAATAGATAAATAACTTTTTCTTGCTACTCCAGTCGAAAATACGTGGTTTCGGCTGCGATTCCACGGCAGAAAGTGTATCTTTTATGCACTGGTAGAGCTATCCGCGCGCCCTCTAGAAAAGCAGGAGTAAAAATTTATTCCTGCACTTTCTGCCGTGGAATCGCAGCCGAAACCACGTACGTTCGACTGGAGTAGCAAGAAAACTAGTATACACTACACGGGCAGAAAGTTCAGGGCTCTCAACTTTCGGCCCTTGTAGTGTAATATACTATCAAAGATATTTTCTTAATTTTTTTCAAAAGCTTCTGAATTACTTTCTATATTGAGCAAAATTTTTAGCTGTTTTCACAGAATTGTCTTAGCGACGTTGTCGGCAGTGATCTGGTTTTTTCAAGAAATATATGATTTTAGGAAATCTTAACGACCGGAGATCATTAAAACTCGCTTTTCTACTGTCATATTAGTTTCATTAATCCAACATCAACGGTATTACGAAAAGTATTTGATTGGCTTCGGAGACAAAACAACGAGCTCTTTCTTAACAAAAGTGCATCATTGCAGCGACGACGATTATCCAAAAAAAGTTGTTTGAAAAGAAAAATGAATACTCTTTTTGAGCTATTTTTTAAAATGCTACTATACTGCATGCACCAGGTTGACAAAATTACACAAATTTCTTTGATACAGCTTGGTATGCCAAACATGTGTCAGAACATGTGTTGTCACACAATTGGAAGCAAGCGAGTCTACAAATTGGAACGTGCATTATGACATATTCGTGCAATATATTTGAGCTGGTAGCGTAAATTATGAACTACTTGTTATGCTTATTTACACTGCCAAATAAAAAGCAAAGCACTTCTAAAATCAGTCAACGTTTTCACATAATAAAGTCGAGGCAAATTTATTCGACACAAATATTTGTAGGCTCAGACGTGTTTCTTGTGCTTAATCAGTAGGACACAACCTATAAATAAGACAAATAAATAAATTAAAGTTGCTTTAAATAAATTTGATTTGACTGAGATTTACTAAAGGAAAATGACACATGTAGAAAGCTTTTCTAGTAGCAGAAAAAGTCAAGCTTCTACTGACAAGCCACGCCTATACGAAATACTTTTATCTTATCTTATTCTATTATGTATGCTTGAGAATAGCACTTTAGGCAACAATGAACTTTTTTACTATGGCAACAGTAAAGCAGCAATTTTTTTTAATTAAAAACACAGAATTATAATTATAGGAGCAATATATTACTATACTCCAGATATTCCAATTCAATTTAGCCCCTTGAGATGTCGCTTTACGACATTTCAAGCCCCTATAAACGCGATTATAACCGCTTATTTTTAAATATCTAAAATTGAATCGGCTCCATAACATTCGTGATATTGAATTGATTAAATATGAAATATGTATATTCATTTATAATAAAATACCGGCAAATTGAATCGACAACCGAATTCTCATGAAACACCCGACGAGCTGCACACTTTGCATATTTAAAAGTTTATTGAACTAAGAAATTGAAATAAAATTCAGCCTGCTTTTGCGTTTGACAAGATTTTAATTCCGACTACAAAAGTAAAAAAGAGGAAAATTAAAATTTAAATTGTACGTTTCCGAGCCACAAAAAAAACTTCAAAAAAAATAAAACGCTAGCAATTAACTCAAGATTTGAAACAATATTTGAGCTAAAACGTAACCTGCTGTTTGCCTTTCATTGCATTGGAGCTTTCGGGAGGGGTTGATTTGTGTTATTATATCGCTTTCCAATAGCAAATGTTGTTTGTGTTTCTAGTTTCTACCTCGATTAATACGGACGATTCTCAAAGGAATATTATTGTTTTCTCGCGGAAAACGGTCTATTAATAGTTAATTGACAGCCAATGGTGAACATCATCTAGATCATTGTCAATTTTTCTTACAAATAACAATGAAATAGTGAATACATATTGAGGATCATTAAAAATTAGATACACCAAAACGTTAGAACTTAATTTCTAAAAGTGTCAATATAGGGCTTTATACAATGACCACTTCCAAAATTTAAATCTCACTGTCTTCTTATAAACATAGAATAAAAATTAAAAATAGTGCAAAAAAATAAAGAAAATAATGCAAACTATTGATGACTATAATAAAATGCCTTAAAAAATAGGTACACCCAAACGTCAGACATTAATCAGCTGCCAAAATTAAACCAAATTTCTAAAAAAACCAACGTAAAACTTTTCACAAGGACCACCTTAAAAATATAAATCTCACTGTCTTCTTATAAACATAGTATAAAAATTGCTGCTCCTCTTTTTTTTAATCGTTTGAATAAAATAAATAAAAAAAGATGTAAAATACTTTATAAAAAATGATGTAAAATACTTCATAAGTGCATGAAAACAAAAAAAAACTGGAGCAGAAAGAAAAGTATATTTAAACGCAGACATATAAATTAAAATAGTAAGAGAAAGCAATAGATGTTTTGTAGAGCTGACAGGAAGAGATAGAAATATACGAAAGCCAAAAAAAAACGCAGGCTTCAAAATTAAAACAGTTAGAGAAAACAGAGAGAAGATGTTTGTAGAGCTGAAAGAAAAATATACAAGATATACAAAAACCAAAAAAAAAAATAAATTAACAGATAAAAGATATATATAAAGGTATGAGAAAATAATGATAAAACAGATCCCAAACTGTTGAAAAAAATTAGCAAAAAAAATAATAGGAATGGTTTATGTGCGGAAGCGGAAAGAGAGAGAACATGGGTATTTTGAACAGAAAAGAAAAATGTAAAGTTCAGATTATGTGGTGTCAGAAAAGAAACGCTTGAGCATTTAACAAAGAAATATTAAGAAATAAAAGAAAGAGAAGAAAAAGTGGACAGACAAGCAAAAAAAACAAAAAACATAAAAAATTATGCGGAATGAATGACAATACAATAGAATGATAATATAAATACAAAAAAGTAATAATACTACACTTTGCTGCTACTTTAAAAAAAAATTATTGTTAAAATGTGTTGCTTTCTACTAATTTGTACTAAGAACAACTGTTTCTACTAGACTTTCAGCTTAAATCTAAGATAAATATTAAGTTATTTTAACATTATGCATTTAATTATACATAACCTACAAATCGTAATATTTTTTTAGAAAATATTTAGTTTACGTTTCATTTGACTAGAATCTCAAACGCCATCAATGATTCAAAAAGAGAGTTTTAAAATATTTTCGGTTGCTTTAATCTCTTAAAAAATATATCGTCTCCTTTAGGCCTAGTTGCACAACGTCAATTAAAAATTTGATGACGGTTAAGCGTTAAACGTCAATCAAATCGCTCTTTTGACCAATCAGATGTCACGAAAAGAACATTTAACAATTTAATAACAATTAAAATTTGAATGAAGTTGGTTTAATCAAACCTTAAAGTCTTGATTTTAATTATGAAATACGTTAAAACCAATACAGCAGCAAATCCTCAATCTCTAAGAGTTTATTGCTTTCAGCAAAAGTATTCGATGTTCTTTATTGCAATAATTATACAGATTTTAATATATAATTTTATTGAGACCTAGCGACATTTATTAGAAGCTACTTTAAAAAAAAGATTTTTTTTAAAAGTTTAAAAATGCAAATAGTTTATACCCTAAATGATGTCAGTGTTGATAGATACAATTTGAAACAAAAGAAATTTTGCTGATTCGACAACCAAGTTATAATTAGCGTCTTTTGTCTCAAACGATACCAATGATATACAATTTAATCTTTATTCTTTGGTTAGCCACCAAGTAGTTTTCTTTATTGACACCTGTCAAATGAAAACAAACGTTTACCATAAATTAAAATTCTGGACAATGTTTAAATTAATTTTCTTTTTTCTAAAACTCAAATTTGAACTTACATAAATATTATCTTTTTAGTTCAATCAATAATTTAATAATCCAAAGAAATTGAACAAAATAACGATACACATTAAATATAATTTTTATTTTTGTTTTATAGGTATTTATTTTTCTTGGTGTTTGTCGATTATTAAAATTTTAATTCAGTTTACTGTACTACCTACTTTTTTTCTCAAATACCGCTTGCTTATGCTAATGAATTCCGTTAATAATTATTATAAAACATAAAAAACTTTTTAAAAACTCTGTTTTTCTTAAGCAAGATCTTAATAATTTGGTTCAATATTTGCTTTTCCTAACTTTAACAAGTTTGTTTAAGAGCTGTACAATGTAAAAGTCGCTCTTGTTGTAAAAAAAAACTGCAAATAACTTTTAATTAACAAAATTAGTTGGAAAAATTAGAGAAAAAGATTTAAATTCTGCAAGCAGCAGGCTCTTTGGTAATCTAATCTCTTGATGTAATGGACTGTTTTGTTGACTTTGTTAGTCTCTCTCAAAGCCAATCTCACATTTAGTTTATCAAAGTGTGTTAAATGCAGCACCATTTAATTAACAATTTGAACATTTTTGCTATGTTGAAAATACAACAAGAGCCTTTGTAGTCGATACTTTGAATGAAAGCCAGGTAGCAGGTCACAGTGACAGCCCCTACTTAATTAATGTCGTCTGTGACAACCAGATCCATTAACAGAAAAGTTTGAAAATCGTACCAAAACGAACGTAGTTCAATCTTTCAGAGTGAAAGATCTCTGGTAATCCATTCGGTTTCAAACTTTACTAACGGCTTGTTTGTTACAGCTTATTTTCGGACCTACGCAATCTGTCTGGGACTACACTGATGAATTTGTTAGCAGCCCTTTTCATGACGCAACTTATTTACGTTGTTGGAGTCGGCGGAGTTCCAGTAAGTCAACACAAACTTTACCTAATAGATACAAACTTCACGAAAACAAATACACCTGACCTGCAAGAAAACGCAATAATCAAGAATATTGCTCCTGTTTCTTTCAAATGCTTTTTTGCAGAGAATAATTAAGCTTTAAGACGTCTCAAGCGCGTTTCATATAAAGCGTCTTTCGAGAAGAGCGAGACTATATTGAAATGAAATAAATGGAAGTATTAACAAATTTTTTTTATGTTGAAGTTTTATGTATTTATGCTATTACCGCGCCTCTCACGTTGGAACGATTCTGAACTGCTAATGCTCAATAATTCTGGCGCTCAGAAACTGCCGGTATTGAGCAATTGTGTTAAAAACTTTGTTTAATTGCAATTTACTGTCACAGACCTGCAATTTAATAAAAAAAAATCTTCGCAAGAGGTCTAGGGTCTAGTAGAGTAAAATGTTTTTAATAGACATTTTTAGAGAGTAGAGATAAGGAGTACAATCTCATATGAGCTGTTGACTCAGAAAGTGGCTACAAAATAGCAGAAAATAGAGGGACGCTAGTGTAGAGAAAGGCATGATCTGAAGATCACTTGAAGTTTGCTGATTAGAATAGTAAAAGAAAGTGTGGCGTCAGTCGCCATAGAATAGCTTAATGTTTATCTTTCCTTTTTTAATTAGGCTGTCTTAACTACTTTTGGCGCTTTCTTTGAAAAACGAACCATTGCTAGAGCAACATTATGATTTTCTGCGATTCAAAAGACATTTTTGTAATACAGAGATGGTGATCTTTATCTCTACCATCCATAGCCAATTAAGTTTTACTTGAAATCGCTCATATTTAAGTCTTCCATGGTGTTTGCTGTGTAGCGCCATCTTGTTAAAACCACATGTAGTCTACTTCAATATCGTTTCCGTTGTTTTATATTTATTATCATAGTCATAATGTCTTTACAGAGATGTTGTGAACTCAGCAATAATCAAGTAAGAGTTGAGGAGTTGTCTACATTAAGGCTACCAATTGTCTTTCTAATTGTGTTTCTCTATTGTTTCTTAATTCAGAAATTCTTGTTACCTTAAGTTCCAACAATTGCTTTGTCGTATCTACCTAGTGTATCGGAGAGCGCCCTAGTCGAGAGATGATCTTAGTCAATAAGTTTTTTTATGTTGTTGTTTTGGGGATATGTTTAAAGAACGTCAGGATATGCTTAAAGACAACAAAACAGAGACATTGTAAATTTCCGATTTCGACAAAAATTGAGACGTTGGTTCAGTGGGCTGTTCAAGGTATTCTCAGCATCTTTTTCCAGGTCTACATCTTAAACGCGTCAATGCGGTGACGATCAGCTAGTTTAAACTGTTCAAGTTTCAGATGCATACAAGAACACAGAAAAAACCAGAGACTGTACCAATGCTATTTTGGTGGTCATGGCTATATTTTTGTTGCGCCATATTTTGTGAGTCTTGTTATAGCTGTGCGCGCTTGTTGGGTGCGTCGACGGATGTCATTTTCACAGCCAACCAGAGAGCCAAGATACAGAAAGCTTTGGACTACCTGACATCGGCCCATCATCCTCTTATTACTATGATTGTCGTGTTCTCTGTCGACAATCAGTACCTTGGTCTTATTGTAGTTTATGCTGAGACCATATGTAGCGCTGATTTAATCCAGGATATTTAGTAAGAATTGTAGTTCATCCCGTGAGGCTGCAAGCAAAGTGGTGTCATTGGTTAATCTTAAATTAGATCTTTTGACATCTTCTGTTGTCACGCCACCTTGCCAATTAAGTACCAGAACACAACTTTGGCAAACGCTCTTTTTTAGTGTGTTTTTTGCGATAAATTACCTTCGATTTTTACAAGTGCAGCATTAGTTTCATATAATTATTGAATGAAGTTTATCTATCACTTAGGGCCAGACTCCCATGTTAAGTTGAATTTCCTACAGTTTAGACCACTTTACGTTGTCAAAAGCTTTAGAGTAGTCGACAAAGCAGATATATACCGGAAAGTAATGCTCTCTCTCTAGCCTTCTCAATGATCTGCTTCAGATTTATGATCTGAGTACCGCCTCCTTTCTACAAAGCCAGTCTCTTCTGAAGATATCTGCCAGCTTAAGAAGTCTTCCAGACGTGATTTTAAAATGTATAACAAACCTTGCTTGTGTGATTTCCTACACAAGCAAGGCAACAAGCGGTAGTTATCTGTAATCTTTTTAGAGCTCTTTTTGTGTAGAGAGATGATTATTGACGTTCTTCATTTCTCTGGCCAGGTACCAAAGGACCAGATTTTTTGTCAAATACCGTGAAAGAGATGTAGTTTACCGTCTCCCAGGCATTTTAGAGTTTCGGCAGATAGAGCATCGATGTCAGAAGCTCTCCCGCTCTTCAACTTTCTAATAGCGTGTTCAACTTCTGAGCGAATAATATTTGCAAATAATAATATAATATAATATTTTCATATATTGATAAAGGAGTCTTGAGATATCGATGTTGGAATAAAAGTTTTTATTTATATAAAAAAAATTAGGTAGCACTTCTAATATGTCTGATGAGAAAAAGGAAATTTTGAAGCTACAGATTAAAATAGTTTTTTTAAGATTTGCTAATTTTTTCCATTGTAATATTATCAATGACGATTTTTTACGTTTATAAAACAGTGCATTTTTTGGCAAATGACTAAGCTTCCAAGCATAACTGTCGGTAACTTGCAAAGTTAGCACGTTTTTAAGATCTTATCAACGCATAGCCTCTTCCAAATTGAGAGATTTCTAGAGCCTTATGTCAGCCACTGGTTGCTTTAATTAGAGACTGCTTGTACTAATTAGAAGTTGTGATTGCCAAATATCTAATTGGATAGGGTCATGGCAACCTAATTACAAATTAGTTTTATTTATTTAACACAAACTTGTAAAAGCACAGTTCATAAAACGCGTCAATTAAGATTTCAGGATTCTTGAGCAAAAACTTCAAAAAAAAAAATTTGATTTAATAAAGTTTCAGCACTTTTGTCGATCAGTCATTATGCAAATCTCACCAACTTAATTCATCGTCGGCGAAATTTTGGTAAATGGAGATTCAACGTTTATTGAATATCAGTAGAGTCTAATGATTTGGAAAGTGCGGAAAGTTGGAGAAGTAAAAAGTTTTGAGAAGGCAACTATAAACATTATAAACGGGCCTGAAACACGCTTACAGAATATGTAACGTAAACTTTTCACTCCTGCAAACTTAATAAAATTATGAAGAGAAAAATTAAGTTTTCTTGTATTTGGAACAGATGTTGCATATAAAACAGGAAAGAAAGTTCTAACACAACTTTTTGTTTTATTTTTGCGCAACTACCTAGTATTGTTGGTAGATAATATTCAGTGCAGAAAAATCTGAATTTGCAAAGTATACATCAAGAATTTTTCAATTATTTCTATAGCAAATATTTTGCTTTTTTTTGAATCGTAATTAGTTTTCTTTTTCTTTAAAAATGTTCAAACATTTAAAGATATCAACGTTATCGTTCAAAAAAATCGTAGAACGGAGCATTGAGTATTCACATCATAAGCTAGCGGAGGATAAATACTTTTTAGACTTTTATATACTATTATTCGTCTGTAAAGGTCCATCGACAATAATGAACAATGTAGAAGAGCATTACTCAGATGTTGTCGTAAAAAAACCAAAAAAAAATAAGAATTTTTTTTAATAACATTTCAAGCCAATACAAGGATGTGAGAATAACAAAAAACAAAACAAAAATGTGTATTAGACAAAAATAATCAGTCAAACAGTTTAAAATGTTTAAAAAAAAAACAACTAATGCTAAATACAAATAAATAAAACAAAAAAGGTAAAAAAAAGATTACAAAAAGATGCTATAAAACAGTAAAACATGTTTGAGACAAGATTAGAAAAACAATATAGCTAGTATAAAAGTGATAATAGCAAAAAAAAATTAGAAAAATGATGAACAATTATAGATAAATAATGGCATAATAACAATCACTAGAATAAAAATAAGACAAATAACGGAGTTAATAAACTACAATATGCAGAATGGTACAAAAATGTCAAATAATGGCAGTATCTTATGAATTTAAATTTTTGTTTATAAGCAATATGAATTGTTTGTCCGTTTGTCAAATTCCTAGGGCCTTCTTTAATAAACATAATTTTGTTTTATTAATAAATGTGTGTTTTCTCCTTTTATTTTTTTTCTTAATTTTTTCGTTTGTTTGCAAATGATTATAAGACTACACTATAAATTAGGAAAAAACACAGTTGGTTACTGTAGCAGAAAAACAAAAAAACAATAAACAATAACACGTCAAACAAACTATGTATTTAAACTGAGAAGCTGCAACCGTCATTTGATACTTTTTTGTTTTGCGCTGTATAATAAATAAAATAAAACCGATTTGTTTTTTTTTATCAGCTTATTGGACAAAAAAGTTCAATTTTCATGGTCAAAATACTTCATGTTCAAGAGTTAATTGCAAATATACAAAAGTAGAGATATGTTTGAATAGAAGAAAAGAAGCAAAGAATGGAACAGAGAAAAAAAAATAGGAGAAAAAAAAAATCACAACAGGCTAAATTAGAGTTTTTTTAGTTTTATTTTTTACATTATATATTAAAAATTGTACGTACAGTGGAAAAATAAAGATTATTATTATATAAACAATTTGTAAATTTTGTTTATATGTATCTACTTCTTCTTCTACTTATTACCGTTCATATGATAGAGCCAGGTGACAGACGGACGGACAGGTTTGCCAATAGATATTTATACTATTAAAAAAATAAATAATTCGCCTGATTATATTTATATCATATCACGTATTTTCGATACTTGATGTATTGTAAGACTTCTTTTTCATTTTAAAATAGGCTTCACATTACGAAAACTATAGTTACATATTTATTTGTAAACACCTATAGCGTAGCCAGTGCAGTATTTGTTTAGATTTGTTTGAGCCATTCGGCTTTTTCATGAAAATTGATCGCTCTAATTAAGTTTAGGAAAAAACATACAGCTTCGAATTTTAGCTTGTTGATGTAATTACATCTTTGAATTTGTAAAACGTTAATTAGTCCGCTCAAGCAATGAATCACCTGAGACTTACTGTAACGAAGTTTGAAAGTATTTTTTTTAATTTAAACATTGAGCTATATTACAGCTATTTGAGATAACAATATGTTGGGTGCTTTGATTTGAGTAATTAATTAGAATTAGTACCAATAATGGAACTTCAGCTGCATTTAATGCATATATTGATTGATGCCGTGTGCTAATTAAAGTTATTGTCAACGAAATCGACTATTGGCGTTAAAGTGGAAACATATCATTTAGAAATTAGAGATTATAGAGTTTAATGGATCATCAATAATAATTACTATTTGAAATGCATTTCAGTCTAAATTTATCTTAAAAGTATTGTAAAAATCGATAACAATAATTTTTTTTTAGTTCAATTGTTCAATTGTTTACTTATTCAGTTTTTGTACGTTTTGTCAGATTACCATAACATCATCAAGCATGTTGAAAAGCTTCCAACAACATTTATACCGTGCTTAGATCAACTTCTGCTGCACAATCTAGCGTAATACATTTTTATTGTCGGTGATTGTATGATCGCGGCGTCAAATACACAACACGCCCGTATCTGCGTATGAACTAATCAAAAAATGGACATAAGTTTAAAATTTCATAGCAAATGTTTATCTGAATAATTTATGAACGCACAGTATAATATCAGAACTGTTTTGTCACTAATGTAGGCTATTTAGTCTTAATCCATACTGTATGTTCATCTCCTAGTGTTACTTTTTGAAAGTTTTACTTTTTTCTTTTGCTTTTACCCTATCTTTTTATTGGTTGTGTTTACAGTATGTTTTTCAAATGTCGAAATTGTATGCAGGTATGTATAATTTTTTATTCAAGATTTCTTGATTAAATTTGATTTTATACAAAATTGTATTAATTGTTTTTTTCTTTTTGAAGATTAATATTGTGTGTGTGCAGAGGTTGAGATTTTCAGCCCTAATTTGAAAATGCGCTATGAAGAATTGTTTGAAAAGTAATAAAGCAGCTCTTTTTGTTAAAAAGTTAAATAAATTATTCATTGCGATCTGTTGGCATTCTTGGTTTACAGAACTTTATAAACACAAGAGAGCCCTAAAGTAATATTCAAAGTTTACAAGTCTTGAAAAGTCTAATAAATTTTAATTTTTATTAGGCGGATATTGTGGTGTAAAACCGAAAAGGCTGAAAATTCAAATTTAACCAATTTAAGCATTTATGGAAACAGAAAATTTATTCTTTTAAGATATTTTATTTTCTTAAGAAATAAGAAATTTGGAAATATCTGTAAAGGGAATATGAAGAAAGAAAAAAATCAACAAATAAGACAAGAAATAAGCAAGTGAGTAAAATATTTAAAAAAACTACTGACAGGAGAAAAAGAAAATAACTGGCAATAAAATCAGAAGAAAAAACGCAGTAGAAGAAGAAGAAGAAGATGAAATAACAAGAGAAGAGGTAAAGAAACAGCTTATAAAGCTAAAAAGGAAAAAGGTAGCTGGAACGGATGAGATACCGAATGAGGCATGTATGAAAATGCAAAAGTTGAAGAAAGAGAGAGAAATAACGCCAAAAGTATAAAAGGGTGAAGAGCCTCCTCAGGAATGGACTTAAGAAATAATAATCCCAATACAAAAAAATTAATAAATAGATAATGAGAAAAACTACACAAGAATAACTCTTCTAAATACAATGTACAAGGTGTATGCGATTAGTGTTGCAAAAAAATTGAAAATAAAGATAAAGAGAAAGGTGATTTAAAAACAGCGTTTGATAGGGTACATAGATATAAGTAATGGGAGTGCATAGAAAAAAAGAGAATAGCGAAGCAATAATAGAGAAATTGAAAGAAATATACAAGAAAACAAAGAGCAAGGTAAATGAAAAAGGAAGCGAATGGCTGCTTACAAAGAAGGGCTTGAGACGAGAGTGACCCTTGAGTCTGCTAATAAAATTGAAGTAAAAACAAAATAAAAAAAATTGCTTATTTTATTAGATTAGAATCACTGACTTCAAAATTTTTAAATAATAAATTATAAATAAAAATAAAATAAATTAAGAACAAAATAGAATAAGAAAAATAAAAGGAAAATTAAAAAAGTTTTAGATATAATCTTTTAGAGTGTTTTTAAAACGTTTCTTTTTTCTTAGAATATGCCATTTGTGTAAATGCCGTACTAATCAAAGTTTCTTTTTTAATTTCTTTATATATGATCTGATAGAATTCATAGTGGCTCTCATAATGTAAAGAATTTACCTAGAATTCATATCAATTATTATAAAATTCTATAGATGCTATTCTAACTTTATCAATAATAATAATTATTACTATAATAATAATAATATAAATATAAAAAAAGAAAGAAATAAAAAAGAAAAGAAAATAAGAACAAAAAAGACAAGAAAGAAAAAAAGTTTTGTAGTTTTTTCTAATAACCTAACCAAGGAATTGAACAGAAGACCGTTATCTTTGTTAAGAGCATTTGTCTTATTTTTATGAATTTCAATGAATTCAGCGGCGTTCAGATTTCTATAGTTATTTATTTGCTTGACTAATTTTAATTAGTTAATTAAATATTAAATTAGTTAATACTAATTTAATAATTGCTCATAAAGGCGTGCTGGGCCATACTTGACTTATTCAATCTGCCGTATTTTAAGTGATCTACGTGTTTGCCCTATGCAACATTTGTCACAGTTATTACACTCTTTGAGAAAAATTCCAGACTTTTCTAGAAATAGTGTTTTGCTTTTTGAACCAATCTTTTAATTTTAATACTGACCGATAAACCGCTCTAAATCCTAAATGTTCAAGCACAATATCAAAAGTCCGTTGGTTAGCTTAGGTTCAAAATGGTATTAGAATAAGTTTTAATGTTTGTTTAAAAAGCGGTGCAATTTTTGACATTTGTTTAAATTTTTGTTTATTTATAATTTTATTTACTATTTCTTTCTTATATCTATTAATATTAGCAACTTTTTTGTTTAAGCTTTTATATATTAAAGTTTTTTTGACTTATTTTCTATTTTATCTTGAAAATAATTGTTTGAGTCATTAGGAATGTATCTTAGAGTGCTTGTTTCTTTTCTAAATGTATCAAACTCCAAATCGCCCGTTGCTTGTTAATTACGTTTACATCTAAAAAAGATAATTTATTATTAATTTTTTTTTTATAAGTGAATCACAATTATTTAAATTTTGACAAAAGTTGTTAGACTTGAATTATTAAAAACTGTAAAAATGTCGTCTACGTACCTTATCCACATTCTAGAGAAATATTAAAAACTGTATTTTGCATTATTTTTAAAATGCTGCATAAATAATTTAGGTTTTTTTTATTTTGTTTGTAAAATTTATTGTTACATTGAAAAATTGATTGTCTTCGGCATAGCACCACCGTTAATGTTTTATGTATTCGCTGATTAGATTTGGCTTAATTTTGTTGCATTCCAGCAAGTTTTTTAAATAAACCATTGTGGTTTCTATTGGAACGCTAGGATATAAAAAAGTGACATAAAACGGCACTAATTTTTTGTTACTGTTTAATTAACAAATCAATTAATCACATGACAGACGCTTCTTTATCCAATATGACGCTACGTTTTCTTTCTCCATGTTATTTTAAGATAATTTTTAAAGTTCTTCTAACAACTATGACTACACCTACTTGTTGACAATTTTTTTTTTGTATAGCATCTAATTTATAACTATTTAGGGATTATTTTTATAAAATGTCAAAATAAGTTTATTTCCTCGCCAGGCTGTATTATCGCCACTCAACTTAAGATCCAAAAACAAACTTTAGCTGTGAAATTTATTATGTCTCTGTTGTGTATCAGCCAGTGCTTAAAGATCTCAATTCGTGGCACGTCAGAAATATCCAAATTTATTGGCGTTACTTGGCGCTACTTGGCTTTTATCTCCCATTCTTTGATCCTTTCATCAGGATTTTCGAGGCGGAAAGTTCTTGTTTTCAGATATATAGAAAAAAAAAATCTTGACAAGCTGAAAAATAATGATTTCTCTTATTGTTACATATCAATCTTTGGCGTGCGAAATATAATCTGCCAATTGGAAATAACGCGAATTCTCTATAGGGTGAGTGATATTGAAAAGAACTTTCTGAAGATTACATTGATTTGGAAAATTTAATAACGTTGTATTAAAGTGGAGAAAATTACGCTTTAGAAATCTGGTGGAAAGCTGATTCAGAAAAATCAAATCGTGTGGGTAGGTAAGGCTTTAAGCACTAATTGAGTAATCCTTTAAAAATCGGAGATGGGTTGGAGATTGCATCTTTCCGATAGACGAAAGGATGACGTAGGCTTGAGTTGGATGAAGTTCAAATCTAAAAGAAATCAGAAATCTTGTTAGAGGCTTGTCACGCGTCACCAAAAACGTGAACCCCACGTCATTAAAAGTTATGGCGATCTAAAGATTTTTACTTCACATGACAGCTGCTTTTTCATTCAAATATAGAATTTATGCTTTTTTGACTGACAGCATGACATACAATGCACAGCAGGCACTTTTAGAATTTCCGCTGAAGTGCTCGCTCATTTTTTTATATTTTTATTAAGAGATTATCATAACTTTGAACGAGTCTACAGATTATTATAAAAAATGAGAATAATAGCTAAAACACAAAAGATTTTGAATTAAAAATTGTAAATCAGCATTTAAAAAATCTTTATAAACTCGCGTTAACTCACGCGACTGTCACGCTTAACTCACAGCGGTAGAACGCACAAGCAGGCAGACACCCGGAATCTATTTTAGACAAAAACAACTTTTTTTTTTGTAAATAACACATTGATATGTTTTTTTTTTAATTATGTTTATATTGTTGTTTTTTGAATTTGAGTTTTGAATAAGCTGTTTTCAATTTAGAGTCTTTTATAGACACTCGTGCTCTTTCTTATACCTAGAGATATTCAATTTTTAGAAGTTGGTATTGGTATACATAGCTGTCCAAAAAAGTAATTACGTTAATGTCATAATTTTCTCGCATACGTAGTATTACTCTTATAATCTTTGAAAAACAATTCACACCAAATTTGTTAAAATAATTAGTGATTGCTTGATTAGGGACAAAAAGGCTTTAAGCAAAGCTACAAAATATTTAATTGTTAAGTTACTTTGTATTTATCAAGTAATACATTTTCGTTTGTTGTTTTGGCTAGTTTCCGAAATTTGGGCGAAAAACACAAATTCTGTGCTTCTTCTAATATTTTTTTTTGTTAAAATTAAACGAATTATATCAAACAAAAGCTTTTAAGTTTAATTTTAAATCAAATAACTTGTGTTACCAATCTTTTGCAATAAAATTTTAAAAATCCAAAAAATAATTTTTTTTTAATATTATTTTAAAAGAAAAAACGTAAAAATTCAAAAAAATAGCGTACAGAACACGTTTTATAGGTGGCATTGGCGCACGTGTACTATAGCAAGGTAGAACTTGTGCGCCAACTCAACTCTTAGTTGGCAATAAAACTAGTTCTGTAATATACTATTTTACCAATATGTTTTATGTGACAATATGACAGTTTAATATGTTAACAATAATGGTTAGATCTAATAAAATCTCTGTTACGTTCAGTTAGAAATAGATAATAATTATTTTGTTTTTTTGTAAAAAGAATTCTTTAAATATTTTTTAACAATTCGACCTATTACTTATTATAATATTAACGTATTGTTATTCGACAGGGCACGTCACTTAAAATCAGTTAAATAGCCATTATTTCGCTCTCTAATAATTCATTTGCCTGGATGCTTATGTTTTATGATTGTTTACAATTTGCTTAAAATTAATAGAAAATTAGAAAATTGAGCTAAATTATTATCAAAAATCTATTACAACTCACTCATTCATTGTTATTAAAGCGGTCGAACGGTAAAGGGTAACACATGAATAGTTATTTGTATCACAAGACTAGAAACTGACTCCTTGCAAGTGAAAGAAATGACGACGGTCTAACACCAGCTTACGTTTCCTATCAGCAAACAACACTTGATTATACTGCTTACAATTGAAATTCAAATGTTTTAGTACAATACTACTATTTATTTTTGTGTTATTGACGAAAACGTAAAAAACTACAGTTAATATTTTGAATTGGTTTACAAATGGGATAATTATTGTTTAACAATTACTGCTAATAACAGAAAACTAAACCAAAAAAACTACTTGTTTAGATTTTTTTGTTTTGGCAACAAAGAGACAGTTTTGAGACTACTTATAGAACAATCAAAGTTTTATTACTAGACCGAAGTCAGGAAACATGTTTAGAAATAATTTACCTGTCAATAATATAACCCACTAAAGGATTTCTCCTTTGTTGTAATGTTTTCTTTTTTTATAATGAAATACAAAAAAAATCACTAGGCCCATTGGGCTTTGCCGTCTTTTATTTAACATTTAGAGCTTTATCTTTTTTTTTACTGTCGTGTTTTTAATAATGTAGTCAGTGTTTCGCTAGCTTAGTTTAGGAGAAACGACAAGGTCTTATTACCATAGCGGTTAAAAAGCTCTATTCTATTATTCTCTATCTCTTCGCGTCGAGTCGTCGTCTGTAAAAGCTTCCAGATGTCAAAAAAGCATTATTTTAGTTTAATTAATACTTTATAGCCCATTAATAAACTCCATACATATTCTTGCATAGTGTAGCATCAATACATATTCATGCTACCAAGTATTTAACAACTTATCAGTCATCACACAATATTTCTCTGAATTTAAAGAGTCAGCAATGAATTCATCCAACACTTGTAATTTGGCACAAAACATTACATTAATAACAACAACAACGTCTCTAACAAGCCGTTATTTATCTCGACTATAATGCCCGACCGACTTATGACCGGAGACCTTTACGGTTTGTTATTATTCCCATTACTTAACTATCTTCTCTCTATCTGCCAAAGATTGCTCAAAATAGATTTCTTTCTCTTTAATTTAGAAATGTCATATGGACTTCGTTGGAGTTATAATTGATTGTTAAGGTTGCCACTTACGTCTCATTTCATTGGTTTATCTTTTTGTAAAATTTTTCTTTTTTTAAGTAAAAGTTTTTTTAGGTACGCTGGTTATTTTTGGAATGAGAAACAGTACTTAACTTAATAATACAATTTTTTTCATAAAATAATAGTTAGGTCAGCAACATTAATAATTATAACAAATAATTATGCTACATATACATGCGTGGGCCCTCTACACATAAAAGTTAAATTTTGACTTTTGGCTTGCAGTCATATAGCTTACAGTTGTTCAAAATATACACAAAAAACTTTAAAACCTAAAAACATTAAAAAAAGTTTCAATTAGCATAAGAAACAGATTAAAATACTTTAAAACTTAAGAACAATTTTGAATAATACTAAACATTTATAAATTACAAACACTGGCTAACAATGTCCGGTTGCAGCGGCTAAACAAGTTGTTACCAACTTTATTTGCTAATTACACAGCTGTCAACGCAATGCAATTGTGGTAAAGTGACATTATTTTGCTGTCAGTTATTGTTCTTGTTGTTAATGTTTGAAATTATATAACCTAGCTAAATAAATTGAACAAGCTCTATATAGTTAAAAGTGAGACTTTTAAACATCTCACTGATAAGTGCTAAAAAGCACAAAACGGCTCTGAGTTCAAATATCTAATTTTTAAAATAGATCATCTTTATTTTATAAAAAGCTTTATTTTAATAACGTTTTTTTTTAATTAAAACAAGTTTTATTTTGTTGTTGAAGTATGTAGAAACTATTAAAGTTCAATAGTTTTGCAACGATATAGGTACAGCTTATTAAACTTAGAATTCTGCAATCTATAAACTTTGCTGATTCAATTAAAACTTTTGCAATAAGTAAAAGTTTTTCGTTCCATAATGCATTTTCATTCAATAAAAAGAAATATTACTGTCACAAATTCCTCTTCTGAATAATCAAGAGTGGCTTATTGGTTTCAAAGACCAATAAACCACTTTTCTAAAGATATAGGTATTTCTCGATCTTTTTATTACATAATAATAAAATACAAAATAAAAAACTATCAATGTCGTCAATCGTAATTTTTTTGAACTAAATTATATATAAAAAATTGTGTTTTTTTGTTCCTTGTGCCTGCAAAACGTAACTTTCAACGTGTCCCAAGCGGCCCGCAACGCCGTCTTGCCAGCCTAGGCTAGAAAATAATTACTATGACATTTGCTGTAGGTAATTGTCAATTGTCAGACATTTATCAATCAGACAACTAACGGTTTGTATTGTATAATGTTACAATTAATGTATAGCCCCCCAAAGTTCCTAAGCCGTAATGTGTGCTGGAGTATCGATTTTTTCAGAAAACAGCAATTTCACTTTTTAAGAACGCAAATAAATAGGTGACTTTTGAAATGTCAAAGCAAATTTTTTTTTTAATAAACCGGACAAACTTTTTTTAATAAAAATTTTTTTTATTTTTTAAAATAAAAAATCGGCAGCGGCACAAAAACGCTTTTGCAGGGGCTCGTAGTTTCACTCGCCTTGCAAAATGCCTGTTTCCGGCCTTGTGATTCAAATAACTATTTTTTTAAATTTTTGTTTGACCTGGGGCTATAACAAAAATTTTGACTACAAAAGAATGTATATTTATAACAATATCTATAAAAATTTTATATTTGCTTAAAAAAAATTAAAATATAGTAATTATAGCATTTTTGAGATTAAAGTTTTTTTGACAAAAAAATTTGGTGAAATGTGATATCAATTTATTAATTAGATATATTAAAGTAATTTACATATATTTTTTGCCTCTGCAGCTACAGAACACCTTATTGAGACTAAATTAAGAGCACTTGCACAAAAAAATGACCCCATAACTCACCATTCACCATAAACTCGGTGACCGTTACGACATTCAGATTCCACAATAAAAAATTTCTGTTTAAATTCAAAAATAAAGTTGAAAACTTTAGTAATTATTTTGACGTCTGAAGCAATTGTTTTAAAAATTATGATCCGTTCACACAAACACATAAACATGACCAACTATGACGCCGAATTTTTAAAAACATTCGTTATAACATTAAATTTCAATTATTAAAAGCAGTTCTAGAGAAGCTAAAACTGACTAAAATGTTATAAAAATTCTAAATAAATTCATTAACGTTATTGGCATAAATTTTAAAGTTTTGCTATTATAACATTTATTGAAATTAAGTTATCACCTGTAATTACATAAATGTTATAATTACATAATTACAAACTATAAATTACGCGCCCAAAAGGTTAGCTACTGCAAAATACCCTAACATAATTTTGAAAAAAAAGTAAGCAATGTCTTAAAAACATTGATGAATTTGATAATCTATATATCTAATGATAATATATATATAAAAGAAAGTCTGTTAGTTACTCCACTTATAACTCAAGAACGGCTTTACCGATATTACCATTAAAATTTATTTGACGTGGTTCAAGAAATTTTCCCAAACTTGGATTTTTATATCAATTATAGTTTAGAGCCAGGAGAAGGACATAGGATACTTTTCATCCCGTTCGACAGCATTCCTGTGTGACTTGACATGAAACGTCAGTCACTATAAAACGTGGAATAACAAAACGCAAATGACAGCTATGTAATTGACGTATAATGACAGATATGTAATGACGTATGGATGACAATTTGATATTTGTAAAAAATCAATAATAAAACTATTTCTATTAAATAAATAATTAACAATTATAATGTAATGATTGCCGTTGTCCATTCGTAAAAAGTGAAGTGAACTATAAAACTCGGTATGGTTGAAAATTTTAGTTTTTAGGTGAAGTGAAGTTTAATAATGCCGCGACCAAGACGATCGAATCTTTCCCGACAAAGCCGTGATGCAAGAAGAATACGAAATACTGCAAATGAAAGGACTGAAGAAGAACAAGAAATTGCACGTGAACAGCGCCGCGATAGTATGGCTCGACTTCGTGCTTCTCAATCACGAGAGCAAAGTGAAGCAGCCCGTGAAACAGCTCGGTTGGCAATGCAGAATCGTTGAGCGAACAACAGAGGTCAACAAATAGATAATTTGCGACGCAGAACAAGATATTTATCAAGTGCTGATTTGAATCGAGCAGCGAGTTTATTAATATTAATAAATATTTAAAGATATTAATAAAATTTTTAATTAAATATTAATAATTATTTTAATATTTAATTATTAAATATTTAATAATATTTAATAATTTTTAATTATTAAATATTTAATAATATTTAATAATTTTTAATTATTAATTAGAAAAAATTAATAAAACTAAATAATTATAAACAGCTACTTTTTATTAACAAAGGGATGAAAAGGGGAGGGATAGAGACAAAAAATGACATGTATCAATATATAATTTTCAAAGATTTTGGTTTGCTTATTTTAAAAATAATATCTATGTTTAGGCGGAACATAGTTTGCCGGGCCAGCTAGTTTCCTATAAACTCTAAAAAACAAACAATGTAAATAATTTTTAGTTCAATGTTTCATACCAAAATGCTTGAATAAATCACATTTGCTTGAGATTTTATCCAAATCCAAAACAAATAAAGTTAAAATGAGCTGCTCAAAATACAAATAATGTAAAGCACTTCTTGTTGTAAGTTTTTGGCACGAATAAATGGCGTCTGTTAGCTGCTAACAAGCGTCCTTTATCACATCAACACGTTTGTCCTCTATTCATTAGTTTATGATAATATTAATCAGAAAAGGTTGCTCTGATAATCAAGTTTAGCAACTGCTTTGCTTTAAAGTCATGTCAAAGTGCTCTTTGGGAAATTTAGTAGGTATGTTAGGAAGCCATCAAAGGCTTTAACCTTTTCATTAAAAGACATAAAATGTTCCATAGCTTCATAAAAAAGATTAAGAAATTAAGAGTTTTAGTAATAAATATAACAAGTGTACAACAAAATGTTCATTGAATTTATCGTAAGACTATAAAATAATGTTTGTTTGTTTGCAATAAACTCTTAGATTACTAAACCAATTTGAACAAAATTTGCACACAATGTGCAATTTGGTTTTACCTTCAAACATAGGATAATTTTTATTTCAATTAATTATTGAAAATTTGTTCAAACAACGCTACAATATAAAATTTTTACTTTATAAACCATTCAAATAACACCAAATCACAACAAATGCGTCTTACATCATAATTATATGCGTTGGAAGTAATTTTTTGTCTAAAACTACTTACAATCACAAAAATATTAATAGATTATTACTTTGTTTTGGTTTACAAGCATTTGTAACAATAAAATAGAATTAAATAAATAATTTTTGTAATAAAATATTGTTGTATTTTCAGTTGTCACTCAAACGCCCACAAAGAATAAAAAAAAATACAATCAATGTTTATTTTGCGTAGGTAGGTAAAATAAAGTGTGGTCTTCATAAACAGTAGATGCGCTAGTCTGCTATCGACTAAAATTATTATATGAACTTGACATCAAGCTTTTGCTTATCAAATTTCTTTGATAGAAATGATCTAAACACCGGATTGGTTAAAACTAAAAATATAAATACTTTTTGACGTTTAACTGACATTTTGGTTTCTTTTGTGCTCTAGACGGCAATGGTATTACTGTAACAATTGATCGATAATTAAGTATCGGCTTGATGTCGCGAGCGAGATGACGCAACTGAGTGATGCGTCGCAACTGAGTGATGCGTCGCCATGGAATGCAATCTGTTTACCTGCAGCTTAAATGTAAAAAAAAATTAAAAGAGAAGAGATAAATAAAAAGAGAGCTAATCTTACATGTAAAAAGATAAATAATAGAGACAATTTATATTAAAATATATGCAATTAAAGTAAATACTCAAAATACAAAAGAAAAATAACTTGAGGCCAAGTGAAACAAATACAAAAAAGTAAAAAGTAAGAAATAAAAATTAACGTAAACAAGAGCAAAAATAAAATTAGTCTTAGATAACAAGGTTGTAATCAAATAGCGTAAAAATAAGAGATGTGGCTTGAAAACAGATGCGGAGTAGAAGTATACCATATACCATAGGAGATATAGGCGTGGTATAAGCAAAGACAACAAAACAAGAAAAAATAGTAAAAAACATGAATTAGATTGTTGTGTGAAATAAAACACTAAAAACCAAATTCTATAAAAATAGAAAAATCCTTAACAGAAAAAGAAAGAAAAAAATAGCTGGTAATACACAAAATATTTATTAAAAAAAAAAATATACATATATATATATATCTTAAAGGATAAAAAAACAATAAATTCGAAAAACAAATTAGTAAAAAAAAAGAGAGAGATCAAAATAGTGAACATAGTAAAAATAGAAAAAAGGATGGATAAAGTGTATATTATCTGTGTGGCTAGGAGGTTAAAAAACAAAGTAGAAAGACTGCTTTACTGCTCTACTTTGCTCTATCTCTTGTTCTTTAGTCTACAAATATGTCGTAGAATACGGCTTCAAACAGTATTCCAAAGCATCTAGAATCTCTTAAAATTCTTTCTTCAATTTTCGCTTCTATTTTTGAAAATTTTTTGTTTACTTTTTTCCATGGCTCTTTGTGCAATTAAAACCCACGTTTGACTGCCGTCTGTGATCGTTCACCTATTCTATTGCTTTTTCCTTTACAGAATTATGTAGGTTTTCAATGGTTGACAGTCATAGCTTTAGCTTTGTCTAGGCATAGCTACAGCCGTCTCAATTTAACAAGCTGTAAACAGCAAAATCTTTAAGTTTTATGTGAGTTTATTCAATTTTTTTGATGGCAATACTTTTGTTTTAAACAAAAGTATTGCCTATGTCTATTTTATCTTTTACTGTATTTCCAAATGTTTAATTTATTACTTTATTAGTGGGTGTATGACAAATTGCACTATTTAGCAGAGACAAATTTTTGGAGGTTAAGTGCCGTTAGTCGCATGGTTTTGTGGTAATTTTGTGGTGAAAGAGAGCTTTAAAATTTGTGCAGTGACTTAGGTAAGTTAACAATTAGTTAATGTGATCTGAAAGTCATATTTATTTAGTTCTACTATGGTCTTAGCTGAGCCCACTGCTACAATACACCCACTAACGCTGTTGCCAAATCGATGTTTACAGCTTGTTAAGTAGAGACAGCTGTGGCAAAGTTTTATTATTATTATTATTATTGAAATTATTATTATTATTATTGAAATTATAAACTCTGCGTTTAGACCAAAACGTGCTTTTCTATGCACAGTAAAGAACTGATATAGGATTGCAACTTTAAAGTATATAAATGTATAGTTGATCCAAGGCGTATAAAGCTTGGATCAGCCCAGCTTGTTTATCTTATATCGACTACATTACTTATCATCATCATCATCATTATCACAATTTGTTTACTGACTGACTGAGTTTAGTCGACTAGTGAAACCGTGCAATCAAACACTGTTTACGTATATTGAACATTGCTTGTTTTGATGATAATTAACCGGAAAAGATCGTCTCAGGGTGGTCTTGTACCGATTGAGTTAACTTTAACTAGATATTCATATTTTGACTTATAATAATAAAATTTCAAAGATTTGTTTCGTATTCATCGTGCCGTGCTCCAGTTTTGAGGACTTTATGCTCAATGGGACCCTATTAACGTATCTCCACTGTCTTTGTGTCAGTCACAAAACTGTATTTTTAGAACGGCAACAATTAAATATTTTTTTCTATTTTTTTAACACTTTTTTATATTGTTAAATAAAACATGTTAAAATTTGTTCTTGGCTTTTTATTTTATTATGAAGTCGACTGTATTACAACAAATTTGGATTACGATAAATTGAAACAACTTCAACTTTGGGTAACTAGCTCAGAAACTAATATTTTGCAAGTGCGAGTGGCGTTGCGTAGCCGCGGCGTTAAAGACGTCAAGACGTAGCAACACGAGTACTTGCTAAACATTTTTTAAATGTAATCTACACAATTTTCCAGAACAACAATTTAAAATTAAACGTCACACCTTACTTTGAAGGCAATTGACATTTTGACAATAGAACAGTTAGCTATTGCCGTTACTGGGCATTTAAGTTAAGTACCTAAAAGCAAATAAAATATAACTTACTTAATTGAGCTAGGCCATCACATAACGTAGGTTGTATAGACCTCAAAGTTAATTTTGCAATTTATTTGACTCTATTTCTGTGAAATCGTACATCAAATAGCTGCTGCATCAGATGAGCAAACTTTCTCTGATTAACTCATATATCAAGCAAATGCATCGAGTTAAACGAAATGAAAGCTTATTAAAATTTATAGAAACAAGCTAAAACTTTTCAAGCGTTGTTCAAGCTTTTAAAGTTTCCCAAGAGAAATTTATTGCGTGTTTTTTATTTCGGTCATTAATCTTAAGTAATGTAATCTCCATTGCTAATTTCATTTGAACCGGTGCTTAAGATTTGATAAATATTTTTGTGTTGAGATTTGTTGTTATTGATTATGGAAATTTGAGAATTTCGCTTTCAACCATGGATAAATAAATATATCCCAATTAAAATGTTAAACAATGTTATCATTTCAAAACATACATTTTTGTTTGTGTTAATATCATGATTTTTTCGATAATTGGACTGAAATTTAAATTTTTTTTAAAACTTTGCACGACGCTCTGCGGAGTACATAAAGTGCGGTAAATTGTCCTGGTATATTTATGACTAAACAACACTTTTTTTGAAGACCTCTAGAAGCAGATAATTTTCATGGTATTTTACGACACGCCAGTGAGTCAAAGTGACAGATGGAAGCTGTGCATGTAAAAAAGTCTAGACACCATAGCAGTTGACAAGACGTAAATATGCGGTTTACAATTGACGAAACTTAAAATTATATTAACGGTTTGTCAAATAACTTTTCGTCTTAAAATTCTATTCTCTATATTATAACTTTACTTTAAACACTCTGTATAAACAAGTCTAAAAGCACTGATTTAACCTAAACACTGCCTATATAATACGTATTATTTATTCAAACTAATTAACTTTCGACCGCAGTGGTGGTGTTTTTATTGGAAACCTGAGCATTTTCCTGAGAATTTGAGGAGAAAATTAAGTTTTTTATCAATTTAATCTCTCTTGTGTCACGTTATATTTCGGTCCCGTTTCTCTAGAGGTTTTAAGAAAAAATTTAAATAACGTATGTCGATAAAAGGGGGAAATGAAAGTTTTATATTTGACTCGCTCGCGAGATAACAGCGTGAAGCAAGTATCGTTTACCACACGATTTTGTAGTCTGAAATGATGGAACTTTTTAGACTATAAAAGATGGGTTGACGCGCTAAAAAAAACTTTTGAAACTGTGAAAAGCATTTCAAGTTTTTCCATGCGGGAAACCTTTAAAATGCTTTTTTTATTATTATTTGTTTGGTGGAATTCTGTCTGTTTCGTAACCATATTGATCAATAGATAAACAGTCGTCTTTAATTAAAAAAGACACTTTAAAAATTGGACAAAATTTGATCATAAGAGATTGTCCTCGTCTAAAACCAATTTTTTAAACCGTAAAATGTTAAAATAGTTTTTTTAAATTTCTCAAAAGCACAGCAATATTGCTGGATTTAAAAATTATTACGGTTTTTGACAAATAATGATAATAACAATATTATTTTTTTAATAATTTATAAATTGCTAAAAAACAACCTATCAATTTTTAATTAGTTTAAGAACCAATTTAGAAATTAAGTTATAAGTTATTAGTTTTTTAGACTAAATAGAAAACATAAGTTTCTTTTAGAACAATCGAGCTAAATTACTATCTTCCTACGCATCTGCTTTCACGTTCAAATTTAACACTTAAAAACATTCGAACAATACGACATAATCATGATCATATTAATACTGCTTTCTGAACTTTTTCAAAAGTTTTTAAATCAAAATCTAAAATTTTAAGATGTTTACTTAATGATATCGGTACGACATCCACATTTGAAAGATAACATTTTTTACCATTTTTAAATTCCAAAGAATCCTAATGACCACCAAAAACAGCAAATATTTAGCTATTTTTGTATCAAAAGTATCAATAATTTTACAAGAATTTGAAACCGCAATATCTATAGATATAAAAGAAAGTCGTGTTTGCTACAACACTTATAACTCGAGAACGGCTGGACCGATTGTCATGGTTTTTGATTTGTCGGATTTGTTTCCGTCCCGAATAGCAGAATACATCTTAAAAACAATGAAAACTCGATATGTGTAATAAATACTTAATCATTTCAATAGATGCTGATTTGTTTATTACATGTCAAACATTTGTTGTCCAATCCTGTCAAATAGTGTAACAACTATTTTTTTTTTTTTGATTTTATGGCCTGGTTGCTGAGACCTTTAAGTCACAACTTTATTTTTTTCTGAAGACATCATATGTGCGTTCAGAAATTTATTTTTTGTAAAATGTCTACAAAGTTCAGGTACGGTTATATTTGTTTTTAATTCCCGAAAATAATACCTAAGATTTATTCTACAGTAAAAACATAAAATCATTGGAAAGGAAGGAACGGAATTTAGAGAATAAAAAATCAGTTGATAAAGGTTATAAGATTAAGGAAAAAAAATCTACAGGTTATCAAAAGTGTAAATGTCTTTTTTATAGGTTGTCTATGATTTTTCTTGATAAGCTATTCATACGTAGTGGTTATATACTCTTTGAGCTATTGTCTATGTCTTTCCCAAGCGAAGCCGTAATGCAATTAGGCAACGGAATATCGCGAGTCAATTATCTGCGAGAAATTGCACGCGTCGATACTTAAAGGAAAATTTAAAGATGAGAAAGTTCTTATTCCAAAGATTCCGATGATCCCAACGGATATGCCCTTTGAGTTTAAACGAATTCAATTCCCGATTCGTCTTGCCTTCGCCATGACGATCAACAAATCACAGGGCCAATCCTTGACTATTTGTGGCCTCAATCTAGAAAATGCATGTTTTTCTCATGGTCAATTGTACGTGGCCTGCTCACGTGTCGGCAAACCATCCGCTTTATTTGTTCTTGCGCCTGACCAAAAAACAAAGAATGTCGTTTACCACAAAGTGCTTGAATGAAAATCCTATTAATGAATTAATCCGAGTTTTATTTTTTTTTTCCAATCTGCACAACATAGTTTTCAATCATTCTTTTCTGACATGAGTTTGAAGTACTTAATTATTATTTTTGATTTTTTTTTATTTTTATTCTCATTTTGTATGTATGTTTTCATCATCATTCATTATAATAAAATACTTTTTTGTTTCTATCTATATAAATATATTATTTTGTATCATTGTTTTACGTTCATCAAAGCCTAAATTAGTTCAGCTAAAAAGTAACACGACATTCATTGACTGTTAGGCGGTACGAAGTTCTCCGGGTCAGCTAATTTTCTATAAAATAAACAATTTTAGTTTTTTTAAATACTATACCAAAAGAATTTATAAACAATAGGAGTTAGTAAAGTTCGATCCCACTATAATTTGTAATTATCATTTTTCAAGAAATTTTTTGAATTATAATTATAATAAAGTTTTACATTTCTGATCAGAACACATTTAAAAACCAAATTTGAATAAACAATTTTTGCAACTGATTTGTGTTTTTTTTATATTCTCTATTAACTAACGCTGAACAAGAAGATAAAATGTGTTTTATTGTTTCCGACAAATTGGAACACATTCTACAAAATGATCTACAATTTGTTGTTCAATTATAAACTTACGATAATTTTTTGTGTGAATTGTTACGCTATCTAAAAAGTAAAAACATAATCTTGATTTTCTGGAAAAAGATAACCTTTCTTGACCTATAAAAATGACAGTTTTTTTATCTAGGTATCATATCAAATTCAATTTAAAAAAAAAATTACTGTGTAATGTCTTTAGTGTAATTTTTGATAAAAACTATTATTTTGTTTATCTAATTTTTTTTTTTGATAATTTTACTTTTTATGTTCTGACGTTTTAAAATAGCTTGTTGCTTTAAAAAAAGCTTTCAAGTGGCGAAAATTTAGAAATAGCGTTTTTTACTTTTATTTTTATTTTTTTGATTGAGTGTCGTTGCTTAGGAAACTTAGATTAAAAGAAACAAGTTGTCATTTGCAAAAATTTAAAAAAATTTGAAAACAGTTTTAGTTATTATTATTTAATTAAAATCTGTTGCTTAGTTATATTTTTGAATAAACAAAAAATGTTTTTTAATAGCTGTAATATGTCTTATTTTTATTTTTTATAATAATTGGAATAACTTAGATATGTTTTTCCTATTATTATTTATTTGATTGAGTTTTGTTTATTACTTATAAATAAAAGTTGTCTGAAAGTGATGCAAACTCAGAAAATGAAACAAACTTTAAACATAAAAAAAATTAGCGTCTTAAAAAAATCATACTGTAAAAACTTGAAAATCGTTTTTTTGTTATTATTTATATAATTAAATCTTGTTTGTTTTTTATATATACAAACTGGTTCCGATACTATAACTTAAAATAGAAATTAAAATAGAGTAGAGTATAAACAAAATTAAAAAAAAATAATATCAAAATAAAAATTCTAACCTCAGCTAACTTTTTTTATTTATGTAATTAAATTAAGCAAATTGGTTTTTGGCTGAATTTTTTTAAATAAACTAATAATTAACTGCAAAAGAGACCGAGTTTCTGAAAGTGAAATTTCCAACATTGTGCTGCATTAGTGCGAATGAAGAAAATTTCTTTTCAAAAAATTTGGTTACAATTTTTTTTGCAGCATATTAATTATTTAAAATTATTTTATTATTTAGTTTTTTACTTATTTTTTGGTTGGTAGCGTTTGCTCCCGCTGATTATCTAATTTTTGATATTGAAAATGATTTTATTGTTTGATTGCTATGGGTTTATTAAAATGAAAAAACCTTGTTTCGAGAATTGTAAAAGTGTTAAATGAAACCGTCACAAATTCTTGAACCCATAATAATTATGCTAACCTGTGCTATAATGTCTTATTGTTCTTATACTATGGTCGCGACAATTGTCTATAAGTTTCGGATGCAAAGTAAAAAACACCGGTGTGCAAAAAAAACCGTTTTTCGATGCGTTGGAAACAATTGGAAACTACCGTTTTCAAGCAATAAATGCAAAACATTTTTTAATTTGTCACTTGTTTTATAATCAGTTGTCAGTGTCCAAAATTATTGTCAAAAAACACAATATTATAAATATCTTAAAAACAACTATCAGATATTGATCAAATTTATATGAGATTACACGAGAAGCACTAGCTTTCAAATAAAACTGTCGAAATTTGAAAACAGTTTCAAAACACATAAAAAATACCTAATTAAATTAAAAACTTTCTCTTTTTTCAGAATCGGTCAAAAAAAATGTTTTCTTTTTTTTCAATTTTTTAGTGAGGGTTTTCAATGAAAAGTCTTTTGTTTGAAATGTTTTTTCAGTTATTATCACTAGATTTTTTTTGCAGATGATACCGGAACCATCCTTTATTGAAAAGTGTGAAATGAAACAAACTGAGAAAATAAAACAAACTTAGACTATGAAAAATTGATCGTAGCTTTTAAAAAATAATTTTAATCTGTAAAAACTTGAAAATTTGTAGTTATTTATTTTATTAAATTTGTGTCTTGCTATAAATGACCAGTTGTTCTGAAATAAGACAAATGTAGATTTTAAGAAATGGTTCGTATTCTAAAATTTTAATAGCGAGAGTTTGGAAAAACTTGTCAATGTTTTTTCTTGTTATTATTTATTTAATTGAATTCTGTCTGCTACTTATATTGATGAAAAAAGAATCGTTCTGAAATAAGGCTGATTGAACTGTTCATGTTGGTCGGGAATATTATCAATCATTCTTGAAAGCCTGGATTGGTGTTTACTTTATCAAACTATTAATCATTTTGAAGGATAGGAAAACACTTGGTGATTATAAATAAAATAAATGTGTCACAGCCCACATTGTTCAGCAAACATCAAAGAAAATGGAATGGGGAATTGTCTTGATCTATCGCTCAAACTTCCATTTTCTCTAGAAAAAAAAGTCACTTGTTACATATTCTATTTTATTTGGTATCTGGTAAATATTCCACTCAAATTTTCTGCGTGTTTTCTTTCAATTCCATTTAATGTTGTCTGACAACAACAAAAACACGGTTTTCATTTATAGGACAAATATGGTGTACCGTGTTGGTTTCTGCTGCTGTAACTAAAGAAAACAGTTAAAAATAAAAAAGTGTTTTTGTTTGTAGCATTTTCATATTTACAAATAAACAGAATCAGTTGTTTTGTTTCGAGTGAATATAGCCTTCGGAAACCTATCGATTTATTAAGTGCTTTTTAAGATTTCTCTTATTTGACGTTTGGATATAATTCTAAAAAAAATTTATGAAACGTCTTCTTGGTTGTGAAATCAAGTGTGTTGGGATTACAATGACATTCGTCAATCTAATTGTTAAAAAATATTTTAATAGATACCTAGACGATGTATGTACGCTATCAATTATGTCTGTAATATTTTATTTAAATTGCAATGGTTATAAAACAATGCCACTGATTTCCACAATTTCCTTCACTGTCTAAGTGCAATTTTACTATGACTCTTCCAAATTAAATATTATTCTTAAGATTCTTAAAAAAATTGGTTCATCAACAAAGAAATTATGCGCAAACCACTGTTTTGATCAAAATTAAAAGCTGGGCCAAATTTTCAAAAGTGCAGTTGCGCGCGCCACTTAGAAGATTTTTTTCTGATTATCATCAAATTTTTATCAAATTATAATAATTTTCAAGCACAAATTAAAATTTTTATAATGTTACAATAAACCCTTTCCTAGCCAGTTCGTACCTGGCTAGGAGTTACCTAGGTATATTAAGGTTGTAAAGGTAAATTTGATTTTTTAGAGGCGGTACCTAATTTTACTATAAGAAGTAAGTCAAAACGTACGTTTATAACTTTAACTATAGTCTCTGTACACATCAAAAAAAGAAACTAGACGGAAGCATCTCCACTTTTACTCAGCTTTGATTTATTAGCTGAGAGAGGTTCATCATTGTTAAATCAAGAAGCTTATGACAAATTAAATGTTGGATCACTAAACTTGGACTTTTGAAAAATGATAGTAGTTATCAATAATCGCAGCGATTTCGCTATTAATTATTTTATCTTTTTTGTTACTTTGGTTTATTCATAAGTATATAATTATTATTATATCTTATAATAATAATCATCATGATAAATTATTTATTTTCAATTGCAAGGATCAAACTTGTAACTCAAAATTGTTATTGTAATAATTTAAAAACCACTTATTTTGTCTTAACCTTTTTGTGGGTTAGGGAAACACGTACAGGAAAAGGTTCAAAATAAAGGAAGAGACGGACAGATCAAAACGCTAGCTGAATGTTCCTGGTTTGAGACATTCTAAGGAATTTCTTAGAGACTTCGACCATGCAATTCTCAAGGCTTACTTGAATCTCACTAAAAATAAGCTTTGCATCCTCACAGGTTTTGATCACATTTTTTTACAAAATTAATAAAGAAATTAGGTCAGCCCAGCTGAAATTTATATCTGTATAGATTGAAAATCCAAAATAAAGTCTAAAAATTAAAGGTAAATAGTTAGAAGACAATTTAATTAGTTTATCGACAAAGTTTGTCGAAAGCATCTCAATTGGAATGCTTTAGAAGATTGAGAAGGTTTTGTCTCAGAGAAAATACTTTACCTAATTATCCTTACAAAGGAATCAAAGGATAAAACTTGCTAACACTAAATACTAGTCTGTTCCACTAAAATCGGTAAAAGATTACGATTAAAAGCAAAGTTTCTATTAAGATGTATTATATATAATATCAAAACGAAGTATCTTTGAACAGACGTTATTTTCTTTTCTAGGATCCCGAGCTCTGCATAGCTTTGGCATTTTCCTTACAATACGTACGTCTTTGTGTCCTTTGCTGGATGCTTACGATGGCGCATCATCTGCATTCCCAATTCCGGACTAGTTTACATTTGAATCCCATCACGGACAATTCTATTGGAAAGCATTTCTTGAGGTGAGTTGAACTCACAAGCTTACAACAGGAAATACAATTTTTCTTATCTTTTTCAGATATTCGGTGTTTGGATGGGGTGTGCCGGCAATATTTTTAGCAGCTACCGTTTTGGTGCAATATCATGATAAGGGTGGAAAACTCCTAGACACTGGCAGCTTGAAATCGCAGAACTGCTGGTAAGTGGCACAATTAAAAATATTATTCAAAAAATTGTCAATTATTTGAATATCTAATATTTTAATTATTGCACTTTCAATTATTACAAAAATAATTTAATACTAATAATAAGATATGACATAAACGATCGCAAAATTCCTGGTTACAGAGTAGAGCTTTTCAATAGTTTTAGGCTAAAATATCCCAATATCAATTATTCTATTCAAAATTTATGTAGTCACAATCGGGCTATTGTTAAAAATGGATGCATTTTCCTAAATGCTATAAATTTACAAAATTAGAATCTGACAAGTCTGACGAATTAGAAACAAATAATGTGAAAATTGACAGAAATGAAATTACAGGAAATGATTTACAGGATTTGTCGAAGAGTGTCGACGGGACTTCTTCTGTGGTGGAAGTTGATAGAATTATCAGTTTAATCCCAAATGACGACGAATTTAAAATAATTGACGGGTTTTCAGATCATCTAAATCTTGAAATTCAACTGGAACATGAATTTATTGCAGCTTTAAATGGCTTTAAATTAATCAGCTCAATGATAGCCTAGGCAAAAATACAATAAAAATATAATGCATTAATTTTCATTCTAAACACAAACTTTATTTCAAAATATTCAAATTGAAATCTTTCGTTCAATAACTTAGACCAATGGTTTTAAACAAATCCAAAATGGAAAAATTGACTAAATACAAAAATAATTTAATTATGAAAGATTTAAGTCAAATTACTCAATATTTGAAAGAAATACGTTCGAATTATTTAAATAAATATAATAATTAAAAAAAAAATTTTGTCATCAACATACGTATCAGAACCTCTTCCCTTCAGGCTGTAAGAGATACGTACAAGCAAAAACTATGCTTGTATTTGTAATGTTTATAAAAAAAGCATCTTTGAGAAAACTTTAAAATAAACAATTTAAAAATAATAAAAACAATTTTATCAAAATTTGGAAAATCGTCAGAATGAAAGTAAAAATAAAACATTTTCAAAATTTTTGAGGTGGGTTTTTGTCTATTAATTTTAATTATGATTTTGAGCATTTGACAAAAAATAGTAATTTGATAGGTGTTATTTTTAATTGACTAATCGTCTTTGATCCTTGATTCTTAAAAATGAACTAATTTTTGAACTTTGAATAGTATATAAAAAAACTAGTTTTATAAGGGTTAATTAACTAATATTCCTCATAAAAAGTGTTTTTAGGCTTTTTTTTATAGTTTCCGTTTTTTCTTTAAAATTTATATAAAAAAAAATAATTTTTAAGCTTTAAGAAACTTTGTTGCTAACGGTTGGTAACACCAGAAAGTCGTTTGATTTATGTCTAAAGTTTAGCTTAAAATCTTTGGTTTAACATAGTTTGTTTTATTTTTAATAAAAAATTACTATTACAATAAGAAAAAAAATTATGTTCTCTTGAGGAAGTTTGAGAACTAACCAAGAGAACAACTAAAAGATTATTACCTGTTAATTTTAATCTAAAAATGCTGCATGTAGCGAGGTTTTCATAGCCATAAAATGTTTGCAGTGTGTTACTTGAAGCCACTTTTTCTCAAATTAAACCACTAACCACTTTTTAAAACGTTTTTGGTTCAAGATAAATCCAAACTTTTTTCTAAGATAAACGGTATGTAAAAAAACTATAGAGTTGACGTAATTATTTTTTTGACAACTATGTATACCAACACCAATTCCTAAAAACTACTATTACATAATCTTATATAAGCGATTTTTTATTTTAAAAAATTTATAAATTCTAAGCAAATATTTCTATGTAAACATTTCTATGTAAACAATCTTACGAGTGGGTGCTTAATTATTGTAATCTCCAAACTCTTCAAGAACGTCGCAATATCCACGATTTATGTTTTTTATATGACATTGTTAATGGTAATATTGACAACCCTAATCTGCTGTCAAGGTTAACTTTTTTTATTCCTAGTAGAAATGTGTGTTCTACTAGATCGAAAATTATTTTTAATATTCGGAAAGTTTTGTCAAACGTGGCAGAAAATCATCCTTTAAGAAGAATGACGAAACTAGCTAATTGTAGAACTTGTTTGTTTAACATCAATCTATTTTCATCAAATAAAAATTCTTTTAAGAAAGCTATCATGTTCTCTTAAGCAATCTTTTTTTTATGGTTTTTTTATGCTTTATTATATTATTATAAGTATTTTTATTATTAGTTTTAGGATTTTTATATTACTTTAACTTTTATAGCTGTATATTAACATTGTTTATTTTAATTTGTAAAATTGGTGATTACCGTTCAAACTATTAAACTATTAAACTATTGTCGCCTGTCTTTTCTTATTTTTTGCTTCTCTTTTCTTATGTACATTGTTTTTAGTTTTTTGTTATTTATTTTATTCTAAATAATTTTTTTTTATAATATTAATATTATAAAAAAATTATATTTTTTTATAATATTATTATTTTTATTATAATTTATTTTTGTCTAGAGTAGTTTTTGTTGATATCTTTAACTATTTTTTTTAACTTTTATTTTCGAATTTGTGTTTTTAATAAGCTTATTAATGTTTCCAATTTCGAATCTTTTATAGATATCTATTAAAGCACTCGTTCTTTTAAAGATGTTTTAATTTATAGAAGTTGGTGTTGGTATACATAGCTGTCAAAAAATAATAACGTCAATGTCTTAATTATTTTAAATACAAAATATTATTGTTATAAAATTATAAGAAAACATTAAATTTCAATTGCTTTAAATAGTGAAGAGTGGTTCAAACAGAAACAAAGCAGAGCTGCAAAAATTGGTTTGCTACAAAAACCATGCTACATTCAGGATTGGTTAAGCTACTTTGTATTTATTTATCCAGTAATAAGTTTATAGTTGTTGTTTCGGCTAGTTTCCGAATTTTTGGTTCCAACGTAAATCCTGTTCTTCTTTTATTTTTTTGTTAAAAATAAAACAAATTATATTTAACAAAATATTTTAAATCAAATGACTTATTCCTGTTACCAACCGTTAGCAACAAAATATTTTAGAGCTTAAAATTTTTATTTATTTTTATCTAAAATTGAACAAAAAGACCCAAATTCTAAAAAAATAGTTAAAAGAACACGTTTTATAAATAGAAATCTATCCTGAGATAAATTTTAAGATAGATTGACCCCCAAATCAACCCTTATAAAACTAGCTCTTCAATATACTATTATAATATCGATATTTATTTTATCTTATAATCAATATTTTTGCAATTTACTTTACTGTTTGCTTAGCTTCCTCGTCTAATTCTCTAACAAAAACCTATTTTTTTTTTTTGGTTTTTGGTTGCACCCAAATTTAGGTATCATATTTTTTTCTGATTTAAAATAGTTGATCTGCTGTCTAAAGACTTAAGGTTTATAACCGGTGTTTTTTAAAATTTAGCGTCATAGTTGGCTCTGCCTTGGAATTTGTATGAACAAACCATAATTTTTAAAACAATTGCTTTAAATGTCAAAATAATGACTAAATTTCTCAATTTTTGAATTTAAAATAATTTTCTGACAACAACAGACAGTTTTTGTAGTGAAATTTGATTTTTGTTATCTAAAATCAGTTTAGTTGATGGTGATTGAATCTTTTTTTTCAAATGGAACATTGACTGCTGCAAAGTGACGAGAGAGGATTTTACAGCCATTCTTTGCACAGCTTGTCGATAAAATTGTAGACAAGTTTTTTTTTGTTCATTATAACACTACAAGTGCTTTTAGTTTAATATCATTAACGTGTTTAAGTATCAATTTGTTAAATTAAAAGTGGGGTTAGTTTCAAATGTCAAATTAATACCTGTCACTTCGAGTTGATGGTAAAGGTACGTTCTTAAACATTAATAGCGGTTTTGGTTGCCAAATTTAAAAAACCATCTTTCACAAGTTTTTACACCTGATTTTATTCGATAGCAACAGCAATTTTTTTTTTCTGGAAGAGTCGCTTGAAGAGTTTGAAAATTATAAAATAAATTCTCAAAATTGAAATTTTTTATAATTCTTACTTTATGTCGCATAATATTTTGAATTGTATTGAATAAAATTGTTATTGGTTTTTTTGGAATTTGTAAATAAGCTCTCTTCTCTGAAGCAAAAAAGTGCGATTCACAGCCGTAAGCTGCTTTCGTTTGATAAAAAAATTTCCGCAACAAACTTTTATCAAAAAAATCTGCTAAGTAGCAGCATTATTTGGCATTATAGCACGTCTATTGACCCTTCTTTCTTTAATTCTATCGATCGTTAACATGAAAACCTCGTAAAGATTTTATTGATGGTTTTTCTCCTCGCATACAACGCTTTAACAAGAAAATAAAACCGAAAATTGCGTGATTACAAGCCGGAAAATACAACAACACTCCAAAAGTTTTTATGAGATTTTCATAGTTTTGAAAAACATGCCAAAATCAATATTGAAAATTAAAAGCTTTTTCCGGAAATCGTCTTGGAAACAACATTTTCCTGCTTATTTACGCGCAGGAAAATTGAGTTTTCCGGACTAGTACTGTAAAAATTTTACAAGACGCAAAATAAAAAAGATACTCTAGTAACTATAGTTGCCAACAAAATTGACAAACTTGATTTTTGTGGAATTTGTCAAAAAAAATTCTAAAATTTGTAAATTTCGTCTTTTTTTACGATTTCCGGAAAAATTTAATTCAAAACACGTCAGTAAAATTTCTTACTTGACTCGGAGCTTTAAAATACTCGGCACAAAGTGCCTCGTATTTCAATTTAGCTCCTCTTCAGTAATGTGAAATTTTCCTGACTTTTATGTAAATAACTATTTTCTTAATTATTAGAAGTTTTTAAAGTAATTATGATAAATAAAGTTGAGCTCGCTGACCTGTAAAACTGAGAAGAGGGCCAATTTTCCAAAATGTATAAATACTTTACAATAATTAATAATTTATACCACTACCAATTAGGCGGAGCTCTCTAGCTTAAAAATACAATGACGGTAAAATCGAGCTTGAAATAGCTTCCAGGATCATTTTCTTGTGAAATTATTTTACCGCAAAACTGAACTGAGAAATTAACTCTTAATGAGTTTTACCGCAATTAAGGTCAGTATTTAATTGAGATAAATTTTGAATGTATTCGAAAATTTTGCAAATTTGGAGCACAACATGTGCATAACAATTATTAAGATAATAGCAGATCCAAAGCCCTAATGTACTTTTAGAATATTATATCATTTCACCTGTATTGCTGCGTTAAAAATTATTTTTAAGATATTGGTTTTTTCGTTGCACTGCAACTTTTTGGTTTATTGTGCTCCTTACATTTACATACACCCATGGCCAGACCAAGAAGTTATTTTTGTAGAAAATAATTTTTTAATCGGCTAGACTCTGAAAGCACTATCTTTAGCTACTGCCCACCAAGCGACCCAAGCGACATTCTTAGTCTAAAGCGTAATTTTCACAGTGGAGTATAAAGCCTGTTAAACGATAACCATTATAATTGAACGCTTGAAGCTATTTGAGACGATTTTTATTTCTCACAATAAATAGAAACATATCTAAGATGAGAAAGAGATGATCGCACACAATTATCAAATTTTTTATTAAATTTTTATCTAACTTTTGTTAATTCATTACGTTTAAGTAACACATTTTCTTTATTTAATCTTTCTTTTTCTCGTTGTTTTAATCTAAATTATTATATAATGCTTTCTATAAATAATTGTTTCCATTCTTTTTTTTATCTTTATTTGACATTGCTCATTTTTTATCTACCTTTTTTCTTGTAATTAGTTCTATTTTTGTTTTTTTTAACATTTCAGTCTGTTATTATGTTTATTTAGATTTTTTGCTGACATTTTATATTTTTTTAGAATTTTGAACTTATCTTTATTTTAATCGTTTATCTTTCCTATAACATATCTTTATTATCTTTTTCTCTTTATTTGAGTAAATTCTTAATTTTTTCTATTTTTGTTTTTTGCAAACTTTATTTGCCGTCTAGATTCTTCTGCATTCTGTCAGCTCATCTTTGTTATCAATTTTTCTTCTAAAATTAAAGCTACATTCTCAATTAAATTTAATCATATTTCAATCATATTTAATAACAGTATAATTTTAGTTTCAACTTATAAATGCTCTATTAAAAGTCAAAAATTTTTGTAACATTTTGTTTTTTGAGTCCAATGCAACTAATTTAGATCTTTTAGTAACGTTTTTTTTACAGTTTATTTTATCTTGTGTTTTCATCTTGATGTGCTTGATTAGCCAATTGTTTTATACTTTTTTGCTCTATACTTATTAATTTTATTTTTAATTTTTGATCGCATACTACACACTCATGCTATAAATTGTTTTTATTTTTTTTGTCAAATTAAAAAAACAAAATTTAATTTTTTTTTGTTTTATTTTTTTCTTGCTTTCGGTATTTATAATATTTTTGTTTTTTGGCATATCGTTTTATTCATCTACATTTCTCTGTATTTTCTCAGTGTAATTGTATTATTAATATTTATTTTAAAATTAAAGCTAAAGTTTTAATAAAAAAAATGTATTATTTAACATTTTTAATAAATAATAATTTTAGTTTTGACATTGGTTTAATAAATGTTCTAATAAAAGTGAAAAAAATTAGTAACATTTGTTTTTTTTCATATTTCAATGTATTTTTAAGAATGTTTTACCTTATCTTATGTTTTTGTCTTACTCTATTAGTCTATGGCTCTATGTTTCTTGCTCTATATGTACTTGTCTATTATTAGCTCTATTTAGTTTTTTTTTCTTGATAATTCTAATTCCAAATCTATTTCTATTTCTGTTCTTCAATCATCGAACTTTCTCTGATCATCAACATTTCTTTTTCTTTTAATTTGTTAATTTTAAATTTTTTCTTTAATCGCGTACTATATATTATTACTATAATTTGTCTCTACTAATTTTTTTCTTTATTTGATAACATTATTTTTTATTATTTATTATTTTTGATTTGCTACTTTTACTTTTTTTCTAGCTTTTCGTATATATTCTATTATTGTTATTTTTATATTTATCATAATATAGCGTTCTGTATTCTCTCAGTTCATTTTTGCTATCAATATTTCTTCTAAAATTAAAGCTAAAACTTGCAAGTAAATGGCATAAATAATGTAATAAAAGTCAAAAAATTTAGTAACATTTTATTTTCTGATTCCGGTACAACAAATCTATATCTTTGCATTCCTAAATATCTTTTACATTTTTTTGTCATCTATTTTCTCAGTTCACTTTTGTTATCAATATTTATTTTAAAACTAAAGTTAATTATTGGTAATAATGACTTATTATCTAACATTTTTATTAATAATATAATTTTAGTTTTCACAATGAACTAATAAATGCTCCGATAAAAGTCGAAAATATTTTTAGCATTTTTTTTTTGGTTTTAGTGGAACTAATCTATATCTTTTAAAGAGGTTTTTTTACATTTTTTTTTATCTTGTGTTTTGTCTTACTTGTTCTATTAATTCATTTTTGACTCTAATATACTTGTCTATTAGTAACTCTATTTAGTTTTTTTTAGCACTTAGTTTGATCGTATACCACATATTCTTTCTGTAAATTGTCTTTATTATCTTTTTATTTGACATTTTGTTATTGAGTATTTTTTCTAAGCGTCAGAAATAAACAAAGGATTATCTGATAAAAAAGTCAAATATATTTTTAAAAAGAATTTTGGTTACAATGTATTAGAAAATATCAGTTTGTTTTTCCAAAATCTGATCAAATTTTTTACTGATTAAGGTCGGATTTAAGTTTTTGTGTGTTTATAATATATGCATAAAAGTGTGCATATTTTTACAATAACTCATCATATTTTGGAGATATTGAATGTATATAGATGTATATGCGCAAATTGTAATAACAATAAAACTGTGTATATGAAACCGTTATTTTTATTTATGGGTATTTTGGCATATTTTTGCATTATTTGCATGTTTTGCCTCAAAAAATGCATATATTTAAAGTTTTTTATATATTATGCATATATATATATATATTATATATATATAACAAGCGAAATATGCATATATATATACATTGTTTGTTCTAAAAGGTGAATGCCTGCGTGCTAAAAAAAACAATTGCCTCAGGCAAGTTACTTACAGATTGAGCTTACTATAGTCACAAACTTACTTTGACTTTGTAGTCACAAACAGTTTGTAATTATTTTCAAACCCCAATTTGGTTACTTAGACATTTAAATTATTTCTCTTCATTAATAGAGTTTAAAGTATACAATTCTGTAGCATAACTCTACAATATTTTAAGATCTTCTCACTTAAAACATCTTGAACTTTACCACCTTATCATTGTGTGTCTAACTTGCTAATTTATGTATTATTCTTCTAGGTTTCTCGACTCTAATGCGTTTATATATGGTTTACTGGTTCCGTCTGCACTATTCGTCTCGACGACATTATATTATTTGGTGAGATCCGCTTTAGTGGCACGATATGTCATCAGTATGCAAGCAGATCGCAAGATCCGTGACAAAATGCGACGAAAAAGAATGCTACATATTGCGCTTTTTGCTAAGGTGAGAGGTTTTAGTAGCACTTAGATATATTTTTAATATAAGCGAATCTATATTTAAACTTCAGACTTCTTTTTTGGGCTTATTTACAAAAACGATATTTATGATTTTAAAACATGAACATGTCGAGTCTAGTATTCAATTATTTACTAAGAAATATCCCAATTTGTTGACTTTAAACATAATTTTTTATTGCCAAATAAATCGCATTAAAACATTTGGAACGTCAAACAAGACAATAGAAGAGCGTGCTTACTTGATTTTTGACATGAGAGTCCTAATGTAAGCTTTTTAAAAACAGATTTTTATAATATGCTCAGAAATCCTGCAAGGATATTCAGAAAAACTAGAAATAGAGGTGCTGGTATGCCAACAGTCGGGACAGGAGAGGTGATAGCAAATGTTGAGCAGCGGATGCATGATGCACCCACAAAATTTTTGCGTCATTTATTTCATGAAACTGATTTATTGTAGAGTACCGGTCAAAGAGTTTTCAGGAAAGCCAGAAGAGTGGCTAACAAGAAAAGTGTTGGTAGGTCAACAATCAGGTCAAAAAAAATAATAGCAAATATTGAGCAGCGGATGCATGCGGAAACCGGTTTATTGTATGGTATCTGTCAAAGAATTTTGAGAAAAAATGTACAGTTTTTCTTATACAAAATGCAGGCTTTCTATAGATTGCTGTGTAACAATCATTATTTTAATGTGTCAGAACGGTTAATCAACAAATTTGACAGAACTCAAAAAACAAATGTCAAACTAACAGCACTGAATCAAGCTAGAGTCTGATTTGGTTTCTACAACCTTATCTTAACTAAATGATTGTAGATCACACAGTATTTTTGATATGCTTGTTGATAAATAAAATATTTATCTAATTATTATCAACACATTTGGTAAAATCTTTCTCTTAAATGTTGTGTAATTCGGCCTAGGTTTTTCCTAATTGGATAGATTTTTGTCTGTACCACAATTGCCTAACTTGCAGGAATTCTTCAGATACAGATTTACAATAAATTTTTTTAAACCCATTTTCATGTAATTTGTTAAAAGAAAAATGTAAATTTTAATATTTTGGATTAACATTTATGTTTAAAATAGAGATAATTAAATTTTTTGGCGTATTTTTTTTTAGGTAGAAATGAACTATCATTGGGACAGACTAATTAAAGATCATCTAATAAAATCTTCTTCTAATTGCCTTTCTAAACGAAAACCCGTCAATGGTAGTCAGGGCTAGATAAATAATTATTGTTCAAGGCAGAAGCTCCATGACGCATTTTGTGGATCACTTTTATTAGAGACCGTATTATTTGCTTGTAATCTGCCAGACCCGTCTAATTCTAATTTTAGTAAGTTAATCCTATTTTTCCAAATATATCTATTTTTAACAATAGCCCGTTTTCGAGCAGAAAATTTTAAATTGAATTTTGAAAACTATTGGAAATCTCGATCCTATAACCAGAAATTTTATAAGCCGTCAAAAAAACAAACTTGATTCAGATAAGTTTTTCCATTTCTAACATTGGCCAAACCTAAAAAAATAGTCTGAAACCTCTCTATAACATACAGCACAAAAAAGAATATATTTTTTTGTTTCAGATAACAATCTTGTTATCCATCGTGATCGTTTTGGGAGCAGTCAGCAAACTTGTTAAATCTGAGGCGGCTTGGATAGCTTACCACGTCGGACAAGGGCTTCAAGGTATTTTCGTGGCGATGTTAGTGACATGCAACTGCCAAGTGTTAAAACTCTACACTCGAACTATGAAGTCTAAAGCTTCTCGACATATTCCAATCTATGCTGGAAAAGCTTCAGGATCTCCTCTTTCGAAATCTACCAGCCTCCAGCTTTTAACGTGGGAACCAACTCCCGATCCTGTATAAAACTCTAACAACTCAAAGAATTATTTGGTTTTGTTCAAACATATCAAGCCCCAGCCAGCTATTTGCTGATTAATTTCAAATAAAAAAAATACTTTAACTTGCCAGATTAATACAAGATGATTGCGTCACATCCCTCTTTCCAACTTTATTGATATCAAGGCAATGTAAATTTAATTTTGAGAAGCTACATCTTTTTGCCTTGAGATACTATCCGCTAGACTGTCTCAATCACAAAAAAGCTTTTTCGTGAAATGCAATTACGAACAATGGAAGGAAATTGATGCCTTGCTCTAGTAGAGTCTTCGAGACTGTTGATTCTACCCTAAACAAACAGATATATGGCAATTACAATGTGAAAATTATTTGGCAAATAACCCTAAGGAGTCACTGAAATATTCATCGACTTTAAAGCAATAGCATTGATATCTTTTATTCCATAATTTAGCAGACACTTTGTAAAAGTAAACCTTTGCTTCCTGTGGGCTTCAAACAATCATTCAATTTTCTTTTATTTATTTATTTTTGCGCAAAATGGCATACAATACAATTTTTTTGTGTATCTTTGTAAGTGCAGAATGAGTCAATAATAAAGTATAATTTTTACTCTATAATGTAGGCTCTTGTACGCTGTAAAAAGCTTAGCAACTTAGTGGTGGGCTGTAGTGGATACAAACTATCAAACTTTTATATAACTTAGAACTTTACAAACTCACAATCAATTAAAATTTTTGACAGTAAATTGACAGTCTATAAATGGTCTTGAACTTTAAAAACAATTAAAAGTCTACTACAAAATTTAATTTTAAAAATCCATCGCAGCTGTACCAACTTACTGCACGACACAATTAAATGTCAAGCATTTTTGTTGTAGAACTTGTAGCTCTGAATCAATCTGTAAAGCAATTGTAATAGACTTAAATTACGCTAGTGCGTTGTTCAAAGACACACTTTTCACATTTGCATGATATTCAATTATCAAACGCAGGGGTCTTGTTACTTTTATATAAAGTTATGTAATACTTGAACACTTGAGTTTAGAAACTTTAATTTACTAAGCAATGAGAGCGGAAGCATGATTGGGTGCATTATGCTAGAACAGAATACTTTGTAGGAATATTGCCCTCTTTCAGCAGAACAGGGAACAACGTACCGTTTGATTGTAAGTTTAAGAATTATTTCATGAAACGCTTATTAACGTTAATAATCTAATTATTAAATTTTACTAATTATTACTTTAATTAGTTAGTGAATTGAAATAACTTATTTTAAGTTTGAGCTGATTAATAACAACAATTTTTGTTTGTACCAATTCTAGTCTACTAAAGAGTAGTCTTATTAAATTATTTTGAACTGAATTAATAATTAAAATTAAATTTCTGAAGGATTGTCAGCAACTTAAAATGATCCAATTAATAATTATAATGATTTATCTAAAATAAATATCAACTTGATGAGATTGTAAGATGAAGATGTTACTAATAAATTGAATTATTAGTTATGGGGTTGAACTCATGACATTGAAAGAAAATGTTTTATTTTAATTGCATAATATTAAGTTTCATCATTTTAATACAGCATGATGATTAAAATTACAGTTTTCATACCTCTTGGTTTAATAGAAATTTTGATTATTTTTTTTAACTGGCTAATGAAATAATTATTAAAACTCATTAAAACCATTACTAAGTAGAAGAGATAAACATTGAACCCTGTGAGATCAATAACTCACCGGTTTATTTCCTGAATTTTTTTCCCTTAATTTGTCTACTGGACGCAAACACTTATTTTTCACTAACTTACACTTAATGAACTTGGTTAGAACTATGTTCATTGGTTATTTCTTTCCCTACCCAAAAAGAAACGTTTCTGGAATGTTCTTGTAATTTTATTTTCTAAAAATATTTATAGAAGATAATTTAATTTTCTAAAACCTAAAGTCTTAAGTTTTTTTCACATTAAATATTTTTTTGCTTTTATAGTTGCCGCCTTTCAATTAGTTGTTACTTTATTTTTCATCTGATTTACAACGGATAGGATTACAACACTTTCAAAAGCTTTTAGACAGTTGGGTTTAATTTCAAATTTCTTTAAATAAACTACCTAATGTATATTTATATATCACTTATTTACTACAATATTTTCAAAATATTATTTTTATTTAATATAAGTCTAAATCGAAATTTTTATTGTGTTACACTATTATATGTCTGCTACTTGATTCAGCATACAGTTTACTTTCTTGTTATTTTTTTTTGTTTTTTTTTTCAAAAATCAAAATGATTTCAAAAATGTATGTTTGAACTGAAAACAGTAAACTTTGTTACTATTTTTGATTTTGTTCAGCAAGTTCAGTTGGGCTGACCAATAAGTTATCAAAATTCTCGGTCTGATCTTTCGGTTTTATTACTACTACTTTGCCTAGCTGCTCTATCGTCGAAGAATAGTAAATTAAAAAAAAAAATTGTTTAACCTTTTTTTTGCCGTAATTACTGACAATTGAAACTTTATTATTTCCAAAAACCTTTCAAAATTATAAAAATTCTACCATATTCGAAGAATAAATTTGACACCTTGTTGTCTTAAAGTGTTATAATTTTTTGTGTTAATCAAAAACATAGAAAAAACTAGAACTTTTATAAAGTTTTTGGTTGAAATCTTGATTACCTGAACTAACCTGACCTGACTTAGCCAGCTTTCGGCCAAAAAATTTGTATTGATAAACTGTGTCGACTCTGCCAGTCAACTTTTTTCTTATAACAGACTTTTTGGTAAAAAAAAATTATGCTAATTTGTTATACTGTTTTTTTTTTACAAACCTAGGACTTTGTTGGTTACACCATAGATTGATTATCTTGCAGAAGCGCATGTATATTATAATACCAGACTAATGCCTTGAGATTGACTGTCTTGTTACTCTTCTTCCATTTCACTTGTGATTTTCATCTCCTTTTATCTTCCGTTATTTTTTTTCAGTCTTCTATTCCTTTCAGTTTTACTGCTGTTTAACCATTTTTTTCTCGGTGTGTTTCTTTTTTGTTTTTGTCCTGATCTTTCAAATAGTACCTTACTAAGATGTCTGCACTTTGCCATTTTGCTTAGATGTTTTAACCACCTGGCTCTTAGCGCTTTATATTTGAATGTCCTTATACATTTTTTAGTTTTTTACCGCTTTTTTCATGATCCATCTTCTCACTTTCACCATTATCTTTCTAAGAGTTTTTCTTTCCTATATATCAATCTTTTCTTCATTTTCCTGAGTCAGAATCCACGTTTTACATTCGTAGAGTACTATAGTATTTTCACCTTAAAGATGAAGTGGAAGTAAACACTATCACGTGCGGTTTACGTAATCTCCCAACAAATTAGGCGTGTCTGTTCTAACAGGGTTGTATTCAAGTGCATGCTTTTCATCTTATGCTTCATGTGATAACGTTTCTCACAACGGAACCCAACCACGTGATGATCACAAGATGTGTTTTGTTTATTTCTATTTTGTCTTTAACGTAAAAATACTATGGTGGTTTGATTATTGTTCTATATTATCGTTATCTTGTCTCATTTCTAATTAAATGTTTTTTTTTAGTTTACGATGAGCTCATTTTTTTGTGCTGTGCTTTCTAGTCTTCTGAAATTTTTTTCCTGATCTTTTTTAGATCTAGTCATCAATGTGACGTCATCTGCATATGCAATTATCTGATGACTTCAATGGTATATAATTCCTTGGATTTGAAGTTGAACGTCTCTTGCAGTCCATTCTAGCAGGAGAATAAATAAGATAGTAGACAGAGAATTTGCTTCTGTTCTCTCTTGAAGGCAAAGCTTTTTGACAATTTTTTTTTCACAAGTTCTTTCATTAATTTTTTTTCCGAAGTTAGTCTTATTAGGTTTATTAGCTTTGGGGGGGGGGAAGAGTTCTAAGTATCCTAGTGTTTCATACATTTTTCTTCTTGATATTATATGCCTGTCGAAAGTCTATAAATAGTAAGTGCAGTCTAAGACTCCCTTCGTGGCTGTTATTTTGTACCATTTTTAGTGTGAAGATCTGGTCAGCTGTTTTTCGTCTTTGTCTAAAGCCCCCTTGGTATTCTCCGACTTCTTTATTATATATTTCCGTCAGTCTGTTGCAAATAATTCTAGCTAGAACTTTGTCGGTAACATCTAATAATGCTATTCCTCTGTAATTTCTGCAAAAAGTCTTTTTCCTTTTTTTAATATGTTAAGCAAATAATGATATTGTTCCATTGTTCAGATAGTTGTTCTTTTGTCTATATTTTCCTGACTAGATTTAAAATTCTTTGTTGTAATTCAGTCCCGCTTATTTTTAGAACTTCGAACACTACTCTATTTTTATCTCTACGCTTGTTACTTTTTTTTGTTTTTTATTTCTTTTACTATATTGTTCTCAGTCTTTGTTTCTTTTTTTGTGTTATTCAGCAAGTCATTAAAGTACCCATTTGTGAAATAGTCCTTGTAGCTGTCTTATTATTTGGCATTTCTTAATTCTACAGAAGTCTAATAGTCTAGATCTTTTTTCTTTTGCTTTTTTATATCTTGATAGAAACTTCTTATTTCTTTCTTTTTGTAGTGTTCTTCAATTTCCTGTAATTTTTAGTCCAGATACTTTTTCTTTGTTCAGAGGCGCATGTACTGATCTAAAATTTATTTAAATCAAACGCTGGAAAAGACTCGAAACTTTAAACATCATTTTGGCTATAACTTCTAGATAAAATGCGCTATTTTAATTCTGAAAACCGATATGCTTAAAAAACAAGCTTTTAAATGATGGTCAGCTTGGAAAAAAATAATTAATCAAATATAATTCTAAGAAATTATACAATAGGGCATAGAAGATTCTATTAACTTTCTTGATTGAAAAGTAGCAAAAAGTGTGCGCTTTTTTGAGAGAAGGCTAAATTGACTGTTTCAAAGTCCATGCCATCCACTACAAAATGGCGCATACCGAGTGATCAACGCTAATGTTGATTGGAAAAGCTTTATTTTTCAAGATCTAAGCGTATCAACCTTTATCAATTATCTATTCGCTGTAGCCGTTCTAGAGATAAACGCATCAATTGCCTGCAAAAAAAAATTAAAAGTGGTTCTGACGCTATTACTTTCTTTGGCAGTTAAAGAGCCGGTTGCATAAACGCAAATCGAATTTTGATCGTCATCAAATTGTTAACTGTTTATTTCTGGACATTAGATTGGTCAAAATATCAATTTGATTGCCGAATAACGTTTAATCGTCATCAAACTGTCAATTGACGATTGTGTAACCAGACTAAAATCTATTGTCAACTTTCAGCAACTGGGCATTAGCTTAGAAATAAGTTACTGTTCTAAACTCATCATAATATTTTTACAATGACAAAATCTTATGAATTGGACCGTGTTTTATTATTATTATTATAACAAAAACAAATAAAACACGGATAATAAATATAATTAATTAATTATATTTTGTTATTAAAAAAAAAAATTACGAAAATAATTGGCTCATTCTGTATAATTATAGACATATCTAGGACTGATTTCAATGTACATACATTAATGATTGTAATAAATCCCAAAACATATTTAGATTTATAATAAAACTACATCTCGTATAACTTTGTTTTATTTAACTAAACTGTGCATGCAAATCCACACAACTGTCAGTTACAGATGTAGAAGCAAATGTATTTTCAAACTTTGCTTAGACCTAATCTCAAGTTTGTAGCCTATTAGGTTCTTAACAAAACAAAGCGCCCAACATCCCTAAAGCTGGCTATTGTGTCCGACATTTCCAGAAGATTTAAATGTTGTTACTTTCCAGTTTTCCTAATTTGTGAAAACAAGAAGATAAAGACTTGTTGCGAATGGATCAGTGAATTTGAATAAATCTAATTTCTGCCATATTGAAATCGTTCGCTTCACCAATTTTAGCTACGCTCGACCAAAATTGGTAGAATAGAACTCGGCACAAGATGCTCATCTGTGATTAAATTTGCTTGGATATTTGGTTATTTCAGTTTTTTGCTTGTTGTGCTTTTCCAGACAGAGAAAAACAGTTGTGTTTTTCTCGGAATTAATTTATTCCTATAAACTGGAGAAGTAAAATAATATTTTAGAATGTTTTTCCTTTCGTTTTAATAAAAATAAGTATATCAAAAAAAAACTGCAGAAACTCGTTTATAATTCTAATTTATTTTTTTTAGATGGAAGCAAATACGAGTTTAATTTTTATTTGAATTTTTTTTCAGTTAATTTGACTGAAATGCTGGAATCAAATTAAATTTCTTCTGTCTGGTGCGATGGTTTTTCATATTGCAAATAACTTAAAAGACTCATAAAATCAAAAACAATATGTATCACATTACTAATAATATACACCAAATGTACATTATTATATACATTCAGAAAAAGCAATATCAATCACAATAATAATAAAAAAAAGCAATATTAATAATAATAATAAATATAAGAAAAAATTCCTCATAGTTGGTTAATAAAAATTTTACAGTGGTTTAATAAGATCAATAATTTCGGTAAACTTAACTTCATCTTTTAATTAAAAACAAATTACTAAAACTGCATTATTGCCAAACAAACGCTTAATATTTCAAGAAGATTCTTTAAGTTTTTTATGGTTAAAATCTTAAAATTAAATGAATTTAATAAATTTGCATTGATCTTCTCTATTTGAACCACTAACCATGTTTCAAAACCATTTCGGCTTAAAAATTTAATGCTTTACAAAAAAAATGTGATGATTTTTTTTAATAAAGTATTTTTTTAAAAGTTAATTGCATTTTTATTTTTTATTTTTTTTTTAACTTGAATCCCGAAGAACTTAAATATTTTATAGTATTTAATATATTTTATATATTTTTGTATTTTTTTACAAATTAATTTTTTGGTAGTCAAAAAATTTTAAAGTGAAGTTAAAAAAATTGTTTTTGAAACCTTGATGAGCAAAATTTTAATCAGACTTTTTTTGAAAAAAATATGATTTACTACTAAAGTATTTGTTGATAAGATTTTTTTGACTCAATGACGTGTTTGACGCTAAAATAAGATCAGGACCAAAACCCGAACTAGAAAACCCGATTGATAGACCTCTTCTTCTTAAAAATTGATTAAAATTAAAATATAAATTAAAATATATTAAAAATATTAATAATAATTAATAATTTAACAGTTGTTTAAGATTAATAATTTAAATTTAATTCAATTATTATTATTATTATATTATTATTATATTTCGCAATTTCGGTCAACTTCACTTCATCTTTTAATTGGAAGCGAATCAATTAACAAACAAACGCTTAATATTTCAAGAAGATTCATCAAGTTTTTTATGGTTGAAATTTTAAAATTAAATGAATTTAATGAATTTGCATTGATCTTCTCTATTTGAACGACTAACCATGTTTCAAAACCATTTTAGTTTAAAAATTTAATGCTCTACAAAAAAAGTACGATAATTTTTTTTATAAAGTTCTTTTTTCAGAAATTAATTGCAATTTTATTTATTATTTTTTAAAACTTGAATCACAAATAAATTAATTTTTTGCAAAAAAAAATTTTTTTTACAAAATAATTGTCAGAACTTTTTTTTAGAATTTTACATTTTTGTGATTTTTTACAAATTAATTATTTTGTGAACTAAAACATTTTAAAGTAAAAAAGTAAAATTAAAAATTTGTTTTTCAACCCTTGATTAAGCAAAATTTTAATCAGACTTTTTTTAAAACAAATATGATTTACTACAAAAGTATTTGTTGATAAGATTTTTCGACTTAATGACTTGTTTGACGCTAAAATAATATCAGGACTAAAAAACAGAAAGCCCGATTGATAGACCTCTTCTTCTTAAAAATTGATTGAAAATAAAATATAAATCAAAATATATTAAAAATATTAATACAAATTTAACGCTTGCTTAAGATCAATAATTTAAATTTAATTCAATTATTAAAATATATATTTTGCAATTTCGGTCAACTTCACTTCATCTTTCAACTGGAAACGAATCAATTAACAAACAAACGCTTAATATTTCAAAAAGATTCATCAAGTTTTTTATGATTAAAATCTTAAAATTAAATGAATTTAATAAATTTGCATTGATCTTCTCTATTTGAACCAATAACCAAGTTTCAAAACAGTTTCGGTTTAAAAATTTAATACTCTACAAAAAAGTGTGATAGTTTTTTTTATAAAGTATTTTTTTTAGAAATTAATCGCAGTTTTATTTTTTATTTTTTTTAACTTAAATCACAAATAGTTTAAATATTTTATAAAAAAAATTCTCAAACCTTCTCTTTAGAACATTTCATTTTTGTATTTTTTAACAAATTAATTGTTTTGTTAATTAAAAAAATTTAAAGTAAAAAACAAAATTAAAAAAATTGTTTTTGAAACCTTGATTGAGCAAAATTTTAATCAGACTTTTTTTGAAAAAATAATGATTTACTGCAAAAGTATTTGTTGATAAGATTTTTTGACTCAATGACTTGTTTGAAGCTAAAATAATATCAGGACTAAAAAATAGAAAACCCGATTAATAGACCTCTTCTTCTTAAAAATTGATTAAAAATAAAATATAAATCAAAATATATTAAAAATATTAATAAAAATTTAACACTTGTTTAAGATCAATAATTTAAATTTAATTCAATTATTAAAATATATATTTTGCAATTTCGGTCAACTTCACTTCATCTTTCAATTGGAAACGAATCAATTAACAAACAAACGCTTAATATTTCAAGAAGATTCATCAAGTTTTTTATGGTTAAAATTCTAAAATTAAATGAATTTAATAAATTTGCATTGATCTTCTCTATTTGAACCAATAACCAAGTTTCAAAACAATTTCGGTTTAAAAGTTTAATACTCTACAAAAAAAGTGTGATAATTTTTTTTATAAAGTATTTTTTTAGAAATTAATTGCAATTTAATTTTTTATTTTTTTTTAACTTAAATCACGAACATCTTAAATATTTAAAAAAAAAATTCTTAGACTTTCTCTCTAGAACATTACATTTTTGTATTTTTTTACAAATTGATTTTTTGTTAGTTGAAAATCTAAAAAAGTAAAATCAAAAAAATTGTTTTTGAAGTCTTGATTGAGCAAAATCTTAATCAGACTTTTTTTGAAAAAAATATGATTTACTACAATCGTATTTGTTGATAAGATTTTTTGACTCAATGACTTGTTTGACGCTAAAATAATATCAGAACAAAAAAATAGAAAACCTGATTGATAGACCTTTTCTTATTATTAAAAACTCAAACTTTTAAAACATTTGTTTTTGTTATTTCAACAAATATTTTCAATATATTTTAAAAAAAAAATTTTTTTTTGCTGGCATAGTCTTATGTATAAGAATTCATTTTTTACAAAACTATTAACTTAAATTATTTAAATGAAACGACTTTACTTAGGCTTACCACTAATAGTTTCCCAAAAAGATGATGAAAGTGACTGTAAAGTCTTGCTTGATCAAATATCAATAACCAAAAAACACAATACTGTGGTATTTAAAATTATAAATTACATCACCAGCTAATGATGTAATTTATAAATTGACGCATTGCCTGTGACAATTACTACTCTTGATAAAAGTTTAGCAAAATTGTGAAAAATTGCAATGACTAAGTTAGTATTTATTGCAGAGATAATAGTAATCACTTTTGCATAAATATCAGTAATTATTTTTGAAGCATTAAATGTTCTGCTTGAACACTATAATTAAAAAATAACAAAATTTGTATCGAGAAAACGTGCCACTAAAACAATTGATAAAACGCTTTATTTAAAGATATACAGTTTAAAATGTTTAATTATTTTTTTATATTAAGTTTGTGTTTGAAATTAGCTTCTTCTTATAATCCAGAAAACAACTGTTGCACCAGGTTAAGGGATTATCCTGTGAAAGCGTTTAGCAAACATTGCCGGATAAATCCATACGTGATGTCGGAAACGGTAAGCTTTTAAATTTTTTTTTTAGTGAAACATTATAGAAAAAGCTCAATTTTTATTATCTTAAAACATTTTGGCGATAGTAAAAGCAAAATCTACAGTAAAACCTCGCATAACCATGCACTCACTTTGAAGCCGCAAAACAATTTGAAACGGTTATTATAGTTGTAGGAAACTCAAGGCTCTAAGATTAGCACAACATAGTAGTAAAATTGTAATAATACACAACTTGTTTTTTAATGTAAAGCTTAATTCCCAACATTTAAGTCATATTTTTCTAAAATGTATCTGAACATTTATTTAAATGAACAAAACTGAATAAACTTAAGCTAAAAAAAGTAAAGTTTTAAGATAAAATAAAATAAAGAGAAAAATGTGAGATATTAAAAAAGTGCTAAAAAATAAAATTAAAAACATAAAAAAATAACTTAAGAAAGAAAAAATCGCATGAGAATAAGAGTATAATAACGAGCAAATAGCTTTAAGATTAGAAAAGAAAAAAAAGTAAAGTTTTAAGATAAAATAAAAGAAAGAGAAAAATGTGAGATGTTAAAAAAGTGCTAAAAAATAAAATTAAAAACATAAAAAAATAACTCAAGAAAGAAAAAATCGCATGAGAATAAGAGTATAATAACGAATGAGCCAATAGTTTTAAGATTAGAAAAGACGTTAAGGCTTTTGTATCGATCAAAATTCAAATGTTACAAAATTTCCACTTTTTAAAGTCAAAAACAAAATGTATTTTAATTTTTTGATTGGATTTTACAAGGCTCATATAAAAACTTGACATTCAATAAAATATTCATTGTCAATAGAATTGTTTGCTATTTACTTTTTGTATATTATGAAAGAACGCTTTAACGTTAAAAGATTTTTTTATGTAAGAATTATTGTATTTATTAAAAAAAAAACAAAACTGATGCATAATTGGAATTTTTCACTTTTGATTTTAACAGACACAATTTTTGTGACATTTAAATTTTGATTGTTTAAGGTTTCAATCAAGAATCTGTAAAATATTTTCAACGTTTTTTCTTTAATCTGAAGACTATTGATTCACTCGTTAGAGGTATAACAAAGAAAAAAATTAAAAAAAAGATAGAATTGAAACAAAAAACACATGTAGAAATGAATGACAGAGATAGAGAAAGACAAGCATTAAAGCAGAAAAAATGTAAGAGGGTAGGTATAATAATAAAAAATAATTACAAGAAACTTGGCTAAATATGTAGCAAAAGAAACAAAGAAAAAGAATTTTTTGAAAGACAAAGAAAGCGATTTAAAAAAAAGCAGAAATAATGAAGAATATAAAAAAAGTAAAAAACATGAAAATTTAAAAAGTGAGAAATAGAATAACTATAACAGAGAATAAAAAAGAACATAAGAAAGTAAAGAAAAAACAAATTAAAACAAGAAATAAGATAAAACAGACAGAGGAAGGAACTTTTAATTTAATTTTTATATTATGTTTTAAGCAACATAATATATACAATTATACAGTACTCATTTTATTTCAACTATTATTTATTTTTATTCGCTTTACTTCCAAATTGGAATAAATGAAAATAGTATTTCATTTATTCTTGTTTTTTTTTCTCTCAAATATTCTGGTGCTCGATCAGTTTACCACCTTACGTATTCCTTATTAGGTTTAGTTTTTTTCATTTTCTCTCTCTTTTTCTTTTCTTGTTTACATAAATCTTTATCTGTTTTTTTGCTTTTATCTAGTCTTTTACCTCTACACCTTTTATTCTCTTCTTTCTCAATACCTCAGTCTATTTCTCTAAAAATATTTTTTCTTTTCTAGTTTATTTCTTGCATCTTTTCACTCATACTCAACTTTTTTTTTCTATTCTTTTTAAAACTTACATGCCTTATTGTCCGCGTCCACTTTTTTTTCCGTTCGCATTCTTTTTTTACTATGTATCTTAGCATTCCTCTTTCCACTCTCAATACACACTTATAGTACTTTTTCTGTACTTTTTCTAATTCGTCACTTTTTTTCCATTTCTGCATTATACATCAACACATTCTTAACTATCTTCTCGAATAACATAACTCCTTGTCCAAACTCTCTCTCAAACAGCCTTCAAGTTTGCTCTATTATTTCATTTTTTTCTTAGCAAATTCTTTGATATGGGTTTTTTCTGTGTTTTTTCTATCAAAATAATAGCCTAAATACTTAAACTTATTCAATTTTCCTATTTTCTTTTTTTTCCTTCTGCATTAATCCGCTTTCTCTCTGTCTGCCCGTTTTCTTAAATTTTATTGTTTTTGTCTTGCCAGTGTTGATCTCAAGCTTTTTTTTCTTATACACCTAATCTTCCATTTCATACCTTTCTCATCATCTGCTATTACCGCCATCTCATTCACATACGGCAACGTCTATATATCTTTCTTTTCTATCACCTCTTCCTCCACTCGCGTTTTCTCTTACTTTTTATCTATAGCTTCTACTATTTGATTGGTTTGGAATCTTTGGCACAATAAAGTATTCACACCGTTTTTGGCAAATGGTAAAACTGTGTGAATAATATATCTTCTATGTACAACGCAAACAGCGTTAGGCACTTTTGCCTTAACCCCTTTGTTCTAGACAAACATTAACTCTTTCTTTAACCTACTTTTACCCTGTTTTTTGTTTCTCCAAAAATACTTTCTATATTTTTTATTAATCCATTACCTACTTTTCTGGTTTTCGTGCATTTTCACAACTTTTCTCTACCTATTTACACTATCAAACGCCGCGCGTTGATCGACAAACAACGTGTACATCTTTGCTACAAGAAATATACTATACATTTTTACATCACAAATCAAAAATATTATGTCAAAAAATTAACCAAAACACCCTTTTGCAGCCTAAAATGATTGTAGAAAGTGGGCACACTGTTAAATCATATTTTCTGACCACTCCAGATGGTTATAGCTTACAATTGTTCCGGGCACGTTCTAAAGAAATCGACAACAAAAATAGAAAGCAGCCGATTTTCCTCCTTCATGGAATTTCTACAGATTCAGGACAATGGATGGCAAACGGCAACAAATCCATTGGTAAAATATCAAAACTTATTTAGCAGATAATTATTTTGTCAAATTAGGGTATGCGTTGCTTGAAGCCGGGTACGATGTTTGGTTGGGAAATCAAAGAGACACTTGGTATTCCAACATAAACACAACTTTGAGCCAGGCTGATTATCGTTACTGGAACTACACGTAAGTTTAGTTAGTTTTATCATTAAATTTGATGATAATGGTTGTTAATAGTTTAGATACATTGGTGAACAACGATTTTAAAACATTTGTAGAGTTTGTGGCTCAAGAAACACAAGAAGAAGAAGCAATGATTGTAATCACTCACTCACGAGGAAGTACTCTGGCACATATGTTTGCTGCTGAATATCCTCAACTGGCAAAAAGGATTCTTAAAGGAATGATTACTATTAGTCCAACTGTCTTTTTCGATCCAGTTTTCTATATAAAAGTCCCGATGAAAGCTGTTACTCCTTCTTCTAGGGTAAATTTGTGTAAAAAACCTGAAAAAATAATCTAGTATTTTTTTACAAAAAATTACAATTTGCTAATTGACAATTTGTAAATGACAGTATTTTTTTCTATTCTTCCTTTAGTTGTTTTTCAGACTGTATTTTTTTGATGATTTTTTTTCTATTGCTTAGGATTTTGTTATGAATACCTGCTTATCAAACTTATGCTATTCTGTAACCGTTATTTTTAAAAAAATATCACTTATTTTTTGTTTTGCTTAGTTTAATACACTATTTGAACCATTTTTATTATTGCTTATGATTATACGTTTTAGGTTAATTTTTTTATTTCATTATAAATTTTTGTTGTTTAGAAAAACCGACATTTTTTAAAATTTTCCAAGATAGATTTGGTGTTCACAAGAGACACTTGGTCACTTTTTCTCGTGATCACGTCAGTTTGTTCAAAACAATGTGCAGAATTTTTTTTTTAAACTTTTTGTTAAGTTTTTAATTTATAATTCAATATTTTTTTTGTAATTGTTTACAATTTAAAACAACAGCTTTATTTTTTATTTAGGTTTACATCTGAAGCTGTTTATTTTTTGCATCTAGTACTTTTTGAAAACTGATGTTTTTGAAAGAATTGAATCAAGTATTGTATTTTCAGAATTATTTGCAAAATTTGATTCTTATTGACTCTTAATTATAAACAAACAAATAGCATAATTAATTTTTTTTGTAATTTGTAGTAAAACATAAACAAATATAGAATAAATTTCAAAGTAGGCAGTAGCTGTTCATCAAGAATTAGCTCTTTTGACAAATCGATAAGCTGCAAACAACTACTTTCTAAGCAAATATTTTGCATCACTGACTTATATAAGTTCTATTGGCTCTGATTGCAAAAAGTCGCACAAGACTACAATGAAAGAGTGAGAGCATAAATCATCCAGACCATAGCGCAATATCGGTTTTAAAGTCGCAACTTTTTGTCAGTTGCACACAATTGACAATTAAACCAACAAAATTTTTTGGCAATGTCGGCAAAAGTAGCACTAGATAAACAAAAATAAAAAAACATAAAAAATAAATAAATAAACATGAACATGGTATTCGAAATCTTGCATAATATTAGTGAGTTGCTGTATCAAACTAGACTTATTAAGTACCTACAGCAATTTTAGCTACTTCTAAGCGTTTTATTAAAAACGTCACTTTATTCAATCACTTCAAAACAATTTTTCTTGCTTGATTTTTTTTTATTTTTTTAACTTATTTTTACCTGCTTTCTATTTTTTTCTGACATTTACTATGTTTTTTTTCTTAAATACAAGTATTTTTATTTACCTGTAACTTTTTTTTTCTTCATATATTATTTTTGTTTATTACTAATTTAGAGTGCTATTTTTCAGTATAGAAAATAAATAACTAATAAAAAAAATAAAATAGTTTTTTTTAATTAGTATTGCTAAAACACTAACACTAGTGATTATTTTTGCGTGTTTACCTGGACTGTTTTAATATTTGGAAAAATTATATTCTATTATTTGCTCTGGCTATCTATGAATCAAACATAACCTACAAGTTGTCATAAATTGTTGCTACCGTACGTACCTGCAAAAGAAAAATTGCTGTCTAAACTTACAAATTATTTTTTGCAATTGTTAACGGTATTTTTACGAATTTATTAATTGCCTCACTGTGTATAGTATTAGAGAAAAGAAAAGAAATGGAAGAGTTTGTTGTGTTGGATTTTTTGGACAAAGAAGAAGCTGCTGAGAAATGCCCCAGTCTTTTATTTCTTGCTAATATAAACAACGTACAGTGCAAAGCAATGTTCTGCTTTTCAAGAGATTTGCATCACAAACTTTGATAACTCATCATTTCATCACTGTTTACTGTTGACTGGAGCACTGCCATTAATAAATTTGAACCAATATCTATTTGATAACTCCCTGAAACAAAATAAAAATAACGTAATGCCGTCAAAGCCTTTTCAGTTGCAAACAATAACAATATTAGACAAATAAGTTTTTTTGCAAAACCAGCAGAAACAGCAGTAAAATTAAACAAAAAAGCGTAATGCTTTTGTAATCAACAGTTATTTTTAATTATTTACTTTTTATGTCCAAGAGTAGCAATTTTTTACAACAGATTTTTTGAAATCTAATATCAGTAACTTACAGCATCAAAATAGATTTATAGAGTACATGATTTTTGTATTTTCTTAAAGGCTGAATCCACTTTAAACGATTATAGTTTTTTATTTTAAAAAATGTTATTTTATTCAATAATTTTGGAAAATTTAGTCCTGCTTAATTAATATTTTCTCCTTGCATTGTTTTTGTTTTTTTTTAATACAACTGTTTTTATTCACCTGTAACTTTTTTTATATATATTTTTTTATAGCATTGTTTATCTTTTTTTATTACTAATTAAACTACCTATCTTTTAAGTGTAATATTGTTTTCATATAATTATGTTTCATATAAAAATTTATATCATTTGTATATAATTATAAAGATTAAAATATTTTTCTTGCTACTCCAGTTGAAAGTACGCGATTCCACGGCAGAAAGTGTATCTTTCATGCACTGGTAGAGCTGCACTTTCTGCCGTGGAATCGCAGCCGAAACCACGTACGTTCGACTGGAGTAACAAGAAAACTAGTATACACTACACGGGCAGAAATTTGAGAGTCCTGAACTGCGCGCCATGATTATGGCGCGCAGTGCAGGAATCTCAACTTTCTGCCCTTGTAGTGTAATATACTATTAATCTTTATAATTTGTCTAAACATATTTTTTTTATTTTTAGAAAGTACTTCTTGCTCTTCACATCACCGTACTAATTCGCTACACTCCCAGCTTTCGAAAAGCAATGCATAACATATGCTCCTTGTTCCCATTCATTTGCAATTTGGTTCTTATTGTAGCATCAGGCTCTAAAAAATATCTTCCACCGGTAAATGGCCCTATCAGCGTAATTTTGAAATAATTTTTCTTTATAGGAAATGCTGTTAGCTATGTTTAGTAATGCCCCATTTTCACTTCCAGTTTTAAACTTACTGCAATTGGCCCAACTATACAAATCAGGTAATTTACAAAAATTTGATTATGGAGTTTCTGAAAATCGCATACAGTATGGTCAAGATACGCCACCGATTTATAATGTGAGCAAAATTAATATTCCAGTTGTGCTACTCTACGGAAAACGTGATATATTTTTGAGTGAAAAGGTATTTACATTATTTATATTTTAGTATACTGGGAGTAGTTTGTAATGTTTGCGACTTCAACATAAAGATAAAAGTCTTTCTCTTATATATACGTTTGAGACAAAAGACGCTAGCGTGATAACTTGGTTGTCCAATCAGCGATATAAACTTTTGTTTTAATTAGTACCTATCAACACTGACATCATTTAGAGTACAAATTGCTGTTTGCATTTATAAACATGTAGAAAGTTTTTTTTTAAACCGTTTTAGTAATTTTCAATTTTATTCCTTACATACAAAAATAAACAAATATAAAAATACAAATCTTTTCTCTTTATAATACTAGTAAAGAAATGAAAGAAATGCTGGGAAAAACGTGTAGACTTACAAAAAAAATCCTTGCTAAAAAATTTCATAAAAACGGTTATGTTTCTTGGTTGGGTTCCAATCTTTCAGACCAATCTCTACTTTAGCTTTTGTTTTAGAGTGTGACAAAGCTATTTGAAGCACTGACCGTTCAAGATAAGACTATTGCAAGTGTTCCTTTTGGATTAAAAAATTACGAAGATCAATTTGGACATAATGATTGGTTCTGGACCAAAAACCTTAAAGAGCTTTTTACAGATAAGTTTTTAAAGATTGTATCTGATATGGCAGGAACTAACTCTGAATAAACTAGTTGAGTATTTTGTTGTTTTTTTTCTTAAAGTAGCATAGCATACTCGTTTTAGAAAACATGTTTGTAAACTTGGTCATTTGAAGCACGAGTCAAACCCATGCGTGCCACAAACAAATGTCTTGTGCAACTCGTAGAACAATATACTATTGTAGCATTTTTTTGTCTACTCAATTACGTAAAACCTGCTTTTTACGTCAAATATTTAAAATTGATGCGTTTTCTAGCTTTAGCTGTCAAAGAGTAGCGGTTTAGTTTGAACTCAAACTAGTGAGCACTATTGTATTTAACACATTCAAGGAATATCCGGTTTGGCCATTCCCTTGTTTTAATAAATTATTAAGGAAAGCAATAAAGGCTTAGAGCGTTCATGACCGAAAGAGCTAGCAGGAGTGGCTAAGTTCCATTACTACAGAATGTGTAGCATATTAAACTAGTAGGGTTTGTTCTAATAATGTTATCACAGTAAGCAAGCAGGCAAGACATTTACGTGCTGTTAGCAACCGTTAGAAGCTTAAATAAAGCTTACTGACCAATGCTAATAGCAATCCTCATGGCAATTTCAGGCCTTCGTCAATTATAAACGCTGTCGGAATATTGATAAGACTCGCTGTCTCATTAATCACCGATGAATTACATCAAAAGCAATTCTTTTCAATATCCGAATTAGATTGATGAAGGGTAATCGCTCTTTTTAATGTCTTAATCGAAATTTTCTGCCAAAAACATCCGCAGCGCCAATTTTTTTTTGAATTTTCCAATTTGCATTTATCTACAGCTGATGCTCGACATAATACATGCCCAGCATCGCTTTATTTCGATGGGAATTTTAAAATCTCAATCAAGAATTTACAAGGTTTAACGAGATTTTTTTTGACTTTGATCGAGATTGGAAACGAGGAAAAAATATAAATGAGAAGACATTCAGCGTATGTAACCGGAATGAGTTCGACGCGAGGTCTAAGTTGGTTAGATGGCTTTGATGGTTGTAAGATTGCTTGTCTGAAATTTAGTCATGTCATCTATAAAGAAAAACTCTAATACTTAAAAAAAAATAATCTTAAGTTTCAACACTAATTAGTATTGAACACCCTATTATAAGGTCACTACATTAATGCACTTCGTGTTCAGGTGGCGCTATTACAAAATGACACATACATGCTGGAATTTGTCGTTAACAAAAGATGAAAAATGCAAATGTCGTAAGTGAAACAAAGATGTTTAAAATTTTAGGGAAATTGTGTTTTGTACAATGTCAAAAATATTTTAACGTCAAAAATTTAGGCTATATGACACTTTGACAACAGATATTTTTACAAATTAACAACAGATTTTAACATATAGAAATCAAAGAAAATACAAAATTAAGAAAAATTTAACAAGACAACAGATATTTTTACAAATTAACAACAGATTTTAACATATAGACTTAAAACTAGAAAGTCAAGAATAAACTTATTTTTGAAATCAAAGAAAATACAAAATTAAGAAAAATTTAACAAGACAACAGATATTTTTACAAATTAACAACAGATTTTAACATATAGACTTAAAACTAGAAATTCAAAAATAAACTTATTTTTGAAATCAAAAAAAATACAAAATTAAGAAAAATTTAACAAAACAATTAGTGAACTAGAGCTTGAGAAACAGTATCGAAAAATTATTACTGACATGTGATCACACATTGAGTTTTCAAACGTCAACTTTGTTTTGTTTATCACCAGATTTGATTTACTATGCGACAAAGATAGATAAAAAATTACTAAAGGCGTTATCTGAACAAGTTGTGTGTTAATCTAGTGACCTTGCCCTATTACATAGAATAGCGTCATCTGGTTAATTTTAATTTTAATCACAATAATTTTTAACAAACAAAAATCGACTTTAAAGAGAAATCTGAAAAAAACGCAAACAGGCATTAACAGATGCCTGTTCACTAGTCGCCTCTACAATTTTCAAAGGTTTCTCTCGATTTATCAAAAAAACTTTGTCAGATCTCACTTTCTTTATTATAGTATCACCTTCAAAATATTTTGACACCCGCACTATATGTTTGACGTTTTTTTAAAGATTTTTTTGATTTCTTTATAAGACCATTATCAAACCTTAAGCTATTTATTATGGTACTACTCTCGAGATATCTCCTTTCCAGGGAAAAAAGAATTATAAAAATCGGTTTATAAATAACAAACTTATCGGCAAATACACATAAAAAAATATATTTTTGGTCTAATTGAGGAACCATCTTTTTTTTAAGTCGGCTAAAAATAAGTGTCGTATTTTTAATAGAGTTTGGGACAGTTGATTAATAATTTTAAGCAAAATTATCACATTCTATCTTGTCAATTTAAGATCTAGTTATAGTGCTACTAACTGTAAAAGTTTAAGCCCATAATTACCTTTTCCAACAAGCAATAGAACATTGCATATGTATGAACAGTATTTGGCTGCGTGTTGTTGCACTGGTTCAGTGGGTCAATATCAGTAGCAGGTATATCATGTACAATTACAGTTTTGATCATTTACTTATTAAAATGAGCGTAGATTGTGTGATAATCTTCAATTTTGTGTGTTTCTATATATTTCAACAAATAAGCATTGACATATTAACAAATAAAACATTTATTTTAAAGCAGTTTTATCTTCTTTAAAACGAATTATTTTATTTTTTTTTTAATTCTCAAAAAGAGAAGTCGATAAACAAACACGTAGTTTCAATTTAATTTCAAAATAAACTAATACAAATTTAAAATTGTCAATAAAAACTGATAAACAAATTGTGGTGAGTAATTTGGATAATATAATAAAAACGAATTAGCCGGTTCTATAACCGGAAGATACACAAGCCGTATATGTCTTTCATCAACAATAAATTTTAAAATGGTTTATAGTACTTTGTAGTGTTGGCATTTAAAACATTTATTTATGCACTATCTGAAACGATTCCAAATCGAGTCGCCAAAACTACGGGCATCCGTATATTGAGATTCAATGTTGCAATTCAACCAATCGAACAATCAAGACTTAATTCGTAAATTAAAAAATTGTAAAAATTATAAAAGTATAAGTTTGCACAGTTGCAAAATTTTTCTGTAATTTATTTAAAAAAAAAAAAAATTAAATAGAAGAATTGCTATACGGTTTCACTTTAACACAAACTTGACAATATGTCGCGCAAATATTTTGCTTTTCTTGTAAAATTTACGACGGTGACTTCAATTTTCATTAACTTAAAAAAAAATTGAAGATGCACCATTTAATTGCTAATTAATTGGGCTAGGTTATCTAACACCTCAATAAATACATTTCTCTGCCTGAGAAATTTTGCAAAATTAAAAAAATATATATTTTTATTCAATATATTAGACAAAAATAAATAAAAAAATGTTTGTGAGTTATAGATTCAAATAGAGAGAGAGAGAGAGAAACAAAAAAAATAGAAGTATAGAGACAGAAACAAATGTTTTACTGTCTTTTTAATCTTTTTGTTAAACAACCAAAAAGCATTAAAAAATATAAAAAAAATTAAAACCGGAGAAAAAACCTAGTAATAGCATAAGAAGTGCAAATATAAAAATATATAAATCAAAACAGAAAACAAATTGAAAAAGTTAATAAATGTTGAAATAATAATAAAAAAATTGTTAAAAAAAACAATGAATAAAAAAACAAAAAAAAGTGAACCATCGACGAAAGACAAAAGATGAAACATAAACATATAGAGTAAATTTCACAGCAGCATCAAAACTTTGTTTTGCAACGACACTTTTATACCGCTTATGCATTATTGTTTCTCCGCTTTAGTACTATAGCTTTGTCAGAAAAAAAGTTACTTGATAGCAAATAAGGTAAGAAGAGTACTCTTAATCTACTTCAGACAAATATTTAGAAATGGGTTAGATATAAAACATTACATAAAACAAGAATTGTAAAAACTAGCAAAAAAACAAAAAAAAAAAAGATAATAAAGACGATTGTAAAAAGAGTAGTAGATAAAAGCAACAAAACTTGTATAGTAAAATAAAGAATGCAAACTATTTAAAAAATGGAGAAAATAAATGTCTATATAGCCAAAAACTAAATGTAAAAACCAACATTAAAAAATAGAAAAAAGGTGAACAATAAAAAAAAACATTAAAATAAATAGGAAAATATGTAAATCAAGACAGAAAGCAAATTGAAAAAGTTTATAAATGTTAAAATAATAAGATAAAAATTGTTAAGAAAAATAATAAATAAAAAAAATAGCTTAAAAACCAAGAAGCTTGAGAAAAAAAACTACAAAAATATAAGTTTTTACATATCAAATCTAAAAAATTAATAGTTATTTATTTTTCGAGTTCCTGTGTAAATTGGCGTATTATATCACTACTGAAACATGAACACATACAACGCCAATGTACACCAGAAAGAGTGAAATCCAAAGATAAATTGCATGACACGACATCTTCCAAGTTCCAAAATGTTCAAAATCTTTAAAAATAATTTGACTTTTGTTTATCAAAGTTTTCTAAATCCGAAAAGCACATAAGAATTGTCTGAAATCTTGACAGTGTCTTGCAATAAAATATTTTTAATTGATTTTTTTTGTTTATATTTTTTGACTTAGATTTATAGAACAAATGATTGATAAAAATAGTAAATAAAGCATAAATAGAAAAAAAATTAATAGAAAGTATACATATAATAAAAGCTGCACATAAAAAAAACAAATGTTAGAAAAACTGAAAGACATACATTAGAGAGACAAAATGCAAAGTGTGCAAGTAAGAAGAAAACAAATGATAACAGGTTTGAGACAGAAAAGCTCATTGAGCTTTTTATTGTTCACTATGTATATAAATAACATGAAATTTAAATTAAAGAAGCGATAAAAGTGTAAATAAATAAAATAAAAAAAAGAGTTCAAAAATACATATAAACGATAGACTTAGAAAAGAATAAACTATGAGAGACGTAAAACCAAAAAGCGTTAAAATCTTCTGATTGGACGCGAGATAAACAAAATTAATTGTTAATTTTCTATCTTCAAAGCTGAACATTAAAGGTCTAACAAACATTGTGTTTCTATTTATAAAATAATTATATAATAAGGGCTGAATTATTAATTTCTAAAATACATGTTTGCTGTCATTTGTATCTGATTTGTGTATAATAATCAACGTATCTAAATACATTGGCGTATAAAGCTATTATTGTACTTCCTTATCTTGTATTATTTATTAAATATTATTTTAAATTGTCTAACATCGCTTGTTATTGCCGTAATTTTCCAAATGAACGCATTTCCTATTGGCTTTGTGTCTAATTAACAAAATTATCGGTTTTTGGTATAAAGATATTGGCCAAAAGCCAAAGCAAATTATACAATCTCCCACGTTTGCATTCAGCTTTGGCAGTCTAACCGCAAATCCAAAACATATAGTGCAAACTAATCAGATTAAACAAATAAACGTGTCAGTAATCTGCAAATGAAACCATATTTCACACATCGTTGAAATGGAGTTGAAAAGCTCAAGTGTCTAAGCAAGCTCTCGCGTTCTCTGAAGATTTATCACTTTGTAACGTTAGATGTAATGCTTTTTGTCTTTTTGTGCTTTATTGGTAGTTGGATAAAACAAATTTCTTAAATAATTTAGCAAAATTAGAAGAAACTGTTTAAACAGCAAAGATAAACATAAAGATTCTTAATTAATTTTGGCTTATTAGAGTGAAAAAGCTAACCCTAAAAGATTTAACAATAAACGTATAAAATAAAAAAAAAAGAAAGCCATGTCAAATATAATACCTGTTGTAGATATTTATAATATTCAATAAAACTTTCGGTGCTAGGAGACCAAAAAGTGAAAATGTAATGTGACCTTTTATATCGTTTAGATCTTTTTTCATAGAGAGATGGTTAAATCAGCATGTTTGATACTAACAGAAAAACAAACAATGTATTTAGACGGAGTCGACAGCACGAGTGGCTAAATAGATAATCTAAGTTTTTCAAAAAAGTGGATAGCTAGAGAACGTCCCATTGCGTAGCCTCCAAGATTACACGACCTTACAATAATAGATTTTATTTATGGGACCGCTTTTATGGGGTTACATTTGGAAAAAAAAAGTTTGTTTTAGACAAGTTAGACTTGTTGAAAAAAAGTCCTTTAAGTCCAATCTTTTCAGAAACCTACTGTATCAACAAAAGTATGACGTTGCATAAAGCAGCGTTCTTAGCTGATGTATAAATTAACTTTTATTATTTTTTAAAAATATTTCATATATTAGAAAAATTTATAGAAAAATAAATAAGATGCCGTTATCTGGCAGATGTAAGTTCTTGAAATTTTGTTGTACAAGTAATATGCATAAAAGAACAGACTACTAATAAAACTGTTGTTGTAATTTTTATGCAAATAAGTGCTTCTAACATCTTAATTTTTATATATTTACAACAACTTGCAATTACGAAAATATGAACAGGATATCGCTTGGTATGTATGGTGTATAATATATACCAAGGTGTATATATATTAGAGTGGCGCAAAAAAACTATAAATAAAATATATTGTATATACATATTATTAAAGCAAAAGAAGTTTTGTATTTAATTTATTGTATTTAATTTATATTCTTACAATACACTTCTACTAAATTAAATGAAAATTAGGCTTTTATTCTAAAAATCTAAGATGATTAAAATGGCTGTCGTAAAGCCGGATACTCATTTCAGTCATTATTTTTCCATTCCCAGCAACATTTTTTTATGTAGCCATTAAATCAGAAACATTGAAAAACTTCAAACTTCTTCTAGAAATTGCACCCTTATGAATGCGAGAGTATCAAATTGATTCAATTTCATATTTGCGCGCAAAAAATCTCTTAGGCTGTTATTAGTAGAAGTTGTAATTTTTTAATGTCCAAATTAGATTTTCGTACAACGCAACATGACGTTATAAAAAATCTGAATTTTGTTCAAAAACAATTTGTTTTGGTAAAATGTGTAGCGCTGTGGTGAAATGCGATCCTCTTCAAGCAAAAAAAGCAATTTTCATATAGCTTATACAGCTCAAAGACCCGCATTAACTTACTCAACATCAAGGTTGGGCAATTTTTGTAGAATGAGATTGTTTTTGCGCCGTCTCCAATATATTTAACATTAGAAATTACAATTTGACTGTACGGAAATTCTTTTAATCCAGCGCGAGATTTGCAGATCTAATTTAATTACGAAAATATGTTTCTGACCTTTTTGTTAATTAAACCAGCCCTTGTTGTTTGGTAAACAAACAAAAACGCATAAAAAGTGCTTTGTGTCGTTTTTATTACGCCTCGCCGCTTTTTTCTTGTTATTTAGACGAATAAAAGCGGTCAAACTAATTAAAAATAAATTTTGTATAAACATCTAAATTTTTCAACGCCGAAAATTGAAAAAAATAGCTTAATAAAAATGTTAAGTCATTATCCAACAAACTTTTAAAGTTCAACATTTAAAACTAAATTAGAATTGTTGTCACTTATATTTTCTTTTATTTTTCTACACGATTTTTTTATATAATACTTTTTTTTTCAGCTATTGAATACTGCTTTTGTATCACTTTTCTTGTATCTTTATTTCTATGCTTCATATCATAATTAAACACCGTGTTTTATCATTGATAATAAGTAAACTTAATATTTAGGAAAATCAACTAAAAAAAAAATTACAAAGTTTTCTCTATCATGTTAACTTTGAAAATGTATTAATTTTTATTTTTATTATTATTATTTATTTATTTTCATAATTATTTTCACTGGTAAAACACTCTGTATATTTCTTCCATTTTTCAACATCTATATATACTTATTGTATTGGCTTCTTTTGATCTATCAAACTTTTTTTATTTTTTTTTGTAGTATTGTTTTATGTTTACACTAAAATAATAATTGCTATTTTATGTTTATGTTAAATTTTATTTTTCTACAAGTTTTTTATTTTTTTTATGTATGTACTTTGTAGATATTGTAACAATTCTCACGCAGGGCCACTAATCTGCAATGCGAATTGCAGATTTAGAGAAATCAAAAGTGTTAATTAAACAAATTAATTAAAATAACAATATTTAATAACTTAATAAAATTAAACAAATTTATGATAATGAAAGATTGATTAAGAAAATCTAACAGAATGGTAGAAGTACAAATTAGCTGTCATAATATTTTACAATTACTTGGAATACTAATTTACGACAAATTAAAATAATTAATTAATGAATTAAGACTTAGCTGTTAGTAGTGTGAGATTTCTTGAGATTCTAGTAAAGTGCTCGCTCTCTGATTTATTGAAAACGTTTGCCAATTGGACGTTGTAGGGCACTTCAGTTGTTTTCAGAAGATTGAAATTAGGACTAATCTGTATCCTTGATAAACTTTGATTCAGTGACTAATCGTCTTCTAGAGACTAAACCTTTTCAAGAAGAAAAGAACATTTTTAAAGAGTAAACTCCTAGAAACCGTATTCTAGGAGTTTCACCACTTTTAAACTTAAGACCAAAACAATATATTCACACTTTAGAATTCACTCTGTACACTTTTATTTCAATCAACTCCTTTTGATTACTTTTAACTTGATTGACTGTTGACTGGCCACTTGACTGACTGTCCTGCTTTTAGCATTTTTATACAAAACTTGTTCAAAACTTTATAAAACTTATCAATATTCTTCTGTTTGCTCGTATTTATTGGTTTACCCAATAAATCTAAGACATTTTTTTTGCATTTTCTGGTATCTTTTATTTCTGCCCCACCTCTACAAAACTTGTTGTTACCTCTCTATCTAAAACGCAGCGATTTTCAGAATAATAAATTAAAAAAAAAATTTAATATTCCAGTGCTTCTAAAAGGATTTTTGATTGATAGAAGAATATTTTAGATCTGGAAGTTTCAATAATTAGGATTAAATTATATAATCAGGAATATATCTTATCTACATTTTTTGTACTGCTTTTGGTGTTTGTAGAATAAAGTTCTTCTTATCTATCCATTAAATGCTAGATTAAATTATTATTTAATAAAAACACTTTCATGGTATTGTTGTCTTCAAAAAGTGATTAATTTTTTTTATTGCATATTTGCTATTTCTCAAAGTTTTTAAAGCTTTATTAAACAGTTTATTTTATTGTGTTTTTTCTGCATTTATTCTATGGATTATTTAATCGTTTTTTAAATTTTTTATTTATTCTATTGCTGAGATGGCTTTTAATAAATTTTTTGTTCTCGTAAGTCTATTTAATCTATTTTGAACCACCATCTTGCTTTTTAATTGTCAGAATAGTTTCACATATTTTTAGTATAGTATTTTAAAACATTTTAAATTTTGTTTCTTAATATTATCATTTTCTTATTTGGCTTTTGTTCTTCAACTTGTTTACTTACACAACGACCACTTCTAATGATCGTTGTGAAATTTCTAACTTTGTTTTACACACAAATTAAGGAGTTAAGTTTTGTGTATGTTGTTTATTAGGATTAAATGTTTTGTAAATTTTCAATTTTTTTAGGAGTTTTTTGGTGTATTTGTGTTGGTAGAGACACAAATATACTAAATTGCTGTAAGTTTGTTGTCAACAATCAAATTTATAAATCTGTTGCTGCTCTTTTGCCTTTTGTCTGTATTTTGCTATTACGTTTTTTAATAGCTTTTTTTCTTTTTTTTAAGCTATCTATAAGAATTCTATAACTTGTTTTTTTGTGTCAAATAGAATAGTTTGTAGTTTACTTAAAGTTGGTTATACTTAAATACAGAACAAAAATTGGAAATATAAAAATGAGTAACATACTGACATAGAGAAGAGAAGAAAGCGCAAGAAAAAAATTATAACCAAATAACAAGAGAAGAAATAATAAAAAAATACAAGATGAAAATAAAAAGAGAAAAAATTATTAAAATAGGTTCAACCAATCAAAAGATTTGGAGTAGGAAACATAAAAAAAATAAGCAAAATAAATGTTTTAAAAAAGCCGACTTTAATATAATTAATTATTATTTTATTTATTAAATTGATTTAAATTGCTTTTTGTTTAGTTTGTTACAATTAATTAAATAAAGGAACTAATATTTAATTATAAGACAGGCATATACCGATGTCAGAAAACAATATTAATATCAACTTAAAGTATTTCTAGACTATGATTTATATGAGGCCACATGAAAAGCATCAGCTTTCAAATGAAAACAGAATAATCAAAATCGGTTCACTCAGTCAAACGTTTTGCGGTAACAAGCAGAAAAATATAGTCAAATTGAAAACATTCTTTTTTTTTGAAGTCAGTTAAATATCAATTTAGTCAAATTGAGAGCCTTCTTCTTTTTTGACATCGGTCAAAAGTTGTCTACTGAGCAGAATATCTTTAAGATGTCATTTTTAAGTTTTAGACAAAATTACTTAATATTTATTTTCTTGATAACCTAAGCAATTATTTTGTCTTTAATGTGATGATAAATGATATCAGCAATATTCTTTTATTATAGTAAATTTTAAATGATTTTAGAAAATAAAATACTAAAATTGTTGATTTAGTAATTAATATTTGGAATGAATTGTGTTAAACAAAAAAAGATAGATTTTAAAATTAAAATTTATTAATACATTGTAGTGCAAAAAATCCTAAAAATGTATTTTTTTTAAGTTTTAGACGAGATCACATAATTTCTATTTTAAATAATATCAACAACATTTTTTATTATTGTAAATCGCTGATTTAAAGATTTATTTTAAAAATAAATTAATTAAATTTGTGCTATAAAAAATAGAGAAGTAGATCAATTTTAAAATTGTTTAAACAAATTATTTGCAATTTTGATTGTGTATAGCGTAGTTGCTGTTTTTAATTAATATGTTTGATTGATTGATATTTTATTATTATTATTATTGACAATTCTTCAATAAAATATTTATAAACAATTATTATGTAACTATAATATTTTGTTGACAAATATTACATTGACTAATCCACCCTTGTGCTTCATTTTCTTGATTACGCCACAAAAATGCAAAATCAGCAAAACAACTGACCCAAAAAGACATAAAATAAAATTCCGCTGAAAATGCATTAGTCTTCAGTTTCATTCATCCAGCTCATCCACCTGTGTGTATGTGTGTGTTTGAAAGTAAATGTGCTTTGAAAATTTTCATCAAGAAAAATAAGCTGGCTTAGAAAAATGTGTATTGTTAGAGGGTTTACGTTCTCGCTTTTTATTTGGGCGCTGTGCAATTTTCACACCACCCGGGGAGCAGCCATCGTAAAAGAGTAAGTTCGTAAAAAATATGAAAACTGTGCTGAAATAATGGCTATTATAATAAAAATTCAAGTAAATTCTTGTTAGCGGCAGCTTTAAAAAAAGTAGAAGTAGAAAAAATGCTGTGCAAATCAGTTATATAAGTGAGGGAAGGAGCTCAATTTCAATGGTTCAAGTTCAGCTGCAGTAATTATTTTTGCAAACTTTATGCTTTTTTTTTTTAATATGAAACTTCCAAGTTTAGTGTTTTTATAGTCAAAAATTGCCTTTATTAAGAAAACTATAAGATTTGTATTTTAAAAGTTTCTATCAAGACTTGTCTTCCTACGTAATTCAATTTAATACCTAAAGTTTAAAAACAAAATTTTGTTTATTTTCAATTTACTAGCTCTAAAGTATGCTAAAACTTCCTAAAAAACATTTTTTTCTTGTTTACATTATTTTATCACAATAGTTTTTGATATTTAAACGTTTTACCTTAATTTATCCAAATAATTTAATAATTTCAATTTTTGTAATGTATGAAACTAATTTTTAAAAAATTGTTATTTGTATATTAAGAGCAAACAATAATTTTTTTTTCACAAAAAATACACATTTTTAAATTTTTTTTCAGAATTGCACAGTTTAATAATTAAAAACGTTTTGTTTTTATTAAATCTTGAGTTGCAAAATTATAAACTTGAAATAATTGTGTTTAAACAAAAGCTTTCTTGCTTGTTGTTGTAAAATTAACTATAGTAAATCAAATTTGGAAACAAAAAAACGTGCAATTGTAGAAAAAATATTGTGTGTGATGCGAGCGCAAAATTTATTAGCGATTTCCAGAGATTGCCGCACGACAAAATAGAGCTGCAACACTCTTTCTCAATAAACATTATGTGCACAAATAGCAATTGTTGTCAACTTCACTTTAATTTTGTTTTTAAAACTTTTAAAATAGTAGGTATGCCTTGAGTCATTTTTTAATTTTTTTTTATAGTATTATTTATTTTTAATAAAAAATAACTATAATAAATAATTATATTAGTAAATATAATAGAAATCAGACTGATAGAGCAATAAAGCTAGTAAATCTCTAAATTTTTATTTATTTAAGATTGATAATTATTTTGAGTTTATTTATTAAAATACACTAATAAATAGACTTTTAATATCAAACCAACTGATTTTACTATGTTCTATCAATCAAGCTAATAATTAATCAAATTAAAACATAAAATTAAAAATTTGCTTGAATTAGTTAGAGGGTGATGGTGATAATAACATCTAAATTGTAATTAAATTTTTTAACAACAAACACATTAAAATTAATTTTAGAATAAAACCGATTTCTTAATTAGTAATTTAATTAATTTGTAAAATGTAATTAGTTTAAATAAAATCCAAAAATGTGCATTTTTTAAAATAAACATACAAAAAATTGTATTTTTAACATTTAATTACAAAAAACAGTTATTATAATTCAGGTGATAGAAAGAGCAATAAAATAAGTAAATCTATATAAAAATAATTGTTCTAAATTATGCTTTTTATAAAACATTATATTGAAACACTTTATTTAAAATAAATAAATACATATTACAAATGAATAGATTTTTTGCCATTAGAAAAACTAATTTTAGAACATAACACTTTAAAATTGCTTCAATAGGTAGCAAGTTGTGTTTTTGTACAACATCTATTTTGTTCAGGAGGCACAGCAATTTTGCTGGATTTAAAAATTATTACGGTCTTTGACAAGCAATGACAATAGTATTTATCAAATAATATAAAAATGGTTGAAAGACAAGCTTTTAATTAGTTTATATCTAATCCAATTTAAGAATTAAAATGATAAATTGTGTTTTAAAGTAAATAGACTATATAAGATTGTTTTTTGAAGAATCAAGCGAGTAGAGGGATAGAAAACAGTTCCAAATCTATCAGTAATCATTTGACGTAGTTCCACGACCTGGAATATAAAAAAGTTTGATTTCATAATAATATAAAAACAAAATAAACATAAATACATTTTTTAAAATAACAATCAGTTTTTAATACTTCTACAAAGAAAAAATAATATTAAGAAGAAAAAAAATGTAAATACCTTTAAATAAGAAAAAAATAAATGATCTATCCACAATATGTTATTAGTTACAAAACTTTTAGAAACTTCCAATAAAAGTTTATGTAAGAATTAAGATGTTTATTATAAAAAAAAAGTTGTTGATGGCACAATAATAGACCATTAACACTAGCAACTGTATAACTGTTTAGAATTAACTGCCAAAAAGTTATATATATATTTTTCTAAAACATTTTTAAAATCAACAAATTACCTAAAAAGTTTACAGAAAAGTTATTAGTTAAAATTTATAGGCTATAAATTTACCTAAAACTATTATAAAATTTTTGCTTTAAGATGTCAAAAAGAGGGTTAGAGATATCGCTTATCGTTTTTATTTTTCGATTTTGAAATATTGTATCTCCAAAAAAAAATTATGTTTAAAATTTTCCTGATGTCAAAATTTGGTATTTTTAATAGAACATCCTGTAAATCATTAAATTTTCTTCATTAGTTTTTGTTTTATTAAGCTTTACTTATAACTAAACCTACATAATTTAAAATTATTTAAGCTTTCTAACTAAAATCGGTTGTAAAATTTTTCCATATTTTTTTTTTACAATTTAGCCGTAAATAATGTGCTGTAAAATAAACATTGTAAACATTGGCAGAAGAGGGTTAACTAGATGGCCACCTAGATCTTCCAATTTAACAAAATGAAACTTTTTCTGTGTAAAAAATTAAGTGGTCCAAAAACGTTAGACAGCTAAAGAAAACATAAAAGTAAGAATTTGTCAAGCATTTGATACAATTACAAACTGAAACTTGTGAATAGACAAATATATTAAAAGTATAAAAGTTATTTTAAACTTTTTCGGTAATAATTGTAATCTGTAATTTGCTTTGTATTTTTATATTAAAAATAATATTTATATACAACATAATTTTAAACTTTTAAAATTAATATTTACACTAAGTTCTACAATTTTTGTTACAAAAATGGCATTCTCAAAAAGTCAACGTATATTCAGATATTATTAGAAACCGAATTTGATTTAGATCTTTTCTTGTAAAAGCTGTCGAATTAAAACAATATTGAAATTAAAAATAAACCATTATCAATATGTTCGTTTATTACAAAATAAAATAATAATTGTTTTTATAGCCTATTTCTCAGATTGTAGTTTCAGCATGACAAAACTCCTTAAATTATCTATAGATATTATATCTATATATTAAAAAATATATAAAGATTATAAAGCATCTTAAATTGTCTGAGCGCCCGATTTAACATTCGTTGACTTTCTATGGAGTTTCGTTATATTTCAAGTGAGGTACCGTCTTCTTGCTACACTTTCAATAATTACTATAATTTGTGAAGGTGTTCCATCTTTTTAACACAAAATGGGATTGTAATAATTAATTAAATTAAAAAAACACAGCATCTATGGGAAGATATTGTGTTTTTTTAATTTAATTAATTACTATAATCATTACAGTTCAGATTATCAGTTAAAAAAAATTTATGCAAGTTTTTAGATTTGTTGCATGATCAGAATGAAAAAAACTTAGCGGATGATGAAACTGCTTAAAAAAGTACTATTTTTTTAAATGAAACGTTTTCTACTAAACCATGTTAGTTTCCAGAATTACTCCAATTATCTTGCAGTTTGCACTTTTTCTATTTCGTCTCAATCATCACTTTAAAATTCAATAACAAAGCAAAAAAGAGTTTCTTAGCATTGTATTTTATTTGCATTTAAAACTAAATCTAGGTATACTAGCAAGGTAAGTAAAAGCTGAGATAGAAAATGCTCTGCTTACTCTACAAAATTCTGAAAAAGTAGCTAAACAAAAAAAAAAATGATAATTAGGATATTATTATTAAAATTAATTAAAGAAATGAATTGATTATATTTAAAAAAATATGCAAATGAGCCAGTTTTAGTTTTATTTTATGTAAATTTTAAAAGTATCAAGGGATCTAGAGGAATAAATGCTTTATAATATATATTTTACCCTATAAATAGATATACCGTGCGTTCATAGACTATTTAGCTGCGCAATTTAGCGAAATTAATTGTTAATGTTGATAGAATAGTTAAGTTATCAAATGTCAACTAGTAATACACGACACGCGTGTATATGCGTATGAACTAATCAAAAAATGAACATATGTTAGTTATGAGCCATATCAAGGCTAAGTGTAGTAGGTGTATAGTTTGGCTTAACGTTATATACAGCGCCAGGGCCGTATTCAAGTTGCTTCTACACCCTTCGTCTGCATGTTACTGAAGATTTACTCTTACTGAAAATTAAATTACAATTAATTATCTAGACACGGGCTTATTTATTATTGGATAATATAAAAATTATGTAGGTGGGTGTAAAAACATTAGTAATTTTTATCTAATCATCTGCATAAAAATTAGAATCACTGTTACTGTCATTATCATTATTGACTTGAATGATTAGTTTTAGTACCATTTCCAAGCAGTAGGAATTTAATTCGACTAAAATTTGTATTACGGTCTATGCTGCCCAGAACCACAGACGCATCGGTTGGCTACCAGTTTTATGTGAAGTATTTAAGGGGGCAAAGTTGTAATGTCACAAAAAGTTTACCTAAACTGTAAGAAAAATAATGTGCATTGCTGATCAGTTGAGGAGGGGTCGTGGTATACTAATAGCTTTACAAAACAGACCACTTTGGTTATTTGCACTTTATCAACTTAGCGACAAAATCATACTTTTCGACAAAAAATATTTATTTACTGATAACGTTTTAAAAGCTTAACAAGATAAGCTTAGAAATGTTCAAAAACAAATGGTTTGGTTTTGAGCAAATTGTACAGTATAGATTTTAATCAGATATAATTTAGTAATTTCAGACAAAATTCAAATATGTGGTACATGTCTACTAAAATAAAATAATAAATATAGATAAGCATTGTCAGAACGTTATCTCTTGATTAGAATACAATGTCGTTAATTCAAAATGTAAAACCCCTAGCGAATTGCAATTGCAATACTATGTCTGCTTCAGAAGATCGCCAAAGGGCCTATAGCCAGAATTACCTAATAACTCACTAACTATACTAAATAATGATATACAGCAACTATTAATTTATCATTAAGTATGTACTTACCAATGTCACGTTTATCACAAACTTCAATAAAATAATTTTTCACAAAGCCTCTTAATTTCCGGTTATGTCACACACAGCCCGGAGTTGTCTGAAGTTATTCCAGTTACGGAAGCAGCCAATGTCCGTTTTAAGAACCTCAAAAGCTATCTACTAAACGATGTGGCCACACCACAACCCCCAGGAGGCCATTCTCAATTAACAGACTCACATGCTCCAATTAACTCTAAGTTGAGGAGATGTGTCAGGTAACTTAATTTTATTTAATGCATAATATTAAATTTGTAAACCATCATCCTAAATTTTAATGAAATTATTTTTTTAATTTATGAAATATACAAATACAAAAATTTTCAATAATTTAAGCAGAATAATGCAGTGCAAGCCAACTTTTGTTTTATAATTGCAATAATTAGTTAATGAATCATTGCTACCTGAGGATGATTATGAATATCGATCATTACTTGCCTTATTTTACTTTTAATACACAAAGAAAACTTTCAGACATTGACGTATCGTAATCATCAAATTAGAGTAATAATAACACTAAAGCCAATTTATTCATTATAAAGGTTTGTAAACTGAATCATATTTGTGCTTTTTAGCATTCACCAGTCAGTAAAACTTAACAATAAAGATTAAATTCTGTAAACAAAGATGATTTGAGTAATTGACAAAAATTCTTGTGTGTGATGCTAGCACAGAATTTTTTGAGAGATTGACACGCGCTGTTTTTTTGCGCGGCAACACTGTATCTCTGTGCCAATCAGCAATATTTATTTTGCTTTTATTGTACACAAATAGCTATTTTATTATTGTATTTTTGCAAAATAGATTACGCGAGTTGTGTTACTGTATAAGTTTTTTAACAAAAGAGATTACGTAAACAAAAACACGTACGTAATGCTATTGTTTACCAATAGCATTTACTATTTTGTCTATTTTACTATAAACAAACTTTCACATTTGTAGATCAAACCTTTAAAATTTAATTTTTTTGATAAAAAATTAAGAAAAAGCAGCTGTTCTAGTTTTTAATTAATATATAAATATGTAATGTTATTCAAAATAACACTCCAAAAGCAAAAAAGTGGCGTAACAAAGTTGTATAAAATAAAAACTTCACTACAATTTTTCACATCTGCAAAGTTACAAGACGGAGTGGAATGTTATTTTTCTCTATTCTCTACTGTATTTTTTTTTTAAATATGATAACTTAATTTTTAAAAAACTGTATGCTTTGAGAAATTTATTAAGTATGTAGTGTTATCTGTGTCATCTTTACTCTTTTGTTATTTGTTTTTTATTTTTGATTATTGATATATCTTCACCCTGTTTTATCAACATTCTTATTATCTGTTTCTGCTCTTTTCTGTGTTGAAATTTCTAACTCGTTTTTAAAATTTTTGTTGTAGTTTTTTTGTATAAGATGTAGCCTTCTCTACCTGTTCTTAATAAAAAAAATTGATCTGTTTCATTTTTTTCTAGATGTTATTCGTATTTTCCGATCTATTGAAATATTTTCATATTTTACTTTTTCACTCTCTTCTCACTTTTAGATCGCTACTTTTCTCACTTTATTTTCAAAAGTTATGTCATTCATTATGTGTTTAGACGATTTTTATGATTTTTTGCTCAAAATTAGTGTTATTTTTATATAATTTTTTTAATTAAATTCTGTTATAAGTTTCTCTTACTTAGTGAGGTTATTAAATCTTAAAAAAAATTTATTTTTTATCAATTACCAGAAGCAGGTTGGTAAATATATACAAAAATAAACATTGATAATAACAATTATAATCATAATTTGGGAATAAAAACTTATTTTTATATAATTTATGTCAATTTAAATTTTGTCATAGTTTTGTATTAAATCAACTCTTTCTGAGTAGATAATACAAATTCAAAATTTGGAAAAAATCAACTTTAATATGATTACTTGTTATTTTATTAACTTATTAATTGATTCAAATGGTTTAAATTAATTAAAAATATAGACTATAATTTGAAATATTTTTTTAATTTTTCACAAATTTTTATTAAAGTGTCAAAAATATATGTCAAAAAAAGCATTAATAAGAATAACTTAAAAACTACTGATCAGATCTTGATCAAATTTAAATGGGATCAAGTGAAAAGCCGCAGCTTCCAAATAAAAAAAAATTATCAAAATCAGTTTACCCAGAAAAAAGGTAAAAGGTAACACATATAAAAAAAATACAGTTAAATGGGTTAAAAAAAACTTCCTTTTTTTAGAATGGGTTAAAAATACATTAATAGATCAATTGACTTACCTTAAGGAAAATTGATCGGAATTATATCAGTGTTGCCGTTCGAAGAATTTTACACATGTAGTCGCAAATTTGTTGCTCTAGCGGTCCACAATGTTTAAAGCATTTTTCGGGGAATCCCCCAATCCCCACCAATCTCACTATTCCTACACACAGTCCGGCAGATTTCATTGCAAGATTTAGAGAAGACCAATAAATCTAGAAAGGTAAAGGGACGGGAAAAAACGAGGGTGGGTTGTAATTCTTCGAACGGCAACACTCATATAATTCCGATCAATTTTCCTTAAGGTAAGTCAATTGATCTATTAATTATATGTCGTGTTGCCGTTCTCGAATTACACATGTAGATGTTTAAAGAAAAACAATCTAGATTTATAAAGTAGGAAAAGAAAAAGTTTCTTATTAAGAGAAACAAACAAGATTAACATAAAGTTAAAACAAACCACTTGTGATGGTATGCTAAGAACTAGGCATAACCGATTCCACAATTATTTGAGCAAATTAAGTGGTATTAAGAGCTAGTAAACGATTAGAAAAACAATTAAATGTTTGGGATTTACTTGAGCAGCCAGCGGGTTTGCGGGTTGTTTCAATTGAATTTCCTGCTTTAAGCGCAGCCGATGTGGCGGCATGTCTAGTAGAGTAAGCAGAAAAAATTGACACATCTATACCACTAGCGGCATGTGGAGTTTTAATCCATTTACTTATGCGGTGATAAGAAACTGGACGAAAAGAACGTTTGGAAATTAACAACAACAGATCTTCTGTAACTGGGCGAATGTCTTCAGTTCGACGTAAATATACATCTAGAGGTGATGCTACACATAAATTTGGCTGTGTAGCAAAGTATGGTAAGAAAAGAAACGGTTCAAAAGTTTTAGATGATAAAATTTTTATTTTATCTGGAAAGTGAATTTCTATTTGGTTTTCCCCATTATTATGGCGAATGTTTGGGATACGCATGTTTGTTAGCGTTGTGATCCCGTCAATAGAGCTAGCAGTATGACAAGTTTCATTAAAAGATCATACCTCAGAAAAGAACAGAACCGGAGCGGGATCCCACGTTGTGGGATATCGTGGTCTCGAGGATCTTTGACTATAAACATTTTTAAGAAAGTGTTTAATAAATTGGTTATCAAGTTTCGAAAGAGAAAAAATTAGCAGCAAAGCCACACGTTGAGAATTAAGAGTTGCATATGAAGCTCTCGATTCAAATTCGTCTGAGAGGTAACTAAGAAAGAGTTTCAGTAAATAGCAGAGTAAGAAGCGTGGTTCCTGAGCAAACAAAAATTCCACCAGTTTCGTAAGTAGTTGTTGTATTGGTTTAGTGCGCCCAGAGAAATGGAAAATTTAAGAGCAGAGAGTTCAGTGAGAGGAAAACCTCTCAGGACCACCCCTGCCGCACAAAAAACCCAACCTCCAGGAGAAGAGACCTCCAGAGGGGATGAAGTTGGCTGAAATGAAAAGCGGATAATTTTTCATGTGACGGAAAGCGCCAAAAAAAAAATTGTAAGAATAAACTTCTAAAAACTGAATGAAAAAAGATTGGGTAGCCCAACAAGGAACTACTAAAAGGCCTGACGCTTTTTCACTATTAAGTTTTAGCAAGCATTTTGTAATGAGACAAAAAAAGCGGAAAAGCGTAGAAATATTTATTTTTTCACAACCTGTGAAAGCATCTACGATCAACGAGGCAGAAGCTGGCTTCCAAGAAATATATCTGGAATATTTTATATTGAGGTTGAGTAGCAAAAAGGTCAATTGTAGGAACGCCAAAATGGGCGCATTTTTGGTGAAAAGAGTGTAGAGATAACTCTTACTCGGTCTCAAGAACTAGAGAACGAAACGCTTCTTCAGCTGAGATATTGTCCTTAGTCTTTATATAAGAATCAACAAAGCAAAAGTTTCTTCCTTCACACCAACGTCATATGCGGCGGGTAATATTATTTAACTGTGGAAAACGAACATTCCCCATTTTATTGATGTAAGTGTAGTTGTGTTAGCAATTCTGAGAAGAATGGAACAAAACATTTAGGTGCAAACAATTTTAAAGCGTTAAAAGCAGCTAACAATTCAACATTGATGTGATGTCTTTTTTCTATTGTTGTCCAAAACCCATGTGTAGACTGTTCATTAGAAAAGGCTCCCTAAGTCAGCAAAGAAGCGTCAGAAAAAATATCCATTACAAATTTTCGGTTTCAAATGATATGCGCACCCTCATTTTTCTGCAACGTTTGGTACCACCAACAATGTCCATATTTAGCCAAAATATTTGAGAATTAGCATTTAAAACGCACGAAGGTTGGTTCGTTCTAAAGTTTTAAAGGAGCCCAACCAAACAGAACACAGAGAAGCACGCAGCAACAAGTCCAATAAGTTGTGTAAAGGTTTGAATGTAAATGTGAAAAAACTAGTGAATATTTTTTTAAAAAAATTATAATAACAACTATTAAAATGAAAAGCAAGATATTTTTATGTTCTGCAGATTTCGACACACAAAAATAAACATCTTTGAAACCTAAGAAAGGAAAAAAAGAAACAGTTTTGATAGATTAATTTTAAAACTGTTATAATGTTATTAAAAGTGCTATAGTTTTCAATTTTGAAATGTACTCAAACAGTAATTTGAGGCTTTATATTTAAAAGAAAACGGGTTGAACCGTTAGGTTTTTGCAGCTAAAAGAAAGAAGATAAAAATCATTCTTTTGTTGAAAAAGTTTTTTAAATTGCTCCAATTTTTAATAAATTGTTTACGTTTTGTGTTATGGCCGCACCAGCGCGTGTAAAGACAAACAATACTGATTTGTGAGCAATAGGTAACCTATATCCTGACAGCCAAGATAAAGAATGGTAAAAATCCGGCAATTAGCGTCCAGTGTATGGTAATACCTGATTTATAGGTGATTCTAATGGTGGTAAGTGTTCTCCCCTCCTCTTTTTTTGTTGAGTTCTTGAGAAGAGGCGTCGATACTCTAAAGACGTTTGGTGTATTTGAGGCTTCCTTTTTTGTAGAAAGTTTGACGAATGAGAAAAAATTTAAAATTTTTTTCACATACAAAGGAATCTATCGTAAACTGTGGAAGGACAGCCTTGAGTGTCTCACCTAAAAAAGGTATAATGAGAGGACGACAATGTATAAAGCAAAGAGGACTCCCTCGTATTCTAAATATTTCAATTTTATTTCTGAGGAGAGAGCTGGGGTACTCCTTGGAAAAGACGATGCTTATCAAGCAAGGCAGTGCAGTGCGGTCATCTTTTGGTACACCATTAAAAGGTAATGTCAAAACAAAACAAAAATTCGACCACATGAGTGTACACTGCAGGTCCTAATTGAGTATCTATGAGAAATGTTCCCAGGAGAGTTAAAAAGGCATTACTTGAGTTTTTCTCAGGTAAAGGTTTGAGATTTGCCAGTGGACAATTCATCTCGTAATCAGTGTCCGGACGAACAGACTGATCAGAAAAAACCTCTTCATCTTCACCTAGCGAGTCATTTGAATAAAAAAGAAAAAGGAAAAGTAGAGGTCAATACTTTTTTCAGAGAAATCCAACTAGACATCAAAATTGATTTAATCTGGTTAGTAAACGTATGATGAAATTTGAGTCCAGGTTGAATGACGCGACTGGACGGAGAAGACACACAGTAGCTTCTTTTTTCACTCCAGGATTCCAGAAATGAAGCAGAGAAGTAAGACCTCGTCTGCATTATGTGGTGCAGGCAAGACAGCGAAAAGTATATAAAATACCGCTGCTTTTTCAGGAGATACAAACAATAGAGTTGTATGTGCCTGAGACGAGGGAATTCTTCATATTTTTCAGTAAATACAAACAATAGAGTTGTATATGGAACTGAAACGGTGGAATTCTGCAGATTATTCCGGAAATACAAACAAAAGAGTTGTATGTGCCTGAGACGGTGAAATTCTTCATATTTTTCAGTAAATACAAACAATAGAGTTGTATATGTAACTGAAACGGTAAAATTCTGCATATTTTTCAGGAAATACAAACAAAAGAGTTGTATGTGCCTGAGACGGTGAAATTCTTCATATTTTTCAATAAATACAAACAATAGAGTTGTATGTACCTGAGAAGGGTTAACTCTTCAGGAGCACTAAGCTAATTTCTAGTAATTAGGTGTAAGACAAAACGAACTCAAATGGCGCCTTTCGATTAGGGCGAGGTCGATGAAACGTCGCGGTCCGGTTCAGTCGCGTGCGTGGAGAGATGACGTCAAGAGGAAAATGTAATTATTTGAGGAAAAACGAAGAAAAAACGCAAAACTTACCGGATCTGTAAAGAAGGTCCTCAAGGAGAGCTTTAAACTTTTGTCGTTTTTGGGAACGAGCTGACATTTCACTGCACTTTTTGAAAAATTCACAAAAGTTTGGGTCCACACGCTAGAGCACAAAAATTTGCAATGAAATCTGCCGGACTGTGTGTAGGAATAGTGAGATTGGTGGGGATTGGGGGATTCCCCGAAAAATGCTTTAAACATTGTGGACCGCTAGAGCAACAAATTTGCGACTACATGTGTAATTCGAGAACGGCAACACGACATATAATTACAATCTTATGGTTAAAAATTATGCTGCTCAATTTTTTTTATTTAAGTTTAGATTTGCAGATACATATATATTTATTAATAGCTTTGATAAATAATAAAAATTGCATTGTTAATTCTTGGTCAATAATAAAATATTATTAACAACTTTTTAAAAAATATAAGATTTAGCAAATACTTTTCTGCAACTTCTTTTCAGTAAGTAATTGGTTTTTTGAAGTAATAGTTACAAAAGTTCTTAATTTGTAAGTTTTACGTGTAAAACTTTATTATCTGCTTTTTTACATAAAATTTATTTCTAATTTTGTTACATTTTCTGGTATTCTATTTACATTATTATTTTTGTTTTAATTATTTATGCTTTTTCTATTCTAGCTTGCTTTCTTTGCTTTTTTACACTTTTTAGTCATATGCTTCATTGTCTTTTGTTTTTTTTTTCATATTTGGCAGTTTCTTTGTTTTTCTCTCAACTAATAACAATTGTACTTTTTTTACATAAACATCTGCATCTTTCAATCATCTTTCTATTTTGTTAAAATTATTTGATAATTTTTTTATTATTTTGGTATGTTTGTTTACTTAGCTTTGTGGCATATTGGGAAATCAACATTGCAAACAGCACGTTTTTATGTTTTGATACTTTCTATTATATCTAAAAGCCAAGATTTTAGCTTTTCTCTTTTGCTTATTTTAATGTTTGACTTTTATCTCAATAAACATTTTTCGCTTTTTTTATAATTTGTACAGCGCTAAACTCTTTTTCTTCATAATACTTTTTCCTTTTTTCTTTCTTGGTTTTATTACTAATTAGTTTCTAGCATTCTTGCAATATCTTACTTTTTTTTTGTTTTTGCTTTTATACTTTATTGCCGTCTTTCTCTTTTCCTCTTCTTTCTTTTTTCCCTTTTTTTTGTTTTTTTCTTTCTTCTTTTTTTTTCTTTTTTTTTATATGTGCTTGAGTGCTTTTCTACTTAGCCTTCAAACTTACTATTTGTTATACTTTCTGGCACTCTTTTATTTGTTGACCTTTTCTCAGCATTTTAATGTTTTATTTGACTTTGTTTTTAAAAGGTTAAAAATTTAATTTAAAAAGTACTGTTTTTAAACTTTCTTTATTTGCAGTGATGGAGGCTTTCTTCAAGAAATTCAAGGCCCTACTTTATCTTTAACAAGACGAGACACAGAGTGGAATGAAAGGAAACAAAAACAGTGTACAATGTGCCTAAATGCTCCATTGTGTAAAAAGTACAAAGCTTGTGACTCATGTCAAGTCTATTGTAACAAATTGCAAATATCTATTAGTCCACTAACTACAGAAGCACCAGTAAGCAAGAGCGAAAATCAAGTCAGTAGCTCGTTGAATGAGGCAGATATTTTAGTAGGAAGTAGACATTCTGGTATCCCAGAATTACCATCAACAACCGAATATTTAGGCTCTTTTGAGATTGTCGCTTCGCTTTTATGGTACTATGCTGTAGGGGTAGTAGAATCCGGTCCTCTTATGGATCTATTGATAAAACTATTTAACGTTCCAACACCAGATAATTTTGAGAAATTCATTCTCGTGGGACAACTTAAAACAACTGACACAAACACAAGCTCAATTGATATAGTTGATCTGGTAAATGCTTTTAAAGACAGACATAAAGTTACAGCTGATATTCACAAATTTGAAAATAAAGGTGATCCAAAGCAAAAAGATGTCATTGGATTCCTTAACACCAATATTGCAAACGCTATCAAACATCATCAAGAAGAAAATGGTAACAAAACACTTAACAAAACTGAAATCAATAACATTTTCTCTAAAACACTCACAGATGTAAGTACTAATATTCTTAATCTTAGTATATAACACCTAAATAAAAAAATTATTTCAGCTTGAAGCCGAGGAAAGGCAAAGTGAACCAAAATGCAGCGAACTGGACGAAGAACTGATTAATATGTTACCCTCGTACGGACCTGAGCGATCAAATCCTTTAATTAAAACTCTCCCAGAAACTGAAAGTGACATTAAGAATCCACCTGTAATTCAAGATAATTTTGTTGGTCTTCAAGCACCAGAAAATGATAATAGAATTACTGAAAATCAAGTTGGAAAACAATTAGAAGATGGGTGGGTAAATGATAATGATGAACGTTCTCCAGAAGAAATCTCACAAACAGCAACAAAAGATAAAGATACTTTGCTAGTAAAAACCGACGAGACATTACCACCAACAGCAGATAGTCTAGTTGGCGCTCCAGAACCCATCGACACTCATCTCATTACTGAAGTATTGAACAATCAAAATCTTCAACAAGATATAGAAAATATTGTTGACAAGGGCTTGGAAACTGGTTTTAAAGTCAATAGTTTATCAAATTTACTAAATGAAAACGTTGGTACTCCACAACAAGAAATAGCTGCATCAGAGATAATTCCAATACTACAAGAAACAAATTTACTTCAAACTGATACCAAAATAACACCGCAAAACAACAAACCAAGCAGTCTAGTTTTTACTACTAGTGATAATAATTCGAACAAAAATCTTAAAGACGATTTGGTTAAGAATGAAGCTCCAGAAGTGATTGTGACAGCAGCTGAGCCACTTGACACAGAAGCTATTAACATTTCCAAAAACAGCATTGTAGAAAATAGTATTTTAGGAAAATATCCATATTTTCTATCTAAACCTAAAAACATGCAAACAAATTTGAACTCAGAAAATACTATTTCTAAAACAGATCTTTCGTCTCACAGATATCCAGAAGTACTTTCTAATAAAATCAGACCTTTTTCTAGCGATTTTACAAAAGAAATTGCTCCTCCATCATTAACAGAAGAAGAAAAGCATGACGACGAAACTGTTTTGCAAAGTGTTGCTCCAAATGACTTTCAGCTTCAAAGTATGCCACAGGAAGAAAACCCTGGACAAGTCATTGGCAGCAGATTTAATGTGGTACGAAATGATTTGAACGCGTTTGTCAATAACGAACAAGATCAAGCACTTCTTGGAAAACAGCAAGAAACAGAAAAAACAACTATATCTAAAAATCCTTCAGAAGGGATGTCTTTAAGCCCAGAGTTGGTAGCGCGTGGTAGAGGCAAGCTTTTCCAAGAACTTATAACAAAACAACAGCATCTGCCAAGCTTTGGATCTTTGGTCCCTTCGCAAGATCCACTATCACCAAAAAATAATTCGTATCATAAAGTTTATTTTGTGGGTGAAGATATCAATCTTCCATTACATATGTTCCATGATGAGAATGGGGTAATGAAACTAAAGGTAGACACTGGAACATTATGCAATTGTAAAAATTGTAGCAGAAAACATGTTGACAGCATGGAAATGCAGGATGGGGCCAATTTGGGAACATCTGTGCAACCTGAATTGAATGTGAGGTTTAATAGAAATGAAGATCTGACGCAAGAGCTTGAAAATCCTCTCCACATGCAAAACGAGCATTCGGATATTTTTAAACGCTCACCTTTAATGAACAATGAGATACAAGAATCCAGTGAACAAAAAATAGAAAATGAAATTCAGAAGCTAAATGAAGACATTGAAAAGTATGATGAAGCCAATCTTGATTTGTTGATTAAAAGTTCTCAAGCTCTTTACAAAGATCTTCAAAAATCGAAGAATATTGCCCGAATGATTGGTCTGACCGATAGTATGTTGTCCTTGATGCAGAAATCTGCTAAAAAACCGTAGTTTTTTTTTGATATTATTGTGTTTCCTACATTTTTTACTTTTTTAAGCATTAACTGAAACTTTGTACTAAACATACTAAATAGATCTGTAAAAAAACGTTTTTTTTGTTTTTAATTTCCGCTGTTCTATGAAACGAATACTAAAGTTTGAAATTTGAAAGCTTAAAATTAATTTAACAACATGTTACACTCCTCTCAGCTAAAAAGCGAAAAAAGAAATTACGGTATAATTATGTGGACCTGGTGGCAGCACTTAAACTGGCCGCTGCAAAAAATGGCTCTCTTGTCTTGCTTTAGCTTGTAAAGAGCGTATAGGTGGAAATTCTCTCACTCAACAAAATTTGAAAGAGATATTTATTACAGCCGCTACAAATAATGGTCAAGGCTCAGTCAACCAGTCAATCATATTAAGTCAGTCACCACGCCACGAATAAGGTACAAAAATGCTTAAAACAAAAACAAAAAAGATACTCTAAGAAATACTCTAAAAAATATCCGTAAAGTATAACCTCGCACAAATAAAAAAAGTCACAATTTGGTACAACTAGGTGGCAATTATGTAACAATTTACAATGATCTCTATAGCGCACAAACAAAGTAAAAAATTCAATCTTTCAATTTTATTATTTTTGTTTATTTAATATAACAGTTTTTGGATGTAACATATAATTTACACACATTTTCAAATTTTTTAAGAATTTTTCGAATTACAACAGTTAATAGAAAGAAAAAAAATTCCTTTATCTAAAATTTCTGTAATAATGAGCCGGTTACCCAAAAACTGTTATATTAAATGAACAAAAATAGTAAAATTGAAAGAATTGAAGCGTAAATACAGCGTTTTGTTGACTGTTATAAAAAAAAATTGATATTTTATTGATAGATTTTAAAAATTTTTGTAAAATTTATTATTATAGCAAATAATCATTAAGATAGATATTTGCTTTATCATGCTTTAGAATAAAGATAGATATTGCAAACCTCACAATTTTGGAGTCAAAAGTGATACGAAAATTTTTCTTGGCACAGATTTGTGAAACATTGAACGATCTACTAAAATTTCCTCAAACTTTATGGCCTGAGATCAAAATTTTACACATTAAATAGAAAAAATCGAAATTTCAAAAAACCTACATTTTTTAACGCAAATAAAAACGAGAGGGTTGACGCTAGAGACTGGACCCTAAGAGCTTTTTTTTACAGAATTTAATGCTGAAGAAGGAACATTTATATAAATTTATAAAATTTATATAAATATTATTTATATAATATTCTTTTAATTTATATAAATTGCAATCTTCTTTTATATGTAACCTCACTATTATATCCTGATGAAGGAAGGAATTAATCTTCCGAAAGCTTGATTTTTAATAAAAGAGTATTACTTAAAGGGCAATAAATCAATCAAACCCAGAAGACCGCATCCCCAAAATCCAGATTTACCTTCATATATAGTAATCGGTCAAAAACTATTTAACTAAAAATATATATATATATATATTTAAAACACAAGCTTTGGGTAGAATTTTTTAAGTTTTTTCTCACTCATTCACTTTTAACTATTCACTCCAGGAAATGAATTGGAGCTTGGTAAATGTTAAAGCTTTAGCCTCTACTCTTTTAATTACAATTATTTTAGGAGTTTATTTTTCTATATTACAGAAAAGTAGAGAAAGATAGACTGCATAAGGTGTATCCAATGTGTGTAGCTAAGAAGTACAGAAACAATAGATATATGTAATTATATTACTATCAGAAATAATAGTAAAGAGAAAATATTTGACCAAGTACAAAGACTGCCAGAAAAGCAAACGTTTAAAAAAATAAAAGAATATGCTTAAAAACTCTATAGTAAGAAAAATAAATAGAAAAATCTATAAAAAAGAATATAACTAGCAAAATAAAATAGTAAGATTAAGCGGACGAAATTTCAAATTAGGGCTTAGATGTATGAAAAGCATTTCTAAAAAAGAGAGAAATATAGGGTGTATAGCTAAAAAGTCTTAACATTTAACAAGAAAAAAATATTTAACAAAGTAGGAAGACTGCCAGAAGACAAACGTGTTCAAAGAAGAAATGCGCTGTATTAATAATGTACATATATTAAATAAAATTTTATATAAAAAAATAGAAAAAAAGAGATAAAAATGTTGTGCACTGTTTGTTGATCTAAAATCAGCTTTTGATAAAGTAAATTAAAAAAATGTAAGAGACTATGACAGAAAATAAATTTAAAAAAACCTGATTGTAAGTGTGAGAAAAAAAATGTAGACAGAAAGCAAGCAGAATAAAAAATGAGGAAACTTTAATAATAAAAATAAAACTTAATGACGCATTGTAAAATTTTGCCAAAAGTTTTTTTTTTGCACTTATACATGTTGTCGCAGGCAACCCTCTCTCAACTTATTTTTTAGAAAATTAAAGTGACAAAAATAGAAAGACATTATTAAGGCTTTCAAAAATATGTATTACATTAAATAGGTCTAAACAAAAAAATGTGATTAAAAATTCTATTGTTTATTAAAAGATATTAATTACTATAATATGTAATTATAAGCAATTTTGTTGCTCTACATGTCAAATGTCACTTCTAACAACTGATCTGATCCAGTTATTGTACCCAAAAACTCTTGTAAAACGAGCAGGATAATAATCTGAGCTATTAGATTCCATAAAACTGGCAATTGCAACGACAATAGCGTATCCTCGACTTATATGCTGTGTTAAAGCACCTCCAACATTACCCTTTGTAGAATAATATGCAAATTATTATTATCATTATTATTATACAGTGTTAATACTATTAACTTACCACACACAACTCCTTATTACAATTACCACTAACACAAAGTACGTTTTTCGCAATTGTTTTTCTATAAAGTATTCCACATTCTGAGTTTGACAGGGCAGCGACTTGAATTTCATATAAATTATAATTTTGATTTTGATTCCAAGAGTTAGCAACGGCAAGAGATCCAGCATCCATTATTTCTTGATAAGGCAAATAAACTCTATTGATATTCTCTAAAATATTTTTTTTCATAAATGCAAATTAACTGATTAGAATTTTACCAGTATATTGGATAGGTCGGTGAAATTTGATTAGCCCAAGATCATTTTCTAAAGAATTTCTGTTAAATTGAGGATGCAAGTAATAAATATTGGTTATAATTTTTGTAACGTTTATGCTATTTTTGTTAAATTGGGTAGCGCCTAAAATAACTCTAAACTCTCTCATCCTGCAAAAAGTCAAGAAAACATCAAATTAAATAAAACTCAAACAAAAATTTAACAAAAAATTACGTTATCAAAGCAAAAGACTTATTTAAAGTGAGAATAAGCACGATAACTTAACGTGTAAACTACACCAGAAACAAAACTGATTTTTTAATGTCTTCTGATAGTAATGGTCTTTTTTGTTCAACAGTTCTTGCGGGTTATCTATCGCTTAGCGTTGAGTCAAATTTTGCAAAATGTAATCCAGTTGTTCTTAAATAAAATCTTTTTTTTTTATTATTTTTGGTTAAATTTAACAAAACCGGTTTTGGGTTGTTTACAGCTAAAACGATATCTATTATTTGTCTCAAAAAGTTCTCTCACAAAATAAACGGTGATCAAATTTTTTTTAAACACGTCAGCTTTAAAAGCTAATGAATAATTTTTTGTCTAAACTGAGTCTTTCTACAAGCGATATAACAAATCAACTTTGACTAGGTCAAACTCCTCCATCCTGTTAATGATAGGATAAACCAGTTTAGCCTAGGTCAAATCAGTTAAAGTTTATATGCTTTAGGATAAACTAGTACGTCCAAGCCTAAACTAATTTAGCCTAGTCAGAAATTAGGTCAGACTAGGCATACAAACAGTTCTGACTAGGGGGTTCAGCCTAAAACATATAAATTCTAACTAGAATGAACCGATTTGACCGAAACCAAACTAACTAGTTTAGCCTAGGCTATACTGATTTGTTCTATCGGATGTAGCGAGAACTGACAGTTCTCCTAGGCCAAAAGCAAAACTGGTTTATCCTAAAATCTGGTGTGGCTGGAAACACATATACTACTTTTTTTTAAATTAATGCATAGCTGTGTTCTCTAACGGTAGAAAATTTCAAAAAAAAAATTAAATTTTACAAAAATGTACAAACAGAAAAACGACAGGTAAAAAAATAGAAAACAAATTATAATTATAAAGTTAGTAATAGGTTATAACGTATTAAGCGACAAGAAACCAGGATAAAGTTCTAAAAATACTTGAAGAAGTTGCAAACATTTTCTAAATAATATAATGCAAGGCTATATTTTGTAAGAACTACCAGATCATGCCAACATAAGCTTATTTTCTTGGCCTTTACATTCCCCAGACTTGTCACCTATTGAATATGTGTGGGATATGATTCTGATTCAAAGCATTGAATTAGAAAAAAGCAACTTGAGACAGAAATTTTGTCTTTTTCAAAATATTGTACCAAAAATCTGTTTACTAAATACTACAAAAAAAAGTATTTACCTATCTGTACATTGTCCGGCTGTGAGTACCCATTCAGTATTCAAAAGTACTCCCCCACAAAAACCAACTTCTTTGTCTCTTGTCCAAAAAATTGCAGCTGTCCATGGGTATTCCCCACTTGTTGAAGCTTTTACTTCGCCCAGAACTGGATTATAAAATTGACCATTTGCTAAAGCAAAAACCATGGGTAATAGTTGCAAAAGCATTAGAGCATTCATGGTGAATGTTTACAACAATGTCAGTCTGTCAGGTCTTTTATATTTCAGTAAATTTGATTTAGAAACATAGAACAATGATCGATTAGTAGATTATTATCTATAAATTTGTAAATGATCAACATATTTAAGAAATGTCTGATGATTTCAAAATGTATTTTGAAGTTATTTTTGTTTATTAAAAAAATTATCTCTAAGTTGTTCTAGTTTCTCTTTTTGCTGTTTTCGTATTAAAAACTCTATTTAACGTTAAAAACAAAAAATGTTTAAATGACAAGTACACTTAATTATGCTAAAAAAACCAAAAAATCAGCTATGAAAGCTTTTTACATTTTGTTGAAACCGCAATAGAAAAAATAATTAAAGCATTAACAATTTAATACAATATTGTTGATTATTTAAACTATGGTAGTATAAAATGTGTTAATGGATAAAAATTCAATGCAAATGCATTCAAGCTACATCTGTAAACTTAGACATGTTTCGTTCTTATTGGAACTCATCACATCATCAAGTTGCAACAGATTCAGATTTGAATAAATTTTCAATCTGAATTTTTTGGTTGTTCAATCAGCGGTATAAACTTTTATTCAAATTTGTATCTATTAATATGCACACAATCTTATAATATACATTTGCTGCACGGTAGCTTTTAATAGATGTCGCTAGTTTTATAATATGTTATAGTTTTATAATGGTTAAAAATTAATTTTTTTTATATAAGATTAAAGAAATTAAAGAAAAAAATTGTAAAAATAGCATATAAAACATCTTTTCTAAGGGATATTAGCGCACTATAGAAAAAAAAACACTCTTTCTAAGTGGTATTAGCGCCTTATAAAAAACTCGCCGTCTACTTTAAGACTTGTGCGCCAAATCAACTCTTATAAAACTAGTTTTTTAATATAGTATAAAATACACTAAACTCTTCTTAAATGGTGAGAAAAAACTTGTTCTTACAGTTCTGCAATAATGCGTTTTCTTTACTTTATACTCAATTTGAAACAAGAAAAGTAAAGATGGCTGTTTATAATGTTTTTTTTTACTCTTTCTTTAAATCTTACCGTTTTATTTTATATCTCTTTTTTTTGTTAATTTTTTCTAAGACCGTACATGTTGACAATTTTTTTTAAACTTTTAAACTTATCTTTAGTAGCTTTTTTGTGTTTTTTCTAGCTTTTCTTGTTTACTATTTGTATTGTTTTTTATTTTATTAAGTTTTTTCAGCATCTTTACCGAAAGTTTTTGTTTTATTCATTTTGTCAATTCTTTTTCTGTATTAATTATTGTGTTTTTTTTTGCTTTTTTAGAATTATGTAGCCTGACGTTTTTTTACTGTGAGTTTTTTTGCTTCTTATAGGTTTATATAAGATGACGCTTTTCTTATTTATTTTAAGATTTATCTTTAGCACTTTGTTTGTATTGTTTCTACACGTATTTGTTATTTTTAATTATATATGTGTGCGCTTTGTTTCAAGCTTTCATTTCATAATCATTTTTTATAATTGTTTTTAATTTTTTTCTCTTTTATTTTTTATACTGGTTTTATATAACTTTTTTTAGGTTATTTTCCCGGTGTTTTTATCGTTAAAAATGTGGATAAATGTTTCTTACTTTTTTTTGACTCTTTCTCTTTCCCTTACTATTTCTTTTTTTTTCTTCTCTTTAAACTTTTATAATTTTTGTTTTTTTCATTTTTGTACTAAGTTAAAAAAATGGTTGGGTCAAATATAATCCTAAGCGTTTAATCGTTATTTGGTTAGGGCTATTAACATTTTGTTGTCCGCTTACGTTACTTTTTTATTCTCTGTAACTACTCTTTCTACTAGTTTATGATTTAACTTTTTTCTACATCACTTGTGTTTATTGTAAATAATTTAAAAATTGATTAGCCATTCTCATTTGCGTTTTATGTTGTAATTATTAATTTATTTATTGTTGCGTGTTACTTGCCTTTAGTTTTTTTACTATAAATTTTCATAGTTTCTTTCAGTTTACATTATAAAATACTGCTCTTAAGTCTGCAAAAGTAATTTCTATTTTAGTAAGTTTTTTTTTTCTTGTTAACTTATAAAGCATCTTGTAAATACTTTAATATGTCTATGTTATCCTATAGTGCATGTGTCTTTTTCTTTTCTTAATTATCGCTTTCTTCAAGTTTTGTTCTTTTTGAGTATTTTTTCAAATATCATTGCGTAAATTGTGTATGCCGTGCTCAGTATCCTATTTGTAATGTATAGAATGTATTAAACTTTTAAGATCTTATTAAATTGTCAGTCTTTTACATTGATTTTAATTTACTGTCTTTCATTGTTTTACTTTTTTTTATTTTTACTGTTTTTCTTATGCTTTTTCCATTTGTTTCGGTTTTTTTTCCAATAAGTAAGTTTTTATTTGATTTTCTTTTATTTTGTATTTGTTTTTTATTATTTAGTTTTCTATGGTTTTACACTTGTATCTGGTTATGTTCTTGTCAGTGAATGGAACAACATCTGAAATTTTTTTTTCTTGACACGACGAGAAGTACTCGAGTATAACTTCAAGCGGTATACAATGATTATTAAATAATTAAGTTTTTTTTGTCAATGATATGTTATATACTTTATACTCTATATCATTGTTCAAGTAAAAGCACAACATGTCTTACAGTTTCCGTTGCTGGTTTGTCGCTTGAAAACCACAAATTTATTATAAATGTTAATTTAAAATAAGTATAAGAAGCTATTTATTTTAGAATTTTTTCTTAGTACAGCCAACTATCTCACACTGCACATTTGACCTATGTGGTAAGAGTTTAAGTTGTTCAAACAACTTTAAAACTACATTTAATCATTTGTTTACAATTTAGCACTTGTTATCACCGACTGTCTATTATTGTGAACTTATCAAGTTATTTTTATCAAAACGTACACGTGGGCCAAACGTACAGTTTGTTGTATACACTTATTATTTAGCTTTATGACTCTAATTGAGTTCAATTGATCAGCTCATTTCAAGTAATTAATCGGCCAGTAGTGATAAAGTTTAGTGTAGAAAAGATGGGAGAATTACCTGCAACTTTTGTTCCTGGTTTTCATGACGAGAATGAAGTTAGAAAAATGAAGTACAGAGAGTTTGGTAATACTGGCTTAAAAGTGTCCGAGTTATCATTTGGAACGGCAACTTTTTGCTATCTTTATGGGTAATTGATAACTGAATATGTTGACTTGTTAATTGTTTTTTTCATTTAGAGAGTATACAATTGATGAATGTAGAGCTACACTGGTAGAGGCATTGAAAAAAGGCATTAATTATATAGACACAGCTCCCTATTACGGTCATGGAGTATCCGAAGAGGTTCTTGGCAAGGTAAAATAGATCTATTTTCTGCTTCTATTCTTATTTTATGTTGTTTTTCCTTCTATTTTCCTATGTATTCCAGGATAATTAACTCTGCTTAATCCTAACATTTATCTCATATATTTTTTGTGCACTTTTTTTTCTTCCTTTTTTTTATATCCTTGCTTTTTTACCAAAATGTCAAACATAATGGTACCGTCTTTTTTTGGCTCCCTCTGGAAGAAATTTTTTTCTATCTACATATTCTTTTTCCTCTTTAGCTTTTATAGTAAATTTTCTAGCTGTTTTATTGTTTTGTTTTTGCTTTCTTTTTTTTACCGGCTTAGTGTTTTTATTCTATTTATATTAGTAATGTTATTCGGTTTTTTCTCGGTTTTTTGTTCTATTCTAACTCTGGCAGTAATCTTTTTCCTTTGTTTATTTTTTTCTTTTGACATTTTTTTACGTAATCTTTTTTCTACTTCATGAAATATTTCTGTTTTTTTTTATTTTTTTACGTTTTTTGCATTCTTTATCTCCCCATTCATTTCTCTTCTGTATGCCACCTTTGTGGCTCTGTTTTAACCAATTATTTTCCTTCTAGCACCTTTTTTAGTGTTTCTTTTGTGTTGTGTTTTACTTTTTATGATTTTCTACATCTCCTTTTTTTTGTTTTATATTTTTCAAACTATATTTTTGTGAAATATTTAGAAAGAATCTCAAGACAGGTTTTTATGGATAATTAATAGACTGAATATGTCGAGCTGGTAATTAGTTTTTTATTTAGGGAATTTATTTAGTAGAGTAACACTGGTTAGGGCATTAATTATATAGACGCAGCTCCTTATTGCAATCATAGAGTATCCAAAGGCAAAAAAATTTTTGGAAAGGTAAAATAGGTCCCTTTGGTGCTTCTATTTTTATTTTATCTCGCTTTTTCTTTTCTTTTTTATTATTTAAAGATAATCTACCCTGTTTAATCTTAAAATCTATTTTCTATATTTTTACCTTTCTTTCTCTACTTTGTCTTTTCAATTCCAATTTTCTACTTTATTTATCATTGTACTCGCTACCAGACTGTCATACCTCGTCATTCTCATTTTATACCTTCTCCAAACTTTCTCTCTGCTATCTTCTAAACTATCAAACATTTTTTCTAAATATTTTTATTTCTCCTGTCTAGTTTGTTCAATTTTGTTTTTGAATTCATCAACATTTTACATTTTTTTTCCTATCTTTTTTCTAGCTTTGTTTTTACCTTTATTATAGATCCCGCTTGTTAGCCTGGTAATTTTCTTACTCTTTCATCTTTTTTTTAATTGTTTAATCTCACTATTTGCATACATCTTTGTAGCATAGAGAGAAAATATTCCTCAAATTTTTTTTTTATTTCTTGATCTTTTTTTTGTTTTTTGCATTATCTATTGCCATTTATTGTTGTTCTCTATACAATCTTTTTTGTTTTTTTTTCTACAGATTCTTTTCTTTCTAGCTCTATTTTAAATGTTTTTCTTGTTTTTAATTCTCTTAATTATTTTTATAAAGATTCTTTTCTTTCTAGCTCTATTTTAAATGTTTTTCTTGTTTTTAATTCTCTTAATTATTTTTATAAAGATATATTTGTTAAGCTATTTAAGAAAATGCTTAAAAAATGTTTTAAAGTGTTTAGAAGGAATTCCAAGGCAGGCATATTATATTGCTACAAAAGTTGGCCGCTATGAGAAAGACCCAAAACTGATGTTTGATTTTTCCGCCAAGAAAACCAAGGAGAGTCTACAAAAAAGTCTTGAAAGGTTGCACCTAGATTATGTAGACATCTTGCAGGTAACTGCTGAAGATTTTTGATAACCTATTTTTTTAAATGGTATTTCACTAGGTGCATGATATAGAATTTGCTTCTTCCTTAGACGTGGTGTTAAATGGAGCAATTCCAGCCGTAAAAGAAGCAAAAGATCAAGGTAAAACGCGGTTTATTGGAGTCACTGGTTATGTGCCTTCTATTTTACGGGAGTGCATTGAAAAAAGTACTGTAGCTTTTGATACCATTCTGTGCTACTCCAGACTTTGTATGCTAGACCAGGGCTTCAAGGATCAGCTTCCATTTGTCAAGGTACCACCAAGTACAAGTTCTCCCTACAAATAAAAATTAATTTTGATTTTAGTCGAAAAAACTTGCTTTTATCAATGCGGCTCCTCATTGCCAAGGTCTTCTCACTAATAGAGGACCGCAAGAATGGCAATCGGCGTCAAAAGAAATTAAAGATGCTTGCAGAGAAGCTGCTGCTTATTGTCAGGTAATTTTTTCATCTTTCAATATTTAAGATTATTTCCTTAAATATAGCTTAAAAAATGGCTAAAGTGATTTGGGATTTTACCATTGGTAAGTTTTTGAAGCATTTTTGGAACAGAAAAGACCATAAGCGTTGACGGTTTTCTTCAAGATCTTTTCTTTTTTCGTATCAGTTGTTGTTGTGTCTGATGTATTTGTAATGTCTTTACCATTTGTTTTGCAAATGTTTATTTACATTTGTGTTTCTTTGCTCAATAAGCCACTGAGATTTTTTAATCCGGATCAAATTGATCATTTTTTTCAAGAAACGTTCAATGTTGTAACACAGCTTCCTATAGTTTTTTACTGGAATTTGGTCTAATCATGTGAATAATATTCCAACTTCTAGAAGATAAACCAAAAACAGTTTCGTAATATCAAATTTTTTGAACAGTGTCTTTAAAAAAAACGTTGTTATTTTAAAGAAATTATGTTTTGATCCAAGAATTCCAGTTTTGAACTGGTGTTATCAAGTTTTTTTTAGCTCAATTATCCAACATACTTTCTTTTATTCCGTTCTCGTATATTTTTAGATTTTATATCAAATGTTTTCTTTTCTTCTTTATCTATTTCTTATCTTTCTTTTTATTTCTTAACTTTTGTACCATTTTTCTGTTTTTATCAAATCTTTAGAATTGTTTAAGTATTAAATTTTTCCGATCTTTTCAGAAACGTCTAGAAAAATTTCTTATTCTTTGAAATAAGTTTTTATTTTTTTTATTTTGACACCTAAATATTGCTATCATGTTTTTGTGAGTAGTTTGCCACTCTATTATTTATTCGTTTTCTATACTATCTAACTTCTCTTATTCTTTCTCTTCTTACACACTTACTTTCATTTTTATCTATTTCAGTTTCTTGCACACTTTTTCTTCTCTTTGTCGTGTTCTCTATCTCTACTCCACTCTCCACTTCTTTTATTCTTTTTCTTCTTGCATGCTTACATCCATTTTTATCTATTTCTGTTGCTTGCACACTTTTTCTTTTCTATATCGTGTTCTCTATCTCTACTTCACTCAATTCGCTTTCTATTATACTTTTTTCTCTCTAAACTTGTTTTCGTCATTGTCATACTTTCCTCAATACTTTTCAAATGCTTTAAACTGAAGGCATAAAGATGAAGTTTTATAAGCATTGCTTTTTTGTTAAGCATTATTCTTTTACACTCTTTTATTATAGTGTTGTGCAACTTTGCACTATGCGATGAAAAGTAATGGAGTTTATATAATTTAATATCTGGCAAGATATGTGCGCGAAAAGTAGGTGTTTTCAATCTGTTGGTTTGCCAATGTACAAACTTTTAATTTTTGTACAAATATACAATTTCCAGAAAAATAATGTTGAACTAGGAAAACTAACTCTTTACGATGCGATCCACCAAGAAGGGCCAAGTACAAATCTGGTTGGAATAAACTGCAGAGAAGTCTTAAGATCCAATCTAGATCCATGCTTTAATGGTTTAACAGAAAAAGAAACTGAAATATATAACTACTTGCTGACAAAGTGAGTTAATTTTTGTGTTTTACTTTAACTTTCTTTGTTTTTTTAGCATTTTTTCTAAACTGAAGAAAACAGACTGGGAACAAGTAGAAGTAGACGCTTATTACAAAGCGCTAAACGAACAAAAATAAAAGCAAAAAAAATTGTCAATTATAATTATATAGTTCAAATATAATAAATAGAAATTTATTTACAATTATCCATGTTTTAATATATTATCTCTTAGTATTGTGGGTGTAGATAAACAATGTCATTTAAGATAGTTTTGTAGAACAACTTTAAGCCCAGTTCCAAGATAGCTTGAACAGATAAGCATTAGAAATCTATTATTGATACTGAAATATCTGTAATTTGGCTATAATTGGTTCAAAATTATTGTAATCTTGAGAAAGATGCAACAAGGAATTAAGCCGGTGTGTGAGAGAGATAAATACTGACAAAACCTACGGGTGTAGAAAAAAATTGTTTAGTTACACTACTGGTAATAATGTTGAATCGTTAATTAATAATTATGTAATAAATGTTTTTGAAAAATTTTAAAAAAATATGGGAGAAGAAAAGAATAACAGCAAGAGATTAAAAAAAACCGCTTTGTTTCTGGCAGCAGATGATTAAGTATCTATAGTAGATTTGGAACCCTGTTAAATGTTCTACACTTAGATCTACTGGCAGAAGAGAAAACCAAGAAGAAAGTAACAAAACAAACACTTTGTTTTTAAGAACAACTAGTGATCTTTACAGATCTTCTATGCATAGATCTACTGGCAGAAAGCAAAAACCAAAATATAAAAAGACAAACAAAACAATGATAGCATATTGAAAAAAAACAAACTTAGACTTAGATCTACAAGTGAAGATAAAAAAAGTGTAGGAAAAAACGTTTTATTTATCTCTGGCAACAAATGATCAAGTGGCTACGTGACTTATACTGTTCTAAGCAACTCTGTCAGATTTTGTATACTTAGATCTACTGTTAGACAAAAAAAGCAAGAAGAAAGTGACAAAAAAAAGACAAAAATGTTAAAGAGAAATCACTTTGTATTGAAGAACAGACGATCAAGTGTCTAGTGATTTTTACAAAAAACAAAAACGAGAATCAAGCAGGTAGAAAAAATGGCAAGCAAAACAATGAAAATATGTTGAAAACAAACAAACATAGACTTGTATCTGCAAGATAAAAAAAACGTTTTGTTTTTTCATATTTTATACATTTTGGTCTACTGGCAGAATAAAAAACTACGTGAAAAAAGATGAAACAAAAATGTTAAAAGAGAAACAGCATTTTGTCTTTGAGAACCGACGATCAAGCGTCTAGTGATCTTTCTAGATTTTCCATGCTTAAATCTATAGGCAGAAAACAAAAATCAGAATATAGAAAAAAAAGTGACTAACAAAATGATAAAAAAATGTTAAAAAAACAAATATAAACATAAATATTCTACAAGAAAAAAATAAAATGCTTAGAAAAATAAACGTTTAGTCTCTGGCAACAGATGACGAAGTGGCTAAGTGACTTATACTGTTCTAATTGACTATGTTAGATCTTGTACACTTAGATCTACTGGCAGATGAAAAAACCAGGAAGAAAGTGACAAGAAAAAAATATAAAAAATTGATAAAGAGAAAAAACACTTTGTCTTTGAGAACAGACGATCAAATCTGTATAGGCTTAGATCTACGAGTGAAGATGAAAATCTTGGTCATCTCTGTTGTGTCTGGCAACAAACGACCAAATGGCTAAGATACTGTTCTAAGTGATTCTGTTAGATCTTCTACCGGAAAACAACAAAAAGTGTCCATCAGAAGCAGCTTAAATACATTATAAATCGGCCATCGAGAAGATGGAAAACTGCATTTGTCTCCCTATCTATATAGCTATTATTATAATTTGGTGAATCACCGACAAGGTCATTTTATTTAAGCTGCAATAAAAATAGTGCTAACACAATAGGTTAACACAGATTGTGCAACCTTTTTACAAAATCAAGAAATTTATCAAATCAGAAAACATGTTTTTGTAATCATCTTTATCTGCTTTTATTTTTTATTTTAGTTTGGAAACAGTCGTCAACGATAAAGCCGGTGTCACAGTTGATCTCGAGTATCTGTGCTCGAGTGTTATATAATCTTTATCTAAATATTTGCTCAAATGCTATAAAATTGAATTTTAAATTCAACAATAATAATAATAGTGTATCAAATATTTTTATTCAGAAAGATTTTTAAAATGGGAGATCTACCGGAAACCTTTGTTCCTGGTTTCCATAACGAAAATGAAGTTAGGAAGATGAAGTATCGAGATTTTGGCAATACTGGTCTAAAAGTCTCCGAATTATCAATTGGAACTGCAACTTTTTGCTATTTTTACGGGTAATTAATAATAATTGTAATAATCGTTTCAGTTTTGTAACTCTGAAATTTTCTAGGGATTACACTATAGAAGAGTGTAAAGCTACCCTTATTGAAGCTTTAAAAAGTGGAATAAATTACATTGACACAGCACCCTACTACGGCCATGGCGTGTCTGAAGAAATTCTTGGCAAGGTAAGAACTTTTAGGCCAAAATATCAGGCTAAATAGTCTACCACAATTCACCCCTAAATAGCGTCTGAACATTTTAGTATAGTATAGTATTAACAACAAGTATAGTATTGTTCAAACAATTTGGCCGACTTTTAAAAAGTTTGAATAAAAAAATTTAAAAGATTTAAAATGAAGTCAAAGCAAATTCATTCAAACCAAAGCTCGTAGATTTGGACATGTCTTATTCTTATTGGAACTCGTGACAGATTCTTGTCTGAATAAACTTGCAATGACGATTAGGTCTTATATTTACTTTTTTTTCATATTACGGCATCAATAGGCACTTGGGTAAATATAAAACCCAATCGTCATTCGACATTTATTCAAACAAAAACTTATTGCGACTTACTGAAACGTTCCAATAAGAACAAAACCTGTCTGAGTTTACGGATCTTGGTTTGAATGAATTGGTTTTCACTTCATTTTACTATCTGTTAGTAGAATAGAAAATATTGCATATTTTAGATATGCGTTTTAGATAAAACGCGCCAATGTTCAGACTTAGTTGTCTAATAAGCGATTTCCTTATTTTTGGTTTAGAAAATAGTTTTTTAATAAAATCTATATCTATCATTAAAAGTGACTTATCGCATCAAAAGCTCACTACATCTTAACTTATAGATGACGAGCTTCTGAATATTTGTTTTGTAGAATCTTTCACGTCATTTCAGAGTGCCGTAGCTTATAAATCAGTTAAATCTTCACTTACCTTATTTCAACAAATACATTCTAGGGATTTTATTTCTTAGAGTATTTTTGAAAAGTTGAAACAAACTTCAACTACTCGAAAAGCATAAATATCGCCAAAAATTTGAAAAGTTATCCATAGCCTATCATTATTCAACAGCTGCTCATGCGCATTTTGAAATTCACACAAAACGGTTCAGGTAAAAAGTTCATTATAAAAAATTTTAACACTATAAGCTGAATTTTGTTAAACAATACCATCATCTCTTTAATTTAATTGATTTGGAGCTTATTATTTTCAATATTTTTCGCCTAAAACTGACTTTTTTTTTGTTCTATCGATGTTTTTCCACAAATTGCAGTGTCTGGAAGGTATTCCAAGAAAAGCATATTACATTGCGACCAAAGTTGGCCGATATGAAAAAGACCCAAAACTGATGTTTGACTTTTCTGCTAAGAAGACTCAGGAAAGCATCCAAAAAAGCTTGGGAAGATTAAAGCTTGATTATGTAGATGTGCTGCAGGTATATATCCGGATAAATAAAAAATGACAACAATTTTGCAATTATCTGAAATTACAGGTTCATGATATAGAATTTGCGCCTTCTCTGGACTTGATTCTTAAAGAAACAATCCCGGTTATAAAAAAAGCTAAAGATGAAGGAAAAACAAAATTTATTGGCATAACTGGATACACCCCATCTGCTCTGGCTGAATGCATTAAGCAAAGTCCTATTCCATTAGATACAGTCCTTTGCTACTCAAGACTTTGTATGTTAGATCAAGGATTCAGGGAGCATATCCCTTTTATACAAGTAATATCAATACATTTTGTTTTACTTGAAAAAACTAAAGATTTTTAGTCTAAAAAGATGGCTATTGTTAATGCTGCGCCACATTGCCAAGCGCTTTTGACAAATAGAGGACCCCCAGAATGGCAGGCTGCTTCCAAAGAAATTAAAGACGCTTGCAGAGAAGCTGGCGATTACTGTAAGGTAAGAGCAACAAATTATTTTAGTCAGTGACATTTGAAGTGCTATACCTGCATTTTGCTTTTTTGACAGCAGAATACTTAATTTGGAACTCGTTATTATAACTTTGACAGCTTTTTACCTCCAAGGCGCTATATTGATAACACTCTTCAAATCACTTTATATTGATTCATCTAGATGACCATACACACTTTTTTCTTTGACAAAACAACTATGCTTACATTTTGTTTCTCAGACTTTTTCTAAAATGCTGGCTGTGCTAATGTTTTGTCGCGATTATTACGTTTACCGGATTTAAATCCTATTCCAAATCTTTGGGATATTATAAGGAGAAAAATGATTTTTGTTATAAATTCTAGACTCTGAAGCTTTTTCGGTGGCTTTCGTACAAGTGGGTAGCTTGTAGCAGAGTTTTCACAAGCATCAAAAACCAGAAAAATGTTTTTGTCTAAAAAAAAATTTTTTGGGTTGGGATAGATCGAGCTGAATCGAGGTTAGACTCTCTGGTACTATTTGAAACCACGTTTTCGTTTTTTGTGAATAAAATTGACTTTTTGAAGCTTACACTTTAAATCATTCTACACTTCTTCTAAGAAGTAGATTTGATCAACGGTCAATTTTACTGTATATTGACACAATTTTTTTTTCTGTTTTTTCCTAACGATACTTTGATTTGAAAACAAAATTAATTTTTGAAGATTTAAAGATGGCTCTATGACCTATGATTCTACACTTGAAGCTGCTGCCATACTGCTGTCTAACTCTTTTTTTTTATTTTTAGCAAAATAATGTTGAACTGGGAAAGCTGGCACTGTACAACGCTATTCATCAAGAAGGACCAAGTACTAACTTGGTAGGAATAAACAGTAGAGACATTTTGAAACTTAACCTAGATCCGTGTTTCAATGGTTTGACCAAAAAGGAAACTGAAGTGTACAATTACGTGTTGAAGTGACTTAGCTTTACATTAAAAAAGAAAATATAATCCTAATCTTTCCTTTTTAGCATAATGGCTAAACTGAAAACAACGGATTGGGGTCAAGCAGAAGTAGAAGCTTATTACAAGGCTCTCAAAGAATGATATATAAAGCGAACTAAAATGTCAAGTAGTATGAAAAAGTGTTCAAAAACCAGTGTGCCTTTTTGTACAAAAAATTAAATATAAATAAAGCTACATTTTTCTTTGTAATAGTAATAAATGTGAACAAATACTACTCAAAATTTACATAACTTTTCGTTTTTTATCATGTTCTCTTTCTCGCTTTTTTTTTAGAAACGTTGGTTTACTTCTAAACTTTTTTTTTATTTTATTTTATCTTTTTTTTATAGCAACTTTTATCCATTCTTTACATCTCTCATCTTCTTTTACTAAGTTTTGTAATGCTTTTTTCATAAAATATTTACGTAATTTTTTGCAAATTTTTAGGCACTGAATACTGACTGAACACCGAAGCACTTAAATTCTTAAATGCTTTAGTGTTTTTGTTTTCTGATATTTTTTTATAATATCTTTTCTTATCTTCTAGTCAGGACCTAACTTATTTTTTCTTCTTTGCTTTATATTTAGACCTTTGAGCCTTTGTTATGATTTTTTCTTTTTGTTTCCGGTACATATTTCGGCATTTGTTCATTTTTTATATTTTGTTATATCTTGTTTTTCTTAATCTATTTTTTTGTCCTGATTGTATATATTATCGTTACCTATTATATTCTTATCTATTTCTCTTGACTGCCTTTTTTTTTAATTTTTTGTCTTATGCTTTTATTTTAGTAAATCTTAGCTTAGCTCAGAATGCTTTCTTTTCTCTAGCATTTTTTCTCTCTATAATTCTTGTAGTCTTTTTTATCTTTGTTTTATATAAATGTATGATTTTCTTTGTGAGGCATGGTATTATACCAAAAATGGTATTTTTAAATCAAGCGCAATGACGTTTGGAATTATATTTTACACAAAACCCCTCTTACGTAAAGAATGTTTTGATTGAAAGTTATTTTGTTAGTGGTGAATTTAGTTGGTATCTCTAAAAACAATAAAGACACACGTTTACTAAAATATGAATTTACTAATTGCGATATTCTTTTAAAACAGAAACTTTATTACAACTGATATAAAGAAAAACAATAACATAGAAAGCTGTTGCCAAAAAAATAATAATTAAAGGAAAAATTAAGCAAATTAAAAAAGTCATCCTAAAAAAAGCTACAAAAAATGTAGAAAGTAGGAGAAAAGAATATATTGTGGCAATAACTAACGGTTGAGACAGAACAAAAAAGTATAAAAACTTTTTATGAAAAATACAATACAAACATTTACAAAGAAGAAAATCTTTTAGAGACAGAGCTCATTGAAAAATTAACATCTTTTTACACAATCTTTTGTGAAAGATGTCAATTTTTCAACATTAGAAAGATTGACTTTTCTATGAAGAAAAAAAGTATTTTTATAGTCAATAAAAAGCCCAAATTATCAATGTTTGCAAAAAAAGAGACTACAATCGTTAGCAGTTTTTTCACAAATTTGTTTTTGTTTTTTTGTAAAATTCTTTAATTTTTTATACCTGAAAAATTCTAATAAATAGTTATAATGCGGTGGTCTTAAATTTGTTTATTAGATCTGTAATTAAAACAATGCGTCTAAAATTACATCTTTTGAATAGTATGTATTAGAAAAAAAAGTTGTGTATTAACAACTAAAAATCAAATGGAAAAAAAAAACAAAAATTATAAAAAAACATTACCTTAAATTTAAAAACCAGCAAATAGTATTGGGAATAAGAAAAAAAAGTTTAAAAAATTGGAAGAAACAGCAAGAAAAATTTTCGATAGTGAAGATATAACAAAGAGTTGCCAAAAATACTGAAAAAAAAACGACAAAACAAAAACTTTTATGAACTTCAGCAACCAAATAAAATTCATGACAAAAATAAAAACCGTTAAAGTGTCAAAAATCTTGATCAAAAAACACAAATAATAGTAGTGAAATTAGCTCAAGCTATTCTCTTAACTTAATCCATCTTCAACCAAAAGTATACATATATAAAAGTATAAAAGTTTATATGTAAACATATAAAAACCGAATACTTAATAGAAAAGTTTTGGCAGCAAGACAACTTTTTTTGTAAGTTAAAAATGCGGTAGAAAAAAATTGAAAGTTTTATTGTGTACAGAATAGAATAAATATACAGCGAAACAGTAGACAGAAAAAAACCGCGAAAGACTAAAACGACGAAATTACTCATCTATTTAAGATTATTTGCATTTTATTTAAGTGATGTTAAAGAAAAAAATAGCTAAACCAAAATAAAAAAAGTGGTGATAGAGAATAGCAAAGTAGCAAAGCAAAGCAAATAGATAAGAAAAAATAAAAAAAACTTAAAAATGATCAATATATAAGAATCAACATTACAAAAATTTTGAGAAAAAAGAACTATATAAAATATACAAAATAAAACATTTTTAATACATTTTTGACAAAAGGATTACTAAGAAAAAATGTGTAGCAAAAGCTAATGCTGTAGAACAAGTATGGAAAATAAGAAAAAAAACTTCAAATCCTGATGTAACTAGGCACAATGGCGCAAAAATATGGCAGTATAAAAACACAAGAGAAATTAAAATAAAATACGAGCAAAGTACTAATGATAAGTTCCAAAATTACAGAAAAAACGGCAGTGTATTTAGTCTCAAAAAAAACTGTGAAATATATGATAACAAAAGAAACGGGACAAATAGCAGTACAATATGAAGAAAAATTAGAGATAGATTAGAACGTGAGATACTACAAAATGCTAGAAAAAAATAATTAAAAAAAAAACAACAAGAATAATAGAAAAAAATTCTAAAACAAAAGAAGCTACTTAGCAGAAGAAACAAAAGATAAAGAATTAATAAAAAACACGTAGCGAACAAGACTGTAGGGACAGACCGGAACGTAGAGAGACAACAAAAAAGCTGAAGATAGAAACAAAACACTGAAAAGCGATATTAAATGAAAAAAAAGAGAAATAGATAGAACAAAGGGGGTGAAGAAAATAAGAAGAAAAAAAAAACTTAAGAAAATGTGTAAAAGATAGATACATTTTATACAATATTATACAGTAAAAAACTATTATTAGATCATGTGGATATACAACACACTATAATCTACAATTTTCTATGCGGCTGTTTTTGTTCTAACTTTATTTTGTTTATGACACCAGATATACAAATACGTGGCACTAAGCCACATTATCGTTATAATAGCATAAATAAATAAATGTAAGTGTATTATTAATGATAACAAGTTCATCAAGCAGCAACACCGCATTTTACTTAATAATCAGTTGACCATGACCTTCATGGCTATTTTTATCTGTCTTTGTTCCACACATTTTTTATTTCATATTTCTGATTATTTATTAAGTTCAAATCACATCATCAATCACATAAATAACAGGATTTTCCTATCTTATCAAATGAAAAATATTATTATATAAGAGCTTACCAGACTCATCTTGTTTTGGAGCCTTGTTAAGCAACGTTCTATTTTCTTGTTGTTAGCGGCAGAAAGAAGAAAATGGCAGATCTTCCTGAAACATTTGTGCCTGGTTTTCACGATGAAAATGCCGTTCGAAAAATGAAATATGTGCCATTTGGAAATACAGGATTAAAAGTATCCCAACTAGCTATTGGAACCGGTGGATTTTGTTTAGCTTATGGGTAAATAATAATTTTACTTTATATTTAACTGATAGCTACATAATTAAGCTACAAATCAAAAGTGCAACATATACTTTATAGGCCAAAAAGGCATTAATTATAGAAGCATAAAAATATTGCATGTTTTACATTAAAGCTGATAAATTCTTTTTATTTTTAAAGTTTTAAACTTTTTTACGCATTACATTCAGCCAAAAAGAGGGTCTCGGTAGACCAGATGGCCAACGATAGTGCGTTTGCGTCTGGTCTGACGTGGTCGTGGGTTCGATTCCCACCCAGGCTGTTTGTATGTACATATATATGTTTGTAAATGTAGGGAGCACAATAGATCAAAAAGGCCGCAGTGCAATATCTCCAGCTAATCTGCCAAGATTAAGCAAAATTCCAATATCCCACGAGTTTCTGATCGTTTCTGATTAATCGTCAATTTTTGTCAATTTTTGCAAATGTCTACTAATGTAACCCTTGATTTCAAATACTTTAAGAAAAAATTAATCAAGTCAGGAGACCGCGCAGGTTATACTATTGGTCCTCGTCGCCTCATTCACTTACCAAAAAACCTGATAAATACTTTAACATTATCATCAGAATGACGAAAAACTTCATTCTTTTTGAGCCCAAGATGAGATAAAAAGTATATAGCTGATTGGACGAACAAGTTATTACGTTAGCGCCTTTTGTTTCAAAAAAAAGTTTGATGCAAGCTTTTAATGGATAAATAATATAATAATCAAAAAAAAACTAATTTCAATTTTTTTTTGATAATATAACATAATAAAAAAATAGAATTAAATTTGATTTCTGTCAAACAAAAAACTTTATCAATTCACAAATATTCACTTGTTTTTTTATAATTATATATAGCTTATGGAAATTTAATAGACAGGATTTCTAACAAGCATTTTTCAACAATTTATAATATTTATGTATTAATAAATAAAGATGTAGTTTATATTTATTATTATAATAATATATCTAACGTGTTTAATTTTAAAAAAATGTTAATTTTATTAAAATTTAAACTAATTTTTTTAATATTAAAAAAAATTAAACAATGACCTTTTGGTTTTGATAAAATTTCAAAATTGTTGGTAAGTCAAATAAAAATAAATACTTTAATTGAAATTTAAAATTTAGAGTCTATAATATAGACCCTAAATATAGGGTCTATAGAATAGATTTATACCCTATTACGTATTAATAAATAGAGATATATTGTATAAATATTTATTATTATATTAATATTCCCAAAGTGTTTGATTAAAAAAATGAAATAATTTTACTAAAATTTAAATTTATCTTATTTTTTTCTTGATTATATAAATAATTTGTTGGTAATAATAAAAATACTTGCTAATAAATTTTATTTATATCAAAGAAAAGAATGTAATAATTCTGAAAAAAAATTTTTTTTATAATTACCTCTAACTAATTGAAATATAATATTCAGGGTCTATAATGAGCATTTTCAACAATTTATAATAAATATTTATCTATTAATAAATAAAGGTATAGTGTACATATTATATTAATTTATTATAATAATATACTCAAAAAATAATAATTTTAATAAAATTTAAATTAATTTAATTTAAAATTAAAATAATAATTGGACTAAGATCAGTTTTTTTTAATAATATAACAAATTTGTTGGTAAATAAAATAAAAATAAATATATTTTTTTTTATTTTAAAGAAAAATCTTTAATCAGTTTACAAATATTCACTTGTTTTCTTATAATTATTATAGCTTATGAAAATTTAATAGCCAAGATTTGTAATGAGCATTTTCCATCAATTTATAATATTTATGTATTAATAAATAAAGATATAGTTTTCATTTATTATTATAATAATATACCTAAAGTGTTTAATTTAAAAAAATACTTAGTTTTTTTACAATTTAAATTAATTTAAATTGTAAATTTTTTAAAATAATATTTAAAAAAAAAATTAAACAATAACAATTTTTTTTTTGATAAAACTACAAATTATTTACTAAATGAAATAAGAATAAATACTTTTAATTGAATTTTATTTATATCAAAGAAAAAACTTTGTCAGTTTACAAAAAATCACATGGTTTTTTTATAATTATAATTAATTGAAATAAATAAATATTTAGGTATTTATAAATAAAGATATATAGTGTATATTCATTTATTATATTAATTTACTTTTTAATTCAAAAATATAAATAATTTTAATAAAAATTAAATTAATCTAATTTGGAACTAAAATAATAATTAACTAAGATTTTTTTTTGATAATATAACAAATTTGTTCGTAAGTAAAAAAAAAATAAATACTTTTTTTATTTATTTTAAAGAAAAATCTTTTATCAATTCACAAATATTCACTTGTTTTCTTATAATTATAACTAATTGAAATTTAATATTCAGGGTCTATAATAATGAGCATTTTTTAACAATTTATAATATTTTCAAATTAATAAATAAAGATATACTGTATATTTATTATTATAATAATATACCTAAAGTGTTTAATTTAAAAAAATAATTAGTATTTTTACAATTTAAATTAATTTATTAAAATTTATTAAAATTTATTAAAATTTATTAAATAATATTTTGAAAAAAGTTAAACAATGATTTTTTTTAATAAAATTACAAATTATTTGGTAAGTGAAATAAAAATAAATACTTTCAATTGAATTTTATTTATATCGAAGAAAAAACTTTGTCAGTTTACAAAAAATCACATGTTTTTTTTATAATTATAACTAATTGAAATAAACAAATATTTACGTATTTATAAATAAAGATATATAGTGTATATTTATTTATTATATTAATATGCTTTTTAATTCAAAAATATAAATAATTTTAATAAAATTTAAATTAATTTAATTTGAAATTAAAATAATAATTAAACTTAGATTTTTTTTTGATAATATAACAAATTTGTTGGTAAGTAAAATGAAAATAAATACTTTTTTTATTTATTTTAAAGAAAAATCTTTTATCATTTCACAAATATTCACTTGTTTTCTTATAATTATAACTGATTGAAATTTAATATTCAGGGTCTATAATAAAAAGCATTTTTTAACAATTTATAATATTTTCAAATTAATAAATAAAGATATGCTGTATATTTATTATTATAATAATATACGTAAAGTGTTTAATTTAAAAAAATAATTAGTTTTTTTACAGTTTAAATTAATTTAAATAATATTTAAAAAAAAACCACTGATTTTTTTTTTATATAAAATTACAAATTCGTTGGTAAGTGAAATAAAAATAAATACTTTTAATTGAATTTTATTTATATCAGAGAAAAGATTTTATCAGTTTACAAAAAGTCACTTGTTTTTTTATAATTATAACTAATTGAACTATAATATTAGCGTCTATAATATAGACCCTATTTACGTATCAATAATTAAAGATATATTGCATAAATATTTATTATTCTATTAAAAAAAAATATTTTACTAAAATTTAAATTAATTTAATTTAAAATTGAACTAATAATTAAAAAAAATTAAACTATGATCTTATTTTTTTCTTGATTATATGTATAACAAATTTGTTGGTAAGTAAAATAAAAATACTTTCAATTGAATTTTATTTATAGCAATTCACAAAAAAAAATTATTTTTTTATATTTACCTATAACTATTTAATTGGTTCAGTAATAATCAAACTAAGATCATTTTTTTTTTATAATATATTAAATTTGTTAGTAAGTAAAATAAAAATAAATACTTTTTTTATTTATTTTAAAGAAAAATTTTTTATTAATTCACAAATATTCACTTGCTTTGTTATAATTATAATTAATTGAAATTTAATATTCAGGGTTTATAAGAATGAGCATGTTTAACAGTTTATAATATCAACGATATATGATATATTTTTTATTATAATAATATACCTAAGTGTCTAATTAAAAACAAAGTTAATTTAATTAAAATTAAATTAATTAAATGTTTTTTGCTGGGGCTTAAACTTGGTCTCACAGAAGGAGAATTTTTTATCGTTGCCATAGTTAACTACGCTGCGCCATTACACTTTTATCAATCTTTCAGCCGTTATTTTATTGTCGCTTAATTAAACATTGCTATTTTACATTCAGCAGAATAAGTTGTCTTTAACAAATTAAGCTCATTATTCTTAGGTTAATAATCCAGAACGGTATGTTATGTTTGTATGTGTTGTTAACAACACTAAAATCGGCTTTTTTACCAATTTGCTATAGGCAATTGAACTGTTTTAAAGCGACATCTTACGTTTCTGCAGTAAACTACTGAATTGCGTATCATCAGATAGCAACAATTATAGTTACGTACTAACTGATTGCTTTGAAATCTCGACCACCAAGTGGTCATCAGGAGATGTATAGTTCCAGACATTGATTTTAATATAGTTTTACACTTTTTTGAAGTTAAAGGAACTATTCATCTCTTGATGATAACGACTTGGTGGTCGAAAGAGCTCTCGAGCTCTAGTGAACAATCTTTTTGGCAAGTGGTAAAACTGTGTGAATAATAGTTATGTGCGACTTATGCAGCGATCTATACGTAATAACAAACTACAATGTCGCCAACAGTTAGTATTTTTGTATTTAGGTTTCATTATGATTTGTTGCAGGAAATTCACACAGGAAGAGTGCAAAGCCACTCTTGTAGAGGCTTTAAAAAGTGGGGTGAACTATATCGATACAGCCCCTTACTATGGATACGGTGTATCAGAAACAGTTCTAGGATATGTAAGCTAAAGACACAGTTTGTTTAAACACAATTAATCTTAGTAAATAATGATTTTTTAAGTGCCTCGAAGGAATTCCTCGAAAAGCGTATTACATCGCCACAAAAGTGGGACGTTATGCAAGCGATCCTAAAATTATGTTCGATTTTTCTTCAGAGAAAACAAAAGAGAGCATTGAAACTAGTTTAAAACGACTTAAACTGGATTACGTCGATATTTTACAAGTAATTTGAGGAAATGGATTAGCGAACCAACTTTTTTGTCAATTTCAGATCCATGACATTGAATTCGCTTCATCTTTGGATCTCGTTTTGAATCAAACCCTTCCAGTTGTCAAAGAAGCAAAGGACAAGGGCCAAGCCAGATTTATTGGGGTGACAGGCTATCCCGTCTCAGTTTTGGCAGATTTTATTAGAAAAAGTTCGATTCAACTCGATATGCTCTTGTCTTATACACGCCTCTCGATGCTCAGTCAAACGCTGAAAGAATTTCTTCCACTCTTCAAGGTATTATTTTATTATCGAATATATATATATATATATACGGCCGTCACTCGGATTTTGCATTCTCAACTTCAAATTATGTGTTATATATATAAGCTATATAGATATATATATATATAATTATATATATATATAAACCAGCAAATTATGTGTTATATATATATAAGCTATATATGTATATAAACCAGCAAATTATGTGTTATATATATAGGCTATATATATATATATATATATAAACCAGCTTATATATACAACACATAATTTGAAGTTGAGAATGCAAAATCCGAGTGACGGCAACTATGACCGGACTCTTATACCTGGGCCCTAAATAAAAACAAAAAACATCTTGCCGCTAGGTGAGACGGCCCCTTCACATCACCTCTGGATCAAAAAAATTAACTAAAAAATTGACCGACAAGATCCACATTCTTAATCTTTGATCTTTTCTTTACTCAAATCCGATAGTAAAATTCGGTACTCGCATTATGCATACTCACATTTCTCCAGCTCCCGGTCTATTATGTTTTTTTAAATAAATTAATTTTATATTTGTGAGGGATTTATTATTTATTGCGTTGGCATTAATTTTATCAAACAAAAGGTGTTGGAAAGCTCTTACATCTAATAATGCTTTTGGCTCTACAACTACATAAAATGTTGCCGTAGATAAACTCAATTTCAAAAAGAATGATTTATCTATAACTAGCTGACCCGGCAAACTTCGTACCGCCTAACAGTCAATGAATGTCGTGTTACTTTTTAGCTGAACTAATTTAGGCTTTGATGAACGTAAAACAATGATACAAAATAATATATTTATATAGATAGAAACAAAAAAGTATTTTATTATGATGAATGATGATGAAAACATACATACAGAATGAGAATAAAAATTAAAAAAAATTAAAAATAATAATTAAGTACATCAAACTCATGTGAGAAAAAAATGATTGAAAACTATGTTGTGCAGATAGGGGAACAAAAATAAAACTCGGATTAATTCATTAATAGGATTTTCATTCAAGCACTTTGTGGTAAACGACATTCTTTGTTTTTTGGTCAAGCGCAAGAACAAATAAAGCGGATGGTTTGCCGACACGTGAGCATGCCACGTACAATTAACCATGAGAAAAACATGCATTTTCTAGATTGAGGTCACAAATAGTCAAGGATTGACCCTGTGATGTGTTGATCGTCATGGCGAAGGCAAGACGAATTGGGAATTGAATTCGTTTAAACTCAAAGGGCATATCCGTTGGGATCATCGGAATCCTTGGAATAAGAACTTCCTCATCATTAAATTTTCCTTGAAGTATCGACGCGTGCAATTTCTCGCAGATAATTGACTCGCAATATTCCGTTGCCTAATTGCATTACGGCTTTGCTGGGAAAGATTAGATCTTTTAGGACGCGGCATTGTTATTAAAATGTGCACTCGCATAAAACCACCAAATATAATAACAGTGCCTGAACTTTCAAGACATAGACAATAGCTCAAAGAGTATATAACCACTACGTATGAATAGCTTATCAAGAAAAATCATAGACAACCTATAAAAAGACATTTACACTTTTTTTAACCTGTAGATTTTTTTTCCTTAATCTTATAACCTTTACCAACTGATTTTTTATTCCCTAAATTCCGTTCCTTTCCGATGATTTTATGTTTTTACTGCAGAATAAATCTTAGGTATTATTTTCGGTAATTAAAAACAAATATAACAGTACCTGAACTTTGTAGACATTTTACAAAAAATAAATTTCAAAACGCACACATGATGTCTTCAGAAAAAAATAAAGTTGTGGCTTAAAGGTCTCAGCAACCAGGCCATAAGCTCTAAAAAAAAATAGTTGTTACACTATTTGACAGGATTGGACAACAAATGTTTGACATGTAATAAACAAATCAGCATCTATTGAAATGATTAAGTATTTATTACACATATCGAGTTTTCATTGTTTTTAAGATGTATTCTGCTATTCGGGACGAAAACAAATCCACCAAATCAAAAACCATAGCAATCGGTCCAGCCGTTCTCGAGTTATAAGCGTTGTAACAAACACGACTTTCTTTTATATATATAGATATTATCAGGAGTTCTCAATTCTAGTTTCACAAACGGTTTTTATCAATTTAGATTGATACTACCGAGTGAGTATAAATGAATGAAGCAAAAAATGCAGTGGCAGGACTGAGTAAGTTGGTAGTCCATCCTGTCCAGTTGTCAATCGTCTTTATTCAGGTTCACAAAGTCAAGCAACAAAAAGTAAAGACATTTTTGACATTTGATATGTGTCACATTGCTTGTGTCATGATATCGATGTTGCCAACTTGAGAATTCAAATACCTTACCAACGGAAAAAAAGAATTTTCAATCATTAGAACCTACTAAGTTCTAATGATTGAGGGATTACAAAAATTGAGAAGTTGCAATTCAGGTTCTGATAAAAACTTTGAAAGCTCAATTTTTATGTAGTTTGAAACATTATTTAATAATGTTTACTTTTAGAGCAAGAATTTGGGCGTAGTTAATGCTGCCGTCCACTGTTTAGGTCTGCTTTCAAGTGCTGGACCTCAAATCTGGCATCCAGCAACCCAAGAAATTAAAGATGTTTGTACGGAAGCACGAAATTATGCCAATGTAAGAATTAGATAAAAAAAATAATATAAGTCAGATTAATAATTTTGTAGCGAAACGGAGTTGAATTAGGCAGACTCGCATTACAATATGCGATTCAACAAGAAGGTCCTCATACAATCTTAATAGGAATGAACACTCGACAGCTTTTATCTGACAATTTAGACGTCTTCCACAATGGGTTATCTGAGAAGGAAAGAGAAGTTTTAGATTATATTCAAAACAAGTAAATGAAGGTATAATATTGTTTGCAGATAAATAAACCGTTTTCTCTTTAGGATACTTTCAAAGTTAACAAGAACCGACTGGGAACAAGTTGAAGTTAAACAATATTGGGAACAAGTAAAAGCGTAGTCGTGGTTTCGTTCCTGGAAGGTGTAGCCGTGTAGCTATTCCCTAAATCAAATAATCGCTTTGAAATGTTTCTAATTATTAAAGTTTATGAATGAGTTATATGATTGTTTTTTCTTCTCCTTGTGTAACTTTCAAAGTTTTGTAAATGCGAAAGATGTGTTATATGAGTAGATTAAACTAGTAAAAAGGTGCAATATACACGACGACTTATTGGTGTATTGTGCTCCCTTTTCTTGAGCTGTCTGAGATGTATCTCAGTCTATAGATCCCTATCCAATTCCAGAAAATTGGATTCTCAAGCTATTCTCTATACGTTGGGTTCTAATGACGACATCTTCTGTTTTAGGATTTATTATTCTTTTTTCTGCATTTATGGTTATCTTTTAGATAAAAACACATCAAGTCTAACTTTGTTGCTTTTCAAAGCCACAAAAATTGGTAAGAAAGTCTGTAAAACGCAAAACCTATTCCAACTGACGTTTCATATTACATAACAAATTCTTCAAAAAATTTCTTACATACCTAGTCTCAAACCAGAAAGACTCAGCTAAAGCTTTGATTTATAAATTTCTTTCTTTGTGTAAGACTTACTTATTTAAATCTAAGCGTGCTGCTAAATTTTAACAATTAATATGAGTTAAATAACAGTCAACTTCCTCTCTATACTAAAAAATGTGTCAGGATGTCTATGTTCTACGTTCTACGATTCCTGGCATTAAATATTTGTTTAAAAACTACATACTCCAAGCACAAAACATCACATTTTTAACAACAACACGTTATCTATCATTCTCTCTTTATAGAAAAATGTACAGTTTAGCAATTTATAATAATGTCCGACCGACCGTCGGGAGACCTACGCTAGTTCTCATCACCCCTCTCAGTTCACTAACTGCCACTCAGTCTTTCCAGGGATGCTAAGACCAAATTCTACCTTTTTAACTTAAAAATGCCACATGGCCTTCTTCAGGATCATTTAATTGTTCAAATAATTTTTCGCGTTATTTCTGCATTTTACTTTAAATCTAAATAATTTATTATTATTTAATAATTTAAAAATGCGATAGCGGTATCTGTTTTTAGGTATTTGGGAAATTTTGGATATTTTTGTGAAAATGACGTGAGAGGATTCTGAATTTTGTTTAAGTTGTTAATAAAGTGTTCTCTCTTGCGATGTATATATTTTTTTTAACGGGGGCCGTTTAAAAACAAGTTGTACCGCTGACAGTTTTTAAAGTGAGACAAAGATATACACGAAACACGAAAAGTAAAAAATGCAAATGCTGCATCAAATAATTCTTTTGTTAATTTGTCATTTTAAAGTCAATTGTCACAATGACAGTAGTTTTAGGTTATCCTTCTGTCATTAGTGTCATCAAATTATATGCTTTTTGGGTTACAAAAAAGATAAAAGTGAACTGATGTTCAGTTGTTTAGGTCTAAAAAGCAAAGTTTACTAAAAATATTATATTTTAACTGATGAAATATTTAATTATATTAAAACGATATGGTGTAATTAGTTTTAAAATTATAGAATAAAGGTATTTTTTTATTTTGCGAATATGTAAATAATCTAAGTTTAAAACTCTCAAGTTGTAAATATTTTTTTTAAATAAACTATTTAAGAAATTGGAGAAGAAAGGCTTTCACGGACCGAAGTCATTGAAATATTGACATCTTTCGGAAAAGACCGTGTTAAAAGGTTTAATAAAATTGTCGACGTTTCGCACTCCATCGGTGGAGGCGTCATCAGAACAGGAAAATAAAAGCGAGAATAAGCACGATAACTCGACGTGCAAACCACGCTAGAAGCGAAACTTATTCTAATATTTTATTATCTAAAATCTTGAATACGATTATAGGATGTTACCAGATTGGAATCCATCGACAGAACATGAAACTAAATAAGATATAAACGATATTATTTGTTATTGATCTGTTTAGCTGTCAATTTTTAATAAAATTGACAGCAATTATATATAGAGTGATTTTTTTAAATTTGATATTTTTTATATATCGATGGCCTAAGTGCAAGTATCTGATAATTTTACTATTTTAGAATTTTTTGCACATTCAGTATTCAGTTTGTTATGGTGTTTAGCGTTTTGTTAAAACGCCAAAGCTTAAAGCGATAGATGACCATGATCATAGTTAATAAACATAAATAAATTAAAATAAACAATAAATATAAACAATAATTAATTTTAATAAGAAAAGTAGAGTAAGCACCCAGAGGGTGCGCAACTATACTCTCGTTACAACCCTACGTAGGGTTGTAATCACTTTGTAGCTTAGCGAAGCACATCTATAGAAAAAAGTTTAAAACGAATGTGAAAGTTTATAATTTTATAACGAGAGTATAGTTGCGCACCCTCCGGGTGCTTACCCCACTCTTTTTATTAAAATTAATTATTATCAATACCTATTGTTTATTTCAATTTATTTATGTTTATTAACTATGATCATGGTCATCTATCGCTTTACGTTTTTGTAAAAGAGGGTGCTTTGTGAAAGTTTATAATTTTATAACGAGAGTATAGTTGCGCACCCTCCGGGCGCTTACCCCACTCTTTTTACTAAAATTAATTATTATTAATATTTATTGTTTATTTCAATTTATTTATGTTTATTAACAATGATCATGGTCATCTATCGCCTCACGTTTTTGCAAAAAAAGGTGCTTTGTGAAAGTTTATAATTTTATAACGAGAGTATAGTTGCGCACCCTCCGGGTGCTTACCCCACTCTTTTTATTAAAATTAATTATTATCAATATCTATTGTTTATTTCAATTTATTTATGTTTATTAACTTAGATCATGGTCATCTATCGCTTTACGTTTTTGTAAAAGAGGGTGCTTTGTGAAAGTTTATAATTTTATAACGAGAGTATAGTTGCGCACCCTCCGGGCGCTTACCCCACTCTTTTTATTAAAATTAATTATTATTAATATTTATTGTTTATTTCAATTTATTTATGTTTATTAACAATGATCATGGTCATCTATCGCTTTACGTTTTTGCAAAAGAGGGTGCTTTGTAAAAGTTTATAATTTTATAACGAGAGTATAGTTGCGCACCCTCCGGGTGCTTACCTCACTCTTTTTATTAAAATTAATTATTATTTAATAGGTTTTAGGTCAAAGCACCCTCTTTTGCAAAGCTTTGAAAGTGCGTAGGGTCTGTAGTTGTTTTACACAGTTTACATTTCCCCTGAAATGGAAACAAAATTATATAATTTACACTGATAACGTTCCTTACTGCATAATTATCGTTGCTTTAAATAAATATGCAAATGTTAAAAGCACAATTGGTAAAGACGGATGTAATAGAAAACAGCCCCAACTGCCTTAAGACAATATCCGAGCTACAATAATATTTGTTTAGAGATCGCAACAAATGAGAATATTATTTTATCCATTTTCTCTTCTACAAGATACTTTAGAAGAAAACAAACATAAATCAGTATAATCTCTTAGTAAACATTTTATAAAGCAAACATGCTACATTTCAGTTTCTTGCTCATTTTTTCTTTATTATCGATCTCAAATAAAAGCAAAACAATAAAAAACAAGATGCTTTTTTGCCGTCATCTAAATATAATTCAGATTTTTTGTTCTTTTTCTATATTTTTGTTTTCTTTTTTTTTCATTTGTAATATACGTGTAGCATCTTTTAACATTTATTTTAATTCCTTTTACTGTCACAAATACAGATAGCACTGTTTGGTTTTGTTCCAATAAGAACGTGACGGTTAATTAGTTGAGTTGCATTATATATATATGACAAATAAGGTATGTCAAAGTAATATTCATCTAGTAGGTCTTGAAAATATAAAGTAGGATTTAGCTTGTGGTCAAAAAATTTAGCCTGCCTAGTAAAGCCACCATCACAATGTGATACGTCAAATTTGAATAATATATTCCAATAGATAAAGTCCCAAAAGTAATTTGTCACACAAACTCAAAGCTGCCTTACTGTTGTAATTTATGTGAGATGCGTTTATTTCATGTGTTTTTCAGTGACTTGTATAAAAAGTTTTCTATGCAAATTGATTACATTACATTTGTTGCTATAATTTAACTAAAAGATGCTTTTTGACGTAATAACGTTTTATAAATCGATGTAAAACGGGCAGCACGCACAAAAAAGTATGGCTCATTTTCAGGTTCCGCTTGACCCAAGCGTGAAAGCGCAAGCGCGACACAAGCACTAGAGAAGCACGATCGGCTGCGAGTATTCAAAACATTGGTATGTGGCATTGCGGCTGTACTAAGTGAGCACTTGTTTCATTTGTAAACAATTTGATGATTCTTCTTTTATTTGAAAGCTGGTAATTTCATTTGTTCCCATTTAAAAAAATGGGATCAAGATCTGATAATTCACTTAAAAGATGCTTTTTGTTTCTATGTTTTCTCAAGTTATTTTTATAGACTAATCACATTGAAACTTCTGTTGCCATTTAGTTGGCAGAAGACATAAATATGTGCATTTGCTGTCAAAATCATATGACAATTAATGACATTGTTGAAACCATAGAATACAAATCATATTAGATAGCTAACGGCCATTTTAAAGTGCAACCTTATTTGATCTGGAAATTACGCTTTTTGTTGTATTTGATGTCAAACAAAAATTTAAATGTCATTTTTGACAACAATAAATTAAAATTACTAGATATATTATAAAATGACGACATCTATTAGAATTTAAAAGCTTCTTACATCAAAGTCAAGAACCCATGTTTCTACATGCCATATATATTTTTAGAAAAAAACAAGTAAATAGATCATATTGCATATCATAAGTATGCGTTTCATACAAAAGACGCTAAAATGATAACTTGGTTGTTCAATCGGCAATACTCGTTTGTCTTGAAATTAATTCTATGAGAATCGGTATGTCACTTGGAGTAACCTACACATTGACATGTAGCAACCTTGTTTCTCAACTTTGCTGTAAGAAGCTTTTAAATTCTGATAGATGTCGTTATTTGTACGATATTGCAGAAATAGTAGGCACTTGAGTAAACATAAGCCCAAATGTAGCGAATTTTTAAAATGGATTCTAAAGGAAGTGTGCCGCCTCTTTTTCTTTGTACATAGATCGTTCAAGGACACGTATCAGACGACTTTAAGTGACAGGTGACAAATCACATTAACGACCAGCAGCCTAGGAACCATAGAATAAGCAACAACTGTCAAATTATAAATCTCATATCAACAAAGCGGTATTTTCAAAATTTACAGCCAACTTGCGTTCTTACAATCATTAATAGAAACCCTGCAGTAGTGACTGCAAATTTATTCGGACAAGAATCTGTTGCGACTTGCTAAAGAAATCCAATAAGAACAAAATCAAAATACTGATCTAGCTTGAATGAATTTGCTTTGACCTTTTCTTCCATCAGATATACCAATACCGTAAAATAGTATTTTATAACAAAATAGCGCGCAAATTAAAATGACAGCAAGTGCTGTTTGTTTTTTAATGTCATTTATTTATTTTGCAACAGCTCTCAAGGCAATTCTCTAAATCAAAACAAAAGACAAACGAGTTTTGAGAGAATGTGTGTAACATTTTCATAAATAATTCCGTGGCATCTTAGAACTTAAAAAAAAAGTATATTTCACTTTTTTATTTAAAAAATCATTAAATATTGTAACTCTCCGTAGTATTTTGTTTAAAATATTTTACAAAAATTCAACGTTATACGTAAACACGCAAATAAATAAACAAAACATGCTTGTAAACGTTTGTTTCTGTCAACTCAGTCAACTGTCACATCACAGAACATAGGCAGGCGACGTAGGGTGAGACATAAACCCACGAGAACATCTAAAAAACACCGCCATTTTATGTAAACTTTGAATGCAAACTGATATTTTAATTCACTTTAAACTATAAATAGTTGTAAATTCGCATTTAAGATCTTCATTATATATCAGTTGACAGATGTTTTCTAACTGTATGCGATTTTAGATTATATTTATAGAAAGTTATATATTCACACTGATCACATTGATACTTTTGCTGTAATTCAATTGGCAGATGCTTCATTGTATGTGTTTTTAGAAGGCTCTTATAAATAGTTTTATATTTACACTGATCGCATTGAAACATTTGTTGTAATTCAGTCGGCAGATGTTTCATTTTATGCGCTTTTAAAAGATTCTCATAAATAGTTGTATATTCACATTGATCGCATTGAAATTTTTGTTGCAATTCACTTAAAAAATGTTTTCTAATTATATGCTTTTTTAGGTTACTTTTATAAAAAGACGCATATTCACACTTATCACATTGAAAGTTCTGTTGCAATTCAGCCGACAGATGCTTCATTTTATGTATTTCCAAGTGATTTTTATAGATAGTTGCATATTCACATTGATCGCATTGAAATTTGTGTTGTAATTCACTTGATTGATGCTTTTTATCTCTATGAGTTTTTAGGCTTGCTTTATAAATAGTTGTAAACTTACAGTGATCGCATTGAAATTTTTGTTGTAATTCACTTGAAAGATGTTTTCTATCTTTATGTTTTTTTAGACCTCCTTTATAGATAGTTGTAAACTCACAGTGATCGCATTGAAATCTTTGCTGTAATTCACTTGAAAGATGTTTTCGATTCATATGAATTTTCAAGTCATGTTTATAAAATGTTAAATATTCACACTGATCACATTGATACTTTTGTTGTAATTCCGTTGGCAGATGCTTCATTTTATGTGTTTCAAAGACATTTCTATAGATAGTTGTATATTCACATTGATCGCATTGGAATTTTCGTTTTAATGCAGTTAGCAAATGCTTCATTTTATGTGTTTTAAAAAAAAGTTTATAAATAGTTGTATATTCACACTGGTCACATTGAAACTTTTGTTGTGATTCAATTGACAGATGCTTCATTTTATGTGTTTTTAAGAGATTTTTATAGGTAGTTGTATATTTACATTGATCGCATTCAAATTTTGGCTGTAATTCTCTTGGAAAGTGCTTTGCATGTTTATGTCTTTTTAGGTTTTGTTTATAAGCAGTTTTATACCTACATTGATCGCATTGAAATTTTTGTTGTGAATTCATTGAAAGATGCATTTTATTTTTATAATACGCCAAATTTTCCGTATCGGTCCATCGACTTTTTTTTAATGAGTTATGCCTTCTGTTCATATGTTTTTGCAAAGCCCCTTTAAACACCGTTCTATTATCACATTCGGCACATTGAAAACATTTTAGACCTTTTTTGTGTTTTTTAAAATAATACGCTTTAGTTTGTTCAGATTTATCTGCTTGGTTACATATTGTACTAACAGAATTTCCATTATCTGTCGTATCACATGTTACAGCTTCAGTTGATCCGTTTTCATCAAAATTACAGTTTTTTTTGTGAAAATATCTCCACACAGCCGAAAAGCTGCACACTTTACAACAATGACATTGTCCAAAGTTGGTCTCATTCAGAACGTCGAAAATCTCACAATTGTGATCAAAATAACAAATGTTTTCTTTAGTTTCATAGTTGCATAATCGGCATCTTTGAGACTGTAATGAATCATAGCAAGAAAAAACCGTTGACGAACGGCCACATTTAGAAGAAACCTGCATTTCTGGCAGAGCTGACACGAACTACCTAAACCTAAGTCCTAAACCATCAACATTTTGTCAATTTTTCAAGTCAAATGTCTATCAGAATTACCAACGTCAACCAATGAACCAATTGCTATATTGTTTGACAGCAAATGCACAAAATGTTGGCAAACAAACGTCAAACATCTCAGCCAATTGACATAAATTACTGAAACTTGGCAACATCTTGTGCGTTTGCTGTCTGAAACTTTTTTTTAACATAAAAAACTATCGTATTATTGGGTGTGCAAAAAATTGCTTGTGTTTTTCTTAAAATATTTATTATTTAGGATTATTTAAAACAAAAACAATTAAAAATTGTTACTCTAGTATTTAATTAAATATTTTTTTCAAACTTAAGTCTTTAATAAGTCTATTAATGTTTTCAATTTAGAGTCTTTTATACAGCGTGGTCAACAATAATCAATGTTTCAGTTGGCAACACTTTTTAGAGACTTTTTTATTAGCCTAGTTGCAACACTGTAACCGAAGACGCTTGATTGACAAATATTTGACATAGCATTCATAAAATAAATTGTTGATTACGTCACAACGTGCGATTGCCAACTCCATGGGGCTATAATAACTCCATGGGGCTATAATAGAATGAAATCAGAATGTAGGCAATTTGTTTTGATGCAAAAAAAGAGAGCATTCTAAGCGCGGAGTATATACGTTGCCACACGCTCTTTGCTTACAAGGTACGTGGCTACAAAGCTAAAGCGTGATGCAGTATAAAAGTTTGTTGTTTTAAAAAAAAATCGCAACGACCGGCAACGTCGGATCCAAGTTTTGTTTATTATCTGGTTCGTGGGGGTCTGCTTATATCATTTTTAATTGCGAGAAAATTAGTGCTTTGTGAATAAACTCAGAAAATTTTCTAGCAAATAGTCATAGAAATGTTAATAAAAGCCTTAAGACAATGGTTTGATAAGGATGTGGTGTGTGGATCAAAAAAGTGTCTAGATGAAAATATGTGACTGCTCAAGGCCGATCATTGTTGCATTAACATCAAGAGAGGCGTAGAAGTTTATATTTTGTCACAGCTTTATGAATTTTTTTTTTTGACAAAGCCTATAAGGCTGATACGTGTTTTTAATTATTATATGTATCCATTGCATCAATAAATATTCATAGCAATATTGTTAATTTATACACAACCGCTAAGTAACGTATTAGTTTATAGATAACATCCAATTTAAAGCATCGTAAACAACAAAGGACTAATTCCAGAACTTGTGGCAGTTATCTATTTTATACAAATTACAGATTCATTATAAACATGTAGTTTTAAACATTTTTGGCTTTTCTCTGAATTTCTGCGCCGCTTCTGCTTTTCTATTCTAAGTGTCGGCTTCCACAAACCGCTGTAGCACTCCGCTCCCCGTAATGTTGCATCACATTATACGGAAATTGAAGTGGGGATTTCAAATTCCATTCTATTATAGCTCTACGGTATTTTTTGTATTATTGTATTTGTAAAAATGTTAATTATAAAATAAGTTTGTAAAAATTTTTAATTTAATTTTAAAAAATTAAAAATTGTATTTTATCGTATATAAATTACAATATATTTGGAACAATACAAATTAAACATAAATTTTGCATTTTAAAAACGTAAAAATGGCGACATTTAATTTACGCACACTAAACAAGGTTATAGCGTACTGTCTTTCTCCTTATTCTATGATAAAACTATTTGACAATTTTGACGTTCTGTCAACAAGAAATGACAGATGTCAGTTTTTTATAAATTTTAGAAAAAGTTAGGTTATATTATAATGTTTTGCTTTAATTTTTTTTCTTTTTTATTGGGAATTTAAGATAAATTAGCTTAAAATTACACTAAAAATTTAAATTAACATGATTACATAGATTTAAATTTTGAAAAACGTTAATTTTCCTAAGAATTATAGTGACTATAATGGGCAAAACCATGACTTTATGAATATTAGCTGGGCTGAATTCTGAATCGGTTTTACCATTAATTTGTGAATTATGTTGATGTTTTTACGAAAAGATAGGTTTAATAGTAAATAAACAATAAAAATGTGTGGTAGCTTTTAAAATAAAATTGTAAAAGTTGCAACTTGTCATACACACGCGCACCGTTGGTTGCCTAATATTAAGGCGTTTATTTTAACATCTTAATTAAAATTTATATTTAAGTATTTTTCATTAATAATTTATATTTATTGCAGTTATATTTCATTGTATAAATTAGATAGCATTTAATTAAAAAAAACAAACGTATTTTATTACTAGTCGGCTAGTCGCTTCAAAATTGGCGATTTTACGCTCAAAACTAAAGACTTTTTTTAGACTTATAAAAGCTCAATTTTGGCTTTATTTTTAGTGTTTTTTTATTACAAATTGGATGCGCAGTAGATATTAAGAATAGAAAAGCGCTAAACATAAAAATTCAAAACAAAAAAAAATTTAAGTATATTTGGCATTTTTCTGAATATCTGCGCCGCTACTGCTTTTTCTTTCTAAAAGTGTCGCTCCCCACAAACCGCTAAAGCATCCCGCTCCCCGTAATTTTGCATCACAACAAACGGAAATTGTAGTGGGGAATCCTGACTCCATGGCCAACTCAATTAGTCGCTGTTTGTATGGTCGCTGTTGACAACAATGTAGATAAGTGTCTATATAATAAAGGATTCGTCTTATAAGTGTCTTATAAGATTGGCGGTGGTAAACATAGCCGTCAAAAAAATTATTACGTCAACGTTATTCTTTTTTCTTATTACTGTTATGGCTGTTTTTAAAAATTTGGCGTCATAGTTGGCCATACTTTATGATAACCTATTGAATATCCCTAAATCTAGGGAATAGTTTATTGGTGACATGCGTATTTTAAAGTCAAATTCGCTAAGTCGTGACCATCTTTTTACATTAGTAAGAACTGTGGTGCTACTTACCCAACAGTCGAAGAAAAGAAAAAAGAATGTTTTTAAAATAAAACCAAAAACAGTCTTAATATATCTTTTAATAATGTAAAAATATATTTACAATTCTACTAAATTAAATTACAAAATGGCATATTTTACACAATCTTAAGACTCTAAAAATGAACCTTTACACAAAAAATAGGCCTTATAAATTGCTAAAATTTTTCATTCAAAAGTTACTTTTGAAACGCCGCAAACACAGTTAGTATCAAATCTGATGAGTTGACATATGACAAAACACGATAAAAATAAACACAACAAAGTAAGCATTCTAAAATCGTGAAAGACAAAGTGAGAATTCATGTTTGAGAAACACTGATTTTAAATAAAAAAAAGTACTTTGAAATCTAATGACTATAACTATATTTAGAAAGGTACTGGAAATGAGCTAGAAAATATGCGTAAGACGACTGACTATTGATGATGGGTCAGTGGCCCCAAATGATGATTTTGAATTTGAGCTGCTAAATGAGCGCTTATATTGTTGAAAACAGCATCAGGTATTATAGGTTTTGGAAGTGGAATTGTAATTGGTGGAGGTTCATCTAGGTCCTGCTTTATTTTGTCGAGGGGTTGAAGTCTTCGAATATTACTAACAACATTTAAACCTGTAAGAAGAAAAAAAAACACTTTAAATATATAACACTATTATATGTTGTATCACGACCCTCTTTAGTTACTAAACTATGACACAAGCCAGTGTAAATTAAAGCACACTATTATGAGTATCAAAATTAGTTCACTGTACAAAAATTATCATTTGGTATTTACGATAAATTAAAAAACAAAACAGTTATCTATTTTTCAAAAATGTTAAATATATCTTTAAGAAAGACCCGGCCCTAGAAGGTAGGTATCTGAAGAAATTAAGTGCACTACCATAAAACCAAACTAGAAATATGTGTATGATAGATTAGCCCATGGTCATGGTTGTATTATATAAAAACCGATTTGAAACTACTTTCTCTTAAACATCAAAACTACCATAGATTTGATTCTACTAAACATTTATAGAGACCCATTCTGAAGAGTATTATTGAACTAAAAAAATTTAAATTAAAAACCTACTTACCGTGAACAGTTCTTTTATGTTGTGTGAGAAGATATCCCATAAGAAAATTTTCACTACATAATTCACATTGAAATCGTTCACCAGTGTGCCTTCGAACATGTGCTTTAAGATCATTTCCTTGAGCAAAAGCTGCATCACAATAAGTGCACCGATATGGCTTTTCCCCCGTATGAGTTCTCATGTGCACTGTTAAATTATAAGCCCTGAAAAAAATTGAGTATAAGCTATAAAGAGCTGGCAGCTAGAGTTGCAATATATTCAGATCAACAGTGCGCAGAAACCAAAATACGTCCAAGCTGTCAAATACCAAAATCAGTGCTAAGTGGCGTGGGTCAAATTACTTTTAGTTCGTCGTTCTTTAGACACGTGACACTATTTTTGTTGTTTTTGTCCTTGCTTAAAAAACATTTTTTTTCAAACTGTCACTTATCTGTGTGTGTAATTTAGATAAATTTGCAATAAAAAATTGCTTTTTTTCCTTTAACCTCACTTTTTTAGTGACAAATCAAGTTACTTTTTTGCAGTGGCTTACTTGTATGCCAATTTTAACTAAAAAAATGTGCTCACCTCTTTGACAATTTGGTAGTATTTTTATATAAAGATTTTTAAGCCTAAAATTATAATTTAATTATTATTAAAAAAATTACCGTCCAAAGCCCCGGCCACATATTGTACATAAATGCGTCTTTTCTCCAGTATGATATCGCTCGTGTACCGTCAAATCGGTGGTCCGTGGAAAACCTTTGCCACAAAATTTACATTTAAAAGGCTTCTCTCCTCGATGTCTTCGCATATGGATGACAAGGTAATCATTTCGAATAAATCTTTGTCCGCATTCGGAGCAAAGAAACTTTTTGGAATGGTCATTATGAAATTTCATATGTTCAGTTAAATGCGACTTTGATAAAAAGCATTTTTGACAAGTTCTACATTGATGCCGTTTTTCTCCTAAATGTCCCTTATAATGAACATCCCTGTATTTTTCTGTCGTAAAAGTCTTTCGGCATACCTCGCATTCGAATTTCTTCTCGCCAAAACTCTGTAATAAAACATTAATCTAATTAATGAAAACAGTCTAAAAATCTACCTAAAAATGCATATATCAAAAAGTAACGTAACTCTTATATCTGTATAATTATGTATGCAGTTTTTGTATTGGAGGCGATCGCTAATATGTATAAATAACGATGACGTGTCTGTCTACTTTTTACTAGCGTTCATTGGTTTCACTACATAACACTACTTTCGCGGCAAATTGGTATTTAAAATTCGACATAATATACTACAGCTAAGTGAAAATACTTTTACTTCTTTGACGGAAATAAGCACGAATACGGTAATGGTGTGAACAAAATTCGTTACTTAAGTAGAATCTTATCTTAACTCAGATTAGCCATTGAATAACTTGAACGGTGCAAACTATGATTTATGTAATAGTTTTCTAAATTGTAAAAACTGCAAACCTGGTAAAAAAATTAAAAAACAACACTAGAAAATGATTATTTCTTACCACTTCTGATGAACCGTGCTTGGAAACTTTGTGCTTAGCTAATTGGTCAGCTCTATTAAATTTCTTGCTACATTCATCACAATCGTACTCAAGTTTTTTATCATGTAGTTTCACATGCTGCCGAAGATGATCTCTACGAGCAAATCCTTTTCCACAAGTATCACACGTAAATGGCTTGACTGTTTGGTGGCTAGCTATATGTCGTTTATAATGATTATACCTTGAAAATGTTTTAATACAAAAAGTGCAATTGTATTCCTTAACCGAATCATGAATTCGTCGAATATGTTTATCTAAATGGCTCATTTTTTTGAAAGATTCACTGCAAAAATTACAAGCATATTCATCTTCCTCTTCAACTTCTCTTTTAATTTCCGTCTTTTTCGGCCTACCGCGCGGTCTTGAGTTTTTTGGGAATTTTCTAGGTCTGCCACGACCCCTTTTCTTAGTTTTCGTTGGAAGGTATTCCGAATGGACACTGTCTGAGTCGTTGTCAGCAACAGCTAATAGAATGTAATCTATTTCAATTGGTTACTAAACTGTATCAGAAACAACCATGGCCAACTTAATTCAATCCCGATTTGCTCCATAAAAAATAGCCTAAGAAAATACGAGCTAAGGCGCTACTGAGAAATAACGAATGTCAAAATGACAGCCGCAACTTTAACAACTTCGAATCAAGAATATGTCTGCATTACGTCAGACTGAGAAATCATACGACAAAAGATTATTTTCAGTAAAATATTTGTGAAATAAAACCGCTATTATACTGAATTTTTATGATCTAGCAGGTCGTGATATATTATTACCAACAAAAAGAAATTGAAAAAAGTTGGCCATTGAAACAACGTACCATCATTTGCGCCTTCAGAAGCTTCTTGAAAAATGTCAAACTTTCCTTCAGCCGTTTCGACAGCTTCATTCATGGCTGATGATGTTGACGATCTGTCATTTAGTCCACTTTCATTTGTTAAATTATTAGGCTCTGTGTTTTCATTGTTTTCAAGATTTTCAGAATTGTCTATATTTTCCATACTGTCATCGTTCGCAAGAGATACATCAAAGATTTTTTCCTCCGTATTTAAAACACCTATTCCTTTCAACTCTTCATCATCTTCTTCATCAACATTTTCATTAACCTCAACTTGAGGCTCTAAGAGATCTTCAACATCAGATCCGTTAGAACATATAGTTACGGAATCGTCCATATTAGGATCAAAATCAATTTCGTAATAATGCTCTTCTATATTATCTATATTATCTAAAGTTGGTAAAACAGGTTTCTGATTTTCGTGCATTTTCTTATGAACTTCCATACTATCAAATCTAGAAAATCCTCTGTTACAAATATCACAAATATGCACCCGATCTCCTTTGCAACGCAACGCATGTGCGTCTAGATGATCCGTTCTATTAAAACCTCTATTACAAGATTTACAATGAAACGGTTTTTCTTTCAAGTGAGTAGTTAAATGACGTCTCAGATGTTCCATTCTTGTTAATGATTTATTGCAGATACGGCAAACATGAATTTTATGTTTCCCATGTGACAATTCATGTCTATAAACATGTGTTTGACGTGTATAACCCTTGCCACAAAAACGGCATTTAAAAAGTGTTCCCAAATGAATGCGTTTATGACTTCTAAGACCATCCAATGTGGTAAATACCTTACCACATTCGCGGCATGTTAATATCATCTGATTGCTTTCCATAAATTCAATGTAGTCGGAGCGTTGAGCTGGGTTACTTGGCTTCGGATCATCTGCAACCGTTGTTTCCATAAAAATATCTGTAAAATCGTTAAAATATTTGCCATTACGGTACATAACGTTTAAAGTGTAACTTGTAAAAAAAAATTGAAAAAAACAATCGTTTGTTTGTTTTCGTCATAAGAGTTTCTAATAAAAAGTACATTCTTCAGCTAGAAAGTTGCGTGGTCGAAGTTATGGCCCGGTAAAAGTGAAAATTTATGAGGCCGAAGGCTTAATCTTACACTGGTATAGACAAAAGAGGGTTCTCAATTGTGATAAAAGCTACATATTTTTTTATAAGCCAGCAAAGTTGTCTCGCATATATCTGAAGGAAAAGCTTTTATTAGTCAAAAAATGTTAAAAAAAGTTTGAAATTAGCAAAAACTATTCAGTCGTTGGATGCTTAAAGTACACTGGATTCATTTGGTGTGTTACAGTGCTGAATTTCGTTGTAAAAACATTCTCATGCAGTTGACCGCTGCACTTCGTTAATGAGAGTTGCTACAGAATTCTACCTTACCTACAGTGGGACTGCGACTAACAATGATCAACCAGTATAAAAAGTGGCATAAAATTCAAAAAAACTGCAGCGCTATTGATTACATAGTTTTATATTATAACTGCTAAAGAACTAAAAGTAATCGAAATTAGAGACTAAAAAGGTCATAACCTGTAAAAGCTGCTTCAGCAATTTGCATCTCCTCTTTGATGTTTTTTTCCGCTTTCATATTAGCATTCCTCACATTCCTTAGACACTCTTTGAAATACATATCAGACTGTTGACATTGCTGTTTGAAACAATAGGCAATTTTCAATTGGTCGGTGCACTGAATACATATTAAACTCGGTAAGCCGTCCTCAGCTTTAACCTAGAATTCAAATTTCAAAATTAGATAAATAAACCCAAATTGAATTGTTTTTCAAAACGATAAGACCGAGGTGTGTTTACCTTAACTGCCGTGCAAGCCATTAGCATCTCGTCAATACGGGGACTTTCGTTCATCATTTCGTAGATCTCGAAAAGGGATCTCATTTCTGGGGTCTCCGACCTGCAGGTACGGCATGTGCGATTTATGCTGGAAAGTCCCACTTCCATTTTTACACTTTTTAACACTCTTTTATCAATGTTTTTTATTCGAACCACTGCATTTTTGCCAAGCCAAGCCAACGCAATCGACTCCACTGGAATGATGGGAAAATGACAGCTTACGTCATTTCAGATGTTGGGACGGAACACGTCTTTTGATCGTGCAAAATTGTATATTGCCAATAACTTTCGCAACGTAAAGAATAGTTCTATGCTGAATATAGCACGTTTAATAAATTTGTAATTCAACAGTATCAGGCTTTATTTATAAAGCAGTATTTAATCGTCTTTTACATTAAAAATAAAGATTGATGTCAATGTCACTTGTTAAAATTACTGTCAAAATAAGCTGTCATCTGTCAACTTTAATAAACGGTTTTATTTATTCAAATTTTATAGATAATTAAAAATAAAATGTTTACATATAAATTTGTATTGAAGATAAAGCTTAAACAATTTTACTTTATTTAAAAATATAAACTAACTAAAAAAATAGATAATAATGATAAAATCTTATTTGAATTTACAGTGATCATTGCTTACTCATACTATTATGTTGGCTACGTAAATGTCACTTTTTAGATATTTTTGATGTTATGTTTCTGTCCCTGGTTTAATTACTACGCCACTTATTCAGCCAGGCCCTGAACGCAGTTTCGTCAGCCACCTGGCTATTGAGCGACCCTTAACTTTGGCCAGCTTAATTCAAAATGTATTGGTTTAATAATTTTGCGATGTTGTGTAGAAAAGGATTGTAGTAATAAAAATTTTAAAAAATCTTTTTGAACGTAAATGTTTAGTTAATTTATGACTTATAATCCAATCAATATAATAAACATGATAGATATTAAAAGCAATTACTTTTGTACGAGAAATATGTTTTCAATAACACTGCCATATAGTATATTGCAGAATAAAATAGATAAGATAATTTAATCCTTAAATTGGCGCTACCTAGGCCACTAATTATTAAAAAGTCCAGTAGCTACAATGCATTTAAATCTTGCTGTTTTTCTAAGCATTGCAGTCTCTTTAGGGGATGCTTCAGCAATTGGTAAATCTATAAACCTATAATGATTTTTATAAAAACTTTGTTTTTTTATCTAGGAAGCCGTATAATAGGTGGGGAGCCAGTTTTGGCTGGCGAATTCAAATTTGTTGCAGCTATAAATGTGCAGACGAGTACTAGCCGGTTCTTTTGTGGAGGAGCCCTTATAAGTAACGAGTGGATTTTAACTGCTGCGCAATGTGTTTATGACGCTACTTTATTTACAATTCGCTTGGGATCTAATAATTTGGAAGGGGATGATACTAACCGTGTTACAGTTGCAACATCTGAATATGTCATGTATCCAGATTATGATCCGCAAAGTTTAGCTCATGACGTTGCGTTAATAAAGTTACGTTTGCCTATTGAGTTCACTAGCTATATTCAACCTACCCAGCATCTGGCTTTAGATGCTCTTAGTGATTACAGCACGGTCGTAGCTGTAGGATGGGGACAAGCCAGTGATGGTCTGTTAACAAATAAACTAATAAGATACAAATTTATTGCTTTTTCTGTTGCAGAAAATTCTGAGCTTTCAAATGAACTCAACAAAATCTATGTATCATCTATTACCAATCCACAATGTCAACTTGTTTTCGGCAACCAAGTCACAGCAGAGATGGTTTGCATCAATGGAAATTATAATGAAGGAGCCTGTATTGTACTATTTTGCTACTATAGTCCTCTGGTTCGGGTAATGTAAGCAGTGAGTCAAACCTTACTGCTGTTCTACAATCGAGGAAAAGCGGCACTATCTTGCTAAGAAATGTTACCATTCAACGCCGACCCTCTTTTTTAACCACGCCATCGGCTTGCCAAAAAATGTTGCATTTTGGCGTCGATCACACAGTTCTTTTCTCTTAATAGCCATAAGCTTCAAACTGAATCACTGCCTACATTATGCAAACCAGACTATAAATAGATGATAAATAAAAAAAAATTTTTTGCAGGGCGACACAGGCAGTCCACTAATTCAAATCGTTAGTAGAGGCCGCCAATTGCATGTTGGAATTCAAACATTTATTAGTGGAAATGGATGTCAGACTACTGATCCTTCAGGTTACACAAGAACTTATTCCTACATCGAATGGATAAGGAATACAAGCGACGTATGGGACTTGTAATTTAATCCATCTAAAGCCAATAAATATCGATTAGCAGTTACCAAAACTTTTTTATTACCTTAAGTCCTATAAGAATGCTGAAATGTTTATAATAAGATAAGATAAAACGTGTTTTTTGCAAAACTACATTAAGATCATTCTCAGAGTAACCAGCCCTAACAATGCAAGTTATTCCCTACCTTTGTGTCGTATTTGCAGTAGCACTAATAGTGAGTTGGTTCTTAAAATGTGCTAAATTTTATTAAATCTATTTTTCCTATTAGTCTGAAGCAGCTTCTCTTAAGGAGCGCATTATTGGTGGTGAAGTTGCTCGCACTAATCAATTTCCTTTCGCTGTAGCAATCTATTCAACCTCTTCTTTGGGTACATTTTTCTGTAGCGGGGCAATTATCAGTAATCAGTGGATTTTAACGGCCGCTCAATGCGTAATTGAGTGAGTATAAAGCTTTTTCACATTGTAATAATAAAAGTTGTTATTTAGTGCTTCACAATTCACGCTGTATGTGGGCTCCACTCTCCTGCAAGGCACTGATAGCAACAGAGTGACGTTAGCAACATCAACTGCTGTAGTGCATCCTGATTACAATGCCAATACCTTTGAACATGACGTTGGATTAATTCGTTTAAGACTTGCAATTAATTTTAATGGTATGTCAAGGCAAAACCGATAAAAGAGTTTAATTATCTGGTTTTAGAATATATATCTGCAATAAGCCTACCCGAATTGGATGTAGATGAATGGACCACCACAACGACGATAGGGTGGGGACAAACTAGCGACCGTAAATTGATTTTATAAAATGTCATTCGCTTATTAAAAATACTTATTTACAGATAATTCTGGATTGTCCAATAGTTTACAGTTTGTACAATTGGCAATATTAACAAATACAGAATGTCAAAATGTCTACGGAAATTTCATTCAAGAGCATATGGTTTGTGTTGCCGGACAAGTAAATGAAGGAATTTGCACTGTAAGATAATAAAACTAAGTCTGAATATTTTTTTTAATTAAGCTCGTAGGGCGACAGCGGAGGACCGCTGATAGAATACCGTGGTAACACACCAGTTCATGTGGGAGTCGCCAGTTTTCACAGCTCTGAAGGTTGCGAAAATGTAAATCCGTCGGGATACGCTAGGACTTATCCGCATGTGGAATGGATTAAAAGCGTTACCGGTATCATCTGATTGTTATCAATACATTTACAATCTTTAATTTATCAATCTAATCTAATAACAATTAATAACAACCACCAGTATTTTCCAGATTAAAAAAATAATCGTTTTATTGACAGTGCCTTTCAGAATTAATGCATTATTTATCTTGATACTGTCAGATAAATCTGTAATGCCTCAATTAAGCCATCGAACGCAACAAATAAATGAAAATATAGCATTTTGATATTGCTATAATCGATTTCCACTCCTTACGTATTGCCGCACAAACTTCACATAATTTTGCGTCATAACGTTAACAAAATAAAATTGTTATATATGTTGACTTAAAAAATCCAACAATTTCTTGTGAGAAACGTTAATACAAGCATAGAATATCCCAAAAGAGTGGTGTGAGAGACTAAATAAGAATAGAGAACCAATATATAAAAATTTTACATTATCAGGCTCAAACCCCAACTAGGTCAAGAAATTCTTTTGTAAAGAAAAGTTAACACCCAAGATCCCCACCAAACTATATATAAGTATTTGTTTTGTGCTTCTGGACATTCAACTCTCATCCTACTCTGAGTTTAGACCTTTAGAGTACGATTTTTCTTAGATGGATACAGCTTATTATTCACATTAGATGCGTAATGGTACTGTTGCTTAGCAACGGCACAGATGGGCTTCATCCAAGGTAAACGCTACTAAAAAAACGTCCTCTCTTACCTCTACAGCCGTCACATGTTTCTTTGTACACGAAAAACAATAAAATGACTTAAAACTAAAATTATTGTTGTAATATGGTAAAAAAAACACGTTTTTGTAGATCAAACTGAGCAAATTATGTAAATGACTAGCACAGTAAAATCACAAAATAAAGCTATATAACATAATTAGGTGCCGAAATAAAGTGTAAACTATTAGAAATTTGATTACTGATATCAACAGAGTCCAAAGTCACCGAATCCTTACGTATTCCTCCAAACATCACAAGTTCTGATTTGCCAGTTAATAATGAATAGAACACAGTCTCTTCAGGACCATTGCCTAAATTTCTTGGAGGTAACCAAGTAACTGTAGGCTTGGCATTTAAAGCTGAAGATAAATCTAAGACGTATATTCCCAAGTAATGACTTTTCAGTCGTTCTTCCTTTTTCTTCGTTGAGGATTCTTTAATTGCTAAACGTTCTAAGCGTTGCTCACGCTTTCGCTCGGATTTTAATAATTTGTTTGATACATTAAATGCTGCTAGACTATTAATTTGAGGTAGAGGATGATTTATCTTGAAAAAGAAAAACAATCAAACAATAAATCAATTGTTCGTCTCAAAGTAATAAACATCTGGCTTGTTTCAACAATTTTTTCCCTTTCAAATATGTCCACTAGTCCAAAACCAATACAATACTGAAAAAACCTTCCCTCATTTTTACTGAGAACATTTTCAAAATATTTTTTTACATTTATAACTTTTGCCCACTGAGATGTTAATAACCTTGAAACGCTTTATAAAAACATTATACTTACGATCACATTGGGTTGACGATTATTATTAGAACATCCAGGTTCATCCTCAGCTTCACGTTTGTGATTTCTCAGTATCCCTCGTTTTCCATTGACATTTTCATCACGATCCGGTTGACGACTAGCTAAATCTATTCTTGCAGACTTACCATCTTCATGAGCATTTCTCCGTGTTACCCAAGAATTTTTCGGATAATAAACTACTGGGCATGTAGGATCTTCATAAATTCTATTAAGCATTACGATTTTATTTCCAATCTAAAATTAAATAAATTTTATTGTATTAGAAGTAAACATTACTAACACTCGAGTGAGCCATAAAAATGTGACAACAGTCAGACCACCCAATAGATATATGGTAAAAAAAAAATCAAGATGCTATATGTGATCAGCGGCTCAACTATAGTTTAAGAGGTCACCCTTCTATGTAAAAACTGCACCCCAACTTTGCTTAACCATTATTATTGCCGAGGCGGATTCTGGCTCTGCGACCAAATAATAATAACTAATTACACATACTTTACATCCAGGATTCGTCCACGTACTATTTGGTTTATTGCATCGACCCTCAATAACCACTTCTTTCCACCTCCAAACATCTCCTTCCATATTGAGTATCCACGCATCATTGCAATTGATTGTAGGTCCTCCTAAATGTGCTAAATTTACGAACATGAATAAAAAATAGATAATAACACAACTACCTGATCCTCCCATTATTAATAAATTCTTTTCATCTAATACAACTTGTGTTTGTCCTAATCTTCCCTGTGGTCTCACATTGCCCTCAACTTCTTGCAAATACCAAGTCCAAGTTTTCAAATTTAATTTCCAAACATCGTTAGATTTAACACTATGAACGGCATTGTTGGGTCGTTGAAAACCTCCAAAAATTATCATCCAATCTCCTACGACTGAAGCTGAATGTCCGGCAGATGGAGGTGGAGTTTTTGTTGTATTTACACAAGTCCACTGATTTCCTATTATATCATACACATGAAGCTCGTTGAAAATTTGCCACGTTTGATATAAGGGGTAGGATGGAGGAAACGCCCAACCGCCAAACAAAACTGTAAACAAAACAATTGTTATTGAGCTCCAAAATACTTCAGACACAAGATTTGCATTAATTTTTTTAGTAGAATTTTTCTACAGAAACATATAATTTTCAAACTTTACTGCTTAGCACGCTTCAATATTTATTTACATGAATTTTAATAATTAATTTAAAATAAAAACTAAAACTTGTATTAATTAGCCGCATAGTTTTTGCATGTTTTTTCCATAGTTTTTTATTTTTATTATGTGTTAAATAAAAATCTCAAGCAACATTACAGCTATTCCAAAATATAACAGCTATCAAAAATACGCAAAAACAAAAAACAGCTACTATTAAAAATCTAGTGGCAGATAAACTAGATAATATCTAATATATAACTTTGTGTATTTCTATAAATTTGTAGAAAAATAACTATTTTTGTAAATATTTATCGGAACAATTTCTTTTTAGGTAAGTACTCAGTTTCCATCTTAGAATAAAGAAAATAATAATAATCCGTCTTATTATTTTGTAAGCAGCTCAGATTCTAACCTCGATACTAAAGATTTTTTATGATTAATTACTTAAAAGATTTGCGCAACTACTTTCAGTTCCACAATGACACTAAAGTTCAAACATAATTCGGCCATTGCGCGCCATATTAAAAATTAAAATCACGCATGCGCAGTAAGTTATATTTTAGTCTCTGTTTCAAAAACAAGTATGCGAGTAGCGCTGATGATTGCCCTAAGGGAGGCTAATGGCGGACTACTGTAACAGCTATGCTAGACATTGACCACTTATATAGAAATCAGTGTAACAAACCATGAAAATAATTTTAAATAAAACTAGTAATTCCGTTTTATTTCACTAAAGGAAATTTCCTATAGGTACAATTAACACTTTGTAGAATATTGATAAATAATTGAAGGTTTAAAAGAACCTAAAAACCAACTTAAAGTCGGAATTAAAAAAAAATTAGCCGTTTCAAATTACAATCAAAATGTTTTAAAAAACCAAAGTATTTTTGGCTTATTGGCCTTTAAAAAATATAGCTGTGGCATTGAATGAAACAGTTTTAGCTCTTAATTGTCAGCGTCAGGTGAATAGTGCAATTGCGTCTAATTCATGTATAAAATCGTGACTGGGAGCAAGGTCGCCCATAATATGAATATGTGATTTATACCCAAGATATCTTTGTAGCAGATTAACGAGCTGCAAGCCTTAGGCGAAGGATATGTCCCCATGGTCAGAGGTCGCACCCATTGTCTTCTCGATAAGTCCAAGCGCCATAAGTCATTAAAAGTAGTCTTATAGCAGGTGCAGCCTCCGAACACATACATCGAGTTCTCATGAATGACTGCTGTGTGCGAATATCGTTTCGATATCGTCGGTGCCATTTCCATAGGCGTTAAACTAATGCATCGGACGTCCAAGTCAACAAAAGCCTTATGAAAAGTCCTAAGTTTGGTTTTGGCAACATCTGCAAGACAAAGAGATAATTTGACAAGGAATGGCTAAATTTAGAATCATGATTTGACAAGATTTACGTACTTAAGACACATCTTCTCCATCTTTTCGAAACTTGCATGCAATCGTGCAAGTCTTTGTAGGGTGGAATTAATGATAAAATATATTCTAACACTTCGTCAGGAAGGTCCTCGATTTCCATTTCTTTTGTCACCACGACCGACATTTCACAAACTACTTAAAAATATCTCAAAAAATCACATTAAACGCGTTTAATATTAGTCCAGGACACAATAGATCCTTTAAAAAGATTAAATACAAAAAATTGCGATTTTTGTTGATATTTTCATAAATGTCATTCCGCACGTTGACTTTTTTCTATTGCCAACCTTTAAAATCTATGAAAAACATAAAAACAAAAATTTAAATGACATTTGATAACTTATGTCAAGCAGTATCAGCGTTTCAATTATACCGTGCGATTAACAATTAAGTAGTTCAAAAAAATAAAATAACATAAACTTAACAAATTTTAAAAAACCAAACACTATAAAATACTATTTTTAAATGTTAGCTTGCACTAAAAACAATTAATTATAAGTAATAATTAAATTTGTTATAATAGCAAACTTTTATATTTGACATTTTTATGTAGCTTAGTTTACTTTAACAAAATTTTTAATTGACGTCATTATACTGTTGTGTGTAGCGTCTGACTTTTTTACTTAATATAATTGTTTTGTATAGTCCATTTCTCATTTCTTAAATTTAAAAAAAGTTCTATTAAAACAACTACGTGATTTTTTAAAATTTAGCAATAGGTAAAACTTTTTCGGTTATTTGATGATAATCTAATTAGTTTTTTTACTAAAAATAATGAAAAAAATAGTAGATAAAAATTGCATAACGTTCTAATACACATTAAATTTTTTGCAATTTCTGTATGTAATGTACAGCGTGTAAAAATATCATATTACTTGTTATAATGTACATTTTGTTTTATTTTAAATAATTTATAATATAAGTTTGTTATTATTTTGTTATCAAACTAGAGAAAACCTTAAACTTGAAATCACAAGCACCAACTTAAAAAAATGAAAATTTATGAATTTTAATAATTGTGTTTTAATTTATTGGAATATTTTTAACAGAATAATATATAAAAATTATTATTTTCTTAACATTTTTTTATGTAGTAATTAATAAACTAATAGTATTATGACAGCTAGCCAAACTTTATTTTTTTCACTAAAATATCCCTAAATGATTGTAAGGTTGTCAGATTGATCAGTTTGCGAATGAATGTCGATCGTGTCGTGCCGGGATTTTTAAGTTAATGTCATTTTAAAGTTGTTTTTTAACTTTTCAAAATGTTTTTTGTAATTTTATTATTATAATTAATTTACAGACTATAATTATTTTAAAAATATAATAATTCTTAGAATAAAAAAAGCAATTAAATAATATAACCTCTTTATGTCTTTATAACCTAAAAATTTATAAATCTTAATAAAATGTCTTTACTGCCCCATTTAGGAACAGTTAGTGAACTTGTGGGCAAGCTTAAGCAAGTTGTTCCCAAAGGATTTGGGTTGACAACTACGCAAAAAGTTTGAAATTGTATATTTACAATAGCTTCATTCTAACCAGTTGTTTCTAGGTGATTGTGATTTCGGTTTCAACAAGTGTAGTGGTTGTGGGGGTGTTGGCGCGGTATTTACGGAGAAAGAAGCAAACTATGGACGCTACGAGGCTCAGAAGATTTTATCCAAAACGGTCAAAGTTTTCAGGGGTCAGAAGTCCTAATGGAGGTGAGTAGTGGATTGAGGCTAATTGTGCTTAATAAAATATAATAAATATTGTTCAACACGGGGTCACAATTGATAGAACTGCTGAAAATATCAATTTTAAATTACACCACTTTAAAATTTGCCTTTTTTGGCGGTTTTCTCGGTGTATTATTGGTTGTCTGACTATGATGTCTAATAGATACAAACCGAAATCTGTTGTTCATAGTTCGTACCGGGTGACTTTTAATAATTCAAAATCATTTTCTCAGGTTGGTAGCATATTTGATTTGTTTAGCTGGCATCATTATTGGCATAGTTTTCAAAACTGGAAAACGTCAAAATAAAATTAAACATGATACGTACTTACTTTTGATACTTTACTTTGTAACATAACCTAGATTAAAACAAAAGCTGATTTGACAACTTGACAACTGTGATTTGATTATTGATAAGTTGTACTGCCAACCTGCTCAGTGCTGCTAGAATATATTAAAAAACAAGTTTCATAAGACATGTCTTAAAGCACGTATTCAAGTTTGAAGAACAAACGGCGAAGAACGAGTTTTTTAAAAAAAAAAAGTGCTTTAAGATTTTATGGAACGAGTTTTTATCTATTTTCTGTAGTTTGTCTCTTTTTATGCTGTTTTTAGGCATATTTTATTTTAATTTAATCGATTTGGGAATTTTTGAAGTGAGTTGGCAATATCTTAATTTTATAAGTGAAAATTTATCTATTTGTTTTTTCTTTGGTTTTATTCAAAAATCCTAATCCTGTTAGTCCCAAAATACGAAAATGGAAGAAAACTTCACATGTGCGTCCTCTGAAATCCGTGAAATAACGGAATATAGGATTTGGTTTTCATTATTATTATTTTAAGGTAGATATACCTATTTGTTCAGGTTAAGTGACGGATAAACTGTGACTTTGGCTTTATTGGAATCTGTTGTTTTTTCTAGATCAGTAAACTTATGATTTATATCATTATATGCCACATTTCACATTTCACATAAATATACTATTCATTAATTGTTCACTTCATTTTGCTGTTTGAAAGTTGCAATTTCAATTGATACTATTATTAACAGATGACAGGTGAAATGTCAATTAAGTTTTGCCAACGTGAAAAAGTTTTAGAAATAAAAATTTGGTACTCTAATGGCTTATAACCGCACCGAAACCTATAACGTTTTCTAATGAGTCTATTAGAGTATCAAAATGGAGGCAAATTGCAAAAATATATATATTTTTCGTTTTATTTGATCATAGTCACTTGGTACGTGTAAGACGGTCAAAAGATATACAGCGTGGACAACAATGAGTGTTTGAGTTGGCAACACTATAATCCGATACGCTTGTTTGACAAATATTTGACATAACACTCATAAAAAAGAATTGTAGGTTATGTCACAGCGACCAAGTTTGCAATTAGCATATGTCAATGATGCTGTCAGTGTCAAAGATCTCACCCGTCAACAACACAAGGTGGTTGCAGTTGTACCATTTTAAAATAAAATATTATTCAAAACACAAACACACTAATAGTTGTTTTGATGTTTTCTGTTGTTGGTGTAAAGTAAATTAGTGGAGGTGGTTAGTAATCGAATTATTTTAACGCACGAGCAAAGCCAGTTTTTTAATTATTGATTATTTATCGTATATATTACATTATTTTCTATATTCTGTACATTTTTCCGCTGAATGTATTTTGCTACTTGTATGTATTAATGTATTAATTTATCAGTACCGTTTTTATGTTTAAAATGAGAGTTATATTTATATAAATAAAAGAAAGCAGTTATTAACTGTTGTTCAAATGTTATTACAGTTCTACATACTTTCTATTACTTTTTCATATGGGCATTACATTATGTTACTTTAGGCATTGTTTCTTTGGGTTAGGGCTTCAATATGATTATGTAATTAGTATTTTTGATGATGAGCAAACGGTGCAAAATTTTGTTAGTCCTGACCTTGCATTTAATAATTTTTGCAATGTGACAATGCGTAGGTTTGTAAATTGAGAAATATTAAGGTAGATTACCGGATCTGTTTCTTCTATTTATATAAATTTAGGTCGACATGTCAACGTAATTGGTCGGTCTTTTGAGGCAGGTCAATTTGAGTAACAATGAAATATGTATTTCTTTTTTTATTTAATTCAAAGAGGCTCTTTAAAACAAACTATTTTACTGCGGACAAAAGACCTTTTTCAGTTTATATTGGAGCATCCTAATAAAAAAATTGAAGGAGCTTGAAAAAACAAATGAAATTATCTATTTGTCTAAAACTATTATAACATTACAATTTTATTTACTTTAAAAATATAGTTATATTTGAACTACTATAATAGTACTTTTTTACTTTGTCATTGTTGGTACGGTTGTTATCTCGAGCTGTCGCAAACATCTAATCAAAATCAATGATGCATTCGACCGAAAAAAAAATTATAAAAGGAGCTAAATAACAAATAATCTTTAATAATCTATTGGTTAAGTCAGATGAGTTTTACGATTATTAGCATTAAATACGTGCGTAAAAAAGTCGTAAATAAAATAAGTTTAAAACAAAACTTATAAACATAAAAAAATATATATATTTTTGATTATCTACATAAGAAAAAATAAATAACATTATACAAAACTGTTATTATTTAAATATTTACAACTTTTAATCAGCTATTTTTGAAGCTGGTGCCAGTCAAAGGAAAAAATTTGAATCGATTCATTGAAGAATATACATTGTAAAACTGTGATTAAAAAGAACACAAATCACAGATCACAAATAATTGAGCATGTTATTATTATTATTATCATCATTTATAAAATAAAGAAGGGCTACAATTTGCATTCGTAAAAATAGGTAAGTAACTTACTTTACTACGACATGTGACGCCACTGGTAAACAGATTTTTTGCTAAAATATCAAATGTCAAAGAAAAGTCATTTTCAAAGCAACGTTTTTCAGTTGTTAATCTTAAAAACATCTTTTTGATTTTCAGTGATTATTGTAATCAACAATAACTACAGAATAAGTTGTAAAATGGGTTTTATTACTGAATAGAAAGTATTTTTATTAAAATGTTATTTTCGAAACGGGATAAAACATGAAAATAAGTCAGATATTTATATCAACAAGTTTATCCGTGTATTAAAATTATAGTGTTTAATTCAAGAATTCAAAATTAAATAAGACTCAAACTAAGGCAAACTTTCAGATAAAACAAGAGATTAGGTAGCGCTCTTGATTTATTTTTTTTGATCACTCTGTACTGTGCGTTTATAAATTATCTAGATCATCTCTTGCTTTAAAATTTGGAACATGTGTTCATTTTTTGATTAGTTCATACGCAGATACAGGCGTATTGTGTATTCTTGGTTGAGCTTTAACGTTTGACGATGAGGTTATACTACCAACGACAATAAAGCTAAATTGCGCAGTAGGAGTTGATCTAAATAATTTATAAACGCCCGGTATACATTACGCACACACATACCACAATGATATATTATGTAAAATGTTTCAATATTTATCTTAAGCATTGTGGTAGAATAAAAATGAAGCATGAGAAAACATTGAGTAATCTTATTTTCGAATTATACAATTTTTTATTTTGTTTTTTTTTCTTATAAAAAATATAATTTTTTATAAAGCTGGTTGAAGATTGTAAAAAGTTAAATAATAATAATTTTATGGCATGTCTTTATTTTGGATCTATAATGTAATTAAAAATTTTTATTTTTAACCGACTTTATTTGTGTGTTTATCGCAACTGTTTTCTAGTTTAATCGATTATTTTAATGTTTGAAAGCTGGTGCTTCTTATGTAAATGTGAAATTGTGTTGTTCTATTATAAATACTCTTATCTTTTAATATTGTCGCCTATAAATTTGATCAAAATCTGAATACATAGTAGTTTTTGAGTTATATTTAACAATTTGTTTTTTGACACTGGCAGCTGATTGTAAAAACAATAATAATATAACAAACTAAAATTGTGAAAAAATTTGACATCAATACAATTAATTATTAATTTATAATTTTAACTAATTCAAAGAAATTGTTATTTTGTTTAATTTATTTAAGATTATTAAACGAATTTGCTAATAACTAATTATATTGTAATCGGTTTTTCAAATTTTTATTTTTTTTTATAATTGTCAAAAAACGCAGTATCGGGAATATTTTTTAAAACTACCATTCTACTTGATCAAATTTATATGACATGATTTTAAATAAAAAAAAATATATTAAAATCGGTCTATAATCAAAAATCCTGACGTAACAGGCATAAAAACTAATTTAAAAATTTGGAAAAAACCGACTTTAATTTGAATAATTATTATTTTATTTATTTATTGATTTAAATTACTTTCTGTTTAATTTGTTTAAATTAAATAAATAAATTAGGTATAATTGTATTTAATTTTTCTCAAATTTGATCTCTCTTTTGATTAAAGAAAGAATTATCAAAATTGGTTTATACCTAGTCAAAAGTTAGGAGGTAACAAACATAAAAAAATGAGAATCTTTTCTTTTTCTAGATATAATTAATTATTAATTTATTTATTTATAAACTAATTAGGAAAATAAATTTATAATTACATCGTTAAATTCAAGTCGGTTTTTAACAAATTTTTAATTTTTACGTTCTTTAGTTTTTAGATGATGTTTATAAGATTTTTAAAACTTAATTTATTTTTTACTATTTAGTAATAAATATGTGATTACGCAAATCTTTTTTTACTTTTATCTTTCGGAGTCTATTTTTTTTCAGAATCATATTATACTTAAAATAAGTATATTAAATAAGTATATTTAATAAAAATAACGAGTCAAAAGAGTTTTTTGTTCACAATGAGACCACCTCAAGTATTTCAAAGATAAAAAGAGTATCAATAAATTGGAGATAATTGTTTTACAAACAACGTATCGCTTTTTACTAATCTGTAATAGATAAAAATAACAGATTTTGTAGACTTTTTAACACAGTTTTTTAAACGTTGTTTTAAAAATGATGGAGAATTTGCAAAATTTTGCGAGAATATAGAGCTTCTTTTGTATTAAATTTACAAGTTGTTTAAGATATTACAGAAAGAGGCTAAGTAGATCAGTAGAAAGTTGAATATTTATAAAATCTTATTTTTTCTGATAAAAAGTTTATAAATATAAAGGTACCAGGCTCAAAATATTTAGTAAATTGTGGTATTAGGAACGCTTGTACTGTAATAAATTTATAAGTTATGGTGAAAAAACGGAAAGTAAGATATTTATAACATTTTATGGTCTTTGATAAACTTGTCTAAAAAGGAGGCGCTAAATGTAAAAGTTTGAGTAATTTGTTTAATTTTGAAAGCTTCTATTGTATGAAATTCACAAGTTATTATAAAAATTTTTAGTAGATCAGTTTCAAATTTGAACATTTATAACATGTTATGGTATTTGCTGAAAATGTTAAAAATGGTGGAGGCGCCAAATTTGAAATTTGGAAAAAAATGTTAGATAGGTTAGCCTATATTGTATCAAACTTACAACTTATACAAGTTATTGTAAAAAATGTAAGTTCATCAGCAAAAAGTTGGACATTTATAATATTTTAGGGGTTTTGATGAAAATGTTTGAAAATGGTGGAGGTACCACAGATAATTTTTTTTAGTAAATTGTGTAATTTGGATGACTTTGGGCTATCATTTAAATAACAACTATAACAACATAATCTCAAAGAGTTGATAAAAAAAAATGAAATTAGTAGGTGAAATTGGCAGATATGAAGTATAGAAGAAAGAGTGTTTGAAAGAATAAAGTTTGATAAAGAGTGTGACAATATCTGGAACGGAATAATGAGATTGGTAGAAACAAAAGCAGATGAGGAAAATGCAGGAAAAATATGATTTTCAGCATTATGTAGAGGCTTTTTTATACTGCGTTTTTCAAAAATGATTTTTATGGGCTCTAGAGTGCTTCAAGCATAAACAATTGTGCTAAAAGTCTGACAATCTCAGTGATGTAATCAGAACAAAAGCCTATTTATAAATTAACACTTTCTAATTTATAACAAACAGATCATTGTTGTTTCTAATTCAATTACGTATTTCAGTCGACTGACTATCTATATATCTCTAAATGTATTGTCATAGTTTGTACCTACAACCTTTTGATTCTTATAAAAGCACAAGAAGAGGAAAGCACTTAGATAATGGTGTTTTGTTACCTAAATAACACAATGCACGTTACGTTCCTTTTAAAATAATAATGTTTATTAATAGCTGTGATTACACAAATGAAGCTATTTATATGGTAGGTTATGTTCTATACAAAGTATAGGAAACCTTGTTATGCTGTTATCAACTTTAGAGTAATTAAAACTGAAAGAAGCCATTTTGCTTTCAATCATTATATAAATGATTGACAAAAGGCTAAAGTGATAAGCCTAGTTCGATTTTATATCAATGTTTATAAAACTTTTTCGACAATTTATTATTGTTTATCTGTTTTTTAAAATATTGTTTTGTCAAGAGGATACAAGAAGAAAATTTAGAAAGAGAGAAAATAAAAAATGTAGAAGAGGGCGAAAATATGAAGAAACAAATTATATCGAAGAAAAGAAAACATAAAAGATAAGGGACACAAGAAGCAAAACAAAAAGATTTTTTTTTAATATTTGTCATGACACCCTTGACAATTATGTACAATAATTGAATTTTAGACGCGAATACAATTATTGGATTTAAAAGCAAAATATACAATGTAGAAAAAAATATGTGTTCAACTCGGAAGAAAACGCATTTTTCTGACCCTCGTTTATTAAAAAACACTCGGGCTTGAAATGCTTTATTTTCTTCTCTTGATAAACAAATAGCTATCGTATATTAACATGAAAATATATTATTATTATTACATAAATAGATGAAAAAGATTTGATAAAGATAGAAGGTGAAATATGTCAAAAAAACAATAAAAAGAGAAGAGAAGACATAATAACGAAAATAAAAAAAGAAATAAAGGAAAAAGGGAAATCAGACAGATAAATAATAGAGGAAAAGGAGAAACGTATAAAATTTTGGTTCCGAGGCGATTTTAATGCAAAAATAAGAAAGGACAGGTAGAGAAATTAGAGGAGGAAAGCTCTTGGTATAACTTTGTTAATAACTTTATCTTTATTATTTTTATAAGGTTTTCTAGTACTCGTATTGATTTTTAGTGGGTTTGAAGAAATAGGGATGGAAGAGGCATAAATAGATGAAAAAGATTTGATTAAGATAGAAGGTGAAATATGTCAATATACAAAAAAAGAGAAGAGTAGAAAAAAGGAATAAAGAAAAAATGGGAAAACGAGACAGATAAAGAAGAGGAATTTTACATCAAGGTTAAAGTATTAAATTTTTTAGCGAAATAATTATTAATGCGGAATAAAAATTCTATGTATTTGGTTTTAATATAATACTTTAAGTTCATTGTAAATAGACTGTTTTACATTCGAAAGGTAATCAAAATGTGTTATATATCTAAAATTAATTGATTGGTTGCTGAAGCTAATAGAAAATCAGTTTGAAACAATGAGAGAAGATGAGTTTGGGGCTTGTTTGTTCTCGTCAGTCTCACACACTTTGGTAATCAAATCATTTATGTACTATTATAAAAATAATTTGTTTTTTCTTTACATTTTATTTACAGATTCTTAGCATTGTGGACATTTTGATAATTAGTTTTTGTAAAGAAAATGAGTAATGAAATACTGCTTTTTAGATGATAAACGGTAAATTTTTGTCTGAATTTTTGATCTACAAATTTTGAGTAGTTATTATAAATTGCACGTAAGAAGCCGTTTTAAATAATGGCAGTAGATAATTTGATGTGTTGTCGATACGCCACTTTTGGCTATAATTATAGTTATTTTGTCTGGAGTGGACCGATCCTTTAGTAGCTGCTTAAAACTTTTCAGAATTAAATGCGAATTTTTTCGGGAAAACCGCCATGATTTATTAGATCAAATTGAAGGTTATACAAGCCGAGCTTTCTGCAAGTTAATAAAGGGGTGATATTTTTTTTTTAATATTGTTTTTTACTGGATTTTTGAAAAATATGTTTTTGGATTAAATTATTAATTTTTGATGTACATAATTACTGACTCAATAAGCTTCTTTTCTTAATAATTTTTTTATATATTTAACTTAATTTTATGTAAATGAAAAAATTGGTCTTTGCGTTGTTACAGACGACATCACTATTTATGAACTTTATTTATATTCTTAAAAAACAATATTGTTTTTGATGTCATTTTACACATGACAACTAACCATGCTACTACATTTATGTCTTTTTGTCTAAGTTGCTTGACGGTCTTTTATTTTGGTTCAAAATAATTTTCTGTCTAGTCAACTAGACAGAAAAACTCTGTTGTCGGTAACTCTAAATAAGCTTTTAGTTTATAACATTCTCAAACTAGTTGCCTATAGAAATTTTAAAAATTCTTTTTTTTTATAGAATTATTATTTATAATCTGCCTCTTTTGTTGTCTATATTATACATCTTGGATAATGGTGTTTATGTATAGAATGGTTAGTACAAAGCTGTGTATTTATTTGTATACATTATTTGTATACATTATACATATTACATAATTTGTATAAGGTGGTTTCTGAAAAATTGACATCTTTCGGAAAAGACCGTGTCGAAAAATTAAATAAATTTGTCGACGTTTTGCGGTGGAGACATTTTTAGGGCAGAAAAATTAAAGTGAGAATAAGCACGATAACTTGACGTTTTTTGAAATTTTTTTCTGAAAGGTGTCAAGTTTTTAATTCAATGAATATGTACGATTGCTATTAAAACTTATAGCCTAAAATTCAATATTTAATAGCCTAAAAAACGTTTACTCTAAGATCAACGTCTCTTTAATCAAGAAAACTATAAAATGATCCTATATTTCCAATAAATCTCATACCATAATAGATTTTTCAGGGTAAAAATATGATCAAATCTCTTCGATTATTATTATTTATTATAAATATGAAAAAACAAACATGATTAAAAAGAATTCGATTGCATGATCGCAAGAGTAACCCAAGTGCATTGTGCATGATTTAATAATTGAAAACTAGATCATCTTTTGAGCGAATTTTTGTAAAAAATAACCTTATTTGTGAAGTTGAATGATTTTATTTGTTTAATATACTTTATTTTTATAAAACGTTTGTGTTTTTTTGTTAAATTTTTACAATTTTTTTAGACTTTGTTTGATTTAAGTGCCCTTGTTAACCGGCTCTGCGTTTGACATATTTTTTTTTAATTTTGTCTATTTTAAACTGTGGAATCAGATCAATTTTTGTAAACTTCCTATTTTTTATTATTTCTACCTTGAACGCAAGTTTTAAATTTATTCTTATTTAAAGCACTCCACAACTCTGCAATAAAATGTAATTACTTAGTGTGTATTAAATTATCATGATTGAGAATTATTATAATTTGGTTCCCTATATATAGGTACAAAGTGCTGCGATAAGGACCTCTTCAATTACATAAATTTAGCTAAATTAATACAACCTTGATAATCATTAACCTTGACTCAATTTCAAAAATTGTATTATTATGTCACTTTACAAATAAACACAAACACATTTATTATTCGCATTAATTTACAGATTTAATTAAATTTCTTGTATAATGCTTACACGTCTGCACACTTTTATTAACTTTATAAATTAGAAAGCTTTGCTAAGTGACACTTTTGCAAAACGTTAATTAAATGTATCCCTATAAGACGACATTTAATCTTTTTTGATTTAGAAGAGGTAAATGAAGATAGATAATAATAAATTATGTATTATTTTTTGTTACTAGAAATTCAACTTTTTTCTAGTGAAACGTATTAATTTTAGCGAATGAAACTGATGAGAAGCTAACCAGTTTCACAAATCTTATACTGGAAATAAGTTATAGCTTGTACATAAAAATATAGCACAAAATAAGTTTTTTTTTTTTAATGTAAAGCCGCATTATGTGGCGACGCATTCCTTAGGTCACTCGTTTCGGACGTTATCAACACTGCTTATTAACCCACCCGGAGTTATTGTAAGCTGCAGCAGAAGCTACAAACAATCTAAAACCAGAAAAATAAGACTCACATGGACTAGCCAAACTATACACAACAAACCCTTCATCCGAAAATGTTTTATTGGTATATTTTCGTGGTATTTCTAAGTCAAAGAAATCCAGCACATGTTGGGTTGTGTTTTCGATGCTCAAATGCACAACTAAACTTGAAGGAAACAATTGATATTTTGAACAATTGGAAATTAATCATAAAACCATAGATCGTTTCTGGCGGTTAACTACATAACGACGTCGTACAGTGTATTAGAAGTAGTCATACAAGTAGGCTAGGTTTTTTCTCCCAAGAGAGGAAAGATGCACATTACCTACCTTTTACAGGATTGTTATTATTCAATTACAATACTGATTGGGTGTAAACTAATGTAATGTAAGATTATTTGCAAAATAAAGTGAACGTTCTGCACTATGCATGTACCACATCTACATGATGAGGTTTAAATAAAACGAAACAGCGCTGTAGTAGATTAAAAAATATACGAATATTAATTTAACAACTTAAGTTTTTATGTAATATTTATAGAAATTGTTAATTTTATAGCTTTATGTTCAAAACTTAAAATGATTGATTCTGACTTTGTTTATTAATATTGAATGGGTAATTGTAGATCGAGTATGTATAGTGTTACACTTTTAAGTGGACGCTTTTTTATGGATAGAAGCTTTTTTCCTTATATCTGCCTATGGAATAATATTCTGTTATAATAGTCACAAAGACATCCTAATTTCTTAATTAAGAAGTAAACAACAACATGTTACATAACAATACAATTCTTATGTAATGAATGCGACTATAATCATAACATCTAAATGTACAGCGTGATACCAATCTTACTTTGAAATTTAGACATTTATTATAGTATGATACTTTCTAAAACGATTTTCCTCTTCTTCTTGAAGCTGACTTAACATATTTATTGAACTACTTTAAGAGAAGCCTTTGTTGTTTATTAAAAAGGAATAATGAATGTTTTGAGGTGTGCTAGGATGATTTATGTCTTCTGTACCACTTCTGTTTTCATTTTTCTAATGATTATCAGTGAGACTTTATTGACATTTACGTCTGAAATATATTTGTGATTGTTGTAGAATTATGGGTGGATAAGGTCAGACATGTATTTTTGTGGCACCTATTTTAAAATGTAATTTTTTTTTATCAACAATAAAAAGACAAAAGCTTTTTTTTTTGTCGAATACATTTCTCGTTTGCCAATCACTAATTTTACGAGAAAAACTGATATGACACCGAAGGTGGACTGGTTTTATCTAATGTGAGTTTTTGAAATAAATTTGAAAAAATTGGGAAAACTTTGAGTTGAAGAGAAATTTATCTGATTAAAGAAAAGCTCGAATGTTTTTTGGCAAGATAAATTAACCACAGAATGTATGAAACAGGCGTTTTTATCAAAGCTGTCAAACTGACCAAAATGTCATCGTTAAATAGTACATTTTATGTAGGAGTTAATTTATCATGATAAATAACAAAGATTTTTTTACGTTTTTTATTAAATTAATTTTATTAAAAATGACAGTTTTTTGATGGAATAAAATTACTTCAATAATTTTGGCTCGAATAAGTGCAATGTTGTAGATAACGTACAGTATTCGACAAGCGTGTAATAGTTATTATTACCCACTCTGACGATTAAACCACGCTTGAGATACATTTTTTATTTTTTTGAGTAACAGTCATTATTACACGCTCTTTAAATAATAGGATCCTAATTTATGAAGCATTTTTGTTTTTGTTAATTTATATTATTATTATTTTGATAATTTTTTCTCTGAAAAACTTAGGATTTTCTAAATTTTTTTATTTAAGAAATTTTTTTTTAACAAAATCAAACAGTTGAAATTTCTTAATTTGAAAAAAAAATACATATATTTTTTTTGGAGTTGAGAACACATTTTTAATGTAAAAAATGTTTTTTTTAAGGAGAAATTTATTATAATAATAATATCCACTTTATTGTCATTTAAAATTATACAGTGAATTTTGTAGACAAAGTATAAAATCCAAAAGGAAAAACATAGAATTTACGACATGTAAATTACATAGAGTCAAAAACAAAAAAACAAGAAACAAGAAACACAATAAAATAAAATAAAATGAAATGAAATGAATATATATATACACATATTGGCAGTGATTGTTTGAGAAATTGGCATTATTGATCACTGATTTAAAAATATATATACGATAGGGAAGTATTTTTCGTATTATTCAAGATCTAGCTGTCCAATTATTCACTATTTGGCCAAGAAAAAAAATTTTTTTCTAGCATGAAATTAATCAAGATGTTTGATTGAATTCAACCAACAACCAATCACGTAACAAATTAAATTTAATTTTAATTAAATACTTAATTTAGCTACTATAAACTCAGTCTTAATTACTTAAATATTTGCACTTTGATATCAAAAGCAGTTTTTTTACATAATTTATAGTAAGATCGTATAAATTTCAAGTTTTTACTCTTCAGACAAACGGCACAGGTTTGGTTTAAGTAATAGGATTTGTTTGTTTCTTTAGCAGGTATGACTGTTGACAAAACATTTGGTATATTTATAATATCTGTAAATATTATAAATATATCAGATGTTCATTAGGTTAGCGTAGTCAGTAGCCTATAAATAACTTAGGTTTTCCCATAATATTATTCAAATTATTATAAATCAAAATTTCATTAAATGGTTGAAAATTTAATTTCAAATATGGATCTTCCGTCGGCACAATGTAAAGAAATGAAGTTACACAGTTTTTTAAAACTGATTTTTTTTATTTTGTAGCCAAAAAAAAATTAAAACTTTCCTATTGGTCAATTTTTATTAATTTTTTTCAATTTTTAATCGATGACACTATAGGTAAAACTTATCTGACCGGGTACAATGCACAATAAGGTGTGTTTCTTTTGATTGATTGAAGTACATATATTATGTGACTGATGAGAGCTTAAATGAGAGCGAAACATGCCTAACATCGTTTGTTTATTATTCGAAATAACACAACTATTTATTAGATTTATGGGTTTTGCCTCATATTTTTTGATTCAATCAGAAAACATCTAAGGGTAGTTTTCTTGAGCATACGTATCGGGATGAGATGTAAAATTATTCTGTATAGGGGTGGCTTCTCTGTGAAATTTACAAATAAAAAGTAAAATTCATTTTTTTTTAATGAAATTTTGTATGTTTGCCCCGACTGTTTATTATTTTGAAGAAATATATTCTTTAAAATGTTCTTACAAATAATTTTTTGCAAACTGTTATTTTTGCGAGTTTATTATTTACATCACTGTGTAAATAATCACATAAGTGTATCACAGATAAAAAGAAGAAATGAAGAAGCCTGTTGTTTTGTATTTTTTGGACGAAGAAGCTGCTGAAAAATGTTTACAAGTTGTTTTTTTTTCTGCACATGCTGTTATACATATGAATAAAGTACAATGTAAAACAAATGTTTTGCCTCTCAACGGATTTACATTACAAACTTCGGTAACCTATCTTTACTGTTGGCTAGTACAGGGCCATGAATAGATTTGTACCAACTCCCTAAAGCTAATACGTATGATTAATAAAATATTTCAACAATTTTTGACGATTCGTAGGTTATGTGAGATCCATAGATAGCCTGAGCGAATAAAAAATATATTGAAGCAGTCGAGATATAGACACACAGAGATTCATAACAAGTTGGTGTTTTCAGCGATATTTAAAAAACAAAATAGAATATGATTTTTTTATTTGTGTTCAGGAATGAAATTTCACAGACAAGCCACGCCTATACGTGATAATTTTACACATCCCATTAGGTATGCTGGAGAATATCTTCCTAAATCACTCTTTTAAGTCGCTTCTTTTTAAGATTGCTACGGTTGAATTCTCAACCCTAATAAGTGAATAATCGTACAGCTTCCAGCTCGAGAGTTTTCCCTTTTTGCCGAGGTTCAGCATTTGGTACACAGGGTTTAAATTTTAGATAAATAGACCATTAGTATAGACATTAAGTTTAAGAATATTTTGTCTGCAGATAAAAAGTCGTGTTGCCTTGTTTGATAAAAATATAATGATCATTTGTTTGCTTTTAAATGTTATTCTACTGCTTTCAGCAAGGCCTAAAATAAAGTACTAACAGAGCATAAATTCCCGTCGGTGGAGCTGTTAATGCCTATAACTCTTTCATGGGGCTCCAAATATGCCGTAAATTGCCCCTTATTAAATCCCATTTAATCCATGATCGATAAAGTCCTGTTTGTTGATAGATTTATCTGTTTTGTTCTAGACGTGATAAGTCAGGCAAGCAGTGGCAGACGAAGTGTTGCTTACAGCAATATTTACGGAGAAAGAGTTCTACCAACTCGACAAGGCTCAGCCATCAACAGCGAACGAGCTTCTGTAGCTTCAGGAAGTCTGACGAGTGGCGGTCTAGCCGCCCCTGTCCAAAGTGGCACAGCACAACTGACACCGCAACAAATTGGCGTTATGGGTGAGTTTTTTTTTTCTTAGGGATTCTTGTTATTTATCATGCAATTTATGTCATGAATTCTCAACAGCTTCCTGGATTAGACAATTATCTTAAGATATTAATAATTATTATGGCGGTTCTATCAAGCGTTAAAACTAGTCTAAGGGTTTCTAGAATATTTATGATAATCAACCAAGCTACTATTATATTAATTGATACGACATTATAGTACTTATTGGGATTTTGAAATAAACATAAATTAGTAACGGCAGCAATATAAAATGAAAAATTGCTTAATTACCGACAGTAATAAACGTATAAATTGTAAATGACTTGTACAGCGTGGTCAACAATCACTGTTTGAGTTGGCAATCCTACAATTCACTTTAAAATGGTACAACTGCCATTACTTCCTGTTGTTGACGGGTGACATCTTTGACACTGACAACATCATTGACAGATGCCAATTAAAAAGTTTGGGGGTGTCGCATAACCTACAATTTTTTGTATTCGGTTACAGCAAATAAAAAAATCTCTAAAAAGTGCTGCCAACTCAAATAGTCATTGTTGAGCACGCTGTATATTGTAGAAAAATCAGGAAAGGTTGTAAAATAAATTAATAATAAAAATGGACTAAGATTTTGAAAAATTATTCAAATTTTTTTTTAACTAGCATTTTAATTGGGTATCTATTTTTTGACAGTAACTTTCCTAATCCTTGAGTAGTGACACTTTTCGAAAAGTTTTCTAATTGAGGTTGAGAATCCACGTTTTTTAAAGTTACTGCTATCAAACTTGGCTTTCCAAAGACTTTTAAAATTTTTACGTTGGCAATAAAAACAATTGGTCACTCGGTGGCCAGGTGGCAGATAATAGTGCGTTCTGAATCTGGCCGAATGAGTGGCGTGGGTTTGAATCTCTTTTTCTTGGCTTTTGTCTGACCATAGGTGTTTGTATGATTGCAAATGTAGGAAGCACAATAGATCAAACAGGTCGCAATGCAATATATCTGTTAAACTTATAGTAATAAGCACTCTAGTAAACATCAGCGCATCTATATCAAAGGAATTTTATTTAAAAAACAATTTATTGATTAATTTTATTGATTTATTCAACTGTTTTTCTCTTATGAACAGTTGGTTTGGATATTAACTGCTAAGTTGTTCTGGTGAGTGCTAATGAGCACGAAACATGTCTGAGTCTACCAATTTGTTTTAAATGAATTTATTACTCACTTAACTATGTCTTAAAAAAGTTTTCAATCAAATTTGGTGCATTCAGCAGCACATGATGATATTAAACTCGAAACACTTATATTTGATCGAAATAAAGTTTACTTTTTTCAAAAATTGATATTAACAGAAACAACGGTAATTATCTTTATCGGAAAGTTAAAATTTTTTTTTATTTAATGCTACTTTTGTCTTGATTTATGAATAAAGTCTTGTTTGTTTCAAAAGTCAAATTTAACTGTTAACTTCATTTTAAGACCGTAAGCTAGAAATAATAAAAGAATCTTTTTTTCTTTTGTTTTTATTGAAATTTAACAGTAAGTTTTCTAGTAGGTACTTATTACTCAGTATTTTATACAATCTATAGGCATTTATGAAATATTCTAAAAAATGGGGTTATTATGGTTGAACCTATAACGAAACATGGTAAATTATAACGAGGTGTAAAAGGAACGTTTTTGGTTTTTTTTTTTGGTCTAAACTAAGAATGAATGTTGTTTTTTGGAAAAAACACACCGTGTTGATGAAAACAGTTTCAACGTAATCATGGATATTAAAAATATTAATAACATCGAGCAATGATTATAAATATTTTTTGCTATTATATTTATATACAGTGCGTTCTAAATTATCTAGATCTACTCTTGTTATGGACTTTTGAACGTATGTTCTATTTTTGATTGGTTTATACGGAGAAACGTACGATATTATGGACGAGCTTGCAAGTTTGTTTGACATTTGTCGACAATCATACTATCAAAGACAATAAAAATCTGTCAAGTTAAATTACACAGCATAAGTGGATCTAAATAATAATTTATGAACACACCGTAGTTACGCTTGCTGGATATTTTTTGTCTATTAAAGTTGGAGGGTGGAACTTTGTTCTCTACTGAAAATTTCTACACGTTAAACCTATTGTTATAATTATAAACATCATCATATTGATAATGTTATGGTAAAAATTGCTTTGTTAGGTTTTAAAATGAAATGCGATTTGGTATCACTATAATTTTTCAAAGAGTTGATAAAAACGTAGGTTTAGCATCCTTCACGTAGAGCTCACTAAACAAAAATTTACTAACTGCAAAAAATTATAAGTTAATAAGGTTTAGTTATCAAGGGAGTTTAAACCTGGATTCTGGGAGAACTATTTTAGTCTGCAAGACTATGGACCAATAAAATGTGCTTTTGTATCTTAAGATATTGTAGTTATTGGAAGAGCATGTTGCTCATGCTCAGCTCAGAATAAATTTAGATCTGATAAATGTTACAGTTGCAGAAGGTTACATGAACACGGTTATCGCGCTCTTGTAATCTCAAGAGGAGTCATTACAGATGTTTTCTCATAATATTAACAGAAAATTGTTTAAAATATTTACTTTAAAATATTGCAGATTTAAATATCTGCAATTTTTGTTTTGAAAATTTCTTTTCGATCATACAGGCTGATAAGAGATTTTTATTGAGTTTTTATACTGTGGTCAGCTTTTAGCATTTTTATTTTTTTCTACTTTTTCATGCTTTGGCTAATATATTTTGGGGTTTTTTGGTGCTAAAAGTTTATTAAAAAAGATTTTATACAATCTTGAATTTAAATATTAGGTCGTTTCGTGCTGTTAAGTTTCAGTCTATGGCAACTCTATAGGATTAAGCTCACAGTCACATGGTGGAACTTTAAAAACTATTTTATTTTGGAGCTTGGCGTTTTTATAATTTTTTATAGCAATTTACTAGAGAAACATGATTAGTTTTTACTATGTTTGTTTCCAAAGTAATATTTTTGGTTGAAAGACCCTATTCAATAGTCCTGCTATTACACGCTGAAGTATCTACTTCTGAAATGACATTCTTTTTTCGATATGATAAAAAGTGTTATTCGATCCGCGTAAACGTTCTGTTGGTAATAATGTTGAAAACCAATACATGCATATGACTAAATAATAGAAAATTGAAAATTTCAACAAGTAATCCTGCCTGTCAGGCTGTCAATAATGTTATTGTAAACACGAGTAAATCCTAGTTTAATTACTTGAAACATGGAGAGCTTCAAACCGGTGATGGATTTATCATGAATATAGGTCAGATCCTCTCAGCGTCAAACTAAATTTATTACAGCATATACGTTTTTGTTACCTTTCATATCCTGACCTTTAAAACATTTTTTCCTATCCATTAGGTTATTGATGAGATTTTTTTGTCTAATTTGAAGTAATATGGATGCATATCTGCTAAAGTGATAGTTCCTATACTTTTTTTTATAATAATCACGTTTGGTGATTTTTAAATGTTAAAACTATTCCTGTATCTGTAAAATTATATTGATTAATGTCAATATGGGGCCTAACTACTCAAAAATTTTACAAGACAATCGACAAGCTTTATCAGCAGTTTTCATTCCATATCAAGATACTTTTTAATAGCATGGTATGTAATAGTTATTTACCAAGTTATTTATTTTCAAGAGGTTCTAAACTCTTTGCAGAAAAGATGCTCTTTTATAAAACCAACGCTTCAAAATTTTTCTAAACGTTTCCAAACGCCGACAAGTTTACTACTAGGTAAAAGTTCTATTATAGGTATTTTTGCATTATCTGAGAATACATAGCAAAAATAACTAAATAATAACTTAAGAATTTGAGCAACTTGCCAGCTCGCTGACCTGATTTGATCCCACCTCATTTTGTCTGTGACCATACCTCAAATGAAACAATCGTCCTAAGACTCTGAAAACTCTTCGAAGCCAACATCGCCAATATTCATGCGGAAATGCTCAAAGGGTGCGCAAAGACTTTCGAAATAGAGTTTTGCAGTAGAATGTACATTTTTCATGTTTCTAAGTCTAAAAGTTAAACAAAAATGTAACTATAGACAGCGGGGACTGACAAAATTAGTTTAAAAACAGTCTACTACATAAAACGTAGAAACTGAATTTAAAAGTCATCTAAATGAAACTCATTTAAGACATTTATCTGGATTACGTTTAGACGCTCTACTTGTACTACTCTTTCAGAATAATATACTCATCTATACTATATACAAATAATTACTTCTGTTAATTTTTATAGTTTACAAGTAAGTAAATAGTTCAAGTTAAATGAAGTCTAGTGAGTGGAGTATGTCGTTGTCGCATATTGGTTTTTCAGATGTTCGATGCAGACGTTGGCCGCGTGGTCGACATTCTCGTATCGATCTAACCCCGAAGTTTCACCCCGGAAAAGGGGATGGAAAAGGAGGTGGAAGAATCGTGGATGGCTCACGCACCCTTACGAACGGCGGCGGCGGGTCTGCATTTGCTCCAGACAAGTCCTTGCATTTTGCTTGACTATCTCATTACCTATTGATGAAAGTTTTGAAATTGTACCCTTATTTTGGGAGAGATACGTATTCGATATGTATGAAAAGGGTGGTTTTATTAGTTTGCACGTTTCACAAATTGCTCTCATTCAGGAAATGCTTCCATTAGGTTTTGGAAACATGAAACGTTTAATTACTATTTGGCGCACACACCGACTGCAGTTTGTGTCAAATATAGCGTTTGCCCTAAATGATATAGAATCTTTGCCGGTTTTGACGGATATAACTTGAATCCTTTGAGTGACGAAAGCTAATGGAAGAAGATATAGAATGATGATGTGTCTGATAGATTTGGAGAGTTCTTAAGTGCAAATCAATACCAAAGAATAAAAGATGTATTCTCGCATCTTCCAACTATGTTTACCAAGAAATATGCACATTTAAATTAGGTTCATTAGACTACATAAAGATAGGTTAAGAAGTATATACAAAAAAATCAAAAAAATTTACAGTACACACGGTCTAGACTTAATGTCTACGTATAATAACTTCAAAACTCCACGGGTGAAATTTAATGGGGTTTTCACAAAACAGAGCAGTATATATTTTACCGAACAAATGCGAAATTCGAATATTTTAGTTTAGAATAGACCAAATACAAAACTTCTACTGCGCATAGAAACTTTGGAAGTTTTCTCGGAATGACATCAGCTTAGGAACAACCAGTTTTTCGGAAACAAACTCTATTTTGTTTCTGACAAATCAAAAACAGGCTGTGTTTTAATTTTTGCAAAATTCTTGTTGTACACTGTTTGGTTTTATCGGAAATAAAGTGATAAGAGAAATTCATTCAAACATTGTGAGACCGAGATACTAAATCCCTCCACATTCAACAGAACAGCACAACAGTTTACTGGGTGCTGTTCTGCAGGGGATTTGAGCATTTGGTATTGTTTGATGGTTTTTAGGTGATTTACTTTGTATTTGTATTAGGTGGGTTACTTTGTATTCTCAGATGGCCATGCTCTCAGATGACCTTTTGTGAATGACCAATTTCTTAGCTTTTGATCAGCTGCACGTTAAAAATTGGTTCAAGTTTGGTCAAGTCTCTCTGCAGACTAGAACGACCTGATTTTGAGTATTTGACAGTTTTGTTTTTTCTAAAAAAAATACATTTTTTACATTATTCCTACCTTTTTGAGTTAACTCCTTTTTTAATCTTTTTTATCCACTCAATCAGTTAACAGCTCTTTTCCCATTTGATCTCTCTTTTTTATTTCTTCGCACTCCTTTCTTATTCTATTCCACATAATCTGCACTCTTTTTTTTTTGTTTTCTAATAAAAAATAAAAAAAGTCTCTACAGTGGTCAACATTTTTTGCTAAATGCTTCAGCAAGGAATTGTCAAGTAAGTATAAATCATCTCAAGTTATCAACTTGTCAGCATCTAATAGAATACATGGTTCTGGTATTAGTACAAAAGAAAGTATCATTACCTCAAAAGAAAGAAATCATCATTAATTTTTTTAAATTTGGTCATACCAAACTCGATTAAATACAGCAAATTTATTGCTAGATCCTCGTTTACAGATTTGACCTTTACCTATTATAGAAGCGTCCGCTTCCGGTAGGTTTCTCTATCTATTTTACGTATTTTGAATATAAAAAGAATTAAAAACCATATAGAGTACAACATTCAATTTCTGCCATGAAAATACTAGATTTTAACATGCGATGCAAAATCATATATCTAAATTTGGTGAGAAAAGACCCATATAAACCAGCTTTGAGCAACAACCCTGTGAACAAGATATTTGAACAACCATAAAATTAAGCTAATTGTCACCAATATTGTTAGCAATGGTCACTAATCACAACCATTAAAGGTTAGGAGGACAGAGGACGGCACTGCAATTGCAACAAGCAGTTTGTTACCAATGTGCACTTAGTACTAAAGTGCCGATAATCATTTTCATCATTTTCTAGATATTGAAAAATTTTGCCTCCTATTCGTACTATAAGTGGTCCACAAGAGTTCAGATTTAAAGCTGTAAATGAATTTTATCAATTATCTTCTTACTTACAATAATAAAACTTGCTCATTAAATTAATAAGTGTTATTACCTCTAGGTATCTATAATAATATTAGCAATAAATACGATGTACCACGACTACCACGTACGTATGGTTATTAATTAAAGCCACATTTCCGCCATCATAAAAATCAAATAACTTCAATTAAGTGAATTACAAAGGCAAATAGATGTTGTCCTTCTACTTTTTTGCACCTTCTCAAAGCAAATGAAATTCAGTACATTTCTAATTTAGAAGAAAACAACATTAGAGAAAGCTCATTACCTTTCTACAACAACAAAACACTTAACAATTTGCATAGTAAACCCGCCCAACTCTGATTAGAACTGTCAGAAAAAAAGCGCTATATGTGTATTGATTTGTTTTTAAATGTATCAAAGAGGAGCAAATGTTGTGATGTAGTTTTTGAGGACATGGCATCAGAAGAAGAAAAAACAATTTATTCCTGTCACGTAAAACGCGCCTAACTTTTTGAAGTGTTGTTTCCACTTCATTCTATGTCATAACGCAACAGAGAAACGTAATTCCAAAGCAAGTTTAGAAAAAAAATCATTATTATATACAGTTGCTTCTTAGATAAAAATACTAAATAATAATACCCACAAATGCTAAACAGAAACAACTTTTGAAGGCAGGAACGGCTGGCAGATGTGAATTATCTTAGTAAAAAGTCAAATTTCCAATACTAATAAATCCCAATAAAAAAATTATAATATCATAATTAAAAAAAATCAAGATACTTATTGCTTTAATTGTAATAATATTTCACAGAATTACTAGTTATGAATAAGTAGAAAAAAAATCGAACTTGTGTCTTGTTGAAATTATGTGGTTGACAAATGAAGACTAGGTTGCTGAAGATAATCTTCAGCATAAGTTACTTAAGTTAATCTAAGGCCTATGTGCATCTTTACATAGGTCAAAGTAACAGATCAATTAAAGTAACTATTCACACAATTTTACCACTTGCTTAAAAGTTTGTTTATTAGATCTAGAGAGCTCTTTCGACCACCAAGTGGTTGTAAAGACCAGTTTTATTGATCTTCTGATGATGACCAAGTAGTCATAAAGACCAGTTTTATTAGATGATCACTTGGTGGTCGAAAGAGCTTGCGAGATTTAATAAACAAATCTTTTGGCAAGTGGTAAAAATGTATGAATAGTGCCAAAGATTTCAAACCAATCAATTAAAGAAGATTTAACAAGCACGAGAAATAGGAAGAATAACTTAGTGATCATTCAGCAATCATTCCTTTTTTATTTGCCAACCATATAATCTCAAGTGGATGCAGGTTTGATTTTTCAGTTGATTTCAAGTTACGTACATAATTATTGCTCGAAAAGTAAAAAGTTGAGTTTTTAGAAGCTTTTGGGAACTATGACGTGGTTTCAATACAAACAAGGTCTGTTTAATCGACCAGTTGAACTTTGCGCTACCAATTCTTTTGTAAAAATTTTTGCATAAGTATTTGAAAACTAAATATATATTAAAAATTTATAAGATACGAAATGATAAGGCAAGGAAAGACCTCATAGAAACAAATATCACAAGCTTGTTCTAATAATACTTTGATAACGATAATTTTACGCCAATGGGTGAAGCGCATCCGTGCTGTCGTTACACAAACAGTACCACTGCGCATCTAATGCGAATAAGCTTTCCCCATCTAAGAAAAATCGTACTCTATTAGTACTTCCTTCCTCTATCACCAGGAAGGGAGTTTTATTACCCAACACGATTATTTCTAATTCAACAATCTTGAAATAATTGGGAATGTAACAATAAACTTATACAAGGTGTTTTTAACAAATATATCTCGGCATTGAATTGGAAACAGCCCCGTGGCAGAAAAAGAATACTTATGAAACAGGCTGTATGCTAAATATATAATATCTATAAAATCTATATAAGTAAAATTGTGTTTATCCAATTACAGAGAAAAATATAAAAATATAAAACAACAACTGCTTCAGTCGACCAGTTTCGCTAATACTTTATTTTAGCATCTTCAGGACTAGAAACACTAGATTACCATGAATGGATAATAAAGTTTGGGGACCAACATCCAGATTGAAACTCAATCGAGATCGATTCAAAAAACTCGATTGACTTTCAATCTGGTATGTTGAAACTCAATCGAGATCGATTCAAAAAACTCGATTGACTTTCAATCTGGTATGTTGGTTCCCAAACTTTATTATCCATTCATGGTAATCTAGTGTTTCTAGTCCTGAAGATGCCAAAATAAAGTATTAGCGAAACTGGTCGACTGAAGCAGTTGTTGTTCTATATTTTTCTCTGTAATTGGATAAACACAATTTTAATCAAAAACAAGAGAATTATCAGCTACACTTTGTATATAAGTAAAGTAATCCAAAAAATAAAAAAACTTTTGAGTTTTATACCAAAATATGTAAGTTTACAATGTTTAAAATGTCCATTTCAAACGGCAGGTCAAAAAAATTTTTTTAAAAGTTACTTTAAATTTTTTATAATTTCATTAATTGTCAGAAATGAATTTTTTTTGCTTTTTAACTTGTTTTTCTTATTATTTTATTTTTTTCTACAAGAAAAATTATTAAAATCCTAAAAATTTTGTGCCAAAATTTTATATCTATAATACTTAACTGGCGCACTTAACGTCAATAAATTAAACTCGAACTAATTTAAATATAACTAACATAAGTAATGGGCTATTATCGTGTTTTAAAGTTTATAAAAATGTTATAAAAAATTATAAAAGTTTTATTAAAATGTTTATTTTTGAAAAATAAACAAATACAAAGAATTATGATTTTTTGACAATTACTCTACAAATAATGAATAATTGTTAATTTTTTTTGTTTTTTGTGATTTAATTTCGTTCTTTAGGTAGTATCTCATGTTAAAAAAAATATATCAAGTTTGTTGGTATTCATGTTCACAAATAGCTCAAAAAAATGTCGAAATTTTAATAAACATAGAGCGATCTTTTAAGATTTTAGTTTGAGGTTTTTAGGATTTTTATCATTTTTCTTGTAGGAAATAAAAAAGAAATAATTAATTACCCATTTTTTTTAAATCGATTTTTGACAGTTTTGAAAGTTTAAAGTGTTTTTTTAAAAAAAAATTTTAATCTGTTGTTTAGAGAGAATTCTTGAAACGTAATTTACTTTTAAATTTTTTTTAGCTTCAATCGCGAATAACTTCTGAAGGAAGTACTTTATAAAAAAGTATTGTTAAGCCTTTTTCTAAAGCATTAAATTTCTTTTATTTTTGTATTTTTTTACAAATTGATTTGTTTCTTAGTTAAAAAAATTCAAAGTGAAAAAGTAAAACCAAAAAAAAACATTTTTTAAGGTGAGTCTGACAAAAATTTTTAATCAGAAATTTTTTGAAAAAAACATTGATGTTCTACAAAAATATTTGACGATACATTTTTTTGCCTCAATGATTCTGACACTACAATAAGATCAAGACAAAAAAATATAAAACACCATTGACAGATTTTTTCTTATTAAATGCTCAATATTTCAAAAGATATTTTCCATACCCTTAAAAAAATGTTCATTTTTTTAGCCCAGTCTAATTTAGAGGGTGACCAAAATTACCTTTCGGAAACAGTTTGAGTTCGTTATAACTTTATATTTAAGATTTAATTATTATTATTTTTCTAGTTAAGTATATATATTAAAAAAGAATATTTTTAATTTAATTATGAAAAATTATATCTTGCAAGCGACGACCATTGTCTGCTTCACATATTTGAGTTCTCTGCAAAATATTTTCTATAACTTTTGCAAAACTTATTGTTTGCATGTGATTGGTTTCGTCGCGTATATATATTTTTTTAATTTCTGCATGGTTCTCTGCTAAATATAGCCGAGAATATAACTTTTTATTGCTAAATTATCTCAAAGGAAAAATTCTGAAGCGATTAAATCCGGGGAACGCTCACCCGCACATTGAAATAACGACAATATGCACTCTGAGACAAAACAATGAACCGTTGACTTAAAAAATATATTTCGGCAATTTGGGAACGTTGTTCAATTGTGTACTGTTTCACTTTAAATTCCGCAAAATCTTTTTTACAAAATACTGAAGAAATTACATAAAAATTATAATAAAGGATTCAAACCTCAACGGTAATTTTGAGCCGTCCTGTATGGAAAATAAATAATTTATATACGCTGTAGAGTTTATTCGATTTAAAGCACAGCAAAAGTTCACATTGTTTCAAAAGCTTTTAACAATGGCATATCAAATAAATAATAACAAATTTCCTGTGTGTTTGGAGGAAGGCCAATATTTAGGATATCTAGGTCATTTCCAGTTGCAGAAACTCTCCAAAAAATTCAAAAATGTAGTTAAATCTATAGTAGCCATTCATCACAATTGTAAAAGTTATGTTATAATAGGACTAGAGTGACCTTTACCTCAATAATATCGTTCATGTTCAGTATGTGGAAAAAGTAAAAGCTGGTATTTTCCGGTTTAGGAATGAATAGATCTTATAGAGTACATTTTTTCGCAGCAAATTAAATTAGAAGGAAATGTGTTACAATTAGATTAAACAGGCAAGTAATTAAATAGTCATTAATTTGTTTGAAGGTTAGTGTAAATTATAGCCAAAATGTAGAACAGTTGAACTAAATAAACACGACCATTCAATCTAATAGGACAAACATACTAAAGCGGTAATTGCTAGTTTGAAGTTGATACAATTCAAATAATACATTATTATAAATGGAAAACAAGGTGGCTTTGTTATAGCGTTATTTATAAAAAAATGTCTTAAGAATGTTTATTATTAATTCTCCTGCTGAATATTCAGTATGCATAAAACGTTTTAGCTATTTGCTGATTGGAATATATAAACCAAGTACTTAAGGTTTCTCAACAATCTACAAAAGACATTTATTAAAAAAATAGCAACACATAGTCAGGAAGTAAGAAATCTTTCATAAGATATACCAACATTTTAAAAATGTTCGCGTTTTTAAATATGACAACAAAAATTAATTATTGTTTCCTGACTGTATACTGAAAGCTGGCTCGCAATTTCAGGATTCTGCTTAAGTACCTAAGATTAGAGACATACACTAGCGTACTTAGCCCTAGAAAGAACAAAGAGACATAAAATAAGATTAGAAACCGGGAAAAACGTCGAAAAATTGAAGAAAAGAATTAAAAAAAAATTTTAAATGTAAGATACTGCAAGACCATTACAAAGAAGTTAAAAGAACTACGAAAGGTAGTACAAGAAATAAGATCTAATAAAAAAAAAGTAACAAACCAAATTAAAATGTAAGACACTGCAAGCCCACTGCAGAAAAACAAAAAAAAAATAATACGAAAAGTGTTGATACGCAATAGAAAAAATAAGATATACTTAATGAAAGAAAACGTGATAAACAAAACTGTCAAGACAAAAAAAATGATCGAGGTACAGCAGCACATACGAGAAGATCATAACAAACGAGATACCAGTATACTCAAGAAGATAAAAACAAAACATAAATAATATCAAGATTTAGGTGTAGAAGCACGTTAAAAAAATAAGTACTAGAAAAAAAAGGGTAAAGAGAATAATAAACTAAGAAATTAATTTCTAAGTTTATTGTATTTAAATATATGTAGTTGACGATAAATATAAACATACTGTGACGATTTCAGTCTTTAAAGAACTAAAATAAGAAAATGACATTGTTATGATTCTCTAGTTTTTGGAAGACCAGGTATTCTATAAACCCACGCAAAAAAAACTTTTTCTGTTCAGAGCGCAACAGGTCCTAAAATCATTGGGACATGGGGCGTGGTCTGCGTCATTGTGCGCAATAGCTTAAAACAGTTTATTTTATAATTTTTTTTTTATATAAAAATATTTTTGATAAATTGTGATCTAACAATGCCGGCATCATTAATAAGCATTTCTACCGAAATTTTTTATTGTTTTTGTTTATGCCCATGTTGTAAATGAACAAGCAAAATGGAATATTTTTATTGTATTCTTTTCCTATTGTTGTCAATTTTAACAATTAGTGCATCTGTCGTGACCCAACAGTACACAGATGTCGACAATAATTTATTTCATAAAGAACCAATCTGACAATTGCTACAAAATCCTTTCTGCAACCGGCATTAGGTTAGGTTTTAGTGAACCAGCTTACCTTATCTTACCTCTGATGTTAAAATTTACAAAACTTTCTAGACAATTTCTATTACTCAAAGATTAAATATTTCTACGATTATTCCTTAATATTAAAGATTTAGATTAGAAGTATTAAAAAATAATTATTCAAGATAAAGTGAAACATCATACCACCGCCACTGTATCTCATTAATTTTTATTTCTTTTCACAATTATCTCATTCAAGCTTTCTATCTGTGTTATAAATATTTCATTACATTGCCCCATTCATACAGCCTCACGCTTTTTCCTCAAATAATTGTCACCACAAACATTAATATCTCCCCCATCATGGTTAAAACCTCAACAATGAATGTTCCTGAAAAGAACTCATTTTCAATGAATGTCGAGAGCCTGCGATGCTCTATTATCGCACAAAAACCATCTTTCAGAAACTTATTCACTGGATCAAAAAATAAGTGTTAAACTGAAATTGACATTTATACCATCCAATTTAAAATTTAGACTCAAATCAGGGGGGGATAACAAGATAGACGGAAAACTTCACGGATTAGGGTGAAATGCAGAAATCTTTGTACCCTCGCTTTTGGTTTTTGTGCAAACAATTGCCGGCAAGAAATGAACAACTGTGCAATTATGAAATGGCGGTTCTTGATAAACGATGTTGGTTGCACCCTGAAAATAGATTTGTCTTGTTTACTTCCCCTACGTTCAATCATGGCCACATCTGTTCTAAAATTCAAGTGCTCTAAGCTTTCCAATTTCTTCTACATACTTGATTTAATATTTTTCATCTAAATGATCCTGGATATATAAAATAATCTGAAAAATTAATATTATGTGAAGCACGATAAATAAATGAAAACAATGCTATATTTTAACCAATGCAAACGCTAGAAAAATACTTTTTTACAGAATAGAAAGAATTCTGCAAAAAAAAAGAACAAACATTTTATTCTCCAAAGACAGCTAAAGCTTTCAAATTAAAATTTTACAACGCATCCGCTTTGATGAATAAATGGAAATTAATGAAAACGAGGAAAGGGGAGATTTAACGGAGTTTTTCATCTACACCTGCGTCCGAAAATGTGAATTTGTATTAAAAAACATTCGAAAATTGGCGATACCTAAAATACATAAAAACAAGATTTTTTGTTAATACTTAATAGTATTAATCACAGCTTAATTTACTAAAAGTTTAAATAAACCGATAAAGACTATTCCAACGAGACCAAACAAAATACTTAGAAAATTAGAAATTTGAGTGTTTTGCAAATTTTTGGTAATGCTTAGGCATTATTTATTTTAGAGTTACAATATGTTTTTATAATATTATGAAAAAACAAGAATAACAAATTTCAAATGAATCAGATCTATGAAAGATGGTTATACATCCAAACAGCAGATCATTTTAAAGCAGCTGAATATTTTTTTTTGAATATTGCCCAAGAATTTAATGCCCATTACCTCAGCTTTCAAATATAAACAAAACTAGATTAAAATCAGTTGAGCCGTTTGGTAGCTACAAGGAAACATCAAGGCACTCTACAAACTTATAACGCCCCTCTTTTCATTGAGAGTTAAAAATAAATTAAAAGGGCTCTAAAAAAATTGACAAGTAGATCCCGTCAGCAGAAGACTAGAAAAGAATTATTTTACATCTAGTAGTCTTTCCCAAAGCTAGAGTTAAACTACTTTAAAAAATGATAAAATTTCTAGAGATTTAGTTTCAAAGTAAAACACCATATGTCACAAAAAGGTGTCTATCTGAACCATAATCACAAAACAAATCTGAGCCAAAGCGCAAAATATTTTAGAAGATTGAGAAAGGTAAGGATTGTCGTAGGATCAATCTAAAGCTTACAGAAAAATGTGGCAAAATATTGCAATATGACAGCTGAAACAAAAACATGCAAATATTCTTTCAAAAATTAATACAAATTGTTTTACAAAGTATTCCATCATTAGAAGTCTGAATTTCAATCATAGAGATATAACTTTAAAAAATTTTTTCAGTTACCAATAGCGCTGAGCTTTAAATAGTATATTGTTGCACAAGGCATGTTTGTTTTTCTTGTAAAACGAGTTTAACATACTATCTTTCCTATTTCTTTTTTATAATATGTATAATTTAATATTAAGATTGTGAAAATTTAATAAATCTATCTAGTACATTTTTTTTCTCAGGTTGGTGTAACAGAACAACCATAACATAACACTCACAACAATGACAGTAATGTTAATGTTATTGACGTCGCTACCAACTATACCAACCCACGGCAAAATCACTAAAAACGATACAAAATTCAATTTTGTCTGAAGACTTTTTTTAGAAACGGTATTACAGTGTTTATTTCAATTTGAAGTTAAACTAAAAAATAGTTTTATTTATAGTACAGGGTGTATAATATTAACATGATTCAAGTAGTACAAACCGATCTAAGACCTGCCTGCCAAAAAAGCACAGCCGCCCTTGATTCATGTTAATATTATACACTTTGTATAATAAATTTTTTATAATTTTGTTAAAAGCTCATAAAACTGCACGAATCGAAACCATCGAAACAGGGTCACTCCTTCACAGAAATAATTCCAACAAAACAAAAATTTGTTAAAAAGACATTAGGAATGAGATATCTATGCAAATATAAATGACTTTAAGTCACTGTTCCAAATAACGCAAATATATCTAATGTTACTGTTTGAGAATTTAGGCTCAAATTCAAAAAACCGCCCTTAAAATGCTACAAAATACGCACAATTTGTGCATTCCTTCAATTGCACGTGTGGGATAATGATGTCAACATAAACATTGGTTCTTTTTGAAATTTTTTATGAGCTTTTCATATAATTATCAAAATCTTACTATATTATATAACTGTACTTATAGTACCACAATAAAGGTACTAATGATTATAACCTGGTTGTAAGGATCGATTCTTTTTAAAGCCCCACACCATACAGTTTTCACATTTCTGACAATAATCATCAGTTTCTATAATTGATTTAATTTCCGCTAATAATTTTTATTTAGATGAAATTGCAATTTAGAATAATTTGTGAAGTATGTGACCGTGTGAATGAACACATACACGCGTTTTAATTAGACGCTTGTTTTTTCTACAGCAACAGTTTCTCACAAATTAAGAATTAATGTTTTTCAAGTATGTATGTAGTTGAACCGCAGGCGGCAATTTTTTCTTTTAAATGCAGCAAACAAGACTAGGACAAAAGTACATCGATCTTTGAACAAGTTCATTTGTGATGTATTCTGGCCTAATTAGGGGCACAAATATTTGTTGATTAACAATATGTGTTGGGTTAGAAATGTAGGAATAATGGAGTATCAAATTTCAGGACAAATATGTGAAGTAATCTGTCTGACACTATTTCTGTACCTCAGAATAAAAGTGTAATAATCGTTACACTTCCGTCACTTTTTCGGCTTTGCGTTAGATTTTTTTTTGTCAGATGTATTAATAGGGTTTCATCAAAGTCCAAGTGATAAAAACAAACTTGATTTAAATTTCAGCCAAATATACACTATTGATTTTTCCAAAATGGAGTTATTACACACAAAAAATGAGAAATTATTATTTTATTGCTAGACTAAATCATCCAAAAGTATTGCACAAAAAATTAAAAAAATAACAATAAATATCTTTACTTGGACGCAAAAAGAAGTGAAACAGTCGCCAAAAAATTCTATTAATTAGTCGTTCTCCTCTTCTTCACCTGCATCTCGACATCTCAAGTTCCCATAAAACTGGTGAAACCCTTTTGGAACCCATTTGAGCAAATTTTGTAAATGCTGATCCTTCTCTCACCAGATGAATTGTTTTTTAAAGCATTTTCTTTTTCTTTTTTCTTCCAACTGTATCTTTTAAAAGCTTCAGGTAGATGTTTGTGATAGTTCGCTTTTGTTTTCTATTTTTCTTCTTCATATTGAAGGTCTCACAAACTCACTAGATAAAAGTCACACTGGTCGCAAGTGTTATTATTTGGTGGTATGAATGACAGGTTGAAATCAATGTTCAATATGTCAAAATACAACCACTGTTTTCTGTCAGATTCATTTTTTCGCATTTGGATTTATAAAGTTTGTACACTTTAGATAATAAGTTCAAATGACTTCCCCAAAAATTTTCTATTAGCTCTTTCGGTTGAGTAGTGCGATTCTGCTGACGGAAATTTTGATCGCATTTTAATAGACAAGTTTTTGCACACGTTGGAATCTTTTTGGTTCCTGGTCCTTACTGTTCCCTTCTAAAGTTTCTAAACTAGCTGTTGAGATTCAATAATTTGATCTTTCATAAGAACTGTATCCTGTTCAAATTGGCTGAATCGGGGCTGAGCAGATCATCTGTGCGAAAATCTTGTTGGTTGGTACTTTTTTCATGTTTTTGAATTACCGCGTCATGTCGAACATTGAAATTAGCATCCTCCTTATTGTCTATTGATTATGTAAAGTGAATCCTGGCAAGACTCTTGTTGGCTGCTTTCTGCATGCTTTTTAACTTTGATTCTGAGTTTCTTTGGCTCTGTATCCTATTTATATAATTATTGTAAAGATCCGAATAAATACCTGGATTTATTATGCATATTAAGCGAGTTACGTTTACGATAAAATTAAAAATTTGTTAAAAAATTTATTATCTACTTTTTAAATTTTTCTGGTAATTTTAAGTGATGGTTTTGGTCCGCGTCCAGGGTTCTGACCCATCGGGAAGTGGAAAATCTTTTTTGTCCTCCTGTACGCATTCCAGATGTGTAGTATCCGATTCGATAAGATTAATAATAATGCTCGTAAAATGCATAAAAGCGTAAACGATTGTGACAAATTGTAATATGAAAGAAACATTGAGATACCATTCGCCTAAAGTTGTCGATTAATTTTTAGGTTAGGTTTCTTACCAGTATTTTTCTGTTTCTGGAACTCATTTTTCCGCTTTCCATTCAAGTTTGACTTGACCAAAAGACGAGAACTCGCATAAGACCGCACGTTTTGTAGAATGAACTTTTCATTGTTTTTTCAACAATATGGACTTATTACTCAAAATTATTGAGAATTCAGGAGAAAATTATAATATCCTTTGGTATTGTTTTACCCTGAACTTCCCGAACGGTCGAACACATAAGTCCATTTTGAAGAATAATAAGTATATTGCTATGCGTCACTCGAAAGAGGATTTATTATTAATATTATGTATTTTACTATAACAAAATTTTTTTTGTAAAATTGGACTAATTACACTTTGGTACAGATTTGGAGTTGTTACTGGTTGGACAAACTGAAAAAGCTCGGTGTTATTTTTTTTAACATGAGTAACAAAAAAGTGTAGCAACTTTAGGGACTTTTCTAGTGTATTAAGATATGATTTTCCAACTAGAAAAAATTTTGTATTGTAAACCAAATATTATGTGTCATACTTTTTTTTGTCTTGAATTCAAACATCTTTATGCTTTTCCATGTATATATGAATATATTTCAAATATACATGGAATAGTGTAGATGACTGTTATAAAAAATGTGTATGAATTATGTAAGTATGTACCTATTTATTTAAATCCAAACATACACAGTGATTTTGGTAAAACAATGAAGCTGCATATATATATTTTAATCTTTACTATTACAATTTTTTTTCATAGATTATTATAATAAATATAAAGTAAATATGTTTGCCCAAGTACCAGAAAAAAGCTTAGATAATTCTTTGTAAATGTTAAGAGTTAATTAAGAGGAATGCTCAAGGGTAGTTTTCATTAAAATTAGACTAGAAGCGCTGAAGGGTAAAACGGACAAATCAATATTTGAGGAAATTAATATTCTAGAATGATACAAATGTTTCCACAGCCACAGCCATCTTTCCAAAGCACAAAGTTTCGAATTTCATGATGTTTTTGAAGTAAAAGCAGCACAAAAATACATTGTTCATTCATACAAAAGTTTTAAAATTTGACCGTCTGCAGATGACGGCTGTTTTTCTCCATAAATGGAAGGACTAGAATCACCCACGCATTTCCTTCTTCTTCTTCAATGCAATGCATCATGAAGAAGAGCATCAAGTTGTGGGTGTCAGTGAGCCATCTGTTTTGTTTAAAACGGCAAAAGCTGCAAACTTCTGTGCATATCTCGCTTAATTATCTTATTAAGAAAATTAATTTTAACCGCGAATATAAATACCTACCATTAATAATAATCCTCGCCTTTTACCAAGAGGATTCAGCGGTGTCTGCAAATTTCATCTTTTTTTCTTTCAAATGCTGAATAAATATTTGCTTTGAAGGTTATTAAAGCTTAAAACGTGGCATATGGCTTCCAGAGTATAAAAGCGCTCGCGACAAAGTAATTTGATATGACAGAAAAAATTTAATAAATCTAAATTATCTATTATTGTATCAAGTATCAAAAACTCTGATGAACAGATATTATTTTCTTGACGTTTATAAGTTTCATTGCGTCGTAAAATGCAAAATAAGCCGCCTTAGTAATTTTGTTATTTATCTCTCATGACAAGCATTTGTCTTAGCAAATTACAAATGCATTAAAATGAAATTGATTAAAATATTTATTTTAATTAAGTGTATGTGCATAACTATGCATATTAACAGTGCGGGTGGTATTCTCAAGCAACCGCAATCGGATGAAGATGTGAAATTATTTCGTATGGGCGTAGCTTGTCTGTGAAATTTCATTCCGAATGACATTTTAGACACAAATAAAAAATAGTAAATTAAAAAACAATATCTTTCTATAAATATTCATGAGAAATTATTGGTTTTTAATTTACTATTAACTATTTCAATCCCATTGTGACAATTAAGATAGAACACCTTTACAAGTTACCAATAAAAAAATTAAATTAATTTTTTTTTTAATATGAATAAAAGCACCTGTTGCAATATTTTGAAGAAATGTATTTTAACGGTTTACGTTATTTTTACGACTTTATTTCTTGACGTTACTGTGTAGAGCATCAAACAAAAAAAAAAATGAAAGAGCTTGTTTTTGGACGAAGAAAAAACTGCTGAAAAATGTCCCAGTACAAGCTCTTCTATTTCCTGTCGATGCTTTTATAAATATGAACAATGTACAATGCAAAACAATGTTTTGCCTCTTGGTCTGAAGAGATTTGCATAACAAACTTTGGTAGCCCATCTTTACTGTTGGCCAGAACACTGCCATGAATAGATTTGAATCTACATCCCTGGAGCGCAAAACATAATGACGTCAAAGCCAAAAAATAATAAAATATTTTAAAACCATGTTATTGCATATGACAATTCTCATTTTGAACGTACGGTAGCAACAATTTATGACGATTTGTAGGTTATGTTAGATCCATAGATACCTATAATTTTAAATCTGATCCCATTACGTATGCTCGAGAATACCACCCTAAATTAGAGTTAATCTCTTAGAATTAAAGTTGCATACTAGGACCACACCTAAAATAATTTGTGAGTATAGTCTTCCAATTTCTGTAAGAATATTATGATCTGCAATTCTGATAATGACGATAGTTACTACATATTCCTTATCTCCCTTTGTTGCGAAGCTTAGAAAACTCTTAGAAAAAGCACAAACAGAAAAAAATTGAAAAAACACTCTGAAAATTTTTAGTTCAGTTGTAATACTCGATGCTGCTATAATAATTATTGTACTGTTAATATATTATTTTGTTTTGGTAAAAGCGTATACAAATTCACTCCTTTCTCTACTCGAATTTTTTTTCTTATATATTTGGTTAATCTGCTTGAGTTAATATGGGGCCATATAGAGTCTAGGCTTTTTGTAAGAATTATAGTTAAGAATGACGGTTAAAAATTAATGAAGGCTCTGAGAGAAAACTTTTTTGACATAAAATTACATGTTGATATAGAATGAAAACTCTGTTTCACAACAAGTACTCAGCAAGGTTACTCCAAAAATGTTCCATGATGTCTCGTAACATTCGCTGAGGTATTCTTACAATCTCTTTAGTTGAACAAGTGCTGTTGCTTTTAAGCTAACCTCTCAATAAAAAGTCACATAGTGTGAAATCAGGCGAACGAAGAGGCTGTATAACTTTCCGTTTCATAATACGTTTTTGCAACAAATGTGCGTTGTTTGTTGCCTTTTTATTACAGAGTTTTTCTGAATTTTTTTAAGTTGTCCAAAGGGCTGCTTTTTGCCCTGTGTGTTACAAAACAGTATAATTTTGTTAATAATAGAAAGAAGAAGTGTTTCCATATTGTAAACGTTGCGTCGGCACTACAAGGTGTCAATTGCAAATAAATTAATAATAAAACCTCTCGTATATTGAATGATCATATAGTATTTTCTATACAATAAGTCTAATGATGAACAATAAGATGCCAACTATAAATATTGCAAATAATGAGTAATTTTGTTTGTCTATTTCTGTCAATCTATCTACTTTTGATTGAACTTTTTCCGTTCGATGATTTTTGCAATTTCCTTGATATTACTGCATATTTGCCATTTCCAGCAGTGCTTTATGAAGTTTTAATTAACTGCTGAAAAGTTTTCGCAATATATCACTCTGTGGACTGACCCTGTTTTCAACAGTAGCACGCTTCACATTTTTTATGTGCTTCTAATAAAGAACTTCATACATTCGAGTTAACAAAAAAAAAAGAGTTAAAAAGCCACTGATAAACACATCTTAATTAATTGACTGCTTAATTACGGATCAGTCTAAACAAACAGCAGATGGGTTTAGTGCAGATCATGCGGTATTTAAAATAAAAAGATGATTTTTTAAATATTTTACTATCAGTTTATTTTATAAATTTCTACAAAAACTGTTTGAGAATTGCATCGCATTTAATTAGAATATAAACATAAATATCTCATTATCAGCAACGATCTTGGACAATTAACTGCTATATTATTGTAATTTATCTTATTTCGAAAATTATTTTTGTAATTATTTCTAAAATATGCAATTCAAGTGACAAAGTATGCACAAAATTTGCGCATAGAAAAGAATAATGAGTTTATTTATAAAAAGTTTTCTTTTCAAAGATTTTTAACAAGAGCCGCCACTAGAGAGGAGCAATAGGCCATTAAGCCTCATAAACAATAAAACTTTGTCCAAGTAAGACAAAGCAACGAAACTTACAGTTAGAGTGGATATGCGCTTTCTCAATAAAGTGTTTCTGAGCAACTCCCTGGCCTCCTCGTTTGCCTGATTTAACAGTATATGACTTTTTGTTGTGGGGTTACTCCAAGAGCCAATGCATGCGATCAATTAAAAAAAAAGATTCGTAGAGAGCTTGAAAGAATACTTCCGCGAATGTTACGAGATAGCATGGAACATTTTCTGAGCCGCCTTGATAAGTGCTTGTTGAGTTGAGAGAAAGACGTCATCTTGCTACCAGCTAAAATATTGAATTTTATTTAAAAAAATTAATTGCATTGAATTGGTTGGTTGCAATCAATTGTTTTTAAATCATTTCACTACTCAATAATTGCGATAACAAGTTCAATATTCCTCAAAATTAGTTGTCAGTATAGTACATTATTACAATTAGGGCATTAAAATTTTGGTGAACTCGAGGCTACAAAATTTTTTTACAAAAGGTATAATTTGATTTTGATTTGAAAAACAATTTACAAAAATTGCATGTTAATATTTCTAAAGGTTTTCAAAATATTACTGATTTTGTGATAAAAGAATAAAGTTTTTATATTTTAGCGTCTATTATTATTTTAGTCCTTTGATTGTCGTTATTTTTGAACCGACTTCAAAAAAGATGGAGGTGCCTCTATTCGACCTAGCATACAGTGCGTGTCAAAAGTATGGAATAAATACATTAAAAATTAAACAAATTTTTTTTCAAAGAATTCTTTGGACACGTCAATTTTTATTCATAAAAACACACATTTTTATGTCAAATAAAACTTCACGCAGTCATTTGTTTTCGAGTTATGACGTCATCGATTTTTTTTTAAATAGAAACTCCCTATTTTTTCTTTGATTATGAATGCTATTTTAATTAATAGTAAATTAAAAAAAAACAATATTTTGCATTTATGAGAAGATGTTGTTTTTTTTTAATTTACTATTAATTATAAATATTTTGCATTTATGAGAAGATGTTGTTTTTTTTTAATTTACTATTAATTATAAATATTTTGCATTTATGAGAAGATGTTGTTTTTTTTTAATTTACTATTAATTATTACGATCCCATTGTGAGAAATAAGATGGAACACCTTTACAAGTTATTTTATTTGTCTAAACAACAATTTTCTTATCTTACATAAAGAAAGTTTTGAGAAAAAAAAGAGATAGAATAAATACATTTTATAATGAACAAAATCAATTCGAAAATTCAAGTATGTAAAACAAATGACTGTTTGGAATTTTATTTGGCATAAAAAGATTTTTTATATATTTTGGATATTGTATATTTTTTTTTATGTGTGTTTGCGGACAACTTCATTGTTTATAAACCGATTTTGATAATACTTGTTTGTTGGAAAGGATATATTATTTTGATGGTGATACCATAATAAAATTAAGATGTGATGGCGTTCTTGAAAAATTTAAAAAAATCTTCGAAAATTGTAGTGACGACAAGTGCGTTTGTTATTTTTGTAAATTTATTTAATTAATTCAAAGAAATTAAGCAAAAATCCATTTATGTAAATTAGTTTAATAAATTAATTAATATTAATTTTAATATTGCAGCATATTTTTAACTTTTTTTTAAATTTTTAACAAAGAGAGACTGTTTTGGATTTTTTGAAAATAATTTGTTTTAACTCTTTTACTTTTATTTAAAAATTTATTAAGAAATTACAAAAAAAAAATTAGCAAAAATTGTATCTTAATATTTTTCACAGTTTTTACATCACTGATTTTATTTTACATTAGATATTCTTGACGGTAATATTATTTTCTTCAAGTAATTAATAATTAGAAGTAATTAGAATTTCAAGGAATTAGAAGAAATAGTAATTTGTCTAATGACTATGGGAAGTTTTTCTTTCTTTGAATTTTGTTCGAATTGGGAATACCGCGGTTAGATAGGGTAACCCTACAAGAATGCTATCAGTGTTGTTACCAGTAACACCACCATAACTTTGAATGTATTTATTATTGATTATAATAGTAAATTATTTACAGTGTAAAATAAAAAAAACACATTTCATATAACCGGTGACTTTTCCTGATTGAAAATTGTTTTCTTACGTTGGTAAGATGTTTGAATTCTTTAGTTGGCAACATCGTTAAATTAACACACGTATTTTGATACATAATAATAATAATAATTTTATTTACATTTTCCAGTAATACAAAATAAGGGCACACACTATAATAAGTATATATAAAATGTAAAGATACATGACACAGAACTTTTAAAACAAATCTTTTGTCACTGTATTTTTTGCTTTATTTATTTATAGTTATTCCGTATAACAGTTTTTTTCACTTATATATTTTATTTGGCAGCTGTCACTGTTAACTTTTAAATTGCAAAAAATTTGGCAGTTTTAAGACAAAAAATGTTATTTGATACACATTCGCTATCTCAATTTTCAGACCCCATGTGCTGAAAAATAGACTTTACACCTGTAAACTTAACTGATAACCAACTTGTATCGAAAACTACTATCAGATTTTTTTTTATTTTGGCAATTGTGTACACCAGTAAACACAACACATAAAACATAGTTTTAGATTTTTCTTTCTCTTTTGTTTTGCCTCTTATCACAAATTGGGCACAGCTTGTATCTCAAAACTCTTGAAACTCTTTTTTAAAATGATTATAATTTGTGGCGTTACAAGGGTCATAGGGTTTTATTTGAACTATTAGTTTTTTTTAAATATTTTTAGCCTTTTGTTTTTTATTGGTTTCTTTGTTGTTAATTTTTTGATAATTTTTATTTAATTTAATAGCTTTTTGTTGAAGAAGAGGTACAGTTAAAGTACTAAAAGAGTTCCAGCTATAGACTTGGCTTTTAGGAGTATTGTAATAATACTCTAAATAAAGTCGTTTATTATAATTATTATTATGTTTGATACTATGACTATTTTCTGAAATAAAGACAACCCTTTGGCTTTTTAGATTTAGTGTACGAGTTGACATAAATAATCATTAATTAATGAGAACAATACATTCATTCATATTCATGAATGACACAAATTTGCATTTTTGGGGGTGAAACAATTAACCTAAGCTAAGATAACATTTATCTGTCACTATGTTTACGTTTCATGTTTATTATATTGATTTTGGAGGAGAATTTATAGTTAGTAACGCAATCACGCAATGGAAATGGGATATCGGGCTTCGCAAAAATTATATTGAAGAAAATTTACGTAAGGTTAAGGTTTAGATATTGATCACCTATCAAATGTCAAAGTTTTTTAATATTTTACTTTGAAAGTTGATAGCTGCCGCTGCAAGCAATATTTGCTAAGGTCATTAGATTATATGGTACCAAACAAAAGAACATTTCTGTCTTTACCAAAAATTAAATTTTCAAAATAAAGTAAAGCTCGAAATATTTTTCAACCTCCGGTTTCTCTTTCAAAAGTTAAAATTATTGGTTGGCACTATCTTTAGTGGCGTAGCGTATAATCAAGTGACCTCAATATTTGCATAGGGTTGGAGACATTACCTGCATTACTTTTTTTGTTGGAAAGTAAAAAATATAGCGATGCAGGAATAGTTATTTATGTGACTAGTGCGGTATACAAATACTTTCCAAATGAGTGTCGATTTTGCGGACCGAGTGCGCTGTGCTCGGTCCGCACTTATTCGAAATAAAAATTTAATTTTTAAATTTTTTTTTATGAATTTTTTAACATTGCTTGCGGTTAATTTTATATTAATAATATAGAGTATAATTTAATTAAGTTTTTTGTCGACTTTTAGAAACACTTTTGCGACAACTGAAGAATATCGTAACTTCATTGTTGTACAAAGGGCATAAAACACTGTTTCGGTAGCCGGGAAATAGCTGTTAACAGTGAATGCAAAACCGTGTTTGGATAAAAGTGTACAACCCTTCTGCTAATTAGTATCGATGAGATTACTCTTAAAAGATATAACTGCTTATGGCTATTATCTGCTCTACTATCACTGAGTTTTTTATAATTTTGACAAGACCCTTGAAAAAAATATTTCATGCAGACGAACTTATTGGGATGCGTTTGGAGAGATTTATGGGAGAAATGATACAAAGGACTATAAATTTGAGAGGTTCGATGAGAGAAATATCATGGGAGTTTGTGTAATCTCACAACTTGGTTTTAAGTCAGCTTTCTCGGGTTTAATCGTCCCACAAATCTCAACAATGCTTCATCATGCTCCGGTCATGTCAAGAAATTTCACAATCGATATCTGGAATCTTCCGAGTTTCAGTTTATTAAAGGGATTGAATGAAGTTACCTCACTGCCCTATTCACGATTTATAACTTTTGGAATTTCGACGAAGAAACGCAAACTCAAGCAGTCTTCCAAATGTTATTTGGGATTCGTGTAGTGTTTAAAACGTGCATGACATAGTTTTTGCAACATGCATTTGCAGTAGTTGCATCGTAGACGACGAGACTGCAAATACGCCCTCATTTTATCAGACGGCGCCATCCAGGATTCTATAAAAAAAAGGGAAAAAGACTGATAATATATTTTTTGTTTGGATTCATGCACTTGTGTGGCAGAAATATACACATTTATGGCACCAAAAAAAAAAGATGTCACTAATTGATAGCTATTTTTTTCTTCTTGTCTGGAACATTTCTAAAACAACATAATTTTATCTTTTGGGGCAATACTTATAACATTATCAGTGTTGTAGAAATTCTAATGAATATTTTTTATGAAAGGTTTTTATTTACCATTCAAAGGTATGTGAAAGAGCTTATTTTTGTAAATAACAAAAAAATAGATAAAAATTGTGAACACAGCTTGAGGCAAAAACTAAAATTATATTTTACTGTAGAAAGTGATCTAAAGAAAATACAGCATCAAATCAAAATTATTATTTTTTAAACCTTGATATTAAGACCCAGTGTCAAGCATTTTACAAAATTTTCAGAGATTTAATTGGGCTTATATTAAGAGTTGTATATGTTTTTTTTTTCAAACGACTTCAAAAAAGGAGTATGGTTTTTTATGTATGCTCATCGATCTTTATACATGTTATTTTTATTAAATCTATAAAAAACAAAGTTGCTTGTTTTTTAACTTATTTTTTCTAAACCGCAAATAGATTTTGAAAGGAGTGGCAGCCGAGGAAGGTTTGTGTACAAATTTATGTCACGAATTGTTATAAAATTGTATGTTTAAATAGGTCTACAAAACAAAAAAGTCTGTGATAGCATGTGATTTTTTTTTAGGCAAAAGTGTTTCTATTTATTGAAATTTAATATTTTAATTTTTTTTATAACGTTGGTAGTCGAAGCGTGTAAATATGGAAATTGACAAAACTTGCTGACTTTTGGATCTATATAAAAAATCAGCGGTTAAATTGATAGAATCCAATGTAAATTTGATACAATTAAAAGGCAATTGTTAAAAAAAGAACAAAAATTAAGAATATTTAAGGCTTTTGAGACATTTTTAGAAAAAAGTGAGGACAAGGATGTCAAAAACTGAAATTGTTAAACTGATTGCCTAATCTGAAAACGTTATATACTAAAATTGCTCAAAAATCAAAAGGAAAAGATACATATTTTCGAAAAGAATAAAGAAGAAAGTCAAAATGGCTTCTATGTTGCGATACTTTTCAATAAGTAAATCAAGATTCACTTTACTTTACGTGGTCTATCTCAAAGAATTAAAGAGTTAGAGTACTTTAAAAACTAATAATTCTGCTAAAAATAGAGATATTTTCATACTAAAGCACGTTATATGACAAAATAACAGCGTAATTGAACCTAAATCGCAAAAAACCTTTTTTTTGTTTTGTTTTTGTTTTATTAAAAGATTAAAAATGATTTGCTATAGACCTGGTACAGAAAGAAATTAAAGATTGATATAAAACTTGTTTTATTATAAAATCAGTTATATTTTAAAAGCTATAAATAAAAAATATTGAATTGCAATTTTTCTAAAATGTTTTCTGTTGGCTTCTGACTGTTGATTTTTTTTTAAATAGCCCAACAATCAGACAGACAATAAGGATTTTTAAAACAATTAAAAGGGGGAGGAGGCTACCTCCTAACAAAATATTAAACCATCAAAAAATAAAATAACCCTTTAGTCTGGGTCTTACACTAATCTAAATATGTCAGCAATTGAGTCGCCGTCATATCTTCTTCATCTTCTGAGTTAAAATCTTCTATAGTCAGCACTCTTTTATCTATATTTTTAAGCATTATTTTTTAGATACAAGAGCATAATAGTACTTATTTTTTTATTTATTTAATGCCGAACCAATTATTTACCTAAAAGATTTTTAATTTTTTTACTTTGCATTTCTTTTTTTGCGATTCTAATATTTTGTAAGACAGTTTTTCTATCTTTTGGCTTTCAGTTTCGTTTTTTTTTTTGTGTTGAAAGATTTTATGTTTTATTTTATTGTGGTTGTGGAATCTATTACACATTTTTAGATTCTAGTTATGTTACAGTTTCTACAATTACAACTTATTATGTGTATCAATTTTTCTCCAGAATCGGTTTACAGCTGAAAATTTTGTGGGTAAACCATTAATCTTTCTCTGCTTTCTTAACCTTAAAAACAGATTTTTTTTTAATTTATATGGTACCGAATTCGAGAAATATCTTATTGAATTAAAAAAGGTGTTAAAACCGGGCTTTACAGTTAAAAGATATGCGTGGGCCGATTTTTTTTTCGTAGGGAAAATTCAGTCTTAGAAAACCAACAATTTATGTTAGTTGGTCATACCGTGCTTGAATGTAAAATATAAGATATTGTTTATCCTACACCAACTCAAAATAAAATTTGCTCGTCTCTCGACAGCCGTGAAAGTACATCATTTCCAGGGTAGCCGAGAAAAGATGTACTTTCTCGGCTTGCCGAGAAAAAAAAATCTGATTTTCTCCGTCAGGAGTCGCTGTTATAAGAAAAATTACTCTAAACTCTAAACGTCTCACTATTTATGAAGGGTGTTGAAATTTTAAATCACATTTACTGTTTATGAACATCAATCTTATTGTAAAAAACTACTTTTGTGCCAGATAAATTGTGTAAATCACGACAGTAAAGTAATCTATAAATTTTTGACATCGGTCAAAGACATTTTGAATTGGGGATTGGCGGTAATAACGTCAAATCAATTTTAAGATAATGCTCGATTACAAGGTAATTTGTGTAGGATAAAAAATAATGTGTAAACCACGGCCGCAAAGTGATTTTCCAGGTCTTGAGAAGTGGCCAGGCTCGCCTGTCCATATCTTCTCTCGGCCTGGAAAAATACCACTTTGCCGCCTAGGTTTACAAAATATTATTTCTCAACCAGATCAAAAAACTAATATGTCATAATTAAAATCAATTAATAGTGACATTTCAATTGCAGCGCCAACTTTATTAAAAGTCAGTTAGTACAAATTTAAGGCATAAAGAATCTAAAGAGACTATAGTAAAAGTGTAGGAAAAATAAGAAAATAAAATTTTTGGAAGCAATAAAACAAAATCAGGCCTATTAAAGTATAAAGTATGTACTATTCAACGGATTAAACACTTATCAGAAAATTAGTTAAAATATAAAGCAATAAAATCAGATAGGAAATTTAGGAAATAAGAGAGACAAAATTATGAAGAAGTATGATGGAGCGGCTATATGAGAATAGAAGGAACAAGAATCAATAAATTTGCTAGTAAAAGCAGAAAAGAGAGAAGAAAAATAAGAAGACAAGATGAGAACCTAAACCTTAGATTGCTGATAAAGTGCTGAACAGAAAGGAAACAATAATATATACAAGATAAAAAAGAAAAATATTATCGGAGATGTGAGTATGCAAGCAAAGAATTTAAAACTGAGTTTCTGAGCTCAGCGAGATAAGAAAGTCTTCACGTTGAAAATAAGGATACTAAAATTTTTATCTGAAAATTAAAGCGTTATTGCAATTTTGAGGAACTTAAGATTTATTGTCAAAATTTGAACTTTTTTGCGTGAAAAGTAAGCTAAGGAATTTTAATAAATTTTTTAAGCATTTCATCAATAGTGAACATCCCCATAAGGATATAAACAACTAGGAGAGGAGCAAAAGTCTTAAACAATAAAAGTGTAAACACAGTTATAACTGACTAGTCACTGATGAAGTATTAGGTACCTAAATGCTTCAGAAGAGAAATTATAAAATAGAAAACGAATGATTCAGATGTAGCAGTAAAGAATGGGGAAACCGACGCTGGATGAGAGACGCAATGCAGTATGCTGAAAAAAAAAAGGATAAAACATATGAGGTGAAATACATTAAAAAACGAGAAATAACAATTGGAGGATGACAAAGAGATAAAACGGATAAAAGATGATAGGAAAACAAAGGAAAGATCAACAGAGAAGAGGGGAAGTGAAAGGAATTAATTCCTAAGGGACATAAAAGGTTCAGGAAAACACCAATTGACTATGTTACGGTAACGATAAAAAAGGTTAATGATCGTTAACTTAAAAAAATATTATTATGTAATTAATTGGGCAGCTTCACTTGTCGTATTGATGAGGTAACCTAAAGGAAGCAAGGATAATTGGAAGCCAAAACCGCAAATTGTCAAAGAGAGTTGGTTGTGTAAGTTAGATCAAAATTAAATTAAATACAACTCTCTAACTTCGCTAAATGATGCAGACACAAATTATGTTAGCAGGAAAGTTAACAACAGCAATGCAAATCTACGATAACTTTTCAGGGGATTATGTTTTTCTTAGCAAAAAAATATCTGTTACATTCTTTTTAAAGCGATTCATGAACAATTAGACCCAAAAGTGCTTTATGAATTTGGAATGATATTATATAGGCATTAGCATAAATTAAGAAATCTCCCTAAAATTTTTATTACAGACTGTATATTGTTGATCCAAGGCAACTATGACAGGAATTTATAAAAATCCCTACCAGCAACCTCAAATATTTGTTTAATAAAGGCATCGACTTAGTTGCCAATGTTGCTATAAAGACAGCATACTTGCTCTATTGGAAAAATGTCAGACAAATATGAAAATAAAATAGTAAGATCTTCGTTAACAATAGAAGGAAAAAGAGACGAGCTAACTAAATGAAAAGAATTATGTGGGCGTCTAGATATCAAAAGATTTATTTACCTTATTGATTTAAGTGGTGTGTTTGAGACATTTGGAAGATTTTGAACTCAAATATCTTTTGCCATAAAAATATAAGAGCAGAAAATACGGAATAATGAAGTAAGAAGGTACTTAGTTATCCCAATGTCATTTTTATTTATAACTATTAAATATTATTAAATATTTAATAATTAAATATTAAAATAATTATTAATATTTAATTAAAAATTTTATTAATATCTTTAAATATTTATTAATATTAATAAACTCGCTGCTCAATTCAAATCAGCACTTGATAAATATCTTGTTCTGCGTCGCAAATTATCTATTTGTTGACCTCACTGTTGTTCGCTCGACGATTCTGCATTGCCAACCGAGCTGTTTCACGGGCTGCTTCACTTTGCTCTCGTGATTGAGAAGCACGAAGTCGAGCTATACTATCGCGGCGCTGTTCACGTGCAATTTCTTGTTCTTCTTCAGTCCTTTCATTTGCAGTATTTCGTATTCTTCTTGCATCACGGCTTCGTCGGGAAAGATTCGATCGTCTTGGTCGCGGCATTATTAATTAAACTTCACTTCACCTAAAAACTAAAATTTTCAACCATACCGAGTTTTATAGTTCACTTCACTTTTTACGAATGGGCAACGGCACTATCATTACATTATAATTGTTAATTATTTATTTAATAGAAATAGTTTTATTATTGATTTCTTACAAATATCAAATTGTCATCCGTACGTCATTACATATCTGTCATTATACGTCAATTACATAGCTGTCATTTGCGTTTTGTTATTCCACGTTTTATAGTGACTGACGTTTCATGTCAAGTCACACGGGAATGCTGTCGAACGGGATGAAAAGTATCATATGTCCTTCTCCTGGCTCTAGTTATAAAAATCCAAGTTTGGGAAAATTTCTTGAGCCACGTCAAATAAATTTTAATGTAAACGCTTCTTCGTGGTTGCGTCAAATTTCTCGGTAATTTGTCGAGCCTCACCGAACGTTTCCGACATCGCATTTCACATTTGACTTTCACCCCTCTTTTAGAGGGTGGTTTCTGGAATAAAAAGTATCCTATGTCCGTCTCCTGGCTCTAAGCTACCACCTCACCAATTTTCAACCATATCGGTAAAGCCGTTCTTGAGTTATAAGTGGAGTAACTAACAGACTTTCTTTTATATATATAGATGTACAAAAAAAAAGGAGAGAAATGGAAAATAAGAGACGGATAAGAGAAGAAGAGTAAACAACAGCGAGAAATAAAAACCAGAGAAACGAAGATGCAAGTTTTGAAAATTGAAAGAAAATTTAACGAACTATCAAAGGAAATAGAAAGGCAACAAAATTGTTTTGGATAAATATTTAGCAATAAGTTGATCAAGAGCTTTAAGAACGTTATAGAAAAATAATGAAACGATACATTTTTGTCAAAGGACGATAAAAAAAAAACTTATCGCCTATTATTTATCTTATAATATTCTGAAGATAGATCTGAACCAACTTCACTCAATAAAATTTTAATATTTGGAAAATAGTAAAAATAAGCATTATTGTTTCTAATTTACATAAAAATATCATATAAACTGGTTCCCGTCTTTTTTTTATTGAGCCATTTTTGGCAAATTTTCTTCTATGACTTTTCTCCAAATACATACTGGTGTATGTTTCGGAAACGGGTTGCTGCTATGAAATCAAAAGATTATAGAACCGTGTTTATTATGCAGTGATGGGTTTGATCAGTAGATATATGGTCAGTATAGCTTTATTGAGTTGATTTTGATCAAATAATATCAGCTCTTATGTGGTGCTCTTGTATTCGGACTATATTATATAACCAAGTAGATGGTGGTTATAGCGTCATCTTTTTGTTCATATTGAACCTTATAATCAGAATAAAGGTTTTGGAACGAAAATGAAAGATGTAAATACAAGAAAGATGACCTAAAAACTATGACAGGACAATCAGAGCAAAAAAGTTAACGACTAACTTGTGTAGTTTTGCTTCTAAGCTTAGAACTTTTACCGATCTTTGACCCATGTCTTCACTAAAACATTTGGTTCTACGACTCACATTTGACCATTTTACATAGAAATAAACATGAACTCATTTATAATTATGTTACCTTCTTTTTATTTAGCTTATTTCTAGAAAGCACTTTATTTTAAAAAACTTAAAGCGTTTTCATTAGCATTGGCTGCGTGCTTTGAATCAAATATATTGAATTTGTATTGTCGCAACGTTTTGCTATCTATGGAATATATTTTTACAGGAACTTACCTGTTTAATATGTATTAACGTCTTATTTTGCTTGTATTTGGAATTAGTTGAGTTGATAAAGGCCTTTTGACATAGTTCACGTCTATTAGATTCTCTTGAGATACTTACTAATCTGTAGAGAGTATGCTAAATGGGTAAAGACTACAAAGACAGAGCTGTTTTAGTATTCGGGCTATGTAGAACTCAAGATTTTGTGGTAGATTATTATTGTTACGGTACAACTTTGACAATTCAGACCAACTCTAGATCGATCACTCTAGTAGTTCGGAGGCTCTTACGTTTTACTTTAGAATTTTCACCTCTTCAATGAGGACAAAAAGAAAATTGGTTTTTTAGAGAAAACATCCTTCATCTTTCATCCTAATTTGGAGAATCTCTTGAAAAACTAATACAGTTTTATAAGAATCTGGACAGCCTGCTGACAATCTAACCAAATATTAATCTCAGTATCTATTTATTCTCTTGCCAACATAGACAGTATCTGATATCAAAAAAAAATTAAAGACAAAATAAGACTTTTGGAAGAAATAAATTAAGCCAACTGATAAATTGTACAAGATTACTATTTCGAAAACATATTATCTGGCAGAAGAAGTATTAAATACTCAGTGGCATTAAATAGATTCCATTTAGAAGGAATAATCTTTTGGAGATGATTTTTTGGCAATGTGGTAAGTAAGCTTACCTTATGCTGCCTTACCACATGAAGCTTCAAGAAGGAAACCATAAGATAACATAATATAAAAAAAGCAAAAATGTGTTTGACGCTCTCATAGTTGAGTACATTGCTGTACAAATTTTACCATGAACAAAATGAGATGGTCGGTATCTGCTTGTGGCACTTTGTTCCAGGCAATTTGATCTTAGTAGATTAATAGCTGTACCAGAGTCTGTGGATAATCGGACCCATAGATGCTTAATGGGATTTAAATCGGGTGACCGAAGTGACCACGACAAAAATTTTACGCCAGCTTCATGGAGAAAGTCCCACAGTACAAGAAATATGTTACCGCTAAAAAACTACGTATGGGTATTCAGATAAACATCATACCATACCCAGCTTTTAAGAGAAAATGCTGTAATGTTGTCGGTCAATGTATAATATACCTGATAAATTATTTAAGTATAAAATAACTCAATCAATATATCAGATTTTTATATTCGATTATTTATGTTCAGTTTATGAAAGCATTCAATTTAAAGTTTAGCACTTTCCGTTTTTTCAACGGGTAAAAGTTATGAGGAAAGTTTTGACTTTTAATTGACGATTAAAGAAAAATAAAGGTGAATTTTTATTTCAAAACGCCCCTAAAGTGCTAACTGGAAGCGACAGCATAAAATTTGGAACTAACTTGGCAAGTTTGTTACACTTGGGAGTTATAAAGGTTATAGACAGACGAGACGTGGGTTAACGGTGTGTCAGTAATGTATCCTGGTGATATCATTCTCCCGTAAAAGATTTATATTTATCTTCTACTCTATCAAGTGGGTCATCTCAATCGCATATGTACTTAATACAAAGATTGAATTGACCTTCGCATAAAATGCGACCAAATTTCAGTTTCCGTCGATTAAATAAAAAAAAACACATTGTTTCATACGATTTTAAGTATATTTTAAAATATCTACAATTACATGAAATGTACATTTAAAACAAGAATCTTTGTTTTTACATATCAGTCCAATGAGTAATCACTCTGTCAAAAGTACCGTCCCTTAATCTACACAACAAGTGCTTGGTTGTAGGAACACGAATATTGGAGAGAAAATTTTTTGGTTTTTTTTTTAAATATATTTTTTTTTCAAGCAGAAGCAGATACACATGATCACATCTGATTATCTATGGTTTTGATATTTTGAAGCTTAATTTATTTTTCTTCCAAACACATTCTAAACTAGAGTTTTGTACTGATAAATGGAATGAATAGGTTTAAGAGAGTTTTTTTGTACATACTCGTCAATACTGATCTAGCCCAAAAATTGATGCAAAAATATATCTTCGCTGCTACAAACATGGACGTCACTTTTTTCACATACTCTTAATATTATCACCACCACTTTTTAACACTTGGAGGTGCCGCATCGTTCCATATTTACAATCTATTTACACTCTGACTACGGATGAACAAGTTACATGATGATAAAAATAGTAGATCACACACGAGCAGTTGTCATCATCACGCTCACACTTTGATGCTTCAAATGAAAAATTTGTCCAATAAGTTGATTTGATCACTTTACGTAACGCGATGGATAACGAAGAAAGCTAGAGTTAAAAGTGTAATGCTGATAAGAGGTTGAGAAGAAGAAGAAGGGTTATTTTCAGTTTTCTTTGAACTTGCCGAAGCTTCTGCTTCTGCTTTACTAGCATCGGACATCATTCCATTGTCATGAGTTTGAATCGCAGCTGGTTTATCCTGCTTCTTCTCAGAATTAGCAACAAGAACTACTTGTGGTTGCTCCAAAGGCACCACATCATTAGTTGTAGAAGTAGTTTTGGTTGTAGTGGTTGTTGTTGTAGTGGTAGTTGTAGTAGTGGTTGGTACATAACTATTGTTGTGAATGAAATATACAGGGCCATAATCCGCAAATATGTCAGTGATGAGATGTTCCCGCTTACTATCAGCAATTGAACGTTCTTTTCGTTCATTATCGGCATACAATGCGTACACGGTGGCTGTATATGGTTCATCAGCTTCAGTATAGTTGCCATAAAGAGTAACATTTACAGCAGTACCTGCCTCCAAATGCTTTTCAATTGTTTTCACATCAAATTTGGCCTCGAATTTTGGCAGAGCCCAATTCCCAAATAAGTTCCTTCCTCCATTCAAGTGTACTGTAAAATTAAGTCCAGTGAGTAAACCATGACCTTTGCCCCATTCAATTAAATGTGTATAGTTGTAGCTGATTACACTGTCAACTCTCTGAATACCACTTTCAGAGTTTTTCAAAATGGCTGTTCCTAATATCCTTCTCTTCTTTTGGAATCTGCTTCTAATTCTATCAAATTTAACACCTTTCATTTCGTAGCTTATTGGTTCAGTTTCTACTAAAATTTGCCCTTCTTCAAACATTAGTTCTTTGTTGTTTTGATTTACCACATAGAACACTCCTAAATTTTCTGTAGGATTAAACTTTCCAACATAATGCGTCAATGAACCATCTTTGTTGTGGTTTTTGGATTCATGCCTTGCAATGAAAGTACGAATAGTTACTTCACCGCTAGTAACTGCACCTTGCGGATTAAGAATATATTTGTTGCGGAAGACCCAACTTAGTCGTGCACTTCCTTCAACGTTAATCAAAACTTCAAACTTGTTGAATTCATTGACTGTTTTGTACATTGAAACAATGCAAACACGTTTTTTGGGTCGCAGCTGGCCGGAAACCCAAATACCAGTAGTTTTGGCACGGCATACGTAAACAGGTTTACCCTCCGTTTTACTTGGAATAGTACTATCTTGAATGCTGCTTTGATCTGAAAATTATTGCTTAGGCCCTATTGTAAAAGAAAATTGAAGGGAGCTTACCGTCTACAATTTGATATGCGGCGACAACAGCATTCTCCAACAATGTATCATTCAGTCCAACCGACGAGACCCATTGCAATGTAGAAGATGTTACAGCTTGTTCTAGATTTTCCGCAAGGATGTATACCGGTGTTTCTGCATTTGCCACTGACCAGAGAAACGTGAGGATAAGAGGAAGCAACATCCTTGTCATCTGCAACAAATAACTACACGTTAAAAACAGTGCTACTCATTAGAAAAACTGGTCGCGAATTGGGACATCAGATTAAATAAAAAAAAAGAGCTGAGAAGAAGTAAAAGTTCCCGTCATCGCTGTCATAAGTCTTGACATAATTAGAAAGCTATTTTTTATAAATATCTAGCCAGCTTTCGGTTTTAAGACGAGTTTTGTAATCTTTATGCAAACACGGCAGCTATTCATTAATGTTACACACATTTTTGGATTATTCGTAGTATTGTCACAATATTGACAATCTAAACTTGTAAATAACTTGCACATATAAAGAAACATTTGTGGAATTAATCAACACAATTTACATAAATTATCGTCATTTAATATAATTAATCCTGTCTATCTTCTTTTTATAGACCGAATTTTATCTTAAACATTTTAATTGTGCCATTTATATCAATTAATGGCACAAACAAACACTCAGCTAATGACAAATATTTATGAATCAGGTGATATTGTCCCAATTATTTGTCTGACAACTGCAAAAACAGAAAGTATTGATAAAATTGCGAAATTAGTAATTTAGAACGGGAAATTTGAATTGCAAATTATTTAATGTATGAGGTAATCGCTTAAAACGTTTTTGAGTTTTTTAAAGTTTTACGATCTTGACATTGCATAATTTCTAGTATAGCTGGAAACTTTCTTCAAAATTTAAAGAACCCCCGGTTAAGGCTATTCCAAACCCCATGCAACCCGAAAAGAACTGATCATCTTCAAGCGGCTGAACAGATTTTTTTAAATTACAGCTAAGAACCATTTCGATCAATTCAACAACAGTCAATAAATAAATAAATCAAAACTGGTTCAGTCGTTTGGTAGATACGATGTCACAGGCTAAACTAATGACAGAAAATAAAAATTGCTGGCTTTCGAGAATTAACCCCCTTACAGCTTCATCAGAAATGTTGTCTCATTTTATAATGACTAAGCTCTGTTTCCTAGAGCCTTCAGATTATTTTGTCTGATAAGCCTAGGCTTATACATGACACATTTTTTTATATTTTGCAATAACTTCCAAAAAGTTGTTCTAAGTACCTAGGAAAAAAAACGTTTTTATCATCGTTTAGTCTTTTCCTCATGTCCTGAGCTTTTAACATTTATTATTACTTTGTATTTCATCCTTAAGTGAGTGAAAATATACGCTTTTGGTCTAGTTTCTTTTTGCTTTAAAGGAATCACAGAACAAATTTGTCACTGAAAGAAGCAGTAAGACATGTATGAGCCAGAGATTCCCATTTCTGATGACCGAGACAAGGGCGAAAATGGTATTCTGATTCAATAGATAAGCGTTTTCTTAAACACTCCGATTTAAGAAACAGGAGAACGGCTATAACCATTCTACACAATGAGCTCGTAGCTGCTCGCAATCTTCTTGTAGCTTCTCAAACGACTAGAAAGACAAGCTTAATTCAACAGCGGAAGACCTTTGCTCACCAAGGAGCACAAAATTTAAAGATTGTGTTTTGGAAAAAATCACCAAATCAGAAGAGAATCAGCCTTACATCTTCTGATTAGATTTGAATGTTGCATAATTTCTCAAAGTAGTCCGTTCGGTCTGACCTGACGTGCACTGACCATAAAACAACCAGATTTTCCACAGTTGTTGAAAGAAAACCGTATAAAACTAGTTTTTACCAGCGTTGTAATAATGATATGAATGAAAAAAAGCTGATTTCATTTGTTACAAAGCAGGAACAGCTTATTGAGAACTACTGGTTTAGATGATATGCCACCTAATTTTTCAAAAAAAAAATTACCTTGAAACTGCTTTTTTTAAATATTTTTCAAATTTTGTGAAACCAGTTCTCCACAAGATCTTTTTTGTAAGTTTTCCGTTGTCTTGTAATAACAAATTTGTCGTCTAATATCGAATTTATGTAACAAAAGAAAAAGCCTGGCCAAGTTTATGTAAAAAATAAAATTTTGCACAAACTGAGCAGGACTTATCTATGACGCCAGACCCTAAGCTTGAAATGAAATTCATAGCTTTCAACAACTTTAAGTAACTATGATTTAAATATCCCTCCAACCGACTATAGCGTTAAAAAAAAATTCGAGAAATAATAATGAAAATTGCAACAAAATAGATTACCTTGCCTAGATGAACACAAATTTGAATTGCAAATTTGTAAAAGCTTTACAAAATGCTTTCAAAATTAGGAAATCCTTTGAGCTCAACGAAAAGCTTATACTTGCAAATTCTATTAGAAATAATGGAGTTTAGTTACAACTTATAATTAGATGTTTGTGTAAATCTATAAATTATGAAGAGTGAGTTCCAGATGAATGAGCATTAATGTTTCACGATATAAATCATTGGCGCCAATTTATTGAGTGGACTGGCTTAGTTTCAGTGCTCCATTTCTTTGGATTAATTATATGTGTAATGTATAATGTATTTCTTATCAAAGTGTTCCAACATTGATCAGAATTTAGGTTGTGGACAAGTATCTTCAAAACAAATGGGTTTATTAGTTCCAAAAAGTCCTATTTTTCTATTAACAAAACTATCGTCATTTTCTTCAATATTTAGCACGGATCATAACGCAGAATTTCACATTCAATTTTTCTAAAAATATTTCAAAGTGAAAAATATGTGTAAAGAACACATTATATAGGTTAAGGCTTTTAAAAAGTTTTTTGCTTAACTAAAAGCAAAAAAAAGATTTCGTTGCTTGACGAAAGCCGAATAAACTATCTTGCAATAAAATTTTGTTACACTTCTCGTTCAAGCAAAAAAGTTTTTGGAAATCTTATTCTAATTGATACAATTAATATTAAAATATATTTCCAACGGTTGACGTTGCCTACAGGAAAGCCATGTTTTATTTTTTTGAATTTTTTTTTATTTTGTTGTAATCATTTGAAAAATCATTTTTGGCAGTCGTGTCAAAAAATTTTATGTTATGTTTTCTTTAGTTGGTTGTTTCTTATTTTTTATAAGCCGTTGCCTGGATTCTTTGAACTTTTTGGCACTATTAACTGTTATGAACATTATCCACAAATAATTCTTCTGTTTTATTTTTGTTTGTAAGTTTATCACATTTTCTTCTATGTCGTGTCGACTTTTTTATCAGTTGTTTCTAAATTTTCTAGAAATATTTCTTTTTGGCGTAAACACTTTGTCATATAAATCCTGAAACCAATGTTTGCATTTTTAACATCTTTTCTTTAAAGTTTTCAAAGTTATTCGGAATAATTCAACATTTTTCTTTTACTTGGGTAGTTCCTTATGTTTGTATCTTAAAATTTGTTTTTTTTTGTGTTGACGTTTTCTCTCAAAAAGCTTTTTCTCTTTTTTTCCTTTTCCTTTCGCCTTTTAACGTTTTTCTAGACGATTCCGAATCGTTTATTTATGTAAGTTGGTCGTTTATTCTGATAGATGTCATGTAGAATATACATGATAGACAACGTGTATGTTTCGCATCATTTAGTGGAAAAGCAGTTACAAATACATGTTGCTTGTAGATTGAAAAGAAGCGTTTGATAAGCTGAATAGAAAAAAATTGAAAAATAAAGTCGGCTAAAAAAAAGTAAAAGAAGAGTTAGTAAGGAAAATTGAAGAAGTATGTGAAGAGCTATATACATATATTAAATAGTGAGATAGATGAGCAAGAACAATAAGCAAGGGGGTTGTAGTAGAGGACCCAAATTTAGACTTGGTGGTGACGAACGACGTGGCAGGAGTAACTAAGGATGAAAAGACAAATGCTGGCCTCAAATCTGATCAAAAAGTCATAGAAACCGCTATGTTTCGTTATTCGAACCAGAAGACAGTATTCTAGTCAAGAACTGGATGACCTTTATTGGAAGATTTTACTCATTGAAAAATTTTCGAAACTAAGGCTTAAAAAAGTAGATTAACACTTTCTGATCAAACAATGGTAAAATTGACTGTCAGGAACTCTTAACTGATGAAGACAATTAAGAATGAGAATGTACAGCAAAATCGAGGAAGGATTAGAAAAATCTGAAGCAATTGCAAGGATACCACCAAAAGAATGCTTGGAATGGACGCTTCAAGATCATGTAGATAGTTTATAACATTCTTTATGTCGGTAAGCACCGTTTGACAGAGTATTATTTATACTACGTTTTTTGTACTAAGTGTGATAATACTTAATGATTAAATAACACCAGATTAATTTCTTGAAAAGGAAATAATCTGCATTTATCAACATTCCATATTCCATGCTTTACAAACTTTTGAGCTTTTTTCTGGGACGACACAATCATTAGTACATTATTAATTGTAATCAAAAAAGAAATGTGTTAGGATATTTAAGTCAGCAGCAAACAATAAAAAAAGAAATTATAAAATAGATGTGAACTGTTGACGTACAAGGAAAATAAATAAATGGCTGCTCTGCGGGACGCCAGATAGAACCCAAAATGGATTGCTTAAACAGATTATCATTTGTTTTAAAATGTTAAACAAGAACATAAATTTCCTTGAATACTTCTATAGAGTGAAAGTTTTCATAGCAAAAATTCTTGATCTGAAAATCTGTAGATGACGTGATCTTACAAATAGTTCCGGAAATAATGTTAAACACAAGATGATTTATTACCAACATTAAACATTTTGTCCAATATAATTATCTTTCTATTTGGTCCCCCTGACAGACCAGAAAATTTTAGAAACAAATATATAAATCAATCGTTACTTTAATTATTATCACAATCATATTTAAAAATGCAGTTTTTATACACACAAATGTGTAAATTCATAAAACAAGCTGCATTTTAAATTCTGAAAACTATTAATACCTGCATGAAATATCTTCAAATGGTTATTGATTATGCGGAATCGATAAAGTACGGTCAATTTAGTCTATTTTAACCTTAATAGACGATAATCATATCCTGTATCCTGGATCAATGTTTCAAAAATAATTAATAAAAAGGAGAGTATCTTTTAGACTTTTCTTTTCAAAGATAAATAACCAGGAGAAATATCACTTAATAAAAAGGTCGATATCAACAATAACTAATTCGATTTCCTTAAAACTTTTGCATCCGGAATTATATTTTACGATTAAAACCTAGTCGGTTTTAATCCCGTTAATTTTTACAACATGTCATGAACCAAGTTTATTCATTATTATGGTCACGCTGAAAATAACTGAACCGCAATTGTTGAAGCTTTGCACAATAATACAATTTATTTCTCTATTATAGCTGTAAAATTTGTTTGTAGTGGTTTTCCATAATTACCTAACGGAAAACACGAACGACAAATATTATGCGAAAATGGATTATTTTATTAATATACTAATTTAACAACTTAGCTATGAGTAAAATGATCTGTAAGTAGAATATTGCATAGCTTCAGATATGCGTTTCACACAAAAGGCGCTAATGTGATAACTTAATTGTACTATCAGCTATGGTGGAAATCTGTCAACGATATATCTTATTCTCGAAAATTATTTTCTACCAAAATTGATATTTGTCATTGGGAATGGTTTTTAGCATCAAAGTACTGAAAAGTGGTTTTCCAGCCTTGATGTAAGGAGTCTATGACTTAAAGAAGCGACATCTAATAGATGTCGCTTCTTTTACCATATTATGGAAGTAAAAGTAATAAGAATATGGGTAAATATAAGATCCAATTGTCATTGCAAATTTATTCAAACCGGAATATGTTGCGACATACTGAAGAGTTCCAATTAGAACGAAACAGGTCTGAGCGTACGGATCGTGGTTTGAATGAATTAGCTTTAACTTCATTTTAGAAGTATACCATTTGCTCGTTGACAAAAGAAATTCAAGTCGATTCAAACTTGAAATATTCAGATCGAATATAGACACCCCTGGCCGATTTCTAGGATATTATATAAGGTCAAGTCCGCACATTGTTTAGTGGAAATAACTAATAAGTTATGGCTCATTGGCTATTTTTTGTTTTGCGGTAGAAAATAATTTGGCCTTTTCTAAAAAATAAACATTTTCAAATAGTAATTTTTGAACTTTGATCAAGGCACTTTGACCCCTTAAAAATGGCCCTTTTTTTACCAAACTTCAGAAATATTTTTTATACAATATCATTTAAAAAAGTGTCTATTTCTAATGGTTACTTGATTTTTGCAAATATCTAATTATATTTGACTATTTCAGTTCCGTGGACAATTTCCTCCACAGATAAAAAATATATATGATAAATGTAATAAGCCTAAAAAACAACAAACATATCGATTGTGGGAACGTCTTCATTCAAAGGAGTTAGTTACATATTCGTCGTCATAAATAGTCTTTTATCTCCTAAACAGATAAGTTTGTTTAAGAAAGAAATATGATATGTCGGTCAAGTATTTTGTTGGGATAGTTTATTTGGGTTATTTATAATTGTTCAAATCTGGGAAATTTTGTCGGAATTTTTATCTCCTATTGCCCTAAAAACTGGTCCAAGCTACATTTACATTTGTCCGATTGCTGTTAATTTCACGATATATCTGATTACAGATCTATTTTTTAAGGTTGGCAAGGAAGTCATTAGAATGCTAATAGCTTAGCTCTTAATAGCAAAAAGCTCAATAGATCCTTTGGAACTTCCAATTGAAAAGCATTTTAACAAATCACAATTAAAACCCAGTTATCTCTTGTAACGGTAGGTATATTTACAATGAAAAATGTTTTCTACTTTCTCAGCAGCCATCGTAATAAATAGAAATATCTTTCACCTAATTAACATTAAAGCTCATTTGCCAGATTCTTTTTTTGTTTCTTATCGCGATGAAAATGTTGTTGACTCATCACGAAATTTATCTAATGGTTCTTAGAATGCCAGAAGGTACATCTTGCGTGTGTGATTGTGCTAGAAATTAAGTCCGACAGGAGGTCGGTAATGCCAATATAATGGTGTTTTAAGATTTTTGACATGCCATTTATAGGTAAAGTGATACAGTTGATTCACGATTTCTTTGACTTTTATTATTACTAGAGTAAGAGGAAACTAGATAATTACTCGACGGAAACAGCTCATAATTCATGAGTAACCAAATTAAGAGAATGTAGCCTGCAGTGACTTGCTTAAGAAGTATGTATGCACTTAGATTACAAAAAAGTGAAGTGAAATTACGTGGACTAATCTGTATCATATTTTGGATCCAATTTAACATCTATTATGTTGTTGAGATTAACCTATTTATAGCAAAAAATTATACATTTCTCTAAAGAATGACATTTTTTGGTCGGAATGTAGCATAACACTATTCTGCTATAATCAATGAATCACATTACTATTTACTGATTTGACACTGTCGGTCACACTGACAATTTATATCAAAAACAAAAAAAAACTCTAAATTATAGATATTTTTAATTATTGAAACAAGTTCATTCATTCATCATATTGAAACATTTTTGATAGTTTATCAAACAATTAAAAGTATGGTTATGATGAATCTGTTTGTTTTTTATTATTATTGTATTTGATAACCAAGTGATTACTAGAAAGTCACACGAGAATTTTCGTTATGCAAATGAAAATGAATATTAAAAAAAAAGTAATTTTTAACCTTTCGCAGGCGGACATAAAGCACTCTGTATATGCTAGTGAAATTAAAATTTTGTCGTTTTCATTGTTTCACTCTAATTGAGTTCATAAGAAAAAAATCGAATTAGATCTATTTGCACACAGCAGACCTTCATATTTCTGGCTGACCAATCAGATTCATTTGAACATTTTACTTTATTTATTCTACACAAAAATTACACTCCGATCAATACTAAATAATACTTTATTTAAAGATCATTATTTATTTGGAATGAAACCTATTATTTATTGTGATTTGTAACATTATCAATCACATGTTGTCAAATCCTCTACAAAATGAATCGTTCTTCAAAATAAACTTGTTAGAAAAGAAATAAATCGACTTCCTGTTTTCTATATCGGAAGTCGGAAGTGTATTTTCGAAAAATCAAAAACGTGATCCAATCTGTCATATTCAGTTATCTCATTATTTGCTTTGAATTATAAAAAGTCCGCTTTATTACTTTATAGTCGCGCCCGGAAGTCATATTTAGTGGTGATTTATTAAGCTCAGGTATTTAAATTTTTTTTCGTTATATATTTTAAGATTAGATAGGTATATTGCTATAAAATAAAATCATGTTTATATCAATAACTGACAAATTAATAATTATAGACATCTGACGTCTTACACGAGGAAAATAAAGAGAATAAACAATCGTCAGGAAGTGATTGCAGTTGTAACATTTAAAAATGAAATGTAGGATTGCCAACTCAAACAGTCATTGTTGACCACGCTGTACTTATAATTAAATAAGTTTTTAAGTAAAAAACATTTAATTCGCATCCGCTACCAATAATCTGTATTACATACTTTTGAAATATTTACAGTAAAAAAAATCGACATTTTTTTTTTAAACTGGCTAGATATTTACTTAGATTATACCTTTTGTCTATAGGAAACGGCAAATGGAAAGTAAACTTCCGTGGAGAAAGGATGTGTTACTGTTTTCATTCTTCCTCTTTTCGTTGTAAATTATAGTGCAATCCAAACAATAAATACGGTTCTAGTTTCTTTACCAATGATATTGATAACGGTAAATGTCTAACAAACAATAGAATTCAATTTGGATTTTTTGCTCAATGACGCCACAAAAACTAATCAATGTAACTCTTAGAGCTAGATTAACAAAAGCCTCTTATTCAGCTATGGCCTCATCAATTATTTTATGTCAGGTTCCCTAGGGGAATTTTCTTGGAAAGTGCCACCTTTTCAGTCACGAGATCTTTCCTTTTTATTTCGGTTTGATCTGATAGCAGCACCAGGAGTGGTAAAAGATATCGGTCACCTCACGCTAAGTTATGATATATTATCATTAACACTCTTTACAATCACATCACACTTATCATCTAATACACATGATAAGTCTATTAAGCAAACTTTCTAATTATCAATATCCAATATTCATTTTATATTAATAAACCTAAATTATTATAAATAGGAACCGTCTGTAATTAGGTGTCACTTGTAATAATATTCTCGTCACGTATTGTTGTTACTCACTTTCTTTGGTTTTTGTTGTACTTTTTATAATAAATAAATATTTTTTTTATATTTCTCTGAGACGAGAAACATAATTGCTATTATTATTACATCAAATGGATAATTTAAATATCTGTTAACGGTCTATTTTGTAGCTTATAATATAGGTGTAAACAATTTTTATTAGCACTATATGTTCTTCAGAAAGACAAGTGTTGACATTCGTCTGTTAGCACAGCTGGGTGTTTTCATTTTAGCCATTTAAAAACCATTGGTTTTTATTGCTGTGGTTGACTAATTGATGACTAGATGAGATCAAATAACGGATGCTTATTATAATAGATATGTCACCAAGACATCGAGATTATGAGGAATTTGAAAAGTGATAAGAGAAAAAAAAATTGTTCTTCAGTGTTATTTATTGCCGTACTATCTTTACCTAGATCCATAAATTCCATATAACACAAATTTTATGGGATTTTGAAATTGGGCTGTCAAGATATCAACGTTCTGGTTGGATAATAAACTGAAGGTTTAGAAGTTTATAGAATAAGCTTTTCAGTTATCAGATAGTTAAATAATAATTAGAAGTTTCTTTAATCATTAATTTTCACTAACAACGGTTAATTATTTAACTGCAGTTAAACTACTACGAGCAAACGCCCATAAGTCGACTATAAGTTCGCCACGAGACCTTTAGGCAAATTAAATTCGACTTTAGTTACTAAATTACATCCGATTCTTATGAGCGTTTGCACCGACTACGGTTAAACCCAGATTAAAGCAATTATGTAATTGCAGGTTTGCAGTTAAATAATTAACCTTTGTCAGTGTAAACCCGCATTAGTGTAAAGGTGGGCAGGGCATCTATTAATATAAATAATTTGTTAATTACAAACCATATTTTCACACCGTTACCAATAATCCTGAATAGTGAGATTTAATGGAGAATAAAATATGTATTGTCTTTCGACCATTATATTTAAAAAAATATTTATTTAAAATCAAAATATTTAGTTACAATTGAAAAATTAATAATTTGAAATATAAATACTTACAAAATTAAGAAAGAAGCTTTAAGTTATATAAAAATACAAAATTAAGAAAGAAACTTTGAGTTATATAAAATTAATGCGATATTAATTTAAAAAAAAACCAAGATGTCAGTCTACTGCAATTCAATTTTAAGAAAAATACAAAATTGAAAAAGTACTAACGAAGTAAAAAGAAGTACCGACAAAATAAAGAAAAAAATGTAAATAACAGGGAAAAAAACTCGATCAATAAAAAAAACTAGAAAATCTTTTTTAAATGACTGATTATACCAAAATTTGGATTGAAATTCCCGTTTTGAGCGTAACATGAGAGCGTAACAGATAAAAAGCTTGATGAAACTAGATAAAGTCTCTAAAAAATTATCAAAAACAGTTTCAGGAACAGAAGCAATAGAGAAATGATAATTGGGATTTTCCCCCGCTTATTATAATTTTTTCCTATACTTCGTTTTACTGCGTTAATACTTTTCCATTTTAATATTTTTCTCAAAATTCAACTAAATTAGACTGACTTCTTCGCTGGTTTTTCGAAATTATTGAATTTTTTTATATTGGCGTAATAAGTTTTTAAAAGCTTTTTGTACACCTTCAAGTTTCTTTCTTAATTTTCTTACTCTACACGTTTTTATAATAATTTTTCAATTGCAACAAAATATTTTGGTTTTAAATATATTTTTTAATTATAAAAAGCTTGAAAAAAAATGCCTATAAAATAATCAAAAATATAATTATATAAGTATAAGTTTCAAATCCTTCAATAAATACGTCGAAATTAGAAAATAGTCTATCCGAATGCAATATACGGCAAGTTGTAAATCAAATTTGTACAATTGTCATTCAATATTATTTAGTGTCGATTTGGCAAAAAGCTTCTAATTTTTTATTAAAAAACATTTTTTTTCAACTGGAGGCTTAGAATTTTTTAATAAAAATTGTATTAATTTATTATTTTTAAAATTAAAGCTTTAACAATTTTTTAGGTATTGAAGTTTTGTCAATTAATTTGTTTTTCATAAAATTGTATCTTTTTAACTCTCAATGCAAAAAAAAACTTTCTTTTAATAATATATGTCTGTTTGTTGCATCTTAGCTACCAAAGGGCTGAACCGATTTTACTGATGATAATTATTATAACACAATCACTTATATATAAAAAATATCGTCACAACAACAAAACTTTGATGATTTTGATAAAGTTATCAATGTTAGTTTGGTTTTGGCTTGTATAAAATCGGGCCCCTCTTTAGAAAAAACACAATTATTGTGTATTTCTAAAGAGGGGCCCGATTTTATATAAGACAAAAGAAAACTACCATCCAATTCCAAGCGGACAATAACCAACCAACAAAGTTATCAATGTTTTGACGTTTTGTCAATAATTAAAACGATTTAATCGATTGAAAAGACTTCATATGTCCAATTTTTATTATCATAATCGGATGAATAGCATAATGATGTATTAATGGTATTGTCCGTATGCGTAGCATATTTGTTCAAGTACTTTGGTGACCCTATATTCCCTATAGGAATAAGAATAGTATGTATTCCCATCAATAGATTTCCTCGAACAAAGCATATTTTTCACCTTTAAATATTGAATGGCAGTGCCTTCAAGTTCAATGTCCCACCTGAAAGCTTCGTCCTCGTCCCAGAACTGATTAAATTTTGAATATCTGTGCCCTTGTCATGGTCATCCGGTTTTAGCAGATCAGCAGCATTCTTTCAAAAGCTTCTTTTTGACTTTTTTTCGGAACGAATTGCACACGAGCGCCGCGTTATAGTGTCAAGGGTTCGTACCCTTCCTGAACGGAAATTTGTAATGGATGCTCAATGACAGGTTGTAATTGAACTCGTTTTGTGGTTTAAAAAATGGTAAGTTATCAATGAATTGAAAAGCATATTACCGCGTTTTGCCTTGAGCTTGATTATTAATTTCCGTTGAATCCGTGCTTGTTAATGGCGAATTCTTTTATGGTGAATGAAAATGACGTTATTAGAGTTTTTTTTTAGTATTATTGGAATTGTTTTATTATTGTTGTTGTTGAACGTGGCTTGAGTCATCGAGTTTTGTTTAGGAAAAAAATTAATCTACTAGAATTCTACACGGGGCAGTGAATAACCGTGAAAGCAAAACAAATAGTGTTTAGCGTGTCGGTAGATTGGTATTTTATAATGATGAAAACTTATAAAAATGCAGTTTTCTTAAGTTATTGAACTCTACATCATCATATTGAATCAAAGAATAATCATCATTCCAAATCTACTTTTTTATAATTTTATTTACATCTCAGAACTTAGTTTTTTTTTCAAAAAAAGCTTTGAATAATTAATGGTTTCTTATAACATGTTAAGATTTTTAGTTTACGATTTTTCTGTATTAAATATATTTTCTTACAAAATTTTCAAAATTTCATATAGTTTAATTAGTTAAACAGTGTAGGAATAAACATCAAACATTATTGGCGAATTGGGTTATTCTAGAAAATAAATAATTACTTGGTTTGTAATAAAATATAGCCACATGATCCGAACATGCGCTTATCCGAACTTTTTGTAATACGAATTTGAATACATAATCTGAATAATGCCTCTTTAATCCGAATAGCGTGTGTCTCGTTCTGCATAAATTGATGAAATCCTTGTTCTTATGTGTTTGACTGTGTTGGGTATGCATTGGTCTGACTTTTTTTTGCAACGAAATTTTTGTTGACATCGCTGACACTGTTAATGCTTTCCTGAATATTTATAGGCCTTCAATTGCTCCCTTTAACAAAAAACTAAAAGAAAACAATTATTTGCAAAAATTGCGTTTTGTTATTCCAAATACTTTTCAAAATATTACTTATTTTATTATAGAGTTTTTATATTTGGTTTTATGTTCAATATTGGTCGAGCAAGAGTCGTGATCTTTATTGTTAATTTTCTTAAATAGGAAGAAATAACAAAAAAAAAATAGAAATTTATTTGTGATTATGGTTCAAATAGATCACTATTATGTCATCTTTTGCGCTTTGTGGCGATACCTATAGCTATTTTTAACAACTTTATCAAATTTCAAAGTGTACTAACTCAATAATTTTTTTCAATAAGGTAATTTTTGACATTGTTTGGCACAGGGTTTTCCCATTGGTTTTTGTTTAAATCTTGCGTTCATTCGCTAAAAATTCAACAACAAAATTTTTAAAAATTTATCAAAAAATATTAAAAAACGACAAGAATAGGATGCCCGACAGTTGGGCTAAATGTTGACAAATCTGCGTCTAAATCTCAAGATAGCGTTTTTCTACGGTCACCTCTAAAACTGACTATTAAAAGCTTACTATCAATGCGAAAATTTAGCGATTCACACATTTTTTTTCTGGTAAACAATAACATCGCAACCACGTAAACAATATTAGAATAATAGTTATTTACATAAAAGTCAGGAAAATTTCACATTACTGAAGAGGAGCTAAATTGAAATACGGGGCACTTTGTGCCGAGTAGTTTAAAGTTCCGAGTCAAGTAAGAGATTTTACTGACGTGTTTTGTATTAAATTTGTCCGGAAATCGTAAAAAAAAGACGAAATTTACAAATTTTTCGTTTTTTTTTACAAATTCCACAAAAATCAAGTTTTCTCAATTTTGTTGACAACTATAGTATCTTTTTTATTTTGCGTCTTGTAAAGTTTTTACAGTACTAGTCCGGAAAACTCAATTTTCCTGCGCGTAAAAAAGCATCAGGAAAATGTTGTTTTCAAAACGATTTCCGGAAAAATATTTTACGCACCGCCATCACCATGGCTACAATGCTACATGATTAAAATTGTAATTGGCAACTGGGAACTGTCAAAAATTGGTGGCAATTAGATGACAGCGCATCCACCAAAATTTTTGTATGTATTTCGAGTGTGACGAGCATTTTGGTATTTGGTTGTTCCGCATCGTGATACCAAAATGGCTTTCTTTACACACTAGGTATAAATAACTAATTTTAACGCTGCTTATTCTAACAAAAGGAATGAAATTAAGAATTTAATAAGTAGGATAAACTTTATTCCGTGGTAAACGTGGCTTTACAATTGTGTTTATGTTAGAAATGTTTTTGTCCATCAAATCAACTTAAAAGCTTAATCAGAGATAACACACATAAAAGAGAGTAGTATTGGATTAAAAATATTTTATAGGGCTTCTCAATGAAAGTCAACAAAAATACATGTGTACATGTTAAATGTACATAATGTGAATACATTGTTTACATTTAATGTTGCTTGGCACTTGACACTTGAATGAGTAGTAGTAGATTTGTCGAGTGGAAGCTTGACTAATGAGGACCGCACTTAATTTATTTTAGGCGTTTGGGGTGTTAAATAGCTGAAATTTGAAAATGTTGAAGAAAACCAAATTTGGAACGTCTTAGAGCATATTGAACGAGCATTAAGGTCGGTATTTATAGTCGAAGCTTGAGCTTGAGATAGCCTCAAAAATCAGTTTCAAAATTTTAGCGCCCTAAATATTATGGTCGACTTACTTCAAATCTTGAACCGCATAGGCCGAATATTATAATAGTATTCACGAAAACTAAAGTAGGGTATTTTCTAGATACAGCTGTAACATATTCTTGTAATATTATTTGCGAAATATTACAATTTAATACGAAAATAGCTAAATATTTGCGGCTTTCGGTGGTCAAAATGGTCAAAATTTTTCCTTTATTTATTTGAAATTTATAAATCCTCACGAAAATACAAAGAGCAGCACTATTACGTTCATGTTATATTGTGGGAATATTTTTGAATGCCAAGTCCGACAACTCACATAATATGGACGCGTAGAAATAGTAAACTGACTTGATTTTTCAAAAAACAAATTTAATTTCTCTGTTTGGCTTGAAACACAATTTGTGGTTTTTGCTTTTCATTCAACATCTCAAATTGATTTTTGAGCTGATTGAAAATTTAAAGCTTGTTTTTCTACATTGAAAGAATAATTAATTTACATTATCATTACTTGTCAAAGACCGCAGTGACTTTTCGATCCAGCAAAACTGATGTGCCTCCGACACGGGGAGAATTGGACATAACAATATCGATGTATTTCATAATTATTATTAACTTATAATTATAATTATTACCTGTTGGTACCACATGGAGATTCCATTGTGTAACATCCCTAAATCAATCTATAAAAGAACAAAGTGAACGTCTTACCTTCACCTGGCCAAATACCCATAATTTGATGTTTCGTCATCTGTTTTTTTATACTTTGTTAAAAATTAAACTCTAAACTCCTTCTGATTTGTGTTAACATTTTCTTTAAATAGCAAATTATTTTTTTTAAGTGGTTATTATAAACCTAGTTATGGTTAAGTTGAAACCACAATATTTAGAATATTTTTAGTGCTTTTTTACGATGGGTTTTTTCTTGTTGCATTTTGCTAGTCATCGTTTATTCTTACGTTCACCAAGTACATCATAAAAATTGTTGTTATAATAAGCGACAACTATAAAATGCATCACTTCAAAATTGTTATATTATTAAATTTTTTACGGTTTCTGGCGAGGTCGTTGACCTATTCCTTCTCATCAATTTCTAAAAACCGTTTCTAGTGCATTTATACAAAATCACGTTGATTGCCACGCTATAAAAAGCTTTGAAATTTTGTTTCGTGTTGATATTTTTGTAGAAAATTATCAAATTTTTTACTTATCTGAGACTTTGAAAAGTATATAATTAGGTCACAAAAGAGTAATCTAACAATAAAATTGATTTAAAACTGCAACCAGTACGGCCACCCAAGCATCCGACGATTAATCCGTTATAGTTTTACGGTTTGAACAAAATTGCCTTTCTCATTGCAACTTTCCCGGAAACAACGTTTTTTTTTTCGTAAATTATGTGACATTTGAAGCGCTTGTAGACCAAGATCTGACTGCCTTAAGGGTGTTTGACGAGGGTGGTGTATGTTTACGATTGCATCAGACTGAAACATGGGGAGTTGGCATGGTAACCTGCGATATAAAGGTGCACATAGACGAGCGTGCATTATTCGATTGTGCTCAAGCAACCGGAGGAATCCAGAGCGCTTTCTGGATTTTGGTTGGGGATCCGGTAATTTGAACGCAAATGGTGGATGGGATTTATTAACGAATGGTAGTCACGTGTTTAATTTTAAATGAATGTAGGAGTTTATAGTTAATGGTTGAATGGCTATATAAATGATTGGTTACGAGAGGGTTACAAGTGGGTTATTAATTTTAAATTGATACAATTGATTTATGGAATTTGATGCCTAATTAGTTGTATTGCCCAAAACAAATTAATTATGGATCTTTTGAACTAGATCTTGCTTTATTTAACGAACGTGCTTTCATGTTAAAAGACGCATAGCATGGCTCTTTAGGATGTTTAACACATACCACATAACTGAAGCAGAAGAAGAAAGATGCATTATGCAAATATGAGAGATGTTTGCTCTTTCAATTGTAGCTATTTGTCGAGGCAATTTAACGCATTGGCCTTTAACTTGACCTCTCTGGTTAGGCAATCAAAGAGGATTTTTACAAATCCACAATCAGTCCGAATCGATATGGCTTTATGGAAGAGACATCGTCTGCGTTGCGTCATTTGTGAATTATTTATTACAAAGGAAAAAAAATCATGAGAAGCGGTTCTGCGTGGGTGCAGTTTAAAACTTTAAATGGATAAAATATCCTTATTTGACTTATTTAGCAATAAAAATCATAATTCTAAGTAAAGTAACTCCAGGGACGACCAGTTTATAGATTAAGTAACTGTCTATTCATTCAAAGCTACTATTTTATGTCCCTAAAACTCACAGTTTCTATGCGATTTCATTTTCGATAAACGATAAATTACTATTTTTTTTGTCAATATAAGAAAGGTCATATTACACATATTTATTATTGACAGATAAATGACCATTTCTGTTGTATGATTCATAATCACCACATTCACTTTTGTTGATTTTACCGAATGAATGAAATATTGGAATTATAAAGCTATACTAAGAAATATCAATTAAAATACATCAAACAATAAATTCTGGGAAAAAAACGTAAAATTCTTGCTACAAAAGCATTAATACCAATCAATTAAAATGAGAGTCAACAATTAGTATAAAAAGAAAAAGGAAGGAGATGACAATAGAAACCAAAACCGAAAGATGAAAAAAAAACATTTAAACGTAAAAATGAAGGAACATAAAGAGATAGAAAGAAAGAATAATATGATTATTAGGACCAGCCGAACACAAATTGTAAAGACCACTAAAGCGAAAAACCTGAGTAAAAAGAATAAACAACAGAAACAGAGGGAAGCAAAGAACAATATAATAATTAAGATCAGTCGAACAAAAAGTGTAAAAACAACAAAAGAGAAAAAACTAGAAATTGTCTTACATGGAGACACACGCAATAATAACTATAGTATAATTATTTTATAAACAATGGTTGCAATTATGTATTCTTGTGCTCTTGCCTTCTTTATATCATATTATAGTTCTTTGATAATTATTTCATTTGTTCTGATTCTCAGAGAAAAAGCAGGTAGAGCTCATTTGTTTTCTCTTGGCGGCTGTCACGTCACTAGCCTGCGCGAGCACGTGGCAGCTGATGAAATAAGTGAGCGCTGAAAACATTCGACTAACTTTTAAACCGCTCAAAATTGAATGTAGTTTATGTAAACTAAATTACATTACTGTTCCAATATCTTGTAAGCATTGAGGATGTTATTTTTATTGAGGTTATTATTTAGCTAACGTTTTTAGTTTAGTTAGTAATCGCAAAGAATTACCAATTTGAGCTTCTGCGCATAGGAAACCAGCTGCCAACAGAAAACAAATGAGCTAGGTGAGATCCCATTCAAGCTAGAAATAATTTTTATTTAATAAAGCAATCTAAACTAAAATGCATTAAGTCTTATAAAAAAAATTCTTAACGCTCTAGTAACACCTAACAGAAACATATTATTGGACAGAAATTAATTGAAGAACAAACAATTATGGGTTTTGAGAATTAAGTATCTGATTTGCAATTCTAACATATAACAATTCACTATTAATACAGTTTTTGCCAAAAACTTTTTATGTTTGGTCTTAATCGAGAACTTTTTCGACTAACATGTAGTCATCATTGAAAGATAAATGAAACAGTTTTTTCCATTTTCTCGTTGAGACAGAAAAAAGAAATAATTCTAGTTTAGATTTAAATGCTATTAAACTTTATTGTAATATTAGGTACAAATGCTAAAGTGATGAAAAGATAAGTTGAATATTTTTCAGTACATATCTGGTGCGCTTATAAATTATATAGATCAGCTCTTGCTGTGTAATTTAGCTTGACAGATGTTTACTGTCTTTGATAGTAGGATTGACGACAAATGTCAAACCCTCTCTCAAAATTCAAAGCTCGTCTATAATATTATAAGTTTCTGCGTATGAACTACTAAACAATGAACATACTGTCAAAATTCCATAGCAAGAATAGATCTAAATGATGCACAGTATATCAATTTAAAATTGGTATTATACATTTTTTTCAATTTTGGATTATTAAAGCAGAAGTCGTTTTAAAGTTTAAACAAATTGAATTACATGATTATTTACCGCGAAAAGAATTTTGTAAATTTTGAATGTAAGACATTAATAATGATCAAAACGTTTCAAGCACAATTTTCTTTTCGGACGAGAGTATGTTTAAATGAAATGGAACATTAAATGAATCAAATCGGCGCATTTCGGCACGGGAAAATCAAAAATTCGAACAATTCATACACAGTGTGAAAAGTTAGTTAATTTTTAGGCTGAAATTGTGGTCAATGATAAATTAGAGCTATTTTTGATTGATGGCTGTCTAAATTAGTACAAATATTTGTACCTACTCCAGATGAAATTATGTCTTTATGGAGCTACACATGGCATAATGCTACCACTACTACGCCATTTCAAACAAAAGTTTCTCTGACAGTTGGATTGGTTGATATAAATCATTTAAATAGCCTGCTCGAAGCCCAGACCTCACTCCACCAGATTTTTGATAAAGTGTTCGACAATAATGTAAGGAAAAAACTCTGCTACGGTGGAAAAGTTGCAAAATTCATCTAGTATGAATTATCGTGTCGATTGTCAATTTAAATTTTATTGGTTAAATTGGATTTTATTTTTGTTAAATATTTTTTTTGGAAAGTTGTACAGTCAATTTAAATAGATAGCTAGAGAATTAGAAATTAGATAATACGAGGGAAAAATATAACACGTAAATCCCTATAACTATAGCACTGTATGATTTGAGCAACCACAATAATAGGTGAACTCGCTGTAGGAGTACCATGTTTATTAGTTTACAATGTAGTTATTGGAGCCAAATAAATTAAATTTCTTCTTCTAAATGTCCGTATTTTAAATATTATGAATTTGCTACTAGTAGCAATGACCATGTTGTGCTCCTGGCGAAATTTGTAAGGCAAATTTATCAATCCAACGGTAGCTTTTAGGGGTTCGATCCCTTCTACCCAAACAGGCGAATACATGAAAAAGGAATAAATCAGATATTGGGTTGGGCATGTTTCCTATTTCACACCGGTTGAAAATGAAACTGATAATAAGCTTTAATAATCTAATGATAAGGGTGCATAGTTATTTACTCTTGTAAATGATTATGTATTCATAATTGAGTAGTCTGTACACTGACCTCTCCGGAATATAGGGGTTGATTAGTCCTTCTGGAAAGTTCGGGGATTTGTCACCGGAAGACAATCAACGTTACATTGCAATTAAGAAGCTATTGGTTGTGCTAACTTGGCAAAAGAGGATGAGGGTTGAACCCAAAGTAATTACCTGTAGTTTGCCTTTCAAATATACCAACTGGAGCGTAAAAGCAAGCATATCAGTGTATAAATGGGTTAAAACATTTCGCAATCGTTGTAATTGTACAACATCTGCACGTCAAATTTCCGTCAAATCTGGAATAACATCCCAGCGCGCAAGTGTTAATTTGCTGAAAGCAGCACATCACTAGTTCAAAGCACTGAAGAAAAGTTGCAAACACAAGCAGATGCGATTCGGCGCCTTTCCATTTCCTTTAAAAAAGTTCTTTTAAAAGAGCTTTTTGTTGGTTTCAGTTAATAGCTTTGAGGTCCGCACAATTGCATGCGAACACCACTAATCCAGAGAAAAGGAAAGAAGTCATACATTATATCCAATTTCTTATAATGTTAATGAACCGCAGTTTGAGAGGCTTTTGACCGGAATCTAGCACCGCTTATAGAGAAGAAAAACTGAGTTACAAGGTCTCGGGCAGAAGATGATTTATAGGATTAAATTTAGCGAGAATAGGCTAGGCGGCATTTCTACACGTATTGTGATCGTAGCCTTGAGACAGAATAATGGTTTGAAGAAAAAATAAATTTAAAGAAAAAGTTGCAATAGTTCATACGACTTTATAAACATCTACCATTGGAAAGATGTTTGCTCTCATTACGGAATTCGGTCACGCTTTATTCTCTATTTAAATGGATATTTATTGGTTCTGGTGGTATAATTTTAACGAGTCGTGTAGATGGTTGTGTATTTGCAATGCGGTAGACCATCGATGTCTTCATTAATCGCAGCAGCCATCTGGTTGACTAATGAAAAATCCAATTTGTAGCTCGTTTAAGACTTTTTGGTGATGCAAGAAATGTCGTAGGATGCTGTTTTATCGCTCTTAACAGCCCAAACCTACACATCAAGACATTGCTCGAATGTCTCCACATCTTTGATCAATGAATAACCCGTACTACATTACATTTGCATTGCTGAATTTTTGTAAGCTTTTTTAAAATGAACAAAATTAAGAAAATGAAATACAATGGCGTTTTGTATGCTAACGAGGAACCCGCATTACTTTATTGGATATTCAAATTTGTTATCAAACGACTTTATGGTGGATTGGTGGGTGTGGATTATATATGCGTTTTAGTGTTTATGTTTATATCGGGAGATTAATTTAGAAGGCAGTGGGATTTGAAAAGTAGAAAAAGATGGTTCAATTCTAATTTTGTTGCAACAGGAACTAATCAATCAAACATCTTCAAAATATTAATTTTGAAGTTTAATTCTTCTGAAGCAACAAAGCAAATACTAATATTGATGTTTATTATTAACCAGTAGACGGCATCAAATTTTGTTTGGACTGTACATATCTCTCCATCAACGCATTTCTACGCTTGTTAAGCTTGACTGGCCACGTAATTTCAGACACATGAAAGTGCAATAGAGTGGAGCACACGGCCTGTTATATGTAACTCAACTCTTTTCGTTACTTGTGGACAGGGAATCAAGCCTCAAGTTGCTTGAAACGAGTGACATATGAGACCCCAATTATATAAACACACTTCTAAAGGACACCTTCTAAAAGAGGCTATTCGTCATCTTATCACTTTCATTCCAGTGTAGGTCTAAAAAATCCAGAACCCAAAGATTTCAAAACCAGAAAACCATTTATCAAATATGTGGGTAATCGCCAGTCTTACCTTAGGATGTTACATTGATAACATCCTATCGTCTGTTCAGATTCAAGAAAGGGTAAATAGTGTGTAGGACGGGATCAATGAGTGATTCATTCATAAAGTCTACGTGATACTGAGTTTCTGAAATTTGGGCGGAACTGGCCTTCCACCCAGAAAAAGGGGTAAACGGAACCACTTAAATACTAGTGAAAAAAATGGGATAAACAATTTTTTCTGAAAGTGCATAGAGTTTAGTAACAAAATTTAACTAATACATTCTTAAAAATTGTAGACCAGATTATGCCTTCGTGCAAAAACCCGCACAAGAAAATAGACGTAAACGTTAACAGGTAATCACTGATCACATTATACCTTTTAGAATCTATGTGAGGTTATGTACTTAGAATTTCCTCAAAATGAACCTCCTGGGTTACTACAAAAGAGAGAATTGATAACTTTAAGAATCAATTGACGTGACCAACTGGGTGTACATTTACAAAGAGATGGTAGATATTTGGGTTGCATTTTAGATCAACTTAATGTTTTTTAACTGGATATAAGATTATAGTTCCGGAAGAAAAAGTAACCCTCATGTACAACACTGTAACAGCCTAAGCCTAGGCTGTTATCAGAAAAATTTGATTAGGATTGGAAAACATGATTTCAACATTAGTCTCATTCTATTTTCGTTTCAATGTCATTCTCTACATTCATTTAACACTTCACTATTGAAGATAACAATACAACTGTAGAAATTAATGTACTTTCAACAATAAATCAGCTTTATTGTTATAGGAATAATTATACATAATTGTTTCTGAAACATGTGTTCCATTTGTTAAAATTGATAAAACATACGTGACCAAAATAGGCTAGAAATGACCCAAATACGTGAACTACATCATTTGCAGATAAGTTCCGATTATTTAATTTTTTTTTTATTAACCTTGAAACATATATGATTCCTTTGCCAAAAATGTGTGTCATTAAATGCGCGTTTGCACCAACAGCGGCTAAATATGTAACGGCGGTTAAACGACAATTTGGCTTTAACTGCGTTGCATTAACTTAAATGAAGGTTAACTCCTTCAAAGAATTTTCCACCACATTTTGTCAGAGTCCCTCTTTTTAAAAGTGGCAGAAAGTTTTGAACAAGACAGCACTGGAGAGTCTGCTCAAACACGATTGTATCACTTTTAGTAATCAACAAGGATTCGTTTTGTAGGTCAGGCGATTAAAAGTTCTGTCCAAAAACTGCTAAAAATTTGATATAGACTAAATGCGGCAAAAACCATGGTGAAAAAACTTCAAAGCCGTACGAAGTAAAAACGACAAGTGGATAGGTTTTTCCAGTAAACATGTAGCAAAAATGTTATTACCTGGAGATCATGTTATTAGTTCTCCAAAAATTTTTGTGTAAACTTTTTGGCAAAGATATTGGTCCAGAAATATAGGAGGTTTGTCGTTTGAATATTGCTATAGATGGGGTGGAGTTATCTTCTAAAAACTCAAGCCCAAAATTATTTTGAATATTTTGTGACGCATGTTTGAACGCTTAATCCACAGAACACTATTTTTGAAAAACAATAGTTGTTTAAATTGAATGAATTAAAACATAAAACTAACAATTTGTACAAGTATTGTTTTTTTTATATGTCTAGTAGAGGATATATTTTTTCTAAAAATTTTGAGAGGGCTTACAACTTTTTGCTTTACAGACCTTACCTAATTTACAAAACAATACTGAGTACTAATCTTTGCTAAGCAGAAAAAAGTGATACAAAGAAGCCGATACCAACGAAATACATTTGCAACATTTCTTTACTCACAATAAAAGCAAAAAAATCTGTAAAGAAAGAAAGAATATAGATCAAAAAAACTAAAACTGGCATTACAAGATATTTCGAACATCAAAATTTTTCAGTTTGATTTTTTATTTTCAATTTTGAAACAACTAAGAAAAATACACAAAGAACATTTTCTGTTCTTTATGTGGAACTCTTTATTCCCTAAACTGCTTTTGGAATTTCCCCAAACTGAAAGAATTTTAGGGTGATAAATCAGGGATGTAGAGTGGATGATTTAGCATATATTTGAAAGTATTTTGAACAACAGCAGCCATGTTGAGCACAACACGGGCAAATCGCCATGCAAAGACTTTCGTTTCTGAAATTTTCTTTGGGTTTTGCCATTATTGTGATTAACAAAAACTATCGCGGGCTAAATTTATGAAATAACAAACAATTTCAGGCGATAAAATTTATTGCCTTGATTTGCAGCAATTGTTTTATGTGCTTTTCAGGCTTGTTTTTTCTTTTCAGTAAATCACTCAATGCAATAAGGCGATAAACGAGTTCATAATACACATCAGGATGAACTGGTCAGGGTCACATAATTTAGCTCCAAGCTAAATTATGTCAGAGCAACTAAATTTTTTCAAGTGAAAGTTGAAAAGACAATATCACAAAACTATTATAATATAGGAAATTAAAGAAATTCTAAACAATTTTTTTTACTTGGGAAAAAGTAGTACAGGCAATCTGTTTTTTGCATAGCATCATACACAAATTCAAAAATACTTAGAAAACCAAAATAATTCTAGTATCATTAATTCAATGGGAGGGTGAAATCAAGTAAAGGAGGCTGTAAACCAGCTAAAAATGAGGAAGAATTTACCTCATTACCAGGATTTAAACGACTCAAGCGTAAGCCACAATCCCTGGGGATGAACGGTTATGTTGATGATCTACATTCTTGTTACACCCTATTTTCTGAAAAAATTTGCTGACCCCAACATAATTTCGGAAAATCATGCAGGAATTTTTTCACCACGTTTTAAACCAAATACGTTTTTTGCTCGATTGTTTAAAAGTTTAAACATTGGGTGTGCGTTGAGACGTTAATTTTTGCGGCGTTTTGCCGGGAAATAACTGTCGTTTCCGGTATGCAAGAAGCACTGGAGCGTTTTGTGCATTTTATAGATCTTTGTAGCAGATTACTGTAGATTTAAATTTTTTAATGTAATACATAAAGATCATGTTTAATTTTATAATACATACAGTGTAATATAAAGCATGAAAGTCGGAAAATTCAAAGATAACATTTTAGTGAAAACAATGATGTGAAAATTGACTTTGATAAGGATTCATTAATTAGGTATTAGTGCTATTGGGACTCTTCTCTTCCTCTGCACCTGATTTTAATGAAAAGAAAAGTTAAATTTATGATTTATGATTTATGGCTAGTAATAGAGATTGTCGGCCAGTCAACCGCTGCGTCTTTATGAGTCATCACATCAACATAAAATTGTTGCCACATTTTTGCCCAGAATCTCGATTAATTTGAAAGCGGTGATTAATTTCAAATTTCTAAGTTTGGAAATCCGTTTTTAAGATACTACGAATCTAATAGAAGTAAAAAAACCAAGGGAATTTTTGAACTTATATTATTTTATAGCATTGCAACGTCAATTAAAATGCTCAGATTGTCATTACTTTATATATGTCAATGTTTGATGCAATAGAGAATATTATTATTATTAATTGTAATTTAAATAAAAAAATTAAATTAGCCACTTTGTGGCATACAAGTACAGATTATTCATAGGAAAATGTAAACAATTTTTGTGTTTGATCTCAACAATGCCATAATATAAAATATCCGGTATAATGATAGATTATTAAATGTATATTATGGTGCAAAAGTTCCGCATATTTATATAGCTTTTTTGTTCAAAACCCCAACTAAACGGGTCAATTTTATTCATAAAAATGCCATTTATCAACATAAAATACTAATTTATGTTTATAGTGTGTAAAGTAAGGCTTTTATGCACGAATTGTTTTGACTTCAGCCTTTCACACACGTTTGTCATACAAATTTTCTACCTAATCAAAAAAATATATATTCGGTCAATTTTTCAAAAATCAATTGTTAAACTGGTAGTTATTTATAATAATCTCTCTAAAATAATTAAATATGTGTTAATGGATCATTAAATTAACAATAAATTGGTTGTTTGTCACCGATAAGACTGAAAAATTCTAGAAAATTATTTGTGTTTTGTTCGTCGTCACTTGGGCACGCTGGCGTCAAAAATCGTTTAATAATGTTAGTCCCATTGAAATTACGTCGGTTTTTTACACACGATATTATTCTTTTACGTCCGTTTTATATAATGTAGCTTTCCATACACATAAAATATTAATTAATCTGTTCATTATAGAATTAATCCTATATAAAATAATTTTTTATCAGATCACATTTTTGAGCTCTTACGTTATCATATTTTTTGAAGTTGAAAAAAACAATCAAGACGAGGGTTTTGAATTAAATTAAAAAAATAGATTGGTCGGTTTTTTTTCTCTAAACCCCTGAGCGGTATTTACATTTTTTGCGGAACACAGTCCTTCCATTTTTAGCACTTTCTTTTCCTAACAGTGGTACTAACAATTTGCCCCATGATAGAATCTGGTTCCAACAGGATGGAGCCCCTTTTCATTCAAATGTTACTGTTAATGTTAGGCTATTATTTCTTAATTAGATATTTCACGGCAGGTGGATGGGACGTTGAAAAACGATAGAATGACCTGCGCGCAACCCCCGACTTAACACCCCTAGATTTTTTGCCTGGGGTTACTTCAAATCAGTAAGTCGAACAATTTATCCTCGAATTGGTATAAAAATGAAAAGTGTCACTCTCATGCCGGACAGTGTCAGGAAGTTAATTTGAAAAATTTCATAATCAAATGGTAAAGTCACTACTTTAGGCTAAAACTTATTTTTTCCTGGTAATAAACTGTCTAATTTTTTTCGCTTCTAAACTTTCTAACAGAAAACCCTGTATCTTGTCCAGTGGTTAGCCATAAGCCTCTCGTGTGAGGTGTTGTTGTATTCACAAGGAAGAGGAGAATCAATTTTTGAGAAAAAAAAATGTGGGAATGCTTTAAAAAAAAAAGATGACGTCAAAGCTCGTCTAAAAAAACAATATATTTCTAACCGACTTAAAAAAAAAGAGGAGGTTCTCAATTCGACTGTATGTTTTTTTATGCTTGTTACCTCAAAACTTTTGATTGAACCGATTTTGATAATTCTTTCTTTACCTAAAAGTGGTCTCATATAAATTTGGACAAATTTAACAAAAAACATAATAATTTTATTTATTTAAATCAATTAAATAAATAAAATAATAATTAATGTTGAAGTCTGTTTTTTTCAAATTTTTAATTTGTTTAGTTATCATAAAAAATTCAGCCATTTCGGACTGATGAAAAAAAATATATAAATGAAGAAGTTATTAGTATTATGCGGAAGTTTGGCGTCACGCTGTATATATGATTAACAATTTTATAAAGCAAGGTGGCTTTTTTTTTGTGTCGTGCTTATTTCGTGATCTATTGTATTGTCAACGCTAATTTGCGTAATTACTTCTTAGAATTTGAAAATGCAGACTCTTGTCTACAACAATTATTATTAATGAAGCCTTGAGTAAAGAACATCAACCTTTCTTGAAGTATTTTATTATTTATATTCCGGAGTTTTTAGAGATATTAAATCAAAAAAAAAATTGTTCTATTAATGAAACTACTGATAACATGACAGAATCCTTTCGCTATCTTTCCTTGAAGTGTTTGAATTTTATTGATAGTTAGTGTTTAGCTAAGTAATAAATTGAAGAAATGACCATATTAATGCATAATAACGGGGTCAAATCAAATTAGGGCAAGGTTTCCCTCCAAAAAAAAAATTGTTTTTTTTTGAGATTAATTCAAAAAGATTATGCTTCATTTTTTATTCCCAAGTCAAACGAAGCATGTGACTTTTAATTAGTCAACGTCCGGCATACCACTACACTGTTTATTCATTAAAAATTGTAGATTTTTGATTATGATAAATCTAATTCAGAGCTTTGATGCGCGCAAAGCTTTAATAAAAAACAAAAACAAAAGATTACGCAACAAAAATGCAAATTTTTTGCTTTTGTTATTATCCTTGATTATGATACACAAACACATTTATTGTTTTCTTTTTATTTTATTATACTCGTACAGTCGTACCTACCTTGATTTTTTTGCTTAAAATTTTGATTTTGAAAAATATTATCCTTTGGGCACTAAGCACTGTTTGATTATTTTCTCAAAAAAAAATTCCAAAAAGCAGTAAAACCACACAGCACACTAAATCACAATTAGTCGATAACCGTTGCGTTAAAGGAGCTTTCACACATATTACGTTCGTCCAACGATGATCAAACGACAAATGGCGCAGCCCCGCGCGTTTTGCCGGTTTTACGAGTTCGTGTTGAAGTGGGGCCCGGTGCAGCGCTTCGATTGGCCCCGGAATAACGTCACTATTCATAGTCCGGGTCGGTTGTTCTATTACTTTTTCGGCCTTTTAAATCCATTTCTTCTGATGATTCCTACCTGGTGCCGGGTCTGCTTGGGTAGACAAACGGCTTCTTTACGTTTTTTTTTGTGGTTTTGAAAATTTGGCAGTTTTTTCTACGCGTTATAGCTAGCGGTGCTGTTTGAAAGGTTAAAGTCAAGGCTGAGCGGTATTATGCAATGTTGAAATATGTTGTGTTTTTGACAAAATTGGAAGAACTAGAACGGAAGTGTACGATATTTACCGTTGCCTTTTTTATTTTGAAATCTTTTTTTTGAAAAAATAAAAATAATTAGATGTTACGTTACCACAAAAGCTAACAATTTTTTTTCCTAATCTATTATTACCGAATTTTATCAATACTGACATTGAAAATAATAATATAGTGGAGTAAACAATTAATTATTTATTAATCTTTCTACACATTTCTCAAAACATTCACTTTGGTTACGAAATTTATAAATATGATTTTTGTTTAAGTGAAAACTTCTTTAAACGCGTTGAGAGCTTTTTGGGTGAAAAAAAAATCATGGAACTTTTTGTGCTTCCCTCTAGGTTGAAGTGAAAAATTCTTCAGGCGTGTTGAGCACTTTTTCGGTGAACAAAAATATGCGGAACAGTTTTTTGGGACTGCCGATGAAAGTGAAAACTAAGAAACATTATGAAATGTATCGTCAAGCAATTATTATTATTATTTTTAAGTTATTTTCGGTTTATAAAAAAGTGTTTATGATCAAGGATTAAAATTGGTCATTATCTCTTTTTTACAAAAAAAAAAATAATTCAAAAATTATTATCTAGTTGCTCGACGATACAACTTACAAATTGCTTTTATTGACAATCCCCAAAGACTGCCCCGCATGTTTTTCTTTCTAATGAAAACATCTTTGAGCACATAGACACTTTTAAGATGAGAAAAAACCACTAAACTTACGTGACTGTCACGCTACGATACATAACCTGGAATTAAACTGTCACGAATGCGGCTCGGGTTCAATCCCCAGTCGAGGCAACATTTTTTTGTGTAAATAAAACACTAGGGCTTAAAAGAGAAAATGTTTTAATATTTTCTTAAATTTTTTAAGATTTTTAAATTAATATTAATTTTGTATTGTGATTATAATTTGAAATCAGGTTGAATAGAAACCACAAAAAAAAATGTGAGCCGTCACAGAACGCCTGGCAGATGGGAAGCATCGAAATTATTTTGTACACGTAATATACATACGTAGAAGAACAGATTACGACAAGAACTAAATATGACTTAATGACAAAATAAAAGATTTCTAATTTTTTCCTTAAGAAAACAATGACTGTTTATTCAATAATCACGTATTTTTGGTAAATACAAAAATTTAAAATTCAAAAATCTATTTTCAATTGGGGCAACTCAATTGTTTTAATTTGTGATTTCAGTGTTATATTTGACGTTGCTTCTGACTGTATGACTGTGACAATAATTGGTCGATGATAACTGAAGTATGTTACAAAAGTATTGGATATAATATTATTAGGATATCATATCATTAAGATATCTTATAAATACAGCATTTATTGTTGTTCCATATCTGGTGATATTATATTATTATTTTTTTTTATTATTTTTACCGTAGTAAACAACACTGTATACCATATAGGTATCCAATCTCGGGCGTGCGAGATGATGTGACGCCGAACCCAGTGGGAAGGGCATCGCGCAGTTTCTTGCGCATGGTGACGCGTCGCCACGCAGTACACACCACTACATACATCCTCGCATAGCGTGGCATTGCGTCGCCAATCAGTTTTAGTCTCGGCTATAGTTGCTTCGCATAAAAAAAAAATTAATAATGTCTTGTTCGGACGCAAATTTTCAAAACAGCACTCTCTAACTCGCCAATCGGTTTAGTCGGGGCTATAGTTGTTTGTAATAAAAACAAATGCTCAAACGCTTCAAGCAGCACTCTCGGCGAGACATAGACCGAATCAAGTAGTTGATGTCTTCTTTTAGCAAGTGGTCTCAAGACCTGCTTAGATTGGCTCAAAAAGTCCTTATTGGCTGTGGCAGTCGCCTATGAAATGTTTTGCTTATGCTATTTCGTACATGTTCTATTGGTGATGAGTCTGGTTTTGTTTTGTTGAAAAATGGCGTTTTGAAAAGTCTCAATGTATGAGGTCTTAACAGGTAATATAGGGCTGTTAAACTATCTTTAGTCAACACCAGAGGAGACGTACTTTCAAGACATATAGCGCTTCGTACCATGAAGACACGGGGGTATTAGTAGTGTGGCGTTCTGGGCAAACTCTACATTTTGTTTTTCATCACCAAATCCTCAATCATGGAACCCTAAGCAAAATCTGGACTTGTCCGCTGAAGCAGATAAAGTTCTACTCTACATTCCAGTTTAATCTGGCAAAACGGAGGGTACACATGAAGACCCATGACAAGAACTCTTTGATTAACGGTTGGGCTAGAAACTACACGTTCAGCTGCTGAAGCTGACAATTATTGCATTACGGTAGCTCTTGCCTGTATAATCCTGGTCCGATCAGAACGTTTTTTTGCTGATTTTTGCTGACTCGTTTCCATCTTTTCTATACTCATATTACACTTAAAGGTGTAATTTTGAGTTTTTAGGTTATTTCTCTTAAACTGAAGCTCGCCTTTTTCATATGAATAATGCGACATACTAAAGAGTTTAAATCAGAAAATCTTAAAACTCTTGATTTTAAATTTGGTTTCTATCTATTTTCACAATTTTTTTTTTAATAAACAAGCAAAATTTTTTTTACAATAAACAAATTTATTTCAAAGACTGGAGTATTAGCTAACTACAACTGGTACGCTTTTAAATAAAGATTTTTTTATCTGCAATTGCTACTTTGTCTAACGATCTATACATTCGCCGCTGTGAATGACGCTGAAAGTTATTTTTGCAGCAATAAGTGAAGGTTTGAGGTTAGGTTACTGGGTATAACTCGATAGAATAAATTAAGCAATATCCCAACTAACGGTTTTGTCTTTAGTGCTTCACTAGAAACGATAAAAATGTGGCATCACTTTCTGCAAAACGCACAAATATATATTTTTTACTATTTTACGTTAGACATATGGCACTAAGCACAAGAAAACTAATTTGTTTGGAGAATAAATCCGCGACCTACACTAACACAAGATAGCGTATGACGTGATCCACGTCGTAGTCAAATAGACACATAACACAAAACGTGAATATTATAAATTAAAAATTATTTATCTAGTTGAGGTATGTTTTTTGGGAGCAAAACTCGTTAATTCTTCAACTGGTAATGCCTTCGGCTCCCTAAGGTCGCTTCGGGCTCTACTTTCAAGTGCAGTCTTGGGATTAAAATTGTTATTTACTCCCCTTATACATAAATAGCTATTAGAATGCTTTTTCAAGTTTTTCGATGTTTGTAGAGTGAACAATCGGAATTGAATTGAAAAAATTAACATTAAAGACTGACGCATTCAATCCATCAAAACTTGATAAAAGCGATCTGTGTTTTTAATGAATTTTCCTTTTTTTTAATGATTCATTAATTTATAATATTTATTAATAAAAAAGATTAATGTTTTTATGTTAAAATTAATCAATAATCAAGTGCCGATCTAAATTTGACAGGTGTTTTGTTTTGGTTTATTAATAAGGTAGGTTACCTTCAACGGAAACCAAGGTAACAAATTATATAATAAATTTAAAGCATATACTTTTTGTGCGGCTGTGAATCCGCTTTTTATATCAAACGTCGGAAGTAATAATTAGGATGATTATTAATTTTGAGTTAAACTCATTTTTTGACAATGGCCTTAATAGCGCAAATGTAAGTTTGGATCTTCCTTAGACGATGTTTTGAAGTATTTTGTAGCACATTTAAGAAATTTTTTTAAGGAATGATTTTTATAGTACATAATATAGTAGTCTAAATGGAATAACGTTATATGGTCTTTTCTTTGTTGCAAAAGCTAATAATAGCTCAATGGACTACTACCAGAAACACTATAAATCTCCAGCTTTCACCCTTCAGACAAACGGCACAGATTTGACTCAAGTTAATATTTGTTAATGAGGTATGACGGTTGACGTAATATCCGGTATATTTATAAAGTCCGTAAATAATTGTAGTAAATGAATATTAAGGAACTATGATGTATTTAGGTAATGCAAAAGCGATGCGATAACATTTTTATCTTTCAGAATAAAATCTTCTCAAACGTCTCATTTTACTTGCTTGTTTACAAATTTAGTCCGGCTTTGGATATTCTGTCAACACCTGTTAGAAGCTTTTACAACATTTTTTAGAGTAACTACTTGACAAATTAGGTGTATTGTCTTGTAACAGGAGATTACAATATAATAGCAGACTTTTAAGTACGTCTATATAAAGTTATTTTACTGGGAATAGTTTATATTAATTAATGTTTAACGACTTGACGATTTAATCAAAATTTAAACACTGCATAATTATAAATTGAGATAAACATTGTGAGGTCGCACCGTTTAGGCGTTTTGGCGTATCCTCGATGCTAAATTCAACATTTTATTTGCAACTTGACATAACTTTTTAATTAAAACGCAGAACTAAACATAAAGAAAAATGGTTTGTTGTAAAACCTTTTTATTTATTGCAAAAAAATGTTTTATTTGAATACAAGCTTAAATTTTTTTGGAGTAAAAATTATTCCGTATGTAAAATACAGTAAAAGCTCTCATAAGTGGACAGTCACCGTTCCCGCCTTTTTGTCCGCTTAAGAGAGAGAAAAGAATAGTCAATTGGTTTTAGACAATGTCTAAATAGGTTAGTAACTATATATGTAACCTTTTTGCAAGAGTCCTCACTGATAATTTAACGGGGAATCACCGAAGTTTCTATCCACGCATATTGATACACGTGCGGCCGTTTATGAGAGCTACGCGTCCGTTTATGAGAGCTACGCGTCCGTTTATGAGAGCTACGCGTATGTTTCTGAGAGATTTTTTATGGAATTTGTGGGGAAATGCGGTGTCCGTGTCCGTTTATTAGAGCAAAGCCTATTTCACTTGAAAAATCATAGAAAGAAGTTTGCTTCCAGAAAATTGGTCCTATTAAAGGAAATGTCCGCTTATGGGAGCTGTCCGCAAGGAGAGATTTCACTGTATTTAACGCATTAATGACCTAAGAAGTTGGTCAACGATAATATTGACTATCAATATTTAATGTAAACTTATCTCTTTAAAAACATGGGAAAAGAATTTATTTTGCGAGATAAAATCCACTTTAATTATTATGATAGAAATTTCGCAATATTTAATAATTATTTTTATTATTGATTTTAGCTGTCATCAGAGTTGTTAAGTGTTTGAAGTACTTAACGTTTTCAATATGTATTTAACCGAATTAAAAATTTAAATTTTTCAAATGACCTTCACGAATAATTGAAAACATAAAATATGACTCAATTATGTAAATACATTTATGAGCATTTTATTTATATTGTTGCATTTGTAAGTTATTATTATAACTTGGTCAAGTGTGTATTTTGTTATGGCGGCTTTGTATTTAGGGTAAATCATACTTAAAAATATTTTTATTTATTTTTACAATATTGTGGAATAATAGGCACTTGGAGAAATATAAGACCCGATTATCACTGCAAATTTATTCAAATAAGAACTTCTTGTGACTTGCTGCAGAGTTCCAACAAGAACGAAACATGTCCCATCGTACGGATCTAGATTGAATGAATTTTTCTTGCTCCACCCGCCGAATGTAAGCTCTTTCTGGCCGCATTTTACGCCAGAAAGAGCGACTTTTCATGGCCTACATTTTCTAGCCGCTACCATAGCAACACTACCACAAAAGTCACTATGACAGAACTTTTAAAATGGCCGAGGCGAAGCCGAGGTCAGGAAATCCAATCCAATTTTCTGGCCTTAGAACGTAATATACTATTTCTTGACTTTATTTTTTTAACATATTTGTTTTAGAACTTTTTTCTAAGAAATTTCTTATTTTTTTGACAACTTATTTGTTTTATAATTTTTTTTAGAAATCTTGTGGGCTAAAAATCGCTTATGAATTACAAAAAAGTATTTCTTTTTAATTCGCCAAGTATTGATCTGATTTTAATGGTGTTAAACACTGTACATAGTTTTAAACATTTGCAATTGCAATCTGTAATTTGTTTATTGAAAACTCTTCATTTTAATACAATCTTCAAATAAATTAGAGACAATTTTTTGTTTACTCATATCTTTAAGAACATTTAAAGTTTTGTTGCAAATAACAGTAAATCAAAATAGAAACAGTAAATTTTTCAAAGATTTTTTTCACATCAACGAAATCGGTTTCTATGACAACAGTATCAGTTAATTAAGACTTTAGATAGATAAAATCAAACTTAATTAATTTGGGAGGAAAACTCGTTAATCTATGTACTGCTAATCCCCCCGGCTCCCTAAGGCCTTAGTGAAAGTCCCGAGATTAAAATTGTTGTTTACTATATATTTAGCCTCTGAATAGCATTATGGGTAGTTCAGAGCAATGTTCAGAGTTACTTTTGTGTTTATTTAATAAAAATCGAGTAAAATAATGATTTATTATTATATAGTAACAGAATAAATAATACGTAATTCCCTAAAACAGTTAGATTTTTTTTTCTTTAGTATACATATTACTAATTTTCCACATACTTTTTAAGTTCTTGACTATCCTATTATTTAACTTCCTTCGAAAGTAGCTGTTATGAATCCTACTAAAGTTTATATCGCTTTTACAATTCTTCACAGTTTGAGTTTGATACTGCCGGAGGCCATTAATTTCATTGGAAATGGAAATTATATTGGTAGGATAAATCTTTGACACAATTCTATTATAAAATGTAATGCAGTTGTACTAAAAGCTTTTAGCTTAACTTGTACATTATTTTATAATAACATTTATTATATACTAAATTTATTATCAGATGCGATTTGTGGTAATATGTTTATAAAACATAATGCGATAAAAAAAGTTATACTTGGGCAAATTTTTTAAAATAAAATAAAAACTTTTTTTTCTGTCATCAAAATAATGTTAATTAGTGCGACAAAACGTTAATGCTTGGCACATATTTATATGTGTTAAAACTAATGAGCACAAAGCATGTCTGCGTCTGCAAATTTATGTATTGAAATAATTTGCCTTAACTGTGTTGGTTTCTGGGATTTTGTTAGAGATATAGAAAATATTGCATATCTTTCATATGCGTTTCAGATGAAAGGCGCTATTGTGATAACCATGTTGTTCCACCAGCGATCTCTGCTTTGATAAGTGTTACTACGCGCATTTCTTATTTATTATGCTGTGTACAAAAATTTAGCAAAAAGATGTCAACATGCTTTGAAATAAGATAAAGTGGGACAAAATTATATTTTGGGTTTGCGTAGCAGATATTAGTAGTTTTCTAGTGTCAAAAATGTATGCAATTGTAAAAGTGCAGAGTGCATTAAAAATTAGTGATATTTTATTTTTTCATAAAGCCATATCAAGTTCCTGTCGTAATCTGTTCTTTGATGCATATTACTTGTACAAAATAATTTCGGTGTTTCACATCTGCCAGGCGTCCGCTGACGTCACACATTTTTTTTTAAGTTATTACTAAGAAGTTTTACATTTACCTCAGGTTTCAAATAATAAAAAAAACTAGATCAAAATCGGTTGAACCGTTTGTTAGCTACACGGCGACAAACAAAAGCACAGAAACGCACTACAAACTAATAGCACCTTTTTTATTGTCGGGGGTTCAAAATAATAGAATTTAGAATAAATTATTAATTTTAATCCGTTTTAATCGATTTTTTTTTAATTATGGCCAAAAAGGCTTTCGATTACCTCAGTTTTCAAATAAGAAAAAAACTAAATCAAAATCGGTTGAGACATTTGGTAGCTGTGTGGCCACTGACAGAACCACAAATACGCACCACAAAATTAAGTTACCGAACCTCTTTTTTGTCGAGGGTTAAAAATAATAGAATTTAGAATAAAAAATTATTCTAAAAATTTAAAGCTGCTATAATAATAAAGTTAGTGACAATAATCTTGTCTTATATAACTTTTCTGATAGTACAACTGCTGGTAAAAAGCTAAAACATAGGTAAAAAGACTATTTGTACTTCACGCAGTTTCTTTATTGTTTCATTAACTAGTTTCGGTCATTAGCCATCGTCAGAATAAAAGTCATCAAATTGATTGTCAATTATTACATTCTGCAAATTAAATTTGCATTCTCTTAAAAGTGAACAAATTGGAGAAGGTTAATTTAATTTGTGTAATGTAATAATTGACGATTGTTGCAATTAATTTGATGGTTTTTTTTCTAAAGATGCAAATTTTTGTACAATTTTCATCAAATGCTATGAACAGTAAGAACCAAGTGGTTATTCAGAACTTTCCAAGGCGTCTGATGTGGTTGACCAAAACTTATTGCTCAATAAACTTAGCAAATTAGGATTGTGTGACACTCGTGTACTTTTGCTTAAATCTATACTTTGTAATGGTTTTTAATATACTGAATACAGTGGCTGTCAATTCAATTTGTATTGCGTAGTACAAATATGGGCCCCATTCTTTTCAATACAGTTTTTATTAAACGATCTATAATAGATCAGATTCCGCCAGCTAGGAGTCCAGATCTCAACCTCATCGAGTCTTTGTGGGACGTTATGAGACGGACGTTAAAAAAGTGACTACATCCACCAACAGCCCTACAGCAGTTGTGTCTAGCATGAATTGGGACAATTCAGAAATGGTTACTAAAAAATTATATTACATTGTTGTGAACTTCACTTCTTTTTATTTTGCAATCATTTTGACATTAAAGATGTTAAAACGGTATAATATTCTATTATGTTTTTATTTAAAACTACAATTTATTATTAAAATTTACTAATAATTAATTATTAAATCGTTTGTAGTTCATATGATATAAAAATGGTTTTATTGTGAACAAGTCGGGTTCCAGCCAGGCGGACCTATGACCCTTCAGTGATTCAAATTTAATAGTGGCTTTCGAAAAGAACATGTAACCATTTATATTTTAAAAAAATTTGTAATATTTTTTTTTTTTTTGGAAATAAATATTGGTGTTATTACTGTATGCTCTTAAAGAATTTTTGTATCTGCGTGAAAAAGCGAAATTAACTGTGATTTATAATAATTTTACGTAGACTCTTACAGTTATTAGCCAAGCCTTTTATTTCTGGAAAGATATTAAAAAGCATAATGAACTTTTCCACTATATAAAGAGAATTTTTTATAATCCACAATTTACCTAATACCAAAAAGCTTCTTTGAGCACCAAATTTGATAATTAGAAAAAAAAATTAAAAAGCTGCGACAATATAAATCATTATGCAGCAACATTTTTGTAGGTAATTTTCAGCACATTGCGCGTTTGTTTGCAATTATAAAGTTGCTGTTTATGGAGTTAAACATGGATTTAGCTTGCTGCACCTTGTACTTGTGAAGTGATTGCTGCAGACACTTATGTTTCCATTAAAATTCAGGTCGGCAACCTCAATATTTACTAAACATTGTTTTCAATAACTTACAGCATACAATTACATCACATTCTTGTTTGAAAATGCACACCGGTTTCCCGAAGACAAATTTCTTCACACATACACAAACAAATGTTTTGTCCCTCTAAAGATGACCCAGCAGTAAAAACTATTACATAATAATAAATATTATACATATATAACTCTTGCAGTTGCACTTATTTTAAACATAGACAGTATTATGGAAAAATAAGAGCGTTTGTCTTAATATTTATTTATAACGATTCAATTTTTTTTTTCGCTTGGTCATTCGAACCAAGTTCTGCTACGAAAAACATGATAAATATAACATTTTTTCTTTTATTTGTCACTTACTTTATGCTCTTACTCACAATTAAGATGAATTTTGAAGTGTTCTCTGTACAGAGTTTTTTATAAAATGTGCGAAAAAAAATCTACAAATGCGTAGCTTTTGCTTTCATTGCTTTATATACTCATCGCTCAAAGATCGGCAGTTTCCTGTTATTCCCAAGCATGGAAAAACGTTTTTTCCGCACTGCGATGTTTTATACTTTGCTGCCAAAACTAGAGGAACCTTTTCAAAATAATGTTCTTTTATAAAACTAGAGCAATATTGCTTTATATACTCATCGCCCAAAGATCGGCAGTTTCCGGTTGTTCCCAAAGCTTGGAAAAACGTTTTTCCCGCACTGCGGTGTTCTATGCTTTGCACCCAAAACTAGAGGAACATTTTCAAAACAATGTTCTTTTATAAAACTACTAGCTGGCCCGGCGAACTTTGTTCCGCCTAAACATAGATATTATTTTTAAAATAAGCAAACCAAAATCTTTGAAAATTATATATTGATACATGTCATTTTTTGTCTCTATCCCTCCCCTTTTCATCCCTTTGTTAATAAAAAGTAGCTGTTTATAATTATTTAGTTTTATTAATTTTTTCTAATTAATAATTAAAAATTATTAAATATTTAATAATTAAATATTAAAATAATTATTAATATTTAATTAAAAATTTTATTAATATCTTTAAATATTTATTAATATTAATAAACTCGCTGCTCGATTCAAATCAGCACTTGATAAATATCTTGTTCTGCGTCGCAAATTATCTATTTGTTGACCTCACTGTTGTTCGCTCGACGATTCTGCATTGCCAACCGAGCTGTTTCACGGGCTGCTTCACTTTGCTCTCGTGATTGAGAAGCACGAAGTCGAGCCATACTATCGCGGCGCTGTTCACGTGCAATTTCTTGTTCTTCTTCAGTCCTTTCATTTGCAGTATTTCGTATTCTTCTTGCATCACGGCTTTGTCGGGAAAGATTCGATCGTCTTGGTCGCGGCATTATTAATTAAACTTCACTTCACCTAAAAACTAAAATTTTCAACCATACCGAGTTTTATAGTTCACTTCACTTTTTACGAATGGGCAACGGCACTATCATTACATTATAATTGTTAATTATTTATTTAATAGAAATAGTTTTATTATTGATTTCTTACAAATATCAAATTGTCATCCATACGTCATTACATATCTGTCATTACATATCTGTCATTATACGTCAATTACATAGCTGTCATTTGCGTTTTGTTATTCCACGTTTTATAGTGACTGACGTTTCATGTCAAGTCACACGGGAATGCTGTCGAACGGGATGAAAAGTATCCTATGTCCTTCTCCTGGCTCTAAACTATAATTGATATAAAAATCCAAGTTTGGGAAAATTTCTTGAGCCACGTCAAATAAATTTTAATGTAAACGCTTCTTCGTGGTTGCGTCAAATTTCTCGGTAATTTGTCGAGCCTCACCGAACGTTTCCGACATCGCATTTCACATTTGACTTTCACCCCTTTTTTAGAGGGTGGTTTCTGGAATAAAAAGTATCCTATGTCCGTCTCCTGGCTCTAAGCTACCACCTCACCAATTTTCAACCATATCGGTAAAGCCGTTCTTGAGTTATAAGTGGAGTAACTAACAGACTTTCTTTTATATATATAGATAGCAACTAAACAATGGGACCATTTTAAGTTTGAAACATCAGATAATCGGCGGGGGCAACGCTACCAACCAAAAAATAAGTAAAACACTAAATCATATATTATTAAAAAATTAGAGTTATTTGTTCCAAAAAAAAATTATACCTAACGCTTTCGGAAAGAAATTTCTCTCATTCGCACTAATGCAGCACTTCTTTCAGTCGCGCTGCAAACAAAGTGCTTATGTGGGAAATTTCATTATCCAAACTCGTTAGGTAAATAACTATTCTAATTTTTGATGTGTTGATAATAGTATATTATCAACTTCAGGGCTCTCAAATTTATGCCCGTGTAGTGTATACTAGTTTTCTTGCTACTCCAGTCGAACGTACGTGGTTTCAAAGTGCAGTGCATGAAAGATACACTTTCTGCCGTGGAATCGCAGCCAAAACCACGTACTTTCGACTGGGGTAGCAAGAAAAAATTGTTTCTTGGCAACGCATCCTATATGCAGGGTTTTAAGAAATGTCTATAACTGACCTCAGCAAAGATTATCTCAAAATCCTGATTAAATTTAATTTTTACACATTTTAGGCATTTAATATAGATATTTCTGAAACTCTGGTAGATGCGTTTTATATAGTGTGCATTGTGAGCGAGTGTGTTTTCGGTTTTTATTCCTTTAATGCCTTATTAATTAAGTGTGTCATCTGTCCAGTGAAAATTACAGTAGTTTCCAAATAGGTAACCATTCCAGAACAACAGGTGTGAGATGATGAACTTTATTGAAACCGCTTCCACGTTCAGTTCCTAAACAATTAATTCGACTCTATAATTTTCTTGGTGAGTTCAAACCACCTATGGGTTGCGAAGGCTCTTTAATTAATTCTTTATTGATAATTTATAAGCTTTGTTACATTGTTTTCTACTCTTCTGTAGCAGAAAAATGTTCTATACTTTGAGATGTTTCTAAAATAGGTTTTTCGACGATAAGAATTTCGAAATTCTTATAATTATTTTTTTCCCAAATTCGAAGTTTCATTTTTCAACGGTTTGTATTTTTCTCCTAATGTCTTTTTTTCAACTTTTCTGCGAAAATCTGGCGTGGAAATGTTATGTTAGATAATATTGAGTGCCAAGGAATTGATGTCGATTTCCTAGTTCCTGTAAAGATGCAATCAGTTGCTCCTAAATTTTTGTCACCTAAGTTCTGTTTAACCATACAAAAAAACAGTATTTTGCTGGAAAAAACGCAAGTGCTCAAGTTGATTTTCTTAAAGTTTGTGCATTTTTCTACAATGTGGAAGATTGCTTCTATCTAAATTAATGAAAAAATTGGTCAAAAGAGCATTTTGAATTTGATGTTCTTTTCATTATTGTTCTGCTCTTCTATTCATATCATCAATGAAGACTCTAAATTGTCTGTTTGATTTTGTTTTCTATTAGTTTGACAGTCTGCTCATAATAAGGAATGACATAATAGAGCATCTATTGAAACAGTATCAAATGCTGCTATCAGATCAGCAAACACAACTCCTGTTTTCTATCTTCTTTAAAATCTAGTTTTAATGTGTGACTTAATTCAAGCAATTTTTGTTTAGTGAGAAACCAGCTTGTTTGAAGGAAGTACAAGACATCTTCACTTAGTAGTACAAACATGTTTATTATTACCTATATAGGCTTAAATATATACATTAATACCCAATTATAAAATTATATAAAGTAAATAAAAATTAAATAAATATTAATTTTTTTCTATCCTATCTTCCCTTTTCTTTCTTTGTGTTCTCTTCTCCTGTCTTCATTTACTCTTTTTGCATACTTCTGTTTCCCGCTTTCCCTTCTGTCATCTCTTCTTTTTTTTTTTTTATTTATTCTTCATTCAATTTCTGATTTAATCTTTTTTCTCTCTCCCTCATTATCATTTTCATCCATTCTATTCCTTCTTTATTTCCTTTCATTACATCCTCTTTCTCTAGCATACTTTCTTTTATTTCTGTGCACTGTGCATTTGTTTCATCAAATGCTCTCCAATGTTTCTTTCTCTCTTCCACACATTCTGCATTTTCTTTCGTTTTCTTCCATACAATATCTGTTGTCTCTCTCTTCATTCCCACATCTAAAACTTGCAATCATCTTTCGCTCTCTCTTACTTTCTCTTTTTACATATTCCGGTCCCTCTTCTGTTATCAACTTCATGTATTCTTTATTGTATCTTGTTTCTCTAATTTTTCCCCTCCTTTCTTGCTTGTCTATGTCTCTGTCTCTGTCTTTCAATTCTCCATGCACCCTTCCCTATCTTTCATCCTATCTTCGAACTTCACGGCTCTTTTTCCTGCCTCTATTCTTAATTTTTCTCTCTTTCCTTCCTCTTTCACTATATATCCTGGAGTCTCTCTGCTTAGCCCTAACATCCATCTTGTGTACCTTTCTTGCACTTTTTCCATTTCCACCCATTCTTCACTTCTTGAATACATTTTTCTATACATCGTCTTTTCTAAAACTTAAGCAGACGTACTCAGCAGAAAAATGGGAGATAGCTGGAAGCTTTATTTGACAGTTTGTCTTTTTTCAAAACCGCATACTCTTTTGTCTTGAATTCGGGTGGTAACAAAAATATTATTAGAAAACAAACGAAGAGTTACACTCTTTTGTCAAATCTCTGAGTATACATTTTTTTGTCAGTTTTTTTGTGACTTAGTCAGGTCAGAAGCAGTCCATCTTGAATCACTATTAACTTAATTACGCCAGTCATTCCTATTACATTTTTGAAAAATCTAGCAAGGTTTTTGAATATATGGATTTTTTTTAAGTTCAAACCAATCTTTAGTAGGATTAGGTTGTGTTGGGTGATTAAGATTTTATATTAATTGATAATGGGCTTATCAAAAAATTTGTTAAATTTTTAAAGACGTCATTCAGAATCTTTATTATATAATATTTTGAAGAGCTCTTCCAAGACTTAACAGCACTTTGAGCACGTGGACAAGAGTATAATAATTGTAAAAAGAAATCACAGATTAGAAAAGAGTATCAGTTTACTAAAGAGATGTCAGTGATAGTGCAACAAACCAAATAAAAAAGCTAGTAAAATTTTTAAATGTTTAATACCCTATATAAAACCGTTATCATTTCCAATCAGTTTATGGAGGTTGTATTCGACATTACAGCTGTCCGAGCAAGCCATGGTGCTCATTCATCCGTGCGACCAATTGTCGCCTTCTTTGGACAGCTTTAACTTTGGATGAGATACCGAACCATACAGTCATAAATCATTATCAAGTAGTTTAAAAAGTTAACAGTTTTATATAGGGTATTAAGCTTGTCAAAATTTTACTAGCTCTTATTTGGTTTGTCGCACTATACAGTATAGTATTTAGCTAAGATATTTTTTTGATTTAACTACTAAAATAAGAGTAAACTAATTAAGTTTTCAAAAAAAATTTGTAATGGTAAGGGATAAACTAACGCTCAATAATCTAGATATTTAACTATCCAGGACTGTTTCTAGGTGCACTTAGTCTAATTTAATTTTGACAAAACTAATCTACCTCTAAAGTTTAATATGTGGCGATTGCAAACATTTCTGACTTAAAAATATTGCTTACCAAACCTGATGATGCCAAAACTTACATTCACTTTATCGTTGCTAAGCAATTCAAGCAAATAAACGTAAAGATATAATTTTATTTAACTTAATTCTATGATCCGCTAAAAAACCGTCCAAGATACAGCACGGTCAAGCTTTTTTGCTCTATCTTTCTGTCTAATAATTTTGCTTTTGACATTTATAGTTGCTACAATAATCACCAACAATTTGTATGCCTTAGCAGAAAATTATTTTCCAAAAACAAGTGCGGAGAAGAAAGTCACTCGCAATAGAAAAACGCAGGTTTTAATCTTGAATCTAAACATCATCCCCAAAATCCCTACCAATCAATCATCCCTCAAGTGCCGCTTCAAATCTTACGTAGGGTCAACGATCACAATAAACGGTTTTCTATGAAAATCTCGTGAACGGTGTCTCTTTTTTCAATCAAATATGTACCTTAGCAAAAAACAACCATTTTGGAAGTAATCGTTTATAGTAAACACAGTTTTTGTGGAAGAAATCGTTTTTGAAAAAACTTTTTGACGTACAGTATGCATAAAATGTTTTGAAAAAAAATTCCTGGAAAACGGTTAGCCCTATTAAAACAATTAAAGTAATATTTTTTGTAGGTAATTTTCTAAACTTTAAATTTTGTGATTCGTACTTTTTTGATTAAAATGACTGTTAATGAGATTTTTACGTAAAAGCGTTTATTCCGCAAATAGAAAGACTTTTTGATCTATGATGTTGCCTAAAACCCTAAAATGTTTAATGCAAAAACTCATCTTTCTAAGAATTTTTCCAAAGTTTGGCTTTTTGTCTTATCGGACGAGGATTACAACTTTTAATTGTCTATTTTTTACTACGTCAGCGAGCTTTATAAGACCAAAATGGCTTACTATAGCATCTTGCTTAAATTGTATATATGAGGATGAGCTTAAGTTACGCAGTTACGGTTTATTAATTATACACGTGCAATTTTAATGTGCCTACAGCCACCCACACCCGTGTTTTGAAAACTATTGAAAGAAGCTCATCTTGTAAGTTAAGACCATAAAGATTGCTTATGAATTATTACAAGTACAATTTGCGAGTCTCCGGAAGATATATTATTAATTAAAAACTGGAACACTCGGATCAATATGGGTTTAACGCACGAGCGCCAAAAAGAAATAAATTAAACTATTATTGAGCTAAATAACTTCGAGTGAACCGTCCTTTCAAGAATAATAATAATAGAAACCATAATGCATTCGGTAATTGGTGCCGCTGCAGTCGGTGATTTAATAAATCTAATAATTTGAAGTAATCTAAAATAATGATTCAGAGAGTGATGGAGGATCGGCCATGGGAATGATTTCATTGTTGGATTCACTATGTGACGTCAGAGAACTTTAAGGATTCTCGACGTGTTATTTTATGAGAAGAACGACAATGAGTCATATGACCAAATATGGATAAAGTAATAATTTATCCCCGTTACTTTTTTCATCTAGATACAAAGATGCAAATTCCTTGACATTTTAAAATCATTTTCTTATCAAATTACTCATAAATTATTATTAACATTGGTTGACCCAAAAAATGCAAATTTGATAAGGTGATCGCCAATACAGAATTGAAGTGATGGAAAAAAAAGTGTTTTTAAATATTGGTCAATCTTAAATGTATTTTTCCAACACTAAACATTTTATACTGTTACTATGGCCATATAAGCTCACTTGTTATGTTGTCGTTAATATACGCTTTAGTTATAAAATACGTCGTCAATGACAACGTATCTTATGAGTTCATAAAATACGCTTTTTTTAAACATTTTTATTCAACCAATTTTATAATAATTCAACACACAATTCTCTCGGAATTCAAAAATAAAAATTACAATTATGGAAGCTTAAACTTTGATTGTTATGATTCTTCTTGTCTTGAACTTGTGATGTACTCTCCTTTACAACTTTTTCTGTATTATTCTCCTCAACTTCCGCTACTTCCCGTTTACCTTCTCCTGTATCACTTTTTACACTTCTCCTGTATACACTTTTTCGTAGGCATTTTTTGATTTCGCAGGCAGCAAATTACTCCGCAATTCTTTGCCTTTTTCAATAATTTCATCCGGAACGTTGCACATTTTTCACCGACGAAAATTATTGTTGACATTATCTCCATAGTACCCATAGCTATCCCGATCTAAGATCTTGGCATATTTTGTCTGTTTTGACACACTTTTTTGATAATTTCTGAATTGAATTGTAGGTAAATAAAATTTAATGCAGAATTAGTGTTGGAAAAAATCTTGAAGACAACAAGAGTTTTATAGTTTAAAAATCTCGGTCTATTAAATTCTCGTTCCCTTCGGTCACTCGAATTTAAACTTCGACCTCGATTTTTAAACTGTCTATAAAACTCTTGTTGTCTTAATAGTTATTATTACGTTTTATCGCATATAATACCATAAGTGCATATAATATTTCCGAGTATTTCGAGTATTTCAAAAACATATTAATTACCTGTTTTTGAAAATTTTGAGAATGGTATTCGGGTAGAGAATCCCATGACGCTTCCGAGGGTTTAAGAAAAAGTAAAACATGGAATTTGAAGTTTTGCACATTATCGAAATCGAGTAAGTTTGGGCTGTTCCCAAATTCTCGTTCAAGGGTAGATTTTAATTGTTGCAAAAAAATATCAATTATTAATTTCAGACATGTCTTTAAGACAAAAATACCGGAAAAATTTTGTGGTTACCATGGAAATGACTTAAAACCTCAATGTTTACTATTATTAGTTCATATAAAGGTCATGGGATTTTCTAAGCAATGAACTAAATATGATCTGCGTATTATTGGTGATCTATTTTTTTTTAAACCAAACTTGGGTTTTGATGCATCTTTTGTCTTTTATCTGCATGATCTGTATATAACCGGTGATATCAACTACAGAATAAGATTAGAGCGTACAATCTTATGGTAGCTGAGATTTGTCATTTAGGTCTGAAATTGCATATCGAATACACAACAGTATGATATCATCGACGCACTAGCCGATAAAGATTTTGACTACAGGTGCTTATTTAAACGATTTTAGACCAACATGACCCCAATCACATATCTATTTCTGCTGCTGTATGTTCAAAGAGAAGGCTATTTTTAATTGTTAAGAAGTCGGTCATATTCTATTCTATATATCTATAAGAATAAAAAGTTTTATTGTTCATTGTACCGTGTTAATAAAATTTACAAAATAAACAGTGCTTTTTTTTCATTGTTGTTTCTTGTTCCGTCTGTTCTTTTTTTTTAATTTTTTTCTGATTTTTTCATTTACTATTTGGTTAAATCTTTCTCTCTCGTTTTTATTATTTTTATAAATTGTATTTCCTTCTTGTTTTTTTATTATTTCCACTCTCCACACTTTGCTTTCTTTTTACATTCACACACTCTTCTCTCATGTGATCTAATCTCTCTCTCTCTCTCTCTCTCTATTTCCTACATCTTGCATTTTTTCTCATTTTTTTTCATACAATAGTATATTGTAAACCTAGGCGGCAAAGTAATATTTTTCTAGACTGAGGGAATCATTTTGCAGCTGTGGCTTACACATTATTTTTTATCCTACACAAATTACCTTATAATCGAGCATTAACTTAAAATTGGTTTGAGGTTATTACCGCCAATCGCCAAATCAAAATGTCAAACCTTGACAGATGTCAAAATTTCATGGATTACTTTTCTGTCGTGATTTACACAATTTTTCTTGCACAAAAGTAGTTCTTTTTAAATAAGATTGACGTTCATAAACAGTAAATGTGATTTAAAGTTTTAACACCCCTCATAAATAGTGAGACATTTAGAGTGTCCTTGGTGTGTGACGACTGTTTAACCGTCTAGATAGATTTTATTTTTCTTATACCAGCGACGCCTGGCGGAGAAAATCAGATTTTTTTTGTCGGCTAGCCAAGAAAGTACATCATTTCTCGGCTAGCCTGGAAATAATCTACTTTCTCGGCTGTCGAGAGACGAGAAAATTTCATTTTGAGTTGGTGTAGGATAAAAAATTAATTTTCTCTCTTTCCACTTCTGCATTTGAATTTTGTTGAATTTTTTCAATTTTTCCTTCTGCATAATTTTTTTACATATTTTTTGTTTTTTATTTTCATAACTTCCGTTTTATTATATTTTTTGTTATATGTACTTGTTTTTTTTAATTCTTTCTTTTTTTTTTGTTTGGTTATGTACTGTAAATTTCTGTTTATCATTATTTTTTATTTGTCCATATATTTATTTCCCTGCTGATTTTGTTTTCTTTCAATCTTTTTTACGTTATACTCTTTTTTTTATAATGTTTTTATTTTCTCATATTTTTACCTGTTTTCTTAACGACGTTATTTATTGGAAATTATGGAAGATTTCTACAAATGTAGCTATAGTCCAAGTTTCAGCTAAGAAAATACTACGTTCGTCAATTTTTTAATCAAAAAACAATTTTTCACATATTTCTGCCGGGTTTCCATTAGGCAACCTTCATGGTCTCAAAGATTGGTTTATTATAATATCTGTGCTGAGCGGTGCAACTATGAATAATAGTTCAATTATTTAAAGTTTATTGCTGATTTCATTTTACAAGCCTTGTCGACTAAAGCAAAACGGTTTTCTTTTTTTAAGCTGGTTAATCTGGCTTAATTGTCAACTTTTTTTTAAATTAAATTGTATGGGGCTTTGAATATTTAGTATTCATTTTAGATTACATGAGTTTAAGCTTATTATTTTCAATGCTTTTTTTCCTGTTTTGTTTAACTTTTTTTGTATTTATTGTCATTTTTTGATATGTTTCTGTATTTGGCTGCGCCCTGTTGGAAATCAAAGTCATTATTATTATTAAGATAAAAACAAAATTCCAAAATATCGTCTTTTTAAAAAGCAAACAAACTCAAACTACTTTGCATGTATTTCACGTTTGTTGGATGTTCGAAAGCTTTTATATAAACGTTTTACAATAAACCTAGCACTAATATCATCTGTTTAGTATAACAATTTTTGGAATCACATGCGGCAAAAGTTTCTGAACCATAAATTATCATTAAGATTTAAATCAGGCGATCTCGCGGACTATTCAAAATCGACTCTTCGACCGATTTGTTCATTTAAAAATTGTCTTACAGCAGCAGCATAACGGAAAGAAGCTTAATTTAGTTAGAAATAAATATCCTGTTTGCTGCAATTGTCACCATTTTCAATTACCTGAGCTATAAACGGATTGATTTTATTTCGTAACTAATCAGGATAGATTTCAGCTAATGTAGTTAATGTGCAAACGTTTAATTACTTCGGGTGTTGCGACTTTACTTTAGGAAATAAATATGGAATGGTGTTGGTATATGTCAACAGTTATTTATTTCTCTTGACTTTTTTATGTAGAGAAAAGTACATTCCTCTGAGAAACCGATGTTAAAGGGTAAATTATTCATATTATTTAGTAAACGCGGGTTCATCTCCTTAAAGAATTGCATCGATAATTGTTATTACATTTATTAAGTGTGTGTGTTGTATGACTGAAACACGCAAGTTGCGATGTAAATCGGACGTCGGCGCAGTATGTCTCTGCACATCAAAGTCTGCCTTTTTTGATTTATGACTATATGTGTTCATAACTTCTGTTTTATTATATTTTTTGTTATATGTACTTGTTTTTTTTTAATTCTTTCTTTTTTTTTATTTGGTTATGTATTGTAAATTTCTGTTTATCTATACAGAGTCTAAACTTTGGGAATGTCTACTAACTGCATGTAGTGATAAATTGAATAAAATCATATAATGTTAAAAATAAAAAAATTGGCAAGTAGGATGCAAAACAGAAACAATAATATTAATATCAATGTGCATTGTATTCATGTCTTGAAGGAATCTATGATTCAATAATAGCAATCAAGCTTATTTCCTAGAGCTTAGGAAGTAAGCTTTTGAGAGGATGATAAAGATTATCTGTTACAGACATAAATGGAAGGGTTAATTATTTAGCAAAAGATTTGATAAAATCTTGTAGTTGGAATGTATCTGAACAGTCCCAACACATAATAAGATTACCAAGAGAATAATAATTCGCTTGTAGGTATTATTGGCCCAATACGTAGTATTTATTTATATTTATTTACTCTAGTTCGAATACCCAATTACCCAACTATTGCTTTTAATAGATCATGATAAAACAATGCAATGGGAAGTCATGAAAGATGTGGTTTCCTTAAGTGGCATTTAAATAGTAGTAGGCCGCAATATTTTGCAGGGGTTACAATTATCAATGACTATATTTAGCACATAATTGTCAACTTGATTGCGGTTATTATTCACAATTTTTATAAGCGTCAACCATTTGTTAACCCAGATCAGTGTAGGAGGCAGGTAAAGGGGCAAGCAATTGCCAACAATTACTATTGCAAAAAAAAAAACAATTTATTAAAGTAACTGGAATACGTATAAATTTTGTTCAAACTAGCTTTCAATGAAGATCTGCTGTCGGAACTTTTGCAGGCTATTGCCACGGTGAGCTAATACAGTTAAGGATTCAAGCAGATGGCTTTTTTTATAGTGGTTTGCGTATTAGGACCAAAATGGCAAATCATATATCTATATCTATTTCAGCTACTATATCAACTTGCTGCCTTTAAACTTATATTCCTACTTGAATAACTGCAAACCATCTTTTCTAAAGTCTTCGAACAGATATTGAATTGTGAGTTATTGCTATTGATTTCTTCTTTTTCTATTTTTCCAAGATTCGCAGTTTTTGGTCTGCCAACTTTTTTCATTCTTTAGCTTTCTAATCGGAGGCTTTGCCTCAACGTGTACTTCCTATTTTCTTTTGCTAGTTTTGTTATTAGTTGCACATTCAATTTGTGTCTTATATCGTTCTGGATGTGGTCTAAACGTGTACAACTTTTCACAGATCTAAGAAATTTTATTTCTGATGTTTCCATTGGCCTAACATGTTTTTTTTGGTGCTTAAGGTTCGGATTCATATAGCTTTAGAATTTCTTTTTTTTTGCGATTTGGTTGTTTGACTGCAGTGGCTGTTTTCCTATCTGTGGCATTTAAGCCTTTGTGAAACTTTTTACCAAATTTTTGAGCGGTCCGAAATAGAATTTTCTGACTTCGTCACATTCAGACATCGTTTTTCTTTTTTTTTTCTTTTGTCAGAAGATGCATTATACTTCTTAAATAAGGGCTTGTTATTTGACAAATGTAATTAATAAAGATTTATGTGTTGAGAGTACTATTAACAACTTCTATACATAGGCAAAGGGTGACATACAATGTGCTACACTTTGAAAGAACTAGAACTTTTTGATAATTTGTTATCATTTGGTGACATATCAAGCAACCTCTGATGCAAATGTTTGCTTTTTAATCCGTCATTCTCATAGGTTTGAATTTCCGCCAAATGCAGGTTTTTGTCAAACATTTGCAATCTATTAAACTTATATACAATTTCAATGAGGTAGGTATATATTATATATATATATTAGGATAGCGCAAAAAAACCGACAATTTTTTTGAGTCTTGAATGAAAAAATGTTAGCTTTTGATGTTTTAAGAGCCCCCTCCAAAGGACAGCTCAAAAAAAAATTTTTAAGAGATCGCTCCAAATTTCTTTATGTTTCAAAAATCGTCGAAAATCTAATTTTTTAATATATTAATACGGTATAATTTTATAGACAATAAAAAAGTTTCTGAAAGTTTCAGTTAAAAATTTGAATTTTGAAAGGTCGCTCATAATTTTTTTTAATTTATTAGTAAATTTTCGAGCGACCTTTTAATATTAAAATTAAAATTCCAGCTATTTTTTCCTTTATTTAGTACAATAATCTATAAAATTACACCACGAGATGAACTAAAAATCAAGGATAACAAAAAAAAACACAATTTTTTTCTAATTTTATAATTTTACAAGTAAGTAATTTTACAATTTAACTTTTATAAGTAAAACGTATCATTACATTTGATTGTTTTTTCTTAATATTTCGATTAATTATGATTAGTTTTGTAGTAAGTAATTTAAAATTACCGCTGTTTCATTTCATTGAGACAGAAATTTTAATTACCGACGCAGCGAAACGATTAAATAAAATTCTAAAATTTAAAAAAAAAATATGTTTTTTTGTTGTCCTTTATCTTTAGTTTGTCTCGTGGTGTATTTTTATGGATTATTTTACTAAATAAAGGAGAAAAAATGGCTGGAGTTTTAATTTTAATATTTAAAGGTCGCTCGAAAAAATCCAAAGTTATTTACTAATAAATTAAAAAAAATTATGAGCGACCTTTCAAAATTAAAATTTTTAGCTGAAACTTTCAGAAACTTATTTTTTTTTTGTCTATAAAATTAAATCGTAACGAGAAAAAAAATTTAAAAAAAATTTGATTTTCGATGATTCTGATATTCTGGTTTAGGCTAGACCAAATGTGCTTCTATAAAAGATTTGAGAGTTTTTTTTAGCTGAAGCATTTATCAATTTGTTTTTAAAAGACATGTTTCAGTTTGTATTTATTTTCAAAAAAAACTTAAAGGAGATCTGAGAAGAAACAAAATGGTGTAAACAACAGAATTCATCAACAGATTACAGAATAATGTCATGCTGAGACCTCTTGAGTCTAAAACGACCGAAAATGTAGCATATTACACCATGTTGTTTCTCGCGTTCTGTATGCTGCATTTAGATAACAAGCTCGAATTTGTCTGTCAAAAAAAAAACAAAATAAATACAGTGAATACAAATAAAGGAATAACTCGAAGCTTAAATTTCCTTTCACTACAAGAACGGGACAAAAAGTAAAGAAATGAAGCAATAAACTGTATCGACTGTCAAAAATTGAAGGTAATGTCTCATCACCAATACCACCTGATTTTGACAAAGCAAGAGGAAGTTTGCCTAAAGTTTTTTTCATCTTGAAAAAAACCAAAACTTGCTTTTCCAAAAACAGATACTTTATATAAGTTGAAACTAGTGTCAGTGTACTAAACAGAGTCAGTTTGTAGTGATCGTCTAGTTTGAGCTACAGTGAAAAAGAATTCCCAAAAAGACTCGAAACAAGAGCTAGCTTGATAAGATCAATAATAAAAGAAAAAAAAATCAGGAAATAGAACAAAGAATTCAGTCTATTGACAAAAGAAAACAATCCAATTACGACATGAACTGCAAAAATCAAGTACTGCCGAAAATAGATTGAAAAAGATAGAAAAGTAAATGAAAAATAAAAATAATGACAAACCCTAACAACTAATGACGAGCATTTTTCCATTGGTAAAAAGGGAAAATTTTATCATTCGCGCCCAGTGTTCGAAAATTTGTCAAATCTCAGTTTGTTTAAACTTTTTGATTTTTATGACAATTACATTTGCCGCGTTTCTTCAGCTATTACTAGAATTTGTTAGCAATTTTAATCTGTCATCTATGGTTTTGTGTTTCGTATCGGTTTTCCAAAAAAATAGTACAGAGAATGAAAGTAGGTGAAGATTGTTCATTAATTTTTTTGAAAACAATAAGTTATATAATATGCATAAATCAAGCTGTCAGATTAGTGACCTTAGAAAAATTTGTATCATTCCAACGAGTCATTTTTTGAGTAAAAACTTTCTCGTTTTATTTTTCTTTTCACAGATTGTGCATCCGAAAGGTCGACAATATACTTGAATTGTATAAACAAGCCACAATTCACACTTGACCTTTTGCTAAATTAGAAAAGAGAAAAATATCAGTACCAATTTTGTAAGATGAATATTATTACTATAAAACAAGAAAGACGTTTTCGTATTCAAAGCCTGTTTGATCTTTAGACATGTGTCTAGAAGTAATGACGATGCGTATTGAGGTACGGTAATGCATATAAATTTAAATAAGCTATTATTATTAGGAAGAGAGCAATTGCATGTTGTGTACAGTACATGTTATATAATGGTGATTGTTCCTGATGGAAGCATCTACTTAGCAAAATCTCTAAAGATTGATTGAGTCTTCCTCGTAGACAAGATAAGTTGCCGCCATATGATTGTCTGCTGAAGTGTTCATTTAACTGGTCATTGTTCCTTGCATTTTTTCAAGATCAAGATTGCTGTTGTTTAGCTTTGATAACAATTGAAGAGGAAATGTTAAAAGGTCGCAAAGGTCATGTTGTCTTGCAGAATATGTGCAACTGTTCATGTCATAATATGAAGTCATTTTTAAAAATAAACAGTTATATGCTCTGTTTACCTTCATTTTTTTTCCAAATCCCCCGATTTGGCAATCGATCACTGTTACGCTGACATTTATTCAAATTTTTGATTAATATTTGAAACAGTAGTGGGTTGTTTTTATTGGAATTGAGGCCAAATTCTTTTTTATTTCACTTTTTAATTAATACTAGAATATTATTGAGAAATATGGTTTTACTACAAGCCCTTTTCGAAGGCAGATGGGCTTATAATAGGAAGAACAAAAGTGTGGTACTTTTGGCGCTTGTGAACGATTTCGTGATACTCGCAAAAAGTAAGAAAAAGGTGCAAGAGATGATAAAAATGTTACAAAAAAAACCTAGAAATCAATCAAAACCAAAATTTGTAATGGTATTTGGTAAAAAGTAAAGATAGAGAAGGAAATGAATGAAGATGGGAGAACGAGAAAATAGAACATGTACAAGAATTCAAATATCTTGCTTAGATATTAAAGAGTAACATGATTCATAGAAGTCACGTAAAAGACCCGTGCAAAAAGCAAATAAAATTTATATTAACTGGTCTGATGAATCGAAAAATATACTAATAAAAGAGTGAAACAATAGTGGGGTTGTTACAGGGATAAAGGTAGTTTAAAGTGTATTGACTGAAAGTAGGCTAGTCAAAGAATTTTTTTATCATTAAAATTCTACATTTGTGAAAAAACCTGATCACAGTTTAAATTACAGTGGTTTCAAAATAGGTAACCATTCCAGATAAGCAGGTGTCTGACGTTGAAAGATGATAATCTACAACAATGTGGCAAATTGTTTCAGTAGCCTCGCAAACACATAAAGAGAGGAGCACAATTATTGAAAAGTTAAGATATAAATTCAATTCTGGATAGAGTTCTGAAATATTTCCTGACAGAGAAAAATTACAAAATGTGTTAGCGAGGTTTAGGTGTGGGAATGAAATGGACTAAAACAAATTTTGGAGGAAGGAAGAAGAGTAGCGTATGTGAATGTAATAGAACAAAATAAATAATTTACATCTTTTTGTAAAAATTGAAAACTTAAGAATAAATATATATTATACTAGCTGACCCGGCGAACTTCGTACCGCCTTAGCGTAAATTTGATGCACTACTTTATTTTGTAGAGCTGATCTATCTTATGTATGCGTACCTACTCAATTTGAACTGGAATCTATAATATCCTCCATATAAAAATGAATACCTATTTCCCTGGTCTCGTCATACCTGAGAAGGACTTTACTAATTTTATTAAATAAAAAACAAAATATATATTTTCATAATAGTGTTTATTCCGTAGGGTTCAATAATTTCACTTATATTTTTATAAATCGCTATTGAACAACTGAGCATTTTGAAGTAAACACTGAGCTCAATATCACGCGCGCTCTAGAAAGCAACTAATAGCCTCTATACCCTTCACTGCTTCTCTCTATTCTAATGCTTTTTGATAAACTATATTTTTAGTTTTATGTTCTGGTGCGTAAATAAATAATGTTGATGGTTTTCCGACACGGGAACAGGCGACATATAATTGGCCATGTGAAAAACATGGATTTTCTAGGTTGATGCCACATGCACTTAGCGACTGCCCTTGCGATTTATTTATTGACATTGCAAATGCAAGCCGCACTGGAAACTGTAAACGTTTAAAACTGAATGGCATATCGTTTGGTATCATAGGGATGCGTGGGATTAAAACATCTTCGCCTTCGTTTCAAAATGTTTGAAAGGGAAGTTAAATTGAATGACGTTGACACTTGTTAGCGCGGTTATGTCTGTGGTGTGATAGATCACCACAGAGTTTTTGGTTTTAAATTGAATGACGTTGACATTCGTAACGCGCTTTTTTTAAAATTTGCAAAATTAAATGTATATTTTTCAATCTTTCTGAGAGATTTTCTTAATATTTTTTTCCGTAAGAACCTTCTACAGAGTATTAGAAAACTACAAAAGAAAACGGGTTTCATTTATATATATATAGATTAAAGTGTAAAATTATTTTTGTGAAGTAGTGATTTATTGTTTTATTAGAAATATACTATTTCACTGATTTTCACACCACTTATAGAAGATACAGTAAATGGCGCGTTGTTTTTATAGTAGTAGGCGTAATCCACTGTCAAAATAAGAAAAATCCCTAATCCCTCTAAACTCGAAAAAATGTTTGCCAAGATCTTACATCCCTTTTCACCCCTCAGAAAATGTGCTTTTTAACAACTACAAAATCCAAAATTAATCTAGATTGCTTAAATCTGACAATTCTGACATTCGTTTTCTCCCCTTAGAAAACGACACCAGCCATTTTTGCGCATTACAAAATCCGACCGAGATTTTAGCATTTTTATAGATAAATCATCGGGACACAATAATGGCAAAATGTTAAAAAGAAAAGAAACACCTAATATAAAAACAGCTTTATTTAGAATAATAATCAATAATAACCGTTTATTTGGTTTAAATTGAATCTTGTCATAGAAATTATCTTTTCAATCATTGAAATATTGACATCTTAAGGAAAAGACCGTGTCGAAATGTTTCATAAAATTGTCGACGATTCGCACCCCATCAGTGGAGGCGTCATCAGGACAGGAAAATAAAGGCAAAATAAGCACGGTAAGTCGACACCTAGAGACAAAACTTATTCGGAATTTTTATGTTTAATTTTAAAAAATTTACTTTAATACTTTAAAGAAAAGTGATACAACTACTAAATGCTTTTTATCACAATTTATAATGGGTGTTTTTTAATTTGCCGTCGAAGTTTTTCATAATTTGACATCGTTAATGAGATTAAGTTAAAAGCCCTTAAAAGCACTTTAGTGTTTTAACAAGCAAAAAACAAACTTGCTGAAAGTACCCGTTCATAATTTCATCGTCATGAAGCTGTGCAAAGAATGAGTGTAAAATCTCCTCTTGGTATCTTGCAGCATTCAATGTTCCATTAAATACAATGGCCCAATTATTTACCATAATGATCAACTCGGTGGCCGTTACGGAAATAAGATTCTACCACAAAAATGTTTTGTTCTTGTGAGCAAACCATTTTAAAGAAACTGAGAAGTTTAGTAATTATTTTGACATTTGAAGCAATTGTTTTAAAAATTTTGGTCTGTTCACACAAACCCATAGGCATGGCCCACTATGACAGTAGATTTTTAAAAACACCCGTTATAACATCAGACACTTCCGGTGTTGAAATTTACGTTTGTCTTTTTTAATAAAATTTCAATTGAAGTTTTCGTATAATTTTTGTTTGTCAATCATAGATCAAAGCAAAACTATTTAAATTAAACTTTATTTGTTTAGCTACTACACCTTATAGAATTCATTAAAAAAGTCGTTTTTTCTTATGATGTATTTTCCGAAATATCTTAATGTTTCAAAAGATAAAATATTCTATAAAAAGGTTATATATAAAATGAAATCCAAAAAATTTCTTTTTTTTTTGTAATAGAAGTTCAATAAATTTCTATTACGAGACAGTGTTTACATAATATTGAATATCACTTCTGTAAGATTTATTGTTTGTAATTATTGTTTTTCCTATCTAATGGCAAAAGTTTAATTATTATTTAGCCGACAATCAACATTTAGCTATTGAAAGATCATAGTGCAGTAGGTTTCATCACAATTGTCTAGTAGATTATAGTATTTATTTTAATTTATTGTTATTAATTGCATTTATTATGTAAATTGTAAACATTCTACTGAATAATAATTATAAACAAGGTAGCCAAAGTCTACGGGATTGGCCCATGAGACAACCCCGTGCCATATTGGTTAAACCGAAATCGCTTATTTTCTAAGCGGACAATATTTTTTTAATATTTTTTATTAAAAAAAGTCCTATGACTTTTTACGTAGAATTTTTAGAGATATGACTTTTTAAAGTTGGGGAATTCTCAATTTTGGATACTTTTGACCAATAAAAAACATTTTCCGTTACCCTTTATACAATATTTATTGTATTTTGCTATTGTAGATAAAAATGCATAAATTATTATTATAATAACAAATAAATACAATAATAACGAATAAAAAATAATTTCAATTACATCTTCCGCTTCATCCTTGAGTAACTTTTGTAAAATTGATTTCAGAACAAAAATTGTAAAAAACAAATTGTAGACAATTTAATTGTTAATAACATTGCTCTCTATATCAATTTTAATAAAGTGCATAATTTTTAAGATAAATAATATAATAATTCAGGGCAGAGAAAGGCCGTATGAGAGAGACGGCGATACTTAAGCTAAGCGTGAGCGCACAAAATTAACAATTAAAAAACAGGTATAAGCAACAAAAATTAACCAAATCAAGTTTCAATTAAAACTATTATTGGCTTGATAATTAAAAAAAAAATTTTTATATATCTTTTTTTAATATATACATATTTTTGAGCCAAAAGTACCCAAATTTGAGATTTTCCAAATTTTTAAAAATTCAAATCTCTAAAAATATTAACTTTATCGGGAAGAGTTTTAGAGTTTTCTCATTTGTTTTTCAATAAAGATGATAAAAGAAAATTTGTTCGTTTAGAAAAAACAATTCTTGGCAATGGTTTAACTAATTTGGGTTTAAATTAAAAAGGATTCCATAAAAAAATTAAGGTGGAATAGTTGTCAGTACTCATGCGCCTCCTGGAATAATTAGTTATATGATCATTTTCTTCTCAAAAAATCTACAATAAACAAATTTTGATAAATGCTCTTTCTATCAAAATAAATTTAAAGACCTGATTGGTCATCACATGGAAGCAGATATATGATTTGACAGTTTGGTTTTAAATTGCATACCTCCGAAAAAGCCCTCAAAGTCTGCTTATAGTGGCCACTGGCCAACAAAGGATCCGACAAGAAGTATTTATTTAGGCAATTTAGGACCCAAATGTGAAATCTTATATCTATAGTAACGTGCGTTCCTAAATTATTTAGATCCGCTATAGCTATGCAATTTAGCTTGACAGATTTTAAGTATGATTGTCGATTATGTCAAACAAACGTTGAAGTTTGTCTATAATATCGTACGTTTCTGCGTATGAACTAATCAAAAAACTCACAAACGTTTAAAATTCCTCGGCAAGAATAGAGTTATAAACGCATACAGCCTTTTAGTTTTCCTTTACTATCTATTTTTGTTTTTAAGTTTTTTTCTATTTTATTCTAAACAAATAATCGGGCTCTATTTAAAAATTTTAGATTATATTACAATAAATTGTTTTATTTTCATGAACTGCAATGTCATACTAATTTTAAGTTTTTTTTCCAGCCATGGAAGCTTTGGAAACATGTATTAACTACTGGGAAGATGCTTTAGCTCTCTATAGATCTCAAGATGGAGCTGCAACGCTTACAGTTTTAGGTCCAGAAGAAGCCAACTTTTGTCGGGATCTTCAGCATCTACTGGACGCAGCAATAGATTTGCAGGACAAATCAGAAATGTTATTTTTAGACCAAAGATCAGTTCTATTCCGTCCCGAAAGTGTCATTCGAGTTTCGGAAAATGGCGTAGATACTGACTTATCAGGAGGAGAAAGTTTTGCTTCAGCACAAGATGTGGTAGGTACTATATTTTTTGACCTGTCATCAGTTGTCAAAATTCTAAGTATAAATTGCAAAATCTGTATGCGTGGTTCTGAGGAACTTCCAAATAATGTGAGTGATGCCATTCTAAAGTAAACTAGAACTAGCTGTGAAATATCTATCCATATATATATTTCGACAAATAGCTTACAGCTGGATTTTGGTATTAGTATATTTTATTTTCTTACGCAATTATTCTAATTCTGTACGTTATGCAAAGATCTTTTTTTATTACGTTTGGATATTGTAGAACCTGATTCACTACAAAATATGTTTTTTAATTTGATATATATATATTTGACAAGTTGGAGAAAACGTCATTAATAAAACCGCGAATTTGATTTACTACAGGATGACTGAAAAAGCATGATCGGGTTTTGAAGGATTATAAAAAAACCGTGTATTGAAGGCAGTATTGAACAATTGTTTTATTTACTTGAAAGATCAATTCAAACTGTTTTTTAATTTTCCTCAGAACCTCAAATGTTCGGGTCCTATTAAGGTAAACCTCAAACTTGAGCTAGTCGCATGAAACAAATCCGGTCACCGAGCTGGTCAACTTATATTTCCTGAGAAACCAACTATATTTCCTGAGAAATATAGTTGGTTTCTTGCTAAATGTTTTCCTCCAAAGTGTCAAAAAGTTCAGATCTCATTAAGATAAACCTTGGAGTTGTAGCTCATTAAACAAATCACACAGTGTCAAATCCGGTGGCTGTACTGGTCAACTTTCATCTTCTTGCAGAGAGACTAATCGTTCTTCAACCATTCTTCTGAGAATTGTTAGGGTTTTTTGAGCAGTGAATCCAAAGATCTTATGGTAGTCAACGCATTTTAGAACTACATTTCTCAACCCCTGCGTTTGGTGTTATTATGTACTTTTATTATTATACTTTTAACCAGTTTTACTCATTGTTAAATGTTTAGATTAAGGCTTATTTTCTTACGTATCTGAGGTTTTGATTAAAAATACTTAAAAACGTACTATTGTAATGCGAGAAACTTTGAAACAATGCGAGAACAAGGTTGATGTTGAATCTTTGTTTTTGTTTTAGGTTGCTGATTTAAGAGAATTCGAAGAATTTGCCGATTATTTTCCCGACTTAGAGCTGTTTCCCTTATATCAGGCAGCTTTGCGGCAGCATGAAAATGGCGGCATTCCCTATCGGTCTCTGCGCACTGAGCTAGTCAAATGTGGCTCAGACAATGAATATTTGGCTAAATTACATTGTCTGCGGTTAGCATTCCAGCATATTCTTCGTGACAGAAAAAATTATGTTTGGTTTGCTGACGCTGGTCGACAGATCTTAGCCGATTTGTTACTATACGCCGACCGAGATCCGAAAGATTTCCTCATAGGCTATGAAGAAATGTTGAAATATATACAAGATTTAAATAATTGGCGAGAGTTGGAAGAGGAGTTGAGTACGAAAGGAGTTAAAGCGTTGACGTTTTACGATGTGGTGTTGGACTATATTTTAATGGATGCTTTTGAAGATTTGGATTCGCCACCTTCTTCAGTGACCGCCGTTGTCCAAAACCGCTGGTTGTCCAATGGTTTTAAAGAAACAGCTCTTACTACAGCTGTTTGGTCGGTTTTAAAAGCAAAACGACGGATGCTAAAGTTTCCGAACGGTTTTATGGCACATTTTTATTCGATATCGGAACAATTGTCTCCATTATTGGCATGGGGATTTTTAGGACCAGAAGAATCTCTCAGGGACACTTGTCTTTATTTTAAATCACAAGTTATGGGGTTCTTGATAGACATTTTTAATTTTCATAAATGTAGGTATACGACTGTCGAAGACTTAGCAGCTGATGTTGTACACAACCTTAATGGTAGAATAGGGAATATTAGCCAAAGATTAAGTGCCCAATCCTAAGTTTGTATTAAATAAGTATTATAGAAGATGACCATTAGGCTGGCTAAGATTTAAATAGAAAAGGAAATTGTATACCTAACTAGACTAACATTCCTAAGGATTATTGTCTTAATGTCAAAGAATGCAACATAAAGCATCACGATAGTAATACTTTGTCATTGAATAAAAGTAGTACACTCGCAATCTTTTGTCTTTTATTTTAAAAGTATCAAAACCAGACCTGACTTGACCTATCGATGATGTAGGCATATATAAGCAGCCTACACGACCTATTATAATACGTTATGCGTATGCGCAGTAGCAACAAAATGACCAAATGACAATTCTGGGGTTTTCACGTCAACCAATTGTCATGTTTTTGACAGAAAATGTGCAAAATTCCAAACATTTTAGTCAAAAACATGTCAATATTTAATCATAGTAATATTTTATCAAGTGTCAGGTCGTAAGCATTATGTTTCCAAGTTCTTCTAATGTTAGAAGAGGGTTTTGCACAGTAGAAGTAGAAACTTAGATTGCGAAAACGTAAGCTATCTTCGATAGAATGTAATCTCAATGGTACCAACCGGTAACATTCTATGATTCTAGTGGCGTTACCTGCATTTTGTTTCCGCTTGCTTCGGAACCATTCGGTCGTACTCGGTCTCAAGCGTTTACCGCTTGTTTTTGAATATTGAAAGGAAAAATGTGTTTATCAAAAAAATATATATATTAGGGTGTCCGTTATTTCCCAAATTGATTTTTGAGTCTGCAGCGCCCTCAAAATTTTTAGTAAATGCCCTAAAAAAAATTATGAAACCCATATGAGCTCTTAATATTGATAATAACCCGTGCCGCAAACACGATTTATTTCCCATTTAAATAACATGGGGTTTTCGTACTTTTTGCAATTAATTTTTTCTTTGCGAAGCCAGTTGATACATTGCTGCGGCACCGAATTATTTTTGTAGCAAATTGAACGTTCTACAAAAAGTTTTTATGAAATTTTTCAAAAAAATCACTTCCGTCAAAGTTATTCAAGGGCAAAGTTGAACTAAAAATAATTTTTTTTTTTTTTTTCAACAAAAAATTATCATTATTTACATCAATATTGATTGTTTATTATCAAAAATGCCACCAAAGAATGTCTAACAAAATAAAATTTGTTTGTTAATGTGTTGAAAAATTTATTAACTTAGTTACATATCACCAATAGAACTTGTAATATCGTAAGGTTAACTTAGATCGTAACTTACACCTACTAAGTTATCAGGATATTTAACACTTAATTTGCTGATATTATAAAATAGTGAAAATGAGATATTTTCGATAATAAACAATCAATATTGATGTAAATAATAATGATTTTTTGTTAAAATAATAAAACAATACATAAAACAATATAATGCTATAATAGAGTTCATTTTTGTAAACAATAGCCCATGACAGCAATGACTCACTACGCCCTCGACATCTATTTGTAAATGTCGAGGGGTTAAATCTAAAGTGAAGAAGTGTTTATAAAATCGAATACAATTATAGCCATACCACAGATTAGTTATACCAGATTGCTCACTTGCCTCGAAACGTTTGATCTTTTGCGCATCGTTTCTATGACCTTGGCGTCTCTCGTCCCTTTAAATTGGTTAATAGCAGTGTTGCCGCGCGCAGTTTTTTGGCAGAATTACTACAGAAAATGCCCTGTTGCCAAAAAGTGTCGTCCTGGAGCTACTTGACACATCATAGGTTTTCTGAAGAAAACTTGTGTAATCAACATTAATTTTACTAATTAAGCATAATTAGGAGGTAATCGTTTGGTTTTTAAGAAAGATCCTACTTTATTCACATAATTACAAATGCATTAAAATAGATTTTTTTGTTTTTTGTCTAGACGTTTCCAAATAGTCACGTTTTAAAATGATGCATTGACGTGCCTTTTCGATTTTTTATATTTTCAACAGCAAGAAAGATATTAAGGGTGGGCCGTTTTATAATTGGTAGATAAAATCACGAGGCAAATAAAACTGGATCGGACAGACATCGAACCAAATCGTGAATTTAGACACTGCATACAACCATCTCGAAGCGTTCCGAGTGTATCTTTGCTTACAGTGAAATAAACTTCTACTGGGCTTGCGTCAGCTGGACCTTTAAACTGGTTAATATTCTATCTCTCTCTTTTTTAAGCTTTCTTTTCTAAGTGAGCGATCTGGTATAACTCATCTGTGGCCATACAGATAAAGTTACAAAAATGCTAAGTAAAAAAGCCATAAAAATAAAGTAGTTATCAGGCACAAATATAAATGCTAAAAGTACATAATCAAAATGTTAAGTAAAACCCTAGTAAAATTTTCGGCTTACGTGCCGAAAATTTTAATTTTTTTGGAAAGAAATTACAAGTTCAGAAAGTCTTCATTTAAAATCAAGTTAAAATTTCTACAAGTCCATCTGACAGCTTCAATGATTTATCACACATTTTTCATACAATACTACTCCCAAATGTACCAACACCTAAAGACTGTTATTCCTTCAAAAAAAACCCATTAAAAAGTGCTGTGGCCCATCTTATTAAATAATTCAATACTAATCGTGTGCAATCGTATGAAAAATATCCCACTCTGTTTTCACTTTTCGCCACCAGCGTCGCTGGGGTAGATTTGCTTATCCCCTCCAATAGGTTGCACGGAGCGAATAGCGTAGCACGTAGCTATAGGTTATCTATGTTTACATCTTATGAAAATGATTGACAAGTGACGGCCAAAATTTCGTGATCGCGACTTTAGTTGATCTCTGGTTCAACATTCTATGGTCGGGCAAGAAATGTCAACGTCAAATAATTGTCACCATCTGTTACATTTTATCTTTAAGGTTATGTCAGTATAATGTCAACTGTTTCCGTGTTTTGTTGTTTAAGGGGCTGTTTAGATGGGTTTAAGTTCAATTCAACCGTCCCACACATTCCCCGCGACAATCCCATCCAGTTAGACACAGCATTTATGGGTAATTTTTAATTTTGCAAAAACCAAATGAAATTTATGGTAATCTTCCAGGTTACGAAGTTGTGATAGTTAAAGGGGGCCAGCGTGTTTGTGGTGCTGGAGCAGCTTTAGGAAATGCTCCATTAGTTCAGTCAAAGTCTTACTTTGAAGTGAAAGTACAACAGGGGGGCTCATGGGCGGTAGGGCTTGCGACAAGGCAGACTGATTTAAGTTTAACTCAAGGTGCGTATGTTCACGGTAAAAACCATACATTTGTCCTTCGTTTTTGTTGTCACTCACATCGCTTACGTTAATAATCAGATGTGTAAATTATTTACACAAACACGGTTTTTATGTGTTAATAAAAATTCTCTTCTTGGACGATTATCCTATTTCTTATACTTTCCTTTCTCATATAAAGTGTTTCTAGATTAATCAGAGGCGGCGGTGCGAAGAGTAATCTTTCACTTGCCTTGATTAATTCGTGTTAAGCATGGCTTTAAGCTAATATTGTAGGGATAAGCAAATATCATTGAACCAATCCAAATATAATTCAATAATTGTAATACCAATTCTGACCAATTTCAAATAGTCCTTAGATCTAGTGTTTGACGTCAACAGCAATAGAGTAAATATGTTGTACGATACAGTATGAGTATAGTAGGCTCAACCAAAATGAGACTTCCCTGAGACGATTGTTTTTTCTTTAGTACCACTTAATTACCTATCCAAACAATAAACGTATGGATGTATAATGTAATTTTACGACTTAAATATATTCCTAATTTACCATAGACGACCTTTCCCAATCGAAGGATGATTGTTATTCATCTTCTTTCCATGGAATTATTTAGGGGCAGATTCTGAGTAACACATCCTTCATCTCTCTTGTCTTTGATGCCATACTTGTACAGTTAGAATGAGCGCGATTTAATTCTGACAAGGTAGAATTTTAAAAGAAAATACGACTATGTCACTTCTTATACATAGTTATACAATTTATGTCATCAACGTATTACCTTATTAACAAACTCGTTATACCCATATTCACTGCAGTGAAACGCCACAATATTGCTTACTTGTACCAAACAGCACAAAACAGGTACAATAAGGGAAACTTTTCATAATATGTGACAGCAAATGCACAAAATGTTGCCAAATTTCTGGTCTCAAACAAAAGTTTCATGTACTTAGGTAAAATAAACCCGGATGAGAATTGAGCACATGAGCGATTGTAGTTAATATTTTTCCCGATTAGATATAGTAGAACGAGAGTCACTGCACCTTAGCAGCCCCCGATGTGGGTTCTTCTAAGTTCAATTAGGTGTGATTTTAATTATTTAATTAATCTCTTATTCTCATGCAGGTGGCATGGATGAATTTTCTTGGGCATTATGTAGCGACCACATAATTAGGCACAATAAGCAAGAATTGTACAAAATCAATATTTCAAGTGAGACCTCCGGAGAAATTGCCGGAATCCAAGAAGGCGATGTTCTCGGCATTTCCTTTGATCACATTCAATTAAGATTTTACGTAAACGGAACTGAAATTGACTACGGCGTCACAAATATCAAAGGAAATGTATTTCCAGCGCTTTACGGTAATTTCCCTCAGAATAATCAAATTGTCTTATTAATTTGAGTGTTTCAGTGGATGAAGGTGCCATTTTAGATATAATTTTAGAGAATTTTAATTATTCCATGCCTTCTGGCTTTGAGAAAATAATGCTGGAGCAATCTCTACTTTAATACAATCAATATTTTTTATAATAATCTATTTACATCAATTATATTTTTAATATTTATTTTTTGAGCATAGGAACAATAAAATAAGGCTATGTGTGAATCTATGTATATTAATTTTAAGAAAAAAGAATCTTGATTGAATGTATGTAATATTATAATAATTATAATCCAGATCTCCATCCAATCATTGCATTTATTATTATTATTAGTCAATGTTCTTACACGTAACAAGCGATGATTTATTAATAAAACGTTTTCTCCAATACCGTGTAAAAAGTTTAACATATCATTCTTTTGTTTAATAAATTATTCGACAAGTTTTTGTTGTATTATTCATATCCAACAACTTTTTTACCTATACTTTGTGTTTTAAGAGAAACGGAACACGTGACACAGCGCTCGTTGTGTAAATTCCGTACGGTATTAGACATACTGAAGAACTTATCGAAAAGTGGTGTAGCAACCAACACCAAAAACACTATTGAGCTACATTGTTTACCTTTAAATATGTATAGTAAATGCTAAATAAATATATAGACAGTATAGGCTGTTTGGAAAACGTATTTTTCCTCTTCTCCTGTTAAAAACGCATTTTAAGTTTAGTCCTAATTCGCCTGACCCTTCAAACGTTGTACATAAAGTGAGTTGCAGTAGATCGTTGATGCTAATGTAGATGATTATATACTTTTTTTAAATACAAAGTATATTTTATAGACTGACATGTTTCCGACTTATTAGTTTGAATCTGTGAAACTGAACAGTTTAAAACCAATTCACTAACTCGGACAAACTTGTTATTTTTTAGTCTACCCTATTGTAAAAGATGATGGGGATGGACCGAGTTGCTTCCGAGGATTTTACAAAAGTCTTGTAAAAAGTATATATTTTCTGTATGATACATGCATTGCCTATGTTACAGTAATAAACTAGTTTTAAAATAAAACAATTAATAAGTACGTTATAAATATACTAATTAAAGTATCAGTCAAATAAACTAAACATTATCAATAACTTATCAGATAAGACGATATGTTTATTATTTATAAATAAACAAACATGAATTAATACAGTACAAGTGCAATACATAGTATTGAATACAATAATAATAATTTCCAACGCACAAAAATAAAGTTTTTATGAAAATTCATAATCACAATCATAGGGCACCGGATTGTCTTAAGAACAACTTTCTCTCCATATAACAAATTATTACATCAGTTCAATACACCCTGTTAATTATTAAATTTAACTAACTTAAAATTACCTAATCAATTGCACGCGCTTCAAATGCGACCTAAAATAAGTTAGCTGCACCTAAGTAAAACAAATATCTTTGGTATTCTAAAAATAGGCAGTGTCAATACGGAAAATCAAACTAACAGTGGGATCACAAAAAACTATGGCTCGACTAGCTGAAAATTGTGATGTTTTCAGAGGTGCGTTTTAATGTTTTCAACCCAATTAAATACTTTACAAAGCAAAAGTCAAAAGAAGGGGAGGGTTACCCTGAAATTATTTCATTGGTCTAATAATTTTTTTAGTCCCTGCAATTAACTAGAATAACAATCTTATATTTCAATCGAAAATTTTCATTAGATGTGGTTGATGAGACTTTGATAGAGTAGAATTAGTCCTGCCGAATAGTAACTTTTAGTTGCATTGTTCATAGGCATTTATCCGTCAGGTTGATCGCATTATTTATGGCACTCAGTTTATTTATCTTTATATTATGTAATGTACTTTTTCTACTGTAGTTTTTATTTATTTTTTTTTTATCATGAAATTTATTGTTTCACTGTTAATTTTCAAAACTGTTCCTATCACACCAGGAGATGATGCAACACATGTGAGGATCTACCGCAGTGATCTCTATATGACCGGAAAGCAGATTCTTATTTAAAAAAAAGGAGCTGGACTGCTTTGAAGTCAGCACCCCCCAACAGCAAGATGTAAACTAAAAAATCCAATGTATCACAATAATTGTGACTAAAAATTAAAATGATTTTGTTTTGCGCCCTATATTGGTACGCAAGCACATAATGCATTTTACTTCCTTTTCTAGTAACGAGTAGTGTTGGTGGTTGCTCTAAGAGACAATGGCAAACTAAATAATCTTGCCATTCAGTTTTATAAAGACCTGCAATCGACAAGAAATAATGACTCAAGGTGATAGGAAAACTATTGCACCCTGTATTTTCTTATACAAGGTGCAAAATCTTTGAAATATAAATACCAAGGTTTCTTCCAGGGTTAATAAACCCGTGACCTTTTATTGACTTTTGCTTTACATCTGCACTCTTTTGCATTTTTTGACCTGCGAAAAAACCTTATTGTCGAATCGATGTTTCATTATGTACAATTGAGGGCGGCTAAGTCATGGTGTTGGTTGCTCTAAATGACTCTCAGCTGCTGATATGTTTTTGACTACTTTGTGTTAATTTGCAAAGTGTACAATATTTTTTCAGCAGTTCAGCTGGTGTATTTTTTACGTAAAAAATTGGAAGAGTACAAAAAGGTCAATCATACCTACTTATCTTATCACGTCTTCTTCGTCCGATACAGTTAAAAATATGGCACATGGTTAATGCAGACCACCGGCATCCTCTAGTCGCTCCCAATCAAAGTCAGTCACTCCACTTTTTAATCCCAACTCTCCCAAATGTTTAAAGCGCGTATGAAAATCAGCATCGCGCGATCTTAATTTGTCAAATCTTTTCAATAAGAGAACTTCTGCGAATTTGTACAATTCCATATCTAAGTTATTTAATGCCGCAATTTTTGCTGCTTGCGTGGCTGTTAACGTCGGCATCGTCGAGCTTGAAACCGTTGAATTATTTTGTTCAAATGGAATAGCAAATCTTAAATTAAAGGTCTCTTCAAAAATATACTGCGATTTTTTTTGATATTCGGTCAGTCCAAAAAATGCCATCGACTCTAAATTCTTTTTCGCGCTTATTAACATTGTTCGATCTCGATCAGCTTTTGTCATTGAATTTTTATTATAACACCCTACTAGCTCCATATCAGCTAACATTCTAGTTTGCCGATTAACCGCAAGATTGCTCTCACAATCTAAAAACTCATCCAAAGTGACCCCTTCCCAATCTGCTCCGGTATAACATGCTGGCACTTCTTCTTCAGTAGCCGGACGTCCTTTGCAATAATGTCTAGAACCCTTCCATGTCGCTCCTCTTTGAACATGTCTGAATTCCGATAAATACCTAGCGACGGGCTCACGAAGCAATGTTATGTAGAAATATCGTCGCTTTACAACGTTTCCTTCAAGCTCATCAAGTTTCTCATCGACACAACTTGTTAATTCTGTCCAATCGGCATGAAGACCACATTTCCAACCAGTGGTGTAACGGCTGAATAGCCAGCTTTGGTTGGAATGAGGACGGAAGCAATAGCAACGTTTTCTTGTCAAAGGACAGGTGCATGGACGCTTCAAATCCAGGTCGTGGACCAGGTGCTTACCAAATGATGTGCCCCCTGTTAAGAAAATAATTCCTATTAGTATAACACTTGGATGTTCAAACATACAATGTTTTTCAAAACGGCATGCAGATTCTAAAAGTGTCTGCATCAACCAAATATGCGCTCTCAAGATAGATATCTAATGATGGCAGCTCTATTTCCTCAAATTTCCTTCTAAATCACGATTAATTGATTTGCTTTTAGCGAACTGCTTGATCCACAAAAAACACAAATATAGATTTAAAAAAAAATTTGATCATAAATTTGGTATCTATTGGGATGTTCCAAACAAAAGAAGCAAATTTAAATTTTACGAGTGAAACAATATTCTTAGAAAATTTTATCATCTTTTTAAAACCATACTGTATATAGCTAGTGAAAAGTATTAGTTTTGTCAAGCTTGGTAACATTGCAAAACATTTCCCACCAGATTATTTGATTACGTGTCGCTTTATTAGATAATTTTGTTCATAAATCTACAATCTCTCCTCCGAAGCCTAGTAAAATGAAACTCTATTTTAATAATTACATAGACACAAATCCTTGATGTAACCTTCTGATTTGTACTTCAAATGTTCACTTTTTTTTATTTTCATAAAGTTGTCGACTTGGCAAATGTCGACCCAGTGTTAAACATTGTTTTAATACAAATTCAACAAATAACGTACATTCATAACTTATTTAGATTTTGCTGTGTAATTTAGCTTGACAGTATGATTGAAGACAAATGTCAAACAAACGTCAAAGCTCGTCTATAATATCGCACGTTTCTGCGTATGAACTAGTCAAAAATAGAACGTACATACGTTCAAAATTCCATTGCAAGAGTAGATCTAAATAATTTATTATCGCACAGTATATTTTATCATACTGATATCCTAGATTAAGAACTTCAGCCATTAGTGTTAAAACGGTGAAAAATGATCTGTACCCCAATATGATCTGTACCCCAATATAAAAAAAGACTGAAAGAGTAAACATCAAGCGATTCCAAAAAACGCATTTGAAATAACTGATATAACTTTGGCTCTAAGTTCTATCTATGTCATTCTTCGTATTGGAGTAATGTAGTTAATTATAAGCCTATTTCTTTTTTTTTGCAATATTCAACGATCATAAATATCTCATTAAGCTGCCTATGTTATAGAATAACATGGAGTAATTGCCTTATGACGTTACAAAATAAGTTGCCAAGTTTTGCTAATTGCCTTTTTGTTTTCAACATCGCTTCTAAATTTAATAAACGTAAACATTGCTTATGTGCGGTTCGTGTTAACCACAAAGACCATTTTGTATCAAATTTAAATAGAAACGCAAACAATAACATAATTATACAGTGCGTTCATAAATTATTTCGATCAAGTATTGCCATGGAATTTTGAACGTATGTATTTTTTGATTAGTCCATACGCAGAAACGTATGGTATTATAGATGAGTTTTGATGTTTGTTTGACTAGATCTGAAGAATTTATGAACGCATAGTGTAGTAATATCAAAAAAGTAATATGAAACTTAGAAACAATTGTAAAATATTTTCCTAAATTATTATGAAAGCTCACATTTTAAACATGCTGGAGTTATATGACTCATTTAGCAAATATTGGTTGAAACCGCACAATGACTATATCCATATTAAAGAAAAAACTGAAAATTGTTTTTCTGATGATATAGGAATGTTGCACGTTGGGTAACTTAACCATGTTTACTACATTAGTGCCCTTTACGCAAAATGTACATCTAAAATAAGAACTTATATTTTACCAAATTTGATCAAGTCTATAAGATTATACGAAAAGCACCAGCTTTCACATAAAAAGAAATCAAAATCGGTTCGCCTAGAAGAAAGTAACACACATAAGAAAAGTACAGTGAAATTGACAACCACCTCTTCTTTTAGAAGATGGTTAAAATTTTCTGAAAATTGTACCTAAGCCAGTTAATCTGCTATCACGTAATTTCATGCTTATGCAATCGTCACAAATGACTAACTCTATGTCAAAAACTGATGGAAATAATGAATAATGTAAATTATAGGATATAAGTAGAACTCACTTACCTGATGATTGCGTAAGCATAAGCTTGTGCAAAAGTTTTTTACATTTTTAATTCTCCTATTTATTTTTATTACAATTTTTTAATAGATACAGATTTAAGTTGTCCTACAAACAAAACACCGCAGCCCTGTCGAATGATAGGAGATAAATAATAACACAAAATCTAGATTTGTATTAAGGTATAATTCCAATGAATATAGAATATATTATATACGGATCTGGAAATCTAGGCACTGAAGAAGAGGAAATGAAATTTTTAGAAAATGCCGAAATGATCAGAAATGTTTACAAAGAATACATTTTTTGAATGCCCCTCATTGATTTGTTATTGATATTGATGGTGTATAATTTAGATAATAATTATAAATGTTTGTCGTAATGAAATTTATTGAAAGTCACATCATTATCACACTAGTGGGATATGAGCTTCATTAAGCGACTTAAATGAGCTATTATGTTATGACATTGCATAGATAAATAATATAAACGTAATTTTCATTTAGTATTTAAACTTTTGCTGTTCAATTTTTTTTTATAACAAAATATGTATACTTTTACCTATGCAGATTTTATGAAACGATCAAGAACAAACCCTGTCTATTATTAGCAACGCTACCAGCTCCATTGCCTGTTTTAATATAACAAATTAAAAAATCGCGTGACAGAAAAAAAAATGAAACGCATGAAATCAACATTATTTAATAAAATTAAAAACCCTCGCCTCTACAATTTATTATTAAATTATTAAACAAAAATTCAAATTTTTTTTCTTCGTATTCCCCAATTTTAAATTATAGAATAATTAATCAATAAAAAAACAAAGCGCCCAAACACGCAAAAACATAAATCAAGCGCGAATACCTATATAATTTGACCAAAAGATTAGATTAGGAAAAACAAAGAAAAGTCAATATTTAAATAAATATCGTATCATTTAAGTAAATATAATAACGGTGATGGTGAATGATTGATACTCTATTCTATTATTCTATAGACTAAACCATAAACTTTCCATTGCTTACTTAATTATTATTACTCATTGTAGACTTTTTGTGGTAAAAGTGATATAATACAAATAATGTATATCCCATTCCATTATGTTAATTTTGTTTTAGAAAAGCCGGTCAAACTATTATTACATTGAGGTTTCTTATCAGTAACACTAATTTAAATTCTCTGTTGATAAGAAAATATCACAGTGATTATTCTAAACCTGTATATATTTTTCTGAAGACAAATTATAAATTTGTTTGAAAATTACTGACAAACGCACGAAATACACACGACAACTCTTACGAAAGGCAAATTTAACTTCCTCAAGCAAAAACACGTACTTTCTAGACAAAAAATAATTTTTGCTACCTTTTCAGGAACACTCAGTATACGTATATATAGTAATCTCATTTACCTCAAAAGTAAGAGCAATCTTTGTTTAAAAAAAATCGCGAAAACCAATTCTAGAGATCTAGTGGCACTTATCGACAATTTTTTAAAGAAATTCGGCAATTGACACAAGTCTACTTCAAAAACACACATTTTTATATCAGGTTTAGATAATTTAAATCAGGTGATCTCGCAGGCCATTCGATAACAGCTGTTCTACCAATCCATCTCAAAAATTATTCATTTAAAATTTGTCTCACAACAATTTTTTTTTGGTAACACATTTAATTTTTCGTTATAAAAGTGTGTCAGTAGAAAAATGATACATTTTCAAGTTGTAGATTTCAATAATTAAAGTTAATCATCTAAATCGTTTAATTCTGTTTATTTTTTAATGATCACCCAAAACCCAGCTTAAACGTATATTTTATTTAATTAAACTGCAAGAAAACAATAGAGAATAATAGATTAATCTCATTAGGGTTTATTTCATCCATCCGGCGCTTCGTTTTACAACTAAAAACCGTATTCAAGCCGGGTTAAATAAGCTGATGTAAGGCGTCTCTTTAAAATAATTGGATCGACAACCCACGACGGCTTAATTGTGTTACTATTGCAGTTACAGTTTGTAATTAATGTATTTGCTGCGTAGTTGTAAAGTTTTGACAAATATATAAAAATGCTTACTTTTAAAAAAGCAAAATAAAGTACTGTCTTGTCATAAAAATGACAACTTAATTAAAATCCAGAACTTGGAGAAAGTTATGCTTATGCGTGTTTCCACCGAGAATTATTATTCATTAAAATTACGACTATGGTATTTTAAGGGTGGCTTTAACCCAATATTGTAAGGATAAGAAAACATCGTTGTACAAATGCAAACTTAGATAAATAACCGTATTATGAAGTTGACCAATATTAAACAGTGATTAAAAGAAGGTTAAATTTAGAGGTTGACGTAAGTAGCAGCTGAAAAAAGTATTATATTGTCTAATAAAGTTGCTCAAAATTAAGCTCTACTTTAATAAGCAAAGTAATGCTATTTTCAGCGGTTAATTACGTCAAACATAATTTTCACTTTCTTCTTATCACTATTTAAAATTGGTCAAAATTGATAAGACGATTATTAATTTAACATTACATATACGTGAACAGTATTAGAATGCGTGCTGTTGCACTGCTCCACTGGACCAATGTACAGTTACGGCTTTAGTCAAAAATTCGAGTACATTTTGTGATAATCTTTGATTTTGTGTGTTACTATATTTTTTAACAGACAAGTATTGTTTATTGATTCTATTAACAAATAAAATACATATTTATTTTGAGCGAGTTTTACCCTTTTTCATGCATAATTATTTTATTTTTTCCTTAGTTTTGGAATAAGGATAGTACATAATTATGTGCATTATACATGGTTTCAATTCAATTTAATAATAAACAAACAAAAATTTGAAATTATTTTTGTTGATTTAAGAACCCATTAATATAATTCTAATACCAATACTGAGCATATTTATTAAAATTTGTGCTAGAAAATAAAAATGCATATGTGTTGAAAGTGTAAACTAACCTTGTTCTTCAGATCAATACCAAAGGATATATTTAGTTTTCAATTTAAATTCAACTTAATGCCAGATAGGTATAAATTTAGAATGTAATCAACCTTCATTCATGTCCATATAACAAAAGCAATCTCGTTAGATTTTTTCAAATTAGTTTTTAAATGATTAATACATTGTTTGGTTAGCAACGACAACTGTTAATTTTGAAAAAATGTATTAAAATTCTTGTAAAATTACCTCTTTACTGTACTCGGTTCTTTTTATTTCCACAGAGTATCTTTTTGCTTAGATCTGGCTATATTTACTTATAAATAGATACACCGTAAGGAGATTGAATAAAAATTAATGTAATATTACATACTGTACAAGAACACAGTATATAATTATTATAAAGATCTGAAATTACTCTTATAAGAAAATTTCAAGCTACCTACTGCTCACTATATTATAATAGCTGTCAGACAAAACATGCAAATATCTAAATAATTTTTTTTTCCACGAATGTAATATTATGTCATTTGCTATCCTTCAAAGTAAATTTTTCAATAAAAAAATAAAAACGTTTAACAAAAATCATTACAAGGAACGTCAACGCTAATCATAATAATTCTCTAGTACTTGCCGTGGGAACGAGCATTATGATCGTAACAAATTAAATTAAGCTGCATTACACGTCTAAATTATTTTTAATAGGATGTTCTGCTAAATGGCATAGCGAATTTTTATTTCTAGTCAACTAGAGTGTCGAGTTTTATTAAAATGACCTATTTAAAATGCAAAACACACATAAACTAGTATCAAATTATTTTTGGAAATATTTTTGTTGAAAGTTCGCTATTTTCAAGTGTGACTTTTCCTATTACAAAAACATTTTGATTGTTTTTTATGTCAACAAATGTCAACTGAATTCGTTGCAATAAAAACCACAAATCAATCATAGTTAAACGCTAAATTAATCAACGGTGACATTTTCAACTAACAACAAATCCTTAAAATGTTACAATCAAAATAAGTTCTGACAAAACCTTTACTCACCAATAAGCTTCAAATTCTGAACCCTAATTTAAAAACATCAAAAATTTTGTTTACATTCAATAATTTTGAAATCAAACATTTCCATAATACAAAAATTGAGTGCAGAAAGTGCCCAATTCCCACACTTTTGCGAGAATTCCAACCAAAATATTGTTTCGTTCTTTTGTAGGAAAAAACTTTGTTTATAACATTTAGGCAAAAACACATGCATTCGGAATAGCTATATTTCCGCATTTTTTATGAAAATAACCATTTAAATGTTAAAACATTTAAATAAATAAAACATAGAAACAATTAACGTCAAAAAAAAGGTTTGAACAACTCAATAATCTTTGACGTAGATTAAACCCATCTGTTTGACAGTTCATTCACTTTTAATATACACTGTGATAAAAAAAAACAGAAATCAGAGCAGGCGTTGCAAATTATCGGTCATGTCTTAGCTAAATCCTATGCAAGCGTTGAATGCATGAGCGTAGACAATTTGTGGTGTCAAAAGCTAGGTTATAATAAATCATATCCATATGTCAATTCAATTTCCAGTAATTTTCCTAAACAACAATAACTAGAATAAGTTGTAAAATAGGTTTTAAAGAGAAAGCATTTTTATTAGAATGATACTTTCAAAACGGGGTGAAACAAAAAAATAGAAAAAGTTCCTACTTTATACACCTTTGTATTAAAGAATCTCAAGCCAGATATCCGGACTGGATAAATATTAATAATTATCAACAGCTTTATCAGTGTATTAAAATTATAGTACGTATTCATCATCAAGAAAAAATCAGGTCGGACCCTACCTCGAATTCCAAAACCCGTGCAGAATGTTCCAGAAATTATAAAAGAACATCTTTCAATTTCCATAAAGCGTTTAATAGATTTAAAATGTGATTACAGAAAACAACATCACAAAGAATTGTAAAAAATAATCTTTTTGTGACCAAATACCCAGATAGACCTACCGTCCTTTTAAAAGAATCTATGATAAAAAATGATTAATTATGGATATTTTCTTTCAATCAAAATTCTGCGTATGTTATCAATTTGCTTAGACACTATTCTAAGAAATGCAGCAATGTTTTGTTATGTGTTTGCAACAGGTACTATAAAATTTCAGTTCAAGTAAGTGCGCTTATTGGCAACATGAATCGAGAACTTTGGAAGTAAGTACATTTGGGCAATAAATTATTAGATATAACTGAAACAATGAAATGTTTTTCCAAAGATATTGTATTTTAACTGTTAACATACAAATTATTATTTGGTCAACTTTTCTGGTTGTAAACATAGCCCAAATCTTAGCGACCTTTTAAAAGGACGGTAGGATTTTGGATATGTAGTCTGGACAGAACCTTATCAAGGAAAAAACAGCAACGAGACAAAAAAATACGATGTAGGATTAGGTGCTAATGATGTTTTACAATACACTGATGTTTTAAATTCTCTTGGCTACAACCTACTGTTGTATCATATATTTTTTGACAATTTTTTCAATTCGTTAGAGCTTTTGATTGAACTGAAAAATCGCAAAATAAAAGCAACAGGTACCATCAGAGCAAATCGTTTGTCTAATTGCCCACTTTCTAACTCTAAAGTTATCAAAAAAACAGCAAGAGAATTTTTTGAATACTCATTAGAAACTGTAAACAGCCTTTTAGTGACAAAATAGAATGATAATAATGTAACTTGTTTTGTAACAAACTTTGCTGCTGTACATCCTCTACATAATGTCAAAAGATTTTCACGAAAAGATAAAAAATATATTTATGTTTCACAGCCTAATTTAGTGAAACTGTACAACCACAACATGGGCGGAGTTGACAGATGCGATCAAAATATTAGTTTATATCGTGCTTCAATAAGAGGAAAAAAATGGTATTTTCCAATAATTGCACATTGTATTGAGCTGTCTATTCAAAATGCATGGCAATGCCACAGAATGCAAAAAGGAAAACTTGATCAACTCTCGTTTCGCCGATCTGTGACAACAAGTCTGTTAGAAACATATAAAAAAGTTGGAAAGAGAGGTCCTTCTAAGAGTTCAGCTCACTTACGAGAGCACTCGCGGTATGATCGTCTTGATCATTTGATAATTTACAAAGAAAATCAAACAAAATGTGCAGTTTGTCACAAAAAAGCAAATTTCAAATGTAACAAATGTGATGTTACGTTGCACCCAAAAAGTTGTTTTTTTGATTATCACACTCCAAAATAATTTTTTTTTATTTTGTTGTTTTGTGTTAACTAATAAAACTAATTTTTTAAATAGCAATTGTGTTAAACAGTCTAAGATTTCTAAATAAACATGTTTTCTAAAAAACTGTTTTTATTGATATAAAGTAGTTTAAAATCCTACCGTCCTTTTAAAAGGTCTATCATTTGCAAAAAATCAAGACGTGTTTCAATTTTTTTTTTTTTTTATTTGCATAAATGAGGTCTGTGAACACACATTACAGTGTTTTTATTCAATTTTTAGAAAAAAAAAGTTTTAGGTATATCTGGGTTAAGTATCTTCTGAACAAATTTTAAGTAACTGATTTTTTCTTAACTAATTAATTAAAAATAACTGTCTTCTAAATCCATTATTCACGCATTACAAAAAAAAATAAGATTAATGATTGATGACAAACTTTCGAGAAATGGAGTCCAACGACCCTGCACAACAAGCAAGTTTATCCGTATGACTCAAACTAAGACAAACTTTTTAATAAAACAAAAGATGAATTAGCACTTTTGATTTGTTTTCTTTTTGATCACTCTATATATACATAACTTTTTGAGATTTTTTTTGAAATTGCAATAAAAGTATTTTATTTTTTCTAATACTGAAAATTCAAAGCGGACGTTCTCAATAATTAATCTGAGGTATTAAAATATTTGATCGGTCAGATTATAATTTTTATTGAAAAAAAAAACGTTTTGAGAATTATAAACAGGAAATATCTCACTCTAGAAACAAAATAAGGTGCACCTATGCTTTTAATTTTTTTTTATTTGTCAATTATCCTTTAAAACACATAACTAAAGTGGATTATCTGGCATTTACAATGTAAAAAAAATTGCAGCCTATTATCCTACAAGAGTTACTAAAATCACTAGATTTAGTTGTGTGTATATTGGAAATGAATGAATTATGTAACAGATCAATAAAAAACCAATTAGGGTAAACTGTGGTAGTGAATTATTTTAAATTGGAAATTCAGTCACTTCCACAGAATATTATATTGCTTTGTAATTTAATTTTATTAATTAATTTTTTTAATAGTCCACTTCTGGGCAAAATTAAGAGACCATCTAATTAACATGAAATATCATTTTTAATTTACAAATAGTTTTTAATAGACATTTCACATGTTAAAATATAAAAATTAATTAATATCACTAAGCAGTAACATTTGCATTTTATACACGTACCTATTTATTCGATTTATCTTGATAAATTTACACTGACCATTTTGATTGTCAAAATGTTGGAGACAAAACTACTAACTAACAAAAAGAATACTATTTAAATAAAGTAAAATAAGCAAATTATAATTTAAAAAACTAGTAGTTTTTGAGTCTACCAGGTACGCAGTCATCAAGGAATACTTAATCTGATTGTTAATGTAGTCTAGAGTCACAGCAGTCCCAAGCCCAAGCATATTCTTCAATTGCATGTCGAAGTTCATCTAAAGTCGTAGTGTACTGCGAGATATTCTGAATATGAATATCCATCTAATCCCACACTTTTTCGATGGGTCATAAATCTGGCGAACAAGGTGGGTATATAGCCCCGGACTACAATTAGACAAGATCCTGCTACCATAAGCAATCATAATTCCCAATGGTACTATTTACGTTTTACAGCAAACTCGAGATGAGTTCATTTAATTTTTTGAATCAAAACCCAAAATATCATAAATTCTAGAAACCTTTTTCTCGATAGTCTTTTTTTTGAGTTGTGTCACTATTTGACCGGAAGTGAGATACCACAGCAATTTGTTAGTGCCAAACATTAGTTTCAAAAACATCAAGTGATAAAAAACTGCAATACGTTGGATAATACTTAATCATTTCTGATGATATAGTTATCATGTTAAACAAATTTCAAATTTCCCGAAACTGAACATAATATATTTGCATTCATGTCACTGCTGAAATATGCAAGATACGTAAAAACGTGCTCCTAAAGTGGTAATATTTAATAGAAAAAAGATAATAGTGTGCAGTTTTTTAACCTTGATTAAATACAATAGAAAATATTTTTTTCGCCATCATATGCCAGAGGCCAACGTACAGCAGTTATCATCTATAAACATGCAGACCACAAACAGAATATGAAATGTACATTTCAGATAGTAGAACTTCCGCTTTTGCAAAATTACTCATAAAATGATTAACTTTCGATTTTAAAAATAAATAGAAGCTTCTTACACTCCATAAATTAGCACATTCTTATAGTCTACAAATCTTTGTGGAAAATAAATTGGCTTTGATTTTATTACTTTCTATTAGATATAGTAGATCAAATAGATATTTGATTTGCCCCTTTCGTTCCAAATTGCATATCATCCAAATAAAACCGTCAAAGGTTCCGACAGCAGACAATTTTGAACTATAATAACAAATGTTATATCTATTTCAGGTAGGTACTATCCAATATTACGTTGCGCTCATAAATCATTAAAGGTGGTATTCTTGACCATACGTGATGAAATGAGATGATGAAATAATTCGGCTTATTGACATTCCATTTCGAATAACATTTTGCGATACAAATCAAAAAATAAAATAATCATTTGTTTTAATATTGCAAATAGTAACTTGTAATAAATTGTAGTGTTTTACTGCATCAATATTTAAAAAATATATCTATTCTTTTATTGACTTTTCGTTTCCGCGCCCTATCTGTTGTTCTAAGTTAACCTTAAAGTGTATGTTGCTGTGTTACCAAGTTAAATACAGTTCTATAAAACTTAACAATTATGTTTTGTTCATTATTTATATCACTTTTTTGTGTTTAACCGAAAAAAGATATGGAAGAACTTGGTATGTTAGGTCTTTTTGACGAAAAAGCTGTCGAAGATCGTCCAGTACCAGCTTACCTCGTGCTGATATCCTCGCGCTCAGGTTTCTGTTTATTATGCTGATCACCAATCATAATAAAAAAAAACTTCCTATGCCACGCTTTGTATGTATAAATCATCACAACATAGGTTTTTAACATTCACCACTCATGTTCTTACTTGCTACGTGACAAGTTCATTGCCACGTCAATTCAGTCATATTTTTCCACTAAATCTTCGTCTCTTATTTTGTTTCTAAAGTAATAGATCTAAGTTTCTAAATAAAGCTTTTCAGTCTCATATCAAATAATAAGCTTGCTTGAGCATAACAGCCATTTAGATAATATCAAACTGGATATTGAACACTTCAGAAAATAAAGATGACACTCAATAGTAAGATTCTACTATTAATATTCACTGTGATTCACATACAGGAATGAACCTGGCAAAATGTCAAAACCATGACGTTTGTCATTTCCAAGCGTGGACAAAAACTGATTTACAATCTAAAGTTTGTAAATCTTTTTCACCATTGTAGCCCTGTACCTTTCATTTTCAGCAATAAAAATTACGAACTATACCTACATAGTTCGTAAGAAACATTTTTGTAAAAATTGTTGAGTAAATGAAAAACTACGTTCAGTACCTTTCCTCAAATTTAACGGCGTAGATAAGGTTCAATTGTACATATTTTCGTTCAACTGACAAACTCATCATGATTAATTATCACCAAAGCAAAGTAGTTGTCACAATTTAATTTCTTACCTATTTTTCTCTTTTAGGGCTTCCTAGTCTTATTCCTTATACATAATAGTTTTGAGTAATATCAAATCGCGTATACATAATTACTATCAATTACTTGTCTACATTACATTAGAAGTGAGATTACAAACATGAGAGTTGAAACAGAAAAAAAAAATCAATTACATTACTATCTAAATATATTGTGCAATCATAAAATGTGCTAAATTGACTTTTAGGTCAAATCGAACTCAATACGATTAAAATAAATGGAGTGGCATTCAAAATAAAGCCTATTTTAATGGGAATGAGCTTATTTACATCCCGAGCTTCCATTGTAAATTATGTATCCTAGAATAACATACTATTTCTGCTTTTCTACACTTTATTTTTTCATGTAACTACTTTGGAATATTGATGATTTACACCCTTTGTTCAAAGACTCGACTTCATCAAAAGCCTATTTATTGATCGTATTTCATCGGGAAGTGCTGTATTGTGGGACCTTTCATCTCTAACACAATAACGAAGCAAGACAAACCATTTTATTAGAAAATTTAGTTTGTCTTCAAGTTGAACAAAATAAAAAAAAACTTTATATTGTTTCTATCCATCTATTCCTCTTATCAAATCAAATTGTGTTGCCTTTAGTACTCCAGTAATAAATCATATTACATTTAGTTCCCCTTTAAAAATAAAATTGTTTCGCCAGACATTATTATCAGTCACGTAGCGCCTATAAAGTTCACTTAACTTCAGAAATCTTATTAGACCACAATAACTTAGTTCTCTAAAATAGTAAAAAATATAAAAATAGGATAGTAATAACAGAGAATTTGCCATATCTGAGACAAAAACGTCCAAATCTAAGAATCTGTAGGATATAACAAGTCAGCATACATGTGCTTCATAAATCTTGGAAAAAACCTCATTTATTATTTTCTACTTATCAGATAATAATAACTTTACAAGGCTTTTAGTATACATAATGAAACTTTATTTTCAATAAAACTATTTAACTTAAGAAATATTTTTTCTTTGCTTATTTATTATTTTGTTTTTAGCTGACATTTTGTGCTGGCGGCCATGTTAAATTTGAAATTTCTTTGAATGTTCTACTAGTCAAGCCCTTTCATTTCATACCCATATTGCAAGAGTTTGTGAAAAAATATGTAATCCGCCATTTTGTACCCGTGGCCATCATTAATTTTTACATATATCTATCATACTTTAGCTTTTAGTACATTATTAGTATCTTTATTTTCAATAAAAACTGGTTAACTAAAATATTTTTTTTACTTTTATTCATGATTTGGTTTTCAATTTTTTGTCGACAGCTATCTTAGATTTAAAATTTGTCATAGTGTACAGTATTACTAGTCAAGACATTTATTTCAATTGATACCCATATGAAGGAGGTTGTAAAAAAACATGTGATCGGCCATTTTGTAAAAGCAGCCATCTTAGATTTACAATAATCCTAAATATATTAAATTGTATTGTCATTTGAACTAGGTACTCAATATCAAATCACTCATTCAACAAGAAAAGCGTACAACTTTAATTACTTAATTTAACTAAAAAAAAAAAAGTCAAGCTTAAAAAACCCGCTTAAAAACTAGCAGTAACGTCTAATAGGGCCCATCACAAATAAAATAGAGGTGCATTGCAACACTGAAGCCATACGTCATGTCATCAGAAAACGGGTTGTAAAAGAAATAAAATCAGGTCAAACTAATTAAAATCGATTAAAAACTAAAAGTTGCGAATGAGAGGGATGTGGTCTACGTCGCACAATAATCAGAAAAAGTTCACTATATGCGCTGTTTTTTTTTTGTTTTTCTTTAGCATTTTTTAACTATTGTAATAAAAAATTGATAATCAGTTTTGATTCAAATTGTATCTTTTCTGATCAATTACACTACTGCTTCATTAAGCAATGTAAAGTGGTAAATAATAGATAAAAAAAAATTATGTAAAAATTTCTGATTTTCCTAATAATAATAATAGTATTACATTAAACATTTTAAAGTAAAAGCCCCATGCAGATTTTTCCATGGTGAAATTTTATATAGTTTATTTAAATGTTATTATTATTATTTAATTTCCATTTGCAGCATATGTTCATGCAAAAGAAATTTGCTCTTCCGCCAGCTATTGTAATATTATATTGAGATTAACTTTAGAATAACATTTCAAAAGATTAATTGATAAAAAAATAATAAAGAATTTAAGTCTCGACAAAAATGCGTATGGTCATTATCTATGTAAAGTTTCATCATTTACAAAAATCTATAAGCCGAAAATAGCTGTAGCTACTTTTAAATATCATATTTGTGTTTTTCTTTACTGCAAGGACTTTGAAGAAAAAAAAATGTAATTTTTTTTTAATCACCATACTTTAAATGCTTTAAAATAAAAAAAAAACGCGTGCCGTGTTGTTGGCATAAGAATGTAAACAATGTGTAAAAAGGCACCGCATAAATAAACATGCATAGATGTCAGCAGCCATAAATTTCCTATAACCCTTTCAACAACGCATGTTTACATTAAAACACATGGATTTAAGTGAAACAAAAGTCCCACTTTCTTTCAAGATTCTGTTTCAAGTTCTAAAAGTGCCATCAGCAATATTATTTCTTTCGAGTCTGTATTATATTATAGAGATTTGATCGTTCTTTTCAAGGAAAGTGAAAGAATTCATAAACTTTACCCATCAAAGAGAACTTCAAATAATAAATTTGAAACAATTCCATTCTTTTTCTGCTTTATATATTTGAAAAGTGAATGGAATAAAAAATAAAAACAGAACAAGATCAAAATCGTTTTAAATAATAATTTAAAAAAATATCTGAGAAAACTTACCCGTTTTCTGCATATGAAGAAAAACCATAACATCATGTGAGTCCATATCAAAGGCAAAATCATCGTTTAACATATCGTCGTAACTTAAACCTATTTTACTATTGGACTGAGCCAAAGGCTTGCCAATACTATCTTCTAGTGATATGGAAGTTTCTTTGTTACTAAGGGCACATACCTGTAACAATAAATTTTCTAAGTTTAATAAATATTTCCGACGACTATAAAAATTATCAATAATAATATAAGACAACTTTGGCTTTTTTTACTTTGTTCTGAAAATAATCTCAACAAATATAACTCGACTTTTTCTACTTTTTGGTACAAATTTAAATTAAACATTTTTGTCTGATTAAAATCCTTTCTAAAGACCGAAATTCCAACGATGAAAATTTAATATTTTTACAATCTGAGACAATAGTTGTTATTTAAGAGACTACAACTGTGGCATATTTTCCATCACTTCAATATTTGAATTTGTAATACTTTACTCTCATTGATTTAAAATTTCACGTTTTTTTAGACAGTTTTACGATGTTTTTATAACTACTTCCTTTCCATTTGTATAACCATCGCTTCTTGTCTCTCCAAAATAATAAAACACATTTGTAAAACACTAAACATTTCTAATGAAAAGTGAGTTTTCTTAAAAATGTTTATATTATACTCAAAAATATCATTAATGTGTAGTAATAAAACATCTAAAAAAACCATAAATAAAAAAAAAATTTGCTTTGCTTCCGCTTGTTTTCCATTTTAATTTTCAAGCACGATCATAAAATGCAAAGTAATAAAATATTTTATTTGTCAAACAACGATTTGAATGACCCATTAATTGCTGATTTTGAAATAACAATGGAAATTAAGTTAACTATGGCAGGCCGTTTTACTCTTTAATCGTGAACTATTCTTACATAAAATGATAGATCTTTTACAATTTTTGATAAAAAAAAACAAACTTTATGAGAAAATTTTATTTATGTATCAACATAAGAAAAATGCAATAGTATCATGTTCCGGCTTAAAATTAAATAGTTATATGTACATAGGAAGATATACACGAAAAACGGCTACTTTTAATTATGTTGTAGCATAAATATAAATGTCAAACATTAAAAAAAATTATTTAAAATATCTTTTTTTTTAATTTATTTTTTTTTTTTTTTAAATACCTTTAAAATATTATTATTGGTGTTACATATTTCATCATGAAAATCATAATAAAAAATATTTATACTATGCTACTTAATAGAGTTAATAATATAAATGAACAAGTCCAAAAATTTAATTTCCAATTTTTATTATAATTTATAATAAAAATAGATAGAGAAATTTATTTATGAGTAAAGCGTATTGAAAATTAAGAAAAATATATGCACTTACATAATAATTAAAATATAGACTTTTCAATTATGTGCTACTATAATATAATAATATCAATATTAAATTTTATTTATTAAAAAAAATTATTTCAGTTCAACTTGTTTATTATAAAAATAATAATGAAAGACTAAAATATTTTTTCATATTAATAAATGATAAATAGTTATTATGTAGGTACATAAACTTAATATGACAAATTAATTTTAATTCTAAATTTCTATTATGTACATGATATGTAATTTGTAATTATGTTCATATGTAATGCAATAAACTTTAATCCTAAATGTATATTATAAACATAATGTTAATTTTGAATTATGGAAATTCAGAAAATTCTAGTGAAATTTTAATTCTGAATTAAAATTATGTACGCCATTTTTATTCAAAATTAAAACTATGTACATAATAAAAGTTCAGAATAAAAATTATGGACATAATTGTTATTCAATCGCTATTTGTATGTATATAATTTTTCCGGAAATCGTCTTGGAAACAACATTTTCCTGCTTATTTACCCGCAGGAAAATTGAGTTTTCCGGACTAGTACTGTAAAAACTTTACAAGACGCAAAATAAAAAAGATACTCTAGTAACTATAGTTGCCAACAAAATTGACAAACTTGATTTTTGTGGAATTTGTGAAAAAAATTCTAAAATTTGTAAATTTCGTCTTTTTCTACGATTTCCGGAAAAATTTAATACAAAACACGTCAGTAAAATCTCTTACTTGACTCAGAGCTTTAAAATACTCGGCACTTTGTGCCGAGTATTTTAAATTGCCGATTTCAATTTAGCTCTTCTTCAGTAATGTGAAATTTTCCTGACTTTTATGTAAATAACTATTAATTCAAATTCAATTAAAGATTAAAATTAATTGCAGTCTTCATTGCATTCAAATTGTGGCGACATTCATGTTGAAAATAAAAATAAATATCTTGTAATTTGATTTATGTTGCGGCATAATAAAAATTGCTAATTAAAATTAGGTATGTACTCACATAATTATAATAATACTCAAATTTTTTATTATCATAGGACATAATAAAAATTGTGTTTTAAACTTTAGCTAAACTCATAATTTTAACTCACTGTTATTTAATTATGTTGGACAATAAATAATTTGAATAAAATTTATGTATTGATATAAAACTAATTCATTTTATTCCAATTGAGCTTTTGAAAAAAAAAATATCGATTTTTTTTATGTATTTTAAAACTTTATTATTATTAATACTGATATTTAATGCAAAAAACTTTTTAAAAAAATTCTTAAATTAGTTATAAACAATTAAAACTTGATAAAATTTAAATATAAATCCCGTGACTATAAACGCGCTATGATTGGTCACCATGGTTGTTACGTCATAATGTTGTAGCCACGTTGTAGCTATTCAATAACAGTACAGCGTTGACGGCTATTACACCTGACTAGACAATAATATTGAAAATTTATTGCTATAAAACGAGTTGTTAGTTGGTTCCGATTAGCTATGTGTGATAAACGATTTATTAAAGCAAAGTCTGATAATATTCCCGATCTTGACATATTTATGATAACCAATTTTTTAAAAAATGATGTTCGATTTAATTCTGCTGAAGTTCGAGGTGCCAAGACATCAAGGTAATTCTGTTAAAAAATAATATAATAAATGGAAATATTCAAGTATTTATTCTCCATTAGATTAAATATAATTATTTATTTCATAAATTGTAGAGCATCGCCTGAGAGTATAATTAAATATAATTTTCCATGTCATCTTTCAGCTGGAAAAAAAAACAGAAATCATAAGAATTATTTAAATGTTATTGTAACAACAGAAAAACCATTTACGGTGTTAAGAAATACTTACATCGAAATGATCTTCACAACAACAAAAATTCGATTTTGTTTTGGGATTATCACGGTGCACTGCTTGAAACCATTTATTTCGACGGTTGTCATCTTGGGAAACATTTAAAAACATTTTGTCAGGAGTTGTTTTTGTAGTATTCGTACATAATGGTACAAAACAAGAACGGTAACTTTTGTGGTTTGACATTTTCAGTATAAATTTGAATATTTAACAATGACAACAAAATTAAATAGATCAAAACACTGTACTTTATTATTTCTATATCAATTTTAACGTGTGAAAACCAACATTATGACGTCACACGCGCTCGGGTTTGTTCGGGAGCTGTCGGCGTGTCTTCGGTACTGGATTCAAAAACTATTTTTATTTTCAAATAACCTTTGAATTATTGCAAAAAAAAAAATTAAAAAAAATTGTTTTACTATAAAACTTATATATGAGCTTTCCATTTATCACAAAAATTTTTTTTTTCCAAAAACCCAATTATGTTGCAACATAAAAAAATCATTTAATTCTCGTTTTTTTTACATATTATAATAGTTTTTTTTTTGAGATTCAATAGTAAAACGGCAACGCTCATTTAAAGTTATCAATCAATTTCTTAGACTTATACCTTGCAGGTTGCATAAAACTTAACAAATCCTTAATCTGACAATTTAATGGCAAAAGACCCAAACCAAAATGCTATAATTTGATCTATCAGTCACAGATGTATTATATAAAATGCGAACTCATTCATTTTTTGAATAGTAAAAAAAACCGTGCTTCAAAGACCTCACGTTTACGGTTCACCAAAACAAGAAAAAATCCACTTATAGCATTAAAAAAAAGCAAACCGAGTGATGGTCAACTACAAACTTCAAGCCAGTCTAAACAGAATTTTTGAAAAGATGACATTTTGAACAGAAAAGGAAAAAGAAGTATTTGGTAAGATTACTAAAAAATGAAATAGATACCGTTTGGCTATTGCATTATTAAATTCAACACTATCATAGTGGTCAAGAAGCCAATGTGGTATATATTAAATATTTACATAACTTTCTAGCTTATAACAAATTCAACTTAAAAACTATAACAATATAGTGTCTGCGTGCATGTGATCATGTTTTTGTGTTTTGCTGACAAATTATGACACACAAAAGTGAATTATTTGATCAGCGAATTCCCATTTTAGAAGTATGCGATGTTAATACGAATCGTTTTGACTTAGCGGTAGTAAATTATGTACTTTAAGCGGCAATTACATATTATACGACAACATCCAATAGACATAATCATTAATATGTGGAAGCACAGCTTGCACATATTAATGTATTATAGTAGCACTGTTATTTTGTTTGTAAAAAATCGAATCAAATCCACCCTCAGGTTAAAATAAAACACCAAAAAGGAAATGTTAATATTGCGTGACCAATTTTTGTATAAATTCTCTAAGCCTATATCAATCAGATTGGCAGAGGTAGGCTGAATCTGTCAATAAAACGGTAATAATGCAATACCATTGTATTCCAAATAAAAGCTTCAATAACACAATATCTTACAATAAAGCAGGATCAATAAGAAGCCCGCTTACATGTATTCATCTCTGATATGCAATTTGAAATAGTAAAAACAACTTTTTATGAATATATATCATTTTTCAATGCTTTAAAAAATAAATGAATATACATACATGTAATAACCAATTTGTGATTCTGCATGCTATATTTCCATAAAAATTAAATTGAATTTGTATTCAAATCCTGATTTAAAAAAAACAACAGCCGAATTGTTTTTTAAACAACTGAAGTTCAATTTGATTCAAAAATCAATTGATTCCAATGATGGAATGCTTCAGAAAGAGAAGCCTCGACTGTTTGTAGTCCAACAGAAAAGTTTTTTTCATTCTTCAACTCGCATTTTTGTTAAAAGATATATATTTCTAAGACGGCATATCATTTTCATAGTCTTCCCTTTTATTTATGATTTATACCTTTTTCAATCAACGGAAAAAAATGGTCTCAATTCGATCGGTAGATATATATATTTTTATGAATGATGCATAACTTTTTCCAGAAGAGTCCGATTTTAACAAATCTTTTTTTATTGAATAAAGTGGGTTTTGAAATGGATACTATATAAATTTGATAATAAAAATCCTGTTTTTAAACGAAAAAAGATTAAGGATAGATTGATTGTTCAATCACTAAATTTTCAGGTAAAAATCGATACTACCACGCATAACTTTTTACAGAAAAGCCCAATTTTAACATTTTTTTTAACTGGATAAGGTATTTGTAAAAGTTAGTTCCATTTAAATTTAGCAACAAAACTCTGCTTTTAAGAATAAGAAAATAAAAAAAAAAAATTGTTCCTCCGTCAAATGTTCACCTGTGAACCGATTCCTGACATACATAATAATTTGTAAATCGAAGAACACTATAAAATAACAAAAAACTCAAAATGTGTATGTAGTAGATTTTAGCTACAAAAAAATTAAAAACTAAAAATGTTGCAACAAAAAATTTAACTTTCGAAAAGGAACGAAAAAAGAAAGCATTAATCAAAAAAAAAACTTTTGAATCTATGAACTCACATTTGAATTTATATAGACACAATTGGAATAAAATATAGAGTCAAAATCAAATTATTATTTTATCACAAATAAGTAGTGCAGTGTTGTAGATCAAGTAAAGTTAGTTATTCATTTTGCGTCTAGTGGCTATTGTCCACTCACTCGCTAGGCTCGTGGTGCAATTTTTATCTTCATAAATAATTGCTTTTATTGAATAATTATACTATTAAATTTAAATATAATATTGTTTTAAACATTGTCATATAGTTGACAGTTTATATAATTAAAATGAATTATTTAAATAAAAAATAATTTTTCGAACTTTGATAATATTTCAAGAAAATATAAATATTTTTAAATGTATCAAGTTTTGCTTAAGGTCATTTCTTTTAGTTAACAATATATCGAAATGCTTTATTTATTTTCCCATAACTATCGTGGTTTTAATTTTTAATGAAATTACTTTTAGTCTTGGATTCTAAGATAAAATGACTGTCGTAGGTAATAAAATTCTCAATTTTTTTTTTTTTTAATAAAAGTGAATTACTTACTGCTTGTGAATGTGTTATTCAGTGAAAATAAATAGATCAAAAGTTGGTTTTGAAAATTATTCATCAATGGTTTTATTATCTCATTCATTTTAAATAAAAAAAAAATAAGTATTATGTTCAACCCTCGGAAGAACAAGAGTTTTGCTGAATTCCAAAATCATTACGGTCTTTGACAAGTAATGGTAATGAAATGACAATATTATTTTTCCAATAATATAAAAATTGTTGAAAACAAGCTTCAATTTTCAATTAGTTTAAAAACCAATTCAAGAATTAAATTGAAAACCAAAACCACAAATTGTGTTTTAAGCTAAATAGACTATATAAGTTTGTTTATGGAAGAATGAAGCTAAATTACTATCTCTTCAAGCACCTGCCATCATATTATCTGAATTGTTGAATTTAACATTTAAAAACATTCGAACAATATGACATGAACATAATAATGTTTTTTCTGTATTTCCGCAAAGATTTTTAAATTCAAATCAAAAAATTTAATATTTTTAGGAGACAACACCCATATTTGAAAAAACTACAGGTAAAATTTTTACAACTTTTGAATTCTAAAGATCCCTAATGGCCACCGAAAGCAGCGAGTATTTAACAATTTTCCTTTAAAAAGTATCAATAACATTACAATAATTTGGAACAGATTTTATCTATAAAATTTTAATTTTCTTAAATACTATAACAAAATCCGGCCTATTGACTTCAATTTTTGAAGCAATTCGATCTCAATATAATTTGTAATTATCACTTTCCAAAGAAATTTTCTGGATTATAATTATAATACAGTAGTACAATTTTTTTTAATAATTACTAACATTATTTGATTTATATTTATTAACAATAAATAAGACATAAAATAGATGAAGCTTTAGTTTTTGAATGAATTTTCTCAATATTCCCGGCTTTTTTTTTGTAGAATATAATAGTTTTTTTACATTATCATGTACTGTTGCGTAATTAAAATGTCCATCATTATTTGATAATTTAAAACAGAATTTCAGTCATTTTTTGCTTCCAATAAGACACCTGTAAGTGAATAGATTGTCTAAATCTAGTGTTTGTAAAAGACAGCGCTTTGACATTCTAAAGTAATTAATTAGATAGGTTTATTTTATTATTCACTTGAAAATTGTATCAAGTTTTCCAAAAAAGTTTTTTTAATCTAGCAATGTCAATAGCAATTGTTTTTTAAACAAGTAGACTATGAGATATGACATAAGCCTACTAAAGTTTATAATAATCCCTGGATTTATTTTTGAGTAATAAAATTAAGAATTAACCAAAATTGCACTTTTAATTTCAACATTTGTGACGATTATTTTTATGTTTTTAACCGACATCTCAAGATTATGTCACTCAGCTTCACTGGTCTAATGCCAGTCAAACTAGGATCACATTTTGTGTTTTATGACAAATTTTGGTCTTTTTTTGAGTTTGCGATAACGCCAAAAAGTGAGACTCCTTCTCACCAAATAACCTAAATAACCCTGCTCAGTAAATTCAAGAAAACTACAATTTAATTACCGGGGTATAAAAAACGCATATGTGGTATAAATTGTATTAAAAAAGTCTTTCTGGGTGTTGAATATTTCATTCATATCGTATACATTACGAAATTATTTTCTTTGTTTGATTAATTGCAGTTTTTCAAGTAAAAACCATTTTTTTTTTTAAATTGTTATCAGCTTTCTTGTCGATAATAGCAACTTTTTTTGTAGTTTTATGTAATGTTCTTTGTTGTTTTTAAAAATACTTTAGTAGTGTTTGAAACTTTGTGGCGAAAAAACGTGATTTATGTGTAAAAATAAAATAATTTGAAGCAATATTAAATAATGTGATTGTGCTGGGTGGATTCTGGAGGAACAGATTCAACCCGCTAACGTTGAACAGAGGGAAAAGGTCAGTCGATATCTAAAAATTATTATATAATTGTCAAAATGTAATTTTTTGTTTAATAACCAAATCAAACTTGCTTTACCACAGTCTACTTGGAAAATAATATATCAGATGTGTATTTTTAAATTTTGGTTTAACTTATACAGAGTAATTTTTCAAAAATTTAGTTCTATTTAAATTGGTAACTTTAAGATATAAACATTTATTATTTGATTTTAAGCTGCTGTTTTGTTATTACCCGCAAAATGTTGGTTTAAAAAATGTATTGCGATTCCCTCTTTTTTTGTTTATTTAACATTCGTTCTTTATCAATCTATAATCAATCAGAAATGTTTTTTTTTGCTCATTTGCTCAATTATTATTTTATGCTCAACTTTTTATCGATATTGACGTCATTCACAGATAATAATGTAATTTTGGGACGTTTGTCATAATTAAAAGACGTACGCTGTTTTTAGTTCCTCTATTGTGTACATGAACACTACAACCACACCTATTTAAATATACAGTGTGAGACAGCTTGAGTGTTATAGAAAAAATAAATAAAGCAAAATTGTTTTCGTGTTTTCAAATTGATTTTAGACGTTACATTCATAGAGGTTTTTAATTTTTTTGTAAAAAAAATGTAGATATCGTATAAATTCTACTGTCAAAATGTTTAATCTTATTAAGAAATACATTTATAATAACTAGTGCAAAATTTATATTGATGTGTTAACTTTGACTTGGCTCTGCGCAAATGCACAATAGTATTCAGTTTTTTTTATTACAATTATTTTCTTCTTTGGCGGGAAGGAATCGACATGTTTCTCTATGTGAATTATGTTTTATATGTGAGGGCAACTAATATAAATTTGATGCTTCTTGCTGTTTATGTTTTTATCAAAAATCCTAAAAACTAAACAGCAGCTTTATTATAAACAATTTTTTTACATATTGGTTTAATTAAGAGTCTAATTAGAGTGGGTTTATAATAGTCAAATTAAGTATTAAATTATAATTAAAGTGAATTGGTTATCTGACATTAATGTAAGCATGTAAATAAATAATTTTGAATCAGAATAAGTTTCGCCTTTAGCGTGGTTCACACGTCGAGTTGCCATGCTTATTCTCATCCTTATTTTCCTTCCCTAATAACGCATCCACCGATGAAGTGCGAAACGTAGACCTTTTTTTCAAACATTTCGACACGGTCTTTTCCAAAAAATGTCAATAATTTAGAGTCGGCGCCAAATAAACAAATAAGCACGTATTAAAACTTTTGTATATATTTTCATTAAAATGCTTAGAAATATTGATCAAAGAGTACTTTGTGGCGACTATAGAAAATCCTAACTCAGAAGATAAACATCAACATTTCATCTACTTACATACTACAGCTTACATATTTCAGATTGAATGCATACCGCGTGGTAATTTTCGACTTTTCCTTTTTATCCGACTTATAAAAAGCTCAATTTCCATCTATCTTAAACAGATACAGATGACAAAGATAAGCTGAATAAATCTGGAATGGTTTAGCCAAGAGAAAGATGTGTTTCTTACAAAATACATAAGAATTTTAACGAGTCTTAGGGTAAATTTTCATAGCGTACTGTGAACCTCATCGTTGTTCTTTACAATTGTGTATATCCGTTAATTTCTCAAACTTATAAGCCGGAATTTGATCTACCGCAATATTTGTATACAGTCGAGAAAAAATTGACAAAAGTTCAATTATTTCCTGGACTGGACCATACCAACTTGACCATTGTAGGACTGACAGACGGTGAAGCATGAAGCTTCCGCTTTAGCATTTAAACATTTCCACAAAGAACAACAGTTTTGCAATAAATCATTTTTAACATTATTTAAATAACGCGTAAGCGAATAATTACTTTACAATATCGTCTATTTTCTACGAATTTCCTAGTAAGTATCAATATCTCCGCGATATAAATATGTTTCTACTCACCTATCAAATATCTAATATGTTTACACAAAAGTTAGCATTTAAATTCAAATAATAACTGAATAAATAGATTACTGTCATACTCTATAAAAAGCTTTCGAAATAATTTTTGTCAACAAAATAGCTACCCCACCAACCGACGAATCAGAAAGAGCATTTTTTGACGGTGGAAAGCTTAGGTATAATACGCGCAAACACATTTAGATTTTTGTCTTAAGAATCATAATCAGTAAGATTTATGATATGTTGTAAGGGATAATCATCTGGTAGATTTTATTTTGCCCACATGCTAGTTACTGAAAGGACAAAATGTCCATAATAATTCAATCCCAAAATGCTTTGCAGACGGATGCAGAAATAAATATTATTTATAGATAGCGAGTGAAATAATTGTGTCAATAATTTGCTTTTTTTGTGATTAACTATGTATAATATTAAAAATGATTACCAATTTTTTTTGTGTTTTTACTTCTCTGCCTCTAGTTTTCCTCCTTATACAATTGTTGCTGATTTAAGTTCTTACGCTCTTCACAATTCGCTCACCAGAGACGTTGACCGCTTATAGATACTTAATTATAGTAGTGCAAATAGAATAACGTTATATAGTCCTTCCTTCGTTGCAAAATCCAATAGAACAACAATTACCTACTACCCAAAACACTATAAATCGCCCGCTTCTACCCTTTAGAAAAACGGTACAAGTTTGACTTAAATTTGTATTTGTTGGTATCTTTAGCAGGCATCACAATTAGCAGTACACCCGGAATATTTGTAATAATTGTAAATACATGTAATAAATAAATAAAAAAAACTTACATTATTTACAAATTTAGTCCGGTTCTAGATAATCTGTAGAAACCTGCTTATATATAAAAATTTTTTGAGCAGCTGTTTAAGAGATTAGCTATATTGTCCAGTAATAAAAAATTATAAAAGCAAACTTCTAAGTACGGCTATATAACGTTATTTTACTGAGACTAGTATAAGTAAATGCTTATTATTATCTGCACCAGGTGTTCGAACTTGATTGTCACGTTAGCTATATTATTATATTAAAACTGTTCTAAATAATCTTTGTTGAATCGCATATGTAGGGATTTTTTCCAACGCCTTGTTGGAAAAAAAAGTGACAGTAGCCTACTATGATCTATTAATCCAATTAAAACCAAACAGACTATAGACGGATTTGCTATATAAATAACTATTTTCATCTTGATAATATGAAAAAAAATTATAATAAAATTGAAAGTGTAAAAATAACTTGCAGTGTTTGTTATCGACACAACATAAGCAAGATGTTTTCTATCATCACAAAATAATGCTATCTGAGATAGATATTTGAATAATAAGATTATAATTTAAAAATGCATATTTCTGAATGAAAAAGTGACTTACTTTATCTGGACAGAAATAACCTAGACCCACGATGCCGAAGAGTGCAAGGGCCACGCAGAAGAACCCTATTCTTCTTAATCTGGAAGATTTTGGCTCCATTTGTTTTATTTCGTAGACACCATTTGGCAACAGCAGTGCTATATCGCTGTCAATCACTTGGACCGAAACACTTTTTAAATTCAAATTCTTCATTATTCATTTCACATTGAAAACAATTCAGTTTATTAAATTTTTCACAATTGTTACAGAGCCACATCTCACCTCCATGGTGATTTACTAAATATTGACAACTTTGACAGCGAGACAGCTACTTTTGTTTTGGTTTTTTTAGACTGACAGCAGGACGTGATCACGCATAATCCAAACTTCCCTAAAAGTTTTAACAGCTGCGCATGTGCAATTTATTTGAAATTTTTATTTTGATGTCAACGTTTTTTATTCTTTTCAAAAATTATTAAAAAAATTAATAAATTATTAATGTATTATACTAAAAAATTAATAAAATTACGCCAAAACTCAATAATGTTTTTTGTGATAGTATAATTTTAAAATTATATCAATGAACCGAATGATCACTTATGTTCATTAAAAAAAATTATAGCAATTATTCTATTTGCCAACAAAGTTGCAGTGTAGGTAACGAACTATGTACATTTTTTGTCTAACGGCAAAGATTTGATTATATTATTTAATTAATGGTAATAAAACAATATCTTCCCATAAATAAAATTAATGATTGTATTGTTTTACAAAAACAGATTAATATTTTATATAATTGGTGTTTAGCAAACGGTATGTTTTTAAACGTAAGCAAGTGCAGAGTTACATCGTTTAGTCGCAAGTTCAATCCCATTCACTTTCAATACGTGATTGATACTGTAATTCTTGAACGATGCGATAATGTCAAAGACTTGGGTATCTATTTTGACTCTCATCTGACATTCAATTATCATATTGAGTTAACTGTTAACTCAGCGTTTAGAACATTAGGTTTTATCTTTAGAAGTTGTAAAAATTTTTATGATACATCTGCTCTTACAAGTTTGTTTTGTAGTTTGGTTAGAACTAAATTAGAATACGCCAGCCTTATTTGGAATCCAACTTACACCAAGTACAAACTAGTTATTGAAAAAGTTCAAAAATCATTCTTAAAATATTTATCATTTAAAACTCTTGGAGTTTATCCTCAAAGAGGATGCAATTATGTCGAATTGCTGCTTGACTTTAATTTTATTTCTTTAGAAAAACGTCGAAATATAGCTTCAGTTTTATATTTACATAAGCTACTAAACAATAAGATTGATTGTATTCAGCTATTATCCTGCATAAATATTATGGTGCCAAGATTATCGTCTAGATATCATGTTACATTTTTACGCAATAACCCTCATACCAATCTGCTGCTGAAAGCACCAATTGACGTCATGATGGCAAACGCTAACAAGATTTCTGATGCATGCGACATATTTGATAGCACGTATAACTCTCTAAAAGTAGTATTATATAATTTGTAAGTATGTGAATATTATATTATGTATAACTATTTTCAATTTAAGTTCAAAACTATGTATTTTTGTATTTTATTTGTACATTTTATTTTTTATTTTTAATATTTTTTTTTAAATAATTCTTTTATACATTAAATTTGCTCTGTAAATGGATTTCTGTTGAGCAATAAAAGCTATTATTATTATTATTATTATTATTATAAAAGAGAGAGAAATACACTTTTTGTTTCCTTAAGCTTTGGGGAAGCTGATTACGGACTTTTTCTCTCTCTAAATCTGATTTTTGACACATAACTTTTTTTTCTTATGGGAAGATATTGTTTTATTACCATTAATTAATTATTACAATGCCATTTTGAGGAAAAGATGGAACACTTTCACAAGTTATATTATTTAAGTTAAAATTTCTAAACTATACTGTATAAGTCATGAGTATAAATACCTAACAAATTGTTTTAAAGTATGTGGTTGACCACAGTTTGCGTTTACATTTTTTTTAGGTAAAATCGTATGAAGTTTTACAAAAGTCAAATTTTAATATTTTTTTTTATAAAGTTAGATATTTTTTAAAGTTTGTATTATAAGTTTTACGAGAAATTCGGTTTCTAAGTGTAAAAAAGTTAAAAATGATTATTTGTTCATCTACAAAATTTTCAGCTTTAAACTGATTCTGGTAAAAACTGACACACATGTCACTATATGGCACTATAATATGACAAAAATCTAAAATTGTGTAGTAAAATTTTCCGCAAAAAAGGAAAACTCTAAAAACATTAACAAAAATTTAATCTTAAAAAAACAGAAACCTTCATTATATTTTGATTTTTTTTCTATATATTTGTCTAAATTATACTATACATTTAATATAATAATGACCAAATTTACAAAATATGATTACGTTCTGCTGTCAATCAAAGATAAATAAACAATAAAAATTGGTTTTCAAAGGTCACAATGAATCATACGAGTTCCAATCAGGTTCAATAATAAAATCTCTGCTATAAGGTTTAGGTTTAAGCCAATTCCGACACGGTTCTTTAAATGGTAAAACTAGAAATTGACTTTCTTATTAGTCAAATTATTACAAAAATTTTCAAATAATTACCTTGTCCACTAGGAAAAAGTCGAACCACATTCAACCAATATATCACATGGACAATAACCCACATTGCCCATTTCACCTCTTTCTTATAATAAAACGATGTTTGTTTTGAGGGCCACACAAAAATTAAGTTTTTTTGTTGACGTTTGATCTCATTCTGATTTCTATGTCTAAACCTTTTTTTCAAACTGTCATCACAAAATGATTTTTCGCCGAAATTTTTTGGTTTTGTAGAATAAACGTAATTATTTAGATTGATAATTGCTGGTTTTGGGCCATTGAAAGATTTTTTGTATTCAGTCATGTTATTTTTCAGACACCATATGTCAAAGTCAAAAATTTTGAAAAAAAAGCTGCTAATTTTAATTAAATTAAATAATTGTTTTATTTTTGCTATGTTAATACTTGCCACACTAAACCCAAATCTAAACTCAAATGTTCTTTTATTAGACATTAAAATTGTAAAAATTAAATAAAATTATTATTTTTGAATATTAATAATTGTAGCTTACTTAGTTTAATCAATATAAACTTGCTAGTTAAAATTCAATCAAAATAATTACGCTGCAAAAGCTTTTATAAGTTTTAAATAAAAATATTGCCAATGTTTTTATAATTTAATAATTAACTACAAAATGTTAAAAAATTAGTAAAAGTTTGCAAACGTAATCCCTAAAATTTTATATATTTACTTTTAATTAAAAACTTCCTAAAAAAATCTCTTTTTTAGTTTTATAAAAATCGAAAGATCAGTAAATAATTTCAATAAAATTTTTTGAGCACATGACGTAAAAGTAAAAGTCAGACTGCATATTTTTTAATAAATTACAACAACAAAATGTCGTTACCCAGACTTGCAAAATTTAAACTTTTTACTAACATTATCTGACTTTTCACATGTAAAATAGCCTAAATAATCGTTTTTTTTTTAAATTTAACTTTCTTTTTTTAGTGACCAATATAGTTTTTTCCATCCAAACCTTTTTTGAAATATAAAGCAAGGTTTAACTGTGGTCCACACAGTCACAGCTTACTTTTATGTAAAGTTTGATAAGATAAATAATTGAATTTGTTTTTTAGTACTCAAATAAACAAATATATTGGCTAAATTACATTCTTAATTTTTTGGAAGCTTTGCAGTAAGAATACTTATTTGAACTCTGAATCCAAAAATTCACTTTATGATACGCCACTGGTTCACCAAGTATGTTTTGTTTTATGTTTTGACAGGTGTCAAAATAAAGAATATAATCGTTTGAAAAAATTATTATTAATATATTCAAAATAAGCATTTTTAGACCATTTTCCAGCGTTTAAGCATTAATTTTCACGCTAATTAAAGGCATTTTTTCTTGCATGACAGTTTAATTGAGTGTAAATTTTCCATTAAAAGTGTTCAAAAAACATTAAAATAAGTTAGGTTATGTCAAGTCTGGAAGTCTGGCAGCTTGCGTAACCTTCAGGAATTCGGTCACTTTTATCTAAATATTGGCATTGCGAGGTCAAAAATAAAGCAATGTGATGATTAGGAATATTCGTATTGTGCTACGTCATTCGAACCGATTTATATCGTACGACGGTCTAAAACTCATTCACCATTCACCAGGTGTTGCACCACGTTCGGTGAGTTTTTAGCTCCACATTGACACAGTTTTTTTCTTTTGGTTGCTGCGTTTATTAGTGGTGAGGATGGCGGACAAGGTGGATAAAGCAGAGCTGAAGAACCGATTGACCCCCTTACAGTACCATGTGACCCAAGAAAAGGGTACTGAGAGACCATTTACAGGTCAGTGGAGACACTATACTAAATACTAACATTAATAATTGAATTTTGATAGTTTATTTTTAACTTTGTAATATTTCGGTATTTATATGTATTTTGGAAAGACCCCAAAGTAATTAAATTCAATTATTTTTGTTAAAATTTCAATATAGAGAATCATGCAGATAGATTTCTTTCTAGGATGTTATAATAAAGTTTATGATTCTGGTACTTACGTCTGCATTGTTTGTGAACAACCATTGTTTAGTTCAGACACGAAGTACGATAGTGGTTGCGGCTGGCCGGCTTTTAACGATGTTTTGGACCAAGGGAAAGTTAAGTTAACACCGGACACAAGTGGAGGTATTTGGAAGATTCTTATTGAAACTATAGAGAAGGAAAAAAGTTTATTCAGCTCTTGATAACGTTTGACCTGAAGAAAGCAGCTGTCTGAATTTTTTCCCTTCAGTTTTTGATATTTTTATCTCTTATCACTAACATTGCGGCTTCTGTGCTTCCTTCGTGCACCACTTTTTAATAAAAACCATTCATATTCCTTGAATGCAGAGCCTGCAAATGCCTTCACCAAGTTATTTTCTAAATTTAGACTTGGCGGTAATAATGAGATGATTCTCTGAAAGGAATCATTTTGAGTTGTTAAATTGAAAAATGACTTTATGATAAGTTTTTTATCAGTTGGATTAATTATATTGTTTCATCACTCCAGCAAAAGTTAATTGATCTAATATTAAAAGAGATGGAAAGTTGTAGTTGTATTTTTTAATTATACACTTGAGTACCTATTTTAAGAAACCCTCTGCCTTTCTAAATTAAAATGGATGAGTGGTAATAATATCTTTCAAGCCATTAATTCATTAAAAACATTTGCTTAAAGTATTATGAAAGACGCATTTTATTAATTCTCTTATCTTAAAAACTGAAATAAAGTGGGATTAAAACTAATTACGAATATATCGTAAATTTGGTGGAAGTTGTGACATTCAAGCGGCAATCTTTTAATACATTGCACAAATGCAAATTTATTAGAAGCAAGCTTCTCCGAATTTTATGGCATCTTTGTGATATTTCATCATCCTGTTTTATCTACAGTGTGTTACGGTTTTTCGATAATCTAAATTTACAACTAAAACAATTAAAATTAAACTGGTATTTCTCTTAAGAATGTGAAATGAGATAGCGACTTCTGACAGAAAACATTCACAATCTGAAGAAATTACAGTTTTTTCCACTGGCGCCTTAAACCGTTTTGGTTGGTTCCAATTCAAATTCTTCCTATAAAAATAAGAAGAAAAAACGGATTAATGGAAAGTTTGTGAAAAAAAAAAACTAGTTAGATTTTTTAATAGTGGAGGCTACTATTTATTATTACAACTATTCATTTATTACTCCAAGGCATTTTTTATGCTCTAGAAATGCATTAGTTTAATTTCATAATTATTATAATTATATTATGTTGTTTTATCAAGGTCAAATTTCTCAGAAAAACTGTTTTAGCTTATGTCATTGTCTTATCAGAAGGACTTGACATACTCTATTCTCTTGTTATGAAATATTTATAAATTGAGATTTTTTATTTTATGATAAAATAATTGTTGGAGTTATGAAAACAAAAACGCTTTTTGCAATAAATTTGAATATCCTGTCACTTCCCACCAATGCAAAACGTCACTGCTATTCACAATCTAAAAACTGTGTGTTGTTTTGGGTTTTTTTGGTATTTTATTCCTTTTGGGACGCTAATGTGACTTGTTTTCTTTTCATCTTTCCTCCTCCACCCTTCCATTACCGTCCATTTATTATTATTTATTATTGTACAAAAATTGCATCAAAATTCGTTTCACCATTATATTTGTATTATAAATTGGGTTCGTTTTGGTTTCGTTTCGCTTTTTTTGGCCATTCTCCCCGATTTCCTTTCCTCCTAGTTAGTTGGAGCAAACCTTTTACTCCTGATATCCCAACCAGGTCGCATAAGGACTGAAGTTACCTGCATTCAATGTGGTTCTCATCTGGGACACGTCTTCAATGATGGTCCTATGCCAACTAGGAAACGCTTCTGTATTAATTCAGCCTCAATGAATTTCATACCGGATAAAAAGGAAGGAGCGGATGGTAGCTAGGATAAATAAACAATATATTTTGGATACGGACTAACTGTGACAATTGATTTGTTATTAAAAAAAAAATGTGCGCCTATTTTTATTTTATTTTGTTCAACAAACAATACTATTCCACAGTTTAATCGTTGGTAACGACCTTGCAATGCATTAGTTTTCAAAGGGTGTTGCCAATGATGTAATATAGCATTGTTTGACTTGGCAATCACTAATAATAAAAACTTAAGCCTTATTGATTTTGTAATTACCTCACTCTTTTATTGTTATTATTTTTGTGTGTTTTCACTAAATATTATTAACATTTCAAATCGAGGATTTACACTGACTTTGTGAGAAATGTTAAATAAAGTTTTGTAAGCAATGCTTTTATTTTAATCATTAGTTCTGGTCACCTATAAAACATTCTTTTTGCCTTATTTTCACCAACAAAGTTGGGCAAGATAAAAAAGGCATCATTCATATACGAAAACTTTTTAAGAATGCAAAGTGGCGTGAAACGTAAAAACACAAAAATTTCTATTGAGTCATTAAGAATATATACAAAATCGAATTTATAGTGCCCGATCTATATGTCAACGTGTCATAAGATCGAAGTAGCACACACGCTATAGCAACTATGGCGGCCCTATTCCTATCTTAAGGAGTCCAAACGCTCTAAGATACTTACGTCATTGCTGGCTGAGCCAAGTATAACGCAGAGTCTAGTGAGGTGAAAAATAGCAAGGGACTATATCTGGCACGAAAACGTTCTGTTGCTATTGCGCACCTAAGTAGCGATGACACAGGGCGTTACTCGCCTTAGCTTAGAGCATAATATGAACTCTAATCCGTGAAAACGAGCTGCTGTGAAATGGAGACAGGAAGCGAGTGAAAATATGAAAAGTTTTAATTATAAAATGATTTATTTTAATTACCATACACATCTTTCATTGGCAACAATATGCCTTCGAATATACCTTGGCAATCACAATATGAATTTTTATTTCTTCATAAATACTAGTGCAAAAATACTATAACTAGATAAATCATTCAAACTACACTCATTCTTCTTCTATGTAGACCTTCGACAGGCATAATTTTACAATAGTTTTCTCCTAATAGTTTTTCTTTACAATATTTAGTCTTAATAAAAATATATAACTAATAACAAAACATGACGACGAGAGATAAAAAGTAATAAATATTTTCGTCTAATTTATGATATCACTTATCTAATTTATAATACGATTGGTAAAAGTTAAAATAGTAAAAAAACGGCTTTTATGAAAATCACACATTAAAGCAAAATAACACAAAAGCGAATTATAAAATTGAGTCTACGTCAGAACTGGGCGATAAGAAAATACATTGATTAATGCAGCATTATTGTTGTGAAATTAGGCACACGTCTCCTGTCATTTATACAACATCCGGCTGCTATTTAAATGCATACGTCCCTAATCAAATACGACCCATATAACTAGAACTGCAAGCAAATTAATAAAATATATATGTATATGTACGATTATATTACATTGTTAAAAAAATCGAATGCATTTCTAGTAACATGGGATATAGTCTGTCACGTATAATATTATTTAACAAAATCAACCTAGCTTTTAATCTATCGCTAGTGTTGCTTAGCTGCTTCTTTTGCCGCTAAAATAAGAGGCGTTAAACTTGCCAAGGGTCGGGCCGCTTTCAGGAACGGATGCTGAAACAAACAGTTTTATTTATTGACGATCAAAAACATAATGGGTGAAGCACATAAATTCTGTTCTTCTAATATTTTTTTTTGTCAAAAATGAAACAATTTATGTGGAACAAAAACTTTTAAATCAAATGACTTATTGCTGTTACCAACCGTTACAGTAAAATTTTTCAGTGTTTAAAAATTACATTTCTTTATATCTAAATTAAAGAAAAAAAAAACGCTAGATCGTAAAAACAGCCGAAACAGACATTTTTTGTGTGTGCTGATGTGCTAACTATAATAATAATATCTTTTGACACAAGTCTATTTATATTGAAACTTGTTTAAGTAGAAAATGCAACGACTTTTTATAAGGAAGGAATTATCATTAGTTATGAAACTTGGCATTTTATTTTAAGAAGAAAGAACTTGAAAAATGTGGAGAAGTTTTAAGTTTAGGGAGAATATCAATATAAAGTTAGTTACAGTTTGCTAAATAATTAAGGTAGTTTAAAGCGGCGTCTTCCCAATGTCAATCTTACCTTTAATAAGTCTTTTGCGGATGATCTCTTATCTACTTCAACAGCTAAACATTGATCAAGAAAGTCTTGGAAGGCTGGTGATAATTTTTCCTTATCTTTAATATCAGGTTTACCATTAGTAGCAATTAAATATAGTGCTCGTAATGGATTTTCATTCAAATAAGGCGGTTCACCTTCTATCATTTCTATAGCCATAATACCCAATGACCATACATCTACTTTTGGACCATACTGCTTTCGCGTGACAACTTCCGGTGCCATCCAGTATGGTGTCCCGACCATCGTTGTCCGTTTCGATTGTTCGGGACTGATTTGAGCGCAGAAACCAAAATCAGCTGCAAAAAAAAATTAATGTAAAATCTTAACTTGTTCTCGGTATTCATAATTTAAAAATGTGTTAAAGTATAAGATTAGTAAGAAAACAATCAATTTTTGTTTTGTTTATGGAAGAATTCCTTTTTACAACAATGTAAACAATTTAAAACGTCACAATAAGGATGCTTATAGTAAGTACCAATTGCATGAGTCAACGTTTTTGTTATTTGAATTATATTCTCACTAATACTAAATTGAACTTTTTCAACGTTTGACGTTACTTATTTTGAAGTTTTAATTAATAATGAGTGTTAACAATATACTTACTCAATTTAACCGATCCATCAAGGCCTAAAAGAATATTATCTGATTTAATATCGCGATGAATGACTTGGTTTGAATGAAGAAAATCTAAAGCTTGAAGAACCTCTCGACAAACAGCAGCTATTTGACCTTCATCCATACACGTTTCGGTAACGACATCAGTCAGTGAACCACCAGGGAGATATTCCATTACAACCCAAAGTTCCTAAAAAATAAAAGCCAATATTGAAACTAACTATATTTTTTCTAACACTTATATAATCTAGTATTTTTCACTAATCTGTAATAGATATACATAGTTATTTAAGTGACCTCAAGGCGTCAGTCAACATGGTGTGCTGGACTTTTTACAAGGTGTGATTTTGATGTATCGTGCATTCATAAATTATTTAGATCATCTCCAGCAGCGCAATTAAACTTGATACATTTTTATTGTCGATAATATACGACCCGTCTGTATCTGCGTATGAACTAATAAAAAATGAACATGTTCAAAATTTCATAACAAGAGTTGATCTAAATAATTTATGAATATGTATTATTTACACTAAACTTAAATTCATTTGTTTGACAGAGGTACCTAAACCCGTGTAACGAAACTCAATTAACCAATAGCTCTTTTTATTGAGCACCACTGCCAGATAACTAAAATTTGAGTCTAGTGCTACAACTTTTCAATGTTAAAGTCGTCTCTGTCAAAACACTACTCTCTAGACATGACTGCCAATTTAAATTGCCTACCAAGATATCAATCAATCTAAAACGCTCTATATTATAGAAGGTATTATACAATTATTTCGTCATTTGCTGAGGTTTCTACATTATCTAGGAAAAAAGCTTCTAATACTCGAAAAAATTGTTATTTTATAATAATACTTTACCTCATTAACAAGATAACTGTCTAAATAATTCACTACATTTCCATGTTTATTTTCTCTCATGACTAGAATTTCATTAATAATCAGTTCTTTTTTAGGCTGCTGTGATAAATTCATTTGTTTGATGGCCACCTCTACGCCTGTAGAAGTTTCCATCGCTGTATAAACAGTTCCGGAAGCACTAAAAAAAATTAAGATTAAACCATCATATCAGATCTCAATATATAGCAAACTTACCCTTGACCAATTTTATCAATTTTAGTATACTTCCGTATTGGATCACCTACTGAAACTATACTCCTTAATTTCTCTAATATTTCCTCATCGCTCATCTTTTTCTTGCGTTTTTCCGATGCTGCCCTTGACATTTCCGGGCCGGCTTGATTTTTATTTCTATCAAGAATTGGGGCTGCGGGTGGAGTTGAATTGGCATTGGCGGTGGCATGTGTTGGTGTCGTATGGATAGGACTCAGACTTTGTGTTGGTGTGCCGATGCTATTATTTGTTATTTGAATATCTTCAATTGGTTTTGTATACTGTTGGGTCAAAGAAATAATGCATTTATTAGTATAATCTTTTACACTAAATTATCATTTCAAATATAATAACGGGTGTTTTTTTAAATTTGGCGTCATAGTCGACCATGCCTACGAGTACGTATAATTTTCAAAACAATTGCTTTAAATGTCCAAATAATTAATAAATTTTTTTATTCTTGAATTTAATATTTTCTCACAAGAACAGAATATTTTTGTGGTGGAATCTTAATTTCGTAACGGTCACCGAGTTAATAGTGAATGCTGAATTATTGTACCAATTTCTTCTAATGAAACATTAACTGCTGCAAAATATCAAGAGGATATTTTTCAGCCATTCTTTGCACAGCTTTTTGACGATAAAATTGTGAACGGATGCTTTCAGCAAGTTTATTTTTTTCGTTCGTTATAACACTACAAGTGCTTTTAATTTATACTCATTAAGGTGTTGAACTATCGTTTCATTAAATTAAAAGTAAAGTTAGGTTCAGATGTCAAATTAATAACTGTCACTTCGATTCGATGGTAAAGGTACGTTCACAGTCAAACATTCAACGACAAATTAAAAAAAACACCCATTATGTTACCTACGCTTATGCAAATAAATTACTTACAATACTCTTGGTACGTTCGGGGCGACTAGCTATTGGCGGAGGTGGTGCCTCATCTTCAATTTCGGAACTTGGAGCATGAGCTGGACTATGATACGAATGAGGACCACCTTCTGCTTCCGTAGGTGTCGTACTACTAGGACTCGAACTAGATACACGACTCAGAGATGAACCTGTAACATTTATGGAAAAGTTAATATTAATTTCACCAAATGAAGTAAAAAAGCTGGAATGTGCACAAAATAATAAATTGTTTGTGAAGAAGTTATAAGTACAATTAAAATAAAACTTCTGAGAAGTTTCAACTTTTCTCGTTAGTATAGAATTTGCAACTGAAATTTAAAACAGTTATCTTCAACCGATTGAGCTAAAATTTTGTATACACGTCGCTTGAATAACAATGTAGAATTAGCTAAATGACGTCATTTGACCTCCAATATAGCGAACCAGTTATTTTGCATTGTCCCCCTTGATATGAGTATTAAAAGAAATTTTGCTGAGAAGATAACGTATTTATAGCAATAACAGAATAAAAGGTTGTTTTTAAAAAATGTTTCAAGTTTGTGCTAAATTAATTTATATACTCATGTAATGGATAAAAATCAGCTTTTCTTTGTTACGTTATTGTTCTTGTATTTTTGTTTATACCTACTACGATCCTAGGTAGTAATATCTATATTAATAGAACAAACACCTAATTACCTTAGATAAACTTGTTACACAACAAAATTAATTTGTTGTCCCATTTCCAAGGATGATAATAAAATCTGTCTCTAACATAAACATGTTTAGGGTTTTCGACGGTCACTATTGTTAGATTCAGGTTTTACGGGTGCTTATAATTCTCTATCCTTTTCGGGGCTTTATGCAAAGCTGCGATAAAGGATCTTGGAAACACAAATACCTCAACCCAGAATTTTGAATTCAAATAATTCCTTTGAGCGTTTCAGTGAATCAATGCTTCTAGAACCAAAGATGAGAGAGTAATCTAATATTAAATGCATTAGATAACTGCTTTCATTATCACAATCTTCTTTTTTTTTTGTCTTAAATGCTACCGCAAATTGAATTGGGATTTTTATATCCAGACCCCAGAGATTTTATTGTTTCGTGGAAATTATTTCTCAAATCTATAAAATTTTTACCTCCATTCTCAAAAAATCAAAACCAAAAGTTTCAAAATTGCAATTGAACGGTTCATTCTTAAGTACACAATGTCCCTTATCAATTATCAGGTTACGAAATACGCACAGCATATTTCAAGCAATTGACATAATTTACGTAACACTCAGTTAAATCTTTTATCGATAAAGTTTCATTACTTTGTATATTTGCATGAAATAATGTGACATTACTTCACTAGTGAGGTAATGAAAAAAAAATCTCTAATTTTTCTTAATTTTTATTATAACATAATGTTCTACAACCAAAACATCTCAATTGTAATAATTATTAACAAAAACCACACAATTTTTATAATTTTATTACCAGGATTCTTAATTCTAACGTTTCTTGTGAATAAAAGTGGAATATTCGTCGTTAGAGTTTACTGCAATCTGCAGTTTTTTTAATTCATCTGTTGCCTCAATGTACCCTCTAGCAACTGTTTGGCCACCAACCACTTTAGCGCTTTATGGTCAACAAGTCGCCTCCCGAGTTTGTTAATAATAAAGTAGATGACTGCCGGTAACAAGGGCCTGTGTATCCTGCCCGATTGGTAAACTGAAGAAACAAAACAACACTTTCCGGTATAACAACCATTCTATGTATTCCTACGCTGTTTCATACACTTCTGATTTCTGTACGCAATCAAAAAACGATCATAGTCACTGTGATTGGGTCGTAGTGCAACATAATTTCAATTCATTTCTCTATTACTGTCCCTCAACTTGTCTCCATTAACCCTGTTCACAACATTTGAACGTTATTTTCATATTTTTCCTTTTTATTATCTGGCACTCAGTCATGAAACAACAGTTGTAGCTGCTTTTTCAATATAATTATATTTAAATATTTTGCAACTAATTGTGATTGTTTGCCAAATGCTGTGATAATGTAATCCCACCAATAATGTAATTAACTATTACCTATTACCTATTATTCTCTACCTATTTTTTACAATTTTTAATTAACAATCAGACTATTTTAATTAGACATTCCAGATTCAATTATGTACCTAATGTAATAAAATTTTATTCTTTTAACTTTGCAATTTTGGTAACTTTTATATTTTAATAATGTATGTCATCTTTCCTAAAATTAAATTCAGATGCCATCCATGCTTAGCAATTAGACGATTTTATACGCTTAAATTCATAAAACGAATGGTTCATCATATTTTTGAAGTCTTTAAAATAACATGTCTTTCATCTCCTGCTCTCATACTGAATTTCCGGTCACCTGTCCGTTTTGAATTTTTTAAAATGAAATGGGGTGCGTTTAAGCATTTGTAATGAAATACGTGACTCATTCGTAATTGAAGGAAAACAAACACAATTTTGTGATCATATTTATATGGAAAGTTTAATCAACATAAAATTAGGAATACAAACAAAAAAACAATGAAAAAGTATTTATCTATAAAGGATAATTTCTTTTTACAAATGAAAATTCTAAATAAATATTTGATTTGACGCATTCTAAGTAATATGATTTAAGTATTTTCATAATAAATTTATCATTATTAGCAAACCTCTCAAAAATATTGATTAATTTCGCAATAGTTGTGTGACTAACTAACAATTTAAAATACATAGTTAAAAAACACACATAAATTCGTTAGTATTTGGGAAAGATTAAAAATTAGAAAACTTAGACCAATGGCCCTCACATAAAAATGATGGTGTTTTTTTTTTTTTATTTCCATTCGCCTTCAGAACCGAAAGTATCATCGACAAGTAAACAGTGGAAGATAAACTGAGCGGATCATACATACGGCGAAAGTCTGATTAAACAAACTACCGATCTTTCGTTCCCGGAAATCGATTAGATGGATGTCAATTGATCGCAGCGCTATATATAGTGCCTTCTTCAGACAAGAGACCATATATACTCCATCATCGAGTATGCCATAACGAATAGAGATTATGCTATAGCTGAAGAAATATAAGATATACGTTCCCTATCCTCCGCTTTCACAGGATCTGGCTATTAAGAAAGACTAAACAAGAATGCCTTTAAAATAAAAAAAACTTAAAATCTGTTTTGTAAAAGATTATAGAAAAATCAAACGCAAACAAAAATATCAACAGTTGTGAAAGAATGCCGGAAATCATTACAAAAAACACAGAAGAAAACAATAATACGAATCACTGTATGATGAGAACATTAAAATCTTTGCAAAACAAAGAACACATTTTTAAGGTACGGAACGACAATAAGAAAACAAAGAAGAATAAGATAGTAGAATAGAGTCAGCTAAAACAGAACACTGAGAGAAATTCACTAAAGATATTATGAAGCATGACTTAAATGGGTCTAAAAAGTATAGACAAAGATAAAAAATCAGAAAAAATATTTTAATAAATAAGATAATTACGAATAAACTGCATTTTTAGGTACGACAATTGAAACCAGAGAAGAATATATATATATAAGAACGATAAATAGATAGAACAGTGACAGAAATGCATCTAATATTAAAAGCAAGATCTTTATGAGTTTCAAAAGTATAATAAATTACTGAAAAAAGAAACATTCTATACAATTGTATAAGAAAAAACAAAGAGGGTTAAGAAAATAACATTGAGAAAAATAATGAGAAAGTGCAAATTACCAAAAAAAAAATAGTAATATTGCCCAAAAGTTGAAAATAATCAATATTTAGCTCATTTGTTTTCTGGCAAGTCAAGAAAAAATAATTTCAAATCTAAAATAAATGTTAAATTAAATAATATTTAATAAGTACTGAAATTTGGTTTTCAGAATTTCAAATGGCAGTGAGGCAGAAGATCTAGTTAATTTTTACGATCGTAAAGCACTATTTTCAAATGCTAGATTTAGAAAAGACTAAAGTAAATAAAATGGCTCTAATTTAGTGCCCTTCATAAACTCCATCTCTAATTATAACTTCTCCACAAAAAAAAAACATTTCTTTTGAGTTAAAGTCTATCTTTTCATTTTTATAATTACATACCTGAATGAGTTGCCGTTGTCGTTTTTGTCATATATTTCGTGTTGGGTGGCTCTTTTGTCGTATTATCATACCAATTCAAAACGTCTAAAACAGCTTGAGGATTATTCTTTTGTTCTTGTTTGCTGATGTTCGAGTTCATCAATAGTCGCGACCATGCTTCGGGCATTCCCTATGAACAAAACAAAAACCACAATGTAAGAACTGTAAATAAGTACTAATGAAACTCAAAACAATAAAACAACGTGCGTTTTTATACAGTGAGATTCATTTTATTTGTCTCAAAGACGTAAAAAGAGAATTGGTGCTTGCAATCGCACAAAAATCGAAATTTAAAATAATAATCATTTTAGAAAATGTGCTTTGCAGAGAAACCTCGTACAATTTCAAAGCAAAAATGACGGAAGGAAGATTATCTTAAATTGGTGCATGTAGTAAAAGAGAAAAAACATATTTTATATCTCGGCTAACACTAAATAGAGGATTTAAAATAAACACAAAGACGTGAAAATTATAAAAAAACAAGGAATTTCCACAGAAAAATAGTAAAAAAACAAATGATTTCCTGTAGAAAAAGCATAATCCATTAGCACAATAGTAATCAATAATTTTGTGAAAATTGTAACGATGTAACGCCACAAAGTCCTTTGACAAAGCAAACGACGAACACCCAAGTTAAATATAGTCCTTGGAATAACAAAAATTTCTAAAGTGATTAAAAGTAACCCCAAAAGATGGAAGACTCTGTGTTGATTATCCGGATTAAGCTGGGAAATGTTCATTCAAATAAATTTCTAAAAATACAAAATGAAATCAATTAACAGTACTACTCAATTTAGAAAGCACTAAAAATATATATGGGAGGATGCAACACAGTTTTATACTCTTGCACATGATATTTTTAGTAAATTATTAATATTACATTAGAATGTAATATGTATAAATTTTACATTAAAAAAACTCCATAGCTATAATTTAATATTTATTAAAAGCTTAATAAATAATGGACGTCCTAAAAGTGACTTGTGAAAGCAATATAAAAATGAAAAAATCAATAAAAAAAATTAACAATGTGTTCGAAAGAATAATTCAGTAAAAATTAAATTTAAGATTGCTAATTTCTATTTAGTCGTCTGCGAGGTTTTCAAGCATTGTGATTTTATAGTGTTTTCCTCGATGCCTTTCAATTCCACTCTATTTTCTGCCATCCTAAATACTTGGGTGGGGTTTATGCCTCTTAGATCCGCTATACTTGGTCAATCTTTTTTATTTTTGAGTTAGTCCAGAATAGGTTGATTGGTTTTTTCTCAGTACAAGACACTCTTAACATTCTGAGCCAGCAAATCTATCTTCCAGCAATCAGTGTTTTTTGGAAGTCTAGCATTCTGATCCAGAGAAAAAGACTAAAAACACCAAACTCTTGAGTAGTCTCATTTTGGTCTTAAGAGATATATACTTTGATTAGTTTAGTCGTGAATTCCCTAGTTATTACACTTATTCCTTTCATTTCTTCGCAGAATCCGCTGTTGTTGGACATCAATACCAAGAAATTTCAAGGTGTCAACTGTAGATAATAATATCTTATATTTTCATTTTTTACGTTTTTACTTCAAGTCTGTGGTTAATTTAGCGATAAATTACAATTATCAGCATGGAAGTTTTTTTTCCACTTATGTAAATGTCATAATTTGTGTGCTCCTTTTCAAATTTTCTATTTATTTCCTGCAATAGTTCTACCATCTCTCTTTCGCCTCCTGTTCTGCCTGTCATCTTCATTCTTGGGTAAGTCAGTGAAGTTCAGTTTGTTTCCTCGACTAAATTTTTTCCCAGGTTTCCTGTGCTTTCTATACTTTTCTCTTTTGTTTCACTGGAAACCCACTTTGAGATGCCACTATTATCAATACAGCTTTTGTCTTATTCTTATTCTAAGGATTTCTATTTTAGCCTTGGACATTTTCGTTTTCCAAGTTTCTAAACTTTTTTTATTAGGCTTTGTGGTAGGTTAAATTGTATTTAGAGGTCTGCTGCAAGAAACTAGTGATCACTAAGGCAGTCTTTTTCTGGAAGCTAGATAATTGGCATTCCTTACTAGAGTGATACAACTGGATTTTATTAAGATGTAGTATGATTGTTATATAAGCTTCCAAGTGAGTTTTAATGAAGATCCAAAACCGTTATTGAAGGTTTCTCTCAATATTAAGTACTGTTCGGAGCAAATTTGCTTTATGCATAGTAGGGACATGTAAATTAATGACTCGCTGCATAGATTTTTGGGTGTCAAAGAGATCCAAAACCAAGCCAATTCAACAAATACTTCGTGTTTTAGTGTGTATGCTTTTTCTAGTGTGTTTAGCTATAAATCATTTGCCATAGAGAGAACAATCGATTCGAATAGTACGATAGTCTTTTTTAGAGATCAGAATCTTAGAATACTTGATAAAACTATTGTAGGTTTAAAACCGCCAGATATTTACATCTAGTCGATTTTTTTCCAGCTCACAAACTTTGACAGTAGAAAATTTGCGACGCGAGTTTGTTTGGATCAATGCACCTTTAAAATTTTTCATAAAGTCCAACTTTTAATAATAAATTGTTGAGTGAAACCACAATACATCCGGTTTATGGAACCACAAGTCGGGTTTAGCCCCGTGCCACCGTAAAATACCTTTGAGTGTACGTACAAACATAGCTTGCGGTAAAACCTTTTTCTTGAACCTACTTGAAAAAAACTCCGTGAACTCGTCAAATACAGGCAACCATACATCAGCTTTGCTACTTTTACGCAAATATCATGTCAAAGACACTTTTGGCTACAATCTTAAGTTGATAATTGAAGAAAATATTATATGTTCATCACACTTAGTTACTAAAACTCTTTTGATCATCTAGAGTTTCATTAACTTCACAAACAATACTGAATTTATACTTAAAAAATTAGAAGTCCTAAATCAAACTTATCATAATTATATTTTAGTGCGAGTAATAAAACAATAAATAGTACATAATAATGTATGTTGTTTTAACACTATTATTACAATAAGTTTCAAACATAATCGGTTAGCCGCCTATTGTTGTGATAACATTTTATCAGAAAGTTATAAAAAAATATAAACAAAAAAATGTCTTTATCAATATTTTATTTTGCCAGTTTTTTTCCCAATCAAAATAGAACGGAAGTTACGACGGTTATATCATGGAAGATATCAGTAGAGCTAGTAGTATATTAACAAAAAAAAAAAGAATAAATAAACATTCTGTAAAACCATTACAGTCCGATTTCACCATTGATATTCTACCCGCTGAGGTTTATTCGGTACAGTCAACTTTAATTAAACCGATTATTGTAAAGAAGTCAATATGTAAATGTCTTCAAGGTGACTCTTATCTTTCTTCATCTAGATACCCTACAGAAAAATGGTCAAGACAACTTTCAACCTTGATAAAACCCTCTAACATTCGTTCTGAAATAAAATCCGAACTAATTCCAAACCTTCTGAATTACATATACAGTTTCGGAAAAATCTGTAAACAAGAAGTTCCGCTAAGAATACTTAGACCAACAATAATTGTCAATGCACACAATCAACTCTGCTTCGTTTCAAACAGTTCATCTGACTTCATCTCTCAAAGGATACAGTTGAGGTGGTAAAATTTCATCTCATGTTCTATATTCTGCTCATTTCGTCCAAATGATGACCCGTTTTTCTTCAGATTTGTTTTTCTTCAGTATTTCTATTGACAAAAGTTCCTGTTGCAAAATCAGTAGCTATTGTCAGAGATAAGCTTCCTCCACTCTTAAATCTAACAAAAACATCTTCAGCTATATCTTCTGATATTTCCTTTCCGGGAATAATTTTATAAGCAAGTCTCAGGTACGTTAATAAAATCCCTTTTGTCTCCTATCTTTTGAAACTAGAGCTTATTTGTTTTCTCTTGGCGACTGTGACGTCACTAATCTGCGCGAACATTGACAGCTGATGGAATAAGTGAGAGCTGAAAACGTTCGACCATCTTTTGAACCGCTTAAAATTAAATTAATGTAATTTATGTAATCTAAATTATATTACTGTGCTAATATGCTGTAAGTATTGAGGTTGTTCTATTTATATTAAAGCAAGCAAGCAAAGTAAAAAAATTAAGATTTAGCTGACGTTTTTAGTTTAGTTAGTAATAGCAAAGAACTACCAATTACAGCTTCTGCGCATGAGCACGTGACCCGCCAACAGAAAACAAATAAGCTCTAACAGAATAAATAAGTCCCAAAAAATAAATCAGCAATTTGGACCGAATTGGATAGACCGAGAATTGGAGGCTCCGCGTTATGAGCACCAAGAAAACCTGATTTAAATATAGCTAAACTTTTATCTTTGGAGTCGTTTGCAACAAATACGGTATGCAAATAATCTTCCTCCTGGGGCCCCCCCCTAACCTATTTAGAAGTACTACTACCTGTCTGACAACTGTCACAGCAAATGACTGTTTTTGAATGAATATAATATAAAAGTCAAAAAGAAGAAAACTTAACAAGAGTAAAAAATGAGGCTAACATTAGAGTAGAGTAATTTTAGAAATTCTGACTGTTTTTGCTATTCTTGGCCTATGATTTTGATTATGCTTGCAAGGAAGCAAAAAATATATGGTCTTAATGTAAATAAATCTATGACAAATTATATAACGCGCATTATATGATAATACAGTCCATCCTACTAAAGCTCACACTATATTTTTGAACGTACTATACCTGTAGGTTTATTAATAATAAGTTTCATACTCTATTTTTTCGGCAGAGGCGGATGCGCGCGCATTGTGGAAAACCCTACATAAAATATAGCAACTTTGTTAAATCTCGCAGAATTTTCGGTGTATTTTCAGAAATCTGCTGCCAATTTAACTGCCAATAGTGCTAGTGTCAATAAATTGTTTATGTTATGAATTTGCACGCCATTGAGGAAAAATACTCTTTGACAGGCAAAAGTGAGGTTTTGAATAAATTGACAAGTCCTGCTGACACCGCTGTTTCATAAAATTGTGTTATGGAAACTGGACAATGTTTTAGCCAATAGAAAGAGAGTGTTTTACATATATAGTATTATAGAAAATTTTTTAAAATCTTCTAATGACGGAACTAGGGAATCGTAGAAAATGACCTCCTAACATTACATATATTTGTGGTACAGGTCATAGAGTTGTCATAAGCTTCATAGAATCGTTAAGAGTTTTGCATTAGTTTGTATCAAACATCCCTTACACCTGGCATAACCCTGATTCATCAACATAATCAAACATTCTAACAATTATTTGAAGAAGAACGGTTGAGCAAATTTCGAAAAAGATAATAAGGAAACATATGTACTTATTGGTAATAATGTGATAAATGTGGTAAAATTAATAGTGTGTTATTAGTAACTAATGCTTAAAATTTTTTATCTAAAAAGAATTATGATCCTTTCTAATGCTGAAGACTATTCCATCTTATAGAATCTTTGTATTCTATATTTGTGTGTAAAAATCTTAAATCATACATTGTTTACAAAGGCTACAACTAACATACAATGTGGGATCTTAGATATTGACTTATAGAAAAGAACGATCTCGTAAAAATAGACTTAAGAACGTATCAGCGCTGTTCTCTGGATCTGCAAGGTGCATGAAAACTTTACGAGACATTCGAAACAAAACCTTTCATGTATTGCTACTAGTAACAACATAGAAAAATGTAGATTTGACCAAATAGTAATGAATTATAATTAAATACGCATTGCTGAAGGTTCCAACCACAAACAATACCAATTTTTCGAAATAATAATCAATACTTCGTTAATTTTTTATTTGCTTTTGTATTGCCAAACAGAATAATGTGGTGAATGGAGCCACCACAAATAATAATAGAATAATAAATCACTGGAAAAACCCCGATTTATATAGTACGATTATTAAAAAAGGTATAGGTATGAGTGATAAGTTGTGTTGTAGTATAACATGTTTTACTTGGGGTTATAGAGGGCCTTTGAGAAGAGTTATGAGGAGCTTAAATAGATGATGACAACGTGGGTATCTTTTTGTCTCGTATTTACGTTTGAGACTATAAAAGCAATAAGAAAACATGCACTAAGAAATGATGATAATAGACAAATTATATTACCGATGATAATAATAATAATAATAAAAGAGAAGAAAGAAGGCAAACAAACAACGACTATATACCTAGAATGCAACTAAACAAAAACTTCGTAGTCTACTTACTTTGAGTGGCAGCTTGCAAAAGAACGCTTAGGTTAATAAAACTGAAGAGAAAACAAGCCCCTACGATAGTCAAAGACATGTATAAGCCCTTTAGCAGACTTACCGTGAACTCTCCGGAGACAGGATCGAAGCCCACATGGACCGTGTGTTCGAAATTCGTAGGATAGGAAATATTAGGTTTATCAGAGGCATAAGTGGACAATTTCGAGGCTTTCTTCGACTTTAGGTTCTTCTTCTTGCGGTCGGCGTCTTCGGGCTCCTTGGGCAACGGACGGTCCATAGCGAGCGAGTTGGACAGGATGTCGGTGCCCCGATTAGACGTAAGACGAACTGGAGGCGCCGGCGGCTTCTCATCATCAGAAGACATCCTTCTACCTTCTCGTGTAGTCTCTTATTAGACTATACAGACGAACGGAGGCGTTAAAAAAAAGCAAAACTATGGGTGCGCCGGTATGCGTCAGCCCTTAGGAACAGACTGTCTCAACCTCTCAACTCAACACGGTTACTACGAATTTTAGGCACTCCTTGAGTCGCGGAATACAACACGTCCGCGACACACACACGCACCCGAACAAATTCTCTCGAAAAACTACCACATTTAACGAAAGATATCTACAAAATCCATATCTAATCGCCGATTACTCTCGCAATGACCACCATTTTGCGGCATCTAACAAAACATTATCGCTCTATCTCTGTTCCACCCACACCAACACGTTGAGTCAGCAAGTGACGTATGTCTAGACTGCAGACGATTTTAGTGACAAAAGTGACAACTGTTTGGGGAGTTTTACTGTCGATTTCTTAACTAAACCTATTATTATTATGTGGGAATAAACACAAGCTGATAATTATGTACAATCAATAACATTGATTTTATAATTTAAACCAACTGATATTTAAATATTATTTATCAACAAAATTCTACTTTTGGACATCTGTCAAAAATCAATTTGACGCTTAATTTGACAATTAAAAAAGTTGGAACTATCGACATCTTTTTCATTTTTAACAGATAAATAATTAATAAAACGTTTTTAATTAAACGTAGATTATTTTAAAATAGATATAAACGTTTACTATGTGACACTTAAATTTTGAAATTGTAAAATTGTCAATTTAAATTTTTTTAATATTTGTTTTAAATAAAAAAAAACGTTAATTTAAAGTCTTTAAATTTAAATGACAACATAAAAAATCTCTTGTTTAATAATGAATTATTCACATGGAGCTATAATAAAATGGAGTCAGAATGTAGGCGATTTGTTTTGATGCAAAACAAGAGAGCATTCTAAGCGCGGAGTATGTACGTTGCCACACGCTCTTTGTTTAAAAGGTAGAAAAAAAAAATACGTGGCTACAATTGCTACAAAGCTAAAGGGTGGTGCAGTATAAGAGCTCGTTGTTTTTTTAAAAAAAATAGCAACGGCTGGCAACGTCGGATTTAATTTTTGTTTACTATTTATCAAATAATAACCAATTTAACAACAACTTTGTCTAATGTAATGGTTTAAAACATTATTGCAGTTGACAAATAGTTGACAAATATGTTGACTGTTAACAACAAAAGTGTAAATGATCGGCTATGGTGGGCCTGACCTGACCTGACTTTAATTTGACTTAGTTATTCTATGGATATTCTGGCTTATAAGAAAGATACCGTCTTTAGAGAGTATGCGTCAAGACAACATTTAAAGACGTCGAAAAAGTTTTTGAACGATAGTCTAATAAGTTTAGAACAAATCTCTAAATATGCGGGAAATTTGAAAATCTAACCTGCAAATTCAGAGTTCGAATTTAAAAAATAAAGCGAAATTAATTATTAGAAATTATGGCTATATTTTCTAAGAGTGCTTAAGAAGACTTTTTTTAAATTTTTATTGTGAATAATCTAATAACTAAACTGTTCACAATTTGTTTTCACCATTTTTTTTAAATCTCTTTTATTTAAACATAAAACAAAACATGTGATTGAAAAAAAATAAAGAATTTCTATTTATAAAAATATATGGAGTTAATATTTGGAATTATGACGTCATAACTCCAAAACAAATGACTGCTTGGAATTTAATTTCGCACAAAAATATATGTTTTTATAAATAAAAATTTATGTGTCTAAAAATTTTTGTAAAAAAAATTTGTTTACTTTTTAATGAGTTTTTTCCTTTTTTTTATACTTTTGACTTTTTTTTCTGTCGGTTGGAAAGAAAACAACAATATACAAACAAAATAGAATTTATTACAGCTTTTTACAAAAAATTACAGAAAAATATCTAAGTACATTTATGTCAAAAGTATTAAGATTATAAAACAGTTTACATCTTTTTGTAAAAATTAAAAACTGAGTTACAAATACTATATTTATTGATAATTGTTTTATTATTTTACTGGTTTCCACACCACCTTCAAGAGGTACAGTAATTGGTGCGTTTTTTTTATAGTGGTGTCCCCAGTAGGCCTAATCCACTGTCAAAATAAAAAAAGCGCTAAATATTGCAAAACCAAACAAATGTTTGCTGCAGTCTCATATCCGTTTTCTCCCCTCAGAAAACGATACCAGCCACCTAACAACTACAGAACCTGCAAATAAACGCTGATTGCTTAGATCTCACATCCGTTTTCTCCCTTCAGAAAACGACACCAGTGATTTGTGCGCATTTTAAAATCTGACCGAAATTTCCGCTAAAAAATGCGGAAATAAATAAAAATAAATAAATAAATATATATATATATATATATATATATATATATATATATAAATAAAAATATATAAATCATCGCAAAACGTCAATAGAAATAAAAAAAAACATCTAATACAAAAAACAACTTTTTTTACAATAATCGGTAAAAAAAAGGTTATTTGGTTTAAAATAGACTGTTACTTACGGTTAATCACTTATAGTTAATTAAATATCTCTAGATGCCATCTTGTCATAAAAATTATGTTTTTCAAAAATGTTCTGGATTTGACACTTCACAACAAATGCTATAATTAATTGGATACCAATCACACTAAAATCAAATAATATTAATAAACAAGCTTTTAAATAGTTTTTATCTTTTATTTATTTGTTGCCATTTTCTTTTTGTATCTCATATTATTCGCTGCAGCCCATCTTCTATGTGACCATATCCTTCTTATTTTTGTTTTCACTTTTAACTATAATTGTTATATAATATGCTATAATAATAATATATAATATGCTATAATTATAGTTGGGTTTTTCCACAGCTCACTCATATTTTTATGTAAATATTTAAAGATGCCGTAAAAAACAAAATAAATTATATATATTAAAAAAATTACGCGTTGGTCAATTCGAATTTTTCATGTGTGTTCGCGGATCAGTTTGTTATTTATAAATCGATTTTGATAATTCTTTCTTTGTTGGAAAGGCGTTATCTCGAGGGTGGTACTATAATAAAGAATTTAAGATTTGATAATGGCATCATAAAGAAATTGAGAAAAGCGAGAAAAGCGTCAAAAATATAGTGTTGATGTGCATAATTCTTTTTTTTGTTAGAAAAGATGAGATATCTCAAAGGAAGTACTATAATAAGGAAATTAAGATGTGATAATGACATTTTAGATAAATCAAGAAAAACCTTCGAAAATTGTAGTGGAAAAGAAATACATAAACAGCAAAAAGCATCAAATCTATGTTAATTACCCAACAATGCAGACTCCTCTAACATACCCTCACATATGTATGTACAAGACATATTCATAGAGAGGCCATGCCGATTCCTTCTTGCCGCAGCAAGAAACAATCGTTATAAGAAACACTGTTATACCTAACTCCTTAACGACTCTCAACGAGCTTTGCACACTCGGATTACCAAGAGTCAGAGTTTGATACGCTCCTCAATGAGGACTATCGTGCACTTACGCGGAGCCAAACAAAGTTAAGAGTAACAAATATACATTTAACACCAATCACTGCAAATGTTTTCATTAATAAAAAAAATAAGAAAAATTTCATATAAAATTACTTTTGATCAATGATTATCAAATCTGAAATATGTATTAATTAAATAAATATATTCTCCTATTAAATTTATAATTACGTTACTTTTATTAGTCTTTGGATAAATAATAATAGAAGACAACGGATTTTTTCCCGGCGCATCCACTAAATTTAAATATTTTCTATAAACCAAAAAATATTTTTTAATTTTTATGTAGCTACAGAAATTAGAAAATAATTAAAAAAAAAGTTTTTTCACGAAAAGAAAGCTTACCACGATGACAATCTTTATTAAGCGTAAAAAAAAGTACGTTTGATCGTTTTAAAACTACTCGATTTTAAGTCAAGCAAATAACATTTTTTTAAATTAAATTTTTGACATTTTTTTGTTAAAATAGTTTTTTTTCTTATAAGTTGGCTATTTTCTTGATAGCCTACTTAACTTAACTTAAAATGCATCATTATAATACTATTATTTCTAGCAATTTTTTTTATAATACAAGCTACGCCTAAACCAACATCAAAATTTGAAAATTTTTGTGTATTTTATTCTTTTTGCTGTCTTCGTGGTGTTGCTGAAGCACTCCGTTCCCCGTAATTTTGCATCACAGCAAACGCAAATTGTAGTGGGGAATCCTGACTCAATTTTATTATAGCTCTACATTGATATTTCTATGGTATTGTCAACCTCACTTCAAGTCACTTGTCAAAATGATGGATTCCGTACTATTTTTAGACCGATTGTAATTGAAGGTTGTAAACACCTCTTTATTTATCGCAATTATTAATTTAAATAAAAATGAAGAAAAAGGTAATTTGTTTTTTAATTTAGTACTAAATATTATGAAAAAAATATTTTAGGTACTTTTAATGGGAAAAAGTGGCTCTGGAAAAACCAGCATGAGATCTATCATATTCGCCAACTACATAGCCAGAGACACCCGCCGATTGGGGGCTACAAGTAGGTTTGTTTTTAATACCAGATAATGTAATTAATATTGAAACAATTTTAGTCGATGTGGAGCATTCCCATGTCCGTTTTTTGGGTAATTTGGTGCTTAACCTATGGGATTGCGGAGGTCAGGAAGCCTTTATGGAAAACTATTTTGTATCGCAGCGTGATAATATATTTCGAAATGTTGAGGTTTTAATCTACGTTTTTGACGTGGAGAGTAGGGAATTGGAGAAAGATATGCATTACTATCAGTCATGTCTGGAAGCAATTTTGCAAAATTCTCCGGAGGCTAAAGTTTTTTGTCTCATACATAAAATGGATTTGGTGACCGAAGATCAACGGGATATTATATTTAAAGAGCGGGAGGCAGATTTAAAGCGACTGTCACTTCCATTGGAGTGTACATGTTTTCGGACTTCAATCTGGGATGAGACTTTGTACCGGGCTTGGTCTAGTATAGTGTATATGTTAATTCCAAATGTTAAAGAGCTCGAAAATAGTTTACAACAATTTGCTAATATTGTAGATGCCGATGAGGTATTGTTATTTGAAAGAGCTACATTCTTAGTAATCTCACATTGTCAAAGAAAACCCCATCGAGACGTACATCGATTCGAAAAAGTGTCAAACATCATCAAACAATTTAAGCTCTCTTGTTCAAAACTAGCAGCACAATTTCAAAGTATGGAAGTTAGGAATTCAGCGTTTGCCGCTTATATAGATATGTTTACGAGTAATACTTATGTGATGGTTTGCATGTCAGATCCGCTTATTCCATCTGAAGTCACTTTAATCAATATTAGAAATGCAAGAAAGCATTTTGAAAAATTAGAGAAAGTTTCAAGTTCTACTCCAGCTATTGGGCATCGCTGAAGACAGATTTACATAATTTCAGTGCCAAATTATAGTACAAGTTTGTTTATTCTGTATATTTTTCAATATTTGTATTTATTTATTTTTGGGGTTTTTTTTAGGTACAGTCTTTTACATGAATCTTTGTTATATTAAAATTTACATAAACTATTAAACTGTTGAAATCAAGATGTAACATTGTGCTATTTCACCATTGGAAGCATGTTTTTGCGGCCAATTTATGTTATGCTTTTCCATTAATAATATTCCCAGTGTCTCTTTCTCGCTGAAAAAAAAATCGTTTTTCATACCTTATGCAAGCGGAACCCATATCGATACTTTTACATAAGCGGAGATCAAGATTTTTCTAAACTAAAATTGCAAGCGTCAAAAAACTACTAATTATTATTTATTGGCGTTAAATCTAATCTGGAATAAAAATTAAAATGGGTTTTGGAGGAACACGTCATCTAACAAGATTTAGTTTAGGGTAAGTTTCCATAAGATTCATTATGATACAAAAAGCAAAACAGTGATATAATAGTGAGGTTGTTAAAGGTAGTTTCAAAGTAGGTAGTGATTCTAGGACAGCAGATTTGAGACGATGAATTTCATCGAAACCGGATTCCAGTCCTGAAAGAGGACAACTACAATGTGAACAATTATTTTCGTAGCCCCGCAACATATTAAGGCCGGGTCGTCAGGTTGCATTCGCCAATATGCTCCACTTCATTTGCTTACATTTTAGGCTTTTTTTTCCTTTCATCTGTTCTATTAGGCTAGTTTAGTCAAATCTCACCATTGTATTAGGCCAAGGTCATCAATTAGAAGCAAAGTAGTGCAGCGAGACCGAACAGGTCACCTCAAGATACTTGACCTTCTGCAGCCGGGTTTTCTTGAACAACCAAGGGACGTCATGTCAATAATGCATGACTTCGAAACCCCGTTTGAAACAGTCATTACTGACCGTCATGCGGCTCGAAGTCGAATCGCACAAATTGGCGTGAACTCCTCTATCTGGTACACAGATGGATCAAAAACAACTAAAGGGACAAGTATAGGAATCTATGGTCCAAAATACCGAGCAACAATAGCCCTAGGTAGCACACCCTCAATTATGCAAGCTGAGGCACTTGCTATAGATCTAACTGCCCAAGAATGTCTGCGAAGGCGTATTAAAGGCAAAAAGATCTGCATTCTGTCTGACAGTCAAGCGGCCATAAGAGCTGTCAGTGCAAATAACACTAATTAGTCTCGAATGGTCTGGGAATGCAGACAGTCCCTCAAAAACTTGACAATGGGCAACAAGCTTGCCCTCATTTGGGTACCAAGTCATGAAGGAATTGAAGGAAACGAAATTGCCGACGAATTGCGAAAGCAGGTTCGAAAGCTCCTCCAATAGGCCCCGAACCGTTCTGTGGATTAACGAAATCGCATGAACGGACGGAGATCCTTAGGTGGGAATTGGCAACTAAAATGCGCCACTGGAAGAATACTCCTGGGCAAAGACAGGCGAAGATATTCATCGAATATTCGCCAGAGAATGCAAAAAAGCTTCTTCTTCTATCGAAGAATGATATAAGAATCATTGCAGGCCTGTTTACTGGACACTGCTCAGTAAGGTATCACCTTAAAAAGCTGGGTCTGGTGGACAATGAGAACTGCAGACTATCTGAATCGGACAGTGAAACCGCTGAGCACATACTCTGTAATTGCGGTGCGCTAGCGTCCCAAAGGCTGACCTACTTAGACAGTGCGAGACTAACGCCTGTCGAAGTCAAAAACAAGCCACTCAGGAATATACTTGGCTTTACAAAAAGTCTAAAATTCCTGGGGAAACAATGAGCGTAGGGTTCAAGAACAATAGATCAAATTGGTCGCAGTTCTTTAAGGTGGAAAGCGCCAAACGACCCCTTCTCAATCTACAATCTACAGTGCAGCGAGACAATTTGCTGGTTTTTTTTTTCTAGAACCGGGCCGATTACATGACCAAAAATGCAATCGTAACTTATGGTTGGCCGACAGTCATCTTTTTTTTTATTTTAGTTGCACTCTGTAATTGTTGCCGATTGAGGGCTATAGCTACTGTGAACACTCGATGTTTATCTCGACCACCAGCGTTAGGCCAATAACTGATTCGAAAATATAAAGCTATATTTATTCAAGTTCACATAATCGTACATACATTAAATGTAAATAGAAAAAAAAAATTGGGTACTGTTATAAAAGTTTTAACATACCTACATCTAAAGAAGAAAATTTACACATTGGAAAATTTTTTTCAAAAATATAGAACAATAATGTAATATCAGATCTCAAAGAGTAACGAAGAAATAAAAATTAAACATGTATGAAAACCTGATATTCATATTCGTAGTCTGCATATGTTCTCCAATCGCAAAAGCCAAAACAGTTAAAATAAATCACAATCCAGTTCAATGTTCACTATCCGACGCATTTGAAGTACTTTTTGCAACAATATTCACTTTTGGGCTGGCACTTGTCAGCTGCGTATTGGATGCATTAGATGGCGCTGTGGCCGTTATGACACTTCCACTTTTAACTTTTTCTATATACGAACTGGCTATTATCTTGCCATTCACAATCGAGGAACTGCTACTTAAAAGTTCAAAGTTTCCAGGAGTAGACTCCACTAAAGTAATATGGCTACCAGTGGCTGGCTATAAAAAACACATTTGACTATTTTGATTTCATTCTATTTTCGGAAGCAATTTGGTTTTACCTTAAAACCGGGGCTCGTTTTTTTTATGTAGACTTTTGATGGTTTATTTGTAAAAAGAGCCTAAAATATACAATCAGTCACTTGTTTTTTTGTTGGAGTTATCAATATATAGGCAAAATCATATATGACGAGTATCCCTGACGCAGGCGCCAGCCAAATTTACCCATGAAAGGAAGATAATTGACACACGCATATTTTACAAACTTTATTTACCTACATAATGATTACCCTAACTAGTTTGAATGAAAAAACTTACTCCAAATTTGGGCGGTGCCGTGGGTGTTAGTATTAATTGTTGCGTTGATGTTCGAACAGGTGTGGATGTTGATTGATTATTTTGATTTGCTGCTTGTGTACATTTGCTCATATGCTTAAGCCAATGCTTCTGTTGACACGGATAGTCGCAATAACTAGTATTCCAGCAACAATAGAATTGGGCCTCTTTTGAGCAATTGGCGCACCTATAACAATAAAAAATCAGTTACGCAGTGTATAACCAACATTTTTACTTGCATAGCCAAGCTAATGATATGAGTAAATACTCACGAAAAGTAAATACTATAGCTAGTGCTACTAGAAATATGTCATTATGCTATCGACTACACCGTCTACACTTAAGTTTTGACGTTTGGGAAGGAGCTGAAATGTTTCCAAATACAAAAATTAGGTTGTCGCAGAAACATTAGAACCGTCGATAGGGAAATTTTTGTAATAATGTGGTCCAGTTCACTAAAAACAACTTCTAAAGCCTAAACGATTGCTTAACGCCAACCTCGTTGTCAACTGTCATCGCTTTCACGACTATTTTGTTTTGTTTATTTGGAAACATCAGTCAGCTCCGTGACTTTAGGCTTAGTTAGTCTAATGTAGCGTACCAATTACATATAGACTATATATACGTCATTAACATCAAATACGTACCATTGTTTGGACTTTGCTTCTTCCACCCTTTTACTCAGCTCAATGTCACAATTGGCTCTGGTTTCATTTACAATTCTTTCTCTTTCTTCAACAACACTCTTTTGGATATCTTTTAATACTATAGAAACATTTCTTCTAATTTCCGCTAACTCCATAGAATGTCGATGATTTAGTTCTTCAATTTCGTATTTTAAATTGCTTATGGTAGCTTCTGTATTGTTGGTTTTTCCCAAATCACTAATTGTTTCAACCAATAAGCTGCGAAAATAATCACTCAACTGGAAAAAAAAACATTCATGAATTAATGGGACAGAGTAATCCAACAAAAACTCTCAAAGCGCGTCAAAACAATGATCGAAGCGTGATTTAACTTGTGGCCAATAGGATTTTTTTATAGTTATTTATGTGTTAAAGCAACTCTGTAGAAACCGCTTTGCTTTTTTCATACCAACCACGTGTTCTTATCGGGATATTGTTTTGTCGCGCTCCGTTTGTTCGATGGATAGAGTATAATTAAAGAAAGAGACGTTATTGTGTAAGTACAAATCATTACCTTCTGAGCCATTGTGTTGATACGCGATGCAACAGGTCCTGCTGAGCTCGGTACACCAACATCGACTAAATTATTAAGAATTCCAACCGGCTTCGGTCTTAATTTAGGAGGTGGTTGACACATTATTTCAGTAACTCCTTTTGTAAGTGTTTCTGGTAGCATTTCTTTGAGTATACCCAGTTCGGGGTCGAGTTGCGAGTTAGATTGATTGTCAACGTCAATAATAGGTGTGGCGGTCATCGATGCATTACTCGCTAATAAATTATTTAATAAAACCCCTGGACTAGGTTCTACTCGGTTGGATTGTTCGCCCTCATTTTGTGGTATATAATTCTGAGAATTATCTAAAACTCTCTTTGTTGAGGTTAGCGTGGGTGGTGTAAGTGGTGTAATAATGTCGATTGCAGGCCTAGGTAATACTGCTAGTGCAGGAGGAGGAGGCAGATGATTAGCTACTTCATTCGTTGTTAGACTAGGTTTATTATAATGTAATTTTGGTAATATCATGACGTTTGCTGTAGGTTGTAACGTTGCTGCATTCACGATTGTCACTTCATCATCAATTGATGATATCGCTGTAGACCCAGGAGGTTTCGGAATAATTTTTCTTGCTACTATAGTCTTTTTAGTGTAATTTGGAGTAGGGAAAGATTTTCGCGCTTTATGTTTCGGTGCTTGCATCTTTGATACTGATTTTATATAAATTTCCTTTATAGGTTCTGGTCTAAGATATGGCTCCGATAGGCGACTTGTTGCAACTTCATCAATTGTTCTTGACAAATTGTCAATACTGAGTCTATTTTTTTTCTCTTCCGTTTTTGAACGTGTCCGAATTTCGTTTCCTTTTGGTTTAATTGGAACTTTTTGTTTTTCAGAGATGTTAAGTGCTGAAAGATATTGACGTTTGGCTTCCATATATCGGACATCCGAATTATCCTCATCTGATTCGATCTCGTGTTTAATTTCCAAAGGTGGTGTTGGTGCTTTCTTTTTTCTCATTTCTACATCAGATGGTCTTTTATTTTTTGTTTTCATTTCTTTTCCATCCTTTACCATACGAACTTCTTTTAAAAGTATAAATTGATCTGATGAATGATTCGAATTTTCGGGCGGAGAAGGTTTTTTTTGAAGTATATTTTCAATAGGAACTAATTTAACCATTTTGTTCGGTGGAAATGAATGTCCTAGATCTTTATCATCTTTGTTTGATTTTTCTTTTAATATTTCCTCGCGCTTGCGTTTTTTACCTGTCTCTTTCTCTTTTACTTCTGGTTCTGGTGTTTTTTCTTTGAGTGGCATTTCTTTCGCAGGTTCAACTAAAGATGAATGTATGATGCTACGTATATTGGCTTCATCAATTTCTACAACCATATCTTCAACTTTATCGTCATCGTCGTCGTTCATACTGGTTTCAAGAGATTTTGTCATTTTAACGTCATTTTCTTTTTCTTCAACTTCCGTCGATGTCTTAGTACCTTCATTCTCCACAATAGGTTTTTTTGTTTCTATTTCAGGTTTCTGCTGTGTTTCTACATCTTTGGTCTCACATTCAACTTCTTTTGGTTTTTCATCTTTAGTCTCAACATCATTACCTAAATTTTCAAGTTTTTTAATAAGCTGTTCGGTGATTTTTAATTTCGACGACAATAGTTTACCTTCATTTGTTTGTGTAGGTTTAGGGGGTGATTCATATGATGGTTTGACATAACTATTAGTGGGGATACGATTTGGTTCACCTTGACTTGAGTCAGAGCGAGGAATTTTGTTTGAATCATCGTAGACCTCGTCAGAAGAATGTCTTTTACTTCTGTTAGGTGATGGAATACTTGTTTTTAATGTATCTGAAAAGTAATTCATTAACGTTAGATGAAATAAATTGTCAATTAATGTCAAAAAAAAAAACAAAAAAAATCAACAGAACGCTCGAATAACTGTTATTTCATGATATATACAACTTAAACTATTTTTTCGGTTTTGATTAAGCATCTATAAGCAAAATAAAAAAAAATTGTTGCAAATAATGTGAATACAAACTTACCTGTGCTGCTTCTGTAATCTATTCTCATCATGCCTTGTTTATTATTATTTGGTTTACGAGGTCTTCGTGTCCTAATTCTTTTATTACTCTCTTCCCCTTCTTCCATCTTATCTTCCCTACCTTCACTTGTTGCATCATCATCATCTTCTTCTCCTGTACTTCCATAACTCTCATCTGTTTCGCTTAAATTCTCGCTGCTCGAGTCTTCTTTATTCAAGCATTTATCTAATGCTTCTTTAATTTTTTTCAATAAAATTTCATTTGGATCATCTCGATAGCTTGGTAAAAAGATTTGTAGTTGTTTCAGTTGATTATCTGCGTCTAAGACTGTTTTAAACGGAGCAAAATTGACACGTCCATAAATTAGCCTTAAGCTATCTACATATAATTCTAATTCTTTGACACATTCTATAATATCATTACGTTTTTGCTTTCCAGAATTCGGATCTTTTACCGAATATAAATAACAATCTTTAACACCAACCCACGCTCTATCATGAGCGCCAAAAAACCGAACATCCGCCATTCCCGACGTAGTGATTGACATGACTTTGGCAGGCCAATAAGGAAACCCTTTTAGCTTAGCCCATACAAGAAGATGTGGTCTCGGACAAACTTCAATAAACCATGTATGCTTCTTAGTATTGGCGTTTAGATAGCATGACGGACAGTTTTCGATTTCGGCCATTTCTTGCTTGCAGATTTTCAAAATTGTTTTTGCAGCCGATGTAAGCTTGGACTGATCTGGAAAATCTGGAATTTAGATTATATGTGTGGTCTTAATAGGAATAAGTTAATTATGTTGAATTATTAGATACAAATAAAAGACAAAAAAACATCTATATGGATTGCAACATTTACATTATTAGAGACGGAGTGATTCTGCAATTAAGCGTGCATTGTACATTTATTCTCCGACAGTGTGTTTTTTAAGTATGTCTAGTGAATATACATATATAAATAGCAAGTCTAGAAAACAATAGACGAATCCGTATGGTTCTAAAATAAATAGCTCTATGTCCATATAACCATCGGTATCAGATGAATACTTAAAATAAAAAAATACTTAATTCATTGTTTCAAAAACTTTAAAACTGTTATTTAGTTAGAACATTGAATTAGACTTTTAGAAGAATCAAAAATTTGAGAAAATAATATAAATAAAAACCAATCAACTATTTTAAATACAACTTTCTATCAAAAATTGATAAATATGAGCGAAAACTAGAGATTGTTTCCATAATCATCTATTTATATGAGTAATTAATGTATAAGCAATCGTTAATAATCTCTATTAAAGCATATTTTTCTATTAATAAACGATTATTTTTATCAGTATAGCAACCAGTCAAATAAAACATCAACTTCAATCGCGATTTTACGAGAATATGTAAAAAACAGCTGAAAAAATCCTCTGTAAAACTAGGACGGAGGCTTATTACATCATTTCTACCAACTTTAAGAAAAAAATAATCATCGCAAAAAAAACTAAACTGTAACACAAAATATCATTCAACTCTACATAAATAAATCGATTAAATGCGTGCAAAGATTAAAAAAAAAGTTGTAAATTTATGTAACCAATGCGGTCGGCAAAAAAAAATGTAAACAAGTATTACAGTAAAATACGGTTAATAATCTCAATAATTAAGGTGCTTGCTCGCGGGTTAAAACATCTTGATTAATAACCGCTTCCATTAATTTTTTGTTTAAATAAATATTATACTTTTTTAAAATGCATGATGAATATAGATGAACGAACGGTAAGGAAAAATATCTGCTCTGTATTGATTCCTGCGCAAGTTTGCTTGAATTTACGATACCATCCCGCTACAAAGGAGTGGTCGGTCGCATTTCTATATAACACAATTTGATTTAATTTAACGAGACGAGAGAGAAAAATTAAATTATTCTGAAAAATAAATGCATGCAATTATTGCCATAATGGGTAATGAAAGCAGATAATAAAAAAAGATAAAAATACTAACAAGAATTGAAAATTATACTGTTGTGCAATATCCACTTCGCATCGGATTCAAACGCTTGAGTACTTCCATAAAGATTTTCTTTCAAATTCTTCTCCAGGGTACTTAATGTCATTGGGTTGATAATATAATTTTTGTATTCGGGAAATTGATTTTCGTCCACAGGATGAATAAATGGTTCTGACTGTAAAGAAAATGATATAAATATTGATGAATAAATAATTAACTTTTAGCTTTTACCCCATTACATTGGATCATTCGCTTCACGGCAAATTTGAGCAAACTGCATAAATGTTCCAAGGACATATCTTTCATCGCTTTGGAACTGAAAAGTAAAACACAAATTAAAAATAAAACACTTTAGTGCCAAAGTTTAACACACACAACCCATGGGGCATTTGCTACCGTATTTCTATACGGCAGTTTAAGAATTACTTATCGAAAATATATAATTTCTGATTTAAACAAAATGGTGTTGATATAACATTATAAATAAAAAGTTTTTAAAAAGTTTCTAAAACTGTGCTAGAAAATACAATTCTTACATTGACCAGCAAAAAATCTGTATCCCAGCTTAAAACTAAAATCAACAAAAAATTGGTTGGCGAACTAAGTTCTATCAAATTGTCTAATAATCCTGCACGTGAAAGTATGGTCTTATTTTTTCTAAAAAGTGATGTAGTAGTTTTGCTTCGCTTTTGAAATTGCTATGGAAGGATTAAGATTAACAGAGATATTGCACTGCAACCTTTTTTTATCTATTGTGTTCCATACATTTACAAACACCCATGGCCAGACGAAAGATCCTAAAACGTCTTCGTTTTAGAAAAAGACTCCTGCCTGAGCCGACGCCACTCATTCGTCCAGGCTCTAAAACGATCTACAATCCTTTACCATTTTGTGAAAAGAAGCGGACAGACATATATAGAAGATAAATCAATTTCTACTGAAAAGACGTTTTTAAACTGAATTTTTGTATAACGCATAAATAGTTATATCTCTAAACATCTTATAAAAGCGTAATGTATCTCGCTAATTCTTGAAACAGTGCAGTTTCGTCCTTATGAGGGATCAAAATTCTAATTTATCGCGCCTTCCATGAGTTATTAGTGTGACATTGATCACAATCAAACTCTTAAATCTTATTACTCTTAAAATCTCACTAAAACATTGAACCTAGTGGACATTTGAACTACGCTTCTATTCTAATTTTATTTTGACTACCAATAATAAGTATTATCATTTTATAAATTATTGATGTGATTTTACTTATTATTTACAGTTTAAGCTGTATCCATAAAAGTTGGGATTTTCAATGACAATAAAGTATATATTATTTAGGAAACACCCTGTATAATATATACAAACCCAAAAACATATCAAATACTAATAGGAATATGTTTTCTCACTTTAAAGCCTTAACGTCGAGCGTCATTTAACATAATATTGATAAATACATTGTAAGTAAAAAGATAAATTTAGATACCACATGACCTTGATTCAGAGTCAATAAATACCATTTAGGTGCATGCACTAATGAACAATGCACAAAATAGTGTATATTACCGTGTTTGAGTGTTCTCGGCTTTGAGAATTGCCACACATTCCGGACATGGCCAATGTTCAGTATCTGTGACGGTTTGCTTGAGGCATTTGAGATGATAGGCTCTGGGGCAAGTTTCGCAGGCCAGTTGAACATCATCGTGATGACATCGCCAGCAAAACACATCTTTGTTAGGCTAGAAATAATAAAACACATTTCATTGGTTGAGGTTAAGTGAAAGGTCGAGTGAATTATTGAATAAGCAATAATTTTACCTTGCGTGGCATGACGAAGTCACCATGCAGCCCCGTTTTCGCTTCATCACTGCTGCTCTCTGCCGGCGTTTCGTTTAAGCTCGACTTTCTCTTTTTCGCCGCTGGTCTTTTCTCCTCGATTTTTACGTCAAAATTTTCCAATTCACTTTCGGCTGTAACAGGGAAATTGGTCATTTTGGTCTTTTTAGATGAAAGCTTGGACTTGGACTCGGATTTGCGTCTGTTTGGCGATAGATTCGTGTCGAGTTTAGCTTCTTTAGAGAGCTCGAGAATGGATTTCAGCTCTCGGCTAGTAGTTTTAGGAGTACTGGCTTCTTCCTCGGCGATCTCGGAATAGATAATAGAGGACTCACTTGCTAATGCAATGCTTTCAGATGGTACATCTATCGATGGGTTGTCTGAAGCCGGTAATTCGGTGATGGTGTCACAACCATTTACCGGTTCTTCAGCAGGAGTGCTGACCTCGAATGATGTAGGGGATACCTGTGACACGGGTTCAGAGACCACTTCAAGCATCGCCTGTACAACAGGGTCCTCAGGCTCATCGGGAACTTGGGGAGTTTCAAGCTCGGGCTCCGACATGCTTTTCGTTTTGTTGACTATAGTAATGTAACGACTACAAAGTTGGTATTGTTTGGTGACAACCTACATGACCCCGCTGCTATTACAATTAGTAATCACGCGCATTACTTATTACTTTGAGCAGCCGCTGGCCCTGGATCAATTACAGCATTTTCGGCACACAGCAACCACAGCAATAATACCACCACAGTTTGGCGCATTCAACTTCCGATTTGTTTAACCTAAAACAACAGATTATTGCTTAATTTTGATCAAATATCATCCTTAACCTTCAATTTATTGTCTCTTGAACTGTTTTAACTCACCTATTGATGATTATAATAACAATTTTTCATAGTTTTCATAAATCATTTCAACACAACTTCACCAATACCAATCACCAATTCACAAGAATAGAGCGTCTAGGTGGCGCTGATGTCAACAACACTACATTCTGTCTGGTATGTACCTCAGCATAGAGGAGGCCCGTGAAAAGACGACCTTGTAGGACGTGGATACTAAATTACCATACAAACCAGTGGCGTCTTATATCAATTAATTTTAAATTCAATTAACTTTAATAAAGAATTTTTAATTACATTAATTTTTGAAATCTTAAAGGCAAATAGGTGACTTTCTAATTGACAGATATATTAACAGATAAAAAAATAAAGTAGCGCCATCTCTCGGTGGGACAAACAAAGTTAAGCAAAAATAATAAAATTGTTGCAAAAATAAAAAATAGATAATGTGTAATTTGCTAATTGCAGCTAATTTCCACCGCCCCATTCTCCCCCTAGTGATTACCTCTTTCTCAGCGTCTTTCCAGCGTAATTTATGTTTCTAATGATACTGTCTGGTTCGTTTGCATTGCTGGTTCTCTCTTATCAATTTCTTTTTTTCTTACCAGCAGTTTTTTGAAGAACTTCTCTCATTCCTTTACCTTTATCTCCTCATTTCTAGTCCTTTTCCTGTTTATGTAGTTTCACACGTCTCTTTCTGTTTTAACAGCTTTTATTTCTTGTTCTTCTTCTTCTTCTCTTTTCTGTCTTTTTTTCTCTATAGATTTCTTCCTATATTTTCTTTTTGCTTCAAGGAAAAAGCTTCTATTAATTTGCATTCTTTTAAATTCTCTTAGCGCATTTGCAGCTTTTCTTTTTAGCTGGTAGCATTCTTTATCCTACCATTTATTTCTTTTTTCTGTTTTGTTTCTGCTTATATCTGTTTTTCTTGTTGTTTTTTTTAATATTTTTTTCAGTTTCACTTCCATCTTCTCTACCACTTATTCCTCGTATCTGACGTTTTATAGATTTATTCTGTATTCTTCTACGCTTTGCTCGTCTCATACTTCAATTAATTACTTTCATACTGTTTTTGTGTTTTTTTTTTGTATGCTAATCTCTATAGGAAAGTGACTCTATTCTGTTCCGTATTCTAAAATCTTCTACTTCCCTAACGCCTCTTCATTTGTTATTCCATAGTGATCACCTCCCTGCTGTCTACATACGTTCACTCTCCTTCCTCAACTCCTTGCTTATTACTATTTAATACCACTTATCTTTTTTCTTCTATTTATTCCATCAGCTTTTTTCTATTCCCATTCTTTCTCTTATCTTTGGTTTTTTCCTATCTCTTTATTTTTTCTTCCAATTTCTAGCTCCTCTTTTACTTGTTCTCTCGTTAAAAGCCCTTTTTATATAAGTATACATTTTTTGTATTTCTTTTCACTGTTTCTTCTATGCTTCTTATTGTCTTTTTAATCTCTTTGCTGTATATTGTTATTATTTTCTACCACCTTTTGTTTATTTCGATATTTCTTTCTATGAAGCCTTCTTGTTCTTCTCTCTTATTAGAAACATTTATAAAATAAAAAAAAAGTAACTTTAGGTTTAAAATAGATGATGCTAGGGCACACTGTGGAGTGTTCATGTTTGGTGCTAGCAAAGATAATTGGTAGGTTAAGAGATTAAGATTAACGAGGATAATGCTTAGCAATTTTTTGATTTATTGTACCACATTTACAAATACCCATGGCCAGACAAAAGCCATTTTTTTTTAGAAAAAGTTTTCTGCTTGGGTGATACTTGAACCGAAGCTATTCATTCAGCCAAGCTCTGAAAACATTATCTTCAACCATGTGACCTTCGAGCGACCCATGAAGATAATTGTTAATTATAGAAAAAAAAAGAACTTAGAAAACAAACAACAATAAGAAACGTAAAAACGTGGAAGCTTTGTAGCATAATCTCAAAATTTTCAAGCATAAACCAAAACAATTTTTTTACAAGCTAATAAGCAACCAAGCTTTAAAAAATAAGTGAATATGTATACAGTGCTTCCAAGCAAGCATGAGCTCCGGAAAACATGGGATCTAAATTAGAAAATTATTGAGTAAATTCAAATTAACCCTTCAAAAGCTCAAAAAAGAAGAGGTGCGCTGTGTAATTGAGAGCTGAAGTGCCTTCAGGCTACGCTTCTCTAGGGCTCATGTTTGCTTGGAAGCACTTTATAGATGTTGACACTAAAAACCAATTGTATTCTTCGCGCGGCTAAAAAGGGTTCGAATGTAAAAAAACTTTGTATATTCATAGCTAGAAACCTAAATGGTAAAACAATTCTACTTTTATTAAAAAAAACTAATTAAAAATAGAAAAAAATGTTTTATAGTCAGATGCTTTAAAATTATTACCCCAAAGAAAAAAATGTATACAACAAAAAATGATCACAAAAAAGAAAAAGAACAAAAAACAAAAAACGTTCAAATTAAAATGCAAAACTATTAAATCCTGCTATGATACTGCATGCCAGTGATATAGTAATAATAGCAAGTAAAATAAATTAAAAAAACGATAAAATCAAATAGAAAAACAGAAAACATAAGAAACAATAGGAGAGGATGAATAAAACTAAGACTAAAATATTATGATTTAGTCAGAAAACCTAAAAAGTGGTTGAGTAAAAATGAAAGAAATAGAACAAATGAAAACGAAGAAGTATTAATATAGAAAAAAACAAATGAAAAACATAACAAAGTTTGCTAGATTATTAAAAAATATGATGATGTATAGGGCGATTTAATAATAAAAAGTATGTAGAAAGAAAAGACAAAAATCTAAAAAGTGGGTTCCGATAAAAAAAAGACATTTAGATACATAGTAGAGAAAAAATTAAAAAAGAAAATATATGAGTAAAGCAAGAAAAACGCAATAAAGTATATGCATTGAATGAGAAAAAAAAAGTATAAAATATTGTACGAGTGCTAAAAAAGCATTAAAAAGAAAAAAGTCTTATTAGTCAAGAAGTATCTAATTAGCATATAGTAAAAAAAGCAAATAAAATAAAAAAGATCTAAGTGTATACCGAAAAGAAGCAGAAGAGTAGGAACTTTAAGCGAGAAATAGAAATGAATTTATAACATATTACACAAGTGCAAAAAATATATAAAAAATAAAACAGAAAAAAAAGTGAGAAAGAAAAAATGTATTACCAAACAAAAAAACCTTTTTAAGATTATAGCCATTGAAATAAAAAGAGAGAAAAGTTAAAAAATATTAGGTGAAATATAAGAAAGAGATAAGTCTATAGATAAACCAAAAATAAGAGCAGAAATCTTAAACATAAAAAGTATGGAAAACTAATAATAATAAAAAAATACTTAAATACTTAAAAAAAGAAAACAAATAATACATTATAAAATTTTTAAAAAAACCGCCTTCATTATGATTAATTATTATTTTATTTATCTATTAATTGATTCAAATTGCTTAAATAATTAAATAAATAAACTATTGCTTAAATACATTGATTTTTTTTTAAATTCTTAAAAAATTTTATAATCAATTGACATTTGACGTGTCAAAAATATGTGTTGAAATAAGCATTAATAAGAATAACTCAAAAACTACTGGTTATAGCTTGATCAAATTTAAATGAAACCAAATGGAAAGAGCCAGCTTACAAATAAAAAAAATCATCGAATTTTGTTCACCCAGAAAAAAGTTATGACGTAACACACACATTAAAAAATACAGTCGAATTGAAAACCTCCTCTTTTTTTGATGTCAGTTTAAAAAAAAAGAAACATGATTAAATAATTCTAATGTGAACATTTTTTTTTTAAATTAACAGAAAATTTAAAATATGGGTGAGAAGAGAAACAATAGAACATATAATAAAAAAGAGTGAGAAAGTGAAAAAAAATAATCTAGAATAGCAAAAATTATAAAAAATATAATAAAAATAAAATCATAGAGAAAACAAGAAAAAATAATTGAACATAAATCGTTTAACAAAAAATCATTAATGTTAAAATAAAAAAATTTATAGTGGCAGTTACTTTTCGAGTAAAAATCGCAATTGTTTTCAAAAATGAATTTCATTTTGTTTTGTCAGAGAAGACTGTGCGCAACGCAATGTCTAAATTTTTGTTTTATTTGTCATTTATATTATGAATTTCGTTTCAATTTTTGTAATTTTTTTTTTATGTTTAAGTCACTTATTTGGCATTGTTTCAAACAAACAGTTCTCTACAACATGTAAATGTAACAATATATTAGAAAATCCCTCATACAAAATAAACCCATTTAAAGAAAAAATGCAGCACTATGTTCCAACTAAGCCGTTTTCGTCTGTTTATTTAAAATGTGGTGCCTGTTTGGCTATTGCAAAAGAAGTAGATAAAACAAGGTTTTTAATGTGTTAGATTGTCTAAATGTTTCTAGATTGATACAATATTTAAAAGAACAATTGACAGCAAACATGTTGTTAAACAAACTGACATCGTCAATGCATTGGAAGAAAAAATGACTGATCTATGTTCTAAAGGATTTGAAAAGTGTTTTTTTAATAAAATCACATAATTACGCTTATTTATTCTGCTTTTAGTTATGATTTACGAAAATTTAAACAATTTCAAATTATAACGGACAAGTTTGAATGTAGTGCACATCTCAATACCAGAATGGATGGAAAATGGACGGAAACGTTTGTATTATTTTATATATATTGTAACGTGAAAGCTGTACAGCTTATTTATTTTTTATTTACACACTTATTTATATACTAATATTACACAATTTTATATGCACTTTGTTAAAACAGTTTGTACATTTAATTTATATTTATATCGATACATTTGTCGCTCACTTGATTGGATCTGAGCTCAACTGAATTTGAACTCAGACTCTCATTCGGCTGCTTGCTGTCGGGAACAGTCTGGAATCAGCTGGACAACGTCTCGAAGCTTTAATAGCTTCTTGACTCTTCTCTCTGGTCTCAAACCGTCACAATATAGATGATTAATACATAATAAAAACCAATAAATGTCATTGTTATAAATAACGCCACGCATTGCATATGAAGGCAAACTAGTACAATCCTTTGTAACAATTTAATATTTAAAATCTGTTCAGTGCGACTTTTTAAACTTCTATAAGTTTATGTCTAAAATATTTTGTAATAAATTTCTTTTAAAAACATCAAATAATTAATTTTGATGTAATTTTTTTCTGCAATTACGTGCTTCTCTATAAACAATGCTAAGTCTTAAATAGACAAAATTTGATATAATACTTATTACTTGCACCTTATAAATTGTCTCACAGACAGCACTTTTGTATTAGTTTGTCTTTTGAGTGTTCTTACCTAAATAGCTTGTTTTTAGACAACATTAAAATAATTTTAATTCTTATAAAAACTAATACAGCATAGATGGTTGAAACGGTTAAATCAAAAGATTTATTAAAGTGCTAAAGATTTTTATTAAAATATCATATTGACGATTCGTTTTTTTTAGCAGTAAGATGCAATAATGGGTAATCAAAAACGCAACAAGTTGCTCAGAACAAAAATTTAATTTTTTGGTTAAATAAAAAAATCTATAAAAAAATGCACGGTATTAAATCAGGTATTTTTGCTGGCTAAGTGACATCTTCTGGCAAAGACATTGATCGATCTGAAAACATTCATCACAAAATTGTACAACGTTTTTCAAGCAAAGTTGTGTATCGAATCTGGTTTTGTGTAAAATTTGTCTCTCTGACTTTTTTGCCACACATATAGCAAACTATGCTAAGAAAAGTTATTGTTTAGTAGCTGTGTTTAGTTTATTAATATTATTATTTTTTGTTGTCACGCTTTAATAGAATTTTCTTCTCACCTGTGTCTTATCCACTATTTCTCTAAGAATCGCTTTCATCTTATTTGTTCTATACAGTCACGCTATGTTTTGTATTTTGTATATGTTTTGCATGTTTTCCTTTTTTGGTTTTTAATTTGTATTCTAATTTCACTTTCTGTTATTTTCAAGATTATATCCAAAGTGGCTGAACAACTATGAATGCATAGATTGTATTGTAAGCTGTTTAAATCACAAAATTAACTGTTTTTATTAGATTAAACATTTTCTCATTTATTGTCATAAGCTTTAGCACAATCAGTTTGTAAAAAAAATGCAGGAAAATTTCAAAAGAAAGCAGGTATCGGTAATTTTTTGTAACTATTTATTTAATTAGCACACCAATAATGTGCACACAAATGTAGCATCTGGTTATAGGCCAGGGCCGATAACTTTTTGAACCAAAAAAAAAATAATAGTAACATAAAACTTATTGGAAAAGAAAGATGATGTAACAAAAATAAAACAAAACAGTTTTTAATAGTATAAAACGGTTTATTTTGATTTCCAGCAAAACTACCAACTCTATAAAAAAAAGTTAAACCACAAAGTTGTAGGTAATAAAAAGATCTACTATTCATGTTTTTAAACTTTTTTTTGCAAGTTTAAAATTTATGTGAAAAATTGAAATAATCATGTTATTGGTTTTTATTTTTGCCTTTCACAACAATTCTTTTTATTTTACGAAACTTATCTTTTTATGTCCCAAACACACTGTATTTTCTTTTATTAAAAACATAATTTTTTTTACTTTATTTTGACATAATTTTGAAAAAATTTTAATTAAACATTTTTGCGTCAAAATATCTTCTCTTTTAAAAAAGTTATGCTATGGTAAACACAAAAAAATAAAAAACCTAAAATTTAATTTTTTTTTAATCTTATGTACAATTTTAAGATATTTATTAAAATGTGCACTTTAATTACTCGAAAAACGTAAGATTCCACTTTACGTTGATAAAAAAAAATTTCAAATCTATAAAACATGAAGATTGCAAAAAATTTTGGTATTTATAAATATTTAAAGATAAGTTTTATTAAGGGTTAGTTTTTGTCTCTTTGATAGCATTTCTTTATTGTTAAATTTGACAAACCTTCTTAATTCTAAAAGATTTTCTAAATATTCAAGATCATAATCATCTTTGTGTCTAATGTTATTTCCAGTCTGTATTGGTTCTTCCACAATTTCAACTTAATGACAAATAAAGACCATAGATGGCTCTGGCATCTGACAGCTGTAGTATGGCTGTAGTGTTAACCATGACCGTCATAAACTACCTGAAAAAGTTAATACATAGTCCAAAAAAAAGTACTAAGCTTGTAAAAAATTTACTAGCTCTTGTTTGGTTTTGATCCAGTAAGTTTAAGTTGATAGTGAAAGGTTTCGGACGTGATTTCTCGCTTTCCTTAGGTTTCTTGATTTTTCCTTGAATTGTAAGTTCTTTTTGTTAGTGTCTAACACTAGTTTGTAGAGGGAAATTTGTGCTACAAGAGGGTTGCTTTTTTGCTGTCGTCACCATTATGCAAGGTAGGAAATCTTTGGTATTTTTAATTTAATTTCTCTACAATAATTCGATGTATGATTGCGTTATCAGTCACTTGGTTTTTGCTGCTGTGATAAGACCGGTTGTTGGTGCAGTTTTTACGCTTCGGTCTAAGACCTTCTTTTTTGTCTCTGACGCCAGAAGCTCGTTGCTACTTAAATTATTCAATCATAGTGCGATTGCTGTGATACCAATTAATTATGCCTGCTTGTAAACTATGCAATGTTACATTGAAAAATTTTGACAAATGTGCTCGTTGCTTGATATGTACCAAAAAAGCACATACAAAGTGTCTAAAATTAGACGATGAAAACTTTAAAATCTTAAATCAATTTAAAAACTTCAAATATGTATGTGACGATTGTTCAGTAATGGAAGGCTGTTCGAAATTAGACCAAATCGTGGAAACCGTAAGCAAATGTGTATCTTTAATTGAGGAACAAAACACCTCTAGAAAAGCACAACAAACTATAACTTTCAACCCTGATACAGCTGATTTAAATACTAAAATCCTTTCGTACGCTGCAGTGACCGCCAACACATCGTCCGTCATGTTAAAACCAAAAAATGATAATCAGCCTATATCTGTTACTAAAAAGGATCTTTTCACAAACGTTGACCCCATAAAAACTAAAGTCAATATCACAAAAGTCAAGGCTAGTCGCAATGGAAGCGTAATCATTACCTGTGACAATCCTGACGATATCAATAAAATTGGAAATATTGTCTCTAATAATTTACCAAATTATAGCCTCAAACAATTGTCTAGTTTGCTCCCAAGAATAAGAATTTCGCGGATTGATAGCAGTCTTGAGAAAGACGCACTATTAAATTATGTTTTGAATCAGAACAAATCGCTCTTTCCCGCTGGCTACGTCTGTAATTTAAAGAAGTTCAGTACATTGCGCAATAATGAGGCTCTACATCAGGCTGTTATTGAAGTTGATGCACAGTCATACCATAATATTATTGCAGCAGGCAAGCTATTGGTTGGGTATGAATACTGCAAGGTATGGGATGCAGTTGACATTCGGCGTTGTTTTAAGTGCTCTGGTTTTAACCATATTTCCGAACACTTTACAAAAGATGAACCAACTTGTCCTAAATGTTGTGGTAACCACCTCCTAAAGAACTGTGAATTAATAACTCTGACTTGCTCAAATTGCTTCTCCCGGAAGGATAAATATCCTAATATTGACTGCAGCCACTCTGCTCTTGACAGGGGTTGTGCTACATACCAATCTCATTTGGCGACTTTTAGAGCTAAAATTTTTAATGATAAATAGCAATCACAGCAAGTATCGTTTAGTTCTTACAACTTACTTAATTCCTCTGCAAGTACTCGATCTATTATTAACTCACAAACCATGCTATCATGCTACTATCAGAATGTTCGTGGACTGAATAGTAAAACACAATTGTTTTATTTGTCTTCTGTTGCTGCTTCTCACCTACATCTTATAGCACTAACTGAAACGTGGCTCAGTGATAGTGTATGTAACAGTGAATTATTTGATCTATCAAAATACAATGTTTTTCGCAAAGATCGTGATTTTAGCTCAACCGGTTGCAGGAGAGGTGGGGGTGTGTTGCTTGCTGTTGATTCTGCGATAAATTCAACCATCTGTGATATAGTTGCCTGTGATACTATTCCTCATATTGATTTTTTAATAGTCAAAATACACTTTCACCATCGTACTCTTCACGTTCTTGTCATATACCGTCTATATAGTGCAGATGTGTCCTAACCGCCGCTAGGCAAATTTCACGGTGGAACGTAAAACGTAATCAATTGCTTTTTCAATGGGTCATAATTTTTATGTCTTTAGAGATATTTTTTTCTATTTAAAATATTTTAGTAAATTCTTTATTTTTTACCAGTATTCAATAAGTAAAATTTTGTATTATTATTATTTTCAATGTTAGTGGCACTTAGAACTCGATACTTAATGCTTGTTTTTACTTTTCTGTTAGACATAAACTGTCCCAACAGTCATTAACGCGTTTAGGATAGTAATGCTTTAAGAAAACTTAGTATTTCTGCTAATGACATAGTGTTTTTTCTTGGCTTTAACACAAATGCTAAATAAAATACAAAAATAATTGATAATAAATAATAATTAATTAAAAAATATTATATAATTTTAAATTTGCTTTATTCAGCTTTTATTGACTCATAAAAAGTGTGATAATTGCTTTTTATAGCCTTGGACATGCATAAGCTCATCAAATCATTTTTTTTATTTTTGGCTATAGGGAGGGGTCCATCATATAATTGATTCAATTGAAGATCTTCTTTATTTGATTGTCTGTTAGATATTCGTTTTCCATCAATCGGAATAATTTTAAATTCTTGATTGTTGTCCAAGTTATTCTTGACGTACAGATTTGTAGGCTCATCTTTTCTATATTGGATCCATTTTAAGCAAAGCCAGTTGATTTCTTCGCCAGTGGTAGTTTTCTTTTTATTTTTTATCTCTTTATCAGTGAGAGCGGAAAAATTCTGAAAGTTTTCCCAACCCATTTCAACCACTTTATATGGCTTCGAAATTCGTGCTGCCCGCACAGCGCTATACCAGCCTGCTGGAACATAAATTGGCATGTGTTTGGTTTTCTTTTCTATAGTGGAATGTACCGAGTCACATTCCATTTCGGAATGTCCAGATTCCATAAATTTTTGATTTATTATGTTGAGATGTGGTATAGATCGAACTGCAAGCAGACAGCACATGGCAACATTTTGATTCCTGTTTTGACCTCCTGCAGTATCCGAAAACAAACTAATTTCAGTAATATGTTCAGGCAAATTCTGGAAAAATTGCCACAGACAACTAGCGGTTTCAGATGATCCTTTTTGCCATCGCATTCACACCACATGTAGCAAATAACATCTTTTGATTCCAGGTCATACATCGTAAAATTGAAAACCTGTAGTTTTCTTTTATAATAAAGCTTTCCAACTTTAAGATTTGGAGTCAGCAAAACTTTCTCCATGTCAAAGCACCAAGACGAAAAGTTTTGATTTTCTTTTGATTTCTGCTTGTCATTCTGCTTGTGCTGTCTAGCTTGCTCCTTCTTTAACAGGTGTTGATTCTGGTTCTCTGATTCTGTTAACTTCTCATCATCATTCATATTATTAAACGTTGTACATCGGTCAAATTGGTCTTTTTTGGCGTCTGAAAGCCATAGTTGTATTCACTGTTAAAGATGTGTCGGTACATGTAAGCTTTTTCTGGTTGTATATTTTTTTCTGCACAAAAATTTTTGTAATCTAAGTATAACTTGTTAATCGATAATCCAGCAGGTAAGTACCGTCGTTTGGAAGTACTTCTGCAATAATGCGATTCAACAACTGGTAAAGCATTAATATGGTTTCTTATATTTTCCTTTGCCTCTAAAGGACGAGCAAATACAGGACGATTTGCTCCTCGTTTATCTTTCGCAACCACACCTTGCTCTGACATTTTTTTAAACACGGTTTTGATCATTGTCTCTGATATTGATAATGTTTTAATAAAAAAATGACGGCAAACGTTTATCTTATTATCTCGAATCGTCAAAAAATATTTAACAGTGCAGCTTCGACTGCTCTCGGAGTCCGGTTTCCTTCTTCTAGACACCTCTTGTTTTTCCACATGTTGTGCAATAAAAGTTCTTTGGTCGTCTATGTTACCAAGTGCCCAAAATGTTTGGCAAATTTGACTTCTTTCTTCTTCCATAATTTTCTCTTGGCACTTTAGAATAGGACACTTGCAAGTAGCTGGCAAAACAAACCTTGCTAAATGCTTGTTTCCAGATAAACTGGTGTATTCTCTGCCAGTATTTCTGGCAACTTTTAAAACATTTCTCTTCCATTTTTCTGGCTCCCTTCGTCTTTTTCGTGTAAGTTTCTTTTTGTCAGTAGTGTCAATGGATACGTTTCCTTCCTGAATGACATCGTTATTCTTAGCAATCTCTTGAGCTTCATTCTCTATTATCGTTATATTTTCATTGAAATCTGGTTCAAATTCGGCAGTAATTATTTCATTTATGTCAGGTTGATCAAATGGTACAGATTTTAACTCTGTATATGAAGTACTAGGCAAGGACTCTATGGGCTCTAAAATTGCAGTGTCAATTTAAAATAAACAATAACCGTTAGAATTTAACTTACTAATAAAACTTGAATTAACGCGAGCTAGTTCCACACATTTAGCTCCTCTAGATCCAATATTATTAAATAGTGACATCATTAACAATAGTTTTTTCTAACGTTACTCACTGATGAACACAAGATTATTTATTGAGGTTAGGTATTATTTCAAGTTACAGAAGTTTAAAAAATCCTAATAGCTAGAAAAATACCAAGCGGCAGTCAACAACTTTAATGTAGAACAGTCCTAAGTAGATTTTGGCGTTTAGGATCTTTCTACCCTCACATAATTTATTTCTCAAGAGGTTAGGACTGTTTTGCATTTGTGTTTTACAGTAACATTTATTAAAAATTTGAACTTAGGATCTTAAGCAATTAAATAGAAAACGTTTGCGGTGACATCTATATAAAAATCATCAAAACAAAAATTTTGGCGTTTGGGACAGTTCTACACAATATAGACGATACATACCTCCATAATGCGATGTTAACTCTCTGTCGGTGTTTTTCGATTTTTTAACGTCGTTACATTTTTTGTATGACTCCGATTTGCTTGTTGTAGGCGATTTTAATGTTCCAGATTTTATTAAAAATGTGTCTGATTTATCTCCGTCGTCTACCTCTAATAGACTACTAAGCAATTTTTTAAATTTCTATCAATTAAGACAATGCAATGACATCTTCAATATAAATGATAGACTTTTAGATCTAGTCATGGTGTCTGATTCTACTTTCTGCTCTATTTCGAGAGCCCAAGATCCATTGGTTTTGGAAGACAATCATCATCCAGCTCTGGAATTTGATCTTATAATTCACCAACGCCAGAAAAAATTTCCCAAGCGTAAAATTTCTGAATTCAATTTTCGTAAATGCAACTTTAACCTATTATATGCAACACTATCTACTGTAGACTGGACCTTTCTTGCAAATTATTCACATGTTGATGTAGCAGTTTCAAAATTCCATCAATTACTTAATGATATTTTTCACCGCCATGTACCTCTAAAGCAGCATAAACCTGGAAATTATCCTGCTTGGTTCGATAAAAACATCATACGCACACTGAAACAAAAATCCACTGCAAGAAAAAAGTATAAAAAATCAAAGTCTATACTTGACTTCGATACATTCGCCCAACTTAGAGCTCGTTTAAAATCTGATATTGATGTAGCCTATAAAAACTTCTTGCAGAAAGTTAACAAAAATCTAAAGTCTAACCCGCGTGAATTCTGGTCCTTTGTCAACTCCAAACGAAACTCTAGCCCAATTCCTACAACTATGTTCTTAAATGGCAATAAGCTAATAGATCCTCAAGATATTGTCAGTAGTTTTGCTGATCATTTTTCTCGATCTTTTAAGAAGACTGATGAAGTCACTATACCATCGGTGCCAATATCCAACAACATCTTGAATCTGCCATCTGTCTCTGAACAAGAAGTTCTTCAAGCCTTGAAGAAGTTAAAGGCCACCATGACTAGAGGACCTGACCAGATTCCAGCTTTCTTAATTAGCGACTGCGCTTCCGTATTTGTGAAACCCCTTACACTTATATTCAACCTAATCTTAAAACGTTGTGATTTTCCTTGTCAATGGAAGACTTCCAAAATATGTCCCGTCTATAAGAAAGGTGTAAAGTCGGATATCACAAATTATAGACCCATATCGATTATTTCTAATTTTGCAAAAGTTTTTGAATATATGTTGTACAAGATATTTAGTTTTCATGTTTCCTCAGTTCTATCTTTGGTACAACACGGGTTTGTTCAAGGTCGCTCACCTGAGTCAAACCTATGCACGATTACACAGTTTCTTAGTACTGCTCTTGATGATAAATTGCAAGTTGATGTTGTTTACACGGACTTTTCAAGCGCTTTCGACAAGGTTGATCACAGTCTGCTGTTGAGAAAGTTGGAACGTTTTGGTTTATCAGTTAACCTTGTTTCGCTGATGGATTCGTATTTAAATGCTTTAAATTCGTAAATGCATTATGATGATCAGCCAGTTGCTGAGGCTTCAAACATTTGTAATGCTTTTGCAAACTTGTTTAGCGTTAATCATGGCTCGAAACCGTCAAAAATGGCCTTCTCCTCGTCGTTACAGGTTAAAAATTTTTCATCTTTTAACTTTTCCGAGGAACAAGTATTCAAGAGTCTCAAGCGACTGAATGCTAAATGGAGTGCTGGACCTGATTCTATTCTTTCCTTTGTTGTTAAAGATTGTGCATCCGTATTTGCATACCCACTCACTTTATTATTTAACTTATCCATTGCAAATAGCATTTTTCCCGATTGTTGGAAGATTTCCAAGGTAGTCCCAATATACAAAAGTGGAGACAAGTCAATTATTGAAAACTATCGGCCTATTTCTTTGATCAATAATTTTGCAAAAGTTTTTGAATACTTGTTGACAGATGAGATATATTTCAATGTTAACCAGATAATTGTTGAGAACCAACATGGTTTCGTTCGAGGTAGATCGACCACAACCAATTTGCTTTGCTTTACGCAATTTGTATCAAATTCTTTAAATAAAGGTCATCAAGTAGATGTGATCTATACAGATCTGAGCAAGGCTTTTGATTCTATCAACCACGACTTGCTCGTTTCAAAACTATCTAGAATGGGTTTTCCTAGTACTCTAGTAGCTCTTACTAAAAGCTATTTGCTAAATAGGAAGTTTTATGTCGAATGCTGTAAGCACGTATCGGAACTAAAAGATGTCATCTCTGGTGTACCGCAGGGCTCAGTTTTGGGTCCCCTGCTCTTTAATTTATTTATAAATGATATAACCAATATCTTTAACTCTTATTCGCTACTATATGCTGATGACCTTAAAATATATAGGGTGGTAAATTCCATAGAAGATTGCCGTGTCTTACAAGAGGACTTGAAGGCTATTTTTATGTGGTGTCAAACAAATGGTCTAAAATTGAACTTTTTAAAATGCACTGCCATGACATATTCTCTTAAGAAAACATCTATTGAATTTAACTACAGTATTGACACCCACATATTAGCCCGACCAGAAACCGTTAAGGACCTTGGAGTTACTTTTGATTCGCGTCTGAGCTTTGTAAACCACATTAATAAAATTTGCTCTGATGGAATGAGAGCTTTGGGTTTTGTCATAAGATTGTCAAGAGACTTTAATGACATAAGGGTATTTAAGAGTTTGGTTATTTCTTTTGTCAGATCTAAACTGGAGTATGCTTCGATAGTTTGGACCTCTTTGTATCAATGTCATGTCAACTGTATTGAAAACGTGCAAAGACGATTTCTAAAATATTTAGCTTTCCGAATTGATGGCAGTTATCCAGTGATTGGCACTGATCAAAATCTACTACTGCAGAGGTTTGATTTTACTAGGCTACAAAACCGTTCTAAACTTGCAATGGTTAAATTCTTTATAAAACTAATACATAACAAGATTAGATGTCCGGATATTCTCGAGCAGGTTAATTTTAATTGCTGTCGAGTATATTCAAGAAATCCTAGACTTTTGTATTTGCCGCAATCGAGAATTAACGTTCACAGTCACTCACCGCTGCATAAATTGTGCAATGCAATCAACTCTCTTCCCACTGAATTTGACATATTTAATATAAAAAGTCTCTATGTAGAGGATATAAACCTAGAAGATGTGAGTCTGCTGCCTGTTTAGCAGCAATATTTAATTAAAGTGATTCTTTTTTTCTTCTGTTGTTTCTTTTTTTTGTATTTGCTTCACTCATACCCTCTGTTTGGACGAATGTCTGTTGGGTATGCGCGTTTTTCTGCCTCAGAGCCGCATCTAGCAATAGATCGGTGAATGTTTCCATGTATACTTGTATACACATGAAGTGCGCTGGGTCAGTAATTCAATTATCAATTTAGTCGATCGTTATCTATATGTGTATGTCAATGGATATACATCAAAGCAATTTAGACAGGAAACTGGAGTTCCGCAGGGTTCTGTTTTGGGACCTTTGCTCTTTAATATCTTTATTTACGACGTTGTTGAGGTCATAAATTTATCCTGTCTTCTATTCGCAGATGATATGAAAATCTACTCTGTAATTAATTCCATGGAAGACGCATTTAAACTTCAACAATGTGTTGACTCGATTGTGAAATGGTGTACTGAGAACAATCTACTATTGAATCACTCAAAATGTAACGTTGTGAGTTATACAAAGAAAAAGGAACTCCTTTCTTTTGACTATAACATCAATGGTGCTGTTATTTCACGAGTGGATTTTGTTCGGGATCTCGGCATTATTTTCGATGAGAAGCTCTCTTTCGTTCCCTATGTGCAATTTGTTATAAACTCCGCCATCAAATCCCTGGGATTTGTGTTGCGCAGTGGGAGAGAATTTTGTGACGTTGAAACGTTAAAACTACTATACATCACTTATGTGCGATCTCGTTTAGAGTATTCCTCAGTTGTTTGGTCTCCCACATATAATATTCATATTTCAGCGGTGGAGAGAGTGCAACGGAAATTTCTGAAAAGTGCAGTATTTATGTTGGACAAAGTGTATCCCACTCGAGGTTATCCAGAAGAACTTCTTTTAGAACCATTTAATATGTCTTCCTTATCTACTAGACGTGCTGAGCACTCCGTAATATTTTTGCATAAATTTTGGCAGGGAAGGTTGAATTGTCCATCCTTACTATCCGAAATATGCCTTAAAGTCAACAGACCTGGTGCTCGTTCGAAAAACACATTCTTCATTCCAACGAAACGAACTACAACCGGTACTGCGTCACCTATATATCAGATGCTAAAAAATTACGAAGCAGTCGAGTCAGCACTGGACATATTTTGCTGCACCATCCCAAATATAAAATGTCACTACAGTAATAAAAACCCATCTTGAATAAGAATGCAATAATATAACAGTTGCATCTAAGGGTTTGAAATATATGCTATGGTTCATACATATCTTTTATCTTTGATACAATTTTTCCTATTTGAACTATAATTAAAATAATATTTAGATTATATTACTTTTCTTTCTTTTTCTTTATTTTTCTTCTCCTAACAAGCTGACCTGTAATTGGGTTTTCTGTTGGTCAGCTGTATGCAATAATAATAATAATAAAGAACCAGACCCTTATAGCCTCTTTCCACTTATCGGAAATACATTTTGGTAGGCTAAAATTAAAATTTTTAAAAAAATTTACTATAGTAATGTATTTATTTTGAACATTATTAGAAATTGAAGATATAAACCAACCAAAAACTGAAAACTGATTGAAAAAGTTAGGGTTTTGATTTAATATTTTAAATCAAAAAAATTACAGCGTGTTTGGAACATAGAAATATAAGCTTTCACAAAAAAAAATATAAAAGATAAAATAAAAAACCAAATACATATACATAGCATATTCATTTTTTCACAAAATTTTTATGAAAAAAAAGTGTAAATATAAAAATTGTAAATATTTCTATTGTCTACAACTTTGTCATTTAATTTTTATTCACAGAATTTGTACTTTTGTCTGACATTAAAGAACATCGTGTTTTATCATTAAAAGCTTACCCTCTTATACTTTCCGACTTCAAATCGCTCGTAAATTACTTTTTTGTGTTATATATATATTTTTTAATAGGTTTTATTCTACTACTATTTTTTCCATTTTTTGCCATTTTTAAAGGTTATTAAAATATATAGCAAAGTTAATAAGCAACAACAAAAGATTAAGCCAGCTCTTACAACTTAATTAATTTTAACTTCTTTAAGTCTTACTGCTAAAGTTTAAGGAGCTTTAATTCATGAATAAATATCTAATTTAAAATTACATTTTTAGATTAAGAGAGGTATGCTCACGGTATAAAGAAAGTATGGACTTTCAGCATCTTCTAAATCAAGTTTTAAAAAATAACAGTAATATTTTCAACTATTTATGCAGGTAAGTGGCAATTCTTAATAAAACCAGACCAGAATAATTATTTTTATTTAAGGGGAGAAGCTACACTTCGCGACTGTTCTAGTCTAAATATGGATGATTCCTGTATTTTTACATAAAAAGGGTACATAAATGACAATTTGTAGTTGATAACAAAACTAAATTAAATTGTATATTTGAAAGAAATGTATTGTGTAATCACTAATTACTGAACAATGACTGTAAATTAGGCTCAATCGGTATGAGACAATTGGCTTCTAGCACTGATTAATTACCTATCTAAACAAGCAATACGACATTGCATATACGTGAACAATATTCGATTGCGTGCGGTTGCACTGGTCTACTGTGTGAATGTCCATAATAGGTATCTTATGTACAGTTACGGCTTTAATCATTTACTAATTAAAATACAAATAAATTGTGTCATATTTTTTGAATTTGTATGTTTTTATGTATTTTAACAGTTATTTATTGATGTATTGTTTATTATTTATTCTATTAACAAATAAAATGCATTTTATTTTGAACCAGTTTTAGCCTCTTTAATACATACATAATTATATCATATTTTCTTTAATTTTTGGAATAAGGGGTATGCATATGTATACATACTTTTAATTTAATTTAATAATAAACAAAAAAATATATATAATTATGTTTGCAGGGCTATCCCAGCAAACAAAGTCTTGCAAACTGGCTCTAAAATCACTGTGATTTCTAATTTAAGCCATTGAACCACTTTTCAAAATACTTTCGGTTTAAAATAAATACGCTCTTTTTTTCAAAAATATTTATAACAGTAAAAAAAGCTTGTTGAGAAGTTTTCACCGCAGTTTGAATCATTTAGTTCACCATTTTTTTAAGCGTCTAACTAAAATTTTAAAAATGCTTCTATATCTTAATGTGGAATTGCTTGAATGATTTTTTAAAACTTTGATACTGACTACTAATCATGGCATGCTAATTTATATATGCAGGGTATAGACACATCTACAAAGAAAACTTCATTTCTTTGCTATCTTTTTTTATGCTAACAGTTTCTTATGTAAATAATGATTTTTTATTCTTATTTTGTTTAATTTTTTTAAAGCAAATGAAAAATCAAACATAACTAATCACTTTTCCTTTTACAAAGTGTTTCAAAAACTTTACCTTTTATTTCTACTAAGTATTTTTTACACTAAATATTGTATTTTTAGATCTTTAAATTTTATTATGTACCACAAATTTTTTTAGTAATTAACAATTAAATTGTACTCGCTTGTAATAGAGAGTTATTGCAAAGCAGATTTTACGTTCCTTTATTAAAGGATTCCTTTATTTTGACATGTACGCAAGCGCATAATACACGCCGTTAAAAGTCGACCTTTATTAAAATACAGGCCGCCTGTATTTAATATAAATACAGGAAAGGAGGTTTTTATTTAAGGCGCCCTTATTTTGACATTTAACTTTGCAAATCAGATAAGAGTGAGGTTAGAGTGCAATTCTTTGATTGTATGCTCATTATATTGTGTTCATCTGGGTTACGTTCATAAATGTTAGGTGTTCGTGGACCGTTTTACACCCAGAGTAAACCGATGTACGTCAGAGCGCGCTCAGAGCGATATAAAATTTTTGAACGATACAGTGCGTTCAAGAATGTGCATTTTCGTTTGATCGACAATAATTATTATTATAGGTTAGGTATTCGGTATTACCCATGGGTATTACAATATCATGAAACAATAATCTTTTTTGTATGAACAGAACAAAGCAGGTTTTGAATATGGCAGAGGTTATGGACATAGCGATACCATGTATAATGGCGACACAATTATTATTTGATATTCCAATATGAAGTTCTGTCTTCGCTATTAGAAGAAGAATTCTTTTTCATCCACTTTACACTTACCTGTATTTTGTAATATTGTGACGTTTTTTTGTTCGTCGACTCCAATAATTTCCATTGTACTTCTTATTTTAGTAACTAGATATAAAGAATTATCTCACTTATTTGAAAACTCTTCTCGATTTTACACTTCTGCGCATGCGGAGCGTTTCTCGCCGGCCACTGGAAAACGGCGTTTTTGGTGCGCTCATGGTGTTTGCACAGTGGTGTTTTTGAACGCTTACTCTGGTGAACTATGACGTCATTAGATGGTTTATGAACGACTTTGTGCGACATTTCACAGATACGGCGCGCTCGAGCGATATTTATGAACGCACTCCAGGAGTTGTTGAAATGCGTTGTGTTGTTGAAATAGCTAGTGATTTGAAAAGAAAGCATACAGAAGTAATTGTTCAATTTCTTCCTCATTTGAACCTAACAATATAGCAACTTGTAATTGTTCTTCCATAATAACTACTTGATTAAGGATTAGGACCCACAGCACACAAAAAACAAAATTATTTGTTAGATTAGGTCAAGTGTCAGAAACGTCAAAATAAAGACAAACAGTCCCTAATAATATGCCACGAGCAATAAGTCTCTTTATGACACACACTTACAGGCTACTTTATTAAAGGAGCCTGTAATAAAGAACAGACTTCTAGCATGCTTGCAATAACTCTCTATTATGTTTGAGAATGAACGCAGCTTTAGTGGGATATATCTGAACGCAGTTCAAACGACAGGTGCTAATGTATTTGTCAAATGTCAACTGTCACAAAGCGACTTTGATAACTGTCAAACTATGAACGTTCTCTCATGGGGGAACCAGACAGAAACAGTCGTATTTAAGTAAAGAATAAGCTCAATAAACTGTTAGAAGTTATAATTATTATTGACACTACATCATACAAGAAAACTTTCTGTTATTTTGTTGGAAACTACTCAAAAGCAAGACACTTCTTAATAATAGATTTATTAGAATACAAAAACAATTGAGCATCATCGATAGAGCTGTTCAGTTATACTATACTTGTTTTGATGACGTTTTGGTGACTCTGTGCATGTCCGGTTAACGTAGATACCCATGAATAAGGGCAGACCTATACTGCAGGCTCCTAGAAGTTGATGTACACTACCGTTTTTACTCTAATCTAATAAAATTGTATTAATTTTCACAAATCCTGACGACAGTGCTATTTTGTTTTAATTAGCTCAAGTCATTCTAAAAATTATTACACTTCTATGAGACTACGGTACTGCAGTGGCACCATACATTGTAAGTATTATGATGTGGTTTATACAAATTATAATTAAAATCGTTTGTTATATTATAAACCAAATCAGAATGTACATTGTTTACATACAAATAAATTTTGGTACTTATTTAGTTATTTACTTAAATAGTTTTAATGTTATTATGTAACTGTCAACTTGTTACTTTACTTAAATATATTATATTGTTATTACACTCTTATGCAAAAATGTAAAATGTGTTTAAAAAAAAAAATTTTTTTCAAATAAGAATTATGTATTGCAATTTCTGACCCGAAGAGTTTTGCATTAATTAATAAAAAAATGAGTGTTTTTCAAAACTTGGCGTCAAAGCTTGCCATGAAAGTTTAACTTTAAATTCTGAACGTACCTATTCGCTCGCTCCGTGCAACCTATTGGAGGGGATAAGCAAATCTACCCCAGCGACGCTGGTGGCGAAAAGTGAAAACAGAGTGGGATATTTTTCATACGATTGCACACGATTAGTATTGAATTATTTAATAAGATGGGCCACAGCACTTTTTAATGGGTTTTTTTTGAAGGAATAACAGTCTTTAGGTGTTGGTACATTTGGGAGTAGTATTGTATGAAAAATGTGTGATAAATCACATGGGTTTTTGTGAGATTTGAAGCTGTCAGATGGACTTGTAGAAATTTTAACTTGATTTTAAATGAAGGTTTTGTTAAATGAAGACTTTCTGAAATTGTAATTTCTTTCCAAAAAAAGTAAAATTTTCGGCTCGTGATCAAGCGTCCCGAAAGGACGGTTGATCACGTAAGAAAAAAATTACAAGTTCGGGAAAGGACATAGAAAAAACTTACATTTCTTTAAAAAAAAACTGTAATTTGGCATACTTTAAGAAAAAACTGTAATTGGGCATACATTTTCTTAAGAAAAACTGTAATTAAACATACACTCCCCTAACATTACAGAACAAGACCTAATTGAACATACATTCCCTCCATACAAAAAAAACATAATTAAACTTCCCCTTACATTCTTACATTTTTTCCCCTTAACTTTACAGAAAAAACATACATTCCTCCAACATTCAAAAACATAATTAAACATACACTCCCCTAACATTAAAGAAAAAAAACATAATTAAACTTAGTGAAAAGTTGATTTTGTGACATTTTATTTTAAATTTTTTACCAAAACATTATTATTAATTATTATTTATTAATATAAAATATACAAAGATTCTTAGATTATTTCGTCAACTAACTGAAATGAAAATACATACACCTAGTGAACAAAAAAAGAAAAAATATTACAAAAAAATTTTTTGTTTCTACATACAATTTTTGCGTTGTTTATATCAATATTGTCGACTAAGTAATGCGCTGTCACATCCAAGTGGTTCTAACATGCTTATATTCGTCTCTGTCAAAAAGCGTATGATATTTTCTGTTAATAATTTGTTGAAGCGCAGCTTTTGAATTTTCGTTTACTTTAATCTCTTTGAGTAATTTTAATTCCAATATGGCTCCACCTGTTCCACGAGTCACACTCATTTTTTCTTCCACGTTTTTCTCTTCTCTTAGCATCTCGCAACTGTTCTGATACTTTCACAACTGGCCTACTAATTAGTGTTGCCGCGACGCGTCTCGAAAACGTACTGAAAAAGTGTAGGTGTACTGAATTTCTACAAAATGTACTGAAAGCGGGAAATTCAAAATAAATACCATAAATTAGCCATATTTTTTTTATTACAAAACTAAGTGTAATATAAATAATGTAATAGTAATCATAATAATAATATAAACAGTTAAAAAAAAAATAAGATAAAAAAAATCGCATTTATATTATATATATATATATATGTATATATATATATATAAACAATATAAAAATATAAATACTAAATTAAATTATAAAAAATAAACTACAATTAATAATAATAATATAAAAATATAAATACTACCTTCATTGAAATAGAAAAAGTAAAGTACTATATAAAGTTATAATTTAATATTGATTAGCTCTTGGCTGGGCTCCCATTGGTAGCATGTATTGCGCCCAAGGCCCAAGTAATTGTTTAGCGAACAGTAAATTCTCAACAGTAGTCACATTTAGATTGTTCCTGTATTTGTTTTTAATAATATTTAAAATTGAGAAAATTCTTTCCGCAGAGGCGCTGCCATGTGGCAATGAAATTATTGTTTCCAAAAAATGTATTAAAGATTTAAATGGAAATTCTCCTAAAGGATCGCGTTGTTTGTTTAAAAAAATTATCAAATCATTAGGTTTTGTGAGGCGTTTTTTTTATTATTGCTGAATATTGTACAGATTTATTTAGATATTGGCGTTGCTGCATCTACTTACCAAAAGAGGACTCTGCAATTAGTTTGTCAGAGTGTCACAAAGCAGCGTAATTAGTCCATAGCCAAATTTAAATTGGGCGAATTAATTATACCGAATCTATTTCATCATTTTTGTTTACATATTAATTTATTATAAAAAACAAATCCAAAACTTTACATAGGTAGTAATTTTGTACTGAATTGAGGGTTTTTTAAAAAAGTAGTACTGACGTACTGAATTTGAATAAAATGTACTGAATTCAGTATAATTGTACCGAAACGGCAACGTTGCCTACTAGACTGTGTTGTGAAAAGCGTATTATTATATGTTAAATAAAACAGTATGTGATGTAACTCTGACTCATTATCTGGAATTGTCGCATCATCTGAGAAAAGAAGTGAAACCGCATTAACAAGGTTGCGCATTGCTCCTTCAAATTTTTCAGTTGTCCCTTCCTCCAGCTCACCTTTTTCTTCATTACTTTCTTCGTCCTCACTTTCTTCTTCATTACTACTTGTTAGTAGCAGTTGATTGAGTGCTTTCACCTCAAAAGTACCAAATATCTGTATACCACCAAAAATTGGGCACACGAAAAAAACTTTAAAACTACTTTAAGAACGCCCTAAAAAAACTAACAAAATACCGTGTTTTTACACACCCCAAAATGGCTTTTTATTCCTGCATGCCAAGCCATTTGGCGCATGCAAAAAAAAGTAAAAACAACACTAAATCAAGGAGGATACTACGATATTTAACGTCTTAAAAATCTAGGCAGAATTCTAAAAATTTATATGATTTCCCAAAAGTAAACAACCGAAAAAGACATAAAATTCTTCAAAAATCATAATTTGTGCTTATTTTTTCATTATCATTCAACCCCCCCAAATTGGAGAGGTTTAATTTTTTCCATAGTACTTTGTCTTCTTTGTCTACATCGATTCTGAAAGCTTTATCTGTAACACCCCAATATTCGACTATGCCTTCATGATAAATCTTGGAGTCAGAATATTTACAGAATTAATAAAAATAAGTGCAAAACAGTCCCCGTTTTCATTCGGACTACAATCCGATCTATTCTTACAGCATCTCCTTTTTCACGACAGCTTATACCGTTCGAGGGTCTATCGAGGAGAATCATCGGCACGACCATCGATCCCGAATTCGTCTTCGACTCATGAGCCTTTGGCGAATCAACAGGACAGGTCATTGTTGTTCGATATTACTGTAAGTCATGAATAGATGGAAGAGTCCCAACACCGAGAAATGTTTTGAGAATATTTGGCAGCACTCAGTTGTCCGTCAATCTTTGTGGGTCCTCAATCTTTAAGGCCACTCGAGATCTCACCAGTTCAGATTTAAGAACAACTGCATTCTCAATAAAAAAGGCGGCGATAGGAATCGAACTCAAAACCTTGTAATTATCTGTCTAACTCTTTTCAAATCTTACCTAAATGAATATATTTCCATTATTGTTTCATATGCAATACGACTGTTTCATCAAACACAACATGAAAATTAACAAGAAAATTATGATTAACTATTGATGTGTCCTAGAAATATATAACAAGTGGATTGCGTACAGTTAAAACCATAAATAGTTGGATTAATAAAATATAGGTACTTTGATCTCAGAAACCCTTTTTAAAGATATGTTATCATAATACAACAACTAGGTACTAGATGCATCTAGTTGTATTGCACAAAATTAGTTATTGTTCAGTGTAAAAACAAAGTATATTTTAAGTAGATAGAGATAGATAGATTTAGAATAGGGTATCGTCTGCACTGCGACCTATTGGTCTATTGTGCTCCCCTTTCTCGAGCTGTTTGAGGAGTGGCTCGGTTTATAGCTCCCCATCTAGTTCCAAAGCTGTAATAAATTCCAGCAGCTGCGATGGCTTCAAAGACAATATGTCTCTATTCAGTATGTATTCCTGCCCTAGATGTTCTCTACGTTGGGTTCTAATGACGACGCATTCTGTTACTAGGTGTTCCGGAGTTTCCTCCTCTTCCATGCAAAATCTGCATTCGTCATTGTCTTCTAGGCCAAGTCTCATCAGGTGCTTTCCTAGACGGCAATGACCGGTAAGGAAACCTGTGAGGATGCGAAGCCTATTTTTAGTGAGGTTTATGTAAGCTTTGGACCTTACATGGTCGAAGTTTCCAAGAAATTTCTTAGAGTGTCTCAAACCAGGAAGATTTAGCCAGCGTTCTGATCTGTCCTTCTCTTCCGTCATTTTGAACCTTTTCTTGTAGGTATGTTTCCCTAAGCCGCAGAATGGTTCTGGCCCTACAAAAGGGGTTAATGCGCCCTCTCTTGCTAGCTTATCAGCTTTCTCGTTTCCCTCTATTCCCGAGTGTCCGGGTATCCAAACAAGAAAAACTTTGTTATTCTTGCCTAGTTCATTCAATTTGCCTCGGCATTCCCATGTCATTTTAGAACTGGTGACATAGGAGCTTAATGCTCTTATCGCTGCTTGACTATCAGTGTGAATTGCAATTTCACATTTTTGATAGTTTCTTTCTAAGTTAAATTCTGCACATCGTCTGATTGCGTGTATTTCCGCCTGGAAGATGTTTGGGTAGGTTCCCATTGATTCTGAGTATTTGGTTTTAGGACCGACTACTCCTAATCCCGTGCCCTTGTTTGTCATGGAGCCGTCCGTATACCATTTAATAGTATTTCTTTTAAACTCACTGGTGGTGGGTTCTTTCCCCCAATCATCCCTGTTGCTTAATCTTACCATAAAGTTTCTTTCAAAGATGTGTCTCCTTACTATTTCGTCACTTGGAAGGTTTGGAAATGAAATGCACTCTGTCAGAGATGTCAAAGCTCTCTGACATTTGATTTTTTCATATTCGGTACCCTCCCTTGTGAGTCTGAGAATAGCTTCCCTCGCTGTTCTAGCTATCACTAGATGTAGAGGTGTCAGATCTGTAATAACCTCTAGTGCCGCAGTAGGGCACGTTCTCATAGCTCCTGTGATACACAAACATGCTAGTCTTTGAACCTTGTCAAGGGTTCTCCTTGTGGTTGCTTGTTCTGCCTTAGAGTGCCAGGCTATTGCCCCATAGGTCATGATAGGTCTAATAATCATGGTATACATCCATCGCAGTATATTCGGATTGCACCCCCATGTTTTACCTGCTAGACTTCTGCAGACCATAAGCGCTTTAATGGCTTTACTGGTAGTTTTTTCTACGTGATTTTTCCATAGAAGTTTACTATCGAGGTGTATTCCTAAATATTTAACTCCAGACTGTTCTTTGATGATCTCTCCTTTCAAGAAGAGGGGTTTCATCCCCTGGAGTTTTCTTTTCCGAGTGAATGTTACAATCGCGGTTTTTGATGAGTTAATACTCAACCCCACTGATTCGCACCACTGTTCGGTAATTCTGAGACCCTTCTGTATTATTTCACATAGAGTGCTTTCAAATTTGCCTCTGGCCACTATGACAATATCATCGGCATAAGCTATGCAGTCTATTCCTGATTCTGTCAATCTATTAAATAGTTCATCAACTATCAAAGTCCACATCAGAGGAGAGGTTACCCCTCCCTGAGGTGTACCTCGAGTAGTTTTGACGGTGATGACTTCATTACCCGTTGGTATCTCAGCTGTTCTTGTGGTCAACATTTCCCACATCCGTCTGACGAGAGTTTTTTCAACCCCTCTTTTCTCCAGCGCGATCTTGACAGATGCATGTGAGGCGTTGTCAAACGCGCCTGAAATGTCAAGAAAAGCACACATTGCTGTTTCTTTATTATTTAGAGATCTCTGAATGTTGTCTGTGAGCTGGTACAAGGCAGTTTCTGTTGATCTGCCCGCCCTGTACGCGTGTTGACAGTTATGTAGTGGTTTGTTTCCCAGAGTCTCTATTCTAATATAGTTATCTAATACTTTTTCCATTGTCTTTAGCAGGAACGATGTGAGACTGATAGGTCGAAAAGATTTGGGATCAGTCCCATCCTTTTTCCCTATTTTTGGTATGAAGGTTACTTTTGCCTTTCGCCAGATGTTGGGTATTTGTCCCCGTGCTAGACTACTTCGTGAAATTCTAAGTAGGTGTGGCATAATTTCTCCTAGTCCTTTTTGTAGTAAGGCTGGATGTATTCCATCTACCCCCGGTGACTTGTACGGCTCAAAGGTATTAATAGCCGATTCAAGCCGTTGTTTAGTAAATATATTGTTAGCAATGTCCCAGTCCTCTCTGCAAGGATTTCTGCTGTGATTGGATGTTGCTACAATTTCTGCGTCTGTAGGAATCGGTTCACTATCTGGAAAGTGTACCTCTAGGAGTAGGGCGGCACGCCCCTCTTCTCCTTCCGTATAGGTCCCGTCAGACTTTCTTAGTGCCATTGTTGGGTTCGTTCCCCCTTTGGCCATTACTTTATGTATTCTGGCAGCTGACGGAGTGGAAGTGATGTTTTCACAAAAAGTTTGAAAATGTAACTTTTTGGCCTTCCTTATCTCCTTGTTGTATTGAGTTAGCTTGCTGGTGTAGCCCTGCCAGTCCTTATTTTTCTTAGCTTTGTTAAAAAGCTTGCGGACTTCAGATCTTAAATTTGACAAGTTTTTGTTCCACCAGGAAGCTTCTTTGCTTAATTTGCATTCTGTTAAAGGGCAGCTAGAGTTGTATGCCTCTAAGATTGCCCCTGTGATGTGAGTCACTTCCTTCTCCAGATCCCATTTGTGACGGTTTGTCCCCCCTGTGTCGATCTGTTCTAGATTTCTTCTCAAATTGGTTTTATATACATCCCAATCCGTTTTCCTAGGATTACGCGTTAGTAGCTTGGAAGGGTTAAGTCCCTCCAAGTCAAATTCGATTATCCTGTGATCTGACAATGACGGTTCGCTTGTCACTCTCCAGTTTTTAATATTGTTCTTAGCACTCGCGCTACTAATTGTTATATCTAGTACTTCCTCCCTTGATTTTGTAACAAATGTTGGTGTAGTCCCAACATTTAAAATCTCAAGGTTGGTTGAAACTATGAAATCAAGTAAGTACTCACCTCTTTTGTTGGTGTTGGTGCTTCCCCAGATTACATTGTGCGCGTTGGCGTCACATCCTATAATAATAGGAAGAAGTTTTTTGTTACAGTATCTTATCAACTCCTGCACTTCCGCTGGTGGTGTCATAGGCCCATCTCCAGCAAAGTATGCGGATGCGACTACAAAGTCTCGGTTGAAGCCCTTATCATTTAAATGAATTATGATTGGTGTTAAGTCCCGAGTCATGAATTCTGAAACACATGTGTAATTAATATTATTTCTTATGAGAATACAGACACGGGGTGCTTCCTGTCTGTGGTCATATATTACCTTTGAGTTTGAACATGACAGACCTTGGATCTGTCCTGCTTTGTTAATCCAAGGCTCTTGAATCAACACTAATCCCAGTTGTTGTTTTAAAAATAGCCTTGCAATTACCGCGGAAGCTCCCTTCGCGTGGTGCAAGTTTACCTGGGCGATTCTACTGCCGTTCGGAGCGAATAGTGACAAACAAATATAAGGGGTGTTAGCAACCAAGTTAGTCTTGTTTACTGTCCCCCTCGTCCTTGCCTGTTATCGCTTCTCCGCTTGTCTTCTGAGACGTTCCAGAAGACTCGTCGTGGACCTCAAGTAAGTCGAGGTGCATGCCTTCAACTTCCTCTTGGTCTTTCTCTGTCCGTTGGGAAGTAGTGGGTGTCTCTACTTCCATTGCCTCCGGTTTGGGTTTTTGCTGCCCCTTTTTGAGTCCTGAGACGGGAATTTGCCCAAATCTATAATTGATTGCGCATCCTCCCGCCTTCATAATCTCACATGATTTGGGGTCAATCCCAATGGTGAGAACTTGGCCATGTCTCTCTGGTTTGGAGTTTATGACCTTCCACCCCGGCGTTGGAAGCTCCGGGTTTTGAACTTTAACCAGTTTGAGGATTTTCTCAACCGGCATTTCTTTGCTTCTTGGAAAGAAGATTGAAATGGTATGCGGTTTAGGGATGTCATCTCTCTTTCGCGCATCCAGTTCCGGACCCTTCCAAGTTTTTAGCTGCGGTGCTGTTCGAGCCAGCCATTCCGCAGTCTGTGCTGTTTTGCAGTCTACCAGCATTAATCCCGATCGGAAATGAATACCGGTATACTGCAGTCCGCTTTCCGAACTCTCTACCATTTCTTCTACTAGAGCTTCCTCTAGAGAAGATAGTTGGGTGGCATCTAACATTACCTCAGGGTATGCCTTTGGTAAAATTGCCGTTCTAAAGGTCTTTGCCGCAGAGGCGTAACTAGTGACTTGCCCAGTTGTGACCACTGCTGGTTTAGACCTCTTCGACTTTGGCTGTGGAGGGGGAGTGATATGTTCAGCTCCCTTCTTTCCATTACCTTTTTGTTGGAGAGGTGGATTTTTTGCCCTCTCCTCTTTTTCTTGGAGTACCTGCTTTCTGGCATCCTCAGGTGCACTGCCCTGATGCAGAAGACGCAGGTACTTCCTAACTCCTGCTCTACTAAGTCCATGCCTTAGTGGATCATCCTTTCCTCCAGGTTGCCCTAGTTGAGGAAGAGGAAACGGTAGCCGAGCTGGTTTTTTGCGCCCAGCCTGGCTTGCTCCACTTGTTTGCCCTCCGGCACCTTGAGGTTTTATTGTGGAGGAAGAAACTCCACTTGGCCCTCCGGTGTTTGAGGTGACTTCCCCTTACATTCTTACATTTTTCCCCCTTAACTTTACAGAAAAAACATACATTCCTCCAACATTCAAAAACATAATTAAACATACACTCCCCTAACATTAAAGAAAAAAAACAGAATTAAACTTAGTGAAAAGTTGATTTTGTGACATTTTATTTTAAATTTTTTACCAAAATATTATTATTAATTATTATTTATTAATATAAAATATACAAAGATTCTTAGATTATTTCGTCAACTAACTGAAATGAAAATACATACACCTAGTAAACAAAAAAAGAAAAAATATTAAAAAAAACTTATTTGTTTCTACATACAATTTTTGCGTTGTTTATATCAATATTGTCGACTAAGTAATGCGCTGTCACATCCAAGTTTTGTTTAAAACACAGACCAACATAGATTTTGGTTCTAACATGCTTATATTGGTCTCTGTCAAAAAGCGTATGATATTTTCTGTTAATAATTTGTTGAAGCGCAGCTTTTGAATTTTCGTTTACTTTAATCTCTTTGAGTAATTTTAATTCCAATATGGCTCCACCTGTTCCACGAGTCACACATATGTCACACTCATTTTTTCTTCCACGTTTTTCTCTTCTCTTAGCATCTCGCAACTGTTCTGATACTTTCACAACTGGCCTACTAGACTGTGTTGTGAAAAGCGTATTATTATATGTTAAATAAAACAGTATGTGATGTAGCTCTGACTCATTATCTGGAATTGTCGCATCATCTGAGAAAAGAAGTGAAACCGCATTAACAAGGTTGCGCATTGCTCCTTCAAATTTTTCAGTTGTCCCTTCCTCCAGCTCACCTTTTTCTTCATTTCTTTCTTCGTCCTCACTTTCTTCTTCATTACTACTTGTTAGTAGCAGTTGATTGAGTGCTTCTATGTATCTAAGAATTTTTATGCACCTCAAAAGTACCAAATATCTGTATACCACCAAAAATTGGGCACACGAAAAAAACTTTAAAACTACTTTAAGAACGCCCTAAAAAAACTAACAAAATACCGTGTTTTTACACACCCCAAAATGGCGTTTTATTCCTGGACCAAGCCATTTGGCGCATGCAAAAAAAAGTAAAAACAACACTAAATCAAGGAGGATACTACGATATTTAACGTCTTAAAAATCTAGGCAGAATTCTAAAAATTTATATGATTTCCCAAAAGTAAACAACCGAAAAAGACATAAAATTCTTCAAAAATCATAATTTGTGCTTATTTTTTCATTACCATTCAACCCACCCAAATTGGAGGGGTTTAATTTTTTCCATAGTACTTTGTCTACATCGATTCTGAAAGCTTTATCTGTAACACCCCAATATTCGACTATGCCTTCATGATAAATCTTGGAGTCAGAATATTTACAGAATTAATAAAAATAAGTGCAAAACAGTCCCCGTTTTCATTCGGACTACAATCCGATCTATTCTTACAGCATCTCCTTTTTCACGACAGCTTATACCGTTCGAGGGTCTATCGAGGAGAATCATCGGCACGACCATCGATCCCGAATTCGTCTTCGACTCATGAGCCTTTGGCGAATCAACAGGACAGGTCATTGTTGTTCGATATTACTGTAAGTCATGAATAGATGGAAGAGTCCCAACACCGAGAAATGTTTTGAGAATATTTGGCAGCACTCAGTTGTCCGTCAATCTTCGTGGGTCCTCAATCTCTATGGCCACTCGAGATCTCACCAGTTCAGATTTAAGAACAACTGCATTCTCAATAAAAAAGGCGGCGATAGGAATCGAACTCAAAACCTTGTAATTATCTGTCTAACTCTTTTCAAATCTTACCTAAATGAATATATTTCCATTATTGTTACATATGCAATACGACTGTTTCATCAAACACAACATGAAAATTAACAAGAAAATTATGATTAACTATTGATGTGTCCTAGACATATATAACAAGTGGATTGCGTACAGTTAAAACCATAAATAGTTGGATTAATAAAATATAGGTACTGTTACGCCGATTAGGTGCAACCTTAATGCAACCGTTGAAGAATTGAATAGAACACTTTATTTAAACTAAAAACTACAAACAAAATACAATGATCTTAACAGTAAGGATATTCACAGACAACTTCTTCTTGAGGATGGGTGCCAACTACCTGGTAGGAGAGGGTTGTTTCCCTTTCCTATATATTTTACAGTTACGCCAAAAAACCCAGATGATATTCTGGGAATTTCGCGTAACATACTCCCCGCGTTGAAAGTTTGTTAACTTTATATATAAGTACATCTACACAAAGTGAAATATACATGATTAATTAAAAGAGAGAAAAAACACACAATGCGATTAATTATTTTAGTCACACAAGAACATGTCAATCGCTCACACTTTTAACTTGATTGTCTTCTATTGGTAACAAACACAATTTTGACACTGCTCGGGTGTATACTCCTTTTATCGTCTTCACCGTTACAACGCGCATTATATTGTCCTGACCAGGATGGAGGTGTTGAACTCTGCCCAGATGCCAGCAAAGTGGAGGAGTATTATCTTCTCGTATGAGGACCAAATCTCCAACTTTGAGCGAAACAGTTATAGTTGACCATTTGGTTCTCTGTTGCAGGTTAGACAAATATTCTTTATGCCACCTCTTCCAGAAATGTTGTCTTAATTTTTCAGTGAACTGCCACCGAGATAGTCGATTAATCTTTAGATGATCTAATTCTGCTTCCAAAGGTGCCGTTAGGACTTCTCCAATTAAAAAATGAGAAGGTGTTAACGCATTCAGGTCATTTGGATCTGATGATAGGGGAAGAATGGGACGGGAATTCAAACATGCTTCTACTTGCGTTAAAAACGTATACATTTCTTCATATGATAATATTGTTTCACCAATAACCCTTCGTATATGGAATTTAACTGATTTTACAGCTGCCTCCCACAAACCTCCAAAATTTGGAGATCGTGGAGGAATGAATTGCCAAACAATATTATTGTCTGCGGATGCTGTTGCCAGCTGATTTTGATTAAGTTTATCATTTAAAAAAGATTTAAGTTCAGCTAAATGCCTTGAGGCCCCTTTAAAATTAGTAGCATTGTCAGAAATAATAAATTTTACATGACCCCGTCTAGCTATAAGTCGTTTTAAAACATTTAAAAACGCATTACTTGATAGGACGTTTACTAAATCTAAATGAACAATTTTTGTGCATAGACATACGAAAACACAAATATATGCTTTATATGATCTTTTACCACGGCCTCGCGAGTCTTTAATGTATATAGGACCACAGTAGTCCACTCCTATGTTTACAAATGGCCTAGCAGGCTCTAGTCATTTTTCCGGCAAATTACCCATTAACTGCTGTTGCACAATAGGACGCGCTCTAAAACATTTTATACATTTGTGCAAAATTTCTTTTACTTTACTTCGACCTGCTACTGGCCAGTACTGTTGACGTATTGCTGACAATGTCGCTTGTGCAGGAGCGTGTAAATTTTTAATGTGAAAATATTCAATTATAATATTTGATATATGATTGTTTTTTGGTAAAAGAGCAGGAAATTTGTGATCGTATAAAATATGTGCGTAATTTAATCTACCCCCTACTCTTAATACTCCGTCGGTATCAATAAATGGATTTAATTTAAAAACAGAACTCTTTTTATTCACAACCTTGTTTTGTAGTAACTCACTGATTTCCGAGGAAAATGATTGCTGTTGTACCAGTTTAATTATGGTAGTGTTTGCAGAATTTAATTCTATACTTGATAAAACTCCGCTGCGCCTTTTATTAGAATTTTTGCAATTGTATATAAATCTTTGAACCAATGCTACCACTTTCTTCAATTTTGTCAAACTAGAGAATTTCGTTAATAACTCGAACTGCGGTTTTGCCGCTACTAAATTTGATTTTAATATTTTGCGTTTTTCTGGAATTTCAGAGTCTGTCAGCTCTAATTTTATATTGTTTTGATTGTGTGCCATGAAAGTTGGACCCTGGCGTATGTTTAGCGGCCCAAACCACCACAAGTCGTGATTAATTATTGCTGAAGGCATTACTTCGCGCGAAAGTATATCTGCTGGATTATCCGACCCGTTTATGTGACACCAGCTTTCGATTTTAGTTAAGTTTTGAATGTTAGCTATTCGGTTCGCCACAAATGTCTGCCAATTATGCGGTTCTTTATGTAGCCACGCTAGCACTATTGTTGAGTCTGCGTATAAATATGTTTTATGTACATGAATCTTAATTGATTTTATAACCTTTTGACTTAGCTGAGCTAGCAATTGAGCTGCAAGGAGTTCCAGTCTTGGAATTGACTCGGTTTTTAATGGGGCAACACGAGATTTGGCTGTTAAAAGATGTATAACAACCTCGTTGTTTTTGTTGATTGATTTCAAATAAATTGCAGCGCCGTACGCATCTTTTGATGCGTCCGAAAAGCCGTGCAATTCAATTGATAGTGGCTTATGAACAAGAACCTTGCGTGAAATTTTAACCAAATTTATATTTTTTATGTCTTCAGCCCATTTTGTCCATAACACTTTGATTTCTGACGGAACTGGTTCGTTCCAGTCTAGGCGCGTACTCCAAAGCTGTTGAAAAAGGATTTTTGCTTTAACAATGACCGGAGCGATTAGACCTAATGGATCAAAGACTCGCGAGATACATGCTGAAATATTTCTTTTTGTAATTGTGGTAGGCAAAACTACCGGTTCAATTGTATATGATAAAACATCTTGAATATAATTCCAAGAAAGCCCTAAAGTTTTAGCCACTTCATCCCTGTTGAATGACATATCTAGCGGTTTATAAATATTGCTGTCTGGATGCTCTGATCTACATTCTACTTGATTAGACACAAACTTAGTAAGATTGAATCCACCAGAACTAAGAATAGATTTTAATTTGTTTTTAATTTTTATTAAATCCTCAATCGAATCGCTCCCTGTTAACAAATCGTCAACATAAAAGTCGTGAATTAATATGGAGTTGATTTCTGGATCATCTTTGTTCTCTAAAGCCAATTGCTGAATGCATCTGATTGCAATAAAAGGCGCTGATGCAGTACCATAGGTTAGACGTGTTAACCTGTATTCTTTTAATTCGTCATGAGGGTTGTTGCGCCAAAATATTCGATAGAAATCCATATCTTCCGGGCTAAGCTTAATCTGCCTATACATTTTTTCTATGTCTCCACTAAGCACAAATTGATGTGTACGAAATCGGATAAGTATAGAAAATAATTCTTGTTGTAGTTTTGGCCCTGTTATCAGATTGTCATTAAGACTTTTTCCATTAGAGGATTTGGCACTTCCGTCAAAGACGACTCGAATTTTAGAGTTCTTAAATACCGCGTGATGTGGCAAATAAATTATATTGTTTACTTGACTGTTTTGCATCACAGGTTCCATGTGATCCAATTTAACATATTCCTCCATGAATGATTTATATTGATTATTCAGGTTTTGATTTCGCAATAGTTTTTTTTTTAAATTGAAAAAGCGACGTTTTGCTGATGAATATGATGAACCTATTACCATTAAATCGTTTTTAACGGGTAGTCGAACAATGAATCGACCGTTAATGTCGCGCTGATGAGTAATTGCGAAATGTTTTTCGCATAATTGATCCTCCTGACTTTCAGGCCTTTTATCATGTTGATCATGGTCAAAACCCTCTAATGCGAAAAATCTTTCTACCTGAAGGTTTAATTTTTCCAGTTCTTTATTATCGACCGATAAATGAAAGCTTCTTGACAATAACGAATAATTAGTGTCGGGAATTTTACAAGCGCCTCCTATTATAAACCCAAAGATGGTCTTTTGTAAATTTACATTAGAATTAGTTTTAAACCTTCCTGTCTCCATTATCTCAAAAAAGATTTGGGAACCGAATAACAAATCTATGGGATTACTTATATTAAAATGTTTGTCTGCCAAAACTAAATCGTCGGAAATTCCTAGAAACTCAGCATTGAACGAGTTTTCAGGTAAATTACCTGTAATTTTTTCTAATACCAGAGATGAAATTGTAGTAGAAAAGACGCCATCTTTTGATCTAACACCTACTTTAGCTATTTGAGTTATGTTACTAACGCAATTGTTAATGCCTTTGATTTGATGTTTAATATATTCAGTGGTTAATTGTAGTTTCAAACACAAACCTTTTGTAATAAAATTTAACTGCGATTCAGAATCTAGTAGAGCTCGAGCCGTGTAAGTATTTCCGCTGTTGGTAACAAGAACTCTACATTTTCGTTTGGTTTAAATTCGCAAAAATTTGAATTGAATGTATTGCTAGTGGATGGTTGATCTCGTTCTGCGTTATGTAATAGCGTATTATGATTACCTTGACAATCTTTGCATCGTTTAGTTGATTTACAGTCGGTGATTTTGTGATTTCTTAGACAATTTACACATAGATTTAATTTTTTAATTTCTGCTAGTTTGTCCTGACATTTAGCAAATGTGTGACATTGAAAAATGGCATGGTTTTGCTTTTTACAAAATGCGCATAAAATTTGTAGATTTTTTAATGAAAGATTGCTAAGCATTGGCGGTTTGAAATTGAGAATATTTGGTTTCTTATTTGCTAATCCAGTACGCTGATTATTATGACTTAAGGATTCTAAAAATTGACATCTTGTTTCGAGAAATTCTAACAATTTTGAAAAACGTGGGAACTGATTTGAGGTAGCTAATATAGATTGCCCTTCGCGCGAACTATGAAAATCTAATTTGTCCATTATAATGGTAATCAAAATTGAGTTCCATTGGTCAACTGGCTCACCTAAAACTGTGAGAGCTGTAATGTTTGTACGAATAATGTCATCTAGAAAATTTCTCAAACTGATATGATATTAAGAGCTTCACCTTTTAATGATGATTTTAAATAATGAATTGTTTCAATATTTGTTAAATCAGAATTTTCATGAATTAATGATTTAAATGTGTCACAAAATTGTAACCATTTTTCTAGAGCACCGTCAAATTGTGGAATATGAATCGGTGGCAAACTGATTTTTAATTTGTTAAAGGGGACTAGTGTGGTCTGTGTATTGGTACCGTTTGTAAATGTTTTGTTAGAACTACTTTGTTCCACAAACAATTCGATTTGAGATAACGTGTTAAAATATACGTCTTCAAATAATTGTGTTTCGTCTGCTTCTGTATTAAGCTGATCTAAAGGGACAAGTTCTTCAATATCTAACTGTATTCTGTTGAACTCGTCAAATGAACTTTTTAAAACATCTCCCCGTGCTTTTAATGTTAAAATATTATATTGATCTAAATTAAAATTGTTAACAAATGTTTGAATGCGATCTACTCTTCCTTTTACGTGATCTCTTTTTATTTTAAAAAAAGTTAGTTTTTGTTCCTCGCTATTGACCATTTTAACAAAATTTGAATTTAAACAATGTAGAAATAAATTGTATACGTTTTTAAAAAGAATGATAAGAAGCAGGTAAAAAAGGATTAAGAGCTTAAGGAAAGGTCTGACCTGAGCTGAGCGTTGAATTTTCTGGAACTAGACGATGGACTTCCTGGAATTTTCTGAATTTGATGTTGCTTGAATTGATTGATATCTTGATAAAAGATTGATGCTGATGATCTGTTATGGATGATGTTTTGTAACTTTTGCTAATAAGTGTTTGGGTTTCGCTGCTCCCTGCTGGTGATGGTTCTTGTTGAAATCCTAGTTACCATGCAGATGTCGAACTACTCAAATGCTGTTCTTCGAATGCTTGTTGCATTGATATGCAGATTTTTTAATTAATTAAATAAATCCGGCTCGAAGGACCAAATGTTACGCCGATTAGGTGCAACCTTAATGCAACCGTTGAAGAATTGAATAGAACACTTTATTTAAACTAAAAACTACAAACAAAATACAATGATCTTAACAGTAAGGATATTCACAGACAACTTCTTCTTGAGGATGGGTGCCAACTACCTGGTAGGAGAGGGTTGTTTCTCTTTCCTATATATTTTACAGTTACGCCAAAAAACCCAGATGATATTCTGGGAATTTGGCGTAACAGGTACTTTGATCTCAGAAACCCTTTTTAAAAATATGTTATCATAATACAACAACTAGGTACTAAATGCATCTAGTTGTATTGCACAAAAATAGTTATTGTTCAGTGTAAAAACAAAGTATATTTTAAGTAATTAAAAAGTATATACTTATAGCTCATAACAATACGGAATGTGTGATATGGCTGTACGATAAATAATAAACAATACCAAATATGTCTAATAGCTAGGTAATATCTAAAATAGTGAGAGCAATGATACAAGTAAGATAAAAAAATAGAACAAATTATAAGTAAATATGTATCAAAATTTTGTTTATTTATCATTACTCATCCTCATTAACAAAGGTCTTAGTACAAACAAATTTTAAAATAAAACATATTTTTTATTCAGCAATGGTTACAACTAAACATAAAAAATGCCAAAAAAAAAACGGAAAAATAATAAATTGGGTCTTAAAAGTATTCCAAAAACTTAAATTGCTACGCTATAAAGAACTATTCTTACTTAATAAATGACAAGGTTTTAAAAATTTCTATTCGTTGTAATTTTATATTTAACTAGCGATTCGTTCCGGATTCTTTCAGTGGAGTATGGAATTGCGGACCGACTGGGTCAGGTTTAGGTCACTCTTAGAATGAAATATATCTAGAACATTAGAGTTTGTACAATCTATCCGTGTCACAAGAAAGCTTTGCGCAAAGAATTTGATGATATAAAGGGGTATAAATACAGTGATGGGCAAGTAGATTTTGGTACAAGCTTTTTCACGTAGTTCATAATTTATCCCCACCAAAACATTGCATAGCAAATTTGGTTGGATTTCGTGAGAAATAGGACTTTGTTTTTAATCGAAACACTTTTTTTGTCACTCTACGTTTCGCAGCTGGTTTGGCTGCTTCATCAGGAAATATTGCATAGCAAATATTTCTGCATTATTTTACTAAAAGCGTCTAGATAACACAGAATGTCATCCTCCACAACCATACAATAATTTGCGATCCCAAGAATTTCAACATCAAATGCTGAATCTGATGTGTAGATAACTCCTTTTACATTTGCGGAACAAAGCTGCCAAACAGATTCTAAAGCAGTTACGCAAATACTGCTATACCCGTTCATCATTTTTTTTATTATTTCGGTATGAGCGAGTCTATAAATTGGATTCTTTGCTTCTAGCAGACGGAATTCAATCATTGCTTCGCCTTCCAGTAGATCTTCGAATAAAATAAGTCCCAAGTGCTTAGCAAAGGTCTTGCCCTGCTTTTTATTTTCAACCAATATGAGAATTTCTACATGACATTTTAGGTCATTATCAAAGTGTGGATTATTCAAATGTCCTCCCGTGAGCTTAAAGTCCCCAGCTTTTTGGCGGGTTTTTCTCTTTTTGGAACGAGATCTGCATGAGCTGCATGAACCTGATTCAGAATCATCATTCTCTAATATATCTTCTGAGCTTGAAGAAGCACTTATTGCACCTGGTTGTGTGGTATAAATGAGGTGTTGTCTTCCAATAGGGTGATTCTGTGTTCCTGTACTATAAGCAGTTGGAGTTTTTTTTGAAGTTGTGTTATTCATATGAAGTTGTATTTCTGTAAACAGCGGTTGACGCAGATTCGTGATTTTTATTGGTGTTAATTCCTTAAATTGATATGAATCTGTAATTGCTTCAGCACCATTCAATAGGAGGCTTAGCAGGTTTAGTTCATTTTTTTCTCTTCTGATAATTGTTTTGTTGGCGCATGAAATCAAACTGTCTAATAATTTACAACATTTTGACGATAAATGTTCAGTATTAGAAAAGTAAATGTAAATATTTTTACGCACATCATCTTCTGTAATGTTCTTATTAGTTGCAAATAATTCATCTTCGAAAATTTCACTCAAGTCGAGACGATGGAGATCCTAGAGGCAAACAAAAATTGAATTAAAAACTACACTTAATTATTAATTAATAGAATGTTACATAAAAAATTTAATTTATTTACGCAAACACAGTTTTAAGCTACAAACCCCTTCTGCTTTTTCCCCTAGACTTTTACAGTTTATACTATACCATTTGTTACACAATTTTAAGTTGAACTTTTTCCAAACAGCATATTCTAAATGTCATACAAGTATACTACCAATTTTTTTCACAGAACCACTACCTGTTGCTCTCACGTAGACATAATAAAATTACACTGAATCTGCCAACTCAAATATTGTTCAGTTATCGACACTGATGATGGAACTGCGCATTGTCAATTTCGTTCGGCAAGCGAAGATTCAAATTTTGAATAAACATCGGTTTTAAAAATTTGGAAACGTTGTAGTTCTTTGAAATAAACAACAGGTAGTAGACCTGTGTTAAAAAAAATCATATGTAAACCTCAATTAACTTTTTATGTAATAATTCTGTGGCAATACTTACAGTGTTTGATAAGTCCGATGTCATATTCAAAAATCTGGCGTATGTGTCATAAAAAAATCCTGAAAAAAACATATTTTTAATGAAAGGATCACACAAATTATATTCTATAGAGAATATTAAATTGTGCCTTGTTCAATTAAAAATAGTAGATAAAGTAGCATATTAACTGCTAGGGCAGACAAAGTATATTACATTACATAATTTATTCATGTGTTTTCTATTTCTTTAACTAACGAACAGATTTTTTTATATTTAAATTTATTCCGCCATTATCAGTGTTTTTTAATGTCTGTTTGTTGATTATTATGACGTTCTTCGTTTTCTTGTATTCGTTCAGTAGTGCAATACTATGCAAAAGTTATTTAACGAGTTTTTTTTTTGCTGATTAATAAATATGATTTTTTATTGTTAATACAATGAATCCTACTTTAAAGAATTTAAAATTGTGTTTTTAAAAACAGACATGTGCATTTTATCAAGTAGTAATCTGGGAGTAATCAAGAGCATAATAAATTTAAAGATTAAATAAATTTTTTACTAATACTAGAGAAAGCAAAATTGTAGCAGAATATTATACACCATTAAAAACAAGGCAACAATCTGACCTCCAGCAATTTAAAAATAACTACAAATCTTTTACTCAAGATAAAAAACTAAATATACCAAAAAATATCAATGAAGTAACTCAAATGAGAAATCGTAATTTTGCCATTGAATATCTCAATTCTACCGTAAATAAAAAACTAACAAAGACAGAATTTTGCAAATTTAAAAACATTTCCAGAAATTCCCTCAATATGGGGCTAAATTCAGTTGGCATAAAGATTGCATGTAAAACGAGAACAAATGAGAACAAACGGGAACAATCCGGAGCAAAAGAGAACAAATCGGAACAATAATTGGGAACAAAAGAGAGAAAAAGCAGAACAAAAAATAAAAAAATATTCGATAATGTAGAACACAAAGCAGGTAGTCGTAAACATATAAGTTTAGATGAAGAAGCAGATGAATTAATTAGTAAATCTTCAGTCATAAATGGACAAACTAGTTTCATACATTCCCAACGATGAGAAAGAAAAATGGAAAAAAGATTTAAAACCTATTATTACTGAAATAGACAGATAAGAAAATGGAGCAAAAATAGTTGCTTTCAAACGTTGTAGATAAATATATTGCAATAAATGAATTGGAATACAAATTAGACAACTACAATAATTATGATCCTAAGAAACTAGCAGAATTAAGAAACAAAACAGTAGTAATACCATCAAACATCGATGATGTAAAGAAAAGAACTCTGAAAATATTTAAAAGACCTACTAAAAATATGAGAGCCATAAATGAAAAAACTCTTAAATTGTAAATTAAATGGAAAGTACTATATTCAAGAATTTAAACATATTCAATGAAGAATATCCAAAATTCCGAAAAAAGTTTTCAAGTCTCATTCAAACAAGTTTACAAATTAAAAATTATTATTTTTGTTCTTATGTTTATTATCGTAATTGTAATTATTGTTTTCTTAATTTATTACTTCAACACTAATAAAAAATAGCGATTTATTCAACAATGTCCATGAACGTACCTATGATGATACTAATACGTGTCCATAAGCTAATGTATCTGTAGAATTAGGTAAAAATCCAACTTGTAGACTTTTTCTTTACTTCTTCAGTAAATATATCATGTTTATGACTCCTGATCACTTTCTGTCTATGGAAGTATTCTTTTTGATTAAACAAGCAATCAAGTTTGTAATCTTCAAAACTTATTTCTTTCTTCAATACCTACTGCTTTTTTGATACCTTTTAATTTTTTTGAAACAGACAAAGTTTCAGTTCTGTAACTGTACATTTTTGACCTTAAACCTATGCATTCTAATATCTTAATACGGCTTTTAGGTGGTCCGTTAACTCAATAACGGAGACGGTGAGATAGTTGCTCGATTGCCCAGTTCTAAAAGCAAAAGCGTCCTCCTGCGTCCAAGAGACTGAAGCACACACACAGCAGGAAAGGCGGGCCGTTCTAGCAGCATCACCATCAACAACTCTTAATGCACATATGGACGGGGGTCTATGGCCTGTGCAAAGACCGATCTCATAAATTGTTTATGTATAGTAGAGCCCCACTTAAGCACAGTATTCACACAAGCAATACGCACGGACGGAGGAATTGCTAACTCGCCGGAGCGGTCATTGTTAATCCGAAGCCAAATGCCTCGGGCGCCCAAGATCACAGGGCAGAAAACAAGATCCTTACCCGGCCACGCACAACGTGCCGCCTCGTGAAAAGGAGGTACATCATACTTCGCACGCTTGCGTTCATAACCGATGCCCAAGCTTTCTTGATCCCAACACACTTGAACATCCGCAATAATCACTTTGTTCTGTATATGAACAGCTAGGTCAGGTTTGAAGAGTTGCCCAATTGATGCACGCAAATGGGGCTCTTCTTCCACTGTCCAACCACGGCTTCTGCAATGACGGGCAACGTGTTTAACGACATTATTGTGACGTTTAATGCGCACTTCGTGAGACAGCGGACACATCTGTAACACGTGCGCGATCGTTTCATCAACGCCGCAACCATGTCGGCAGCGTCGCATACCAACTGGATTTGATGGAATTGCTGCTGTTGGTAGGTTAGCAGTTCTTAATTGAACTGCTCGGACGTAGTCTCGCCCGGACCATCCAGTTGGCTTGTTCATTATCCAGTTTCGACTAGCGGAATCTTCCGAAGCTTGTTGTACCCCTTTGGTAAGAGGACCTTCAGCAATCAACGTCCTCCACTTAGAAGATTCTGGCACGTTACCTGCCAAGTTCGAAAGTTTGCCCATTAGCTTCTGCACGTGATCAGACAACAGAACTGCTTTTGCGACAGTGTCACCTTTCTCAAGTAATCGAGTCAACCTACCCAAGAATATGCGTGGAATCGCCCCTCTCAACTCCATAAACCCTAAACCCCCATCACGCACAGATGCATGGATAGAGGCGTTGGGAGTGTGAATGTTAAGGTGAAGACAATCCTTTACAGTCTTCCGAATAGATCGATCAACTTCCCTGAGCGCCTGTGAGGTGATTTTAGGCGTTTGTAGGCCATAGAGTAATCTAGGAATGACATAGCGGCGGATTAAATCTGCCTTTTGCTCAGGTTTCAGAGGCGCGGATTTTACGTTCTTTAACCATTTTGTCGTATTATATAGTGAGGGCTTTCCGATTCCCTGAACCCCAATATCATGTCCCAAATACTTAAAAGTATCGAGAGCATCAATATTAGGGATGTTTCGGGCATCGATACTGAAAGTTGACCCCACCAATACAACTGGTGATCTTCGAACAACTCTCCCGACTAAGGCTCTACTCTTATTTGGGTTTATGGTCATTCCCCTCTTCTTAAGGAAATTCGACACGTCCTTAAGCATTTCGGGTACTTCTGACTCCTTATCCGAGAGTAGTACCAGGTCATCGGCAAACGCCATTATAGCGCACCTCGCGTTGTTAGGGAGAGAACCACCACTGTATTTCTGATTTACCTCGTCCAGGATTTCATCAACGACTAATGAGAAAAGTACCGGACTGAGCGGGTCACCCTGTCTTACTCCGCGCTTAAGTTCAATCTGTCGTGTACTAACAGCGCCAACCTTAATGCTAGTGGTCGCATTTAGTGTATTAACAAGATAGTTCATTAAGTATATCGGAAATTCAAAACGTCTTAGTGCTCTTTCGAGCGAATGGTGAGAGACCGTGTCAAAGGCCTTCTGCACGTCCAGAGATACCACATTGAAGACCTTTCGTTCTTGCTGGCGTTCTCGAATATAGGTGTCGAGAATAATCGAGTTCGCCAGAGTCCCGTCTATTTCCACAAAACCACGCTGGCTAGAAGACAGTGTAGCATGCTTCGATAAACGACTCGCAAGAACCCTGTGCAACAAACGCTGCAAAGCTGACGATATGGTAATAGGTCTCCAGTTTGCCGGGTCTTTTAAGTCTCCACTTTTGGGTACTAGGGTTGTCCTTAGTTGGCACCAGGATCTAGGTGAGACGCACCTAAACAATATAATATTGAATAGGATTGTCAACACCTGCGCGGACATGGTCTTGACTGATGCAACGGATACCTGATCAACTCCTGGAGCTGAAACTGACCAAGTTTTCCGTGCTGCCTCAACCTCCTCCACTGTCACAAGTACCCCTTCCAGATCAAGCTCTTTAGACCCTTTCTTTCGGAACGGTTCATCGTCTGTTGGCGACTGTGATTCTAACATGTCACCGTAGAACTGCTCAACTCGCTCCACCGGGGGTAGGAGACCAGGGTCTCTTTCCCCTTTTCCACCTAAAACAACTTCAGCAAGCCCTCTTCTATTCCTGATGTAGAGGTCCTGGAACTTTTTATAACCCGCCGCTCTCTTGCCAGAACCAGTGGTCGTCTGGCCATAATGTTTATTGGGTTTGTTCACAGGTTTCCTCTTCCCCTTTCCACGTCTATGTTTAAGGCCTGCGGTGGCGCCCTCCGGCCAACCATCCAGAACCTCGAGAAAGTCTGCGTCGCTTTCTCGCAAGGCGGCTTCAACCAACACCCCCATGTTATTAAGACGTGCCTCCGAACTATTGTCCTCACCCAACAATGAAGTTAGGTACTGGACATAGACGTTGGCAACGTCTTTGCCACTGGTGTAGAGAGGATCTTGTGTGGCGGGTGAAGGGGTTGACGTGGAGCTGTCCGAGATGTTTCGGCTCGGGTAAGTGATAGCGTCATCGGACTCACTAGAAGAAGTGTCAGATGGGGTAAAGCTCGTATCGGGTTCTTCACTAACCCTCAAAAGCGATGACCATCCTGTAAAGTTCGAATTGGTAGACTTAGACTCTGCAATTGAGCTGTCAATGCTTGGTATGCTCTCAATGCCAGAGGTGTTACTGACTAACATGGACTCATCGTCCGATCGCAATTTCCTGCCTTCGCTACAACTTGTCGTCGCGTCAGCTATAACTCGTTTCCTACTGTATTCAGGTTTTCTGTAAGATTGAGCCTCACTCGCTTGCTGCTTTGGTCGAGTAGGAGGTTTGTTGCTGGTCTTCCCCACAACCTTTTTTGGGGCTGTATTAGTACTAGCCGTCTTCCTGTTGCGCACGGGCGGCGACAACAGGACTCGCAACTCCCTACAAGGATTATTTGTTTTGAACTATTCATCTTTGAACTATTACTTTCTTATTTTTATCCGAATATAATGGATGATCCTTTGGATAATCAGATGTATCAAAATAGTCGGCGGGATTGTTCTTCATAAATTCATAGAAATCGGCATTTTTAGTCTCATATATAAAGCTATCAGTATCTCCATAAAGAAGTTTTACGTTTTCATTGTAATGGAAGTTATACATTAATAATTTCATCTAACACAGCTTGCCCAATATAAATTGGTTTATTAAACAATACTTTTGTTTTAAAATTGTGAACTGCTGCCAGGTGTTTGCTAAATATAGTTCTGTGTTTAAAATTAGGTTTGTTTATCGCGTAATTTTCCTTCATCAGAATATAATTTAATATTTTGTTGGTTTCTAACAGATTGCATAGACTTACCATATGGAGCATTAACCATTTATTTCCAGAAATCTTTTTCAAAATCATTTTTCGCCTTTTGTCTTTGTTCAGTATTAAATTTTACATATGGTGCTATGAAATTTGACTGAGTAAATTTTATACCTCTGTGAACCTTTGTTATTCTAATACCTAAACTTTTGTAAAGTTTTAATGTTTCGTAATGAATTATATAATTTTTCTTATCATAGAAATGACAAAGTAGTTTTTCTACTTTTCCGCCCGGTGTAATTCTATTTTTCGGAGCTAAAGGGAGATCATTGAATTTGTTATGAATAGCTAAGTCTACTGGAAATGCTAAATCGACTTCCAAAACATAACCCGTATCACTACCTGATACCAATATACCGTCGACATTTTTAATTTCATCACAAGTCAACCATTTAAAGTCTTTTTCTGGGTAATTTCTGAGATAAAGCCCATCCATATAGATTATTAGCATCTATATAGATAATCTGAGTATTTTCATCTGAATACTTGTTACTACACTGTGAAATACCTCCTCTAATTCCCTTTTCAAAAAACAAATACATTTCATAATCAGTTAATAATTCCAATTCCACTGAAGTATATTTGAGCATACAGTCCCAAGCTAACCGTTGTATAATACCAAACAGGATCGAGTCCATAACTCTTTTCCAAACATAAATCTCTAAAATTTTCAAATACATCAGTTAACAGCAAAACATCTAGTTTTAAGTATCAATCATGCCATTCACCCAAGTTTTTAATTTTAAAATGTTTCCATACTTTCACTGCATGTTTGAATTCTTCTTGAGAAATACCAATCTTTTGTGAGCGAAGAATAAAATTTATCTATTGATGGAAGTTTTGTTTCAGAAAATTTCTCAAAAGAATCCATGTATTCATAAGGATATATTTTTTTTTCTAATTATCTTGCTTTTTTCTTTCCTAAATAACACATCTAATTCACTATTTGAAAAGTATTTAATTATTTCTTTCAACTGACTTGATTCCAGATTAGATGACAAATTGTCTAGGCTACTGGAGCAAAGACTTGTCATTTATTAGAAAATTTATTCATCAAAGACGATTACGAAAGTGTATTTTAAGAAAATCTAGTTTTGCCAAGGTTAATACGTTATTTTCATACATTTTAAACTGATTAAACGATATACTAATCGTTCAAAGTCATTATTGGCTTTACTTCTCATATCGTTTAACCGAAACATTTGCCATGTTTCTTGGTCATCGTTATGTGAGCGATTCATTTAATTTATTACATTTTTTTCATAAGAAATTATCTATAAACAGTGCATGCTAAAACACACTGTCCTTTTTTGGGTAAAATTATGATAAGCCTCGAGATTCAAAAAAATATGTGTGGTATAGGGAGGTGATCAATTTAATGTTTATTTAATTAATTGTCAAAAAAAAAAAAAACTTGTAATAAAAGGGATCAATATGCGAGGCAATATGAGACCTACGTATTATAAAAAGTCTACATAAAATAAATGCTAGATATCAACGTAGGTTCAAGAGAAAAGACAGCAATTATTTTAGAACAATAATAATATAAATAAAGCTATTAGAAGTAATTATATGATGAAGACAAATAACGTATGGAAAAAATTTTATCATCCGAAGAAGCGAAAAATTGACATTAGAGAGTTTTCTCACAATACGAAAGCATGGCAAATGAATTAATTGAAAAACGATAACCTGAAACTGAGACAGCTAGTATAAATAGGATCGTTCACCCAATAATAAAAAATAAATTAAATTATTGACATAGATAATACTGTTACTTGAAAGTTTATGATCAAGACGTATTTTTCATATTAGACAATGATAATCAAACCTTTGTTTAAAGGTAAAGATTTAGCATAAATATTGGGATATATCAACAAATGCTATAAGTAAAGACGTACGTAGGTGTTGATTTTAAGAGAAAATTGATAGTCGTATTTTTTGGAAATATGTTGTTTTTGCAGAAAAAGAAAAATATTAATCAATTTGCTTCAATTCATGGGATTTATTGAAGAAATAACGCGATTTTAAGAACTTTTTAAAGGACAAGGAAATCTCATACGAAGAAATAGATTATAAACATGTTAAAGCAAATTTGTATAAATATATACAAAATGATTAAAAATGTTGAAGAATTAATAATGATGTTGAATAACAAACAATAAGGCAAAAAAAGTTTGAAAATATTATTTTAAACTAGAAGAATTGCTAGATAAATAGGAAACTAACGTTAACGAATATAATCTTTTAAAGCAATACATAATTATAAAATTAATGCTAGCTAATCCATTAAACCTGTTTGAGTTTATAAATAAAAATAACTACATACTCCTATAAAATTAATTTGAGTACGTGGTTGACCGATATGTGGTTTACGTTATTTAAAAGAAAAATATAATAATAACAAATGATCTTTTATGCTAATATGGAATTTCAGTGGAGGGTGGCTATCCCCCTTTACGCGATATTAAGAAAGATTTAAAGAAAATTTTAGAAAACTATAAAATAATAAATTATGATACCATTATTAAAAATGAATTATTATATTATAAAAAAATGATAACAAAAGATATTATAAATGTTTCGCCAAATAATTTAAATAAAACATTATGGATTGAGTGTTCGTAATATTAAATCCCTAATAATAAATCAAGAAATTAGAGAATATTATATTACTTTGGAAGAAATATTTTATTCGGAATACACTAAAAAGTTTTATGTATTTGAATATAGGAGAATCACTCGAAAAGATACGTCAGATAAAGCAAATTGAAACGATAATTGAAATTAAGAGAGATGGTCAAAAATATTATCAAGTTGACCAAAGACCATACATACAAACCCAACATACAATTTTCATGGGTAAATAGGTGTAATAAATTATAATTTTTCAACGTGTACTTTGGACACTCCTGACATGTGACAATTTGTCAATTAATGTCATTGAATCCCCGACACAATTTTTGAAAAATCAGCATGTAGTCCGGACTTGACGCCGTGGGGAACCGTTAAAAATAAAGTTTATCAAACCCCTTTTCGGAATATGGAGGACTTTTAAAACAGAATTCGTGTCGCGTGTGCAGAAATTTTAGGCAGAGTTCGCCGATCATTTACATATGACTAGAATTCGTTTGCAAAATCATAGAAAACATTTTGAACATCTTTTAGCATAGTTTTCATTTCGTTTTATAAATTGAGTTCCCTTCCATCTCTTGTTTAGTTAAGTTTTTTGATCGTTGAATTTGTCTGTCTATTTTGATTTACACATTTGATAACAATAATTATCTCTATTAACGTAAAATTTTACAAATTAATAACTAAAAGAACAGAGGAGATTAATCTAATATTTTTACATTTCTAAATAAAGTAGGGATGTCCAAAGTTAAAATGTACCACTTGTATGGTCGTAGTCTTATATGACTCACCCTGTATAATGATATAATAGTTTTATAATTTAATCGATGATGACAATGTAAATATATAACTCATCTATGATAACCTAAGCACAACAAATTGTCCTTAAAAAATTCAACGATTACTTCAATATATATTTTTTGAATGCAACTAACATTGAGAGAAATTGTGTTGTTGATAAAATGAGTAAAAACGGTCAAGCTTATTTGCCTGTAAGAGTATGCTATTATAAAGTAACTGCGAAAGGCAATTATTAAGGATCTGCTGCGATTTATTTTCTATCCTTGCTACTTGTACTGTCAAAATACTGTTAACTTTAACAAACAAGTTGAGTTTAATGAATAATTGGTATGCCTTTCTTCCGATTAATGAGATTATTCACTTACTTCCAAGTAAAAATATGTAGCTGCAGTCAAATACTTTATTCAATTTCTTCAATTACAGCCACAGGATCCCTGAAATAAAAAAATGACCATAAAACACTTGTATTAGGGACCTAGTAGCCTTATTCTTAGAGATCCTCCTCCAACTTTAAATTAGCCAAATTCTCCTCCGCCTTTAAATTAACAACACTATCACATCTCTTAATTGGCATACTTGCTGTTGGGGATACATCGCATCTACATCCGCAAGAGTAAATTAATTCTATAAATGGGGGATATAGAGTTCTGGTTTTTTCAATAATCTCCGTATTCATCGGCTTGTTATTCCTAATATCCCACACCAGTTGTTCGCCATCCATCTGGAGATATCCTGCATTCATATTCCTGGTATATCGGACTCTCCATGCACATCTTTGTCGCCCTCTGCGTCTAATGCCAACAACTTCCTCCACACTAGCCGCTACGGGGCATAGTCTTGTAAAGAGATCAACGGCTGCTGCGTGCCTTGCCGCCGCATCCGCCATATCGTTGTGGTTACCTGGGCAATGTATGTGAACAAGATTTGCTTCTGCCATTGTTTCACGACCCACAAACACAAATTTCAAAGCTAAAAATGTGTGATTCGGACTATCTATTGTGTGATTCGGACCTTTCTGGATTATGATACTAACAACTAAGAATAGAAACAATTTACAGTACGAGTCAGCTTTAAGCAGATATTTTCTTTGCGATATTTAAAAACAAAAACACAAATTCAGATAAGCAATTTTGCCTACCGTACAAGACGTGCTACAACTTCCCAGTGATAACAGTAAAATATAATTATTCTATACCGGGTGTCCCAGAAGTCGCGCACCCCATTGTAGGGATCGAAAGAGAAAAATATTCTAAGACGAAAAGTCCTGAGCCATTTTTTAATCAGACGCATAGGTAATTAATTATTAATTAATGAAAGTGACCAATCAGGAGCGCGCGACAGAAGAATCAAAAGTGAGTGAGAAGGCGGTAAGAGACGCGAGAGTGAGACGCCAGAGCTACTGCCGACTGGCGACTTCTCGAGCAGTAGACAGAGAGTGGGGACGGACGGCCGTGGACGGCGGACGTACGTGATGCTAGGTGAATGTGTGAGATCGTGTACTAGTGTGAGTGTATCGGTAACTGTCGCGCGCAATAATATATTCAATGTCAGTTGCGTTCGCGAAATAAGCCGAACTGTGTTGTCGTTAGAACGGCATTGTAGCTGCAAATATCTTACTCATCTAGGGCTTTAAGTATATGGGGGCGCGGGAAACGGGCTTTAATAATGGTTGCAAAAATCGGGACGTAAATATTGCGAATTCAAATAGGGTCGTTGTCAAATTAGAGAAAGGGCCGGTGTTGAGTACCTGGAGTTGGTTTGGGTAATATGTAAATCATCCTACATGTTAAAATCCTTGTCTATGTAATAATGGTCGCTTCCGACAATGTCTGTTGTTCTATAAATGTAATCTTGAAATCAAAATGACTATAAGTGTCTAGGTGCATAATCTAGAGCAAGTCCAAAATTACGCTCGTACCCAGTGCTTTACTCATTTCCTTGTGTATATCAATTAAAGACACTTAATTCTATCTATCTAGTGAGTACCGATTGCATAACAATCGCAGTACTTTTCTGTTCATGTAGTATTTTGATGCTACCAAAATGTCTACCATTGATTGTTCATAATATATCTTCCTATTATGTCCGGTTTGTGGAGAGGTGGATGGAGGTAGGCTTTCCCATTCCTTACTATTCCTTCCCCATGGTTGTTTTGGTTAATAGGGACAAATCCATCTTTAAACAAAGGACGCCGATAGTTCAATCTCAGGACGCCATCTTAGAAACGACTTCAAGGCCCCACCAGGCGAGAGAAGAAGAAAGAAGGAGAGAGCGCCATTAGTCCAGAGAATGTCTGGTTTTCAGTGAGAATCTCGTAGATGCAATCTGCGGCTATGAGAGGGAGCCACTAGAGTCAATGACGTGGATGTTCTGGGACCCGGAGCTTTTTATCCAGGCGATGCCACCGATGCCCCTTGTAATATTATATTTATATCTATTATTTTAACTCATGGCATTGTTATCTAAATTAACTACGTCAGTTGAACATTTAAGTAAATGGCGCTTACTTAGCAACACTCATTCAATCGAGGGGAATACTTTTAAGCCGCAGGCTATAACATATACTAACCGGTCTGAGAATTCTAGCTGTTGATAGGGAGGAAATGCAAACGCAATTGTAGCTAATTTAAATAGATTGTCGCTTAATCTCGCTTCAGTAAATCATGTGAGCTGTGCTTAGGCACAAATGGGCACCGCTCATTAGTTTCGGGAACCCGGGTAGGGATAATTGACTAGTATTGTCGTAGGCGCGAATAGGGATTCAGACCGTTCTTCGGTTTGAATGTACTTCTTCAGTTGGTCTTACCCAGGATTAACTGAAGAATTCTCGTGTCCGTTTCAGGGATTTAGGCTAGCTAGGGAGCGAGATCAGTTTGACACTATCTCGGTGATCAAGCGGCCGTTCACTGGGGAGTGGACCGTTGTTTGGGCTTTAATTAATCGAATGGTTAATCAAAGAGTAGGGCTTAATAAAATCCATCGTGCATTTCTGAGTAGACGGTGGACATAACTTGAACTTTTAGGGACATCCTCCTTCATCTCATTATTATAAACCTAGCTTCGCATCACGTGATGCCCCCTGTGTTTTCTCGACTTCGTAAGAGTGTGAAAGCCTCTTGCGAGAGGAACACAGGTTTGTTATTTAACATGTATTTAGCTGGTCATGTATAGTAGAGTTCACAGACTTACTGTGTTTAGCCAGAACGACTTAAAAGTAATAATAATAAGGAGAATCTCCGCCTCTCAGTGCTCGCGACATTGTTTGAGCTAGTAAGTTGTTATTTGCAAACAATTGCCCGTCATTTCGTTGCAGTAAAATCTGACAACCACAATGCCATTCAGTTCTTATTTGTGTATCATTGTTTTTATTTGATGGTTGTGTCATGTTGTTGTTTTATGTGTTTGTCTTATTTGATTGCCTATGTTGATTATCTGTTTTTATGTATTTATGTGCCTGCTGAGGTAGTTCATTCATTTATTTTATTATGTACAATTGCAGTAATATCATTGTGAGTGACCTTGGTCTCTCCAATATGAATCTCATGTGTGTAAATTTCATTGAATTTTGTTGGTTCTGTATCGGATTGTATAATCTGTTTGTATTTTATTGAAACTTGTAGAATATAATTTTAGATAAAATATCTGTTTTATTGGTTCCAATAGTACTGCAAACGAGCTCACATTCCATTTAGAATCAAGGTTATTTCAAAATCACAACGACAAAAAAAAACACAACGTAGGAATCCGTCAATATAAATGTCATCTGTCGCTTTTAAAATTTCAACTGTCAAACTAGACGTCACTTGCCAAACTAAATGTCAATTGTCAATTAAAAGGCGCAAAAAATTCAAATATAGGTAAAGAATCATTACAAGCTTTAGTGCAACTTTTTATGGAGGATTTTGCTTTTGAGACTGAAAGCTCTTCAGTTTAAAGCGAAAGAAGATAATTGTACTTTTTATTAACATTATAAGGGGCTAGTATATCAGTTGGAGGCAAGAGAAAAAGACTCGTTGAATTTTAGAAGAAAATCCTTGGTGATTGGAATTAAACTTTTATTATATTTCCACGTATGTAGTTCATTTGAATTCAATTGGCACAAGAAGTGGCTGTGGGAATTCCAATTTTTGTTGGGGATTAAAAGGGACATTACCGACCGAAACAGCACCGTACCGTAATCTTTTTAATATCACAATAATTACAAAATTAAAAAAAAACCTTAAATTTAGTAAGTTGTGTTACAAAAACAAATTATAACAATAATGACATTGTTGTTGGTTGCCTATCGTTGAATACTACAATAAGAATAAGAACAATTTCTAATCTATAACGGAAAAAAAATTGCTTTTACAGTAAACTCTTTTTTTTAAACGAGTAGGCCGATATGTCAACGTATTTTTGAAGTATACCAACGCTCGACCGTCTTCTGTTTAATAAAAACGCTCAAATGTCAAAATTCGTTATTAAATTTAAGCGCTGCACGCTCGAGCGCATTACGTAAGCGTCCACAAAGTGGACTAATGCGTAGCGAATTTAATTTTTTTAATCAATAAGAAAATTAGCATAGAAAATAAAATATATTCAATACATAAGCATTTTTATAGTTTTGTAATCATTTTATAATAATTTTTTATTTATATATTTCCAATGACGATTTCAAAATTAACATTGATCGGCTTTAAATTATTTATGTTTAATTATTTAAAAAAGTTTTTAAATCTAGGGGAAAATTTTATAGATTGGTAATATGAAGACATTTCTTCTTTAATAAACGATTAAGGTATTTGTAGTTTGGCTACTTACATAGAGGTAGCGCTACATTGCTATTTGAAGAATAAAATTAGATAAAAATTCTTTAATGAGCGTCTCAAGTATTTGCAGTTTAGCTAGTCACACAGAGATGGCGACACACTGTTATTTTTAAAATTTTAGCAATTGTAATTTTATTATTAATATTATATTTTCCACTTGATTTTTGATTTGTTAGTAATGTACTTCCAAGCAAACATGAGCTGCAGAAAATATGCAAACTAAATTAGTAAATTCAAATTAACCAATCAGAAGCTCAAAAAAATGTAAATGCCCTCAGCGCCCTCAGAGCACTTTCCTCCAGAGGATTCGTGTTTGCTTGGAAGCACCTGTGATTTTGTTAATAAGTTAGCACTATTTTTAAAAATTAGAATAAACTTTAATGCAGTGCTTACTTTATTTTTGGATTTTTTGAGTAAAAGCTTTCAACTTTTTTTTCAAACTTCAAGAAAAGTCGGTACACATTTAAAGCCTTTTTGGTTTTAATCAGTATTTTGAGTGAGGCTTTGTTTGAATAGAAAACAAAAATGGCGTTGAAATGAAAAAAGTAATATATATATATCATGAGTGAGAAAATTTTTATAGATTAGTTTGCGTCTTGGCTATTTATAATGTAGCTCAACTATAAAATTTTTTTTTTTTAATTTGATATTTAACTTTGATTTAATAGACATCTATAAAGGTAGTGATCTTATAGATATGTTTTTAAAGGTTGGTATCCGTAACTGTCAAAAATTAATTACCTCAAATGTCAATGTTTATAAAAATTGTTTTCTTTTTTTAGTCCGTTTCAAGTAGAAATAGAAGCGTATATTATTTTTTTTTGTTAAAAATGTGAAACAAAGTTTTTAAATTAAATTTTAAATAAAATAACTGGGTGCAACTTGTTACCAACCGTTAACAACGAAATTCCTCAAAGCTTAAAAATTTAGATTTTTTTTAAGAAAAACAAAAAAAAAATAGCTTAAAAAACACGTTTTTTGGCGCACGTGTTTTATAAAACTAGTTCTTTAATATACCATTTTCTTTAGGTTTATAATATACAATTACATTTACCATCTTTAACGTTTGATAATATCTGCAAAACCTTTCAAAAACATTAGTGTGACCATAAAAGCAATTAATTTAATAATTAATTGTTTACTTGAACTTTATAATAATTTCCATACACAGGTGACGCCAGATCTACAGATCTGGATAATTAAGACACGAACAATCTGTTAATCTAATCATTTCCATTAATTATAAGACTTAAAGATGAGCGCAATTACAATACTTGCAACAGTATAACAAATATTGTAACTGAACATACGTGTCAACTGTAATAGTGCTTATAAAACAATAACAATATTTATCATTGCTTTAAATATGTATGACTACAGCTCAGAAAGACCAGAATTATTAAAAAGATTTAATAATGGATTCATTGCTAAACATAATTATAAAAAAGCTTAGTGAATCTCCTTGAAATATGGCGTGTTTTTTGTCTTTTATTAAAATCGTTTTTGTTTTTATTTAATTTATATGTTTTTTAATTGTATTAAAAAGCTGTTACCTATTTATTTTTAAATAAAGGCAATTTTCTGTTAAAAAGATTTGATAATGGATTCATTGCTAAACAAAATTATAAAAAAGCTTAGTGGATCTCCTGGAAATATGGCGTGTTTTTTGTTTTTTATTAAAATCATTTTTGTCTTTTTTTTAATTTATATATTTTTTAATTGTGTTAAAATGCTGTTACAAGTTCGGGAAGGACGTTAACAACATACATAATAGAAAAAACATACCTTCCCTTAACATTCGAGAGAAAAACTTCCTTTAACATTCGAGAAAAAAAACTTAATTAAACTTCCCTTAACATTCGACAAAAAAAACTTACTTAAACTTCCCCTAAAATTAAAGAAATAATTAAACATACCTTACATTCTTACATTTTTTTCCCTTAACTTTACAGAAAAAACATACATAACTTAACATTCAACAAAAAAACATAATTAAACATACATTCCACTAATTAAACAAACATTCTTACATTTTTTACCCTTAACATTCCTGAAAAAACATACATTTCGACAAAAAGACATAATTAAACATACATTCTTACATTTTTTACCCTTAACATTCTAAACAGGCATTCCTTTAACATTCTTACATTTTTCTCCCTAATTAAACATACACTCTCTTAACATTTTCATCCCTTAACATTTCAGAAAAAAACATAATTAAACATACACTTTCATAACATTTTTCCTCCCTAATTTAACATACATCATTTTTCCAACCCTTAACATTTTAGAAAAAAACCTAATTAAACATACACTCTCTTAACATTTTTTCTCCCTTAATTAAACATACACTCTCTTAACATTTTTCTTCTTTTATTGAACATACATTCCTTTATCATTTTTTCTCCCAAATTAAACATATTTAATAAGAAAATAAGCTACAAACATAACCTCACAATGTTGTACAATTGTCAAAATATAAATCTTAATAATACTTTACTTACTTGTTTTTTTTTTCATTAATTGTAGAACAATCGCTGCTATCACTACATGCAAAAGTTATTCCACAAAACACTCCTATTTTACTTAATTGCACTTTTCGTAACATTTCCAACTCAAATCACAGCTACACTATCCCACTTTCTCGCGTTTTTCAGCTACCAGATGTCGCCACCACTGACTTGCACGGAGCCAATAGAAACTTGTAATTGTTCTTCCATAATAACTAATTGATTTAGGACCCACAGCACACAAAAAACAAAGTTATTTGTTCGATTAGGTCAAGTGTCAGAAACGTCCAAATAAAGACAAACAGTCCCTAATAATATGCCACGAGCAATAAGTCTCTTTATGACACACACTTACAGGCGACTTTATTAAAGGAGCCTGAAATAAAGGACAGACTCCTAGCATGCTTGCAATAACTCTCTAATAATTGTAATTGATTTGCGGTTCACTGCTGGTTTTACAAAAGTTTAATTAAATAACCTAAAATAAAAAGAATAGTTATATAACCTGACTTTTTATTTTCATAAGTCATTTATTACCAATAAAAATATTTTACAGATGTCTAAAATTACGTTCTTTTTATTTTCAACAAGTTTTTTTGATATTTCTATTAGGTTAATATCTTTGGAAATTCAAATAAATGACATTGACATACAATGCTTGACATCTAATGACATTGTTGACAATTAGCTTTGACAGCTGACATTTGACTAATTTTTTTGTTAACATTAGCAGACCACGTTGCCAATCTTAAAATCAAACAATGTTGCCAGAGTAAACCAAAGAGTATTTTAAAAATACATAACAATTAATTAAAGTCTAAAAGAGGTGTTGTCATCGAAAAAGGCAGATCTGAGGATATATTTCCATAAAAAGTTGGAAGACGGGTGTAAGTTGGAAAGTCTAAATCTTGATTTTCGAGACAATTTGCCGTCGCGGTCGCCGCCTGCTTGATTTATTTTTTTTTTTGTTTTTCTAAAATAACTTGTTAATTTACAACTTTAGAAGAAAAACAATAAAATTTAAAGTTGTTGGAAATTTAATTTCCTACATGTTTAGTCATTATCATTTTTGCGCTAGTATTAATACTTGCAGAGTTATACTATCAGGTTTATAATACCATTTTTTGGCAATAAACGACATAATAATCGAGATATTTAAAAAATAAAAAAAAATAAATAAAAACCCAATTTGTAGAAAATTCAATTCCTAACAACTTTAAATACCATTATTTTTGCTCCAAAGTTGTAAATTAAAGAGCTATTTTAGAAAATCAAAAAAAAATTACTTTAAACTAAGATGGCGGCTACAGCGGCGGCGAAATTGTCTTGAAAATAGTGATTTGGACTTCAAACCACCCTCCCACGTTTAAAAAAAAATTGCGGCTTCTAATTTTTTCTATTTCAATATCTATCTCGAGTGGACTAAAATGATTATAGATGAATAAGAAAAAACCGGATCTGACCTGACCTGATCTGATCTGACCAGATTTATCAATAGATAAAAAAAAATTATATCTGAGAAACAAACAAGATGATAATAAAAAAAAATAAATATCAATAGATTAAATAAATAAAAATGAAATATAATAAACACAATTATATAGATAAAACACGTCAAATATCAAGAACAATGATGAGACAAAACAGTTTAAAAAACCTAAAAAAAAAAGATTATAAAAATTTTTTGACAAAAGATTAAACTCCGAAAAAAAAGCAAATAATTTGTGCTTTTATTTTTTTTTTTGCTTATTGTACTTGCCATCTACATTCTTCTGTATTTTCTTAGTTCATTCCGTCCTGCCATCAATAAATCTTATAAAATTCGGTGTAAAAGCCTTAAGAAAACCTACAACCGTAATAATAAAAAAACTGTCTATGGTTACATTATACAAACTATGAAAAAAATAACATACTAGGAATAGATGTCCTCATTGCGCAAATCCTTTAGATTTTTTTATGCTTTAATTTATTTTATACTTATTTTTAAAATGTTTCTATTTTATTTGTTTTTTTACATTTCTACTACATTATTTTGTGTCAGATATTTAATAAAAATCTTTGTCTGTTTTTAGGTTAAAAAAATATACAGTGTGGCAAACAAAAAATAAGCAAGGAATAAATTCAATAACTAATTAGTACTTGCGCGAGAGATAAAAAAAAATAAAACTAAAAAAGCATGTGTTAATGTTAATTATAGCGCTTACGAGAAACGTTTGTTAATTTTTTTTATTCATTTTTTTGAAAGTTATAACGTCATCAATATTTTTTTTTTAATAGCACCTTATGTTTATTATTTCACATTTGAGAAAAATAATTTTTTATTCTGGTTTCAACGGTATAAAGTACTTAACAGCTTAAATTAGTTTAGCTTAAAAACAGTTTAAATTAGTAAAATTCAAAACAAACCAGAGTAGTCTACTTTATCGGAATTTAAGCAAAACAAGCAGATGCTTTAAATAGAACAATGTTAACAAAAACAAGCAATGAGAAACATAACAAAAAACAACCCTAAATTTGAAAATAGAATAATTAACAAATTAGCAAAATTAACAAAATAAAATCTTTTGATATAACATTGACAACTTAAAGATGTTACACTAAATGTTCAAACTGATGACTCTGCACCATCTGACAAAATCCAAAACAATCAATAAAAGCAGCCAATATATTTTGAATAATTTGAGGTGTTAATAAATTGCATTTATGTCAAATTCTTCCTTCAAAATCTTCCAAATTGTTGGGTCGGTTTTGGTACACTTTGCCTTGCAAGAGCTCTCCAAGAAAAAATCAAATGGGGTTAGATCTGGAGACCTAGCCAGCCATTCCATTGAACCTCTTCTTCCTAATCATCTTTCTCGATTTTTTTTAAATTCCAATAAAGTAAACTACTTTGTTTTCTTTTAATTTTTTCACTGTAGAGCCGTTTTTTTTAGTTTTTTTCTCATGTAAGCTATCAAGTATTTTATATCATTGAAATCAGAATAAAAAACTCTACTTGAATATAAAATAAATAAGAAACATGGGATGACATTAAAAAATATTGATTAACTGTATGAAAAAATCTGTATGATCTGGTCGACAAGGGGTTAATGCAAGGTTGTAATTTTTTTCAACTTGATCAGTTTTTTGTTTTCTTTTGCATTTGCCGATGAATTTTATAATCTAAACATTATTCAAGGGAAAGTTCGTCATACTTGACCTCATCATAGTTCAGAGAAGTCGCGTTAGCAATAAATTAATCCAGCAAAACGCTTAAACCTGATGATTTAAGACCTATTGACCTCAAAAAAAAACCAAATTTCCATCACTACGATGAGAGTTTCGTCAATGGTTCAATTGCAAAAATCCACAAAATGAAATTGATCATAGATGAAGCAAAGCAATTGCTCCTTTTTCCTCAGAATTTGTCTTTGATTGGGATCAATGAAACGAGACGGTGTGATTAAGCAGTGTGTCAAAGCACGGTTTTAACTGTGGTAACTGACACGGTAGCTACATTAAGACATATTTAGCCATCATCAAGCAACCACAAGCAGCTAGTAATTTAGTAGAGCGTGCAATGAAAAGAGAAAGCAATCATTATTGTTTAATGATATGAGTATAGACATCTTGTAGTAACGTCCATTGGACACGAACTTGGCCAATTTTCATTCTTGTTTGACCAAAAACTTGCCATTAAGATGCTGCTGCTGCTGCTGCTCCTCTTGCCTCCAGATCCACTCCAAGATGCAAAACTCTTCAGCAGCTTCAAAACCATTTATCTGCTCTACTTACTCAACTATTTTTATTAATAATTAACTAAACGTTGCTGATTTAAACAATTTCTTTTTGACAAACACTTTCTATGCTTTAGTCTGCATTATGCCAAACAAACGATTCATTTTGACTAATCGTAATCATTATTTTTAATTAACGAGATTGAACAAAATTATCTGCTACATTAACCACTAATTTGAGCTATGACATATTAGTGACAATAAATTTGACCATTATGGTTACGTTAACTTTTGAATAAAGTCAATAAGAGGGCTGGACGATCCCTTTGTGCAATTTTTGAATTTACAACGTTTCGATTATAATTATTTCAGTCTTCATCAAGACTTGTAGTAGTACGTAAGTTAGTACTAACATGTTTTCTTGAATTGTTATTGTTTTATAATATAATTTTAATAACAATTGTTTATGATTACTTTCTGTTTTATACTTCTCATTTTTCAGATCATTTTAAATTACTATATTATTTATTTGTCTTTTGTATAATCTTCTTAATTGTCATTTTTTTTTTGTTTTTGTTATGTTTTGACTTTCTATCTCGTCTTTTCTTTCTAGAGATCCTACTATTTACAATGTTTTTTTTTCACACGCCAGAACTTTTTTATCTCTTCTTTTATAGTCAAGTAATTTTATATTTATATATATTATTTCTGATTATTTCATATATATAATAATTTTTTTTTTTGTTAAATTAATTATCTTTTTAGTTTTTTAAGCTTTTTTAATTTAATCTTATATAACAAATAGTCTACTTGCCTTAATATCAGATTTTCTTTATTTTGAAATTTATTTTTATAATTTGCAGTGAACAATTATTGCGTTTTATTTCAATAAATTTGTTAATTTTTCTCGGTAAAATTAAAAAAAATAAACAAAAATAAAAAAAGCAAGACAGCCGTATTACAACCACAAATTTAAAAGATCATACCAAAAAAATGCAAGTTAATTTGGATGATCCCTTTTTAATTGACAACGTTTCGATTATAATTGTTTTGGTCTTCATCAAGACTTGTAGTCGTACGTAAGTTGGTACTAACATGATTTCTTGAATTGTTATCATTTTATAATATAATTCTAATAACAATTATTAATAATTACTTTCTGTATTATACTTTTTATTTTTCAGATCATTTTTAATTTTTATATCTATTTGTCCATTGTATGATCTTCTTAATTGTCATTTTTTTATGTTATGTTTAGATTTTCTATCTCGTTTTTTTTTCTAGAGATCCTACTCTTTTCAATGTTTTTTTACACGCTAGAATTTTTTTCTCTCTTCTTTTATAGTCAAAAAATGTTATAGTTTTATTTTTTTTCTGATTGCTTTATACATGTAATAATGTTTTTTTTTAATGTTAATGTTAATGTTAAATCAATTATATTTTAAGTTGTTCTAAGCTTTTTTAATTTAATCTTAATTTTAATTTTGTAATTTTTTTTTATAATTTGCTGAGATTAATTATTTTCTAAATGCGTTATATTTGAATAGACTTGTTAATTTTACTCAATAGAATTAAAAAAAATTAAAAAAAAAATTAAAATAAGCAAAACAAAAACAAAGAAAAACAAATTACTACCACAAACATAAAAGATTATATCAAAAAAATGCCAGCGTACAAAAAAAATTAATAAATATAGTGTGAGATTAAAAAAGCTGAGACGATAGAAACTCATAACAAGCGGAAAATATTAAAGAATAAAACTCAAAAGGAGCATTTAAAATAAAAAGAGAAAGAAATAGAATGACTAAAAAGAAATAAAATGAAAGGAAAAACATAATATAGTAATTTGTTATAAACAATTATTAGTACTACAATTAAATCTTTGGTTTTTTAAATGCGTATAATATAGTCAAGAATGCTCTCTAGTTTTTCTAAAATCTTTTTTATTGTACACATTATGGTACACATACTATAACTTTTTTAATTTTTAAATTTTATTTGTTGGTTTTGAAATTTTTCTGTCTAGAGTTTTTTTATATAGACATTGTTAATTTTTGTTCTAAGAACAAACAATTAGCTAAATAAAATTGTCTAATTTTTTTGTTTGATTTTTTCATAATATAATAATTATAACAATGATAATATAATTTTTTGTTAATTTGTTGGAAAATCAATTGAACACATTTTATTTTCTTCTTTAGTGCCAGTTAATAGACAATATAAAAAAAAACATAAAGCGTTTGCAAAAATTGTTCAATCAAATTTGAATTTTACTATAAGTTTTTTGTTCAAAAATATTGAACCGTTGATGATATTTTTAGTTTTTATAAACTTTTTCAATTTAATCTTGCGGCGATTAATTATCTTCCAAATGCGTTTTATTTGAATAGATTTGTTAATTTTACTCAATAGAAGTATAAAAAAATAAAAAAAATCTCTCGAATGTCGGATGTATAAAGTCAAAAAAAAAGAGCAAAAATAAAAGAATCAAAGTACAACCGTAGCTATAAAAAATATATCAAAAAAATGTTATCGTATCTGAAAAAAAACTATAAAAAATGTATAAAAATAAAACCGTGCCAATAAAACATTATTACTTGTATTTGTTTTAAAATTTTATTGTTTAGTGTATTTAAAAAAGTTTTTTTTTTGTTTATATATTGGCACTGCTTGTTATTCTTTTTTGTTCTATGCACAAACATTTTTTAAATAACCTTTTTTTGTTCTTTTATGTTAGATTGTTTTATGATATAATATGTTTATTATTGTTTGCTTTTTCTTTGATATTTTTTGTGTTTTTAAACAGTTTTAGTCACCCTGTTTTATCATTATTTTGTTTTGTTCTGTTATATCTAAGCAGTTTTGTGGTCTTAAATTTTTTTATTGTTTGTTTTATACATAAGTAGCTAATAATATTTTCTTTTCTGCTACTTCCATTTCCTTAAAACCTCCTCAGTTACAATTATCCTATTTAACAAATTATATACTTTTTGCTATTTAATAGCAAAAAATTAAAATAAGCTAAACTGTCAAATGTTGCATGTACAAAATAACAAGAAAGAACAAAAATAAAAAAACAAAAGTACAGCCGCAATTTTAAAAATAAATCATATCAAAAAATGCCATCGTATCTAAAAAAAGCTGTAAAGAATGTGTGGAAAAGAGCTAAGAAAAAAAGTACTAAATAAACAAAAATTAATTGAAGAAAAGAAAGAAATGATGGGAACAGGCTGAAAAGATAATATATTAATTTAAGAATTGTTTTTGTATACCGATAAAAAATATCATTGTATGTTAATAAAAATTACTATTATTGTATTATTTTTTTTGGCATTATTTACGTAGTCCTCGACTGTAAGTATAGTCCAGTTGGAAAATGCTCTTTAGCTTTTCTAAAGCTGTCAATCTAGTTTAGAAACCTAATTTTATTGGAAAAAAGACACGTTTTTCAATTATTGTACACCTATTGCAAAAAAAACATTTTTTTAAAATTCTTGCACACCTACTAATAACATTTTCAAGCTTTTTTTTGTTACTTTTATTTTTTGTTCTAAAATAGCACTGTTACGTGTTTTTTTTTGTTTTTAAAATTTTATTCTGTTGTGTTCTAAAAGCACAAAAGATTGTTACATAAACTGGTTTTATTGTTTTATAATATAATACCAGTAATATTTATTGTTGTTTGCTATGTCTATTACACTTCTTGTGTCTTTAAACATTTCCAGACGGCATAATATCTTTTATACTTTTTTTCATCTTTATTTTGTTTTTATTAGAATTGTTCAACCGTTATTGCATTTTCTAAAGCTTTCAATTCAACTGTTCTTATTTTTTATTTTTATTTTGTAGGCATCTTACGGTTTTGTGTTTTCTTTTACATGTTTTCTCTTTTTTTAAATTATTTTTTTGTCTTGCTTTTTATGTTTGATTGTTTTATAATTTAATACTAATAATATTTATTGTTGTTTGTTATTTCTTTTATAGTTTTCGTGTGTTTACAGACTTTAGGTCACAATGTTTCATATTTTTTTTTAAATTTTATTTTGTCTTTTATTAAAATGGTTTGACCGCTATTTTTTATTGTTTTTAATTTTTTTTGTAAATATATATTATCTTATCGGTTTTGTGTTTTTCAAATGTTTTTTCTTCTTTTAAATTACAGTTTTTTTTAATTTAATATAAAATTATTTTTTTTTTGTTTTTTTTTTATATCTAAGCAGTTTTGTAGTCTTAATATTTTTTATAGTGTTTGCTTTATTTAGGTCAACTCCTACTATAAAATTTTGAACGTATGTTTATTTTTTGATTAGTTCATACGCAGATATAAGCGTGTATTATTGGATGAACTTTGACGAATCAACGACAATAAAAATGTATCAAGCAAAATTGCGCAGCAGAAGTTGATCTAAATAATTTATGAACGCACAGTGCAATAGTAAGTAGTAATATATTTTTTGTTACTTTGATGATACTTCTTTCTAGCTTCTTCAGATATTTTCAATTACAATTACTTTATTTAACAAATTATCCACCAGCAAGTTTCAATTTTTAAGATTTGCAGAAAATAGACATTTTGAAAAGCGGTTCAGATTTTTTTTAACTTTACTATAACATAATAATTTCTTTAAATTTGTCTTACTTCTTAAATAAAAATCAGACAAATTAAGGCATTTGCTTATGTCACTATTATAATTATTAGTCAAATTTTGACAGTTTAAAAATGTCAAAAAAACATTAAATTAAAATAAAACTTGCATTTGATTAGTAAATGTGAGATTGTGTGTGTAGCATGTTTAAAAAAATTAAAATATTTTTTTATACCACTCTGTTATTATTGACTTAATTGATATACTGTTATATTTTTTAGTTTTTAAGTAATTTTCTTTCATTGTTATTCGTTCTACATTATCCATAATTATTGTAAGTTAATAAAATTTATATTTTTAAGCTACAAAAATAAATATTGTTTGTAAAAGCTATTGGTTACACTAAAGCCGCTCAGTAGCTACTAGAACAACCCAAAAATAGAGAAAATCGGTGGTTAAACATAGGAGAAAATGATTTTTTTATTGTTTTGTTTTGCATATTTGTAATTAGGTATGTTATTAATTTGTCGGAAACATGTACAATTTTTTTTAAATAAAATTTTACAAAAGAAAATTTTAATTTTGAATAATCTTTCTAAAAATTCTCCTAAAAGAGCACATTCTTGTAAGAAATTAAATAAACAAAGAGCTAGATTAGTTTCTATTATTTTTTAAAAAGATATATAAGAGTTTTATTAGTAAATAATAGAAAATCTGCTGCTTAGTATAGCAAATAATTAATGACAAGCGTCAAAAAAAAACGTTTAAATTGTTTACACGCAGAAAATCGTTTCAGTTCATGCTTCTAAGAAGGGTAATTATTGTTAAATATTTTCGCTTTCTAATGTCGTGCCGTCGTCACCAAACGGGGTCTTGCAGATTTAGGTTAGTAAGAATTCCTCAACATCTGCTTAAAGACATCTTGTTAAACTCGGTTTCTTTAAATGTCAAGGTCGCATTTAGAAGACTAGTTAGCCTATGCCCTAATAGTAATAAATGAATTTGGGATGCAATAGAGTAATTTGATTTTTCGGCACTGTTGTAAAGATGGGCCTCCTGCAGCGCGTGGGTGTCAATATTTAACGTTTATGTTGACAAGCATAACACAAAAGGGACAATTTATGAAGAAAAGGTCCTCTTGTATTGTTTGCAAATCAAATCTAAAAGAGGACTATTTTTTAACATTTTGTCCTAATTTTAAATGTGGCACCGTGACAGCATTATTAGTTGCTGTATTCAGTATTTTTTAATACCAGTATGATGGTTCTATCTGTAAACCTACATTGTTGATTATCTATTTAGCAGAATATATACCTTTATGGGTATGCAAAAGTAATTTGTGAGGGTGCTTTCTTTATAATAATTATATTGTAATTAAACACATTCAAATTATTTTTGCATATTATGATAATAAATTGAAATCAAATACTTTTTTTATTTTTAATTTATACACAAATTTAAAAAATAGTTTTGTTCACTATAAGACTAAATACTTCTCTAAAAAAAATTAACTCAAAATTTCTACAAACACTTTTTATTTTAAAATTGCAGCAAATTGCCTAATTGTGCCTGTAACACGTAATTCTTTCTAAACTATAATTATTTTAAAATAATAGTAATGATTATAATTCTATCAACAATATAAAATTATTTATTAATAATAAAAATGCATATTACATTTTTTTAAATATTTAAAAATCTTAAAAAAATTTAAAAGCTCAGTCAAGTAAACAATCTGCAAGTTTTACAATAAAGTTAAATCTTTTTAAAACTTCTAAAAATGAAATAAATAAATGCATTTTACTGTCATTTTTCCACTAATTTTAGTAGAAAATTAATTAAATTTTTATTTAAGTTATAGGAGAGAAAATGTTTAAAAGATTATCTGTATCAAATTCTTTTATAACAAATACTGTTTACAACAAAAAATTAGTTACAAACATTAAATTTTAATAACTAATTTCTTCTCGTAATATTTTTTTTATATAACAAGTAAATTATAATTAATTAATAAATAACTGTACGTACTTTAATGCAAGTACGTAGAGAAATCTAGTTCTTAACTTTTTTAACTCTATCAAAACTATTAAACCTACTGATATAACTCAGTAGCCTTACTTGTATACAATTTTTTATTATAAAAGATGAAAAACAAAAAACACGTTTTATAGTTTTACAAAATTATAGAAATAGTATATTATAAACCAAGGTAAGAAAGTGATTTCTTGCAAACCGCGGGTAAAGCTTTTAAGCCGAGCCGCAGGTGAAATTTGTAAGTGCCCAAGGTCTGCAAAGGCACTTTTTTATCATGGTTTGATTACTATTATTCCCCCTCCGGCACAACTTTGTTCCCAAAATTTTTTTTTTTTTATAATATAGCTTAAAACTTAATATCAGTGCTTTAGTTCTTTAGTATGTTCTATTTGCGCTAGATATGTATATAAAAAATGATATGATACTAAATAGTATATTACACTACAAGGGACAAAAGTTGAATTTTTGGCCCTGCGCGCCATAATGCCCGAGGTGAAGCCGAGGGCATCATGGCGCGCAGGACCGAGATTTCAACTTCTGTCCCGCGTCGTGTATACGATTTTTCTTCATACCTCGGTCGAAAGTACGTACTTTTATTTTTAATTTTATTTTTTTAACTTTAAATGCTGATAGTTTTTGATGCCTGCCGCGACATTTGCGGCACGAGCGAAGCGAGTGTTGCTGGTCATATAACATAGTTACGAGTATAAATAAACACGATGAATTCTTTCTTCCCGCTATTATAGGGAAGAAAGAATTTCATCTTACAGGGACTAAAAGTTAAATTTTCGTCTCTGTTATTAGGGACGAAAGTACGTACTTTCGACCGAGGTATGAAGAAAAATAATTTTTTACAGTTTTATAAGTTTATAGAAGATTATAGAAATAAAAATAGTTTTGAAACATTGATATCTATCATTTAAACTCCATTTTAAAGTGAAATATGCAAGGTAGCTTCTAATAGATGTCGCCCGTTTTATCATATTGCGAAAGTAACAGGCACTTAGGTAAAATTAAAACGCAATCTATTACGCCTTGCTGAAGAGTTCCAATCAGAACGAAACATGTCTAAGTTAAGTTTACAGATACAGTTTGAATGAATTTGCATTAATTTTATTATAATCTATAACAAAAGCATTACATTTATCAATATAATTCAATAAACTGTTTGTAGACAATAATTCTCTACGCCCAAAAATAAACAACTAAATAATAAACAAACAAAAAAATTGGTTTCGAGTTTATAGAGAGCTCTCAAACCTAACAAGCCTATAGAGATATCTTGAACCTAATGTCTTTTGTGTAAAAGTAGTAAAATTTTGGCATAAAGATTTGTTTTGTTAACATTTTTTTTTCTTTAAAATTGCGATAAAGTGCTAAAATTATTAATACAATTTTATAAATAGACTTTTGTGGAAACAATTCTTTACCACAAAATAATGCAATAAAACAATTAAATTTTAAACTTAAATTTGTTTTCTACATTCTTATAAATTTAAAAAAGATTTTTTTTCTTAGCTTAGTTTAGAATAAGAAATAATTTTTGAAGACAAATTATTCTCTACGCAAAAAATATGAAAACATTAACAAATATTTAGGTTTTATGTATATAGATAAATTTAGTTTTGGAATTAAACTTCTACTATGCAAAAGTAATAAAATTTTGTAACTTGTCAATGTAACTTAAAATTTATTTGTTTACAATTTTCTATCTTAATCGAAATCACTATCAAGTAATAATATAATATCAAGTGCATATTTTATTTCCATAAGAACTAATTACCCTTTTTCGAAATTCACAAGAAAAAAATATGAGAAATAATATATGCACAAATGGTATTCGGGTAGAGAATCATAAGACGTTTCCAAAGGTTTAGAAAAAGTAAAACATAGAATTTAAAGCTTTAAATTTTATCAAAGTTGATTAAGTTTATGCAGTTATGCCGTGGCAACCACTAATTAAACGTCAAAACCAACAGAAAATTATTCTTTTTATTATTCTTTTCATTATGTATGTGTGGAAAAATGTTTTCAAGTTCTCGTTCATGTGGAAGTTTTAATTGTTGCAAAAAACTATTTCTTGTTAATTTGTTTATATAAACGTGACAAAATGTTTAATAAAAATAAACATATTTCTGGTATTAAATACCATTAAATATTAGAACTTTTTGCATTTTTAAAGCATATCATTTTAAGCATAGGATTTACTAAAAGTATTAATATTATCGATATATTCCACATAAACTGTTTTGCAAACAATTTTTTACCACAAAAGACAGTTATATTTACCAAATATAACTATAATAATTACCAAAATTATTTTTATCCTCGTTGATTGTAAACTGCATATTTACGTCTTGTCAACTTCTATGGTAACTAGACTTTTTTACATGCAGAGTTTCCGTCTGTCACTTTGACTCACTGGCGTGTTGTAAAATACTATGAAAATTATTTGATTATAGAGACCTCTAAAAAAAGTTGTTTAGTCATAAATATAGTTTGTTTATACCAAAACAATTTACCGCACTTAATAAGGCCTATAGATTTCAAAAATAAATACAATTTAATATTTTTGGTGCAAAATCGCCGTGAGCGCCGACGACGCCATCTTGTGGTGTGGTACTTAGCTAACCATCGATCAAGCTCTAAACCACAGACTAATTGCACTTGAGCTGTCAGCCTCAAATCAATTCAAATTTCGGAAATTTTAAAACAGGCAAAATTGAGTCTTCGGCTAAAAAGTTGAATACATTATTCGTGCGTTAATCATTTTACAGTCCGCAGAGCGTCGGGCTTTAAAATTAAAACCTTGCGCTGTAAAATAAAACTTACCGCACTAATAACGCAAATAACTATTAACTCATCAATGTAACTCAACAGACCTTTTGTTGTCAATTCTCTACGCAAAAAATACCATTAAATACAAAAAACATAAAAAAATCTTTAAGTATTAAGTTTATAGAGAAATCTATAACCTCTAACATGCAAAAGAAATAAAAACTTGCCAATCTAACCCAAGGTTTCATATTACATTTTTTACAGTCTTATGAGTTTGAAAAAATAAGTCTTAATTTTTGCTAAAAGTTGTAAGCTTAGCTATTTAACGCAATAGATTTTTTGTAAACAATTTTCCACGTTAAGAAACACTATTAGATATTAAAAATAAATAAATTTTTTTAAATTTATTAGTTTATAGATAGATTATAGAGAGAGAAATCTATTTAAAGAACTTAATATCATGCAAAAGTTGCTTTGGTTGACAACTACTATCTACCTTCAAAGTCAGTATTAGAATAATAATGAAATCTTTATTTTGCACTAAAATGTCTGATTATTCCACTTGCCGTGGTTGTCTATCAAAAGATAGAATCAACCAAAGCCAGAACAAATTTATTCAAACTAAACAATCTGTGGAATCGTATATGTTTTGAAGTCTTCGGCTCTAATCAGAGAGACTTCATAGACTAAGTGTAAGCCAGATGTAATTGATTTAATAGCCACAGTAGAATAATAGTAAGAAAGAAAACAAAGCATTACAACGCTGCATCTTCTTTCTTACTCTCTTTTGTCAAGTTAACGACATCTATTGGAAGCTATTTTACATTAAAAATTGAGAAACAAGGTTTCTACATGTTGTAATGCATATAGGGCAATCTAAATGACAGATCTCAATTTTGATAGATATAAATTGAGATAAACGGTGATTGGGCCAACCAAGTTATCAACTTTTTTTGGTTACTTTATCAACAAGGAGACTTATTACTCTATTATCAAAGCAAATTTAGCCAAAGTCCGTCTGTCTACTTGAATATGTTTGGTTCTTATTGGAACTCTTCAGCAAACTTGGTTGTTCCATCAAGGGACATATATGTTTTTGATGTTAATTATGTCAAAATTGGCATTTGTTATTTAGAGTTACCTATATTCATTAAAGTATGTGGAAACCTGGTTTCTCAACTTTTTGATGTAAGAATGCTATTATATTACGGAAGTATCTTGGAGAAATGAAACTTGTTACTGCAAATTTAGTCAAATCTAAATCTGTTGCAATTTGCTGAAAAGTTCCAATAAGAACGAAACATGTTCAAGTCTACGAATTTAATTTGAGTAAATTGCATTAATTTCATTATTTGTTATGTTGCCAAAAAAAGCTTTTTTTAAATAAAAAATTTTTTTTGTTAATTATAGATGATCCCAACGTCACTGATCACGAATCTAAAGAAAATCTATTTTGAATAAATTATTTCAAGCTATAATTCTTGGTTATCTACACATTATAAAAATAATAATTTTTTTTTAAAATTGATTCAAATGCCTAGAGGAAATTTTTACCAAAATATATTTTTTTATTATATCAAGCGATATGTATTTTCAAAATAAATTAAAATATAAAATATGAATAACTTTGGTGCAGTTAGATTAAAGATACGTATACGGAGAATGACACAATGATCTGCTGTAGAATCTTATAAGAAATTAAGGTATTAATGTGTGGAGACTTCAACAGTAAATCAAGCCACGAACCTTTTCACAAGTCGTTTGAATAAAGAAGTTTTCAAGCTGTCAAAAGCAATTTCTTTTTAATTATAATTACACTATAACTTGTTGTATAATACATGGATGGGTTGTTTGCAATTTGCTGAAAAGTTCCAATAAGAGCAAAACATGTTCATGTATGTCTACGTTTCTAGTTTGAGTAAAATTGCATTAATCTCATTATTTGTTATGTCGCAAAAAAAAGTTTTTTTTTAAAAAAAAATTTTTTTTTCCAATTACAGATGATCCAAACGTCAGTGATCACGAATCTAAAAAAGATCAATTTTGAATAAATTATTTCAAGCTATAATTCTTGGTTATCTACACATTATAAAAATAATAAATTTTTTTTAAAATTGATTCAAATGCCTAGAGGAAATTTTCACCAAAATATATTTTTTTATTATATCAAGCGATATGTATTTTCAAAATAAATTAAAATATAAAATATGAATAATTTTGGTGCAGTTAGATTAAAGATACGTATACCGAGAATGACACAATGATCTGCTGTAGAATCTTACAAGAAATTAAGGTATTAATGTGTGGAGACTTCAACAGTAAATCAAGCCACAAACCTTTTCACAAGTCGTTTGAATAAAGAAGTTTTCAAGCTGTCAAAAGCAATTTCTTTTTAATTATAATTACACTATAAATTGTTGTATAATACATGGATGGGTTGTTTCATGCGTGATGTTTGAAACGACAAATGGCATTAGTGTCATGCTGTGCATGCACTCGTCAACATATTTGGTCTGCATATAATAAGGTTGGTTAAGTATAGTAACGTAGCAGATATATACACAGTAGGTAAACATCTGCGAGGCGCCCCGACCTAGTGACCCACTCTCCCAGTTCCTAACTCCCAACGCCTCCAGAGGTTCATGGTTTGCTTTGAATTTGAACCAACATATTGTAGCTAATGATCTTTTAAACTTTATTGAAGATAACGACGTGTTGTGCAGACAGATAATGAAAATGAGAACGCGATGATAGAACACATTGTTCAAAGAATTTGTGTTACAAAGTATGGATGTACTACCATGGTGTACCACATAGGTACATTCAAAGGTTAAAGATGCATTTGCCATAGGCTCAAATTTATTTTTTCAACCTCAACTTTTTCCAAACATTATAACCGTTTTCCTAATTAAAACAAGCAAGCAAAGGCTTGAGAAATACAGAATATATCAGTTGGACCTTCTATTAGTAAGATGTATAGCCGAAGAACACATAATACGTGTACAAACTGCATTTTTAACACGTTAATTAATGCGATGTCAAATTGTGCGATAACAGAAAATTTATACCGATTAATCAGCCTTTTAAATTATCCAAAATGCCATTTCTAACATATTCTGGAAGGATTTTAATTAGGTATTTGAATTACTTAAACCGCTTTAATGAGAGTTTTGAAACTGAAGAACACTACCGGCACAGAAAAATCATGATCTATGGCACGTCTCTAGAACGCACCAACTGACATTATACCGCTATAAACAGAGAAGTTAACAAACAAAATAAACTTAAATATTTAATAACATCAAGACAAAAAACTAATCACTTTTGTTTATTATTTATTAATAGTGCAAGATCAAATTTGTGCAAAATTGTCTCGTCTTTGCAATAAACAAATTTTGGATTCTATTTGCTATTGTTTTCTGACTTACATTATACTTATTTGCATGTATTTTATGTATTATAATTCAGAGATATTTTTGTACTATATACTAAATTGTTTATTTTTTTGTTATTATTATTTTTTGCTTTGTGATTTATTTTTGTATTATGTCTATTTTTTTTTATTATTATTATTTTTGCTCTGTAATCGGATCACTTTCTGTTGGGAAATAAGTATTATTATTATTATTATTAAAGGAGATTTTTTTATAAAATAAAAAGCTTGCCGTATTTTTATAATTTTAGACAAAACGTATAATGAAATAAGTAGTTTTTTATCAAAAATAAAAACTTTCATTTTCTTTTCATAATTTTTTGTTAACAGCGTTTTAAAGTCGAGCGCAATTCACTTCTTGCTATCCTTCATGATTTTACATGTCAGCCGAGGGGCGGAGCTTAACTCTGGCATTCCACTCACTCCCTCGTCGTTTCCTCGTCTAGCTGAAGAAAACCGACCTTTTGAAGAGATAGCATAAAATTGTACATTTTACACCTTCTGATTTATTGATTGAGTAATGCCAAGGCTCGATCGTAAATTACTATTTACGCAAATAAGAAGTGCACTTCAAAACAAAAATTTTCTGCCGCAAAAAAAGCTCGTGTTCTTCTTCATTGCTGACTGGAACAAGAATCCAATAAAAATTGGTAATTAAAGTATTTTACGATATGTTTCTTATGACTATTTGAGTTAGAAGTCACTCAGGCAAGAAGATAAGATTGGCAAAATTAAAGTAACGATACCTTTTGGATAGCCAAACATTTAAGTTCAGTTTCTTGCCTAGTAAATTTGATCAAATGTTTGGTTTTATTAGATCACGGTTCAAATGCTGCGGTGAGAAAACAGTTTATCAAAATTCTACATCTTTCTGTTTAGACTTTTTTTATTTCTTTGTCAAAATTGCTGCTGGGTCTTTTGCTAATGTTTCTAAAACGGCGTTTTTTACTATGTTTCTAGGAAATAAAAATCATTGCAACAGTTTTTTTTTCTATTCTTCTAAAAATACTCAGAAGGCTATAAAACTGATAAATTTTTGCATAAACTAGTGCTTTTTTAAAATATTATGAATAGCTTTATGGCTAAGCCATTTTACTGCATTTTTGCGACAAAAAAACCTGTAATGATTAAAAATATACTACATTTATGTAATGTACAGAAGAAGTGGCTAGTTTATAAACTAAAATCATTTCTAAAAGTTGCATTATTAAGATGTGTTTCAAGAGCAGATAACTCTAAAGGGTTTAACAAAACACCAGATTCTTTGAGTTAACCTGCAAGTAATCTCGCTTTAGCTTTGAAATCTTAGGCATCGGCAAAGACATTTATGAGGAATACTTTTCAAATGTCTTTATCAAGATCTCTGTAATTTTGTAGCAATGTGTTGTGCTTAATATTTTCTTCACAAAACTTCATAAAAGTAAAGCATCAATAAAAGCTTGATCACGTGAATTAATAATACTTTTCAGAAAAATAATTGTCATCAAAACTAAAACCTCAAAACATAAGCCCAGAAACGCAAGAAAACACCAGCTAGTGACATTTCTTATTCTCAAGTCTTCTAATAACACACTGGTTTAAATGGCGTCTAATAGCTTTAATTTGTTCTGCTTTTCTGAGACCAGAATTGTCATATTTAGTGAAAATTTCTCGCTTACGCCAACAAAAAGCACAGCACAACAATTGAGTCTTCCTTGAAATCTATAATATAAAAATGAATCGCAAATTTTGTTGGTAAGCGCATAACTCAACAACGCCTGGACCAATTTGGCCAAATCTTTTTTTAAAATGTTCGTTGAAGTTTAAGGATGGTTTTTACGGCGAGAAAAATTAGAATTATTGCTGGAAAACCCTAAAAATAGCCTTTTTCTTGGAACGAAAAGCCTCACCGAACGTTGCGATGTCGAAAACGTTCGATAAGGCTCGGCAAATTACCGTTCCAAATAAATCGATCCACTCCCCCACCGACTCAACGGTGCAGTACAATTTCATTTGAAGCGACGAAATTGGACTGAATTTGATGGAATTGAATCGTGTGTGTGCATGACCGATTAAGTTGGTATGGAAAATTATGATGACTGGATTTGAATGAAAAGAATAGAATACTTTTTATTAACAAAGAGATTAAGGGTTTTTTATAACAAAGACATTTTTTAAGGGCCGATAACTCGATCTTAAACCCGGCCTCCTACGGGGGCTTTAAGATCGGCCCTACGGGGCCTTAAGACCTTAATAAAAATAAAAAATAAAATAACAAAACTAAGGCGGAACGGAAAAAGAAGAAAAATGGAGAAAAAGAAGAAAAAAACAGTAAAAAAGAAGAAAATAGGAAAAAAAGAAGAAAAGGAAGAAGAAAAAATAAAAAATGAAGAAAATAGAGAAAAAGAAGAAAATAGCAGGAAAAAAGAAGAAAAAAGCAAAAAATAGAAAAAAAAGAAGAAAATAGAAAACAAGAAGAAAAAAGAAGGAAAATAAAGAAAAATAAAGAAAAACGTAGGAAAAAAGAAGAAAAAAAGTATAAAAATAGAGAGAAAAAAGCGGTAAAAAAAGAGAATTTAGAAGAAAAGAAGAAAAAAACAAGATATTTGAAAAAAATCGAAAAAAAAGAAGAAAAAAGCAGTAAAAAAAAAAACAAAAAAACAAAAAAAAAGAAAAAGAAAAAGAAAAAAAAAATAATAAAAATAAAAGGAAATAAAGAAAAACGACCAAAAAAAAAAAAAAAAATGAAAAAAAGAAGGGGGAAGAGGGAGAGAAAAAAGGGAGGGAAAAGAAGAGGAAAGAAGGGGGAAAGAAGGTAAAGAAAAAAGTTCTAAAAACCGCCCCCGCAGGGGGCCCATAACTCGATCTTAAACCCGGCCCTCTAAGGGGGTCTTAAGATCGGCCCTACGGGGCCTTAAGACCTTAATAAAAATCAAAAATATAATAACAAAACTAAGGCGGAACAAAGTTTGTCGGGCCAGCTAGTAACAAATAAATTTTTGAAGATAAGTAGGTTTAGTGAAAGCCAGTTTGTTTAAAAAAAAATTGAATTATCTTGATTTTATTATTAAAACTTTTTAAATTAGACACTGAACAACAATAAAGCGGTATTTTATTGGAATATAAACTTCTAAGAATAAAAGCAATTTTATTAAATTTATTAGAAATGTTAGAGACAATTTTTTTATCTTTATCAAGAACTAAGAATTCAGTGAAATGCGATTTACAATCTGTGAAATTTTTTTTTAGGTTTTTATTACTAATTTTTTTAGTGTCAGCTAATGTACCATCATAAAGATACTAACAATACCAAAATTTGTTTAACAAAAATATAAAATTTTATAATAATTTTAAAGCGAATAATGAATTGGTAAAATTTATTCTTAACACATATACAGGCCTTACACAATTGAATTCAAAAAGTAAAATTATCACAAATAAATAAGATAAACAAGACCAAAATTTTTATTGAAAATTAAACAAACGACCCAATAGATTGTTTATAGAAATTGAATTGGATGGGATAAATAAAGACAGGACAGCTTTTTCCAGAGACTGAAGGTTTTGTTTTTGCTATTCAAGATAGGGTAATTAACACTAAAAATTGTCGTAAGTTTATAATTAAGACAAAATTAATTAATGACATTTGTAGAATGGATTTTAATTCGTAGGAAACAATTGAACACATTTATCGTCTTGTTTAGTGCTAGTTAGTAGACAACATAAAACAAGACATAATGCGATTGCAAAAATAATTTATTCAAATAGACTTCTATGTTTGGTTTGGTCAAAAATGTAGAACCGTATTATAATTATAATCCAGAATTTTTTTTGAAAATGATAATTACAAATAATATTGGAATCGAACTTTACTAACTGTTTCAAAAATTGAAGCCAATGAGCAGGATATGGTTATAGTATTTAAGAAAATTAAAATTGCAAATTTTATACATTTTGGCTATTATAGAAAATGGTTTTCGCGACTTTCGGTGGCTATTAGGGATCTTTGGCATTTAAAAATGGTAAAAATTTTACTCTTAGTTGTTTAAGAAAAATCTTAAAGTTTAAAATTTATCGGAAATACAGAAAGCAGCATAATTATGTTTATGAGTTTGTGTCATATTGTTCGAATGTTTTTAAATATTAAATTCAACAATTCAAATAATATTATGAGATAGTAACTTAGCCCGCTTATTTAAAAAACAAACTTATATAGTATATTTAGTTTAAAACACAATTTGTTGTCTTTGTTTATAATTTAATCCTTAAATTAGATTTTAAGCTAATTGAAAATTAAAAGCTGGTTATTCAACAATTTTTTATATTATTGAAAAAATATAATTGCCATTATCATCACTTGTCAATGATTTTTGAATCCAACAAAATAATTGTTAACCTCCGAGACAGGAAGGATTGAAGATAAAACAAAAATAAAAATTAAAGTTTAAAACTCAGTAAAAGATTAATTTTTAAAAATGTAATAACAATTTGTAAAAATTCGAATTAGATCATCATATTTATACCAGCAATAAAATTTTGATTTTAATCTAGAAATTGTTGATTGGAGTCATACAATATAGAACCGGATTAAAATTGCGGCACACCTTTTTTTTGGAAATATAATAGCATCTTTGTAAGATAATGATTTAGAATAATCGTGACACATTTTAGCATTAAATTAAAGAATTCAGGTAATACCTAATAATTTATTTATGTTACTTGAGCAAGTAAGATATATTTTAAGATCATGTTAAAAACATCATAAACGTCCATTTTAAAAATTTTTTTTTGGAGAAGTATATGGAAAGTTGACATGATTCCGTGCAGAATGAACTCTACTCTCAGTTCGTGATTCGATTGTGAAACCCAATTGAATCAGTGGCAAATAACTTCGAATAAGTCTTCTCACTAACAGCAATCGATTTAATTTAATTTTTTTTTCATTACAAATTTTATTGGGCATTTAAAGAGTTCAGGGTGAACGTTGTGCAAAAAATAAATACATTTTTTAATTTCAGAAAGATAAATTGAAAATTGTATTTAGTTTCATTTGTTTTTGCAAAATTTCAAATAAAAATAAAAATATCTAAAACTCCTTTTTTTTGATTAGGAAAGAAATAGTTTAAAGCTTTTGACCGATTATTATCATCTGATAATTTTTATTCTAGCTCTTCTAAAACAAGTTTATATTTACAATTTTATGTTTAAATTTTTTTTAATTTTAAACTTAACTTTTTAGAAGATTTGTGAGAGATTAAATTTTCACCTTGTCAATTAGTCAAATTCTTCTTGACAAAAAAAAATTAAAACTTTCTTATGTTTATTTTGTTAAAATGTTGGAATCTTAGAAACTGCACCTACAAAACTTAAAAATGTTTGTAATCTTATCAGTCTCAAAAATTTCAAGCAAATTTTTTAATTTTATCTAAATTTAATTTTTTTTTATTTTGAGACAACATTTTAACCACAGATGACGAATCAATTTTTTCAACTTCTTGGCTATTGTGTATTTTAGAATTTAAATTTTGATACTGTTTATTTAATAATCATAAACGGTTTATGATAACTGAAGCACGTTACAAAAGTCTCAGACATAACATTATCTATATATCTTATTTTGAATGATTTTACAAATTATTGAACCTCTGTGACTGTACGGATTGGCACTACTGCATTAATTTTTCATGAAAAAGACGTTTTAATTTGACTATTTATACATAATAGTCTTAATATATATAACATGCAAAAAAAAATTGTTAATAGTTAACAATGAGTAGACTTTATTAACAAAAAAAGTTGTAACAAAAGTTTTTTAAATATAAATAATTAAACGTTTAGCCAAAACTTGCTGCACTCTATTGTTGTACTTAAAAAGATGATTTTAGTTTTTCGCAACAATAATAATAATAGCTAAATTCAGCTGATAATTCCAGGATAGGAATTTTCTAGCAACGGCTCCTGTAACATGTGAAATTTGCCAAATTGTAATTGTTATCTAAAATTTGTGACCTTATTTGAGATCTAGCAAAACAGAAGTTATTTTTTTAATAAGCCAGATTTTTTTTACATAAATTAGCTGCTATGGTTGCTGCCAAAAAACAAATATATCATTTTGATTACGATTAACTCAGTATCGTACAGCAAACAGACTTTTACTAAAATTGCTTTTGTAAATGAAGTCTACTCATCGTTACCAATTGCTGTTTTTTTTCAGATTATATTAAGACTACCCTGTATATATAATTTTTTTTATGTTTGACTTTTTACAAAAAAGTCCGATTTTATCAAACTTTTTTTATTGAACAAGGTCTATTCTTAAATGTTTGAACCATAAAAAAAATTTGCTTTTTTGTGTAAAAAATAAAAAATGATTGTTCACTCACTAAATTTTCAGACTTTGGTAAACATTTAGACACCAGAATCTAAAGTTGTGACTAGGTTTCAGCCACAAAAAAATAAAAATAAAACATTTTTAAAAAGTCAAAAAAAAGAAAAATACACAATACTGCAAATCAAAAACAAAAAATTTTTCAACAAAAAATCACGCAACTGATTGGTCTTGCACTAATGTAAATAGTTTCGAGTAGGCGCTATATCAACAAGCAAGTTCGTACAGGGTTTCTATTAATGATTCTTAGGACGCAGTTGGCTGTGATTTTTGAAAATACCGCTTTGTTGAAGTGAAATCTGTAATTTGACAGTGTTCGCTTATTCTATGATCCCCGCTGGTCATTAATGTCATTTGTCACCTGTCACTTAAAGTCGTTTAATATGTGTCTTTGAACGATCTATGCATTAAGAGTACACAAAGTAAAAGAAGCGGCACACTTCCTACGCCAACTGCGTCCTAAGAATCATTTATAAAAACACGTTATAAGGCTTTCGTACATGAATACTTCGTAGGCTAAAGTATCCATGTTTAATTAAAGAAAAAATGTTTTGAAATATAAACAAAAGAGTGCCTGATAGTTGTGGCTATAACTTTGCTTATTTGTTTAGCGCCGACTCAAAATTATTTACCAATTTACATTAGTGTGGAACTTAGACTAAAAAAACTCAGACTAAAAAAATTCTAATTTTTTGTTTTTCAGCAATGTTTTTCAAAGAAAGGTTTAATTTTTTGTTCAAAAGTACTTTGTTTAAGATTTTGTTATAGTTATATTTTAATTCATTTGTAAGCGGCTTTGACTGTTTGCAAGTTTTTGTGTACCTAGTAGATTACTAACTTTAGGTTCTCATCTTTTTTGGTATACTTGCTAGATTAAATATTTTTGTAGTAGTATCTTGTCTGTTAATTTTTGTTTTAGTTAGTATCTTGTGTCATAATTTGGTAAATTGTGACCCAGCCAGCTCCAAATAATTCAGTAAAATAAGTACCAATTACAAATTTACTTTAGTGTAGAACTTTGACAAAAAAAACATTTATTTTTTGTTTTTTAGTAATGTTTTTTTAAGAAAAATTTAATTTTTTGTTCAAAAGTACTTTGTTTAAGATTTTGTTATAGTTATATTTTAATACATTTGTAAGCGGCTTTGACTGTTTGCAAGTTTTTGTGTACCTAGTAGATTACTAACTTTAGGTTCTCATCTTTTTTGGTATACTTGCTAGATTAAATATTTTTGTAGTAGTATCTTGTCTGTTAATTTTTGTTTTAGTTAGTATCTTGTGTCATAATTTGGTAAATTGACACAGCCAGCTCCAAATAATTCATTAAAATAAGTACCAATTACAAATTTACTCTAGTGTAGAACTTTGACTAAAAAAACATTTATTTTTTGTTTTTTAGTAATGTTTTTTAAGAAAAGTTTAATTTTTTGTTCAAAAGTACTTTACTTAAGATTTTGTTATAGTTATATTTTAATACATTTGTAAGCGGCTTTGACTGTTTGCAAGTTTTTGTGTACCTAGTAGATTACTAACTTCAGGTTCTCATCTTTTTTGGTATACTTGCTAGATTAAATATTTTTGTAGTAGTATCTTGTCTGTTAATTTTTGTTTTAGTTAGTATATTGTGTCATAATTTGGTAAATTGACACAGCCAGCTCCAAATAATTCATTAAAATAAGTACCAATTACAAATTTACTTTAGTGTAGAACTTTGACTAAAAAAACATTTATTTTTTGTTTTTTAGTAATGTTTTTTTAAGAAAAGTTTAATTTTTTGTTCAAAAGTACTTTACTTAAGATTTTGTTATAGTTATATTTTAATACATTTGTAAGCGGCTTTGACTGTTTGCAAGTTTTTGTGTACCTAGTAGATTACTAACTTCAGGTTCTCATCTTTTTTGGTATACTTGATAGATTAAATATTTTTGTAGTAGTATCTTGTCTGTTAATTTTTGTTTTAGTTAGTATCTTGTGTCATAATTTGATAAATTGTGACCCAGCCAGCTCCAAATAATTCATTAAAATAAGTACCAATCGTTTGTTTTCGAAATCTTCTCCAATTAAGCGTTGAGGCAATTACCTTTTAACATGCACTTGCATTTTCACTTTAGCATCTACCCAATTTTCTCAAAAAATACTTACGCAATTCCGTTACGTCTCTCTTATTCATCATCCATCATTCTTCATCGGCCGGATAATCAAATTTGCTCTCGATAAAACCCAATGTATGTTACAGTTAGAGGGGGACCCGGTTGTTTGGGCGTCAAGTTTGGGCCAAGTCCGCCTCAAGACCTACTTGCAGATCACCGTACCATCATGGTACTTGACCGGCATGCCATGTGCAAACCACCACGAATTTGGGTTGTTCAGAGCACTCTGTCCGATGATATGTCTGCGTGACATCGGTCAGAAACATGATTCCTCCATTACAATCAACACAATTATACAGAGGCCCTCACACTAAATGCAGCAAAAAGACACCGCCTCACTTGGTTTTTTTAGAAATTAACCTTAGGTGATTTGAGGTAATAAAAATGAAAGTTGTGTGTGTAGCTTTGTCCAATTCCTGAATCAAGAAGCTCAAATGTGTTGAAACATTTTGTTGGTATTTTTAATTTTGACGTTAATTGGCATCACTTTATTTGCTTTGTTTGGATAACAAGAGATGTACGGAAGAAATGCAAGCATTGTTCTTGAAAAAGAGTGCGTAGTTTCTATTGTTTTTTACTTCCAAAGCGTAACTCAACACATTGTGTTAGGCAAAAGGTTGTTAAATGTCACCTATTCTGTTCCAAATAAAAATCTGTGTCAATTTGTTACACAAAATTCTATTACTGTCTCATCTAGTTAAAATCAGATAAGACAAAAATAATTCTACTTAATTTAAAATATTAGTATCTATCTACTTTACTTGGTAAAATTCTTAAATCTTTAGTATATTCATCTCTTGTGATAACTACGAAAAAGATTGAATAGAAAACATTTTGGCACGTAGTAAAATTGTGTTAAAGATTTTGACACTTCTGTTAACTTTAGTGATGTCATTAATAAAAAGACAAGTTCTTGACAGTTCTTGAAAACCATGTCCGAATTTTCAATTTTAAAATAAAAAAAAATAGCAGACTTTTAAGCCGAATATTTTTAATCTTATTACTCTGACCATGCACCTACAAGTAGATAATTTGATAGCAATTTTGTAGAAAAACTGAGTGAAAAAACGGCAAAAGAGTGATTTTGAAATTTATTTGTCTAACATTTTTTAGCAAAAAAAATATTAGACAATTATTTTCTATCTATCTACTAGCGGGTGTTTTTTGAAATTTGGCATCATAGTTAGCCATGCTTATGAGTTTGTGTGAACAGACCATAATTTTTAAAAATGTTAAAATAATTACTAAATTTCACAATTTTTTTATTTTTCAATTTAAAATAGTTTTGAACAGAAAATTTTTGTGGTGGAATTTTATCTTCGTAACCGCGAGTTGATGGTGAATTATTAGGTTAATTTTTTCTAATGGAACATTGACTGCTGCAAGATATCGAAAGGAGATTTTACAGTCATTTTTTGCACAGCTTTATGACTATGAAATTGTAGACAAGTACTTTCTACAAGCTTATTTTTTCGTTTGTTATAACCACATTACAAGTGCTTTCAAAAACTTTTAATTTAATATTATTAACGTGTCGATCTATCGACTCATTGAATTAAGGGTGATGTTAGGTTTAGCTGTCAAGTTAATAACTGTCATTTGATGATAAAAGTACGTTTTAAACATAAACATTCATAGCAACGCCATTCAACGCCAAATTGAAAAAACATCTATTACAATACTTCTTTTGTTTCTATTATTTTTATTTCTCTATCAATCATCTTTCAGATAAGAGAGGATAACAACATAATTTTGCTTAATTTACACTCTAATAATTAATAATTTTTTTATTTTTTTTTACATATTCTGATTTTTTTTTTGCACTTAATAGCTATTTAGGTAAAAAAACATTAAAGTTTTATAATATTAAGTACTTTATTTCTATCACTCATGTGTAATCTCTTGTCTTTTCTAGAAGTTTAATTTTACGTCCACAATTTCTTTTTTTTGGTTTCTATAGTCTCTCGACACCTGTTTTTTTAGTTTTAGCTAGTTATTGTTAAGTTTTATTTATTTTTAATTTTATTTTTATGTTTTTAGTTTTTAGTTTTGGAACTCAATATAGGCAAAAATTGTTTTAAATAAATTTGGTTTGTGTCTTAAGATTTTGTCTAATTAGAGTGCAAAACTTTTTTAATACATTTTTGATACGGTATTATTTTTAAATAACAACTTCTGACCGTAAAGTCTGTTTTTTTCAAAACCACTGTTTTCTTAAAATTAAGAGATATACACTACGCTTCAAAAATAAATAATTTTTTTGAAATAACAGTATGTAAGACACAAAATTTAAAGTTGTTCCAGGTAATAACAGTGTTATTTGTCAATTTTTTTTATTAACTTTTGAGTGTTTTTTTGACTACCATGACTATCATTATAACTTTTATCCAGGTTTAATTATCTTTCGGTGATGACCACATGATGGTAGAAAGAGCCCTTAAGATGAAGCAAAAATTTTTCTGGCAAGTGGTATAACTGTGTAGATAGTTTATAGTGCAAACATTTTTTGACAATCGATTGATACTAGTGTCAGCAAAAACATATTTTTTACTAATGTCAAAAATTGTAATTTAGTTGATATATATTAGAACCGAAATAAGGCCAAGCACGCAACTTTAAAAAGCAACAAATTTAGTGTTCTTACAGTAATTAGGTACTTAACCTAATTAGTGCAGAGTATTAGTGCAAAGGAAAAAAATTTTTTTCCGAAAAAGTGAGGTACAATTCTTTTTGCAACAAATAACTCTAATTTTTCAATAATAAATTATTTAGTTTTTTACTTATATTTTGGTTGGTAGCGTTCCCTCTGCTGATTATCTGATTTTGTAAAATTAAAATAATTATTATTATTAAATTAATGAAATTATTATTGTTAAGTTGCTATGATTTTATTGAAATAAAAAAAATACTTTTTCAAAAACTTTTTCCTAGTTTCGGCTGCAAAGTAAATAACACCGGGATGTGGGAAAATTGAACCATTAGGAACGATCGGAAACTACCAATCTGATGAGGAAAAAAGACCACAGATACTATTTGATCTCAATTGTGAAACTAAGTTGAAGAAACACTCCGGATTCTATACAAAATCTAAGGTAATTTATTAATTGCACTATATATTTTAAAAATTACACAATCAAATGCTTTAGTAAGATCACAAAACAATGTAGGTGCTAAAATTACTTGCAAGAGCATTAATTTTTTTTGCAGATCCAGAGCCATTCTGTGTAGAAAAACACACCTACAGAAAAAAGTTCAAAATAAAGAAAAAAACAGACAGATTAAATCATTGGCTAAATCATTTTGGTTTGCAAGATTCTGGAAAATGTCTTAAAAAATTTGTCCAAACAAGATCAAAAGACTAATTAAACCTCTCACTAAAAATTAAACTTTGCATTTTCACATCCTCACTCACAGGTTTTCTTAGCGTTCTTGGAAAGCACTTTGTGAAACTCAGTTCAGAAGATAATGACGAATGCAGATTTTGCAGAGAAGAAGAGAAGTCTCTGGAACATCAGGTAATAAAATGCTATAAACTGAGATACACCTCAAACAGCTCAAGAAAAAAGAGCACAATACACCAATAGGTTGCAAATATAACTATATTTCCAATCTAATCTAGTCAATAAAGATGCTATTTATAAAAAACCATCTTAAGACAAAATTATATATTAAAATTGTAAAATAAAACTACTTATAAGAGTTTTTCTCATCAATCGCTTAATAATTTTTAAAAATGTTAAAAAAACAGCTATGAAACGGAAGTTTGCAACGTTTTCTTTGTCACTTTGTAAAAAAAAGGTATTATTAAAGCTGTTTCAAAGCAATATAAAAAATGTTTCTCTTAAACAACTCGTTGATAAGTCAAAACAAGTACAGAAGGTATGTAAGATCTGTATCTACATTATGATGTAGATATAGATCCCGTTAACTCCATTGATTGCAAAATTTTTTTTACAATATAGTGATGAAAAAACCGTGTTTAAAAGCGCAAAGTAAAAAAAAACTTTGTACGCGACTCGCTTAGCAATTAGGCTTACTGGATTGTAAAGACTCGCTTTTTTGTTGCTCGTCTTACAAACCTTTGCTAGCTCACGAATAATAATTTATTATGCCCGTTTTTTAAAATACTAATAAATAGTTCTTTAAAACTTAACCACGATTTTTAGATCACTCGATATAAAAAAGTTGATGGGTTAAAAAAATAACTAAAACAAAGACACCAAACTAATCCACTGGATTAACAGCTGGATTAGTTAACTCATCAGATGACTACAACTTAATCGTACTTGAACCATGATTAAATAATTAACCGTTGTTAGTGTTAGTGATAACCTGTATTAATCTGTTTAGATTATTTAAAATAAAAATAGACCTTTTTTTTTGTTTTGTGGATAAACTGGAAATAGCAATCAAGTACAAGAAGCAAAACTAAATAAAAGCCTGTTAACCAAATGCGTGACAATTAGCATGTCCGGTTAACATACTTCTCTGCACTATAAATTTATTTGGTTTGATAAAACTAGTTTTCTAGTTTTGGTATTATATAAATAAATATTTATTGATTGATAATAAATAAAATAAAATATAGAAAATCTAAACTGACCAGTGCTGTTGAATTGGAAAATTTGAGTTGGTCCACCCTGGCTCTTGCGTGGTAGTTAGCAATCGAATCCTACCAAAAATAATAAATAATTTGTCATCGGGGTCAGTTCTTCTGATAATAATAATATTTCATTGCCAGTGGCGTCCGTTCCACTTGTAATCTTTATGGAGTGCTGATCGTAAATCGGTCCTTAACAACTCTTCAAGGTAACTTAAATTTTGAGGTCGTATGCTCTGTAATTGTTCTCGAATTGCGCTAAATGGGCCGGAAACAATCCTCCCTAATTGCTATCGACTAAAGAGAGTGAAATTTTTTGCTTTTTCTCAAAAAACGACGAATTATTTAGAGCTTGAATAATACAAAAGTCAGAGAATTGGAAAATCCGGTGGAGGGAGGGCTTTTTCGAGGCAGATGCAGTGGCTGTTAATGTCAAAGGTAAACTTATTGAGAAGTTGAAAAAAGCAATTTGAATAAGCCTAATGATGGAGTGACCTCTTTTCCTACTTCTTCTTCAGCTATTTTATTCGAGTTTTTAGCTTTGTAGCAATCAATTTTAGTTAAACCTACAATTTATTGGTTATTATGATTCAAGACATTGTGATTTCAAAAGAACCGACCGAAGAAAAATGTGTGCGTACCTTCCGGAAAACAACAACTGTAAAGCAATATATTACTCAACAAGTGAGAAAGTTGTCATTATTCACCTGGATAAATTACACCTTGTCTTTCGTTAGACAAAGGAAAGTTATAAAGAAAAATTAATGCTGACTATTTTATTTTTAACTAGCTGGCCCGGCGAACTTTGTTCCGCCTAAACATAGATATTATTTTTAAACTAAGCAAACCAAAATCTTTGAAAATTATATATTGATACATGTCATTTTTTGTCTTTATCCCTCCCCTTTTCATCCCTTTGTTAATAAAAAGTAGCTGTTTATAATTATTTAGTTTTATTAATTTTTTCTAATTAATAATTAAAAATTATTAAATATTATTAAATATTTAATAACTAAATATTAAAATAATTATAAATATTTAATTAAAAATTTTATTAATATCTTTAAATATTTATTAATATTAATAAACTCGCTGCTCGATTCAAATCAGCACTTGATAAATATCTTGTTCTGCGTCGCAAATTATCTATTTGTTAATCTCTGTTGTTCGCTCGACGATTCTGCATTGCCAACCGAGCTGTTTCACGGGCTGCTTCACTTTGCTCTCGTGATTGAGAAGCACGAAGTCGAGCCATACTATCGCGGCGCTGTTCACGTGCAATTTCTTGTTCTTCTTCAGTCCTTTCATTTGCAGTATTTCGTATTCTTCTTGCATCACGGCTTTGTCGGGAAAGATTCGATCGTCTTGGTCGCGGCATTATTAATTAAACTTCACTTCACCTAAAAACTAAAATTTTCAACTATACCGAGTTTTATAGTTCACTTCACTTTTTACGAATGGGCAACGGCACTATCATTACATTATAATTGTTAATTATTTATTTAATAGAAATAGTTTTATTATTGATTTCTTACAAATATCAAATTGTCATCCATACGTCATTACATATCTGTCATTATACGTCAATTACATAGCTGTCATTTGCGTTTTGTTATTCCACGTTTTATAGTGACTGACGTTTCATGTCAAGTCACACGGGAATGCTGTCGAACGGGATGAAAAGTATCCTATGTCCTTCTCCTGGCTCTAAACTATAATTGATATAAAAATCCAAGTTTAGGAAAATTTCTTGAGCCACGTCAAATAAATTTTAATGTAAACGCTTCTTCGTGGTTGCGTCAAATTTCTCGGTAATTTGTCGAGCCTCACCGAACGTTTCCGACATCGCATTTCACATTTGACTTTCACCCCTTTTTTGGAGGGTGGTTTCTGGAATAAAAAGTATCCTATGTCCGTCTCCTGGCTCTAAGCTACCACCTCACCAATTTTCAGCCATATCGGTAAAGCCGTTCTTGAGTTATAAGTGGAGTAACTAACAGACTTTCTTTTATATATATAGATTATAAAGTTGAAATCATATACTTTTATTGTTCTTGAATTTCAAAAATTGTAGATTTTAACAGTTAAAACGTTCAAAAAAAAAATGTGAGCTGTCGCGAGACGCCTGATCTGTTTCACATCAAAATTATTTTGTACAAATAATATGCATAAGAAAAGAGATTTTATAAAAACAAAATATTGACTGTTTATTTATAAATCATTAATTTGTATTATTTACAAAATTAAAATTTTTTAACTGCGACAGCTCAATAGTTTTAATCAAACATCAGTTTTAGTATTAGTTATATTCAATGTTGCCTCTGACAGTATTACTGTGACAATTGGTTGACGAAACTGAAGATTGAAGTATCTAAAGCAATTTCCAAGCTCGGTGTTGCGAGCCAGATGACGTGAAACCAGTTACCCGCGGCTACAGATGTTTTACAACAAAAACTTTTGATTTATTGATAATTAAGGCTCATCACTGGATACATTGTGCTAGTATAATAATATGTGACAAAACTACTAATATTTTCCACTGATAGCTTTTTACCACTATTATTATTATATTTGTAGTTTCTTTACTTATTTTTTTCTTCTACTTCTTTTTAATAAAACATTAAAATCTGTCATCTTTTATTTTATAAGTTTTTTTTTCAGTCTTTTTTTATAATTTCTTTCATTTGTTTTAATCTTTTACTATCTAAATCTCTCTTTCTTTTTCTTCTATTAACAATTTTTTAAACTATTTCTTACAATAGTGATTATGTGATCACAAGCTTTTCTTTTTTTTTTCTCACAAATTGCACTTTCTATATCGGTATTCTTCTAGCACTTTTTTTTCAGATTTTGTTTATTTTTTTAAATGATTTTAATTAGTTTACTAAATGAATCGCTCCAAACGGCGTCAAAAGTTTAGAACGATCTAAACTTTTCTAAAAAATCTAAATATTTTTAAAAAATAAAACAATTAGAGAACACATTTTTGATACTTAAGATGTTAAACAGGTTACTGATTTCAAATTAATTCGCATATTTTCACAAAAATTTGACTAAATTATTGCGACTAATTTTGATTATTGTTGAAAATAGTACCGATTTATTCGAATTTAGACGCCATGCTCTGTGCAACCAAAATCTACAATGTTATAAAGATAAGAATGTAAAAAAAAACAAATTTTTTATATATTTTAATAATAAAAAGTTATCAAAATCAACTTTTACATAAATTTTATTATATAAATGAACAAGAAATTAACTGTTATATTTAGTTAAAATCTTGCAATGAGAGAGAACAAAATTTTCTGCTTATAGTAAAGGTGGAGTTCAGTAGCATCAGTTCAAAGTTAATCTAATATTATTAACGTATCATAATATAACATTTTAGACCTGTAAAAGACGGTTAAACTTTAACTTTTTTAAATAAATAATCAAAAAAAAGTTAAGAAAAAGGAGAAAAATGTGTTAATTTTCAAGTGATAAAGTCTGTAAACTTATCACCAAAAGTTTATTATAAGCTTTACTTAAGTATCTAATTCACTACTTATTTTTAAAATAGACAATTTTTTGTTTGTTTTAAGGATGTATTATCTATCTATTGTCAAAATTTCTTTTAGAACATCAAAGCTCTTTGATAATGCTATTTTTATCTATTTTTAAGCAAAATACACGAATTGTAATAGTTTTTATGGTAATTTACTATGATGTTTTTCACAAATTTTTTTTGCAGACATTAATTAAACTTTATTATTAATCATATAATACTAATAAAAGTTTCTGCAATTAATTTTAAAAAAACATACGAAAAATGAAGTGAAAGAAAGGTGCTAGGGCAGGTAAAAATAGTATATTACACTACAAAGGCAGAAAGTTGAGATTCCTGCACTGCGCGCCACAATGCTCAAGGCGTAGCCGAGGGCATCATGGCGCGCACTTCAGGGCTCTCAAATTTCTGCCCGTGTAGTGTATACTAGTTTTCTTGCTACTCCAGTCCAACGTACGTGGTTTCGGCTGCGATTCCACGGCAGAAAGTGCAGTGCATGAAAGATACATTTTCTGCCGTGGAATCGCAGCCGAAACCACGTACTTTCGACTGGAGTAGCAAGAAAATATATAAAATATGCGTAAAGAAAGCGTAAATATTGTCAAAACTGTAAAACTGTTAACTCGGCAACTTTTATGGGCAAAAAAATCTACAAGAATAGTTTGCGAACGCATATTGACATTTTGTCGTACTAATATAGCAAATAACCGTTTATTGTTTTTTTTTAATTATTAACGTAAAATATATTTGAAACTTGCAATTTTTTGCACTATTTTGTATTTGACAAGCTTTATCTTTAAAAATTTGTAAAACATAAAGAAGATGGACGAATGGTTTATGAAACTGTGCTTGATTAAAACAATCTAAAAACTGAATAACTCAAAATTATTAATAAATTTTAATAATTAAAAAAAAACTACTACTACTATAAAATTTATAATTGATTTAAATTTCAATATCTCTTTAAACGATGGACACGAAAATTTATGCCTCACTTTAACGCTTCACAAATCAGCAGGAATGTAAGCTACAACAAAATAATTATGTACGCAGAGCATACATAAACAATTTATTTGGCCCCCTTCTTCGTATAATCTTGTTAATAACAATTCCATGAAGAGTATGTCAGTGTTTTAATTTGATCCAAAATTTTTTTTTATTAGATTCTTAAATTCTTTGAGGTTAATGAAGTTAAGCTCGATCTTATGACGTTAATATCCAATTAAGCCCAATTTATTTGCAGCTATTAAACACTTTTTCACCTAATGTTGCAAAATTCTGCAAAGCCGCCAAAATTAGACTAAATGAACTAAATCAATTAATTATTATGATTATTAATTAGTAGAGTGTACTATTTAAAGCAAATTATTATATAATCTATTGAATAATTTTCTAGATTTTACAAAAAAAAAAATTACTGTAACTTTGTGATTGTAATGTAAGAATTTAAATAAATCACTTTTTAAGAAATGCACCCCCTCGATGCACCTGTCCCAAAAACCACAAAACTTTATCTTCGGTAGCCCTATTATTTACTCACCTTTTTTTGTCTTGGCCACAAGGAAACAGGGGGTCTTTCTCAATTGCTGTACCTTTAAAGAAAAATTAGTTCACCTGACGTTGAGATTGTAAACTTTGTGGAAACGCTTCAACCCTCTGTCAGGTGGAACAAGTGACTTTATTTTATTACTTTATGCTTTAATCGGTTGTGTGGAGGAATATATTCGAGCTGGCTGTGTGATTTATTACTTAGTAGGACTTTACCGATTTGTTTGTTAATAGAAAGGTTGCTGAACTTGCACAAAAAAAGGCTTTTTTGCTGGCGACAATACGTAATCGTTGGCCAATACAAAGCTACTGTTGCGGACAGTGACGGATTTAATTTTAAAGGGTTGGACACCAAAAAAAACGTGTTTGGTAACATAAACTGTTTTAGTGCTATACAACATCTTTATGTAATTGAATCGACCAGAGAATAACCAAACAAAGCCAGTTTTAGTCAATTCATCAATTCTTAAAAATTAATTAAATATCTAAAATTTATTCAGTGATTTCTTTAATTTTTTTTAAGAAAATTACTTTAATGATTAACCAATCAATGAATTGATATAAATTGCAAAAAAAATTGTTTAGGTCAAGTCAGGTCAGGTTCAATTAAATCATAACAATTGTGTTAAGTGATAGATATTATATAAAAAAAACTAAATCATTAAATACACATTTGCAAAATTGTGTTGAATTTTTCAGCAGAATCTACAACCGTGCTGTTTTGTTTTACTTGAATCATATCAAGTAGTTGCTATAGTAAACCAAATAACATGAAAAACATTAAAAACATAATAAAAAAAAAACCAAAAATGCAACTAGAACAAAAATGTGTCGCATATAGATCTGCAACTGATTACCAAAGATGAGAAAACAATACTAAAAGATAATGCTAACAAAAAAAGTAAAACTGACTATAAAAACCTAAGATAAAATAAAATTTAATGATAAAACAAAAAAAGAATATAAAGAGAAAAAAACATTAACATAATAAAAATTAAATTATGATTGTATAGAACAAAAGTGTAGGAAATAGAATAAGCACATTTTAGATACAGTTTGGTATAAAAATTGTTATTAATAAAATAAACAATTTTATTGTAGGTACATTAAATTATTAAAAACGTGTAACATAACGGTTTTTGCGGCGCACGCTTGAATAATCTGTAGATGGCAGAACTTTTTCGTACTTACTTGACACTTATTGTCATATTTTAGACAATTTACCCAATAATTTTATGAGTTATAGTCTATGTGTCATTTTGATGTGTAAGCTGAATTATTGTAAAGTTTTATTAAAATTTATTCAGTAGTTTTTGCGTGAAAGAGTAACAAAACATCTGTACAAACAAACTTTTGCGTTTAAAATATTAGTAGGATAGATTTAAAAACAAATTGCAGTAGAAACAAATATTTTTCTTATCATTTGTGTTCATACTGTCCATTTTTTCTCTCATTTTTACCATTCTGTTATCTTTTTAATTTTTAAGTTTTTTTTTCATATATCTTGGTGTCTATCCTAGAACCCAATAGTATTCTTTTTTTTTAATTTAATTCAATTTTGGTTCTTTTTTCGCCTCTATGTTTTAGCTTTATATACTATCAAGTTTTTTACTAAACAATCAAAAAATGGAAAAAAAATATGATTTAATAAATGTCGTCCTAGTAAATCAAAATTCATACGAGAAATTAAAAATATTTAAGACGGAGGAAAAGATATATGTATTTAGAGTTTAGATCACAATTAGGCTGTAGCAAATAAACACTAAAAATTAAAAAAAAAAAAGAAAAACGTATGTAAAGCAATAAGAAAAAAATATGCAAAAAAGATAACACAGAAACAAAAATTAAGACAAAAACAATAATGTTTATAATTATTAAAAAAACAATACTAAAAATGCAAGAAACTAAAAAACAACGTTAAATAAATGAAAAAACGTATGAGATGAATTTATAGACAAAACAAAAAAGTACAAAAACGTTATATAACTCCAAAAAATAACAAGCTTTTATATTTAGTCAAATTTGTAAAAACTTTTAATTAGAACTATTGTAATGAGACCAAACAAAATATTTTTATATAGATGGTGACAGCTGACTTAAGTGTTTTGCAAATTTTGGATATTTTATCATCAGTTTAGAGTTCAAAATATTGGAATATCAAATTTTGATTCGATCAGCATTGTGAATGATGCTTAAATTTATACGTCAACTAAAAAAAACCTAAGAACTTAATAACTTTTAAATCTCTAAAGCTATTTTTTTTAAATTACGAATAAAACACTCTAGACTATTTTATTTTTTACAAAAAAAAATGATACCAAAGCTGGTTTACTCGTTTAGGAGTTATGATCACAGAGACAAATCTATAAATACCCAAATTTTATCAGCAAAAGCAGAATAAAGTAATTAGAGTGAGTTAAAGTGTTATTAAAAAAAAGAAAATCTAGAAAAAAACCGCTCGAAAAAGAAAATGACGCTTAAGCTGAGTGTTTTGGTAGATTTGAATAATGTTTAAGTTTAGAGTTACTACGTTTTTAAGGCTATTTGGTAGACAGGTGATTAAAGACAATGCTTTTAGAGCTTGGTTGAATAAGTGGCGTATGTTTAAGTTTCACCCAGGCAGAAGTCTAAAAATCTTTTTCTAAAAAAAAGATGATTTTTTTCTGGTCATAGATGTTTGTGAATGTAGAGAGCACAATAGATCAAAAAGAACGCAATGCAAATTTTTTTTGTTATATTATTAAAGTATTGTAGTATCATCAAATTTTGACTCAATATGTACTTGTGAAAGATATCTTTCTATTGTAACAATTTTTCTTTAATTAAGATGACAAAAACACTTTGAACAACTCTATTCATAAATAAAAAAACTAGATCAAAATCAGTTTATTCGTTTAGGAGCTATGAAAACAGAGACCGACACTAAATTACAAAATAAAAATTAAGCAGCAATATCCGAATAAAATAATAAAAAGAGTATGTGATAATGTTATTAAAAAAAAAATTAAAAAACAGCCTAAAAAAATAAGAACGAAGGAGAAAAAAATAGCAAAAAAAAAGTATCAAAGTAAATGTTAGAACAAAAAATAAAAGACAAAAAAAAATTAATGAAATACTGAATAAAGCAGCAATGTATAGAATAGAAAGAGTGAGAAAACTGCTAAACAAGGTGAGGATAAACACAGTGATAGACTGTAATTTTTTTCCAAAAAAGACAAGAAAGATTTAGGTTTAAGTTCCACCCAAGCAAAAAACTTTTTTTTAAAAAAAAGATGGTTTTTGTCTGGTCATAGATGTTTGAGAATGTAGAGAGCACAATAGATCAAAAAGGTCGCAGTGCAATATCTCTGTTAATCTTAACCCTAACCTCACTATGTTTTTATAATATTATTAAACCATTGTAATATTAAATTTTGACTCAATATGTACTTGTAAAAGATATCTTTCTCTTGTAATAATTTTTCTTTAATTATGATAACAAAAAACACTTTAACTACTTCATCCTCTACATAAATAAAAAAACTAGATTAAAATTGATTTATTCGTTTAGGAGCTATGATAACAGAACCAGACACCAATTAACAAAATAAAAATTAAGCAACAAAATTGGAATAAAATATTAGAAAGAATAATTGATGTCATTAAAAAAAAATTGGTGACAACAGCAGAAAAAAGTGAAAGCGATGAGAAAAAAAATGAGAAAAATATATATAAAAAAAATGTTTAGAATATAAGATAAAAAACTAAAAAAAATTGAAAAAGTGAGAAAACTGCTAAACAAGGTGATGATAGACTGTAATTTTTTTCTAAAGTAGACAAGAAAGATATAGTACCTACATATTTAGACATAAAAAAACAAAAAAAGTATGTGCTAAAAAATAACTTCTTTATCTACCAGGTGTATGCAATAAGTGTAACTAAAAAACTAAGAAAAGAAAAAGCAAGAATAGAAAGAATATTAAACTGTCAAACAAAATTCATAAAAAAAAAGATTGATGAATAATGTGTAGGTATGCGTTGAATGTAATAATAAAAAGTCAAACCAATAAAGGAAAGGAAAAATGACCTAATGAGAATGAATGACAGATAAAACTTGTAATAGAAAAAAGCCTGAAAAGCGTGAAATTTTATTGTGATTTTGGTTATATCACATTATCTTTACTGAATTTAACATACCTAAGTATTTTATTTTATTAATAAACTAAAAAAAAACTTAAAAAAATCTGATTTCTATAGCGCAAACGTTCCAAAGGTGAAGAAAATACCTATTCTAAAGCTAAAATTTTTGTTTTTTTTAAGGATTTAGAAGTTTTAAAATTAGGTCAGATGTTATCACCTGTCTTGTTAATTCAGGTCTCAACTAATGTCTAATTGTTAAATCCTTTGAACAATGAGCTAGATTGTGCAACTCTATGATTATTGATGAATGTATGCATTATAAAGACAAAATAAATTACCATATGACCGATCTACTAACAGAATTATGACCTACTTGTATTTGTCTAAATTTTGACCTCACCGGTATATGATTAAATCTCGTCTCACTATTCGGCATCTGCCAAGAAGGGTTGGTTGTCGACTATAATAAAACGATTAAAACCAATTTTTTATTGAACCACCTCAAAAGAGGTAAACGGTAAACTAACCATATGTACAAAAGGTTCCGTTTTGGAATAATGAACGGGTTGGGTAATTACCTGTTTTATGGAGGGTTCTCTTTGCATTTGGTTTTTAAAGTAGGACAGACTCCACCCCACAAAATCCCACTTTATGGTTATTACCGTTTTATAAACGCAATCTGGAAAATTTTTGATTTATGACTTTGGTAGACTCTACCATTGCATGTACGAAGATTTTTATCTGGTTATTAAAGATAAGAAAAAACATTCAAGTGAAATCACAGCTTTTGCTAATTATTTAATTGTTATATTAATTCAGAGCACAAGTAAAAGTAAAATCAAGAAGCGAAGCCAAATATCCCATTTTATATTCAATCAGAATATACAACGCGGCCCAAAAAAAAAGTTTACAACTTAATGGTTCTAAAATGCTAAAACATGCAAATTTTTCACCAAGAAGGTCACACTAATTCGACAAATCGAAAACAATAAAATTCATCCCTGTAAGGGAACTGTCAGACGGGTGAAATTAATTTTTTAATACTACCAAAATTTGCTAGTCTTGAGGTACTACCAGATCAGTTCCATAAAAAAATTGATACACATTAGTTAACTTCGTTCTAAATGACATCTTAAACTATTAGCTCAATACATGCTAAAAGGCAGCCAGCTACTGTTCCAAGAAATCAAAAACATTTTAAAAAATACTACGAAAATTTCTGAAGATTATTTAGTCCGAGAACATCAAAGGAAATTCTGGATAATTCTGTGACAAAGTTTGGCAATATATGCGAGTTGAGTTTGAAAACATACATAAAAATTCTAATAAATTTAAATCAGGTGATCTAGCTGTCGATTCAATAGCTATTAGATCACAAAATTGTTTGGCGAGTTGACTTTGAAAACATACAGAAGCAGTCTAACAAATTTAAATAAGGTGATCTCGCTATGAGATCACAAAATTGTTTAGCAAGTTGAGTTTGAAAACATACATAAGAAGTCTAACAAATTTAAATAAGGTGATCTAGCTGTCGAGAACATCAAAGAAAATTCTGAACAATTCCTTGACAAAGATTGGCAAAATATGCGAGTTGAGTTTGAAAACATACATAAAAATTCTGACAAATTTAAATCAGGTGATCTAGCTGTCGATTCAATAGCGCTATTAGATCACAAAATTGTTTGGCGAGTTGAGTTTGAAAACATACATAAGAAGTCTAACAAATTTAAATCAGGTGATCTAACTGTCGAAAACATCAAACAAAATTCTGAACAATTCTTTGACAAAGTTTGGCAATAGATGCGAGTTGAGTTCGAAAACATACATAAAAAGTCTAACGAATTTAAATCAGGTGATCTAGCTATTGATTCAATAGAGCTATTAGATCACAAAATTGTTTGGCGAGTTGAGTTTGAAAACATACATAAGAAGTCTAACAAATTTAAATAAGGTGATCTAGCTGTCGAGAACATCAAAGAAAATTCTGAACAATTCCTTGACAAAGATTGGCAAAATATGCGAGTTGAGTTTGAAAACATACATAAAAATTCTGACAAATTTAAATCAGGTGATCTAGCTGTCGATTCAATAGCGCTATTAGATCACAAAATTGTTTGGCGAGTTGAGTTTGAAAACATACATAAGAAGTCTAACAAATTCAAATCAGGTGATCTAACTGTCGAAAACATCAAACAAAATTCTGAACAATTCTTTGACAAAGTTTGGCAATATATGCGAGTTGAGTTTGAAAACATACATAAAAATTCTAATAAATTTAAATCAGGTGATCTAGCTGTCGATTCAATAGAGCTATTAGATCACAAAATTGTTTGGCGAGTTGAGTTTGAAAACATACATAAGAAGTCTAACAAATTTAAATCAGGTGATCTAGCTGTCGAGAACATCAAAGAAAATTCTGAACAATTCTTTGACAAAGTTTGGCAATATATGCGAGTTGAGTTTGAAAACATACATAAAAATTCTAATAAATTTAAATCAGGTAATCTAGCTATTGATTCAATAGAGCTATTAGATCACAAAATTGTTTGGCGAGTTGAGTTTGAAAACATACATAAGAAGTCTAACAAATTTAAATCAGGTGATCTAGCTGTCGAAAACATCAAACAAAATTCTGAACAATTCTTTGACAAAGTTTGGCAATATATGCGAGTTGAGTTTGAAAACATACATAAAAATTCTGACAAATTTAAATCAGGTGATCTAGCTGTCGATTCAATAGCGCTATTAGATCACAAAATTGTTTGGCGAGTTGAGTTTGAAAACATACATAAGAAGTCTAACAAATTCAAATCAGGTGATCTAACTGTCGAAAACATCAAACAAAATTCTGAACAATTCTTTGACAAAGTTTGGCAATATATGCGAGTTGAGTTTGAAAACATACATAAAAATTCTAATAAATTTAAATCAGGTGATCTAGCTGTCGATTCAATAGAGCTATTAGATCACAAAATTGTTTGGCGAGTTGAGTTTGAAAACATACATAAGAAGTCTAACAAATTTAAATCAGGTGATCTAGCTGTCGAGAACATCAAAGAAAATTCTGAACAATTCTTTGACAAAGTTTGGCAATATATGCGAGTTGAGTTTGAAAACATACATAAAAATTCTGACAAATTTAAATCAGGTGATCTAGCTGTCGATTCAATAGCGCTATTAGATCACAAAATTGTTTGGCGAGTTGAGTTTGAAAACATACATAAGAAGTCTAACAAATTCAAATCAGGTGATCTAACTGTCGAAAACATCAAACAAAATTCTGAACAATTCTTTGACAAAGTTTGGCAATATATGCGAGTTGAGTTTGAAAACATACATAAAAATTCTAATAAATTTAAATCAGGTGATCTAGCTGTCGATTCAATAGAGCTATTAGATCACAAAATTGTTTGGCGAGTTGAGTTTGAAAACATACATAAGAAGTCTAACAAATTTAAATCAGGTGATCTAGCTGTCGAGAACATCAAAGAAAATTCTGAACAATTCTTTGACAAAGTTTGGCAATATATGCGAGTTGGGTTTGAAAACATACATGAAAATTCTAATAAATTTAAATCAGGTAATCTAGCTATTGATTCAATAGAGCTATTAGATCACAAAATTGTTTGGCGAGTTGAGTTTGAAAACATACATAAGAAGTCTAACAAATTTAAATCAGGTGATCTAGCTGTCGAAAACATCAAACAAAATTCTGAACAATTCTTTGACAAAGTTTGGCAATATATGCGAGTTGAGTTTGAAAACATACATAAAAATTCTAATAAATTTAAATTAGGTGATCTAGCTATTGATTCAATAGAGCTATTAGATCACAAAATTGTTTGGCGAGTTGAGTTTGAAAACATACATAAGAAGTCTAACAAATTTAAATCAGGTGATCTAGCTGTCGAGAACATCAAAGAAAATTCTGAACAATTCTTTGACAAAGTTTGGCAATAGATGCGAGTTGAGTTTGAAAACATACATAAAAATTCTAATAAATTTAAAACAGGTGATCTAGCTATTGATTCAATAGAGCTATTAGATCACAAAATTGTTTGGCGAGTTGAGTTTGAAAACATACATAAGAAGTCTAACAAATTTAAATCAGGTGATCAAGCTGTCGAAAACATCAAACAAAATTCTGAACAATTCTTTGTCAAAGTTTGGCAATATATGCGAGTTGAGTTTGAAAACATACATAAAAATTCTAATAAATTCAAATCAGGTGATCTAGCTATCAATTCAATAGCTATTAGATCACAAAATTGTTTGGCGAGTTGAGTTTGAAAACATACATAAGAAGTCTAACAAATTTAAATCAGGTGATCTAGCTGTCGAGAACATCAAAGAAAATTCTGAACAATTCTTTGACAAAGTTTGGCAATATATGCGAGTTGAGTTTGAAAACATACATAAAAATTCTAATAAATTTAAATCAGGTGATCTAGCTGTCGATTCAATAGAGCTATTAGATCACAAAATTGTTTGGCGAGTTGAGTTTGAAAACATACATAAAAAGTCTAACAAATTTAAATAAGGTGATCTAGCTGTCGAGAACATCAAAGAAAATTCTGAACAATTCTTTGTCAAAGTTTGGCAATAGATGCGAGTTGAGTTCGAAAACATACATAAAAAGTCTAACAAATTTAAATCAGGTGATCTAGCTGTTCATTCAATAGCGCTAGTGAATCAAAAAATTGTTCTTTTAAAATAGCGAAATTTTCAGTTTTTAAGAAAATCCAGGTGTAAACTTTTCGATGGGCCACACTGTACACGGTGCCTCTTTTGCATTTTTTAACGGGGTGTCTTCTTGGAACACTTTTGGCCACAAGCCGTAATTACACCTTACCTGGCCTTATTTACAACCTTAAAATACCAAACTGTAACAGGTACTACAGGTAGTTGTCAATTTTGTCATGGCTGGTAGGGGGCTACCATAAAACCGCGCGACGGTAGGCTTTTCCCTCAAAATAAGAATATTTCAGCAGCTTGTGCAACCTTGGAAGGTTTGCCTTATTGCAACATAAAATATTAAATAGAACGTATAATATCACAAGATATTTCAAAATTATTACAAAAGTATAGAATAATTGGTTTATCGTTATTTTCATGAAAACTGTTAGTTGTTTGTTTCATTTGCGAGACGTAAACAAATCCAACCTTGAATTATATGAATGAAATTGTAGAAATTTCTGATAAATTGTCAATGTCAATGATACGAGTACAATACTTAATAGCCTTGCTGGGACAAATAATAATTGTAATTTGAAAACTTCATTCATGGAGACTTCCAGATCTTGCGACGCCTAGGGTCTTAACAATAATTAAGAAATTTTATATTATAACAGTTTTTAAAAAAATCGGTTTTTTTTCTAAAAAAAAATAATAGAAAAATTTTTTTATTTGTAAAATTATTATTAAAATTCGTATATTGTATTTTTAAGCTTATTTTAAATTTTATGTTTATATAATAGAGTGGTTCAGAAAATAAAACAATTTTTCGTTTTCAGTCTTGTACCAAAACATGTAAGTTTGCAATGTTTTAAAAGTTTCAAAATTAAATATTTTTAAAAATTGTTATTCTTATTTAATTTTTTTTTCTACAAAGAAAAATTATGAAGATTTAAAAAACTTAAAGAAGCTCCGGTCGATTATTCAGTTTTTAAGACATCTAAAATACAGCGAGGTCAAGTAGGACTATTTGGGTTGGCAATCCTACATTTTATTTTAAAATGGTACAGTGCAACACTTCCTGTTGTTTACGGGTGACATCTTTGACTGTCTGAGTAAAAAAACTAGTTGCTGTGACCTAACCTACAATTTTTTTATGAGTGTTTTGTCAAATATTTGTCAAACAAGCGTATCCGGTTACAGTGTTGCAACTAGACACATCAAAAAAATTTTTAAAGTCTAAAAAGGGTTGACAACTCAAACAGTCATTTTTGATCACGGTGTATTTAAGGCGCGCTTCACGGCGATAAATTGATCTAAAAATAATTTGAAAATATCTAATAATTAACTATTGTTGTGTTTAAAGTTTATAAAAATGTTATAAAAATTCAATTTTTAAAATATTTATAAATTCGAAGAATTTAAAAAATTACGATTTTTTGACAATTTCTCTACAATAGTGATGTTGATTTAAGTTTTTTCTTGTTTTTTCTATATTTTTAATATGTCAAACATAAGAAAAAAGTATCAAGCTTGTTGATCTTCAGTTTAGAAGTAGCTCGAAAATATGTCTTAGAAAGTTAAAAAATTTAGAGCGATTTTAAAAACTAAAATTTTGACTTTTAAGATCATCAAGATTATTTATTTTATTTAAGATTATTTTTCTCGTAGAAAAAAATAAAATAATAATAAAAAAAAAATTAAAAAAAAGTCGATATTTAACGATATTAAATTTTTTTATAAATTTAACGTGACTTTTAAAAAAGATTTTTAAAAAAATTATAGACCTACATACTTATTTTAATACAAAACTCTAATACGAAACGTTTTTCTTAGTTTTTGTGCTATTTTAATATTGTATAAGTTACTAAATTTTTAAAAATATTCCAAAAAAACTTTAAGATTCGAGTTAAATTTTGTTTTTATTATAGAAAACTCAATTTTACCGGCTCTTTAAGAGCAAAAAGTATGCTTTTTTACGACTAGGGACAAGAAAAAGTAAATAAATGGCTAGGCGGTAATAGTTATTTACGTAAAAAGTTTGGAAGGCAAAATTTACCACTTTGTTTTAGTGCGAAAAAGAGAAATTCCTTTTCAAAAAAACTAGGTTTCATTGTTCAGTTGTTTTATTTAAATAAAGAACATTGTGTTGTAAATTTTTCTCTAGTTTCGATTATAAAGTAAAAAATACCGCGGTGCGGGACAATTGTTTTTTGATGCATTGGGAACGAAAAAAACGTGCATTATCATTTTTTTCAAATTATCTACTAGGTATACTGATTATTAGGAGCGCTTTGGATATTATGGCTTCATTTTATAGCATTTTTCTGTTGTTTATCAAAATATTGATTGACAACAATCTAGCTTTTTTTTTCTAAAAATAAAAGCTATCAAAATTTTTTATAATGATGTACACAATCTCTAAACAGTATTTTTCATAAACTACAACATCCTCGTTGTTTTCCTGATTTTAATCCAAGCATTTTCTTTTCCGCAAAGATGTTTTAGCCACTACGGTTTTCTTAGCCACTGTCTTTTCCCAGCTCGGTCTATAGCTTTTTTGGAACAAAAAAAGTTGTAGAACCTTCCAATGTATTATTGTTGTTTTTTTTTCAGTAAAATTCTTAAACACTCAAGCTACAGAAGGTGTTTTCTTTGAATCAAATATAATATGATTTTTTCAAACGTCAACTGAAAGCCTCAAACTCCTGTTTTTTTATAAAAAGATGTTAAGCCTTACATTTACAAAATTAGCTACGATGAACATTTGCGAATTCTATAATTTGTAAAACTGAGTTAAATTTTGCAATTTTTAAGCGTTTTGCATTGATTTTGTTCAAAGTTTGTTATATATTTTACTATTTTTATTATTTTCGAGTTAGAAAAAAACAAGTTAGAAAGAAAGCATTTTCGGTAGGTTGAGACTCACTGTATATATTTTTTTAGTTTTATTAGTATCACCCAAGCTTGTTTTATCAGTTTTCCAAGGTGTTTTAGCGCTTTATTGTTTTAAAATTCTTTTTTTTTTATCTTTTTTTTCTCTTTTTGATTGACAAAATTTTAGAATTTTTTAAGTTTGGCTTTGTTTTGGTTAACTTTGTTTGCCTAATTCATATTGTATTCTATATTCTACTGTCACCAATTAGCGAAAAAACGCTTTTAAGTTTGCATTTTTAATTTTTTTTATTTATTTTGCCTACTAAAATATGTTCAAATGTTTACGTTGTTTTCAGTTTTCAATTATTATTTTTCCGGCATATTCTTAACTTGAAACTTTCCTTCAAGGAGACGTTAGTAAGGACTAAAATAAAGCACTTTAACCAAATATAACTTTAACAAAACAATTATTAATTTATTTTAAAAAAAAGTTCAAATTATGAAGTTCGGATCTGTTACAGAAGATGTTTCCAAGTCGACCAATCAACAGCAAACAGAGCCGGACTTAACAAAATTGGAGCTCAACTTTAACTTGCCATTATTACAAGTGCGTAACCGATTTTACCTGACGATTTTTTGATACACGACTTATTTTAGACTCTAGTTTGTGAAGTCTCAAGTTGAGAACCACTCTGTATATAAGAAGCCCTGTTTTCTTATTTTGCAATTTTTTTTTTTGATTTGTTACTATCTGCTTAACAATATTTTTTTAATATTAATGTGAAACGTTTTATTAAACTCTTATTTGAATAATGTAGTTTTTAAAATTTTTGCTACTGATTATTTTATCATTTAATTAGTAAATTATTATTTAGTTCAATTGGATAATTTAACATAAACTACTAAATAGATTAGATAAAATATGTCAAACGCCAGTGGTTTGAAACACAATGAGCGTATATTTTACTCACATTATGATTGTAATCATTGTTTACCTTTTCAATGTTAATAAATATTGTTTTTAGAGCAGCTACGTACGTAGCTGGCGGAACGATATTTTTGGAAAGTGCTCGTGGCAATTTATACTTGTTTGGAATTTTATCGCTTATAATAATCTTTGCAGAAATTAACCGATTGTATTTAAGCATAATGTGTTGCTAATTAGACAGAAGATACTATTATAATCGCCATAGAGCAGATTTCAGAATGATGAGAACATTTAAGGGCTGGTGGCAAATGACACTTTAATGATTTTCTTAAAAGGCTGAAATTTATTGGGGCTGTTCACTTTATTGCTGCTACTGACTGACCGGGCTCCGTAATTTTGACGAAACGTATTGTTGCTGGAAATGGTGTTTACATTCCTTAAATCTGATGGTAAAAGATACCGACAACACCATGTGCAATACATGGGAATCTGCGTTAGGTAAAAGATTTGGACTAAGAACTCTAAAATTCTTTAAAATGAATTTCAAACTTTTTTGCATTTTTTAAGTTTTTTAAATTTTGCCCAATTAAAAATTTTTGAACATTCTTGGTGATCCGTTTGAATTTACAGTGCGACAAGCCAAATCAAAGCTAGTAAAATTTTTACAAGCTTAATACTCTATATAAAACTGTTAGCTTTTCAAGAAGTTTATTCGGTACACCAGTCAACATTACAGCTGCCCGAGGAAGCCATGGTGCTCGTTCGATTGTCGCTTTGTTTAAACAGCTTTAATCTTTGGTGAGGTAGCTATCAATACAGTCATAAACTATTTTCAAGTGCTTCAAAAAGTTAACAATTTTAGACTCATAATTTGTTTTTATTTGGTTTGTCGCACTTATACCGTGTTCTTTCCTGTCTCTTTTTTGGCAACTTTAATAATTTTATATTATTTATGATTTTGTTAACCAAGAAAACAAATGACTGAATAATAAGAAAAAATATATATTGCAATTATTAAAGTTTTTATGTGTAATTTGTCTATTTAATTATTTTCGAATAATAACTTATATTTTTAAGTAGCTTTGATATTCATAATTGTCTAATTAAATTATTTTCAAAAGTTTAAAATTTTTGCACTCTTACTTCTAACTATCTAATCTTTTTTTTTAATTATTTTGTAGACACTTGGCCAAAAATAATATTAAGAACTAACAATAATTGATAGAAATACTCAACAAGATGCAAGTATTTCTCAAAACTATCGCATAAGTGATTATACTTCAAGATACATCAAATTTATCTTTAAATATTTATAAATACCAAGATTTGTTGCAATCCTTATAATTTATAAATTTGAAATTTTTTTGTTTATCAACGTAAAGTGGAATCTTACGTTTTTCGAGTAATTAAAGAGCACATTCTAATAAGTAACTTAAAATTGTACATAATGATTAAAAAAAATTTGAAGCTTTTTGTTGCATTTTTTGAGAAAATTGGCCATAACAGGTTTTTTTGGTATATTTTTTTACATCATCAAAAACTAGAAATTTCAACAAACAAAAAACTCACTAACTTTTTTAAAGAAGGAGATATTTTAACGCAAGAATTTTTGATTAAAAATTGGGGTGTTTTTCAAATATCAAGTCTAAATAAGTTGAAAAACCAAAATTTTCATAAAAAAAAATGGAACATGAAAAAAAATTTTTACCAAATTTCGTAAAATAATTTTTTTTTCTGTAAAAGAAAAATAGAAAAACCAGAAACATAATCATTTAAGCTTTTCACATAAATTTTATAGTTATGAAAAAAATAAATACGAATACATAAATCGTAGATCTTTTTATTATTTAAAACTTTGCTATTTAAGTTTTTTCTATAGAATTATTAATTTTTTTTTTTATTTATGTCATATTCTCTTTTTTTTTCAATGGGTATCGTTTTACTATTATTGATTTCAATTTCAAAAACTATCTGCCTTGGTTTATAGCCAGATACTACATTTTTGTAACACTATTGGTGTGCTAATTGCAAAAAATTACGGACACCTGCTTTTCTTTGAAATTTTCTTGCATTGTTTTTACAAACTGATTGTGCTAAAGCTTATGACAATAAATAAGAAAATGTTTAATCTAATAAAAACAGTTAATGATGTGTGATTTAAACAGCTTAGAGTACAATCTATGCATTCATAGTTGTTCAACCACTTTGGATATATTCTTGAAAACAACAGAAAGTGAAATTAGAATACAAATTAAAAACCAAAAAAAAAGAAACATGCAGTCACATAGAATATAAAACATAGCGTGACTGTATAGAACAAATAAGATAAAAGAGATTCTTAAAGAAACAGTGAATAAAACAAAGGTGAGAAAAAAATTCTATTAAAGCGTGACAACAGAAAATAATAATATTAATAAACTGAACACAGCTACCAAACAATAACTTTTTTAGCTTAGCTTGCAATATGTGTGGCAAAAAAGTCAGAGAGACAAATTCTACACAAAACCAGATTCGATACACAACTTTGCTTGAAAAACGTTGTACAATTTTGAAATGAATGTTTTCAGATCGATCAATGTCTTTGCGAGAATATGTCACTTAGCCAGCAAAAATACCTGATTTAATGCCGTGCATTTTTTCATAGTTTTTTTTATTTAACCAAAAAATTAAATTTTTGTTCTGAGCAACTTGTTGCGTTTTTGATTACCCATTATTGCATCTTAGTGCTATAAAAAAAGTGAATTGTAAATATGATAATTTAATAAAAGTTTTTAGCATTTTAATAAACCTTTTGATTTAAACGTTTCAACCGTCTATGCTGTATTAGTTTTTATAAGAATTAAAATTATTTTAATGTTGTCTAAAAACAAGCTATTTAGGTAAGAACACTCAAAAGACAAACTAATACAAAAGTGCTGTCTGTGAGACAATTTATAAGATGCAAGTAATAAGTATCGTATCAAATTTTGTCTATTTAAAACTTAGCATTGTTTATAGAGAAGCACATAATTGCAAAAAAAATTTCCTCAAAATTAATTATTTAATGATTTTAAAAAAAAAATATTATAAAATCTTCTAGACATAAACTTATAGAAGTTTAAAAAGTTGCACTGAACAGATTTTAAATATTAAATTGTTACAAAAGATTGTACTAGTTTGTCTTCATATGCAATGCGTGACGTTATTTATAACAATGACGCTTATTGGTTTTTATTTTGTATTAATCTGCATTGAGACGGTTTAAGACCAGAGAGAAGAGTCAAAAGCTATTGAAGCTTCGAGACGTTGTCCAGCTGATTCCAGACTGTTATAAGGCACCGACCGAGTGAGAGTCAGTTGCAGTTCAAGTTCAGTTCCAATCGAGTGAGCGACGAATGTATCGACATAAATAGAAATTAAATGTACAAAGTGTTTTTATATAAAATAATGTAACATTAGAATATAAATAAATAAGCGTGTAAACAACAAATAAATAAACTGTACAGCTTTCACGTTACAATATATAAAATAATACAATCGTTTCCGTTCATTTTTTACCCATTCTTGTATTGAGATGTGTACTACATGCAATCTTGTCCGTTATAATTTAAAATTGTTTACATTTTTGTAAATCGTAACTAAAAGCTGAATAAATAAGCGTTATTATGTAATTTTGTTAAAAAAACACTTTTCAAATCCTTTAGAACATAGATCAGTCATTTTTTCTTCCAATGCATTTACGATGTCACTTTGTTTAACAACATGTTTGCTGTCAATTGTTCTTTTAAATATTGTATCAGTTAGAAACATTTAGAAAATCTAACAAATTAAAAACCTTGTTTAATCTACTTCTTTTACAATAGCCAAACAAGCACCACATTTAAAATAAACAGACGAGAACGGCTTAGTTGGAACATAGTGCTGCATTTTTTCTTTAAATGGGTTTATTTTGTATGAGGGATTTTCTAATATATTGTTACATTTACATGTTGTAGAGAACTGTTTGTTTGAAACAATGCCAAATAATCGACTTAAACATAAAAAGAAAATGACAAAAATTGAAACGATATTCATAATATAAATGACAATGACGGCTACGATATTTGTTCACAAGAAAATAAGATTATTAATTGTTATTATTATCTAGAGAATAAAGTTATAAAAATTCCTCGATTATCGTGCATAAAGCTTTGCTTTATTTTCCGAGAATTAACAAGTTGGAACGAAAAAAAAATTCTTATGGTTTATAATTACCGTTTCTGAAGAGCCGTCAAAATTAAATTATTTGTTGGTGTATGATAAGAAACAATTTTTTTTTGACAGAATTGCTTTGTGATTGTATAATTTATAGAATCGAGTTCTACGGTTCATAACACTTGGTTGGCATATTAGATTGTGCCACTTTCAAAACAGAATTATAAGAATCTGATAAAAACTTATCTCTGGTAGTCAAAGTAATAAATATATGGTTTTATTGCTAATAGTTATGATTTTTTCTGTCCACTGCAAGAAATTAGAGCACAACAAACACATCGTGCAGAAGTCGTACCATTCTGTAACACGTCATGGTATCTTGTTAAACCAAGCGTTATCATATGCCATAATGCATTTTTCAATTAAATTAAAACCAAATGAAAAAAAAAACACGAACCGATTTTGTCAATAATATTATGTAATTCGGCTGAATTTGTGACTGATTCAGATCTCGTTTTGCAAAATTAAAATTTTATCAACAATAAAGTCAGTTGCAATAACCGCATTAGTTTGAGCAACCATCTAATAATAATCCAGCAAGAAGCAGCAAAGCAAAGAAAATTGCACAATCGAGGAACCCGTCACCGTCCCATGATGGTGGCTCGTGAGCATACCATACGCTCAATCCTTACGATAAAAGAGTGTTGAAATCTAGGAAGTTCCGCGGCCTTGCAAGGACGTCGCTCGGTTCTTTCACCTCAAGCACTGACTTTGTCCTTATTATAAATGGAGAATTATAAAATTCATTATTTTAAACCGCTACATTAATTTAAACGCAGATTATTTTATTTTTGTTGATTTTTTTACAGCTAGTACGGTGTTTGTTGTTATGTAATTAATATTTCATTACTTAACAGTTTTTTTTAAGTCGAGAATTTAAATTTTAACATTAGTTTCATAATATCTCTAAGCAAAAATAAAAAAAAGTCCAATTTGTAGCCATCAAGCATTACCATACCTATACCAATTTTTTCTTGCCTTCTACCCTTCAAAAGCTCACAGACTCTTAAAATAATTAAAATAAATTCACAAAAAAAAAAATAAAATTGAAGCAAGTTCATTCAAACTAGATCCGTAGACTTGAACATGTTTCGTTAGAACTCTGCAACAAGTTGCAACATATTATTATTTGAATGAATTGGCAATGACAATTTCATTTAATTTTACTATTTGTTAGTAGAAACCAAAGAAGATAGATAATATTGCTAATCTCAAGTATGCGTTTCTAACGTAAGGCGTTAATGTGAAAGCTTAGTTGTTCAATTAGCAGACAATCGAGTCTTTTTTGCCACAAAATTGACTAATCACAGTCGATATCTGTCATTTGGAGTGACCTATAACATTGACACCTAGAAACTAAAATTATCTTTTTTTTTTAATTTTTCTTTTGACAGCATTTGGCTTCCGGCATTAAACAGTCAATTTGTATTGTAAACAAATAAGCTTTTTAAAAATTATTTAAATAAATAAGCTTTTTCTGAATCATTTTTTTACATGAGCTCGCTGAGTACTAGAAACAAAGAAAAACTAATAAAGCCAATTTTCAAATTTTTATTCTATTACGGTAAAAATTAGGGTAAACTCAATTATTGTAACAAATTATGAACTACAGTTCTTCAAACAGTAAATCAGTTTGGATATAGATAGCGTACTAAAATGACACACATATAATACTATATCTTGTTTTCTTGATTTTGACAAAGCCTCTGATTGTGTAAATTTTGTTTTTTGTTTGTAATAACTTTTGTCACAAAATCACAAGACTTATTTTTTCTCAATTGTCAAATCGTGCTTAAAAAGTTAGAATAAATAATACATTTTTGAAAAAAGACAAGAGAACGGAGTACCACAAGATTTAATTCTAAGCCAATATTATTTTTAATTTATTGTACTTGCAGGCCGATAATTCTAGACTTTTTGCAGATGACACGAAAAAACAAGCAAAAGACACTAGCAATGCAATAAACGCAAAGACAGAAAAAATATTATCAAAGAAGTTATGTCTGAATAATACAAAAACAGTAAATACTGTTTATAGTTTACACCAAAATTTCTCTCTAAATTATACAAACACTAAAAATTGTTTTTTGATGTTTTACCAAAAATTGTTCTGAATAGACTATTTAGAAGTAATAGCAAACAACATTTCAGCCAACATGGATTTATTTAACAGATCTAAGTAATGCATGATCTTTAATTGTTCTATACATAACTTATTTTGTTACACAAAACAATTACCAAAAACAAGCACATTTGCAACTACTATTATGAGTTATACAATAATATACAGTGCGTTCATAAATTTATTTTGTTTATACGGAGAATCGTACGATATTATAGACAAACTTTGACGTTGGTTTGACTTTTTTTGACAATCATACTATCAAAGGAAATAAAAATCAGCTGTATTCAGTTATAATTAGTATTATGAAGGATTTGAACCAACTTTGACGTTGGTTTGACTTTTTTTGACAATCATACTATCAAAGAGAATAAAAATCAGCTGTATTCTGTTATGAAAGATTAGTCAAATTACAAAAAAGAGCGGTGAGATTTATATTAAAAATCGGTTATTGAGATGATTATTATCTTTTAAATCATTGTCAATCATTGTCATGACTAAAAAAATAGGTCAAAAAATCAATCATTCAGCTGTGCAAAAATTAATAGATGTTAGCCCAGTTTTTATTATTTTAGAATTAAATATTATAATAAACTGCTCAACTACAACAAATTTCTCTACCAATGAAATTATTAAGCAATCAAAAATTTATCTTGTTCAAAAATTTATTACATACAATGCTTATAAATTTTTAAATACATATTTTCATTTATAATATGTATTTAAATTACTAATAAATAGTTAAGTATTTTTCTAAATTTTGTAGGTTTTGTAGTTTTGTAGGTAGTATTACTTTGACGATTTTTGAGCTAGTTCCAGTCTAGGTTTTTTATTATTGTTGTTTAGTAACAAGTATTTATTATTATTATTATTATTTTTACATAACTTATAGTACTTAATTTTAGCACTAAATAAATAATAAATTACTTTCTAAAAATTCAAGTGTAAGATCTACAAAGTTTAAAAATAAAAAAAAAATATTCAAATTTCAAATTTTTGTGGTGACAATAGACTGGAAAAATCATTTTTAATTTGATTGAACAATTACTTTGACTTTAACATTACAGTAGCTAAATTTTTGTTGTATTAATTTTTTTCTATCTAATCAAAACCAAAAATTTTTAGTTGTTAGTTGAAGTCGGTCTTTAGTTTTGTTTAAACTTATTTTATTAATACCATTCTAATAAGTTTAAAAAATTAAAACTAAATTAATATATTTTTTGTATATTATCTAAATCTTAATTATTTTTTTTAAGCCAAATTTATTAAAACCAAAATTGAGCTTTTGGTTTTAACGATCAGAACAACAATTTAAAAAAAAATAGCTACACTTTGTACAAAAAATCATCAAACGCATTAATGTAAAAAAATGCATGCTCTATAAAAGAATTTTTAAAAATTCTATAAAGACAACCGTATTCTATAGAAGTAAGAAGAAATAACAAAAAGAAAAATAACAAAAAGTTTGGTTTTAATTTAAAATTTGTATTAAACTCTTAATATTTTTTATTAATTATTGTATTAATTAAGTTTATCTTGACAGGTCGATAGATTAGTGAAAAAACAAATATTTATAATAATTATTTTATATTCTAGTAAAAATAATGTAAAATTAAAAAAGGGTTAATGCAATAATTTTAGTAAATCGTTTTTTTTTTCTAAAAACGAAGTAAAACTATTTCGTAAAAGATGAAGTAAAATTTTTTTGTTATTTTTACGTTGCTACTTACTGTTCTTAATCTTTAAAATTAAGAAACAATAACAAAGAAAATCTATGACAGCAACTGTCACTGTCATAGACTGTCAATTACTGTTTTTAATCTTTAAAATCTTTTAATTTTGGTTACAATAAGTTAATAGTTTGTAATATAACGTGTCTTTTGTCCCCTTCTTAAAGTTCTTAAAATATGAGTGATTTTATTATCAAAAACTAGTTTATATATTGCGTTTCTATGGCTGTTGCTATAATTTCCATATTTTTTTTAGAGTAAAAAAAGTTTAGAGTAAAAAGCAATTTTTAGATGTAACGTGTTTTTTGTTAAAAGTTACTTTTATTTTTTGCAATTTTATCAGTTTTTAAAGTGCGGTAAGTCTTTAATCATTCTAGATAGACCTCATAAAATAAAAAGAAACTCAATTCACTTTTGAAAAAATACTTTATTTTAGTATATGCATTATTTTAATTTTTGACAATTTTTGTTTTTTTAGAAAAAAAGGTGTTTTTTTGAATTATATATATTTTGGTTAAATTTTTGTTTCTATCAGTTTTTGTCTAGCTAATCAAAACAACAAAATTTTAGTTGTTAGCTGAAGTCGGCTTAGAGTTTTTTTTAAACTTATTTTATTATTAATTAATATTTTTTTTACAAGTTACAAATATTAAAACTAAATTATAATTTTTTTCTTTATCTACATCTCAATTTTTCACATTTTATAAATTGTCAAAAAGCGTGATTCAAAATTGTACTTTTGGTTTTAACAATTAGAAGACAGTCTTAACTACAATTTTTAAAAAATACTAACAAAATTTTTTAAAACGCATTAATGTAAAAAATTGAAAAAATTTTTTTTTAATTGTGTTTTAAATGAGCCATTATTAAGATTTAACAAGCTATTTTGTTTAAATTATTTCTATTTTTTGCAGATAATTTTTTAAAGTGCTGTAAGCCTTTGAAAGTTTGTTTTAAACTTTAAGTTTGATTTAAGTTAGCTAATTAAGTTATTTGAGACAAGTCAGTAGACTAGCAAAAAAATTAAAATTTATAATATTATAAAGCGTTGTTAGTATACTTAATTTTTAAAATTGAGAAAAAATTCTAAAAAAAGTTGTTTCTCTTCAATTCAATTTAATTTTGATTCAAGTAAGTCAATATTATTGTAATAAAACGTGCTTTTTGTTGAAATTATGTTTATTTTTTGCATTTTTATCATTTTTTTAAGTGCTAATAATAAAACATAAGATTAATTATAGTGCATTTTTAAAAAAATTAATAAAAAACTGATAGAAAACTAACAGAAAAAACTTCATATTAATATTCCTAAAAGTTTTTAAGATATTACTTATTTTTTGTACAAAAAACTACAGTTTATATATTAATCTTTACGCGCTTTATCGGTTCTAAGTCAGTCGCTATCATTTTTAATAATTTTTTTGTAACAAAGGAGATTTTCTCTTTATTTTTGGTTCAAATGAGTTATTATGTTGTGATAAATATATAAAGCTAATTTCAATTAACTATAAAAATTAATCTTGATCTACTATTAAAAAAATATTCTATTTTAGCATATTTGAATTTTTGACAATTTTTGATTTTTAAAAAACCAGAGTTTTCTTTTTAGATATATTTTAATTTTTAATAATACAGCTTATAAATAAAATCATATGAAAAATAAATAAGTATATCAAAAGCCAGACAAAATTGTAATTTATTTTTCTTCATACCTCGGTCGAAAGTACGTACTTTCGTCCCTAATAACAGAGACGAAAGTTTAACTTTTAGTCCCTGTAAGATGAAATTCTTTCTTCCCTATAATAGCGGGAAGAAAAAATTCATCGTGTTTATTTATACTCGTAACTATGTTATATGACCAGCAACACTCGCTTCGCTCGTGCCGCAAATGTCGCGGCAGGCATCAAAAACTATCAGCATTTAAAGTTAAAAAAATAAAATTAAAAATAAAAGTACGTACTTTCGACCGAGGTATGAAGAAAAATCGTATACACGACGCGGGACAGAAGTTGAAATCTCGGTCCTGCGCGCCATGATGCCCTCGGCTTCACCTCGGGCATTATGGCGCGCAGGGCCGAAAATTCAACTTTTGTCCCTTGTAGTGTAATATACTATTTTAGCTTCGTTGATTGTAAACGGCACATTTACGTCTTGTCAACTTCTATAGTAACTAGACTTTTTTACATGCAGAGCTTCTATCTGTCACTTTGACTCACTGGCGTGTTGTAAAATACCATAAAAATTATCTTCTTTTAGAAACCTTCAAAAAAAGTGTTGTTTAGTTATAAATATAGTTTGTTTATACCAGGACAATTTAATATTTTAAGTGCAAAATTTAAAACTTAGTCAATTGTGCGTCAATCATTTTACAGCCCGCGGTTTTATTAAAACACTCCGTCGTGCTTTAAAATTAAAACCTTGCGCTGTAAAATAAAACTTACCGCACTAATAACGTAAATAACTATTTTTCTTTATCTATTGCTATTTCTAATATTAGATTGTTTTATGCGGGCTTACAACAAAAAGAGCTAATTATTTAAAAGTGGCTATAATGCAATTATTGGTTAGCTAAAATAGATACATAGCTAAATAAATTGTAATTTAGGCTTAAAATCGCGTATCACAATAAAACATATAAACGTCAAATCAGCTTTAGATCACCCAGCAAACATTCCTACAACAAGTAGTTTATTTTAGCGATTTTAGACCATAATGACTATTTCATATCTAATTTAGAGCATTAAGATAAATCAACAATTTAGTGTCAACGCGTATCAAATTTTATTTTAAAGTTGTCATTATTTTGCACAGAAATGTAAAATCAAGCAAGAGTTCATTTGTCAGATTTATATTCAATATTAAAGATTATAACAATAATAAAAGTATTCTTTTATTAAATATTTTAAAAACTTTGATAAATTTACAAAAAAAGCTAGTTTTATAAAGTAAAAAAAAAATAATACAATTTTTTAAAAAAAAAAATTGCTTAAATGGATCTTTATCAGCAATAAAGCAAGTTGTTTTTAAATTGTCTTCTAATTATGAATAAGCAAATAGCTTAACATTTCTCTACAATACACTTTGATTTCTCAATAATTTTGCAGAAAAAAGGTTTAGATCGAGTGACCTTGGTGGTCATTTTTTTGATGCTTTTCTACTAATCCAACACTTTAACTAATGATTATATATAAATAAATATATAATAATTTATATAGTCTATATATAATTAGTATAGTCTAAAAATATATGATGCATAAATAAGTCGACTATTTAGTGTCAACGCGTATTAAATTTTTTTTTGAAGTTGTTATTATTTTGCGCAGAAATGTAAAATAAAACAAGAGTTTATTTGTCAGATTTATATTCAATATTAAAGATTATAACAGTAATAAAAGTTTTTTTTTATTAAATATTTTAAAAATTTGTTTTTTCGTTTTGATAAATTTACAAAAAAAGCTAGTTTTATAAAGTTAAAGTAAAAATACAACAAATTAAAAAAAATTGCTTAAAAAAATCTTTATCAGCAATAATGCAACATGTTTTAAAATTGTCTTCTAATTATTAATAAGCAAATAGATTAAAATTTTTCTACAATACACTTTAACCTCTCAATAATTTTGCAGTAAAAAGGTTTGGATCGAGTGATCTTGGTGGTCATTTTTTTGATGCTTTTCTACTAATCCAACACTTTAACTAATGCTTACATATAAATAAATATAAAATTTATATAGTCTGTGCATAATTTTTTAAAATAAAATCATGTTTTTATCACCTTCCTTAGTATATAATAAAAAAATATTTACCATCAATGTTTTTTATCAGTAATGTTTTAACGAAAAAGATTTTGATAAGTTAAAAACAATGTTTTTCTTCAAACGTCAGAGAAGTACGTCATTTTTGAATTAGGTTGCCATAGTTTAAGTTTCACTTCTCCGCCGGCGGCAGAAAAAGTACTTTTTCTGCCGCTGCCGCTATTTTTTCGCTGTTGTTTGGAGCGTTGTCAATGAAACTAACAAATTAAAATAAAGCGTTGTAATTATTATATTGTTGTTCTTTACGTTTGAAGAAAAAATAGCGTTCTTTATACGTCGGCGAAGTCTTACTTTTTGTGCTTCATCTGTAGTAGTTTCATGCCGGACTCACTACGTTCGTCCGTCACACTGAAACTACTACAGATTCAGCACAAAAAGTATGACTTCTCCGCCTAATAAAGAAATATACTATTACATTTTTTTTATTAATATGATTAAATTATTAATATTATTTTATGTTTGCCGGGACGATGCTATACAATTTAAAACATTTATATAATAATGTTTAAAAACTGGTTCGATAACTTAAAATATAATTTTGACCGGAGAATCAAAAAGCAATTATTATTTCCTATTTAAATAATCATTCCTATAACACATGCATAAAATAATAGTTACTTGTCAATCATACTCAACTTATAGTGCCAATATTCTAAAAGTATTTTTAGCCAGATATGGAATTTTAATGGATTGTCTTTATCTTATTAAAATATGAGTTGTAAATTGAGTCTAAATTACATAATGTCCCATTCATTTGACAGGTAAATTAACAAAAACAATTATCTTTGCACACAATAGCAAACATGAGCAATAATAAATTATCATTAGCGAATAGCTTCTCTTCCTCTACTTATCATTTTCAATTAGCCAACAAACATACTGTTGCATTATTTCGTAACGTTTTCCTGCTGCAAGAAATTGAATTTTTCAAAGAGTAAAACAAAGATTATTTTTGTAATTAAAAATATATAAAACGTGATTAGTAAAAATAAGGTCGTTAAAACATGCAATGTATCAATTATGGTCAAAATTAAAAAATGTTTAGTCTTTCTACGTTTATCTATATTTGTATTTATTCCCTTCCAGCATTTTTGCAATAACTTACACTTTTTTCTTTCATTTATCTTATTTTTATATTTTATTTGTTTCCATTCTAACTTTTACTCCTCACAATGAGTAATTTTTTTACTCATTTATGAGTAATTAATAAAATACTATCAATTTTTAACAGTATAATTGTGTTGGAAGAAATTGGACTAGATAAAAATGTTACAATAACGTTTGTTATTTAAATTTGTGCCTGCATCTAAGTTAGGTTATATGCTTGATTAGTAACCAGTTATACGACAAAATTTTTGAAAAATTGACGTAATTATGACGTTTTAGTTTTTTTTTTTTAAATGCAATAATACTTACAGTCGACTAAAATGCATAAAAAACAAACAAGTTGTTTTCGACTACGTAGCTTTGTCTTTAAGTACTTTAATTTTGGTTAACAATTTATAAAAAAATAAACGTCAATTTTAGAAAACTGGCAAATTTAGAAAAATAAAGTCTAAAGCTACATGTACAAAAACTCTTTAAACAATAACAATCCCAAAAATTGTTGTTGTAAATCTTTTTTGCATTCTCCAAGACTTTTAATTTTTTTTAATATGTTTCATAATGTACTGTTGTTGGTTTTTTTCATTTATTATTGCATTTTTTTGCTAATTTGTTACTTTTATACCACTACGTACTGCATATACTAGTATCACATCTTCATAGTGGCGTTTATATATTTTTTTATAGTACATTTACTTTTGATAGCTTATTATCACTCAGCTTATATTATTTGTGGATAATTTAAACAAAAGTGAGTTTAGTAAACAACTTTGTCTATATATAAAATGTTTTATTAACAATTGTCCATATAGTAACTAGAAAATGCTTGACCCAAAACATGACAAAAACACTTAGATGTTATGATCTTCCTTACCGAGATACAGGGCCTTTTTCAGAATTTAAGATAAATCCACACAATAAAGTGTGGATTTAGTGCCTTAGTGGTTCAAAATTATTTAAATAATGAGTTTTTTCATAGATAAATAGAACGAAGACATGAATTTCCTTAGCCTACTCAAAGTCCCGATTTTAACCCTCTTGATTTTTATTTCTGGGGACAAAGACACGTGTACGCTCAGAAGATTAATATCCGACAAAAATTATGACAACAAAAACATATTTTTCAAATATAGAGCAAATTATTTAAAAATGTATTAAAGTTAATAAAGTTTATTTTAATTTTCTTTTTATGTGTGATACCTCACCAATTTTTTCTGGGTGAATAAAATTTTTATAATTTTTTTTTTGTTTGGAAGCTGGTGCTTTTTATTTGGTTTTACTTAAACTTGATTAAGATCTGACCGGTAGTTTTTAAGTTATTCTTATTATTGCTTTTTTTGACATATATTTTTGACACTTAGATTGATTATAAAAATTTGTGAGAAACTAAATATTTAATAAAATTAAATAATAGTCTATTTATTTAATTAATAAAGCAATTTGAATCAATTAATAAATAAATAAAATAATAATTAATCATATTGAAGTCGGTTTTTTCTAAATATTTGATTTGTATTATTATTTAATCTTTTCTCTTACAATTATTTTTTTTTATTGCTTGTGCTAAACATTTAGCTTTTACAAATAAAATACTTAAGTTTAAAGTCAAACGCTTACAACAAGATCTTACTGCGCAAACTCTAGGGTACAGAAATTTTACCAGAAATAAAAAACTAAAAACTGTCAAAAAGCACTTGTCAACACCTATACAAACTTGTTACTGTAAAAAAATTGTATTTTCCAAAAAAATCATTACAGCTGCTCTAATTTATTGTTTCAGATTAAATACGATTCTAAAAATTTGTTTTTGTAGCAAAAAAAATTTTATTTTTATTTTAGTTTCTAAAAGATTATCTCGTATTTTATTGTTGCGTAGAAAAATTTATACTGAGCGTATAAAAATGCACAATTTATATTTATTTAAGATTCTATTTCTTTCACTTTTGATTTATTTTGTATGCAATAAAATATATAACATTTTGTTTTCTCATATGTAGACTAATGACTTTTGGCCAGTTTTGCAGTGTTGCCATATCATGTTCTTAGCGATATCTTGGCGATTATATCCATCATATTATATCGTTAATAATAGTACCTACAAGTAAAGTCGAACTAAGAATGTTTTCTTAAAAAACTCCCGATTTTACCAATTATGTATTAGAATACATAATTTTGTTTAAGATATTAAAAAACTTTGACTATTTGGTTTTAATTCTATTTTTTTGGAACAATATCGTTTCCTACAAATATTACACAAATTCTCAAAATAAAAAATTTGAGCTAACAGTATCGTGCATGTTTGGCAAAACAACTAAACTTTTTTTGACAAGTGTTACCTTCACAGAATGAAAATTGTTTATCAACCTGAAGAAGCTTTGATATGGAACAAAACGTCGCTGAATTTTAACACTATATGTACAACTACTCTTCTAATAAATCTAAATCTTTAAAAAAATTGTTAATTTTGAAAATGCAATGTGATAATTACATTTTTTTTTTAATTATCAAATTGTTGCTGTTTTTTGCACTTGTTTGCTTCATTTAAGGGTTGTATTGTATGGTACTTGCATTTGATATGAAGCTAAAGCCAAAACCATGAAAAATCTGTAGTCATCACCAAGACAGACCCCACCATGCATAAGTAGGTTACCTCAGTGTACTCAGTATGGATCTACAACAGGTACAGTTATGTTCTTGTAGAGGGGACTCCCAGAGGCCAGTGGTACCGAGTAGGGCTTCAACTGTCCAGTAGTGCGTCCTCTGCCGTTAAGAAAACGTCCGTAATCGCCAAATTTTCACAAAAAAAAAAATCGGTCACCCCCAAAACAAGAAAATCATCCCCTAAAAAATCCATACATCCATCCAGCGTCTTTAGTGTCACTTTGTGCTTAAAATAAACAAAATAGTGTCTTCAAGCCAAATTAGGTCAAATTAATTAAAAAAGTGGATTATTTTATAAAAAAAGTTTGAAAAAAAATGTGCCTTTTTGGATCCGGAAGCAGTGGGAGTGCGCGGCTGACTTGACCCGTACCGAAACCAAGTCAGCTCAAGAACTCAAATCAATGACACCAAAACATACTTAGTTTAATTTGTGTTACATTTTTTAAATACACAGTACAGTGCTCCAATACAAATGTATTTTAAAAAGAAACCGAAACGGTGATAAACAATCACTATAAAAAATCCTAGTGACAATTTACAAAAACAATTGACTAAAACGGATGTGCAGTGTGTCCATTAATTACGGATATACATTCATCCCATTTGGTTTTTGCTATTGGAATTAAACTTTTTCTGGTAGGTATTCGAGATAAGTTTTTCCGAGTTTCGGTCAAAAACCAACTCGATTCTCATTTAGTCGAAATACATATAAATTTGCTGGAAAATGGTTTCATTGTTTAAAAACAATAGCAACCAGTGACCTATATTATTCATTTACGGAAGTGATACACAAATTTGAATTATTATTTAATAATATTGTGATTCTCTCAGTGATCAGAAAGTTTGCAAGTTCACTAGAAATGGCTCAGTGAAAGTATTACCTTCAGGACATTTACCCCAATCACTACTATAGTAGATACAAATTTAAAAATTCAACTAAACAAATAGCTTAAAACTGCTTATAATATTTTAGCCAGAACTGTAGCCATTATAAAAGTATTAAAAACAAAATGGGTAAATTAGTTTACCTCATTCAAAATAATTTAATTGCATCTTTGAAAGGTTGTAAAACCCCTATTAGAGCAATATTTTGCTTTATTCAATTGCCAATGTAATTAGTAAATGTAATAATGTATTTCTTCAATAATTTTATCTTAATTAATTTTTTACAAATTATCAAAGAGCATTTAGTAGCTTTGGCAAATTTTATTGGAAGAAAAAAATAATTGTCATTAACGATCAATCTTAATATTATTATAAACAATATTTTTAATTGTCATAAATGTGTTTAGTTCTAATGTGGTTTCAAAGCAGTTATGTTAAGATTAATTTTTTTATGTTGCATGTAAATATAGTAAAAACGTTTGAGATGTACCCGACAGTAAATTTTATTGCACAAAGTTTGCCACCCGAAACGGTCCTCTATTTAGGGTAATACTCAGCTACCTGATTGGCTCTATTCATAAACTAAGGCACGCCGCACTTGAGAATGTAAATCTTTCTCACCTTGGGTGCCTTGTCCCTCTCATTATAAGCAATAAAATTTACTGCCGAGTATATCTCAAACGTTTCTACTATACTTAAATTTAATATTGATACATAAATAAAAATTATCGAGCAAAAATTTTTCGAATAATTAAACTTATTGCTCTTATTTGCCTAATAAATTATGCCTTAAACAAATTCAATGTATCAATTTAATACTCGGTCCAAAAAAATAATTTCTAAAATTTATAATTGGGTTTGACTAATATAAAATAATAGAATATTATAATTTTAATTAAAATTATGTTTTTTCCTGTTCCAAAGACAAATTTAAAAATTAGATTGAAAACATAAACGACAAATTGTAATATTAAACTAGTTGGATTCAACGTTTAAAAACATTTGAACAATATGACATGAACATAATAAAGCCGTTTTCTGTATTTCCGGAAGGATTTTGAAATCCAAGTTTTGCAATTTTGTCTTAATGATATGAGTACAACACTCAACTAAAGGTAAAATTTTTACCATTTTTAAACTCCAAAGATCCTTAATAACCACCAAAAGCTGCAAATATTTAGTCATTTTTGTATTAAAATTATAAATGATATTATAATTTTCGTATTAAAATTATAAATAATTTTATAAAAAATTAGAACAAAATTTAGGTTATAGGACCACTTAAATCCCCTTGCTGTTGATGCAAGGTTGAGACAACTCTATAATTTGTCTCAATTTTTAAAAAACATTTTTTGACGTCAAAATATTCTTATTTTAATAGATTCTAAAAATTTCTAATAACTACCAAAAGCAGCAAATATTTGGTCATTTTTGTATTAAATTATAAATGATATTATAATTTTGGTACTAAAATTATAAATGAGATTATAAAAAATTAAAACAAAATTTAGGTTATTGCTGTTGTTGAAACAACTCTATAATTTATCTCAATTTAAAAAAAATTTTTTTTGACGTTTGTCAAAATATTCTTATTTTAATAAATTCTACAAATTTCTAATAACCGCCAAATTCAGCAAATATTTAGAACAGCAATATCTATGAAATATTTTTCTTAAATACTAAAACAATATCCGGTCTATTGGCTTCAATTTTTAAAGCAGTCAGTAGAGTTCGATCTTAATTTAATTTTTCATTATTATTTTCTAAAAAAAATTGTGATTTATAATCATAATATGGTTCAACTTTGTCGACTAAATTAGCTAAATTTGAATAAACTATTTTTATATTTTTATAATCTTTATTAACTTTAATCTTTATGAATTATTTAAATATTATAAAGAGTATTTTTAATTGTCATAAATGCATTTGGTTCTAATATGATTTTAAACGAGTTATTTACTTTAATTTTATCTGTACAAAGTTGAAATTTAACCAATGGTATTTGTAAATAAAGTTTAATTGTTTTTCGTTTGATATGTTTTTTATGTTATATTAAATATATGCAAGATATGCATGTTAATACTTAGATTTAGTATTCACTGCCTTCAAAACCATTTTTAAATCTACTTTTGTGGTATTTATTTGTTATTGAAAAATAAAACAGTAACTACAGTGCTTCCAAGCAAACATGAACCCTAGAGCGCTAAGTTTTTATATACACACCGCACCTCATCTTTCTTGAGCTTTCGATTGGTTTATTTTGTAAATGCTAATTTAGTTTGCATATTTTCTTTGCTTGGAAGCACTGTATAGGAAGAAACGTGTTAATTTCTTAGAAGCATGGTTTTAATAGTGTATTAAACAATTAATTCAATTTTTCTATAACACGTGCGCCAATACCCCTTATATAACGTGTTTTTAGGCTATTTTTTCAAATTTGCGCTTATTTTTATATAAAAAAAAATTTAATTTTTAGGCTGTGAAAAATTTAAAAATTGGCAAAAAAAAACAAAATGCAAACAATTGCTGATAATGTTCTTTTGGCGTATTTTTAGGTGCAGCGCCAGAAGGAAACCTTGTGAACAATTAGGATCAATGTTAATTGAAAATATTCAGTTGCTATCTTATGCCCTAAAGCAAATAAGTTCAGATTTTAATAAGTGTAATAAGTGGTATTTGAACACTTTAAAACACATTACACAATATTATCAACAATTGTAAATGTAACAAAATCTTCTAAACAAAAAAGTTTTGCAGTTTAGTTTTGAAGCCACTTTGTCTTCTAATTTGACCCATTAAATCACTTTTTAAAATACTCTTACTTCATAATAACAATGTATTTTCTTTCAAAGATATACAAAATTTTACAAAATTTTTGTAATTAAATATTTTTAGTCCAAAAACATTTTAATTTAATCTAAACGTAATTTTCATTTTAGATCAATAAATCAAAATAGGTTTAAACGTCTGGTGGATGTTTTTTTAAAATTTTCAAGTGATAGTCTGTAATACTAATATTCAAAGTTTGATACTAGAAATTAGAAAGCCAACTTTAATGTTTTCTTGAATTGTTAATATATTTTTTTAATGATTTTTTTATGTAACGTTTAAAAACTATCATATTAGCGCTATTTAAAAATGTCTTAAACTTAAAAGTGTTACAGTTTGCACTAATTACTACAAAAAATGTACTAATTAACAAACAATTAGGTTAAAAAAAGTACTTTAAGCAGTCTTAATTTAAAAAAGTTTGACAAAAAAAAACTAATTCTAGATAAGGTATACTATTTTCAGCTGAAAAGTTAATTTATTGTTATTTTCAAAATGATTTTTTAAACTCTTAGCAGAATCTAGTACAACGCTGTTTTGTTTTATCTGAAACTAATCAGGTAGATGTACTGCAAAGCCTTAAATTTTGTCTTTATAAAGTCATATTATCTAAGACGGTTTTAAAATCTGCTAAGGGATAAAAAAAATTTAACTATTTAATGCAGTTTTTATTTAAATTTAAAAAAATTGACAAGAATTATTCGCAATCTATTATTTTTTTCAAAATTATATAAAACTGATCAAATATGTTACTATAATCTTTGTTTTGTTGAATAAAAACATAGAAAAGCTGTTGTTGGCTCAAAATTTAAAATAATTTAAGATTTGTCAATTTATTACAGCAATGTGTATTGTTTCCTTAAAACAATCAAAACAAAAATGTACAGCTAACCATAAAATAAACAATGGAACCTTTACCGAAAAACAATTTATTACCTAGAGTATTTTACTTACTTTTTCAATTAAAAAAATGCTTTTGTGAGAATAAGAAGCAACTTTGGTTGAGCGAGAATCAATAAATTCAAGATAATAAAAAAAAAACTAAACATGTTTTAGTTTTAATAATTTTAGATTTTTTGATTAGATCTTTTGAACAAATGTACAGTCTTTTGTTTAAAATATAATTTAATTTGAGATTTAGCAGGTTATAACAGCAAATGTCTATTGTTAAAACAACTTAAAAACGTAGAAAACAAAAATTAAGTATAATAAAAATTAATAATATTATTATCAACTATTTATTCTTCTTACATGTTTTTAGTTTTTACAAAAAAATATATTTTTTTAAGCATAAATTATTTCAGCTCGTTTTTTTCTTGAGAAAACTATTAAAAAATATACAAATATAAAAAAACATCTTTTTGTTTAAAAATTCTAATTTAGTTTTAATTAATCAATTCATCGTAGGAGCCTGCTTCTCCAATGTTCATTGTTAAAATAACCTAAAAACATACAAAATACACATTTATGAACATAAAAATAAACAATAGGTTTTAATTTTTTTATTTATGAATACAAAATAAACAATAATGCTTTTAGCATCAAATATTTTATTATCTGGAGCACTTTTACGTACATTTTTTTAACATTTATTTCTTAGCTTTTTGTGTTTTTGTATTATTCAAAAATGTTTGTTTATTTAGTTATCATTTATCAAACATTTTTATTTTCTATAAAGATTTTTAAGATTTTTTCAGCCTTTGATTATAGTCACGATTGCTAAAGTTTACTGATTGTAATGTTTATTAAGTTAGCAATTTATCAGTTTTAATCTTAATTTAGATTAAAGGAATTAAAAAAAACAATTAGATTATAACATGTAACAATTTTATTTAATTTTAATAATATTTGTGATAAACTCTCTTGAAAACTTTTGTTTTAAGTGCAACAATACAAGCAATAAATAAATATTCATTATTGTCTGTAATTCTACACCAAAAAACAGTTATAGTTTTCTATCTTGTGCGGTGTCGGTTTGTAAAATTGTAGCTCCTAAATGATTTAAGTATAAAAATTAATTCAGTCAAGTAGGCATAAGTTTTTTTCATATTGTTGAACAATATAGTTTAAAATTATTTATAAAAAATTTAAAATAAAACATAAGTCAATATGGTTTAATGTTTTCTTGAATTATAGGTTTTAAGATATTATAAAGTATTCTAAAATAGTTATTTGTATCACAAAGTTTTGAGAAAAAAAAACAAAGTTATACCTATATAAGAACAAAATCAATTCGAAAAATCAAGTACATGACTGTTTGGAATTTTATTTGGCATAAAAAAATTAAAAAATTTTCTTGTTTAATTTTTAATGAATTTATTCCATACTTTTGTGTTTATTTTCAGTTTACCTAAATAGTTTTTGAAACCAAATTTTTGAACTGTAGATTTACACCGTAAACAAAATTTCTATTAAATTATTAACAAAACATAAAAGACTAATCTCACACTAATGTCTCATCCTGTATAGTAAGAAAAACTAAATTGAGATAAAAAACTGGTGGGAAACAATAACTAACAGCAAATATAGTGTTAAGAGAAAAAAAAAACAAAAACAATGATAATGATTCGAGAGATGGAATAGAGTATTATGTTAGTGTTTTGTTTAAATTTGGCGTCGCAGTTTCCTATAAATGTTTAACGTTGAACTATGACCGTACCATTGTATTAAAGTGACAGTTATTAATTAGAATTTTAAACCTAACCTCACTTTTAATTCAATTGATAGTTTAACACGTTAATGAAATTATAATAAAAGCACTTGTAGCGTTATAACAAACAAAATAAAAAATTGGTAAAATTACCCGTCTACAATTCCATCGTCCTAAAGCTGTAGAAAAAATTTCTGTAACATGTTTTTTTGGTATCTTAGATTTGATTAGATAATTGGTAACTCAGATGATTGGTTTTCCATCACTACTAATTTGTTCAAAATGTCTTTTTTTCATATTTCTTAAGAAAATTAAAAGTCTTTTAATCAGAAATTTTATATAATGTCTATTAAATCTGGTATCTGTTTGAATTTTAAAAATAATATACTAATACCTGTTGAAGTTCATTTAATTAAACCAAAAGAATAATGTAATAGAAAAACGGCTTAAGAAATTATTGTTTCTTTGTTTTCGCTTAAAAACTATTTTTTAAATTATATTTTTATTTTGTTTGAAAGAAAATGGAAAAAATTAGTCTATAGCCTAGATATTTATACACTTTTTTATTTATACATATATGTCAATAAACTTATTGATGCCAGTTTATAACATAAAATTTGATTTTAATTGAATTTTGAGCCGTGAAATTGACATTTGTTGACAATAAAATTTATAACATTATAATATTTAAAAACAATTCAGTGATTTTTATTAAGTTCAGTAAAAATTGCATTTCGACTAATTTTTGTTTATTATTTTTACTGATATTTTCTCATCATTCGAATTATAATTGAAATTATTAAACCATATTCCACCTCAAAAAATTGTAAATCTATAATATTTGACAGATATCATATGGCTTATCATTAAAGCCAACTAATTTAAAGTCATCTACCCTGCCTCATTTTCTGTCAAATTTTGTAATTTTTTTTGACATTGTTTCTATTACGTTTCCAATCTGTCAGACCCGCCTTATTCTAATTTTTGTAAATTTACCATATTTTGCAAAATATATTAACATTTTTATAAAAAGTCCGTTTTTAATCTCACAGATTTTGAATTGAGAAGTTGATATTAGAACATTTTAGCCTAAATTATTATTATAATAACTATTATTGTAATAATTATTTTTATAACTATTATTAAATAGTTATTATAACTATTATTATAATAATAATTTATGCCTAACCCTCTATTTTCTAGAGACACAACAATTTTGCAGGATTTAAAAATAATTACGGTATTTGACAAGTAATGATATTGTTAATAGTATTTTTTTAATAATATAATTATTATTATTAGATAACAAGCTTTCAATATTAAATTAACTTAAAAACCCATTCAAAAATAAAATTCAAATCAATAACCATAAATTCTGTTTAAAGCCAAATAGAAAACATAAGATTGTTTTTTAAAAATTAAGATTAATTATACTATTTGAATTCTTGGATTTAACAATTAGAAACATTCGAACAATATGACATAATCAAAACAATGCTGCTTTCAGTATTTCTGCCGACATTTTTAAATCTAAATCTATAATTTTGAGATTGCTACTTAATGATATGGGTACAACACCTATATTTGAATTAACTGAAAATAAAATTTTTAAAAGTTTTTTAATTCTAAAGGTTAATTTGAATAATATTACAAGAATTTGCATCAGCAATATCTATAAAAAACGCAATTTTAATTTTTTCTAAATATGTACTATAACAATATCCGGCCTATTGGCTTCAATTTTTGAAGCAAATTGTAAAGTTCGATCTAAATATAATTTGTAACTATCATTTTCCAGAAAATTTGGTAAAATATAATAATTATAATATGGTTCTACATTTTTTACTAAATTAAATTTAAAAGACAAATTTGAATAATTTGAATGAACTATTTTTGCGTCTTTTTTTAGAACAGCACCAAAAAAAATGTTTTTGACAAATAATTACAATAATTATGTAATATATAGTCAAATTTACAAAACTATATAGATATTGATATTTTGCAATATTTTTCAACTGTAAAACTAAATCAAAATACCATAAATTAGCCGCATTAAGTATGTAGGTACAAGCGATTCAGCTGATTGTACAGTTATGAGTAAATACAAGCATTAGATTGTCAATGCATTAGAAAAATTGTTTTGAATACATATGACTTTATACCTAAACAAGCCAGGAGAGTCTCTTTGTTGAAACAAACTGTAATTTATCTGATCTACCACCTACATAAATCCCTGTCGTATGCTCTTTGTGGAAGACATCAGATTGAGTTAGACTTGCACAGATTCTGTATTTTCCCCAATTTATCAACTGTCACAACAATAAAAGCAGTAAACCGAAAAAAGTCAAATTTTTCGAGATTGACATAGCAATTTTATTTCAAGTGATAAAACATAAACCTCAAACAGCTGTTAGTTTAACAGTACTTCGTTACACTTTGAAGCATCCACTGATAGTAGGAGGCAAATTGATGGTCGTTTATTGTACATTTTCAAATGACAAAAAATTGTTTCACATAAACAACAACAACTGTTTTCTTAATACACATGATTGGGCAAATTAACATTTTTTACTTTTGGGAACGCATTCTGTTGCCCAAAATACCTGTTCTAGATACATTAATATTTATGTAGACTACTTTTAGAGTAAATTAACGACGTCCGTTTAAAAAAATATTAATTTTTGTCGCCGTTAGAATATTAATAGTACTGAGCGATTATAAATAAAATAACAAATTGACAATGTTAAATCAACCATATAATAGTGTCAAACTTTCTAGGAAAACAAATCTTTATTGCCATTTGTGTAGTAAATTTTTGTCAATAAACATACTTAATTTTTATCAAATTAACTTGAATATTCTATTTTTTTTTTGCTATAATTAAAATATGACTTATTAAAGATTATTTTTGTTTTTTTCTACTGATGCTTTTTCTTATTTGCATGAAAAACTATTCTAAAAAATCGTCTTAAAAAATTAGGTGTTACTGGCAGACCAGTGACCACTATGTGAAATATAATTATAATTAGTGGACAGTACTGGTGTATTTAGTACAACAAATGCTATTATAAATCTTTTATGTTTTTAATTCATTATATTTACACCATAATACATAAAAGGTTAAAAAACATTTCATCTCATAAAGATGAAATAACGGTTGCAATAGATAGAACTGATAAGTTTTTGATAAACACGAAACAGTGCTATCTCTACATTAAATCTTTATGAGATTATTGAGAAATAACATTCAATGTATTGCCATTATTACAAAAAAAACATTAAGGTTTATTTTATAATTTTTTTTTATTACTAGCATCCAATAACACTTTTAAATTTTAAATAGTTTTAAGTTATTTGTATGTTATATTAATGTTTAGTGTATGTAATTTAGAATTATATTGAATAAATGAATTTACCATTTAAGCAAAAATAATTTTTGTTTACTTTTTGCTTAAAATTTTTTAATAAACACAGTTGAAAGATAATCGATAAAGTTTGATGAGTTTTTGTAATAAATTCAAAACCGATACTGTAAAAGTTCTTAACTTAATCAATTTTTGGAAAAATATATCAAAATATAATATGTATGTATTTGAAATTTTTTTTAATAAAAAGTTTAGTTTTTTGAAAAAATTTTTATTGTCAGTTACATATTCTAATTCGTTGGTAAGTGTTCTAAATTTAAAAAAAAAAAGAAAAATATTACAATGTGCGCCGAGAATAAAAGTTGCAATGTAGCACCTCATATGAACGATAAAATCTTAAATTTTATTAAAGGCACTATGTTATCGCCGTAAATTTTTTTCATAAATTTTTGGAATTATCAAATATCTAAATTTGTGCTATCTAACAGATATAATAATAAATTAAAAAACAAATCTTAAAAAACAAAAATTACAATGTAATTAAATTTTATTTCTTAAATATTATAACAAACTTTTATTTGTTTATCCAACACCTCTTTGTAATGACGTTATAAAAATTAAGGTTTTGATTAAATTATGATTAGATTATATTTATGAATTAATAATAAAATTATTTTTATATAATTCAACAGTTTACAGAAAATAGAACAATTCATTGATTATCAAAAAATACAGTACATGAAATTACATTTACAAAAAACAAGAATCTCAGATGAAATATTAAAAAATAAACAAAAATAATAACAAAATCGATCGGTAGGTTGATTGATTTGATTGATTTGAGTTGAAGGTAGATTGATTAATTTGATGTTGAAGGTATTCAACATCAAATATTTTTTATTGGGTGCTTCTGCTAGAAACTGTTGAGAATCTCTTTCAAAAACTTTTGATTTTGTGCACTGGTAATTTTTTTAATTGTTTTTCAATAAAGCGATTAGCTTGCTATATTGTGAAATATTTGTGTTTTCGTGAAGCTTTAATGTCGATCTTAACATGTTGTAGTTTGTTCACATTGAAGAGACCGCGGATCTTTTTTTAGAAAGAATTGAACTCTCTCAATTTTTTGTAATAAGCGTCTCTAGATGTCTTGAGTAGCAAACTCGATGTGTGTCTCCAACATCTTGTGCTATTTTTTCAAAAAAAGAACTATTTCTTTTCATTTTCAACAAATGTAACAAGCGCCAAAACAGTTTATTTGCAAAATTTGTCTTAAACAATAAATTTGTCAACAACAACACGGCAACCAAATCATAGACTACTATTAATCTTTGTAGATATAAATTTTTTGGGTTTTGATGATTTTTTAAGAACTTTTACAGAGAGAGGTGTTAGATAAAACTATATATTGTACTCGTGCCTTAACAGCAAATAAGTCACTCAAGAAAAATTAGACCACTCAAGCAAGCTCTTGTGGCTAAACGTTTTTTTTGTGATTTATTTGCCTTATAAGACAATTGTATAATAAATAGCCATTATCAGCTATTTATCTCACAATGTTTAGGCGCTATTTTATTTAATAAAAAAAAACTATTTTCAATTGCCAGGGTTTTAACTATATATTTGTTAATCAATCACAGCTTTTTCTAGCAAATCACCAATGAGAATTAAATTAATTAAAAATTGTACATAAATATAAACTTTTTAATTTGGAAAATCAAACTTTTTTTCACTCTAACAAGCAAATTTCAAATTTATTTTAACTGTACAGCGGCTACGGTAGTCTGTTTTCTTCCAATTTGATGATATTATTCTAAAAATAAATTATTAAATGACAGTAAAATGACAGTTTTAATATGAATCCAAATATATATTTTTTTAAATTTAAGTAATATTGCTTTTTTAACAAAAGAAACATTTTTGAGATCATTAAGGATACAGCCTAACATACAATTTTTTGTTAAATTTTGCATTAAGCAGCAGATAAGACTGATCAGATGCAAAATTTAAGAAAGAAAAAACATTACCGTGTAGGCACCTTCTAGATCTATATTATAAGAAAATAACTAAGCGTAAGAAAAATTTTTGTATCTTTATAGATCTAAAAGCAGCATTTGATAGAATAAATACAGAAAAAAGTGTAATTATGAATGAAAACAGCAAGAATACAACAAAATAGTAAATAAACAAAATTTAAGAAAAAAATGACCGGCAACTAATTTTAAAGAACATTGAAACTGTTTGGCAGATGTTGTCTACAAAAATAATTAGGTTTTAGTTGCACAATTGACAAGCAAAGAATTATAGAAACATTGTAAAAAAAATAATAATAAAGAGAAAGATAAAGTAAATAGGAATAAAGAAAACTAAAAACGTCAACACAATAGTTATTTACATAAAAGTCAGGAAAATGTCACATTACTGAAGAGAAGCTAAATTGAAATACGAGGCACTTTGTGCCGAGTATTTTGAAGCTCCGAGTCAAGTAAGAGATTTTACTGACGTGTTTTGTATTAAATTTTTCCGGAAATCGTAAAAAAAGACGAAATTTACAAATTTTAAAATGTTTTTTACAAATTCCACGAAAATCAAGTTTGTCAATTTTGTTGGCAACTATAGTTACAAAGTAAACAACATCAACATCGGAAAATTTCTAATTAACGTTTTGAATAAATTGTTCTTTTTTAGAGTATCTTTTTTATTTTGCGTCTTGAAAAGTTTTTACAGTACTAGTCCGGAAAACTCAATTTATCTGCGCATAAATAAGCAGGAAAATGTTGTTTCCAAGACGATTTCCGGAAAAAAATTTAAAAATACAGCTTTTAACAAAATAGAGAGTGAGAGAGAAAGAGATAATAAAAAAAACCAACGTCTTTTTTAGTTTACACCTACTTTGCCTTTAATGTGAAAAACATCATACTGTAAAATCCACCTATTACTGATGATCACATTATCATTAATTCGTATTAATTATTAATAATTTTTTTTATTAAATTTTAAGATATGTAGTATGAAACATAGTCGCTGCATGTTTTTTTCTGTTTCTCCCTAAACCAAGTAACAGTTTTTAACTCGGTTTAACAGTTCTAACCCGGTTTTTACTAATAAAAAGAGCAATAGAGCCATTTTCTGTTCAGGGTAGTACTCAGCTACTTGGTTGGTTCTATTCACAAATCGTGCTCAAAAGCACACAACACGTTGCATTGTAAATCTTTCACCTTTTTTGCTTGTTCCTCTCATTATAAGCAATAAAATTTACTTCCTGGTACATTTCAAACGTTTCTACTATATATATATATATATATATCACTGATAATTACATAATATTATCCCGGGTCCATGCCAAAGTCTCAATAATTTAGATTAGAACCAATTTGGCATTAAAAAAACTGTTTTTTAAAACTACTAAAAAACATTTTTGGTAAAATTTATACAAGAACGAGCATGAACATTAAAAAACTGTTATTGAAATTTGCCCTAATACAAATTATAGATAATTTGCACTTGATATACATAATTTTTTTAAAATTGAAGCGTTTTAATTGGTTTAAGTTTGACAAGAGAAATAGTCAGCAGTTGTAACAAGTTTAATTTATTAAATTTTGAAAAATTTTGCAAATAATTTGAATTATTAAAATTTTTAATAATTCAAATTATTTCAAATTATAAAAAACAATCAAACATTTGTTTAAAACAAAAGGCAGTGCACACTGTAACAGATTAAATACTCGTTTGGTCTAAGAGAGGTATATGTAAGGATTTTTTTCAGAATTGATAGAATGTTGTAGAATTTCTCTATAAATAATTACTGCTCGCAAAAATTTGTAGATTGTCTTTATATAAAATAACAGATCATTGTTGTACCGGTAAAGTTCCCAAATTTTTTTTACCACGAATTAAATTGCAGAAAATACGAAAAAATAAAATTGTGTAGGTTACCCATGTTTTCAAAAAAAAATTTTTGACAGATATCTCAGTTAAAAACGCTAATTTTCTTTCGAATTAAGCAATGATTATAGAACATTCAAAACAGCTTTTTTCGAATAAATGCAACAAATAATGATTATTTAAATGAGAACATTTAGTTTTACATAATATTTGTTTTTTTTTACATGTTTTAAATCAAATAGGAAAAGAAAAGCTGGTATGCAATAATCGATTATTAACATTAATAATTATTAACTTTTTTCTGTGAATTATAATTATGAAATTTATGTGATTGACTTATTTTTGATTATATAATTGATGAAATAATCAATATTAAAAAATCAGAGAAACAAATGGGGTGACGGTTTACATTTATGGTTGTCATATGCATAAATAAGTAGAATGTATTGTATAGTATTACCCATAAATCAATTTAAATTCTTTATTTTGACTGGCACCGCTTTCAAAAATAACTGATTAAGTATTTTTATTACTAAATAATTAATAATACTAAATAAAATAATTTTATATCTAGTTCTTACCTATGTTCTTCTGTAATTGAAAAAAAAATCAATTTTTAGGTTATTCAAGACGTTCCTTATTTTGTTTGATAGAGTTAAATTATAATTATGATTGTTTTATTTTTGAATTGTATTTATTGATTAAAACATATTAAAATTAAGAAATCAAAGAAACAAATGAGTTGACGGAGTTTTAGATAGCCACAAAGATTATGGCGTTTTTTTATAAACATTTTTAATTTGCTTTTGCACCTTAGCCACTTTCGCTGTGATAATTGGAAATTTGCTGGGCTATAGCCCCCAGGCGAGGGAGGGTAGACCAACATTAAAGCAAAATAAAACCAGCCGCGCTTCAAATGTTTTCTACGATTGAGTAATGGCTTGATTAAAGGTTTGGGTAGTTATTAGTTGAAAATTGATTTATTAAAATGCTACTAGAGTAACGAGTGAACATTAGCCATTTCATCATATCCTGCACCAATTTGAAGTGTTTTAGTGTTTTTATTTTTGAATATTAGCAGGATATAAAGCATTAGCATAGTGTTCCACTTTTGAACCCACAAAATAAATAAAATTTCAAATATTAGCTCTGTATAGCATAACGGGACATAATTATAAACATAATCCCCGGTTAATTTTTCCCCAGAAGAAAAAGTAAAAGTTTTCTCTGAAAAACATCAGTTCCGGTTTCGAATCTTGACTATTTTCAACACGATGAAGAAGAATTCCTCAAGATATATTTATGTCGTGAATACGATAAAATCGAGGCCGACTCTTCTTTGTACAGCGACAAGATACAAGAAGCAAGTATGCGTCGTTGCCAATGTGGGTCAATGGTCCACTTACGAAAAGCCCCCTCTATCACGTAGAACAACATCACGTCAGTGACTCCGGGTCTCTCTTCACTCCCCGGAATACCCCGGACCTAGACTCTTCCGGTTAACGAAGAAACAAGGAGTGGAGACTTTAACGTGACGTTAGACGAGATTCTCTCTTTGTGTTTCGATGTGCTGAAAAGTGGCACACATATTTATTTGGGGTATATACAAAGTATTTTAACAGCAATAATATTAACCAAAACAAGAAATATAAGGAATGTACTAGAATTTAAATTAAACATATATATGCTGTGGAATGTCGTGGAAAAAATATACCTTATAGATTTCTTGCACAATATGAACACATATTTTCACATTGATTCAGCCACTTTTAAGTCTCCCACTTTTATATGTAAATAATCACAGTTTTTATCTAAATTAAATAAAATTAAAAAAGTTAAGTACAATTTAAACCGTTTTGGTCAGCATGTATTTTAACCATTTATTTATTATTATTCTATAGAGTTAACAAAAAAATATTTAAAATATTTATTTGTTTATTTAAGTTGTGTTTTAATTTGTTTTAAATGCAGGAGGTGTTACACAAAAAAAACAAATTAAGAAAAAAAACTCTATTTATCTGAGACACTGTGAATTCGTCATTAAATACACAAAGTGCCGTATGAAAACTTTTGAGAAAAAGAACCGAAGACACGTGCTGGAAGTAAGCTCTACTTACCTCTCTAGGTGGAAAACCTCTAGGCGTAAAATCTTTCCTATTTAGAAAAAATTCTGAATCTTTTTAAATAATTCATTATTAATTTAATTTGCTTAATTTTCCGGTTGGAAGTAGCTTAGGTTACTATTTGGTAGGATACTATTTGCTTTAAAAATGATGTTTTCAAATTGTCTTAAAAAAATAGTTGTTATTCTTTTGAAAAATTGAGACAATATTGTTTAATGTTTTCTTATTAGTCACAACTTCTTATACACGCAGCAGTTTAGTTTTCTAAAAAACAAGAATCATACTGAAGCTATATTTTAGTAGTAAAAAACCGACTTTAAAGAGGAAACTCAAAAGTAAACGCAAACACGCATTAACCCAACGCACTAGACGCCACTACATTTTTTGAAGGTTTTTTTTGATTTATCTAAGATGCCATTATCGCACTTTAATTTCCTGATCATTGTACCACTTTTGAAATATCTACTTTTCAACAAAAAAAGAGTATTATTAAAATTGATTTAAAAACAACAATAGTATTTGCAAACACACATTTAAGACCTAAATGTTTGACGATTTTCTGACGCTTATCTCAATTTTGTCGATTTCTTTGAGATGTCATTATCAAATCTCAAATTCCATATTATGGCACTACTTTCGGACATTTTCTTTCTAGCAAAGAAAGATCTATTAAAATCGGTTTATAAATAACAAACTTATCGGCGAACACACAGAAAAAAATATACTGTCAAATTGAGAATCCTTTTTTTTTTTAAGATGGTTAAAGAATTCCTTCAACTGTTTTATGTAATTTTAAAAATATTCTTAATAATCAAAATTTTTGCAAAAAGCAACTTAAAGTTGCTTAAAAAGCAGGCATTTATAGTGCGCAAAACACATTTTTTGCTGTTATAAAAGTATGTATTTTATTGTCTTTTTTTTCTATGAAAAACCTTTTTTGACAGTTCTGAAAGTTGAAATTAGTTTAAAAACTTCAATAATGTAGTTATAACATGGAATTACAAGTATAAACACTTATTTTGCTAGATACCTATATAAGCATTGAAATTATTTCTACATTTTAATTGAAATAGCTTTTTCATTCAATTTTAATTGAAGAAAAACCGTTCACTTGACGCACAAAATTTTAATTATTATTATTGGAAACGGTAAAAATTCTTTCTGAATGGATTTTTCTGTAAAACCAATATTAAATTCTTATCTTCAGCATCTGATATGTGTAAAAGCACCAACAACTCCAAAAAATTACAACAGTTCACAAAAAGAGTCAAAGTACAGATTATAAGTGAAAAATTAAAAAATAAAACTATAATAATCACCTTTTGCTTTTTTAAAATTTTTTATCGATTATAGGTTTTTCTTTCTGACCTATATTTTGACTGCAAATGTTGTTTTCAATTTTTATTTACAGTAGCAACTACAAAAACTCTTGCAACTTAAAAAAATGTTGCTGCTGCTTTTTTAATAAACTTAATATTTTTGAAATTGAAAACCTGCAAAAAAAATTGATTAAGTGAATTTGGAAATTGATCAGAAAAACATTTGGTTACATTGTAACAGATGAGAAAATACAAAATACAAATGAAAGCTAAATAAGGCACTGGAGTATTACAGCCAAATAAGGAAAAATAGAAAATAAAATTTATTGAAAGAGGGTTGAAAAAAAATGAATAATAAAACCGCCAAAAAATTTTTCTAAATTCTAACTGTATACAGTTAGAATCTTATAAGAATAAAAACAATTTTTTTTTCATTTGTTTAGTTAAAATTAATTTTAAATTTCAAAACTGTATTATTAACTGTTAATTCTTATTTTAAATTTTCTAGCAACATTTTTTTTATTTTTGAACAATTTATATCAATTATGAATAACTTTATTGCTTAAATTTTGTTTACAATTCCTCGCCTGTTTAAAAGTAGTTACTATTTCTTAAAATTTTATATCAATTGATACCATATTAATATCAATTTTGTGTTTGTTTTATAGAATATATTAGTAAATTAAATTACACTAAAACAAAAAACAAACCTAAATCATCTAGTTTAAAACAAATTAAGATCAAATTTAAGGTAAAACCGATCTTAGCTTTGTAACTCTGCAGATTTTTGAAAATTTTATTGTTTTTACAATTATTTATTTAAACAAGTTTTTTTTAATAATTATCAGAAAAAACAGTCTAGAAATTGCATTAATCAAATCATCATAGAAAAACTTGAGCAGCACAGGTAATTTTTTTTTCCGTGAATTAGTTTTATTACAAATTTATAAAAATGCTTTAATCGGCTACAAAATTGTATCAATATAAAACCTTTAATCTCGTAATTTTTTTACCAATTTTACCAAATTTTTTTACCAATTTTTACGGCTACCAAATGTATTAATTCTTAGATGTCTACATGTAGTTAACTGATTTATGTTTCAAAATTTTTATTTAAATTTTTATTTTTATTTATATTTTATTTTGTAGCCTCGTCGCTTGTAAAGCGTATATTTGCGCCTTGTCAACTGCTATGGTATTTAGATTCTTTCACATGCAGCAACCGATTTGTCACTTTGACTCACTGGCGTGTTGCAAAATACAATAAAATTTATCTGCTTTTAAAAACCTCTATGCAACGTGTTGTTTAGTCATAAATATAGTTTGTTTACACCAGGACAAATTACCGTACTCAATAAGACCTACAGATCCCAAAAATATTATTGGTGCAACTTTTAAAGAGCCATCTTGTGGTGTAATAGCCAACCATCGATTGTGCTCTGAACCAAGTCTCTGACTTGAGCTGTCAAACTCAACTGCAAATTCCGTCAATTCAAATTTTAAAATTTTTAAAACAGACAAAATTGATTTGTTGGCTAAAAAATTTAATACATTATTTGGGCGTTAGTCATTTTGCCGCGCTCGGTTTTTTTAAAGAGCTCCACAGAGCGTCGTGCTTTAATAGTAAAACCTTGCGCTGTAAAATAAAACTTACTGCATTAATAACGTAGATCACAATTTAAAAATAAAAAAAAAACTGTAGCTTTAAGAAGTAACTATCCAAAAAAAGATGCTTAAACTGTCTCAAATTGAGTAAAACTTTCTAGCTCAAGATGCTGTGTTATAGAGGAGTAAGTAGAACAGGATTAAGTGTTCGTCATCCCTAATATGACATAAGATACAATGCAATATGGAATACCCAAAAATGAAAAAAAGTGTCATTTCTTGGAGAAGTCAATGGCTCATGATTAATAAATTCTCGCAAACTTCTTGACCACTTTCTCCATTCGTTTCAATGACGTCCTCTAGGAAATTTGTTCGGATTAAAATTTTGCAAGCGAACTTTATTTCTTCAATTAATTACAATTTTAAATAATATCTGGTAATTGATTAAAGTTGTAAATTTGTGCATTAATTCTCATCTATAAATATTAGATCCAAAAAGCCATGTGGGTACTCATCATTTAATCGGACATTTCTTATAAAATTGATAATTGCAAAACTTTCTCTTTGACACACAACTGTGTAAAGAATTTAAACAAAAACAACAACAAGCTTTTATTATAATTAACAAACTGGAAACATTTTTATTTATGTATTTCCACTATGCAGTTTAGGTGAAATCAATTCATTCTCAATGCTCTAATATAGTCTACAAACTCATTTTTCAAATAGCGACATTTCCAAAAGAGTAAACAAGTTACTATAATACAAAAAATGCTATATTAATTATAAAACCTACGTAATTTAGTAGTTTACATAAACTACAAAAGATGTCGCTTTAAAACGCTTAGATCTATATGCACAGTAAAATTGTGAAAAATTTTTTGAAGTTTTATCGCGCATTTATATTCACAGGCAATTAATAGCTTCTAAGAGAAAAAGTAAAAAACTTTTTTTTGCAATTTTGCTGCGCGCTTTCATTTCTATAGACGATTAAAAAGTTCTAAAGTGACATCTTGCGTAAAAAAACAACTTCAAGAAAAGTTTTTAAAGAATTGTTTTAATTAAACTAGGCGGAAATGTATTCCTTTTTTTTAATTGCTTGCAACGTCACGTCTACAGTGTTTTGGATTTTTGCCGCAAGTCAAATCTCTCATTCAATCTTTAGTGCATGTCAAGTGTTGTAGTTTAATATACTTTTTCGAATTTGAGTCTTTAAAAAGCTTTATAATGTTTTTAAATTAGAGTATTCTATAGATATCTATTATTAAGGCGCTCGTGCTTTTATAGATGTTTTTAATTTTTAGAGGTTGGTGTTGACATACATAGCTGTCAAAAAAAATGTCATAATTTGTTACATACGGATTATTACTGTTAAATCTTTGAAAGACAATTCGTAATCATTTTAAGCCAAAATTGTTTTGAAAAGTGATTAGTGGTTTAAGTTAGAGGTAAAGTGGCTTCAAGCAGAGCTGCAAAAATTTATTTGCTACAAAAAACTTGCTACATTTAGGATTGTAAGATACTTTGGATTTCTCAGGTAATACACTTTTAGTCGTTGTTTCGGCTAGTCTCTAAATTGGAGCATATAAATTTTGTTCTTCTTGTAATGTATATTAATATTTTGTTAAAGATTAAAGAAATTATGTCAAATAAAAGATTTAAATTGAGCTTTAAAACAAATGATTTGTTAGTGTTACCAACCGTTAGCTACAAAATTTTTTAGAGCTTAAAAGAAGCGAATTCGTAAAAATAGCCTAAAGGCCCTAAAGAACACGTTTCATAAGACATGTTGGCGCATTGTGTGCCAAATCAACCCTTACAAAACTAGTTTTTTAATATACAATTAACCAATGTAGCCAAATGTAAATAATAATATAAAACCTCTGAATCATCCTTCTGTAATAAGCTTTTTTAATAACTGATCAAAATTGCTTTATTATGTTATTATATAAATAAACATTTTTGAAGAAAATCTCAAATATATTTCGAGCTTTTTAACTCTCATCAGTGACACTTTACAATTGAAATGTTAATTAGTTGTGCTATATAGTAACTACAAGTAAATTAATAAACATGCTTTTCGTTAACTGAAAATTATTAAAAAATATTTTTTACTTGAATATATTGCTTTGGGTCTATTAGTTTTTAATTTTTTAAATAAAATCGAAGAAAAAATAAGTTTTAATTTTCTCATATGTGTTTTTGACGTTAAATACGGAAATTAAGTAGCAGAGTTATCGTCCAACTTGCAATATTTCTAAATTATCTGAATTAAGTTTCATCTGTCTTGGCAGCTCCATTAGATAATGTCAAATGTAAAATGTCAGGTCAGGTTAGGTTTGTCAACTTAAATTACTTTTTTTTAGAAGTTTTTATAGTCTCGTCAGAGCCATAGCCATAGCCAGTTTATTTAAGTAAAACTTTTTTTCTGAAGAAGTTAATGAGCTTAAATCATGTCTACACCTATAAATATTTGATTTAAATCAATGTGCTCTGGTGTTATCATTTTTTTACCACTAATAAAACCCTATTTTTGTGTAAAATTTTGGTAAATTGCAATTAAGTACTACAGTCTAAGAGATATATTAAAGTGTTTTGCTAATCATTAATTATTATAATTGTTATACGAGTAGGTTCATAGAAGTTGACTTAAGTTAATTGCAATTTTATTTAAAATCAAAATTTTTGATTGAATTTTTGTCTAATTTTAAGCAATCTCTTAACGAATTATTAACTTTTATTTTAATTAAACATTTAATTCTGGTTTTATAAATCCATCTTTCAATTAATGAATTTACAGTCTTGCCAATTTATTAGCGGCCTTGTTTGATATAAATTAGATTTCGGTGTAAAATGAATATGGACATAAAATTTTGACGTAAAGGTTGGATCACTATGTGTTCAGCCGCTTAACTATAGACTTATGTTAAGATCAATGATAGAAATTTCATATTTTTTTTAGTTGAAAAAGCCCTCGGTAGTCAGGTGGCTGACGATAGTGCGTTTAGAATCTGGCCAGAGTCTTTTTCTGCAAAGAAAACGGCTATGAGTGTTTGCATAAGTGTAGAGAGCATAATGGCACAATTTATTAATTAAACATCAAACCATTGTTCACAAATTATGTGTTTGAACAAAAGTTTCTTTATCTGCTGTTATAAAATCAACCATACTTGATTGGATAGAAGACAAGCGTTTTTCCATTTAGTTGCGCCTGAACGACAAAGTGACATTTGTCAGGAACGTTTTCTTTTGCGTTGTCAAATTCAAGCGCAAATGTCAAATTTCTGTATTAGTTGTAGAAAAAACAATGTACAAAACGTGTATTTTTATAGAAGCAGAAATAGATACAAATATAAATTCATGACAAAGTTTAAGTTCTGCGTCAGACAACATTCACATACTCAGATTATGACAGAAATGACAGAACATATTAAGATTATTTTTGTTTTAGTTTTATTTATAAAGAGTATATATCTCTAGCAAGCTTTCATCTAGTTTATCATCCAATTCAGCAGCTTAACTTAATCTTTTCAAAATAGTTTTTAAATCTAACCTCAAAATTATGTACTTTATACATATTTTAAGCTCAAAATATTTATAAATTTTCAGTTAATATATTATTCACATAGTTTTACTACTTGCCAGAAAGTTTGTTTATTAGATTTAGAAATCTCTCTCCACATGGTAGTCGAAAAAGCTTTTGAGATCTATTCAACAAACGTTTTAGCAAGTGGTAAAACTGTCTAAATAGTTTATTGTGCCAAAGATTTTAAGCCAATCAATTACTCGGTTATTTGCAAATTTAATCTTGTATTTTCAATACCAGAAATATTTTTTGTCCAAATTATGCATTTGTTGTTCGTAGATACGTGACTATAAAAAATTCCATAAAACAAAAAAGGTCTTATAAACTTAGGTAGATATATATTTTTTAAGTTTGTTTGTATACTGGTTTGTTTGTAAAATATGTTTTTGGAAATTCGCAGCTAGAATATTACAAAAAAGAAATTATTTTGGTAATATAGTTTAACTATTAAAGATTTATTTAATCATAAAAATTAATTTTCTTACAGAAAAAATCTTTAAATAGATTGTGTAGAAATTACACAGACGCGTAATCTAGACAAAGATAGATATTTTAAATACTTAACTCTTCAAAGATTTTAAAATTTTTTTAGTTAAAGCTTAAGCTACCTAAAGTTTTTTTTATTCATTTGGTTATAGGTGTTAAACTACTTACACTCTATTATTTTAAATATTTAAATTTAGCAATAAATAAAAAATAAAAAGTTTTAGAAGCCTATAAAACCAGAGCCTTTAATATATGGTATCTAGGAAAAACAATTAATACCATATAACAACAAAAAAAAAACACATTTTTTTAGTCAGACGTCAAAAAATGTGACATTTCTAACAGATTTTAAAAGATACACGTTAAAGTTTAAAAAAATGCAATGTTTTGCATATAAATAAAATTGAATATATTAAACATATCACCACTTTTGATTATACTTTTTTTCTAAAATTTTCAATACATGTTAGCTAAAATAAATTGTTGACGGTTTTTTTTGCTGCTTTTTTGAAAGCTCTTTTTATTACTTGTTGTTATTTTTAATCTTAACTCAATTAAAAAAAATCTAATTTTATACTTACCAATGCAAAACACTTGAAAATTTTAAAATTTGTCGTAGTTTTACCAATGAGTTTAGAGAAATTATAATTTGTCTCAATTTTTTTCCACAAAAAGCAATGCAATAATATAAAAATTCTTCAAATATAAGGGTTTTAGTCGACGTCTGAACAAAAAACATTATATTTTGTTAGAAGAAATTGCACTTTTTGTGCCTTGCTTGCTTTAATTATTCAATTAAACATAAACTTGTCACAAAAAGTGATTAATTGAAAACAAAATTTTATTAAGACTAAGACTTACTAAAAATAAATTAAAAACTATCTGGTTTTTGATGGTAAACTTAAAAGCTGGTGCTCCATTATGTGCAATATTTAACGCTTTAAGTGGACTATTTTATATATTTTCTGCATTTTCCGAAATTAACAAAATTGTTTTTAATTCTGAACGACGCAGTCTTTTCTTGAAGCATTTAAGATTAGTTTGCGGTTACTCTTTACTGAATTTATCACGTAACGGGTATCATTCGTGATTGAAACCGTACAAGAATCAGTATAAGCTATTTTTACGACATTTTGGACTTCTAAATATAGCAAAAGCTCAAAAATCTTTACATTTTCAAGGTATTTCCTCCCGGGCCAAAATTAAGGTCAAGACATGAGCAAGAAATGACAATGATGGTCAAAAATTCGACGATGTTTGTGTAACGGCACACTTCATAGCGTTTAAATTTACGGTATTTAAAAATAGATTTTGAATGCATTCAACAATATAGGTAACGTATTGTTAACCTAAAAAATTACTGTTTTGTAACAAATAAATAATAAATGCGGGCATTCAATACCGTAAATTATGTGAATAAAACATATGTTCTAAAGGATAGTGATGCCCTTATAAATGAAATTTTAAGATAAGAAAAAATAGGAGCAAACAAGCCCTAATATAACGGTTGATTGGTCTAATAATGGTTTGGAGGTACTATAAGTACCATTGTAGCTCCATTGTTTGTAAATGAGTTTTGGTAAACTATAGAAGGTAACTGTTTTGATTTTTTTGGAATACTATTTACTTTTCATATGCTGGCATTTAGAAGACTGTAACTCTTGTTAATCAGTCGACTTGAATGGGGTACTTAGTCATTGTTGCACAATATAGACAAATCCGACATTTTTTTCTCTACTTTTATAAATCCGACTGCGGCATTCTACTTCTCTACATTTCAGTATTGGTTTTTTTAATGATTTTCAAACAATACACAGTTAGTGTTACATTTTTTGTTGATCTAAACAAAGCTTGTGAAGTAGAACACGAAATTGGTTCAGTCAACTTCACTTTCAATCTAATTAACGGTATACTCGGCAACCGTAAATTTTGCAAATCCCAAGTTCGAATTATGACGCAGACAATACCGCTATTTGGTACCAAAGAGTACCATATGAGGTTGCCACCATCATACCATCAGAATGGTGGGAGGTATACCGTCTGTGTGTCTGACAGAAAGTGTGTTACCAGTACCTCTTCTGCCCCACCAATCAGATCAAAACAAACTAACGGTACCATTTCACTTCCACTGATCTTTGTATCATTATCAGTGACGGATTAACCGGATTTTTTTAATTGTTATATCAGTAGTAAAATTTTATGAAGACTATAAAAATAATTAAGGCAATTTAAAGCAGTGGGGCCTTAATTCTTAAAGTACCTATCATACATCTAGTAGAGCTTTTTTAAATATTCCTTTTTCTAACGGTTTCTCAAGATGAGTCTCTAATTCCTTCTTTTTTTGTTGTCTCAGCAAAATATTTTTAAATTCAGAAACCAACCAAGATACCACTCCTCCACTAGACCGTCATTTGTAAACAATAGGAATTCGACATTTTCTTCAAGATCTCACAATACGTTATTATTCTAAAATCTCTGATGCAATATCGATCGATCAATAAATTTGTCAATTAAAATCTAAATCTTTGAGATGAGGCTTTGCGGGCTCTTGTAGGAAGTGAAAGGCTTTTTATTTGTGAAGATTTTTATTTTTTGACACTTGTTACGCAAATGTTAAAAACTTAATTAAATTTTTGCTCTAGTTAATCACGCTGTTGCTAAGTGATCAAACTGCATTTTGCTACCAGGAAGCGAAGGTTTGGTCTTCTTGTGACTTGTATCTTTTGTGATCTGAAGGCTTCTATTATTCAAGTCACTTAAAATAGTTTTTTTTTAACAAAGCCAATTTACTTTCAGACGTTTTTTCTCAGAAACGCGTAAAAAAATTCAGTTAAAAAAACTGAAGACGCACTTTATTTCTCTTCTTCATCTTTTGCAGTCTTTGTGTTTGGTGTTAAAAAGTCCTACGCTTTATCATCTTTTTCTGCGTTTTCAATGTTCTGGTTGCGGAATGGTTTCTAACATTGTATTGATATCAATGCCAGTTTAAGATTTTTTTTGCTGGTACCTACTTTATAGCAAAATTGATCATTTATATTTTTTACGTGCCTATACTATATAAATTTCTTTGATCTTTTGGTTTTCTGTGTAGTTCTTATTATTTTTAATTTTGACATATCAGCCAGTTGTCAGCAAGACCCTATTTTGAGAAAAAGCTATCAATTTTAACTAGATTTTATTGTTTTAGACACGTTCTACATTCATACATGCTTTTAATAATGGCGTTACATATATTTGGACGTTTTTTGACTATAAAATTGAGGTTAAACATCCTATCACTCTCTTTCCTTCTTTATCTTCTTGATCTTTTCTACTGTGTGGTCGTTTTTTTGACTTTTCCATCTAGAAAAATGTATTTGTTTGTGAGTCTTTTCTGATATGGAATTATTTACTTTTTATTCTTATTTAAAGGCAGCTCTCAATTTTTTAGCTCTATCGTAAATAAGCTAAATGATTACTTTGAGAGATTTTGCAATATGTTGTTCTTTTTTTTTTTGTTATTTTTTGTTTATTTGTCATTGTAAATTTTTATTGTTTTAATTATGTATTTGTTTGTTTTGCTTTTCTTTCAATATTTTTCTCTATAACCTTTTTACTTTGTTGTGTGTTTTTTGAGGTTTTTCTTAATTTCACTCATCCTGCTTTGTGTCTCGTTTTCTTCTATCCGAAATTAAATTCCATTTTTTGCAAATTGACCACTTGAAAATCGCCTCAGTCAACATAATACAGAATAATTAAATTATCTGAAAATTTTCTCATTTTGCGTCGCATTAATTTTCTCTAGGTCTTTAGAAGTTTATTAGATATATTTAAAAAAATGTTTTTGACGTCTTTTTTAAACAAAAAAAGTTTTTAGAAAGTTTTTTTTTAAATTTAATCGCAAGTGTTTGGTTGATTATAGAGTTGTTTAATTGTCTTTATTATTGATAAGTTAGCTTGACATTTTTTAAACTTCTAATATAATTTGTGTAATTTTTAGCAGTTTTACGTTTTTGTGTTTTTACTGCCTTTGGTATAAGCTCCAATTTTGTTCCCGCCAAAAAAAAATTTAAATTTGTTTGTTTAGATTTTTGGGATTTCTTAAAGCTTCTGAAAAAAATTGACAAATTATTTTACATCTTCACAGCGTTTTTATATTAAACGTTATCTCTCCTTAGCCTATCTTAGGCAAAATAATAAAAAATATATAATGATTATTTCTTAAAATTTGGCGTTGAGGCTTGCCATAAATATTTAGCTTTAAACTGTAATCGTGCCGTGCCTAGTTTAATGAATTGATAGTTCAACACGTTAATGAGATTAAATTAACAGCACCTGAAAGCACTTGTAGTGTTATAACATACAAAAAAATTAACTTTAATGGAGAAATAAAGTTCATAACAAATAATCAAAATATTGTCTATTGACTTCAAGGTATTTGCAAACTCTTTGAACAAATGATCGTTATTGACGCTTATTATGAGGTTGTTTACGCGTTGCTAAAAAATCAAGTTCTTTAAAGAAAGCCACAAAAAGAAGTCACATAGAGTGAGGTTGCAGGATATTGAAGGGTAAGTCATTGTTATTTCTGCTGATAAATTGACGATCATAAATTTCTTGTCATTAAATCATATTCACGTTCCGGTAAGTGGTATGTAGAATGATTTGCTGAAAGTACTTATCTACAATTTTATTGTCAAGCTGTACAAAAAATGACTTGGCTCAATAATTTACCATTATCATCAACTCGGTAAACAATTTTAAATTTCAAATTGAAAAAATTGACAATTTTAGTAATTATTTTGACATTTGAAGCGATTGTTTTCAAGATTATGATCCGTTTACACAAACTCATCCGACTATGACGCTAAATTTTAAAAAACACCTGTTATAAAAATATTTATAATACGAATTCTATATTATCTTTATGCAATCATTTATTCTTTTTATTTATGTTTATTATCTTATTTACTATTTTTAAGCTTTGTCAATATGTGCTATTTTTTCTACACATTTTTTTGTCTTCTTTTTTCTTTTCCAAAATATTGTTTTAGGTTTTTATTGTATATCTTTTATTTTTTGTTAACATGTTTGTTTTTTTTATCTATTTTGTTTATCTTTGACTAAAAAATAAGTTTGTAGTGTGTACCTGCATACGAGTGTGTGTCTGTCTGTTGCTCTCTAGCCACTAAACGAATCAACTGATCAAACTTTTATTATTTGAAAACTGAAGTAATCGAGAGTGTTCTTAACCATAATTCAAAAAATCGCTTAAAATTTATTCTTTTTTTTTGCTGCAAAAGTATTTTGCATAAGCTCTTTCCAAAGCTTATAAACAACTTTTTTCATATGTTGAATAAATCTAGCATTTATTTTGATTTCAGTGCTTTTTTGCTAGTTATTTTTTACATTTTTCCAATTAGATAGCTTGATGGGTTTTTTTCTAATTTCACCACCTATTTTACCTGCTTTTCAATAAATTGATCTTTCGTTTATTATCTTAAAAGAATATAATTTCGATATTTCGGCTATTTTTTCTCATATTGTTTTTAATAGATATTTGTGTGTTGAGAGCGCAAAATGATATATTGTCAATTCGGACAGAGTTTTGTTGCACAAGAGTAAAAAGAGAAAAGTGTAGCAATCTCTTGAAGTTGTCAGTAAGTTTTTTGCTTGCATCACACACAAGATTTTGTATCTGATTTGATTGGTTAGATATTAATATATTTTGTTGCGCGTGAGCGGCTAAATGCTATTTGTCAGAAAGTGCAAATGTCTACTTTCTGTACTGTATTGACTGTAAAAAAATTGTATTAAACAAACAAATCTTCACTTACATTTTTTTTTATTGTATTTGAGTGTGTATTAGATCAGCTGTTTTGTATTTTTAATTTTTGCGTTCATATATTTAGCTGTTTTTGCTACGTACCAAGTAATGAATGCAGAATGAGAGAAAAATCAAAATGTAAAATACTGCAAAAGTGTTAGAACTGAAAGAACAACAAAGCAGACAGAAAAACAACACAAAAAAAACACAGTATTACGAAAAAAAGGGAAATTAAAAAAATAAGAAAAAAGAAAGAAATAAAACCGTAGATAATAAAATTATATATTGAGCTATTTTTTTTATTAATTTTGTAATTATCAGCATTGCTTCGTCGACTGACTGGTTTCTGTTGGGCAATAAATTATTATTATACTTCTGCTCTTAAAAAAATGTTTAATTAGTTGCTTTTTTGAAAACGCTACGTTCATTGCAGCTGAAAAAAGATATTCCAAAATTAAATAATTTTCTGTTTTGTTTCAGATTCAGATGAGACTTCATTTTTTGAGGGCTGTGTTGGCTAAATGAATGCAGTAGATCCATCTCTAAGGCACCATCTTTATATGGGAGCAATGAAATACCCAGGCATGCCTGGTGGAGCTAACATGGCAGTCAGCGGAAATGGTTCCCACATTGACGAAGTTGATTCTTTGTTCAGTTCCTCATGTTGGTCAAACTCAAACATAAACAATCTTCCCAGCGAATATATAGATGCTCAATCTATAGGTCTAGATGGATCAATAAATCATATAGAAACCGATAAATTGCTTCTGGGGTCTCCAATTAGTCACAACGAGAATGATATGGAAGCAGGAGATTTGGATAACTATTTTTCTAGTTCCCAACAAAACAATTCTAGCTTGGCTGAGCTCAAGCCTCTGCCATCGTTTTCGGGATTTTCGCATGTTGTTGGCAATATCAACGCAATCCATCAAGCTCACTACAAATTGATTGAAGAATCAATTCCTGAAGAGAACAACAATTCTTACAACAACTACCATGAACATATTGTTTCTAGTTCAACTTGTAATGTGAGTGCGGATTCGGCAGGTGATTGTGAAAGAACAATGTACGAAGAGATGAAGGTAAACACATATGCGGACTGTGCCAATCCGGATTCGGTTTCGAGTGTAAAAATGTATGAGGACGGTAGTCACGCGAGTGCAGATTCGGTAACACAGATCAAAACAGAAATGGGAGATTACGATCTTACTGGTCCAATAAACTTGGATTATATTATCGGATCGGCTATAGCAGACACAACGGTATCAAATACAAATCAAGAAGGCTCACCAGGTTCACCAACGTACTGGTTTGAAGATCTCATGAGTGATGCTTGTAGTGATCAAAAAAGTCTAAGTTTAGCGCATGACGGACTACAAGAATTTGGTATCAACTGCAACAATACAGAGTATACAAAACAGCAACTATCGTCGCCTCAAGGAACTTCCACGTTACAAACTCTTCTCACGCAAGGGTAAGTATTCTAATGCGTTTTGCACTTCTAAACTAAAAGACCATGTTCTAAACAAACTTTTTTTTTGCTAAAGTTCCACACTAGTATTAAGCCTAGTACTATGGTAAGTCTAGAGCTTGGCTTACCAATCGTATAGTTGGTATAGAAATTGAGTTGCTTACTTTAGCAATAATTATTTAACAATAAAATCCGTAATTGATCTTAATTTTCGCATTATTTATTCTCCTGTCTCTACAATTCAACTGCTGGTGCACGTTTTAAGTGATAATTGTATGTTCTGAAACGTTGCAGCTTTTGCAAATTAATGCAGTAGAAAAACATCATATCATCAGCAGCAACTTACAAAAATGCAGTTTTGCAGTTGCATCTTGGAAACTGTTCTAAGAGGGTATTCACTTTGTTGAGTAATTGTCAAAACTCGTTCAAAAACGCTTTTGTGCACTGCATACTCAGCTCTTTCTTCAATCAAAAACATTTTTTATTCTTACATCTCAACCTTGCTATCATTTTTCTTTCTTGTTTAGGTTTTTTTATATATATATACTTTGATGTTGTTATCTTATTATTTATTACTGTTATATTATTTTTCTGCAATTCAATTGCTCCTTTTTTTTGCTCATCTATACTTTTGCAACTGTTTTTTAATTTTTTATACATTTTCTGTCTGTTTCTTTTCTTTTTTTTAAACTATCATATTTATTTTGCAATTTTTTTACTGAAGAAACTTAGAGAAACTTATGTGTATATATACCTGTGTTTGTTTGCTAATCAAAAACCAAGTATAAGCTGAGAAATGAAACAGAAAAAGTGCAAGATACCAAATGCAACCCGTAACAATAATCTAAAAATTAAGGAAAAGTTTAAAATTTCAATGGGCAAGAAGAAGGCAAGGATGAAAAAAAATTAGAAATAACATGAACAAAGATAAGTACTTATTAGAAAAAGAGTAAAAATCAATCTATAGAAAAAAATTATTTGCTGACATGCTAGAATACAAAATAAAAAAAAATTAGAAAAAACAGAAAACTGAAGATAGAAAAAGCGGTCGGTGGAAACAAAAAACCACCATAAAAATTTTTTTTTTTAAAAATTGTTAATGAAGTTTAAATGGAAAAGGCATGTCTACTGCAGCGCGTGAAAAAATATATGTATTAAAAATAAAAGACTTATTTTTGTTAAATATGTTTGTTACGTCGGGTCAAATGAGGTTTATGTTGAATATGTTGGTCAGAATAAAAAAAAGAGCTTGAATTGGTTTTAGCCAATATGAGATTGCAGTAAAGTTGTCTGTTGAACTCTCGGTTATTTACTATACTCAGTAATCTGGATGAGATGTTACAAAAGCTAATAGAAAAAGTAATGATAAAGAAACAAAACGTGTAAACGTTGACGTGTACTAATAATGTTACAGATACAACTAATAAAAAAACGCAAATTAGTATAGAAAAAAACAGAAGTGCAGTAACAACAGTGAGAAAAACAAACAAAACAAGCTAAAAAAATTTAAATACATACATACTTGGATCATATGTTCTTAACTACATTGGTAATAAAAGCTTTTTTGTTTTAACAAAATTATTAATTGTAGTTTTAACCATTTTTGTCTAAACAAATAGATAATTGTTCTTTAATTATTCAAATACTTAATTAAAAACTACAAAAAAGTACAGATATTCATTATAATTAAAAAAAATTTACTTCAAATAAAAAGATAAAAAAATAAGTAGAAAGCTAAAAGCAAAAAAAAACAAAGTGAGAAAAAATGCGCTCGAAAAACAAACAACAGAACAAAAAACAATGTGTTTGATAAAAATAAAAAAGAGAATAGCAATAAACCTATAGGGAAGCAAAAAAAATCAGTGATTATACGAAACACTAAATTAAAAACATAAAAAAAAATTTGTTTGACAATAAATACACAAAAAAGCAGTTTGTGTGTCATTTAAAATAAATAATAAATAAAATTAAAATAGAAATAGCAAAGACTTAAAACAGAAAGATAAAACAGATTATAGTATAAAATTAAGTAAAAAAAAATTTAAGTTTCAGAAAGAAAAACTTATAAAACAAGTCGAATCAACAATATAAAAAACCAAAATTTTAAAAATGAAAAAATAGCTAAAGTCAATTTAAGAAAAACAAAAAATTAGATGCTGAAACTTGCAACACCAAAGAGAGAAACGAGAAAAATCTAAATTGATGGTAATCAAGCAGAAACGCGTAAAAAGGACTTTGGAACAAAAAAAAAAACAGATAAAAGTAATATACCTAGTAATGAAAAAAAACGTTTTTTTGTTTACTTTAAAAAACAACACTTGGCATAATACTGGTACAATATAATGGACAATAGAAGTCAAGTAAAAAAAAATTAATACGAAAAATAAACCAACAAGGATGGCCAATAGAATATTATTAAATAAGCATTTCTTGTAAATTTGTTGACAAATAACATATTTTTTCACTTTTTTGAAGTTAGTAGAGTATTAAAGTTAGTTAAAGTATTGTAGAATATTCAAAATCGCTCAAAGTTAAAACCCAAAACACAGAAATACAAATTGTAAATTAATTATGTCAAATAATATTTGTATTTACCTACTGATCTAAAAAAACAAACACGGTTTTCAAAAACAAAAAATATAGAAAAAACAATAAAGAGGTAAATTCATGTAGCGTCAATTGTCTATTTAAGCACAAATGTATGCCAAATAAAAAATTGACCAATGAAACAACGAACTACATTCTTCTTTTTAAACTTTTCTTTTTGGGACTTTTTTGATATTTTAATTTTTTTTATTGTTCTATCTATTTTTTTTTAAATTGAGATAAATGTTAAGATAACCAAAAACAATACACCAAAATATATAATAAAAAAAGGGTAAATTTATTGTAGAGACAGAGAGAAACAGGGTAAGTCGGCAAACAAGATGAGGAAAGGAATGTTTTGATATTACAAAAGTGTTCTAAAATAATTCTAAAAGAACAAAGAAAATACACTGGAGATGAACAGAGAATAAGAAATAGGTATAAAAAAAATTAAAAAAAAAGATAGAAAAATATAAAGCTAAAAAAAAGAAAAAGAAAATCGCATAGTGAAGATACAATTTAAGTTATAAAAAAATATTGATACAACATTCAAAAGGAAAGAATAATAAAATAAAAAAAGTGATTTTCATATGCAAAAAAATAAGAAAGATTAAAAGAAATACGGCTGAGAGAAAAATCAGACAATGTAAGCCATTTGACAAGAGCAACTGTTACACATAAGATTAATTTGAAGTTGAATAGATAGAAACTATTGAAAAAACAAAAAAAATTACAATAATATTTGATGAAGAACGAATTAAAAAAAAAAAGAAAATAATAGCACTTGTGAACTCCAAATTTGTAAATGTTTAGAATGTATACAGCTGCATTAAGCCGGTCTAGACATAAACGAACATTGTTCTTTCTTCATTAACCTTTTTTTTCTTAATAATTTTGGTTGGTCTGATTAATTTTTTTTTATTGATACCCTGGTATTTTAAACAAAGACAAATAAATATTTACATTTTACTTTGCATTCTTAAATTCCTCTTATTGCAGAGATTTTTGAATTTTGTTATTGTTTTAGTAGTTGATTTAAAGTATCAGGTTTTTTAATCTGCTTTATATTTGTAGGTTCTTCATTGTTGTAAGTTTCTAATAATTGGTTTTTATTCCAGATATAATATGCCCATGTTACAAAACCGTCTCCAAAACGGTCCACCTATCAAGCAAGAGGTTCCTAGTTCTACAAACTATGATCTAATATCTGCCTCCAGTCCGCCGGCAAACGTGGTATCAACAACTGATACTATTTTATTAAACGTCAACGGTCGGTTTATGCCCCATTACAGCGTCCACGGTTTAGACCAAGACCATCGAATTCGCAGTCCCGATTTGATGGGACAAAATTATCCCCATACTACCACAGCTAACACTCCAAATACTCCTAAAAAATCGCGTAGTAGAGCCCAGAAAAAGCAAGCTCAGCAGCAAGCCACCTCAACAGTTTTTCAATCGGACCAAAGTCTGGGACATTTGGGGAAGGAAAAACCGGTTCATCGGTGCAATATTTGCAATCGTGGTTTTTTGAACAAATCGAATATTAAAGTGCACTTGAGGACTCATACGGGAGAGAAGCCTTTTCGATGCGAGACATGTGCTAAGGCATTTAGGCAAAAGGCACATTTACTAAAACACCAGCAGATACATAAAAGAATAGGACGAGATTGATTCTTGTTTATCGAAAAGTTAACTTAGGCCAAGAACTATGACACTGCCTACTTTTGACGTTTCTTGCCAATTCAAAAAAGTGTGTTTTTAGTTTTTGCGCCTTGGATCAACGTGCTATAAAAAAAGGTACCTCATATTTACGAAAAATGTATATTCCTATGGACCATGTGCAATTGCAGCTAGGACAAGGTGCAAAACAACTCTCCTCTCATAGGAATATCATCAATATCCAACAACCTTTCTCCTACTTTTTATTATTTATTTATATTATATGTTGTGGTTTGTATGTTTTTATTTATTGTATATCTCAACCCCATTTCTTATTTATTCTCACTGTTGTCACTTTTTTGTTAATTAAAAAAATCTCTCAGGTTTTCCACATAATATTGTCTTGTGATACTTAAAAATGAAAAATAAAATACTTAATATTTAAGTAAGCAATTAAGTATTTGTATTTTTACAAAATATTATTATTTAAAATGTGTAAAATCTATTATTGATTGACACTGAATTAGGCAACGAATTTTATTGTTTTTGTGTAAATTTTTGTAATTAGTAGATTTAGGGTTAGTGTATTTAATTCAATCGTCTCTCAGAAGCGCGTGAATCAAATACTCTAAAAGATTTTTTTTTCGTAGACTTTTAGCCTTATTTCACCTAGATTTTTGACAAAATTGAGTTTAACAAAAATAAAGATTTGACAAAGCAGGCATTGATTCTTGTAAAAAAACGATATTCGGTATGACACAAAAAAAACTCGAAGATTGCAATTTTTTAAATGAGAGGCAAGGGTGAAAAAAGGCTGATTGTTTTATACTTCTTATTTATTGCTTTGCCTTTATTTCTCAAAATATAGTAAGATCTCAGCTCTTTTCATCAAGTTGCTTTGCACCCAGCTGCATTTTTTATACAGTGTGATAATCACTATAGCAATGTCACAACTTGACGATTTAACGTTGTATGTATTTAGCTAAGTTATAGTAAATAATTAAGGTTAAGATACTTGATTTATTGTTATTATTTTATTGTTGATTCTTATTATAAGTATCTGTATTTTGACCACCACTACTTTTAATAGAATTGTTTCCTAGATCTCTTGAAGTTTTTTTTCCATATCCTATACAGGGTGTGCTAAGAATATTACAGCCAAACAATTTTTTGAGTAATCAAGGCCTTTTTCTTCCTTATAAGAGAAGCTACGTAATCACTAAAACGCAATCAAGAATGAAAAGTACCGCCTGTAAGAGTTTTTTTATATCTTATACAGGGTGTGCTATTAATTACCGCCAAATTAGATTTTACTAATTTTTTAAGTCATCAAAATTTTTTTCTGCATTTTTATAGTCGGGTTTTGGAAAGTACCACCTGTGAGGGTCGGATTTTCCGTCGTCGTAAAAGTGTTGATTCTATTGTGCATAAATTAATGATCTTAAAGTCAACAAAGTTTACATATTGAGTAAAAAAATCTATACAATAGGGTGGTTGTAAGTGTTTGAACACCCGGTATACAAAGTGTGTCACGATTTTAGTAAAATGAAAATGCGAGATGATGATGATGATGGGAATGATGTCCTCGTTTGCGCACCACGTCCGTCAATGTAGGAAGCATGTCCGCATAGTTGGTACTTCCCCGCTCTCTCCGCTGTAAGTATGTCGCGTTCTACTTTACCGAGCGAAGAGTGCATTTGAATAGCAGTGGCGTGCGACCTGCTGCCATTCAACAAGAAGATTATTATGAACAAAAATGTATTAAAGAAATTGCCGACACGGTTTTGTCTTCCATACTTCAATAGATAATAGTGACTTTGCATTTAGAACTTTTTTCTAAATTTCTTGAACTAGATAGATAGATACTCAAAATTCTAAAAAAGCTTGCGCTATATACATATTAATACAACAGTCTTAAAGAAATCATCTTAAAATGTCCTAAAGAATAAAAGTATTTTTTAAAAACCACCAGTACTGTAATAATTCTCATTGAAGCAAGGCGGCCACTACTTTTTATAAAAAGCTTGAAATGTTCTGTTACTTGTTCAGTACATTGTTTTATCACTTGTCTCAATAGATTTTTATTTAATTTTGCAAACTTTTTTGACTACTATGTAGTCATCATCTGAAAATTTTTAAAGTTAAATTACTATTAAATGTGTAATTTGTAAAAAATTGTTGTCCTGTGACAGAAAAAACCAATTGTTTTAATGATAAACAGCCCTACGTATAATATTATCAAATAGTTAGTAAATATTTTAATAAAATTTTCAAAAGTTTTTTTAGTAATAAAATCACATTAGTTTAACAACCGCAAAACTAAACAAAAACAAAAAGTTAGTGTGACGATTAATAGGGACATTGAGCACATAGCCAAATGGAACCCAACTTTTTTAGAAAAAAAACTGCTGTCTGGGTGAGAATTGAATCTACGCTACTTATTCAGTCAGGCTCTGGAAGCACCACTTTTAGCCCCCTGGCCACCGAGCGACCAAACAGTTGGTGTTGATATAAATTGATCACACCTACGCTTATACAACGCTTAAATCAAAATAGTATACTCATTTTTTTTTAATTATGTAAATTAAACTATATAGTCAATTATAAAAAGTTTATGGCATTAGCAGAGCTCTAGTAGTGTTTTTTTATTTTCTTATTTTATCATAAAGCCGTAGTAAACAATCTAGGTTACGTCGCAATATTGGCTTTTCTCTCTCGCTCTTCCTCTTCTTCTCTCTCTTTCTCTCAATTTTTTTATTTCTTTTTTTTATTTATTTTTCCCTCTGTTTCTTTCAAAAAAACTGAGACAAAGTGACTAGTGTAAACCGAAAAAGGTTCAAAACTCTACGGCATCTAAGATGAAAAGCTTTAGTTTTTTTTCCAACTTTAAAGCAGTAAGAATTTCTATGTGTGTTTTTTAAGCTTGAAAAATTTGTATTAATTTTTTTTTAAATCATTTGTGGATTTATTTGATTTCGGTTGACTGGATTTAGTCGAACGCTGTCTGAATATGTAACGTAAAGTCAAAGAAAATTTTGTTTTTTGTTTGAATCGATTTGCAATGACGAATCGGTATTTTATTCTCCCTATAAGTGTCTATTACTTTCGTAATATGGTAAAAGTAGCGACATCTATTTGAAGCTCTTTGAGTCGAAGATGAAAAACCACGTTTTTCTATTTTGATGCTAAAAGTCACTCAAAATAGTTTTTAAGACAAATAAGGAATATTGCTGATTGTACAACCAATTTATCATATTAACGACTTTTCTATCTACTTTGATGTCTAACACACATCTCTCAAGCCTTGCTAAAACTTGCTTAAAAGTTTTAATAATAACATCAAAATCAGATAAATTTGTTTTGGTGTTTATTTTACATTTTTTGCTTATATTTTACTATTTGTTATAGGTAAAAAATATTGCATTTCTACATCAAAATGTAGAAACCTAGTTTCTCAACCTTGGTGTAAAGAGTTTTTAATATCTCTATTTATCTCAGTTTTTGCGTTTTACTGTCATAACTAGTTGACGTATCGAAAACTTGTTTTGTATCTGAGAACTTTAGATAATTTATTAAAGCGTCTGTTGAGATTTTATATTTAATGCCAAATTGTTAGTTTTTTTTGTGTCTTAACTGTTACTAAATTATTTTTAGCAAATAATAGTTTATCTTAGCAATTATTTTTTTTAGTCAATTGTTTTAAAATTTTTGGTTTAACCCAGACAGCCCTATATAGTCAAAAGGTAGATGTTATCTATTTGTTTTCTCAATGAGATGAGTTGGAGGCAGATGCTAGCTAACAAATCATTTATCTCTCTTGTGTTTGATGTTTTCGATATAGTTAGAATGAGCGCGATAAATTTTTATAACACTGTAAGAGAATTAAAAAAATATTACTATATGCGTCAATCAAGCGAAATGGTTTAATTTATTGTGCTTTTCAAGCTCAGCTGACCTGACCTGACCTGACCTGACCTGACCTGACCTGGCCTGACCTGACTTATCCTTTTTTAAAACAATTCTAAAAGACAGTTTTGAGTATTGTTCTAGAATATTTCTTATTCTTTAATATAGATCTAGCATAAGTATAATATTTTTGTAGTTTTTAAGAGTTTTACAAACACCTAAAATTTGAATATTTGGTTGTCTTTAAAAAGCCCAACATTCTGTCTCTTTCTTCTGTCCAAAATTTTAAGCAGCGCCTGTTTTCATTTTCATTAGTAATACTTTTTTTGACTTATATGTTACTCATTCACATATTAATTTTTTTTTGTAGACGTACTAAATGTTATTAACGTACATATTTTACATCTGTATTAATTTTTAAATATTTTTTTTTGACTTTGAAGATTAAAATTCGGTTTTATGTTTAAATGACCTTATTAAAATTGACTTAAAAAATAAAAATAAAAATTGTTTTTTCTTTTAGATGTTCAAGTAAATAAAAATACAGGGCAATTTAGAATTTGATTTAAATTTTCAAGCAGTTTGAGATAAATTTGTACCTAATAAATTACATCTGTAGATTATAAATGTTGCTTAAATTAACAAATATGATAAGCAATAGAAAATTAAATTATAAATAAAAAAAAAATTTAAAACAAATTTTAAGAATTACACAACTTTTAAGACAAGAAAGCAGAAATTAATATTTATTATGACTTTTGCAAGAAGAAAGATTTTTTAATTCATCAATTCATCTCAGTTGATAAAATTTGTTACTGTCGGGAACAAATGAAATTGTTTTTTTTTCTGAGAGATGAGTCTTAGTCGGTTTTTGCATTTATGATTAATTAATGCTTAATAATTTTTTTATAATATTAAAATTTATGTTGATACGTTCTAAATCTAAACAATATAAGTAAATTGATGCTTGAATTATACTAAGATTTAGAAGTTAGCTATCCCGGCTAAGACCTGCGGAGTAGTCGTAGCTTACTGAACAAAATAACTTAATAAATAACAGCATTTAACACAGTAAGATACTAATCAAAACAAAAACAAAATTTAAACATAAAAAACAAAAGACAGAATCAAATGAAGAAAATATATTGAATACAATAAAACAAATTAGATTGAATAAAAAATTGTTGTAGATGTCACCCAATTAATTCGGTAATTTAATTATTATTGCTAAATATTAAAAAATTGATAAATAATTTTTTATTTGCTTGCATTTTATTCCAAAATCTAAAAACAAGGTGATTTTTTTATTCACAAATAAGATAACTAGCACATTAAAAAATTCAAAAATAATTAATTATTTGTTTATTTAATTTGAACTTATTGAGCAAAAAAATGTTTCAAATTTTAACACGTGATTGTTTCAAAGACAATGGCACTCTGTACACCATCTCAATCTGTAGTTTTTTTTTTAATTGTAATGATTATAAAACGATTTCAGTAGTTTGCTAATTTTATAAAATAATAATAAAAACGTTATCAATGTAGATAAATGTCAATTAAAACGTCAATTAAATACGCATTATTAAGAATAACTGAAAAACTCCTGGTAAAATCTTGATAAAATTTACATAAGACCACACAAAAAGCTCCAGCTTTCAAATACAAATAAAATCATTAAAATCGATAAATTGACTAGAAATAAGATTTGTACAACACCAAAATATATAACCGAATATAAAGCCTTTTTTTATAAAGTCGGTTAAAATGACGATTATCCACATAAAATCATATTTTTTATTAACCTACAGTATGTCTAGGAAACGAGTTCCAAAAAAAATTTTTTTTTTATTTTGCATTTTACAAGAAAATGTATTATCAATAAACGTTTTTGCTTGTCCAGAAACGGGCAATTTACCGTGGTCATACTATACTGTAAACCTAAAGAGTTATTTGTCAAATTATTGCTTTCAACACAATAAACCAGCCAATTAAAGATTTTTATTTAGCAGATAATTAATTTATCATCTCTTTAAGTCAAAAAAGACATATATTAAAAATGTGGCTAAAATTAACAATAATAGTACATCATAGTAAATTAAATTATAAATAAAAACAAAATTTTAAACAACTTTTAAAAATTGCACAATTTTTTGAAAGAAATATTTTTTTTTTAAATCTAAACTATATGTAGCAGCTTATAAAGCTGCCGCTGCTTAAATTGATGGTCAAAAAATAACTCAGCTTTTAACCCAGCAAGATACTAGTCAAAAATAAAAACTAAAGATATAAATAATTTAAAAAAAGTATATTCTATACAGTAAAAAAAATTTAAATTAAATAATGAATTGTTGCAGATTGCATAGAATTAATTAAATTATTTAATTATTATTTGAAAATAGCTGAAATAAACAACTTCCAGTTATTAAAATACTGACCATTAATTTTTTAACTAACTTTTTTTTTCAAAATTGTAAAACACACACAACAGAAGTACAAAATTAAAAATCGTATCTAATATAATTAATTATTTATTTATTTAATTCAAACCAATTAAGCAAAAAAAACATTTTAATGCTTCAAATTTTAACACGTTATATTGTTTCCAAGACAACACACTTCTCGTCACAATTAGTTTTTTTTTATATTATAGTATTTATAAAATAATTTTCCGGTTTTTCTAAATTAATAGAATAAAATAAAAACATTATCAATGTAGATAAACGTCAATTAAAATTTTATTATTAAAGATAACATTATTAAAGATAACTCAATAATCTTGATAAAATGTATAAATATAAAACAATAAAACCAATATAAAAAGCTCCAGCTTTGAAATTAATAAAAAAACACCAAAATCAATTCGACTAAAAAAAAGTGTTAAAGTAACAGACAGAATCAATAACAAATTAAAAATTTATAAAAATTGACATTAATATTATACTATTATTAGTTATTAATTTTTAAATAATTTAAATATTAGCATTTAAACTTTAACATTAAAAACGGAATTTAGTTTTCCAAATTTTTAATTTGTTATTTGTTTTATTTATTTTTATAAAATATAAATTTGTTTAATTATTAATTAATTTAATTAGCAATTTTTGATAGATAATAATTATGATTTAACCAGCAGACTAATTTAAAACGTTTAAAATTTTTAAATATTGTTGTAATTATAGATAAAAGTAATACAAATTGGTAAACGGTAATAATAATTTTTAAAACGCGGTAATAGTAACAGAAGGCTTTTTCGAATTTGCAATACTGACAACATACGAGTATATACATACATACTTACCAATTCATCTAATGACACCTGATTCTATTTGACTAATCATTATGTATAAAAAAATATTAGAATCGGTTGATAGACAAAAAGCACCAGCTTTCGAATAAAAAATAAACATTAAAATTCATTCAACCAGTCGAAAAAAAATTAAAACCTTCTCTGTTACGTTGGTTAAAAATACAGTTGAGTTTATAACTTTTTTTTTCAGGTCGGTTGAAATAGCGTTTATCATCCTAAAAACATATTTTATATTAGTCTATATTTTTAAACTCTGACGTTATTGTATATTTTATAGAATAACAAATCTTACTTTTTTGTTCTTCTCTTTTCTATGAATATGTCACACGACACACTAAAAGTCTATTGCTAACCGATGACAAGCTACTAAGTGTTTTGTTAAAAAAACATAAGATTAGAAATAACAAAAATTACAATTTACCACAAAAAAAAATTGTTTAAAATAGTGATTGAATTCAGTTTTCGATTATTTGGGTAACTATCTTCCTAAAACTGTACGGCAAAGCGTAAAAGCTTTGTATTATACGTTATATGAAATCTGCAGCAATACTTTTTACTTTTATGCAAATTTAATCGGTAAGCCTACTAATAAAATACCAAAAAAAAATATCGAGAGATGTCAATTCAAGAGAACGTGCAGGCCATTCTATCAGTCCTTGTCTTCCCATCTACTTGCTTGTCAGAAAATACGTTATTGAGAAGTAGCAGAACATTTGCACTAAAATGAAATAGAGCTTCATTCTGCTTCAATCAGATTAATTTGGTCTTCAGGCATATTGTGATTAGCACCGCTAGGAAAAGATGTAAAAAGTTCTCATGACAGATAGCTGTCAGATGTATCTTTGATTATTTGTATTAAATGGAATTGAGTAATAAACGTACCAAAATAAGGTTACATAATTTTTAAAAAAATGCACCTTATAGCAGCAATTTTATTTAATAAAAATTTTAGATCATGACCTCTCTAATAAAAATTTTATGCTATAAATATCTCTGTTATTGCTTTTTTAAAAAATTTTAACAATTGTATGTTTAATAAATAAACGATTGCATAAATACTATTTGCATCTATGGTATAACTGGATTGGAGACAAACCTTTTTGTCTTAGACAATTTTAGTTGTTAAAATTAAATTTAGAAATTCCCGTTGTTATCCCGATGTTATCCCGTTGCAACCGTCAAACCAAAACAAAAAAATTATAATAATTATGAGTGTAAAAATATATCCAAATTCTCGTTTGAGTGTAGATTTTAGATGCTGCAAAAATGATCACTTATCAATTTCAGTCATGCTGGGTAAAAAGAAAAAATTACCGGAATAATTTTGTAGTTACCAAAGAAAAGAAAATTTCAGGGTCTTCTTCTATTGGTTTATATAAACGTAATAGAATTTTCATCACATCACTGAAAACAAAACAAATTTTTTTTTAAGCTGATGGTGTTTTTATTTATATGAAAATAATATCTGCTTGCTTGTATTATTAAAAAAAAATTTAAGTTGTTATTTATAATATATATGTTCCCATAATGTAATTCAATTTTTTTTTATGTTAATAAACGTTTTCTTTATAATAATTATTTACATAAAATTTCACATTACTGAAGAGGAGCTATAAATTGAAATACGAGGCACTTTGTGCCGAGTATTTTAAAGCTCCGAGTCAAGTAAGAGATTTTACTGACGTGTTTTGTATTAAATTTTTTCGGAAATCGTAAAAAAAGACGAAACTTACAAATTTTAAAATTTTTTTTACAAATTCCACAAAAATCAAGTTTGTCAATTTTGTTGGCAACTATAGTTACTAGAGTATCTTTTTTATTTTGCGTCATGTAAAGTTTTTACAGTACTAGTCCGGAAAACTCAAGTTTCCTGCGCGTAAATAAGCAGGAAAATGTCGTTTCCAAGACGATTTTCGGAAAATAAAATTATTATATTATAGAATTTAAAAAATATAAAAAAAGTTATAATTAAAAAATAAATATCATGCAAAACTTTTGTACCACTTGTGTGAACTTGCGAGTTGTCTATGTTTTCTAAGTTTTTTATTTCTTTTATGTTAATGCAATTTAAGTTTAGATTTATTTCTAGATCTTTTAAAATTACATGTCTTATTACTTTATATTGTTTTTTTTTTCTTTTTTTATGCTATGGTGAATATATATTGACATTATTTTCTTTATTATTATCATAAAAAGAGACTTTAAGTTAATGCTATTATAATTTTTTTTGTAAATAGAATTATTATGTTGTAGGATTTAAAAAAAATAGCAAAAGTTGTAAATATTCTGGAAAACTTTTGCACCACTGTCTTAGTGTGTGTAAACTTGTGAGTTGTATATGTTTTCTAAGTTTTTTATTTCTTTTTTGTTAATGCAGTTAAGTTTAGATGTATTTTTCCAACAATGCTCTTCTTAAAAGCCAAAACACATTTTTTTTGACAATCTTTTAAAATTTTTTTTACTTCAAATTGTTTTTTTTTAATTTTTTTTCTCATGGAGAATTTTTTTGGCAATATTTTGCTTACATAATAACTGACTTTAAGACAATGCTTTAGCTATTTGTTTTATAAATAAAATTAACATGTTCTTGTTATAGGATTTAAAAAAAATAATAAAAAATTAACAAAAGTTGTAAATATTATGTAAAACTATTGCACCACTGCCTTAATGTGTGTGAACTTGTGAGTTGTCTATGTTTCCTAACTTCTATATATAGATTTTTCAATGCAGTTGCGTTTAGATTTATTTCGCTAACAATGCTCTTCTTAAAAGCCTAAATACATTTTTTGCTAGATCTTTTAAAATCACATTTTTAAAATATTTTTTTACTTAAGCTGTTTTTTTTAATTTTTTTTTTTATGGTAAATTTTAGTGGCGTTATTTTGTTCATTATTAGCATAAAAACTAACTCTAAGTTAATCCTATAATTATTTTTTTATAAATAAAATTATTATGTTATAAAATTTAAAAAAAAATAAAAAAAAAATATTAATATTATGCAAAACTTTTGCACCACTGTCTTAATGTGTGTGAACTTGTGAGTTGTCTATGTTTTTAAAGTTTTTTATTTTTTTTTTGTTAATGCAACTTAAGTTTAGATCTATTTCTCCAACGATGCACTTCTTAAAAGCTACAATAGATTTTTTTCTAAATCTTTTAAAATTACATTTTTTATTACTTTATATTGTTTTTTTATCCCATGGTGATTATCTATCGACATTATTTTCTTCATTATTAGCATAAAAACAGACTTTAAGTTAATGCTATTATAATTTTTTTATAAATAAAATTATTATCTTGTAGGATTTTAAAAAAATAACAAAAGTTGTAAACATGCAAAACTTTTGCACCACTGCCTTAATGTGTATGAACTTGTGAGTTGTCTATGTTGTCCTAGTTTTTTTACTTCTTTTTTGTTAATACAATTAAGTTTCGATTTATTTCTCTAACGATGCACTTTTTAAAAGCCAAAATAAATTGTTTTTTTTTCTAGATTTTAAAAATTATATTTTTTATTACTTTATGTTGTTTTAATTTTTTTTCCTCATGGTGAATTTTTATTGACATTATTTTACTAATTATAAGCATAAAATCTGACTTAAGTCAAAGCTTTAATTATTTTTTTAACAGAGTCATTTAGCAAATATAGTATGTACTTGGATAAAAATAAGACAAAGCTTTTTGCTTTTGGTTAGTTTTGTGGTAAAAAACCATTACTGTCTAGTGTGAGATACCTACACGTACCTCATTGATAACAATAGGAGAATATTAAAAGATATCAGATTTACACTTGACCTAGTATAAAACGGCAGTTTTTGAGTTTCTTCCATAGATGAAGTCAAAAAAAATTCTAAAAGTGGTCTACTAAGTAGCACTTCTTAAATATGGTAATGTCGACAATTTCCCGTGAATTAAGCAGCAAATAGCAGATGGTACAAATTTATCAATAATTTTTGAGTAAAAAGCAATATGTTTGAAAGTGTGACAGGTTCAACAAACATAAAAGTGAATTTACATTATGCTTTTTATTCATTATCAAATCAAAGAACATAAACAAGAAATTTATTCAACTTTCTACGGTTCCTACTTTAAATAAGTCAGTCAACTTGTACAACCTAAACGTTACTTGAATTTTATTTTGACATTAGCATCTAGGTATCAAATCAGAGATAATGCTAAAACCTGCTTATAGCCTAGAAAAAAAAACTGGAGCTTCTGGATATAGTTTTTGGAATGATAGTCAAACTTGTTTCTTTTTGGGTCAATATTTTTAAAAGCTTCCTCTAATCGTAAGGTTAATGCCAAGGTAGGTATTATAGATAATTATCAATTGTAAGATAATGAAATAATTAAAGCCAAGCCTGCTTAGATCATGTGTCTCAGTAGTTTTTTCTTTGATTGTGTTAAATGCTAACGGCCTTGTCGTTATGTATGTATGTCTTCGTATTTCTAGGTCAAGAAACAAGGTCAACAATTTCTCCTTGCTTCACACACACACACACACACACACAAGCTGTCTTTTATAAGTTTATACAGTATTTCTCCATTAGGCAGTGTTGTTATCATTAAAAGACTTCCCAAACAAGACCAGCAACAATGTTGGTTGGCAATTTTTCGACCATTTTTCCTCACAATCTGGGTCAGACTGAATGAAAGTTGATTAGATTTTCGGTAAATTAAATTGATCACGCGCTCTTGTTCTGTCTGTTGGAACTTTACGGACTAATTCGTGGTATTTTTCTAAAAGTGGTTTGCTTTTTAGATTTGATCACTTCTGGCAAATGACAATAGAAAATAAAAGTTTTTGGATTTGGCTTTGTTATACTTTTACTTTATCGTCTACTATAACCCACTTATTTCTTCTCCATGTTCTCTCAAAATCATGATTGATAAAAAGATAATATTGAATTATTACTACAGAACTAGATCGGTGACCTATAATAGAAAACTAACTATGCAAACTAAATGTTAATCGTTTTTGTAAAATAAAACTAGTTAGAAAACGGACTGTACAAATAAACACCGTAATCAAATAATATCGCACTCAGAATTCAAAAATAGCGCCTCAACCCTTAAATTTTAAAGTAAAATTTGTTTTAACATTGATTTCATTTCTTGCACACAACAAATTTAATTTTTTTTTATTTTAAACACTGTTTTTTTCTACTTTTTGCCTTCTCAACATAATTTAAATCTTTATTTTTTTGAGTTTTTTTGCCGTTTTCTTTCATTTTTTTGACTAATGCTCTTTGCTTATTTTTTAGTATTTATTCGTTTAGTAGGTTGGCAGATCCATTTTAAACTTACAATTATTGTTTTAATTTTTCTAATTTAGTTTTCTATAAATACTGTTATTGTTAATTGTGTCTATTTTAATGTTGTCTTATTTTTTTATATTTTTCTGTTACTTTTTTTTTGTATTTTATTTTTAACCGTTTTAGCAACTTCTATAATTTTTTTATTATTTGTCTGTCATTTGTGTTATTGCTAAATTTTCTTGAAATTATAATTTATAATAAAACAGTATATTAAAGAACTAATTTTATAAAAGTTGATTTGGCGGATTACTCCCAGAGTAGTTTTCTGTGATGTATGCAGTGACGGATTTAGGCTTGCTGCCGCCCTAGGCCCCATTCGATATGCCGCTCTTTTTAAAAAATGAATTTCAATAATTTTGATTCAATATTTTTATTTCAAAAATAACTTTATTCATTGATGATTTATTAATGAATGTCTTTAAAAATAGTTGAAAGTCTTTTTAATAATTTTTTAAGGTTTAATTTATATTTTTAGTAAGTTTTAAAAGTTTTTTAGAACTTTTTGAGAATTTTTTAATAGTTTTTAAAAAAACGTATTAAACTTTTTATATTTAATTTTTAAAATTTAATAATACGTTTAAAAATTTTTAAAAGTACAAATGAATTACTAAAAGCTGCTTAAAAAGATTATTTAAATGCTTTGAAATAGTTTAAAACATTTTCAACACAAAATTTAAATTATTTTTAATAATTTATAATTTAAAAATATTTAAACGTCTTTACAATTTGTTTTAACTTTTTTAAAATATATGTTGAAGTTTATTTTAATTTCTTAAAAAAATTTAATAATTTTTCAGAATTTATAAGAATTTTTTAATAAATTTTAAAAAATTTAATTGAACTTTTTATTTATATTTTTTTAAATTTTTTAATACTTTTTAAAATTACTAAAAGTGAAAACCAATTACTATAAACTAGTTCGAAAAAATATTTTAATGGTTGGCAATGGTTTAAAAGTTTTTTAATAAGGAATAAAGATTATTTTCAATTTAAAAATATTTAAACGTCTTTAAAATTTGTTTTAACTTTTTTAAAATATATATTGAGGTTTTTTTAAATTTTTACAATAATTTTCATAATTTTAAGGGAAATTAATTAATGATTTTTGCAAACATGAGGAATATCGAATAATTTTTTTTTATTTTAGATAAAAATTTAAATTTAAATTTTTTTACCAATTATTTTGATGATTCAAAAAATTGTGTTGGAAAAAAGACGCGATTGATTTTTCATAAAATTTTTTTTTTTTATAAACAAAAAATGTTCTGACATTTTTGAATGGATATCAAAATGATATTCAATACATGCAAATCTACGGAATTTTTCACTAAAAACAAATTAAGAAGTTACTCAGATTTAGTAGTTTCAAAAAGCTAGATACACGTGAGATTAATCTCACTAAAGGAACAAAAAGTAAAGAACATTACTCGCTAAAAACTGTCATTAATCTATTAAAAAATTAACATCTTACCCATACAGATTGAGAAGTAAATTTTAATTGAATTTTAATATATTCTATAGAAATTTTTTTATAAAAACAAATCTGAACCAATTTTCAAATTGATTGTCTTTACTTTTTTTCGCCTCTAAAATTTTGCCATTTCGAAAATTTTGCCGCCCTTTAAATTATGCCGCCCTAGGCCCGGGCCTCACGGGCCTAGGCCTAAATCCATCACTGGATGTATGTGCGTCAATACTCTTTAATAATAAAATAAGTTCTTTAGGCGGTTTTCTTAAATTTGGGTTTTTTATGTTATGAAAAAATAATACTGAATTATTACTGTAGAACTAGATTGGACACTTTTAATTCAAATCTAGCTGCGTTAATTATTTTGGTAAAACAACATTTTTTAAAAAAATAACTAACACAGATAAACCCATTAATCGTCACTTTTTATTGTTTAAACTTATAAAAAATTATTAAAAATATAAAATTATAAAAAAATATAATAATATTTAATAATATTTTAATTATAAAATATTATTATTTATTATAATTTTGGAGTATCATTGTACTCAAAACTCAAAACATTAGCTGAACTTTTAAAGTTCAGAGCCGGGTTTGTTTTAGCATACACTTTATCTCTTGGCTTCAATCTTTTTACATCATATTTTTGCAATCTTTTTAAAATTTTTATTCTTGTTTATAACCCGTTTGTTTTTTGATTTGCATTTGTTTTTTCTACATTTATTTTTATATGCTTTGTTATATAGGAATAAATTTATTAATACACTTTTAGTTTTGTCGTCTTTTCTCATTTTTTTAAACTTTGCTCATTTTTTTTATTTTCTATTTGTGTTTTCTACTTTGTTTAGATACTTGTTATTTTTGATTTATTATCAATAAATTTTTGATTTGGTCGTTTCCTCATTTCTCTGGTGTTTATTCATTTAATAAACATCTCACTTTTAAACTTACTATTATATTTTTAAGATTTTGTATTTCAGTTTTCTAAACTGTTATTGTTGCTTGATCTTGTTTTATTTTTTTTTGGTACCTTGATTCTTTTGAAAAAAGAAAAAGCATGAAAAATTAGTTTTTAAAAATAATTAAGTATCAATTTATTTATTTAATATGTTTTAAACAATAGCAATATGAATCCGATAAATAAATAAAAAATTAATTGAAACCGATTTTAATAATTTTTTTTAACATATATTTTTAACACTTTTTGGTAATCAAGTAAGAAATTGAAAACTTAAAAATAATTTTTATATAATTAAATTATACTTAATTTTTCTAATTAATTTAAGCAAATTAAACATAAAAACATTTTAAATTAATTTAATAAAATTAAAATAAAAGCAATAAAATAATGAAATGATGATATTAAAGTCGGATTTTTTTCAAATTTTTAATTTGTTTAATAAATTTTTTGATCGCTTTGATTTTGTTTTATTTATTTATTTATTTTTGTTTGTTATCTTACTACTTTCGAAAAAAATTTAAAATTAAAAAAGTTTGATTTCAATATAATTAAATATTAGTTTATTTATTTAATAAGTTTTAAACAAATTAAACAAAAAGCAATTTAAATTAAATAAATAAATAAAATTATAATTAATTGAATTAATGTCGGCATTATCCAAATTTTTTATTTGTTCAATTATTTAAATTTTTTCTCTTTATCTTCAACATTTTTTCAAACTTTTTTTTATTGTTGTAAATTATTTTGTTTGACTCTTTCTCTCTTTCTCTTTCTTTGTCTTTTTGCCGCATCTTATGTTTCTGGCATTAGTTCTTTTGTTAATTTTTTTTCAAATTATGAGTGATACAGAAATGATCAAATCTTTATTGATAACAATTAATATTAAATATAATTAAGTAAAACAGCTTCCATAGCGTGAAATTTAATCTAACGTTTTTTTTTCTTATTTTGTCGTCATTTGTCTCTTGTTGGTTCTATTTTTTCATCTTGTTTTTATTTATATCGCTTTTTCTTTTTTATTTATGTCACAAACTTTATAAAAGATTTGTACAACGTTTTAGCCAATTTAAGCTAAATATAAGCCCAAATACAGCTTAAAATAAGCCAGAATACCTAAATTATTTTAACGACAAAAATTGTTTTTTTTGTCTTTCTTGATTGTTAAAAGCTGAAAAGCTGGTTTTCTTCGTTATTTATTGTCTATTGTATTCTTTTGTTTTTTGATTTTTTAGAGGTTGTCTATAACTTTCTCATTTTTTGTCAAGTCGCTGTTTTTGTTCTTGTATTTTAATTCGGTTTTTTTTATTAATTAATTATTACCTCCCGACTAATTAGGCAGCTTAGGGGTTTACCAAATTTAGTTATCTTTCATGAACTGTTCCAAATTGTTTTGTAAGTTATCAATCACTATATTGTTGGTTTTCTCTTTTTTTTGTGTACTTTATTTTCTTTCATATTACTGCTATATTTCTTAACATGTTTTTCTCTTTTTCTCTTATTTTTGTCTTTAGAGTTTCTTCTCGTTTTATTTGCTATTGTTAATTGCATATTAAAAAATATTGAAAAAAAAGTTAGCTATTTCTTAACCGACTTTAGAAAAAAAAAGGTTTCTCAATTTGATCGTTTGTTTTCTTTTTCTATGTATGTTTGCGGATAAGTTTGTTATTTATAAACCAATTTTGATAATTCTTTTTTTGTTGGATTAAAAATATCTCCAGGACGGTACTCTGATGAAAAATTTTGAATTTAATAATGACATCATAAAGAAATCAAAAAAATGAAGAAAAACGTCAAACATATGTTTGTCAAATATGTGTTCGCGGATAACTTTGCTGTTTCTAAACCGATTTTGATAATTTTTTTTATGTTAGAACGGAGATATTCCAAAGGTGGTACCATGGTATAAAAATTAAGATTTAACAGGCTTTCAAAATAAATTAAGAAAAACTTAAGTCTGTTAATAGAAGGTTCGCGTTGTCTTTTGAATTCACCTTTAAAGTCAATTATGAATAAATCTTTTATAGAGATATTAAAACAACAAAAAAATGTTACTTGAGCTTAGTATTAATATTATAGCAAAACCATGTAAAGATGTAGGTGTTTCCTTCTAATTAATAATAACAATTTGCATATGACCGCCTAATGCTGATCTTGAATTAATACAACACCTCATTGTTTCATACTGTAGACCTCAACCAGTAATAAAAGAACAATATTTTCCTCCAATTTCGTCACATTTAGTAGTAGCCAAGTCAAAAATTAGCATAAATAAGACAACATTATAATCCAGATAAACGACAAAAATTTCCACGGACCCTATTCATTGAAATTTGTGAGATAAAAGACATGGTGGGTTCCCCAGAGAAAATAACAAAGGTTTCAACACACTCGAGTATTGCTAATTTATTGTTGGAATTTATAAACTAATGAATCATAGATATATCTATGCCGTGTAGGTTCTTGATACGAGAGGCAAATCTACAATTTTAAATTGATAACATCGGAGTGGGTACTTAAGACAAATAAAGTTGGAAGTCATGCGGAAACTAGATTGATTAATATTTACGATCTTTGAAAATTTTATTTTTTTGTTGTGGACCACGCCCTGTATATCTAATAACTTGATAAAATAGCTTATTGGGTTAAGTTTTATATGAACAACTTATGAAGAAACTTGGTGGAGGCGCCGCGCCGCCGCCTTTAAAACAAAATCTAATTGGAGATTTTTTTTAACTAAAACATCTTTTTTTCAATGCTGCTGATACGACCATGGTTGTTAACTATGTTAAAAAAATTATATCATACAGGGTGGAACAGAAGTATCAAATATATATATATAACTTCTTAATTTAGAAAATTATGAAAACATGTTTAATATAAAATTTGGTTGGTTTATTATCGTTCTTTTCAGTTTGTTCCGCTTTTCCATTGTTTTGTTGTTATGTTTTTTTCCTAATTATTCTTATTTTTTTTTCTGTCAATTTTTTAAAAAGCGTGTTTTTATCTATTCTGTAATGCAATCTAATAAGTATATATTTAGAATCGAAAAAAAAAACAAGGGACAAAAAACAGATTTAATAATAAAACCAAATTATGGTTATTAAAGAATGCCATGGAAATTTGACAATGACAGTTATACAAAACATTAAAATAATAAAAATAATAAATATAAGAAGAAATTAAACAAAAGCGTTTTTTTAAATTTGACAACAAAAGTTGCCACGAATGTTTAACCTTTTGTGGACTTTTTGATCAACTATATGTTTGACATTCGTCAACATTTGAGGATTATTTTTAAATTCATCAATTTTGGCAACTATTGTCTGAAGCGACTTACTGAAGTTATTTAAGCGTTGCTGGAAAATTGAGTTAATTTGATAGGATTACAAAAAGAAGGTCACATCGAGTGAAATTGAAGGACAATTCGGCTGATAACTTGACGATCATAAAATACTTGTAACACATTCAAAAGATTGTAAATGGTATGTGACGTAGCACTATCTTGGTGAAAGTACCCGTCCACAATTTCGTTGTTATAAAGCTGTGTAAAGAATGCCTGTAAAATCTCTTTCCGGTATCTTGCAATAGTCAATGTTCCATTAAAAAAAATTGACATATTAATTTGGCGCTTTAAAATAGCGACTCATACTCCTACCTATTTTCTCTTTTTTAGGAAACCACTACCTTTTTAACGCTCACACAAGCTAGTATCACGAAAGAGTTGAATACAATGAGTTACATTATGATAAAAAGGGTTTTTTCTTCTGTTATCGTAATGTTTTCTTCTAATTATGTATTTTTCTTACGTTTTCTCTTTTGTGTTGTTTAATCTCTATCTTGTTTTCCTTGACATTTTTATTAACCTTATATTTATTTCTGTTTTACCTTTTACCTTTCGTTTATTGATTTTTACAGAAAGTTTTTTCAAGTTGTTTTTTTTTCATTCATTTCTCTACTGAACTTTTTTAAATAATATTTTATCTTTAGTAATTTTTTTCTCTGTTATATCATTTATTAATTTTCCACATTTACGCAGGTTTTTTATGCAAGTCATTACAGGTTTTCTGTCTTATTTTATCTTTGATGGTTTTTTTGTTCAATGTTTCTAATTTTTTTTTACTTATTACACTATTACACCTGGTTTGCTCTCTTTTTTCACAAGTTTTTTTTTGATTGCGTTTTACATCAATTACTTTCTTCAAACATACACTTGCCTGAGTCTTTATTTAATTTTCTATCTCATTTTCATTCCACGTTTTTCCTAGTTTTTCCTTCGTTATAAATTTCTAATTATCATCCCTCAAACCTTCTTTTTTTCGGTTTTTATATAGTTTTTATCATCTTTTTGTTATATAATGTTTAAGTTTTTTTATTTTTTTGTCCTATATAGATTAAATGTCTTCTCCATATCACGTCTTCAATCTTTTTAGTTTCAAAATTAATAACTCTTTCTCTCTCTCGCTTCATCCCGCCTTACATTTGTTTTTTTATTACAAAGTAAAACAAGACTCTTATGCTTTTGCCATTGATTTAGTGTGATTTATTGTTAACAAAAAACGTTTTATATTTATACTAAAAAAAATCTTTGTAGAATGAGAAATCAGATCATTCTGACAAACGCCATAACTCAATACCGGTTTTAAGTTTGTTACCTTTCATCAGTTGCATATCGTAAAACTCCGACCAAAAAAGTCACAATTTTTTTCTCTAAAAAAGACTATTGTTGCAATATAACAACAAAACACAAATAAAACGGATGTTTTTGAAAATTCAGAAGTATAACAGTTTCTAAAATGTTGCGTCATAGTCGGCCATGCCCATGAGTTTGTGTGAACAAACCACAATTTTTTAAAAACTGTTAGTTCAAATGTCAAAATAATTACTAAATTTCTCAATTTCTTTATTTTTGAATTTAAAACGGTTTTCTCACAAGAACAGAAAATTTTTGTGATGGAATCTTACATTTGTAACGGCCACCGTATTGGTGGTAAGTGGCGAATTATTGACACAATGTTTTTTTTTAAAAAACATATCTGCTGCAAGATACCGAGAAAAATTTTTACAGCCATTCTTTGCACAGCTTCATAACGATGAAATTGTAAACGGCTACTTTCAGCAAATCAGTGTTACTTTATATACCACTTAAGAGGCCTTGATTTTATTACAAGAATTTTATGATCGTTGAGTTAACAGCCAAAATACAGCCATAACATATCCTTCAACATCTTGCAACTTTTCTCTATGTGAGTTCTTTTTGTGGCTTTTATTAAAACTTTCTTTTTTTATTAAAGATTATTTTTTTGTATTCCCAAATTGACAATTATAACAGTTACTAAAAATGTTGCTCGATATACGTTTATTATCAGTTTTTAGTTGTTCGGCCCTTTTGTAACTTTCAGACTGCGCTCTTGTGTTGAAAACTTAACTGACAGCCAACTTGTATTAAAAACTGCAATGTTGTGGTTACTTCTATTGTATAAGTTGTATAACAATATATATATAAATAATGTATGCTTCGGCTATTGGCAAGACGAATCGCGCATAATTTTTAAATCGCATTTAAAACATTTCCTTTTAAGTAGTTAAAGCAATGTCCCGTTTACACAACACAATTTTAAGAAACAGCGATGTCAACGGGACTTATCAATTTATCCTAACCTCACCACACTTTTGCGATTCTTCAGAAATTTCGGTGCTTGTGTGAGGTAATGTCAATATAAGCAACTTATTGACAATAGTTCATTTTGCAGCAGATTCCTAATTATCCTGCGAGACTTGCTATATTGTGTGTAATGTTTCTCACAATGCGCGCGCATCTGCCTCTGCCAAAAAACAATGGAGTATAGTTAACAATTAACAAAATGCAAAATAATATGATATAAGAATATTTGTGTCATCATTCCAACAAACAAAGATCTATTTAAAAATGCGTCTTGTAAAAATAAAAGTTTTAAACTATTTATAACAAATTTTGAACTTAATTGTTTCGTATAGTCAATAGTTTTTTATTTTTGCTCAAAATTTCAATAGTATATTAAAGAACTAGTTTTATAAGGATTGATTTGACGCACAAGTTTTAGTTTTCTTTAAGACACGTGCGCTAATACCTCTTATAAAACAAGCTCTTTAAGCTATTTTCAAGCTTTCGAAAATTGAAAATAAATACGTATTTTCTTTCAAAGATAAAACCGTAATAATCTGTAAGTAAAAACTTAAGAATCAATGATAATTGATAATGATATTGACATTTGACAGTTATGCATACTAACCTTTAAAAACATACTTAGGTATCTATAAAAACACTAGTGCTTTTATGGATACAATAAAAGACTCCAAACTGAAGACTTTAATAAGCTTATTAAAAATAAACACTCAAATTCAAAATAAACACTCATGTTAGAAAAAAAAAATTTAAGAGGTAGTTTTAAAGAAAAATAAGTCATATTATGTGTTATTATATCCACCCAGCAAACCCCATTTTACTTCCCGATCCAGAAAAAATGTTAAAAAAAAAGAAAATGAAGGGTAGTTTTTATAAGCATTTTCAGTCATTTTATTTGTTATTATACTTACCCAGCAACCCCATTTCTCTTCCCGATCCCGAAAGAATGTTTAAAAAAAGACAGTTAAGAGAAGTTTTTAACAAGAATAAGTTATATTATGTGTTATTATACCCACCCAGCAACCCCATTTCACTTTCTGATCCCGAAGGACAGTTGAGGGAAAGAGAAAAGACAGTTAAGAAAGAAGAAAAAAGGAAATACAGTCAAGGGAAAAGAATGTTAAGAGAAAAGAATGTCAAAGGAAAAGAATGTTAAGAGAAATTAAAGTTGAGAGAATGTATGTCAATATGGTCTCTTATGCGCCGAGCGAAGCGAGGTATGAATGATCACGAGCCGAAAATGTTAGTTATCCTGAAAATTCAAGTGCAGAAAGTGTGTCAAAAAAAAGGGTGTCCCTGAAATAGAGGTAGGCCCCAAAAATAAAGGGTGGGTGCTCCAGAAACCCAGCTAACCACCACCGTTAGCGGCCAGCCCACTCTAAAAATTCCCGTTCTCACTGTAAAAAGTGCCGCTCACTCTCAACATTCGGTCATTCTTAAACTCAAAACAATTGACAACAAAAAGAAACTACTAAAGATAAATTAATATAATTTATTAAAGTTTCTACAAAGTCATGCGAATTAAAATGAATTTGTAAGTATGTCGATATAAATAGTGTTTAAAATCGATGTAACATTAATGACCGTTCCCTGTTACCTTTGGATATAAATTATTATTCTTACAGTAACTATAACAAAACATAAATTTACAAAATAACAACATTATTACAGCGAGCTAATATATCGTCTCAGTTCTTCTTGTGTGTCGAAAATCATAACAGGAAAAGGTGAGCCAGGCACAAGTTCTCCTGCCCATTTCACTTCTACTCTATAGTCGCCAGGTTCAGTTGGGTCATACTGTATAAAAAAAAGCCATGTTAAAATACATAAGAAAAGGTTCAAGTAGAAGACGTACCTTGCATAAAATTGTACGGTCTTTTTGGCTCTCTCTTTGCATTTCCACCCTAAACGCCCCTTTAGGGCCTCGAACTCTTACGGTTAATTGGCCAGCTCCTGCTCCTCTTGTGTCGCAGATAAAACGGGACTGGAATGTAGCCAATACACCATGCTCAATTCCCGGACCATACACTCGTACCTGAAAGTTTGTTAAAAAGTTTATTGTGAACCGATCCCAAAATAGCCTATGTGCGGGCGCAAAGTAAACCATTCTCACCCGCGAGCAAAAACGTAAATTATTGGAAAACGTTATGGTTATTGTTCACTTTATTTATGTTTTACAAATGGATGACGATGTTTAAGTAGTTGCCATGAAATTTTGAATGTTTATTTATTTTTTGATTAGTTCATACGTAGAAACGTATGATAATATAGACGAGATTTGACGTTGGCTTGACATTTGTCGGAAATTATATTATCAAGGACAATAAAAATCGGTCAAGCTAAATTAAACAGCAAGACTAGATCTAATAATTTATGAACGCATCATTTTGCACTACTACTTACTTTGCTGGCATCAGGTGCTCCAGCAACCCTCAAAGTAAACGGAGACCCAGGAACATGTTGCCCCGCATACTTAATTGTCAGTGCATGCTTCCCTGGCTCTTGAGGTTTAACATTTAAAGTAAACGTAGCATCCCCGTGATCATACAATTCGCAGTATGCAACTTTTCTTGGTCCCGTACAATGTGCTGTCAGTTCTCCCGGACCTGCTCTTCTGGTATCAATCCAAGAACGAATCTCCCTTCCCACAACTCCTTGTCGAAGGCCTTCGCCAGAACAAAGTACCTTGGAAGCATCAGCTCCACCTTTTGCTTCTACCATTAACGGACAGCCTTTGACAGGGCGGCCAGCCCATAGCACTGACAGCAAATAATTTCCAGGAGTGTTGATCGTGTAAGTTGCTCTCCAGGTTTTTTCACCAGTTAAACTTATCATAACAGGAATCGGAAGGTTGGTGTCTGCCGCTTGAAGAGTCACTTCTGGATTTCCTGTACTAGCTTTAGATCCATCTATGGTAAATGTAGCAGGCTCTCCACATTGGGCATTTGCTAGCCCCCGTCCAGTCAAGACTACTTGATCACCCATTGAAAACACCGATTTTGGGGCATTTGGCAAGGGTATGTTGGCCAAGCGAAGTTCAAGATCGTGTTCACCAGAATTTAATCCTTCACCGGAGATATCAAATCGAATTCGATTACCTGATTTCTCAGCACTCACTTTTCGTCCACCAACCTTGCACTCAAGAGTTCCCGGTCCAGCATTTGCTGTATCAAAAGCTAGTTTGGCCGGAAGCTTCAGTCTTGCATTATCGTCTAAATATTGAGTCCAACCTCCAATCAATCTTACCGCAGAAGGGTCCACAATGATTGGTCGAAAAGGTGAGCCAGGCAACTAAAATAAAACAACTCGTCAAAATATTTAAGAATAACATTTTAGAAAACTAGGTCTAGAAGATAACGACAAATCCACAGTTTACAAGGAAGAGGTAAAAACCCCAGAACCCCAAATAGCAGAACGCGTTGTTACTAAAACCCAAGAGTCGCTCGGTGGCCAGATCGCTGAAGATAGTGCGTTCAGAGTTTGGCCGAATGAGTGGCGCAAATTGCAGATTCGAATTCCACCTATGCAAAAAGAGGTATTTTTTGTCTGGCCATGAGTGTCTGTAAATGCGAAAAACACAATTGATAAAAATAAAAGATCGCAGTTCCATATTCCCGTTAATCTTAATAAACACTAGAACCCAGTGTAAAGATCTCTTGGGACAAGAATTCATACCTAATAGAGACATAAACCCCCTAAAGCTATTCCAGCTACTAGACTTTATTACAGTTTTAGAATTATATAAAGAGCTCTAAACTGAAGTACACCTCAGAGAGCTCAAAGAAGAAAATACCATAGTCGCAGAATGTATTACACTCTTTAGCTCTAAACACCATCAGGCAATATATTGCTTAACGTATGCTTTTTTTTCCGGCGTTTCTGGTAGACTTCAGTTTTATATCTGTCCATTACTAAGTAAACACGTTCTACGTTCTAGAGACTATGTATTACGTAAAAATTTGAAAATACATACGTCATTAGGACCAATACTGATGATAACATCATAAACTCCCACCCATTTGGGAGTATAAGACACAATGTACTCTCCAGGCTTAGCTGTTTGGATCTGCGCATCAACACTTCCTTCAACTGCGTCAACTTGAATGCGTGGTTGAATCACACTGCTAACTGTAAACGAGGTTCTTTCTCCAACTTGTCCACTCTCTAAACCTCTACCAACAGCACGTGGTGGAGGAGTCGGTCCAACTGGTCCAACTCCCAACGCTAACGGAGAACCTTTAACGGGTATGCCTCCATAGGTTATAGTAACTTGGTATAGCCCAGCCAGCGAAGGTAGAAATGAAATTTGTCTTAATTGATCGTCTACAATGTGTTCTTGTGTGGCTATTGTTTGACCTATAGGGTTTGTAACTTGAACCTCTAATTCTCCATCGCCTGCGTGATTGTTTGATACTACAAAAATCCAAACAATAAAATGCAATTCAACTATAAATCAACTTACCGTTAAAGCTAACTCTTTCTCCAACATTTCCTTGAACATGTGGTATATCAACAATTTTTACTCTTTCACTGTCAAAAGCTTGGCAAGTAAAAGGACTTCCACCAATCGGCTTAGCTTGATGTAAAACTTCTACACTATGACTGCCAATCTCCCGTGCTGTGAATTCTGCTTGAAGCTTACCAGTTTTTGTCTGGTAGCATCTTACAGGAACAGCAGATCCTCCAGGTCCACTTACCACAACATCAAATTCTCTAGCACTCCTCCCCAACGTATCAATATGAAAAGATGTTACTTTACTTACTCTAGCTTGGTACAATCCAAGACCACCAGCCCAAGGTTCGCTCCCCGAACCTCTTACAGGTACTTCCAAAACACCAAACTTTGGAACATTATTATAATAAATTGTAATGCGATGCGGAGCTATGTAATTGGGATGAAAAACAATTTCCCATAAATTTGAATTGTTGGAATTTTGTCGCACGCTATGTGCTACGTCTCTATTACCAACTTTGACACTTGCAGTCAGTTTTCCAGGACCAACTTTATTCAAGTTAATACCAATAACGGCAGGCCGATGGCATTGAGCTTCGGGAGCATTAATGATATCTATTTTTGAAGTGTCAAACACATGAATGGTACGCGTCGCCATTATTTCATGATTTCTAAAAATTTGTACTTTATAAGTACCCGTTTGGGTGAGAGTAAATTCTGCTTTGGAGTTGTTTACTGTGTACTTTACGTGATGATTGTTTTGATCGGTTATCTCTAGCTTGTGTTGATCGCTGGGAAGATCAATATAAGAAGTGGTACCAATTTGAATGTATTGAGTAGCTTCAATGACTGAACAGTGGAAAGGACTTCCAACTACAGACATGTCATTAAATGTAATATTGACATAATGGTCTTCAGCTGTTTGAGGTATGAAAGTTACATCATATAATCCTCGAGCACAAGCAACTACTTCAGCTTTGATAGTAGTATGTTGAGTGGATACAACAAGTTCTAAAGTACCTTCTCCAGCCTGTGCTGCATCAACGCTGAAAGTTACAGGTTTTCCAACTTCCGCAGCCCCCAAATCACTGTTTAGATTCAAATCACTTAGAAGTTTGCTCGGATCAGTGTTTTTTCGTCCAGGAAGACCAGATACTATAACTTTGTTTACATCATAAACATTACAACTAAATGGAGAACCAATTACATGTTGATCATTAATCAAAACGGCTACTGAATGACGGCCTACCATCTCTGGAGTAAATCTTGCAATATAATAATCTCCATTGTGTATTAATTTTGTTGGTAGAATTTTCCCTGTGGGAGCAGTACTTATCACTTGGGGCTCACCAGATGTAACTCCTTCAATTTTTATTTCAGCTGCTTGTCCTACCGATGCCAGTTCAATCCCATTTCCAGAAACAGGAACTCTAGGTTGTGCATTCCCAGGACTTACTTTACAGCTAAATGGTGATCCCGGTACTGGTTGTCCGTTAAATCTCACACTTAAAGTATGCGTTGCTGCTTCTGTAGGCTTAAAGTTTACTTTAAATCTAGCGTTTCCCTCGCTTTGTACGAAATTTGGCACATTTCTGCCGCCTACAGCGACAATTATTTCAAGGTTCCCAGCTCCTGCTTGAGAAGCATTTATACTAAAGGAAACAGGTTTGCTAACTGTGCCATCAGTGATATCAGTGACGGTTACGCGGTTTGCATCATATGCCTTGACCAAGAAAGGGCTTCCTTCAATGTGCCCAGCTGGAAGTCGGACTTCTACACTATGATCGCCAACATCTATTGGGGTGAAAGAAACGTCAAATTTTCCTGGTGCTCCCACTTGAGGGATTACCTATTACAAGAAAGATTTTAGATAATGATACTGAGCTGTGAGCTGAGAGTATACCTGAGTTGGAAGTGATCTTCGTGCTGGACCCAAAATCTCTACAATAGGAGGCGTTGGACTTTCTACTATCAAAGTACAAGGTCTACCCACTGCTACTTTATCAAGTGCTTCTGGACCTATAATTTTAGCAGCCGGCGCTACAGTACATTTGAAAGGACTGCCTGGCACGTCTTGCCCATTAAATCGCAGGTCTACTGAATGAACTGTAGCTTCTCTTGGTGTGAAAGAAATTGCATATGTATGAGGCCCTTGAGCTTGAGCTGATGTAGGTACTCGACCGCCATTGACTGTTACTTCTAGATTTCCTGGACCAGCTTGACTAGTCTCCACTAAAATGTAAATAAACTAATGCATGAAAAAGGGGTAAAAAAAAACGAACGTATCGGAGAATCTTCTTAAAGTTGTAGAACAGATTAAAAAAAGGTTACATTAAAATGTTCATCGTAAGAAGCTTTAAGAGAGAGAAAATTTTAATAAAAAAGGAATAACCATGAATAGGAAGTAATACATTTTTCTAAGTAAGTGATTTCTTAGTCATTATGCGTTCTATATTATGTTGTGTAGAGTGACTCTATACAAATAATGATTTTTTAAAAAATTCTTGTCTTTAACCGTTAGTTATATATTAATGCCATCCTTTGTCTAATTCATATCATAGCAGTTTGCCTCTAGAGAACGTAAGATGACTGACTAGATTAACACACTACGTGTTCAGGTAGCGCCATTACAAAGTGACACATCCATGCTGAGATTTGTCGTTAACAAAAGATAAAAAATGCAAATGTTGTAAGTGATACAAAGAGACCACAGTTTTAAAGTATTTCGTTTGCCAAAATAGCAGCAGTGTTTCAACGTCAAGTTAAGCAAAGTTATGCGCATATATGTCAACTTGACATCTGATATTTTTTGACTGGCATTACATACCCAGATAGCAGTGACCGACGTTAGGCTTCTTTCTAAACAAAACTTTTGACTCTTTTATATACTTATATTCTTTCACTTTGGTTTGTTTGTCACCAGTTTGGATTAACGCTGCCAGAAGGATCTAATAGTGTGTCAATCTAGTGACTTTAGGGGATAAAACTTAGAGATTCACAATCCAATAGTTCGCTTTAGTGATAAAAGATCTTAGGGGCGCTAATACCTACCCAAGAAAGTAACAGGCTTCCCAACAACTCCACTCGTCGACTCTTTAACTTTGATCGCTTGAACATCATATACTTTGGCGGCGTATGGGCTTCCAGCCGTTGGAACACCGCTTACGCTGACATTTATCCGGTGTTCCCCAACAACTCTCGGTACAAACTCGGCTTGAAATTGGGAATTCCCTAGCGGTTGTACTTGAGTGGGTACTGCTTGACCTCCAGGGCCTGCTCAACGACACGATTGATGGGACATTTAATTTATGTTTAAGAGGAAAACCGTTAATTTGTAAATTTATGATGCAACATCATGGAATGTTCTAGAGTTAAGCGCATTGTACTCATGTATGTAAAAAGAGAAAGCCAAAGGTACGACCAACCCAAAATGTTAGTAGAAAGTTGATGGTTATCTGTTAGCAAATTGATCTATTATCTGACTAATTCTAGTTTGATATGATCAAGATAAACTGTATGTTGTAAGTAGTAGGTCAGTGTAGTAGACATGTAAGCAAATAGGAAATGTTTACTATTTCCATTGAAGACTATTATAAAACAGTTAAGCTTAGTAATCGAAATTTACGCAAGAGATGTTACGTCATAGCATTGGACATCGTATTTCAATAATAATTAATTACCTACCGTAAAAGCAGAGAAGAAAGTATCAAAATTTGATCTAATGTGGTTAGTATATTCCAAAGATTCTAAAAAGTTGTGTTCTTTGAAGGATTATTTATTTCTAAAGCACCCACACACCAAAACAAGCACCCATAGATAACCCAAAAACAAACAGTAAAACATTCCATGAGGAAAAAAAAGTTTTAAAAATGATCAAACAACATAAAAGGTGAGGAAAAGGGTTTGTTGATTAATAGGTTGATAAAAGAATGAGTTAGTTAGTTTTCTAATACAGAAGCCGTCGGTGACCTGAAAAAAATGAAGAGTGCAAGATAGTGATAATGACAGTGAAAAAAACAAAACATAGAGTGTAAAAGAGAGCATGCTATATTTCAATTTACATACATGAGTACATTTCTTAATTTATAACAATAATACATAATTACAGTATAGTACAATTTAAAACACAGTACAATATAAGGAAAAGCTGAAGCAACAATTGGTGCAATATTGGATAAATGCGAGAAAGCATACAAATACTGGAATCAGTTGATTACAGTTATAATAACAATCAATTTTCACTTTTACCATAAAATTATTTATTATGCATTGCCTATGTAATTCAATTTGTTTTGGAATTCTTCTAAAACTAATCAAGAATAAATATACTCTTTCACTTTTTGCCATTTATAATTAACCAGATTTAATAGCATTTCTTCTGGTGGCTACGTTGCACAGTTTAGATAAAAGGGTAAACCCAAGTATCGTCAAATAGATGTAAGAAATGTTGACCTTAAGAACAGCTGTTAAACCATTACTGTTAAACAACTTGTAGCACACCTCTGGAGAAAGTAACCCCTGCAAGCCTAACAGTAGAAGAACTACGAAATCTCGGAAATAAGCTGTATAGGAAATTCATGTCATAGTTGCCAGAAGCAAATTTAAAAGCACCTTGTGTGAAATAGTACAAAAGAATCTTAGAATCCCTGAGCAGTAGAGTTGAGTCTTAACTGGAAAAAAAAACCCGTAGTAATATTATTTACTCAACAAAAAGCTTGAGAGATCGAGATTTATCTATCTTAATAGAGAAATAATTATCAAAGAGAAGAAATATCTGCTGGTGTATGGTCTGCAGAAATCTAGCAGATAAAACATGAAAATATCATGATTGAAAGATCCAATAAGTTATGAAGCAATAGCCTGGCATTCCTTGGCAGAACTGACCACCTCAAGGAGAATACTTAATAAGCTACGAAAACTAGCATGTTTATGTATCAAAAGTAAAATAACATCAAATAAAAATTCTGCAGAAAAGAGGAGGAATCCTCAGAACACTTGGTCGCCATTAGAACCCCACGTAAAGAACAATTGGAGCAACTATTACTTACCTCTTCCACAAACATTTTGTGCTGTAGAGGAAAACACTCTTATGAGAAAAAATTCAAAATAAAAGAAGAAATCGTCAAATCAAAACTTTGATTAAATCTTCCTGCTTTGAGCCATTCTAAGAAATTTCTTGGAAAGTTTCACCACGCAAGAACAAACGTCTTCTCGAACCTTAATAAACATAAGCTTTTTTATACGAGTTTTATTATTGATTATTGTTCCTTGAAAGACACCTTTTAGACTTGTCCTACAAAATAACACCAAATGGAAATTCTGCCAGGAAAAAGGAAGAATCCTCAAAACAGGTGGTCGCCATTAGAACCCCACGTAAAGAACAATTAGAGCAAGAGTTTATACCGAGTAGACACATAACATCCCTGAAACAATCCCAGCTACTGGAATTTATTACAGCTTTAGAATTAGCTAAAGACTGAGAAATACCTCAGACAGTTCAAGAAAGGAGAGCAAAATAGACCAAAAGGTCGCAGTGCATATGAAAAGAAAAAAGATTTCTAGTACAACAATCTTCACACAGAAATTTTTACAATTTTTAGGATTATACTTTAGGTTAAAAGATACCAGAGTTTTAATCACCAATCCTTTCCATTAAAAATAGAATTTGGTATAGGCTTAGTATCTCTCATTCTCAGAACCGCTTTTTTTTTCAATGTCAGAAAAATACGTATGTCTAATGTAGTGACGCTTTAGGTCTAATGAGTAGCAAATTGTGACAAGATTGAGCCTAAATGTCAGGCAATTTTTGGCAAAGAAGAAGTAACTAAATCAAAAGAACAAAGAAGCTGCAAATTTGCCAATCCTATACTGATAGAATATTCATTTTCAAAAGTTTAATTGAGAAAAAAACTGCCAGAAAGGTTACTAAGAACGTTGTCTTATAGATTTAGTTATTGTTTTTGTAGCTTTTTAAAAAATTTCTGACAAAATTTCGAAAAACAGTTTGATATATTAACCGTTCTAAAAAAATGCTCAGCAATGGTAAAAATTAAAGACTCAAAAATTTGCGGCGACTAAAGATCTAACCCAGAGATGGGAACTTCTTTCTGCATTGCTTCAGAAAATTAGAAGAAAAAGCAACTATATCAGAAAAAGAGAGGCATTTGCAAATCCTCCACTGATAGAATGTTCATTTCAAAAACCTAATTAAGGAAAAACTGCCAGAAAGGTTGCTAAGAACGGTGTCTCCATAGATTCAGTCATTGTCTTTGTAACCTTTCAAAAAATGTCTGACAGTTTTGCAAAACAAGTTGTCGGCAAGTCGGATGTATAATCCGTTCTAGAAAAAATGCCCGGCAATGGTAAAGATAAAAATCTTTTCAAGCGGCTAAAGATTTAAGTTGGCAGAGATGCCAGCTTTCTTGTATATTGCTTGACAAAGAGGTGATTAGAAGTAGAAGTAACTATATTAGAAAAACAGAGGCATTTGCCAATCCTCCATTGATATTTATTGTAAAAACCTAATTTAGAAAAAACTGCCAGAAAGGTTACTAAGAACGTTGTTTCCATAGATTCAGTCATTGTCTTTGTAACCTTTCAAAAAATGTTTGACAGTTTTGCAAAACAAGTTGTGGGCAAGTCGGATCTATAATCCGTTCTACAAAATGCCCGGCAATGGTCTAGATGAAAATCTTAACTCAAAAATTTAAGGTGACTAAAGATGTAAGTTGGCAGAGATGCCAACTATCTTCTATACTGCTTAATAAATAAAGATGAGAGAATTCACATCTCGCCAATTGAAACAATAATAATGTAAAATGAAAACCTCAAAAATATATCCAATACTCTTTAATCTTTATAACATACAAGATGTACTAAGATTGTGAAAAGCTGACGCTGCTTTAAATATTTGACATTAATTCTGTGGTCAAATGGAAGAGGCAGTAATAAAAATAACCATAGAGAACATGATTCAAAATCACTAATTGACATTATCTGAAAAAACAGCATCATATTATTCCATACTTCAAAAAATCACAAAGTATATAGTTACTGAAAGACAAAAGGACCCCTTGTTAACTATAGAAATAACTTTCTGTAGGCAAAACTGCAGCATTTCCAAGATTGATCATGTTGGAAAAGACCGAATCAGAGAGGCAGACAAATAATCCTTAGCAGCATGGAAGAGATAAAGCGTTTACTCTGGTTTGGTTACCTACAACATGTGGCAAATAATACAAAGTAGCTAAAGTCAGTATGTCAATAGAAACAATATCGAGGCAAACTTGCAAGATATTGAAAAGATGATGTCGCAGAACCAAAGATTGACTATAAAGCAACTACAAGCAATAAAAATTGAAAACTAAGAGACTCAGGTATGAGCTGTAGAGTACTCGCTCTATGTATACAAAAATATGTCCAAGTCACCTAAAAAAGATAGGACAACCAAGAGATCAGAATGTCCACAATGTCAAAGCTGGTCAAACAGTTCACAGCTGAGGATTAGAGCAACGCCCAGACACCTTAAGAAGTATCTCTTCTGCCAGAAGTTCAACAAGGCTGTGTGCTTTCCTCTATTTTGCCAAAAAAAAAGTATTCGAGTTGTCACCAACAATAGGATTGATATGGTGACATAAAAATGCTTTAAAAGCACTTTTATCAGCGGGTGTAATAAACAACAAATATAAACATAAGCAAAGAAATAGTGTAAAAGATAAAAAAAATACAAATATCTGGCCTTCCGAGTGAATGCAAAATAAGACTCAACACAAAAAAAGTAGAATAGAATTATGTTGAAAGAATGTGATGTGTTAACCAACTGAAAACAGAGCTTAAAGAATCATTTTAATAAGACGTTTATTTTGCAATAAAACAGTGTGAAAGAGGATTGAAGTTTTCAAGGTGTAGAATTACCAAAAAATATTAAAGAAACAGAACTAGAAATAAAATGGATTTACAGCGTATTAACGAAAAAAAAAGCAGTCAATACTATAAAAATGGAAACACTAAAGCACTGTAACCATGTGTTATGGAATCCAAAATATAAACTGCTCTGTATCCTTAATTATTCAAAAAGGAATGGAAAAAAAGCGTAGTTCTACTGATCTCTTATGTTGTAGACGAACGTCACTTAAAGAAGAGAAAAATATGTACTCACCGAAAAACGCATTTGTCATTTAGACATAAGACTAGCTGACAACAGCGTTATAGGATCCTGTCGGGAATATAACTATCTGGAGAAATAATAGACCATACTGACACAGACGATAAGGAAATTAGAGCTCAAATAAATCAAGCGATGAAAACCATCAAATCCTTTAACAGCGTATTCTGCAGTAAACAACTAGAAAAAAAAACGAAAATACATGATATATAACACCATGTTCAAAAGCACTTTGTACAGAGAAGAAGAGAAGGAGAATAAACGCTGTAGAACTGAACGTATGCAGAAGATCCCTAGGAATGTCGTGTCTGGATAGAAAAACAAATAAGGAATTAAAACAAAGAATGAGCATACTGAGGAAATAGACGGGAAGCAATGGACATGTGCGCAGAATGAACAACGCTAAACTTCCCAAGAAAACAATGGAGTAAATACCTCCCTTCAGAAGAAAGCGGGGAGGCAAACGAAGACATAGACGGAGGGCATCAGGAAGACGATGAGTACCAGAGACAGAATGCAATGACCGAAGGCAATAGAAACTGGTCGTCGGACAACGTCGAAAGACGTTCTAAGCTAATTGTATATACAAAAAAACACAATTCAGTGTTAAACTTTTGGAATTTTGGAGTTATTCGAGCCGAAGAGCTTTTGGGTTCAACCAAAAGTTTAGTCTCGTTAGCCAAGTTTCTTGGTTTTCAAACTGGTACAAGCTATATCAGGTTGTTTAACCAGATTTGCAAAAAATTTCATAACACAAAAAAACTTCAGAAGTATTGCAGTAGCGGGTACTTTTGATTGAAGACTAAATTTGTTCTAAAAAACCTAGGTGAAACTGATCAAACTTTTGGTGATAAAATATGGTTTAGAATTAATAGCCGGTAAAAGCTTAGAGGAGGAATTATTACTCAAACTTGTTTAGAAGACTAAACACCAATAACTGTATTTTGATTATTCTCGTCATTATTATATATTTGCATTTTTTGTGTTTAATTTATGTTCAGCATTTTACTTTATTTGGATCTGTTGCAACTTCTAAGTGTTGCAAAATTTGGTTAAACCTTTAAAACTGAAAACCTAATGTCAAAAGACATCAGGTATTTCCTTGCATTTATCCAATTCCGCACAGCTAAGCTAAAAGACACCAAGACCCAAACGTTTTACGAAGTGTGCCTCACCCTCAACATTAACTTCAATGTCTTCAAGTCTTCCAGGATGATTGATCAGCAATGTGCTGGGCCTATGTACAGGTCCAGGTCCAGGCAATGTGACACTAGGTCCATTACCTCCTCCTCCAACACTAACAATTAGCGGACAACCAACTACAGGCCTCTTGTTGAAAGCAACATTCACCACATGATCACAGGCTTCCGCCGGTACAAAGCTCACAGCAAATCTAGCGTTCCCTTGCGGGTGCACTTGCGTGGGAATATTCAACCCTCGAGCACTTATAGTTATTTCTAAATTTCCTTCTCCTGCCTCGCTAGCATCAACGGAGAACGTTACAGGGCGGCCAACTGTTCCACGTGCGACTGTTCCCACTGTAACTTTATTTGAATCGAAAGCTTTAGCAATAAAAGGAGTCCCTTGAACTGGTCTTCCATTATAATCCACATTAATTTGATGTGCTCCCACTTGAGAAGGAGTAAATTCTGCGGTGAATCCAGAATGTATATCGCCGGTAACTTTCACGGGAAGCTCCCCAATTGGTCCTCGTACTGCAACAGCCAGTTCTGCTGCTCCTCCACCAGCAACCCCCATGTGAAACGAGCTAGGTTGATTCACAGGCACAAGTTCCAAATGGCTTAAGCTCAAAGTTACTCGACTTGTATCAGCCACTGAACAAACAAAAGGACATCCTCGAACTGTCTCGCCATTGAACTTAATGTCAATTAGATGAGGTTTTGCTTGGTCAGGTGTAAATGAAACTAAGCAGCGACCTCCACCGACGACTTGCACGTGATTGGGGACTTCCCCTTCGTTGATTGAAATTTCTAGCTGGCCTTCACCCGCCTGACTCGCATCAACTGTGGAAGAAAAAGAAATTTTCTTTAAATACAGAGTTTAAACAGAGGTTTAAATGCTTTATAATGCAATATCCTTTTAATTACCAATGGCATTGGAGTGTGTACTAATTAAAGCTTTGAAGCGGAAGTAGCAAAGCAGTTCATCAGTTGTACATTCCTCTTATTTGATTAACGTTTCCGGTTATCTTTTTTAAATTCTAAGATTGTTCCGTCTCAAATATTTTTCACAAAAGTGGGAATTTTAGCATTTTTGCAAAATTGAAAGGTCATTCACAGATTTAAAACAAACGGTGAATAAACAAATTTGTACAAATAAAGTTTAAATGCTTAAATGTAAAAGGCTTTCTAAACAATTTCTGTTTTGAAATCATTCTGTTAAATTATGGCTTTTGGAATAAATTGGAATGTAATTGATTTTATGATGATCTATTCGAATAGCAAAAATAAAAGTAATTAAAAAACGTTTCACTTTTAAAGTAATATTTATAAGTTGATGAAGGGAAAGATTCTCTTTTCCGGCTCAAATGTGGGATAGAGTTGGACAAGCAAGACAATGAAGCTCTAAAACTAATAATTAGTTATAAGTAAAGCTCTAAAACGCTTTATTTTGATATAAATAATAGAAAACAAATATATATTAACTCATAGTTATTAACTCAACAGGCCATAAATAAAAGTCTGACCAGAATTGCAATCTTATAGACAACCATATTTTATTATGCGATAGAGATTAACCCTATATTGTATTTTATTTTGTACCGAGCGTATCAATATGTTTAATTGTCAATATGTAACAAATTATTATTTTATTTGTATTAAATTTATTCTATTGCTCCACACTGCGAATAATTCTACGGTGTAAGCGGCTTTAGAAAATTTTTGAAAAATTGATAATCAAAAGTTTGTACTTGATTCTCCAATGATAGCTTGACGAGAAGACAAGTAAACTACTAGTATTAGTATTGTAGGAACATTTGAAATATACCCGGCAGTAAATTGTGTTGCTTATAATGACAGAGACAGGCAACAAAGATAAAAAAGATTTATAACCCAACATATCGTGTGCCTTGCGTTTATGAATAGATTAAACCAGGTAGTTAAGTACTACCCTGAATAGAAAACGGTCTTGTTTATTTCATAATTGTGGTTTTAAGTGTCAAGCTTTCTGCTGGATTAGTGCAATAATATTTACTGCCGAGTATAGCTTTATCTATGTATATTGTATAGCATGTCTTATAATATTACTAGTATTCTAGTACTAGTAGTATTGTATAGCATGTTTTATAATATTACTAGTATTCTAGTACTAGTAGTATTGTAAGACATGCTAGACATAGATAATGGCAAAATATTGAAAGTAAAAACGTGAAGAATAGCTAAAAATGCACGCATAAAGTAATTTTTTGACATTTTGGCATTTGTTTTTTCTAATACTTCAGCTATTATAGCTACAATAATAAATTGATTCAATAATAGCCCGGTTGACTGAAGGACTTTAATTTTCTTAAATAGGCCCAAAAATTAGAATGGATAAAATTAGTTGACCCCTTATAACATATTTCTATAAAATGTTAAAAAGATCAACTTTTTGGTAAATTTTTAAAAAGCTTCTATAGATGGGAAGACCCTTCCACCTTGTATTGATAGAATATTCAACAAAAACGTCTTTAATACTTTGATTCACTTAAGAAAGGGTTAGACAACATAAAAAAGTTATAAAAAATATAAAAAAACCTAAACTAACCTAATCCGAATAGGAAAAAAACATTAAAAAAGAAACAAATCAACAAAAACACATGAATCAAATAGAATAATTTAACTGACAAACTTATTTTTCAAAACATATTTATAAAAAAAATACATAATAATTGATTAGATAAAAATAACATGTATTAGAAACTAAGGTTCTCGCAATAAGCAAAAACTCAAAATAATAAAATATTAGAAAAATTCTAAAAAAAACGAATTTTAAAATTGTCTACGTACATAATTTGAAAACATTAATTATTTAATAAATTTATTAAGTTAATTGTAAATATACATGCTTAAAAATTACTTCAAATCTTAATGCTTCAATCAAAGGTTAAGGTCAAAAAAAAACTATTTTTTCAAATTTCAAATTTGAATAAGCTTATTAATGTTTTTGGAGTTTTTTACAGACATCTATTGAAGCAGTCGTACTCTTATTTAATTTTTAGAGGTTGGTGCTGGTATATATAGCTGTCAAACACTAATTACGTCAGTGTCATAATTTGTTTACATACGGATTATTATTGTTACATCTTTGAAAGAAAATTTGTATTAATTTTAAACCAAAATTGTTTTGAAAAGAGGTTTGTGGTTTAAATTAGAGACAAAGTGATTTCAATGTTTTAGCTAGATTTCGAATTTGGGTAAAGCACATACATTTTGTTGTTATTGTAATTCTAATTTTTTGTTCAAAATGAAACAAATAATGTAAAACAAAAACTTTTAAATTATATTTCAAATAAAATGACTTGTTGCTGTTACCAACCGTTGGCGACAAAATTTCTTAGAGCTTAAAAATTTAATTTTTTTTTTATTTAAAATTAATGAAAAAAGATGCAAATTTAAACAAATAGTTTGAAGAAGACATTTTATAAAAGGTATTTTTATAGGTTTTTTAAATATTTGTCAAACAAGCGTATCCGGCTACAGTGTTGCAACTAGGCAAATAGAAAAAGTCTCTAAAAAATGTTGACAAACCAAACAGTCATTATTGGTTACGCTGTAGTCTGTACTGTGCGTTCATAAAATATTTAGATCAAATCTTGCCATAAAATTTTGAGCGTATATTCATTTTTTAATTAGTTCATACGCAGAAACATACGATAATATAAACGAGTTTTGACGAATCATTACCTGCTTGATACAGCTTTCACAAATCTGCATTCTCTTAATAAATTTATCATTATTTACAGTCTTAAATCATAACCTCTTATTTAAAAAAAAAATAAAATTATATATACAAAAAATTACAATCTAATATGATTTACCTATAAAAAATGTAAAATTAAAAAAAAAATTATTTAAAAATATTTGGACTTTATTGTTTATTATGAGCACCTTGCTTAATAAACAATTTGTTTAATATTATAAATAATGTTTCTTCTCTACTGTGGCTTTTAATAATTTATTAACACTCTGTATATTTAATTCCAGATTTTATAATAAATTTTTTGTTTTTTTGACAGATCAATTTGTTTTTGAAAAATAGTTTTTGGTCTTAAAATGATAATCATATTTATTTTCTCTCGTAAACTTAATCTGGGGATATTATTGTTAATAAAAAAATATTATATTAAATAGCAATAAAATCATTAATTTTATTTATTTAAAAAGACGTAAGATAAAACATAAAAAACAAAATGACGACTGTTTTAACTATAGAAGAAAAAAAAACCAAATTTTGAAGAGAAAAACTCCAAAAATAAAGTAATTGAAAAAGAAACAAATGGAACCATAAGTTAAATGATAAGCTTACTTCCCAAAACTAATAAATAAAAAAAAAATAATTTATCTGTAGAAAACTTCACATTAATTAGATACAAATGACATTTGTACTAGAAAATAAACCGACAACAATGGGCAAAAAACTTGAAAAAACCAACTTTGACCTTGATCACCGACATAATTATTTAATTAATTAATTTAGAATTGAAATGCAATTATACGCATATTAACATTACTTTAGACTTAACGCTTCAACCGAAGGTTAAGTTTTAGGCTAATCTTTCGCTTAGATAAAAATAATTATTTAGAAAAAATTGTTAGATATTAGAATAATCAACAAGTATAAACATTAAATTGTAGAAAAAAAAATAATTTGTGATAAAATGTGATAAAAATGATAATGCCATTGTGTCCCACAAAAGCCGGTTTTAGGACCGATGCTATTTTTAACTTCTCATTAAGAGCTTTCATATTTTATCTCAAAAATGCTCAAAAACAAATTTAATTTCGTTTCAAGTTGATATTTAAATGTCATCTGCAGAACGATCAAAAGAGATTTATAACAATGAATAATAAATAATAAGAAGAAATCGCGAAACTAACCAGTGCAGAAAATTACATCTTTTATTCTAATAAAAAAACCCTTTTTTATAATTAGGTGATTATATATAAATGATTCTTATTTGGTAAAGACAATAACAGTTAAATAGAAAATATGTTTTCTAAACAACAAGTGTACCACGAAATTTTTTTAATTTACAATTTCTTTTATTTAGAGACGAAATCAGGAAATCCTTCCATATTTTAGGAAATGTGATAAAAATCTTGTTTAACCATTAATTTTCATATTTAAAAAAAAGCTTTTCTATTGGATTTGAGCTAAAAAAAGTCGATTTTATTTTAATGAAATTATCTGTATTAATAAAATAAATAATAACAATTTTTTCCTTTTTGTAAACTCAATCTAAAGACATTGCTGTAGATTAAAAAAAAATATATTTAACCAAAACAAATTAATCAATTTTATTCATTTAATAAGCGTAAGACAAGACATAAAAAATAATATAACATAAAATTTCAATTATTAAAGACGACAGGAAATACGAAACATTGAAGAAAAAACTGAACCAACTCAACACAAAAATAAAAATAGTTATAAAAGAAACAAAATTAGCTAAAAATGGAAAAATTTGAATAGTAAGCTCACTTTCAAAATTAAATTATTAAAAAAAATCAATTAATTTGTAAAAAACTTCATATTGATTAGATAAAGATGACATTAGTACTAGAAAACAAAACAACAACAATGAGCAAAAAAATCTAAAAAATCAACATTGACATTGTCCAATGTCCACAGACATAATTATTTAATGAATTAATTAAATTAATTAATATTAAATGGAAATGCAATTATACGCATTTGAATATTATACAGTTTTAGGATAATTTCTCGCTTAGATAAAAATAATGAAACTAAATGTAACTGGCAAGAATATTAAAGTGTAGAAAAAAATTAAAAAACAAATTTTTTTTAGAGATTTTTTTAATAATTTCAAAAGCTTTTGACAAGGTTTGATAATAAAAAATCTATTTTTTATCATAAAAACAAAAAATAATTCAACAAATGTGATAAAACTCATAATTCCATTGCGTCCTACATAGGCCGATTTTAGAACTTATACTGTATTTGAAAAAATATAGTTTAAAAACATCATTGTTTTTAAAAATAATAAAAACAATTTTTTTTTAATAAAAATATTCAAAAACAGTTACTTTTTAGATGTAATTGCGTTTTATGTTGATATTTTAATGTCCTCTGCTAGAAATTACTACAATAGCGATTTTTATAACAATGAATAATAAGAAGAAATCAGGAAACCAACTGGTGCAGAAAATTACATTATATATGTTCCAGTAAATGTACGAGGTCGCAAGAACGGTCAAATGTTTTTTAAACCAACCATTTATCAGAATCATATGAAGCTTGACACGTAAAAATATTTAGAAGAATCTATTAGCTGTAATTTTTCCAGAAAAAAGTGCTTTCATTTGTTTCAAAGATCTAAGGCCAACTCAACTTCCTTTTTTTTTAAATAGCAACAGGAGTAAAATTTTACAATTTTAAAAATAACTTTTTTTATTTTATTTTAACAATGTAATACAATGTTAATCTTGTTTTTTTTTCAAAATGTCAAAAAACACCAAAAATTTGAGGATTGAAATTAAATGTAGTTAGCTATAGAATTTGCTGTCATTAAAGTACATTTGTTTTTTTCCAATTTTTAACAGTTAATTTTGTTTAAGAATTATTTTTCAGAATTTTTACGTATTTAGATACATTTTTTGACTATTCTTACACAACAAATTTCTAGACCCAACTAAGCTTTGTCGTTGACTCAAATTTTTATATTATTTTATATTAGATTTGTGGTAATAAATGCCCAATTTCCCTTGACATTTAAGAGATCAAAAAAGTATTAGTAGACAATAAAGCAAGCAACAGCAAAAAGTTGTAATAAATAAATTTCAAAAAATTAGGAAAATAGAATTAGAAGTCATTAATTATATATTATTTTAATTGAACTAAAATAGAAACAAAATAGAATCAAAATTTAAATAGAAATGCAAACAAACACATTTAAAAATTACTTAAACATGATGGCTTCTGTCACTAATTAATAATTCAGTCTAGACTATTTACATCTAATCTAATTTATATCTACACTAATTTAGACTATTTAATTTATAGTTGAAACCAATTTCTCGTTTAGGCAAAAATCATAAAATAAAAATTTTGAAAACAGATGGAAAAGATTAGGCAATAATATCAAATGCACAAAAATATAAAAATTTTTAGAAAGAACAAAAGCTGTTGACCAGAATATAATAATAAAAAAATCTACTTTTTGCAATAAAAATAATTCACCAAATAGTAATAAAACATACGTAATTGGAAAACAGAAATTTTAATAGTATATGCGCAAATTGGGAATGTCCCTCAAGGGTCGGTTTTAGGACCTATGCTGTATTTTTAAATGCCATCGCCTCGAAATTACCACAAAATTGATAAAAACAAATTTATAACAATACAAATAAAAAAAAATTAGGAAAACCACTGTTGCAGAATATTACATTATATATTGTTGATGAAAAAAACTTTTTGTATTTCAAGGTATATACATATAAAAAATAATTCTTAATTAGTAAAGACAAAACAATTTAAATAAAAAATAGGTTTTTTTGAAGGGCTCAAAACGGGAAGTGTACATAACGAAATGTTTTCTTAATTTTAAATTTTTCTTATTCAAAAACAAAATTTGCGACTTATCCGTATTTTAGTAAATGTGCTAAAAAAGTTGATTACCGATTATCTTTATAAAGAAAAAGCTTTTGGTATTGGATTTGTGGTAATTTATGTATATTTTACCATAAAAATAGAAATAAAAAATAAAGCAAACAACACCACTAGCCAAAAAGTTCTAAAAAAAATCATCTTTGACATTAATAATTTAAAACATTAATTAAATTAATTAATTTACAATAAAAATGCAATTATACGCATTTGAAAATTACACGGTTTTCGGATTATTTCTCGTTTTTAGGCTAATTTTGCGCTTAAATAAAAATTATAAAAATTATTTTTTTAAATAAGTTTTTTTTCTAAAAAGTGTGAGGTCAGAATATTTAACTGATAAAAATATGCTGAACTGTACAAAAAAAATTAAACCTATGACATATTTTAAGAGTTTTTATATATTTTCTCAAAGATGTTCAAAAACAATTATCTTTTAAATGTAATTGCGTTTCATGTTAATATTTAATTGTCATCTGTTAGAAATTACTATAAAAACGATCAAAAGAGTCTATATCTAACAATGAATAATAATAAGAAGAAATCAGGAAGCCAACTGGTGTAGAAAATTACATTATATTTATTCCAATAAAAGAAACGTTTTCTATATCTAGCTATAACTATATATAAATAATTCTTAATTGGTGAAAACAAAAAAAATAAATAAATAGAAAAAACAGCTTGAAACAGGAAGTGGCCAACAACTTTTTTTTTAATTTCAAATTTTTCTTATTTAGAGACGAAATCTGCGAATTCTTTATATTTTAGTAAATGTGCTAAAAAAGTTGTTTACCCATTAATTTTTATATAAGAAAAAGCATTTTATATTCAATTTGTGGTAATAAATGTCAATTTTACCTTGACACTTTAAATAGTATTAGAAAATAGAGCAGGCGACACCAATGAGCCAAAAGTTCTAAGAAATAAATTTTAAAATTAGGAAAACATAATTACTACGAGTGATTGATTGTATTATTTTAATTAAATCGGAATATAAATAATATACAATTTAAGTAAAAATGAGATTATACACATTTAAAAATTACTTTCTAATGTTTTTACCAAAGATTAAATACTAATTAATAATTTAGAAATTTATTTATAGCTTAAACAAATTTCTTGATCAGATAAAAATAATAGAAAAAATCATAAAAAAATTTTCAAAATAGGTGGCAATATTGCACAAAAAAAATAAAAACTTATTTTGAATAAGTTTTTATATTTTTATAATTTATAATGTTTAATTTTTTTCAGATTTTTTCTTATCCACTTAGGCAGTTGAATGTAAAAAAAACAAGCTTCAAAAAATATAATAAAAACTGTAAAAATTTCTATTTAAAAAAAAAGATGAATGTCTAGTTAGTTTTGACAAATGTCATTGTAGAGTTGCTTTGAGAACATCACCACAAAAGTATATAAACTCTATTCTTTTTTATAAACAATTGGCAAACAGTCTTTTTTATAAACAATTGGCAAACAGTTTTAATGTTGGCAGCGCCATTTAAAAGTAAATGTCAAAAGCGTAATTTCTACGGTTATAAAGCAGGATTCCAACATAATTTTTGACACTGACAATTGTTTATAAAAAAAGCAGATTATATGTAGTTTGTTCTGTTATATTTCTGTCAATAATAATTTCTGTATAAAAGCGCAAATTTTAATCTGAATCACCCGGTATACAGTATATCTCCGGATTGAAATTCCAAAAGAAAAAAAAATTTTATTATTCATTTTGCAACAAAAAGATATGTTTATAACAGTTTTTGCCAGTCAAAAAAAATAAGTCGGACATATTAAAATCTGACATCAGACGCCAAGTTATTATATCGAAATAACATAAAAATGGTTCAAGACCTTGTTTATAATCAAAAGTAGAGATGAAAATTTTTTTTGTTTTTTAAATACAATTAATCATTACTTGATTTAACGTTTACAAGTCTTCATTCTCTTAATAAATTTATCATAATTTACACTTATAAATTTTATTAAAAACAAAAGACAAGCTTAATAAAGAAAAAAAAGCATTAAATTTGAACGATTTATATGAAAAAATTTTGAGGACTTTATTTTTTATTAAGAAACCTAGTTTAACACAAGTTTTTTTATAATAATTATAACTAAAGCCTCTTCTCTCCTGTGGCTTTTCTCAATTTATTATCAACATGTCAGATTTTATAAAAACTTTTTTATTTTTTTAAAAAGCCAATTTTTTTATAAAATAATTGTTTCAGTTCTAAAATCAATAGCAGCATTTTTTCCTTTGTAAACTCAATTAAATTTAAAATTAATTGAGATTCACAAAAAAAACTGTATTCAATCAATATTCATTTAAAAAAGCGTAAAATAAATCATAAAAAATAAGATAAAACAAAATTTCAATGATTAAAGAAAACAGAAAACACAAAATATTGAAAAAAAACATGCCCAAAAATAAAAATTGTAATAAAAGAGAGAAAATCAACCGAAAATGAAACAATTTAATAATAAGGTTACTTTCCAAAGCTAATTATTAAAAAAAAAATAAATTATAGAAAACTATAATATATTAACCAATTACTGAATGACTTTCAACATGGGTTTCGTAAAAGAAGAAATACTATATCTGGTGTATTAAGCTTTTACGAGCATCTTTTACTTTGTTTAGAAAACAAGACAACTGCTTGTGGAATGTTTTTAGATCTATCTAAAGCATTTGATAGTATCAGCCACGAAATGTTGATTAACAAATTATATAGATATGGTATTCGTGGCAACGCACTAAACTTAATTAAATCTTATTTGCAAAATAGGAAACAACAAGTAGTGATTAAAATAAACGGAGTCAACTTTAAGTCAACATGCTCTAATATATCTATGGGAGTTCCACAAGGCAGTATTCTTGGACCTTTCCTATTTATTATATACATAAACGATCTATCACAAGCATTGTCAAAACTACATCCAACGTCGCATATAATAAATTACGCTGACGATACTTCAATATTGATTCCTATACCTAATCAACAGACATACCAAAAAATAGTATTAAACTTTATGAACGATATTAAAATATGGTTAAAACAAAACCAACTTATTTTAAACATTGATAAAACGTCATTAGTTCATTTTCGATTGAAAAACAAAGATATATGCTTTCCACCTGATATGAAATTAGAAAACCATATCCTTCATGCCTCACAAGACGTAAAATTTTTGGGTGTACACATAGACTCTGTTTTAAATTTTAAAAAACATATTGATATAATCTGTAGAAAACTATCTAATAGCTGTTATGCTATTAAAATACTTAGTAAATACACAACAATGCAAGTTGTAAAAATGGCGTACTATGCGTACACTTACCCTATTTTAAATTATGGAGTCATAATTTGGGGAAACTCTCCAAATGTGAATAGAGCATTTACTATGCAAAAAAGAATTATACGTGTAATGTTTAAGATGAAATACACAGAGACATGTAGAAATGTGTTTAGATCTAATGGCTTATTAACTTTAACTGGCATTTTTCTTTTCAATACAATCTTATATTTAAAAACAAATACAAACAATTTTCTTGAATTTCAAAATCAGCATTTCTATTTCACTCGTCATAAGGATGACTATGCTTTACCAATTCATTCATTAACCCTAACAGAAAAGACAGGCAAATACATGGCTATGAAAATATACAATAGTCTTCCAACTACAGTGAAATCTGTTAAATCGACCGACTTGTTCAAAAAAGCTTTACATAGATATATTTGCGAATTGGAACCCTATTCGGTAAAAGAATTTTTTGATAGGACGAGTTTGTAAGTTTTTATGTACCTGAGAAATTTACTTTATAAAATTATTCTCTTGTATTATTGAATATGTACATACATGTTAACTTTCCAAACAATAAACAATTATTATTATTATTAATTAGATAAAAATGACATTAATACTGGAAAATAAAACGACAACAACTAGCAAAAAGTTCTAAGAAAATCGGCATTGCTATTAATCATTTAATAATAAATTAATTTAAAAAAAAATGCATTTGAAAATGTACAGTTGCAGAATAATTTCTCGCTTAAATACAAATAATAAACATAATTATTTTAATAAAAAATATTTTCAAAAATGTAGACAAATTATCAAACTGCACAAAACAAAATTAAAAAACTGCTTTTTTAGCAATGTCAAAACCTTTTAGACCGAGAAAACAAGACAAAGTTTAATAATAAAAAATCGACTTTTACAATAAAAAAAAATGATAAAACTGATAATGCCATTGTGTCTCACTAAGGCCGGTTTTAGAACCTATGCTATATTTTTTACTCTCATTACGATCTTCCATATATTTTCTCAAAGATGTTCAAAAATAATTGCCTTTTAGATGTAATTGCGTTTCAAAATGATATTTAAATGTCATCTGCTAGAAATTACTACAAGAACGATCAAAAGAAATTTATAAAAACGAATAATAATAAGAAGAAATCAGGAAACCAACTGGTGCAGAAAACTACATTATATGTTTCAATAAAAAAAACTTTTTCTATATCTAGATTGAACTATATATAAATATTTCTTAATTGGTAATAAAGAATTAAAAGGCACTAAAATAGTACTAGAAAATAGCACAAGCGACACCAATGAACAAAACGTTCTAAAAAATAAAAAATAAAATTAGGAAAATATTATTAATTATGTATTATTTTAATGGAATTAAAATAGAAATAATATAGAAACGCAAATATACACATTCAAAAATTAATCAAAATTGAATACTTTTACCAAAGACTTAATATTAATTACTAATTTTGACTATTTAATTTTAAAGTTTAAACAATCTTTTGCTGAGGAAAAAATAATTTAAAAAATCATAAAGCTCATTTTGAATAAAAAAATTCTTGAAAGTGACAAGCTATTGTCAAGAATATAATAAAAAATTAAATTTTTTACTATAAAATGTGATATTCCACCAAAATGTGATAATTGGAGAACAGAAAATTTCAAACTAACATAATAGTATAGGCGCAAATTGAGAAGTGTTCCTCAAGGGTCGGTTTTGGGATCTATGCTGTATTGTTAAAAGTCTAATTTTGGCCACAACGATATTCAAGACCCAAAATAAGATATTTCAATTCCATCTGATTGAAATTACCACAAGAATGATCAAAAATTGATAATAATAATAAGAAAGAATCAGATATGCAAAAAATTTCTATTATAGGTTTATAAATTGATTGATATTTAAAGACGGTTTAATTTCCCAAAATTTAAATAAACGTGGTGAATTAAAAAGAGATTTAGGTATCTCCTCATAATCCTTACGTAAAGGAGGAGGATTTTGTTTTGGATTAGTGGTAAAAATGTTGGTTTTACCTTGACACTAGAAGGACATTGCATAATATCATCGCATTCAAATGTGTTAATTCAAATATTTTTGCGAAAGTTTCCAAGTTACCAATACAGCCAAACCAAAACATATGTTGAAACAATGAATTGTTATTACAAATAGTACTTTCTATAATAATTACCGGGCGATTTCAAGGTGAATCTACTTTGGGATTGTCACAAGCTGAAGAAAAGACTAAAACTGCTTAGTTTTTGAAAAGTTTTGGTCGGTTGGCTGATTGGATGGTTGGCTTCATTCATATTAATATGAATAGAATCCTCTTGGTCGGAAACTTTCACAGAAGTGAGATTTATAAGGATTAGTATTAAGGAAATCTTCAACTTACCTCTGAATTGCACAGGCTGACCAACAACTCCTCCGCTCACATCGGCCACTTGAATCAACCCCGCATCGTACACTTTAGCAATTAAAGGTCCCGAAGGTAACTTGTCTCCATTAACTGTAACTTCGATGATATGGGTTCCAACTTCCGTTGGTACAAACTCAACACTTTGCACTCCGGTCCGGGTTCCCGGAAGAACCCTTGCTGGCACCGCCCGTTTGCTAGGGGCGATCACATGCACAATCAAATCATCAGGTGCCACATTGCCACTAGTTATTATTTCGAAAATCGCTGAATTATTGGCCGGCACTAAGCGGGTGGTTTCACCCAAAACGGACAGATTCGATGTGGACATGATGTTAACATGCCAAGGGCTCCCTTTAAAAAATTTTTAAAAAGAGCTCATTTTAAATTTTTTTTTTGGGACGATTTTTACAAAATAAATACGCGAAAAGACCACGATGGTAACGTTATTATTACTGGTAGTGGTACTGGGTACTGGCTGGGTAGAGTAGTGGTACTCTGTTTCAAAGCTTCAAGCTATAGAATCATGTTGGCGGGGTGAGAGGCGAGCGACATTCCTACGCTACTACAGGTAACTTGGAGCACCAGTGGCGTGGAAAGTTCACCAGGTGCTATTAAAGAGCTACTTTCCAAAAAAATTTAAAGGCTATTAAAATTACCTTTTTTCTATCAACCAAATATTAATTGTAATTAGTTTGAGTGTGCACAATGCACTAAGTGCTTCAACAGCTGGTAAACGCTATTAATTCTAAATTTATAATACATAAAAGGTATAACTCAAGATATCTCATAAAAATTTTATGTATAGTTGTGCAAGAACTACTTTGTTTTTATGACAGTGCAATAAAAATTGATTAAGGTAGCAAGCTGTAGACAAATCCATCATAAATCACATTTCAACTGTTTCTTTGACTAACAAAATACGGTTCTGTATAAAACCCGACTTCTGGTAAAACTTTTATTTATGACTAGATGATGGTTATCGGTAAGTTCGTATTGTAAGTACTATTAACTTCTACACAATAGACACCCTCATAAAAACAAAACGGTACTTAAACGAGTATTGTTTGCAATACACAAAACTTTCATGAGGCATTTTAATATATGACCTTCCATAAATTTAAAACAAAAAAATTAAAATAAAAAAAAAATTCTAAACTATTTTTAAATATCATCAGCTTTGCTTATATTTTTATTAGAATTCATTTCCATAGACGTGTTTAAATGTGTCAAAGAGATAAATTCAACCTACTCTTTTATATTAAAAGTAAATCGCTTAAAATTGAAAAAAAAATCTTTAGAAAAAAAAAACACTAGATTTCCTTAGAATTGAATTTCAGACCTATTATCTGTAATCAATGATAAATTTAGAGCAGCGTTGAAATCCTTATTAAAGCTTGTGTTTCTCAAATACCGATAATGTACAGGGTGTATACTATTGACATTAATTAAAGATAGCTTAAAAAATTAAAAAAATATTTTGGCATGATTCAACTATTTTATTACATTGGTAAGCTTAGTCAGTATTGCAGGTGTCTATTCACAACTGACATTAACATTTTAAAGCACAGGGCCGTGCACATATACCTGCGGCAAGCATAGTAAAATAAAAATTAGTTTTGGTCATTTCATTACAATGATATATTAAGATTAAAATTTTTTTTTTATATAAAATCTTTAGTTTTTTTTGTATTTGTTTATGTATTCTTATTTATTTATTATCTTCTATACGTTTATTATTTGTATTTTAGTTCATATAATTTAAAAAAAAAGGGAAAATTTAAAAAATGTATGTCTCATATATATAGTTGAAACTTGTTTTTGTTATAATTTAAATTTTTAAAAGTTTTTGACTGTGATATATAGAGTGATGCAAAATTTCACAAAATATTCATCACCATATTTTATGTACAATATTTTTTTCAAATTAGGAAGCATGTCATATTATTTATAAAAAAAGTTATTTATGAAAGTAATTATAAATAATAACCAGACTACATTTTTAAGCTTTCTTGTTTTTTTAAATTTTAACCTTAATTGTTTTTGTCAAAAATCGATTTTTTTTATATTTAAATACAAAGATGCCAGTTTATTGGTTGCCGCTGACAAGATGAAAATTGTCTGGTTAAAAAACAAAAAATTGCAATTCAATAATTAAATGGTAATAAATTCAATTCAGTTACTGTACTATTTTGAGCTTAAAAGCTTAAATTTATTGTTTCCTAGTAATAAAATGTCTATTGTGTCTAAACCTTTGTTTTTGTAAAAAAAAAAAGAATTGATTTTTGACAAGAAAAAAAAATTATTATTACGTCTGAGCTCACAAATTTCTTGATAATAAATGTCTTTCTCATGGATAAAAGTGAGCTGTTTTAGAATTTTAACAAAAATTTGAATGAAATAGTTTTGAATAATTGAACTATAAGTCATATGCAACTTTTTTCAACCACGCTGTATAAAAAAACTGAATATAAAAAACTCATCTTCAAAGAAAAAATTTTCAGATGAGACCAAGGCCTTCTTAACAGAATATATTATTAAATAAAAGCTATATAATGCTTCTCAAGAATCGGTTTTAGAACCTATGCTCTATAAATCTACCTAAATAGATAGAGATAAAATCAAACAAGTTTTTAATAATTCAAAAAATGCGTTAAATTTCTGAAAGCTTAATGTGTTTAATTCTGAGATTTTAAAAATGACATTTAAAACTGCCGCACTTCAGTATATTATTCAACAAGTGCATAATGGTATTATTCACGAGCCGCAGGCGAGTGGTTTAAACCACCGTGAGAATAGTGGCCATTCTATGCGAGTGGAATACTATACTTTATCTACAAGTACTAAATATTTTTTGTGAGTAATTCACTAAAGTATACTAACAAACTTAATTTAAAAAAACAAAGTAGCCTTTTTTTATTTTGACAGTTCAAAAAAAAGCTATACATATTTATATACTTTTCTTGACTCTTCCGGCAATAAATTTAATGAAGCAACTTTAGCAGCTTCTATAAATTCTGGGGTGTTAAAAACCACTCATTCTTATTTTCTATATCCATTTTTTAGTTTGTTTTCTAACAAAAAATACCAAAACACTGAAAAATCTACGCACACAAACAATAATGTTGACAGGTTGAAGTCAAATTTGTTTTGTTTCAAAAGCTACTTTGATTTATAAAATGTTTAAAAAACATTGGTTTGTTAAGAAACAGAGACATATACGACATGAATCTGGTCTAGGAAAAAAGGTTTTTTAATTTTTATTTTATATGTGCAGAACTGAATTGAAACTATTCAGTGATTTACACAATAACATTTTATAAACCGATTGTTTGTACCAAAATAATTTAATATTATAGCTAAATCAAGAAGGCATCTAAGAGCAGTGATTAATAAGAGCAGTGATTAATGATTTATCAATCACTGCTGAATTTTTGATCATAATCATTGATTGTGATCATTGACTTGATTAATTGGCATTATTAAGATGGAACAAACATACGTATAATAGGTACGTTATACAATAGTCGTGCATAAAGTTTTTTTTAAATTTAATTGTTAAGGATTCAGAATAATAAAATGACCAAAATCAATTTTTGTAGTACTTTTTAGAAAAACGTTTCGTAAAAAATAATAAAAAAAAATTTCGTAATTTTAAAATTTTTACAAAAATACTTTTATAATAATACATAAATGGCTTTTATTTATAAAATAGTTATAATTATGTTTACAATAAAGTAAATGTTTTAATCCTCTGGAATATGCTCTAAATAAAATGATATGTTGTTTTGTTGTGTTTTTTTAAAACTACAATACATCGCAAGTCTATTTTGACATTAAAAATATTTTCAAAAAACTTATTTTATTAAAAAATATTCCTACGTAAAATAACATAGGGAGCTGAGATGCAAATGAAAAAAACGTAATAATCAAATAGTTCTCTTTTTGTCACAGGTAACAAAAGAACTATAAAACTGTCAAATTTATGTCAAAATTCTTAAGCTACTACAGCCTTTATGTCATTATAGCTATACCATTTTTTTTTAAACTAGCTTGCAGTTTATCGTTAAATGTAATTTTGATTTGATGTAAAAATAATGAAAAATGTCATATAGATACGTGCTTAATGAATTTGTGTATTTTTAGAGATCACCTTGTATTTTGTATTATTTGTCAACTGCGTTTAAAATTTTGACTTCAATCGTTGTTTATAGACATGTGGCATTATTTTTCATTAATAGGTATTAATGCTTGTCATAAATTTAAACAATTTAAAATATATTTTTTAAAATATTTTTTTTTGGAAAAGACAGTTTTTAAAAATTTAAAAAAATTGTCAATTGACAATTTTTCGAAACTTTTCGACACAATCTTTTGCAAAAAATATTATTATTTTAATATCTTCTGACCGAAAAAGTTTTCTTCAATTATTGTAGACATAATTTTCACATTATAATGTGATAATAAAGTTCTTATCTCACTCAAAAAGATGAGTTTAAGTAGGTGAAAAATAAAATATATTCTAGCTTGTAAATAAAAACATTACATAATTAAAATATTTATACAAGAACTATTATAATAATTATTTGTTAAAATAATAAAGCTGCAAAGTAGTGAGCTATTTAATTTTTTAATGGCTGGTTGCACAATGTTTAATGAGCCGTTAACAAATTGTTAACAAACGGTTGTTAAACAAATTGTGAGACTCAACCAATGAAACCGCAGAACGGTCTAATTCGTCCAGTTTTTGCTTGAAGATTAATGTGTAAGTATTTTTAGTTAGGGTTGAAACCCCAACATGTGTATTTGTAGCTCCGCCACTGGTGCTTTTGTAAAGTTTCCGCTCTGTCCACCGCTACTGAACGCCTCACCGATTCCGACCATTATTATTCACACAAATAACAAAATTCAAAACACAATTCTTCAAGAAACAATAAACAAAAAGAAATGTTTTCTTCTGAATGGATACCAATAGAGTAGGCTATTGAACTCACATTGAAAAGAGCCAAATTGTAAGCTCCCAATATCAACCGAACAACAATTTTTTGAAATATTTTTCAAAATAATATTCAGGGCCGGCTTTAGGTGAAAATATGGGATTAGCGTTTGAGGTCATTGGTGAAATTCTTCGCATTGTTGTTGGGAGTGTTAAGAATTTAATACCTTGTAATAGTAGGTCGTAGAAATGCAGCAAACTTATATAACTATTGTTTAAAAATGTTAACAAGTCGTTAAAATTTACAGACTTGTATTGTTAATAATTAATGCCAAGTGGATACTATAATAATGGCGCAGTTAATCTACCAGAAACAGTGTTAAAAACAAATGGCAGCAAAAAGTGCTAAAAAACCCATTAAAGCTAATAAAATACCATTTATCTGTTGCAATTATTGACGGCTGTTTATAGAAAATGAACTCCATTCGGAACAAAAAACAGCATCAATTATATTATTTATGGGTCACATGTGGGTCCACTTAGTCCACTAGGTCAACAAGATGACGCACAGATTATTCATTATTTTTCCAAATAAAATGTACAGTTTTGTCCGAACAAATTAGGTTGATTGTCAATCCTTTTAAACCGGTCGCCTTTTATGTGGCCGGCCCTGTATGTGGGTGAATTGAAGAAAAACAAACACCCACGAAAATGACACGTAAGAGCGGTATTTAGCAATGTGGTCCGGAATTGTCTCCCATTTTTATTCAAATAATTCAAAAAGATTAGATATTTATACAGTGGTTTATAATTTTTAAGTACCAAGTCTACAGAAAATAGTGACAAAAATCTACATAAATAAAACCGAAAATGACAGACATCTATTAACAATTTGAACAAAAATGACTCTTATTTTCGAAACCATTCTGCAATTTGTGTCATAATTGTAAATGGTATTTCTGGTAAAACCGTAATTTGTGTCGACAATAAGTCGACTCAAATCTGTTTATTTATGACATATTTAATAAATTGGATCATCAGACTATTTAACCAGATGTTTTATCAGATTACCAGCATTCACCCTTTTGTGTCAAATGTTTACGATACTACGAGTCAAAATACACTAGAAGAAAAAGTATACCGAGTGCGTCAAAAAACTGGGATCTGGTTAATACTTCCTAATACTTCCTAGAAAAAAGTTTTCAAAAAAAAGTTTTGGTGAAAAGTTGCTTGGTTACAAGTAATTTATTCATTTTTTTCCCTCTCACTTCTTCAGGGGGGTGAGAATAACTTTAAAATTTCATACAGCAACCCTTATTTTTAAATCTGAAAATATCAATCATTTGTCCGAGAAATTTTGTCACCCGAGATAACTCTTTCAAGAATTAAATCCCAAATTTTTATCAACAATTAGCTTATTGTCAAAAAAGACAAGAAAGGCATCTGGCAAGACAATGAAAAAAATTAATTTGTTGGAAAAAAGTTTGAAGTCGCTAAATACCAAGAGAGTGACTAATCTTTTATTATAGCTTCATCAGAATACCAAAAAAAAAATTGTTAAAGTTAAATTTTAAAAATTAAATGATTAGAAATAATTAATTAAAAATAGTCGTCTCAAACATATTCTCGGAAAAAGATCGTCATTCAGGCATTAAAACGTTAACAAAAAATCAGAATTTCGGATAAAAAAATGTTTTAGACCAAAGATTCATGTTTTTTCGTCTAAAATCTAATTCTGTTGAAAAAAAAAGGAGTTGCTATTTCAAATTTCAAAGTTACCGCCACTCTCTGCAAAAGAATCATAGAGTGCAAAATGGTTTAGTTACCAAAGAATTCGTAACTTGTAACCAAGCAACTTGTGTACAAATTTTTTTTTTTAATCTTTTCTCCGAGAAAATACTGATTCGTTGCCGAATTTTTGACGCACCCTGTATACAAAAAAATACTTTTCTTACAATTTTTTTATTATTTTCTCTCAATTTTTTTGCATCATCATAGCTTTATTTTCTGTTTTGTTTTTTCAATTATTTTTGTTCATTCAAAACTCAGGCCGTTCTCATTGTCAACTCGCTTTTTCTCACTTCTCTCACTTTTTGATCATATTATGTTTTATTGTCTTTTCTTCTCGCACTTCCAATAGTTTTTTTGATTTTTCCTCAGTAAATATGTGTTTTTTTCTACTGTATTTTTGCATCTATCCTTGCTAGCCTTGTCTAGCTAGATAGCCTTGCTATCAGTTTTCTCTGTTTATTACTTTTTACTATTATTTTTTTCTAATTTTTGCTGTTCTGGCTTTTGCAATTTTTGCTCGTTTCTCTTATATACCTATGTTTTATTTTTTGTTCTTTCACTTCTATTACTATTAATTATAGTACTTTTTTCCTAGTTATCCACGTTTTTATCTCTTTTTTTTTATTTGTCCAAATATTGACTTTTCATCTTTTTCCATTCTATCAATTTAACCATTCTACTATATTTCTTCTTTTCATATTTTTTTAGTCTTGTTTCACATTTCATTCTGTTGTTCTTTTCATTTAACACTCCTACCGTATCTTACATTTCGGATTACCTTTCATCCTGTCTTTCTGCTTTACTAGGTGCTCTGCCAATCTAGCTTAAATACTTTTTGTTGTATCTGGATTTTGCAATTTAGGCCCTTTTTGCCATGTCTACTTATGTTTTTTTTCTCTTTTTCAACTATAAATCAAAAAACTTTTTTTTTCTTGGTCATCTATATCTTTACCTCTTTTTTTCACTTCTCGAATAATTAATCTTTCATCTTTTTTCATTTGTTTCGATTCTTATTTCACTCTATTCCATCTTTTTATAATATTTTTTTCTTTTTTGCCTTGTTTTAGTCGCCATTTTGTCGCTATTTTTTCCAACACTTTCGCAGTATCTTACATTTTGATTTGTTTTATACTCTTGTTTTTTTACTTTAACTGATGCTCTGCCTGCCTTTACTTTTATTTTTCTCTGTTTTTTATTTTCAAACAAATTAATTTTGTTGAGACGTTATGGCGCTCATCTAGATGATTCATCTTATCACATTATTTCAATGCAAATTGGCATTATGCAGTAGAGGACATTAAGACTTTTTTTTGTGGTTTTTAAATAGGTAGATTTTTGGTATGCAGATTGTTAATGCATCAAAATTTTTATCTCTTTAAGTGTACTGCAACAAACAAAGTACCAAATGGGAGCTAGTAAAATTTTACAAGCTCAATACCCTATATAAAACTATTAACTTTTCCAGGTAGTTTATGGCGGCCATGTTCTAATTATAGTTGTCCAAACAAGCTATGGTGCTTATTCGTCTGTGCGACCAATTGTCACCTTGCTTGGACAGCTTTAATCTTTGGTGAGCCATGATCAACCACTTCAAAAGTCAACAGTTTAATATAGGGTATTAGACTTGTAAAATTATTACTAGCTTTTATTTGGTTTGTCGCACAATACTGTCTAACATCTAATTGTAGATTATAAAAACCATTATGCGTTTTATTGGCTATCATCACTTTTTTCTGTTTTAGCAGCAAAGAAAGAAAGAGTGAGCTATTCACCGAGTTAGCATTATGTTCAACTAACAAGTACTAGCCAAGCCAAAACCAGCATTGCGCTATGAAGTTTTTCAGAATACTTACTCGATTACATTCGTTTGGTACCGTATAGTACGATTTTGCATTGCGTAGTTAAAGCTAATAAAACTGATTTCATCAAATATCCGACATAGTATTTGCCCGAGAATAAGTGGTTTTTGCTCAAAAGCACTGATCGACAGCAGAATAATGCTATATTAACGCTATTGTGCCAAACAAACAAAGTGTTACAATTTCAAGTCCAATCACTTTTTCTTGTTTTTATTCTACCATGTAAGATAGAGTTTCAGCAAAAAATAAGAGACAACTGCTAAAGACCACTTCAAACGCAAGCAAAAGATCTAATTGGGTACTTACCTGGTACTGTTTCACCATTGAATTTGATATCTACTCTATGTGGTAACGCTTGGTGAGGTGTAAAAGCGGCTTTGAAACGCTGACCTCCAAGGCTTCTCACACTAGAAGTAACACGTCCTCCTTCAACCAAAATTTCCAAATCACCTGAGCCAGCTCCGCTTCCATCGACTGAAAATTGTAATTAAAAACAAAACCTTTTTGGTTCATAGATTACTTACTCTCAAATTCAACGGGTTGTCCAAGAACTCCATCTGGGACAGGTTGTACTTTGACAGAGGTGGCCCCGCCAGCTCTAACACCGATTCTCATTGGTGAAGATCTTCCATATTTTTCTCGATCTCCATAAATATCTACACTATTGGAATAGCGTTGTGAATTGGTAGTGTAACTATGCTCTTGATTAAAGACTCGATTGTGCTCTTCTACTTTTCTTCTTCGAAGCTCTTGATCTAATTGAGATTCTGTCAAATTAGCGACGGATTCAAGACTTCTTTCTGAAAGCATATTTCGGGTTTTTGCTATTGCATCCCAAGAATCTCTTCTGGCTGCTGATTGGTCTGAAAGAGATGATACTTTAACAATTGGACTAGTGTCAATTCCATCATTTTGATCAAAGCTATTAAATCTTGACGATTCGGTTACTCGTTTTTCAAATCGGGTGCTATAATTGACATCCGGACTAGATCTTTCTAGAAAATCGGGACTTCGGCTATCAGAGATTCGCATTGAAGACATCTTTGTTGCATAATTAGACTCGTAGTCAGCTTTTTTTCCAAAACTTGGACTTGGACTAGATGTGTCATATCGTTTTTCGTTAAGTTTCCGACTTGTTATAAAATCTGAGCTATCAGATGTCACATAACTTGGACTATGTGTTCGTTGCATATAACTTGGGCTGTTCCTGTTCAAATAACTGGGACTATTTGTCCTGTCATTAAAACTTGGAGAATTCGATGCAATTTTCTTGTGATATTCTTGTGCATATTTGTGCGTCTCGCTCGTAACAGGACTAGAATTTTGCCTGTAGTTGAGATAGCTTGAGTTTTTCACGTGGTTTATTGGACTAGAATTGGAATATCGACTAGTTGGGCTTTGCCTATACGTAGAGTTTGGACTTGGGCTGCTGGACGATTTTGAGCGTTTTTGAGTACCTACCCGCATCATATATGGTGAACCTTTTACGTCATACCCATTGAAGTAAATGTAAACCTAGAAACGTCAATATAAGAGTAGGTTAAAAAGAGATATATCCTAACTTACTCTATGTTTACCAACATCTTTGGGAGTAAAATGGACTCTATAAAGAAATCCGGTAGAGTCAATTCGCTCAACTCTACAATGAACTGAACGCTTGTCATGAACTATATCGGCGAAGACTTCACCAGGAACTCCAACGGCCCGACAATCAAGATCTATACTGTGTGGAACTAGTGGTAGCGCACCTTCTAAGCCAGATACACGAACTCCATTTGGATCAAATACAGAACACGTAAACGGACCACCCTGTATAACAAATAAAAAATTAATTTTCATACTAAAACAATTGACTGTATAATGAATAATACATTTTTATTAGAGAATGTTCATCATATAAGTAGAAAATTCTTCTTTTTTTTATACTCTCTTTATTCATTCTACTCTTTTTTTTTCTTCATTTATTAACTTTTTTCAGTCTCTTGTTTGATTTTTAGTTTTTCGCACACTTTGATCATATCTTCGTCTTTGCTTCGATTTCACACATTTTGTATAGTGACCTGACCTGACCTGACTTGATCAGACTTTTGACCAGTGTATAGTCTGGTGTCATAAGCATGTTAAACATTAGAGTTTTCAAGAGATACTCTAATAAAAAGTATTTGATTAAATTCTTTCTAAGAAAAAATATTCTTTCTAATGCTCCTTCTTACTTCTATTTTCAACCCCTGACAAGAAAATAAAAAACCATAAATATTTAGTCATGACATCCCATTCCGTGCTTCGCTCTCACACATTCTGTATAGTCTATCTTCTTCTTTTTTTTTGTATTTTTTTATTGTATAACTTCGTTTTCCACTACTTTTTAACATTCATTATCTTTCATTTCAAAATTTTTTTTTGATTTGTTTTTTTAGACATTCTATGTTCGGTCATTTTTTTCTTTTAATGCTTTCTATTACTTTCATTTCTATTGAAACTAAAGTGTCACTTTAAAAAAACGATGCTGACTTGTTAAAGCTCTTACTGACTTGATCAGACTTTCGACAATTGTTTAGCCTGCTGTCATAAGCATGTGAAACATTAGACATTTCTAGAAGTACTCTAATAAAAAATATTTCATACATTCTTTCCAAAAAAAAAAATTCTTTCTAATGCTCTTTTTTACTTCTATTTTTAACTCCTGACAAGAAAATAAAAAGTCATAAATTTTTAGTCATGACATCCCATTCCGTCCCATGTTTTAGTGTGTATTTGTGCATCAGTGTGTTTGTTTGTCGCCTTCTAGCACCAAACGGCTTAGCCAATTTCAATCTAATTTTTTATTTATTCAAATGTTAAAGCCGTATAAAGAGTTTTTAAAACAAAAATTATAATTTTTTAATTATTAAATAAATTCGCAGTTACATTCTTATCAATTAATATAGCAGTTATATTCTTATTATTACCTCTTTAATTTTTTTCTCAGTTTTCCACTTTTTGTTGTGTCTATTTTTTTGCTTTGTTTATATTTTGCACTAATTTTTTGTATCTTTGCATGTTTTTTTTATTTTCACATTATTTTTACAATTATTATTTTTTCGTTTTTTTGTTGTTATCCAATTCTATTGTGTTTTTTACTTTCATCTTTTGTACCGCCTTGCATCTTCTTGTATAGTCTTTTTTTAGACCAGCAATTGTAAACTTTTCTTTTCTGTTCTTACAATACTTCCAATACTTCTTTTAGTTTTTAATTTCATGAGTTTTCTTTCTCTTTTTTAGTTTTGGAATTGTTATTGAAGGTTTTTTCTATTTCTTTCGAATGCTTTGTAGACTTTTTTTATTATTTTTGTTTTGCGAGTCTGATATTCTTTTACATCTACACTAATATTATAAAGAGGAAAGATTTGTACCTATTTTTGTATGTTTGTAATGAATAGGCTCAAAAAGTACTGGGCCGATTAAAAAAATTCTTTCACCAATAGAATGCTATATTCTTCCTATTTGACATAGGCTACATTTCATTTTGAAAAAAATTAGGAATCTTTGGTAAAATTTAAACAATGTAACCGAAGGTGTAGAAAAATGAGTCTTAAAATGTCTTTCGTCGAATGCGCTGCCGAAACTATTAGCGATAGAACAAAATAATGTACAACAATATTGAAGAACATCATAATGTCTACAAAAAACTCCGCGGTAGCATATGTCCAACTATTGTAGTTGTGTCAATACAACAACTTTTTTCATTTTAAACATTAATGAAAATAACCAAATTCAAACCATGCTATTTATGTGTTTATATTAATCCTTATCCAAATAAATTATTTTATGGTCAAGACCATTTAACTACCTATAAAATAGTTTTTAAATTATTTAAATTGAACTTTCCATTCAAAAGATATTACGAATTAAAAAATTCAAACAGTAAACCAAACCGCCATAGCGCCGTGGCCGTTGTTTGCGATGCAGTCTGAAAAGCGCGCCGGGCATCGCGGCGGGCGGGGTGGAAGAGGCACTGGGGGGCAAATTTCCAAAAATAAATAATTGTCTACCCCGTGCGAAGCCGGGACGGGCTGCTAGTTATATATATTTTTGATTATTTCTTTGTTGTACCTATAGAGTAAAGATTTGTATTTTGTTTGTTACTCTTTTAAAGATTATTATATTGTACTTTTATAAACATTAGTTTTAATAAACTTTATTATGTACAAAAGCAAAGATACTAAAAATAACATTTTTTTTCTAGAATTTTTTTATTATGCTTTAAGTTTCTTATCATTTTTTCCCTCTCTTGTTTTATACTTTATTTTTTTTAATTTTTTTTTTGAATTTTTAATTATTATCATCTATTCTTAACTCAAACTATTCCCGCCACTTTCCCATCTCTCATATCTTTGCTTTCTTTGACCATATGTTTCTACAAAATTTTTTGCGTTTTTTTTTTTGGTCAGTTTTTATTTTCTTTTTTATTTATTTCCGCATCTACACTTTGCTTTTAACTTTTTCTTAACATTTTCTTTGCCAAGTATATTGATATTCTTTATACTATAGTTTTTTTAATGTTTCCTACTTTTCAATTATTGTTCTTTTCTACTTTGCTAAAAATTATTCTTTCCTCTGTTATCATTCTTAAAGTTTCTATCTATTTCTCCTGTTTTCTGCATCTTGTACTGCGTTTTATTTTCTTGTGTGATTCTTTTCAACATTGCATAAACATTAAAAAAAAATAGAAAAGTTTATATATGCAAAGATACACAAAGAAATGTAGCAAAAAAAATTTTGTCATATGGTAAAACATCTGTATCTCTTGCTTTATGTTTTCATCAAAGAAAATAGAAAAATACGATCAGATAAGCCATAACAAGTTAAAAAAAGGAAAAGTAGAAACATGGTATTTTACAGTTTTTTTCTTCGTGTTTACTTTAATCCTCACATTTTGTTTCTCTTGTTAAACTCTTTAGTGCTTGTTAAGTTAACGGTGGTTTATAAGATTAAATTGACCAAAAGATAGAAAATCAACCAGTATACCACTATTACTAGAATTAATTAAATAAAAATCTAGAAGCCGTATATTTTGAAATTCTTTTGTTATTTTATTTTTTTTTTGTTTTTATATAATTTTTTTTTATTTTATGTTTTGACCTTATATGTCACTACCGGTTTATCGGTTAATCAACTACTAATTACCGCCATTTATCAAGTTCTAGTTAAACTTTGTGACTTTTTAAGTGTTTGAATGTGATTCGAGTTAATCACTGTCAAGATATATTATTGTTAGTTCTAAAGAAAAACACAATTTTGCCAAAAAGTTTAAGGACCAAATTCATTATAAAGCAATAATACCACTTGTATAAATGCGTATTGATCTAAGCAAATTTGCGGCGCAAATTATTAGTCAAGTAGGCCCAGTTCACTTTGTAACTCTAGGGCTGAACCATCAGCTTTCAGCTTTGCAGTTTTACAGGGTTTTCTCACATAAATAGAAATGTTTATGTTTTTTTAAAAGTGTAAATTATTATCTTTATGGCTGTCTGTTCGTTAGGAACCCTGTTCTCCAATGGTGCGATGTAAGTCGGATTTTGGAGCAGAATGTCGCTGCACATAAGCTCTTTTTTTATTGATTTATTACTCTATCTGTTCAGAGGCTTAATAAAAAAATTTTTGACACTTGCAATGCTAATAATGTCAGGTTTCCGGTATTTCTTGTTAAAATATTGCATGTGACATAATGAGGAGGTGTGTTTGTTACTTAAAATGTTATTAAATTGCATTATTATTCACTTTTTTTGTGTTTTTAATGACATCTATAGTGATTATGAATCAATTATTTTTTTATAGCAGAGAGAAAGTACCTGAATTTGTTTCCCTTGATATGTGATTTCAATGCGCCATTCTCCTGCTTCGTCTGGCTTAAAAGTGGCACTATTGGTGCCTTCGATGGTTTTTAAAGGGCAGTTTAGGGATCTTCCCGTAGGACTAAACGCCGTCACAAGAATATCTTCCCGTTTCGGAGCACCCGTTGCATTCACAAGCACTTGCACTAATGACCCCAATGCACACGGAGCCATACCGGGTGGTTGTACTTCCACCAATTGTGGCAATACCCGGAAGTAGTGACCGCCAATTACTTCCTGTTCTTCGTAATTGACGACAATTTCATGCATTCCCACCCGTTGAGGAACAAAGACGCCTCGTCCTTGTTTGAGGTTCTTGACGGAGTAGAGCTTGTTGTCGGGTCCTCGTACCTCTACCTCGACGGAGGAGTACGAGAGGGATGAATCGAGTAGATTTATTTGGAAGTGAGTCTAAAATCAAACAAAGCCAATCGTGGACTGGTTGTTACAACTTTCTTAATTATTATAAAATCGAAAAGTGTGCCACGACAATTTCGGTGTTGTGTAATTGGTAATTGGTGACTTACGGGTTCGCCAACTCGCCCAGATGTAGAGTTCAAGCTGACGCTGATTAGATCATGGAGCGGAGGTCTCTCTGGGACCCATTGGAAATGGGCTGCATATGCCATTACACCGAGGTGCTCTACGTGAATGTCTGCCATGTCCTTCGCTGATAGTACCGGCTTGACACCTGAGTCATAACAATTTACGGTTCACTGATAACATTCTATAACAAAATTAATATATGCATTTACCCAGTCGTTTCCCGGCTTCGATAGCATGATTATGGTTAGATTCCCAGTATTGAGGCTCGCTCCGAAGCTTTTCTGGAGCTGGAGCCGATCCTCCCAGAGAGCGTATCACTTCACAGACAACTTTCCCATCATTCCAGTCGCTCTACAAGTTCAAACTTCAAAAACTCATTAACTCAACCCAATACTTACAGTAAAATTATTAACAGGCCTCTCCAATCGCGAATTAATCCAGCGTAGAGTAGCGTGAAATCCTGGAGATCCGGGCTTCATAAAGTACGATAAGTATGTCATTCCTGACAACTCGTCGAGCCATGGCGAAGCCAAATATTCTGGTTCTAAAACGGCTGGAATTCCCAGGTCTTTTTGGGCAATATTCATAGCTTTGCGACAGTTTTCAATTCCATTTCTTTCATCTGTTTACAATTTTTTTTTTGTAAAAAAAATCTAAAAAGAGAAGTTACAGAACGTACCTAATTTTTTCCAATGGGGGAACAATCCAGGTTGGCAATAATCAACCAGAGCCGATAATAGTATTCCTGAATTCCAGTCAGTAGTAAGGTTGTGTACGCTACATTCTGGAAGAACCGCCTGGAGCCAAGCCAGCATTAGTTTCCTTGGAGGGAACTTGGACCTTCCAATTTGGTACCGGACGATCAGTGACCATATTAAGCCAAGGATGAGCTTAAGATTCCCATTGACTATGTCGACATTTCCTTTAAAAGAACAGGAATTATATTCTATTCGTTCAATAACCTTTCAAATTGTTTAGAAAATGACTTTTGGTATTAACGCATGGTTATTTACTATTCTTTTCAAAATGACATTGACCCAAGAAAGTTAGTCATTGTGACTTACAATTATTAGATTTCATGAAGCAATTTATGATTGTCACGTTTATCTTACGTATCTGAACTTTTAGTTAGCTGTTTTATTATTATTTTGAGTTATATTATTTGTAGAATAGACATTTTGGTTACATAATAAAAAATAAAGTACGTTTTTTGCATTTAAACGGCTTCTAAACTAATTTAAAATGTATTTAAAAAACTTGAATGGAATTAAAAAGTAGTGAGTTTTCACAAATCTTACAAATTTTCAATACAAAACAACTTATTTAAAGTAGGTAATTTGAAATATAATGACGGCATTATACTAAAAATTTGAGAAAACAAGCAATAAAATTAGATACTCAAGGGCTTTTAATTTTTTTGTTTCACTTTTGTTCTTCAAATTTCTCTTTCTGTCTCTTTCAATTACATTTTACCAAATATTTTAGCGTCTCATCCATGTTCTTTTCATCTTTTACCTAAACTTGTGTTCATTTGTTCATTTGTTCATTTGTTTTTTCTCATTCTTTTTAGTTTTCTAAGTGTTTAGGTACCATTTTAGATTTTGTTGTATGCAGTTTCTCGTATTTTATCTTTCTTTTCTTTTCACTCGACACTGTCTTATATCTATTTTTTTCTTTCTTTAACCCAATTACTTTTTTTTGAACTGTTTTTTTATATCAGTGCCTAATCATCTAGCATTATTTTTAATTTTTTTTGTTTTTATTTTCTTTATTTTTTTTCCAAACTTTTTTACACTTTGTTCATCAGATCTATTTAATTATTTTTTTTGTTTTTTATTTTCTTAACTTTTTTTCCAAACTTTTTTATTCCTTGTTCATCAGATCTATTTAATTTTAAATTATTTTTAACTTTTTTAGTACTATACACCCTGCAAAGTACCCACATATTATGTTTTTATTGCAAGAAAAAAAAATTGATGTTTAGTTCCAAAAATCAACTTTTTTAGAAATTGAGTAATTTGAAATCAACTACTTTCTAGACAAATATCTCGTCAAACATTGAATTATATCAGTTTTATTGCTTCCACATAAAACGCAAAAGCTCGCGTTAACCTGCAAAAAAAGCAACGTGACATAATAAATCAAGAGGCAACTCTCATAGTACAATTTCGGTTTTAATGACAAAAACTTTTGCCAATTAGACATTCAGATGCGTTTATCCGAAATACCAATATGTATATCTTTTTGCTTCCCAAAAGCGACCTAAATGGCAGTAAATAGAAACATAATTTGAAATTATCATTTTTTTTATATTCTACTATTAAAACTTCCGTCTTTGTTTGTCTGCTTTTTCTTAATTTTTATCAGCTTTTTTCTTAGCTGTACCTATAAACTATTATTTGCCGAAAACATTTCTTCCTTCTAAGTAAGAATCTTTTATTCGTTATACATAACAGCATCTTCCTTTTTTTTTCTGCCAAAAAGTAGCAAAAGTGGTACTAAATTAGAATCGAATCTGAAAATTACATATTAGTTCTTTTTTTTTCTTATTCCACTAATAAAATATTTTCCTATAATCATCAGTTTCTGGAGTATTTTAGATTTTTTTTCAATTTTTATCACTTTTTTTTCTATTTATGTTTTTGCACCAGTTATTTTTTTTTTCGAGTTTTGGTTTTTTTTTTTATATATACGTTTTACAAGTCTCTCTACTTCAAACTATTTCACATAATTATTTTCAGTGCTTTTCTTTTTTATTAATTACAGATAATTTCAATAAGTGGCCACTATTCTGTATGTATTCTCTTTTTTGGATTTTTGATTTTGGAGGAAAAGAATAAATAACCATTGTTTCCTTCGTTTGTTTTTTGTTTTATAAATTTTTTGTTATATGTTTTTTCTATTTCTATTGTTCATTAGCGTTTTCGTTAATTTTTTCCTGTTTTCTCTTGTTTTTGTTGAACAGCTTGTAACTTTTTTTTTCAAATTACTTTTATTTTTTCAAAAACATTTCTAACCATTCATAAACTATTTTCAATATACTCTAAAGGTAAACAATATCTTTGTTTACCTTTAGCTTTTTCTGTCCGTTTTTTTTAATCATTATTTTACCTTTATTTATTCATTTCAAAATGCATTCAATCAGAATGCATTTTGTGGAAAATAGAAGGTGTAGAGGTGAAAGAGTATGAAAAAAGCAAAAGAAAAAGACAAGGATGTATGTACGCAAAAAAAAGAGAAAGGCTGAAAGAGACATGATACAATAGGGAATACTTAAGGTGGTAGACTGAAAGAGTACTATTGAGAAATTTGAGAAAAAAAAGAAAAAAAAAAGAAAAGACATTCTGTAGGGTTCAGATGTGAAAGTAAAGAGAATGAAAATAAATATTGGTTGAAATAAGAAGAGCGATTGTGTAGGATGTGCTGAGAAGAAAGACAGTTATTAGAATATTTGAAGAATTGTAAAGAGCTGAAAGAATCATCAATTATTCTATATGTCCATATTATAGATTGTAAGCTAGAAATAGCAAACAATAAAGTTTTTATTAATAATAATAATATTAAGAATTGCCGCTTGCTTATCTTTTGATCGCTCTTCATTTACAATTCCGCAATCTAACGGCTACAGTTTACACATTACCAATAATTAGCAACTTGTCAAGTGGTTGCAAATCAATGTGTCTAGGTGGCCAAGTGGGTTTCACTCGTCGTTTCTAGACCTTGCTTGTCAAACTTGCGCTTAACATTAGCAGCATGGCGGTGGCAATTTTCCAAAAACACCCAAAAACTTGGTCTGTGTTGAGATCTTTTAGCTGATGGTATTTTGTATGTCTTCAAATTCTAGGCCTTTTCTTAAACCTTCTTTACAAATTACCATCTTCCAATAGAAAACTGAGCACACTTTCTAACAACTTTTCTTTTTTCTGTGCAATTGTAAGTAGTGTCTGGTAACATAGGCTAGTTTGTGGTAGTTACGCAGAGAATAAAAATTTTTAAAAATAGAAATAAGTTTGGAAACCAACTCGAATCTTAATTAACAAGATTTTACAACGTGGTTCACGCAGATTTTAAGCTTATTCACCTGCCAAACAACTTAAAAAGAAAGCTGTTCTAAACTGCAAAATAACAAATCCATGCCTGCTCTACGTCATCTACGTCATATGAAGTGAGAGATAGTTGATGATTTTTCGGACAGAGCAGGCACCAGAAAAAATCGTTTATTCCATTTTAAACCTATTTGCAATTAGGTTTAAATATATTTCTAGTATTTAAGTGGTTACGTTTAGTTCTTTTTCCGGGAGGACTGAGAGTTCTGGAATTAGCTTCAGTCTCTGTCTCCGTAGATGACATTTTACTACAAGACAGCACACAGAAACAGAAACCGCAACGAAACAAATGCACAATGCACTTCTGTGCTTTTGAATGCCAGCTCCGCCAGGATTTCAAAAACTGGGTGCCACGTGGACCTTATGAATGGATCACGCATTGATCACGTTCTACACACTCTTTACTATTACTCTTTCTTAAATTTAAACATTCTATAGAGTTCTTTCAATTTAGTAGAATCAAGAGCTCTTTTAGAGTTCTCTTACTGGGTCAAAAGTCTAAAGTTTTCTTGGTTCTGAAAAAATCAAGAGCTCTTCTAAAGTTCTCTTACTGAGTCAAAAGCGACCACACCTCCAAGTAAAGCAGAAAAAAAGTCAAACGTCAAATTGCTTGTGATTGCGTCAAAGGTGAGAGTTGACTATTTGTTATATTTTGGTTTGGATGTGAATAGATGTTTGCAGGTTAACCCTTGCTTGGTCGGGTGCAAGTAATATTAGCAAGTTGTCTAATTATTTTCTTAGATGCAAAATAATCTTATTTATTATTAATTATATTTAATTTATTGATTTATTCAGTTATTTAGTTATTTTATTCTATTTTTCAGTTTTTTCAGCAGCAACTGAGTCTCAGCTGCTGTAAAAATTAGTGCTTCGGATTATATTCTGCATTACGTGGCGCTTTAAAAGATGTTTATTTAGAAAAACTTTTCAGAGGTTATAACGGCTTCAACAGGGTTGGATTCTTAGATTTAACCACTTTTTTTACTTAATCCAGGTTAGTTTTTAGCTTAAATTAACTATTTTAATGTAATTTAACCTAAATTTAATTGTAATTTAAATAGAAAGAGTTTTTATTTGAAAGTTTACGCTTAGCAATTAAATTTTAATCGTTTTATAACCGCTGTTAAATTTTTAACTGTTGCTACAGAAGCATCTTTTAATTGTTATCATTTAATTTATTTATCTGAAAGTTCGTTGATGTAAATATTAGTTATTATTTGTAGAGTTTCTTTTTGAGGTTGTATAGCTTTTTTCGTTACAAAAGCGCCATACTCGTTTAAAAGCGTGATTGTTTAAGCGGCGTAGAAATAAGAGTTTAAGAAGCATCTTTTTCTTATTATTATTTTTTAAAGACAGTCAGGTCAGGTCAGGTCAGGTCAGGTCAGGTCAGGTCAGGTCAGGTCAGGTCAGGTCAGTTGAGGTCGTTGTGATCTAGACCTTGTTCGTAAAGAAAATTGATCAGTTCTGTGTGTTTCATCCGATCGAATGCTTTTTGATAGTGACAAATGAACATTTTATGATTGGTTTCTTAAAACTAACTACGTAACATTTAAGCTTGAAAGAAAAAAGTGACTCAACTAAGCTGAAAATTACTCTTTTTTTTTACCAAACTGTCAGAAAGACTCATTAAAATGAACAAAAACCGTAAGTGGTAAAAAACTAAAATATTTTTATCCGAACTTGCTCTAAATCAAACCAACTAGAATTGCCAAAAAATTCATATCTATATATTTTTTTCTAGCCGTTTCTGAGATAATTTGACTTATTTTTCTTTCTTTCTTAACAGGTCAGTTTGTGATACAATCTAAAAAAGTACTAAAAATTGATGTCTATTACTTTAGTTATCAGAGGAATCTGTTTCAAGTCCTCTTGAATTGGATTATTGTGTTTATCGAGCAGCTTTAGAATAATTTTTAATTTTCTTTTGACAATTGTTTAGGTAATAAACTCATAAAAACGAATTTTTATCAAGGCTATATACCATATTTTTGGCAATGAAACTTATTTTAATATAATTACATCTGGAACGTATCTCAACCGTAACTAACTATTACCATTTAGGATAATAGCCTCATTCGAATATTTTTGAATCAAAATAAAGCTAAATCAGAATTATTTTCCCCAACATTTACAGAAAAAATAAAAATAAAGTGACCAAAGGTGACGGTCAACCAGTTAGAGCACTAATTATTTGTTAAAACAGATTGCAGGCTTGCAGAAAAAGGAAGGTAAAATGACAATCGTGAGAGAAATCAGCAATAAATTAAGAGTTATTGTCTGTTCCCACTTTATCTAACAGTACAATAAAATGATTTGCTTCCGCAGACTTTAATCTGGAAGAACAATAGCAGTATTAATATTGTTTAATTAATCTAATAGCCGCTCACTTCAGGGCGCTAACTAATTAATTTATTTTCCAAAGATTCTCATGATACAGATTTATACAAAGTTGCATTTTTGCTTGCCAAAATACCGTGATTATTGGATCAGTAGGTCAAAATTCTGGTGATTTCACGCTAAACGCTCCAAGTTGCAGCAATTACGTAATTTAACACCAGAGCAATTTTTTTCCAAAGCAGTAACATTATTTTGACTAGAGTAAACTTGAATTGTGCTGATGTAGCAAAAAATACAGTTAAATTTAATGTTTGCCAGCGGTTTTACCTTCTATAGGAATTTATTTATGCGTGGCTTGTCGTCGATTCAGACATCTTCAAGCAGCATCACCTTGAGATCGACCGGATGAAGGACGTCATTTTTTATCATTATGAGGTGGCTGGGCTTAAAACATTGTTTTATTATTAATAAAACCAGCTTATTATTCTTAAAGTATTGTTTTTCTCATTTTTGTTCTACCATCTTGCCTAAGTGCCCGTTTTTTCCTTGTCCACACTCAATCTTTGCCAATGCTAATAAAATGTTGTTCCATTTTTTTCCGAGTTTTTCAATACTTCTTGTTTTAAACGGAGAATATTCCAATGAAAAGTTCACGGCAGATACCATAGTTCATTACCTGGGCTAGGATTTATAGTGCCTTCCAACCGGTATGGTTACATTTTTGTCAAAGTATACATAAGATTCTGTAAATTTTAATATTTTGTCACTACTAAATAATTTGATTTTTCGGTTTTTTCTTATTATTTTATATGATCGTATTTCATGTAAGGCACTGTTGTTAGTAAATTTTATTTTAAAAAAAGTAATATAATGGAGATCTAGCAGCAGCGTTTAAGCTGTCCTCATAGTTATAATTGGTACAAAAACTAGTATTAGTATAAAAACATTAATAAGAATTCAAGATTAAAGAAAATATGTAAGGCTAATAGTAAATAGAAATAAATAAAGTCGATAAAGTAATCAAAAATCTAATAAACGTTTTAAGGTCTTTTGTTGTGAAGAAAAATACTAGAAGAGGGAAAAGTCCCGGGTGAGTCTTAAAACAGGCATTATTTTATTAGGTTTATTATAAAAACACGGTGAAAACAATGAATTTTTATATATTTATGCTTTTCTATTTTTTTATACACAAAAAGATAAAAGTTTTTATTTTAGAGCTCCTATGAAACTCTTTGAAGATTTTTCCTCAAATATTTTACTATTTATTAAAACTTTAAAATGTCTTTATAGCTCTACTGCTATTTTCTTCGCAAACTCGGTCAACTTCTCTGTATTATCTTTTTTTACAGCTAAACTTGTGGTGTTTAAAACATACGGGTCAGTACAAAAATGTAACGTTAAACTAATTAATTTTTTTCAATTTAGATTGTATTTATTAACTATGTTTCAAAATGTCGGTCATTGTCAAAAGTCAATTGAAAACCTAAAATTCAAATAATTAAACAAATTAAAAATTAAAAAAAAACGATTATTTATTATTTTATTTATTTAATTGATTCAAATTGCTTTTTGTTTATTTGTTTAAATTAATTAAATATTTAAACTAATATTTAGCTGTTTTGAAATTGATTTTTTAAATGTTTAACTTCTCTCTTGTATTAATAATCAGTATTAAATGTCAACAAACGCATTAATAAAAATAACTTAAAAATTACTATGTTGATGTTAATCAAATTTATATAAAAAAACAAAATAAAAAAAAACAAAGTCGAATTGACAACTGTCTCCTTTTTCAAAGTCGGTTAAACAAATTATATTTAAATTAAAGACTTTGCTGTATCTGTAATAATCTTATCGTAATAAAATAATGAAAAAAATTCTGTTTTCTACCTTTAAGATGTTTTAGAAAATATGTATGTATAAAACGTTCTTACATAAATTAAACTCATGCGCACAATCTGTTACGAATAAGAAAAATAAGATAATTTAAAAAAACAATAAAATATAATTTTACGATTAAAAGAAAAAATAAAACTATAATCCAATTTATTTCTGACATGTCAAATGTCAAAAAAACTGGAATTTTAATAAAATGGTCTACTGTTGTTACCTTAAAAACATCTTCACTGGATAAAACAAAAAAATTGAGAGTGTCCTTACTTTATAGCCCCTTGTATTGAAGAATAATTATTTCCGGACCGGATAGATATTAATTATCATTAAGTTTATCAGTCTATTAAAATTAGTTTATTCGTGTGACTCAAACTAAGACAAAATTTTCGATTAAGCAAAAGATGAAGTAGCACTTTTGATTTGTTTTCTTTATGACCACTCTGTATACCAGAATAGCTAACTAAACTAGATCTAGTATAAATCTACATTATGAACCAGATAGCGTTAACAAGAAAAAAACACTTTAAAAATTAAATATATAAAAAAATATTTTTATAATAGTTTTTTCTTGTCAAAAAATTATTTTTTGACAAAAAACTAAAAAATCTTAGAAAGACATATCATTATTTATAGTTTTAGATTAAACTAAGTTGATTATATTTAATTAAAAAGTCTAAACACAAAATTTGAAATAAATTTCTTGGTTATTTGATATAGCTTTTGCCAAAGTTTTATTCTTCATAATTTCTTTGAAAACAACACTATAATAGAGAAAATATTATATATAAAAAAAAGTAAATAAAATGTCGTGTATAGGTTATATTTTTGTTTACAAAAAACTTTGTTTAGTAAAGAGTTTGTCAGAAATTATATAGTATAAATAATATATCAAAAATTATTTATTTTTTAATTTATTAACACCCTGTACAACTGATTTTAAAAGCCAAACTTATTTTTTTGACAAACAAAATCGGTTATAAAAAATCACTTTTTGTCGGAAAATTATTGAAAAAAGGGGTTTTCCTTCTATAAATTCTGTCTGGGGACATACTGTATATCTATAGATCTAACTAGATCTACAATGGCAAATCTATTTTACGAAAGAAATTTGGAAATATAATTATGTTAGGCAGATAATCGACTAAAATAGTCGATTGATTAAACTAGATAACTTAAAATTTTCGAAACTATTACTTGTAAGGTCGGGTAAGCTAGATAAACTGGATTAGATTAACTAGACTGAGATACTAAACTTAAATTATCTATACTACTAGATCAATTTTTGATTAAATAAATTAGACATAACTTCATAACTAAGCTGTGCTTATTAATTACTTATATTATTTGAACTAGAGTTCTTAATTAAACTAATAATACTATAACCGCTTATATACTAGAAACTAGATCAACCTAGACCAACCTTTAATAGATTGAATGAGACTAGATTGAAGTAAGACTAAATTAATAAGAAATAATAAAAAATAGAACCTAAAGTAAATTAGATCAATTAATTTTAAAATTAAACCGAATAAAGTAATGTATAAAAACCTAACCGAAAAAATTAAACTATCAAGAACTAAATTTGAACTAAAACTGACTTCTACTAGCCAAACTGGTACTAAGCCAACTACTAGATTAAATATAACTGACTTTATCTCCTAAAAGAACAAGCCAAACAAATTATTCTTGATAAACTAAGCTTCTTTAGATATTTGTTGTTGATAATTTAGTATTTTGACTTTTGACACTGAACGTCTAAACTATTATACAGGCTAGTGCAATAGTTTTACAACTTTTTTATTCATATTTTTTTGCAAAATTCTGAAACGGGTTTTTTTTATTTACAAACTAGCTGTACCCTACGTGCGCTGCTACGCCACTAACTAAAATAAATTGACGGGAGCCATTTTGCCGCTGCTGGACAGAGTGCTGCCACCACGCTACTTATAGGTTCGTTGAATGAAAGACATTACACAAATATTCAATTTATTTTGAGTCATTTTTTGATTTTATTATTTTTAAAAAAATGTGACATTGCAGCCTTTCGTTTGAATTCGATATTTATTAAAGTGCTGTGGGATACACAACATCTCTTCTTTTTTAATCTGATGCGTAAACGAAGAAATCAGAAGCTTTTCAATTTTAATTAGAAGGTAATTAACCTATTGGTCGTACCAAATCTTCGTGGGCTTATGCACAACAACTTTGTTAAAGATCATCACCTGATCAAATGCTACAATATTTATTCTACAATAAAAGACATACAGAAATACATTGATTTAAATATGTACATATATATACAGAGTCGCGCAAAAGCATGGAAACGGTCAAATATTATTAAAACCACTTATAAGAATCAAATAAGCTTTGACACGTGAAAAAAATCTACCAGCTGTAATTTTTTTCTGATAAATTTGTTTCAAAGATTCAAGACCAACTTGCTTTTTTATTTAAATAGCAACAGAAAATTTCATATTTAAGAAAAAACGTTTTTTTTCTGATTTTAACATGTAATGAATGTTAACCTCCTTTTGTTTCTAAATGTCAAAAAAAATTGTTTTAATGCTTAATTGTTTTAATAATTGTTAAAATTGTTTCAATATACCTAAATATACGCCTTGTGATGTATATTTTGAAATTTAAAAAAAAAACCTAAAATTTGAGCAAAGTATATTATTGCTCAAAAAATGCAACTGTCTTTGATAACAGAATAAATAATACCTATTTTGGTAACAGCAATGACACATTTTTTTTTGCAAGAGACATCTGTAAATAAAAATAATCTGAATCACATGATATATTCCTAGAATTTATTAAGTCTGACAAATATGGTAAGTAAAGACAAATATATTTGGCTTTTTATTTGAAGATGAAGGTTCGAGTAGTAAAATGGTGAGGTCAGGGTTGTTAAATATTATGTATTTTTTTCCTGCTATCAAAGTGCCTTGAGTCTGTTTATTCCTTCAAAAAACATGAAAAAATGACATTATGAGTGTCAACAAAGATTACGTCATCGAGTAAACAACATGGTCATGTTATTTGTGTCATAAAAGATTCTTTGTAACATAAGCTGTATATTATAGATGCTAATAAGCTGTAAATAGATTCTCGAATATTTATATTAATCGCTTTTCTTAATTATTGCAAATTAATGTTTCTGACAATTACTCTTGATATCAAAATAGGGTATCATAGGCTTATGATTAAGAAGGCTGAATGATTTCTTTTTAATAACATCATATTTTCTTCGTAGGTCTATTAAAAAGAGTTAATTAAAACAGAAACTGATATTATTAAGCATTTTTATGGGATGTTATCTCTGCACCAATAATTTTTGGAAAAGCGAGTACCCGCTGAATGGTATGGTCTTCTAGGCTATTAGCAAAAAATAATTGAACCTTAAATGAGTGGGAAATGTAATGTTTAATTATAGACATACAGGAAGCCTCTGATTCTTATGCATATAATCATGTTTGTGTATTGTTAATTGACAACGTCATTATCGTCATAGATGGCCAAGGTCTTAATATCTCACACATGTTGTAGAGACATTGAAGACTTACCAATATTGACAAGTTTCACCCCATCCTGCTCGATGGCGTTAAGCGCCGTCGTGACATTTTCCAAATAGTGATGTTGATTCGCGGGCCTTTTATTCCAGGCCGGCTTCAGGGGATGCCCCCGTAAGGCTTCAACCAGCGCACACAGTCGCACTCCCGTACACAAATCCTTCTCCAAATCGGCAATCCTTAAATTTTGCGGCAGATGCTCGTTCACCCAGTTCCTGAAGGTGTTCGCCTGAATTTCCACCCACACATCTTCGTTCCCTTTAATCTGCATTCCGCGGGCCGCATGGCCTTCGGGGCTGCGAGCCAGGAGGCCGCTGTGCGAGATTTTTCCTTCCATTCGGACGCCGCACTAAACAAACACTCGATTTTAATGGTTTTCACTTGGCATTTTCGATCCGCTGGTGTATTCCGGAGGAAATCTACGCGAGTTGTGATTGAGGCGGGGTTGCGTAAGTTACACTGTACCTGTATGGTGATGGCTAGCGCGGAAAGAGGTTTTGAGTCGGAGATTGGGGGGGCTACGCCTTATTATTTTGATTTTTTCAAAGAAATCAATGATTAAACTACTATCTCATATGCGGTTGTACTATTTTTTCGCTTTTAAGGGCTTCAATTACACCTACGGCGGAGAGACTTCAACGTCACATCAGACGACAAACCACTTCTATGAAAACCAAAAACACTATATCTATATAGATAGATAAATCTGCATAATTTGTTAATTAATCACCACACTTTATTAAACCTTGTTGATTATAAAATTATTGAATAAATATAATTAAACAAACTTCTTTTATAGCTCTCTCTAAAAGTTGATGACCAAATAGTAAAAAAGTCAAGAAAAAAAAAATATTAAAATTAATTTCATGCATTTGTTTTAATTATAGAAAACTAGCTGGCCCGGCAAACTTTGTTCCGCCTAAACATAGATATTATTTTTAAAATAAGCAAACCAAAATCTTTGAAAATTATCTATATATTGATACATGTCATTTTTTGTCTCTATCTCTCCCCTTTTCATCCCTTTGTTAATAAAAAGTAGCTGTTTATAATTATTTAGTTTTATTAATTTTTTCTAATTAATAATTAAAAATTATTAATTATTATTAAATATTTAATAATTAAATATTAAAATAATTATTAATATTTAATTAAAAATTTTATTAATATCTTTAAATATTTATTAATATTAATAAACTCGCTGCTCGATTCAAATCCGCACTTGATAAATATCTTGTTCTGCGTCGCAAATTATCTATTTGTTGACCTCTGATGTTCGCTCGACGATTCTGCATTGCCAACCGAGCTGTTTCACGGGCTGCTTCACTTTGCTCTCGTGATTGAGAAGCACGAAGTCGAGCCATACTATCGCGGCGCTGTTCACGTTCAATTTCTTGTTCTTCTTCAGTCCTTTCATTTGCAGTATTTCGTATTCTTCTTGCATCACGGCTTTGTCGGGAAAGATTCGATCGTCTTGGTCGCGGCATTATTAATTAAACTTCACTTCACCTAAAAACTAAAATTTTCAACCATACCGAGTTTTATAGTTCACTTCACTTTTTACGAATGGGCAACGGCACTATCATTACATTATAATTGTTAATTATTTATTTAATAGAAATAGTTTTATTATTGATTTCTTACAAATATCAAATTGTCATCCATACGTCATTACATATCTGTCATTATACGTCAATTACATAGCTGTCATTTGCGTTACGGGATGAAAAGTATCCTATGTCCTTCTCCTGGTTCTAAACTATAATTGATATAAAAATCCAAGTTTGGGAAAATTTCTTGAGCCACGTCAAATAAATTTTAATGTAAACGATTCTTCGTGGTTGCGTCAAATTTGTCGAGCCTCACCGAACGTTTCCGACATCGCATTTCACATTTGACTTTCACCTCTCTTTTAGAGGGTGGTTTCTGGATAAAAAGTATCCTATGTCCGTCTCCTGGCTCTAAGCTACCACCTCACCAATTTTCAACCATATCGGTAAAGCCGTTCTTGAGTTATAAGTGGAGTAACTAACAGACTTTCTTTTATATATCGCACCCCGGCGAGAACCGTGACACAACTCAAAAATGTAAATTTTCAGCTTTATGTTAGTAAAAAATACATTATAATATCTCGCTTGTTGCGATATTAATTCTTCAGAATAAAATTGAATTTACTGACAAAGATAGTTATCTGTAACGTAAGAGCAACTTAGACAATCTCAATATGAGTTTAAGTTTCCTGCTTTTTGCGATTTTTGAACTACTGCAGGTGTTTTTGAGTTGTGTCACTGTTCTTGCCGGGGTGCGATATATAGATTAAAAAAGATTACATATTGAAAAGCAATAATTTTAAGTGCATAAATGCGCGAAAGTTGGTATTGCCATGTAACTTACAGTGTCTCTGAATAAAATAATTTGTTCTACACATTTTCTTAAAAATATTTTTGGTCTAGACAGATTTTGCTGTATAAAATGATAAAAGTTAAACGTTTTAACTAACTTTTGTTACATAAAAGCTCTAAAAAATTCTAAGTTAACCATTCCAGAGCAGCAGGTGTGAGAGAATAAATTTATTCTTGCAAAACTACGTCTTTTATACCCAATTCTTAAGCAGTTAATTTGACACCATAACATTTTTGTTGGGTTAAAATCAGCTACAGCTTGTGAAAGATCTTCAATTATTTTTTTGTACTTAGTTTTCAAACTTTGCCGCATTGTTTTCCGTTCTTCAGAAAAAAGAAAAATATTCTACTTTTTCGACAATAATCTATTTAAACAAGTTAGAAGGTTTTGCCAAATAAAGAATATTCTTCTTTAAATTGTTTGTATATTGCTCAGAACTTCTTTATTGCATCTTTTCTGCTAAAATCTGGGCATTATTAAACAATAATAAAAACCAAAGATAGAAAATTAACACAACAGATCAACAAACACAGCTCCAGTCTTTAAGATACAGCTTGAATATGTGTAAATAGTGACAATCCTAGACCGCAGCAGTTCTGTTTCACCAAAAGTCAGTTTGTTTTGAAAAAAGTAAATCTTCAAATCTTAACCTATACCTAGATCTTACGGTTTATTTCTAAAAAAACTTTAAAAAACAATTAATTTTTTGTAATCAGCCTGTTTCAATTGTCGCTTTGCTGCGCTCGTATGCTTAACATCACAAGCTTGTTACAAAAAATTATGGTTTTATTCCCTACAAAGTAGGTAACCATTCCAGAGCAGCAAATGTGAGAAAATAAATTTATTTTTACAAAATTACATTTTTTATGTCTAATTCTCAAGCAGTTAATTTGAAATCATAACATTGTAGGTAGGCGAAAAATCAGCTACAGCTTGTGAAGAATCTTCAATTAATTTTTGTTCTTAATTTTCAAACTTTGCCACATTGTTTCTCATTCTTCATAAAACATAAAAATCTTCTGTCTTTTCGGTGTTTCGCAAGAGGCTGGCTAAAGACTTGCTTTGTAGAAGAGCAAGACAATGCTCTAAAAAAGGGTGACACATAAGCACTGCACTGCCAGATTCTTGCAAATGGAGATGTTGGTTGCCAGAGATTTTAAGATTTTGGTGCAAACGGTACGAAATCGTCTTTGTGAGGACAATATTTGGGCTTGTGTTGCTGTCAAAGCACTACTACTCACCATTGTGTAGCCTGTTTAACCTTTGCTAAAGAACACAGCAGTTGGGTTATTAGAGATTGACAGAATGGTATGTTCTCTGACGAGTAAAGATTCTGCTTATATGAAAATGACAGACATATGCTAGTGTACAGACGACCTGAAGATCTTCAATATAACATCACGGTTTGGGGTGCCATTTCTATGAGAAGTCGTACAGACTTGATAGCATTATTCGGCCCTATTTGGTCTATATGGAAGACAATGCTCGGCCGCACACCGCTCGTAGTGTTCAAGAGTATCTTAGAGAAACTCAGCAGAGTAGCCAGCTCAAAGCCCTGACTTGAATCTAATCGAGCACGTTTGGGACATTTCAACAACGTGTATCAGAGCGCAGGATGGCTTTTCAAACTCTTAAAGCATTAGAAGCAGTTCTTGAGGAAGAATATCAATATATTCCTCAAGGGTACATCAGCTATCTTTTTGAAGGCATGTCTCACAAAAAAAAGTTGACATTTAAGCCAGGGGTGGATCAGCACGTTGACAATAACATTTATTATACAAAGTCAAATTATATTTTTTCTAAAACGTTAAATAAAGACTTAAAGTTAATAAGTTTCTTTAAACAATATTTTTTTCATTTTGTCTTACACCCTTTTATTACATCACAGACGTGCATTGCACAAATTAACACAATTTTGGGGGGTGCGATAATTTTTGTGGGGTGTGTTTTTAGAGGTTTTGCCAAATAGAGAATGCATCTTTAAATTGTTTGTATTTTGCTCATACTTTCTTTATGAAGATTTGGCGGTGCATTATTAGATAAAATCAAAACCCAAGAAATTGATAGTTTTACATATGCTGGTCTCAGCCCAACAAACACAACTCCGGTTTTTTGTCGCCTTCTTTGGAGTTTAAAGTTGAATATGTGTAATAAACACCGCAGCAGTTCGGTTAAAACTAAGCTTGTTTTAAAAAAAATAGACTTTAAATCTCATCCTGTAAGTCAACGTTTGAAGAAAAAACATTCCGGCTCATTTAGAAATAACTCATTTTTGGTGACATGTTTGTTTTAATTATCAGCCATACTATGTTTGTCTGCTAAACATATAAATATATAAGCATATATATAAGAGTAATGTATTATTTTTATTGTTTTTTTTTTACCAAATAACATTATCGCAAACACCAAATATATATTATGATATAGTTTTTTTTTGGTCAAAAGTCGTAGAATAGAAATTCTACAAATTAATATACTGTGTGCTTAAGACTTTACTCAGTACTATACAAAATCCATTGTTTTGTTTTTAAATTAGCGTCATTTTAATCTTGAGCCCGAGGAGATTAAATCATCAGTTCAAATAATTAATGCCAAATTATTTAATAATTCAAGTAAAATCTATTAATTTTATATAAAATATAATAATTAACAATAATTTAAGCTTTCGAAAACTTGAGTTTAATAATTATTTTTATATGTTTAGGTACTACGTTTTTGGTAATGTAGATATCAAGGTGTGATTGTTTTCTAATTACATAAACCTGCCGAAACCTTTATTATTCAATTCGTTCCATTTCACTTTTCTTGCGTTATAGGGCAAACTATTTGAAATAGCTACGCTATATAGTTGACCAAGTTTTCTAACAGGTGTTCGTCAACAAGCCATCAAAAGAAAAAGCGCTGTGTTTACATTTATTGCATCATTTGTTGCCCAAATATGTCACTTCCTTCAGATGAGAAGCCGAGAAAGTGATTTCGCGTTGTAAAAGCAGTTTGCCAAAGGCTTTTTATTTTTTATCAAAAGGCAATCCTGGTCTGACAGATGTAAAAAAAATTTTTTTTGTAAAAGAAAATGACTTAAAAAAAACATTGTTAATTTAAACAGATGGTGTTTCAATGTCAACTGAAGACATGTGTTTTTCATTGACCTGTATAAAATGGCTTGAAAATTATAATTGGAAAATATGTACAAATAAGTGACAAAAACAGATTGAATTGAATTGAATGTCAAATCTAAAAAAAAACTGATACATAATTTGAAAAATTAATATAAATTTCTAAAATATTATAGCAAATAAAAAACAACTTGTAAAGGTGTTCCATCTTATTTCTCACAATGATCGTAATAATTAATAGTAAATTAAAAAACAATATGTTCCCATAAATATTTATGAGAAGATACTGTTTTTTAATTTACTATTAAATAAAAAATAATATTGATATGAATATTTATTTAGAAATAATGAACAATAAAAAAAACTGTGACAAGTTGGGTTCTACAGGCACTTGGACTTTACCTATGAAACGAAAAGCCAGAAATTTCTGGCTTTTAATCAGAAAAATAAAAGAGTTTATTTTAATTTATTTTAATTATAACTATGTAGCGCCTAGAGCGCGAAAAAATCAAACTAATAACAAACGTCAAATATAAAAAAATAGTATAAGTTTCTGTTATTAATAAATTAACAAATTATTATTAAAAGTTCTTGAGCATTGATAAATATTAAGATATAATATTCATTATTAATTTTTCAAAAAACATTATATACTAATTATCAAACATTATTAATTTCAAATTATTATAGTTTTATATAATAAAAATTATAAAAAGATTATTAAACATTATCTATTAAAAATTTACTTATTAAGCACTAATAGAGAGCTATAAGTGTTAATAAAAATTATTGAAAACATTTAAATATTATTTAATTAATTAAAATCGATAACTTTTATCAAAAGAAAATTAATTGTGCATTTTTTATTGTTTATTAAGTAATTTTAAATAAATTGTAACCGGAAAAACATAAAAAATCAAGCACAAATTAATAAGCTCAAGATCAAGCAATGTTTCAATGGAGTCAAAATTGTCAATTGATAGAAGATATTTTTGTTATATTATTTTATCTAAAATCCTAAAAAAATGAACAAAAGTACGTAAGAAGGCTTTGACTACTTTGAAAAAAACAATCTAGAAAATAGTCATAATTATTATATTTAAATGTTTGTTTTAGTTGAAACTCATTATATATAATTCTAATTATAAATCTAAATTAATTATAATAAACTATAAAAAAAACTGTGACAAGTTGGGGCCTAGGTGTCGATTTAAACGACTTTACCTATGAAACAGTTTTTAGATCAAACCGTTTTTCTGGCTTTTAATCGGAGAAATAAAAGAGAGTATTTTAATTTATTTTAATTAAAACTATGCAGCGCTTAGAGCGTGAAAAAATTAAACTAAAAACAATAATAAAAACAAACGTCAAATATAAAAAATAGTAATAATATCTGTTATTAATAAATTAACCAATTATTATTAAAATTTATTAGTTAATTAAAATCGATAACTTTTATCAACATAAAATTAATTGTGCATTTTTTATTGTTTATTAAGTAGTAATTTTAAATAACTTGTAACCGGAAAAACTTAGAAAATCAAGTACAAATTAATAAGCTGAAGATTAAACAATGTTTCGATGGAGTCAAAATTGTCAATTGATGGAAGATATTTTTGTTATATTATTTTATCAAAAATCATAAAAAATTGAATAAAAGTACGTAAAAAGGCTTTGACTACTTTGAAAAAAACAATCTATAAAATAGTCATAATTATATTTAGTTGTTTGTTTTAGTTGAAACTCATTAATTATAATTCTATAAAGTTATAAAATATATTTGTTAGATACATGATTTTGGGTAAATTAGAATAAAAATTCTATAAACTTAAATTAAAAGTGATAAAAAAATTAAAATCTATAATGATTTTATTTAAAAATTTATTTTTTGAAGAACATTGGTATCCGCAAGACCCTAATCTAACTTCAGTAAGGTGCACATAATATAAAGCTTAACTTGAAAGCTCACCGAGCTTACACTTAATTGTAAGAAGCTTTTAAAATATCTTGTAGAAAAGCTACCCGGCATTGAAAACACCAGTAGTTTCTCGCTTTACGAAGCATCGAGGTCTCCGGGAAAAATAACTTCACTTTCTGCGCCAGGTCCACCAGAACTCTTACTAACTTGGTTGAGTAGTTTATGCAGTTTTAAATTTTATTAATGTTCAATTTTTTTATCGTCTATCAAAATTTATCTAGCCTTTGCCGACGTCGGACAACTTTTGTTTATAATTTTTGTTATTTAATTGTTAGGTTATGTTTTATATATATGGTGGCTGTTAAAATAAAGAAGATCAATGCAAATTCAACCAAGCTATGTTTGTAAACTTGTACATGTTTTGTTCTTATTAGAGCTCATGGAATTTACTTTATTCTATCAGTTGGTGGCTTACCAAAAAAAAATAGATTGCACTATATTTCATTGATATACATTTGAGACAAAAGGCGCTAACTTCATAACTTAGTTGTCCAATAAGCGATTATACTTTTTATTTGATTGTAAATTGTAGCTATCAACACTTAGATCATTTTAGAGCATATATAAACATGATAATATGTTCATGTCATATTGTTCGACTGTTTTTAAATGTTAAACTCAACAATTCCAATATTATGATTGCAGATGCGTGGGGAGGTATTAATTTGGCTTGATTTTTCAAAAAAAAATCTTATATATTCCACTTAGTTTAAAACACAATTTGCAGTTTTTCTTTGTAATTTCATTCTTAAATTGGTTTTTACAGTGGTTTTATTCAGGCTTTAACTTTACACAAGTCTTGCTTACGTCAGATCTATTTCAGACAATAAAAAATATTAAAATTTGTAAATTCATTGACACAAAACATATACAAATACAAACAAAAAATTATAAATTATGAGAAAACTCACCCAAACTATAGATTATAGAATGCATTCTGTAGTATAATAGTTATCCAAAAACTAGTCTGCTCTAATGACAGTGCAATAACAATAATTGACTTTGTGGTAACGAGATGTAAACAGTCCGTCATAAATCAAATTTTTACTAATCGGCTAAAAGTCTGTACAGAGCCGTCTTTACTTAGGATTTATTTTTGCAATAAATATAGAAATTTTGAATGTGCTTATTTATATAAGAATAATATATTTATTTAATTTTATATAACAATAAATAATAACAACTAATAAATAAATTATATAAATATATTTTTATTATATTACTGTTTCTTTGAATAATGTAGTACGGTTCTGGGTAAGATCGTACCTTTATACCCTTATAATTATTAAATAATACTAATAACTTCTACACAATAGTCAGCCTCATAAAAACAAAGTAGTTTTTGGATGACTATAGCATAGTTTTAACTTGTAACAGTTATGTCTTTTGGTAGATTATATTAAAACATAGGCCTATAGTATATTGTTTTGACTTTTGTTTATTCTAGTGAACTCAAGGCGAAGATTGAACTTGCTTCTTATGATCTAATTAGACTGTATTAAGAAATGTTTTTTTATGTGAATTATAAAATAATAGACGAAAAGACTTCGTAACGTCAAAATTTTTAGTTCTTCAAATTTTGATTTGACATCTTTTTGATATTGAGGATTAGTAATATTCTAGTGGCGTCCCCAAATTAGTACTCCGTAATAGATAATAAATTCTTTGAAAAAGAGCAAAATATGCTGACAACAATATTTACTGAGACATCTCTTTAGGTAAAATTCAATAAATAGACAGATTTGCACAACTTACTCGTATTCCACATTTTTTTTAATGGGTTTTTAGGTAGTAGGGAGTTAAGGACTGTTAGACAAAAACACGAATTAGTCTTTAGGTAGTAGTCATTTAGGACGAGTCTCGCATTTTCATTAAGAAAACTTTCTAAACTTGCAATTTCTTTCTAGAAAAAGCAAAAATTTTACTTTTTTTTGACAAAAAAATCTGTAATTAAACATACATTCCCTTAACATTCCACAAAAAAAACATAATTAAACATACATTCCTCTAACATTAAAGAAAGAAACATAATTCATCATACATTCCCCTAACATTCTTACATTTTTTTTCCTTTAAAAGATCATAATTTAACATACATTCCAAAAAAAAACATAATTAGACATACATTCCCCTAACATTCTTACAATTTTTTATAATTAAACATACATTCCCTTGACATTTTTTCTTCCTTAGCATTCGACAAAAAAACCATAATTAGACATTCATTCCCCTAACATTCTTACATTTTTTTCCCTCTTAAAGACCATAATTCAACATACATTTTCTTAACATTCCAGAAAAAACATAATACGTTCTCTTAACATTTTTTCTCCCAAATTAAACATACATACATTCTCTTAACATTTTTTATCCCTTGCCATTCCCGAAAAAACATAATTAAACATACACTCCCTTAACATTTTTTCTCCCTAATTAAACATACATTCCCCTAACATTAAAGAAAAACATAATTAATCATACATTCCCTTAAATAACACACTGTGTTGAATCCAAGATTACGCCTAAGGATTTTAATGTGTCGTTCTTGTTAATTTGGCCCTGGCGGGTAGAAAAGATTATCTTAGAACTTTGAGTCTCATTAAGTTTTAAATTATTTATAGAAAATTAAAAGCTTATTTTCAACAATTCTTATAATATTGTCATTATCATTACCTGTCAAAGACCGTAAAGATTTTTGAATCCAGCAGAATTAGGGTGCCTTTGGATCTGGGAGGGTTGAACATAATAATAATAAAAAAAAATATTTTCTGAAGGCGCTTTTTTGCCAAAAGCAACCCTCTACCATAACCAAGAAAGCTTGGGCTAAAAATAAATTAGCACCCTGTGGGCGCCATCGCCGCCACCGCGTCGCCATCCATAAAAGACGTGAACGTGTTATATACAAAGTTCTCCAACTTATCTTTGGGATGCCTAACAGAGAGATGACCGTGAGAAATATCGAATGATCACCAGATGGGAAAAAGAGCGGAAGATTCCCAGAAAGATGACCGTGAGAAATATCGAATGATCACCAGATGGGAAGAAGATCGGGAGATTCCGAGGGAGATGACCATTCCTGAAGAAGACAGTTCTTCCTCAACTCCCGACCCGAAGACATCGTGATCGACTCGTTCCTTAGCAATCAAACATTTCAATACTTTGTGCCAATCTTTTAACAGTCACAGTTAATCATTTTGTTATAATTTATTTTTTTGTTGGTGGAATAAAGTTAATTTGTTTTAACCAGCCTACTAATCACTTACACCATTCAAAACGTCACTCACCCACAACCCAAAGAATGCGCAATTAAGCGCCGGTTATTGAATAAAAATTCGTTTAAAATTGAGGTAAATATATTTTATTTTCATTTTCCATCGTTTACTTACAGTTGAAATAAATAAAAATTATTAAAAAAGTCAACAAGTTTAAAATAATCCTAATATTATTATAATGATTTGTGACATATGCGCATAATAGAGATTCAAGATTTTGGATAGATAACTTAAAACCAAGAAACTTCCAAATAAAATATCATATTGCCGACCATATTATTATAAGCGACTGCAGCATTATATCACAGAAATTTGACGGCAGTCTTAGGTAAAACATGCAGATTCCAAAAATAGCAGTATTTGTGAAATCTGAATGAAACAAATTGGGTTTTAACAAAAAAATGTCTAAAAAGAGTGAGATTTTGGTCCACTTACAATGTTTAAATGGTTGTTGAAAGATAAAGAAGAGCTCGATTATACTGTGGAAGGAATGCAAAACTTACGCCAAACTTTAATCTTAAGTACTAATTTTTTTTTGTACATACGGGAATGATCGTAAGGCTATAACACTAAGTGAATAAGGTGCTGTTATTTTCTGATTCTGACCTCTTTTCCATCATATTCCTTACCGCTAAACCAATCGGTCAGCGTTTAGAGTCTCCAAAATAAAAAGACATACATAAAATGTGCCAAAATCATAAACAACAGTTTTCTTATTCTACAAATAAAGCCCTACTTACTTTAGGCTAAACATGCAAAAGGCAATAAGTAATGATTATCATAGTTACTTCTATTAAATTTTAACAAAAAATAAATAAACCTAACATGAGTTACATCATCTAAATTTACATTTCCAACATCCAAAAAAGCTTAAAATATTAACAGCTTATTGGCTAAAACAAAAATACTTTTCATAAAAGATTCTGCTAAGAGTGATGATACCCATTGATCCTTGTCTTGCCCAGATTGCATCTGTATAAAAATTCATCTAAGCATAATTATTTTTATTTTAGTCAATGAAACCTACAATAATCTGCAACAATTTCTGTTCATTGTGGTATGAATGAAGTGAAGCACTTGGCGCACTTAGAAGAAGATATAGAAGATTAAGGTGAGATATATTGCTAGGGAAAGATAATTGCTTTCAATTTAGAATCTTAGTTTTTTTTTTAAATCGTAACAAAATTATTTTAGAAAATCACTTCATAACAGTTCAAATCTCATAAGCGTACAATTTAATTTGAAGAATAGAGAATTTCGATTTTTTTTTTCATTTTGGATAAATTCCATTATCAAACAATTAATAGCTTTGGTTTGTCATACTTACGCTAGGTTTATAGCTATACATAATATATTTTTGGAAATCACAGCAATTTCTCATTTGAATATGGCCTTAACTAATATCAATCAATCAGTACACTTAAAAGGGGCCCTCAACGTAGGATAGGGACATTTTATAACATTTTCCTACAAGAAGCAATAGTAACTCATATAACTTTGCTTCTCGTGTGATGGAGAGACTTCGAACAAATATTTACGTATACAATGTATTCTAAATTTACCAACTGAGAACTATAGCAAGCTAAATTGTCGTATTTACGCGTAGTAAGCCACGTTTTGTTATTCAACCTTAGTGTCTAAAAAATAAGTAAACATTGGTATAGACCATTTTCAACAATAACTTGTCGTTTTCGGCGTTTTAGTCAAAAAACAGATCAACCAAGTATAGTAACCTCAAACCAAATGAGAGTTCCATGAGGCAATTGTTAATTCTATAGTAGCTAAACAGTATTCGACTGCGTGCTGCTGCACTGGTCGACTGAGTTAATACCAAAAGCCAACAAGTTGAACGAGTTTAGCCAGTTGGTCAGCAAACAAGTTGTAATGAGTAATCTGATCAATAAAAAATAAGCAAACTTAGCAGTTGTAAAGCTGTAAAATACTGACGTAATATCTACGGTTTAAAAATTGTCATTAAAATTCAGTCCACAAGATGATTAGCATTAATTTGAGAATATTAAAACCCCAAAGAAAAAAAATTGTGAAAAATACAAATAGTGAGAATTTGACTGGCAAATTCACAAAATGGAATTGACAAAATTTTTAGTTGAGTTTGACAACTCAAGTCAAGAGAGCTCGATCGATGGTTAGCTACGTACCACACCACAATATGGCGCCCCAAAAATATTTAATTGTCTTCATTTTTGAAATGTGTAGGTCTTATTGAGTGCGGTAATTTGTCCTGATATAAACGAACTACATTTATGACTCTACAACACTTTTTTTAGAGGTTTTTAAAAACATATAATTTTCATGATATTTTACAACATGTCAGTGAGCTAAAGTAACAGATCGGTTACTGCATGTGAAAAAAGCTAGATACCATAGCAGTTGACAAGGCGTAAATATGCGCTTTATCACGCAAGACTAAAAAATCTAAATACATACGCGATATGCGACTTTGTGATATATCACATTAACTTTGTGAGAGTTAACTTAGGGTGGTATTCTCAATCATATACGATAAAATGAGATGATAAAAATATCCCGTCTAAGCGTGGCTTATTGGCATTCCTTTTGGAATGACATTTTGCGACAAATCAAAAAGTTAATTAATATTTATTTGTTTTAATATCGTCAAATAGTATTTTCTTGCAAAAACACAAAAGTTTTACCACAATCCAAAACGTCTCTTGGTAGTCAGGTAGCTGACGATAGTGCGTTCAGACTCTTACCGAATGAGTGACGTGGGTTTAAGTTGAAATCTCACCCAGCCGGGAGTCTTTCTACAAAGAAAATGAATTTTGTCTGGCTATGGGGTTTGTGAATTTTCTATAACCACACAGTATGATTACTTAAAATATTTTTTTTCACTGTTTTCCGTCAAGCTCACTTCATGAGCATTATAGATTTCTGCTTTGAAATCCAAATTTAACGTTAGTAATTGCAAAATGCCCTCTGGTCCTCATATGTAGTAACCCACAGAATCATCGTTGGTCACCAAGACGACTGCACTGTAAATAAAGCCCGCTGAACTAATTTGGAGGTATAGTAGGTCAACCCGTAAGTTTTTTCCCTGAGCCGTTTGTTTTTTTTTAGCACCGTTTGTTGCAGGTGTGCACGTTTCCAAACAAGCAATAGACATTGCATATACGTGAACAGTATTTGACTGCGTGCTGTGGCATTGGTCCACTCGGTCAAAATTAGTAGCCGATAATTGAACGAGTTAGACAGTAAACACCTTGTGATGAGTATTGTGGTTGATCTAAGAAAAACGAACTGGCCGGTTCTACAGCCGGAGAACAAACAAGCCGTATATTCCTTGTATCAACAATATGTTTCCTCAAATTCCGATGATAATAACTACTTAAGCGGAAAGCAGGATTAAGTTGAGAAAGTTGCGTTGTTTGTTTTTTTTTATTGACTCGATTCTAACATTATCAATTGATTCTACAATAAGAGCTCTAAAAAATGTCACAATCCGACTCACAATCATCATGATGTCTGTTAACCTGTTCACTCTATCTAGCCGTCAACAAACAACTGTGAGGCAGTACCAAGTCAAAAAAAAATCTACGCCGACCAAATTGTAAATTGTTAACTGGAGAACAAGCAAAACGTTAAATTGATAAAAATTTCGCCCAAAATATTTTTGCCCGTTTTTTAAAAACGTCGTATGGTTTAACATAAACCTTTTGTCCCTTTTCATGTTACGTCACGTAATTATTATTCTGGGCACACTGTAATAACATCATACGTAATATCATTTTATTTTTAAAATATGCTTAAATTTAATTATTAAATTTTTCATATTTTTTTAATATCAAAATATGAAAATATTGAACACTATATAATTTTTTTGGTAGTATATTAATTGTATTAACTTATTTTTGAGTATTTTGTTGTGACAACAACTCATTTTTAATTTTTAGTCGTTATAGAAAGTTGTGTTTTGCTAATTATCCTGCTGAGTTAGATTGCGCTAAAAGCCATTTTGTTTATTTGAGCAAAACTACGCCTCTTTGCTAAAGTTGTAACGAAAAACAACGTCGCAGTCAAAACGGGAATCTTAGATCCAACCAATCCTTACAATCTATATTATAACCCTATCTAACGATTTAGGTATCAGCCGCCTATAAAAGTAATAGATTGAATAATTTTTAAATATTTTTAAACCGCCACTGCCTCAGCTAGTATCTGATATGACAGATTTTCCAAATTTAAGAACAAAAAAGCCCGCCATTTTGTATTAATGATATCAATGTTTTGCTGATCCAAACATTTTTTTGTATTGAAAGTGATTGTCTAACTCTTCTACTGTATCTCATTTTTTAATACAAGTTAGAGAAAGAAACGAAATGTACAAAAAGCTAGATTAGAAGCTAAATGGTATCATTTTCTTTTGCTGGCGCGCGGTTGAGACTTACTAAAAAAAATCTAACTTAAAACAGTTTTGTCGGTTACGAAGTTACGTAAGCGGAAAAAATAGCAGTAAGGTGCTATCAAGTTTTACCTTAGCTGGCAACTTATTCCATCTAAGGGTGGTACAATTAAGTGTGAGACATGATAGATATAGGAACCTAGTCTTAAGTCTTGTTGGCTTCGCTGCGAAAAATTTCAGTACCCGACTAGATCCTCAGCCAGAGAGGCGAGGGTTCAGTAACTTGAACAAGATGGGCTATTGGCCGGTAATCGGTAATTCGAATACCTAATTCAACACGCGCCGACGCGCAGACCCCTGTAATCCTATTTCAATCATTCTCCGGTCATATTAACAGAATAATGACGATTGAATGATTATTGGTCTCTCAACAGATTCGTATGCGGCAATCGGTCTATAGACATGTTTATCGCTCAAGATGTCTACAAGTATGCACGAGGCTTTATCAGGTTTGAAAAGTTGTAGTTCTGCTTAAATCTCGTTCACACTTCACACATGAGCAGTTTTTGTTTCTACGACACATCTAGAGATAAATCGCCGCCTACGAGTCGGTTGCGAAACCAAAAGTCGCAGATCTTTGGTCTATCAATCGTCATGGAACACTACGCGCAACGGTGAACACATCGCAAGACAAATCCAAACTCATTCTGCAGACACAGCATAATCTGACAGTTTAACTGAGACTTTCAAACTTGGTAAAATCGTAGTTTTGGTTGATAGACAAAACAAAATACGGCTTCCACAAATCGCGCACCACTATTGTCTACCAATGTCTACTAACCTTTCAGACACCAAAATTCAAGATCCAATAACGTAGAGTGGTAGAGAAAGCGACATGCTCCTCTATTTGTTCACTTTTGCAGGGCACTAACCATCGATTGTCAAAAGAGCAGCTACATTCTGCATTCGTTAAAATTCGTCAATTGATCAAAAATTATAACCGTTTCTAGTAAAATCACAAACATTTACTACAAACTCGAAATTTCCCATCACACATTTCCTAGAATTATTTTCAATTTATTTATAACCCTTGTGTCAAATCCTTAATTGCTTGCAGTATTCGTTTAACGTGTCCTACTTTAGTAACACCTAAGTCTTTTAAATCCCTCCTTGCTAAAGTGAGAAGCTCCCGCCCTCTAATATCGTTCTTAACAAAGCTATCAATATACTCAGAAAGTTGTAGAGTCTCCAACCAAGTAGCAACTTCTTGAGTCCCCCAGCCGTTAATCTCCCTGGTGGATTTCTTTCCTGATGGTTGTTGGGGGTGCTGCTTGCCACTGCGGAATTTCAACCAGAAGAGTCCTTTGCGTTTGTGCTCCGACTGTAACAAGTGACATAAATAAATAATTAAGTATTGATTTTGGATTAAATTTGTGAAAAAAAGTACCTGATCTCCTTGTAATGGTTGAAGATATACCAAACTTCCTTGCGGTTTTTCATACATAACACATCTTCTTAATTCTAACTCAGTATTTGCTAGGCTCGCACTTAATTTGCTTTCTAAATCTTCTCTCAACTTAAGTTTATCTCCTCTGTCATGTAATAGACAACAGCTGTCTTCATACAATTGCTTCATTGCTGTCACCAATTTTGTAAATTCTAGACGTAAAGAAGGTCCTTCCAAAAGTTTTCCATTTGGATGTATATTTTCTAGGCATGCATCGCACTTTGTAGCCAAAGAGTAAAGATCAGCTTCTAAAGAGTAACTGATTGCCAAAATTTTGATCCACTTTGTCAAAGTTGTTGCACATTCTATGAAGCTCAAGAGAAGGAAGTGTTCTTCGTCGGTAAACCGAATATCGGGCTCTGCCGGTATAAGAGGTTTTTCCACAAACGTTACAACTGTAGGTTTTTCATGATGACTGACCGGAACCGCACCGCTAAACGAATGCTGACGAATCTTTTCAAAGTTCACTCCCAAGAAGGATTTTTCATGACTTGGCATGCTTTGCCTGGTAAGACTTGTTCGTCCTTTATCATGCGAAGAGATAGATCCACGTGGCTTTCCTTGTGCTGCTATACTTTGTCTTTGTTTTTCCTCCCAAGATTTTAGCGAATTCTCTAAAGCTCTGTTTCGGCAAAGCATCTGCATTCGGTTTTTGTGTAAAATTCTTATTATTCCAGGAGGTTGGATCCAAGCTTCGCCATCAACTTGAATTGGAACTCCTTCGTCACCAAGAATGTTGATTTGAATGCTTTGGCACTGCGCAATGCGGTGATGCTGCAAATTGATTAAGCGAGAAGCGGCCATTTGCACAGAACCAAAGACCGCTACAACTTCAAGAATACGATCGTCGAAAGAGGGAGGCAGAAAAATGTGATCTTCTTTTGATCCGCCCCAAAAATTGATGCCTCCCATAAAACTGAAATAAAAAATTGCTTCAATTAGATAAATGGTAAGCCCCAAAACTGGTGTTTTAAATATAAGAGAGATAAAATTTTACCTAGGGATATTTAATATTACGATTCCTTGCAGACTGGGAAGAGGAATTCTTTGGCCGTCACACTCCAGCTGTACTCGCTGTTCCAAATTCTTGTAAGTCTTCTGTAGCCACTGCTTGCTGCCCAAAACACCATACCACATGTAGTTTTTTGCCCTAGACCTACACTTTTCGGGATGTTCTTCCCGTTTGTGGTGAAAATCCAATGAAATTTTGGCATCAATCCCAATTCCAAAGTAATTGTTCATTACGCATCTCTCGTAGAAACCCTCCAAAAGTGTCTCGTCTGGATCAATTAGGGGACTAACGGCAGCACAAAGAGTGTCTGCGTTTGCTAGAAGACATTTGCTAATGAAACCACTTCCCGTGCTCACATCTAAAATGCGATACACACCGATAAGACATTCAGTATAGTTACTGCTACTTGGCAGGATTGGGATATTAAAATAATTGCATAAATCGCAAGGAGAACAATGCTTTTCTATGGTAGACAAGGCTGATTGATCCATTCTCGAAACAAAGAACTAAAAAGGGGTTGGGGTTATATTCTAAAACAGTCAAATCGAGCACCTTAGCAAAAGACACAACACAAAACTGACAAGATTTCTAATTTAGATCATTGCAAATTTTAGCTAAGTTTGTCAGTTTTGCACTGTTATCTCTTATAGAATCTAAGGGTAGTAGAGAAGATGCCAGAGGATTTCCGATTTGACAATACAACAACAGAGTACTTACTTGGCCATGTGGGTAGACGCACTAGCGGATTAATAATTGGTAGCTTACGATTCTCTTTATCCTCTTTCTTTTCTTTATCTTTTTTCTCTGTATCAGAATAAAAAGCTGTCGTTGCTGCGGCAGCAGCTAACGCTGCAGCTTCAGCAGGATTCAACATGCTACAACAAGAAATCCTACGAGTTGCAGCAGGAGATCTAGTCAAAAATTGCTCGTGGTCTATGCCCAATAGATTAGAGCTAGAACTGTTATTACTTGTTGTGATGTCACTTGTTGATAGTTTATCAGCTTTCTGAAAAAAGTTTTGCATGTCAAGATCAGTGTCGGAATCTATTTGTATATCCACTCCTAGTTTTATCATGCGTTCTGTGCGGATCTCTTCATTCAATACAGGGGAAGGGGGCTCTACAATGACGCTGACTTGAGGGAAAATACACTGTGCAAAGAAAAAACAAATTACAAATTGAATCTAGAAATGGTCTAGGACACATTTGTGCAATATTGAATAATGATCTATAGAACCGATTTAATTCCATTAGACAGTGCAAATAATATTACACTAACAACATCTCTTTTAAGCATTCCTGTGTTTTTTTAGTCTTCTTAAACGTTCTGTTTAACTGATTTTTAAGTTTATAATGTTTTTTTAGATAATTCAACAATTGAATGGCTTTCAATAAGCTGTGTTCTAAAGTGACATTACTTAGGTTAAACAGTATTTAGACAACATGACTTACCAATGGTTCACAACTTCCATCCTTCTGTTCTTGAGTCTCACTTTCAACTTCTTCATTTTCAGCCTGCAAAGCTTTTAAAGTAGAAGTCGAAACATTAGACAATTCCTTTTCAATTTTATTCAAATTAATGCATGACCCAATGGGGGTAACTTCACTTTCTTCAATCAGCGTGCTTTGCCTTGACACATTTGCTTCTGTTTTCAGCATCTTCGTTGTACTTCTGACTCTCTTAAACGACCTTCTAGCTATGTCGTTTCCTTCTACAAAGTGTGCTAAACTGCAATATTTTGCCGGTTCACTTTCTGATTTATTATCTAAATGACTATGTTGCGACATGAAGGCACGGTTTTCAAATCCAAATTGGGTTTCGTCGTCTGTCTTTACCTTAGAGCCTCTTCGTTTTCGATCCAAAGAATCTCGCTTTAAGCTGATTTTTCGTTCCAATTTTGCATCGGTCATTTCGCTGCTGAGAAGAGTAGTCTCATCAGAATAAGTATTGTCTATGCTTTCCATGTCGTACCCGTACATAGTCTCTCCCAGCATAGAACTTATATCATCCATCAAAGATTCTCCTTGGAATGCTTCCGAATTTGGATAAGTATCGGTCTCGGGAGAGTCAATGTGGTAGATGTGTCCGTTCAAATCTTCTCCGTCACTTCCTTTTCGCGGAACAAATGATTTTTGATCTAGAATCTCTGAAGTAATACTCATTTCTTCGTTGGATATCACTGATAAGATGCTGCTGCACTCTTTTTCTTCTTCTTCGTATTTTGTACTTTCGCGTCGTTGCTTTCCTATTATTATCTCTTCTTTAGGTTCGATGGTTTTCAGATTGCCAATTGATATTAGTGTTGAGCAAGTTTGTTGCAAAATTTTTTCCGTCGCCATCTCTACCATTGTACTACTAAAAAAACATAGATAAGGCTATGTTTTTTCTAGCTATGATTTATGTGCTAAATCAAATGCTACCAAATAAGTGAAAACAAAAAAAAAAGCTGATAAACCTAACTTCTGTTATTAGCAGACCTAATGGATGATCAAATACACAAAAACCCAGATTAAAACCACCAAACAAACTAAAACAATTCTCAACAGACAAAGCTAAATGATAAGAAGCACCTTTAATAGAAAACTCAGTAATTTGCAATCAGAAGAGGTTTTATCTACTGTATAAAGAATATAGATGCTTATGACCGGGTTCATTGTTTTTTTCTTCTGACAACTTTATAACTTACTTTAGCCAAGCCTCACAGAAGCCACGAGAACGTGGCCTACTGCGCCACTAGAGGTTTTTACAGATCTAGCTCCGCAGAAAATTTGGTTTTCAAAAATTGCTACAAAACGCATTTTTACCAACAGATAATACAAACGTGCAAAAAAAAACCAAACAAAAAATCGGTTAGAATAAATACGTACCCTGGTTGAACTTGGCTAGCTCTTCTACTGTCAGCAAAGTCCGGAGGAACTGGAAGTGTAGTCAGTAACTCCGGATCTTCAAAAGCCGAATCACGTCGTACATCCGGCATAGGTGATATGTTGGCAAGTCTTGAGGTTAAAATTGAGCTAGTGGGCGAGGGGCAGGAGCTAACATCTGAGCTAGAACCAGACTCAATAGTTGGCAAAACTTTCAAAGAGTCCATTTTGAGAGTTTCCTCTTTATCCAGATCGGTGCTTAAAGATATTTTGACGGTAGGAATACTAGAGGAAGATTGTCGGTTTTGTTCATCAACTACTTGCTCGGTATGCTCAACTAAATTCCTAATGGCTCGTTTTAAGCTATTTGCGCGTAACAATAGTGCATCTTTCTCGCGTTCCATAAACCGTGACGTTCTTCTATGCTTTCGAAAGTTAAAGTTGCTCAAATCTTTTTCGGATTTTTCGCATTTTCCTTTATCGTAAGACACTTCGCTATCAGTGTCTTCTGCTTTTCTCTGCGATTCTTCTAGATTTGCTGCGTCTAATTGCTCGCTTGTTAACGTTGCTAATAACATATCTAATTTTTGCTGTAAAATCTCACATTTTTTGCCCAATTGTTCATCGCCTCTTGTTATCAAACTTTCGGCAACCTGTGTAGCAAACTCCTTAACTGTTTCACAAAGGCGTTTCGCCGAGTTTAAAATTACCGAAGTTTCGTCAGATTGAAGGATGTTTTGAAGGTGAGTAACCAAAGAGTCTTCATACTGACTAATTTGCGTATGTAATTGGCCGTCGGGTTGACCCGGAGTTAGCGAAAGTTTGGGCATAGCAATAGTGCGTTCAAAAGCCATAATGGACCAGCGATCCAGCATCTTTGTGCCTGCTTTCTCGTATTTCTCGAGCAGCTGAGGAAGATGAGTATCGTCATCGCAGGAAGAACCCCAACCCAGGACGCGAGCTAAATCATTTCCCGTTCCCAATGGAAGCACAGCCACCTGACATTGTTTCTGTAAACACAAAGTAATACTTTAGTCAGCCGGATTTGACCCTTGTCTAAACTACACCGCCTACGCATTTCCCTTTGTAATGCTAAAATCTTAAAGGAAATAATTAATTTTTTATTTTGACGCGTCAGCTCACCCCTATTGGAGGGTGCTCTTTTCCAACATCCACCATCTTTTATTTAAAAGGAATTTCAAGAGCGGTGTTTGAGAAATAATGATCTTGTAGAGTCGAACAGCATTTACATTTTATTAGGAAAGTTCGAGAATTGTTGATTAGCTCAAATGAGAAGAAGCATTTTCCGGGAACAAGAATTTTCAAACTTTTAGTATCAATCAAAGAAAATTGAGTTGAAACATTTATAATTGTTTAGGTTGGAAAGAGTTTCAATATGTCTTAGTATAATGAGCCAACTAACTGTTCTATCTACCAAAAAATACTCTGTCAACATTTTTTTTAATCAAGATTGCGAGTTTACCAATGGCGGTAATAATAACAAAAGTTGTCAAAAAGACACGTTACCAAATTATTTAAAAATTTGGGGCACAGTGATGTCAGTGGTAAAGTACAATTTTTAAAAATATGTTAGAAAAAATATAACAGAAAAAAAGTATCTATGGGTAAAGAAAAAGTGAACTTAGCGTCTGCATATATCATTATATGTATGACAAGGAAAGAAAGGAATGATAATCAATAAAAAGAGAAGAAAAGAAAAATAAACGAGTAGAAACCAACCAAAAATAGAGCGAAAAAAGAGTTAAAATATTGAAGGTATCAAGCGACAAACAATGCACACATTGATGAGAAAGCAAAAAAGTCAACAAATAAATAGTATGGCTTGTATTCAAGAATAAGAGAGAAAACCTTTAAAAACTATAACAACACGAAATAATAACAATTAAAAACATAACAAAAAGGCTTTGGTGTATGAAGTAAAGGTGTAGAAAAAAAAATTTATAAAAAGTGGATATAAATTAGTTGGATATAGGTGTTTTTTTTGTTGTCCTTGATTTTTAGTTCATCTCGTGGTGTATTTTTATAGATTATTATACTAAATAAAAAAAAATGGCTGGAATTTTAATTTTAATATTAAAAGGTTGCTCGAAAAAATCTAAAGTCATTTACTAATAAATTAAAAAAATTTATGAGCGACCTTTCAAAATTAAAATTTTCAACTGAAACTTTCAGAAACTTATTTTTGATCTATAATATTATACCGTAACGAAAAAAAAAAATAAAAAAAATACTCGATTTTCGACGATTTTTGAAATTTAAAAAAATTTGAAGAGATCTCTTAAAAATTTTTTTTTGAGCTGAGCTTTTAAAACATAAAACTAGCATTTTTTCATTCGATACTCAAGAAAAACAATAGTCGGTTTTTTGCGGCACCCTAATATAGATATTAAGCTATTTTATGAAAAATAAATGTAGAAACAATAAAATGAGAATAAAAGCAAAAGCCGTAAAATATATTCCCAAGACATATAGAAATAAAAAATTATTTGAAAGTGCAGGAATATTATCAATATTATCAATGACGTTACCTTTTCCAATTGTATTTCAGAAAGTATATATAATTTCAAAAAACATCAAACTTGACATTTATAGGAGATTGGAAAATTTTTAAAATTTTGGGTAATGTGGCAGCACTGTTTCAAAAAGATGTTCACATCTACTAAACATCCAGAAGACAATTGATAATTTCTATTCTATCAATTTTTTCATCGTTCAAATAAAAAAAAAACTAAATTTAAATCGGTTAACCCGTTTTATTAGCTACAAGACGACAGGCTTATACATAGATACACAAATCCTCACTACAAACTTATAACACTTCTCTTTTTGTCAAGAGTTGGAAAATAAACTGGCGCATCCACCATTTGTAAACATATTTTTATTTACTAAATTATTAGTAATACAATAATGCTAAAACAATGCAAATAATATAATTATATTATCAATGTCATATGTAATCAATAATATTCAATTAATCATTAGCCATCGTTATGCTAATTGATAAGCCATTGTGGATTAAGCCTTAATGTAGAATAAGCCAATTAAATGCAAAATAGCCGGCTTTTTATTTATATTGGGTTAAGATTAAGACACTTTAAGATTAAGCCCAATTCACATTAGGGCCTAATTCCCATTGGCTTATTAATTCACATTAAGATGTTGTTTATCAGAGATTGCCTATAATACATTGATATATAATACTATTATCAGTCTAGTGCAACATAACCCAAAATAAAAAACCGGATAAGTTAAAAAAATATCTGGCTCAACAAATAGTCACTCACTGAAAAGTAACAATTTCATTAAAATAAACAATGTTTATAAAGAAAATCAAACAAGCGCATCCGCGATTTATAGAAAAAAATGTTCTTTTGTTAACATATGCTTGAAAATAATTTATTTCCAATATAAACCTTTTTTTTATGCAACACTCTCTCCCAATTTCTAATAATACGTAGTATTTATTATTTAATAGTTAAAAAAATCTTTTAAAATTTTTGGGTTGTTAAAACATTATTTTTTAAATTCCTTTTCTTTATTAAACATTACCTATATTATTTACAAGATTTAAAGTTATTAGAAGTTTTCTAAAATTTAATATAACATTTTTGTTCACTATTACTTAGCCGACTATAGAGTGGTGCAAAATCGGTAGATCAACAAAAGAATTTCAACCAGGTGACCACCTAGATCGCCAGACTTCACAAAATTTAACTTTTTTATGTGGAACTGTGTAAAAAAATACCTCACACAACTAAGGACGATACAGAAGTAAGAATTTGTCAAGCATTTGAATCAATCACAGAAATCTTAACGACTCATACATTACATAAAAGCTATTTTGAATAAAGACATTTATTATTATTACTACTATGTTTAACCCTTTCTGTCCCGAAGGCACAGCAATTTTGCTGGACTCAAAAACCATTACAGTCTTCGACAAGTAATGATAATGACAATATTATTTATCAAATAATATATTTGAAAAACAAGCTTTTAATTTTTAATAGGAATTAAATTATAAACAAAGACAACAAATTGTGTTTTAAACTAAATAGACTATATGTTTGTTTTTTAAAAAATCAATCTAAACTACTATCTCCCCACGCATCTGCGATCATATTATTTGAATTGTTAGGTTTAACATTTAAAAACAGTCGAACAATATAACATAAATATAATAATGCTGCTTTTTGTATTTCTGCAAGAACTTTTAAATCCAAATCGAAAGTTTTAAGAAAAAATTAGTACACTTTATTGTTTCTACTTTTTACAAGTTTTTACAGCGTGTAGTCTTCAGTAGGGAATTGATCCGAAAGTTTAGAGATTTCTGCTTAATTTTTATCATTTTTAAATTCTAAAAATTCCTAATCACCACCGAAAGCAGCAAATATTTAGCCATTTTTGTTTTGAGAATTTGGAATTTATAACAGGAATATCTATAAAATATGCAATTTTAGATTTCTTAAATATTATAACAATATTCGGCCTATTGACTTCAATTTTCGAAGCAGTTAGCCAAATTCGATTCCAATATAATTTGTAATTGTCGTTTTTCAAGAAATTTTCTAGATTATAATTATAATACGGTTTTACATTTTTGACCAAACCAAACTCAAAAGCCAAATTTGAATGAACTATTTTTGCAATCGCGTCCTGTCTTTTTTTTATATTGTTTATCAACTAGCACTGAACAAGAAGATAAAATGTGTTCAATTGTTTCCGACGAATTAAAACACATTCTACAAACGTCATTAACTAATTATTCCTTAATTATAAACTTACGATAAATTTTAGTATCTTCAATAGCAAAAACAAAACCTATATTATTATTATTTTATCATTTGAACTATTGTATTTTATAGTTAATTGTGATCAAATTATTATTTTTTGTGATTTTTTCTTAATAATTTAAACATTTGAAATCGAATTTTACACAATATTCTACTTATTACTTTCAACACAAATATGTATTGTTAATTCATAGTTTGCAATTTCACAGCACACTATTCACGGCTAAATAATGATAGATCAAACTTTATAATCAATAAGCGACATCTATTAGAAGCTATCTTGCATGAAACATTTTAGAGAAAAATCTGTTGCGACTTGCTGATGAGTTCCAATAAGAGCAAAACTTGTTCAAACTCACAAAATCAGTTTGACTGAATTTGCATAAATCTTTATATTTTTTTTAATTAATGTTGAAAAAAAATTTAAATCACTTCATATCTCGCAGGATTAGGTTTAGTGATAATCTATATATATAAAAGAAAGTCTGTTAGTTACTCCACGTATAACTCAAGAACGGCTTTACCGATATGGTTGAAAATTGGTGAGGTGGTAGCTTAGAGCCAGGAGACGGACATAGGATACTTTTTATTCCAGAAACCACCCTCTAAAAGAAGGGTGAAAGTCAAATGTGAAATGCGATGTCGAAAACGTTCGGTGAGGCTCGACAAATTACCGAGAAATTTGACGCAACCACGAAGAAGCGTTTACATTAAAATTTATTTGACGTGGCTCAAGAAATTTTCCCAAACTTGGATTTTTATATCAATTATATTTTAGAGCCAGGAGAAGGACATAGGATACTTTTCATCCCGTTCGACAGCATTCCCGTGTGACTTGACATGAAACGTCAGTCACTATAAAACGTGAAATAACAAAACGCAAATGACAGCTATGTAATTGACGTATAATGACAGATATGTAATGACGTATGGATGACAATTTGATATTTGTAAGAAATCAATAATAAAACTATTTCTATTAAATAAATAATTAACAATTATAATGTAATGATAGTGCCGTTGCCCATTCGTAAAAAGTGAAGTGAACTATAAAACTCGGTATGGTTGAAAATTTTAGTTTTTAGGTGAAGTGAAGTTTAATTAATAATGCCGCGACCAAGACGATCGAATCTATCCCGACAAAGCCGTGATGCAAGAAGAATACGAAATACTGCAAATGAAAGGACTGAAGAAGAACAAGAAATTGCACGTGAACAGCGCCGCGATAGTATGGCTCGACTTCATGCTTCTCAATCACGAGAGCAAAGTGAAGCAGCCCGTGAAACAGCTCGGTTGGCAATGCAGAATCGTCGAGCGAACAACAGAGGTCAACAAATAGATAATTTGCGACGCAGAACAAGATATTTATCAAGTGCTGATTTGAATCGAGCAGCGAGTTTATTAATATTAATAAATATTTAAAGATATTAATAAAATTTTTAATTAAATATTAATAATTATTTTAATATTTAATAATATTTAATAATTTTTAATTATTAATTAGAAAAAATTAATAAAACTAAATAATTATAAACAGCTACTTTTTATTAACAAAGGGATGAAAAGGGGAGGGATAGAGACAAAAAATGACATGTATCAATATATAATTTTCAAAGATTTTGGTTTGCTTATTTTAACAATAATATCTATGTTTAGGCGGAACAAAGTTCGCCGGGCCAGCTAGTCCTTAATAAAAATGAAAAAGATTAAATAATTTAATCAATGAAATAAAAAATTACAGAGTGGTCTGTTTGAAAAAACAATGTTTTGATAAAGCAAACAAATTAAAAATTTATTTTGTAAAACAATGCATACTTTAAAATCAAAATTATAAACTGTATCCCTATTCTCCTTCTGCAAAAAAAATTAAAATTTTTAAATAAAAACCGTACTCCCTTAACCTTTTTTGATTTTGAAAGATTTATTAGAATTAATTAACATCGCAATAGCTTTTTTGTAGTTATTGCAAACTCAGAACAACTGTATTATATAACTGTATTATATGACAACTGTAAATATTTTGAAACAAAAGAGTTCGTACAGTGTAAATTTAGTCTTTTAACCGAATTTACATTAAATCCATACCAAAAACATAAGAGACCAACTCCACACTAATGGCGTACTCTCAGGTTAGGCCAGGTCATGTCAGACTAGCCTCGCAGATCTTAAAAACCCCTTTTTTTACAAAATCCAAAAACAGTCAAAAAATCAAAAATCCCAAAATTGTTAATATTGTGTGAAAATTGTCAATTCTTAGTATTATTATCAGATGCCATTTGTTTGACAGTTGTGCCCTGATTGATTAAAGATTGTTTTTTGAAAATAGCAAGTTTTAAATTTTTTGTCAGGTTAATAAAATTAAACAATTTATTCAACTTAGACCTTCTATAACTTAAAAACGCTTGTATTAAACAGTTATTCAATTAAGGTAGTATTTACCGGTTTGGATTAAGCCCAAATATATACAAATGTGCTTTTAAGATTTCAAGATTGTTAATTTTTCAAGATAAATTTCACAGATTTCAGAAGAAACAATGCCCAGCAGAAAACAAGCTGTAGACCGTTAAAATCAGACAAATGCGCGGCAAGCTACTTCACGTGTAAACCGCACTGAAGCGGTCAGTATTATCAATTTAAATCAAATATTGATCAGAAAATAATCGCTTATAAATAGTTCCAATTAAATAAAGTTTAGGACCAATTAAACCAATCCCTTTTGAGTATTGTATAATTATAATAATATTTTAAACATGTTTTTCTCTGCTTTTTGAATTTGATGTAAAAAAGCACGCCCTTAATCCGTAAAGATTCTCAAATAAAGTCGTTTATTTGGCCATTAATTTGGCTCATTAAAACCAAAATCGTTTTATCTTTGAATGCCACTGATGGAAAATAAAATATGTACGTGACGCGGATGCGTATTTCTGGCTTTCAAAACCGATTATCTGGCTTTTTTATTCTTTTATAAGGTATTCTTTTATACCCACCTATATTGCGTTTTCCAATATCGGCCCGGCCTAATAAAAAAAACACCGCAAAACAGAATAAAATAAGCCGGCTCTTCCAAAAAAGAAAGCCCTCTCTTTTCACTCACGAAACTTTAAACTTCCATCAAGTTCGAGTCTATTCTACAGACAACAGCAAAAACAAACAAAAAGACTTACGTGCATGTCAAGTTTGTCGATTTCGGATAATACCCAACCGACGGATCCATCGCCGCTGCAGACCAAAATACGGAATGGGTCGAAGTGTCTAAAAAGCCTTAAACCTAATCTGGGCCCCGTTGAAATGAGATCAAAAACTTGTGCAGGATTGAGTAATTGTTTGAATCTCCGAAGAAACTTCACACCTTGATTATCACCTAAAATAAATTACCAAATTACAAATTGACGTTTATAACTGAACGCAACTTTAACATAATTATAACACGTATCTAATTAGCGAAGATTGATACTGTAGTCTGTATTAACAATTTTATGAAAAAATTAATACTTAATTAAATTTATTTTGAAACACCAGAGACATTTAAGCTGTTTATGAGCTTTTCGAAATAATTACTCTGATAAAAGTTTCTTTATTAGAAAATATCATTTGATGAAAGCGAAGGAAAAATGCAATAGCTAGACTTGATTTTTATTATACGATATAAAAAGAAGCTTATTGAGTTTACCACATTTAGCCGTCATTATTTCTTAATTAAGAAGAGATATAGGTACCTGGAAAATGTCTTCAAATTTTATGATATTTTTTTGTTTACTTTACCTTTTTTTCCTTCAAAGACTGGCGTTTATAAGATATAAACAAGCAATATTCCATTATAAGCTGGCCTGGTAGTATAAGCAGGCTAGCTTAATATCAATAGCTCAAAGAGATTGAAGAAAGTAATTCAATTGTTTAGTGAACAACAAAATATATCGTTTGAAAAAACCAAGTTTAGACAAAGCAAAAATTTTAGAAGTTAGTTTTTTTTTCAGGAGAATAAACCGTCTGCCTAATCACGCGGCGGTAGTGATGTCACAGCGACCGAAGGAAGCGACAATTATAAGAAAAAATGATTTCTGGGTATGAACGATCTAAGTATAGAAGACTGTCGATTGTTAATGAAACAAGTTTGTTAACATGAAAATACGTCGTGCTTTTGCACTAAAAATTGTGAAATATAAAAAGCGGTGTTAATAAAAGAAAAATTGATGTAGCTTTGGCTATTGCTGCAAGAGCTCAAGATGTGACATCTAATTTGAATTAGATGTGACATCTAAAAACAATATTTGAATTGTTATTATTCCCTAGGGAATAAAGTACCTTTATCGATCAAAAACAAGGAGTTAAAGCTTTACTTTATTCTCTGTTGGAAAGAAAAGCATATTTTTTCCGTTAACAAAATTTACATTTAATTAATAGCCAAAGCATACGAGAATAATAAAAATAAGATAAAGCAATAATATTTCTAGCAGCATATTATAAAAAAATAATAACTTATAGATAGATATGCTATCTTTTCTTTCCTCTTCAGTTTTGCTTCTTGTTCTTCTTTCTGTTTCTTTGCTTTTATCGATTTTTTCTTATCTTATCGAGGTTCCTACATCAGTCTTTTGTATTTTTTTGTTGATTTCTTTATAAATATTCAATCTTATCATTTTATTTTCTTTATATTTCATCAGATATTTTTAGTTTTCGTGGTAAAAAAACCTAATATTGTTTTTTCTATCATCAAATTGTCCCACATCAACTTCAGTTTTTTTTTTAATTTTCTTTGTTTAAATTTTATTATAATTGCATTTATACTTTTACTGTATATTGTTTTTATTATCTCTTTCTATATATTCAAGTATAGCGGCTCGTACTGGCTTTGCACGGGAGCCACACCACAACAAGTCGGTGTGTTTTTTTATAATTTTGTATTTTAAATTTCGTAATATATTTTAGATAAAATATTCGATTTCAACAATTTATAAAATAATCAGCAGGTATTGAAACATTCTTGAATAAAACAACTTATTTGGATGAGAATTAGCACAAAGATTTGGATAACATAGTCTGATTTTGATCAGCGTTTCTATCAACTTTTAAAATGTAGAAAAGGTAGTTATAGTGACACTAAAATAGTTAGTCTCGTAATGTTTTTTGTAGATAAAAGAGATTTTATGATTAATTTTTTTACACTTTGAGTTGGTTTTAGAAGTAATTTTTAATCTCTAATTTTTTTTAATAATAAACATAGCCTATATTACTTGTGTGATATAGGCTATGTAGCTGTAGTGATAATGTAGCTAATAAAAACAAAATTTTTAGAATCGGTCCAGTAGTTTTCAGGTTTATTCAATACCTACAAAAATACAAATATTTCCTCTTTATATTAATAAGGAAGATAACTTTTGTTTCATTTATTATAATTTTTTTTTGTTTTTTTTTACGTCTGGTTTGGTTTTTTGCGTCTTCTGTTTGATCTTTGCTTTCGTTGGTTTTCCACTTTTTTGCGTATTGTATTTGCCGCCTATACCTTTCTGTCTTCAACATAAACATTTTTTTTTCTTTGAGCACTATCTTACCTTTTGTTTTTGCCTAAGAACAAGATGATCATTTTGTCTTACGATCCATTTAGCTTTTTCGCTTCTCCTACTATTGCTTTTTTTTATGATCAAATTCTGCCCTATCAACAATAAATTATTTTTTTTGGTTTTACTTTTATTATCTAACTTTTTTCATTTAACTTTACCTTCATTTTAATTTTGTTTTTCTTTGTTAGGTTTTGGTTTTTTCTTTTGCTGTCTATTAGACTGTATAAAAGAAAATTGTTCAGACTATTTTAAATTTTTTTTTAACATTTTTTTTTAACTATACGTAAAATATTGTTCACATTTCTGTTGCGTCTGTTGAAACTGGAGGTTTTAATTTTAATATTAATATAATTATTTTAATATCTTTTTAAGTTTGGAATTTTGTAGCTCTTTAACGAATAGTCAGATTGCTCAAGTCAAAACAGATTTTTGTAAAATTTTGAACATTTTGAAAAACAAATTATAGCAAAAAAAACCAACTTCAAAAAATAAAAAATGCACTAAAAAGTATATAATAATTGCGTGGACTTGTTTGCTTAAAAAACAATCAAATTTTTTGGATTGTACAATTATTGTTATTTTTGGAGTCGGTATCAGTCAAGGTAGGTTTGCAGTATAGAGTGTAAGGTTGTATTTATTATGATTTACTAATCTTAACATTAGCATTTACAATATTTAAACTAACTACACGCGGCGCACAGGCGAGCAGATGCGGGCGCTCATCTTACCTCGACTGACACCGACTCCAAAAATAACAATAATTGTACATTATAGTATCTAAATAATTTGATTGTTTTTTAAGCATACAAGTCTACGCAATTATTTTATGGATTTTAGTGCATTTTAGTGCATTTTTTATTTTTTAAAGTTGTTTTTTTTGCTAAAATTTTATTATTATTTTTTGATTTTTAGTGGACTCGATTACTACTATTTGTTTTTCATTTGTTTTTCATATAGGTAGACCCACTAAACGGGCTGCTAAAATGAGACAGCGCCTTTTGAATGAGACAAAGCGAGAAACATTTATCTCAAAATAGAAAATCTACTGTGTGCTTAATTAATTAATACTTTTTTATGATTTGCGCTTAGATAAGTGAAATTTATCAAAAAGGACATTTTTCTTGATATTGTAATGCATTATCAAACACATGAAACAACATAATTAATAACATTCAAACTGCTTAAATTTTTGAAGTTTATTTTTTTAATTTTTCACAAATTTTTATAATAAATTATTGTAAGTGTTAAAAATATATGTCAAAAAAATCATTAATTAGAGTAACTTAAAAACTTCTGATCAGATCTTGATCAAATTTAAATGGAATCAATTGGAAAGCACCAGCTTCCAAATGAAAAAAGAATCATCAAAATCTATTGACCCAGGAATAATAGCCTCCTCATTTTTTTGCAAGTCGGCAAAAAAAATGTCACAAAATGTAAAAAAAAACCTTAAAATTCAAATAACTTTTTAAAAATTGCATTTATCAAAAAATTATAAGAGACCTTTTTTATAGAGCATTCAATTTCCTACAAGAGTGTTTTGGCGCAAACAATTCGGCTTTTTGTTAAAAAGCTATATATTTTTCATGTCAATCAAATGGAAAATAAAAAATCACAATGAGGCACTAAGACCACCAGTTTTAACAAGCGCTTTTTTTCGGTGTCCTAAACAATATTTACAGTATAATTTTCAAATATATATATATATACTACCTAATACTATCTGTACTATTTACTCAATTTATTTTCTTTTAATGCATTACCTAAGTTTGTCTTTTCTATCATTAAATTCTCCTTTATCAACAAAGATTTATTATTTTCTATTTTCTTCCTTTAGTTTTTACTACTTTTACTACAAATTATCTCTATTATCTATTTCTTTTTGATTAACATTAATTTTCTTTGTTTCTAACATCGGTTTTCATCATTAGGTTTTAATATTTTATTTTTTTTAAGATTGTATAATTATACTTTTATATATAAATAATAAAAAAAAAACAATTTATTGTTAAAAAAAAATGTTTGCTAAAAATGTGGTAAAATTTGAAAAGCTGCTTGCACATACAGATCGAAACTTATAATGTCGTTCTTGTTCACGAAAAAAAATGAAAAAAGTTTAAATAAAAGAAAAGATACTGTCGAGAAACAAAACAATTATTTACAGATTATTATAAATAGACTCCAACCCCATGCTGGTAAAAAATAACAAAGAAACAATAATAATGCAATCGAGAAGTCAAATAAATAGTCCAATGCAAATTAAAAAAAAACATTTGAAAAATTAGAACAAAAAGTATAGATGGAGTAAAATAAATCAAATCACAGAAAATCACAAAAAAGTATAAGTAACTAACTTTTTCCAGCAGCATATGAAATATGTAAGAAGCTGAAATCAACAAATATAAAAGTTCCCAAAAACCCAAAGTAACATAAATCATAAACAAATCAAAAATAACGTCTCTCCAAATTAGACCACCTAATAGATAAAAAAGTTAGAAAAAAAGTGAATTATTTGTAAATGTAAAAACAACGTTTGACAAGATGTCACTATCTGAAAATGTCAAAAAATTGTTTTTTAGGTTATAAACAATTGTAGCTAATAAATAAAATAAATCAAATATTATCAAAAACTCATAGAGAAATAAAGTCAAAGCAAATAATTTTTGGAGCAAACATTTGTAGGTTCAAACATATTTTGTATTTATTACCAGTTGTGAGTAAGACTCAACAATACAAATTAGTTGTGTATTAATAACACAAACAAATACATCAATCTTGTTCTGAATAAATTTGATATAGGTGTGAGAATTTTCGTTTTCCCAAGTAAATATTACTATTGTAAAATAGAATAAAGAGAAAGTAAAATCACCACAAAGTAAGTTTAATCAATTTGAACATTTAGAGTTGCCGACGACAGACAGCCGTAAATTGTTATAATAGTGTTGATGGTATATTTTGAAATATTCATCTTCAGATGAATTTAGCTGCAATAAATTATCATCAAATTGGTTATTAGATAACAATTTTTGTGTTCACAATTATTTAGATGTTTTTTTATAATGCCTCTGTTTAAAAATATAACAAACCAAACTAATTTAATAATGCATTAGTAAATATAACAAAATTACCAAACTTCCGCTACATAAAGATAAAATATTTATGGAAAACGTATAAATAACATTTTGAAAATTTACTGCTAAATCACGTTTTTTTTGAAATCTGAAGTATTTATGTCCTGCAAATGCTTGTATAAAACCATTTATCACATCATTACAATCCGAAATAAATAATATATGCGGTTAAGCCCCACAAATCGGCTAAATTCCACTAAATAATAATCCAAAATTACGTATTTACTCTTCTCGGAAAGTTTTGCTGAAATAATCAGCTTTATAGAGCTTAATCAGCTTAATTAGGTCATAGCTTGTATTGTGACTTTGATCAAATTTGAGATTGATTTAAAAAAAATTGTTAATTAAACAAATTCATTTAAAAAATTACCAAAATAACACTTTATTTAAGGTATTTTTAGATTAGTAAGCCATTTAGTATTTACGTTTAGTACCATTTTTTATATTTTGCATTTATTTATTACTATTTCTTTTTCTCTCTTTTCTTTTTGAAAAGATTTTTTATTGTATTGTTCTATTTAGTATATAATTATTTCTTCTTTCTTGTAAAACTAATTTAATTATTAATACATTAATGTATTATTAATAATACATTAATAATACATTAGTAAACATGTCTAGCAAAATTAACAAAATTGTTAAATCACGTTTTATTTGAAATCTGAAGTGTTTATGTCATGTAAATACTTGTAAATAAATAATATATGCCGTGAAGCACCACAAATCGGCTAAAATTCACTAAATAATAATCCAAAATTACGTATTTACTCTTCTGGGAATGTTTTGCTGAAATAATCAGCTTTATAGAGCGGGTTTATACGTGGCTGTCAACTTTTCTGTTTTAATTATTCTGTTTTTTGTTGACATTGTCTGTGTGCAAATTTTCAAAAAAAACAAAATAATTGGGTCATAGCTTGCTTGTATTGTAAATTTAAACAAATTGGGATTGATTTAAAAATTTGTATTTATTAAACAAATTCATTTAAAAAATTACCAAAATAACACTTGGGATTAAATTTTTATTTTATATAAAAAATGAAAATTAAATGATAATACGTGATAATTTTTGTCATGTATAAAAAACGCAAATTGCAATATATTTATCATAAAGTTAGCCCTAATTTCTGAACAAAATGTGTAAAACTAATATAGGAAACTTTTTCAAACCAGATAATAGAGTGTTGCAATCACAACAAACAAATAATTTTTTTATAATATTTTTTTTCATCAAAGTAAACTCAATGTTTTTTTTCTTTATTATTAATTTTTTAAATTACAATTTAAATTTTTTTTGATAAATTGTCTCTACAAACCACAAGATAAAAATCACAAACTCTGTCTATATCCACAAAGTATGTATAGCAAAATCAAATTTATTCAGAACAAAGTATATATAGACAGGCTGTGTAGAGGTTTTTATCTATTAACTGACGTTTAGTACGTATATTAAATTACATGATATTTAATTAAAAAAATAATCTGTTGGTTAATGTATTTTTAGATTAGTAAGCCATTTAGTGTTCACGTTTAGTACCATTTTTTATATTTTGCATTTATTTATTACTATTTCTTTCTCTCTCTTTTTTTTTTGAAAATATTTTTTATTGTGTTGTTGTATTTAGTATATAATTATTTCTTCTTTCCTCGAAAACTAATTTAATAATGCATTAGTAAACATGTCTAGCAAAATTAACAAAATTTTGCTATAGAGATGAAATATTTATAGAAAACGTTTAAATAACATTTTGAAAATATACTGTTAAATCACGTTTTATTTGAAATCTAAAGTGTTTATGTCCTGTAAATTCTTGAATTCTTGTAAATAGATAATATACGCGGTGAAGCACCACAAATCGGCTAAAATTCACTAAATAATAATCCAAAATTACGTATTTACTCTTCCGGGAAAGCTTTGCTGAAATAATCAGCTTTAGAGCTAGTTTATACGTACGTGGCTGTCAACTTTTCTGTTTTAATTATTCTGTTTTTTGTTGACATTGTCAGTGTGCAAATTTCCAAAAAGAACAAAATAATTGGGTCATAGCTTGTATTGTAAATTTAATCAAATTTGGGATTGATTAAAACAGTTTTATTTATTAAACAAATTCTTTTAAAAAATGACCAAAATAACACTTAAAATTAAATGATAATACGTGATAATTTTTGTCATGTATAAAAATCGCAAATTGCAATAAATTTATTATGCAATTAGCTCTAATTTCTGAACAAAATGTGTAAAACTAATATAGGAAACTTTTTCAAACCAGATAATAGAGTGTTGCAATCACAACAAACAAATAATTTTTTTATAATATTTTTCTTCATCAAAGTAAGCTAAATGTTTTTTTTTTATTATTATTTTTTTAAATTCCAATTAGGTTTTTTTTGATAAATTGACTCCACAAACCACAAGATAAAATTACCAGCTCTGTCTATAACCACAAAGTATGTATAGCAAAATCAAATTTATTCAGAACAAAATATATATATAGACAGATTTTGAAAAGATTTTTATCTCTCATCAGTAGAACTGACTGTCTAAGTACGTATATTAAATTACGTGGTATTTAATTAAAATAATCTGTTGTCTAATGTATTTTTAGATTAGTAAGCCATTCAGTATTTACGTTTCGTAACATTTTTTATATTTTGTATTTATTTATTACTATTTTATTTTCTCACTTTTCTTTTTAAAAAGATTTTTTTTTGTATTGTTGTACTTAGTATATAATTATTTCTTCTTTCTTGTAAAACAAATTTAATAATGCATTAGTAAACATGTCTAGCAAAATTAACAAAATTTCGCTACATAAAGATGAAATATTTATAGAAAACGTATAAATAACATTTTGAAAATTTACTGTTAAATCACGTTTTATTTGAAATCTGAAGTGTTTATGTCCTGTAAATGCTTGGAAATAAATAATATATGCGGTGAAGCACCACAAATGGGCTGAAATTCACTAAACAATAATCTAAAATTACGTATTTACTCTTCCGGGAAAGCTTTGCTGAAATAATCAGCTTTAGAGCTATACTCTATTCAATTTCAAGAAAGAGTGCATGAGAACAAATGCATGCAGGCTCCACGTGATCACATCTATAAAGTAGTACATGGTTGACAATTTTTCGGACAGGGCAGGCCGCAGAAAAAATCGTATATTTTATTTTAAATCAATTTTGAATGGTTTAAAAACTATTCAACATTCAAATGACCAAAATACTCTTTCTTGAATTTGAACAGACAATAGTTTATACGTGGCTGTCAACTTTTCTATTTTAATTATTCTGTTTTTTGTTGACATTGTCAGTGTGCGAATTTCCAAAAAGAACAAAATAATTGAGTCATAGCTAGTATTGTGACTTTAAACCAATTTGGGATTGATTTAAAATATTTTATTTATCAAACAAATTTATTGAAAAAAATGAGAAAAAAACACAATAACAGATAATAGGGTGTTGCAATCATAACAAACAAATAATTTTTTTATAATGTTTTTCTTTATTGAAAAATGCTTAAAGTTTTTTTTTTCTCCATAATTTTTTTTTTAAATTACAAAATATTTTATTTTTTAAACTAAAGTTTGGTTTCTCTTTGATAAAATTAACTCTACAAACCAAACTCGTACTTCAAATTTGTTTTTTATAGTGGCTTTGTCTACAACCAAAAAATATATATCGGGCGTGTAAAAAAGAGTACAACAATTAAAAAAACAATTTAGAAAAAAAAGCAATTTAATATCTGGAGTAACCGAGTTAAAAGCTTCAAAAACTCTTTCTTGCAAGGTGATTTTCCGGCATTGGTGGAGTAAAGACAATGTCTTTGATATGGCTCCATAAAAAATCTATAGGATTTACGTCTGAGGACCTGGCGGGCCAAGGAATAAGACTGCCGCGGCCTAACCACCTATTCTCGTCATCCATTTGCAACCACATATCTCTTCTGACAATCATCCCATAAACGATTTTCTATCCATGATCCAACCTTTTTGACATTTTTGACAAGCTCGATATCACCAAATCAAACTTATTCCAAACGAAATACCTATAGACTTGTACATGTTTTAAAGAGATTTATACCTCTCATCAGTGAAACTCAATATCTAGATCAGTATTAAAATTTACGAACAGACGCAAATTAAAATACATGTTGTTTAGTTCAAGACAATCTGTTGTTCAATGTTGTATATATTTATAGATTAGTAAGTTATTTTGTTTCTAAATTTTGTCCAATTATTTATAGGTATCTAGAATTTATTATTAACTTTTTTTTTCTCCATCCTTTTTTGAAGACATTTTTACATTGTAATATGATTTTTAACATGTAGTTTTTTTCCCTTCTGGTAAAGCGATAAATAAACTGCTCTTAAGCAAACAAATAAATAAGAAAACACATCGCAACATGAGAGAGACTATAAAATAACAGCTATAAGCATAGATAATGGCTCTTCGTCTAGTTGTTTTGACCAAAATTTCGAACTAAAAACTCAAAGATCTGGCATTAGGTCAGGTGAAGAACCTCACACTCTTTGATACAATTTTTTTTAAGTTAAACAAACAAAATTTATGTATTTCCTAATAATTACTACGTCATTGTTTGGAAGGAAAAGCAGTAAAACTGTATTAGTAGATTGACAAAAATTCCAATAGTATTCAAATTTATCATTTCCATTCCCCCAAAACAAAAACGTTTATCTTACAATCATCAAACGTTATACGATTTTTGCCGCTTCCGCTGCCATGTAGTTATTTCTAGATAAAAAATATAATCAATTTATCCCGGCGCATCCACCATTATTGCACTATATTCCTGTATCAAAGCCGCTTATTTAACCGCATACTCAATTATGACAACAGAAATCAATTATCGGGAATAAATTGCCATAAAACCGTACCCCGGCGAAGCGCTGATTTTCAAAAGCCAATCAACCGTATAGCGTCCCTAATTGGATTATTCATTTGAATCAAATAAAAAGTCAAAAGCCAAACCTGATTTGGAATTAACGAACACTAGAAGAGGAGATGAGGCCTGTGGTCTTACAGCCTCCCAGGCTTCATCTTGAATCGAGTGAAGGGCTGTTGGAGGCACAACGCTGACTCGGGCTGGACCCAATGGGCACATGGGGGTGAAAGTGGGTCGGCACTGGGTGTGCACGGTAACTCTACACCATAAGCAACGCCAATCTTGTAGCCTGAAAGTTAAACAGTATATTATACTCAAAAGTAAAATGTCAAAATATTAAAAAATTTCTAAAATTACAACCAAAAAAATCAATCTGAAAAACATACATATTTAAAAAAAATTTAAAAACAATTAATAATATATTAATCACTTATTGAAAAGTTTGAAAATATTTAGATTCAAAATTTTGTTCATTATACGTCCGGAAACTATTTTGAAATTTTTCACCTTTTGGAGTACTTATGTCCTATAGTCTATAAGAGTTTTAATGAAACATCTTTTTCTCTATTTTTAATAATTCGTATGAATATTGAAAAAAAACATATGACAAGTGTTTTTTTAAATTTGGCATCGAAGCTTGCGATAAATGTTTAACTTTGAACTGTAAACGTACCTTTACCATCGAATTAAAGTGACAGTTATTAATTTGACATCTAAACCTAATCCACTTTTAATTCAATGAATCGACAGTACATAGAACACGTTAATGAGATTAAATTAAAAGCACTTGAAAGCACTTGTAGTATTATAACCAACAATAAAACAAACTTTAATAATAAAATAAAGTTTATAACAAATAAGCAAAATTGTAATCGGCTGATAACTCGACGATCATAAAATTCTTGTATCATATTCAAAGTGGTAAGTGGTATGTAGAGTAGAGATTCAGCACCGTCTTGCTGAATGTACCCGTCCACAATGTCATTGTCACAAAGCTGTCTGTATAATCTCCTCTCAGTATTCATTAAAAAAAATTGGCCCAATAATTCACCATCAACTCGGTGGCCGTTACGAAAATACTATTTCACTACAAAAAATTTCTGTTTTTGTAAGAAAAACATTTTAAATACAAAAATATAGAAATTGAGAAGTTTAGTAAGTATTTGGGCATTTAAAGCAATTATTTTAGAAATTATGATCTGTCCAGACAAACTCGTAGACATGGCCAACTACGACGCCAAATTTTAAAGTTCTGAAAGTCACGGATTATTGCACAAATATTTATATCACAGTTTAGCAAACAAGCGCAAAGTTTTCTAAAAAAATTAGTGCAACAAATGACTTGCCAGATAGTATTTTTTTTATTTTACGTCCTTTATAACCCCGTTCTACATAGGATTTTTTGACAAGTGGTATACTTGTGAACTATATATTTTTTTATTTTAGAATTTTTTCTGATAAATAATTAAATTTTTTTTTATACTACCGTGCGTCTAATCTGAAAGTTAAGTCGTTACTAAATATTTCTATTTCTTTTTAAAACTAAAACCTATGACTAAAACCACGATAACTATTGAAAATCAAATAAAGCATTTTGATTGGCTTCCATAAGTAACAAGTTCAAGTGATTTTACAAAATAAAATACTGAACCGTAGTACATTTTAGAATGTTATGTATTCAAAAGTATTTCATTCCTAGTTTTAAAAATAATTATTAAGTTTGTTTGTTTTTAAATATGTCTCATGAATACAATAATGTTTTAGAATCTCTTCCCTTTTCTGACATTTATTACCATTTTGTGCTACCGACATAAAAGGCTCTAATTCAAACTCTGGTACAAAAAAATTTTTTTTATAATAATTAATTATAAAAACTAATTGCGCAAAACTTTCATAGTGGTAGTGTAAATATTGTAAAAAAACAACCTATAGAGTTAGTTTAAGTAAAAGGTACTGGAAAAGATAAAAAACATCAAATTCGATTCGATAGTCTTAAAAACGAAGCAAACGTGAACGCATAAAACAGTAAATTAGAAAAAAAACCGTAAAGTAAACAAAAAATAATTTGAAGGAAACAAACTCTATATATAAGTAGAAAACAGAAGCGATAGAGAAAAGAAAATGTAAATAAAAGTAAAAAAGAAGAATAAAATTATATGCCAGCAAAAAAAAAAAAGAAAAAGACAGAACAAAAATTTATTAAAATGTGTAAAAATAATACAACTAAATTTAAACAAAAAATAATATTGTGTAGGAACATAATACCAAAACTCAAATGCAGAAATAAAATAAATAAAAACAAAATTTAAAGAAAAAAAGATTATTTAAAAGATCTAAAATAGAAAAAGAGTCGGTAAAACGCTTAAAACACCAGGTTAGATAGTCTTAAAGACAAAGCAAAAGTAAACGCAAAAAACAAAGTAAATTAAAAAAAAAACGTAAAGTAAACAAAAAATAATTTGAAGGAACCAATTTCTATGAGAGGAATCAATTAATGTAGAAAACAGAAGCGATAAAAAAAAATTTGATTTGAAGTAAAAAAGCAGAATGTCAAGAGAAAAAATAAAACGATAATTACATAATTAATAATGCGGCTAAATTTAAAAGAAAAACCAAAATATTATGTATATTAGAGTGCAGAAATAAAATAAATTAAAACAAATCTTAGAAAAAAAAATGACGGGTAAACGCTCAAAAGAATGCAAAAAGATGTAAGAAAAAAATAGAATGATTAAAAAAACCGATAAAAACAAAATAAATAGCAAAAATGAAAAACATTTATTTATTTAAAAATTCTTTGAAACCAAAAATTACTGCTTCGAGAAAGTTTAAATAATGTAGAAAACAAAAGAGATTATATTTTGTCAACAGAAAAAGAACAAGAAAAAAATGAAGAAAAAAAAATTATGCAAAGCTATTTAGATAATTAAAAATGTGACTAAATAAAAAAAAAACAAAATAATGTGTAGAAACATAATACTAAGACGCGAGTGCAGAAACAATAGAAAATTACCGCTACCCATCACCAGGTCATAAATAAAAGTATCACCAGAGGTCCGGTCTTACACAGAACCGTATTTTGAAATTCAGGGATACTTAGTATTTAATAACGCAAAAGCACTTATCTTTCACATTTTATTTTTTCATCTATATTTATCATTCCCCCTTGACATAATCATGATTTTTAAAGGTTTTGTTAATTTATTTCAGAAAAAAAATCCGAAAAAATCTTGATAGAAGCACGAAATTTCTTAGTAATTTCACGCTTATCATACAGCGCCTTATCTGCATCTCCTTAACTTCCTTGGAGATACCTCCGTAGCGCCGGAAAATCTCCTCATCGAGTGATAACATCGACAGCTTCAACCTGAATTCTCATTTTGGTACATCGTTTCCATAAAGTATGCAAAAGGTGTATTTTTTGTAGGTTTTTGTGCAATTTGTGTTTATATCTTCTCAAAATAAAAAATACCTAGACTATATTTATAAGACAAAAAACAATCATAAATAAATAATCATAGTTGTATCATTTTGAAATATAAACCTAATTTTGTAACAAACAAAAAATTAAGTGAAATAAAAAGTACGAAAAGTGAAAAAAAAACAAAAAAAAGTATAAAAAGAAAAAGACTATTTTAACTTAATTAACTAGAAACCCATTTAAAAAACAAACAAAACAGTAAACTTTGTTGTTAGAAAATAATATTTTACATTTTACACTTTTTTAAAATGTTTTGCAACTTAATTTTTATCATCTGGAAAAAGCTAAGAAATGTTTATCATCTTTTGTAAAAGAAAAATGACTGAATCCCACTTCTGATAAAAGCAAAGCATTTATATTTATGTAGACTTATCCACTTATCCACTCATCCACATTTTCATGTCGAATATTGTATTATTCTGTGAATTTTATCGTTCAAAAAACATCTCTCAAAATAATATTTGACCTTCTTTCTTCCCTAAACGTTCCAATTGAGCCAGTTATCATTTGTAAAACGTCCTTATTCCCTAATGAACTCAAATAGGCATAAAATCAATTTAGAAAATTGCTTACCTAAGCACCGATCCACAAGTTTTATCACAAACGGCACATTTTGCTGAAACTGGCAAGTTTCCTTCCATCCACTGATGCGGCATTGTAATATTCTGGAAGAAAATTCAAATTTAGTGTTTGAGTAGAGCTACAAAAGATAACAAATGGTTTTAAAACGTCCTATAGCGAAAGGAGTACAAAAATATGAACCCATTTTTTTCCAGAAAGAATTTTTAGATCAATGTTATCTTACAATTTAACAAAAATGTTAAATTAAAATGTCATAAGCACATAAATTATGCCTTCCTTCATGACTCAAAGAAAAAAAATAATTTTTGAACATCTAACAATTTGGCCTCTTAACATGTAAACGTCAAGCTTCAAATCAACATTCAAATGATGCTTCTGTATCTCCAAAACCATCATATTTACAGTCGCCTAGATTTTTATTATCCGCCGTGCGTAAAAATTGGCCATACTGTCTACTCCTCAGGTACGTTTATAAATGAAAATCTCTTTACACAACAAAAACATACCTATTCACACAGAACACATCACTTTTTTATTGTTAAACGATACAAAATTATATAATTTTGAATATTTTGAATGCCATCACTGCAAAATTGACACTGATAGTGATGAAAAAAAATAGATTTCTCTCTGAAAAAATTTGTTTGAGCGCTTAGAACAAAGAATTGAGTGAGTTCAATAACCATAAAATAATCAGAAAAACGATGTTAGTGATGTAAGCGAAGACTTACTTGGGTTGGGTAACTTCTTCAACGTCAAAAAAAGATTTACGTTCTCTTCAATGTGGACGAAATACAACATGTTAAGATCGACATTAAAGCTTCACGAAAATATAGATATTTCACAATATGGCAACTTAATCGCTTTTTTGAAAACCGAATCAAAAAATTACAAGTGCAAGAAATTTAAAGGTCTTGAAAGGAAGCATATTCAACAGTTTCTAGCAAGAGCACCCAATAAAAAATAGTTGATGTTAAAGGTAAGTCGATGTTGTTATAATTTTTTTTTATCTTGTAACAAATGTAGTATCCTGAGTATCCTGTTTCTTATAATTATTGTAGTTTTATGTATTGTATTTTTTAATATTTTTCAATAAATTGTTCTATTTTCTGTAATGTTGAATTATATAAAAACGGGTGTATTATTGGTTCATAAAAACACTTGTGTTTTATAGACTCCATAACTCAATCAAAAACATCATTTTTATAACGTCAAAATGAAGAGGTGTTGGATAAAATAATTTATTATCATAATACATTGAAACTCGTGTCGGCCAAAAATTTTAGACAGAAAAATCATTTGACAGCGTTCCAGCTAAAGGGAAAACTTTTTTCTTCAAACAAAACTATCACGCTGTAAAATTATACTTTTCCACACTCTATTTTAAATAACTATTACTGACGTGCAATTTTAAAAACAGGTCTTGGTTTACCGCACGCGTACCTTATTCAGCAACAACCAAAATCTTTTTCAAATTCCAGAAGAAAAAAAATGGCGTTCTAATGTGTAAAAGACATTAAAAGATAAACTTTTCAAATAATAATTCAAGTAGATAATAAAATAATACATAGATTATATAAAATACCACATTTCGGTAATGTTCCTGTAAAAATAAAGAAACTTAGAATAGGTTTTCTGAGAAGAAATTAAACTGAAATTAATTTGATTGCGATTCAATTTAAAGTTTAAATGGTTGTTCTCAGAAATTCAACCAATCACGTAAAGAATTAATTTTAATTCTAATTAAATTTTAAATTCAGTTACTATAGACTCACGTCTAATAATTTATTTATTTAAAATTCCTGTAATTTACGCAGTAGATTAAACCATCAGTTTCAAGTATAATAATTAAAAACGTAGATAAATGCTCAGGTCAGGTCAGGTCTGACTGAATCTTGAGGGTGAGTTTGAATGAACTCATTCTGTAGCAGCTACAAGTACGTTAGAAAAAAAAGTTTATGACGTTCTGCTCTGCAAAGTCTGCTAAACAAATGTTTATATTAAATTTAAATTTTACTTATAATGGCGCCGATAGTTTAGATTATTTATTATATATTCTGTAATATTCTAAAAAACCTCATTAATTTCTAATTTTTATTTACTTTTAAGTTAATATTCCAATAAATAGAAATGCTTTCAATATTAAATTCAATTTGATATACTAAATAATAGTGTTTTTGTTTATTGGAAACAAAAAATAAAAACGACAGTTTTATCATTTTTAATGATTGTGGAACCTAATTCACGCTCCGGATATTACAAATACGCTGTGCACGCACTAGGAATTGTTGTTTAATGTGGTATAATAATGTTCGTGTAAGCTAATTAACGTCTACTGGAGTAGCAATTGCACATTGTTTGCGATTCTGAGCCAACTAGATGTCTCTAATTAGAATTTATATTTGTTAAATATAGTATTACAATATTTAAAATGTAATATACAGGATGAGCCATTAGTGTGAGATTAGTCTCTTACGCCTTTGTTATGATGTAATGTAAATTTCGTTTAAAGAATACATTAACACTCTATTGCCTAAAAATATTTAGGGTTATATGACGAAAACCTATTATAGTCGGATTACACATTTTTTTTAAATAAACATTATCACATTTTTATTTTTTGCCGTGTCAATTGCTCCAGAACTAAATAATTGTTTTGAGTTTACATTAACCACAATAAAATTATTTTTTAAACAATTATTCGGGTTTATAGGCTCACACAAATATTATAGAACTTGGCTATTATGTAGAAATTTTTTGTGCATAGCAAAAGAGAGGTTAGAAGTATCATAATATACGATTTGAATTTTTTAATTTCTAAGGTAATATTTAGCAGAAAAACTTCTTTTAATATTTAAAATTTTTGCGTTGTCAAAAGTTTGTTTTTGCAAATCGAACACTCTGTAGTTTTTATAGCAACTATTACACAGTCAATAAAATTTTAAAAAATTAAGACTGTCTCATATCTTTGTATATTCATTTATATCTTCAAAATTTTTGTTTTTTATTCCTGTAACTTTATTTTTCTATCTTAAAATCATTTTAATAAATTGTTTTTTATTTTTCTGCTTTTATATTATTATTATGCTTTCTAGCTATTCTTTTTTTTATTTTTATTATTACCTTTTCTGATACTTTTCCTAAGTTTTTATATTTTTCCTTGTGTCTTTTCTTGTTTGTCTTCACTGATTACTTCCTGGCTTCATTTTTTTTATTTTATTAAAACTGTCTTTATTAATACATTCTTTTTCTAATGTTCTCTTCATTATTCCAATTTCATGTTTTGTAGCTTTAATCATAATTATTATGCTGCATAATAATGCATTGTTCTATATCTTTCCATTAGATTTGTTTGTTTTCTGCTTTTCTTGTGTTTTATATCTAGATAAATTTGTATATTTTTTTAATATATTTATTTTAATTGATAGTTTAAATATATTTAAATTGTTAGTTTTCAAAAGGTTTTATCTTTTATTTGTTATTATATTTTTTATCTCCAGTGGCCATTTTAAATTTTTTTCTACTGTGGTTGTCATCTGTGAAATACATCTTTCACAGATGTTTTTCTTCTTTGTGATATTACTATGTGGTCTATTTAATTTATTTTTTATCATACCATATTCATATTATTTTGTACCATCTTGCATGTTTGTACTTTGTATGTATTTGTACTGAAAACCTAAAACAATTATATGGTTTAATAGCAATTATTACAATTATTAGAATAAAAAGAAATGAAGAGTGTTCCATATATATTTATGTTAATTTATATTTCCTGTACATTTGCCATTTGTGTCTATTATTCCAGTATCTTTGTCTTTTATAGTTCTTGTTCCTTCTTCTATAACATCTAAATATATATTTTTATTATTTTCTTTCTTTATTATCATAGTTTTTAATCATTCTTTTCTTATTGTTATTATTACTTTTCCTAAGTTTTATACTTTTCCCGGTATCTTCCCTTATTTATCTTCATCGATTACTTCCTACCTTCATTTCTTTTTTATTATATTAGAACATTCGTTTATTAAATCTTTTTTTTTTTCAATGCAGCTTCATTAATGATTTTTTGTTTTCTAATATTTTTGATTGTTTATTTTCTGAAGATTTGTCATTTTTGTTTTTGATTCTTGTAACTTTGTTGTTCTTTCTTCTATATTTTCAAACAACATCTTGACATATTTTTTTGTTATTCTCCTGCTATATTATTCTTATCATGCTCTCTAGCCATTCTATTTTTATTCTTATTATTGCTTTCTCTGGTACTTTTTCAAAGTTTTTATGCTTTTGCTTGTAACTTTTCTCGTTTTGTTTTCACTGATTGCTTGCTGACTTGATTTAATTTTTATTATATTAAAAAACTCTTTAGTCAAATATATGTTTTTTAATGTTCTCTCCATTATTCCAATTTCATCTTTTACAGCTTTATCATGATGGTGCATTCTTCTATATCTTTCCAGTAGAATTTTGTTTTCTGATGTTCTTGTGTTTTATCTAGATAAATTAATATATATTTTTTTATTTGTTTGTTCTCCAAATTTTAGACGGTCTATTTTTATTTTATGTTTTTATTTCTAGTTCTGATTATTAATTTTGTTTTACTGCTGTTGTCACCATATAAATCTTTATTAGCACATGTTCTTACATCTTTCACAGCTGTTTTTCTTTTTTCCAATATTATTATCTGGTGTGATTGATTTTTTTATCATACTATACCATTTGTTTTTTAATCCGGTAACTTAATCTTTTTGGTTCTATTTTTTTAAAAAAACATCTTAATATATTTTTTTATTATTTTTCTTTCATCAAGCTTTATAGTCATTTTTTTAAATTCTTATTATTATTTTTTTATATTTTTTCTAAGTTTTGTACTTTTCCTAATGTTTTTCCTTGTTTATCTTCATTAATTACTTCCTAGCTTCATTTCTTTTTTATTTTATTAGAACATTCATTATTAAACCATTCTTGAAATGTTTTTTTCATTATTTTAATGTCATATTTTGCAACTTGATTAAAGAAGCTGCCTAATTATGCATTATTTTATATCTTGATGATATTTTTCGATGCCACCATGTTACATAATCTTTGCCAATTGTATATTTATTACGTCTTGAACTATGCGATTGCCTGCTACCTGTTCTTCTTTTCTTATTTTTGTTATTTCTTTTATATTTTTTTCATAAAACCCTTCTTTTTCTTATTTTTTGCGCTTTCAGTTGGTGTGGTTTTTCAATATGTGTTCTAATATAAATTCCACTCTTTGACAGAAAACTGTGCAGTTCAAGGTAAAAGAGTTTTGATCAAAGGACAGCTTCCAACTGTTATTTGCAATTAGTTGAACAACTTTCATATATGTAATTGTAAAAATTATTAGATTTGTCATCACAAAACAAAACACAATCACTTTGGTGCCTAGAACTAATTTAGTGAGCATTTCTAAATTAAAGCGCAGTTTTTTGGATTCATTGTTTTGAAAATATAAAATTTAATAAAAGATTTTCACCTGAAAAATAATAATAAAATAGTAAAAGGTGGGATTTGAGCAGCACGACGCAAAAAGTAGAAGCCCTTATGACATTTTCATGGAACGTTAAAAGATTCTTACATTATTATATTTTGCTTCTATCAGAGATATAAATAGATCAGAAGGGTAGTTTGGTTTGTTTATGACAGCAATACGGTAGAGGTGACATTTAAACACTTATGTCAACATAAAATATTTATTTGATTCAAAAACGTCAATATCCTGTCTTAAGACTAAACATAAATTGAACGGTTTACGCAATCGCTTCTAAGGATTACAGGATTTTCCTGACATTTTTCAATAATGCGTTGTCTGTTGTTACAAGAGACAAATGGAAAGCTGTTGGGAACATAAGGTGGATAAACTGGATGAAATTGGAAATGTTTGATTTTCTTCTAACATTTTTATTTCTCTTCAAATTATGTTAGCAACACAAACATCAATATATTTGTTAGGAGTAACAATTTCCCTTAAGAGCACTGTGTTTTCCAAAATAGAAAAATAATTTACTGTATTTCCTGAAAATATAGTTGCTTTTTTCAACATGAAACAAGCACAGTTTGCAAAATGTAATTGAAATATTAATAATAATAATTTCCTGAAGCAGGATGTAAAATGTAATTGAGTTTGTAAACTGTATTGGAATCAGTAATTATAGTTGATGCATAAGTGTAATAATGTTACATCAAATTCAATCTGCTATTTTAATAAATAAAACTGTAGCAGGCTTTTGTATCACTATAATAAATACAGCGTGATCAACAATGACTGTGTTAGATTGCAACACTTTTGAGAAACTTTTTTTATTTGCCTAGTTGCAACACTGTAATCGGATACGCTTGTTTGACAAATATTTGACATAACACTCATAAGAAAAAAATTGTAGGTTATGTCACAGCGACTAACTTTTTATTAAAGAAGTAAACTCAAAATGCAAACAATAGTTTAATTAAAGGTGACCCTCATTGTGCTCCAGACACAAATTAACTGTTCTTTTTAGGCTTTCAAAAATATTGACCGGCATGTTGGGTGTAATGTTTGTAACTTCTGGCACTATTGCCTCTTGCAGTTCTTCCGCAGTATGTAATGTGTTACTAAAGATACTGACTTTCAAGGACCCAAAAATGTCCAAAAAGTCCAACATAACAAGTTCTTCCATATCTTTTTTCAGTTGAAAACTACACAATGATATAAATAATAAACAAAAAATAATTTGTATGTTTTATAAAACTGTATTTAACATGGTAAGTTCTACAATTACGTTACAAGTTACGACGTTCCAGCAACGTACACTTTAAAGTTAAGTCAGACAAAGCCACAGATAGCAAGCGGAAACAAAAAACAAAAAAAATGTATTTTTTTTTTAAATATTAAAGCAGTAAAATTAGACACACTATAATTCATCACAAGTTGGTATTTAAGCAATAAAAAAACATTTTCACTTTCTGATTTGTTTCACCGATAATAAATTTTCGTCCATACAAAATTATTTCATCATCTCATTTCATCAAGTACGGTCGAGAATACTACCCTAAGGCCCAGTTGTACGAACGCGAGTTAAACCAGAGTCAAACCTTGAACCTGGTTCAAGCCAAAATTTGAGTTGTACACGCTCGCTTTGAGGATCAACCACGAGTTAACTACGAGTAAACTCGAGGATCACCAATCCACCGATTTCGATGGGTTAAACCTCGAGTCAAGAAATTGTAGGCAACTCCTGTCACAACTTGTCTGTATCTAACCTAACTTTTTGTTTCCTATCAACGCGAAAATAATTATAATAGCGATTTTGTAAAAGTGATTTTTGGGTTAAAACATAATAATAAAACATGAACAATTGGAATCTCGCCGAATTGACTGATGATGAAGACTTTGTAGAGCTTATCCTACTACAGCTATTTTTAATGGATTTTTTTTGAAGGAATAACAGTCTTTAGGTGTTGGTACATTTGGGAGTAGTATTGTATGAAAAAAGTGTGATAAATCACATGTGTTTTCGTGAGATTTGAAGCTGTTAGTTCTGTGGACTTGTAGAAAAAAATTAATTCAACTTATGAATGTGTTTTTTTTGTTAAATGAAGACTTTCTGAACTTGTAATTTCTTTCAAAAAAAAGTAAAATTTTCGGCTCGTGATCAACCGAGCGAACCCTTCGGGACGCTTGACCACGAGCCGAAAATTTTACTTTTTTTTGAAAGAAATTACAAGTTCGGGAAGGACATTAACAACATACATAATAGAAAAAACATATCTTCCCTTAACATTCGACAAAAAAAAATTAATTAAACATACATTCCCTTAGCATTAAAGGAAAAAACTCAAAAAACTATAATTAAACATACATTCCTCTAACATTAAAGGAAAAAAACATAATTAAACATACATTCCCCTTACATTCTCCCTTGACTTTACAGAAAAAACATACATTCTCTTAACATTCGACAAAAAAAACATAATTAAACATATATTCCCCTAACATTTAAGAAAAAAACATACATTTCGACAAAAAAAACATAATTAAACATACATTCCCCTAACATTCTTACATTTTTCTCCCTAATTAAACATACACTCTCGTTAAATTTTTCCTCCCTTAACATGTCAGAAAAAAACATATTTAAACATACACTTTCTTAACATTTTTCCTCTCTCATTAAAAATACATTCCCATAACATTTTTTCAACCCCTAAAAATTCTAGAAAAACCTAATTAAACATACACTCTCTTAACATTTTTTCTCCCTTAATTAAACATACACTCTCTTAACATTTTTCTTCCTTTATTGAACATACATTCCTTTATCATTTTTTCTCCCAAATTAAACATACATTTCCTTAACATTCCAGAAAAAAAAAACATAACTAAACATTCAACATACATTCCCCCAACATTCAACAAAAAAAAACATAATTAAACATACATTCCCCTAACATTCTTACATTTTTCTCCCTAATTAAACATACACTCTCTTAACATTTTTCCTCCCTTACTGAACATACATTCCCTTAACATTCTAGAGAAAAAACATAACTAAACATACCTTGACATTTTTTCTCCCTTAAAATTTCAGAAAAAAACATAACTAAACATACACTCTCTTAACATTCCAGAAAAAAACATTACTAAACATACATTCTAGAAAAAAACAATAATTAAACATACATTTCCTTAACATTCTCTATATTAAATATCACTACACTTATATTAAAATTCAAATGAAAAATTTATGGCGTTTGACGTTGAAATTTGACGGTTAACAGTTACTTTTTTGAAATTTAGTTACTTTAAGGGATTTTCGTGTTACCAACCCTACTGAATCACGAGTCAGCTGAACCAGCGATAGCACGACTTCGTACAACACATTTTACTTGATTCGAGGATCAATTCTTGAACCTGGTTCAGCTGAACCAAGAGTTAACTCACGTTCGTACAACTGGGCCTAAGAGTTTGTTGGGTTGTCTGGCTGGGTTTAACGTCTTCTACACTTCTCCAGATTTTGTCCTCATTATTATGAGACACCCTGTAAACACAAAAAAACATTTGGCCGTTTGTGTTTGCATATTCCAGACAAATTCCAAACTAAACCAAAATTAAAAAGGCCATTAAACAAAACCGATTATAAAATTTGAATAAACCCATAAAACTTCACTGTACATGTCAGGTGTTTAAAATGATTTGTAGTTTGCCCAAAATTTAAATTTTCGGTCGTTAATCTTAACTCAGGGCCAGCAGCTGTTATAAGCTGTTGATAAAAACGTCAATTTTAATAAAGTAGAATCGAAGAGTTGATTTTGCTAGAAATGTTATTTTTTTACAATTTATACTGTATAAACAAATAAATTTATAACTAATAATTGTAATAATAAAAAGCCTTTATCCATTTAAAGTTTAAAACAGAAGACAAAATAATTAGTTGTGATAGAAATTAAAAAATAATACTCACTTTCTTATAACAAAACTTAATATATTAAATAACTAGCTGACCCGGCGAACTTCGTACCGCCTAACAGTCAATGAATGTCGTGTTACTTTTTAGCTGAACTAATTTAGGCTTTGATGAACGTAAAACAATGATACAAAATAATATATTTATATAGATAGAAACAAAAAAGTATTTTATTATGATGAATGATGATGAAAACATACATACAAAATGAGAATATAAATAAGTACTTCAAACTCATGTCAAAAAAAAATGATTGAAAACTATGTTGTGCAGATAGGGGAAAAAAAATATCTCGGATTAATTCATTAATAGGATTTTTATTCAAGCACTTTGTGGTAAACGACATTTTTTGTTTTTTGGTCAGGCGCAAGAACAAATAAAGCGGATGGTTTGCCGACACGTGAGCATGCCACGTACAATTGACCATGAGAAAAACATGCATTTTCTAGATTGAGGCTACAAATAGTCAAGGATTGGCCCTGTGGTGTGTTAATCGTCATGGCGAAGACAAGACGAATCTCAGATAATTGACTCGCGATATTCCATTGCCTAATTGCATTACGGCTTCGCTGGGAAGATTAGATCTTCTAGGACGCGGCATTGTTATTAAAATGTGCACTCGCATAAAACCACCAAATATAATAACAGTGCCTGAACTTTCGAGACATAGACAATAGCTCAAAGAGTATATAACCACTACGTATAAATAGCTAGAAAATCAGACAACCTATAAAAAGACTTTTACACTTTTTTTAACCTGTAGATTTTTTTTCCTTAATCTTATAACTTTTACCAACTGATTTTTTATTCCCTAAATTCCGTTCCTTTCCGATGATTTTATGTTTTTACTGTAGAATAAATCTTAGGTATTATTTTCGGGAATTAAAAACAAATATAACAGTACCTGAACTTTGTAGACATTTTACAAAAAATAAATTTCTGAACGCACACATGATGTCTTCAGAAAAAAATAAAGTTGTGGCTTAAAGGTCTCAGCAACCAGGCCATAAACTCCAAAAAAAAAATAGTTGTTACACTATTTGACAGGATTGGACAACAAATGTTTGACATGTAATAAACAAATCAGCATCTATTGAAATGATTAAGTATTCATTACACATATCGAGTTTTCATTGTTTTTAAGATGTATTCTGCTATTCGGGACGGAAACAAATCCAACAAATCAAAAACCATGGCAATCGGTCCAGCCGTTCTCGAGTTATAAGTGTTGTAACAAACACGACTTTCTTTTATATATATATAGATTATTTTAATAAACATTAAAAATTATACAGCATTGAATCTTGAAACAAAAACTAACAATTATAGATTAACAAAATTAAAGAAACAATTTAAAAGTTATATAAACAAAATTAATAAATTACAAGAAATATCACAAGATACAAATTAAACAAAGAAAGAATAAAAGTACAAAAAAAAATCTACACTGCTTTAGATATTCCACAATTAATTCATTAAACATATGAGCGTGTTTAATGAGCGTGAACAAAAAAGTTTGATAATGCAAAAAAAATAGTCACAAAAGAAACGCTAGAAAAATTGAGTTTATGAAGAGCGTCAATCTGAAAATATTGGTATTTTAAATCAAAAAAAAGAATTTAATTATCTTATTATAATTATAGTTTCGGCGTTTTTACTGTAATTCTTATGCAAACTGCGCCATAGCTATTTCTTTCTACAGTATATATTAAATCACGTGCGTTTATAAATTATTTAGATCAACTCTTGCTATGGAATTTGGAGCTTATGTCAATTTTTTGATTAGTTCATACGCAGATACAGATGTATTATTAGATGTGCTTTGACGTTTGATGACGCGATCATACTATCAACGACAATAAAAATAGATCAAGCTAAATTGCGCAGCAAGAATTGATCTGATCTAAATCATTAGAGTGATCGTTCTCTACACCTACTTATTAAAACTTTAATATTTTTTTGTAGAGTATAGCAATCACTTGTACAAGTAATTTCTGAATAGATGTTTAAATCTTGAATTAAAAAAGTTCAGATCAACTTAAGATAATTAATAAATATGAAAAAAAGTCAAAAACCCGAGAAACACTCCTGATTTGTTAAGCAAAACATTTTTAATTTAAAATTAAGAAAACAAAAAATACATTTTGAATAATAGTATGTATGTTTAACCGACTTCAAAAAAAAGGAGGAAGTTCTCAATTTGACTGTATTTTTTTTTCTATGTGTGTTACCTAATAACTTTTTCTGGTTGACCTAATTTTGATGATTCTTCTTTTATTTGGAAGCTGGTGCTTTCCACCGTTGACCAAGAACTGAGCAGTAGGTTTTAAGTTATTCTTATTAATACTTTTTTTGACATATATTTTTGACACTTACAATTATTAATTGCTTATAAAAACAAATGAAAATTTAAAAATCTGCTTCCAATATAATTAAATATTAGTTTATAAGCAGTTTGAGTCAGTTAAATAAATAAAATAATAATTAAGTAATCATATTAAAGTCCGCTTTTTCCAAAATTTTTATTTGTTTGATTATTGTGAATGAAAAATCACTTTATCATTTAGTAATTTTGATGACCAAACTTTGACTAATTTATTGCAACAACTTTTGATCTTGGATAATAATGATACTAATCTATTCTGTTATGATTTGAATTTTTTTAATGGTAACTTTCGTGTAAACTAAATCTACGATTTTTCTTAAGTGAGATTGTAAAAGGAGACGATTAGGATTATGTCTCAAGTTTCCAATTTTTTCAAACCATAGGGTTAAATAAAATTATTTAAAAAAAAATTTTCGAGTAAAATACTGCAAAAAATTGCGTATTATCACTTTTTTAAACCATTCTATTCTTTTTGTTTTAATATTTTTTTACACTTTTCTATAATATGTTTTTTTGTTTCTGTATTGTTCCCACACATTTAGCTTAGTTTTTTTCTTACTTTCTTTTCTTGTTTATTTTTGTGTGTAAATTTTATTTTCTTATCTTTTCCTGCTTTTTTTAAGTGTTTTGACATATTTTGTTTTATATATTGTTTGTATTTGGTAAAACACTCACATAAAAATTGTTTTTTTTATTTGTGTTACCTCATAACTTTTTCCTGGGTAAACCAAATTTAAGTTATTCTTATTATTTCTTTTTTGACACATATTTTTGAGACTTAAACTAATTGTCAGAAATTAAATATTTCAGTATAGTTAAATAATAGTTTATTTATTTATTTAGGCAATTTGAATCAATTAATACATAAATAAAACAATAATTAATCATATTGAATTAGTCAGATTTTTTCAAATTTTGAATTTGTATCATATATAGTAAAATAATCGACATCTATTAGAAGCTATCTTGTATTTGATAAACAAAATTTCTGCATACTTTAATGCATAACTATTTTAATAGATAAAGAGCAAAACATCCCCAAGTTTACAGATCTAGTTTGAATAAATTTGCATTGATTTTATTACAAAAACTTTGTTTTTCAAAAATTTGAAAAAACTATTTAGGAAATAGAAAGCCTTCGTCCAGTAACATTAATTTTACAATTGTCCAAATATCTTTGAAACATGACATCTTGACATGTTTCAAGCTTACAGCTTGACATGTTTCAAACTTGACAGCAGCAGTCTGCTGCTGTCAAGTTAATCAAATACCAACTAGGAAGTTCTTATGTCTATGCATTCGGTTGGTAGCAGTACTCATTGAATAGTAATTACGACATTTCCAGAAGATAAAAATTTTCAACATTTGATTTTTACGTTTTTTCAATAATAAAAAAAAATCATAATCATAATGAATCGAAAACTTCAGTTTCAGTTCATATGAAAAACAATTGAAAAAATTTGTAATGTTTTTAATTTTGAGTTACGCAAAAACATTATAAAATTAAATCAACTAAATACAAACAATTAGTGAAAAGCAGAATTTGCCAAGCGTTGTTCAATGAGCTGGCGTGAGACAGGTTAGTTTTACCCTACTGACGACTCGTCGTTGCAATAGTAATCCTGCTCAGTACGTAAGAAACCAGAGAGCTCGACCTTTAATTCACAAACTCGCTCGTTTAAGCGAGTTATTTTGCACCACCGCCCAAAAGGGTGTAAAGCTACCATCCGTGACATCATCTCCAAGTAAAATGCTAATGTGTATCAATTTCTTTACTCCAATAATGAACGTAAGTATCTTTTGATATACTAATGTGTATCAATTTTTTTTACTCTAATAATGAACGTAAGTCTGCTTTTGATTCATAAACCAAACGCTCGTTGGCGTGTTCAAGATCTCTTCAAAAACAAAATGTTCCGCTATCTAAATGTATCTTGAATAGTTGATGTTTTACTGTAATCAAATGGCAGACTCACCCCATCTACATCTTCCACAATATCTTTCCCCACAGACGCCAAAGTGGTCCATTTGCAGTTGTTGATGGCTTTGGCGGCGCACTTCTTGTGCACTTTACACTTGCAGACCTCGCAGGAAAGACCATGGCTAGTGACTCCACTAAGGGCATCTCTGCAGACATTGCAATACGTTGGTCGTGCATGGGATGTAGCGTACCAGTGATGGTACCCGGAAAGGCAGTCTGGCTGGTCGGGCTCGTGGAAGCGGCGTTGAGAGGCGGCAGTGAGGGCGCCGAGCCAGTCCTCCATTTCGCGGCGGGACTCGGCGCACAGCACCAGGGATCGGAACGGGGTGATCACCTAGAATAAGATTAATTTTAATCATGGAATTAAACCGAGTCGATCAGAAATTTACGTGTACTTCAATGCAATCAATAAATAATTAAATAAATAATTAAATAATCCTTACACAGCTTAAGCGGATACTGCATACCTGAGACATCCCACAATGTTAAAACATTTAAGAATCTCATTAAAAACTTACAACCCTGTTTTATAATTTATCATTACAAAGAAAAATAGTCTTTCGTTTTAATGAATAAGTAAAAAAATGATTATTTTCACAATTTAATTAAAAGAGAAGACTGTAATATAACACCTTTGTCTTGTTTCACGAAAGAAGAAAAATATAAACTTCAATTAAACCCCCTGTACACAGATTGCCGTTGCCATAGGATGCAACAAATACTAGACATAAAAGAAATCAACTATGACCAAATGGCAGTAGAGTACAGTAAATTGTCAATTCCCAATCCCATCACATCCAGGAATAGATGGTTTACAGCCCATTGTTTCAAATAGGTACCAAGTAATTTAAAAAAAGTTTAACGATGGACAAGCGATATACGTTTGAGTTTCATAAAATAATCAATTAAACACCTGGTGTGCGACTTTGTGATATATATTATAAGAGATCAAAGCTTCGAGATAGGCGACTAGTGGGTTCCAGACTGTCGATACCAGATGCGATATAAGCGAGCAGCAAGCGAGAGTGGGAGTCAGTGCAAGATCAGTTCGAGTTGAAACCTAATCGAGTAAACGTCACTCGCCCAAAGCATTACAAATTTAGATGTACAAAGTGTTTTAACAAAGGTCATTTAAAATAGTGTAATATTGATAATTCATATAAATAAGTGTAAAATTAGTAGTGTAATATTAGCATATAAATAAAAAAATGTGTAAATAAGTTATATAAATAATCTATACAGCTTTCACGTTACAATTTGGTGTCAGGTGTAAGGTTAAATAAATAAAAAAAGACTATGACTGGATTATACGAGCTAAAAGTGTTCGATTCAAAGAAAATTCTAGAAAATATGGACATTGATATCTCCGAAAAGTCTGTTTTAGTCAATAGATTAAAACAAGCACTTATACAAGATGATATCGACCCAGATACGTATATTTTCTAAAGTAAATTAAGCATAGTGTCAAAAAAAATAAAGAAAAATTTTAAAACAATGCAAAAATATTCCAAAAAAATATATAAGAAATAATTGAGGAAAATTCTAGAACAATACAAAAGGATTCCAAATCAATAAAAATAAAATGAAGAAAATTCTACAATGCAAAAAAATTCTAGGAAAATAAAAAAACATTTGAGACTAAAATGGGAGAAAATTCTAGAATAATGCAAGAAAATATTAAAGCTAAAATAAAACATAATTCTAGAAAAATGCATGAAAAAATCGAGTCCCAAATCGGAAATTTGGTGGAAAATATACAGGACGATTTGAAAGACAAAATAGAGAGTAACACAAACTATGTGAAAAAAAAAATTAAAAATTTGGAAGAAAAATATAGCACTTTTGAGCAAAGAGTGGCTAAAAAATTAGAGGAAATGAAGAAAAACTTAGAAGTGAAACCACTAAGCACAAATTGACAAGCAAGTCAGGTAATTAAAAGTAGTAATTTACCCAATTGAAAAAAAATATTTCAACATAATTAAATATTGGGATATTAGTCTATTTATTCGTTTAATTTAAAGAAAAGAAACAAAAAACATTTTTTATTCATTTAATAATTAATACGCTTTTAGTTTTGTTGTTATCTCATTTCTTTAATTTTTGGTCATATCTTTTTCTATTTGTTTTTTCTACATTCATTGTTATATACCTTAGTATATAGAACTGACTGTTAATTATTTTATTTATTTTAGTTATTTTAATTGATTTTCTCATTTATTTGCTCAGTTCTTATTCTTTAGTGTATACGAATTTCTAAATGTCATTTTAAACTTATTATTGTGAATTATTATTTTTTGTAATTAAGGTTATTTATCATTGCTTGTTACTCCTTCAATGTGTTTGTTTACTGTTTCAATTTTTTTTTTGTAGCTTTGTTTTTTATTTTTAGGATTTCTATTTAAGTATTTAAATAATTTCTAATTTCTCTTGCAATGTCGCAGTTTTTATTGTTCTAGTTTTTATCTTTCTGGGTCTCTTTGTTTAGTAATTGCATCTTATTTATATTGCCTGTCAGTAGATTTTTGCTAAATTTTCTTAAAATTATGAGTGATAAAATATTTGAACATTTTTATTAATGACAATTAACTTTAAGTATAATTAAGTACAACAATTCTATTTTTCTATCTTGTTTTGGTTTTTCAATTCCTTTTCGTCTCATATTGCTACATTTTTTTTAATATAGCACAAACATAATAAAACGTTTTAGTCGATACAGTACAACTCAAAATAAGCTAATATAACTATTATTACGGCAAAATAAAAAATTTAGCCTAGTTCACGCACATTTTAAGTCTATTCTCCTTTAATATTTGTGCGGATTTCTTGTCTTTCAAGTGCCCTATTTCTTTTTTACAACTTTCAACAATTTTTTTTTCGTTCCTCTTTTGTTCTTCACCTCTCACTTTTATTTTGTTCAATACATTTGTCTCGTGCCATTTTCTATTACTATTTGTTTAAATTTTACATTTTCTTTATGTCTTTAGTTTTCTCTCAAAATTGACTGGTGTCCTGTTTGCTTTTATCATCTTTTCTTTTCTTTGCTTAATATATGATTTCGGCGTTGGATTGTTTACTCCTAAACCGTACGTTATGTACTTCTTTAGGCTTTTTCAATGTTTTCGAATTTTTTTATCCTGACAGTTCTGCTTCGTATATTCACACACTTTTAATTAAACGATCAAACATTTTTTTTCTAAGCATAATGTAATTTATATTTATTTGATGGGTTTTTTATTAGCACCCTTATGTGAATACTGTGAGACGTGTTATTTCTTAATAATAACTTTATTGTCTGCTATTTCTAGCTTACTATATTGTTTTTCCTTATATACATTTTGTACTTATTATGCTATGTTTTGTTTTTTGGTTTGCATTGCTTCTTTTTTTTTAAACTTTCTTAAGCTATTTTCCTCTCCCGTCTGCTTTTATCAGGTTTTTTATCTTTTATTTTTGATTTTGTTTAACACAATTGTCTTTTGGTTAGATTTGCTCTGCTTAGATTGCAATTTTATTTCTTCCTTTCACTATTTATTCTCTATTTTCCTTCCACTCAATTTTTTCGTTCAGAATACGTTTTGTATGCATTTTTTGTTATAATACGTTGATGACTGCTTGTATATTGTGTCAGTAATTTATTGTATAATAAGTCTTTAGTGTTATAGACCATTCATAATAAGTACAACAAAAGCTCACTCGTTACCATAATCCTAAATAAAAAAAAACTATTTTGAATATTATGTTGTCTATTAGATCTTCAAAAATGCTTACCATATTTAAGTACAATTGAAAAAATCCAATTTAATTTTCTTTAAATTTAGCGTTTCTGAGAAGGATAATGTCAAGCAAATATAAGATTTTAATCTTAAAAATTTTGTGGTCTCGCAGATTTTTCATCTTCACAGAGTTGGAATCTGTCAATATGTATGAAACCATATAAAAAAATATAGATAAAAAATGTGTATATTAGATCTAGTTACAATTAAACTAAATAATTTGGCACATTTTATTTCCGCAAAAAGCATAATATTTGAGTGAAAATTAATTAAATTTAATAATTTTCTCTCAATTTTCAATAATAGCAACCACAAATTACCAAATACTAATGGTATTTTATAAAAATGTGATTGCTGCGTTTGAAATACATAATATATTAAAAATCTGACCTGAAAACTGTGATTGACGTTTTTGGTTGAACACTCGGCTAGGCACAGGTCGGTGAGTTCGATCTCATCGAAAATCACAGCCTGAAATAGAATGAAAAAATCTTAAAAAAAAGAAAAACGCTCAAAATATCAATTGTGGCTATTTTAAGGATGAGTTTTATAGATACGAATCACTAAATTTAATGAAAAATTTTTATGAGGATACTTAAATTCGGTCACTGCGTGCTTTGAAAATTATTTCCGTACCTGCTTCACGGGAAAATGGGTTCAATGTGGAATATTAGCACTCTTTATATTGAAAAGCTGACCTAAAAAGCCCCATTAACGTAATGGTTCAGCGTCTAGCTCATATAACGACCCCAATCAACGGGCTGTAATATTAGCTAGGGCTAGCTTTAATTAATGGAGGAAATGTTATATAACAAATTTAGAAAATCTCATGTTTATCAATAAATATACTAAAAACTAATATTAAGATCAGAGTTATTATAGTCGTAATTATGCCCCTGTTAAAAACACTTCAATTCGTTCATTTTTCTTTATAATATAAGTGCTTTATCTGTGACTGCTTTGATAAATGCATCTTATATTGAATATTTGAGACAAAGTAACATATTACTTTACTAGTGAAGTAATAAAAAAAAAATGCATATTTTAAAATAATTCGTCCTAATCTCAAACTCAATCTTAATTATATGCTATTATTGTTATAAATATTAATAACATAATTTTCACACCGACAAGCCATTTCTGATACATCTCAACAGCTGTCGATGCAGTACTTCTGTAACAGTATTTTTTATCACCCAGAATTTTTGAAGCAATTTGATTTTTATTTTCTTTTGTCTCGTCTATATACCCTTACGCCACTGTACTCGGCAACAGCCCCCATGACGCTATACTGTTAAAAAATCAGCTCCCGAATTAGCAAGAAACAAAGTGGATGGGAGACTATCACAATGTCCCGTAAATCCTGCTGGATTAGGTAACTGAAAAAAAGTTGCAATGGTAACTGAATACAGCTTTGGTTTCTGTATACTAAAAAAAACCGTCCACTACTGGCGTTATTAGAGCAAAGTGCAGCATATTTTCAAATTAATGTAAAATTAAATAAATATATGACAAAATATTCATTATTACCTAAATTGGCTGTGCTTTTTTAACCTAGGGAGTAAAAGACTCACTTTACACCCGCTTTGGAAGGAGTTAAATCGCTTATTATATATGGGTCGTGCAAAAAAGAAATTTTAATAATTTTTTTTAATTATATGTCATATAATTTGTTAAAAAAAAACAAATTAACTAAGAGAAGTCTGTAATTTTAGATTATGTTTTTCTATTTTGCGTTTAGAATAAGGTCATTCTAACCCCAAATGACGTCATTTAAGTGTTAGAATAGGCTGTTCAGCGGTAACGCTGAACTTCATGGGAGTAAGGGAGTGACGAGGACGTTTATTATTTATTTTGGCGCAGCAAAAGTGAGGTTAGCCCCATTTTCTTGAGTTAAGAGTCATTTCTGCAATTGTGATAGTTTTACTTTCATCCTCAAGTATGTTGTATCATTTGCTTCTTTAATCAATTTATAAACATTATGTTTCTTTAAAACGTTACTTTTTTTGCGGTGTAACCTTGATATAATTTTTTCAAAAGTGCCTGTAATTTACTCTGCTTTAATATATTCACATCCATATATATTATATACTTAAACATGATCTCAGCATCGAATAGATTCTCCATAAAGTAGACGATTTATATTTCTGGCTTTGAAGCTTAAAATAAGCAAGTAAAATATTTTTCTTGCTACTCCAGTTGAAAGTACGTGGTTTCCGCTACGATTCCACGGCAGAAAGTGTATCTTTCATGTACTGGTAGAGCTGCACTTTCTGCGGTGGAATCGCAGCCGAAACCACGTACGTTCGACTGGAGTAGCAAGAAAGCTAGTATACACTACACGGGCAGAAATTTGAGAGCCCTGAACTGCGCGCCATGATGGCGTTATGGCGCACCGTGCAGGAATCTCATCTTTCTGCCCTTGTAGTGTAATATACTATTTGGAAATTCCTTCTGTTATTCTCCTAGCGCCATTCTTCAAATGTCAAATTTTGACTTCTTGGGCAGTAGATTTTCTAATGTATTTTGTGCAATTTGCCTGATTTTTGGCGGTGTTAGTGATAAATTTTCATTATCTTTCAATAAAATTTAACGTTTTAAATTAATTTTTTAACGTTTTAAATCAATAGTCGCTTCGCCTACAGTTGTTTCGCATAAATGTCACCACTATCGCCAAAATTTCTAGGTTTATAATTTTTATTTTTTAATTTATAGAATGGTAATAAAACGGCAAAATAGAAAAAATAGTATAAAGCACTCGCTGCAGAAAGCTCTTCATGTAATAATTTGTACCAGGATTCGCCGCTACGCGTCTCGTTTTTGGATTTCAGCTTGAATCTATGCCTTCTGAAACTTGTATTTTAATATACTATTAAACTTATAATAAATTATTGTCAAATTTCGACCATTCGGCAGTATATTATAAATTTATAAATATCAAAAATAAAATAAATATCATAAATAATGAGTTTTTTTTTTAATGATTACACAAAAATACGGTGTTTACGCACTATTACACTGAACAAAGCACGTTTTATTCACTATTAAAAAAATGTGTTTTTTTTCATTGTTGAAAGATTTTCTGATTTTTTTTAAACTCAAAACCAACTAAGACAATAACTTTATTGATGCAGTTATTAGAGACAATTAATTATTACAAGTAAACACACTTATTTTGCTTTGTAAAAATTTAAAGTATATTAAAAAAAAATTTTTGCTAATATATTGTATTCTTCTTGAATTTTCTTTGGCTTTTAGATACATCTTTCTTTTGTAATAAATACATTTCCTTTTTATTAGGCTTTTTTTACCACAAAAATAACACTAAAGTTTTGATTTATATCCTTGTTTGAATTTATTTGCATTTTAGTTCGCACTATAATTTTGCACATTATTTTTCTTAAAACGATTGTTAAATGAGCTTCTTTTAACACTACTATTTTTAAAATTGTAATTTTTAACTTCTGCTTGAAGCACTTTTACACTTGTATCTTTATTTTCTTCCACTACTCAGAATCTACTCTGGACAAACGCTAATGTAAATTTTTTTGGAGACAACGTTTCAAGAGCTGTAATTACTCCAGCATATTCTTTTGGCATGGATATTAACAAATGTGCCACTTTTCAATACGAAATGTTTGTTTAATGACGTATCATGTTGTATTTTTTTTTTGAAACACTAATTATGAGAAAGACATTTTTTGTTTTTTCAGAAAAACAGCTCACTTGAGCTGTTTTCTGAGATATTTGATATTGAGGTATTTTCTTCTTATATTCACATTATCTTCATTGGCGACGGTAGAAGTTTTTCTTGAATGAATTTTTGAGTTTAACGTCCTTATCAATATAGTAGTAATAAGATTTATTGTTGCTTATACCGGCTTAAATATTCTATCTACAATTCATTTTATTTCATTTTCTATTCTACCCTCCCTGTTCTTCCTTTGTCCTTCAATTTTCCTTTTATCCCATATTTCTTTCATCCACTTTATCTCCACTCCGTTTTCTTTCAGTATTTCTTTTCTTTCTACTCTTTCTCTCTCTCTCATCTCACTGCATTCATTCACATGTGCTCTATTGTCTCTCTTTCCTCATAACAGATTCTGCACAGTCTCTCTTCCTTTTCCATCCAATACCTATTCTCTCTCTCCTCATTTCCGCACCTGAACCTCGCCATTATTTTCCTCTCTTTCGCACTTTCTCTTCCCAGGTACACCGGGATCTCCTCTGTCATAAATTTCTCATAATTCCTATTGTACCTGGATTCTTTAATTTTTCCTCTTCTTTCTTGCTTTTCTACATCCCTGTCTCTTTAACTCGTTTCTGCGTTCATCCACTTGCCTTCTGTTCTTAATCTTTCCACTTCTTTACTTTCATACCCATTTCTTCTGTAATATTTTTCTCTTTCGTTTATCTCCAATTTTTTTTTCTTTTCTCTCCAACATTCGTTCAATATTCTACATTCTTGCCTTCCATTCATTCTATCCTCAAACTTAGTCGCTCTTTTCCCCGCTTTCACTCTCAGCTTGTTTCTCTTGCATTCTTCTCTTACTATATACCCAGGGGTTTCTCTGTCCACCCCTAGGACCCACCTCAAATACTTCTCTTGTACTCTCTCTATTTCCTCTTGTTTTTTCCATCCCCAAATTTCTGCCCCATACATCAATACGCTCTCTACCAACGTCCTTATCAATATTAAAACTATAACTTTATCATCTGACTTCTTCATGTTTATTAAACAGTGCTCTTAAAATGCGCAAACCACGCTTTTTCTGATCACCAATAACGCCAAACATTCGGTATAAGATGCCAAAACATGCGTCTTTGTTTTTGTGGCTGCCGAATTGACAAATCTGCAAATATACAGTGCGATCATAAAACCTTGCTCCAGCAAACTTAGCCGGATTGTTGTGCTTGCGATGATAAAGGTCAATTATCTGGTCTGTTTATCTGAAACATTATCCAATTTTACTGAGCTTAACACCATCTAAAAGTAGCTTCGCAAAGCTTTCGGAACAGTTTTCAGGCAGATGATGTCACATTTGTTTGTAAACTGCGGTTCAATGCATTTTTCAAGTGAGTGCGTAATTATAATTTATCGCAAAAATAGATCCTTTGATATTGTAATTAAACCATTCGATTGATCTCTTTTAGTACAAAATCAAATAGCAGCTCGGTTAGGCCCCACGTTGGGCACCAATGAATATAACGTGCTTTTGCCCAAGAATTAGGTTTTTTGAGGGAGTCTATGGTTAAAAATTAAATATACCAACTTTTAGTTTAAGCCGGAAAATTGTGTTTTGTAAAACATATGTTGCGCAACATTTTACTAAAGCCTACTTTCTCGGTAATGATACTAGCTGTGTCATTAAATCGGTCAACATAAACTCAAAGACTGGTCAATATGGACTAAATTATGTATGTAACTAGTCCTAGGACAAAATCAACATTAGTTTAGAGAGGAGTAGAGAGAGAATTTCAGCATCCCATTAAAAAAACGTCACAACATCTTTAAAATCAGCCGTTGACAGTTTGCGCACTAATAGATCTAAAAAAATTGTAAGAAAAATGCTTGAATAAGATTCAAAAGAAGAGAAATTTTACTTTTCTTGAGTTTGAAAATAGTGTGTGTTTGGTTAAGCTGGATTAAGTTTGAGCTCGAAAGTTTCCTGTATTCCTTTTCCACTTCAAGGAACTTCCAATTTCTTTTCATTTATATCACAACACCAGAGCCAACTCTAAGTGTCTCCGCTCAAGAAAATCAAATTTTGTTTTATTAGACTCGCAATTATTCATGTAAGCAAGTTTATTACACAGAACAGCTCAATGTGCATACAGCCTGTTGACATTTCTCTTAAAATTAATTCCAGACTGGCGTCTCTTTTTTTTTCTTTATTATCCTAAAACTAGCAAAATTGGCACGTATTGCGCATTTTGAATCTGCAAAAGTAGCGGTTTAATTTCAAGCTAGCTCAGGGCTTTAATATAGCTGGTTTTTAAAGCTTCTCTACCTCTGGCGACTGCTTATAATAGACTTTGTTCTTTGGGTTTATCTTTCTCTTTAGAGATGCTTGCTATCTTGGAATTGATTAGCCAAGGGTTTCGAACTAATAGAGACAATTCAGTAAGTTTTGCAAGCAAATCTATTAGCAGTGCGGTGTTCTGGAAGGCTCTTGCCTGCCTTTATCAAATTATTAACGTCTCGCTTCAAACTGTAATTTAATTAAACAAAATTCATAATCAGGATTTTAAAACTACTAAACTCTATTTACAAAACAATGAGATACACACACGCATTTGGATTCACTACAGCAAACTTTGCATTCAATTCATAATTCTATTTATTTATCTGCAATAACATCACATTCAAAAAGTGGAAGAACACAAATTCTTACATAATGCATTAATTAACTGAAGATCTGAAATATACAGTTAGATAAAGCGTAAGCTAAATAGTTAGTTTAAAAATAACGTTATTTTTTAACGTTTTTAAGTATAGGTCGGAAACGGCGTGAAGATAAACTAAAGTTCTATTTATCTAGACTAGAAATAGAAGGTTTTATATGCGCTACGACCTATTAGTCTATTGTGCTCCTCTTTCTTGAGCTGTTCTAAGTGTGTCTCAGTTTCTGGTTCCCCATCCAACCCCAAAGCTATAATAAATTCCAGCAGCTGGGATGGCTTCAAGGACAACGTGTCTTCATCCAATATGTATTCCTGTCTTAAGTGTTGACGTATTCTGTTACCAGATGTTCCGGAGTTTCCTACTCTTGCCTGCAAAATCTGCATTCGCCATTATCTTCTAGGCCAAGTCTCACTAGGTGCTTTCCTAGACAGCAGAAACGTGTAAGAAAGCCTGTGAAGATGCAAAGCCTATTTATGCATGGTTGAATTCTTCAAAAAATTTGTTAGAATGCTCAAACCAGGAAAATTCAGCCAAAGCTTTGATCTGTCTCTTTCTTCATTTTAAACTTTTTCCTGTAGGTGTGTTTTCCTGAACCACAGAATAATTCTGGCCCTACAAAAAAAGTCATTGTGAGCTTGTCAGCTCTCTCGTTTCCGTCTATTCCCGAGTATCCAAACGAGGAAAACATTGTTATTCTTGTAACTTGCCTCGGCATTCTCGTGCCATTCTGGAACTGATGACATAGAAGCTCAGTGTTCTTATGGCTGTTCTTATGACTATGAACGTGAACTGCAATTTCCCCTTTTTGAAATGTTTTTCTAAGTTAAATTCAAAATAAATGTCAAAAACTTTATTCAAAACTTTATAATGACACTAAACCTACCAAAAGTAAAAAACAAACTTCGAGCTGCGACCAAGCCATCCAATCAAAGCCCATCTAATTACAACACTTTCATATATGATAGCGTCTAAGCTAAGTCAAGAAATAGGTTATATATAAAAGTAAACAAATTACACTAGGTCGGAAAAAAATAAAGATGTTCATCGTAAACAAAATTGATATTTCTGTACTTTGTAGTTTGGCGGATTTGAGTTTTTCTCAAATTTTTTCACTCAACTTTTCTCCTTTGTTTTATCATTTTTACTATCTTATTTCTTTAATTTTCGTAAACATTTCATAAAAGATCTGATCACTCTTATACACTTTAGCAGTTTTAAATGTTTAATTTTTTTTTCTTCTTAATTCGACTATAATGTTTGTTTTACTGTAGGAATAATACCAAAAACAGTTTATAATCATTTTTAGAAATGCTTCTTCATTAATTAATATCTGTCATTATAGCATCGACATGTAGAAACTTTGGTTCTCGAATTTAATGTAAATAGTTAGCTTCTAATAGATGTCGCTATTTTTTCCATGTAATAACAATATTTCAACCGTAACTTGATTCGTTACAAAAAATTAATCAACTTGTGATAAAAAATCAAAAATGGTACAGACATTCTTAAAAAGCAATATTATTGCCTTCATTTTGCACAACTCCTGTTAATTAAACCAATACCGTCTCTTGGAAGAGCTTTTTTTCTGCAAAAACGTGTCAAGCTTCTAATTATTGTAACCTGTCATCAGTGTATTCAAAATTAATTAGATGTTCGCTAGTTTTGTCCCGTTTGAGACAAAAGAAATAGCTATAAAATAAATTATTAAAACGGCGTAGTTTCTGACATAAACAAGCTGCAATTAAAACGCCAATTAGAACTTTGAAGAGTTTCCTTTAGTTAAAAGGTAAAATAATTAAGTTGTTTTGCAGTGAACGCTGTGGTGTAAGGTTAGGTACAATTAGGCAGTTCCAAACTTTTTAAATTGGGTGGTAGGTGCCACCAAACTGTTAAAAGCGTTGGTTTACCTCTCTGATATCACTTTTTTATCAATAAATAAAACGTACTTTGTTCAATATAAAAAATAGCACTTTAACTTTAAAGGTTGTACAACGTTTTAAAAAGCGGCGCAGCGCGGATAACCAGATTTGTAAGACGTGGTTTGACACTAATTTAAAATGTGTATTCTAATGTGTTTCTGGTGATATAGATATACGAGTATCTATATGAGTTAATTTTTAATAAAATATATCTAAATTATATTTGATATATCCAAACAGAGAATTCTTATATTATATGCCAAATCTTGTAAGTTAGCAACGTCTTGCTGAAAGTACCCGTTCCCAATTTTATCGTCGTAAAGCTGTGCAAAGAATGACTGTTAAATATCTTCTCGGTATCTTGCAGTAGTCAATGTTCCATTAAAAAAATATGGGTCAATAATTCACCATTAACTCGGTGGTCGTTACGAAAATAAGACTCCATCACAAAAATTTTTTGTTTTTGTAGAAAAATCACTTTAAATTCAAAAATAAAATTGAAAAATTTTGTAATTAATTTGACGTTTGAAGCAATTATTTTAAAAATTACGGTCCACTCACACAAACTCATAGCCGAATTTGTAAAAAACATCCTTTTTAATTTAAATTTTTTCTCCATTGGCTGTTGCAGTATTTTCATTAAGCTTGGACGTTAAAAAAGTCAACGTTTAGACGTTTTTTTCTTTTCTGTGGCTTATTTTCAAGGTATTAGCCGAAGTACAGCCATAACTCACTCTTCAAGAAATTGCAACCTTACTCCATGTGACTTCTTTTTGTGGCCCTTATTAAAACCTTATTTCCTAATAAAAGTTTATTTTTTCGTTTGTTATAACACGAGAAGTGCTTTTAATTTAATCTCATTACATATTGAACTATCGGTTCATTGAATTAAAAGTGAGAGTAGGTTCAGATGTCAAATTATTAACTGTCACTTTGATTATGTGGTGTAAAGGTACGTTCACAATTCAAAGTTAAACATTAATGGCAAGCTTAGACGCCAAATTTGAAAAAAACAGCTTTTGCAATAAACCAAAATTATAACAATAACCAAGAAAGTAATGGTAAAACTTACTAGAAAAACTACAACAAAGATGAAAAACAGCCGCATGAAAAACAAGAGGACAAAACACTTTTATGCGTTTGTTCTGGCAATGTTTTCTACAGTGCGTGGTAAAAAATTTACTTATTTTAATGATTCTTCTTTTATTTGGTAGCTGGTAATTTCCATTTGGTCCCATTTGAATTTGATCAAGTTCTCATCAGTAGTTTTTAAGTTTCTCTTATTAACGCTTTTTTTGACATGTGTTTTTGACACTTACAATTAATTGATTATAAAAACAAGTGAAAAAATAAAAATTTAAGAAATTACCTTCAATATACTTATGTTAGCTTATGAGCATATTTGAGTTATTTTGATAACTTTTAAACCTATTGACAAGCTTTTTTAATTTTTTTTTATAAGTTTTTGTTAAAAGCTTTATACAAATATTAATTAAATAATTACTAGTTATTTATGTATTTAGTGTGTAAAAAAATCCATTTTAGCATAAGGATGCGGATTTTGTGCCAAACGTCAGCGAGGCGCGAAAAAGCAACCGCTTACCAAAATGACTTTTTACACTCGAAATACATACAAAATTTTCGATCTAAGATAAATGACAAAATTGTTACTGTCTGGGGTGATGGTAGATGCGCCGTCATCTAATTGTCAATAATTTTTAACAGTTCCAAATTACAAAAATAATAAGGTAACCAGAGCGATGGCGGTGTGTAAAGTAAAATAAAGCCACGTCATTATTTTATTTCCAGAGAAACAATGTATGGATTGCTAAATTTTTGCATTTATAGTAGGCTTTTAATAGACAGTTTTAGGGTTGACCCTAAAAAAACAAACTTAAAATTTTTATAAAACCGCATTCAATATGATTAATTATTATTTTATTTATTTAACTTATTTTAATAGTTAATTGCACAATTTGTTTAAATTAATTAAATATTGAAATCGATTTAATTTATTCAAAAATATAAATTTTCAATCTCTTGCTTGATATGCTTATAATCAAATGTAAATGTTAAAAATTTATGTCAAAGAACTAATAATAAGAATAACTTAAAAACTGCTAAATAGATCGTTTACATAGGACCACATGGAAAGCATCACCTTTTAAATAACAAAAGAATCATCAAAATAGGTTAATCCAATCGAAAGTAGTTTAGAGGTAACAAACATAAAAACAAATATGTACAGTAAATTCGAGAAATCTTTTTTTTTTAAATCGGTTAAATCATAGGGGTATCAAAGTAACCCCAATATCAGTTTTAAGTTACACATCGCTTTTGTTTCATTTTCTTTAAATTTTAGTTTCAATTTTGGATCTCCAATAGATTAAAAAAAATATTTAGTTTTTTTTAAAATTTTAGATCAATTATTTTTTGCAATAAGGGATTTTAAATTTACAAATTTGGACAGAATAACCACAGTTTGTGGTATAGTTGCTCTATAGCTTACATATCAACCACATTACTGATCACAATTTGTTTAGTGACTAACTCGGTCACGTATCGGTCTCAGATAATGACTCAGTGGAACAGCGCAGTCGAGTACTGTTCAGGTAGAATCGCTTGTTTAGGTAGATAATTAAGCGGAAAAACTAATTGCCTCAGGGTAGTCTTGTACCGATTGAGTTAACTATACTTAATATATTAATCTAAATTAAAAAGTAGTGTTAAATTGTTATAAATACAAAATTTATCTAATATTAACTATTGAATATATTATTAACGATTACATTTGATTGATATTACACTACATTTTAATTAACTATAGGTAGTTCCTTAATGCATATTTGTAATATCGGAACTAGAGCGTGATCAAATTGCCAATCAACAATAATTTTACTAATTTATAATCAATGTTCACTAACAATATTATTAAAATTAATACATCAAATAACTGTCTAAACAACATAAAAGCTAAACAGCACTTGACCCAATATTGCCTTCAACTATTAGTTTTCTGGTGGCATCACATCGCTAAAAATAGCAAAAACTTTCAAATTTTCCAAGCTATTGTTATAAAATAGCAAAGTGAACTTTCTTGTTAGCCTTAGTAGAATAGTTCAAGCAAAAAGGACTTTTTAAATGTGAAAAGCGAAAAGCTCAACAATAGCCTCTCTATTAGGGAAAATTGTGTCACAACGTCACTTCTATAGGTCACTTTGGCACTTGAACGCTTTTACCCAGAAGATGTCTGTAGAAGTGAAAGGCCATTTTAAAGTCAAAGCCAAAAGACATTCTTCTTTATAATAATAAATAATTGCAAAATTTGCAACAATATTATTTCCGTGCTAATAACAGCTATGTTTATGTTCAACCCTCCCTGCCCCGGAGGCGCAGCAATGTTATTTTTTCAATAATATAAAAATGGTTAAAAAACAAGCTTCCAATTTCTAATTAGTTAAAAACCAACTTAAGAATTAAATTAAAAACAAAAACCAGAAATTGTGTTTTAAACAATTATTTATTTTATAAACTATTATATAATCGTATTATTTAAATTGTTAGATTTAACATTTAAAAACATTCGAACAATATGACATAAACAATAGACATAACAATGCTGCATTCTGTATTAATTTTAGAGCAGTTAGTAAATCTCAATATAATTTGTAATTATCATTTTCCAAAAAATTTTCTGGATTTAAATTGTAATATGGTTCAACATTTTTGACCAAACCAAACTTAAAAGCCAAATTTAAATGAACTATTTTTGCAGTCGCGCCACGTCTTTTTTATATATTATTGTTATTATTAAATTCTATTATTAAAAAAACTTGAATTTACTACATTACTTATTATTATTCAATAGCAAATCAATAAACTAACAAAATACTAATATATAACATACTATTATAATCAAAATGAACTTTACAAGATTACAAAAAATTTAATTTTTTTCACCAAAATTTACTTAAATTAGAGTAATTTCAGACAAAAGCCAGTATTACAGTTGTACGTTGGTACGTTTAATTTCAGTAATTGTAATTAACCCTCGGTAAACCACTTTGTGTTGTCTCACAAAAGTCAATTTAGCCTTCTATGGTAAAAAGCAAAGATTTCAACCACATTTTAATTGAAATTATTATTTGAACACTGAATGACCACACTGTAGAATTACTTAAAATTAAATGTTTCATTAAATTTTATAAGCATTATACACTCAAGAGCATAATGTCTCAGACTGATCCCAACTTCAAGTATTAAAAACTTTTGATTTTGTTAATTTATAGCTGGTTCTATAGTTATGCTTTTAAGTTTATTTCCGTTTTTAGAGTCACTTCTTGCATTATTAAAATTACGAAAGAACCTCTGGTCCAAACTAGAGACCCTTCAATAAGAGTCTGAAAATAAAAATGTCAAATAGTGTAACATAGGCACACGGGGGCATAAACACTAATAAAATTCGTATCAGTAAAAAATTATAAATAATATTAATTAATAATATTACTTTTCAATATATGATACAAAATGACCGCAGACTTGCCAACGCATTGTCCAGACTCTCCTTGAAGGGTTCTCTAGTCCAAACTATACTATATTCCAGTTAAAGATGAAGCTGGAATAAACACTATCACGTGCGGTTTTCGTGATCTCCCACCACAACAGGCGTGTCTGTTCTTACAGGGCTGTCTTCAAGGAGTGCATGCTCTTCATGTTATGCGTCATCTGATAACGTTTCTCACAACAAAACCAAACTATAACTTAAAAGTACTTACTCACTCAAGCTACGCGTTTATCTGGTTCTTCCATCCAATAATTTCTATACCACCCCACCATAAGATACCAAACACGAGGTGATCATGCAGTGTTGTTTGTTTATTTCAGCTTCATCTTTAACGTGAATATACTATAGATCAAGCTTATATGTATACAGCTCCGCAAAAAGTACCATATTATAATGTAACTACAGAGTCATCGGTATGTTGAAATAAAAGCAATTTAACAAAATAGCATAGCTTTTTATAAATACTAATAAAATTAACTATAAATGTGTTTTATTCTAAAGTTTATTTCTGATAAAAGTCCATAAAAAGCAGAAGTGGGCGAAGCCTAGCCTATATAGGAGCGACTCCGAGGTGAAAAATAATTTACTAAAAAAGAGAGTTTACGCGTACTGACTAATGCATTTCTAATGCTTTTTCTATTCGATGCGATGAATAAAAAATGAAATAAATAATTAATTAACCCTTGCAAAGCTCAAGCCGATAATGCATACCTGGAATTTTCCACAACAGCATAAATTTATTAAAAGACCTCATTAAAAACCATTCATTTATTCCAAATGTGCAACAACTACGATTAATTTTGTATTATTACAATAAACATAGTCTTTCCATTTAATAAATAAGTGACACGGTGACTATCCTCAAAATTGAATTAAAAGATCAAGACTATATATGTTACTGTGCGTTCATAAATTATTTAGATCAACTCTTGCTATGGGACTTTGCACATATGTTCACTTTTTGATTAGTTGTACGCAGAAACGTACGATATTATTAGACGAGCTTTGACATTTGTTTGACATTTGTCGGCAATCATGATACTGAAAAGAATAAAATTCTCGTTAAGTTAAACTATATGGCAACAGATGATCTAAATAATTTATGAGCGTACGTTATAACATCACTGATTTACAGAAAAAGAAAAATATAAACTTCTACTAAAAACTCTGTTTTCAAAAATCAGTTGCCACAGGATAATACTAAACACAAAATAACAAGTAACTGTCTTTGTACACACATACCCTTGTCAGAGCCAATTACGCTTTCCCTAGCAAAAGCGCAAATATTTTTTATTTTATTTTATGCACATTATAGATATGGTTTAGGTTTAGATGTTAAAGCCAAAATAAGGTTTTAAACTTTTGCATTGTTGCACTTCCGCAGTGACATCTATTCAAGTACCCAAGTTACCAAAGTTCCTAGTGAGAGCACTGGAGAACAATCTATACGCAAATTTGTTAGTAATGCGTAAAAAATAAAAGTTGATAGAGCAATTTTGGAGAATTCAAAAGTACTTAATCAACTTTTGGAGGTTCCAAAGCTAATTATAGAGATTCCAAGTTAAGGTCTCTATGACCACCAACCGAAGCTTCTAGTAAAAGCACGTAATAACGAGCTGAACGCTAGTTTGCTAGTAATTGCAGAAAAGATAAAAGTTGATTAAGTGATTTTGGGGCTGCACCAAGTTAAGATCTCTATGACCACCAACCAAAGTTCCTAGTGAGGCACTGAAGAACGAACTATACGCTAATTTGATAGTAATGCCTAAAAGATAAAAGTTGATCAAGTAATTTTGGCGCTGCACCAAATTAAGATCTCTTTAACCACCAAACGAAGCCTTTGATAAAAGCACTAGGGACAGAACTAGACACTAATTTGCTAGAAATTGCGTGAGAGGTAAAAGTTGATTAAAGTGCTTTTGGAGCTGTGCCATCTCTATGACCACCAACCGAAGCTCCTAGTGAGAGCACTGGGGAACGACCTAAACCCGAATATGCTAGTAATTAAGTGAATAGTAAGCGTTTATTAAATGCTTTATTCTGGTTTGTAGGATTAAGCAATCAATAATCCTATTTCGTCGGACGCAAAAAATAATTTCGGATATATTTTTTTGACGAGAATCCGCTTTTTAGAAACGTCTAGGTAGACCATTTGTTTTTTTTATTGCCTCTTATTTTATCGTACTGATCAATCTGTAAAAATATCATAAGTAGTATTATTCATTGGTCATAGGCTACAATCAATTGATTTTGTAAAATATTAATTATTTTGTTAAACACTATATAATATATATTTTTTAGCATATTAGCTATATTATTTTATTATTCAATTTTTAGTCTGTAAAGAGTTTGGTTTCGACCATTATCCTGCTGACTTAGGTAGCGCTTTTTGTTATTTTATGCTTCTAATAAGATAGGCTATACTTTTCACAAAGTATAGCTAATATATATCTTACAATAGAGATATCAGCCGCCTGGAGAGGCACATTATAAGACGCAATCATCTTATTGTCTGATAATGTTCTCTGTCATATCTACATCTGGTCAGTGATTTAGATAGCGTAACGAAAAGTTTGTTTTCTCAATAAGAGAAACTTTCAATAAGTGTCATTGCTAATTTGTTAAAAATCGTTTAATGTAGTAGTAAATTAAAAAAATAGATCTAAAAACCCCAAGCTTTTGCTTCAATATTTCATAAATTTCCGAAACCATCCCAGTTAATTTACTTTTGACATTATTTGCTTAATTTCAATAGGCATTAGCGCGAGAATTTTGCTGTTTATCTTTCTCAAAACCGGGCTGAATTATAAACAAGTTCCTTAATGAAATGATAATAATCCAGTTGAGAATCTGTATTTAAAGAAAACTCTCTCCGACTAAAGCAATTTTGGAAAAGAATTAAGAGACTTTGAGATAGTATAGTCGTCGGAACCAATTTGGGAATATAAGAGGCTGTAATTATTGGAGAAGACAAGTGTCGTATATAGTCTACAGCAATTAGATTTAGATTTCCATATTCGAACAAAGAGCATCTGGGAAATAATTAAGTAAAAGGGAAGCGGAATTAACACCAGGGTTTGTTTAAATTGCAATAAACGTCTAAGAAACAGATCCGTTTGTCTAATAAGACGCTTTGCCAATCTGATCAATTATGTATTGTAATGAATAATTTTAAAACAATTTAATAACTAATAATGCTTTTCTGATTAATTATATACCAACTGCATCGATTGAAGTCCCTAAAAGCTCATATCAAAATATAGGTCAAAGCCTCATACCCATTGGGATCTGGGAGTCATATATTAATATATAATAGTAGTGTCACAAATTTAAATTATACTACAGAACACCTAAAAGTTAGCTAGTAAATTGAATGTAGTTTTCTTTAAATTAACTAAGCTTTTATTTGTTTTGTTTAATTTTTTATGCTGCATTATTATTAGTTTTTTTTTCAATCGCAGACCCCGGTACGACTTGCATTCATATTTTGTAACTATAGTGAATAGAAAATGAACAAAAAATTCCGTGGCGACGCATTTTTTACCTCATTCGATTTAGCTTTGCGTCATCTTCTTTTTAAAAACAAATGTTTAAGTACTGCCATTAGAGAGACTAATAGAGTACTCAAATTAGCAGAGACATGGTTAGTTGCAAACAAGCTAACTTTGAATACGCATAAAACAACAAACGTATTATTTACTTTGAAAAAAGATATATCTACAGATTTTTCCGAACAAAAATTTCATTTCAAAGTTCATTTGGATAAAAGTTTGAGGTGGAATGAGCATGAAAATGAGTTAGCAAAGACACTATCCAAAAATATTTTTGTTCTCAGAAATCTTCAAAATAAAGTTCCATCGGAAACGGTTAGAACAGCATTCTTTGCACTAATTCAAGCGATTCTCTCATACGGTATACTAATATATGCTCCAATAAGACACCGTATTTTTTCACTGCAGAGAAAACCGTTAAGAATAGTTGCTGGTGTCAAATACAGAGATGATGTATCAACAATATTTCCTAAACTTCAAGTATTAACACTGCCAAGTCTATATATTATATATCAATGTCTTCTTTATATTAAAAATAATAAAGAAAATTACCTCACCTACAGTAACATACATAGCTATGATACGAGAAACTGCGAAGATCTATGTGTTCAAACTATCAGACTTCATAAAAGCCAAAATTATGCTAAATACTATTCAATACAATTTTATAATAAACTTCCAATTGAAGTAAAAAATTTAGACATAAACAGTTTTAAGAAAAGCATTAAAAAACACCTATTAAAAGAAGCTTACTATAATTTCAATGACTTTGCATTTGTTGACAATTAAATTTAACCAATTACTTTAAATTTTATTTTATCTAATTCTTTGTAAGTACTTGTTAAAATTTTATACAGTGAGGTTTTTGTTTTACTGAACATAACGTCATAAAACGCATGTTCAGTTTTAAAAAAACCATGTCAATACATTGTCGCTAGGTAGGCAACCAAATTAACAAATATTTTATTATGACACATGACTGACTTGACAGAACAACTCAGACTGAAATTTTATTCAAAGGTAAGGAAGGTTATGTTACGTCTTAATAACAAGTTTAAAAAGAAACTTTTAATCAAATTAATTTATTAAATGTTCAAAGTGACCACCTTCTTGTTCTAAGCAATGCGCCAAACGATTGTAAAATGCTTGTACAGTATTTTTTAAAAAAACTGGATTTATTTCGTTGCAGGCGATGAGTATTCTATTCTTTAGTTCTTCTGTACTCTCTATTACGGTATTGTTGTAGACTTTAGATTGAAGATAACCTCAAAGAAAGAAATCGTTTGGTGATAAATCTGGTGACCGAGGTGGCCAAGCTATTGGTCCAAACCGTCCAATCCAGCGATCCTGAAAGTTTTCATTCAGGAAACGTGTAATAGGGCCCGTGGAATGTGGTGGAGCGCCGTCCATTTGAAACCATGCGTTCTCAAGATTCAAGTCTTTTAGTCGTGGTATTATGTGTCTTTGCAGAAGTTCCAAAAACTTGGCGGCATTTAGGTTGCCATCAATAAAAAATAGACCAATAAGGGTACCGTCGACTATTCCAGTCCAAGCATTAACTCTGCTATTATACTGAGTGTGTGTTAAATTTTGAACATGTTCGTTTGTACGTGACCAATACCTGTGGGAATTAGAAAGAAATATAGGAAAAAAAGGAAAGAGGTGTTCAATACAAACCGACCATTCTGTGAATTAACCGTGCCATTTAAACAAAAGGATGACTCATCAGTAAAAACTATCTTGTGTAAAATATCTTCATTTTCATTTATTAAATTAAATATTGTTTCACAAAAATCTGTTCTTTTTATTTTGTCAAGAGGAAAAAGCTGTTGGTGATTTGAAAATTTGTAAGGTTTGTATTTACTTTTTGAAAGTTTTAAGGACAGAGGATTCTGAAATGCCAAACTCGTTTGCTATTATCCGCGACGGGGTAATGGGGTTTTCTTCAGCATAACATAATATCTGTATTTCTCGTTCTTCTGTCAAGACGGGACAAGTTCTTCTTCTTTTTATGTGTGAATTTATTACACAACCTTCTGTTCTGTTCTGTCAAGTCAGTCATGTGTCAAAATAAAATATTTGTTAATTTGGTTGCCTACCCAGCGACAATGTATTGACATGGTTTTTTTAAAACTGAACATACGATTTATAACGTTATGTTCAGTAAAACAAAAATCTCACTGTATATATATATATATCAATGTCTTCTTTATATTAAAAATAATAAAGAAAATTACCTCACCTACAGTAACATACATAGCTATGATACGAGAAACTGCGAAGATCTATGTGTTCAAACTATCAGACTTCATAAAAGCCAAAATTATGCTAAATACTATTCAATACAATTTTATAATAAACTTCCAATTGAAGTAAAAAATTTAGACATAAACAGTTTTAAGAAAAGCATTAAAAAACACCTATTAAAAGAAGCTTACTATAATTTCAATGACTTTGCATTTGTTGACAATTAAATTTAACCAATTACTTTAAATTTTATTTTATCTAATTCTTTGTAAGTACTTGTTAAAATTTTATATATGCATCTCAATAATATTAAGATTAGCCTGGAAATCACATTGTATAAAACTGTAAAGTTATAGTACAAATAAATTATTATTATTATCTCGCTCGAAGAATCGAGCTTCTAAATCGTCTTGAATACTTCAGTCGCTCACTTACCATCGACCAATTGTCACAATAATACCGTCAAAAGCAACTATACATATATGTATATATAATTAATTATTAAATAAACAGTCAACATTTAAAAAAAAATAAATAAATTTTTTCATTAAGCCATATTTAGTTCCCATCAAAATTTGTTCTTTTATGCATATTACTTGTACAAAATAAAATAATCTTGATGTTTTACATCTAGCAGGCTTCCCGTGACGGCTCACATTTTTTTTGTTTCTCCAGCGATTGTGTAAGATCGCTACTAGAGAGTAGAATAAAATTTCAAAAAAATTCAGAAATACTAGAATAAAGTTAATTAATTTAAAAATAAATTAAAATTGACAATTTTTAGATATTACAGTTGTAATGATGATTCTAACATTGACCATTAGTCCGCAATACAGTCTGAAAGTATATATGTAAGACTAAGCAATTGTGCAAGATCGCTAATAGAGAATAGAGTTAATTTCCAAAAAGATTCAAAAATACTAGGATAAAAACTATCAATTTTAAAAAAAAAAGACAATTTTTGGCTATTTTATTTTAAAATTTTACAGTTGTAATGGCAGGTCTAATATTGGTCATTAGTCCGCAATACAGTCAAAAGTGTATAGGTAAGATCCACAATTGTGTAAGGTTGCTATAAAAAATAGAGTTAATTTCGCCCCTAAAACCTCCTGCATTATGAATTTTATAAGAATAGTTGAAGTTTTTGAGATGCAAATTATATATACACTTAGAATTATTCGTTTAAAGGTATCAGATAGATTAGATAAACTGTTTTATGTATAAAGCCTAAAGCTCTTTCTGTCCTACATTTTCATTAATTCCTTTTTACACTTGAATTGCATAATATACACCATAACCTAAAATGTTACTGTTATTGACTCATTGCTTATCACCAACATCTCATAAAAGTGAGCGCGGTACAGCCAGATTTATCGTGAACGACAAGGATAAAAATTAAGCAACGGCAAAGAGACACCATTCAATCTGTTTCTATTAGATGAGCGCTTGTCTCTTTTTGAAAATTATCGATGCTTATGCAAATGTTAGTTTGCGTTTATGTGGGAGCCTATTGTGTAGAAGTTATTTATATTTACAATAGTCATAAACAAAAGTCTGACCAGGAAAAAACAAAGGTACGATCTTGCCCAGAACCGTATTACGACGTTATTCAAAGAAACTTTAATATTATATAAATAATTAATATATTTAAAACAAAAATTTATTGGTTATTATTATTTATTGTTATATATAATTGAATAAATTTATTATTATGGATCAACTGTTTGTAAATGATTTTCTGCTAACAACCACATTCTGAATTTCTATATTTATTATCTAGGTGAAGCGAAGAGAAATTCCAGCTAAAGACGGCTCTGTACAGTCTTGGAGTCGACTGGTTAAAAGTTGATTTATGACAGATTTGTTTACAGCTCGTTACCACAAAGTCAATTGTCATTACACTGTCATAAACGCAAACTAGCTTTTGGATAACTATAAGCGCAGATATAGAGAATAAAGATCTCTTATCTCTATTCTCTATTTTCTTCTGCTTATAAAACTCCACTGTGTATCTTCTTCTATCCTTTCATGAAACAAGAATGCCAAGCCAAAAAAAATCATAAACTTGATTTTTTTCCCACAACAATATCACTGAAAGTATTAAGACTATTAAGATACACTTTTAATTAAAAGTTTGTTTGGCCCAGAATGGAAATGTGCAGTTCAAACCCATTTTGGTTCCCAAAATTTTTGGGGAAAACACTTTCTCCTATCAACACCAGTAAACAATTCCTCCTTTAATGACTCTTGTTTCTCTTCCAGAAATTGGTATTCCGCCCAAATTCCTTTTAGCCTTGTTTAATTATGCGCAAACTATCGATTAACCAAGGTGCGTAAAATGCTCAACGTTAAATCGCTTAACTTGCAAAAGTTCCTGAAATTTCATTTTCATTAGCATGCGACCCTTCATAATGCAAAACTTTTGTAAGTAGTATGCCATTATTTATAATCAATGCGATACTATTTTTATAAATACGGAGAGCTTAGATGTTTGTTGAAGCAGAAGGTAATGATGGTAATGGCATTCATAATTGGATTTAGTGCCGATTGCAAACACAATGTAGGGCAGGTTTCACGCTCACTACAATGCATCAGTCACATTTCGCGTCTTTGCACAGATCGAAAACGATTTATTTATAAAAATATTGTTAAGTTGCACATTTTGCAAAAATTTACTAAAAAATGTTTTTCACTGAATAGTTTAGAATAAATAATTTAAAACTATAAAAAAAATTATTGAAATATTCAATTATACACAGTAATAAATGAACAAAAAAATACAAAACTAAACATTTTTTGGTTGAATTTAATAACAAACTGTCATGCCTACACTGTACAGGGTTGTTATGGTAATAATTATAATATGTCACTTTATTGTCTTTTAAAATTACAAAAAATTTTGTAGATAAAGCATAAAAAAAATAAAAGCAGAAAACATAATGTTACGAACATGTATAAACATAGAGTCAAAAACAAAATACAAAACTAAAATAAATATATATATATATATATATATATATACACGTGTATACATACTTCATATATGTATATAAAAATTTTACTTAGTCATAAATAACAATTTCATTAGCAATCTAATAATAAATAAAAAGAATATATACATAGAAATAAAAATAACGAGTTAATGTGTCTAAATATTAAAATACCAATATAAAATTTGGGTGCTAATAAAACTCGTAAGCCGCTACAATCGTCGTACGATTATTTTGTTACAGAATTAAATTTGAACTTTAATTAGGTAAAATGGCATTTTATGAACAATTGAAAGTACTTAGAATATACTTTAATTTTGATGATAATATCTAGAGCCTGAACATATATTTTCCTAATAATTAGAATTTTTGTAAATTAAACCGTTTTCTCAAAAATTAAAATATTAGTTCTTCTGTAAAAGTTACGGTACTTGACTTCCTAATGATTCTGTACTCAATGTGTAGCGGTCTAGAATATGTATAAGTGCTCAAAAAATAATGTTATTATTTTTATATTTAGACACAATTATAAGCGATACCACAACCGATGAACCACCCTGAACAAGAGTACTCAGACTGAAGTAGAGTTTAATTACACAAAATTTGTATACATGTTTAGAAAAATATGAGAAACACATTATATGCAAAAATATTCTACTCTTTATCTAATTTACGAAAGATCATTTTTGTTCAATCTGTCAAAGATTTACAACAAACTATCAAAACAAACAAAATCATTAAACATTGTGTTGTTTAAACAACATTACAGAAACGGTCTTTTACATGAGCAATAAATAAATAAATATCTTTCTGGTACATGACTGTAAACAAAATTAAGTAGAATTTTTCGTTTATTTTATTATTATAGTAAACAATGTTTGTACTAATTTTGGGGGTTAAGTGTAAAAACAGGCTACTGAACTTTGCTTCTTACCAATGATTTCAAATTATTCTTTTTTCTTTGTGTTAATTTATTTTATTGTTTTTGTTTATTGGTGTAATTGATTCAATCATTGGTGAATAAAGACCTTTATTATTGTTATTATTATTATCTCTTTTTGGCTTTCTTAGCCAAATGTAATACAATATGAAGAATACCTATGCATCTCTAATGTAAATAAATTATTATAGTAAATAATTTAGAAGCGTCATATTCTTTTAAAGTACATATTGAGTATAATATGTACAAGTTGTATCAGTATCTTATTTACTGATTGATTTAGTATTTAATAATTTAATAAAGTATACCGTGGCATTTAAACCCTTATAATAAAATTTTGCTTGTCGATACGATTTTACCCCAAATCATTGTCTTGTCAACTAAGTCAGTTAATGCCAAGAAAACTTTTATTGCCCCCAAAACAGATTAACTAAAAACATAAAATTTTTAGTAACCATAAATCAATAGTGAAACGCATTTTACTTGAGCAAATATAATCAAGCCTATTTTTATTCGATAAAATACTAAAAATTAAAAAAAAACATGCATCTAAAGTTTTTTGTTTATGAGTAAATCAAAATAATATATGATTTTAATAATAATAACTGGAATAACTTTCAAGTCGACAAAAAACTTTTTAGCCTCGTCCATTGTAAACGGCATATTTACGCCTTGTCAGCTTCTATGGTAACTAGACTTTTTTACATGTAGAGCTTCCACCTGTCAATTTGACTCACTGGCGTGTTACTATAAAAATGATCTGCTTCTAGAGACCTCCGAAAAAAGTGCTGTTTAGACATAAATATAGTTTGTTTAAACCAGGACAGTTTACCGCACTTAATAAGACCTATAGATTTCAAAAATAAAAACATTTTATTTTTACTTAGCTAACCATCGATCGAGCTCTAAACCACAGACTAATTGCACTTGAGCTGTCAACCTCAAATCACTTCAAATTTCGAAATTTTTAAATTGAGCAAAATTGAGTTTTCGGCTAAAAAGCTGAATACATTATTCGTGCGTTAATCATGTTACAGCCCGCGGTTTTATTAAAACCCTCCGCAAAGCGTCGTGCTTTAATAATTAAAACCTTGCCGTACTAATAACGTAACCAACTATTGCAGTTCTGTCAAATTAGTTCAGCTGTTGTGCGGTAGATGCCCCGAAAAAGCTCTGATGGCGAGTATAAAGTAAAGCCAAAAATTTGATAAATCAAATTTGCTGGTCTTAGGTAGAAAAAAAAAGAGTTTGCTTTGTCAAAACCCACCTTATATATTAAAAGCAATTTAATTTTTTTTTTTGAAAAACAGACGCGGAGTAGATGAAAATAAAATCATATTATAATATATAGTAATATGTATAAATATTAATCTAATAATAATTTTTTTTTCAATTTTTTGTTTACTCTATAATGATTAAAAATTCAACTATAAATTGATAGAAAATTAAAAATAATATCTTTAGTACTAAAAACAAATGGTATAAATTCAATAAATAATTGAGTAAGCGCTAAAATTTTGGCTTAATTTATTGTTTATTTAATAAAAAATAAACAAGTTTTAGACGTTTTCCTTATACCTGCATTAGTTCAAAGGTTATAATAAAATTAAACACAAAAAACTAGGTCAGAGTGGTTGAATGAAAAAAAACAAAAAATTAAAATATCAATAAAAAATATAAATACATTTTATTTTAAATAATACATGGCTGTTTCTGATTTTTTAAGTAGAAAAAGAAAAAAAAATACAAAGAGATAATTCATTTGTTTATAGAAAATTGATTATTGAACAAATAATGAAAATTTAGATAATAGTCAAATTGTTTTAATATTAAAAACCAAGATAAATTATGGTTTTAAAAAAACACTACTTAATTTTCATAACAAGACGTAAAAAAACTTTTTATTTTTTAACAAATGCGTTTTTAAGCAATACAAATTTTTTTCTTTCTTTAATATTTTTGTTTTTAAATCATAATTCAATGATCAAATGATCAAAAATTATGTTATCCAAAAAAAAATTTAAATTATCTCATAAACCACGCATTTGTTTATAACATTTTTTTAAACAATAGAAGATAGAAATTATTAAAAATAATTTATAAGTAGTTTTTGATTATAAGAAAAGGGTTAACAGTAATTGTATTAAAAAAATGTTTTTTCAATGTTTAATAAAGCTTTATAATTTTTCACCCTAGTAAATTGCTAATAAAACAAAAATTAATTTTTTTTCAATTTTTCCAACGGGAAAATATTCTAAAACCTTTTAGAATTAACAATTTAACAATTATGGCACTTGCAATGATAATGTTCGTGTTACAAAAAATTGTTAATTAACTAATGGGAAACTTATTGAAAAACCGCGATAAAAATTTTTGAACCACGGATTATTGTTTATTGATCTATCTTGCAGACGTCTGAATTTTTTCAATTTTCAATTTTTATATTTAATAAGTTTAAATAATATTTTTCATTAAAGGTCCGAAGAGGGCAAAGTTAAAGTACCTTTTTTCTGGCGCATTTTCAGCTCTCTGGGAAAATTGTAAATACATATTACAAATCCAATAGTTAGGACTTTTTTTAAGATAATTTTTTTGTTTTATAATTTTTTTTTTTTAAATTTTAATTTCCTAAATACTTTTTGAGAAATTGGAGAAAAGCCAAGCCACCTCTTTTTTCACTTAATTGTTTACAACTATTGCAATTTTTACGAGCAGCCTTATCATTTTCTCATGAACTATTTAGATGCCAAAGCAAATTAAATAACACCTCAATTATAACTTTTTTAAAAAATGAAAAAAAATTTTGACCTAAAAAGCACTTGTTGACTAAACTACAATAGGTATTTATACTTTTTGACAATATTGAGACGTAATATTGGCATGTCAAACCAAAACCTGCTTTAGATGCTTACTTTTTTCTAATTATAATAACTCACACATCTATATATATAAAAATGAAACCCGTTTTCCGTTGTCAGACCATAGCATGAAAACGGCTTGACCGATTTGGCTGATTTTTTTTTTGTAGTTTTCTAATACTCTGTACAAGGTTCTTACGGAAAAAAATATTAAGAAAATCTCTCAAAAAGATTGAAAAATATACATTTAATTTTGCATCTTTTAAAAAAAGCGCGTTACGAATGTCAACGTCATTCAATTTAAAACAAAAAACTCTGTGGTGATCTATGACCCCACAGACATAACCGCGCTAACAAATGTTAACGTCATTCAATTTAACTTCCCTTTCAAACATTTTGAAAGAGAAGTACGAAGACGAAGATGTTTTAATCCCACGCATTCCTATGACACCAAACAATATGCCATTCAGTTTTAAACGTTTACAGTTTCCAGTGCGGCTTGCATTTGCAATGTCAATAAATAAATCGCAAAGGCAGTCGCTAAGTGTATGTGGCATCAACCTAGAAAATCCATGTTTTTCACATGGCCAATTATATGTCGCCTGTTTCCGTGTCGGAAAACCATCAACATTATTTATTTACGCGCCAGAACATAAAACTAAAAATATAGTTTATCAAAAAGCATTAGAATAGAGAGAAGCAGTGAAGGGTATAGAGGCTATTAGTTGCTTTCTAGAGCGCGCGTGATATTGAGCTCAGTGTTTACTTCAAAATGCCCAGTTGTTCAATAGCGACTTGTAAAAATATAAGTGAAATTATTGAACCCTACGGAATAAACACTATTATAAAAATATATATTTTGTTTTTTATTTAATAAAATTAGTAAAGTCCTTCTCAGGTATGACGAGACCAGGGAAATAGGTATTCATTTTTATATGGAGGATATTATAGATTCCAGTTCAAATTGAATAGGTACGCATACATAAGATAGGTCAGCTATACAAAATAAAGTAGTGCATCGAATTTACGCTAAGGCGGTACGAAGTTCGCCGGGTCAGCTAGTCCTTAATATAACCTACTAATAGTTCATGTTACATCAGCCCTAAAAGTTTGTTAAAAGTTGGTTTAAAAGCTGTTTAGAAAACTTTGTTTTGAACTTTGTAGGTAATAAAGTACTGTGTGTGTGTTTATTTTTTTTTAAGTAAATTGGTCTACGTTGATAATTAATGTTTGATCGCTGCTAGGTTTTACAAAAATAAATATTAACAAAAAGGTGTTTGTTTGTTAGAACCCCTCATTGTTCAACAAGCTCTATAGACACCACAACGTCCATAAAATAATGAAATAAAAACATAAAACTACTTAACGTAATGAACTTTTTGTTTTAGGAAATTGTACGGAACTCTAATTAATATTAAACGAAGCCAACATTCTAAAAGCTTTTTTTAGAAATGGCAAATTTATGATATTGACATGTTCAATAGAAGCTCAATAAGAATATTAAACATTTTCATTTCCGACCTTTTCATAAAATACAGGTAAATGCTTTACTTTTTATTAAAAAAACATGCTTTTGCTAGAACAGAAATCGATTTCGAAGAAACATATCTATCGTCATCGGCATTTTATTTGTTCGATGGATTAGTTTTTAGAAAAATATTAGCGAGAGGGTGAGCTTTACTTACAGTGACTTCTGATGACAAAAGCACAACAACTATCTGACAAGCTGAAAATTCTGGATGACTGATATTGTTAACAATCAATAGTCGATCCATCATCAATACCGCCATCAATCTAACGTTCTAGGCAAACAGCAAAACTGTTTTTTTAATACTTTTTTTCATAAAGCTGTTGCAGTAGTGCGGAAAATCCGCGCCGAGCTTTTGTGTGCTTAGTTAATCCTAAAACTAAACAATAGGAAAGTGTTTTTATGTTTTGTTAGCTTGTATAGGAGTCTATAGAATTTCAATGAAGAACGCTTTTGTAAAAATCTCTTTTGGTTGGCGGATTACCAAAAGCCATTATTTTATTTTGAAATCGATCGTTGATGTAGCTTATTAATGCACAATTTTGCATTGATGCTTTAAATAATAATAACAATATATTAAAAAAAGTTTTATGAAATGAAATGTAGATGTTGTAACAGTTCTTCATTACATCTATGAGCGACGTTTCAGTAAAAATGAAGAAAAAAACAGAACAAAGAAGAAAGTAGAAACAATAAAAAAAAGTTTCGGTAAAAAAATTTTACCTTCTTCAGGCCTAAAAAACAATATAGACGAACTTGAAAGTCAGTTACATAAAACATAAATGTACAAAAATCACTTACTGTTTATGTATTTGTTTGATTAGAAAAACCGGTCATTTTATTGAAAAACATGTTAAAATAGAATAAAAATTATTACAACAATTTCTAATAATTTTTATTGTTTGATTTTGTTTTTATTATTATTAAAACAAGGGTGATGACTGTTCTAATTAATAATAACAATATTGCAATAGTTCATTCATAGAAACAAGTCTATGCGTGTAACCCGCGCCGTAAACCATATAACCATTATAGACGTTATACGTTTATCTGCAGCTGCAGTACCGATTTCACTTGCTACACATAATTTGGCAAAATAATCAAATTTTTAAATTTTACTATCTATTTTTGTTTTCGGAAAAAAAAATCCTTTGAATGTAATGTTTCTTCTGAATTATACAGATAGTGGATAGTAAAATACTTTCTCAAGCATCTAGCTACAGGGTTGAGTCAACCAATAAAAGTAGTTGAAAAATATTTCAAATTGCTACGCTCCTAAAAATTTGTAAAATGTCAAAATTGCCACTTGTCCATCAAACTGGGTTGAAATTAAAGGTTATTACTAACGCTGATAATTATATGCAATAAAAATGTATTAAATATACTGCACATATGCTGGCAGTATATGTAAAATATGCATCAAAAAATCAGATATATCATTAAACAAGAAATATTCTTTAAAAAATTGAATACTGGTTGGAATTTTTAATTTTTAAATCTTAAATAAATATTTAAAAAAATTTGATTTAAAACTAATAATATACCTAACAAAATAAACTTAAATGACAATAATTCTTATAAAAATCTTAATAACAAAATTAGGTTTAAGTAATGGTTTGTTAGTTATGTTTATGTATTGCAAATAAACACCAAAAACTTCTCTAAATTTAGCGAAATAAAAAAGATTACCAAAGAATAACTCTTCTAAACACAATGCACAATGTGTATGCAAAGTGTGTAGCAAAAAAGATAAAAAAAAAGGTAGAGAGAGTGGGAGGATTACCAGACTGGCAGGCAGAATTTAGAAAGAGACGAGAGTCAATAGATAATAAATATATTTTAAATAAGCTAATAAAGAGTGAGCAGTAAAAGGAAGGAGAAAGAGTATGTGGAGTGCTTGTGGATTTAAAAGCATAGTAATAGGTTATGGAAGTGCATGGAAAAGAAGGTAATGGCGAAAGCAGTAATAGAGAAAGTAGAAGGGATAAACAAGGAAACAAAGAACAAGATAAGAGTAAATAAAAGAGAAAGTGAATGGCTGTTGACAAAGAGGGATCTGAGACAAGAGTGCCCTCTGAGCCCTCTACTGTTCACAATTCATATAAGTAATATAGAAGATGTGTTAGCAAAAGAGCAAGAAGAATAAGTAGTAGTATAGAAAAAAACTGGATGTTAGCGTATACACATGATATAGTGATGGTGACGAGAGAAGAAAAAGAAATAAGTGGAAAGAATTGCAGAGAGGTATATGAAAAAGAAGGGATTTGAGGTAAATAAAATTAAAACAAAGATGATAGTGTTTAGTAAGAAAGCAAGAAAAAAAGTAGAATGGGAATGAGGTGGAAAAGAAATAAAGCAGGTGAAACAATGGAAGTACTTAGAAAACATGTTTGAAAAAAGAAATCGAAGTAAAACACAAGTGAAACAATTAGTGAAGAAGAAAAACCAAATGTGTGTAATAGTGTGGAGATGGCAGAGGGAAAGTTTAGAGGAGAGTATGAGATAGGGATGGCAATGTTGAAGAGTCTGATAAAAAGTGTAAAGTTGTATAAAGCGGAAATTCAGAGATGGAAAGAGAAGACAGAAATTGAAAAAATGCAAGAACGGAACAGAAAGCTAGGCAAGAGAATAAGAAAAAAAACCAATAAAGAAAAACATTTAGTGTAGAAGAGATTGAAAAGGAAAGAGAAGCGAGGCAACAGAAAAATAGAGAAATAAGACACAACAATCAAGCGAAAAAATTAGAAAGAGCAAATATAAAAAAAAATATGAGAGACTGATTACAGAAGAACTACCAAGCTATCAAGAAATAGAACGTGAGAGAGAAAGGAAAATAATTGCAATATTCAGATGTAGAAATGCAGAGAGAGAAAACCAATTTTAGATAGAAGAAAATGAAAAAAAAGTAGAATGTGTGGAAGAGAGAGAGAAACATTAGAGCACATGATGACGGAATGCGTGAAGGTAAAATAAAGTACCGCAGCAAGAAAGAAAAGAAAGAGAGAATAGAATGGATAAAAATGATAGAAAGAGAAAGAAAAAGATTAAAGTTGGTGAATCAAGTAGAATGAGAGAAGAAGGAAAGAGAAAAAACAGGGAAGAAAGAATAAAAACCAAAAAAAACAAGACTTTTTTAAATTTTTTATATTATGTTATAGTATAGTATAATATTATAGTAACACTGTAATAAAGCAATTATAAATAAAAATAGACGTTTCTTTAAAATTTTACGTTTATTTTAAAGCAAATGAATAAAAGAAAGCAAATGCATAGATATTCCGATTGTTCAAAAATTTTTAAAAAACCAATTTTTTTATTTTTTGCTCAAACAGTTTAATATAAATCTCGTGTCTAGTTTGTTTAATTTTACAATATTTTTTGGTTTTTAAAATTGATGCTAATACAGTTATCAAAAAAAACAAAAAAAAAAAAGTTGTGGCACTTTTTCTAAAAATTATATAACAAAACTCTAAAGCAGCTATGGTACGAAGACAGTTTTGCGTTCCCTCATTCTAAGAATCCTGTTCCATGTAGCTATTTCAACAGTTTTTCACGATTTTGTTCGCGACTTTTTCTGTTTTTTCGTCTTTTTTTCTTTAGAATCAAACCTGTAAGCGGTTTTCTTTATTCTTCTAATTTTTGCTATTTTTTCTCTTCATTTCGTTAGCTGTTTTTTCTTCATGCTCAGCCGGTAGTTTTGCAGCTTATATAAAAGTAGCTAATTTTATACAAATATCTCGTCAGTTTCTAATAATTCTTTTATTAAAATAATTTTTTCTTGGTCTCCAACAGTATCACCGTTCGGAGCATATTTTTTCCCCTTTTAATCTAATTAGATGCATTTCTATGAGTACACAACTATATCAACACCTATTTCAAACACCTCGTTTCGTAAAACTCTTAGAAAGGTACACTTGAGTCATCTTTAGATGCGCTAGCTCCAGATAACGATAATCTTACACCTATGGGTAAAATTTTTCTGTGCCGTCGCTAATTATTATTAACATAGACGCTTTTATCTCCCGATGTGCCACTGCGCATCTATGTGAAGCTGTCCCCATCTAAGAGAAATCGTACTCTATTCTTCAACATTTTATGACAAAAAAAGCGCATATATGGTTTAGATGACATCTGGTTTAATCTAAAAGCAACTTGAATGTTTGAATACAACTTCGCGAGGGTTAATAAGTGAGGTATCCCACAAAGTCATAGGTAAGATAAGATAAGAAAAAGCAGTCTTTTTATATAGAAAGAAAGAATTAACTCTAAAATGTCCGTTTTAGTAAAAAAGCAAGTGATTTACCCTTAATGAGTGGGAAAGCGACTCCAAGGGTGTGAAAAAAAACTCGAAAAGGTCTGTACACTTGTTATTTCCCAATTCTTTGTGTGTGCTCAAGATAGATAATTTTGTAATTTCACGCATCTAAAGCGACTGCACAATAGCCTTTAGTTGAACTAATTTGGGCTGTGTTTTTCTAAATTACGCTGACATAAGTTGGAGACCAACCAACCCCAAGCTTAACATTAGTTGTGTACAAGAAAATAGTAGATGCGCCAGAGTATAATTTCTCATGTTTTACATCAAATTATAATTCTAGTTGGTATCATCATGTTTCAACCCTTATAATTTATTTTCCATAGTTGGAAATCTGAGATCAAGAAAACAACTAAATTAAACGTTGCAAAAAGCGGTTTACATTCAAATGAAGCCATTTTGAGAACAAAGCAGAAGACTATCATATATCACGCAAATCCATGAAAGGTATCTCATTATTCTCATTTGAGATTTGTCTGATATTGGAGTAATAGCTGTTAGTTGTCTGTCCCGAGGTTGCCTCTTCTGGGAATGCTTAGATCCACATTTATCGTTTAAATTCAACTTATCTGAGGTCTTTGTGGCTGGGAATCTATCTTGGAATTTACGGGATCTGGCAATTCTCAGGTGAAATATAACGCTGATTGAATTGGGAAGAGAGGATTAGGAGGGTTCTAATCTTTTGGGATTTCATTTAGGACGATAATTTTGTTTCCTCTAATTAAGATTAAACTAATATCGTGTAAATAATGTTTAATTAAGATACATTATGCGGCGATAGTATCCGAATTTTCCATTTTGAGTGCGTGTTCATCCTGTTTTATGATGAAAAGCCAACAGAAAATAATACAATACAAACATTAATAACCCCTTTACCTCGCCCCGATTGGATAATTAAAACAGATCAACGTGGGTATAGTTCCCAAATTCTATCTCATCCACCTAGCGGAATTTGTGTTGAACTGAATTTCTTGAATATTCAGTCATTCATTAACGTTTTTTTTAATGATATTAGATCCTCCTGGACGCATTATAATGAAAGTGATTCGGATAAGCGAAGTGTCGTATAAACCAGAGTCTTCTGGGAATATTGTACGTAGTTATCTGCGTAAATAAATACAATACACTCCTAGGTCACGGTTTGAGCGGATTTAAATCCGAAGGTAATAAGTTGAATTGATTCATTTAGAATCTTTACCCCACTTGGGATAAAACTGTTAGGAGCCCCTTACTATTAGGAAAAACCCACCAAAAAAAATTCGTTAAACGAGGCAAAATTAATTTATTTATCTCTTAATAATGACTACATGGTGGTCAAAAGAGCTCTTGAGATTCGATAAACAATCTTTTTAGAAAGTGGTAAAACGGTGTTAATAGATTAATTGACGTTAAAAATAACTTTTATAAGGTTTACCACTTAATCCAATAAAAAAACTAGCAAAAGTTGAATTGTTTGCTAGTTTTGATAAAGGTCTAATGCAAAAATTTTACAAATTTATTTTAAACATTCTAATTTCTTCAATTTTAAGGATTTTAAGTTTTCCAATATATTTATTTTAAGCTTGGTACTTTACCTTAACTTATCAGTATCAAGAGAGCTAAATCATATAATGTCGACAGAGAAGCGCATCAATCTCTTAAAATCGACAATAAATTTTGCACTCGCATCACACACAAGATTTTTTCTACAGTTACATACTTTCTACAATAATAATAAACCATACATTTTGACCAAATCAAAACTATAAAATTCAACTATAAAATTCATTCTTTGTGTTAAAACAAAAGTTTGATTACCTGCTGCTACGCAATAAGCTATAAATGACTGGGTTTTTTGCGTTTTCAAATGCAAGCACAAATGCCTACTTTTTGTATTGATTGTGGAAAAACATATAGTATAGGATCAGATTGTTTAAATACAAATAAATATAATAATTATTTGTTACACATATTTGTAAATTATACACACAAAAAAACCAAATGCATTTTGTGGTCTGCAGTGAGACATTAGCAATAGTAATAGGAAACAACTACTTCACGAGCAAATACCCCCCAAACTCAAATTAAAATTGAAGCAAATTGAATTTATTGTAGCCAATTAATTTAGATCATTTAGTTTAATTGAGAATTTGTAATATTTTGTGAGGTGTCAACACCTAACTTGAAAACAAACTAACCTATACTAATTACATACAATATGTGTTTACAAGCCCTATAATATAAATAAATAAAGTATGCACACATTCACTCTTATAGAATGCAAATGTTCCGCCACACGCTTCCGGAATACGTGAAATAATAATTGAATGCTATTATAGGCAGCGGTTTTATAAAACCAAATAACTTTTTTATTTATAAGCCGATTGACATAAAACAAACATTATATTTCAAGTAAAGCTTACGACAATATATTTGCGAAACTACATCTAAATCGTATAAACGGTTTTAAAGATTAGCGTGCACAAACAAACAGACAAAAATTCTAACAATTCTTGTTTTGGGTGCTTTTTGCGTTGATAGAGCTTCCAATAGTGTTTTTTCTCATATATCTTCCATGTACAGACAGCAGTCCTTTACTTTTTTATTATATGTATTGATAATTACATGTTAGTGTGCCAGATTGCTCAAAATTTAAAAATCGCCACATTCCAAACCATTATATTGTAATATTTGACATTATTATCGTTGATTTCCCTTATATTCATATAAGAAGCGACGCCAAATATATCAAACTTAACAATGTGACTTCAACACGAACTATTCCACTTAAGCTGGGGTGTTGTGACAGCAGAACAATAAGCTTTACGTCAAAGAAACTTTTTCTTCATTTAACAATAAAATAGAAATTCCCAAGCAAAAAGTTTTTGAACTTATTATGATTAAGAGTTGTTTCTACAATTCCAGTTAGTTTCGAGGATTAATTAAACAGGAAATTAACAATCGGTATGATCTACATTATAGTCGAGCCAATTAAACATTAGACACTTGCTTTACTCTAATCATCTACGGATGACATTTGCAATCAATGGTCAATAACAATGGTAGATTTCAAGTTCTAGGATTGTTAGTACTTGAGAAGAATATAAATTAGTTTATTTCGGGTTGGTATTCCGACAACTTGCCTTCAAAATCAGCTTTCAGCCATTATAGTCAAGTAGAGCTCAAACTGTTCAACTCAGAAGCGGGATTTTGATATAGTTGGATTCGATATTTGGCAGGCATCGTTAACTTTATTGCCAAAACAACCAAATAAAAACTATTATTTTAAATATAATATACTATAATATAATATAATATAATATAATATAATATAATATAATATAATATAATATAATATAATATAATATAATATAATATAATATAATATAATATAATATAATATAATATAATATAATATAATATAATATAATATAATATAATATAATATAATATAATATAATATAATATAATATAATATAATATAATATAATATAATATAATATAATATAATATAATATAATATAATATAATATAATATAATATAATATAATATAATATAATATAATATAATATAATATATAAAAGCAATTTTTTCAATTTTTAGTTTCTCACTTGTATTTTATAATAAATTAATTGTGAGTATGAAAAATACATGTGAAAAAAAGCATTTATAAGAATAACTTAAAAACTACTCGTCAGATCTTGATCAAATTTAAACGAGACCAAATGGAAAGCACCAGCTTCCAAATAAAAAAATAATCATCAAAATGAACTCTATTCAGATACTACTTTAAGCTAAAACTGTGGTCCCAATTTGATCAAGATCTGAATAATAGTTTTTAAGTTATTTGCATTAATGCTTTTTTTGATAAATATTGTTTTGAAACTTACAAAAATTGATTATAAACATAAGTAAGAAATTAAAAAAAACAATTTCAATATAATTAAATACTAGTTATTGATTTAATTAATTTAAACAAGTTAAACTAAAAACATAAAATAATAATTATTCATATTGAAGTCGGTTTATTCCAAATTTTCAATTTATTTCATTATTTAGCAAAATTTTAGACCAATTTGAACCATACAGTACGTCACCTCCTTCTAAATTATATTTAAAAACTGCTTTTTTTGATTTTTCTTTTGTTTAGAAACTTCCCGGATACAACAAATAGAGCAATTTCACTGTTTATGCGCACCAACCTAGGATTTGTCTATTCACAAATATTCTATAAAACTAGGTGGCGCTGCTTATAGTTGAGAGTAATCTTTTTTTCTATTCCTCATTGCTATACAACGGTGCATTTAAAATTAAAACCATCTACTATGATCTACTGCTCTAAGAATTAAGAAAATAATAACAAAAAAGAAGAAAACTAGTAAACACAGGTATTATTCGTCAGCAACACAATATTTTTGTGCCTTGTGCCTACAAAACATAACTTTCAAGGTGTCTTAATCAGCCGAAAACTGACTTTAATTACAATATAGGTCAGAAAAGTCCAAACAAATAGATATTTGGTGTTTTTAAGAACAAATATGGTGCAATATTAGCCTATTTTAAAAAGTATTTAAAAAAAGTAAAAAAGTTGGTTTTGTAAAAAAAAATAATATTTAAGACTTGTTGTATAGGTCAGAAATGTCAAAACAAATAGATATTTGGTGTTTTTAAGAACAAATATGGTGCAATATTAGCCTATTTTAAAAAAGTATTTAAAAAAAGTTGGTTTTGTAAAAAAAAATAATACTTAAGACTTTGTTGTGTGTTACTGTCTACAAGACTTAAAATATTTATTTTTACAATTTCGGGCTTTCCTTATTAATTATTTAGGTTAATACAATAATGCAATTTAATTACAATATAGGTCAGAAATGTCAAAACAAATATGATGCAATATAATATTTTAAAAAGTATTTAAGAAAAGTAAAAAATTTGGTTTTGTATTTTGTAAAAAAAAATAATATTTAAGACTTGTTGTGTGTCACTGTCTACAAGACTTAATTATCATTTGCGGTTGCTCTCAAAGTTAGTGATAGCATGTCTACAGAATTTTTTCATTAGACTGTATCAGGATATGCACAAAATTATCGAAATGTCAAAAACAAACAAGAAATTTAGATTTTTTAAATTTAAAACCATTTTTTAATGTTACTAATATTATTGTCAACATAAGAATAAAGTAAATAAAATGTTGTTTGATAAAAAGTCAAAATAATTTATTAATGCGTCGACGTATGCAAAAGCTCGTATCTCTGTTTTTGGCCTGCAAAAAACTAGTTTCCGGTATTTTGATACAACAAATATTTATTTTTTCAATTGCGAGCTTTTCCAATTATTATTTAGGTTAATACAATAGCGTGCCAAACGAATACAAATGAATGTAATCAATTTTATTCGCAAATTGATTATAGTTGTTTTACTACTATCATTTGTTTTGGTATTTATTTGTTTTTCAATTGTAACAATTTGATCTATAATCGTTTTAATTTATTACAAAAACATACCAAAAACAATATCTGAAATTTACAAATAAATAATATGAGACATTAGGATTAAAAAAACACCCCTCGACGGCTGAAGTGGTCAGCTGGCTGATAAGGGAACACCGGAATAATTGCTCAATCTTGTAAGTATTTGAAACAATAATTAGCATCAATAAACTAGTTAATTATTACATAACAAAAGCTGTTCCCTTTTTAATAGTCAAATTGTGACATTATAGTTAAAATTTCCAAAGTAGTCGCTTTGTGATTAATTTAAATAATGGTTTCTGGATTTAGACTCGGCCAGATGGGACCGGAATATAAATTTCCATTACTTGTCAATAAATTCAGCCCAATCTCCAGATAATAATTGTATTTTCCAAGAGCCTCCCAAAAGCATTTCGATCGACCACGTTTACAAAAACTTTAATTTAAAACATATTTGAATAAACGCGAATACCGAAATGAATTCGATTAAAAACTTTTGCGAGCTTTTAGAATAATAGAAGCTGTTTTTTGTGTTTAATTGAAAAACGATGACCTTTATAATAGAAAATTAGGCCCTTCCTTGGGGTGTTCCAATAGCACACTTTTCACTCACGCTACATCAATTCCTAATTGCCTTTTAAGACACACCTAGCCGATAGATCACCCAGGCTGGTATTGACCTTTCTTATTAAAAATATTCTCACTCGATGCCAAGTTCGACCATAAATCAGCAAACTTTCAGTTAAACAAACTGAACTCTGGAAGTTTAGATTATATACAAGAAGAAAAGTATCGACTCTACAACTGCCTAAAATAGTAATAAAAAAATTATAAATGTATATACTACAAGGATCTGCCTACACTACCCAGCTAAAGACAGCTCTGTACAGTTTTAGGTTGACTGGTTGACCGAGATAGAAACAGAGATAGAAACAGAAAAAAAAATGAGAAAAATTACAGAGAGTATAGAAGAACTATTGAGATATCTAAAAAGAGAAAAATGATTACAAAGATTCAGATGTGGGAATAAAGAGAGAGAAACCAGATTTTAAATAAAGAAAAATGAAAGAAAATGCAGAATGTGTGAAAGTAGAAGAAAGTATGGTAGCAAAAAAGAATATAATAAAAAGAAAGAAAAGCGAAAAAGAATAGATGAAAATGATAAAAAAAGATTGAATTTGGTGAGATAATGAGAAAAAAAAAAGAGAAAATGCAGGAAAGAGAGAAGAAAAATCGGAGAAAAAAAACAAAACAGATTAAATTAAAGTTGTTTTTATTTTTTTTTTTTTTATCATGTATTAAAACATTGTACAATAGAATAATAAAGATTATTATTATTAATTATTATAATGGAAGATCAACGCATCTTTTCAGCCCTTCCACAATTATAAAGACAATAGAATCCACGATTACCCATCTCAAGATACCAACAATAGAATCCCATTTTGTAATGCAGCAAGTTCAAAGTAATTTGTAGTTTGAATTAAACTCACAATACCAAAAAGTCTTTAATGTGATAACCCAAATCGAGCAAATTTCCGAGAAACTGGCCGCTAGAGTTAACCAGTGCTTACAAAAACTAATTTCCACGTATCCAGTAATAAAATTTAATTGATATAATAATTGGTTGAAATTAATTAATAATTAGGTAGATGTGAGGCTTTAGTTAATTGGCAATGTTGGTATTGTTGATTAGATATATGTGGTTTTAGTGTTTCACACAGTTGTCATTCAGCACACCACGACTCTACAACTCAGATTCGAATAAACTTAAATTTATTTATTAAATTCAAGAAATTGTGATTAAAGGAAGATCAGTATGAGTTTATGCTGCATTGATTGTATAATAGAAGCGTCTGAGATATCCCCTGCAGTCAATTTTATTGCTCAAAATGTGAGAGACAAGGCTACAATGGTAAGAAAGATGTACAAAAAAAGAGATCGCTTGCCTGGTGTTTATAGATAGAACTGTCTAAAGAACCAAATATTGTTGCTTATTAGTTTTTTAGTATTATTATTCAAAAAATTATATTAAAATTATGAAATGTACCATATGTATACAGTATTTCCTTACAAGAGGTAAAAAACTTTATATTTAATTTTCAAAAAAGTACAAAAGAATAACATTTATTGCCTGATTTGAAATAGATAAATCTGCTATCAAAACTTTAAGATTATTAAACTGTAATTTTAAAGTAAAAAAAAATAAAAAAAGTATTCCAATTGTTTTTATTTTCAACTAAAAACTTACAAAAGTATACAAATTGTTGCTTAATTTAAACCAATTTCTACTATTCGATTAACCCACCACCTTTTTAAACACAATTCTAACTCAAAACTGTTTATAACTTCTACAAAGTTCAATTTACAAATTGGGTAAATCTGCCTTATAACATTTGTAAATAATTAACGCTCTCACAAATAAAAATCTAAAATTGTCAAATCAGAGCTCTTTGGCGGCCATATAACAGAGCCTCCTCAGCCAATCCAATCGTTTTCAAATTGGCGATTTAGCCAATTACAAACAATACGAGCAAAATGCGTCTCAAACTTTTTGAAAAACTACGCTTAATTGAACATATACTATATATTCAACTAAAAAAAGTACTCCTAAGGTGACTCAATTGCCATCTAATTAGAACCTCATAAAAGAATCCTATCAAAGTCAAAAAAATATATTTCAATTTTATTATGCCCTTTTTCTTAAAACGTCAAATATTAATAAAAAACCAAGCCGCTGCTGCTCTTTTGTCTGTTTCTTTGCTTATTTCTTCTGAGCCACCCAACAAAGATCACTAATTGAAAAAGCGAAAAAAATTTAAATTAAAACAGTACCAATTAAACAGAAAATATTTCTTCTAAAAAGCGCAAAACTAGAAGAGTACCCCGAAAACTAGCTGGTCTTCCTTGTTGAACAGCCAATGAAATTCATTGGCTCGCATATTGCTTGTCTCGCAAGCTGATTGCGAGCCAATTAAAAAAGATTTAATGTCTACGCGGTGATTCAAAAACAAAAGCCTTGAATGGAATCAAATAGAAAGCACCAGCTTTCAAATAAAAAATTATATCAAAATCTTTTCACCCAGAAAAAAGTTATGAAGTAACACACATAAAAAAATAATAGAAAGCACCAGCTTTCAAATAAAAAAAAAATATATCAAAAACTTTTCACCCAGAAAAAATTATGAAGTAACACACATAAAAAAAATACAGTCGAATTGAGAATCTTCTGCTTTTTTTTTTGAAGTCACAAAAAATCACAAAGAATTATAGAGTTAGAGCACTTTTAAAACTAATAAAACTGTTAAAAATAGAAATATTCTTCTTCTTCTCTTTTTGTCATTTATTTCTATTTTAGAAGATTATATGCGCTACCGCTGGTTTAGGCAAGTTTTTTCTTCGTAGCTCTGCTATACTGATCTACTGCTGAATTTCTGTCATTTTATGTTTTTTAGACTGTTTTGGAGCCGCTGATTTATCAATTGTTGTTTCTTAGTTTAACACTTTTTTGTGTTTGGCAGTTTTATTTAAATTTCAAAATGTTGAATTGAACACTTATTATATTAAGCAAATATCAACATTTTATTGAATGTTTGTGAACGTCTGCACCTATTAAATTCCAAAAAAATCAAGGCTGATAATTGTTATATAAATTGATAAGAAAAGTGTCAATATAAAAAACCGAGTCAGTTGTTATGAAACAAATGACTATCAACTTGGGGCTTGGGTCAGTTTGCTTTCGTCGCGACTTACAACAGTATCGTCTCTCGGTTTTTAAAGAAAAAATAGTGAAAATTGTTAAAAAAAAGTGGAAATTTAGTGCAGAAGTTTAATTCTAGCTGAAAATTTTACCTAAAATTTTAAACTTTCTTGAAATCTCCCAAATTTCTCGGAATTCCAAAAACGTGAAAATAAAAATCAATAAAAAAACTGCGTTTTCCTTATGTTTTTTCAATCTTGTTGCTAAATAGGCAATTCATTTCCATTGGTTTTCTTTTGCATAGATGGCAACGTAAAGGTAGGTGAGCGCTATTATTATACAGAGTGATTAATTTTGTGCTATTATTATTTATTTTACCATTTTTTTAATAATGCAAAGTGACGATTTTTAGCAAAATTTCAATTCTTTTTTTGACAAAAATTTAAAAAAACATAAGATTTCTTGAATTAGTTTATATATAATACAACTGATACTCTTTTCATTAGTTTTTTCTAAATATTAAACTTTTTTCCATTTTATAAATTTTAAACTTTTTTTCAAAATTTTAATAAAATTTTTTAAACTAGTAGTCAATGTATAATACAACTGAGTCTCTTTTGTTTAGTTTTTCTCAATATTTCAAAGTTTTTTTTACAAAATTTCATGTTATTTATTGCTATACATTTAATTCTTTAGGTAAGCTCGCATAGATGGCAACGTAAAGATAGGTGAGCGCTATTATTATACAGAGTGATTACTTTTGTGCTATTATTATTTATTATACCTTTTTTTTAATTATGCAAGGTGGCAATTTTTAGCAAATTTTTAATTCTTTCTTAACAAAAATTTACATTTTGTCAAGATTTCTTGAATTAGTTAACGTATAATACAACTGAAACTCTTTTGATTTCTTTTTTCCAAATTTTAAAGTTTTTGTTACAAAATATCATTTTATTTATTGCTATACATTTAATTCTTTAGGTAAGCTCGCATAGATGGCAACGTAAAGGTAGATGAGCGCTATTATTAAACAGAGTGATTACTTTTGTGCTATTATTATTTATTATACCTTATTTTTAATTATGCAATGTGGCAGTTTTTAGCAAATTTTTAATTCTTTTTTAACAAAAATTTACATTTTGTCAAGATTTCTTGAATTAGTTAACGTATAATACAACTGAAACTCTTTTAATAATTATTTTCAAAATTTTAAACTTTTTTTAAAAATTTTTAACTTTTTTTTCAAAACTTTTATAAAAATTTTTGAGCTAGTCAATGTATAATACAACTAAATCTCTTTTGAGTAATTTTTTTCAAAATTTAGAGTTTTTTTTACAAAATATCATGTTATTTATTGCTATACATTTAATTCTTTAGGTAAGCTCGCATAGATGGCATCGTAAAGGTAGGTGAGCGCTATTATTATACAGAGTGATTACTTTTGTGCTATTATTATTTATTATACCTTATTTTTAATTATGCAATGTGGTAGTTTTTAGCAAATTTTTAATTCTTTTTTAACAAAAATTTACATTTTGTCAAGATTTCTTAAATTAGTTAACGTATAATACAACTGAAACTCTTTTAATAATTATTTTCAAAATTTTAAACTTTTTTTCAAAATTTTTAACCTTTTTTCAAAACTTTTATAAAATTTTTTGAGCTAGTCAATGTATAATACAACTGAATCTCTTTTGAGTAATTTTTTTCAAAATTTAGAGTTTTTTTTACAAAATATCATGTTATTTATTGCTATACATTTAATTCTTTAGGTAAGCTCGCATAGATGGCATCGTAAAGGTAGGTGAGCGCTATTATTATACAGAGTGATTACTTTTGTGCTATTATTATTTATTATACCTTTTTTTTAATTATGCAAGGTGGCAATTTTTAGCAAATTTTTAATTCTTTCTTAACAAAAATTTACATTTTGTCAAGATTTCTTGAATTAGTTAATGTATAATACAACTGAATCTCTTTTGATTACTTTTTTCCAAATTTTAAAGTTTTTGTTACAAAATATCATTTTATTTATTGCTATACATTTAATTCTTTAGGTAAGCTCGCATAGATGGCAACGTAAAGGTAGGTGAGCGCTACTATTGTACAGAGTGATTATTTTTGTGCTATTATTATTTATTATACCAATTATGTTTATAATGAATGCAAAGTAACGATTTTTAGCATATTTTCCATTATTTTTCAACAAAAATTTTAAAAAACATAAGATTTTTTAAATTAGTTAGTCAGTTATTGTATAATACAACTAAGATTCTTTTTATTAGTTTTTTCAAAATTTTTAACTTTTTTCAATATTTTAATAAAATTTCTTAAACTTGTCAATGTATAATGCAGCTGAGGCTCTTTTGATTGATTTTTCTCAAAGATTTAAACATTTGTTCAAAATTTTAATAAAATCTCCTAAACTAGTTATTTTATAATACAATAATTAAGTCTCTTAATTAGTTTTGCTCAAAATTATAAGCTTTTTTCACAAAATATCATGTTATTTATTTCTATACATTTATGTAATTCTTTGGGTAAGCTCGCATAGATGGCAACTTAAAGGTAGGTGAGCGCTTTTTAACACAAATTTAAAAATACTCAAGATTTCTTGAATTAGCTAATGTATAATACAACTGAAACTCTTTTCATGATTATTTTCAAAATTTTAAACTTTTTTTCAAAATTTTAAACCTTTTTTCAAAATTTTAATAAAATTTTTTGAGCTAGTCAATGTATAATACAACTGAATCTCTTTTGATTAGTTTTTTTCAAAATTTTAAAGTTTTTTTTTACTATTTAGATATTGCTACATTTAATTCTTTAGGTAAGCTCGCATAGATGGCAACGTAAAGGTAGGTGAGCGCTTATATTATACAGAGTGATTACTTTCGTGCTATTATTATTTATTAAACCTTTTTTTTTATTATGCAAAGTGGCGATTTTCAGCAAATTTTCCATTCTTTTCTAACAAAAGTTTAAAAAGACATAAGATTTTTCGAATGAGTTAATGTATAATGAAACTGAGACTCTTTTTTTGATTAGTTTTCTTGAAAATTATTAAACTTTTTTTCAATGCCTTAATAAAATTTCTTGGATTAGTTAATTTATAATACATTTAAGTCACTTTTGATTAGTTTTTTTCAAAAATATAATCTTTTTTTGACAAAATATCATGTTATTTATTGCTATACATTTAACTCTTTAGGTAAGCTCCCGTAGATGGCAACGTAAAGGTAGGTGAGCGCTATTATTATACAAAGTGATTAATTACTCTTGTGCTATTATTATATACTAGCTGGCCCGGCGAACTTCGTTCCGCCTTAGTTTTGTTATTTTATTTTTGATTTTTATTAAGGTCTTAAGGCCCCGTAGGGCCGATCTTAAGGCTCCCTTAGGGGCCCGGGTTTAAAATCGAATTATCGGCCCCCTGCGGGGGCCGTTTTTAGAACTTTTTTTTTACTCCCTTTCCCCCCTCTTTCCTCTTCTTTCCCCTCCCTTTTTTCTCTCCCCCCTCCCCCTTCTTTTTTTCATTTTTTCTTTTTTTTTTCGGTCGTTTTTCTTCATTTCCTTTCTTTTTTATTATTTTTTTCTTCTTTTTCTTTTTTTTTGTTTTTTTTGTTTTTTTTTTTACTGCTTTTTTCTTCTTTTTTTTCGATTTTTTTCAATTATCTTGTTTTTTTCTTCTTTTTTTCTATATTCTCTTTTTTTACCGCTTTTTTCTCTCTATTTTTATACTTTTTTTCTTCTTTTTTCCTACGTTTTTCTTTATTTTCCTTCTTTTTTCTTCTTGTTTTCTATTTTCTTCTTTTTTTTCTATTTTTTGCTTTTTTCTTCTTTTTTCCTGCTATTTTCTTCTTTTTCTCTATTTTCTTCATTTTTTATTTTTTCTTCTTCCTTTTCTTCTTTTTTTCCTATTCTTTTTTACTGTTTTTTTCTTCTTTTTCTCCATTTTTCTTCTTTTTCCGTTCCGTCTTAGTTTTGTTATTTTATTTTTTATTTTTATTGAGGTCTTAAGGCCCCGTAGGGCCGATCTTAAGGCCCCCGTAGGAAGCCGGGTTTAAGATCGAGTTATCGGCCCTTAAAAAATGTCTTTGTTATAAAAAAATCCTTAATCTCTTTGTTAATAAGAAGTATTCTATTCTTTTCATTCAAATCCAGTCATCATAATTTTCCATACCAACTTAATCGGTCATGCACACACACGATTCAATTCCATCAAATTCAGTCCAATTTCGTCGCTTCCAATGAAATTGTACTGCACCGTTGACTCATCATTCTTTTCTAACAAAAATTAAGAAAACCATAAGATTTCTTAAACTAGCTAATGTATAATACAACTGAGATACATGCAATTCTTTAGGTAAGCTCGCATAGATGGCAACGTAAAGGTAGGTGAGCGCTATTATTATACAAAGCGATCAGTTTTGTGCTATTATTATTTATTATACCATTTTTTATAATGCTTTTATAAAACTTTTATGCATAGATTGCAAACGCGTATTTTTTTAAATATTTTTATTGTTTGGCCTGTTCCGGCATCTCTAAACATGTACACGTGAATAATAACTGTAGATAAACCAAACTAGTTAAAAATCAAAAAATAAATAACAGTGATATGGTAACATAGAAGATACGCTGCAACGAATAATATGGGAGTGGATTCCAGAAGCAAAAATAAAATGAAAACGATAAAATAAAAGATTAAAACTGTTTAAAAACTTTTATATTAATATAATTTGATTTTAGTAAGATGGATATCCAATTATAGCTCTTATTTTGAAGTGTCAAGTTCAGAACAATATTGAAGAGATAATCTTTATGATAAAATGGCGTCTAGAATCTTAAGTGCCTAACCGTAAGTAACAGACTATTTTAAACCAAATAAACGTTTTTACTGATTATTGTAAATAAAGTTGTTTTTCCTTTTAAAAATTTTTTTATTTTTATTTGCGTTTTGTGCTTATGTGCTGCGATGATTTATAAAAATTTCGGTTAGATTTTAAAATGCGCACAAATGACTGATGTCGGTTTCTGAGGGGAGAAAACGGATGTGAGATCTAAGCAAACATATTTTTGAGTCTGCAAATATTGGCAATTTTTCTTATTTCGACAGTGGATTAGGCCTACTGGGGACACCACTACAAAAAAAAAAACGCACTATTTACTGTACCTCATTAGGTGGTGCGGAAATCAGTGAAATAGTAAAACAATGTATAATTTATTGTAAAATACATAAATAGAATTTTACATTTTAATATAGTATTTGTAACTCAGTTTTTAATTTTTACAAAAAGATGTAGTTTTTTAACATTAATACTTTTGATATTTTGACATTAATACTTAGATATTTATTTTTAAATTTTTGTAAAAAGCTATAATAGAATCTATGTCGTATATTGTTGTTTTGTTTTAAACCTACAAAAAAATTGTTTAATGCTTAGGAGACGTCAAAAAAAAAATTTTGAAAAATCTCCAGATTTTTTTAAAAACAATTGATATTCCATTGATCATTAATAAAACTAATTAAACAAATTAGAAATAGAATAAACGAACTTCAATATGATTACTTAATTATTATTTTATTTATTTAATTGACTCAAATTGCTTATAAACTAATATTTAATTATTTTGAAAGCAATTTTTTTAACTTTTAATTTCTCACTTGTATTTGATAATACGTTAATTGTAAGTGTCAAAAATATATGTCAACAAAAGGTCAGATTTTGATCAAATTTAGATGAAAACAAATAGAAAGCACCAGCTTCCAAATAAATAAAAAACCCTTAGACTCGGTTTGCCAAAAAAAAAATTATGAAGTAACACACATAAAAAAAATACAGTTGAATTGAGAACCCCTACCTTTTTGTTTAAAGTCGGTTATAAAACTAGGAATTAACAGAAAGCGATGGTCGACACAGGGTTGCCAATTATATCTGTATAAAGTTACTTTAATGAAAAAAAATTAAAGTAAAGTCTAAACTTGTTAGACTTTACTAGAGTAAAAACTGTATTAGGCTTAAGTATATTAGATTAACTAAACTAGAATAATCTTTTTATCAAATAAATTTATTAATTTTAGTAAAATTCATTGCATTCATCCCTCCTTGACCCACATTCCCAATTTCACAACACAGCAAGCTTCCCCCAACGTATTATAGTCATGCTAGTAACGTATTACCCCTTATCAAATATTCAAGACGTCCAAATATGCTTCTGGCCCACCAGCATCGATTTCCTGACAAGAGCATCATACCATTTCCTTAATAATAAATTTTCAACCCTGAAAATGCTTTAATAAAAAGAACCTTGCAACAACTTTTTATCAAAAGTTGAGTGTTTGATTTTGATGTATTGCATCGCATTTTGCGACTGTTTATTTATTTTTCTTTGTGAATTTTCAAGCAACGCTTTCATGAATTTTATACAATTTTCCGAGGAAAACGCACAAAGGGGATGAATTATATAGAGTCGTTTGTGTATCTGAATAAAACTTCAACTCATTGTTATTTAAATTTTTTAATTATGGTAGTCTTACAAAACATATAGCGAACAATTATTTTCACCGCTGAATAATAAATCAAGTACATTGAAAGAAAGAAGAAAAAAAATTAATTACATTTGTTACAAAATAAAAAAATAATAATTATAAAAAAAATGAGCGCCTGGCAGATGTGAAACATCAAAATTAATTTGTACAAGGAATATGCATAAAAGAACAGATTACGGCAGGAACTAAATATAATTTGATAAAAAAATAAAATATTGCTATTTTTCTCTGAAAATAAAGATTGTTTATTTAATAATCATTTTATTTATTTAATAATTATTTTCATTAAATACAAAAATGAAAAAATTATTTCCAATTGCGGCAACTCAATTGTCTTATGTGACTTAGTAATAACTATTCAATGTTGCCTCTGACGGTATTACTGTAACAATTCGTCGATGATAACTAAAAACTGAAGTATCCAAGCTGCTATCCAGATCTCGCTCGGTGTCGCGAGAGTGAATCAAGCCAAGCGAACCAAGGAATGCGTTGCCATGGAATGCGGTGGGCTTACCCGCGGCAATAGACTTCACAAATTTTTGTTACAATTAAAAAAACTTAATTTTCTAGTTAAACAAAAAATACATTTGTAAGTCTCTAAACACGTAGAATCCAAACAAGAGCGTAATATATATATATATATATATATATATATACATCCTTATACCCAACCTGAGCCATTTGAAGTTTCATACCATTCTGATCCACCCTTTAAATCAAACATTACAGCATTTAACTTGGTGTATATTGACTACTATTAATTTGTTTATTTTATTTTTTTTATATATACATGTAAAATGTTAATTTTAAAAAAATTTATTTTTTGAATTTTATACGAATTTTTTCATACAATTCTGACCCATTCTGTTTTGACCATTCTGATCCATTTACGAGTATATTCATTTTTTCTTAGTTTTCATACTATTATGAACCAGTATATTAATAGCAGGAAAATCATACAATTCTGATCCCATAAAATTTAGAAGCAATTGAAAACTTTAAAAAGATTATATTATTGCAATTTTTTTTTCTATGGAAAAATTTGTTTTGTTTTAGTAATTTTTATTTTTTTCGGTAAATTTATTGTTTTTGAATTCAGAAATTTTGCTCCAAGAATTAAAAAAGATTTATTTTGGTTTTATTGACCAATAACTTCTTTAGACTCAAATTAAAAATTATTTTATGAAGTTTTTAGCATACATACGTAGAAAAGGATTCTTATATGTTTGCAAATAGGAAGTGAGTTTTATTATCCATCGGTGGTTTTCTTGTTCCAAAACCTAACCAAATGTGTTTATAATAATTTTTTGAGTGAGGTGTAGATACATTTCCTATTGTATTGTACACCATTGGCCTATATTTTATTCTAAGATTACATTCATTCTTACAAATTTTAAAATTTTGAGATTTTTTATCTAGGAGGCTAGAAAATGTTGCTGTTGTAGCAACAGCAACTTTGATTATGTCAATTTAACAACGGTATCTGAAAAGGTAATTTTCAAAATATGATTGAATATAGATTAATTTAATAAGATTAATATTTAATGCCTAATTATCATATTTTTTTATGAGCAATTGCTCACAAAATATCAATGATGCTAATGATCAAAATTTTTTTTATTGAAATTTCATCATTGACAGAAATAAATTTAAAAATAATATGTTTGTTCGCAACAATTTGTTTATTTTTGACGACTTTTGACTTCAATCCCCGCCTCAAAAATGTCAACTCTAAAATTAAGTGCTGCCAACCAAAATAAGAAAAAATAACTACGTATCTCTAATTAGAGGGGGACAAATTGAAACTAGAGGATAAGCGTTTTTTTCGGTAGAAGACTTGTTCTATTACCGCTTTATTTTGGGGTTTAATTTCTTTATCGACTATCAAAATTATATAGCTCGAGTGTCAAAATTCATGTTTTGAAGACGTTGTTTGGAAAATGGCCGACGCCGCCATGATACTTTTTCTGAAATTTGTAAATTTTTAATTTGTTTTTAAGATTTTTTTTATAAATTGAGTTATTATAATTGAGAAATTTTTTTAATTTTTTTTATTTGTTGTAAATATTTCAGTACTGGAGGTATAATTATTTAATTTTTATGTAAGATATTTGTAATTAGAATTTCAGTTCATTTAATTAATTATGATTTATTAAGCTAGCCAATAAATAGGTCGTTGTCAACCTATAGGCAAAATTTAGATAACAAGTGGCGCTCAAAAGTCAAGTAAGGTCACTCTTGCCAATTTATTTTACATCTGAAGATCCACGACCAAAGCTGAGCTAGTACGAATCAAGCCTTTAGAGGTCATATGAGCCCTTATCAAAAGAAAAGGTTACAATGTCAAAAAAAATAAAATATCAATTCTTGTGTTAATTTATTCAATTATTACACAATTTGCTTCACTTACTTTACTTATACACACTAAAATTTAATTATAGTTTGATCAATTATGAATTTTCATACCTCCACGTATTGTGATTTTTAATAAAAAAATCTTTTTATGGTCTGTTTTTTTGTGCTAGTTTTTAGTATAATTATTAAAATCATAAGAAAAATAAATAAATCAATCCACTATCAATATTTTGAACTTGCAGCGCAGCTTACACAATAATGTTCAAGCTAAATGCGCGTTCGTTATTTAAATGCTTGAAGAAACCTTAATTTCGGTTCTAATTCTGGTAAAAATGGTTAGGTTTCAGGTATAAATGAGGATGCAGCTCCGTTCCTTGAAAAAGTTTTGCAAAAGTTTCAAATTCTTTACGATCATATAATCCAAATGTTTAAAAAAATCTTTTAAACATTTTAAATAAGACATTTGTCTTATTTAAAAACCAAATCAAAAACAAAAAATGAAAAATATAGGTGAAACATGTTTTCAATTATTAAATAATAATAATAATTTACTTTGCTCTAGCAAACGCTTTTTGTTTTACTTTCAAACCAAAATTTTTAATTTTATTTACTTTTTATTTTGATAATAATAATAATGCTTCGTCTTCTACACATAAAACTATTTCAACGTTTAATAAAGTTCTGAAATTATCATAAAAAAAAATTTTATTTCGCCTACAAATAATAATTTAATCAGAGTCACACTGATCGCAGTGCGCCATTTATCATTTATCCGTAATTTTCATTACAAATTTTTAACAAAGAATAAATTGAATAAATTACGAACTAAAGTTAACAATAAACAATTCAGATTGTTTCGATAAACATCAGTGACGCGACGTGTAACAGTTCGAGAGTCTGATCGAGTACCCAGCCGATTCGTGCGAGTTGGAAATGTGAACGGCGAGGCGAGTCGAGACCTGTGGTCGAGACTTTTTTTAAAATTTTTTGTGCTAAGATTATAAAAGCTAAAACAATGTTTTCCCCAGCTGTAGGGGTTGGGATTTCCAAGGTGTAAGTCCTATGTTAAATTTCTGAACCAAATTTATGGTACTTATTGTTGCAAAAACACATTTTCTTCGAAAAAGCTATGCACTCAAGTGTTGTAAAGTAGATAATAATAAATATGAAATTTCCAAAATTCTCCTAATATTTTGGTCATAATAATAATATTTATTAATTTGAACAATTTCAAACATTACTAATTTATATGTAAAAACTAAAGACCTTAGACAACGATAGCCAATGCTATGGGTGATCCTTATGTGCAAAATCACTAATTTGAGAATTTAGAATAAATTATTTTAAAAGATCTTGTAGATATAATAGCATTAATAGCATCATGCTAATAAAAAAAAATACTTTTTATATCAGCAGCTAGTGCTGCATAAATTCTGTGCTTTTTAAATATTTGACGGAGTTAAAAATTAATCAAAAAATTATATTAAAAAAAAATATGATTTTGTTGTAACGCAAACGCACTTTCCAGTCGTTTCTATCATTTAGCATTATTTTTTTGTTCTATTCTTCTATTTCTTTCATGAACCCGGCGTGGGTCCGGTCCGGTACAGTGGTTTTCTTCTTTATCCCTTGCACCCTTGCAGCAAGAAAATAATAAAACCATAAACCAACATGCCTTTGTCTGGCCTCTGGCCTGGGCCTAAACCGGCACGCGTGCATGGCGTCCAGCACGATTTCATCCTGTCTCTTGGAAATTCCCACCTTTTTTGTCTAATTGAGTAATTTCTAATATTTCTATTGTCTAATGTCGGTAATATCACTAATATCTGGCTGAATGTCTGCTACAGTTATGCAAGTCAAAAATTTTGCTTGTATATTTTGTTTTTGACTATTTTGGCCTAATTCAAGTTATGAATTTTACAGTGATTAAATTATTAATCTATCTGATTTAATAAAAGCGCTATAAATTGGTGTCTTTGTTTATACTTAGTTAAATTATATAGGTCAGGTATAAAGTATGACGTATGATAAGCTATTTATTAATAATTTGAATAATAATAATGTAATAATGCTAATAACAAAATTAAATCATTATTGAGAAAGGTATCCGTCCTTGATTAAAGAGTTAAATTTAAAGACGATCTCGGTCTCGTGGTCGTAACTCTCGTGTCTCTTAAATTATAAACGATTCATTTGGCATCTCAAATCTCTATCTCAAATCTCATCATTCTCATCTACTCAATCCGCAATCTAGTTCTTTACGAACGATTCCCTAAAACACGAACTAGTTCCTCAAAAAGAACTATTAAGCCCACCACTACACTATAAACAACTAAAATTGACGTCACTCATCTTATATAAGGTAGTGACAACCTCCTATAAGGGTAGTAACAGATTTGTGACTAATATTTTTCAAAAGCATCTTTTTCCGTTGCACAAATCACCAACCTTAGATAAATTCGATTACAAATTTGATAAATTAATCTATTGTCTTAATTTTATTAATTGAAGTTAACCGTCTGAGAGTGAATTTCTACACAGTAAACCAATCATATTTTTAAAATGTTTAACAATTTGTCAAAATAATAAGATTTTCTCTATATAAATTATTGATAAATTCATTTCTATCAAGATAAACAGTTCTAAAAAAAAATTGTTTATTAAAAGTATGAACAACACTATTGCTCATAAATTTTTTTAACAATAATTATATCACATTAAAATGTTTCTTATAGATTTTAATACTCAATTTAATTACCGTTAAAACTGGGAAATCTCTCTCATAAAATCCCGTAAATGCAAATTTGTAATTTTTATTATTACAAAAGCACTTTTATTTAATTAGAAAAAACTTATTTATTTTTTAACAAAGAAATAGTTGGTTTATAGATCGTAGTAGAATTGATTATTTGTTCAAAACTAAAGTTAATTCTTTACCTGATTGGTTGAATTTGCGTGAGCAGAGAATAAAACGTTTTAATTTTGACTTTTATTGTTTAATTAACTATTTTAGTTTAATTTACTTTCTGTAACCTCACCTGAAATGCTTTTTTTAATCAATTAATTGCAGTTAAATATCTAAAAGCAAAACATTTTAACAAATTAATTTAAAATTGGTTTAAAATAATTTGTTACGTTATTGGTTAAGTCTTTTTGAATGGGTAATCAAAAATCTAACATGTAAATTTATTAATAAAGACTATATATTTAAACACATGACTATATAATTTGATGCTGATACAATAAAAATAACGAACCTTACATATTGTTGGAAAAATCTTTGAATTACAATTTTCTCATGGTTTTTGTAAAGTTGTTAATTACTGATTTTGTAAAATCTGACAAAATATAAACAAATGCGGGGTTTATAGAATTTACTAGCTATGTTTAAAAAATATTAATGTGAAAACATTGTTTAAAAATAAAAACTAAAAACTTTATAAAATTATATTGTTATTGCTGCACAATTTTATAATATTAAAGTCGACTACGTGTTTTGTAAAACTTGGACATGCTGTAGCTGCAAGTGTTTTTGTTAAAACTTTGCCAGCAAAAATGGTTCAGGTATAAAAACAAGGGTGCAGCTCCGTTCCTTGAAAAAGTTTTCCAAAGGTTTGAAATGCTTTACGATCATATAATCCAGATGTTTAAAAAAATCAGACAAGTACCAACAATTTATTAATGATACCGTTACACTTGTATTATTTAAAATCTAAATCAAAAATATAAAATCAAAAATAAAAGTGAAACAAATTTTCAATTATTGAATAATAATAATATTTTACTTTGCTCTAGCAAACGCGTTTTGTTTTACTTTCAAAACAAAATTTTTAATATTATTAACTTTTTAATTTTATTAACTTTTTATTTTGATAATAATAATGCTTTGTCTTATATTAAATATAAAACTATTTCAACTTTTAATTGAAAGTTCTAAAATTATCATAAAAAAAAATTTATTTTGTCTAGAATAAATAATTTTATCAGAGTCACACTGATCACAATGGGTCATTTACTATTTAAACGTAATTTTCATAACAAATTTTAACAGAGACTAAATTAAATAAATTACAAATTAAAGTTAACAATAAACAATCAAGATTGTTTAGATAAAAACCAGTGACGTGACGTGTAACAGTTCGAGAGTCTGATCGAGTACCCAGCCAGTTGATGCGAGTTGGAAATGTGAACGGCGAAACGAGTCGAGACTTTTTATCAAATTTTTTAAAGTGCTCTAAACAATTGATATTGACGTCTCTAATCTCATAAAAGGTAGTGATAGCCCCCTAAGGGAAGAAACACGGGAGATATGCTCCTTAACACAGACAGGCGACTGATTAATTACTACGTCGCTAATTAATTTATTGTAATTAATTAATTAGCAATTAATCAATCAAATCTAAACCTTGTCCGACAACACATTAGCAATATCAATATTAAAAATCATAATAAAAATTATCAGTAAAAATAAAAAAAACCAAATGTCTTTAGGTTAGGTTAGATTAGGTCAGTGTTGCGTTTAGTTGAACGCAATGCTTATTGCGCTCAATGCTATATATTTACCTACTATGCTTTTTTGTAAAAAAGCATAGTAGGTAAATATATAATTTAGGTATACAGTGTGATGATAAAGTTTGGAACAAAAATAGCTGCTTTGTATGTTGTTTTAAAAAAAACACTTTGAAAAGTTATAACGGAAAATTTTTATTTATGACGTCAATTGTTTATGAGCGATGACGTCATTATCAATTTTTTTAAATGAAAAACCCATTTTATTATCTGTTTTGATATTGATACGTTACATGACAATTCTTTTGACAAAAAAGCATACTAGCTTTAAAAATTAAAATCTTAAACAGTAAAAATAACAATTAAACAAAAAAACAAACAAGATTTAATGCAAATATTTGAACTATTTGCCACCAACCATTTGGCTTTGACCGACACGAGTGTGAACACTTTGTACATTACGCTAAAATATGTCGGGCTTATATCTATTGATATGTTTAGTGTTATTTTCTCAGAATAATTGTTATGTAAGATTTCAATTTTTTACATTATTATTCCAGAAGTCAAAAGGTCTCTAAGGCAAAACTGATAAAAATAAAAAAAATTGAGATTGTTATTTAAAAAAATTGATCATGACGTCATTGCTTAAAAACAATTGTCGAGTAATCGAGTGTTTTTTTTTTTAGCTTATGAATTTTGTTCCAAACTTAATCATCACACTGTATAAACTATGAATATTTTTATTATTATTATTATTTATTATAATAATAGTAATATTGATTTAGAATAAATATATTTATATTGAGTAAGGTTTGATTGTAAAAAAATATTTTTTAATTAAACGAGTAACGAGATGCAAGATCAATAGATGAGAGAGGTACTAGCAAAAATGTCGCAATATTAATTTGCTATTCATTACTAACACAAAACATACCAAATTATATAAGAGAAGTACAAAAGGCTCAGTTTATGACGAAACGACTGTATTTTGTATACAAAACATATACAGCCAGGTCGATAGCAGCGCCACCAACTGTTGAAGCGGAATTTGCTGGAACTAAAAACTGAGGTTTCTATCAAAGCTGACCCATTTTAAAACTTGTTGTAGACGCTCCAGAAATGATATCTGATCGTTCTGTAAGGGTCTGCAAACCTGAGCCATATATATGGCTCAGGTTTGCAAAAGTGGATCAGGATGTACCGCTCGAGAACATAGTATAGGCTCAGCTTTGTATGAAAGCGCTATATATATATATATATATATATATATATATATATTAAATATATATTTCCTCTTAAATGGCCAGCGATGCAGCATTTTTTTGCATTATTTTTAAAATGTTTATGTTATGTAAACAAATGGGTGAAAAATTGTTAGATAATCATAAAAAAAAATCACAAAATTGTGTATTTTTGCATTTTACGTTTTTGTGTTTCATTTGTAAGACAGTTTTTTATTACGGTCCTTATAATAGAATGGCACATGCACTGTTTGTGTGTTTATCAACAGCTGGGATTATGAGACCAATAATAAACACTATTAAAAGAAGAAAACTTTTATAATAATTATTTTAAAAAATGGTCTTTACTATAGTATATTTTGACAATAAGCACAAAGCTGTAACATTCATAAAACGTAATGTAAATAATCCAATAATAACAACGGTTGACAAAAAAAATTTTTTTTTGGGTTTCTGTTCTAATGCTTGATTTCTAATTCTAGACGTTGAAAAACACTTAAATTTTCATTTTTAGTTCTATTGTCTGGTTTCAAAATTATAGGATGCAGAATTATAGGAGCAAGAAGAACGTTTTCAACAAAATGTGATCGACGTTTAAAAGGGATCTCAAAATCAGTATTATAGTGGACATTTAGAGTTTAACACGCAAATAAAAAAAATAACAAAAAATATTCATTTTTAGACATTAATGTCTTGTTATTTTACGTTTATATGATATTGTTTATCAGAAATCTTAAACAAAGAAAACTTTTAAACTCAGCAAAAACTTTTGTGATTACAATATAGATTACAATAAATATGTTTACAAAAGCAAAAACTTTAATCCAAAAAATTAATTTTTCTTGTTTTTTGGCGTAAGAGAAACTAAACTTTACCAAATAGAAGACTCAAAAATTGTGTTTATCGGTGTAATGTTCCATGACTACTTTTATTGTTAAATCGTCAGAATGATGAGATTAGTGATACACTGTAATCAAAAAAAGCACAAATCAGAGCAGCCATTGCAAATAAACGTCTTGGCTAAATTCTATGCAAATAAGCGTTCAATGCATGAACGTAGACAATTTTTGTGGTGTCAAACGCTACTTTATAATTAAAAGGCGGATTTTTATGCAGACCAAACAAGCGAAATATGCACATATATATGCATAAAAAACATCAAATTTAAAAATTTGCCAAAAAAAATTTATGGAATATCTCTAAGATATGCTATGTTAAAAAATGGTAGAAGCTCCAAATATAAGTTTTTAGTAAATTATATAATCAAGTATGTTTCTATTGTACTACACTTGTCAGTTACTAAAGCTAATATAAAAATAGTTTAGAAGATCAAAAGAAAGCTACAAATTTATAAGAAATTGTTGTGTTTAATAAAAATGTTAAAAAATGGTGAAGAATAAAGATATAATTTTATTTTTGTAAATTTTTTATTCATGGGTGTTTCTATTCTACTAAACTCAGAAGTTAGTCAAGCTAATAAGAAAATAGTGTAGAAGATCAATAGAAAGCAATACATTTATAAGAAATTGTAGTTTGTAATAAAACCGTTGAAAAATGGTGGAGGCGCCAGTTATAATTTTTTTTGTAAAAGGTTTAGTCAAGTCTCTATTGTACTAAACTCACAAGTTACTTAAGCTGTTGAAAAGTGTTATCTCCCTGACTTCTTTCTGACTTAATTTTTGTCTTGCTTTTAAAAATTGGTATTATTACCTTTTTCTTCATTTTGTATTAGAAAACCATTTCCACTTTTGATAATTTATTTTTAATTAGAAAGAAATTTACAAATTACAAATCCAAACTTAACAAAAACTCTCAAAAACTTGAAATATTTATCCCCATTTATGTACTTCAATTAGAGGAATGGAAAAAGCTGCATTAAAAACCTGTATTTTGTATCAACTTTTAATTTAGCTCTTGTAAAAGCTCTAACTTTGACAATTTTCGTGCGTAACGATCTGTTAAAGTCCTATAAAAAGTTTCTGTTGAAGCAGCGAAAATAGGCTTCAGAATATGAGTATCTGACTTTATTTATTTTGTTCCAATATAGCTACATTGAGAGCATTTTTATTGATTTAGTCGGGCAACTCTTAAAATATGATCTGTTACACGAAAATTGTTTTATTAATAACTATTTTTTAGAGAAATTTATTGATAAAGTTATATAATGTCCAATTATTTTTTTGAAAAAAAAAACTTTTTTCTAGATATATATTTCAGTCTAGATTACGTGTAATATTAATCTAGTTCAGTTTAGTCTGAAAAAGTCCGGATTAAGCTAGTTTGGTCTCAACTAGGCTATACATTTTTTACGAAAACTTTTAATAGTGTCAAATCATATCAAACCTATTTAAATTTTGCTTAAAAGAGTCTAGATTAAGTTAATTTATTCTCTGTTAATTAGCCTGAATTGATAGACTAATCGAACTGGTCTAAAGAATAGTCTATGTTTATCTATGTGTAATATCTAGTCAGGTGGCTGAATTTAGTGCTTTCAGAGCCTAGCCGAATGATCCCACCCAAGCAAGACTGAGTGTCACAGTAAAATATTCCTGTTAGTCTTAACATAACCTAGTCTTGTCTAAACTAAATAGCTTATAAACTTTCTCGTAAAAATATAATATTATGGTCAAATCAGATTTAACATATTTTTGTTTAGCTCCAAATAAAACAAATTTACATTAAATTAGCTTAGCCTCTATTAGCCTGACTCATTCTATAGTCTTGTTAGGTTTGTGTAAACAAATCCACTAATTTTTGTAAAAAATTCAAATCAGCTTAGATTAATCTTTTCAAATGAAGTTAAATCTTTAGTTTAGTCTTTATTAATCTGACGTTTAGCCTAGTTACATCTGTCTAGTGTCTAAACCAAGTTGTTCTAATTTAGATAATTCATTAGATAATTAGTAAATTAATCAAAAAATGCAACGTTTTATATATGAAAGTCACATCAAAATACCAAAGCAATCAAGATACCAAAATTCGTACCCATTAAAAAATCAAACACTTTTAAAAAAAATCACTGACTATTAGCCGCTGTAAGAAAGACAACATGAAAAAAAGCCTTAAATGACGTATGAGATTTTAAAAGTAATAGAAGCGAAATAGTATGATCAAAAGCAGACGAGAACAAACTAGAACAGAGCTTGAGTCAATTTAATCAACACGAGCAAAAAAATTTGTTGTTCAAAAATTTCAAAAATATATAATGGTAGGCACAGTTTGAAAGCAATCCCATGTATGATCGTTGCTATGTGTTGCTAGCACAATATGAATAAAAAATCACTAAGTCACCATTGCCCGACCTCTATAAAAAGACGGCGTGCTAAGAAGAAAAAAGTAACGCTTACATTATTTAAAAAACTAAACAATTCTCAAAATATTGTTAAAATTTAAAATAATCCATATATATAAAAGAAAGTCGTGTTTGTTACAACACTTACTCGAGAACGGCTGGACCGATTGCCGTGGTTTTTAATTTGTTGGATTTGTTTCCGTCCCGAATAGCAGAATACATCTTAAAAACAATGAAAACTCGATATGTGTAATGAATACTTAATCATTTCAATAGATGCTGATTTGTTTATTACATGTCAAACATTTGTTGTCCAATCCTGTCAAATAGTGTAACAACTTTTTTTTTTTTGAAGCTTATGGCCTGGTTGCTGAGACCTTTAAGCCACAACTTTATTTTTTTCTGAAAACATCATGTGTGCGTTCAGAAATTTATTTTTGTAAAATGTCTACAAAGTTCAGGTACTCTTATATTTGTTTTTAATTTCCGAAAATAATACCTAAGATTTATTCTACAGTAAAAACATAAAATCATCGGAAAGGAACAGAATTTAGAGAATAAAAAATCAGTTGGTAAAGGTTATAAGATTAAAGATAAAAAATCTACAGGTTAAAAAAAGTGTAAATGTCTTTTTATAGGTTGTCTATGATTTTTCTTGATAAGCTATTCATACGTAGTGGTTATATACTCTTTGAGCTATTGTCTATGTCTCGAAAGTTCAGGCACTGTTATTATATTTGGTGGTTTTATGCGAGTGCACATTTTAATAACAATGCCGCGTCCTAGAAGATCTAATCTTTCCCAGCGAAGCCGTAATGCAATTAGGCAACGGAATATCGCGAGTCAATTATCTGCGAGAAATTGCACGCGTCGATACTTAAAGGAAAATTTAAAGATGAGGAAGTTCTTATTCCAAGGATTCCGATGATCCCAACGGATATGCCCTTTGAGTTTGAACGAATACAATTCCCGATTCGTCTTGCCTTCGCCATGACGATCAACACATCACAGGGCCAATCCTTAACTATTTGTGGCCTCAATCTAGAAAATGCATGTTTTTCTCATGGTCAATTGTACGTGACATGCTCACGTGTCGGCAAACCATCCGCTTTATTTGTTCTTGCGCCTGACCAAAAAACAAAGAATGTCGTTTACTACAAAGTGCTTGAATAAAAATTCTATTAATGAATTAATCCGAGTTTTATTTTTTTTCCCCTATCTGCACAACATAGTTTTCAATCATTTTTTTCTGACATGAGTTTGAAGTACTTAACTATTATTTTTTATTTTTTTCTATTTTTATTCCCATTCTGTATGTATGTTTTCATCATGATTCATCATAATAAAATACTTTTTTGTTTCTATCTATATAAATATATTATTTTGTATTATTGTTTTACGTTCATCAAAGCCTAAATTCAGTTCAGCTAAAAAGTAACACGACATTCATTGACTGTTAGGCGGTACGAAATTCGCCGGGTCAGCTAGTTGTTAATAAAATAAGACAACTGGAAGTTGGTATAAACGCCTGCTCAAAACACAAACGCCTATAGTTCTTAACAAAAGCTAACAAGTTCTCCCATGTCTAAAAAATTTGACAAGATTGAACATTATCCGGCACAAGCCAAACTAATATTTCTACTATATGAACCGCAAAAATTATTGCTCGTTTAAACGTGAAGTAACATTTTCTCCATATATTGTAATAAATTAAAAAGTTTTTTCGGACCTATAATGTTGAAATTTACGCCTCAAATACTTTTTCCAAAAAATTTAAATTTTATCAATTTTTTTATGTTAAACTTTTTGTTATTATGTGTCATGATGCCGCTCCCAAACTGGAAAGAAACTTTGTTACTTCGTTGATATTCTTCAGGAGTTAAAAGGCAGTTGAAGTTAAGTGCAGAATTTAACATAAAAACGTGGCAAACTTATCGCAAAAAAAGTTCACTGACTTTTGCTTTCAATAATAGAATGTATTTTGGTTTTCCCATGATTAGATTTCCAATGAATTCCTTCAGCGCTGACTGATGTTTATACACAAGTTTCCTCAAAGATTTTGTTGTTTTTGATATATGAAAATTTCCAAAGTAATTCTCATGCAAATGCATCCGTCACTCCAAGACTTTTTTATATTCATAGAAAATAAGAAAATAAAATAAAAAAAAAGTAATCAAACAAAAAAACGAGAAAATTTACACGAGTCAAGGCTTTGCCTTCTCATTAGACGCTTTTATATATAATAATTTTCTACCTTTTCATGCCCACGTCAGAATCAACGTTAATATCCGCATTCATGTCAATTTGATGCCTATTCTTGTTTTCTTCCTCCGTTAAACTTTCGCTTGAAGTGTGTCCGAAAAAAATCTTCAAACATTCAATTATAGACAGCTTCAGCGATTTTTTTTTTTTAAACTGGTTTTTCTTTTAAAGCTCAGACCTTTAACGCGTTTGCTGTTGCTGGAAAAACACAATAAGTTTGATGATGCACATTAAGTTAACAGCATTAATACAAATTTATTCAACTTTTTCTATCATTTTTTTTTATAAACCACGTTGCTGAAACTTTTACAAAAAATAAAATAATTTTTCTTACCCATTGTAGATGGAATCAGGAACGACCTCATCTGTTCACCTATACTCTATTCAATTTCAAGAAAGAGTGCATGAAAACAAATGCATCCAGGCTCCACGTGATCACATCTATCAAGTAGGAGATGGTTGACGATTTTTCGGACAGAGCAGGCCGCAGAATGAATCGTATATTTCATTTTAAACAAATTTTGAATGGTTTAAAAACTATTCAACATTCAAATGACCAAAATACTCTTTCTTGAATCTGAACAGACTATAGGCAAATATAAGCCTTCTTCTTTCATTTATTTTTTAATTTGACGTTTGGTAAGCGCTCCAAAATAAACAAAAAAAAATATTTGACTTGCTACCTACAATAAGATCAATGCAAATTCATACATGTTTCGTTCTTATTAGAACTCTTCAGCAAATCGCATGAATTTGCAATAATCTTATTATTTTACTTGTTGGTAGTTAAAGTAGTTGACCAAAAAGACCGATATATTAACATTGATACATACGTTAAAACATGTAGAAATTTTTTGTTCAGAAATTTGCTATTTATTGTTCGAAACGCGCATTGATCTATTTATGCATGAAATGTTCCAAATCACTTATGTTATTAGAGATCTGATAATGCGACTTATTGAGCAAAACAATTAAATTTTGAAAGCATTTTGCATTATTATATTATTATGTATTTAATTAGAACATAATCTGGTTTTATAAAAGCTTATTCATCCCTTTCGTCTAATCTTGATGTTTTCTTCTATTTTTTTACCTTGAGTCAGGATCATTAATTTATTACTAAGCATATGTTTACTTTGTCATTATTTTTGAGGTTTTTTAGTCTGACTTAGAAAACTGGTTTGAAACTAAAACAAGTTATTTTCTTTGTACGTTTCGCAACTAAAATTTTACTTCATCAGGCGTCTGGAGACTAATTTTATCAAAATGCACTTGATTTACAATTCGAAATTAATAATACTTTCATAATTATACAAAAACTTTCAATTTAGATATTGCCATTTATTAGAAGCTACCTTGCATTAAACATTTTTAAAGCATTTTTCTACATGTTTACAAATGCAAATAGTTTCTACTCTAAAAGATGTCAATGTTGATAGGTACCAATTAAAACAAAAACTTATATCGCTGATTGGACAACCAAGTTATCACGTTAGCGTCTTTTGTCTCAAACGTATATAAAAGACAAACAAAGTAATCTATCTGTTTTGCTTAGCCACCAACTGATTGTTCTTTCTTTATTTCAATTTAGGTTTTTTTTGTTAAATTTGGCATCATAGTCGGCTATGCCTATGAGTTTGTGTAACTATAACGGACCATAAATTTAAGAAAAATTGCTTCAAATGCCAAAATAAATACTAAACAGCCATCCTTTGTACCCCGATGACGGGTACATTGTGAACGGGTACTTTGAGCAGGGCACTCTACAGACATTAAATTTACTACAAAAAATTTATAATCGTCGATTTATCAGCCGAAATACAGCCATAACATACCCTTCAAGATTTTGCAGATTCACTCCAAAATTAAACATTTTTGACAAGCTTCGAAATTTTAAAAAACGCTCATTACAATTTTTTAAAATTGATCCAAACTTTGTACAACTCCAAAAAATTTCCCAATTATTTTCCTGTCACATAGGTAACCAAAGAGAACTTTCATTGTTATAGCTTTGAAAGCTATAGCCGAAAGAAAGTTTTGAGACACTGCCTGTTATATACTGTGCGTTCATAAATTATTTAGATTAAGCTTTGTCATAGAATTTTGAGCGAATGTTAATTTTTTGTTCATACGCAGAAACGTACGATATTATAAACAAGCTTTGACGTTGTTTGACATTTGTCGGCAATCTCTCTGTCAAAAGCAATAAAAATCTGTTAAGCTACATTTTATTACACAGCAAGACTAGATCGAAGTAATAATTTACGAACACATGCTATAACTGTAGATCTTCAGCTTGATTATTCCAGAATTAACAATGTTTTGTATCATTTCCAAAATTGCAAAATATGCTCTTACTGGATCAAATTTGTTTTTCGACAAAAAAACCAATTTTTTTTTTTGACTAGTGCAAAATTACACAAAAGCCAAAATTGTTCTACTTATAGAAGATATATTGTTTGTCATCTTTTGACGGTTTTCATTATTTTTTTCTGCACCTTGTTTACTTCGTTTTTAATATTTTTGGTACCATATAATCTTCATTTGTGTATTGCATAAATTTTTTGATCAACTGGAAATTATTTTGCTTTTGTTTTCGGTTGATGTTCTACTGTTACATTGTTCCTTTCATCTGTTTAATTTTTCTGTGTATTTTTTTATTTTTGCTTCATCACCCATAAAAACTAAAACAAAAAATCCTTGTTTGTGACACTTATTCCTTTAAAAAACTTAAGCTCCACATTTTAAAATATTTTATTTTTTCCCTTAAATGTAGTGTCTGTTTATCCTAAGATTTTTTTATGACTCAGCATACTTTTCCAGCTTTTTTGTACTATTTTCTCTATTTTCTGTTTGGTTTCGTGTTCAGCCTTAAATAGTTTTTTTACTTTCTCCAAATATTATTCCTATAATAACTCCTATCTTCATTTGTTCTTTCCTTTTTCAAAATATACATAATTATGTAAATATACTGTCTTAAATCACTAACAAACTTCCACTCAAATTTTTAGATAATCTAATTTAATTAAAATTTTTTCCTAATTGGTTCTGAAGACGACTTTGCTTAGCAGAAAAACTCTAAGAAGCCGTTTAAAACAGAAAATAAGATCACTCTTTAATTACTGCTATCTTGTTTTTGATCTTTTGATAATTTTTTTATTAAATTTTGCACAGAAAAAATTAGATCAAGTAGAAATTCTTTTGCTTTTGTGTTATGTTGATGTTCTACTATTTGCTTCACCTTCTATAAATCGTTTATATGCTTTCTTTATTTTTCTATACTAATTTTTTTTATTCTTTTTCAGTCCGCCTAGTAAATGTTTATCTTTTCTTTTACATCATAATTTCTAAAATCAAAACTTCTTGCAAAAATCAGCTTTATTTGCTAAACATACTGAATTTTGACACAACAAAGATGATATAGATTGTGCACTTTCACTTTTTTTCCAATATGTACAGACTCATTCAAATTCAGTCTAAGATTGTTATTATTAAAATTACAGGTTTTTTTCAAAACTTCAATCATTAAATACGTATAATGATAAAAAATGAAAAAAACTTTTGAACACAAAGTTTTTGAATTAAAAAAAAAAGATATATTTTATTGTGAAAAAAAAATAAAAAACATAAAAGATATAACGTGTTGAAATAACCCCCAAATGTTATATAAGATAGGTTAGGTAAATGCGAAGTAATAATAAAAATAGCGGCAATAAAAACGTCAAAAACTGTGAACAAATTTTAGAATGTCCCAAAAAACGCATTCAATTTTTCAAAAAAATACACAAAGTTGACAAAGACAAATGTATTATGAGATGAGTTCAAATTCTTTTAAGCTTGTACTTTTAAGCGAAACACAGTTTAACAAAATTTTATTTTTAAAGTAAAATTTTTCCGATTATTGTTGAAAAAAACATAAAAACATTAAATTCTATAAAAAGTTTAACATTAAAAAAAAAGTATTGGAATAATCCTAAATGTAGTAATAAGTTAGGCTAGGTAAATGCAAAGTAATAATAAAAATGTCAAAACAGGGTTTTTTTGGAGATTTAAACTGTTAAAAAAAATGATCAATTCTATTTTTTGATATTTAATCATCTGCGACGTTTCGGTCTCAAAATTGCACCTTCTTCAGGCTTGAAAATGACTTGATGAAAATACATTTATTACAATACACATCATATACGACAGTGCAGATAATAAGTTTAATTATCTCAAATGATAAAATTATTCTTGTATTTCTTTTTTTTATTATTTGAAAATGTGACACATGACGCATATTTTTAGATTTCGGTTAAATATATATTGTTGTTAAAAAGCTGTGAATACAAAATTTTTTTTTTCATTGAATTAAGTTACACTTTCCTAATAGTTTAGGGTATTTAGTTAATAAATTTAATAAGACAAACTAATGTCGAATTAATAGTTTAATAAATCCACTAATGAACACTAATAGACTTTATTTATACCATGAAACTAACACTAATTATTCTTATTGTAAAACAATTAATATAAACGATGAAAAGGAATTAATATTGTGAATGTCAAGAAAATGGAACGATTTGAATACCGGTATGGCATCAACGGTAAAGACGGAATATCGGTTTAATAATTTTTCCGGAACGATCTTATCTCGACTGGGTAATGATTTTAACTCATGGTCTACAGTAGTCTACACTTGTACTCTTGGTCCAAAACTATTGGTTTTTCCTATTTCAGTCTACGTGTTTATACGCAAACGTAATTTTGTTTACACTCAAACCGTAGTAACCGCTCTCAATCTGCAAACTTTTTACTTTAGAGATAAACTCATCTAGAAAAGTTTTATGGCATGTTTTTCACGGTTCACTTATGATTAATCTAGCAAAGCCATCGACCCAAGTATTTTTTAGCAAAAGGTTAGTGGTCGGAGGTCAATCAACAACTTTGATAGATGCTGAGTCGGCAATCAAATTGACCACACTATAGGAGCTTGAAAGCCGAAGGAGTCGTCCTACGAAGTGATTCGTGTCCCTCAAAATGGATTGATTAAACAAACCAGCTTTGTGTGCTTTTGAACGAGTCCGCTGACGAATCTCCTGTGGGATTCGATGGAAATTTCGGCTTTCTCGAGCAGAAAATTACCCACTTAGTATTTGTCACCGTTTTCCGACAGGCCGATTGTCTAGAAACGTAAACTAAATTTGGGAGAGCAAAAACGCTCTTTCGTCCACCATGTTGACTGGCAAATTGAAACCAACACACAACCCTCATTAATTTATCTTAGGATTCTCAGGTTATGTGTTTTTGTTGACAAGCAAAAACATAATGCAAATATAGAATGTTTTAAGGGTAGGTTGGCTAAACCATATTTGGAATTTATAAATTAAAGTCTGAGTCAGTAATAAAATATTTTTGTTTAATTTTGAAGCTGATTATGAATGATTTCGCTTAAAAAATTAAAGTTACTCCTGTCTTTGCTAAACATTATTTTGTATTTTGCTATAAGCAAAAACCAAAATTAAGGCGTTTCTATTTATACCACTTTAGGTCTCAGTTGCTTGAAATATGCATTTTTTATAACGCTGAACAGATTTGCTTTGGAATTTAGGACAAAGGGTGACATTTAAGATGTTTTGAAACGTATTTTCCCTGTGTTTTGGTAAACTAGAGCACAAAAAGAATTATTAAAACCGTTTCTGGACCACCAAATAAAGGAAATAAATCTCTATCCAGCGAGGAAATGTTTTTTTTTTATAAAGATATTCATTTTTTTTAACCGACTTTGAAAAAGAAGTGGGTCATAACGTCCGTTGTATGTTTTTGTTTCTATGTATGTTTATCGGTTTCTCTGTCAATTGGGAACCGATATTAAAATTTCCTTTTGCGTTTGAAACTGTATACTCTTGACTCTTGAGATAGTCAATCCCATTGTCATCAAATTGAGATTTGATGAGGATATTCTATAAAAATCAAAAAAGATATGCATAATGTCCAATAATTACATAAATACATTATAATGTCCGCTCATTATGTATTTTTTCGGTTTTCTATACTAATATTATAAGAAGAAAAAATTTGTATTGTTATATTTTTGTATTTTTGCAAACCACTTGACCGATTTAAAAAATTCTTTTGTCATTAGAAAGCTACACTACCACTGAGTAACACAGACTGTGTTTATTGCTAAAAAAAATTAAAGATCTTTAATATTCTTACCAAAAACCAACTCAAGGTGTAAAAAATTTTGTCATAAAATGTCTTTCATCGCATGCGCTGCGAAAGGTATTGATGATAGAACAAAAAAAAGTTCTACAATATTATTGAACATATCAGTAGCTACAAAAAAGTTCCCAAGACCATATTATCTCCAACTTTTGTACATTTTTTAGATTTTAAAAGTTGATAGAAATGCCGATCGAAATCAGACCATGTTAACCATACCTTTGTTTTAATTATTATTATCTAGATAAATTGTTTCGTATTGAAGACTATTTCAATATCTGTTGATTACTTTTTCAATTGTTAAAATCAGACATAACCATCACGAAATTAAAAATTCTAAATAAAAAAAAACACTCGTGTGGCTCCCGTGCAAAGCCTGTACGAGCCGCTAGTTATTAATGAAAAAGGTGATAGTATCAATAGTTATTTATTTTACACAATCCGCTATTGACACTATGCACCTCACGTTTTTTTCCAATAATATACATTTATTTTTTATATACACTATCCAAATTTATTAAACTTTATTTTCTATTTTTCAGTAAGATTTTTTATAAAAGCGTATTTTTTTAGGTTTATTGAACTATTAATTTTCTTAGTATTCACAATATCAAATTTATGACCGTCGAAAAATTTGGACCTTTATAACTAACACAAAAGAAAGAATATTTTCACAAAAGCGAGAATGACAGAAAGGCTTTATTTATTTAAACAAGAAACCACTTTAAAAAAAATACAAAAATGCCAACTTGCTACCGCCAAACTATTATATCCAAACTGACCAATAATAAGAGTCAAAATTATACGACTGCCATAAAATGAGTTTCAATGTTTTGAACTATAAATGTTTATTATGGCAGCTTCTCAAAATAGTTGCACAATCAGGCATTTTTGCTCTCCCTGTATATTTTCGCAATATTTGCCAGTATAACATTCCAAAGCTTGCTTACACTTACAGTGTACGCAAAGTACACTTTGCGTACACTTTGCATAGACGTAGCTCTCTTGAAAGAGTAAAACCAAGTTTTTTTATCTCTGATTTAGCGTCTACCTGGATATCACTAAATATAAATTCAGTACTTTATTGGGACCATAGCCTAACATATGGGCTCAGTCGGAAAAGATTTCCCTGAAGCAATTGTTTTTTTTAGCACCGCTTAATTACCTATCCAAACAAGCAATAAAACGTTGAATATAGGTGAAAAGTAATCGACTGCATGGTATTTAACAGTATTTCACTGGTCTATTTGGTCAATATTGGTAGCCGACTATTGAACGAGTTAGTCAGTAAAAAAAATGTGGATGATTAGTGTGGTCGATATAAGAAAAACGACTTGGGCTGCAGTAAAGCTGTAAAGCACACCAGCCATACTGTTGATACAACGTAAACCTAATATTTAATTTACAAAATACGTTATTAAAGCTATTATGTATTGTGCTTAAAAGCTGCAAGTTTAAACAAATGCTAGAAAAGTGAAAACAAATTAACTTCATTGTTGCCAGTCGAGCCTGCTATTCATTTTGAAAATAAAGCCTATTAATTGCCAATTTATTGTAAAAAGTTAGTATAAAAGTTTGCTTACATAATCGTCTATTTGTAAACGTTTTACGTAAGATCCGATTTCAGTGCTTGTAATAGCTTTTTTGCGACAACTTTAGATGATCCTATATTTAGTGAAATATGCCGTAATAAAACAAATTGGTTTGGATATCACGTTTTTATTCATGAAGATTTAGCACTATTTTTAGGTGGACATGTGACGAAGGATTACAAGAAAAGCATGGATACGAATTCCAAAAACATTATATTTACAGTCGCCTGGATTTCTATCATCCGTCGTGCGTAAAAACTGGCCAAACTGTCTACTCTTCAGGTACTAAAATCTCCCTATACAACAAACATAATAATATATCTATTCAAACACCAGATACATAATTTTTTTATTGTTGAATAGTAAAAATTGATAGTGGTAGTGACTTGTATTAACGTTTGACATATCGGACTTTATTTATTTATTCAATTTCGTTCGATTTATAAATTAACGTTATAGAATGTAAACTTGTTATCAAAACAAAAAGCTATTAGCTATCGGCATTTATTAAAAGCTACCATGCATCAGACATTTTGATAATATTAGTCGGTCAAAAAGTTTAATCCAAATCTTGTGCGTTAGTCATTTTACAACGCTCAATCATTAAAGCCCTCTACTTTCAAATTTAGTTCGCGCGGTAAAATGTAAATAGTTGTTTCGATTTAGTTCCTATTTTTTGCCACTCTATCCGAGTTAAATAAAACTGCACAAATGAAAACTGGATAAAAAAAAACTGATAATTTTTTTTCTTAAAGTATATCAAATAAATCATTTGAGATAACAAAAAAACACGATGTAAGAATTTGAGCCTTTGATATTAACACTAAAAGCCATTTCCGGAGCGGGTTTTCGTCTCCCAAACAGATAGAGAAAAAGATACAGAAAAATCCCTTAAATACATTTCTTAAAGGAAATTAGATACTTAGATATTCTACAAAAAAAAGTTATTTAATTTTTTTGTCAGCTTATTACGAAGCCTTAAAATTCGTATAATTTTACAATCTGATTTTTTTACTTTAGAATTTTGTAATTCATGTATAATAGTTATTTACATAAAAGTCAGGAAAATTTCACATTACTGAAGAGGAGCTAAATTGAAATACGAGGCACTTTGTGCCGAGTATTTTAAAGCTCCGAGTCAAGTAAGAGATTTTACTGACGTGTTTTGTTTTAAATTTTTCCGGAAATTGTAAAAAAAAACAAAATTTACCAATTTTAAAATTTTTTTTACAAATTCCACAAAAATCAAGTTTGTCCATTTTGTTGGCAACTATAGTTACTAGAGTATCTTTTTTATTTTGCGTCTTGTAAAGTTTTTACAGTACTAGTCCGGAAAATTCAATTTTCCTGCGCGTAAATAAGCAGAAAAATGTTGTTTCCAAGACGATTTCCAGAAAAAATTATTATCCGAACAAAATTCAATAAATATGCTTGAAAAAAATTACTTGTACTACAAAGATTATTATTTTTATTTTGGGCATCTTTAACCCTGAATAAATTTAAATGAGTGAATTTAGCTAAAATTGTTACACATTTTTTTTAAAAACATTACATTTTTTTAAGAAAAATTATTGTCTTTTTTAGATAATAATTTCTACATAAACTATCAAATTGTAAAATCATGCCAATGGTTGTAAAAAAACAATTTATTAAAAAAAAATTAATAAAACTTGTCTGTAGAGTATTTAATTTCCTTCAAGAAATAAAAACGATAGTTAAATTAAAAAATAAAAAACTTGATAAAAAAAATTAAAAGTTGCGATAACGGGTTCGTCTCTTAGTATGAATATAAAAAGCTTAAATTTTTACAATAATGTTTTTTTTTTGTTTTTCCAAATAATATTTCTGACCTAGTTTACTGAATATAGATGAGACTGAAAACTTCTGCCAGTATATTTAATCAGAATTAAAACTTTTTCCGACTATAAAATATCCCCTAATTCAAGCAATTTTCCCTTTATTATATTAGTCAACAAGTGTTTTTTAGGTCAAAACTTGTTGGAGTTCTCTAAAAATAAAGATTGAGGAGTCATCCGATGCGGAATGGCATGTAACTGTTTTTTAAAAAAAATTAAAAAAAAGAGTTTAGTTCTTAACTCTAATATCTCTAGAACCATTTAAAATTTTTGAAATTTAAAAAAAAATCCAAAAAAAGAGACAATTTCTTAAAAAAAGTCCCAACTTCAAAAAGTGGAAAATATGCCCAAAAACAAGTACTTTACGCAAGCCTCTAATAAATATTTTAAACTTTTAATGAATAAAATATTATTTTCACTAATTAAGAATAAAAATTAAAAACTCAAAAAAAATAGACGTCTACAGAATGTTTATTAACATTGCAAGTACGATAGTTGTTAAATTATGAATCTGACAATTTTTTTCTATCGTAAAGTTATTTTTCAAAAGTTTTAAAATAGATAGAAAATTTCCCGTTCAAAAAGTTGAAAAATTGTTAATTATCGCTTTGTTGCTAACAATTTACTTTATTAAACATTTTAGATTATATTATCAACAATGCAACCATTTTTTAAGCAATAGAAGATAAAAATTATTCAAAATCTATTTTAGTAGCTTTTGATCATGGAAAAAAGATCAATAATAATATTATAAAAAAAATATGAAACTTTATAATTTTATTGTTAAAAAAAAAATTACAATTTTTTAATTTTTCCAACAGGAATCTATTCTAAAGAAATAACTTTACAAAAAAAAAACTCTGATTTATAGTTTAACAATTATCGGCGCACTTGCAATGTTAATGTTCGTGCTACAAAAAACTAATTAATTGAAACATCGCCATAAAATTTTTTAAACCACGGATTATTGTATCTTAATCCTGTATTTTTTCAGTTCTTAATTTTCATATTTAAAAGTTAGAATAATATTTATCCATTAAAGGTCCAAAGTGCGGCTTCTAACGGCATTTTCAACCTTCTGTAAAAAATTTAAATAATAGTTCTACAGTTCAATTTTTTTTTAAACTTACTTCTTTTTTTAAGTCTTTCCCCAAACCGAAATATTTGCAAAAAACCAAACCCCTTTTTTTTACTAAATTGTTTATTTGTTAAACGCTTGCTGCACGTTAAAAAAAGCAGAAAAAAAAATTATTATATTCTATTACTTTAAAAAATAAAAAAAATAATAGAATAATAATTTATTATAAACTTTATTAAAAAAAAAATAAATATTAACTATTTGTGACGCAATCAAACATTTGAAATAAATCAAAAGTTCGAAACGGTCGACCAGTGGGTTCCAGACTGCCGGTGCCAGATGCGATATAAACGAGCATGTGGGAGCGAGAGTGGGAATCAGTTCAAGTTTAAGTCCAATAGACAAGCGACCCAAGTGACATATATATAAATTAAATTTATTTATATGTCAGCTTTACTGCCAAATTTCCTTAGTCTCCTTTTATATTGAAACAATTTTATAATTGAATTGAAACAAATTTTATATTAAAATTGACTGGTGTTTTTGTCTACTGTAAGTAGCCCTTTTTTGTTTTTTCCTTCACCAAATTACTGTTGTTTTTGTCAATTTTAGATCTTATTGTTAAAAAATCGTAAACATTGACTGAAACTAATATTTATTTTAACGTTGAGCTAACTAATCTGGAGCAACTGTTTGAAGCTTTGACAAATTTGATTGACCTTTAGAAGCCTGTATTTGTGCTCCAATTATTTATTGGAGTTTATCTAAAACGAAACTCCTTGATGAATAATTAGTAATATCCATTCCAATATTCCGTAATTGTAAATACAGTAGAATAACTTAGAATAGATGGGTCAATTAAATTTAGAACAAGTAAGAAACCAAAAGTAAATTAAAAAACGAAGATTCTAACATTGAGTCTGCTAAAAAATTCAATACAAACCTCGTGCCTTCAGCAAGGTTTTTGCGAGGTTTTTGCAGCGTTTAATACAACTCGCTGCATACACGTTTGGTTAAAAGTTAAATCTTGCAATGATTCAATTTCCTGATTGAGTTGTACATAAATTTGTAGCTATTGCATGTGTTCCTTGGCAAGTCTAAGTTTTTTTGTACCCTGCACTGTTATTGTTGCTAACTTGTTATCACATAATAAAAAAAACTCGTAAAAACTATAATAAAAATGCTTTTTTGCAATATAATGTAAATTTTTTGTTTTCATCTCGTAATTTTCTATTTTGTAAAACAAGACAACTCATTTTTCCACCTGGGGAGCAAATGATAAAAACAAACCAAATAAATAGACAAGCTTCCATCGTTTTATTTGATTCATATCTTTAAATTCGACACAAATATTTGACAAATCCAATTCATTGAGCCAGAGGCTATCATTGAAAGAAAGCGAGACCTCTTTATTAAATTCCTGTCCCAATTCCAAACTTCCCTCACAATTTTCATTTCTATTAGCTCTCGAGCTTTTGGGGCTGTCAAAATCATTAAAATGAGAACGTCGTCTTGAAAGTGAGGTAAAAACATAACAAAGTGGATCCGGTGTCTATTAACAATATATATTAAAACCACAGCAAAGTCAATGGTAACCACAAAAATTTATTACCGGAGCTCAAGTGGAGCCGGATTTAATTTTCAGAAGAGGTTATGAATTGCCTCATTAAAACTTACAAGATTTTGTACAATGTGTATTTTGCGAATAATTATGCAATAAATATGATTTTCTTCTGAGATGAGAAATGTAATTTTGTAAGGAACATTGAAAATAATTACATAGTTGATTAATCTAAGCCCATTACTGTTCGTTTTCAAACATGAAAATAATGCTACTATTACTAGCTCTGATCATTTTTTTTTTTCAAAAAAAAGTAATTTTCTAGTGCCAAAATTTTTGAGCTCTGAGAAACTCGGTTGCTAACGGTTGGTAACAGCCAAAGTCATTTTGATTTCATTTTTAACAAAAAATTACAAAAAGAGCAAAATTTACGTCTTATACCCGAAATTGCCTGATATGTATTAAGTAATCTAACAATCCCGAATGTAACGGAGGTCCCCTTGGCAAACTAATTTTTGTAGATCTGCTTGAAGCTCCACTTTGTCTTTAATTTGAGCCACATCTCTACTTTTCAAAACAATCCCGGTTTAAAATAAAAAGATATTTTTTTTCAAAGATATAATAGCAATAAAACTCTCTCTCTCCTAAAAACTCTAGTTTCGATAAGTACAAATGAAGCCAAAATATTTGTTACATTGTCATGTTTAGACGTTATGCAACTTTAGAAAAATTTAAACTATGTCTTAAAAGAACATTCTTTCTAAAAATAACTAATAAAGCTTCTAACGTGAATGAGCTTGGCTATCGCTTCAGTGCTTTTACAACTGTACCTCTTTAGATACTTCACAATAAGCTGTTTAACTTTTGCTAATTTTTATGAGAGTTTATTATTCCTGTCCGTCTAAAATTTTTGATTGAGACAAAAACAAGAATGTCATTACAATAAACTCGGTGGAAACTCTTTTAAAAATTAGTAAAACTTAGTTAAATAGTATACTGCAAAGTATTTAAGGATGCGCAGTCGTATACGCGCAACCGCAATAGACAAACAATACTCTAATAATGATTTGTTTAACAGCCCCTAAGTCAGCAAACTGTGTAGGAAACGTGTAAAACATAATACAAGTTGTGCCTTCTAACTTGTGATTTGTTATAGAAACGTACAATGATAATTAACACATTCTACTAACTCTAAAAGCTCTAAGTTTATTAGAAACTCACATGAAACTGGCTGAAAACGTTTTATCTCGTAAATCCACCATGAGTTTATAGTCCCGAGACTAATTTTCCGTTTGAGTTGTGTCCACGGTTTTCCCTTTAACAAGCCTCTATTGATGAAGCAGCTTCGCATACAAATTTCATTTTTTATACATACCTAAAACAAAAACAAAAGAAAATATAATCCAAGCTAATTGGTGCTGCTGGAGACAGATAAAGAACTCAATGTGAATACTAATGTTAAAAAAGTGTCAAATAATTAGTGTAGATGAATAATGCTACTGCTATAGTGAGTACTTGTTTCATTCATCCAATTACTTCTCCAGCATCTCATCCGAGGCTATTAAAAGTAAAGATAAATACATTTTTTCAAGACAAATTAACTAGTTTGTTACCTAACAATTACCAGGGTTTTGTAGAGATCAACTGTTTTCAAAAGCAAAAATTTTCAGTGATTTGATAAAAAGTAAGGTTTTTTTTAAGTTTTTTTAAGCTAAATCTATAATAACTCAAATGAAATAACGTTATATAGTCTTTCTTATGCTACAAAAGCCAATAGTCCAACAATGGGACTACCCAAAACACTATCAATCTCCAACTTTCACTCTTCAGACAAACGGCACAGGTTAAGAGATTGGGTGTATTGTCTAGTAATAAGAGATTATAAAAAAAGTATTTCAAGTACAGCCATATAACGTTATTTTACTAAAACTAGTATACTGGAGTTATGCCAATCTTCCATTGTTGAATAGCCATTGCGTTTATAATCCTTAAAATCAAAATTTAAGTTATTATTTCATGTACAAAATCAGTCATTAGTGTGCGATTGGTTTTTTATTTTGCTGCTATTAATTTAATTTGAATTCTGCAGACGAAGTGAATTCATAAATTTCCATGAGAAAAATATTATATAATTAAAATATTATATTATATGAGAAACCTCAGTTTTCTAAGATCGGACTCAATTTTTTTTTTTAATAAAACAACTGTAAGTTTTTTTATTTTATTGTATGCTCACAGCATACTAAGAAACGCTAATAGCAACAAGAATAAGCAAATGCATTAAATTAATTCATAAAATTAACTAAATTAATTCATTTGTAATTTTACATTAAAAATAATTTAAACTCTTGAAATCCTTGCACTAATATTATCTGCGTTAAGAATTTTAATTTTACAGCACACTTTTTACGACGAAAAATCATTATAGAGTGAAATTTTATAATAATATAAAAGATTTGAAAAATTCCAAATGTTGTATTTTGAGGTATCAATTGTATGCTTAATAAATAAAAAAAATAAAAAATTTAATTAAATGATTTGAAAAACTACAAGTTCTGCTTGTTTTAAAAATTAATAAATAAAAATCATAAGCAAAAGTTCAAAGTTTTCTTTTGCCATCTACAAAAATAATTAATTTTGAGAAATATAGCAAAAATCTTTAACATTTTTTATAAACCTATGTTTTTATTAAACTTCTTTTTTTACTTTATTCTTTTTTTTTAATTTTAATTTTAATTAAAATTTTATTAATTAATTTTCACAGGATTATTAGTCGCAAAATATTAATTTTTTGAACATAATAAAAAAAATTGTAAAAAATATCGTATATAATTTTCAATTTTTTAATTTAAATGTCATGTTTAACAGTAAAATACATAGTTTTTAAAATTGTTCAAAGTTTTTTGTTTTAAATAAAACACTCTGTAGTTTTTTAAATCAATAATTTACTTTTCTTTAAACATATTTTTTTAAAAGGTTTTTTATAAGCCGAGGTAAATCAACTAGGTGGTCATCTAGCACCCTCGACTTAGCCAAAATGAAACTAGACCTAAGGATTTAGTACAAAATTATCTCATAGCTAGAGACGGCATAACAGTAAGAATGTGTCAAGCATTTAATTAAATAGCTAAGAGCATAATTTAATAATAAAATTAACTAGATTTTTAATTTTGTAGTTTTATATTAAGAATATAATTTAAAGTCTTAAAGTTAGTATTTGTAAAAATATTCTACTATCCTCAACAATTATTGTAGAGCCAATCTTTAAAGTCATAAAGTCAAAACAAAAAAAAATATTTTGTAAGAGATGACCAAAATTCTATAAAAATTTTTTGTAAACCTATATTTTTAATAAATTTATAAAAAAAACTTAAAGCTTCTTGTAGCTGTGTAGCAACTAATATGGTTTACAATAAAATTAAAAATATTTTATTTAGGAAAAAAAAAGTTGTGTCCGGAAAAAGTTCTTTTCCTTTTTATCATCTAAATATTTTCTTTTTAACCCCCTAACCCTCTATAAGCTTAAACAAAAAAAAATCAAGATGTTAACCCTGATGGTGTCCTAGCCATAGTAGAGAGAAAGCGTACTCCAAGGGTAGTAGCGACGTCTTGCAAAAATCTTGAGCAAATCACTTTTTTGGGGTTGGCGCCTGTTAAAGCTATTTATGGTTTCCATCATTGTTAGAAAATTTTGTTGCCAGCAATAAATACTATTAATGATATTAATTAATTGATATTTTATTTTTTTTAGATTTGATTTAATTATTTTTGATGTAAAACATCTAGAGCGATGGATAAACCCACTGCATTCCGTGGCGACGTATTCGAATTTACTGGATTTGACTTTGCGTCATCTCGCTTGCGACACCAAGCTTAAAATTTGCCTTAAATACTTCAGACGTTTAGTTATTTAAATATAACTATTACTGAGTCACTGATGTTTCCAAGAGAAGCACTTTGTATTTTTTCGAGTTACTTCTGAACATTAATATCAGCAAACTTGATATTTTTTTTTAGATTTGACATACTCATGAATGAATTTAAAACACAAAAAACAAAAAAAAAATATTTTTCACTCTTGTTGTGAAATAATTGTCAAAAAAACAAGATTTTTTAAATTTTTTGACTTTATTTAATTTTTAGAAATCAACATTATTAAAAAATTTTAAAATTTTTTACAACATTTTTATAAACTTTAATAACAACTAGCCAATTAATTCAAGAACTTGTCTTAGAAATTTAGAACAACCGTTAAATAACAAAATTTCAATTTGAGATTTTCAGAATTCTTATCACTTTTCTTCTAGAAAAAAATAAAATAATGAAAATAACAAGTTAAAAAATAAACAAAATATCGACTTCATACGATTTTAAAAATTCTTAAAAATTTAGAGTAAGCCTCAAAAAATTTTTTTTTGACTTGCTGTTTGAAGGAAACTTTGAAAATATTGTAAACTTCCATGTTATAATACGAAACTCAAAAAAACCCTAATAGACCGTCATCATTTTCAGAAAAAAAAATTAAAATATTTAATTTTTTAACCGACTTCAAAGTTCAAGAGGAGGTTCCCAATTCAATTGTTTTTTGATGCGTGTTACTTCATAGCTTTTTTTTAGAAAAACAAATTTTAATGATTGGAAGCTGGTGCTTTACATTTGGCCCCATTTAAATTTGATCAAGATCTGATCAGTAGTTTTCAAGCTATTCTTATCAATGCTTTTTTTGACTTATATTTTTGACACAATTGATTAAAAAAAATTGTAAAAAATTTAAAAAAATATTTTAATGTAAGCAATTTGAATATTTTCAATTATGTTGTTTAATGTGTTTGATAATGCATTACAATATCAAAAAAATGTCCTTGTGATAAATTTCTCTTACATAAGCGTAATCTATAAAAAAAATCATATAAAATAATATCAAATAATTAATTAAATAATAAATAAACAGTACATTTTCTATTTTGAGATAAATGTTTCTCCCTCTCTTCGTTTATCTTATTCAAAAGACGCGGTCTCATATTAGCAAAGCGTTAAGTTTGTTTACTAATATTGAAACATATAATGCTAATCGAATCCAATAAAAATCAAAAAAAAAAAAATTTAGCTCAAAAAATAAAAAATGCTCTAAAAGGTATAAAATAATTGCGTATACTTGTATGTTTAAAAAACAATCATATTATTTAGATAATATAATGTACAATTATTGTTGTTTTTGGCGACGCGCAGGCGAGCAGACGCGAGCGCTTATCGTACCTTGACTGACACCGACTCCAAAAATAACAATAATTGTACATTATATTATACAAACAATTTGATAGTTTTTTAAGCATACAAGTCTTCGCAATTATTTCATACTTTTTAGTGCATTTTTTTATTTTTTAAAGTTGTTTTTTTTTGTTAAAATTTTTTTTTTAATAAATTATATCTAATCTAACTTGTCGTAATTTGATTTTTTATGCAATATTCTTGTACAAAATAATTTCGATGTTTTCCATGTGCCATGGGACGCCCAATTAGAGCGTCCCATGACGCCCCAATTTTTTTTCTTGCCCTTAATAACTTTTCCATTAATGTTTAAACAATTTAAATGATTTTTTTTGCAGGTTAAATGTTTATTAATCGGCCATAGTTTCCATTATTATTTAATAATGAGTTTTAATTTTTTTATCTAATTTTTTATTTAGCTTGAATTTCTTAATCTATCACAATAACATCTTTTTCTTACTTTTTAAATTATATAATGTGGCCATGTCCAAATAAACTAAAATTTGTATTCTTTTTTATCTAAGTAAATAGCCGACATAATAATTGCAATTGTTGTTAATTCAGCTCAAATAAACACACAATAAAAGCCCAATAATAAATATTTAGGCTTGTGTCATCTTGTGTTGCGTTAGATGACAACCGCCATTCAAAAATGGTCTGTGTGCGAAGTTTCAATCAGAACATCTGTCTTTTGTCACTAAAATGTTGTTATCACCAGGCTTTTGAATTTTCCTCGACTTGTTTGTCAGCTTTCGGAAAATTTTCCTTTGAAGCGTGTGAATCGTAAATGAAATTCTGAACTTTTATTAAAGGATATTTAGGTCACTGATGAATATAACACACAGCCAATTATAAAAGGTCGCATAATCTTGAGTAATTGATTGATGAATAAATGTAGCAAATAAAAGTTTGTTTCTCTTATTTTTTACTTTTCTATTGACATTGACAGTTATGATCAATAATGCACACAGTTTGTAATTGATTAAATTGACTATGAGAAATCTATATTTAGATGGAAAAAGAGATATTTTGTTGGAATTGTTCGAATGAAAAACGATTCTGACGTCAAAAGAATGTAATTGTTATTTCGGAAGATCCAGTTGGTAATGACAGCTTCACCTAAATCTTCTATTCCTTTTATCTCCATTATATTTTCACAGAAGACGTTTGCAAATTTACAAAATTGCACAATAGATTTGTCGCGTGTACGTGGCAGCTTGTATACCTACTTCTCTTCAAATATATTAGCTCTAAAAAATATTTTTATTTTCTCCGGAAATCGTCCTGAAAACAACATTTTTCTGCTTACTTGCGAGCAGGAAAATTGAATTTTCTAAACTGGTACTGTAAAAATACAAAAAAAAATTATTCAAAACTATTAATTATAAACATCAATATGAATTGTAACAGTTGTTATGGTTCAAATATTGATTCCCAATAGTGATTTATGACGCAACTTCAAATTTTCATTAAAAGTCCCAGTAAAAATCTCATTGTCGACGTCATTGTAGCAGATTGTGGATAAATCATTATTTGTAGAAAGATTATCGTATAGTATTTTTCCTGCTGTATCTGGCTCACTTTAGATCGAGTCCTCGATATAGCCCTCAGCCACCGTTGTACTTTGACATCTTTCATCTGTCAGAACAAAAATATTGCAATCAAAATATCTCCTCCAAAGTCTAGCTAGGCATTGATAGATTATCGCTTCCTCCACGTTCGCCATATTTGAATCCCATCGAACACTTATGGAGGGACTGCCTTTTAAGCATGCTTTGAGGGTGCCAGGCAGTAATAGACGCAAGAAGATATAAGACTCGTTGCTAGAATTTGAATTATAGATCCACAAATTATTTTCTGTTAAATTCCATTATTTTTGTTACCTGATTTGTGTTTATCAGTACAATATACTTTTTTCAAGTGGGATTTGTAAATTACATAAAATATCAGTTATTTATTTAGAAAAAAATTCTTTTTTTGCCTAGTTTAGAGGATCATTTAGTGCGATATTTAATTATTTTGTGAATAAAAAATGTCGGTAAATAGTTTTTCTTTTTCTAGACACGCTCGCATGTCGAAAAATTTTGACATAAATATTAAAAAATAATATTTCATTTTTTTTGTATCGGTTGTGATAAAGCAATAAAATTAAAATAATAGTTATTTACATAAAAGTCAGGAAAATGTCACATTACTGAAGAGGAGCTAAATTGAAATACGAGGCACTTTGTGTCGAGTATTTTGAAGTTCCGAGTCAAGTAAGAGATTTTACTGGAATGTTTTGTATTAAATTTTTCCGGAAATCGTCAAAAAAGACGAAATTTACCAATTTTAAAATTTTTTTTACAAATTCCACAAAAATCAAGTTTGTCAATTTTGTTGGCAACTATAGTTACTAGAGTATCTTTTTTATTTTGCGTCTTGTAAAGTTTTTACAGTAGTAGTCCGGAAAACTCAATTTTCCTGCGCGTAAATAAGCAGGAAAATGTTGTTTCCAAGACGATTTCCGGAAAAATCCATTTATCGACCTCTATAAATTTAGTTTTTTTCCGGACAACTGTAGATAGTTCTCTAGTAATTATTGATACAAATAAAATGTCACTTTTGCAATAAATAGACAGAGATGGATAATTTATGACATTTTAATCAAAATTATAAATCCTGTAGCAGCTTCCTTCCGGGTTAGCTGATCAGCTCAATTGAATATTTTAGATAATAATACAAAATTACCAAAATAAATCTGTAGTCTAGAAATAACTGCAAGCTGTTTTTACGGTACGTCAAAATAAACACACACAAAACAATTTTATTCTACAAATTAATCACAATATTTTTTAATCCTAATAAAAGAAAATAAAAAATATAGTATAATAAAGTGAAAGGCTAAAATGATATAAATCAAAAACTATTTAATATTTTTTATTAAATTGATTGATCTTTATTGAAATAATTATTTTGTATTAAATTTATTAATTTTAAACTATTTCTTCAAGATCAAGATTAACTGGGAATATAGGCTGCGGCCTTTATGGTACTATTGTTGTATTCTCTACAATTACAAACATATATTTTATACATAAGCCAGACAAAAGCCATTTTTCTTGTAGAACACGAATCTTGCCTGGGTGGGAATCAAACCCACAACCCCGCCAGACCAGATTCCAACGTACTATCGTTGGCCATCTGATCCATCAAGCGTTCTAAACTATCTTTTGATGCTTCATGTGGAATATTTGTTATTTGTTAATGTTTGTAGTACTTAATTCATTTTCTTCGTACCGAAAAAACAGCCTACTGCTTTTCTGTATAATGACGACAAAAAAATTCTAGCAAAAAAACTTTTTAACCAAAAATCCAAAACGAAAAAAATCTGAAAAGCATAATATAGTGAAACCTTTCTACACTAATGTAAATAATTTTGAGTCGACGCCACACAAACAAACTCTGTCATGTTTATTTTCTGAGTTAGGGCTTTCCATAGTCAACAAAGATCAAGTATTGTTTTCTGTATATTTCCAACATCTATATTTTTAACTATTTTAAGAATTTTTGTACAAAAACTTAATACAAACGTGCTTATTTGTTTATTACGCCAAATAATTTACATATTTACATCAGTGCAGGACTTAAATAATAGGTTTTAATGCTTAGTATTTTTGTTTACTTTTTTTTTAAGATTTAATATTTTGTTGAAAGATTTTTATTTTTCGTGTTTTATTAATCGTTCTTTTTTTGAAAAATTTAATTTTTTAATTTTTTTAGCCCTAAAAACTCATTTTTTGGCAAATTTATACAGTTTCACTTTTGAAAAATATTTCATTCAGTAAAACAAAGTTTGTAAAAATCGGACAATTTTGTAAAAAGTTATTTGTGATCAGTTCACAGCTGAAAATTTTATAGATAAACAACTAATTATTCTTTATTTTTCTACCTTTAAAGACAAAGTATTTTTTTTCAAATTTCTAACGTATTAACTTCAAATAATACCTTATCCAATAAAAAAAATATTTAAAAACTTCTTTTTTTTTTATTTTTTAAAATCGTCAAAAATGGATTTTTTTTGTTTCTTAAATGGTTTTTGTGATTATTTGATTTTTTTTCTACAAGATAAATGATAAAAATCTTGAATATCTCAAGTCAAAATTTTAAGATTTATCCACTTATACTTGATACTGGCGCGCATTACGTCAATAAATTAAAGTAAAAAATATAATTGATAATTAATTATTGTTGTGTTTATATTTATGAAAATGTTATAAATAATTATAAAACTCTTATTAAAATGTTTATTTTTCAAAAATAAATAAATTAAAAGAATTATGATTTTTTTCAGAATTGCATTACTATAGTGAGAAATGTTCATTTAATTTTTTTTGTTTTTTGTAGTTTAATACTATTCTTTATTATGTCAAATTTAAGAAAAAAAATCCGTCGTTCGGCCACTAATATTGCCCTAATAAATCGGCCACTAATGTTGCCCTAGTGGATAAGTGCAACAGCACGCAGTCAAATACTGTTCACTTATATGCAATATTTCTTTGTTTGTTTATGAAGGTAAACACCTGCGTGCTAAAAAAAACAAATGGCTACACGGATTAACCCATCTATACTTGTCTATTTTGGCTCAAGATTTTTATCCTTTTTCTTGTAGAAAAAAAACAAATTAAATTTTCTTTAAAATTGATTTTTAAAACATTGTAAACTTACAAAACTCAAAAAAAATTATTAGTTTTTGGGTTCTAAATCCTCATTTTTTTAACGTCGGCTAAAGATGACAAGACATAAAAACGCCAAAAAAATTATTATGAAAACTAATAATAGTTTTTTAATAAAATTACAGCCTTTGCTGCTCATCGAGAATCATCAGCAGAAACTGATTTGGTAAGTGATTATTGACAAAATGGTAGTGTATTGTAAATGAGCTATTTGGTAGTCAATAAATTTAAATTTTTTCTTAAACTTGCTCAAATAATACCTATGTGCCTATTGTTCATTTATATTGCAAATTCAGAAATTTAGACTTGGTAAATTATGCCAGTTATGTGGTATTTTTTTTAATAATTACTTGTTTATTAAACATTTAATATTTTTGTTATTTGTATAAACAAAAAAATATATTTTGTACTCTTACACTTTTTAGTGCCAAGAATTAAATTATTATAAAAAATGTCTATCTCTCTATAGCTTCTATGTTTTCAAAATTTTAGATTTTAAAAGTTTGTACAAAATTAATTCATCAAGATAATAAAAAAAAACTATAACTTTTTATTAAAAATTATTCAAATTTTTAAAATAATCCTTTCTAAAAACTTTTTTTAAATTATGTTGAACATGTCAAAACTCTAAATCTCGCTTAAAAACAAATTTTGCAACCTACCTACTGCGCCTTGCTCCACCAAAAAAAAATTCAAAAGCAGCCCCAAAGGTCGATTTCAGCCTGTGAGAGCGGTGCGGTGCACGTGCGTGCGTACAATACGTGACAAAGTTTATGAACGCGTGAGAACATTTGTGCGTCCGTCTCTTCTCGAGACGTCGTTAGAACTGGATGGCTGATGAGCATCGCGGCGCTTGCGAGCTTACGATACGCTAAAAGGGGAGGAGCGCCAAATCAGACGCTTTACACTTTCATGACGTCATCGGTGAGTTTACGCTTTCTTTCGTCGACAACGAAAGCGCATTAAAATGACGACAAGCGTCGTCGGAGTAAACGACCTTCAACGTTTTGGAAATTTATCAAAATTGAACGCTGATTTATTGTTAGTAGATATATACAAAAAAAATGTATAAAAAAAATATAAAAATAATAAAAAAAAATAAAAAGGTCTGTAACTGCAGTTTCCAATTTATTTTGGTAAAAGTTTGTTCAAGACAAACAAATAAGACTCTCTTATGTACCTTTACAAACCAATAGTGTCTTTACTATGGCCTTAAACATATTTCACAATATAAAGCTTACAAAGGCTTTATAGTTTATTATCACATCCCAATTTCCTTTTTAGGATATCACATTTGAGATATCTTTTTTCTAACAAAAAAGTGATTATCAAAATTGATTTATAAACAACAAAGTTATCCGCAATGACGCGTTATCAAACACACTATTTTTAAGTTATAGACGAAGTGGAGGTAAACATAGGCTCAAGCCTGTTTAGCCAGCCAATCAACGCGCTTTCTGCTCATGTAAGTGATGGTTCAACCAATAAAAACGGCAATGATCTCTACTCACGCGCCTTTTCTTGTTTACATCCACAGTCGCCGCTACAATTTTCAAAGATTTCTCTGGATTTTTCTAAAATACCATCATCAGATCTCAATTTGTTTTATCATGGTACCACCCTTAAGACAACAAACAACAAAAAAAAGAATGATCAAAAGTTGTTTATAAATAACAAACTTGTCAGCCAACACACACACAAAATATATGTGATCGAATTGAGTAAGCTTTTTTTTTTGAAGTCGGTTAAAAAATATATATTAGATATATACTTTCAACCTAACCTAAAAATAATACAACTTTACATACCAGAACGTCCATAAAAGATAAATATTATTATTACTTTCACTTATACAGCCAAAGTAATTACTTCCGCATTTATTTTCCCCAAAGCTTGCTCCGGAAATATCTAGTGAATTCTAAATTTAAACCCACATTTGCCGCACTTTATAAAAAAAGTAATTTAAAAATAAACAAACTGCTCATATATTTCTTAACGATTTACTCAAATGATGGAAAAAAATTAAACTGGGAATATTTTTTAAGGTAATTTATTTTTTGAATAGAAACACGTCAATTATTAAATATCTCATCAACTTTTCCCCAGCAATGTATTTTTAGTATGAAAGTGAATAAAGAGAAATTCATTTCTATTTTATGGAAATTAAATACAAAACGTAGGATCAATGATGATCGAATTTGCTGGCGTCGAAAGATCAACTCCAAGACAGTTCCGCCCATAATTTTCATTACGCTTTGTTGTGTCTGAGAAACATCGAAAAGACTTTAGCTTTTATGTCACAAAAGGAACATTTTACACTTAATTAAATTTGCATCAGAAAATACAAAGTCTCCATCATGATAATCGGATAACAACTTTAAATATCTTCTTTTTGAGCCTCTTACTGCACGAGCATAAATTTGTCTTATAGAGGCTCAGAACGACAGAATAAAAGAAAGGGAAACGAATTTACGTTTATATCTGGAGCCGATAAGACTTACACTTTAAAAAGAGTTCCACTAACTTAGTGTCCTTTCTTGTCCCAAATTATCCCAAATAAGCAGTTAATTTTATCTACTATTTTTCGCCTTTGGTAACATCTTCATTCCTTGACAGATCGTTTATAAAAAAAATCAATGCAAATTCATTCAATATATATCTGCAAACTTGGACATGTTTTGTTTTTATTGTAAGTCATCAGCAAGTCGCAACAGATTCAGATTTGAATTAATTTGCAGTGGCAATTTTGAATCCAAGTGCCAACCAATTTACCAGTTGGTGGCTAACCTAAGAACATAGATTACATTGTATATCATTACTAGCTGACCTGGCGAACTTCGTACCGCCTTAGCGTAAATTTGATGCACTACTTTATTTTGTATAGCTGACCTATCTTATGTACCTATTCAATTTGAACTGGAATCTATAATATCCTCCATATAAAAATGAATACCTATTTCCCTGGTCTCGTCATACCTGAGAAGGACTTTACTAATTTTATTAAATAAAAAACAAAATATATATTTTTATAATAGTGTTTATTCCGTAGGGTTCAATAATTTCACTTATATTTTTACAAATCGCTATTGAACAACTGGACATTTTGAAGTAAACACTGAGCTCATTGTCATGCGCGCTCTAGAAAGCAACTAATAGCCTCTATACCCTTCACTGCTTCTCTCTATTCTAATGCTTTTTGATAAACTATATTTTTAGTTTTATGTTCTGGCGCGTAAATAAATAATGTTGATGGTTTTCCGACACGGGAATAGGCGACATATAACTGACCATGTGAAAAACATGGATTTTCTAGGTTGATGCCACATACACTTAGCGACTGCCCTTGCGATTTATTTATTGACATTGCAAATGCAAGCCGCACTGAAAACTGTAAACGTTTAAAACTGAATGGCATATCGTTCGGTATCATAGGGATGCGTGGGATTAACATTTGTTAGCGCGGATATGTCTGTGGTTGTATGTTATCTATGGTCTGCGGTGTCATAGATCACCACAGAGTTTTTGTTTTAAATTGAATGACATTCGTAACGCGCTTTTTTAAAAATATGCAAAATTAAATGTATATTTTTCAATCTTTTTGAGAGATTTTCTTAATATTTCCTTAAAAACCTTGTACAGAGTATTAGAAAACTACAAAAAAAAATCAGCCAAATCGGTCAAGTCGTTTTCATGCTATGTCGTGACAACGAAAAACGGCATTCATTTTTATATATAAAGATGATATATGTTTGAGACAAAAGACGTGATAACTTAGTTGTCCAATCAGCGATATACTTTTATTTCAAATTGTATCTATTAACAATGACATTTTATCATTTAGAGCATAAACTATTTGCGAAAAACATGTGTTAAGTTTTGTGTCAAAAAAAAGTTTGGTACAAGGTAGTTTCTGGTAGATTATTAACAGAAATGCTGTGAAAAAGTACAGAGAGTCTACTATCAACATTAATGAGTTTTGTCACCGGCAATTTTTCTCACTAAACTGACGTCAGTTTAATGAAAATCACGAGAAGTTCATCATTGGTAAGATTATTTAGCGAAGAAAAAACTCACTAATAGTAGGCTAATCACGTCATTTTAGTGAGAAAACTTACCGGTGACAAAACTCATCAAGATCGGCAGTAAACCCTCTTTTAAGCAAAATAAACCTAGATCGAGACATACACAATTTTTCTATGAAAAATAGTACACAATGTGTCAGTGATGAGCAAATCGTAAGAGAGAAAAGAAGCACCATTGTAGTTTTAATGCGGGTTTTGAGTGTACCTTTCCGCGTAGTTCCCAAACGGCTGAACCAATCTTGATTTATTTATTTTATTTGTTTAAAAGACACAATCACTACTCTTAGCTATGATTCAAACAAATCTGCCGCTTGAAGATTATCTCATCTTTTTATAAGTTGCTAAACAAGGAAAAAACCTTTTCCACAAATCTGATCATGGCATGACATTGAAAAATCATAGTCGAATAATTTACTTTGCTCATTGCGGCACAAGTTTTTTGTTTTGAATTTCTATTTGAATATTTTTAAAACATTGCGTGTTTAGGAGAACAAAAGCTTTTGTGAGTTTACAGAAAATAATTGAGAAAACTTGAAACTTCTCTGGCTTTTCATAATGTTCTTTTGTCTTTTTTTCAGTATCTGCTTGTAAAGAGTGTAATTAGATACTTTCATTTACATTTCCACTGGAATTTATAATTATTAATTAACCAGTCTTGAAATATACTTGACAAGAAAGAGAATTTTGCTAAGTAGCATGAGATGTAGTCAAAGGAAAAGTTTCGTTGTCTCAGATAAAAAAGAATATTGAATATACATTGTTTTATATTACATGAAAAGCATGTTTTGTAACTTTAAATATTTTTTCACGTTATACAAGCCCGAGAGTCTCAAGCTCCATGAGTAATTTTTTGCTAAATATACAAACAGAATTTTTATATTTTGTACAGTCTGTTTAAGCATATTTTTTTTTAGCAATTCATTCTGCCTATCTATAACAGTACAAGCTGATAGAAAAAAAATTGTAAAAAAAAATGTTGGTGTTGTCAACGGAAAAGACTGGTTTAAAATTATGTTTTAATAGTCAGGATACTCAAATTTAAACGTCAAAAATTCTTACACTGTTTTTCAATTTTGAAAATAAAAGTTAGTTGAAAAAGGGTGTTCTTAAAAATTTCTGCAAGCCTGTGGTGTCTGCTTGATAAAACGTGCTCCCTGTTAGATAAAACGAAAAGGTTCTGTCGCCTGGCCTGCCAGATCGTGAAACTAGATTCCTTGTTATTACTTCTATTGGAAGTAAATTAAATACTTAGTATACTCTGTATCATTTAATTCATCAAAATGTTGCAAAAACGGGTGAAAGTATCTTGCTGCTGCAATGATTTATCACAGCCAAATTAGTGACACAAAAGATAAAAAAATCACTATCAATGCTTTGTCAATCTTAAAAAACAAGGCAGAATCTAAAAGATTAAATCTAAAATCTTTAAAAGAGTACACATTTTTATGTCCCAAAAGAACCTAAATATTCTTAGACCACCAAAAATCGACCACTCGATAAAACACCTAAAAGCATGCAAAATTATTTCAAAAGACATTTGACATATTTGGAAAAAACAACAAATAATATAACTGTTTTCCCAAAAGTAAACAATCAGAATAAATCTAAAACTTTTAAACGAGATCACATTTTCATGTCTCAAAAGATTCTAAATATCCCTAGACCATTAAAAATTGATCACTCGATAAAACACCTAATATCATGCAAGATATTTGACGTGTGGGAAAAAACCACAAATCAAGAAGGGGTGGTACCAGTGTATTTGCTTTACCTATAACATTATAAGCAGATAGAGACATTTTTTATTGTTTGTGTTGTCAACAGAAAAGACTGGATTCACACAAAAATGAAGCTTCAATAGTCAGGATCCTCACATTGAAGCGAAGAAACTCTTTCTCCGTTATATAAACAAAAAAGATTTAAATTTTGTGAATAGAATTTTAAACAAGATGCTTAAAATTTGCCGCAAACTTGAGGAGTCTGCTTGATGGTGCTTCTTGTTGGATAAAACAAAAAAGTTCTATAGCCTGGCCTGCCAGATCGCAGAACCAGATCCCTTGTAATTTATTCGTTTGGAAGTAAATTGAGGTTTTAGTATACTCAGTACCACTTGTTGATTTACTAAAATGTTTCAAAACCGTGGAAGGAACTTGCTGCTACAAACATGTTACACAAGAAAGAAAAATCACACTGTCGGTTATTTGTCAAGAAGACAAAATCTTAAAAAACTGTTTTTCCAAAAGTAAACAATCAGAAAAGACTTCAAAAAGCAACATGCTTATGCATCAAAAGTACCTAAGCCACCAAAACAACAAAAAGAAAAAAAAAGTTTTTTACTTTAGGTCATTAATAAGCTTATTAATGGTTTTAACTTAGAGCTTTTAAAAGATATCCAATAAAGCATTTGTGGTCTTGTACAGGCTTTTAATTTTTAGAGGTTGGTGTTGGTACACATAGGTCTCAAAAAATAATTACGTCAATGTCATAATTTTTTTTATACAGGTTATTACTGTTATATATTTGAAAGAAAATTCGTATTTATTTAAAAAAAAAAAGTGTTTAAAAGTAGTTATTGGTTTAAATTGGAGACAAAAGAACTTCAAGCAGAGCTGCAAAAATTTGTTTACTACAAAGACTTCCCTGCATTCGCTGCATTCAAGATTAGGTTACGGCGTATTTTTCAGGTAATAACTTTTTAGTCGTTGTTCTAGTTTTCGAATTTTGGATTTAGCACATAAACACATAAAGTCGATTCTTTTTGTAATATCAATTTTTTGTTAAAGATGAAACAAATTATGTCAAACAAAAGCTTTCAAATTGAATTTTAAATCAAATGACTTGTTGCTGTTACTAACCATTAGCAATAAATTTTCTTTGAGCTTAAAACTTTATTTTTTTATATATATATTTATAGTTAAAGAAAAAAAAAGCAAATTTAAAAAATAGCCTGAAGAACACGTTTTATAAAAGATATTGACGCACCTGACTTGTGCGCCACATCCAACCTTATAAAACTAGTTCATTAATATGCGTTTTTAAACAGCAAAAAAATAATTTAAAAAAAACTATAAAAAAATACATTAGCCTCCCGAATATCCGAGACAGTTCTCTTCGGATAACTGAAAATTTGGTTAATAGAAATGTTTGTAAAAATAGCCTGAGATATAAAACAGATATATGACCTGACCTGACCTGACCTGACACAGTGCCTCCAAGCAAACATAAACCTTAGAAAAGCACGACCTAAAGGCGCTGTAGGTTTCATTTACACACCGCACCTCAGCTTTTTTAAGCTTCTGATTGGTTAATTAGAATTTACTCTTAAATTTACTAATTTAGTTCGCAAATGTTTCCAAGGCTCATGTTGGCTTGGAAGCACTGTATAGCTACATATAATATTACATAATATGTACATTACATACGTATTATGCCATTATTTAATACATTTTTATGTACATACATACATACTTAAAGTAATTTAAAAAAGAGCCAATTTTTGGCTTAAATTTTGAACTCAAAAGAGTATAAATGATAGATTATAGGGAGTTTTGTCTACACTTCTTTCGGTTAACAAGGTGAATCTAAAATTCTCGCTCGGATAACGCAGAGTTTCGGTAAATCCCAATCCGGATAATCGGGAAGCTACTCTAATTCCATAGTTTTTTTTCATTTATTAAATTATCATAGGTATTTAATTCAAATTGTTCTATGTATTCAGAATTGAATATAACTTTGTTACAAAAAGTTGTGCAATAATAATAATATTCAAAGAAAAAAAACTCTTATTTATAAACATAGAACATCATCGTATTTCCCTGCTTTATGTAAAGGCATGCTGCTGCTCCAGCTGCGACTTAAAACAAAATCCTAAAGATATGCATCCCTTAGGATCCCATAAAAAGAGCAGGTGCGTTTGCATAAAATAGGTGTGTAGAGCGCAGAATCCGATTGATTGCCCGGTCCAACTTTTGGAGAACTCCGGGAAAATGTCCCTGGAAGGCTGGAGGCTCCTGCCTCCAAAATTCTGAATCTAAATTAGAAATAATGATCTCCAACTTTTTCTATTGTCCTCCGAAAATCTTCAAACTTGGAATATAACGATTCCGAATCGTACTTAATTTTAATCATGGTTTGGGCGCCGCGTGATTATTTCATAATCAACCGCTCCAAAATTGTACTTCAACATTGCATTAAGGCCAAGATTGTCGTTTTAAATTGGTGTTTACTTTGGGTCTGGTAAACTTTTGCCAAAGGATTAATATGATTTTTTGATGAGAAACTTTAGAGTAGGCCAAACACGTGGAAACGGTCTTGAAATATCAATTTTTTAGTCATATAGCACCGCACGGAGAATTTCTTATCTTTTATTGCTTTAGAGAAATATTAGTAATTTTTTTAGAACATAGCTCTACATTTCGGTTTGCCAAATGAGCATTTTTCGGTTAATATGAAAAAGATTACTTTTTGTATTAGATAGATACTGAAATTAGTTTTTCCTCTCAAAAAACCTAGAATATGAAGAAAATATTCATTAATCATTCATTAAATAAGCGAGCTAAACAAAGTGTGTTACGGTATAATTTCCAACGTATAAATTTAATTTATTATATTCATATTATTTTTTGTGCCTTGCGCCTACAAAACATAACTTTCAACGTGTCCCAATCGGCCGGCAATGGGCTTTAGCTAGCCTAGGTCGGAAAATGGCTGCTAGGAATATTATGCCAATTATATTTTTCCGTTGGCACCATTTGCTGTCATTGTCAATGGTCAGACATTTATCAATCACAACTAACGGTTTGTATTGTATAATATATAGCCCCCCAAGCTCCTAAGCCGTAACAGCAAGCCGTTGGGCTTGCTGACGGGCTTTTCAAAACCATTCTGTCGTTAATCATTCTAGTATGTATAAACCAACCGAACATTGTATATGTTTTCAAACAGTTTACTCTTTTTAGAATAAATTTACGTTTAGAGGTTAGTTTTTTATAAACAATCATAGAACTAGTTAAATATACTTTAAAAACAAAAACCTATAATCGCATGATTTCTTCACTTTTAAAGCAGGAAATAGTAATAAACAATGGTAATACTATTACACGGATCCTGTTTATGTATGCTGAGGTAACGATTTTTTCAGAAACCAACAGTTTAATTGTTTCAAAACGCCAATAATTTTTGATATGTTAAAGCAAAATATTTTTTTAAATAAACAAAATATCTTGATTTTTTAAATTGAAAATCATTTAGTGTTATTAGCGTTGCCAACATAAACGAAACTTTTTTCAATAAAAAATGTATTCAATTTTTTTTACGAAGGCACAAAAAATTTTGTGAATCACACGTCCATAACCGCTTTTGCAAGAGCTCGTAAATGAGTAGACGACTTTTGAGTGTTGTATCTTGTATGTTTTAAATAAATTAATGGTTTTGGATATCATAAACGGTTAGATATCATAAAGATTAATGATAAAGTTAATCGCCAAAACAGATTTATAAACAACTAGCTGGCCCGGCGAACTTTGTTCCGCCTAAACTTCCGCCTAAACATAGATATTATTTTTAAAATAAGCAAACCAAAATCTTTGAAAATTATATATTGATACATGTCATTTTTTGTCTCTATCCCTCCCCTTTTCATCCCTTTGTTAATAAAAAGTAGCTGTTTATAATTATTTAGTTTTATTAATTTTATCTAATTAATAATTAAAAATTATTAAATATTATTAAATATTTAATAATTAAATATTAAAAATTTTATTAATATCTTTGAATATTTATTAATATTAATAAACTCGCTGCTCGATTCAAATCAGCACTTGATAAATATCTTGTTCTGCGTCGCAAATTATCTATTTGTTGACCTCTGTTGTTCGCTCGACGATTCTGCATTGCCAACCGAGCTGTTTCACGGGCTGCTTCACTTTGCTCTCGTGATTGAGAAGCACGAAGTCGAGCCATACTATCGCGGCGCTGTTCACGTGCAATTTCTTGTTCTTCTTCAGTCCTTTCATTTGCAGTATTTCGTATTCTTCTTGCATCACGGCTTTGTCGGGAAAGAATAGATCGTCTTGGTCGCGGCATTATTAATTAAACTTCACTTCACCTAAAAACTAAAATTTTCAACCATACCGAGTTTTATAGTTCACTTCACTTTTTACGAATGGGCAACGGCACTATCATTACATTATAATTGTTAATTATTTATTTAATAGAAATAGTTTTATTATTGATATCTTACAAATATCAAATTGTCATCCATACGTCATTACATATCTGTCATTATACGTCAATTACATAGCTGTCATTTGCGTTTTGTTATTCCACGTTTTATAGTGACTGACGTTTCATGTCAAGTCACACGGGAATGCTGTCGAACGGGATGAAAAGTATCCTATGTCCTTCTCCTGGCTCTAAACTATAATTGATATAAAAATCCAAGTTTGGGAAAATTTCTTGAGCCACGTCAAATAAATTTTAATGTAAACGCTTCTTCGTGGCTGCGTCAAATTTCTCGGTAATTTGTCGAGCCTCACCGAACGTTTCCGACATCGCATTTCACATTTGACTTTCACCCCTCTTTTAGAGGGTGGTTTCTGGAATAAAAAGTATCCTATGTCCGTCTCCTGGCTCTAAGCTACCACCTCACCAATTTTCAACCATATCGGTAAAGCCGTTCTTGAGTTATAAGTGGAGTAACTAACAGACTTTCTTTTATATATATAGATTAATCAAATATTTGCCAAAATCATTGGATCATTTAGTGGAAAAGATATGCCTAGGTTAGTATTTGATTTTTTTTCCTATGTTATATAAATTTTGAAGTTTTTGTTCTTTCTCTTGTCTTATTTTTGAGTTATTAGACCTCTAAAGTCATATTCGACTGAATATTTCCAAAAATATTGTATGTACACCATTCAACATACTACAAGAACATCTAAGTAAGTTAACTGCGCTTGAAAATGCTGAAGAGCCAATAAAGAGAACCCAAAAAAGATCTTAAATTTAATTTATTTTTTTTAATTTTTTAGTATTTGTTGATGCAAGAGAACTTTAATAAAAAAAATCCAATCAATAGCCATCAGTTGAGATCACACAAAAGTCTTGTGAGTAAGCACTCTGTTTTATAAGTAAGAATGGTAGTTTAAAAGTTTGTTTGTGTGTTTGGGATTAGAAAATAGATTGCTTTACAAAAAGGCCGTTTTTAGACTATTCGATTGCAATTGGAACATTGTTCATGACTTATTATCTTCATTTAAATTTTGTACAACAAAAAAAAATTGCCCATTTCAAAATTATATACCGGGTGCGTTAAAAGTACCTCAGCCGTTTTAAACCATTTTCAAAAAAAAAGTTTGATACAAAAGTTACTTGGTTACAAGTTACGAATTCTTTGATAACTTAACCATTCTTCACCCCATTTTTTTCTTAGCAGGGAATAAGAATGACTTTAAAATTTTATATAACAACCCTTATTTTTATTGGATTAGGATTTTACTTTTTCAACCAAAACTCTCTCAAGAATAAAATCCCAAATAGCCGTTTTGTAAAGTTTGGTTAGATTTTGGCAGGGTAAAAAACTGAAAAGTAGCCTGAAACATTTTGAAATGATTTGCTGTTTTATAGTCTCCTGTACTTTCTTGGGAAAAGCCGTAGTCACCTCTGTAAACTAAACTTCAAAACTATGTATTATTTATAGATCAATTCAGTTGTCAGTTTTGAATGTAAAATCACAAATAAGCTAGAAATTACAAAAATTGCAGTATAAAAAGACTGTAGTGTTTCTGCTTACATTGTAGCTGGCGCTTCTGGCTACAGCTCCGTTGAAAGCTGTCATTCCTCCTCCGTCCCGGTTGCCTAACCCTTGTCAAACCGGCACAAAGGTTTTACTAATAAACTATTATTTATACAAAAAACAGTAACAACATAAAGTATCAAAATAAAGATTGTGACGTTTGCTACACAATAAATCAAGTCACTCGTGGTACAAATAGCTGAAATGGAATTACTTAACAGTCTTGAAATTTAGTATTCTTTCAAAAAAACGACTGTAATGTTGCTTTTGAGAAGCTTCTGTCAATAAAATTGTTCCTGAATGCTCTATATGTCATATTATTTGATTGAAATACCGCATGGCGGCAAAACAGTCGCGCAGTGCATGCCAAGTAGAAGAGTACCCAGCAATCCTTTACTTTTCCTTTTAAAAGCCGACGCCAGCATCTGAAACGAGCTATCGTCGCAACTCCACTTAATTTTAGAGTGCTTTTTGGTTATTATTAAATTTAACAATCCCCAGTAGAAGCTCCTAGTCTCACACCTTTAAAGGTGTCTTAAGAAGGGTGGACTAGGACTTTCAGCTTCAGATTAACCGTAAGTCACAATGCGAGCTAAATTATGTTAAACACAGCCAAAGATCTATCTGGTGAGTACGCCATTTTGTTTAGTGTTGTAAAGATTTAATTAGTCAATTAGTCTATAAAATTTTCCAAAAAAGAGTACCTTAGAACTAACATCTTAACAGACTACGATAGATAAGAACATCAAAAAACGCAGTTCAAAGCTTTTTGATCTGTTCAAGCTGAAATATTGCAACCTATCATTGTTAAGTACTGAAAACAATTTATATACTACATCGCAAACAACGGCCACGGCGCTATGGCGGTTTTGTTTACTGTTTGAATTTTTTAATTCGTAATATCTTTTGAATGGAAAGTCCAATTACAATAATTTAAAAACTATTTTATAGGTAGTTAAATGGTCTTGAACATAAAATAATTTATTTGGATAAGGATTAAGATAAACACATAAATAGCATGGTTTGAATTTGGTTAGCATTTTCATTAATGTTTAAAATAAAAAAAGTTGTAGTGACATAACTACAATAGTTGGACATATGCGACCGCGGAGTTTTTTCTAGACATTATGATGTTCTTCAATATTGTTGTACATTATTTTGTTCTATCGCTAATAGTTTTGGCAGCGCATTCGACGAAAGACATTTTTATACTCATTTTTCTACACCTTCGGTTACATTGTTCAAATTTTACCAAGGATCCCTAATTTTTTTCAAAATGAAATGTAGCCTATGTCAAATTGGAAGAATGTAGCATTCTATTGATGAAAGAATTTTTTAAATCGGCCCAGTACTTTTTGAGCCTATTCATTACAAACATACAAACATACAAAAATAGGTACAAATCTTTCCTCTTTATAATATTAGTGTAGATAGAAAATAGTGCATAAATTGCCTTTATAATTAACACCAAGTAAATAAAAGGTCTAGAATATTGTTTTATCATTCGAAAAACTGTGTAGAAGCGCTGGGGTACTTTGGTTTATTTTGGAAATAGTTACGCTTCTAAAGAGACGCACCAACAAATCTCGCAGAGATGAAAGAGAGATAAGAGGTACCAGAAAATGTGAGACGGTTCAAAACGTTCTAGATTTATTCAGTAAAAAAATAAATACCATAGAGGAGTTAGGAAATAATAAGTCTTGAATGGCAGTACCGAAAAGAAAATATTCAAGTCAATCAAGATAAAAGTGACCAAAAGATGTTGATTGAAATAAAGGTGTACAAAATAAAGCCCAAGTGTGAAAGTATTGAAAATAGTACCTAGAATAGGGTTTCTAGAAGTTTACTCAAAGAAGAGTGATTAATTATTCAAACAAATAAAGCTCCTTTCTTCTTGAAGAAGTTTTGTTTCTAGAAGACGATTAGTAACTGAATCAAGGTTCATCAAGGCTACGATTGATCCTAATTTCAATCTTCTGGAAACAAGTAAGTGCTCTTCAACATCTAAAGTAGTTATTATCCAAGAAATTCAACAAATCAGTCTTAGTTTATTAATTAATAAGTCGTAAATTAATATTCTGAATATGTGTAAATATTTTGACACCTGATTTGTACTTGTGCCACTCGGTTTTTGAGTTATTAATAGATATTTATGCATTAAGGGAGATATGAATGTTTTTTCTCCGAGGTTGACGTGTTACAGACCAAGGGCCGGAGGCCCGCGGTCTGTAAGTCTACCGAGGGTGAAAAACAGAATATCTCCCGTAGTGCATTAAATATTTTATTTTTTAGCATTTCATTACTGCTGTCTTAATAAAATTATATGAAAAATAACAACATCCGAGAATGCATGAATGTATAATTGCTGCAAATGCATGGTAACCATGTGTTTGAGGGTGAAAACTTTACAAAGTCCCAAGGGAGATATGAGATACGTTTCATATATCGTATCCATAACGAAAATCAACAATATCATGTCACTAAAAAATAAATATTATTAATTAATTTGTTTAATTAACACCTTTAGAAAAGTTATAGGTAATTCTCATTGCAGATTGATTGTTTAATAAGACTTCTTACAGTACTCACTTCTTGCTTTTACGACCTGTAGTTAATTATATATTTTTGCTTTATTATCTATATATTCACCCGTTATATAAGTTACAAATTACTTGTTATTTAATTACAATATTCTTTAGATATAATCCTCAGTGACCTACACAAAAAAAAACAGAAATGCCTAAATGAGAAGTAATTTCAGTAGCGTCTGCAGCAACAAACCCTAAGTTTTTGCGACTTTAGGTGAAAAAGCAGCTAACTTTCTTAGGAGTTGGCGTCAAAGCTAAAATCATTGTCCCTTTTAACTTTGTTTATCACTCCAGATTTTTTGTTTTTGAACTAGTTACAGAACACTACGGTACCACCAATTTTTATATTACTAAAAGATTAATTTTGTTATTATCATAGATGATTTTTAACCCAATTGTTTTGCCTTTGGAACAGAGAGGATTAAACATCAAAATAATAATAAACTTTAATTGAAGAAGAAAAATTTTCGACGTTTTTGATGGACATGCTACCAGAACAAAAAGTAAAAATAAAATAATCACGGTAACTCGACGTGTAAACCACGCTAAAAGCAAAACTTATTCTCTATTGACATCTTTCAGAGAAAGCCGTGTTGAAATGTTTGAAAAAATGTCCGATGTTTTGGTAAAAACGTCATTGGGACATAAAAAAGGGATAAAATTAAACACGACAACTCGACGTGCGAACCATGCTTGAAGCAAAATATGTTATTATTCATTGTCAAACTGTGACATAAAATAAAACATGCTATTTATCAATAATAAAGTGATTCTTATGACAAAATTCAGCTGAAAACCCAGAAAAAATACCATCCCCTAATCTACCACTCAAACTTAAAAATTACGGAACAAGAAATGCGTCAAGTAGTTTTAGTCCAGTCATTTCGTCCGAAAAAAAGGCAAATAAAAGAAAATGAATTTGCGCTTCTAATTTTTTAATATGTTGTAGGGGATACCTAGAAAAGCTTAACTTGAGATTGTCGACCAAGCTTTCCTAGGAGCTTTCGCCGCCATCTTGAAAAAAAGGGTAAAATTTGTTTCTCGGCAATAACTCGGCTATCCGATGAGATTTCGAAAAATTTTGTAGGACACTTTTTGTAGCTTTCTTTGTGCTCTACAATAACGCTTAAATCATTTTTAGCGTATCAAGCATCGTTATCGAGATATCGATTGATAAAGTCAAAAATTTAGGATACAATTTTTGTTTTTTGCTTTTTTTTTCTTTGGGTCTTAATAAACATGAAAAATTGTAGAATTCAAACTTGTAGAGCATATTCAGACCTACAATTACCTTCTTGAATTTTTTTATGTTGGACAAAAACTACGATCTCCAGCGCGCCGCAAAGTCGGTGAATCCACGCTCAGCGTCGAGCGCGCTCAAGTTAGTATATCGTATTGTAGGAGCGCAAGAAAATTGAGAGACTGTGTGTGTGTGTGAGTGTGTATGTATTAACAAATGAAGGGTGAATGAAAAAAAAAGACAAGCTGACGAGGCTAGCAGCGGTCGTTATGAAAAAATAACAGTCAGTCGTTGTTTGGTTCGCTAAAAGAAACATTGTTCCTCTGTTCTCCATTAATCCCGTTAATAAAAAAATGCAAACCTTTAATCATACATTGAAAATCCTACAGTATCGTGTTGAGTTTTTGCTGTGCGTAGTGTAAATCGATGGTTCCGATATTCTGGGCAAAAATTTCGATATCTAGTTGGCTGTAAACTCGTTATAACGGAGTGTTTATTTTGTATTGTAAAAAAATAATTTTTTTTACTGCACAAACAAATTATTTGTTTAATAAATTACTATTGTGTGATCCTTGATTTGTTGCTCTATGTACTTATTTTTAATCCCATCAATTTCCTGAACAATTTCCCATTCGATTCGACATCCAGACACAACCGAGCGAGCAGCTCACTCGACGCTGAGTGTGGATTCACCGACTTTGCGGCGCGCTGGAGATCGTAATTTTTGTCCAACATAAAAAAATTCAAAAAGGAAATTGTAGGTCTGAATATGCTCTACAAGTTTGAATTTCACAATTTTTCATATTTATTAAGACCCAAAGAAAAAAAAAGCAAAAAACAAAAATTGTATCCTAAATTTTTGACTTTACCGATCGATATCTCGATAACGATGCTTGATACGCTAAAAATGATTCAAACGTTATTGTAGAGCACAAAGAAAGCTACAAAAAGTGTCCTACAAAATTTTTCAAAATCTCATCGGATAGCCGAGTTATTGCCGAGAAACAAATTTTACCCCTTTTTTCAAGATGGCGGCGAAAGCTCCTAGGAAAGCTTGGTCGACAATCTCAAGTTAAGCTTTTCTAGGTATCCCCTACAACATATTAAAAAATTAGAAGCGCAAATTCATTTTCTTTTTTGAATGTACGTAATGACTGGACTATTTAGAATTCAATATTCAAATATAAACAAAAATAAACCAGACAACCAAGCGGGATTTAGAGAAGGAAGGGGAACTATGGATAATGTATACATCCTAGTCCACCTAGCAAATAACGTAATGAGAAAAAAGGGAGGGGGGCTGTATACACTATTCATAGATTTTAGAGCAGCGTTTGATAAGGTCGATAGAAAGAAAATGTGTGAGAGTATGAGAAAAAGAGGAGTAAGCGAGTGGCTGGTGAGAAAGGTAGAAGAGATCTATGTAAAAACAAAAAGCAAAGTTAGAGCAGAAGAGAAAGAGAGTGAGTAGTTTGTAACGTCAAAAGGAGTGAGACAAGAGTGTCCTCTCAGCCCCTTGTTGTTTACAACCTACATGGCGGATATGGAAGAAATGTTTAGAAAGGCGCAAGCTGGGGGATTTGTGATTGGAAGAGAAAAAGTGTGGAGTCTAGCGTTTGCAGATATTTGTGATTGGAAGAGAAAAAGTGTGGAGTCTAGCGTTTGCAGATAATGTGGTATTAATAGCAAAAGGCGAAAGGGAGATGGGAGAAATGATGACGAACCTAAAAAAGTATGTGAGGAAAAAAAAGCTAGAAGTGAATGTAAATAAAACAAAGATGCTGGTGTTCAACAAAAAGAAGAGGAAGGAAGAAAAGAAGGATTGGGAATGGGAGGGAGAGAAAATATAGAGAGTAAAAGAGTTCAAGAATTTAGGGTATACGTTTAATGAAAGAGCTACGAACAAAGCGCATGTCAGAGAGTTGACAAGGAAAGCAAACAAGATAGTGGGATGTGTATGGGGAATAGGAGTGAGGAAGTGGAGAACGGATTTTAAAAAGAGAATAATGATGTTTGAGAGCTTGGTAGAGAGCGTATTGATGTATGGGGCAGAAATTTGGGCATGGAAAAAACAAGAGGAAATAGAGAGAGTACAAGAGAAGTATTTGAGGTGGGTCCTAGGGGTGGACAGAGAAACACGTGAGTATATAGTAAGAGAAGAATGCAAGAGAAACAAGCTGAGAGTGAAAGCGGGGAAAAGAGCGACTAAGTTTGAGGATAGAATGAATGGAAGGCAAGAATGTAGAATATTGAGCAAATGTTGGAGAGAAAAGAAAAAAATTTGGAGATAAACGAGAGAGAAAAATATTACAGAAGAAATGGATATGCAAGTAAAGAAGTGGAAAGATTAAGAACAGAAGGCAAGTAGATGAACGCAGAAACGAGTGAAAGAGACAGGGATGTGGAAAAGCAAGACAGAAGAGAAAAAATCAAAAAATCCAGGTACAACAGGAATTATGGGAAATGTATGACAGAGGAGATCCCGGTGTACCTGTGAAGAGAAAGTGCGAAAGAGAGGAAAATAATGGCGAGGTTCAGGTGCGGAAATGAGGAGAGAGAGAATAGGTATTGGATGAAAAAGGAAGAGAGACTGTGCAGAATCTGTTACGAGGAAAGAGAGACAATAGAGCACATGTGGAATGATTGCAGTGAGATGAGAGAGAGAGAAAGAGTAGAAAGAAAAGAAATACTGAAAGAAAACGGAGTGGAGATAAAGTGGATGAAAGAAGTATGGGAGAAAAGGAAAATTGAAGGACAAAGGAAGAACAGGGAGGGTAGAATAGAAAATGAAATAAAATGAATTGTAGATAGAATATTTAAGCCGGTATAGGCAACAATAAATCTTATTACTACTAATATAAACAAAAATTAAGTTTTCTATTACACTAATCACGGTTAACTCTTTAACTGTGGTTAACCTATGATTAAGCTATTATAGACTTACAGTTGGAATCTCAGTTACCTTAACTCTGCGGTAAAAACGCGCACATTTTTTAAAAATGTTATAATTTAAAAAATGAAGTTTTGTAACCGATTTTTTTTAGCTCCATCTTGGTAGACAAATAATTAAGTTTGATTTTAAAAAAGTTTTAACTGTTCTAAAATTTTAAGTTACAATTATTTAAAAAAAACTAATCAAGGAATCAGAGCTCCCCCTGTCAGACAATTCTTCTGTTTCACAATTTTTTTTGCAAACAGGTTTATCTGTAGGTGTAATTGGAAGTTTTCAATTAAAATCTACATTAGAAAAAGCCATACATAAATTTAAGTTGAAAGCGAGCCCAACCCTTTAAATTTTTGCTGACGTAATTGCGACAGAAAGCTTTCAGAGGGAGCATTGATATTGTGTAAGTGTTCACAATTTGATTTTAACTTAAATTTGAAAGCTCGGTGAATGACGTGTTTCAACTTCATTTCAATTCCCATTATAGCAACTTCAGTTTGAAGAAATTTCTGTACAGAAATTTCTTCAAACTCCCCTTCAAGGCCCCTCGAAACTCCAATTTTCTGTATAGAAAATTGGAGTTTAGGGGGGTCCCATTTTTGATGTCCCGCTGCGAAAACTACTTTCCTGATCAAGCTTTTTACTTACCGATTACATTATTTTTGTCGAGCTTTTAATGGAACTGGGAAAGCTTGTTGTGGGAAAAGCTTTATCGCTCATTTATTATAGATATAAATTATTGCCTACATTGTCACTCTGTTTCTAGTAAGCTACGCTTAAGCCTCTTATAGCGGAAAATCTTTTAAAAAGATTAATGTTGACGCTTTTATGAAAATTATTTAACGGTTATTAACGGAATTTCAAAAATCTCATATTAAAAGCTTTTCTCCCATCCCGGTGCAGTAGAAACATTTAAACTTTGCAAAAACAAAAAAAAAAAAATAAATATTGACGTGACAGCTTCTGATTTTAAAAACCATAATTCAATTTTAGCTGAAATTAGCCACTTTTAAATAAAATTTTAATTCTTTAATTTTCAGATGAATTTTTCAGCAATACTTACGGTAAATAGATTCTGATAAACTAAATTTTATACCAATAAAATTGAGTTTGTACCAAAAATTATAATTCAATCAATAATTTTCGCCGACTTTTTGAAACACTTGTGACAAAACTGAAAGTTGCTTCAAAAATTATTGAAAAAACAAACAAAATTGACAGCCGAAACTTTAAAAATTTCAAAAAAAAGTCATGATATAATTGATCAGAATTTCGTCATAAATTAACTGAAACTGACAGACACACAGGATCTACTCTAAACAATAACCCACATTTGACATTTGTATTTTTTTTTCAATTTTCTAAATTTATCTGGCTTCTTAAATTTTTTTCCTGTTTTTTAACTTTTTTATTAAAGCTGTGTATATTAGCTGTGTCATTTGTTAAATCACTAACAAATATTACAATTTTATACAAAATTGTAAAAAAATTATTTTACAAATAAATCATTATGTTCAACTCTACCTGTCCCGGAGGCAGAACCATTTTGCTAAATTCAAAAATCATTAACGGTCTTTGACAAGTTATGAAAAGGCATCGTACAATATTATTTTTTCATTAAAATAAAATTTGTTGAAAAACAAGCTCTCAATTTCAATTAGTTTAAAAACCAATTTAAGAATTAAATTGAAACAATATCCACAAATTGTGTTTTAAGTCAAATGAAAAACATATATATGCATTTGTCTTATAAAAAAATACCTCACGCATCTACAATCATACTATTTGAATTGTTGAATTTCACATTTAAAAACATTCGAACAATATGACATGAACATAATGATGCTGCTTTCTGTATTTCCACAAAGGTTTTTAAATATTGGAAACAACTAATGGTGAACTCTTTACCATTTTTAAATTCCAAAATTTATAATGACTACCGAAAATAGCAAATACTTATTTTCAAATGATATTACAAAAATTTGGAACACCAATAGTTTTCTCAAATAACAAAATAACAAACAAAATCAATGATTTCAATTTTTGAAGCAGTTAGTTGAGTTTATTCCCAATATAATTTGTAATTATCATTTTTCAAAGAATTTTGTGGATTATAATATATATATATATATAACGTGGTATAACATTTTCGTCATGACTTTTTTTATAAAAAGTGTTCAATTGTTTCCGACGAATTAAAACACATTATACAAATGTCATCAATTAATTGTTTTTTATTTATAAATTTACAATAATTTTTAGTGTTAATTATCCTATCCGGCATAGCAAAAACAATTGATCCAGAAAAATGACAGCTCTTTTCCATTTAATCTAATTTCTTTGAAAAATCTACTGTGCAATGTTTTTTGTTTATAAAAAAATATTATCTGGATTATATAAATTATTTTTGATAATTTTACATTTTAGATTCAATGGTAATTGTACCAACAATTTGCTTTTTTAAAAGTAATAAAACTCGTTTAAGAAACATTTAGTTGATATTATTATTTATTTTGTGTTGAGAAATCTTTGAATTTTGACTATGACCTATTTAAACTGTTAATCATTTTATTGTTGTTAGTTTTATTATATAAAATTTTATTTTTACCTTTATTTGTGTCTTAAGGCGCCACTTGAAAACAACTCAGTAATTTTTATTGAGTTGAATAATTGATTTTCATTTCCCGCATATATTTTTATGTCATCCATATACATAAGATGACTAATAGTTAAAAAATTAATGTTTTTTACTATCAGCTTATAATCACAGTCTGAATTTTAAGAAGATTAAATAACAGATTAATTGCTAAACAAAACCATAAATAGCTTAATAAATCTCCTTGAAATATTTCGCGTTTGATTCGTTTCCAATTGAAAGAAGAGGTAAAGTGTGAGTGAAACCAATTTAAAACTATATTTATGAGTCAAATGATCTGTCATTGCAAACTTTAATTTATAAAAAAGCAAGTTTACAAAGCAAAATTTTTGGTTGTAAAACTTCTAAACTGCACACAAAAAGTAACTACTATTATACTAGTTTTAGTTAGTCATACTGTCCCTGAATAAAAAAAAATTTTGTCGCTTCATTAAGTGTGAAAAAATCGAATGTTTTCAATCATAAGAAGTTCAACTAATTAAAAATTTAAATAGCAACCTTTGTGTCATAGATACTTTTAATCAACAAAATATAAAAACAAAGCAACATTTGTTGAAAATCGACGCCATAAATTAATTGTAAAATTCTTCAAATTAAAACTACTTTATGAATGAAATTGAAGTTGCTTGTGTCAAAGACAAGGTATAGTTTAGCTAAATTTTTAAGGCAATTACAACTTTGCCTCCGTAAATACTTTACAACAGGCAAAACCTCAATTAGCATGAAACTGGTAGTCAACAGACGCGTCTGTGGTTCTAGTCAGCATAGACCGTAATAAAAATTTTGCACAAGCAAGAAATCCTGCGGTAAACCCTCATAAAGATTAGTGAAGGTTAAGTAACAATAAAACCATATTCGCACAAAATGTTTAGCCAGACTATACGAAATAACTTGTAATCTGTTTCGAAAGTAATGAAAAAGCAAACAAGTGAGTAATCATACTGAGAAGTCAGTTTTGAAGAAGTCTAGAAAGTATTCAGCCCCAGCTGGCTTATGGTGTGAATACTCAATGCTCCGTTCTACAATTTCTTAACAATAACGTCGATATCTCTGAATATTTGAATTTGAAAGCATTTTTGAAGAGCAAGAATGCTGGTTACTATCTAAAAACAAGCGAAACATTTGCTGTAAGATAAAATAAAAAATTCTTGACTAAAGCGTCTGACGAAATAGATCTTATGAAGAAATGAGTGGTCATCATGGGTAAAAATGATACTTGTCGCAAAGATGAGTTATGTAAAATAACAAAAAAGGACATCACAGTTACAGATAACTTTGTGTTGGTTAAAAACCCTACTTCAAAAAATCTTCAACCAAAAAGTTTTTTTTTGAATAATAAAAACTTACAAAAATTATTACAAAATATATGAGTTTGAGACCACGGAATGCAAAAAACATAAAATTCTTTAGATAGACGAAATACTTGTGCTAAAATTCCTAGTAAAATTGCCAAATTAATTAAATTTACGAAATTCCAAAAAATGTACTAGTATTTGTGTCGCCGAATCAGTGCCACTCAAAGCTGAAAGATTGAAGTCGTCAACAGTAACTAAAAGCTATGTAGCAGAATCAGTAGCAAATAAAATAAAAGTGGTCAATAAAATATTGCCACTTTTGTTAATATTATTATATTAACAAAATATATTTGGATAAATAACAATAAAGTTGATTCCACTTTTTTGTATATTCAAGAATATACATTAATTTCATGCGTGCATACAAAAACAAAAAAACAGAAAGAAAAAATTTATATTAATTTAAATAAAAACGGCGCTTAAAATGCTAAACGTCTGTTTTGTTATCTTATTTTGACTTTTATGATCATGAGATGGTTTCCCTGGTCAAATTTCTTCCCACATCATGAATACCACACGTTGGTATTTAATATTACTTACAGTAGTAGTAGTAGTAGTACTGTAAATATTAGAAAGAGGAATGGGTCTAAAAGTTCTCGCTTACTGTATGAAATATTTGACTCTAAACGTTGACAATACATACAAGGCAAGTATTGCAAAATAGTTATTTACTATATATGTATCGTAATGTGCAATTTTACACGCGATGAAAAAATTGTTCAACCAGCCGCAGGCGAGTTGCAAACAAATATTTTTTTGAGCTTGAAATTTCATTTTAATTTCGTTTCCGTTTTATCAAATAAGTCTACGAGAATCTGTGCCTACATCACCGCAGTTACAAAGTTGTTAACTTTTTAGACAGTAGCAACCAAATCTTGTGCAAAAATGAGTGATTCAGAGGAAAGTTTGCCTTCTGATGTAGAAGGAGCTGCTCAATCTGCCACAAGTCCATTAATACTCGCTAGGTCTAAAAAGCGGTACGAGATAGTGTACAAATGTTTTGAAAAATGGATGAAAGTCAAGAACATTCGTCAAGTCTCTGAAAAGGTGCTTCTTGCGTACTTTGCAGACCAAGCAGAGAAGCTAAAGCCATTGTCCTTATGGCCGCGTTATTCTATGTTGCAAACGTTAATTTCAATAAAGATAAAAATTGACATTAGCCAGTATCATCAGGTTGTGGCTTTCTTAAAGAGGAAATCAGAAAGATATACCAGCCTAAGAAATCGTGTATTTCTCGCAAAGAAGAGATACATCAGTTTCTTAAGAAAATGGATGACAAAGATTTCTTACCTATGAAGGTAAAGCACCAGTTATAGAAAAAAAAACTTAAGGTAAATTAAAGCACAAGTTATAGAAAAAAAAACTTAAATTTATTATGCTTTTAGATCGTTTTGATATTTGAAATTTTTGGTGCTTGTAGACACAACTTTGATAAGACAAAACGTTCACGACAAAGGAAATTTTACCAAGATTACAAAAATTATAGGATAATTTTCTGTAATAGAGGAAAACATTCAAGGAATAAGTTGAGTTAATTTAAATACATGAACATGCGTCCTAGTCAGACTAAGCATGATCGCTTTTTTCTCAATTACAGGAGAGATAAATGTACCCAGCACCCTGTTGGAGTAATTACAATCGGAAGAATTTCTAAGAAAATCGCTTCTGCATTAGGATTATCTGAACCAGCAACTTATACAGGACATTGTTTTCGGAGATCTTCGGCATTATTGCTGGCAGATTCAGGATTGGGTATGCATACTCTGAAGCGCCATGGAGGCTGGAAATCTGACAGTAATGCAGAGGGATATGTGGAGACGACAATTGAAAATAAAAAGAGATTTGCAACGGAAATAATGGTCTTTTCAGTTGCTGTGGGTTCTACATGTAACGTCGTTGTAAGTAATAAGATAATTACAACGAAAATAAGGGGCTCATCAGTTACAGTAGTTGCTACAAGTTACGTCACATTCACAGAGAAAAAAAAACCTAAATTTGGAAACAGCGTCTCTAATTTATTAGTAATATTCAATTTTTTACCGCACTAGTGTGGTAAAAACTGTCATTACGACACTAAAAACATTTTTGAAATATAACACATTACGTGGTGAAACCAGATAAAAGTACATATAATTAACCTACTTTCTAGTTATAAATTGAGGCTATTTTTCCTTTTTTTTGAAGGCTATAACGATTTTTGGCGTTGATTTTGCTCTTAGGCGAGCTGAATTATTATTGAACATAAATCTATCAAAGGATTCAGTATTGATCGCATGGAAAAACTATAATTTACTATAATACTACATTAGAGACTATATAAGCCGTTATATGTATTTTGCAATACTTTTCGCTTTTTTATCCGTTTTGGAAGACCCAAAAAGATAAAAGAGATTTCTTTTTAATCTATTCTCGAACAAATCCTAAAGATTTAGTTTGAAACTCAAGAATCTGGAAAGTGTGATTTAATTAATGAAAAATTCAGCCATCATGATAAAAACTTAACGCCCTAATTCTAATTCCCTTTTACAAGCGTCGTAATTATCGGCGCCATAAAGAAAAAATATTACCCCATCTTTCATCAAGTTCTGGTTTCGTCGTAAAAGGGAAATTTATGGTTATTACACTTTTAAAGTTACAAACAATGATTAGAGAATGACGAGTGTCACGGATAGACGGCTTACCTTTGTATCTTTGGCGTAGTATAATTTGCGTCCTTTTAGCTTGAAATATCGTCGTCTCCATCGCTGAAACGACCAGGTCTGCTTCAACAAATACCCCTCTTTTATTGATGCCTGAAAACAAATAATATTTTAGAATTTTGATGGAGAAAAGCTCTTGCATAGGTCCGCTTTCGCTGATCAAATCATTTCAAACAAATATTTTTCTAAGAAAGCTATTGAAAGATCTCGAGAAAACACAATCTACTGGCAAATATAGACTACTTTCTTTTATACACAGCCAGAAGCATTTTTAAACGGAAAATCTGTATTAAAATCAAAAAGGAAAAATAGTTGGTATCTCGCAAAAAATACTTATTGTGTTTATTTTATCAAACTAGCCTTTTGTCTCAAGCGCAATGTGGTTGAGACATAAGGCGCTAATTTTATAACTTGGCTATATACGTTTTATCTCAATTTGTAACTATTAAAATTGACATCTGTCATTAAATCATATCTCGAATTTTGAAAGTAAGTTATATAGAATGAAGTAATAGACACTTGGGTAAATACCAGTCTAAATTTGTCACTGCAAGTGAGATTCAATTCTGAACCTGTCGAGACTTACCGAAAAGTTTATAAAAACGAAACATGGCTAAGTCTACGGATCTAGTTTGAATAAATTTGCATTGATCTTATATGAATGCACAAGACAGCCCTTTTTATAAATTATAGACAAATGATAGTAAACAACAATAATTATCCTAAGGCGAATTGAAACACCAGAAGGTCTACTATCGACAATTATTAGATCTTTCACCAGAAAGTTTACCTGTCATCTGTCAGAAATCAGAATGTAGCCTTCAACAGAGTAAAAAAAAACTCGCCAAAAAAATTTCATCAATATCGGGGGTAGACCACTAAGTAAGATAAAGCTTTCAAAAACTAATAAAAAAACAATAATTTTTATAAAGTATACCCACATAATAGTAATATTTAGGAGAACTACTACAGCATTTTATAAATTAACGCATATTTCTTCCTTCTCGTCTTCTTTTTGTTCATTCCTCTCTTCTATTATCCCCATTCTTCAAATTAATTTTTTTTCGCTTTTTTATCTCTTTACATCTTCTGTATCTCTTACCAATATAATCTATTTTATTTGTTTTTTTTTTTGATCTCTGATTATTACTTGTTCTTATTTTTGGACCAGAGCCAGTCTATCAAATTCCCACCAAATCAAATTTAAACATCTTACAGAAGCTGGCGTACTAAATGACAGTACTAAACTTTTTACATTTTGTTTAGAGCTCTATGTACTATTTTCTTTCTATTGCACTGTTTAGTTACAAGCGGTCTCAGCAAATTAAAAATCTGGAGAAAAAAAAGTATCACAGTCAGATGTCATTGAAAAAAATCACACCTTCTGAAATAGACCGCTTTGAAAAATATGGAAAAATGGTCGACGTTTCGCGCTCAATCGGTAGAAGCGTCGTTAGGACAAGTAAATAAGACGTGTATATCAGGTAAGACTTAGCAAGAAGCACTCTAGTTTTTATAGTTTAGCGTCGTTGCGGCTACATATTATTTCGGTTAGTTAACAGTAAACAGTACCCGTAAACAAAACTTTTTAAACATTAAAAAAATACACAATTACTCAAATTTTTATTAAAATATAAAACCTACCATCACAAACTACTAATTATACACTTTTCATGTTCAAAACCCTAAAAATTAACAAAACGTTTTGTTCTTTTCAAGGTAAACTTGGGCTCCCTACATTTACAAACATCCATAGCCAGACGAAAACCATCTTCTTTGTAGAAAAAAACTCCCGTCTGGGTGAGACTTAAACCCACGACTCTCGTTAGGCAAGATTCCGAACGAACTATCGTCAGCCGCCTGACTACTGAGGGCTTAAATTTATTCCTTAAATATAGTAAAATTTATATAATTTTTAAGTGAATTTTTGAAAGATAGATTGTTACAGTTTTAAAGTTGTAGATTGAAAATACATATTTCTAGGACATGTGTGTTCAATTTTTGAATATATTTGTACAGTTTAAAGACTTATTCTATATCTTGCTTATTTATTTTTTATATTTTGTTAAGTACTTTTACAACGTAAAAAAGTGCTTTTAAGAAATATTAAACATAATAAGCAGCTGATAGCAAAAAACCGTAGAAAGCAGATAAATCCCAAGCTTAAGAAAGTAGGGAAAACGCTTTGTAAATATTAGTTTGAAAAAATCTATAAGACTAAGCTCAACAAAGTTCACAGTTTCGTCAACAGTTTTGTAAAACATGTTGAAAATAATGATCTCTAAACACACACTAAGTTCAAAGTTGAGTACATTTATGCCACTTCAGCGAAACTTCATACGTTGTACAAAATAATAATGAGTTAAAGCTGTCGCTGAAAAACACAGAAACCCACGCAAACAAAATAAGGTATGATAAACAGCTGTAAACAACAGCCATTGATATTAACAAAATTTACAGTATTCATTGAAAACTTAATACCTTGGTCCTTCGAGCCGCGTGATTGAACATTTTCAGTGCTTGTATTAAGCGATAATAGGTGGTGGGTTTATTTATACAAAACAAAAGAAGAGTGGTGAACCGTTATACCCATAACAGCTAGATGAGTTGACCTACATAAACATTTTTCTTTTAAGGTTTATGTTTTTCTGAATTTTTGAGTTTTAGCCGTCGGGTGTAATTATTCTTCTTTCCTCATTACGTTGCTAGCCACAGGATTTTTAATTTTAGATATTACGAAAAGCTTTTAATCTCTTTCAACTGTAGTAAATGTTCCAAATATAAATATAATTTACCAAAAAACTAATTTGAAATATTGCCTTTTTATGAAACAACACAAAAAAAAACAATTAAAAAAAAAATATTTGACATTTTAAAAAATTCATTTTAGAATAATTTTGAAGATTTTAAAGATTGTAAAGAACAATGGGTGTTAGATTATAGTTACAAAAACAAAGAAGAAAACTGCCGGCAAAATATATAAAATTTAGTGTAAAACTAAAATAGAAAACTTGATAAATGAAGAGTATATAAGCAGTGAAAGTCAGTAAGTACTACAAAAAAGCAAAAGACAGAAAATTAAACAAAATATGAAATTTCAAGAACAAAAAGGTATCAAAATTGTACGGATTACCGCCAGATCGTCAGAAATAAAAATCAAACGAAAACAAAAGCAGAAATAATAATCAAAAAAACGAAACCAATAACGATCAATTATAAAAAGTCTGTAAAAAAATTACAAAAAACAAAAAATCGGAAAAACAATCTGAATATTCAAATAAATTAGGAAAAAAAACTGATAAGAAAGAAAACAAACAACTCAGAATGTACGTACGTAAAAAAACCTAAGCAAAAATAAATTAAAAAAAAAATCTGAAAATAAAAGAAAAAATAAGAAAACAAACTAAAGTGAAAATGTATGAGCTTCTTTGATTTTCAAACACTTTGAAAAACAAAAAAATGTCTGTTTGTTTACTTCTTATTCTGCTTATGTTGTTATTGACATAACGCAAGTAATGTTTTTACAGTTTTACATATTTATTGAAACACATAAAATTTCAATTGTGATTTCTTTGTGCGTTTCTTCTTTTCTTTTTTGTCTTGCCTTTTTATCTTCTCTCACTTTACGTCATTCGCTATTTTGTTTAACCTTCCTCTACCTGTATTTATTATTTCTATCTGTTCTATAATCTCTTTCTTTCTTTTCATTATGTCCGCTCTCTCCACTGCTCTTTTTTGCCTCCACACATGTTTTAATCATAACTTCTAATGTTTCTTTCTCTAATTCATACAAACAGCATTTTTTTTATTATCTATAATCATCTTTATATTCTGAATCTTGCAATTATTTTCTTCCTCTTATTTTTTAACCTATTCCGGCAACTCTCCAATGTGTTTTACCAATTCTCTCTAATATATCCATTTCTTTTTTTGTCTATTTTTATCTCTTAATTTTTATTAGCACCCATTGTTCTTTTTTTTCTTTTTTTTCAATCACCACTACATATGCTTTCCTCCCATAGTATTCATTTCTCATACTATTTATTTTTTATTCTATTTACCACTTGCCAGCACCTTTGCTATGTTTCACACTATTATCTTTCTCGTCTTTTATTTTCAAATTTTACCGCTTCTATTCTTACTTTCTCAATTTTTTCTTTTTCTTCTTCTCTCACTATATATTCTAGAGTCTTCCTTCCTAATCTTAACAACCATTTCACATAACTACAAGTTGTCTTGTATCTTTTTGTGCTTTTTCAATTATTAGTCTTCTACTATAAGGTTTGCTGCTTCTTACAAATGATTGTTTACTTGTTGCTCCAGCTCGTGTTAGTTCCATTTATTTCTTCTTTTTTTTTATCAACGTGTTCACACTGTTGCATTACTCTCTTAAATTGTTGCGTCTGTTTATCTCTCAACGCTAATCTTTGTGTTGAATTTTATTATCTTCTCTTTTGACCATCTTGTGTCTACTCATGCTAAAGCTGGTCTCTTTGTTGTCTTGTATACACATTTTCACTCCTGTTTACTTTCTGTTGTCATAAAATTGTCTTAGAAAGCTAATTAAGAAGGTTTTAAAGATTACAAGATAAGAGAAATTAAAATTTCCAAAAAAGTGGCCCAGTTGCTCAAAACCTTTACTAAAAAAATTGGAGAGAACTATTTTGGAGATGGATGGAGATGTCTGCCGAAAAAAAAAGATTTCCACATTGCAAACTGTTTGACAAACGTCACATTGAAGGTTGCAATCTTTGCGATAGATATTGGACTCTACCTGGTGTCTAGTCCGTTGGTCAAAAAAGCATCATCCTGACTAATTAAAACTAAAATAGATAAAATAAAAAAGATCAATTATTATTACAGTAAAATAAACTAGTGGAAATGACTAACAGAGAAGGTCTGCAAAAAACAATTTAAAAGAAAACTCAGAAGAACCTTTGGCAATAGTATTGGACAAAAAAGCATTTTTCTTCTTGGTGAGAGCGGATGCATAAACAGAAGAAAATAGATTTCTTTTAGAAGATTTAATTTATCTACGCCAGATTTGCCAAAGAGCAGTGAAATTTAACATATTTAAAAGATCACCAGTTACATTTTTCAAAGTAGACATAGGCAAGATCTGTCAACTTTCTGTTTAGAAAAATATATATCACTGTATATATTTTATTTTTATGGTAGAAGATTTCTTAGCCAATTCTACAAATCTGACATGACAGTTGGTGCAAGTTATACGAATTATAAGAGAGCTTGTAAATTCCAGCTTTTACATAGCCTAAAAATCTACTTTGATTCTTTTTAAAAGCCCACCATCAAGCACTGGAGCTAAACAATGAGAATTTAAATTATCTACCTTCCCGTTCGCAAGTTTTTATTATATTCCGAAAGCAGCAATTTTGGCAAAACAACGCTATCACCCTGTCACAACTTCAAACTTCAAGCAGTCTTAACCTTTGACATTTTCGTTTATGCACAAAGTTTTCATCAGCCGAACTTCCTTCTGCTTGCTTAGGTTTATCCGGTCTGTTTCTTAAAAAAAAACTGGCTGAATTGTGTAAGGTACACGAAATGAAAATTGTCAAAAACTTTAATTATATTAACTTCTGGAGGTGAAAGGTTGCAGACGGCTGGAGTTTTATTGCTGCGACTTTTTTTTGTTTTGGAGTTTTGTTCAGAATTGATTTCCGGCTGAGCGCAACAGAGCTCAGTTTACAAAACATATATTTTTCATTTTTAATCCGATTTACGTTATCCGTCAAGTGCTTTTTTTCAATTCAATTGAGAGTTTATAAAAAAAAGTTAGCTCGAATCCGATGTTGAAACAGTTTTTTGGGTATGTGAAACCGGAGAGCTAATATTTGTGTACAAACACTACATAATTAGGTCAAACATTCCATTTTCGTGTTTTCTACATGCGGTTTGGCCACTTTTGTTATCTGGCAGAACATTTGTGTCTAAATTATTCAATTTTCAGCTTCATGAATAGGCAGGTTTCAAAACGGATTGATTAGCTGGCGGCAAAAAGGCGTTATTAAACAATGAGATACGCCATTATAGTTTTCAGTTAGTTTCTATAGATACATGGAATTTGAAATAATAACGTGTATCTAATTTCCTTTTCCTGTAAATCAATACTTGGTTTTTCTCTACTAAAGAAGACCGGAGATACTTCCTTGAGATACTCGAGAATTAGCTTAATGCTTTTTTGTCGCCTTAATCCAAAGTTTGTCAAAAACCACCATTTTTGTAAAAAATAGATTAACATAAAAAAAGAGCAATATCGAAAACAGGAAAAAAGCACACAAAAATGTTAAACAAAACAAAAACGTGACAATAGTCAAAAACAAGAACTTTTAAAATAAGTAATCTAGAAAGATATAAGATAATAAAAAAATGCAACTTGCAGCAAAAACATTAAAAAATCAAAAACCAAAATCATAGGTGGGATGGTGGGAAAAGAATTTAAAGCAAAAAAGATATGAAAACAGTCTCTTAAAAAAAGAGACTTCAATGCGAGAATAGCGAACAGAAAAAGCATTAGCTAAAAAATTAATTAGCAATTAACTTAATTCTAGTTTAATTTACTTTCTGTAAACTCAGCCTTAATCTAAAAAATAAAATTAATCGAAAAAAATTAAGTAAACGAGATGAAAAAGTTTTATTATAAATTAAACAAAAAAAATACACAGTAGGTTTTAGAAATGAATTAGATAGCATAGATAGACAGACACCTATCATTTTTTTAGAGTACAAAAGAGCAACTTTTTTTAAGAGACTAAAAGAATTCTTTTTGCTTTTCAAAATAGAGGAATTAACACTAAAAATGTCCGTAATTTATAATTGAGAAACAATTGGTTAATGGCATTTGCAGAATGTATTCCAATTCGTCGCAAAACATTTGAACACATTTTATCTTCTTGTTGACTGTTAGTTAATAGAGATTTTAAAAAAAGCAACGCGGTTGCAAAAATAGTTCATTCAAATTTAGCTCTCAAATTTGACTAAATAAAAAATGTTAAACCATACAGAAAGACACGGTGTAATCCACAAGATTTTTTAGCAATAATTAATAACCACAAACTATATTAAGATAAAACTTCTATAGCTGCGTCAAAAATTAAAGCCAATATTCCGCCGAACACTGTAATAGTATTTGAAAAATTAGAATTGTTTTTTTATAGATATTAATTGGTATGAATAAAAAATATTGGTATGGCTTAAGGCAAAAACTTTGGGATAGAGTATTTTCCGCACCTTTTACTTCAAATATGAGCAAACACTTTAATTTGAAGCATTTGCTAAGACCCTAACGAGCCTAGTACCCTATATAAAACTGTTAACTTTTTGAAGTATGTAGTTGATAATGGTTCATGACTTTATTGTTCGGTACCTGGCTCAGCACTTTATCTACCTTTGAACGTACATTTAAACAAACACTTCATTTTAGCTGAAGTTGGACAGTGAGTAACTTCAGAGCAAGGGCTGTCATTAAAAATGACATTTTTTGAATTTATAGAAAGAAAAAATATATTAAGAGCAAGGAGTTTATAGAAATAACCTGAATCAAAAATTGTTCCAGTAAATAGTGTCTCATTAATAAAGAAAAACAATATTACCCACCTGTAGTGTTTTTTCGAAAATAGACGAAATGTCTTTTTTATTCTTTTTTGATATTTTTAAAAATCGAAAGTAAGTCCTTAAACATTTTATTTTTAAAAAACTACCTTACAAGCAAGGCAAGTTTTTAAAGATTTGCATTTCAAAAATACCTGGAAAACAAGACAAAAAAAAACCAAATATTTTTTAAAAAAGTTTTTACTTAAAAAAATAGAACAGAATTCTTGAAACACTTATTTGCTTTTCAATTTACATAAAAATAAGATAACATAATGTTTTGAAAAAGTCTTTTTATTAAAAAACAAGACAAAATCCTTAAAGCATTTATTTTTTCATTAAAAAAACAGCATAATGCTTTAAAAGCAAAGGGCTTGGTAAAATATTTTCTTGAGGCAGGAGCATAGTTTTCCAAAATAGCTAAATATTCGCTGCTTTTGGAAGCTGAAAGACTATGAAATTTGGAAAAAATAGAAATTTTAGTCAAATATTGGTGTTGTATAATAAATACGAACATTTGAATGTACGTATTTATACAAATTATTTACAAGCAATTTACTAATAATAACAAAATTAATAAATTATATTTAATAATATAAAATAATAGCTAAGAATAAATTTATATACATATATATATATATATGAAAATTCTTTGGGTTTCCGGGTATTCATCCGCGTGGTTAGAATTTCTTGACGACGTTTCGGCAAAATCTCATTTGCCATCTTCAGGTCGGAGGGTTCTTGCTTGACTGCGAGTCACGCATATATATATATATATATATATAATAATTATATTATTATAATATACTTTTATTTCGAATGACGAATACGGTTCAGGATAAAATTATCGTATCGTTGCTTTTGCTTAGTCAGACTTTTATTTATGACCTGTGAGCTCTTAGTTAGCAGTAGCTACCTATTGTACAAAGTATAATATTAACATTAATCAAGGGTGGCTTTGAAAAATCAAATGATTGTCTAGGCTTGATTCAGCTATTTTATTACATTTTAAGTGCCGGTATTGCAGTTGACTGCTCACAACTGACATTACTATTTTAGAGCACAGTGCCGTACACATTACTACAAATAACTTCTATACAATAGAAACTCCCATAAAGGCAAACTAGCATTTGGATAAGTACCTATACCTATCCACATCATTAAATAACAATTTCTAATTATCAATTTGGATTCAAAAATTTTTGTGAAAATACTTAAAGCGGTTATTATATTATGTTTACTTTTGCACATAAATATTGTTCAAATGTTTTTGAATGTTAAATCCCTGATATTTCAAAAAACTAATTTATTTTATTTGTTTGTTTTGAATTTAATTCCTAAATTGGTTTTTAATCAATTCCTAATTGAAAGCTTGTTTTCCATCAATTTTTATATTATTGATCGAATAATATTGTCATCATCAATATTTGTCAAACACCGGAGATAATGATTTTAAAATCGGGCAAAACAGATGTGTTTAAGAGTTGAACATACAGAGCGATCACAAAAAAGTAAATAAACCCAAAGCGCGACCTAATCTTTTGTTTTATCAAAAAGTATGTCTTAATTTGAGTCATACGATAAACTTGCTTGTCTATAATTTTAATACACAGAGAAGCTTGATGATAATAACCCGGTCCGGATATCTGGCTTGAAATTCTTCAATGCAACTGTTCATTTTTTTATTCTGTAGTTATTGTTCTTCAGAAAAGTTACCGAAAAGATCTTTTTAAAGTTAACAACAGCAGACTTTTGTTTCTAAATTGACGTTTCTTTGACATTTCGGGGAAAACTATATTTATTAGTGACGCACATGTGGTAATAAAGTTGGTTACTTAATTATTCTTAAGAATGTAAAATGGAGCCCTTCTTTATTTTATATTTTTTTTCCATTATTACATAATAATAATAAAATGCTCAACAAATTATAAGTAACTAGCGTTTGACACCACAAATAGTCTACGCACATGCATTGCATAGGATTTCGCTACGACATGATGGATAATGTGCAAGACCTGCTCTGATTTAGGTTTTTTTTTTATCACAGTGTAGGTATCTATAGGAGTGAGTTCCCTATATTGTACCAGACCAGCGCCTTAATCGTACCTGTCTAATTTATCGAATACTGTCATACTGTGACATGTGCAACTCTCTTCTTTGATATAATACAGTTTTGTATAAGACCAGACCTCAGGTGATACTTTTATTTATGACCTGATGATGGTTAGCGGTAAATCTCTATTGTGAATACTATTAACTTTTACACAATAGTCATATTCATAAAAACAAAGTGGTTCTTGGACGACTATACCAATGCTTGTGATTATTTTTTATTTTAATGTTCTCTTTTGTTTTTTTATTTTAAAGTGTTGACTAGCGAGCAATCTTATATTTTTTTACTTATATCTTAATTTTATTATTACAAATATCTAATAAATACCGCTTTTAAGTTTTAATTTATTGCTTAATAATCCTACAGAAGTTTTGTAGATGCAATTTATAGGCTGGGGGTGGAAAAAATTTAGGAAACAGGTGGCCTATATTGTACCTAATGTAAGCTTTTTCATCAAATACAGCCACTTATTAATTTCAAAAAAACTCATACAAAACACCCCTTACTGTCAGAAAATATCATGGAAAAGTTCATTTTGCAAATTGGGCCAATACAAAAATACAGTGTGGTCAGCAATGCCTGTTTGAGTTGGCAACACTTTTTAAAGACTTTTTTTATTTGCCTAGTTGCAACACTGTAACCGGATACGCGTGTTTGACAAATATTCGACATATAGTTGAATTCACAATAAGTGGCGTCGCGGTAGGCGTTGAATATCTAAATTGAGCATTATGGTATGTCAAAAAAGTTAGCAAACATGTACAAACAGCATCACCATCACTGTATTTTGACGTTATACGTCACATGTCAACATCACAGAACGTCAAAATCAAGTCATTTAACAGCGAAGTGAGCGGAGGATACCAATAGAGTCAAAACAGAGTATTATTAACAAGGGTCTTGCTGCCAACGTAAATTTGAATTTTCAACGCCTACCGCCATGCCACTTATTGTGAATTATAATATACTTACCACTCCTAAAAAAAATTTTAGGTTATGTCACAGCGACTAACTTTTTATTTGGCATCTGCCAATGATGTTGTCAGTGTCAAAAATGTCACCCCTCAACAACAGAAAATGGTTGCAGTTGTACCATTTTAAAATAAAAATGTAGGATTGCCAACTCAAACAGTCATTGTTGACCAGGCTTAGAAAACTTCAACCCGGTACAATATAGGGGATTCCTCTTTCCTAATAATAATTTGAGAATTTGGTCTTTTTTATTGTATCTATACCTGTCACCTACCTTATTAATAATAAATATTTATTAATAATTTATTAATAAAAATTATTAATATGAATTACACTATTATTTTCTTTTGTTTTACATTTTGACTTCAACAATCTTTTGTTTTTTTTTTTTTTGGGTTTGCAAACCGTTGTCGGGGCGCCATTTTGTCGCATATTATTAAACCTGTGTCTGTGACCAATCAGATCGTTTTAATTATAATATTATCTGTATTATTAAGTATTGATCTATAATGGAACAAATAATTTGGGTGACAAACTATTTTAAAAATAGTGACGTGTCCTTGAGTGCCTAAAATAGGTCATGGGGTCAGCATCCTCGCTCCTTTCCTACATCTGTCAAGTGTTCCCAGCATTCTATTTATTAATTCAACATCATCTTCCTCGTGTATTGATTTATCATTATTTTCCCTCTCTATTGTTCGGTCTATTTTAACAATAGATATACAGGGAGAAAAGTATAATTATAAAAGAGCTAGAGCAGGTGGAAAAGTGTGTCATTTCCCCGTGGCCACCTGTTACACGCCATTGCTCTATACCCGGAAATGCCGCTTATCTTATGTCAAACTGTTAGATTTAAACCAGAAAATAGAAAAGACAAGAGTAAGGAAATGGTAAAAAACAATAAACATTAAGCCAATTAATGCATTCCTTGCGATCAAAAAAAAAACAAAAGAATAAAAATTGAGGAGAAATCCGGGGAGCCCCAGAAGCGCATTGCACCACGCCTACTGTGACCGAACACACATGCGGTCGTCATTTGGGATAGGGAAAGCTTACTTTAAGACGTTTATACAAAATAAATATATTTATATAAAATAAATACAAAAGGGAATGAATTAATAAAGAAAAAAGCAGCAAAAAACACAGAGTGTGGCTGGTTGTGGACATACCGAACATTTAATATCGCGGTTTGTTGATAAACGCCGATGGAATGATTTGGCCGGTTCTGTCTCTCCATCGCTTTCAGAGGAGTCTTCGGGGGCTCCCGGAGACCGGCCGCCTAAATTCTTGGCACTTTTACTACCACCCGACGCCGCCATACTACAATGCCGCCGACATTTTATTTCTTCTTTATTTATAAACGCCGACGCTGCAGCACAACGATAGATGGCGCTGGATGGGAATAGGGAAAGATGAGAGATAATGGATGAGGGTTGCCTGGGGGTTGTGCAGCTTGACAGACTGTGGGGCGGCTAGATAATAATGTCGTATCGTATAGCAACTCGGAGACATGTGGCAACATGTGTCATGTATCAACATAATATATAACATCCTAACAAACAATATATTCTACAATTTACAACTTCAAAAGAAACCCTCTACTATACCCTTTTTTAACCATTTTCTGAATTTTTTTTTAATTTTTGAAAATTTTAGTAAAAAGTACTTAGTTTTTTCAATTTTTATTTTTGTTTTTACTAAGTTTTTACAAATATGTAAATAGTACTATAGAGTCATATCATCAGAACCGTGTTTCACTTAAGAGTACGAGCCTGACACAGTCTAGATGCAACCTAAAATCCATGTGTCTATGGTAACTTTGTGTATTATTTTGAAAAATTTTAACGCGTATTTGAAACATACGCGTATTTGAAACATTTCTGAAGGTGGTTGATGGTTTCAAATTTTTTTTTTGTTATTTTTATTATTAATAAGCTTTCAGCTAAATTATTGTAACACGTTTATCGTTATCAATGTTATTTGGTTAATAAACTATAATTTTTGTTACTTTCTTTTAAAATTATTCTAGAATAATTTTACTACAAAACTATGTTTTGTATAATTTAAAAAAACGCTACAATTGTCAAAAATTATATATGATTTTAAGCTGTTTTTTCTAACCTACAATGGGTACAACTTCAAGGCTTCAATGTTGAATTTTGTGAAAAAGTAGTGGTATATACCAAAATTGTTGCGTCATTCGCCATCTTAAATTAAAGGGCTAATTTTTGTCTCTTAAATAACTCGGTTATTTTCAATTTGACACGAAAAATAGTTTTTACAAAAGCTGTTTAGAATTAAATTTCTAACAATTTTAGTCGATATTAATTTTTTTGTAGAATCGATATTTTTCGATTTACACAAAAAAATGCGGGTAAAATCTAATCACTGTATTAGTACGTTTTTTTTTTTCTATTTTACGCAAATAATAGTTATCACAAAACTTGTTTAAAATAAAATTTTCTACAATTTTAATTCTAAAAATTTTTTTGTAGAATTGACATTTTTTGATTAATACTCGAGAAAAATAGTTGATAAAATCAAATTATTGTTTTATCACGTTAATTCTCGATTTTAAGAAAAAAATTACTAAAATAAAAGTTGTTTAAAACAAAATATCTACAATTTTATTTATTATCATTTTTTTGTCGGATGGATTTTCTTTGATTTATACTCGAGAAGAGTGAGAGTAAAATCTTATTATTCTATTATCATATTTATTTTCTATTTTATCAAAAAATTTTTATTACAAAAATGGTTTAAAATCAAGTTTGCTACAATTTTAATTCTAATTAATTTTTTTGTAGAATTGATATTTTTTTATTTATACCTAAGAAGAATGGATAAAATCTTTTCATTGTGTTATCACGATAATTCTCAATTTTGAGAGAAAAATTGTAGTAAGCAAAGTTGTTTAAAATGAAATTTCCTACACTTTTAATTTTGATTATTTCCAAGTTTAATTCAAATTAATTTTTTGAAGAATTGACATTTTTTTATTTATACTTGAAAGAGTAGAAGTAAAATCTTATTATTGTATTATCTCGCTTATTTTCCATTTTACGCAAAAAATAATTATTACAAAAGTTGTTTAAAATCAATATTTCTACAATTTTAATTCCAATTAATTTTTTTGTAAAATCGATATTTTTGAAAAAAAGAGTGAATAAAATTTTATTATTGTGTTATCACGTTAATTCTCAATTTTGAGAAAAAAATTAAAATAAACAAAGTGGTTTAAAATAAAATTTCCTACACTTTTAATTTTGATGATTTTATTTGTAGAATCAATATTTTTCGATTTATACTCGAGAAAAAAAGTGGATAAAATCTTATCATTGTGTTATCACAATAATTGTCAATTTTAAGATAAAAATTGTAATAATCAATGTTGTTTATAGATATAAATTTGATGATAGAAATTTATTTTTATGTAGAATTAATATTTTTGTATTAGCTATGCTATTAATACTATTATATATATAATAGTATTAAATTTAGCACATTTTACTGGAACCGGTGCAAACTATATTATAAACTCTAATGTATGCACAGTCCCTATATTATGTTCGTGTTTGGATATCTTTTACTACCAACTCAAAATGTTTCTTAGTAATATATCCCTAGCTATTAAATAGACATAGTGTAAACATGAAATTCCCCATGTCAATTCTTTTCCGGCTGTCACTCGAGTTGAGTTGAGCGGCTGCACGTGAAATTCGCTTTTATTTTAGTAAATTGTAGTTGTTTTATACTTTAAAGTGAGTATTATTCTATAAAATTGTTTGTTTTTTATTCTTATTATAGTTTATTAGGTCATTTGCGTTTCTGTAATATAAGACATATCTTCCAAATCGTACGTCATGATGCAACCAATTTTTGCATTATTCCCTGCCTTATTAGCGGACAAAGAACCGTTTATTGAAGCGTATCGATTGGAAAGTTAATGAATGCTTTCATTTTAATTTGGTGTGGTTTTTCGTTGTAGATTATTTAATTCGAGCATGCCTTCCGACGCCAAAAAACGTGAGCAGCAGCGCAAAAAAGATGCGGCGAAAGCGCGTCAAGCCGCTAAGAAAATTCCAAGTAAGACTGACGATCTAAATGGAGACTCATCGAAAAATGGGGCTGTGGAATTGAGCGCCGAGGAGGCTCTCTGTGCGAAACTTGAATCGGACGCACGTTTGAATGCAGAGGCGAGGGCCTGCACAGGCTCGCTGGCCGTCCATCCTAAATCTAGGGATATTAAAATTGCGAATTTTTCCATTACGTTTCACGGCTGTGAGATGCTGCTGGATGCTTTGTTGGAATTGAATTGTGGCCGACGGTACGGTCTATTGGGGCTCAATGGAAGTGGTGAGTGTTGTGCTTTTCAATTTTTTTTAATTAATGCGCATCATGTAGTGCGCATGTTACCTTTCAAGGGAATAATGTCATACAGGTTTTTTTCACCTTGATTATAGTCTCATTACATTTTCTATATCTGTTTTTATTTATATATAAAATATTTCACTAAGCATTAGCAGCTAATTATACACCAGAGATAAATGCTTAATAATTGTTACGTTTGCGCCTCTAATTTTTGAAGCTCACATTACTACCGCCGAGTATCAAGTCAAGGCAAATTTATTCAAATGAAAGAACTCACATTAGAGTCAAATGCAATGAATTAGATCAGCAGAGCCATTACTAAGATAAATCTTAACACTAAAACTGTACAATTGTATCAGAAGCATGACAACGTCATCACAATAAACGACAAAAAAAATTACGGGTCAAGGTCGATTTACAATTGGTATTTCGAAATTGGTCTTGTCTATCTTCATAACTTTCAAAATATTATAAGTTTTTAATATTCATCCTATGCAAGCTGTAAATTCACAAGTTGTTAATTTTTTTTTAATCGGACTAATAAATTCTGCAGCATTATTTACAGATTTTCGTATTAAAAGCAAAAATTATGAAATTCGGTTTATCATAAATGATCGAAAAGAAGTTGTTTCAGTGATAATAAGTCTAAATAGCCAAATAACATTATTTTTCTATAATGTTTAAAGCTAAAAGGGTTGGTGGTCCTAAAATTTGACAGGCCCAGTATAGATTTCATTTAATAATACCCACTTTAATTTAAAATGGAAATAATATAGTTTTTTCTTTTTAGGTAAATCTACTATACTGGCAGTATTAGGCAATAGAGAAGTGCCAATTCCGGACCACATCGATATTTTCCACTTAACTCGAGAAATGCCAGCATCGGATAAAACAGCATTACAATGTGTTATGGAGGTGGATGAGGAGAGAGTTAGATTGGAGAAGCTTGCTGAGCAATTAGTGGCTGCCGAAGATGATGGTTTGTATTTTTTTTTATTGATCAATTATTATTGTGAACACTTACGCTTTTTATTAATAAAATATTAATAAGTTTTATATCAAAAAATCAAACGATTACTAGATTATGATCAACAGAAAAATGAGGATTTTTTATTAGGTACAAATATTTTTTGTCAATGTAAGAACAAAATTATGTTTTGGGCAACCAAAAACATAATTAGGTTATTAATGATTGTTTTTGAATATATCATAACAAAAAAAATTAGTCCGAAAAAAAAATGTGAAGGAATAATGTTGTGCACTCCATCATTTAAATCAAAACCTTGTCTATAGATGACGCTATATATTACTGATTTTTTTATTTTTCAGAATCCCAGGAACAACTAATGGATATTTATGAACGTCTCGACGATATGTCAGCCGATACAGCCGAAGCGCGTGCAGCCAATATCCTGCATGGTCTTGGTTTCACCAATGAAATGCAGAATAAAAAGACAAAGGATTTCAGTGGTGGTTGGCGAATGCGAATAGCTTTGGCGCGTGCTCTTTATGTGAAACCACATCTATTACTTCTTGATGAGCCCACCAATCACTTGGATTTGGACGCATGTGTCTGGCTTGAAGAGGAACTTAAACAGTAATTACTTTTTAACTATTCATGGAAGTTTAATATTTATCTTTTTTTTTTTGTTTCAGCTATAAACGAATTTTAGTTTTGATATCGCATTCTCAAGATTTTTTGAATGGGGTTTGCACAAACATTATCCATGTCAATAAGAAACGGCTCAAGTATTATACTGGAAATTATGACGCTTTTGTACGAACTCGTATGGAGTTATTGGAAAATCAAGCGAAACAGTATAACTGGGAGCAGGATCAGATTAATCACATGAAGGTACATAATTCAAACATTTATTTAAATTTTATTAAGAATGACTATCGTTTTGGTCTTCAAAAGTAGACCTTGTTAAGGTGCTATTTCGTTGACGCGTCTAGCGGCTGCGTTCGGCGGTTGCGTCTGGCGGCAAGCACTGCTTTAATGGACTTAAGTATGAACGGTTTGGTTGCAGCGTACAGCGGCTGCGTCACAGCTGTGAACGTCGGGCGGTTCAGACAACAGAAAGTCGGAGCCGCTAGACGCAGCCGCCAGACGCAAACGCCAAACGCAGCCGCTAGACGCGTCAACGAAATTGCACCTTTAGATGGGCCAAAGAGCTTAATCGTGTTGTAATGGAAAGGGCCACCAGAATATAATTTAGTGGGATTATACTGATGTATTAGTTATTTTTTTTATTGTTTCTAGAATTATATTGCAAGATTTGGGCACGGCTCCGCAAAACTAGCAAGACAGGCTCAATCAAAGGAGAAAACTTTAGCAAAAATGGTAGCAGCTGGTCTTACCGAAAAAGTAGTGAGTGATAAGCTTGTTACCTTTTATTTTCCATCTTGTGGAACTATACCGCCACCTGTTATTATGGTGCAAAATGTTAGTTTCCGGTATACCGATAAAGGTCCATGGATTTATAAAAATTTAGAATTTGGAATAGATTTAGATACAAGACTGGCGCTTGTAGGGCCTAATGGTGCTGGAAAAAGTACTTTATTGAAACTGCTTTATGGTGAAGTAAGTTAGAATCATAACTCAAATCAAAAATATTATTCTAAAAACAAAATTTTATAGTTGTTCCCTTCTGAGGGTATGATTAGGAAAAATTCGCATTTACGGATATCACGGTATCATCAACATTTGCATGAATTATTGGATCTGGATCTATCTCCATTGGAGTATATGATGAAATCTTTTCCGGAAGTAAAGGAAAAAGAAGAAATGCGAAAAATTATTGGAAGGTATGGTCTCACTGGTCGACAGCAAGTATGTCCGATTCGGCAATTATCTGATGGACAGCGATGTCGAGTTGTATTTGCATATTTAGCGTGGCAAGCTCCTCATCTATTATTATTTGACGAACCTACCAATCATTTAGATATGGAAACGATTGATGCGTTGGCGGATGCGATAAATGATTTTGAAGGCGGCATGGTTCTAGTAAGCCACGACTTTAGACTTATTAGTCAAGTAAGTATATTTTTGGCATGAAACATCTATTGTCGCGCCTTGGGAGTCATACCTCGCCGTGACGATCTGTTGACTCTCACTACGCACTACTACATTTAATTGCTTCTAAGACTGGTTTGTCTAAAAAAAAATAATTTAAAAAACACAAAATAAAATTTATAATCATTGTTGACGACGTTTTTAGATGTAAAAAACAGAAATCGAAAATTGTCGCAAGAAGTTTTTCTAATTTTTTAGCTACAAATAGAAACATTTTGGTTTTTTTTTGACACTATTCCAACGTATTATTAATTTTGTCGGAGGTCATTCACCGAATAAGGCACTAATTGGAGACATTTCAGGTGGCTAATGAAATTTGGGTATGTGAAAAGGAGGCATGCACAAAATGGAATGGAACTATCCTAGAATACAAAGAACATCTAAAAGCGCGGATTTTAAAAGAGAGTGCTAAAAGAAAATAAAAGCCTATTTCCAATAATAGATTTTTGATTTGAATCAAGTGGACATTATTTGTACAGTTTTATAGGAAATTTATTTATTTCTCCCATCAGGTAATGCATGTACTAATAATTTAATATAGATACTTGATTTTTTTTTATATAACTTATTGGATATCCTTTAATGGGTATATTGTCTTCACCGGACATTAGGTTTTAAAGCAAATAAAAGTGTTGATGCAATTGATCATAGATTTTTTTCCCTATTCCGGTTTTTTCTTTTTTAATAAAACGCCATTCTATATTTACTTAACATTTTATTTACCTGATATACTTTAAATTAATCTCAATATCAACATTATTTAAACATTTAAGACATTCCCTTATATGATTCTCAACTCAGGCGTTAAAACATATAAAATCACAATCAGCAAATAATTTAACTTAAAAAATAAAAATATTTACACGCAAATCGATTTTGACTTTCTTACATAAAATTATGAACAACGATAAAAAATTATTTCATTATAGAAATAAATAATTTAATCGAATTAACGGAGAGAAAGCGTTTGATTTATTTCAGCCTTAACTACCATATCCTGTTTTCTGTCTGGGGTGCTCTCATTACACCTACTCCTCCTCCTAATCGTCTGTAATTCATCGAACCGCACAGCCGCCATTGATTTTGCTCAGTATCGTAAAATTCGATGGTTTTCAAATATGCGGTGCCATCAAAACCCCCCACGGCGTATAATTGACCGTTGACTACAGCTAGGCCCACCTATATATAATAGATATATATACTATAGGATTGTAAAATAAACAAGAAACTCACCCCACTTCTTCTGGAGGTCATGGCAACTATGGGGCTCCATGTATTCGTATGGGGATTATATCGTTCAGCGCTCGACAATTCCATGCAATCATCTCGTCCTCCTACTGCGTAAATTAAATTATTGAATACCGCGCAGCCTAGGTGTTTTCTACGTGTCGACATCGGACTCACAAGAGCCCATTTATTATGTCTTGGATCGTAACGTTCGACAGTATTTAAAGGAGACTGCCCATCAGATCCACCAATTGCGTAGAGATATCCTCCAAGGACTGCTACAGCTACTCCTAAGCGACGAGTTGTCATAGGCGCCACTTTTGTCCACTTGTTCTCCTTCGGATCGTAACGTTCGACGTGATTCAAGCATTGAACGCCATCCTGACCTCCGACGGCATATAAGAGATTGTCTAAGACTGCAACGCCGACACTTGTGCGACAAGATGTTGTCGGGGCTACATCGCATGACCATTGATCGGTTTGCGGGTCGTACCTTAACGATAATAGCACAGTTATTATAGCCAAACGGAAATGTTACACTTCGATTTATATAAATTTGACCCCTTGGTTCCTTGCTCTATTATTGCCAAAGACACAAGACTGTCTCACGTTTCTTATGATTGAAAAAAACATTTATTTAGAGATAAGTGACTTTTTAATTGAATCTTTGAAAAACCTTGTAACGTTATACACAATTGGCAACTTGGTGACACCACAATACGTTTTCTTCTGTCAGTGCGTATTGTGGTGGTAATACCAAATGAAATGGTTTACCTTACCCAATAAAGAAGTTACTACAAAGTAAATGCTTTTGGTTGAGTTTTATAAATCAAGTTACCTTTCAATGCTGTTAAGATAGCTTTGTCCATCATGTCCTCCAACAGCATATAGTAGATCATTGAGGACAGCTACACCAACACCACATCTTCGCTTACTCATCGGTGCAACCATCTTCCACTCCATCGTCTGTGGATCAAATTTTTCCACAGAAGCTATAGCATCCCCACTACACCATCCCCCGACTGCAAAGAGAACTTCGCCCCTTCGCGTAGGTTTCCTTGGTCTTGTTCTAGGACCTTGCATAAGCGGCCGTTCTTGTGGCAGCAGCAGATAGTTTTTTGCCTCATCTACTAGATCCCGACAGGATTCATCCGAACGCACTAATAAATCCGAACCGACAGTCCCGACAAGAAATTTCGGGCTAAGCAGAGGTAGCCGTACATGCTGTAAGACCTGATGTAAATGCTGTCGACGTTCCGAAACGTTGTATTTCACCCACGACATCACAGCGTTAAAAACTTGCTCTTCGGTACGCACATTCAATTCATCACTTGAAATTATATCAACTAATTGTCCGACCGGTAAAAGAAGAAATTCTTCACTTTCCATAACTTCTTGGAAATTATGCTGAGTGAACTTATCGGCAATTCTTAGCAGTTCACGGCAGGAATGGGTATCGGCAAACGCACGGATTCCTAAACAATTTGAGGGATCTAATTGGCGCTTTAAAAATTCGCAACAAATGTCTTGGATTTCTGTCAATTGAAGAAGACAAGCGGCGGGAAGAAGCATTTGGACATTAGATTCTTCAACAATAATGTGCGAGGTATAGCAAAAATCTATTAGTAGGTCCATTGCTATTTCGTCGATGTCTCTTATTGTCACTTCGGTTTGCCTTGATTCGGCAAGTTCTCCTGTAAAAGAGAAAATAAGGGTCAAACCAGTACCAAAGCAGCAAAAAAAAATTTTAGAAGCAAATATAACTATTATAATTATATTATACTACAATTAAGAGCACTGCAATTAAAATATAATTATGAACTAATTATTAAGTTATAATAGTCACCACAGTTTATTATTTAAATCAGTTGTAAAGATGGCTATTAGCAATATATTTGAGTGGGTTATAGCCATTACGCGCGAGTCGAGTACTATACTTCAATTCGTATAAGAGTAGGCCATAATCGTGGGAACACGAAAGATACTTCACACAAATGTAACTAGATTTGTCATTGAATAATAAAAACAACATTGTGTAAACAATTAATAATAAGCTATAATTGATAACGTAATGTAAACAATAGATGAATCATGTGCAAACAAACAAAACAACATTCAAATTAATTAGGCACTGGTGCTCCCACGCCCACCTACATAATAAGGTTTTATTTATCAGTACCTGTAAACATAGCCCTAAAATAGGGGCTGCAGGCGCTGAGTATGACCCTATGGGCGAAAATCTTCCTCGTCCCCACATTTAGAACGACATCACAAAGTTCCCGGTGCCTCCTCAAGAGGTTCAATTCAGTTAACGTGTTTTTGGGGTGCTTGTCGGACGTGTGAGATAGCCGAGCTGGAGAAGGCGGCCGTTCCCCAACTGCCATTTCCCCCATTCTGCAGGTGCCCCGAATATGTGAGGCCAGCTGGAGGCGCAAGGGCGGCGACGCCCAACCCCACACGGAGTCTATCTGGAAAGTTCGAATAAACGAAATACTTTCCTGTCACATGATTTCATAATAAGACTTATTACCTTGAAGGTTTTGAGACGTGAAGAATGAAACTTCTTAGGGTCGGCGAGGCTCGAGGAGACACTGGGCCACTTTAACACGACATTATTTCAGAAGTCATTTTATTTGGGGGGTACGAAAACGTTGAAAAGGGACCCTATAATATTATAAGAGCTCTTATATGACCGAAAATATCATCCCGATTACTCGATTAGAAGTTGTCAAGAAAATTTACATTATTTTATTTGTCAACTCAGTGACAGATATTGACAGATGACATAACAGCAGTTGGTTGCGGTACAGCAGAAAGCTGCGCTACCAACTTTTTAAACCTTAAGCAGAAGCTAAATTTTTATAATTGCTATTTTGTTGGCAACAGTTCTTAAAAACTTTTTTTATTTATCCAGTTGCAACACTGTAACCGAATACGCTTGTTTGACAAATATTTATGTCACAGCAAATAAGTTTTTAATTGGCATTTATAAATGATGTTGTCAGTGTCAAAGGTGTCACCCGTCAACAACAAGAAGTGGTTGCAATTGCATTATTTTAAAATAAAATGTAGGATCGCCAACTCAAACAATCATTATTGACCACGCTGTATTTTGCATGGAGCTATAATAGAATGAAGTCAGGATTCTCCACTACAATTTTCGTTTGTTGTGATGCAAAATTACGGGAAGCGGGTTGCTTCAGCGGTTTGTGGGGGCCGGCACTTAGAATGGAATTTTTATGTTTAACGCCTTTCTCTTCTTAATATCTACTGTGGATTCAATTTGTAGCGAAAAAACACGGAAAATAAAGTCAAAATTAAGCTTTTATAACTCTAAAAAAAGACTTTAGTTTTGCGCGTAAAATCGCCAGTTTTGAAACGACTACTAATAAAAAGTTGTTTGTTTTTTTAATTGAATGCTTATCTAACATATACATTAAAATATAACTGCTATAAATATAAGTTAACTAATGAAAAATACTTAAAATATAAATTTTAATTAACTTGTTAAAATAAACGCCTTGATATTAGGCAACCAACGGTGGGTGTGTGTATGACAAGTTGCAAGCTCTACGTTGTCTATTTTAAAAAGCTACCATACATTTTATTGTTTATTTACTCTTAAACCTATCTTTTCGTAAAAACAACAACATAATGCACAAATTAATAGTAAAACCCATTCAGAATTCAACCCAGTTACATTCATAAAATCATGGCTTCGTCCATTATAATCACTATAATTCTTAGAAAAATGAACGTTTTTCAAAATTAAGTTCTATGTAATCATGTTAATTTAAGTTTTTAATGTAATTTTAAGCTAATTTATCTTAAATTCCCAATATAAAAGAAAAAAAATTAAAGCAAAACGATATAACTTAACTTTTTCCAAAATTTATAAGAAAATGACATCTTTCATTTTTTGTTGACAGAACGTCAAAGCTGTCAAATAATTTTATCATAAAATAAAAAAAAAGAGAGTAAGCTATAGTCTAGTGTGCGTAAACTAAATGTCGCCATTTTTACGTTTTTAAAATGCAAAATTTGTGTTTAATTTTTTATTATTTTAAATATATTGTAATTTGTATACAATAAAACACAGTTTTTAATTTTTTATAATTAAATTTGTATAAACATATTTTATAATTAACATTTTTACAAATACAATGCAATTTTTTTTAAAAAAACAAGTTTTTATACTGCACCACGCTTTAGCTTTGTAGCCACGTACCTTGTAAACAAAAAGCGTATGGCAACGTACATTCTCCGCGCTTAAATGCTTTTTTTTTGCAACAAAACAAATTGCCTACATTTTGATTCTATTCTATTAGAGCTTTAGTATTTTCACAATTGCAATTTTGAATTAAAATTGACAGCATATATTTTAAAACCTTACTTTTTGTTATAGAATTGTGAACACGATTTTGCTTTTCATAGGTAATACACAGGTATGTGCAATCAGAGGTATACACAATCTGTCAAAGCACAAGTTATAGCTAATGACATTACAAGGAATCAAAAAAATAAATGTAAAAGTTAAAATCGCAATTGACTTAGCTTGACTTAACTCAGTTATTTAATGGCCGCAACGCAATTGTGACTGATTTAAACGGCTGACTAATACAAAGCGTTAAATTGACAAATCAAACCTGATTTGTAATTTTGCATTTGAAAAAAATTTATTCTTGATAAAAAAAATGTTGTTAACTAGCTAAAAATTTTTGTTTTAATTTGCTTGTTTATATTAATAATAATTTTAAACGTAAGAATGGCGTTTATAGCTGTTTAGAAACGCATTTGTATAATCTTTCTGTCTAAGGTTTGAAACCATAGCGTTTAACCTTACGTCGCGCACGTCACTCTCCCATTTGTCAAAATAACGTCAACAACGTCAAAACAACCAAAAACAAAATAAAAATCTTGTGCAACAATTCAGAATTTATTAGAAAATGGCGAGTTGTTCAAGGTAGGTACTAATTGCGATCAGAAATATAATTTGTTTGCTTATTTCTGCAGAAATTGTGTAATTTAATTATTTTAATAATTGTGTATAGATTGTTTCATTGATTATTGGAATTTGTTTTAGGTATGAGGCGAAACAGGTTTGTTGTACTTCACATCCAGATGCCCCCTTGATTGAAGACTACAGAGCAGGGGACCAAATATGTTCAGAATGCGGTTTAGTGGTCGGAGATAGGTATTTTGTGTAAAATGGATTTGGTTTTATTATGTTAACTTATGTTAATTGCAGAGTGATCGATGTGGGTTCCGAGTGGAGAACTTTTAGTAATGAGAAAAATGGGGTTGATCCTTCTCGTGTTGGAGGTCCTGAAAACCCTTTATTGAATGGGTCTGATTTGACGACAATGATAGGGCCAGGTCGGGGCGATGCTTCATTTGATACTTTTGGAGTTGCTCGTTATCAAAACCGCAAGACTATGAGCAGTTCCGACCGGGCTCTCATAACCGCTTTTAGAGAGATTAGTGCTATGGCCGATCGTATCAATCTTCCACGGACAATTGTGGATCGTGCCAATAACCTATTTAAACAAGTTCACGATGGAAGGAATCTTAAGGGGCGCTCTAACGACGCTATAGCCTCAGCTTGCCTCTACATTGCCTGCCGACAGGAAGGCGTTCCACGAACGTTTAAGGAAATCTGTGCCGTGAGCAAAATTAGTAAACGTGAAATTGGACGGTGTTTTAAATTGATTTTGAAAGCTTTAGAAACTTCTGTTGATCTCATTACAACTGGTGATTTTATGTCACGGTTTTGTTCCAATTTGGGATTGCCGAATATGGTACAAAGGGCTGCAACGCATATTGCAAGAAAGGCAGTGGAATTTGATATTGTTCCAGGCAGATCTCCTATCTCAGTGGCGGCGGCTGCTATCTACATGGCCTCCCAGGTAATTATTCAACAAGAATTTTTTTTAAAATTGCTTTAAAACGAACAATACAGTTACGTTACGCTCGTGCAGCGTATTTTTTTTGCTTCTACTTCTAACCGTTACAGTAATGTGTGCCCATCGAGAAGCGTGAAAATCTCATTTTTCATTGAAAAAAAAGAGACTTATTATTTATAATGAGTCTGTTTATTACTTTTTTATTTTTAATAATAATTATACAACTGACTTCTTATTTCAAAATAAAATTTTTGTTATAATTGAGGCAAAAGCCGAATAACAAATGGTCCACGTAAATGTCACTATTGTGAATAAAATTAAAATAATCACTTGATTTCAGGCATCGGAAGATAAACGAAGTCAAAAAGAAATAGGAGACATTGCTGGAGTGGCTGATGTAACAATTCGACAGTCGTACAAGCTTATGTATCCCCACGCAGCACGATTATTCCCCGAAGACTTTAAATTTGCCACACCGATCGACCAATTACCACAAATGTAGATTAGTTTAGCATTAATTATTGTTGTTAAGTGATAAAATAATTGTTATTAGCGCAGCTTTTTTAAGGTTTATATATTACAACGTTGACAACACTTACTAGGCTTAGGATTTTATAAAAATAAAGATCACTGAACACTGACTCATTTCTGTAGTTTTTTAATTTAAAATACATTAAAAAATATGGAACAGTTGAGATACAGCGATGTACAAAAATCACTTGTTGCATAGCATTTCCATCTGATAATTTTTGCAACGCCGCATTTAGGTGCCTAGAAAATGCGGCAACACTGCACTTTATAATCTCTGTTTTTTCTTTCTGTGAATTCTACAAGAACAAATGAAAAGAAGATGTAAACAAAAACAATAGAAATAATGAGCATGCACAATAAAACTATCTGTGTCATTGATAGCTAAGATGTCAAAAAGAAATTTTTGACATAACTTCTAACCCTACTTATATTTGTATTTTATTGTCAAAATTGTCTTGTGGAACCCAGGTATAAAACATGTCTGAGCAAGAGCCAGATAATATAAACGAAAGAGAAGCAGAAACTGGAAATCTGTACGATAAATGCCTTGATCCCAACTGTATAATGCATATAGAAAAGCGTTTGGTCCGTATTGAATACCCCGGAGAGGTTAAGAATGTGGACAAAGCAATTGAAACGTTAGGGGGACTAGAAAATATAGAAAACGTAAGAATTCTTTTTTTAAGTTTTTCATTTCAATACAATGTTATTTAGAGTGTGGCTGGATTATCTCGGAAGTTAGAGCTGCAATTTCACCCCAACAACAAATACAATAGGTCCTGTATCGCGGACAAGGATTTCAAACCTGGAATACTATTGAAAGTCAAGAAAAGTGCAACTAAGACCGATTATACTGTAGAGGGGGTCTCAACTCTTAATTTTTCATTCAATAGTAAGTGGTCTATGGACTGCTTTATGCTATGTGATCATTTAGTTTTCTTGTTGATAAACCCACTAGATTACACGCTACGCTCTTAAAGATAACGGCAGAAAATTATTGATGTGGAACAACGCCCCTATCGGGGGAATTATGAACCAAGATATTACGGCTCAGTTCGTTTTTGTTATATCTACTATAATGTTATACTGACTAATTCGGTCACGTATCTGCCTCCGATATTGACTCAGTCGACCAGTGCAACAGCGCGCAGTCTAATGACATTTCTTAATTTTTTTACAAAATTTCTGTATTTTGTCTGACTTTTTCGATAGAATAAGAAAACTACATGGTTTATATTATGTAATTCGTGTGGAATAATAAGTCATTTTTAGGATTATGCGACTTCCAATTTCTTCCGCTACTGGCAAAACAGCCTGAAACGAAGAATTCGGAAACTCAGTATATTTATGACAAAATTATGCCTTCAGAATTACCAAGTACCGAATGGCTTTCGTAAGTAAAACGTTAATTTCTGGTATAGGAATTTGTTGGATTCAACTTAGTAAATAACTATAAAAATTAAAAAATCTTCTAAGGTGTCTGAGGCTTAACGAAAACAGCTCACTCTTATACCTCTCATATTCTACAGATGTTCAATAGATGGCAAGTCGGGGAAACGTAAAGGCCAATTCGTTTCTATTGTCAATTTTTTGCTGTGCCAGATATTTTGCGACGTTAATTTAGACTTTTTATGCAATTTCCCTAAAAGACCTGACACCATCTTTTATGATTTCTCCCCAAAAACCGTTTAAAGCTGGGCCTTTGACGGCTCATCTTCCGGGTAACTCTATTGGTGAACGTTCAGTTTTTTTTATGTATAATATAATGTTTGAACTTATTATTTTTTTTAGGAGTGACGAATCAAAAAATATGGATCAATTTCTTATACCAGTCCAATTCTCACATTACGACAGCCCTCAAACTAATTTAAAAAGAGACGAATTAGGAAAAATCCAATCAAAACTAAAAAGCAACGATATATCAGTCAAATTGAATAGCAAACAGCAAAAGAGCATTAAAAAAATATTTGGCAAAAATCGAACTCAAATTTCTATATTTGTTAATTTTAAAGATATTGAAATTCCCACGAAACCCCTAGAAAGTGCTCTTCGAATTAATAAGCAAAAAAATTGGGATGAGAAAATTGCTAAAGTGAAACAGTTATTTGAGGCTAGACCTATTTGGACAAAGGCAGCAATCCGGTATAATACCGGAATGTCAGATGAACACTCTAAAATTATTTTACCAGTTGTTGCATATTATTTTGTCAATGGACCTTGGAGAATATCATGGGTGAAGTTTGGGTAAGAGGATTATGTATGTTTTGCTATGACTCGGCTTTTGTTACATTATATAGGGTGAATTCATTTAAAACTTGTAATATACAGCCAAGACAAGACGCTTTATTAATTGCGAAGCAACTGTGATCGTCATTGATTTATTGAGAGTTGCGAACATAGTAAAAGCGAAAATAAGTGGTAAAAAGCAGTAAAAACTCTTAAAAAAACCAAAAGCGATGCACGGCAATTGTCAGTTCATTTTTTTTTTGATTATGTATGTGCAGTGAAAATGTAACTGAAAAAAATCCTACGAAACGTAAAGAATTTCTTATATATCAATCACTATAAATCATTGTTTTCTCTATTGCTTTTTCTAGGTACGACCCAAGGCAGGACTATCTTTCACGAATTTACCAAACTTTAGACTATAGGATCCGGGCCGCTGGTAAATTTTTTTTGAGGAAGCCGTGACATTGCAGTTATAATCACATCAGGACCATTACGTAGCATCATTGTCATTTTTTTAGAGTTTCTACTATTTTTTGTTTTTCAAATGTTTCTTGCTTCCTTTTAACTTAACAAGATGGTTTTTCTTTTGTTATTATCTTCCCTCTTTCAAAGACCCATTGGAACTTTTTAGTGTACGAGCTAGCTGTTTCTAATACAACAAATTTTCATACACGCCAAGTGCCACTTACAGTTTCTTACTGCCAATTTTTTTTTTCAAAAGGCTCATGTTGCAGAGTATGATTTATCTTAGATGGGGACAACTTATTATTCACATTAATTCTTCCATCTTTCTGATTTGCCCAGAACTGCAATTTCATGGTATGAGAAACATGTACTTTACTCATCTTTATTTTTACAGACAGCTCTAAAGTGAAGACAAAAAGAAGCTACAGCCGCAAGAGATCAATTTTCCCGGTTCCAAACCAAAGTAAAATCTCTTTAAAAGACGATATGTCGACAAGGCCCCGTTTCGAGCTCGATGAACGTTCATACGTTTTGCGTCCTCTAACGATACCATCAGCCCGTCAAATGTTTTACCAATTATGTGATTTACTCCTGCCGAAAATTCAAGAAATGATCACTCAATTACCTACCCATCAACATTTTGATATTTGCCATCCAAAAAATGGATGGCTTCCAGAGAATTTTGTGGAAACATGTAGGAAAGTGGTGAACGATCATGTAATGGAAGCTATACATCAAAAATTACTAGAAGATAATAAAACACTACAAGAAAAAGAAATTAAAGAGAAAGATAAGAAAAGAGATGAAGGTACATCTTTAGATTATTGCAATCAAATGTTAAGCAATATCAAAAAAGGTATTTACAAAAATGTTGCAATACCCACACAAGTTATTCCAAAAGATTTCGTAACCGATGAGCTGGAAATGATTAGTTTATCAAGTGACGAAGAAGAGGGCCAATATACAGTTAATGAAATAATACAAAGTTCTATACCGGAAACAATGGAAGAGCCGGAAGTAGAGGACGAAAACTTATCGGAAGAGGAGCAATTATCGGATGAAGAAGGGGAAATTGATTTAGAAGCAGTGGAAGAAATTAATAAAATGATTACGGAAGCAAATAAATCAGATTAAACATATAATTGGAATTTTTTTTGCTGACTTAACAGAATCGGTTATGCTGGAAAGTGTACCGGTTCATGGGGCTACCTCACCTCACATGGTTCCGTTCTTGAAGTAAACTTTTCAAAAATAAAGTTAATTTTTTCTTCCATTATTGAAAATGTTTTCATAATTTTGTGATGCTTCGCCACTAAACTAATAATTTTTTTGGTCTATTGTCAAGTTTCATATTGGTTATTTCATTGTTCAAAGTAGTTTTTTTTGTTTACAAAGGCGACATTCGGGCATCACGTGATCGCTCACTTTTTTTCAGATTATTGAATCGATAATTGGCTTTTTTTTTATTTTCTGCTTTTCAAACTCAATTTTATTCTTAGACCCATTTTGTGCTCAATTACACTAGATGTTTTGCCTCTACCCATTTTTTTGATATTCCTATGACAATATTTCTCTTCATATCGGTGGTAATTTTCATGGGATTTGTCCCTTTGTGGTATTTTTCAATGTCTTTATAATATGTGAAAAATCGAAGTAGCATTAGCGGCCATTTTTAAATTTATCTCAATAAAAATTGTATTATGTATTATAAAATAATAGAATTTGTCTTTTCTCCGTTAATAAAGAAACTACAAAAAAAAATTACCGGTGGAAAAGTGCTTTTGTACAGATTCAAAATTCATTCAGATACAAATTCATCGTTAGATTGCCGGAAAATGGAAAAGTGCAGGAAAAAATCGCTAAAAAATATTTATATCATCGTCAATGTCAAGTGTCAACGTACTTACAAATAAACAAATGTAAAAACTCAAAACATTAAAAAAAAAAACCATCAAAACTACGGCTCTTCACGTTTTCCTCTACTTATAAAAAGATTTAAAGTGTCTTTAGTAAGATGAGTGACGTAGGGTTGTTTAAGGACATTTTTCAGAGCTTTAAGACCTCCCTCCAGATTCCATGCTGGCTTAAACTTTCTGTCTTCACTCTGCAAAAATGACATTATATTCAAAACAATTAAATTAAAAAAATAATACCTTAATCAGTCCTAGATTTTCCAAAATAGTATTATTTACGACTGCAGCATTCTGTGCTTTTTCCGACCAATTAAACAATTCTTTATAAAGTTTTTCGGAACAATTTAACGCTAAAGTGGCTGTTTCTTGCTTTGAAGTGGCAGTTAAAGATGCAACCTTCATTAGTATAGGAATGTAAGTGTCTAAAGAAATATCACCATTGATCTATAAATGAAACATGTTAGTTTGTTTAATTTGTAGACTCACGTGAGACCTCACACTACCCGTGTGTAAAAAACAATATTTCTATTATTGTCCATAAATACACAGCGAAAAACATACACTGGGTGTTCTAATTAAAAACTTTCTGATAGAATAGTGCAATAACATTTACTGCTGGGTAGATCTCAAACGTTTTTACTATACATAAAACTAACTGAATCAAAGAAAAAAAAAGTAATTGGCTTGAACCAGAAGACTGACTTATATCATCGCAAACAAAGGGTCAATTTAAATCAGAGACCTCCATTTGATCGGAAAGAAACCAAACCAAATGAGTCTTGGTGGGGTATGACTAAATTAATTCGTTTGTCACGTGAGTCTAATGCGAAACCACCTTAAAATTTAAGTTTACCTTTGCTTCTTTTAAAATGAGATCATCTCTGTCATCACCAAGCCCTAGAAACGTTTCTGCACTAGGCCATTTCAAAAAGTCTCCAACTGTCTTTGGTCCAATTGTAACATCTGAATCTGTAATTTCTAAAACATTCATTTCTTCCTCTAGTTCCCCTTCATCTTCTGTACTAGAACGTTCACTGCTTTCTCCCTCTCCATCACTCTCATCCTCGTCATCCGATTCGTCTTCACTTAAGCCACCAAGAGTATTAAATTTTCCTATATTTTTTAATTCATTTTGAATTTCTGTGCGCCCTTTTTCGCCAAATTGATTCCCGTTCAGATTCAGCAACTTCAAATTGGTTTTTCCGCTTATTGCTTGGACTAATGTGAGGGCACCTTTTAAGCGAATCTCGTTATGTTCAAGATTAAGGTCTTTTAAAGCAGTATGACCATTTTTTAAGCCGTCGGCCAATAATATGACCCCATCTGTCTTCAAAAGACAATCACCAAAATTGATTTGTCGTAGTTTCTGTAAGCTTGGGAGAGCTTTTGCTATGGCAGCTGCTCCTTTTTTGCCAATTGTATTATCGTTTAAATTTAATATTTCTAGATTTTCATTATGTGTGAAGGCATTTGATAGTGCCGTGATTCCTACGTGGTAAATACCATTTTGTGGCATAGCAATTTCCTCTAGAGTACCAATCATCTACAATTTGAAAATAGAAACATATTACAACTATAAGTTAAAAAGAGTGGTAGAGAGCGGAGGCTGTGACAAGATTTAGATTATTGCTGTTTGACGAAGGTAATTAGATACCGGAGCCAGCACTTACCATACACGAGTTACTACGAGAAATTCACTACCAACTGACAGAAAAAAAGAGAAATAAAACGTTGAAAAAAAAGGCAATCTTTACCAGCCAAGACTCGTCTTACACTGCTGACGTTCTAGATCTGATAACCGCTGACTACTTAAAATGAATATGCTTTGGCTATAAAGTCAGTTGTGGTTCTCGCCGTATGTTGTTTATGGTATAGTCGAAACATTTTAATCGATTAAACTTACTTTAAACACTTCGGCAAGCGCTTTAGCGCCCTCATTCTCTAAGCGATTTCGTCCAGCAATGAAAACCTTTAGGGCCAATGGTTTTCCCATCTTTGCACTAGATTTGTAACAATCTGTCAACGCTTGAGCCAAAAGTTTGCCTCCAGTAATTCCCAGTCCATTGTTGTTTAAACGTAGTTCTTCAAGAGCATAGCACGAAGAGCTTCTTAAAAGCGACGCTAAACCTTCGACGCCGATTGGTCCAAAGGCATTATCGCTCATGTCCAGTTCGGTTAGACGAGCACCGGCGGTTACTAATCCTCCCCCGAGGAATTCCTAAATAAAATGTGTTGCACTATTTATTAAAGCAGACGTTTTTGTAAGAGATTATAGAAATAAACAAGTTTTTTTTTTCTAAATATTGATAAATAAAAACTATAACTGTCCACTGAACCCCACAAAAATATAGAACTTTAAAAATATATTCCACGACTTGCTAGATTATTAAATTGTGTTCAGGAACAACAGTAGGACCACATCTATCCAACAAGAGAAAAATCCAAATACGATAAGTAGAATCTAGTGAGAATTTTTTCAAGCTGTGTAATATCGGCGTCCAATAGTTTAGTGTATATCGTGCTTATATCTAACGTCTATCATTGGCATTACATCAATTTTGCCACAAAATAAGATAAGAATGAATCTATGTGTAGTGAAGAGATAACTTATGATGTAGTAGGTAAAATTTAAGTCTTATTGAACAATTCCAATAAACTGATTCTAGATTACTTGTGCCAATGGGAAAGCTATGTTTACATTATTGGTATGGTTTACTGAGCTCACATGGCCATTTTTTTAGTTTTCATATTTTTTATGAACCAGAGTATAGTAGAGACAAAGCTTCGCAGTTTAATTATTTGTTAGAGTCAAAGGGGCTTTGTGGGCTACATTTTGAAAAACAATCTCTGAATCAGAAGCATTAATTACCAATGCCTTCGGAATCTCAGTTTTCATACGCCCCGTAAACATATCCTTCCATAAAGCCCTCTTAAACTCGGGGTGCTTCTCCAGAGCCTTGGCGATGGCCTCCGAAGCATCAACTCCCAAAGTGTTGCCCTCCAGATTTAAAAACTGCAAATCATGGCAATTTTGAATCTCCTCTATTACGATTTTAGCTAAAAATTGAGGTTAGGTTGGACTTCTGCCGGGGGTACACTTACCATCCTCCGCTGTGTCTAGCTTTAAAGATTTTCCAGCAAAACTCACACCAGTGGGGCTGAGAGTGGTGCTTTTGAAAGCGTTAATAACTTCATCTACGCTAGACATTTCTTCGATAAATAATTTTAATTCAAAGCCGTTAAGCGAAAAATGCAACTTTTAAAAAACTAACCAAAGATCGGCTTTTTCAGGCGATTTCAGCTTAAGGCAGCGATATTTAAGGGCTATTTTTGCTCGTCGCGGTTGTACAAACATTTGTTATGTCATTTGTGACATAATTAAGCTAGTACCAACATAATAATAAGAAAAAAACTAGTTTTTAAAGCTTTTTATAAATATACAGATAAATCACAAACGAGTAAAGAATTATATAAACTAATCTTTAATGAATCAACAGTAAATAAAACACTACTATTTTTTATCAAATTTCTATTTTAATTTTTTGTCACACTAAAAAAGTTAGAACCTTTTTAATAAGAAAATATTAAAAAACCGTTTTATAATATAAGCAAAAAATTGATAATGTTTAAATTATGTTAAAAATTATCAAACCTTAAAATAAATTAAATATTTGATTACAATTGATTGGTTAAATTTTTAATATGCGTTTTACAACGGGCTTCTCTAAGTTTAAATCTTTTTGAGAAAATGTTAACTTTATTAGTGAAACAAATGTATAGAATAATACAGCGTGGTCAAGTAGGATTGTTTGAGTTGGCAATCCTACATTTAATTTTTAAATGGTACAACTGCAACTACTTCCTGTTTTTGACGGGTGACACTTTTACACTGACAACATTATTGACAGATGCCAATTGAAAAGTTAGTCGCTGGGACATAATTTACAATATTTTTCATACGTGTTATGGCAAATATTTGTCAAACAAGCGTATTCGGTTGCAGTGTTGCAACTAGGCAAATAAAAAAGTCTCTAAAAAGTATTGCCAACTAAAACTGTTATTGTTGATCACGCTGTACTTATTTTAGAGAAAGTGGTAAAACTTAACTCAATAGTTTCCAAAACAGACAATAATTAGCAATTATTTATAATTATAATTAAATACATTTTTTGTTGCTTTAGGCTGCATAACTTAATACAGTGCGTTCATAAATTGTTTAGATCTCGTATTGCTATGAAGTTTCGAACATAGGTTCAATTTTTGATTAGTTCATACGAAGAAACGTACGAAATTGTAGACAAGCTTTGACGTTTGTTTGACATTTGTCGGCAATCATACATACTATCAAAGACAATAAAAATCTGTGAAACTAAATTACACAGGAAGAGTATATCTAAATTATTTATGAACGCCCTGTACTTTAACTTTGGTGCTATTATAGTTTTATAATGGTGATACGCAAATGTAGTGTGTGTTTGGTTCTCTAATTTTAAAATAAAAATTGGTTATTTTTTAAGTTTTTTAACTACGTCATGATGTTAAAGTCATTAATAATGATGTCGACATGACAGTAAACAATAGTTTGTAATTTTTTTGTAACAATACTAAACTATATAGAATATATTGCATATCTTCGATGTCCGTTTCAAGTAAATTTTCTTATTGTTTAAGAATATTTTCTGTTATATTGCCATCTACCGTCAGTAGCTTCAACGTCAAAACATAAAAACGTAGTTTTCTATACTTGATTAGAGAAGTTCTTGGTAGATGTCACTACTTAAAAGTTTCTATTAAGGTCACTAGATTAACGCACCACGTGTTCAGGTAGCGCCATTTTAGTAATCTATCTTTGTAGCAGAGTATCAAATCTGGTGATAAACAAAATAAAATTGACGTTTGAAAATTTGAAGTGTCAGTAAATGTCAGTAATAATTTTTCTAATTGTTTCTCACGCTCTAATTTACTATCTGTTTAGTTGAATCTGTTGATTTCGTATTTGTTTGGTTTCAAAAATAATTTGAACTTCTAGTTTTAAGTCAACATAAATCAATTATAAAATAATAATTAATAAACATTAAGGAACAAATACTTGACATAACTCTTATGAAAAAATTCTAGGTTATGTCACAGCGACTAACTTTTTAATTGGCATCTGTCAATAATGTTGTCAGTGTCAAAGGTGTCATCCGTCAACAACAGAAAGTGATTATAATGCTTCAAAGTTAACTAACTTTTTATTTTATAAATAATTTTTATTATTTATTGTTGATAATAAATCTAAAACAAAATTATATAAACTATGATTACTATTATTATCATTTTGATAAAAAATAAGCGCAAGGTCAGATAAAAAATTATTCATTCAAGATTTTACATATTTGCCTCGTTTCTGTATGTCATTTTTAAAAATAGATTTATACTGTTATAATATTCAAGAATTCTAATTATTTGCTTGTTTCAAAATCAATTCCAATGTTACGCTACTGATGAGATCACAGCATAGACGGCGGCGCCTAAATGCCCACCCACATTTTGATTTATTGTTTATTGTTATATAATCCCAAAATACTCAATGACTTTAGAGAAAAAAATTTGGAATTTATAGAAATTGATGTGAATAGCATTATACAGGGCGATTCATTGGAAATTGAAGATATAAGGTTATATGACCTCTTTTATCGTCAATAATATTAATTAATTGGTTTGGAATCTTTGGCACTATAAACTATTCACACAGTTTTCCCGCTTGCCAAAATATTTGTTTATTAGATCTCAAAAACTCTTTCGGTTATCGTCAGAAGATGAATAAAACTGAATTATTATTTGCTTATGGTTTATGAAACCGACTAAAAAGCTGAAAAAAAACCGTTATCTTTGTTAAGAGCATTTGCCTTATTTTTATGAATTTTAATAAGTTCAGCGGCGTCTTAATGTCAATGGTTGTTTATTTGCTTGACTAATTTTAAACCGTTAATATTAATTTGATGATTGTTATTAAAGGGATGCTCTGCTATACTTGATTTGTCTAATCTCCGGTATTTTAGGTGAGCTAAGTGCTGTTTGTATCTAGTTTGAACTGACCTACGCATTTGTCCTATATACTATTTGTCACAGTTATTAGGTACACTACATGCGATAAATTCCAGACTTTTCTAAAAATGGTTTTTGTCTTTTAGACCTCCTAACAAATCTTTTAATTTCGATCCTGACTGGTAAACCACTCTAAATCCTATAAATGTTTAAATACAATGTCGTTAGTTGGTTATATTAGGTTCAAAGGGTAATAAAATAAATTTGAAATCTTCTTTATTTGTTTAAAAACTTGTACAAATTTTGATATTTGTTTTAAACTTTTGTTTATTTATAATTTTATTCATTATTTCTTTATTATATGCATTAATATTAGCAACTTTTTTAATAAATGCTACTTTATTAAAGTTTTTTTGACTTAATGGATAGGTAAATAATCTATTTACTAAAAAACTTGCTATTTTATGTTGAAAACAATGGTTTGAGTCATTAGGCATGAGTCTTAAAGTGCTTGTTTCTTTTCTAAATATATCAAATTCTAAATCGCCTAGTAATTGTTTAATTACGTTTACATCTAAAAAAAATAATTTGTTGTTGATTTTCACTTCATAAGTGAATTGAATTGACGGAAAAAAAGTATTTAAATTTGACACAAAATTTGTTAAACTCTCAGAATTATTGAAAACTGCAAAGACGTCGTCTACGTATCTTATCCACATTCTAGGAAAATAATGAAAACTGTTTTTTGATAAAATGATGCATAATTAAACTTGCCAGAAAACACATTATACACTTCCTTCATTTTGTTTGTAAAATTTATTGTTACATTGAAAAATTGATTGTTTTACGCTTTGAAATCGAATAAACAAACTTTTTGGCAAGAGGTAAAACTGTGTGAATAGTCAATAACATTATTTAAAAAAATACTATAATGTTAACGAGAAGTGTCAACTTTATCATAATACATATAATAATAACCATTACAATAATTTAACACTTCAGATTGTACTGTAAACTTCAATATACATATTTTGACACATCTATTTCGAGATAATGAAAACTCTGTAAGTATAAAAAAAAGAGTAAAAAATATGGTAAACGCAATAATAATAATAATAATAATAATAATAATAATAATAATAATAGTTTTATTTCTAACAGACGATGGACAAACAGAGGGTGGAAAAAAAAATATGAGAAGAATTTAAAAAAAATAGAGAATGACAGCAAAAGCAACTAAAAACTTTTCTTAAAAACACTAAAGAAGACAAACAACACAAAACAATTAAAGAACAAAAAGGGAGACATATTACAACCAAAGAAAGTCATAGTATAATGGAAAGAAAAATACTCAACGTAGTAAATGAAGACCGTAGTAAAAATAAAGAAAAAAATTACTACAAAAACAAAGAAGAAAAAAAATTACAGCAAAAAACAAATACGGAAGAAGTTAAAGGAACAGTACTAACACTAAAAAAAAAGAAAAGCAGTAGGCTACCATAGTATTGCAGCTAAATGCTACAAGAGTTGGGAGAATACGGAATAAACATGCTAACCGAACTGTGCAGAAAAGTATGAAAAAAAAATACCTAGAAACTGGGAGGTAAGTCTAATCATACCACTATTCAAAAAAGTGACGGAGCAGAATGCAGCAATTATAGGGCCATAACAATACTAAGTGCATTGAAGGTGTATGAAAGAATTTTAGAGAGAAAACTAAGGAAAGTAATAGAAGAGTCACAAAGTGGTTTAAAAAAGGGTTTATTTATATTAAAAGAGATAACAGAGAAAAAACTTGTAAGAAATCAAAAAGTATATCTCGCTTTCATAGATATACAAAAAGCTTTTGACAATGTTCGATGATATTTATATATAAAAAAGTTATAATATAAAATTTAATATGAAAAAAATATATAGAAAGATATAAAACAACGAGAAATCTAGTGAGAAAACGTAACAAGCAATCAAAGAGCTTTGAGACAAAAGAAGGTAGAAGTTTTGAGTCCGGCGTTATTCATTATGATAATGAATCGTAATAAAAGAAGTAAAAACAAAAGTCAAACCAATTTAAGTAGGGTTCAAAAACACAGAAGTAGTTGGCTTTTTTGAATGCGCATTTGCCAATGGTTTAGTACTATTTGGAACAAATGAAAATGAGCTCAAACATAATCTAGTGGTATGATGGAAGAAAGCGGTAAAGACAAAAAACATAAAAATAAATATAGAAAAAACTAAAATAATGCTTGTAGAACAAGAGGAGACTTGTAAATATTGAAATGAACACAACGCAAATGAACAAGTGTAAAATTATAAATACCTAGGAGTTCAGATTCAAAGTAATAAAATACATAAACCGAAAATGAAGCTAAACGAGTACAAATCAATTTTTGAGCCAATCCTCACACAGCCAAAATGATGTTTTTGAGAAGAATTAAAAGCATCACAAAAATAAACAGAATAAGAAACTAAGAGTTGTAGAGCCTACATCAGAAACAATCCAAAAACAACAGCTTAGATGGTGCAGAATGGATAACAAAAGACCAGTAAAGAAGGTTTACAAAAAGTAAAAAGAGCGACCAAGGAAAACCTGCGAAAATAGAATAGCAGAAATACCAGAAGAGAGAAAAGCCACATACAAAGAAGCGATCAACAAAGCAAGAAATAAGAAAGAATGGAGGAAGTTTGTGTACGAAGAATAAACAATAATGTAAACACCCGACATCCAAAGGGGTCTTTGATTGTACATTATAATTTATTGTAATATATTGTACAGTACTAATCTGGCATTCATCTTGGTTTACTACTTAAGCAACAGATGTATCAACAAACATCCACCCAGACGAAAAAAATTACAATCTTACGTACGATAGTAGTAATGTCAAACAGCTGTCCCCCGATGATTAATTACAAGAGACATAAAATAATTATCACTTTTTTTTTTCTAGAAAGTCATCAATGAAATTCCAAATTTTACTACAAACTTGTCACAAATTTCATTCATTAGCCTGCGGTTTAGTTTACTCGTTAGATAGCCTTCATTTAATCCAAGGCCGCCACTACTTTATTTTATAGTAGAATTTATTATTTTTTGTATTATTTTCTCACTTATGTCACGTATAAGTGATTAGAGTAACCCTCAGCAAGAAATTACGCGTTAAGCTATAATTGAAACAGCAAACAAAACATCTGTTGTTATTATTCAATACGAAAATTTGTAATTCATATTTTCTGAAGCAAATGTTTTTTTTTAATAAATCATTGAAAGGCTTGTGCTTTATAAGTGTTTTTTTACGAAGAAAAGTTATGTAAAAGGCTTTTTATAGACGCAGACCAAGATCATCAACAACGGCCCAAATTACGCAAAATAACAAACTTGTTTACTGATCAATTTTTGATTTTTAGGTAATAAATAACACTGACAAAGATAGAGAATTTTACACATTTTTGGTGTGCGTCGCAAAGTGTTTAACTTTGTTTTACATTATTAATTCTATAGATTAGTACATTGATAGGCAACCCAGTATCTAGTTGTAGTATCTGTACTTACCATTAAAGTCAAAAAAACAACAAAAGCAAACTTTCTTAACAAAAAAATTTAGCATTTTAGTTTGATGACAAACGTCAGATCAAACTATGACAATTCTAGAAGCTAGCAAGTTAGTTTTCAAAAAACAGTAGCATAACAACTATTTCTTAATTTTAAAATGCTCTAGAAGAGTGCTATATCAGTTTGGCCAATAATTTATCATCTATTTGTCACATGCCATGCCATAGAGACTACCATTGGCTAAACAGAAAACATTCGAAAAGACATTAAAGAAAGAAAATCATCTGATCGGATCTTCTAATAGTTCATGGAATTCGTCAGTGGTATTGGTAAAAGAGAAAATAAAACAGAAAAGTGCTAGAAAGATCTCGGAGCTTCTGATTAAGCGTTCACGTAGAAATACTTCAATTAATCAACAGGAACAGATTATTGCTACTTTTATACTACTTCTAAGTGCTCTACAGAAAAATCATGTTAGTTTTACTAAAGCTTGTAAAATTTGTACAACACAGGCATTATAGCATTTATTTGGCATATGCTACTATAACAACCATCATCGGTCGAACGGAAAAAACAGAACAAATTATTTAATAAAAATTACTTCATAAATGTTTCTAATAGTTTATGAGTTGCCAGTGGTATTGGAAGAAAAAAAGCCACATAGTTGCTAAAAACATATCAAAGATTTTCTTTAAGAAAACTGACATTCACGTTAAAACACCAACCATAGTACTAGCAGAAACAGCTTTTTGCTACTATTATACCACCTCCAAGTGGTCTTAAAAAGACTTACGTCAGATTTTCTAAATCTTGCCAAATTTGTACTATTCAGACTTAACGCTGGGGATTTAAAGTTTAAAACGTTTTGGACAAACTATGACAATTCTAGAAACTAGCGAAAACAAATGTTTACTTAGCTTCTAAAAAAACAGTAGCATAACAACAATTTTTTCAGAAGAAACAACTCCTTAACACTTTCAAACTATTTTAAAATGCTCTAGAAGAGAATCATGCCAGTTTTGCCAAATTTTGCAAAATATTGCCAAATTTCTACAGCACAGAATTACCATTGGCAACTTAGCACTTATTTGGCAGATGCTACTATAACCATCATTGGTCAAACCGAAAAAAAAACAAATTATTTGAGAAGGGTTACGTCATAACAGTTTCTAATAGTTCATCAGTTGCCAGTGGTATTAGAAGAAAAAAAGCCACATAGTTGCTAAAAACATATCAAAGATTTTCTTTAAGAAAACTGACATTCACGTAAAAACACCAACCATAGTACTAGCAGAAACAGCTTTTTGCTACTATTATACCACCTCCAAGTGGTCTTAAAAAGACTTATGTCAAATTTGCCAAATCTGGCCAAATTTTTACCATCCAGAATTATCGCTGGTGATTTAAATCATTTTAGTTTGATGAAAAACGTCTTTGACAAACTATGACAATTCTAGGAACTAGCAAAAACAAATGTTTACTTAGCTTCTAAAAAAACAGTAGCATAACAACAATTTGTTCAGAAGAAACAATTCCTTAACACTTTCAAACTATTTTAAAATGCTCTAGGAGAGAATCGTGCCAGTTTTGCCAAATTTGCAAAATATTGCCAACTTTTTACCGCACAGAATTACCATTGGCAATTTAGCACTTATTTGGCAGATGCTACTATAACCATCATTGGTCAAATAGAAAAAAAAACAAATTATTTGAGAAGGGTTACGTCATAACAGTTTCTAATAGTTCATCAGTTGTCAGTGGTATTAGAAGAAAAAAAGCCACATAGTTGCTAAAAACATATCAAAGATTTTCTTTAAGGAAAAACTGACATTCACCAATCATAGTACTAGCAGAAACAGCTTTTTGCTACTATTATACCACCTCCAAGTGGTCTTAAAAAGACTTATGTTAGATTTGCCAAATCTTACCAAATTTGTACTATCCAGAATTATCGCTGGTGATTTAAAGCATTTTAGTTTGATGAAATACGTCTTGGACAAACTATGACAATTCCAGAAGCTAGCAAAAACAAATGTTTACTTAGCTTCTAAAAAAACAGTAGCATAACAACAATTTCTTCAGATGAAACAACTCCTTAACACTTTCAAACTATTTTGAAATGCTCTAGAAGAGAATCATGCCAGTTTTGCCAGATTTTGCAAAATATTGTCAAATTTCTACAGCACAGAATTAACATTGGCGATTTAGCACCTATTTGGCAGATGCTACTATAACCATCATTGGTCAAATAAAAAAAACACAAATTATTTGAGAAAGATTACGTCATAACAGTTTCTAATAGTTCATCAATTGCCAGTGGTATCAGAAAAAAAAGCCAGACGGCTGCTGAAAACATCAAAAATTTTGTTTAAATAAACTGACATTCACGTAAAAACACTAACCTAGTACTAGCAGAAACAGCTTTTTACTACTGTTATACCACCTCCAAGTGGTCTAAAAAAGACTTATGTCAAATTTGCTAAATATTGTCAAATTTGTAATATCCAGATTTAACGCTGACGATTTAAAGCATTTTAGTTTGATGAAAAACGTCATAGACAAATTATGACAATTCTAGAAATTAGCAAAAACAAATGTTTAGCTAACTTCTAAAAAAACAGTAGCATAACAACAATTTCTTCAGGTTTGCTAAATCTTGTCAAATTTGTACCATTCAGACTGAACGCTGGCGATTTAAATAATTTTAGTTTGGCGAAAAAGGTTATAGACGACAAACTATGACAATTCTAATAACTAGCAAACACAAATGTTTGGTTAGTTTCCAAAAAGACAGTAGCATAACAACAATTTCTTCAGAAGAAACAGTTTCTTAAAACTTCAAACCATTTTCAAACTGGCGATTTACCACTTAGTTGGCAGATGCTACTATAACCATCATGGGTCAAACGGAAAAAAGCAGAACAAATTATTTGAGAAAGATTACGTCATAACAGTTTCTAATAGTTCATCAGTTGCCAGTGGTATCAGAAAAAAAAAGCCAGACAGCTGCTGAAAACATCAAAAATTTTGTTTAAATAAACTGACATTCACGTAAAAACACTAACCTAGTACTAGCAGAAACAGCTTTTTACTACTGTTATACCACCTCCAAGTGGTCTAAAAAAGACTTATGTCAAATTTGCTAAATATTGTCAAATTTGTAATATCCAGATTTAACGCTGACGATTTAAAGCATTTTAGTTTGATGAAAAACGTCATAGACAAATTATGACAATTCTAGAAATTAGCAAAAACAAATGTTTAGTTAGCTTCTAAAAAAACAGTAGCATAACAACAATTTCTTCAGGTTTGCTAAATCTTGTCAAATTTGTACCATTCAGACTGAACGCTGGCGATTTAAATCATTTTAGTTTGGCGAAAAAGGTCATAGACGACAAACTATGACAATTCTAATAACTAGCAAACACAAATGTTTGGTTAGTTTCCAAAAAGACAGTAGCATAACAACAATTTCTTCAGAAGAAACAGTTTCTTAAAACTTCAAACCATTTTCAAACTGGCGATTTACCACTTAGTTGGCAGATGCTACTATAACCATCATGGGTCAAACGGAAAAAAGCAGAACAAATTATTTGAGAAAGATTACGTCATAACAGTTTCTAATAGTTCATCAGTTGCCAGTGGTATCAGAAAAAAAAAGCCAGACGGCTGCTGAAAACATCAAAAATTTTGTTTAAACAAACTGACATTCACGTAAAAACACTAACCTAGTACTAGCAGAAACAGCTTTTTACTACTGTTATACCACCTCCAAGTGGTCTAAAAAAGACTTATGTCAAATTTGCTAAATATTGTCAAATTTGTACTATTCAGATTTAACGCTGACGATTTAAAGCATTTTAGTTTGATGAAAAACGCCATAGACAAATTATGACAATTCTAGAAATTAGCAAAAACTAATGTTTAGTTAGCTTCTAAAAAAACAGTAGCATAACAACAATTTCTTCAGGTTTGCTAAATCTTGTCAAATTTGTACCATTCAGACTGAACGCTGGCGATTTAAATCATTTTAGTTTGGCGAAAAAGGTCATAGACGACAAACTATGACAATTCTAATAACTAGCAAACACAAATGTTTGGTTAGTTTCCAAAAAGACAGTAGCATAACAACACTTTCTTCAGAAGAAACAGTGTCTTCAAACTTCAAACCATTTTAAAACTAGCGATTTAGCACTTAGTTGGCCGATGCTACTATAACCATCATTGGTCCAACGAAAAAAAGCAGAACAAATTATTTGAGAAAGATTACGTCATAACAGTTTTTAGTAGCTCATGAGTTGTCAGTGGTATTAAAAGAAAAAAAGTCAGAGAGTTGCTGAAAACACATCAAAGATTGTTTTTAAGGAAACTAGCATTTATGTAAAGACATTAATAGTACTACTACCAGAAACAGCTTTTTGCTACTTTTATACCACCTCCAAGTGAACTAATAAAGACTTTATGTCAGGTTTGCTAAATTTGGTCAAGTTTGTACAATCCAGAGTTAATGCTGGCGATTTGTCATCTGTTACATGTCACAATAACTATCATTAGATATTTGTTGTTATTATTTAGTATGAAATAAATATGAAAGACTTGTGCTTCATAAGAGGTTTTTCTAACAACAAAAGATATGTAATGAGCTACATTGATAAAAAAATACTTTTTGATTTTTAAGTAGTAACTCTAAAAAGGTAAAAAATTTTACTCATTTTAAATGTACACCACACGATCATTTATAGGCCACCCTGTATCTAAGTGAGGCATATGGACTCTTCTGCAAGAACTTTAAAGCTTACAGAAACGACGTGTACATTGTTATTTTGGTCTGTTACAGCAAAACAAATTTTCTATAGAGTATTTTGTTACAGCAGAACACACACTTATTCGTAAATATGTAGATAAATACGCCCTAGACACATACGCACTATTTTTTTTGCTCTACGTCACAGCAGAATAAGGTTCCTTAACTCAAGTGTTTGGATCTTATATAACGTTATATAAAGGTAACAAAGCCTCTGAGTTTGGTGGTTTAATAATCAGCAAAACGTGTGAGATGCGTACAGCGCACTAGCGTAATTAACGTTACAGCGTTAATTACAAGATAATTGCTTTACAAAATGATTTACAGCTCGTCTCGCTTTTCTTTCAGATTAATATCACGTGATTGTTACATCAGCAAAATTAATTTAATCGCCAATCATCAAATGTCATTTAAGAATAATTAACAATTTAGGTTTGATAATAGAATTTGAGTTCGTTTGTAAAGTTCTAAGTTATAGAGAAATATCAAAAGTCTTGTTTTTGCTTATTTAATAATCATGCAAATATAGAGGTTCGCCTACGTACTACACATTGGCGTTATTAGCGTTACGGCGTTATTTACATACGTGTCGCTTTATAAAGTGAGTTACAGCTTACAGCTATCTTAATCTTTATTCTGATTTAAAAAAAATGTGGTTGACTTTTAGTTCTGTGAATTAACTGCTAATTATACAGCTGTTACAACAGCTGTAGTGAGTTCTTAAAACTAAGTTTATCAGTATACGTTTGTATTGTAAAATCCCACTGTAATTGATCTATGTTTTTCTGAGTAGTATAATAATGCTATATGCTATAACCCATTTAACTTGCAACTGAACAAATATGATATTAGGCAAAGTTAATAGGTATATTATTAAATTCAGATTATGTTTAAATCATTTACGATTATTTGCGGATTGGTAAAAATTACAAATTATGTTGTTTGTTTCTTTCAGTTTCAACAACCATCATTAAAAATAAGATATTTATTATTAATATAAAAGCAACATAGTTCCTCTGATTGGTAACTCAACTAAGTCCAGGTATTTATAGCTAAATTTTTACATGAAGGTTGTGGACTTAATTAAATATATAATTCATAGTTATAAAAAAATTAATGATGCATAATCGTTATCATAATTTTGTGTTTTATTATTTCTATTATCAATTAAGAAACTCAAATATAAAAAATTAAAAAATATATTTTTTTTGAATATATTTGGCTTTATTGTAGTTTATTGAGCAATCATTTTACTACTGCGCATCCCTTATTCAAAAAATAAAAAAAAATGTTTTAGGTTTAAAATGTTCTCTTGGAATATAAAAATACGTGTTTATTATTATAAGCATAAATTTATTTTATTTGGAAAAAACCATATGATAGTTTCAACTTTAGCCAACATGATTAGCCAAAATTAATGCAATATTGCAATAAATAACGTCAATAAATATGGCAAAAATGGTCTCGACGCTTTTCTATTTTTGTCATCCTAAGTCATATTTTGTTTTATTTTTAGTTTATGATGGATATAAACAAAGCCTAGTTTCTATTAAAGACATGGTCGATGATGAGATCATGGATGCGGTTTTGAATTGGAGCAAACCAAAAAATTCCATTTAAAGATTATTTGGACTTTTGTGGTTTCTCGGGTCTGAAATTCCTCTTTTTGATAAAACACCGGAAAAAGAAAATACCACTTTCTAATGATCAAATTAATCAAATTGCACAGTTTTTGGCAAAGGTGAAGGCGAAAGCGTAGGTAGATCTTTCAAAACAAACAAATATCAATTTATACCACTTTTTAATTAAATACCACTTTTAGACAATTTTTTTGATAATTAAATTATCACAAATTTAGTTTTATCTTAAATTTAGTTTTATTTTAAATCTTTACAATTTTTTTTATTTTGTTAATTTTTTTCTTTTATGCTTTCTCATTATTTATTTATTACAACATTTTGTTTTTTTTTTATTTTGTACGTTGTGTTTGTTGTGCTTTTTGCTTAATTGTTTTCCACCTTGTTTGTCTCCTAAATTGTTGTCTTTCTTTTTTTTTTTTTTGCTTTATGTTTTTTGTCATAAAATTTATGACAAATTTGCCATAAAGTTTACTGCTATTTTTAAAAGCTTCAAAAAAATTAGCTTCATTTTCTCAAATTTTTTTTTTGTATTTTGACTTTGCTGTTAAAACTAGTTTAATATGGTTTTTAAAAGTTTTTATTAAATTTACGATAAAACTCTTTACTATTGCCAAACTAATTTAAATAAAAAAGTTTAAAAAGTTTTGATAAAAAAAAATTTATTCAAAAAAATTTTTTAAAGATAAAAATATTTTGACTTTGTCATTGAAATCTAGTTCTATGTTATTTTTAAAAACTAGTTAATCAATTAGAATACGCTACCTTTTGTGTTATATTTAAGTTTTTAATAATTTATATAAGAGAGATTTAGCTTAATTTCTCAATTTTTTCATGTATTTTGACTAAATTATTAAAACAAGCTTAATGTTCTTTTAAGAACTAGTTTGTCATCTGGATTAAGCTTTTTCTTACTTTTCTAATCTGATTTAGTTAAAAAGCTTGAAGATTTAGAGAATATGAATCAATTTTTTGAAAAGAATTTTGTTTTCTGACGCAGTCATTAAAACTAGTTTAATGCTATTTTTGAAAACTAGTTAATTAGTTAGATTAAACGACTTTACTATTGTCTAAATATATTTAATTAAAAAGCTTCATATAATTTAGATTAAATTGTTTTTTGGCTAAGTTATTGAATATTTTTTAAGTTAATTAATTATTTAGGTTTAACTATTACAGCATTTACTTTTATATAATTCAAAATAGGTAAAAAGTCTAAGAAATTTAAAAAATTTTATGCTAGTTTTAAAAAATAGTTAATTATTTAAGTTAACTCACTTTTTTTATATTTAAGTTTATTATATTTATATTTAACTTAAAAAAATCAGCTTAATTTCTCAATTTTTTTGGTATTTTGACTGTCATTAGAACTAGTTTAATGCCGTTTTTTTTTAAATAATTAATTATTTCGATTCTATTGTTTTGTTCAAATCAGTTACGAAGCTTTAGAGAAATTAGTTTTTTTTTCTCATTTTTTTATTTTTGTATTTTGACTCAGTAATTAAAACTATTTTTGGTTAATTATTTAGATTATGTTATTTTACTATTGTTTTATTCAATTTATTTAGGAAATTAAAGAGATTTAGAAAAATAAGTTTCATTTTCTTTTTTTTTTTGTATTTCGGCTCTCTTGTTAAAACTAGTTTAATGCTGTTTTTTAAAATTAGTTTATTATTTAGAATAAAAATATTAAATTTATTTTTACTAAAAATAATAAAAATAAATTTTTTACTAATGTCAAATTCAATAAATTAAAAAGTTTAAAAGCTTCAGAGAATTTGTCAATATTTTTTTTTGTATTTTGACTTCGTTATTGAAGACTAGTTTGATGCTATTTTTTAAAACTAATTAATTATTTAGATTAAACGACTTTACCATTTTTTAACCCACTTTAGTTAAAATGCTCTAAAAAATGTAAATTAAGATTCTTCAAAAGTTTTTTGATTCAAAAGTTTTGAAATTTCAGACAATTTAGTAAATTTTCTTTTTTAATTTTGACTTTGTTGTTGAAAACTAGTTTTTTGCTTTTTTTATAAACTAGTTAAACATTTAGACTAAGCCACTTTTCTGTAATATTTGTAACTTAGATAATTCAACTTTATTGGTCAATTTTTTTTTTGTATTTTAGTTCAATTATTAAAACGAGTTTAAAGTTTTTCTTGACAACTAGTTTATCATCTAGAGAAAGCTATTTCATTTATTGTCTAATCCGACTTAGTTGAAAAGCTTGAGGATTTAGAGAGTATAGATTAATTTCTTCAAAAGTCATTAAATCCAGTTTAATGCTATTTTTAAAAACTAGTTAATTACTTAGATTAAATAGCTTTAATCTAATCACATCGTTGTACCAATTACAAAAAAGTTTGTGTTTACGACTTTTTGGCAAGTGGTAAAATTGTGTGAATAGTTAGATTGCAAACCAGTTAAACTATTTTACTATTTTATGATTCTAAGGACTTAAAAAGTTTATAAACTTGAAACAACCTTGCTTAATTCTTTTTTAGAAAATAGCTTATTATCTAGATTAATCCGCTTTTTTATTGTCTAATCCTATTTAGTTAAAAACTAGTTTAATGCTATTTTTTAGAACTAAATCGTTATTTAGATTAATTGACTTTACTATTGTCTAATACGATTGACTTAAAAAGCTTCAGAGAATTTAGATTAAAGTTTTTGAAAATTTTGAAAAGTCTTTTGTTTCTTGATTCAGTTATTAAAACTAATTTAATTTTTTAAAGTTAATTAATTATTCAAGTTAAACTGCTTTACTATTGTATGACTCTAATGAGTAGTTAAAAAGTTTGTGATCTTTAGGAAATTTTGTTTAATTTTTCAATGTTTTTTTGTATTTTGACTCAGTTATTAGAACTAGTTTATTGCTATTTTTAAATTATATTTATTTATAATACTACTATTAATTATTTATAATACACCATTTTGCTGTTGTCCTGTCTAATTTACTGTGGAAACTTTAGAAAATATAAGCATAATTTTCTCAATTTTGTTTTGGTATTTTGACTAAGATATTAAATGTAGTGTTTTTAAAAATTAGCTAGTTATGTACATAAATTTTTTTTTTTAAGTTTAAGAGATTCTAAGAAATTATAGCTAATTTTTTGTTTGTTTTTTAATTGTATATCTCAATAAAACTAGTTTGATATTGTTTTTAAAAGTTAGTTGATTTTATAAAATAAAACTCTTTACTATTGTCAAATTGAATTAAGTTAGAAAGTTAAAAAGCTTCAGAAAATTTGTAAAAAAAAATTATTTTGTGTTTTGACTTTGTCATTGAAAACTAGTTCTATGCTATTGACAATTTTGTCTATTTTTTTTGTTTTTGGACTTTGGTATTCAAAACTAGTTTTATGCTATTTTTAAAAACTATTTAATTATTTAGATTAAATAACTTTTTTGTTATTTTAAGTTAATTATATTCATATTTAACTTAGATAATTCAGCTATATTTCTTTTTTTTTGTATTATTAACAAGTTTTATGTTTTTCTTAAAAACTAGTTTATCATCTAGAAGATGTTCTAGATTAAACATTAAAAGCTACTTTTATGCTATATTTAAAAACTAGTTGATTGTTTGGATTAAATCACTTTGTCAAATTCAGTTTGGTTAAAAAGATTTTGAAAATTTGGCTTAATTTTGTCACAAATTTCTTGTCTTTTGACTTTGTCATTGAAAACTAGTTTAATGTTGTTTTTAGCAACAAGTTGACTAATTATATTAAATTCCTTACCCATTATGTAATCTTATTCAGTTAACAAAATTTAAAAATGTTGTATAATTTGGCTTGACTTTAGCTTTATTTTCTAAAAAAAAAATAGCTAGTTTGGTGCTATTTTTAAAAAATTAAACCACTTTACTGTTCTTTCCTTAGTTTTAGTTAAAAAACTTAAATAAATTTTCAGAAAAAAAGTTTGGTTTAGTAATTTATTCAGCTATTTTGCATCGAACATTTTGAAACTTTTTCTACATGTTTATAAATGCAAATAGTTTGTCATCTGAAAGATATAAGTAAGTGTCGAGAGGTAAGAATTAAAACCAAAGTTTATATCGCTGATTGGACAACCAAGTTACCACGTTAGCGTCTTTTGTCTCAAACGCATATCAAAGATATACAATCTATTCAAATCACAACTGTAAACTAGGACCTGTTTTGCTCTTATTGGAGCTCATCGGCAAGATTGAAATGAATTTTGCATTGGTCTTCCTTTATTTTCTAAAAACTAAAGTTATTTTTAGATGCTAGTTCAGATGTAATTTTTTTTTATTTTGTGGTTTTTCTAATCAGTGGCTTGGTTTTTTATGAGGACTGAGACAATTCCGGAGCGTGTGCCGCAATTTTAAGCTCCACTTTCTTTGCTTTTGTGCCAAGCCAAGCGGATTCACTTTACGTTCGACTTTGCTCGAGTTGTGTTCTACTGTGTCTCAGTTCCGAGAGATTGTTGTACATTCATCGGATTGTTAGTAGTGTGATTGCCCTCTGCGGATTTTTTTAAAAGGTAATCATTTTTTTTTAATTAAATAATTAATTAAAAATATTTATGATTTTTTTTGGTTTTGGAGTATGTTCTAATTTTTTTTTAGCTCTGCAATTTTTTCGTACAGCTATTCTAAGATTGCTTATTTTTCTTGCACACTTGCATAAACAGCCGGTCAATGTAATGAAAAAAAAAGTGAATTTAAGCAAAAAACTTAAAAATAGCAGTTATTTAGGGAAGGCTGCAAATTCCAAAAAAATTTAGTTTTATGTGGGATATTTCCTACTTAAAATGCAAGAGGTCAAATTTTCAATTTAAAATCTCTATTATGCACTAAATGTATGTACATTTCAAACAGGATTCTATTTTTATTTGCTACATTATTTATAATTTTCTTCTTTAATTAGCTGATCAAAAATCAAAGTTGGGCAATATAGTCGGTAATAAATTCCCATCATTGAGGAGGCTAGGTAGCTTCATATACCTGAAAAATTTTAATTAATTTAATTTCTAATTATAATATTATAATTGAATTTATTTATAAATTATTTTAAGCTCAACTGGTGAGGCTTAATTAAATCAAACATATTGTGTAAGATACAAATCAAGTTCCTGGCATTAAAATTTCCAGAATTTTTCTACAATTTTTGCTTTGTACCGGGTTTTTTAAAATTTAGGGTTTACACTTTGGCTTTTTGTGTTTTTATTGGTGATCTACGACAATTGTTATTTATTTTTAATCAATTACAAGATCTTATAGCTAAACTGTCGGTGAAATGTTATTACAGAATACGTGTTAAATATGCCAAAATTTTGAAAAATTTGTCAAGCGACAAAAATGTTGTTCTAAGCATAGAAAATTAATTTTGCGGCGCATTTTTGCTCATAACGAACTACAAAGATTTTTATCAGATTATCACAAATTTTTTATTAATCTATTTTTATATATTTTTTTTTTCAATAAAAATCTATTATTTAAATTGGTTTATTAACAAAGCAATAAGAAATATATATTACTACATGATAACAGACAATAACCACATCTTCTCTAAGCAAAATTAAAATTTTTATTTTTTACGTATTATATATTTGGTTATGGAATGGTGCGATGCTTAACGCAATGAAAAAAGGTTAACGGTCTTTTGGGAATGGCGTACCAAAACGGCCTTAATTGGTTTTATTTTTAATTGAAAACAATGTCAAATTAAAATAAAAACAAATTAATAAGAGTATTTATTATAAATTGTTTGCAGTGTGCTCAAAATGATAAATGTCACTAAATTTTTTGACATTTATTAACAGTATAGTGACAAGTGCTATATAAATAAACAATTTTATTTAGAAATTTAGCTTAAAAATATTCTTTAATAATATGCTCTACTTTATTGTTAAAACGAAACTAAATCCTAATTAACAAAGTGTTTTAATTTACAGCTCATGTTTTAAACATATTTAGGATTATATTTATAAGGTAACGCATTTTTCCAGGATTGTACTCTACTTTTTTTTACAAAAATCACTAATTTGCTGTTATTATTTTATTGTTTGCCATATACAACTACTGTATTGAGTTTATAAAAATTGCAGGTTTTTTTTTTCGAATTTTTTTTCTAAATATACGTCTACAATTAATGTTATAAGATTTTTCTTATTTTTTATACCGTTTATATACTGCTTTAAAAAAAATTAATAATAATTAAATTAATAATTTTTTTTTAATTTTATGCACTAAGTTCAAGTAGTCGATCAAACATTGTTGATCTTGTTGAAAAAAAGTTAATATTTTCTAGATGCCGACATTGCCGACAATAGTTATTTGAATCATTAGTTCAGAAAATGATATTTTACAAGTGTGAGTGGCATTGCGTAGTCACAACGTTGAGCCAAGACGTGTAATTCACACAATTTTTCATGCCAACAAATTTAAATCATACTTAAAATTAAACATTTTTACATGTCACACCTAACTTAAAAAACAACTAACATTGCGTGACATTATGATAAACTAAAAAAAATGTTTCATTTGTTTATTTATGCTATGCGGTTTTGTTTTTTTTATGTCAAAGTTTTCCAAGCTAGAAAATTAAGAATGAATGCTTCTATCTCATTTTAGTGATCTTTTGACAAACTTTTGTAAGTACTAACGAAAAGTTAATGTCTCCGGCCGATTTTAATTCCTGCAAAACGGTCGATAATAGCTAGCGGCATGAGAAAAGTTTTTTTATTTTTTATTAACTAAAATACAAAAAATGTGTACAAACTTTAAAAAAATAATAAATTTTGATAGGTTCTAATGATTTTTAGAAAAGTTTAAAAATACCATTTAAAATTTTTTTATCTTAATTTTGACACATATTACTTTTAAAAAAAATACATATATTTTGATTTTTTGCGTTGTCAAAATTTGTCTTTCTTATTAAATCATCAAAACAATTTTTTTTATCTATTTTTTTATTAGGCGTTACTTATATTTCAACCTAATTGATTTTAAGTAATTTGAATTGTTTTATAAAATTAATGATTAAATTTGTTTTTATAATTATTATTTATCTGTAAACAGTGTGCGTGAAGACAAAATTTTTAACATAAAATATAGTAGAAAGTTTGATTTTAGCTTATATTATTTATTAATTGTAATTAAAAAAAAATTACACAAAAATAGAGCTATAAAATATATAAACATTAAAAAAAAAATTTTTACAATTTTTTCAATGTCTTTAACGGGTCTATTTTTGTAAATAATAGCCTGTCGTTCATAGGTGATTTTTGCGACACTGAATTTTTTACACAATCTTTCAAAAAAAATTCTTATTTTATTAAGTCAGGGAATCTAGGTGGCCACTTCATTGATCTTCTTTTGTCAACTTAATTGTAAGTGGTTCGTTTAAATGTCTTCGAATATTCTGGCTATACTACTAAAGAGCTCTTTCAAAAAGTCATCTGAACAATTATAATTTGACACTTATCTTTTACGGTATTGATATTTCTGATTTCACAGCACACTATCAGCGGCTAAGTAATAAAAAACAAAATTTTCTAATTTTTTGAAAACAGTTATAAAATTACAGGAAACAAAAATTTGGTTTTTACAAAAAATGCTAAACAATTATATACTGGTTGGAAGGAAAAATGCAATGTTAATTATGTTTAATAATAGACAAGGATTAAATGTTTATATTTCACTCACACTGTATATACAGTTACATTTGCTGGTAAACTTTTAAAATTTTGATAAAACTGCAAAGAACATCAACTACAAGTAAAGCCAAAAAAATATTAAAAGAAATTAATTCAACATATACTGATTAGAAGAAAAAATGCAACTTTAATTTTGTTTAATAATTTGTTCCTCTATCGTTTGTAGATAAGGATTGATACAGAATTAATATTTATATTTGAAGGTTTTTAAAGCAGTTTAGAGAGTATTGAAATCTAATTACATTTTTTTTTGTTTTTAAATTAAAATAAATTTTTCATTTAATAGTTGATCCAAAATTCAGAATCATTCAGAATTCAGATCGTAATCCAGAATTTGAGTTGAATTTAAAATGGAAAATTTTCTCATTTTTTAAGATGGTTATACAACTACCAATAAAGTAAAAAAAAACTTTAAAATTAATACAATAAATAATTTTAATATACAGTATGTCTCACAAAGTTGGCAATATATGGGAAACTTTTTTATTGTACTCTATAGTTTTACGAAAAAAAAAAATCTTTATGAAAATCTTTGCTTTTAAAAATAATAATATTCAGGCGTTTTTACATTTGACATTAGATGTACAGGCTGTTCATAAATTGCAAAAGTTTAATAAGAATATTTTGACCATTTCAAATTTAACTTAAAATTTTGCAAATTTTAGTTGTTAATCGCGTCAACTTTTATCTTATTTATAATTTATTTATTGATTAGAAATATTTTAGCAATAAACTTAAATTAGGAATCAATATTAAATTACACTTAATATTTTGAGATCAATTTGTAAAAATAACATAAAAGTATGATCTACCTAATTGCATATTAAAACCATTTCGAATATCTTTTCATAATCAAAATTTTCGATATTGTAAAAAATAAAGATACTTTACTCTTGTGTCAAATTCATATTTTTTGACAAACATCGTATACGATTTAAAAAATTGACATTTGAAATTTGCGGTTTATTTTATGGGTCATGCAAAACCCTTTATAAGAAACTAGCTGGCCCGGCGAACTTTGTTCCGCCTAAACATAGATATTATTTTTAAAATAAGCAAACCAAAATCTTTGAAACTTATATATTGATACATGTCATTTTTTGTCTCTATTCCTTCCCTTTTCATCCCTTTGTTAATAAAAAGTAGCTGTTTATAATTATTTATAAATATCTTGTTCTGCGTCGCAAATTATCTATTTGTTGACCTCTGTTGTTCGCTCGACGATTCTGCATTGCCAACCGAGCTGTTTCACGGGCTGCTTCACTTTGCTCTCGTGATTGAGAAGCACGAAGTCGAGCCATACTATCGCGGCGCTGTTCACGTGCAATTTCTTGTTCTTCTTCAGTCCTTTCATTTGCAGTATTTCGTATTCTTCTTGCATCACGGCTTTGTCGGGAAAGATTCGATCGTCTTGGTCGCGGCATTATTAATTAAACTTCACTTCACCTAAAAACTAAAATTTTCAACCATACCGAGTTTTATAGTTCACTTCACTTTTTACGAATGGGCAACGGCACAAATATCAAATTGTCATCCATACGTCATTACATATCTGTCATTATACGTCAATTACATAGCTGTCATTTGCGTTTTGTTATTCCACGTTTTATAGTGACTGACGTTTCATGTCAAGTCACACGGGAATGCTGTCGAACGGGATGAAAAGTATCCTATGTCCTTCTCCTGGCTCTAAACTATAATTGATATAAAAATCCAAGTTTGGGAAAATTTCTTGAACCACGTCAAATAAATTTTAATGTAAACGCTTCTTCGTGGTTGCGTCAAATTTCTCGGTAATTTGTCGAGCCTCACCGAACGTTTCCGACATCGCATTTCACATTTGACTTTCACCCCTCTTTTAGAGGGTGGTTTCTGGAATAAAAAGTATCCTATGTCCGTCTCCTGGCTCTAAGCTACCACCTCACCAATTTTAAACCATATCGGTAAAGCCGTTCTTGAGTTATAAGTGGAGTAACTAACAGACTTTCTTTTATATATATAGATAACTTTTTTACAAATAAAAATGTTTTCCCATATGTTGTCAATTTTTTCAGACATATTGCTGAAGACGTGGTTACAACATAATCTTTGTCATGCGTTTTTTTATCCAAATTTTTGAAAAATTTGTCAAACGACAAAAATGTTGTAAGCAAAAAAATAAAAAATCTATTAGTAACTTTGGCTAGAATCTGTATAATCCTTGATTAATACCTATGTCACCTAGTGGTACTATTTGCGTAACGATTCATCATTGATCTTCTAATTCGGTAACATTTGAAAGAGTTTATTATCGGACATTAATCAAATGATAAAAATCTTTAAGATTGCTTCTTATTTTTTAAGTTTTCGAGGCTATGTCAATTGATTTATGGTAAATGCCACAGGTGGGATGGGAGATATTGCCACACTTACACCAGCAGAAATAACAAATGTGTCAATGAAAATTTAAACTTAGACATGACCCAAGCCAAGATAATTGGGTTTGTTTGAAAAACAATTTAAAAGTCAATCACCCATCACTACCAAACTTAGCTCCGAAGATCTAAGCCTCATTTAAACTTTAATAATTTACACTTTTTGACGCTTTTTCGCTCACTCTGAATCATAATTTGTAATAAGAATTTCCAGCCAATTAGCTGGCTTAAAGTCAATTAAAAAATTCCTGGGTCAATGCTGTTTAATCTGATTCTTTATAGATAGCATAGCTTCTGGAGCAATGCCGGATGTATTCTGGTACGTGACCAATAGATACACAAAACGTAAATTGGCAAAGTCTAAAATTGCAAATTAATTATATAACATTTTTTTATAATAAATGGGAACTGCCAGCTGGAAGATTAAGCTCAATAAATCTAATATTTCCCACTTCCGCCGGTTTTGGCCGCAAAGAATTATCAAATAACGAGAAGTAAAGAGCCTAAAACCAGTATTGCCCTATACCTATAACGTTTGTCTGAAATACTGTTTGTAGTTTGCGTCCAATCCATGATTTCAATTTTTAATGCCTATTATAGACAACTTTTATAATAAAGCTATTTATAGCAAGACTCAAATTTGAAAATAAATACATTTTATAAGTGGTATTAGCGCACGTGCTCTATAGAAACCTTGCCTGCGGCTCGTTTTCTACTCTGAGACTTGTGCGCTAAATCAATTCTTATTAAACTAGTTCTTTAATATACTATTTCAGCATGATACATACTGCACAGTACTTGTTTCTGCCTCGTTTTCAACGATATTAACTTCAAATTGATTGTCACTCATTTATTACACACAGTTATTTACTTATTTAAGCGAAAACTGATTCGCTGAGTATCAGTTTCTTAGAAGCATCTGACTTAAACTGATAAACTTTTAGTCTTATTTTATATAATCTAAATTAGTTATAATTCAGCCTAATTCGTTATTTTACAATTAACTGATGTTTTGCAACGCGAATTGGTCTACTTATGCATGTGACATTTGATCTGGAAACTTTTATGGCTTTGTGTGGCGTAGCATCTCTCCTATTTTCTGTCACGCCTTTGATCAACTCACATTCTACTTAGTATTTTCAGAATGTTTTTTTAAAAAGTGGATTAAATAATACAAATTAAAAATTTGAAAAAAACCGACTTTAATATGATTAATTATTTTTTCATTTATTTGTTAATTGATTCAAATAATAAAATAAATAGACTATTATTTAATTATATTGAAATATTTTATAAATTTCTCACACATTTTTATAATCAATTGAAATGTCAAAAATATATGTCAAAAAAAGCATTAATAAGAATAATGTCAAAAAGTACTGGTCGGATATTTTTAAATGAAAACGAATGGAAAGCACCAGCTTTCAAATAAAAGAATCATCAACTTATGTTCACCCAAAAAAAAGTTATAAAGAAACAAAAAAAAAAAACAAACTTTCTCTTTTTTTTGAAGTCGGTTAGAAAATAAAATTTAAAAAAAAATGCTTTGGATTTTGGTTTTGAATCGCGATTTTATTTAAGAGCTTGACAAAACAGTTTATTAAGTTTTAAATGTCAAGTTTTGCAGTATTATTTTAATAAAAAATAATTTATTAATTTTAATGATTAATTATTTCAATAATAATTTAATTGGTTTTGGTGTTGTTTTGTCGATTTTGTTCTTTTACGTAGATTTAAGAATTTTCCACCAAACCGTCTTGAGTAATTTTTTTTGACGTAGTTTGTTTTTTTTTATCTCTAAGTTGGCTATTGTCTAGTGAACTATTTTCTAATAATGTCTTCAAAAAAAAAAAAATAAGATCAATGCAAATTTATTCAAGCTGAATTTGTAGAATTGGACAGATTTCAATCTGATAGGAACTCTTCAGCAAGTCTTTATCTATTGAAAGCTACCTTACATCTTACATCAAGCATTTGAGAAACAAGTTTTCTACATGTTCTAATAGAAATAGGTTATTCTAAATGACTGATAGATAGAAATTGAGCTAAAACGTATTTCGCTGATTGGAACTAAGATAGTTTTACCATATTACGATAGTAATCAGCACTTGGTCTGTTGCAATTTGCTGAAGAGTTCCAATAAGAACGAAACATGTTCAAGTCTACGTATTTAGTTTGAATGAATTTGCATTGACCTTATTATTCTACTTGTTGTTAGTAACCAAAAAAGCTAGATTATATTGCATATCATTGATATGCGTTTGAGACAAAAGACGCTAACGTGTTTGATAACTTGGTTGTCAAATTAGCGATAAACCTTTTATTTCATTTTGCATCTATCAAAAATGACATCTGATATTTAGAGTAACCTATATGCATTAAAACATGTAGAAACCTTGTTTTTCAAATTTTGGATATAGAGTAGCTTCTGATAAATGTCACTTATTGGAAAACAATGTTTATCATACAACTTTTTGTTTTGACATAAGTTGTTTTTACTTTAAAACCGTTTTCTACCTTTATTTGAAGTATTATTTTCCTCACATCTTTTTAAAATTGAGCATTTCCACACGCAAATTGAGTGCAAGAAGTGACACCAGCTCCTGCACGAGTGTAGAAAGTAACCTATTCCCGCACTTTTTAGAGAATTTGAGAAAAAAATATTTTTTTCTGTTTTTGTTGAAGAAACACCGTTCATCATTTGCGGGCAAATAATTTCGAAACTTATTTTTACAGCTTTCGTTTCGGAATCGTTATCTTCCCGCACTTGTACTTTAACGAAAGACTTTAACAACTTTAAAGAAAGTTTAACTCTTTATTGAGCTAGAAAATGTAAGGCCGTGAAAGCCTTTTTGGCGTTATTGCAGATGTGCTAAAATCAAAATGACGTCATAAGGTATCTCAACCAGTAGCGTAGCGAATAACTCAATTAAAATTAAGCCTTAACTTAATTTTTTTCACAAGAAGTGAAGAATAGAAAGTTTAGTACTTAAATTTGTCATTGGATGATTTGAGCATTCATTTTGGAAGTATTTTTTGATTTAGTTTGTACAATCTTGGGATAAAAATTGTTATTTGCTTTTTCAGTACATAAATAACTATTATTGATTCTAAATAGCCAAATAGTCATATTTTATAATTCATACAGGCATAAATTATTATTTTTTTATTAATTTGCGGATTCTAAATTAGAAAAACCGATGTGTATTGTTTGGGCATAATTGTTGACCAATTGTTTGTTCAATAATAGTTTATGGCCTCTAGAGAATTGAATGTTTACGGTTTCATAGCGTTCTTTTGCAAAATATCGCAAATAAATTCTCACAAATAGTAGAAAAACATTCAAAGTTTATAAATAGGATATGAAAGTGAGACGATACTCATTAATTGTGTCATAACTGCAACTGTACTTGCCAAACATATTCCAGAAGCGCTGCCAAATTTTTATGGCCTTGCTTAAGATTAAAAAAACATAATTTTGTTTTCTTTATTTTTTTATTAAAGTATATTAAGCATGTAATTTATTTTATTATTAAAGGGAACTTATTTCCAACATTAATCTCCTTGTAAAAGTCAACTTTTAGTGCGCTGGGGTTCTGAAATTTATTATTACACATTAATGTCAAAGAAAATCTGTAATTTATTTTATTAATATTTTTTTTTTGTGTTATATTAGGCGTCTTATAAGTCTTAATAATAGTACATACAGTATAGTAATAAAAGCATACTAGACAAGGTGAATAGACCAATAATACAGTGGTCGTCAATTGAGTTGCCAAAAATACTATAATATTTTTTACAGTTTTTTATAGATAGAGAATTTTTTTAATCCTATAGCAGTATGGGTAAAAAAAGCCAATTGAAGAAATCTTTTTTTTAGAAGCTGTTTTAGTACTTTTTTAGCAATAAAATTAATTATTTAGTTCTTAATCTTGTAGCAAGATAACGCTACTTGTTTTATTTTTTAAGTAACACTTGATTTATTGTAGATATAATTAAGACTTGTTATATTATGCCACTAAATGTGATAATATTTTTACAAAACTCAACTTAAATTTGTTACTGCAAAAACCCAAAGCTTTCAAAAAAAAATTATTTTTAATTTATCTTAAAAACTGCTCAGTATATAATTGATAATTATATAAGCAATCGATTCTTATTCATAAATACTCGCATCACAACAAGTATAATAACATAAAATAATTAACTTATAGTCTGCCTTGGGCTAAATTTATGTTTATTTACGTCATATTTAGTTCCTGTCGTAATCTGTTCTTTTATGCATATTACTTGTCGATGTTTCACATCTGCCAGGCGTCCTGCGACGGCTCACACTTTTTTTTTGGCTAACGAGGCTAGAACCGGTGCTGTGCTATGGCGTTTCTCTAGATGATTTATCTTTTCACTCTTTCGTTGCAGTTTTGAACTAATAGAATTGATATGATTACCGACGAGGTACTTGCCAGAGAAGTGGTTGTTTTCACTTTATTCTTTTGCTTAAACAGTTTATTCTTGTTGTGCTGTAAAGTATGTGCCTTCATTGGGATATTTCTCACTTTAAGCAAAGTCTCACTGCAGATTACAACAAGCTTACTTATAATTTATCAAAAACAAACTTTAAATAATAGCATAGTTTTGGGACCAGATTTTTTTTGTCCAAATTACATAATGTTTCATGCAAAAATGATGAAATATTACTAAACTTTTTGGAAACTGATCGTAATCTAAAATTACTTAGTTCCACATCTAAAACAGTACTTAAAAAAAGACATTCACCCACATATTTTCCTATCGTAAGATATTTATATCTATGACACATCGGTCTAGATATCTAAATTATTTCATCGCCTGCCGAGAATTGCAATTTAAATTTCATTTTTCTCAAAGTAATTGTGAATAAACGTTGATTGAGGCATTAGGATTAGAGGAAGGTGCACTGCTGCTTGCACAATTCGTTAAAACGAGCTCCTTTTATGGAAAATCATTTTTCTTATGTAAATGCAACAAGCAAGCGGCTGCCGCTTTATTCAAAAAGTTGTTTTATTTGACATAGATTAGCTTAGTTTAAGTGTTTTGACATTTGTTGCCAAAGCACGTTTGTAACAAGCTATTATTTTGGAAAAAATAAATAGAATTCTAATCCTTCTTTCATCTGTATGGGTACACGGGATATTTACTAAAAAAAACTCGACAGCTCTATTTTAATTCAAATTTACCGCCAAATATTATCCAATGCATTCTTATATCGCTTTTAATAATTTAAAATCATTTTTTTACGTTGGTAAGATATTTGAATTCTTTAGTTGGTAACATGACACACACAATGTGACATGACACAAAACTCAAAAATTCTAAACAAATGTCAACAATGCCTTTACTTTTCGTTGCTTTACTCTGTGGCATAACCTAATTTACCCGACATGTTGCACTACCAACTTACTCAGTCTAGCCATTGTATTTTTTGCTTTATTCATTTATAGTGACTCGGTACTTAATAATTAATAGTTTTTGATTTGAACAAAATACTATTTTGAAGTTTTTGTTTAAACTATTCAAATTAATTGAATGAATTTTTATGCCCTTTGGCTTTAACTCGTCACCGTTTCAATAATAAAAACAAGTTATGTTTTCTGCAGGTTATAGTTGGAGTGAGATTTTTTGACAGGGTGGCGCTAGAAACTGTAGCTGTTTTTTTAATTACCAATCTACACTGACGGCTAGACATCAAAGACTCTAAATTAGTAACACTTAATTCGTAAATCTGATCGTTTTACGAATGAAAAAATTGATACCACTTTAATAACAATATTGTTCTTAAATGTTTTAATAATGAATCAAGTACTAAATTTTTAAGATGAGTACTTATTGGGAATATTTTGTTATTGTGATTGGTATCAATTGATACTTTTTGCAATTAGTACCCAAAATATAAAATATTCGTTTGATGATACCTTAGCGCATCTTAAGCTTTTTTATCAATTAGTTACATTTTATGAAATTTTTTTGAGAAAATAAATAGAATTACTTGATGCAAAACCTCATAAGGCTTTTCAAAATTGATACTTTTTTGAGATTTTTGTAAACTTGCTATCAAAAATTTAAAATAGAAGTTTGTTGATAATAGTGTTTGTAGCAAATATTCCACTTTTTCTTCACATTTTTAAATAGAATTTTGTTGAGATTTTTTAAGAAATTAAGTAGAAATAGCCTTAAAACTATTAGACTTGATGACGTTTTTTAATAATAGTTGATAGCAAATTTTCAACTTTTTTGTAAATTCTTTAAATTAGTTGCATTTTATTAAATTTTTTTTTGAGAAATTAAACAGAAATTGAGTCAAAACTTTTTGAAAATAGTAAGATGGTACCAAAAATTGAAAATAAACGTTTGTTGATAACATTTGATAGCAAATTTTCAACTTCTTCCCCACTTTTGTTAATTAATTGAGTTCAAAGTTGACACTTTTTTGAGATTTTTGTGAAGTGGGTATTAAAAATCTAAAATAGACATTTGATAGCAAATTTTCATCTTCTTCTTCGCTTCTTTTAATTAATTAAGTTTTATTAAACATTTTTGAAAAATTGAATAGAAACAAGCTTAAAACTATTAAACTCGATACAAAACCACATAAAACTTTTCAAAGTTGATACTTTTTTGAGATTTTGTAAAATTGATACAAAAAAATTAAAATAGACGTTTGTTGATAATAGTTGATAGCAAATTTTTAGCTTTTTTTCACTTTCTTTAATTAATAGAATTTTATTAAACTTTTTAAAGAAATTTAATAGAAATAGGCTTGAAACTATTAGATTTGATACAAAACAACATAAAGCTTTTCAAAGTTGATACTTTTTTGAGATTTTGTGAAGTTGATAAAAAAAAATTAAAATAGATGTTTGTTGAAAACAGTTGATAGCAAATTTTCAACTTCTTCTTCGCTTTTTTTAATTAATTGAGATTTATTAACTTTTTTGAAAACTTGAATAGAAAATAAGCTTAAAATTGCAAGACATGATACAAAACACCATAAATCTTTCCAAAGTTGATACATTTTTAAGATTTTTGTAAAGTTGGTATCAAAAAATTAAAATAGACGTTTGTTGATACAAATTTTCAACTTTTCTTTCACTTTTTTTAATTAATAGATTTTTATTTAACTTTTTTGAGAAGTTGATATCAAAAATCCAAATAGACGTTTGTTGATAACAGTTGATAGCAAATTTTCAACTTCTTCTTCGCTTTTTTTAATTAATTGAGATTTATTAAACTTTTTTGAGAAATTGAATAGAAATAGGCTCAAAACTATTAGAATTGATTCAAAACAACATAAATCTTTTCAAAGTTGACACTTTTTGAGATTTTTATAAAGTTGGTACCAAAAATTTAAAACAAACGTTTGTTGATAATAGTTGAGCACAAATTTTCAACTTTTTCTTCATTTTCTTTAATTAGTTGTGTCATATTAAAATGTTCTGATAAAATAAGTAGAAATAGGCTCGACACTATCAGTCTTGATACAAAACAACGTGAAACTTTTCAAAGTTGATACTTTTTTGAGATTTTTCTAAAGTTGATACTAAAAATTTAAAACAGATGTTTGTTGATAACAGTTGGCAGCAAATTTTCAACTTCTTCAATTTTCTTAATTAATTGCTTTTTATTAATCTTTTTTGAAAAAATAAATGAAAATAGACCCAAAACTATTAGACATGATCCAAACAATGTAAAGCTTTTCAAAGTTTTACAAACTTTTTTGAGATTTTTGTAAAGTTGGTATCAAAAACTCAAAATGTTTGTTGATAGCAACTTTTTCTTCACTTTTTTTAAATAGCTAACTTTTATTTAACTTCTTGAGAAAACAAATAAAAATAAACTTAAAGCTATTAGGCAAACCAAATATTTTTTTGATATTTTTGTAAAATTGGTACTAAAAATTTAAAATGGACGTTTGGTGGTGATAAATGTCTATAACAAATTTTCAACTTTTTCTTTACTTTTCTTAATTAGTTTAAGTTTTATTAAGGTTTTTAAGACAATAAATAAAAATAAACTCAAAACTGTTAGACTTGATACAAAACAGCATAAAGTTGATACTTTTTTCAAATTTTTGTGAAGGTAGTGCCAAATATTTAAAATAGACAAAAGAAAAAGACATAAAGCTTTTCAAAACTGCTACTTTTTTGAAATTTTTGTAAAGTTGGTACAAAAAATTTAAAATAGACGTATAGTTGATAGCAAATTTTCAACTTTTTCTTCACTTTTTCTAATTAATAGAGTTTTAGTAAACTTTTTTGAGAAATTGAATAGAAATATGTAGACTGAAAACTATTAGAGTTGATTCAAAACAACATAAATCTTTTCAAAGTTGACACTTTTCGATATTTTTGTGAAGATAATATTAAAAATTTAAAATAGACGTTTGTTGATAACAATTGACAGCAAATAATTAAGTATCTTTTTTTCAATTTCTCCTTCACTTTTTAATTAAATAAGTTTTATTAAACTTTTTTAAGAAATTGAATATAAATAACCTTACAACTATTAGACTTGATGCAAAAAAAACATAAAGCTTACAAAATTGATACATTTTTGAGATTTTTGTGAAGTTGATACCAAAAATTTAAAATAGATGTTTGTTGATAATAGTTGATAGCAAAATCTACAAGACTTTTGCCAATTGAATTTTACTAAATTTTTTTGCAAAAATATATAGAAATAAGCTTAAAACTATTAGACTTGTTACAAAACAACATAAAGCTTTTCAAAGTTGATACTTTTTTGAGATTGTTATAATGTTGGTATCAAAAATTTAAAATATTGGTGATAATAATTCATAACAAATTTTCATTTTTTTTTTCACTTTTTTAAATCAGTTGAGTTTTATTAATCTTCTTTGAGAAAATAAATATAATTAAATACAAAAAGAAATAAAGCTTTCCAAAGTTGATACTTTTTTAAAATTTTTTTGAAGATGGTACCAAAAATTTAAAATAAAGGTTGGTTGATAACAGTTGATAGCAAATTTTCAACATCTTCTTCTCTTTTTTTCAATAGCTTTATAAAACTTTTTTGAGAAGTTGAGTAGAAATACGCTTAAAACTATATTAGACTTGATACAAAAGCTTTTCAAAATACTTGAGTAATCTTTTTCAAAATTTGAAGATAAGTAATACATTTTATTTGTGATAGCGGTGTTTTTGTGGAATTTTAATTAATATCAAATAATATTCTTTTTTCAATACAAAACTTTCCATTGTTAAAACGTTTTAATACACTAAAAAAGTCACTAAAGTTACCAGATTTGATTACTCATCTTTCAAAAACACTGACTTTATTTCAAAAATCTGTAGAAATAAGATGAAAACCTATTGGGCGCTATTACTTTTAAAGTAATTGTGATCTGAAAAGAGTTTGGTGGACACTTATTTTCTTTCCTAAATAATTGTTTGGCGTTGATTGTTGATAGCTACAAACAAAAATATGTGCTGGTTTTAGTTAACAAAACCTAGCCCATGTGGAAATTATACAAGAACTGTAAATTGTCATTGAAAAACGTGACAACGCCAAATTTGTCAAGTCATTCATTGTCTTTTTAGATATCATCATGGTCTAAGTTCTACTGTTAGACTAATTATCAAATTTCGGGGCAATGACCGAATAATGAAAAAAAGTTATCACTATAGCCTATTCGATTAAGAACTTTTTATGCGAACATTTCTTGGCAATTCAGAAATTGTCTGGAATCTCTATAAATTTAATTTCTTTTTATAAAAAAAATGTTTGTTTATGGTTGATCTTAAGCCAGACATTGTCCTACTTGCAAACCAGTATGAAGCATTACAAGTACGAGTATTTACAGTAATTATTCGAGAAGACGAGAAAAACCACTTGTTTAAACATCTCTCGGCTCTGCATAAAATTAGCAAAAATTTTAATCTAATTATATCCATTTGATGATATAAAATCAATTGTGAGTTTACTTTGACGAGTCGCGTGGGATTAATTATGTATATGCAGACAAAACTGAACCGATTTCCGGTATTAGGAAACCGAAAATATTTATTTTCACAGCGGTTTATACGTCTGCCATTTTGTTAGAGGGCTGACATTTCCGCCAAATTTTTCGTTCAAATGTTGTGAAAGTGTCAAGTTTAAAGATAGTGGAAAGGTTTATTACTTCCTCTGGGAAAAGACCGTAGTGGTACCGTTGAGTACTCTGGAGGTATTCAAGAGCGAAGATAGTAATCTTTATGCTTGCACAACGACATGAAGAAAAGTTCAACCTATTGACAGAAAAAATACCTAATGCTTTTTTATATAACTAGAAAGTATTAGTTGTTATTTTCACAAAAGTGCGCAGCCACAAAAACCAAACATTTTTTTTTAATTTTTGGTAAAGAAAACTATTTTTTAATAAGTTTTCTGAAAGAGTAACATAGTTTCAAGCTCATCAGACTCATCAGATTTCTATGTATACCATTTTCGGAAAGATAAAGCTCTCATGTTTAGTAAACTTATTCGGAAGCAAAGCCGAAAAACTTTTTATAAACAAAGTCACTCACTTTGTTTACGGTTGGAAACAAGAAAACGATGTTAGTGGGGTAAGCCAAGACTCAACAGCACACCCAACTTCAACGCCAAAAAAAAGATTCTCGGTCTCTTCAATGTTGACGAAATACTGCATGTTAAGATCGACATCAAAGCTTCACGAAAATGCAGATATTTTACAATATGGCAAATTAATCGCTTTTTTGAAGAACGAATCAAAAAATTACAAGGGCAAGAAATCAAAAATTCTTGAAAGAGAGCATATTCAACAGTTTTTAGCAGAAGCATCCAATAAAAAATATTTGATGTTGAAGGTGAAGGTAGGCCGATTTTGTTATTATTTTTATTTATCTTTTAATATAAATGAAAGCGTAAATCTCAACAAATGATTTTATCTGAGATTCCTGTTTCTTATAATTGAAATTTTATGAATTGTATCTTTTGATGTTCAATAAATTGTTCTATTTTTTGTAAACTGTTGAATTATATAAAAACAGTTGTATTATTGATTCATTGATGAATCAAAAACATTATTTTTATAACGTCATAATAAAGAAGTGTTGGATAAATTAATTAATTTATTAATAAAATAATAATTTTATTGCTATTTTTAAATCTTTAAATCTTTAAATAAAGGCCTCAGCACCTCTTGCATTGAAACGCGGCGACATAACAGTCTGCAACAACAAACATGCCTAAGCATTGATACGCACTGCATATATTTTGTTCAAAAATTAAAATTTTAAAACAAGCTTTTTATTCAATTCAATTTCTTAGTTACTAGACTAGAGACTAGAAAATAATTTTTTTATGGGGATTTGATTTATTTGTTGTTAATTAAAAAAAGTTTGCTAAATTTTAAAATAGGCAGCTGCTACTGGTTCTGATGGAGAGTTATGTCATGGATGCCAAACTACCATAAAAAAAACAAAATCATGTTTATGAAGTATACAATTGTCTTGAAAATGTTAAACCGCATTGATCAGGACCTATAAACTTAACAAGTCTATTGACGTATGTGTAAACTTGTCTATACATTTTAATATGTAATTTAATCATTTTTACCTAATTTATTTTTCTAATACACTTTTATATTTTCTACTTTGTCTTAACTTGGTATTTTATGTATATTAATTTCCAGATCTGTTTTGTGTGTTGCACAAATTTTTATATTCTTGTTCGTGCTTTGCGTCTGCAAACTTTTGCGAGACTAAAAGTCTAGAACGTTTTTATGTTTTAAATAGTAGTCTCGGAATTAATGCCATTTCAGATAAAAATGTAATGTTTGTTAATTTAATTACAATGCAGCTTACAAATGTCAAACCAAATTAGTCGTTTGGATTTAAAATGTTTTTAAGAAGAAAAACGCTTCAATAATAACTAAATACACTTTTTGAGGTTATGTGTCACTGTTAGTTAACAAGACTTAATTTTTTGGTAAAAATATAAACGTTTGTTTTTATGTTTTATATATTTATACAAAAACCAAAAATCAAAAAGATTTTTGGGTTTTTATCTTTATGGTTTAATTGGTTGCTTAAGAATCTGTGGCACAATAAACTATTAACACAGTTTTACTACTTGCTAAAAAGTTTGTATTATTCGATAGAGATGAATAAATATTTATATTTGCTTGGTTTTATCAGGATTAGGAAATTTTTGTAGATTTTCCTAATTGGATTATTAGGAAAAGGAGCTGAAAAGAAGATTTTTTGTTTTGTTAAAAGCATTTGTAGATTTTAATGAACTCAGGGGCAACCACATGTTTTTGGTTCATTATTTGCTTGACTAATTTTAAGCTAATATAATGGCTATTGAAGGCATTCTCGGGTATACTTGACTTGTCTAGTCTGCCGTATTTTAAGTGAGCTAAATGTTCTTTATATTTGGCTTGAACTGATCTAAGCGTTTGTCCTATATAACATTTCTTACAGTTATATAACAGTTATTACACCCCATGCGATAATTCTAAAAATGTTGTCAAAGGTCTTTTGGACCTCCTAATAAATCTTTTAATTTTGATCTTGACTGATCAACCATTCAAAATCCTAAACACAATATTAACTCCTTTAGTTATCCTAGGTTCAAAAGGTATTAAAGTACAATTGCATTATTGTTTATTTGTTTGAAAAGCTGTGCAGTTTTTGACCTTTGTTTTAAATTTTTGTTTATTTATAATTTTATTTACTTTTTCTATATTATATTCAGTAATATTAGCAATTTTTTTGATAAATGTTTTTCTTTAATTAAAAAGTTTCTTTGACTTAGAGAAAAAATAAATTATCTGTTTACTAAAAAACTTAAGCTTGCTATTTTATATTGAAAACAATGATTTGAGTCATTAGGTATCTCTCTCAAAGTTCTTGCTTCTTTTCAAAATAAATCAAATTCTAAATCGCCTGTTGTTTTTAATTACGTTTAGTTAGTAATTATCTAAAAAAACAGTTTTTTTTATTAATTTCTCCTACATAAGTGAATTTTATAGAAGGAAAACGATTATTTAAATTTGACACAAAATTGGTTAAGTTTGGTTAGGAAAATGTTGAAAATTGTTTTTGCAAATAATTAACTCATTTTGTTTGTAAAATTTGTCGTTACATTGTAAAATTGATTGTTTTACCCATAGCTCACTTATGTTATGTATTTTCCAATTAGATTTGACTTCATTTTGTTTTACTCGAACAAGTTTTTTAATTAAATTATTGTGGTTTCTATTGAAACGCTAGAAAATAATAAAGTGACTTTTTAGCAAGTGATAAAACTGTGATAATAGTTATTTCAACTCAGTGGTGAACACTATTTATAAATAAACATTATTAAATCACTGCCAAAAAAAACCCTTTTGGGAGCAAGTTCACTAAGGACAAATATGAAATATATTAATTATATTTAAAATAAATAAATAATTATATTTAAATTTATCAGATAAACATAAAAATTGTGTTTACTTTGGCATAAAATTTTAGATGAACAGTAGATTTTTGTGAAAATTTCGGAGTTTTTTTGCAAATGTTAGAAAAAACAAAAGATTTTGATTTTCTAGATTCAAAATCCAGAAATAAATAATTTTGCCAACCTAAAAATAATCCGAAAAATAATTTTTTTCTAATAAAAGGTTTAGAAAAACTTTTATTGTTACGTTGTCACAAAAAATATTTTTCAAAATTTTTTAACAGAAGCTTGAAATTTTTAATAACTTGTAGGCTGCGGCCAGCTTTCTGAGACAAATAACTATTAGCTTGTTATTTAAGCATTTTTTATTTAATTTTTTCAATTTCCATAAAACTTTGCTTTTTTTATTTTGTTTTTGTTTATTGTTTTGGGAGTGTACTCTTTTCACTAGTTTGTACCTATTACTATTATTATTATTATTATTATTATTATTATTATTATTATTATTATTATTATTATTATTATTATTATTATTATTATTATTATTATTTATGTTAGAACAGAATAATATTGGTTAGTTTTATTGTTTCTACGATGATTCCTCTTTTTTTTTGTTTCCATATAAACGCTTCTACGATAGTGGCGATTTGCCATAAACCAAAAAAATAATTGACTTTTGTTGTTATTTTGTTACAAACCTAAACTTTTTTCTCATAGTGCTTTCTTCTGTTTTCATACCGAGTATCTGAAAATGATTTATGCATAAAAAGGCCTAGACTTGGACCCGCCTCTTTCTGTTTGTGTAAATAGAAAAATGTTTGTATTTGTTAATTTTAATAATTATATTCTTTGAAATTGATTGTGCATTAACTTAAGAATAAACACTAACAATTTTAATCAAAAAACGCCAAATATCTAGAATTTTGAAAATGCACAGTTGCATGAATTCTTTAAAATTGGTTAAGAAAAAAAATATGTCAATAAAAATTATATGCTGGGCTCGTTGTAAAGATAAGCCAACACGAGTAGTCTAACCAATTGAATAAATTAATTGTTGTCTTAAGCATTTAATAATCGTGATTCTTTTCAATGCCGTTTCTTAACTAAAGTGATAAATGTTTATTTAAACGATGTTTAATTGTTGACATTCCCGTTTGAGATAATATTTTTAGAAGATTGACTTACGTTATTTGGATCTTTTGAAAAAATCTTCAGAAGTTGGCGTTATAAAAAACAAAATGATGCTTTCTGCCATTTTATAAAGCAAAATGTAGAAAGTTTTTTATTCAGAAGTTTAAAACGGTTGGTAATGTGCATCTTCCCTTTCTTGGGCGGAAAAACCTAGCCTACGACTACTTCTATTACACTGCACGACGTCATAGCTAACCGCAAGCAACGATCTATCTAGAAAGTTTACTAATATTTAAATGTCAACCACCTTCAGCTCTATATAGACGGTTTTCTACTATGAAGATGTGTTACGGTACTCTTTACGGATTTATGGCTACCCTAAAACACAATTTTGTATATAAAACAAAGTATCCAAATTTGGACTACAGATTTAAATGCCACGAAAACCTTTTATATCAATTTTTTTTAATTAATTGTCAGTGAAATTTTTATTCACTTATCTGTATTAGGTTGTGAGAAATTTAGGCGTTTTTGGAATTTATGGCAAAATTATGTCAAGAATAGGATTTGGCAGAATGTTGTTAATGACTTACCATAATGTCAACTTGTAGGTTTTTGTACTTTGTTTGATTTTTCTTATATTATTGTACAAAATATTTACCGCAGTTAGCAGTTGCTTCGTTAAGGCTAATCAGTAAATCTTAAAACTGCTAGTTTAAGAACTACCTAGAACTAATAAAATTGCTAGTTTTAGGCCAATCTCGTTTTCTTGTTACTGAATTTGCAATTTTGACTAAAATATTAGAAATTGTCACTGTCGATTCACGATTTTTTTAAAAGCTGATTTATTTTTCATAAAATTGCTAAAACTAGTAATGTTGCTAGTGTTAAGAACTAGCTAAAGCTAATAAAATTGCTAGTTTTAGGCCAGATTTGTTTTTTTGTTACGGAATTTGCAATTTTGATTAAAATATCAGAAATTGTCACTGTCGATTCACGATTTTTTTAAAAGCTGATTTATTTTTCATAAAATTGCTAAAACTAATAAAGTTGCTAGTTTTAAGAACTAGCTAAAGCTAATAAAATTGCTAGTTTTAGACCAGATTTGTTTTTTTGTTACGGAATTTGCAATTTTGACTAAAATATCAGAAACTGTCACTGTCGATTCACGATTTTTTTAAAAGCTGATTCATTTTTTATACAATTGCTAAAACTAGTAAAGTTGCTAGTTTTAAGAACTAGCTAAAGCTAATAAAATTGCTAGTTTTAGGCCAGATTTGTTTTTTTGTTACGGAATTTGCGATTTTAACTAAAATATTAGAAATTGTCACTGTCGATTTACGATTTTTTTAAAAGCTGATTTATTTTTCATAAAATTGCTAAAACTAGTAAAGTTGCTAGTTTTAAAAACTAGCTAAAGCTAATAAAATTGCTAGTTTTAGGCCAGATTTGTTATTTTTCACGGAATTTGCAATTTTGACTAAAATGTCAGAAACTGTCACCGTTGATTCACGATTTTTTTAAAAGCTGATTTATTTTTCATAAAATTGCTAAAACTAGTAAAGTTGCTAGTTTTAAGAACTAGCTAAAGCTAATAAAATTGCTAGTTTTAGGCCAGATTTGTTTTTTTGTTACGGAATTTGCAATTTTGACTAAAATATCGGTAATTGTCACTGTCGATTCACGATTTTTTTAAAAGCTGATTTATTTTTTATAAAATTGCTAAAACTAGTAAAGTTGCTAGTTTTAAGATCTAGCTAAAGCTAATAAAATTGCTAGTTTTAGGGCAGATTTGTTTTTTTGTTACGGAGTTTGCAATTTTGACTAAAATATCAGAAATTGTCATTGTCGATTCACGGTTTTTTTAAAAGCTGATTTATTTTTCATAAAATTGCTAAAACTAGTAAAGTTGCTGGTTTTAAGAACTAGCTAAAGCTAATAAAATTGCTAGTTTTAGGCCAGATTTGTTTTTTTGTTACGGAATTTGCAATTTTGACTAAAATATTAGAAATTGTCACTGTCGATTCACGATTTTTTTAAAAGCTGATTCATTTTTTATACAATTGCTAAAACTAGTAAAGTTGCTAGTTTTAAGAACTAGCTAAAACTAATAAAATTGCTAGTTTTAGGCCAGATTTGTTTTTTTGTTACGGAATTTGCGATTTTAACTAAAATATCAGAAATTGTCACTGTCGATTCACGATTTTTTTAAAAGCTGATTTATTTTTCATAAAATTGCTAAAACTAGTAAAGTTGCTAGTTTTAAGAACTAGCTAAAGCTAATAAAATTGCTAGTTTTAGGCCAGATTTGTTTTTTTGTTACGGAATTTGCAATTTTGACTAAAATATTAGAAATTGTCACTGTCGATTCACGATTTTTTTAAAAGCTGATTCATTTTTTATACAATTGCTAAAACTAGTAAAGTTGCTAGTTTTAAGAACTAGCTAAAGCTAATAAAATTGCTAGTTTTAGGCCAGATTTGTTTTTTTGTTAAGAAATTTGCAATTTTGATTAAAATATCAGAAATTGTCACTGTCGATTTACGATTTTTCCAAAGCTGATTAATTTTTTTAGTCAAACTAAAGAATTCTGAAAGTTTATGTACAATTGATCGATGAAAAAACTTAAATTATAAAATTCGATAATAGTTATTTATGTATTAAGGGCATAATTACGCACGTGGTGTATACAACGTTTTATTCTATTTTATAATATTCTTTAAAGAAAATAAACTAAAAGTTGCATTAATGCAAATTTTAATATTGTGTAGGAAGTTAGCTATTTTGATATTGTTAAGGTTACTGCGTTTGTTTAAAAAACAATTATTTTTTTGAAATTAACGTTTCAGAAGCAGAAAGCGTTTATTCAGCAGAAATTTTGCAAAACTTAAGACTTTTGCCAGCCAGATTACGCGACTTTTCTATTATATTTAAAGGTTAAAAAGTGGGTGTTGCTTTACTTTTGAAACTCCCTGTATATATTTTTTATTTATAGTAGTTTTTAAATAGTGTTAAAAGTGTCAAATAAATTATAGTTATTTTTCTGGGAGAAATTGTCTATAAAATCACTTTTGGCAAAAGAAAAGTAATAATGTTCCAACTATCAATTGAGTATAGAATTGGCATCATATCCCATAATAAAGTTAATAATAGATTATTATGAACAAATTATTTTGAATTTTTTATCGCATTTCTATGACATATGAAGTCAAGTGTGTTGAAAAATATTAAATTTCAATTTATTAATGATAAGAACGGTCACAGGAGGAGATTCAAGAACGGTCACAGGAGGAGATTCTTTTGAAAAATGTTCATCTATCTTGTTATAATAATTGAAATATTATAAACAGCTTCAAATGTCTACAAATATTTATGACTTTTGACACTTAATCAGCAAAAATTACCAACAAATAGTTGAACCAATTAGTTTAATCATGGGTTATTAAACCACCATTATCTGCATCACTCACATTTCAATCATCTTTTGTTATTCTTTCATTACGCTGAAAAGTAAATATAAATATCGCTCACAATCTGCCCTAAATAACATTACGCAAAATGCATTTTCCTGCCTATCATATGGTAAGCATCTGCTAACTTCAAATCGGAATCAAAAAAAAAACAAATCATTAGGTGTGGTCCATACAGCATCCTACTTTCGCCAGACAGCTGGTCTGCATTAAAGGTCGTGCAACGTGCTTCACTTGTTTGCTGGAATCTGCAGAAGTTAATTATGGTTTGTTACTGATTTCAAGCATTTTTTTGGCAAGGCCACTTTGTAGTTTTTGGTTGTTTTTCAGTTTTTTTAAAAGAATTTTGAGAATCTTTTCGATTAAAAAAAGTTGGCAGATCAAAACCAATAAAAAGTGTGAGGTAAAATATTAATAAAAATATAAAGTTACTAAAATTAATATATTTATTGCCTTATTTGTTTAACCATTTTGTAATAATAATTACAAAATGGTTAAATTTTTAATTAGAAAATTTTGGCAGTAAATATTCTAATTTCTTATTAATTGAAACCAATATTGTTGTATGATGTAGTTTAAAAAAAAAAATTAACAATATTAGTATAATTATTGCTTAAATTGTAATAAAAATTACAGAATAATTATGTTTTTAATTAAAAAAAGTTGGCAGATACAGTAAATATTCCAATTTTTAATTAATTGAAACCAATATAAAGAATGATGTAAAGTATTCAAAAAATAAAGTTTGTTAACCAAATTAATATAATTATTGCTTAAACTGTATAACAAATTGGAAAATAATTAAGTTTTTTATTAAAAAAAATTGGCAGACACAATAAATATTCCAATTTCCAATTAATCAAAATTAATAAAAAGTATGGTGTAAAATAATGAAAAAAATAATTGAGCTTTGTCTATAGTATTCATATATTTATTGTCTTTATTGTAATAATAATTACAACATAATTAAATTGTTAATTACAAAAATGTGGCAGATACAGTAAATATTCCAATTTTTAATATCAAAACCGATATAAAGTGTTTAATGAAACAGTTTTGTTAACAAAATCAAAATATTTATTCCTTAAATTGTGATAAAAATTACATAATAATTAGGTTTTTAATTAAAAAAAGTGGAAAGATAAAGTAGATATTCCAATTTCTAATTAATCGAAACCAATGAAAAGTATGATGTAAAAAGAAATATATAAAGCTTTGTTAATATAATCAATATATTTATTGCCTTAATTGTAATAATAATTACAAGATAATTAAACTTTTAATTAGAAAATTTTGGCAGATACAGTAAATATTGCAAATTCTAATTAATCGAAACCAATATAAAGTATAATGTAAAATATTTACACAAAAAATTAGTTTTGTTAATAAAATCAATATATTCTTGCATTAATTGTAACAATAGTAAAACATAATTATATTATTAATTAGAAAAACTTGGCAAATACAGTGAATATTCAAATTTTGAATTCTATTCTAATTTTTTTCTTAACAAAATCAATATATTTATTGCTTAAATTGTATTAAAGATTACGGAATAATTTTGTTTTTAATTAAAAAAAGTTGGAAATACAGAAAATATTCCAATTTTTAATAAATCGAAATAAATAAAAAGGCTGATATAAAATATTCAAACAATAAATATAGAGTTTTGTTATTAAAATTACTATATTTATTATTTTAACAACTATTGTAATACTAATGACAGAATAATTATATTTTTTAATTAATGAAATTGGCATATACTGTAAAACTTTTAAATTTCAAATTAATTGAAACCAATCAATATGATGTATAATATTAAAAAAAAACGTTTTATAAATAAAATCAATATATTTATTGCCTTAATTGTGATAATAATTATAAGATAATTAAATGTTTAATTAGAAAAATTTAAAAGATACAGTGAATATGTATTCCAATTTCTAATTAATTGAAACCAAAATATTAAAAAAAAGTTTTGTTAACAAAAGCAATATAATTGCTTAAATTGTAATAAAACTAACAAAATAATTAGGTTTTTAATTAAAAAAACTTGGCAGATACAGTAAATATTCTAATTTCTAATTATTAGAAACCAATAAAAAGTATGATGAAACATATTCAAAAAGAAAGTTTCGCTAATAAAATCAATATATTTATTCCTTTAATTGTAAAAATAATTACAGAATAATTATGTTTTTAAAGAAGAAAAAGAATAGAAGTTGTCTAGTGAAGATTCTACACTTTTTGCAATTATAATTCAGAAGGTTGGAATTTAATTTCAAAAGGCGTCAACTGTATTTCAAAAAATATAAATTGAATATGAGAATTTAGTCAATTTCAATTGGAAAAGTGTTAATTTAGTTCCACAATAGTCAAATGTAAAACCAAAATTATCAGTTGAAAGTAAGAAACTGTCAAATTTAATTATGACTAATATAAAGCAAAATGGCCATCATAGATAATAACTTGCTTAAACAATTAATTCAGTTGTCATCAATTAAAAAAACAAAATAAATCTTTAAAAACAATTGGTTCATTTGCAGAATATATTTAATAGATTGTAAAATTTTTTCTTGAATTATTATGTAATACAAATTATTCAGAAGTATTGTTTACACAAAATTACATCTTAATCGACATTTTGAATTACATTAGACAGTACTGTTTCTTAGTTTCAATTGATAATTTCTGAGTTACAATTGACTATTCTGAAATACAATTGATTCTTTCTGATTTACATTTGACTACACCTGTTTCAAGTGTAATTCAGAAAGTGTATATTCTTTCTAAAATATATTTTACTAATATGAATTACAACTTACTAATCTGGATATCAATTTACGCTTTTTAAATAACATTTTACTAAACTGAATTAAAAGTGACACTTTCTGAATTACAATTTACCAATTTGAATTACAAGTTACACCTTCTGAACTTCATCTTATACTTTCTGAATTACAATTGAAAAAGATGTAGTCTGAAATTTAATGATCTTTGAGAGTTACATCTGACGACTCTGAAACACAATTGATACTTTCTGTATTACAATTAAAAAAGGTGTAGATTTGAACTTCATTAGCCAACTTCGATTGACTTTGAGTTACTAATGGTTCGAAAAGTGTATCTTTTAAGAACCATAATTAAAACAGCTAAAATCTGTCAATTTTTTTACCTTAGTTTTTTATTTTTTACTTTTCTAACACATATTGCCAAATAGTCAAAGGTTGTTTTAGTAAAAAAATTTTATAAAAGCGTACCTAATAGTTTGAAATTTAAGTTTAAAAAATTACAATTAAAATATAGTACTATTCATTGATAGTAGATTGGTAAAGAAGTCTGTGTCAGTAAAGAAAAGATCCATGTCTAACATACGACATAAGTCAACAGATAAGTTTTTTAGGTTAGAAAAAAAAAAGAGGAGCAAGAACAGATGCCTCTCTCACTCTCTCTCGTTTTCTTCATACGGCTCAATGTAATTGTTGACTATTTTTAAACGTATGTCTTATTTAGACTAAAGATTACTGTATGCCCAAATAATGTTTTTAAAATTTAAATAATGCCAAAGAATAATAAAAAACAACATAACCCTATTTGCTTATTTGGTAGCATTTTTCTACTGTTAGATCAATCATACAATATTAAATACTTCTAATAACTATAATATGTAATATGGCAATATAAGAAAATACTTTATTGGTGTTGAGTAGTCTTATTGGTCATTATTTGTACCAATAATAATACCACCTATAATTCATTTCAATTGAATGGAAATAAAGCGTTGCTGTGAACACTCAAATTTCTATTGGCACCTCTTACGAATTTTTTTTTTTTTTGCAGAATTACATGTGAGGGAATGTTAATGAAGACTGTTCTTTAGATCTATAAATAAATTTGTTTAAATCATACAGAAATAGTTTTCAAGACATGTAGAAAAGCTTTGAAAACTTTTTTTTGTCATCAAAAATTGTTTTTACTCATTTTAGATACAGAAAACTTAATTTTTGTATAAGTACCAGATTTTATAATTTTGTGTAAATACCAGCTTACATAAGGTGGGTCCTGAGTAGAATAAATTTGCGTCGCAAATTTGTCACGTTTTGGTCAAGACGTGTAAACTAATAGCTTCTGTCGGTCTCTGCTAATCCCTGTCGGTGTATCAAAGGTCTTCTGTTCTGGTAGGTACACAAACGACTTTTAATACTATGAAATACAAGAGATTAAAGTTAGACTTAACGCCTGGTTGAAAACAGAGATTTAGATAGTATTAAAGATTTGAATATTATTTTTTTTTCGCACACGTCATAAGCCTAGCAAAAACAATTTTTTCAACAAAACACTAAAACGGAAAAACAGTGTAGCCTGCCGCTAACCGAAAGAAATCAGCTGAAAAAAAAACAGTCAAAGAGTAGTTGTTATAGCTTTTTCAAAACACAAAGAAAACGAAGCTGTAGAATTAGAACAAAAGTGTCAGATTGCGTCAGAAAAAAAAAGTTCTTATAAGATACTTTAGAAAAAGCTCCCAAAAAAAATACAGGGGTTACGTATCGGGGGGAGTTTTGGAGAGAATCTTGGTTCTAAAGTTTTCAGTCAAGTCTTCTCCAAACATATACAACCCGAAACCATCTGAGTTGGCTAGTGGAGATAGCTGGAGATTTCAACGCCTAGGCTATGCAATAGGGTGGTAAAGTGACAAACAGGAAAAGAGCAGTTCTTACTGAAGCCATGTTTTTATTCGTTGTAGTACTATACTACTGAATACGAGAACAAAGCCTACTTTCTATGAAGAAGAAGATTCCTCTATAGTAAACGTCACTATTGTGAGTAGAAGTCTGGCAAAATGCAACAAACTCCACTAGCTTGTCAGCGATATCTACACTTATAGTGATCATTAGACTATCTCTTGGAAGATTTTCGAACACTACAAGAGACCAATAGGAAAGGCTGGAACGTAAAAATGACATTTTGACACCAGTTTCTTGTATCTTTGTTGTATACTTCTATTGCAACAATAAGTCGTTATTTGTATTGGTTTACAGTTTTAATTTAATTTTGGTAAACAGAAAGGAACTAGGAGTATATTAAACTTTTTACTGAAATTATGCCAGAAAAGAGCTTGGGTTTTTGCTACATTATACATTTTTAAACGATGTGTTGTAGAAAAATAGTGAGAGAAGATAAATCTTTATCGTGAATAAATGATTTTGGAATTCTGTCAGACTAGACGCCATACTGACTACTCTGACCCAAAGAGCTATATCTGTTTTTTTGCTGATAAAGCCGCCGGAACTTGAAGTATTTGAACAAAATGAGGAGTTGTAGATCCCTTATACGTTTCAAATAAAGATAGGTTAGTGTCTACAAGGAATAATTTTATAAATAGTAGTTCAACGTTCTTTAATTGACCATCTTTACGATACCACGACCAACCAATTTACCAACACATCTAATCCTAATAGTAGTAATTTTAAGAAAATTATGCCTTATTAAAGAGGTAAACCAACTGGTCATTACGTGTCAAAAAAATATATGTTCTTTTTAGAGAGAAGACAGCCAATTAATGGCTTTAATTGCTATTTAAACATTTCTATTTTGGTTTTGAAAATTGCCCAACCTTAATAGCTCTTTCACATTTCTATCCTTCGCAAGCGTAAAATCTGGTCGGCATTGTTCTTTGTCTTCATTACCATAAATAAACTGTCTGGCTTTATCCCAGGCTAAAATCTATCTTTGTCATGTCTCCTAAATAGTAATTTCGCCGATTCATAAGCATCGATAAAACAAATAATTTACAATAGGCAGTGAATCGTGCGGAAATTACGTGGGGAAGTGAAGCAGAGAGAGCAGAGAAATCCCACGAGTTTGCTTGTAGAGGCTGGTGTCGTTTATACCAACTCAAAAAAAATTAATAATTTGATAACAATAATCTGTAAAAATGACAGAAGAAAATAGCGGCAGTGGACGGTCCATATTGATAAAAACTATGTTTGGAAACTGGTTTCTAAACTGGAGTAAATTTAAATGTAGAAAAATGTTGCAAACCTGATTATTACTTTTATTTGATAGAAATGCATGAGCAAACATACAATTATTGTTTAGAACCTCTAATTGATTGTATTAATCTGTAAAAGTTAGGCTGTGCACCCTCCAGGTGCTTACGTTTTCCCTTGATAGAGAATTGTTCCTTTTGGTAGAGGGTATAAATGTGAGAGGTTGCATTTACCTATTAATTGTTTTTTATTGTTATTTTTAATTTGACAGCCGATAGTAAACAGTAGCGTCTTGAACCCATTTAAGTCTAATTCCACCCACTCGCTCTCAGATTGCTTTTTGTTCCTTTATACATTTTGAAGAAGATTCTAAATTATATTCCACCATTTTGTGATATGTGCGTAGATAATATTGGGGAAAGGGTGGAGTAGCGGATAATAAATATACTAATTTCTCCGACGTTTCGACATTTATTAAGTCATTTTCCAGGATCATTAGTTTTCCAGGACATTCAATTAACTAATGATCCTGGAAAAAGACTTAATAAAAGTCGCTACTCCACCCTTTCCCCAATATTATCTACGCATCTTTATACATTTTATTTACACTGCCAATCAGCTTTTTTTTTATTTATTTTTTTTTAAATTTTTTATTTATTCTAAAAAAGCTGTCTTCAGGTCAACAAACATTACACACACAGCTTTTCTCTCTCTTTTTTAAATTTTTTATATAATATCTTATTTAATTTATGTACATCATGTATAGAGCGTTTTTTTCAAAACTCGCTTGTTCTTTCTTCTTTATTATTGCACCAATTTAGATTTACCAGTTATCCTTTTATTTGATTTTTTTTATTAACTTTTTTGTTTTTTACAAGATTTTTACTCAGCATTTTTATGCACGAAATTTTTTTTATAAATATGCTAAATATTTGACAGGTATTTTTTATTTTTACATAATATTTTTTCCTTTTTTTTATTTAGTGTTTTTTGTTTTGTGCTTTTTTACTTTAATTGTTTTTGTTTTTTTTTTATTACAAGAGTCTAATGACATGATCTGATTCTATTCTGCATTCTTTACTTTGCAACTTTGTATTTTAACAGTGATACTTTTTTAGTAGGTTTATTTTTTTTGTTCGTTTTTATTATTGTATAGTTTTTTTTATAATTTTTTTTTAAATTTTAATCTATTTTTTGCTTTTGTTTTTGCTTTTTTAGGCAATTAAAATTAATTTAGAGAAATTAAAAAAATATTTCAAATAATTTAAATAAATAAAATAAAAATTAATCATATTGAAGTCGGTTTCTTAACTTGTATTAAATGTGGTTTTATTTGTTATTAAATTCTTCTTTCCCAGCAATATTTTATTTTGCTCATGTTTGAGTTTTAGTTTTATTTTTAGATTTCTATATTATTTTAATTATTGTTTCCACATTTTTTTTTGTATCTATTTTGTCCTTGTGCTTATACATTTTATAATTTTTTTTTCTGCTTTTATCAATTTTTATTTTTTTGCTTTGTTTTTCTTATTACTTTTTTCGATAATTGTATTTACCTATATACCTTTATGTATTCTCTCAGTTTTTTTCGATCATCAATATATTAATTTTCGTCAAAAATTCCAGTTTTGGAAAACTGGCGTAAAAAAAAGTTTTTGTCCAATTTTGTTTGACGTAGTCTAGTTTCAATTTTCAACAGGTTTCTATCAACACACTCTATATTTTTTTCTGTAATTCAAAGAAAGTGATATGTAAAATTAAAAATGTATTGTTTTTGTTTTTTGTTGTATTTCAATAATCCATTTTAAATTTTTACAAAAAAATGTCAAAATAAACTTGATATAACTTCCTAATATCAACATCCTCATTGTCCTAAAACATTTTAAAATTTAGAACAAATTATTAAACTAAATTTCTAAATAAAATGATTAATGATCTATCATTTATAATAATAATAGAGTTGTAATTTGGGCAATAGGTTTTATTGAAAACTCAATAATTTTGTGACATTTTGTTTTTCAGTCTCAGCGCGACCAACCTTTATCTCAATTATGTCTATTTTAATTTAACCTTGTCTTTAAATAAGAGAAACGAATTAAAGCTGGTCTAGTACCATATTTGCAAAAAAAACATCAATTATAATTGCATTTTTTTTATAGCCATCGCACTATTCCATAACCGAATAGATGATACATAAAAAATCGGATCATAATTTTGCGGACTGCTATTACACAACATTAGTGTCAAATTTATAAATATTTTCTTTTGATTACTTAAAAACGTAAGCTTGAAATACAAGCTGTACAAATTTGTAAAAAAAACAGTTGCCTAAAACTAAAAAAAATTAAATCTGAAAAATTCAAAGTTTTTTAAACTCTTGGATTGACTTTTATTAAAATTAAGGGTTTTAAAGTGAATTTGAAAAATTTGTTGATTTTTGTAGTCTTTTGAGATCTTTTTTTTAGAAATATTTTCGATAAAACTATTATATAAACTCAATTTCCCAAATTGGTTAATAAATGCCCTTTCTATTAAGCAAAACCTATAATTATTCGGTTATTAATAAATTGATTAATACAGATTTTGGGCAATATCTTGCTTAACTACACACCTGATAGAAAATATCTTAATTTTTCATTTATTTGTCTGGGAGGCAACAAAAATAGTAATTTATATGCAATTTAAAATAATGAATGAAGCTGGAGAAATAAATTTAAATTCTAGAATCGCTTAGCTCACAGGGCATTTGAAATAATCATAGAGAAGCAGAGTTTCCAGAGGCTGCAAAGTAATAAATCATGAAATCTACAGAATTTCCTAGAGAATTAACATTGATTTAGTCATAAAATGTAATGTTTATAATTATAATGTGGCAATAGATACTATTGCAGTTAATACTCAAATTCCAAGACCCATATTTGGTCAATCTTCTATAAATTTAATTAAACACTCGTGAATTTACAACTTACCCAAATATAGCCCCATTAGGACATTTTGCCTCACATTTATCCAGATACCAGCCAATTAATTCTGTTATTAGAGAAAACCAAATTCGTGTAAAACATAATTTATAGCAGCTTTATTGATAACTAAACATTAGAAAATATTTAACTTTGTTGCCAATTATTGCAGCAACACTCACTTTGTTTGAAAATACACAAAACCTAATTACTTGCTCTTGTTAACAAAATAAATGTTTCTTGTTCCAAGGTTTTAGTGTCAGCTCTGTTGTCACCTAAATAGATCAAAATCTAGAGGAGAAACTTTCCAATGCATCATTTTTATGCACGCAGATTTTTCAATTGTTTTTTGGATATGCAATGCCAATTGTTTTAAATTAAAAATTATTTTCAACTGGTGATATTTTTATTAAAATAGACTAATAGTTTCAATCTGGATCTCACCAGATATGTGCGCCAATCTGTCTTATCATTTTGTTTAATTGTTTTGTGTGGCGATATAGAAATTCAAAGATAAAATCTATTAACGTTGGCAAAGAAAAAGTAAAAACCAACAAAAAATGAGGAATTTGGGGCATTAACGCGAAAAACACAACAAAAATCTAAAAAAAGTTTAAAAAAAGATAGAAACTACAGAAAAGAAAATCCTAAACAGAGTACAAAAATACTTATTAATCTAGACGAGAAAGTACAAAAAAAAGAATGACATAATAACTGATCACAAACCTGGTAGTGATAGAAAATGCAATAAAAAGGAAAGTGAACAATTAGATAAAAAAAAATACCAATTACAGTTAAGAAGGTGTTAGAAGCTTACAAGCTCAAAAAGAAAAAAAAACGATAGTAATAAAAATAGACAGCTGACAAAAAAAAAAATTTTAAAAAGTATGTACATATATGTAGATAACAATCTAATTCAAGTCAAAAGATAATCGCAGAAAAAAATACAAAAAAAAATTTAGTAGAAATGTAAATGTGAGATACAAGAAAATATAATATGGTAAACAAGCCTAGAGGAATTGTTTTTTATTTAAAAAGGAAGAAATAAAAGACACTATAATGCATAAAAAAAGACATAAAAATACAAAATTAAGATTTAATAAAGTCAAAAAAAAATCATAAATAAAATTTAAAAAAATGTGAAAAAAATTAAACAACATAATCAATAGATTGTGTTATTATTATTATTATTATTAGTATATTATAGTATGTCATGATTAGATTATGATAAAAAATAAAAAAAATATTTGCTAAAATGTGGCTTGAATAAGAAACAAAAGCAATCGACTTTTAGAATTACATATTATAAGGGAATTTAACTGGTATAAACGTAGTTAAAAAACAATGAATGAGAGAAAATAGAAGAAATAATGCTAAAAGACTATGTGTGGCAATCTCAATAAAAAAATCTAATAGAAAGAATAATTTCAGAAATGAGAAAACACTTGAAAAAGAAAAAGATTAAAGCAAATTCATTCAAACGTCTGTAAACTTGAACATGTTTTGTTCTTATTGGAACTCATCAGCAAGTCCAAACATATTTAGATTTGACAAATTTGGGCTTATTTCTATCAAAGTTTTTCGTAATTCTGTAGTGTGGTACAATGAGCGACATCTATGAGAGGCTACTTTGCATCAAACATTTTGATGCATGTAAGGTTTGTGCTCTAAATAACAACCAAACTGCCAATGTTAATAGATATAAATTGAAATAAAATAAAAATGTATATCGCTGATTTGACAACATTTACAATCACCTAGGACAACATTTAACAACTTTTGTAATTTGTCACTGCAAATTCTCTCAAATCTGTTGCGACTTGCTGATGAGTTCAATTGAGAACTGCTACAAATTTATCTAAAATGTTTGTTACTGGCTCAAAAATGATGAATTCGTTGGTTCCTGAGGCTAGACTTTAAACAAAATACCAGATCTATCAAAGAAATATAAGAATTAATGACGAAGAAAACGCCAGTGATTACAATTCTATAAAGTATCTGTAAAAGTATGTATAAATGATATCTTTTCCACCCAATCTACACGTGGTGATTTACAGAAATCCAAAAGATTTCCAATCAATCAATTTCTGATTGATCTAAGAATATTCAAATATTATTGGTCTATCAGTATAAAGTGCGATTTTTATGAGTGCGTGTTTTGATTTTCGGAAATTAGTTCTGATTACCATAAAAACATAAAATAATCAAACTAATTCAACTTATTCAATTTTATATCAAACTCTAGTTAAAAAGATGAATTCGTCGGTTTCTGGGCTAGATTTTCGACATGGCAGGCAACAGCAGTGAATACAATAATTTGATTTGAATGATGATTTCTGAAAATCACTTCGTGAAGAAAGAATTTTCATAAATAAATTTCTGATTGGTCACTACGCAAAAATTATTAAAATATGATTGGTCTAACAATATGAACTGCGATTTTCAATATAATCGCTTAACTATACTTTATTTTTTGGCAGAGGCAGATGCGCTTGCATCGGAAAAAACCCTACATACAATATAGCAACTTTTGGTGCATTTTCAGAAAACTGCTGCCAATTCAACTGTCAATAAATTGTTTAGGTTTACATAACCTCACACAAACACGGGAATTTCTAAAGACTCAGCTGCTAGGGAAGCCAAGCTTTGCGCTCTAAACGACACAGGATTTGCACGCCTTAAGGAAAAATCTTGTTTGACAGACAAAAGTAAGGTTAGGATAAATTGACAAGTCTGGCTGACACCGCTTTTTCATAAAATGTGTTTTAGTAATATACTGAAAGTTGATTAACTTCAATATAGATAAAACAATTTAGTTGAAATTAGATTTAAATAGGACGGCTAACACAACATTCCGTTAATAATAAGTGCTAAAATACACAATTGTACTGTAAAACCAACATTTGCAAATAATATTCGAAGTGTTATTTTAGGATTCTATTTATTTCCCGTAATAATTATGACGAATTATGTAACTAATCAACAAAGACATTACACAATAGGAATAGAATGCTAAATGTTCATTGTTAAATACATTAGCAAAAGCCATAAAATATTATTGCCCGCATGTGTACTTTATTACTTTGCATTAAAAGTTGTTATGCGGCGCGACATACCGTTTTTTATTAAAAAAAAGAAGAAAAAAAATTCAAAAAAAGCAGAAAAAAAATTCAAAAACCTAATTTGTTAATTAGGCTCAACGGAAATGCATCAACAAGAACCATTTGCTGCTATTTACACATTTTTTCCCTTTTTTCTCACAAGTATAACATAAATGAGCTGTCAGTGGTGGAGAAGAAGTCTTTGCTTTTTATCGTCAACAAGGATTAAATGAAACATAACTGTTTGTCTCAGATTCATTCTATTTTTGGAGTGACATTGCTTTCTTTTCATTGTTTTGTGTGTTGATGGAAGCTTAATAAAACAATTTTTCTTTTCGTCAAAAGTGATTTCTAATTATAGTTGCAAAGCTTGGAAATGACAAATCTAAGACTAAGTAGAGAACCGAAGGGCAGCATCATTGATATAAATCCAGAATATAATAATTGTATAGTAGACTAGCAGCCCGTCCCGGCTTCGCACGGGGTAGACAATTTTTTATTTTTGGAAATTTGCCCCCCCAGTGCCCCCTCCACCCCACCTGCCGCAATGCCCGGCGCGCTTTTCAGACTGCATCGCAAACAACGGCCACGGCGCTATGGCGGTTTTGTTTACTGTTTGAATTTTTTAATTCGTAATATCTTTTGAATGGAAAGTCCAATTTAAATAATTTAAAAACTATTTTATAGGTAGTTAAATGGTCTTGACCATAAAATAATTTATTTGGATAAGGATTAATATAAACACATAAATAGCATGGTTTGAGTTTGGTTAGCATTTTCGTTAATGTTTAAAATGAAAAAAGTTGTTGTAGTGACATAACTACAATAGTTGGACATATGCTACCAGGGAGTTTTTTGTAGACATTATGATGTTCTTCAATATTGTTGTACATTATTTTGTTCTATCGCTAATAGTTTCGGCAGCGCATTCGACGAAAGACATTTTAAGACTCATTTTTCTACACTTTCGGTTACATTGCTCAAATGTTACCAAGGATCCCTAATTTTTTTCAAAATGAAATGTAGCCTATGTCAAATAGGAAGAATGTAGCATTCTATTGGTGAAAGAATTTTTTAAATCGGCCCAGTACTTTTTGAGCCTATTCATTACAAACATACAAAAATAGGTACAAATCTTTCCTTTTTATAATATTAGTGTAGATAACGTCAAACGCTGTAAATTCATTTTAATAATGGTGCTTCAGGTACATTGACACAAAATTTTTATTTTGTCTAATTAGAACTAAAACAGTTTGATTGAATAGGGCCTTTGATAAGTGTTGCTTTTATTCTCAAAAAAAAATGTCTCTCATACCTGCAAAGATAAATTTTAGTTAACTCCAAAGCAACTTATGTAACCATTATTCGGAATTTAGTAAAATGTTTATCATTTTTAGCAAATAATATCAAAATCTGTTTTGAAAAAAAATTGAAGAATGATTAATATAGAAAATTTGCAGGTAACACAGGTAAAGCGGCTTCGAACGTCGTTCGAACCTGTAACAAAACAAGATCAAATTAAAAGAAATTAAAATAATTGAAAATGGGGGGTTGTTATACGAATGTGAACCTGCAAATAAATTTAAGAAGCACTTCTCTGAGCAACCAGTTTTCTACATCCTGCTATTAACAATAATTTAATAACTAAGTTTGTCACCTGATATGTTTTTTTTCCATATAAACACAGATAATGAGGAAGATGCAGGAAACTAAAACATGGCATTACAAACCACATACTCAAAATTTTTTTTTTAATAATCAAGCCTTTAACGTGTTAATTGACCTTGTTCTTTAGGTAATTATGCTGATGCATTCAAAAAAGCTGTCGTAGTACCACTGCCCAAAAAAAAAGATTTTAAATTTGATCTCAAACTACCATTTTTTTAGTTTATTGAATAACTTTTTTAAAAGCTTTTGAAGTGTCCATAAACTCTTGATTATAATTAAATTCAAACAATTGAATGTAAATAAACACCGAAAACCGTTGTGATAGACTTTTTCTACAAAGATGGATTGCTCATAGTAGACCTTTAGTGCGACCAGCTTGGTCACCTGATCTCAGCCTATTAGCTTATTTTTGTTTCTCCTCAATAATCATCAGGTCTTCATCGTTTTTAATTAACCTATCTTGTTTTTAGGCTGGTGCATTCAAAAAAGCTGTTGCAATAGTACTGCTAAAAAAAGTGAATTAAAATTCAATCTGAAGCTACCGTTCTTTTAGTTTATTAAGTAGTATTTTAGAAGCGTTTAAAAAAATTTAAAATTTTGAACTTAAAACTTTTTCTACAAAGATTGGTTATAGAAGACCTTTAGAGCGGCCAGCTTGGTCACCTGATTTAATCTATTAGATAATTTTTGTTTGTCTTAAATAACCATCAAGCCTTTAACGTTTTAAATAAACCTATTTTGTTCTTTAGGAACCTATGCTGTCTTAACAAAGATGCTGTCAAAAAAGTGGATTTATATTCGATCTTAAGCTATCGTTTGTTTAGTTTATTAAGTAGCATCTCTAGAGTTTTTGAAGTAATTATAAACATGAGAGGAAACCAATTTATGAATAAATACAAACATTTGAATTCAAATCAACACCGTTTTGACAGACTGTTTTTGCAAAGATGGATTGCTTATAGTAGACTTTTAGCACGGCCCGCTTAGTCACCTGATCTTAACCTATTAGATTATGTTTGTGACCTTTTAATAATTATCAGGTTTTCATCGTTTTTAATTAACCTATCATGTTCTTATGCTATTGCATTAAAAAAAGCTGTCGTAGTACCACTGCAAAAGAAAGTGGATTAAAATTGAATCTCAAGGTACCATCCGTTTATTATTAAGTAGTAGTTCAAAAGCTTTAGAAGCAATTTGAAAATTTAGACTAAATAATTTTGACATTTAAATTCAATTAAACACTGTTTTAACAGACTTTTTCTACCCAGATGGATTGGTTATAGAAGACCTTTAGCGCGGCCAGCTTGGTCACCTGATTTACTCTATTAGATAATTTTTGTTTGTCTCATCGAGCCTTTAACGTTTTAAATGAACCTATCTTGTTCTTATTGCCTTCAAAAGTACTGTCGTAGTACCACTGCCAAAGAAAGTGGATTAAATTTGAATCTCAAGGTACCGTAGTATTTTAAAAACTTTAAAAGCAATTTAAAACTTCAGACTAAATAAATTTCACATTTGAGTTCAAATAAACACTGTTTTGACAGACTTTTTCTACAAAGATGGATTGGTTATAGAAGACCTTTAGCACGGCTAGCACGTTTATTGGTTATAGAAGACCTATAGCACGTTTGAATGCTGATGCATTCAAACTGCTGTCGTAGTATCACCGCCAAGAAATATATATTCTAACTTCGATCTTAAGCTACCGTTTGATTAATTTATTAAATTGGTAGTATTTCTAAAGTTTTTGAAGAATTATAAACTTCAGAGAAAACTAATTTATAAATAAAGACAAACAATTCGTTTTGATAGACTTTTTTCTACAAAGATGGATTGCTTCTAGTAGACGCTTAGCACAGCCAGCTTGGTCACCTGATCTTAATCCACTAAATTATTTTGGTTTTTTAATAAACATCAAAATTTCAACGTTTTTAATTAACCTATCTTGTTCTTTAGGAAATTTTGCTAATGCATTCAAAAAAACTGTTGTAGTACCACTGCCAAAAAAGTGGATTAATTAGTATTTCTAAACTTTTTGAAGAAATTATAAAACAATAAGTACAAAAATTTGAATTCAAATAAACGCCGTTTTGATATACTTTTTTTACAAAGGCGAAGAACTTTATAGTAAATTCAAAGGATCAATGTTTCAATATTTATTAACAAATGCCAAATTAGATAGTACCACTATTGCTCTAATTGATCATTCTGTAATTGTAAACGATAAAATAGATTATGTTAGTGAATGATAGACCCAAGGGAAATGCTTCAAAATACAGCCATCCAGATGTAATCCTTTGTAGGAAAGAGATTTTAATGCTGAGTCAAACAGTCACTTAGCACACTATAAGGGTTTCTGGATCAAATTCGGTTACGCCCTGTATAATATACCATTATACTAATTTATCAATTGTTTTCTGTTATAAATAGTGGAAGATAATCAAAATCCTTTCATAAAGATGATTTATTTTTAGACAGAATTTAGACAAGGCTACTGAATTGTTAATGTTCTTCATCATTAATAACTGTATATCACTTATAGTGGATGGTCTGTGTTTATCAAAATGCTTTTAATTTTGCCAATATAAACAAATTAATTTTTTGCGAACGCCAACCCATTAAGGCAAGATTTGATTAATTTGATATTGAGAGAGCAAATGAATTGTAACAGATCCAACGCCCTGAAGGTAATTTTGTTGCATTTCTACAAATTATTTCGGCTTAATCAAATGAAGACTAATCAAAAAAATTTGTTTTTTGTTTCAGCCGTGAACTTTGATTAAATATGCAGTGAATTGGTGTTAGGGAGGCCATACTTGGATGATGACAACACTGCCAAAGAACTGATTATTTGTATAGGAAAGTCGTTGAAATGAAGCTGTTTCTCTTATTTTTAACTGCCACACGTGAGTAAAATTATTATTTTTGCACATTTTGCCTTTGAAATGTTCAGGGAGGATGAGGAAGTCTTGGCTATAAATCGACGATGGCGTAATATCTCCTATTCATATTCTATATCTCATCAGGAAAAAAATAGATGAGGGTTCACGGCCAGTTCATACACACATTAATTAATTAAAGTGGACGAAAAATTATCATTAATGTCATTTATCAGAGGCGATAATTATGATAAATAGGTTTGCAAAAAGTCTAGGTTCTTACATAATTTGTAACGAAATTTGGAGTTTTTTTTGCACAGATTAAAAGTAATTTATGGCGCCATTTGTTGGTCATCTTATCAAAAGTTTTGGCAAAGTAACTACAAAAATGATATGGATGTGAACGTGAACTTAGCTGATAAACATATTTAATACTACTGATATCGTACTGTGTATACTGATCACCTTTCAAGCCTTAAATATTATCAAAAGGTCAAGAAAATTGTCTGTTTAAACTGACCTTATTTGGGTCATTGATAAATCAATTATTGATTTGTAATTGAAAAATATATTTTTTTGGCTCTGATAAAAGATAATTTATGACGCTGTTTGATAGTAGTCTTATCGAAAGCTTTGGCAAACTCACTATTAAAGTAGCACGGGGGCTTTTCTTCTCTTCGCGGAATCTTTTCCTAGTGGGAGACATCACCAGGTCCATTGGACTTGGACAACCATTCCATAGACATAATTGACCTAATCTTCATCCCTTTTCTTTAGCCTTTTGTTCTGAATGATGTCTTCACTATTTTGGTACTTAGATCGTGGACGCTGTCGTTAGGCCTCATTCTAATTATGCGAAATAACATGGCTGGGAGTAGTGCGTAATAGGAAAAGATATAAAATAAAGATTAATACTCGGTCATGCCAGCAAAAGGGAAATCTACAATCTTCTTTATCTACTGACAGGAACATAACTATAGTGGTTAACGGGCTCTAGCTTATCCCTCTACCTCTTCGCCACTTTTTGTAGAAGTAGAGGATCAGACAAGCAATCTGTAAATGCGTACTTACAGACGTTATGAAAGTACAACCGAACAGTCAGAGATGCACCGCCACATAGACCGTACCGCAGGAAGTGAACTATAGTTTCTGCCGTGGATGTTTCATATTAACATATTCAATACATATTTATGCCACCGAGTATATTATAACTCATCAATAATACTTTTATTCCGGATTCAGGGAAACAGGACTCAATTCATAGTCTTCCTGTAATCATGGCATAAAACAATACATTATTATTAAAAACGACAACAACAGCACGTTGTCTATCTTTCTCTCTTTTTAAACAATTTACAGTTCAACAATATATATATAACGCTCGACCGACCGTTCGAAGATCTTTATTACTCGTCCTCATCCCTCTCAGTTTACCAACCGCTACTCAACCTCTCCAGGGATGCTAAGGCCAGTTTCGCTCTAAGATGTCATAATTATGGGCCTCATCGAGGTCATTCAACTGCACAAGTTATTTAGTCATATTTTTAGCACACTACATATTTTTCCTTTTTTTTTAGAGTTGTTAAATATCAAATTTGTTAAAAAAACAATTGGTCGCACGGACAAAACAGTACTATAGCTTGCTCGGACAGCTGTAATATTGAACATGACGAGGTAGTTTTGAACCGTAAGAGCTACCTAGAAAAGTTAATAGTTTAATTAGGGTATTAAGCTTGTAACTAGCTCTTGTTCGGTTTGTTGCACTATAATACCTCTTTATCTATGCATTTTTAATTTTTTTATTACGACCATGTTGCATTTTATTTACATGGAAGATAATAGAATTTTTTAATCTTGAGCTCAGACAGATTTTATTGCACTTTGTAGGTGTGTAGCAGAGAAACCATTTTCATAACCTTGAATCTTGAATGAGTCAAAGACTATTGTGACCAAATTTTATTAATTTTTTTTGTCATAATAGATCTGATTCTTATTTTATGGTTTTTCGTTGAAAAATAATGTGTTGATTTAGTACCTATTTAAAAGCTACATTTTGATAATAACTTTCACGCTAGAAGCTAATTTTAGTCTAGACTGCCGGCTGTAGGCCTATCTTAATTCACGGATTGTTGCGTAGAGCTAATGAAGTTATTTTGGATCTCTAGAGGTAATAAGTCACCGTACTTTTTTTGTGGCAACTCTTTTGATCAAGTTCAAGGATATGGACGTCTAATTACGCTAATTAGTACCCTAATCACGCACTAAATCGTGACTAGAAAGTATCATTATAGTTTTGCGGTTTGAATTTATTAGGATGGTACAGCTGTGCGGTGAATAATATGCGAAATGTGCTTCAACCTGTTGTGGTCTAATCAGTCACATTCAGCCACCTGTTCAGTCGGCAATTGTAAATTTGAGGTCGTTAAGCAGCACAAATCTATAAACTTCTTAAACTTATGTTCCTTGAAGATTATATTTTCTTGTCTTTAGAGCTTGTTGGAGTTTAGCAATTATTTTGATAGATCTACAGGTTGTAGATCTATCATTGTATCTACATGTAAGCATCTACATTGTTGTAGATGCTTACAATTTAAATCACACTTTCGGCCAAACTATCAAATATTTTCCGGTTAGCTACAATATTAGTGGGAAATCAGCTGTAAGATTATTGTCGATTTTGGTATCATCATCAGATTTTATGTTGAGCTAATCTGTTACCCTTAATCAAATTGTGTTTTTGCTAAAACCTGAAAGGCTTTTCTTAAGCTAAGGTAACAGGTGGAGTTGACAAAATATATCAAAAACCACCAGTATCAGCAAATGGTTCTAGTGCGGTGGTACTGGTCAAAAAAACTGCTCTTACACCAGCTTGTTTTCTCCAAAACAAGCACGCTACTGAGATTAATAAGCACATAGAATCCCTGTTGCCTGGAATAACTAAAGATATGAGTAAAAGTCAAATTGAAAGAAAAAGAAGCATAGATACAACAAATACGAAATGAAAAAAAAGTATGGATGAAGTTTTAGCACGTGACTAAAATAAAAAGCCAAGACAAAGAGTTTTAAAAACATTTAAAGAAAGTTGATGTAATAAAAATTACTATAACCAACCTGAATGCAGGAGAAAGAGTGACTAGAATAGATAAGCCGAGTGAACGTAAAGTACAAATAAAGATGTAGTTATACAAAAAAAAATTAACAAATTATTATACTACTAGTAAGAGGTATAATAACCGTGGTAAAAAAGTTACTGTACAGATAGAAAGACAATGTCAGAAAAGAAAGTGTAGAAGAAATGATAAAGAGTAAAATAATTATAGACAAAAAGAAAGAACAGAGTGACAATTGTTTATAGAACAGAGATGAACCAAAAATTAAAAAAAATGTAAATGGGATAAAAAACCAAGACTATGAGGGAATTATAATGAAAGACTGGGAAAATAAAACGTCATAAAGTCAAAGTACAAAAAAGACAAAAGTAAGTAATAAAAAAAAAAAATACAAAGACAAGAAATATAACAAAACAGAAAATTTAAGGATAAAAAACGAGTGAAGGGTAATATAAAGCAGGAAAATATATACATAGGTACGTAAGGAGAAGAGCGGCAACAGTATAAATTACAGCAATATAAAAAAAAGAAAAATATATAAAAAAAAAATTTAGGATCCTACATAGAGAAAACAAAAATTGTGTTATTTTTAAGAGCAGGGGGAAGAGCAAAAAAGCAAGACAGAAGATCGACCACGTCACTGAAGTTAATAAGCAGTTTAATAACTCTGTTGTCTAGCTCACTGAAGATAACTAGAGCAATTAAAATGAGTAGAAGAAAAACGTATAGAAATAACAAAAACAGAAAAAAAAATGAAGATAATGTTTTGAAACGGGGCTAAAATAAAGAGCCAGAATTGAGAGATTTAGAAACATGTGGACAAATTTTATGTAAAAAAAATGACGAAAGCCTGGATGCAGGAGAAAAAATGGTTATAGTAGGAGAGCCGAATGAGCGTAAAATACAAATGCAGGTTTAGTTACGCAAGAAAAAAAGAAAGATTAAAAAAAGATTTAGTAAACAGAAAAAATAAAGTAGCAGCACTATGAAACACAATGCAAAAAAAATAATGGATGGAAAAATATTTATAGACAGAAAAATACAGAGTGATAATTATTTATGAAAGCAACAAGAAAAAATTAAGAAAAAAATATATAAAAAGAGCTAAAACTAAGAATATGAGACATAAAATCAAAGTAAAAAGAGGGGAAAAAGAAAGTAATAAAAAAAACAATAAAAAAGAGCGTAAAATACAAATGCAGGTGTAGTTACGCAAGTAAAAAGAAAGATTAAAAAATAAATAATAACAGTGGTAAAAAAGATTTAGTGATAAGAAAAAAATAAAGTGACAGCGCTAAAAAACAGAATGCGAAAAAAGATATAATAAAAAGTAAAATATTTTTAGACAGAAAAATACAAAGTGATAATTATTTATGAAAGCAACAAAAAAAATTAAGAAAAAAGTAAAAGAAAAGAGCAAAAACAAAGAATATGAGACATAAAATCAAAGTAAAAAGAAAGGAAAAGAAAAGTAATAAAAAAGCAGAATAGAAGAGTCAAAAAATAAAAGAGAAAATAAAAATGTATGACAAGAAATACGGGTCGAGAGCAAAAATATTGAAAAATATAAAGAAGTAGAATATCTACACACGCGGGTACAGAAGCGGCAACAGTATTAATTATAGCAATTTGTATTATAATAAGAAGACATATAACAAAGAATGATGAGTTAAAAGAAAACAAAAGTTTGTTATTTTCAGAAGCAGGAGACAGAGAGCAGAAGAAAAAATGGAGATGAGAAGGAGAAGAAATAGAAAAAGTGAATGAGTTAAGTATTTAAGGTTTTATTTCAATAGAAGAAATAAAGAACTTGCAACAAAAAAAAATTGCTACAGTTAGGAAGAGAAAGAGTGGTTGAAAGATAGTTTGGAGAAGGAGTTATGCTATGTGAGTATACTAAAGAAAGTGAGGTTGTATTATGCAGAAATATTAGAATGAAAAGAAAGAGAAGAAATATACAAAGTGCAGAAAAAGTACTATATGTGGATGTTGTGAATAGAAAGAGGAACTAACTAAAACAAAGTAATGGAAGAGTGTGAAAAAGAAAAAATAAGAGTGCACTAGGGTAAAACACCACGTAAATTTAAATAAGGACAGATTTGAGAATAGAACAAAAAAGAGCTACAAGAATGTAAAATGCAAAGTAAACACAGATAGAAAAAATATTTTGAAAAAAGCAAATTGAGTGCGAGGGAAGTAGAAAATAAAAGAGGTAAAAGTGGAAGAGTGTGACAGAAAGAGATAAGATTGTACTCAGGCAAGAAAGAAGACAAAGACAAAAAGAAACAAGATACAATGCAGAATACAAAAGATGGTGGAAGAGAAGTTTACCAAAATATTAAAAAATATAAAAAATAAATTAAATTAATATTATCTTCTGATACAAACAACTTGGTAGTGTTGCTTTGGTAAATTTATTTATGAAAACGCATCTTAAACAGTATTGTACTGGTGCTTATTAATTCTTCAGGCTTTTTAGATGACCAGAAAACCAAAATGCTATTGTTCTGTGACAGTACATTAATTACGTGAGTAAAAATGTTAGCATACACCAGTTTTTCTCCCAAGAAAAAAGTAAAGAAAAAATTACAAAATGTCTTAAAAATAAGAAAACCAAAAAGTATTTATTTATCTGTTTACATTGCTTGGCATCAGACTTCTTGCCCCGTAAGTACATATTTACGGAGCACGGGGCTAAAACCCTTCCGAAAAGAATATGTTCCGCGTTCACAATTTTTTTCTATACTCCAGGACTTTTTTTTCATGCGAAAATAAAGCAATATCCTATAAACTTATTTCCATTTGTTGCATTATGATATTTGTATTTGAAAAACTTATTAACAGAGCAACGAACCTGACACTAATGACAGGACAATGGCAAATTGACAGTGATAAGCAAATCAGAAACAGCTGACTCATGACTGAAAGTCACAGGATCATTGTTTTTCTTGGGATCTTGCTGAGATTTAGAGACATCTATTGCATTTGGTGTTGTCGAACAACAAATAGAAAAAAAAATAAAATCAACTTGTAGTAATACAAGTCATTAATCAAAATCGCCAATGTTTATCGCATTTGGATTCTTGAACATGGAGTAGGGCTCTATTAACTACCCATGGCTTCCAGTCTCCCTGTGCTTGGTACTAGTGCTTCTAACCTGGGCTCATATGAAGATGTACACTCATTGATCAGTTACTAGGATGTTAGGTTGGATATCGCTAAACAAAATGGCGTTTTTACTAAATAATATCTTTGGTTTTGTCTATAAAAATCCGATCTAGACCGTGATACGGTTAGCTTAGGCTAAGGGCCGTGATTTAACATTTTTAAGGCACCTTTAAGAGTGCAAAACAACGTAGCGCTATGGCCACTACCAGCCGAATTTTGCATTTTGGTACTACTTGGAAGCCACTAGTACCACTTTTTGAACTAAAGCAAAGCACACATACATTTTTTTAACGTCAAATACAAATGATGGATAGTCGTGGTCTGTGAGGCTAGGTTAGGCTTGAACTAGTTCTTTAGTAGTGAACGTGTTATACGAAAACAAGTTATGTACTTTTGTTCTAGGCACCTTTAAGAGTGCAAAACGACGTAGCGTTATGGCTACTACCAGCTGAATTTTGCATTTTGGTATTAGTGGCTTTCAGCTAGTACCAAACTAGTACCACTTTTTGAACTAAAGTTAAGCTCTCATAAAATAAACTTCTTAACTTCAAATACAAATTATGGATATCGTGGTCTGTAAAGCTAGGTTAGGCTTAAGCTAGTTCTTTAGTAGTGAATGTGTTATATAAAAATAAGTTCTGTACTTTTGTTTCAGTTACCGCTGCTCAGCAAGCTGCTAACACAACAGTAAAGCCCTTCAGAAAGCCCCCAAGACGTAGCTACGTTTGTCCCCCAAATTTTGTCAGATTGAGCCACAGATGCTACTACTTCAGCAGAGACACCGCTACATGGCAAGATGCCTTTTTCCAATGTCGAGATCTTCACAGCAATCTCGCCATCATCAAAAATGCAAATCAAGATAAACTTATTAGAAAGACACTCAGTAAGAAGACGCTAGGTAAGTCAATGTAATCGAAGCGATGACGTGTTGGATGAATTAATAGATATGTAAATATGTATTACAAATCAGACACTTTCTCTTAATCTCTGCTTACTACATGAATTGCAAGATAGTGACAAACTACATTATAAATTACGTGGGATGGGAAGGAGAAGAGCACCTGTTCAGGGATCGGATGAATTATTGAAAGTCTTTGGACATGATAGATACAACACAATTAATTCTTGACAATCAGTACTTTCCAAATTTTCGAATTGTTTTGGACGCAAAGGAATGCTGTAAAATGTTCAGCTGTGCAGCATGCCAAAGACCAAAGTAAACCAAAATTTTACAACTGACCCAATTATCATAGTTTTGAAAATATTTAAAGCTAGTCATAAAACGCTAATAGTTTTGCGAATATTTTCTCTAGTAATTTTAGAACTCTCATGTTTTTTAACAGGGTTTTCAAAATTTTCTTGGAAATCTTGTGATGCTTTCTTTTATTTAATCTGTGCCACAACATTAAAACTTTTGACCTCCGATTGTCTTCCTATTTCATTGCCAACATGATGATGCTAAAAGTTACTTGATTTGCTTTCTGAATCATAGAGGAGAGCATTATTACACAAATTCTTTAAGTTGATGATCACTCCGTCCATACGTTTTCAATAGGACTCATATTAGGCGAGTTTGTTGACCGGATCATTGTTCTGATATGTCTATCTCTTTGAATTTTTTAGCAATTTCAATAATGTTTTCTGTGTATATATCACCTGTTATTGTTTCTTGGGTCATAAGTGAAGTACGAGTACGACAACTATAATTATTGGTTGAAACCGTTGTTTTTCTGTACTTATTTAAATCGTACTACTCTTTTATTTTGTCTATTTTATTCATTTTATCCGATTCATACATTTGCATTTTGTTTTGTTTTCTGTTTGTTCTCGCTGCTCTTTTTATTTCAATTTTGTTGACAGCTGGTGTATTTCTACATTATTCTTTATATGTTTATATTTTTTATAAATATAGTGCTTAGGCAATTTTATTGAAGCTAGATCCGTAGACTTTTTATTCGTCTATTTTTAAAGAATTCGTTTCATGATCTTTATTTTTTTTTTATCTTATCTGTTTCATACATTTGCGTTGTGTTCTACTTTCTGTCTGTTTTTACTGCTTTTTATTAAAATTTTGTTTTATGATGGCTTATTTCTACTCCTTTTTTGCTTGTTTTTTTCTATATCATGGTCTAAATTTTATTTAAACTAGTTCTGTAGACTTAGACTATGTTTCGTTCTCAGTGGAACTCTTCAGTAAGTCGCAACAGATTTTTATTTGAGTAAATTTGCAGTCACAATTTGATCTTATATTTACCTAAGCGTTTATTCTTTCCGTAAAATGGTAAAAATAGCGACATCTATCAGAAGAAGCCACTTACTCAAAGAACTATTCATTTTATAACTTAAAAACACAATTAATAAAAAACTGACTAAGGTTTATATTTGATACATGTGATTTGTTTCAGAACCATTGGAACGATGGCTTGGCGGTTTATACGATTGGGAGCAGATGACTTGGAAATGGGCAGCTTCCGGACGACCTTTGGTTTATAAGGGCTTTTCTGGAATGGAACCTGAAGACAAAGAAAAGCTGCGATGGCACTGCATCATTATAGATCCTAATCTTCAATACAAGTAAATATCTATTGTAAAACAGTACCGCGGGTTTTTAAGACCCATGACTCAAAATGCAAGTTTTTTTTTTTGTTTTTTTTTTCATGGCATCTACATTCTTTTTCTAAAGTTGTTTTCTAATTTGGTTCTACTTCTGTTATGTCTGCTTCAACTGTCATCAGTTATTTTTTGCTTGGTGGTTTTTTTTTGCTTATGCTTTTTCCTTTCTCTTCTACTGCTACGATAGCTTTTTTGTATATTTTTTGTTTGATAGCTAAAATATGATATAAAATTGGTTAATTTGATTGGAAATCTAGTTTTCTGATAAAAAAAAGCCGTCAAGGCAATTTGACCGGATAGACAACAGTATCAGATCAGTATTGTGTCACAAGCCGACCAAGCTGTCAAGCACAGATGTTTATTAAGCGACTTTTCACCAAATTGACAATTCTTATATTTATTTCAGTTATCATACATGTTATTCGCTGTACCATAATAAAATACCAACTATTAATAAATAATATAATTTTTTTAATTGTTAATATTAACTATTAATTTAGATTGTGATTTTATACTATTTTTCTTTTTTTCTCATGAAACTCGGTTAAACAAATGTGAAAAATTGAAACTGTTGTTGTTTTTTTTGGAATTGGTGATATTTTTTATCGTTTTGTGATTACTCTTTTTTTCTTTTCCATCTTGATTCTGTTCTCAATTCTAACAGTAGTAGTTCAATTTTATTTTCCAGTTGTTATTAATAAAATTGTTTTTGTGTATTTTAAGTTTCTTCATAATTTATTTTTTTTTATCTTGTCCAATTGTAACTAAGTTCAAGTTCAAGTCTGTCATAATAGAAAATTATATAAAACCTAATATAACATAATCTTCTTAATTTTTTTCTGATAAAGATTTTTTTATTGTTTTTAACGATGAATTGAAAGTTTTGAAAAATAAAACAACAAAAATGTACTTTTACTTCTTTTACTGAACAAAACAGAAATTGCAAGTGTGTCTTGAAAAACAATTGCAACGCCCAAATGTCAAATAGACGTCAGTGATGTTTATATTGTGAGAAAATATTGTGCTGTCAAAAAAAACAGACGTTCTTGAATCCTGTTAATATTATACACCCGGTATAATAACCAAATAAAAAAAATTAATAATTAATAATTGATTCCCGTCTTATCTTTGCCTAATTTCAACGCCTGAAATGCTATATTAATAGCTCTTTAGCTATAAATATTATATATTCATAAATATAATATATTATATATTTTAAAACTTTTGCAGAATTTTTTTTTTATTTATTTTATGTAAAATAAATGAAAATATTTACTCAACGTTTGTATACTTTGTTAAGTATATTAGTCATAATTTTAAAATTTGGCGTAGTATAAATTTATAGGTATGAATATGCTAAAAGTTTGTGAATTTATGACAATTTGTTTGTTAATTCAAAAAAATGCTTTTTTCAAAACATCAACCACAAATAATGTCATTTAAGTCAATTACAGGTTACTCGGCGGCATGACATATAACCTCTTTATCTAACACTGATTGTATTTTTACTCTTGTGTGCGATTTTATTTTTTTTTATTTCTATTTATTACCTCCTTAAGTTATTTTCTCTTATTATTCTTTTTTTTTATGATTTATTTTATCTTATGTTTTTGTTTCTACTTTAGTTCTTTTGTATCATAAACTTTTTTCTTATCAACAGCATTTCTTTTTATTATTTATTATTTTCTTTTTTATTTTGGTTTTTACTTTAATTGTATATCTATTATCGCAGGATAATAGTCGAGCTATTATCTATCTCTCAGTATTAAACATTATTCTTCTATTCATATATATATTTTTTTGTTTTTTTTTTGTCTTTTCTCTTATTATACTTGTCATCTATTGTCCTAGTTTATCTTTTATTATTATTTTTTATACTTTTATTCTATCGAATTTTTTATTATACTATTTATACAGATTCACAGACCTTTTTTTTGCTTGTTTACTTTTGTAATTATTTGTGTAATTTTGAAACAACACATTTTATTATTGTTTTTATTTATTTTTTTCATTTTTCAAACTAAATCTTTAATCTAAAAATTTGTTTGTATGTTATTTTTTGTTTTTGTCGTACTTAGTCTAATTTAATTTCTTTTTTTGCTGCTATTTTCTAATTTTGCTCTTTTTAATTATCAAATTTTTCCTAATCAACATTTTTTTTTGTCTAATGGGTTGGTTTGGAGTCTTTGGCACAATAAACTATTCACACAGTTTCACCACTTGCCAAAACGATGGTTTAATCGATCTCGAGAGGTCTTTTGACCACCAAGTAGTATCATTAGGAGATGAATAAAAATAAATTATTATTTGCTCAAATTTACCTGGGTTAGAGAATTTTTGTAGGTATTTTTTAATAAACTGACTTAAGAGCTGAAAATAAGAACGTTACCTTGGCTAAGAGCATTTGTCTCATTTTTATGAATTTTAATGTGTTCAGCGGCGTCTAGATGTTTTCAATTACTTATTTGCTTGACGACTAATTTGATGATTGTCATTAAAGACGTGCTCTGCTATACTCGATTTGTTTAATCTTCCGTATTTTAAATGAGCTAAATGCTCTTTCTTTATATCTAGTTTGAACTGATCTACGCGTTGCCCCATATAACATTTGTCACAGTTATTACACTCTATGCGATAAGTTTTAGACTTTTCTAAAAATGGTGTTCTGTCTTTTGGACCTCCTAACAAATCTTTTAATTTTGATTCTGACTGATAAACTGCTCTTAATCCTAAATGTTTAAATACAATGTCAAGTCCGTTGGCTATCTCAGGTTCAAAGGGTAATGAAATAAATTTTAATTCTTGTTTATTTGTTTGAAAAGTTGTGCAATTTTTGATATTTGTTTTAAACTTTTATTTATAAATTTATTATTTTATAACATTAATATTAACATCTTTTTTGATAAATGCTTTTTTTTATTAAAGTTTTTTTGAGACTTATTGGAAAGGTAAATGATCTATTTACTGAAAAATTGAAACTTGCTTTTTTATGTTGAAAACAATGATTTGAGTCATTAGGTGGGGGTATCTTAAAGTGGTTGTTTCTTCTCTAAATATATCAAATTCTAAATTGCCTGTTAATTATTTAATTACGTTTACATCTGAAAAAGATAATTCTTTGTTGATTTTCTCTTCATTAGTGAATTTAATTGAAGGAAAACAATTATTTAAGTTTGACACAAAACTCTCAGAATTATTAAAAACTACAAAGACGTCGTCTACGTACCGTATCCACATTCTAGGAAAATATTGAAAGCTGTTTTTTGCATTATTTTCAAAAATGATGCATAAATAACTCAGCCAGAAAAGGCATTATATATTGACTCATGCTACCTCCTTCATTTTGTTTGTAAAATTTATTGTTACATGGGAAAATTGATAGTTTTACGCATAGCTCTGTATACGCTAATTAAATTTGGCTCAATTTTATTGAATTCGAGCAAGTTTTTTAAATAAATCATTGTAGTTTCTATTGGAACGACACTAATTTTTTGTTACCGTTTAATTTTATGGTTTTTGCTTTATTTCTAAACTGATGTGACTTTTTCACTAATTTCTAACGGCATATTAATATTTTAATCAATTTTTTGAGAAAAAACAAAATTTTTTTTTATTTTGTTTCAGATGGAACACGCGCAGTTGTCTCGAGACAAAGAACTTCATCTGCCACACGAAAATAAAGATAGTGACAAGCAAAGGCAAAAAGAAGCTATTGAGACAATACAAAGTCAACAAATACAATAAATTGAATGAAATCCCAGTTCCTACCTTGCCTGATTCTGCTAATTACAACACAACATATCTTAAAGGCCATCATCCAAATGCCATCAATGGAGCTTACGGCTTCAAACCAAAGACGCACAAACGCCGAGTTAAGAAACTCAGGAGGAAGAAACCTCCAGTTCCTGGTGATAATTATAACGCTACTTCGTACTATGCCCAAGCAGACAGACCAAGACGCCAAAAGGCTGGTGATGTGTCTTTTGAAAAATTCAAATGGAAAACCTACTACAAAGACGCAACTTTGAATCCTCTTCATCCAAAGGCCATTGTTGAAGAGTTTAATTATATTAAAGATGTTTGAACTGAGAGCTCTTATTTCATTGTGTTTTTGTACAATTGCTTTTTATTTATCTTTTGTAAATATTTTATATTATTATGACGTATTTTAAGATTTATGATAATTTTTTTGAATATTATGGTGCTTGCATGCTTGGATCTGTACTTTAAGATCCAGGTCTGTTTCCATGTATTAACGCTAAGTCTTGTTTTCTCAATCACAATAAAGTCGATGTTTTTTTATATTAGTTTTTTTATTTTTCTATAATCTGTTGCGAAACAGCGTACTAATTACTCCAAAAACAAAGAAACTTTGTTTTTGAGTCTCGTATTAAGTTGTCAGTTTACAATGTTTGAAACATCTCCTTCAAACGAAAAATAAAAAATAAAATTTTTGATAGTCACTCTGAATTTTGAAAAAACTTTTAAATCGCCAAAAATCGTTTTTTTTTCAAAATAACTTTAAACAAAAAAACCGACTTCAATGAAGAAACTTAAAAGTGAACGTAAACACGCATTATCAATCGCACTAGGCGCCACTACAATTTGCGAAGGTTTCTCTTGATTTATCTAAGATTCCATTATCACATCTTAATTTTCTTATCATGGTACCAACTTTAAGATATCTCCTTTCCACCAAAAAAAAAATTATTAAATTCGGTGTATAAACAAAGAAATTATCCGCGAACACATTTAATGGAAACTTTTTTTTTGAAGTAAATAAAAACATGTTTTTTTCAATTTAAAAAAAAAAATTTTTGATTTTTTATCTAGAAGAAAAATGATAAAGATCCTGGCAATCTCTAGTAAAAATTTTAAAGTAAAAGATCGCTCTAGTTTTTTTTTTAATTTTCTAGACTTTTTATCTTTTTCGAGTTTTCTCTGAACATAATTTCCTTCTTGTTTTTTAATATACAATAATCTTTATTTTCCTACTGTACAGCGTTATAATATAAAAGATAAAATAAAAAAAAACCTGATCTCGTCTATTGTTTTTTTCTTCTTTTTTCCCGGTTTTTCTTCTCTGTTCTCTGCTTTTTCTCTTGTGCATCTATTCTCTTTCCTGCATCTCTCTCTTTCCTGCATCTATTCTTACTTTCTTTCTTTTTTCTTTCTTTCTCAGTATATAACCTATAGTCTTCCTACTTAACCCTAGCATTCAGCTCATATATTTTTCTTGCACTTTTTCTATCTTTCCATCCCCAAATTTTCGCTCCATACAACATTACACTTTTTTCTTGACTTTGACATACTAAAGAATAAAATTAAAACACGAGATACAAAAAAAATTAACAATTTTTACTATTGTAGTGTAATTCTCCAAAAATTATAGCTCTTTAATTTTTTTTACTTTTCAAATTAAAAATTTGTAGAAAAACCGACTTCAATTTGATGAATTATTATTTTATTTCTTTATTAACTGATTTAAATTGCTTAATAAATAGACTTTCATTTAATTAAATGGAAATATTTTTTTAATTTCTTTCAAATTTTTATAATCAATTAAAGTGTCAGAAATATATGTCAAAAAAAACATTAATAAGGAAAACTCAAAAACTAGTCGTTAGATCTTGATCAAATTCATATAAGACTAAATGAAAAATAAGAGAAAAATCATCAAATTCGGTTAACCCAGAAAAAAGTTATAAAGTGAAACATAAAAAATACAGTGGAATTGAAATCTTCCTCCTTTTTTTGAAGTCGGTTAAAAAGTAAAAAAAAAACAAAAATATAAAAAAAAGAAAATAACAATAAAAACTAAAAAAATAATTTATTAAATCAGCAATTTGTTTAAATCAATTTAAATAAATAATTAATATTGAAAAGGTACAAAATTAGACTAGGAGGAAGTCTAGGAGGAATTCTAAAGGAAATCAAAAAGAAATTAAAACGACTTATTTTAAAATTTAACTAATCAGAAAATTTTGAAAACATTTTTTTGAGATTCTAATAGAAAGTTCGATACGATAAAAACTTAAAAAATATTAATAAACAAATTAAACGGGGAGCATACAGCAGGGTGTAGATGGCAAATGCAATATCTAAAAAGAAATTAAAAAATAACAATAAAAACAAAAAAATGCTGAGTAACCGAGAAAACAGTACTGAGAAAATAAAGCAATTTGTTTGAATCAATTTGAAAAAAATATATTTATTAATTGTATTGGTAGATTAAGAAATTAGATTAAAGAAACAAGGATAAAAATGCTTTAAAAAAATTAAGATGTTTTATTTTAAAACGTAACTAATAAATAAAAACATTTTGAAAATTTTAGAAAAACCGACCTTAATATGATTAATTATTATTTTATTAATTTTTTAATTGATTCAAATTGCTTAAATAAATAGACTATTATTTAATTATTTTGAAATATTTTTTCATTTCTCACAATTTTTTATAATCAATTGAAGTGTCAAAAATATATGTCAAAAAAAGCATTAATAAAAAACACTCAAAAACTACTTCCTCTTTTTTTTAAAGTCAGTTAAAAATAAACATTTTAAAAAAATTTTCTAATTTTTAAATACAACAATAGTCAAGATTTTCAGGATCTTTATCATTTTTCTTGTAAAAAAAAAATAGAAATAATGAGAAAAACCAGTTAAAAAATTAAAAAATATATTTTTGCGAATTTTAAAAGTTTAGAGTAACTTTTTGTAAAGTAACTTTTTTTTTGACCTGCCGTTTGGAAGGGATTTTTAAAATAATGTAAGCTTCAATATTTTGGTACAAAACTCAAAAAAAAAACTTTTATTTTTTGGGTCACCTTACTATACAGTATGAGACATAAATCCGACTAATCAGTTGCAAAATAGAATAACAAACACGCCACTTGGTTTTTTATGCACCTTTCTTAACAATTTTTGATTTCACAGCTTACTATTCACAGCTAAACAATAAGAGTCAAATTTAATAATCAATTTTCAAAAAACTCCAATAACCTTAAATTTTTTAATTTTACATATTTATTTTTATTTAAAAAATAAAATTATAGACTATATCTTGTTTTGTAAATAATAACAAAAGTCTCTTAAGATTTTTAGTAAACTTACAATTTTAAAATTAAAAAAAAAATAAATAAAACAGTCTGATTCCAAAAAATTGGATTCTTTCATGAACCCTTAAATATTTATTAGAAAATAAGGTTTTGCAGCGTAAATTCATTCTGCTAGCAGAATTCACATTAAATCAAAAGCAAAAGCGTAAGAGACTAATTTCACACTAATGCCACATTTTGTATAATGTTTAAAATCATTAATGTTTTATTGATGCAAATGACATATACTGATTTTTCAAAAAAACAACAAAAAATTGTATTCAAATAAAGTTATAAACATCTCATGTGATTTTATTTCATAAAAGTCTAAATGTTTCAGTTTTATGAAAAAGTTTAAATTTTTTTTAACGTTTTTAAAACAATTTGCAGAAATTTAAAATTCTAATTTTTTTGCGTTAATATTTTTACGACTTTTGTGCCTTACGGCTGCCAAACATAAGTTTTGACACACCTTAATCGGCCGGAAATATCTTTTGCGGGTCTAGGACGGCCAACACTTATTATCAGGTAATTTTTTTTGCAAAGTTAGTGATAGCATGGCTCTAGAATTTTTGCATGAGGGTATATAGTATATGCAAAGAATAATGGAAATGTCAGAAAAAAAAAGATCTTGGTTTATTAGATTGGAAATTTTTTTTTAAAGTTGCCAACATATAAAAAATTTAAAACAGTTCTATTACTAGGTCGGCACCACAAAAAGTCTTCTGTATCACACGACTGGAAACGGTTTTCAAGACCTTAAAACTTCAGCCATTTGCGGCTTTGTTAAAATACATGGTACAAATAACTATTGTTTCTACATTCCAACCAAGACCTAAATCGTATAAAAAGCTATTGAACTTACCTTTTACTAAAATCGTCTCTCATCCATAGTGCTATAGGTTAAAAATTTAAGCGATTGACAGAAAAAGTCTTTAAAAAACTTAATATAATCAACATATACTTACAACGAAACTGTTATAAATTTAAAAATATTTTGTACCATTCTACACACATACACAACAGATACAAAAATAATAAATATATTTTACATTTCACGAGTGGCAGTAACTTTAAAAAGAGGTTAGTACATTGGAATTTACTTTGTATTCTGCATGTTTTGACCTATTAGGCCTCATCAAGCAACGTTTTCATTTCGATGAACTGTCTGTAGTTTAAATGTTTTACTGTCAACTGAATCTGTAGTGTGAGGGAGATAGTAAGTGTTTTTTGTACTATGGTAGCCCCTTTTGAATAAATTATTTCTAATCATAGTACTATAGTAAGTCAGATCAGATCAGCCTATTTTTAAACGCTTATTTATATATGTTTTACCTTCACATTAATAACTCTTTCAACAATATTTGAAATAAAAAAAATTTGTAAAATTAAGGTTACCGTAGAAAACAGTTTTTTTAAAGCATTAGCCAGTTTGATTTAGCTCTTCTATCTAATATAAACTGACAATATAGGCTCATAGCATAAAAATGTTGAAAATAGAGTACTGATCTAGAGCAAACATTTTAAGTTTCCATCTCACTCACATCTAGTACGTTACAAACATTTTTCGTTATTTAGCAATTATGTTATTAGAATATGATTCTTGTGACGTATCTGTAGCTGAAATCTTAATAACTGCAGAAGCGTTTGAGTTCAAAGTTGGAGGCTTGGTGTCTTTCACTATTTTCACCACACTTTTTGCTTTTGCTTGACATATGTAGTGCTTACTTTCCAAACGGTCTTTAGAGTTCCATCTGAAAACAAAAGATACACAAATCTATTTTTTTCCAGAAACATTTATCTAGAATCAGTTTGACACTATTATATGAAAAACCGTTAAGATTTCTTTGATACTTACAAATGGTTGAATTCGGGATCTAGAGTGATGCAATGCTGAGTATGGTTCCTTGTGGCCAATAGTGCATCTTTAGTAAAATGTTGATATTTGATCCGTCTTCCGCTCATTGCCCAAATCCAGTGATCCTGACGCCAATCAAAAATTCCTCCAATCCATCGCTCATGTTTTTCTGCTGAAAACACAATAAAAAAAATGGTAAAATCTGGATACTGTGAAATACCTGTGAAGTTAGCTTTTAAAAAACTGCGTAAGATTTTATCCTGGATCCTTGTAGTCAGTACAGCAAACTTGGTGGACTTGTCTCGACAAGCCCAGTACGCATCACTCCAAGAAAGTTGGTCAACGCTGAAGAAGTAACATTTTCTCCCCAGAAGAATCATATCTGATGGACACACTAGTGTTACCAGCTCATAGTTGATTTTTGGTTTCCGTTTGATTTCTTTTAGTACTAAAATCATAAGATAATAACAGTACCGGCATCGTTCCCCAGACACTTACTCAAAAATCCTGGTGCTGTGCTATTTGACACTTCCTTTTTGCGACAAAATTTTTTATGAGCTTCTTTATGGAGAGGATTTGTACAATCCACATGTTTTCCTCTTTTCTGGCAAATATAGCGCTTTTCGTGGAGACAATTTCGGGCGCCCCATCTACAAATTGATGTTATCATTTGGAACAATAAATATTTTGATTTTTACTTGTTTTGAATGGCGGGATCTACAACCATACAATGCCATGCCCATTTATTATCTTTATAGTTAATTCTGGAAAACCCATGAAACAATATTGGTTTCCCGCTGGCCCCCCAAATCCATTTCGACTGCTTTTCGTTGAACGTTCCGCCTAACCAACGTTCGTATCTGCCTATAAAATGAGAAAAACATGAATATTCAGAAAGAGTTTCTCACATAAAAATTTTTATGATTCTAGGAATAATATACACTGTCTGGTGCAAAAAACGACTCACGGTGAATTTAAAGTAAGTAATTTGATGCAGAAAAAAATTTTAACTCATAATTGTTGAAGAAAAAAAGCAGCTGCATTGCTTCAGCAGTTTTGATAAATTAGTGGATAGCATTGCCTACACGTGCTTCTATTACAGCCCCCATATGTCAATAGAGTTTACTATCTTTCTGAAAATCAAGAAATGCGAGCTCTAACTGGTCTTCCTATCATATACCAAATATGCTCAATAGGATTCAAATCGGAACTTCTCAAAGGCGGCTTTACTCGTCATTGTGGTATTCTGTAACAATCCTGACGATGTGTGGTTGTATATTATACAAAAAGTGTTTGCAATGAGCATGAAATCTTTTCTCACTGTACATTATTTTTCTTTGTAGCGCGCTTTGACCTTTATTTAAATGTATGGCAGTTCAACCGACGGTCGATTGCCAGTCTTCTTGATAAAATACGTTGTTTTAAGAATGGTGACTGAAGACGTCTCTACCAATGGAGAGCAAAACGTCGACAATTTCTCGAAATTTTTCAACATAATCTTTTCCGAAGATGTATTTTTGTACAACTGTTGCAAATTGAAATCTTTCTGTCTCAACTAGTTAACAATGCGGAAATTGTTTTGAATATGACCCACTTATTTAGCAAGTTTCGTCTATTTTGATTCTCTTTCCATGTCAAATCTCTTTAAAAAAAATAGCTGAATCGCCACAACTCATAAAAATTTAAATTTATGCGCGACTTCAAAGAATATTATATTTATTGCAGGAAAGTAACTAAATTTACTCTTTACCTATCAGAACCTACCTTCGCTTCTTCTGTTCAGGTATCGACGCAGGACCATCTCTTGGGTGGGTTTTGTCACCACCGCCAAAGTGCTATTAAGAGCCCCACATCTGAAGTGGGCATCGTGCCAAATGGTTTCGTCCTTGCTGAAGAAATAACACTTCTTTCCAATCGGAACGAATTTTTTCGGACACACATAATTGCCATTAGGAGAGACTGAAAAAATAAATTTCTTGCAAAATAAAATTCCTAGCGATTTTTGTTTTTTTTTGTTTTAGTTACTTTTACATTTTGTTTATTTGTACATTTCACTATGTGGTGTGATGATTAATGACGTTTACTGTTGGGAAAAGAACACATTGTTCTTTAAATCTACAGTTTGCTTCCGTATTGTTACTCCTTTCGAACGAAAATAAACAAAATGTAAAAATAGTTAGATCTAATTCAGTCACCAAACGTGAGTTTAATAATATATATTAGTTAAAAAAACAATTTTTTCAAAAACAGCGAATAACAGAAAAAATCCAAGAAATATCCACTAACTCAACAACATAACAAAAACAATAATAGTTATAGTTGAATAAGTTGCAACAAGTGCTGAAGTACTTCTATTTTCTTTATATTTTTAGTTATTAATTGTCAAATTGTCATAAAAAAAATAATTTTCTTAAAAACAGCAAATAACAAAAAAATCCAAAAAATATTTACTAACTCAACAACATAACAAAAATAATAATAATCATAGTTGAATAAGTTGCAACAAGTGCTGAAGTACTTCTATTTTCTTTAAATTTTTAGTTATTAATTGTCAAATTGTAATAAAAAAATTATTTTCTTAAAAACAGCAAATAACAAAAAAATTCAAGAAATATTCACTAACTCAACAACATAACAAAAATACTAATAATCATAGTTGAATAAGTTGCAACAAGTGCTGAAGTACTTTTATTTTCTTTAAATTTTTAGTTATTAATTGTCAAATTGTCATAAAAAAAATAATTTCTTAAAAACAGCAAATAACAAAAAAATCCAAGAAATATTCCACTAACTCAACAACATAACAAAAATAATAATAATAATCATAGTTGAATAAGTTGCAACAAGTGCTGAAGTACTTCTGTTTTCTTTATATTTTTAGTTATTAATTGTCAAATTGTCATAAAAAAAATAATTTTCTTAAAAACAGCAAATAACAAAAAAATCCAAGAAAAATTCACTAACTCAACAACATGACAATAATAATAATAATCATAGTTGAATAAGTTGCAACAAGTACTGAAGTACTTCTATTTTCTTTAAATTTTTAGTTATTAATTGTCGAATTGTCATAAAAAAAATAATTTCTTAAAAACAGCAAATAACAAAAAAATCCAAGAAATATTCACTAACTCAACAACATAACAAAAATAATAATAATCATAGTTGAATAAGTTGCAACAAGTGCTGAAGTACTTCTATTTTCTTTAAATTTTTAGTTATTAATTGTCAAATTGTAATAAAAATAATAATTTTCTTAAAAACAGCAAATAACAAAAAAATCCAAGAAATATTCACTAACTCAACAACATAACAAAAATAATAATAATCATAGTTGAATAAGTTGCAACAAATACTGAAGTACTTCTTTTTTCTTTAAATTTTTAGTTATTAATTGTCAAATTGTCATAAAAAAAATAATTTCTTAAAAACAGCAAATAACAAAAAAATCTAAGAAATATTCACTAACTCAACAACATAACAAAAATAATAATAATCATAGTTGAATAACTTGCAACAAGTACTGAAGTACTTCTATTTTCCTTTAATTTTTAGTTATTAATTGTCAAATTGTCATAAAAAAAATAATTTTCTTAATAACAGCAAATAACAAAAAAATTCAAGAAATATTCACTAACTCAACAACATAACAAAAATAAAAATAATCATAGTTGAATAAGTTGCAACAAGTGCTAAAGTATTTCTATTTTTTTTAAATTTTTAGTTATTAATTGTTGAATTGTCATAAAAAAAATATTTTTTTTAAAAACAGCAAATATCAAAAAAATCCAAGAAATATTTACTAACTCAACAACATAACCAAAATAATAATAATCATAGTTGAATTAGTTGCAACAAGTGCTGAAGTACTTCTATTTTCTTTAAATTTTTAGTTATTAATTGTCAAATTGTCATAAAAAAAAGTATTTTCTTAAAAACAGCAAATAACAAAAAAATCCAAGAAATATTCACTGACTCAACAACATAACAAAAATAATAATAATCATAGTTGAATAAGTTGCAACAAATACTGCAGTACTTCTATTTTCTTTAAATTTTTAATTATTAATTGTCAAATTGTAATAAAAAAAATAGTTTGGTTGAAAACAGCAAATAACAAAAAAACCCAAGAAATATTCACTAACTCAACAACATAACAAAAATAATAATAATAATCATAGTTGAATAAGTTGCAACAAATACTGAAGTACTTCTTTTTTCTTTAAATTTATAATTATTAAATGTCAAATTGTCATAAAAAAAATTATTTTCTTAAAAACAGCAAATAACAAAAAAATCCAAGAAATATTCACTAACTCAACAACATAACAAAAATAATAATAATCATAGTTGAATAAGTTGCAACAAGTGCTGAAGTACTTCTATTTTCTTTAAATTTTTAGTTATTAATTGTCAAATTGTAATAAAAAAAATAATTTTGTTAAAAACAGCAAATAACAAAAAAATCCAAGAAATATTCACTAACTCAACAACATAACAAAAATAATAATAATCATAGTTGAATAAGTTGCAACAAATACTGAAGTACTTCTTTTTTCTTTAAATTTTTAGTTATTAATTGTCAAATTGTCATAAAAAAAATAATTTCTTAAAAACAGCAAATAACAAAAAAATCTAAGAAATATTCACTAACTCAACAACATAACAAAAATAATAATAATCATAGTTGAATAACTTGCAACAAGTACTGAAGTAGTTCTATTTTCCTTTAATTTTTAGTTATTAATTGTCAAATTGTCATAAAAAAAATAATTTTCTTAATAACAGCAAATAACAAAAAAATTCAAGAAATATTCACTAACTCAACAACATAACAAAAATAAAAATAATCATAGTTGAATAAGTTGCAACTAGTGCTAAAGTATTTCTATTTTTTTTAAATTTTTAGTTATTAATTGTTAAATTGTCATAAAAAAAATATTTTTTTTAAAAACAGCAAATATCAAGAAAATCCAAGAAATATTTACTAACTCAACAACATAACCAAAATAATAATAATCATAGTTGAATTAGTTGCAACAAGTGCTGAAGTACTTCTATTTTCTTTAAATTTTTAGTTATTAATTGTCAAATTGTCATAAAAAAAAGTATTTTCTTAAAAACAGCAAATAACAAAAAAATCCAAGAAATATTCACTGACTCAACAACATAACAAAAATAATAATAATCATAGTTGAATAAGTTGCAACAAATACTGCAGTACTTCTATTTTCTTTAAATTTTTAATTATTAATTGTCAAATTGTAATAAAAAAAATAGTTTTGTTGAAAACAGCAAATAACAAAAAAACCCAAGAAATATTCACTAACTCAACAACATAACAAAAATAATAATAATAATCATAGTTGAATAAGTTGCAACAAATACTGAAGTACTTCTTTTTTCTTTAAATTTATAATTATTAAATGTCAAATTGTCATAAAAAAAATTATTTTCTTAAAAACAGCAAATAACAAAAAAACCCAAGAAATATTCACTAACTCAACAACATAACAAAAATAAAAATAATCATAGTTGAATAAGTTGCAACAAGTGCTGAAGTACTCCTATTTTCTTTAAACTTTTAGTTATTAATTGTCAATATGTCATAAAAAAAATAATTTTCTTAAAAACAGCAAATAACAAAATAATCCAAAAAATATTTACTAACTCAACAACATAACAAAAATAATAATAATCATAGTGGAATAAGTTGCAACAAGTACTAAAGTACTTCTATTTTCTTTATATTTTTTAGTTATCAATTGCCATAAAAAAATTTTTTTTTTCTAATTTTGGATGTTTTTAGGGCTATAGCTGTATAAAAAGTCCTAAACTCTAATTAAAAAGTGCTACTTTTTATTACTATTAAAAGTAGCTTCTTTAATTGTTAAAAATGATCTTAAAAAATAAACACAAATTTTTTCTAATCAAATTTTACTACTGGAACTAGGTACTGTAACAAGACCATGCAATACGTAGTGCAATTATTCAATGAGACTGGGAGCGTCCAACATCGTTTTAATTTAATTTTTTAATAAATTACTTTTTTTTAATCTTATAAAATATAAATTGTAGGCCAGTTTATTATCATCGACATACGTTCTTTAATTCAACGCGTACTTGATAGAGAGACTTTATGATCGCACGATGTTAACAACAACGTGTTTGCATTTTAAGAAAATTATTCCAGAAAAAAGCAATTTTTTCAATGTTTTGTTGATCTTTAAATTACTAATTTGGCTTTTTTGACCCCAAAACTTTTTGACCGTCAAAGTCTTCTGGTGATCTTCAGAAAGAGTGTCCAGTAAGCATTAAATTCTTGGTTATTTAAAAAAAAACGTTTTTGAGTTTGCTGCCAATTGTGATACTTAATAATAAAAATTTTTGCCATATTTTTTAGACTTTTTATCAATATACTGCTTGTTATAGAAACGGACTATTTTGCTTCCTAAAATAGTGGTTTCTATTAATAGCGCAAGGTAAGCGATTTCAGCCCACAACTGATAATTTGCGGCGTTTGCTATGAAAGTAATTTCCTCACAATTTTCGTTTCATACAGCTTTGTCTAAATTTTGTTTCAATTGTTTAATGTATTTGTTTTTTCAATTTTTGTAATCATCAATTTTATTTCTATTTTTTAGTTTTTTTTTATTTTTGTAATTTAGTTTTCTATTGTTTTCTCGATTTGTACTATTTTTTTAGTATTATCTATTTGTAGTCGATTTTTAATTTTTTTATTTTAAATTTTTTTCTTATCTCTGTGTTGAAATTTTGAACATATTTTTTATTGTTTTATGTGCTTTTTGATGTGCAAATGTTTTTAAAAAATGTTTATAATGATCAAATTATAATATCACTTACGTAATTCGGTGTCTAGATGGATTATTTTAAAATGTGTCAATAGCTTCCACTTTGTAACTTGATCATTCAATAATTTTGTTGTTAAATTTATCAATTAACAATTAAATTATTGCTAATATGCAAAAACCCTAGCAGAAAACAATTCTAAATTAAGTCATTAACAATAGTCAGTATTCAGATGTTTGGAAAGAACAGTAAGGAAAAATTGACCACTACCTAGTAATAATGAATTTAACTCTCAAGTAAACACAAACAACAAACAAAAACAACTTTTAATCAATAATAATTTTAGAAATAAATATTTACAATAGTACAGTGCGTTCTTTTAAATCTACTCTTGCTATGAAATTTTAGACGTATGTTCATTTTTTGAAGAGAAGGTAACAGAATTTGTTAGTGATAAGTAGTTTGCTCAATCGTCAGACGATAATAATTATATAAAAAAGCACACAAAAAAGATAGAATGACGTAGCAAAAAATATTTAAAAATTACAAAAAATTATAAAACAATAATAAAGCAATAAAAAAATTAGTTATAAAAAGAAAAAACTGAATAAATATACATAATAAACATAAATTAATCAAAATAATTGAAATTTATAAGAGCAAATTAATAAAAATCTGAAAAATATCTTCAAAATTTCAATGCAGAGATATGAAAAGAATTTAAAATAAAAGAATTAATAATAAGGGAAAAACCACTACAAATAAATAATACAGTAGTAAACAAAAATACCAACTGAGAAAACATCAGAAATTGAAAAAAAAAAACACTAAAAAATAGAAATAAACATGAAACAAAAATTGTGATAAAATTACTTAGATAGCAAGCGCCGCAAATTATCAGTTGTGGGCTGAAATCGCTTACCTTGCGCTATTAATAGAAACTACTTACTATTTCAATTTTATGGAAACAAGATAGTCTGCTTCCCTAACAAACGGATATGCAAATATTTTTATAAAAAATTTAAAAAATAATGCAAAACAATTTAATATTTTTCCTCTACAGGGCCTAACGCGGTTTTTATTAATAAAAAAATAAAACATATATACATATTAATATTAATATTTATTATAATAATAAATTAAAATTGATACTTTAGCAAATGCTTTCTGCATCATAATACCCAATATATACCAAAATTTTAAAACTGTTGAAACATTGAAAGATTATTTAGTTAAAGTAGGTTTGTAGTTCAAAAATAAATGAAACAACGTTTTCTAAACTTCGATTCTCAAGGATAACCAAGAATCAAATGTTATACTGGACACTCTTTCTGAAGATCACCAGAAGACTACTTAATGGTCAAGTTTTGGAGTGAGTCGAAAGAGCAACACTAGTGAAAGATAAAAAGTTTCTTATGAATACAAAATAAAAGTCTACAAAAACTATTAATTTAAAGATCAACACAACTTTGAAAAAATTGTTTATTTTCTGGAATAATTTTCTCAAAACGCAAACACGCTGTTGTTAATACCGTGCGATCAAAAAATATCTCTATCAAGTAGGCGTTGAAATAAAGAACGTATGTCGATAATAAACTAGCGGAAAAAATGTACATGTTATAAGGTTAAAAATAAAACTGCAAAACAATTTTCAGTTAAATTTCAAATTATTTTAGCTTTGAAGTGTTATATAGGTGGCATTTTTTTTTCTGCATACATCCAAAATAACCCAGCAAAAAAACTGATGTACTTTGAGAGTGAAAGTTAACATCGTGTTGTTTATTCATTTGATAAAATAAATAAAGCAATTAATTAGCAAATTATTTTAAACAGTATATTTCATAACTTTTAACAAATTAGAACTTCTCTGTTCCCTCATAGTGGCGAAATTCTTGTAAGTGGTTCTTTTTATTTTTAAGTAACCAAACAGGAAAAAAACTGGAAAAATCAACCACGTGGACCTCGTCGGCCACAAATTTGTGCTGATAATTGTTTTGTCATAAAATTCCCGATGTGACGTTGCTCCGTCTTGCTGGAAATACCCAAACTAAATTTCATCATCATACAACTGATCTATGAATTTGGTTAAATATTGACATAAGCACTAGCATTGACGTTCTCGTGGAAAAAAATAGAATCAATAATTTTCTTCTTAAAATAGCTACCAAAACACCGATTTTCAGAGAATAAATGAACTTTCGTTTGGCCAACTGGTCTACCAAAGCTTATTGCCATTTTCCAAATAAATACAGTTACGGTAGTAAGATTTTATTAAAAAAAATTATATTAATTTTTGTAAAATTATTTTTAACAATTAAGACAACTTTAAAATACTACTTTTTGTAATTTATTTTTTGACATTATTAAAAATTGTCATTGGACATACGATCTCTATACCATGACCTACCTGATAAAAAGATTGTATTTGAACTGTATTTTAAGATCCCACAGTATTTACAACAATTAATGTAAATTAAAACTTAATAAACGTTTTGTACATAAAATGTCTTAAAAATTAAAGAACTTTAAAAGTTTTTATTTTACTGTGTGTGGTAATGAAGTTTATATCCCACTCTTCAGGAGAAGTGACAGTTATTTTACAGGTGCAGATTACAAAGTTGTAATTGTATTCTAGTTAATAGCGTTTTTTTAACTAGATTGATAATTTAAAAACGTTTTATTTTTGTCTATAGCATAAAAAATTGAAAAAAAAGATATAGCGTATGGTTGCAGAAAGTAACCAATATGTTATACACTGTGATAAAAAAGAACACAAATCAGAGCAGGCGTTGCAAATTATAGGTCATGTCTTAGCTAAACCCTATGTAAATACTAAATAAGCGTTAATACATGGGCGTTGACAATTTGTGGGGTCAAATGCGACTTTATCAGTGTATTAAAATTATTTTTGAAAATCAAGACTCTTATAATCAATATAAATTAATAAGTCCTACTTATTCGTATGACTCAAACTAAGACTAACTTTCCGATATAGCAAAAAATAAGGTAACACTTTTAATTTGCTTTTTTTATCACTCTGTAGTTGCTGGAATAGATCATTTTACGTCAAAAACGATAAAAAATATTGTCAAAACGATCTGCTCAGATTCAAATCCTCGTGGCACTAGCCGACAAAACAAAAACATCCAGCAGCAACTGTTTATTTTAAGCAATTGTAAATAAAAAAAACAAAAAACACTTATTTGCTGGTCAATAGCAGTTGTATTTGAAACAACATTATGTTAACTTATTTTTGAGTTTTCAATGCAGTGCAATGCAATGCATCAATGCTCTTAAATTACTTTTTTTTTTAACAAGCTGCTGCCAAATTGTAAAAATCTTGCTGCAAGCGGGCATTAATCGGCTAAGAGTAATCAACCGTTTAATCTATCTATTTAATAATCACTCTCTATATTACAGTTTCAAATAGAAATAACTTCCGTACAGGGTTATTTATGTTTATGATAAACAAAGCAGTTATTTATTCAAATCACAAACATAAGAGTGTTTATAAATGTGACAAAGATTTTGTTATTATTATTAAGATTATTCTTATTTAAACAAGTTATTCATTAAACTCTTTCAAAAATTACCAAAATTTGATTTGTTTTAAGCAAATTGATTTTTTTTTTGAAGTTTACTTTTAGCAATTAAGTTATTTTTATAACTTAGTTTATTTTCTTGTTTGTGCCAAATCCTAACATAAACAAATCGGTTTCCAGTAACTTCCGGCAAATTTGAAAAAAATGAATCCTGTGTAGATCCTTCGTTTCAAATTACATAATCCGTCCATAGAATGCTATGGACTTGACCTACTTTATACAATAATTTATTATATAAAGTAGCAATAAAATTATTTTTATTATAGAATATTCATACCTGAGGTAAAAATGGTCACCAGGATAAGAAGGGCTCCGACGACGTCTCCGATGCCAAACGCCGACGACATTCCACACAATCCCATCAAAAAGCACGATTTTTCAATAAATAATCACAAAAAAATTTTTTTTGTTGCAAAATCCTCTCGCATGTCCTGAATGGAACATAAAATGATTGTCTAAACACAACTGGCACACATTCTTCTTTCACTGGTGATTGTAATTGAGACTGCACGGCTTTTCTAGTCGCTGGACAGTCTAATCAGAGGTTTTTATCAGTCTGAAAGCTAAATTTCAACTGAACAGAGCTGCTACACAACTACCGGCAAAGCTGGATTGAATTTTTACTCTTGTTGAACTATTTTTATAAATCAATTATGAAAATGATGATCGAAATACATTGAGCTGTTTATTTTTCACTATAAAAATCTACAGAAGGTCAATTTCATTTTAAAAATAATTATTTGCAGGTTTTTTCAAGATTTTAATCCATGCTTAATTCGCAGATTACATTCTTCAGTGGCGTACTTGATTTTAAAGAATGTTAATCTTTTATTAAACACATTTGTCTGCTGGATGTTAAACAAGTCTCAAAGATGTTATATGTCAGAAATTAAGAATGCATTTAAATTTGAATAATAGAGATTTCTAATTTTCGGCTGCAGACAACTTTTTTTAGTGAATTGTCAGATATTTGTTGAGAAAAACACGTATTTTAAAGAACAATAATTATACGGAGGCTTTGGTTTTATGACAATCGGTAGATTTATCAATAATTTTAAAATAGAAAAATGTACAAAATATGATTAAAATGTTTTCTTCTGATTAGAGTTCAAACAGATCACTATTAAAACCAGAAAAATAACAATTTCTAATGTTCAGTTGCAGACAAATTTTCTTATAAATTATAAAATTTGTGTTTACGAAAAAAAATCTGTATTAAAAAATATATATAAATAATTTCTGAAAAGCAACGCATAATAATAATAAAAATGATGCTTTCTTTTTCACAAAAATTCTCTATGCCATTGATTTTTAATAGTTTTAGAATTTTTTGACAACAATGTTTTTTTTACATTTATTTTCGATCAGAGATCAAATAGATCAGTATTTAGATTAGAAAAATACTAATTTCTAATGTTTAGCTAAAGACAATTTTTTTTCATAAATTATCACATTTTTGTTTCAAAAAAATATATACAAAGTCTTTAAAAAGCAACACAATCATAATGTGTTGCTTACATTTTAATAAAAATTCATGTCATTTTAATTTGTAAAAATTTTTGAATTTTCAAGTATCTGAGAGAACAAATATCTTTTTTTTTGAATTTTTTAACATTTTTTTTCCATTATAGTTCTATACTAATTTCTAACGTTCAGTTGCAGACACATTTTATTCTTAAATTATCAAACTTATGTTGACAAAAAAATACGTATTTAAAAAATATATATACAGGGTCTTTAAAAAACAACGCATCATAATAATAATAATTTGGCTTACTTTTTGGTAGAATACAAAAATTTTATACCATTTTAAATTATAACAATTTTTAAAATTTCTAACAAAACTTATTTTTATAGTTTTTCTTACATTTTCTTTCGATTATAGTTCAAATAAATAGATCACTATTTAAATTAGAAAAATACTAATTTTTAATGTTAAGCCGCAGACCATTTTTTTAATAAATTATCAAATTATGGTTGACAAAAAAATAAGTTTTTAAAAAGAATTTATACAAGGTCTCTAAAAAGTAACGCATAATAATAATAATGCTTACTTTTTGGTGCAAATAAAAAAGCCTTCAATGCCATTTTAATTCATTTTTAAATTTTTGACAAAATAATTTTTTTTTACATTATTTTTCGATCATAGTTTAAATAAATCACCAGTTAAATTAGAAAAATACTAAATAAATCTATAGCTAAACACAAATTTTTTTTATGAATTATCAAATTTTGGTTGAGAAAAAAATTCGTATTTAAAAAATATATACAGGGTCTTTAAAAACTAAAGCATAATAATAATGATGATTACCTTTTGGTAAAAATTCAAAAATAAAAAAACTTTCAATGCTATTTTGCTTATTAACAGTTTTAGCATTTTTTGACCAAAAGCTTTTTTTATGTTTTTTTTACATTTTCTTTCAATTATAGTTCAAATAGATAGATCACTATTTAAATTAAAAAAATGCTAATTTCTAATGTTTTTTTTTATAAATTATCAAATTATTGTTGACAAAAAATATGTTTTAAAAAAATATATATAAAAGGTTTCTAAAAAGTAACGCATAATAATAATAATGATTACCATTTAGCACAAATACAAAAGCTCTCTATGCTATTTTGATTCTTAACAAGTTTTAAATTGTCGATCAAAAGTATGTCTTGTTTTGTTATTTTTTACATTTTTTTTCCATCATAGTAAATATATCACTATTTTAATTAGACAAATACTAATATTTAGCTGCACACAATTTTTTTAATAAATTATCAAATTTTGGTTGACCAAAAAATTCGTATTAAAAAAAATATATACTTGGTAAAATACTAAAACCTTCTGCAATTCTTAAATTTTTTTTCTCAAAAAAAATATTTTTTTTTTAAATTTTTTTTTGATTATAGTTTAAAAAGATTATTATTTGAATTAGAAAAATATTGATTTCTAATGTTTAGTGTCAGAAATTTTTTTTCATAAATTATAAGCTTTGGTTAACAGAAAAATACGAATTAAAAAATATACATTTTTAAAAACACATAATAATAGTAATAATAATAATGTTTACTTTTTGTTAAAAACACAAAAACCCTATTTGTCTTTTTAATTCTTAAAATTTTTTGACCAAAAGTGTTTTTTTTAAATTTTTTTTTACATTTCTTCTTGATCAAATAAATCACTATTTATATTTAAAAAATACTAATTTCCAATGTTCAACTAATGTGCACACACATTTTTTTTATAAATCATCAAATTTTTGTTTTACAAAAATGTTTAAAAAAAAAAATATGTATTTAAAAAAATAATTTAATAGATAGACCTTAGAGACCTTTAAAAAAAGGTCTCTAAGAAGCCACGCATAATAATAATGCTCACTTCTTAGTAAAAATATGAAAAAGTTGTAGGACATTTTGATATTTTTAAATTTTTCATTTTTTTGTCGACAAAATATATCTTCTTTGGTTTTTTTTACATTCTCTTTTGATTATAGCTCAAATAGATTACAATTCAAATTAGAAAAAAACCAATTTCTAGTGTTCAGTTGCAGACAAATTTTTTTCATGAGTTATCATATCAAATTTTTGTTGAAAAATAATACGTATTCAAAAAATTAATATACAGGGTTATTAAAATCAACGCATAATATAAATAATGTTTACCTTTTTTGTTAAAAATATAAAAACTCTATGCTATTTTGATTCATAACCATTTTAAAATTTTCGTAAAAAGCCACTTTTTTTTGTTTCTTTTTTACATTTATATTTTGTTTTTAATTGTTGTTATATTATATAAAAGTTCAGCAAAAAACTAATAAAAATTAGAATATGTTCCATCTTAATAATCCTAATGATTTTCCTAATATGAATGATCTTATAAGTCTAAATGTGTTTTAAATTTTTCTTCTAAATACGCAAAATGAAATAACATCATTCGTTTGTTGACGTAAATCTATTATAACTTTATACCTATTGGTTCTATAGCAGTCGTTACATACATTTATTAATTTTTTAAAATAGAGAATTGTACATAATATAAAAAGAAATTACCGTTTGATAAATTTTTTTTTACTATTTCTAACACCTGGTGCTTTATGTTGGCAACATAGCAACTCATCCAAAATTAGGTATTTAGTGTTGTCTGGTTGGTATAATTCAGCACCAATCACTCTATGCCATTGTAATATGCAACCTTGGTGATTACAAGATGATTATTATAATCATCGTACTTATCAGCGACTCATCTAAATCAGCATAATATAATACTAATGCTAATTAAGATATTTTCTACCCTTTCAAATAGTTTTTCTTGACCATTATTCTTAAAATATTTCAAAAAAAAAATTTCAACTTTTCTACATAACCTCAATTATTTTCCCTTACCCCGCGTCAATTGCAAACAATGTGTAAGTCTTTCATTAAAAAACAGAAAATTACCTGTATTTTTAGTAATTTTGTCAATATTCAAATGATTTGACTATACCTGACCTAACCTAGAAATTGAGACTCTTATTATGGTCTTTAACAGAGATTAGTACTCTCTTTAATAATCTGAAAAATAGTTTTGCATGATTAATTTGGAGTAGTACTATATAAAGGAATAGTTTGGTTTGCACCACATCAAAAAAATTTATTTATTTTTGAATTGTTTCAAAAAAATACCTAAAAGAATTCATGTCATTAGTTTTAAGAAAAAATGTTTAAACGCAAAACTAGCAAATTCTTCTTTTTTTTTTAAATTAAAAGTTAACTCTTAAAATGTGTTATAGCATTTTTTTATTTATTGTTAATACTAAAAAAACAAAACAATAATGATAAATGATAACGCCTCCATAGACACTTTATCATAAAGTGATGCTTGATAGAATGGAGAGATATTGACAGTGCGTTCTTAGAACAACAAGTTAATGTCACCAAGTGTACAGTTTCAAAAAATAGAAAAAGCGGCAGTTTCTTCAAATTGTATTTGATAATAAAGTTCAGTGTTGGTTAATAGTGATGATAAAAAAAAAGACATGACGCTATTGCAAAAATAATTCATTCAAATTTAATATAATGAAAAATTTTTAACTTTATGATAAATTATACCTAATCTACAACATTTTTTAGAAATTATTAATTACGAATAATTATTATTTTGAGATCAAAGCCAATAGGCCAAATATTGTTATAATGTTTAAAAAACGCTAAAATTGCGTATTTTATAAATGTTGCTGTTTCAAATTCTTGTAATATTATTCATACCTTTAATACGAAAATCTTTAAAATTATAAAAATTTTAATTTTAGTTATTTAATATCAATGATTAAGTAAAAATTTTTAATTTTAGATTTGCATTTAAAAAAATTTTAGAAATGCAGACAGCAGCATCATTATGTTCATGTCATATTGTTCGAATGTTCTTAAATGTTAAATCCAACAATTCAAATAATATAATCTCAGATAGGTGAAAATATAGTAATTTAGCTTAATTTTTCTATAAACAAACTTGTAATTAGTAGTTTTTGTTTTAAATTTAATGCTTGAATTGGTTTTTAAACTAATTAACAAGTAAAAGCTTGTTTTTCGCCAATTTTTATATTATTGAAAAATTAATATTGTCATTATCATTACTTGTCAAAGACTGTAATAATTTTTGAATCTAGCAAAATTGCTTGCTTCTGAGACAAGTTTAAATCTGAACTTTTTTAAGATTTTGTTTTTTTTAAATAAAGATTATTTATTAATTACAATTATTATTGTAACTAAATATTACAATAATTGTGAAAAGTTTTCCTCTTTGGTTGTGAGACACTAAACACACACTTTTTTTAAATAAATTCACTTACTATCTTGTTAATTAAATTTGCATTGAACATGATTATAGTAATAAACAATCGTCATCAGTTAAGTTTTAGGAATACGCAAGATTACTGCAAAATCTAAACATAAGCATGCAGTTTGCTTGTTTAGAAAATGTTTACACATGTCTGTCTGTTCTGAATTTATAAATAAATTTTTATAGACTGTAATAAAATGCATTACATAATAATATTACTATTCATGTTCTAATGTCGACGAAATTTGCTTACGTGACTAAAGTACTGAAGCGTTTTGAGCATTTAAATTAATATTTTTGCACTGTATGGCGCCCGTTTCGATTTTGACACAGATATTTTCGACAGATAAGATCTATCAAAAAATGCGGTCATTAATTAACTAGTGCAGATTGAAACAATTTTATTTATAGCAAATGACAATACTTTCTTGTTTATTAAATTAGCCAAAATTGGATATGGGTTTTTTCGTAAAATAAATAAATCATTTTGTTGTAATTTGCTGCTGATTTATTAATTAATTTAATATTCATCTTGTTTCGTCGAAATTCTATTTATGGATGAAACTAAGTTTTTAGTCAAGGACTTTTATAATATGATCCATCTCGCTACGCATTTAATTTGCATAAACAAATTAACTTAAATTGGAAAAACTTAAAAACGATTATATCTTTCTCAAGTCAAAAAACATTCGAGAAACTGACCTTTTGCGCTATTTTGCATAATTTCCTTCAATTTTAGTCTCTTGGGCGAATATAGAATCTATTGTTAACATTTGTTTATTTATATCAGCTTTTATGTACTACTAAATGTCAACAATAAAAGATGATACACATCAGTTTAACGATGGCTACAAAAAGTGGCAGGATTTGATTAGCCAGCTTGATTTTTTTTAGCATTCTTCAATATATGGCGTTTTAATATTTCACCAATAGTCAAATTTTAATTTTGCAAAAGATAGCGGTGGTAAGTATTTTAAGAGACAGGATATTAAAGATTCATACAAAACTAACCTAGATGCCATTAGAAATGATAAAAATGAGCACTAATCGCAACCATTAAAGATTCAGAAAAATTTATAAAATTAAGATTTTTTTAAAAAAACATTTTACCAGAACTTTCAGTGTTAACTAAATAATTTCTATTGTAGGTTTTAGTACCGGCAATCGGCTTAACTATATATTTGCTTAAATATCTCAAATATACATTCAACAACTAAGAGTGGACATGCCTATAAGAAAGTAGCGTATTTGAACGTTTTATTAAATTAGAGTATTAACTACAACAGAAAAAAGAACTTAAACGGAAGAAATGATAATAATAAAATAAAAAAAAAATTGAAAAATAAAATCAAATTGAAACAATTATAAATGTATGTAACAAGAAACAGAGTAAAATAAAAATGACAAGCTAAACAAAAAAATAAAGAAACAGAAAATAAAGTTTGCTAATTTTTGTTGGTAGCTAGTTATATCTTTATTCACAAAGTAAACAAAATCGAAAAAATTTGATCAATGTTGTGCATGGGATGTTAAAACTTTAATTTATATTAATATTTCTAATTAATAGGTTATGAAAAAGCTGTTTTAGTTTTTGAACCTTTTTTTTTAACTGGCGTTTTCTCAAGTCTTTACAGCACTAGTCCGGGAAATTTTAATTTTCTACCTGTAAATAAACCGGAAAATAAAGTTGGCAAAACAATATTCTTAAAAAAATGCTTTTCTAAAGTTTGGTGTTGAAGGTGATGTTTTATACAGAGTGATTCTCAGCTTGAAACTTTTCTTGAATCATATAAAGTCTAAAATAAGTCGTAACTTATGTGAAATCAGTTAGGCAGCCGAAATAATGACAGATTAAAATCAAACTCCTATTTTGAGCGTCCGGCTCTGTTGTTTGGTCAACCTTACTGTGAATACCTCGGTGCTGAGGAAAACGGCTCGCACTTTAAACAACTGTTGTAGCAGGACCGGAATACATAATAAAAGTTTTTTTTCACAATAAATATTTTTGTTAAATTTGTTTTAAGTTAAGAATCACCCTGTATATAAAGATAGAAATAGTAGAGAAAGCCAAACAGAATACAAATATTACTTTTTTGATAGCAAGTCTTAAAGTTTGATAGGACAATGCCTCGTTCTAGAAAAGTGCAACATTCCCAAAAATAAGATTAAAAAAAATTAAAAAAGCCTAATAAGAAAGGAAAGATAGAAAAACTTTAGAAAAGTGTCTAAGCCTAAAGATATTCAAAAATAAAAAAAACAAAAAAAAAGAAGAAGGAATATATAAGTAATTATTATTATACATAATTAATCAAAAATCGTATATAGGTAATGTACAAAAAAGTAGAACATGCTGCAAAGTCAGCGAGGCGTCTATAATGTGTTAAAAGTTGAAAAAATCAACATATAAATAAATCATGTTAAAAACAAAGCAAATTTATTTGAAACAAATATTTATAGACTTAGACATGCTCTGTGTTTATGCGCACTTGTTTGTAAAACTTAAAAATTAAGAATCAAATCAACTGTGCATAAATTACAGAGTAAAATAGTCCAAACAAAAAACGCTGCTCTTATTGTCTATAATATTTTCTGTCAAATCTTCATTTGCCGTTTGTGCCTTTTAACATTAAAATGTGGAGGCTTTGCTTTCTGACGGTGACTGGTATAGTAAAAAGTTTCTAATAGATAAAACCACATAAAGTAAAAAGTAGGCTCTTTATAAGTAATATAAGCCGATCCTAGCCAGAGCAAATTTATTCAAACAAGATTGATTTATTCAACTGTGTTACTTATGCAAGGGTGATTTGATTGTTAAGGTAGATGCAATCTGTGTTTAAGATGCTAGAAGAAGAATAATAAAAATAAAGAAATATTTTAGAATTGAAAAAACGATAGACGGTAATGAAAACAATAAAGACAAAAGTAAACTGCTGAAAAAAATAAATTTTAGGTTTTATAGTTTGAGATAGATAGTTAAATATAAAAAACAAAAAAAAAGTTTAGATAAAAATATAAAACAAACAAGAAAAAAGTCAAATAATATGAAAAGCTAATCAATTGGACAATTAAAAACGTGTTTCAATAAAATACTAAAACAAAAATTGTATATTAGTATACAAAGAGATTTGTTTTAAAAGAGTTGATTTGGCGCACAAATGTGCCAGAGTTTCATTTCTAATATTAAACATATTTTTCGAGCAGTGGATAAATTTGGTTGCTAACGGTTGGTAGCAGCAATAAATCATTAAATTCAAAATTGAATTTACATTTTTTGTTTTATATAAGTTGCTTGAAATTTAACGAAAAATTAATGTAATAAAGAAAAGAACAGAATTCATGCACTCTACCCAAAATTTAGAAGCTATTCGATGCAACTACAAAAAATGTATTACGTGATAAATCCGAAAGAGCCTACCAAAAACAATTTGAAGATTGGCAAAAAACGAACAAAATGCAAGTTTACAATGCTACCAACAATTCTAAATGTAGCAGAACCTCTGTAGCAAGCAAAGTTTTGCAGCTTGGCTTTCAATTTAAACCATTGAATCACTTTTCAAAACACTTTTGGCTTAAAATAATTTTGTATTTTTTTTTAAAAATATAACAGTTGTAATTTGTAAGTGAAAAATTAAAAATCATCAATGACATTGACATTAAATTTGAGATAATTACTTTTTTGATAGTTTTATACACAAATCTTAAAAAAAACACTATATACAAAAAACTAAGAGTAAAAGAACTGTCTAAAATAAAAAATAACTTAAAAGAAAACATTAATATGCTTATTAACGACACAAATTTGAAAAAAAAATTAGAAAAGAAAAAAATTATAATAGAAACAGTCAAAAGAATGCAAAGAAAACTCAAAAACTTGATAAATATAAATCGAAATAAACAAAAAAAACAAATCTGAAGAAAAAAAAAACGGAAAAATTAAAAGAGTAAAAAAAAAGTTTTTTTACAGCATTAGTAGGTGAGCAATATTAATATTTACTAATTTAGATGTCTTTCAGTTGATAACAACGAGTGTGCAATATGCCAAGTTTAATTTATTTTGGAGTCATCAGTCACATACACTATTTTTATTCATCTAAAAAAACTACTACAAAGTGTTTTTGGGTCTAAAGAGATGAAAAATGTTTGCATATACAGAGATTATAGCCGTTATAATTTAGTTTTTGTTTAGTAAACTGTCTAATTAACCCATCAACACCACCAAATTTATTCTTCAATTAATAATAATTATAGCTTTAAGTTGTGCAAAAAAATGCTAATATCTTGAGAACGATTAGAATATATCTACGATTTTACAAGGCAATCTAACCCAACATGACATATTTCTGCAGGTTATAAAAATAATAATGATAGGGTGACGTTATTGTGCATTACTTCGAATGAGCTGCACCCATTTTTTCAAAAACATGATGACAGCACCCGTTGTTTTTGAAGGAAGACTAATTGTTCTTTCTCATTCCACTGTAACAAATCACGCCAATTACTGATTGGACGGTTACGGCTTAATTGCAACTTTGATGACAAACTTTACAATTAGAACAATTAAGCAGTCATAAAATATCTTACTGGACAAGGACAACCAATACTTAACTTTTCTAATAAATTTCAATATTATCAGCTTTATTGTTTAAAAGTTGAGAAAATGTTTGGTTCATGGTCAGTTGTTTATAATCAGTATTTGTAAATACAATTATTATACAAATCTAAGCAAGACAAGAATTCAGTGTCGGAGTAGTTTATGAACAAATCTTCAGTTTGTTACCAGTTTACCTAAAAAACTAAAAAAAAAACGTTTGTAGAAGCTTAACAATTTGTTAACAAATTGATGCTTTTTGCCCAAAAATTTCATAACAAATTTGGGCCAAAAAGCATAACTTTATTATCAATTACTTTTCTTAAAGTAATTCAATTGTAATGAAAAATATAAGTGCTCTTAAATATCATTTTTCTACTCCACAATTTGTACACAATAATTCTACAATTGGACTATAGAATGGCCATTGCGCCCAGTACCCGAATTCAGTGTCGAAGTAACTTATTAACAATTTTTCTAGTTTACTATCTCTGTTGTTGACAATTCGATAACAAATTGTTACATTTTGTCCACTAAACAGAAGATTTGATAACAAAATGACGTCAGACAAGCGCAAGATTGTTATTATTAATTAATTCTTTCAACTTGATCCAATAGTAATTAAAAATTGTATTACAGTTACAAATTCTTCACAGTTTGTGAAAGAAAAATTTTGTCACCGGGCATTAGTCTGTTTATTGCGTTAGCATTTTGTTGACAAACAGAGGATTTGGTAACAAAATTGAGTAACTTTGCTAACAATAAACCTCTTAACGTGATCCAATTAATAATAATTAAAGAGATTTCAAGTACGTTTACATTTTTTTTTGCATCATCTTTTAGTTATTTTTTCTTTATTTTGATAATTAAAAATTGTATTGACAGTTATAGAACAATTTACTAAAGATTTTGTATTTGGCGCATCCACCATTTTTCAACATTTTTATCAAAGTTTATAAAATTTTACAAAATAAAATGGGCCAAAATTAAAGAAAAGCATTTTGTTTCTGTTATTTTTTCTTCATTTTCAAGATTGTGACTGTCGTAAAACAATTTACAAAAAATTTTTTATCTGGCGCATCTATCATTTTTAACTAATTTATTGAAATCTATAAAATATTACAAAATAGTGACACATTTGATCCAAAATTGAAGAAAAGCTTTTTCTTTTAGTTATTTTTTCTTCTTTTAAAAGATTAAGATAGTAGCAACGGTTATGAAACAATTTAGTAAAGATTTTGTATTTTGCGCATCTACCATTTTTATCAAGGTTTATAAAATATTACAAAATAATGTCTCATTTTAACCAGAATTGCAGAAAAGTGTTTTTTTTTTAGTTAGTTTTTCTTAATTTTAAAGATTAGGATTAGTAGCAACTAACTGTCACAGAACAATTTATTAAAAGTTTTATGTTTGGCGCATTCATTATTTTTTAATATTTTTATGAAAACCTATAAAATATTACAAAATAATGAATAATTTGAACAAAAATTAAAGAAAAGCATATTCTTCTGTTATTTTTTTATAGTTCTTAAGATTAAGAATAGTAGCGACTGTCATAAAACAAATTCATAAAAATTTTGAATTTTTATCAAAGTTTATAGAATATTACAAAATAACCAAAATTGAATAAGAAGCGTCTTTTCTTGTTATTTCCTTTAAATGTTAAAAATTAAGAATAGTAGCGACTGTCATAGAACAATCTACAAAAAAATTTGTATAGGGCGCATACAAATCATTTTTGTATGCACATACATTTCATTTTTCAAAATTTTTAACAAAGTCTAAAAACAATTACAAGATGAGTCAAATTTAAACCAAAATTAAATAGAAGCATATTTTTTTAGTTATTTGTTCTTAATTCTAAAGATTAAGAACAAAAAAAATAGTAGCGTCTGTGATAAAACAATTTAATAAAAATTTTGTATCTGGCGCATCCACCATTTTTCAACATTTTTTTCGAAGTTTATAGAATATTACAAAATAATGACTCATTTGAACCAAAATTGAAGAAAAGCATCTTTTCTTGTTATTTCTTTTTAATGTTAAAAATTAAGAATAGTAGCGACTTTCATAGAACGATCTACAAAAAATTTTGTATGAGGCGCATCCATCATTTTTTAAGATTTTTAACAAAGTCTAATAACAATTACAAGATGAGTCAAATTTAAACCAAAATTAAATAGAAGCAAATTTTTTTAGTTATTTGTTCTTAATTCTAAAAATTGGGAACAAAAAAATAGTAGCGACTGTGATAAAACAGTTTAATAAAAATTTTGCATCTGGCGCATCTACCATTTTTCAACATTTTTATCAAAATTTATAGAATATTACAAAATAATGACTTATTTGAACCAAAATTGAAGAAAAGCATTTTCCTCTTGATTTTTAAGATTAAGAATAGTAGCGACTGTCACAAAACCATTTAATAAAAATTTTGTAGTTGTCGCATCCACAATTTTTATCAAAGCTTTTAGAATATTACAAAGTAATGACTCATTTGAACCAAAATTGAAGAAAAGCATCTTTTCTTGTTAGTTCTTTTTAAGGTTAAAAGTTAAGAATAGTAGCGACTGTCGTAGAACAATCTACAAAAAATTTTTTATGAGGCGCATCCACCATTTTTTAAGATTTTTAACAAAGTCTAAAAACAATTACAAGATGAGTCAAATTTAAACCAAAATTAAATAGAAGCATATTTTTTTAGTTATTTGTTCTTAATTCTAAAAATTAAGAACAAAAAAAAACAGTAGCGACTGTGATAAAACAATTTAATAAAAATATTGTATCTGGTGCATCCACTATTTTTCAACATTTTTATTAAAGTTTATAGAATATTACAAAATAATGAAATATTTAAACCAAAATTAAAGAAAAGCATTTTCTTCTTGACTTTAAAGATTAAGAATAGTAGCGACTGCCACAAAACAATTTAATAAAAATGTTGTATTTGTCGCATCCACCAATTTTATCAAAGCTTTCGAAATATTACAAAATAATGACTCATTTGAACCAAAATTGAAGAGAACCATTTTTTTATGTTATTGATTGTTATTTTAAAACATTATGAATTGTAATGACTCACTAAACACAAGAGTTACTAACAAAGTCAAAAATATATTCAAATGTAATTATAAATATTTAAGTGCTCTTAGATGTACAATTTTTTACTCTACAATTTGTAAAAAAAAATTCTACAATCGGCTATTAGGATGTCCATTGTACTCGAATTCAGTGTCAGAAAAAGAATTTTTGGTCATGTTTGGTCATGGTTAGGTTTGTTAAACTTTTGCAACCAAAAGTTTAACATTTTGTTCGCAAATTGTTGCATTTTGCTAACTAAAGAAGATTTGGTAATAAAATCAAAAAAAACATTAAATGTTACTCTTAATATGATTTGTTAGTGACTTTTATTTCACAACAAATTACTAACGATTGGATGCAATCGGGCATTAGTCTATTTTATTGCGTTTAGTCAAAAAAGTTGCTTTCCTATATTTTCTTAATTATCTTTTTATTGGCATCTAAAGTTTTTGTTTATTTTTTTTATTTATTTATTTGTACTTTTAATTTTTTTGTATATTACTATAGTGTTAGTTTTTCATTAATTATTTGCTATTTTTAATGTAAACAGTCTTGACTATTGAGTGATTTTTTAAAAAGTTATGTAGTCAACAAGAAAAAGCAATAAACAATTTTTTTTAAGTATGCTGAGATACTAACCGCAAAAGACGATTAAAAAAAATTGTCAACACTAGTAAAAAGTTAACTAAAAAATCAAAGAAAAAAAAAGTGAAGAAATAACAAGAATGAAAACAAAATACTAAAGAAACTGAAAAGATGAAAATCACCAGGAACAGGTGGTGTACCGAATGAGACATAGATGTATAAAAGTAAAAGAGTTAGACAGAGACTGAGAAAACTGTTGAACAAAGTGTAGAAGAGAGAAAAATTTTCTCAAAAGTGAACAGAAGAAATAATAATACTAATCCACAAAAACGAGGAAAATGATAACAAAAGTAACGACCAAGAAATGACTCTTCTCAATACAATGTACAAGATGTATGTGGAAAAAAAATTAAAAATAAATGTAGCGAAAGTAGGAGGATTACCAGATGAGCAAGGATTTATAAAAGACAGTTGTGTGTGTAATAATAAAGAGTGAGTTAGAAAACAAAAGAGGGAAAGTTTGAAGGATGTTTGTAGATTTAAGAGCGGTGTTTGACAAGGTAAAAAAAGAAAATAAGCAAAAAATAAGTAGAAAAAATTAAAAATATAAATGAGAAGACAAGTGTGAATGAAAAAGAAAACGAATAGTTTTGGATAAAAAGAAGCCTTAGACAAGAATGTCTTTTGAGTCTACTATTGTTTAGAATATAGTATGAGTGATATAAAAAAAAGTGCTATCAAAAAGGCAAGAGAGAGAAGTGGTAGTGGCTAAAAAGATCGTGTAGATGTTAGCGGATACAGATTACATAGTAATAGTAGCAAGAATAAAAAAAAATATTTGAGGTGAATAGATGTAAAACAAAGATAACAGTGTTTACTAAGAAAGTGAGGAAACAAGTAGGTTAGAAATAAGGAAAAAAAAATGCAATTAAAGAATAGAAGTATTTAAAATATATGTTTGAAGAAAGAAACAGAAGTAAAACGTAGAAGAGAGAACTAGTAGAAAAAAAAAAGCGTGTGCAATAGTGTGGGAAATAGTAAAGAAAATGTTTGGAAAAAGAAATAACAAAGTCCAGCAAAAAGTGTAATGTTGTATGATGCAGAAATTAGAGAATGGAAAGAAATAGTAGTGTTAGAAAGAACGCAAGAGAAATATGTGAGATAGATGTTGGGATTGAGCAAAGAGACTTTAGGATATTTAGTAAAAATGGAAAGAAAAAGAAAAAAAATAAGAAAAGAAACAGGAAAATGAGCAATAAGAGAACAAGTGTGTGTAGACAAAATAAGAAAACTAAAAAAGTGTAAAATATTGAATAGGCTCATCTTCCAGAAAGCTACCATTACCTCTCAGAAAGCTGGAAGGTAGTAAGTAAAAAAGCAGACAGAGGAAAAAAGAGAAAAAAAAAGTACTGTGACAAACAGAGAAGCGAGGCAATGGGTACATAATAAAATAAATAAAGAATAATCATCACAGAAAAGTTGCTTAAATTTTTAAAAAAAGAAAATAGAAAAAAAATAGCAAAATTTAGGTGAGAAAATAAAAAAAAATAGATTCTGAATGGAGGAAAATTGCGTACAAGTAAAAGAAAGCACGCTAAAAAAAAAGAAAATAGTAAAAAAAAGGAATAGAATGGATAAAAATGATAATAAGAAAGACAGAATGATTAAACAAGATAGGGTATAAAATAGAGTAAATGAACAAAAAAAAAAGAAAAACAAGCGAAAAAAACAATCTAGTAAAAAACTTGAGTTCAATTAATTATATGTTTGTTAACACTGTATGTGAAACAATAAACATTGTTATACATAAAAAAGTAGAGTTATTTGTGTGTTTCAGCTAAACACAAAAAGTTTCAATAAGCAATATCCATCGGAGCAGCTTCTGACTGGCCTAGACAGAATTGGGTTTTGTCGCTGAATACAACATTATGTTAGTCTGTTTCCAACGTGTCCTACAGTCAAAAAAATCCTAATCGTAGCCGATTTCAAAAAAAATACAAATAATTGAGCCTGGATGTATCTAAATTAACAAGTTGACTCTCTTTTTCAACCTATTGGTCATCAACTAGGAGCATAATTTAATAAAAAAAAAATCTCTATTTTAGGAAACACTCAATGTTCTTGAAAATAACTTGTTTTTGTGTTTTTAAAGAAAATTTATTGCAAAATTCAAGTTTACAAAATGCAATATTGCTAAATATAGTTTTTAATAGAGAAATATAATGGCTTACATTTTTAGACCTTGTTTAAATAATTTTTTTGCGATGGCTATAAAATATAATGTTAATAATAAACGAACCAAATGCAGTTGTAAATTAAATATTGTCCAAGGATATTCCATTGTGTGTCTCGTCAATCGTCTAATATAAAACCAGTCTAATTTTAATTAGGAGCAATCACAATATGTTCTTTGATGTTGAGAGCCATTAATTAACATAAATAGAACAATTTAGGAGAAAATGAAAGAAATAATTGTAGGAATTTTGCGTTTTTTCAATCAGCGCTCGGCAATTATTTATATTCTAAGAAAACATATTTTTCAGATGATTATCTGTTATTAGGAAAGCTGTAAATATTTTAATGTTATTCTGTTTGGTTTAATCAAAGAATTTCAAACAGTTTCCTGATTTATAAGCACTGACACCTTTTGAGAATTTCTTCATTCAAACATAGTAAAGACAATTTTCTACGACCATTTAACACTTGACTTCACTAAAGGTGTTATTTTTTAAGACCTTATGCCACTTCACTGCTGTAAAGGTGTTATTATTGGTCTCATAGCCAAACAATAGTGATAATCAAACACTAAAACAACATAAGAAAACCGTAATTGAAAATAATAAATGAACTAAAAATGAATAAAAAGCCAAAATATATAACTTTTAGCTTTTTTGAAACGTAATAAAATCTTGAAAAATCTTGAAAATGACTATACTGTATAAGAAGCAACATTTTCACATATCAATGTTGGAGTCACTGATGATAGATGTTAGTATTTAACAAAAAAGTTTTTTTCAAAAAAAGTTTTAAGAAATCAACTCAATAGTGTAAAATTTGACAGATACTTTTCTAAAAATTCTTTTTTTATCCAATCATTTAAAGTTTTTAAAAAATTTTTTTAAGACTTAAAAGATTGCTTAACTTTTTATTTCTAAAATTTTTTTAAAATTTTTGCAGTTTTTAATAAAAAATTAAAGAAGAAACACTTAAGTTGCTTAGAAAAACAAATGGTGGCATTTTGAAAACATTTGTAAATATGTATACAAAATAAATATCACACAAATTTTGCAAAAAAAGTTTTAAGAAATTATCTCAAGCTCTAAGATTCCTCAAAAATTTATCTAAAACTCTTAAAATTATTCTAAAGTTTGTCAGATACTTTTCTAAACACTCTTTTTTTTTTTAAAACATAAACACTTTTTGAACACATCTTAATTCTAGCAATTAAAAAAATTTAAAGTTTAAAGGAATAAAACGTCTCTAAATCCTTTTAAATTTTTTTTTTAATTTTTATAAGATTGTTTTGAGAAAACTATAATAGTTCTAAACTATTCTTCTAAAACTTTTCCAAAAATTTTGTAATTTTCAGTCATAAATGCAAGAAGAAAATATTTTTTTTTTCAAAAAAATATAAAATATATTTTTTTTCTTAAAAAAATATATTTTTTTTGTTCAAAAAAATATATTTTTCCGGAAATCGTCTTGGAAACAACATTTTCCTGCTTATTTACGCGCAGGAAAATTGAGTTTTCCGGACTAGTACTGTAAAAACTTTACAAGACGCAAAATAAAAATGAAACTCTAGTAACTATAGTTGCCAACAAAATTGACAAACTTCATTTTTGGGAAATTTGTCAAAAAAAATTCTAAAATTTGTAAATTTCGTCTTTTTCTCCGATTTCCGGAAAAATTTAATACAAAACACGTCACTTGACTCGGAGCTTTAAAATACTCGGCACAAAGTGCCTCGTATTTTAATATAGCTCCTCTTCAGTAATGTGAAATTTTCCTGACTTTTATGTAAATAACTATTATTTTATAAATTATTTATAAATATATTATAAATAGTTTATAAATATATAACATTCCAGTTGCTTAAAAAAATAAAAAGTGTCATCTTAAAAACTTCTGCGAATATCCAAAATAAATATCATACCAATTTCTCAAAAAAATTTCAAGGAAAAATTCTACTATTAATTTTTAAAAGTTCTAAGATTTCTCAAAAAGTTATCTAAAACTCATAAAGTTTTTCTAAAATTTATCAGATACTTTTCTAAAAATTCCTTTTTTTGGCCTTTTTAAAAATTCTTTTAAAACTTGTAAAAGTTTTAGTTCTAGCAATAAAAAGTTTTAAGGTTTAAAAAAGTGAAAGAGTTCTAAAAAAATTTAAAACTTTTTAAAAGATTTCTAAAGTTTATTTCTGAGAATTTCTTAAAATATTTGTGATTTTTGATTAGAAATACAGAAAAAACACTTAAATTACTTTTCAAAAATAAATAATGTTATCTGAAAAACATTCACAAATATACATAATAAATATGTTTCAAACAAAAAAAATCTACTTTAAATTTTTAAAAGTTTTAAGATTCCTTATTATTTTATCTAAAACTCTTAAAATTTGTCTAACACAAGTCCGACATTCAATTCTTCTTTTTTTTAAATAATTTTTTAAAACTTTTAGACGAAGTTTTAATTCTACTAATAAAATCGTTTTACAGTTGAAAGGAGAGCAACTTTTCTAAAAAAAGTGTAAATTTTTTTTAGACTTTTACCAAGGCTGTTTTGAAAGATTTTTTAGCTTGTTTCCTAAAAATTTTTGTAATATTAAATCTTAAATGCAAAAAAAGATATATTTCTTTTGTATAAAAAAAAACAAGCTTCGGTCTTACCTTAAAAATATTTACAAATTTACAAAATAAATATCACACAAAAGTTTAAAAAAACATTCTACTGTTAGTTTTTTGAAGTTTAAAAATTTCTCAAAAATGTATCTAAAACTATTATAATTTTTTGAAAATTTATTAGATATTTTTCTAAAAACTCTTCTTTTCTTAAAACATTTTAGAAAATTTTTTTGAAAAAAATTTAGTTCTACTAATGAAGAAGTTTTAATGTTTAAGAAAATAAAACTTTTCAAAAAATATAAAAATAATGTTTGTTAGACTGTTTAAAAAGACTTCTTAACTTGTATTCTGAGAATTTTCTAAAATTGTTGCAGTTTTCAACCATAAATGCAAAAAAAAATTTTGTTTTTAAAGAAAAACAAAAGAAAGATGCTTAGAAAAAATAAATAATGTTACGTTAGTGTTATATTGGGCAATTTTTCGTTAAAATCTGGCGCCTTCTATGTGGACCCATATAGTAGTTTTTTAGTTATTCTTTTACTTTTTATTATTTTTATTAATTACAACTGATTATAGTAACAAGTTAGAAATTAAAATTTTAAAAATTTATTTTAATATATATAATTAAACATTAATTTATTTTTTCAATTAATTCAACCACAAATTGAACAAAGAGCAATTTGAATTAATTAAATAAATAAAATAGTAATAAATTATATTAAAATCGATTTTTTCTATTTTCCAAATTTTTAATCTGTTTAATTACTCATAAATAAATTATTAATTATCTTAAAGTTGGTTTTTACCAAATTTTCTTTTTGATATATTATCAATAAAAGAATTATAATGTTTTAAGAGTTGTCTAAATGCTTTCTTCTAGAATTAAAAAAATAGCATATTGCAAAAAATAATGCAAATTAAAAATTTGAAAAAAATCGACTTCAATATATTGTATTTATTTATTAATTGATTCAAATTGCTTAAATAATTAAATAAATAGACTATTATTTAATAATTTGAAAATATTTTTTTAATTTTTCATAAATTTTTATAATTAATTGAAATGTCAAAAATTTATGTCAAAAAAAGCATTAATAAGAATAATTCAAAAACTACTTTTTCAGATGAAATATTGACATCTTTCGGAAAAGACCGTGTCGAAAAAGGTTTAATGAAATTGTCGACGTTTTGCGCTCCATCGGTGGAGGCGTCATCAGGACAGGGAAATAAAAATGAGAACAAGCACGGTAACTCGATGTGTGAACAACACTAGAGGCGAAACTTATTCTTATACATTGTCAATATTTCAATGACTTCGAGCCGTGAAAGCCTTTTTTCTACTTGTTAGATCTTTATCAAATTCACCACCAGAGACCAAATAGAAAGCACCAGCTTTCAAATAAAAGAAGAATCCTCAATTCTGTTCACCTAGAAAAAAGTTATAAGTTGTAAACTCCAAAAATTTGTTAAACTAAAAGCTGCGCCACTGAATTGACCCTGATAATCATAATGTCACAATAATAAAATTTATAATAGAGGCAAAATAAAAACCTCAAAATTTGTTCACGATTACTCACTTATCAAAAAATTAGCAATTAGTGTCAAGAAAAGAAGATGTTTTTCCTTCGGTACTTTAATTTAATAATTTATGTACATAAATTATTATGTACATAAATGATAGTGTTTTATCATTTCATAGGTCAATATTGTTGTTGTGGTACAGTCTATGCAATAAATTACGCTATAGAAAACAATAGCGTAATATATCTCAAATGACATTTTATCAAGATTTCTTGCAGAAACAGTAGCTAAGCCACATTACATAATTCATTGCGTCTAAAAGCCCTTCAAAAATTTAAAAAATCTCACAAATGGCCCAAATAGACTCACTTCACTTTTCCACTGCACTAAACATCCGATTTGGGGCTGCACTTTTTATTCACTGATAGCAAACCTAGGTTAGACTCTGTTCGAGGCTAGCTGTAATTAACAATTAGAAGTGCTAGGAGATGTGCGAAAGTCACCAATTATTTAAAAAATTCCAGGCGTTACCAAATTGTGTGACATCAATTTTTTGAAAGGTCAGTGATTCCTGGGGTTATTATACCCATTATGGGCAATTTCACGTCTCATTATTCCTATTTTTTTTTATGCTAAAACTACATTTATAAATAGGAAAAAAGTGTAATAAATTGTAATAATTTAATTTAAAAATGTGTGATGTTCGTTGCCAAATTGTTTACACTGACATAAAAATTATAAAGGTCACTGATATCCTTTGGTTATTTAACTTGGAAATTATGGTGTCTAGCGACTTTTAAACGAGAGGATTTATGATGGGGCCATGAAAAAATTGTGATCTATAAATTACGGTTTGTATGAACCATAAATCAGTTTTACTGCAGAAAGATGGTTGCTATAGTGTTTGCTGAGAAAACAATTATCTATATTAAAATTGTACTATTTATAAACTTTTTGTTTGATGAAAATAGAAAAAGTACGACTAACTCTTAAATTATTAGGAATTAATATTATTTTGGTCTAAAACCGCGTATAGCAATAAAAAAGCCATCGGATCCACAGCAGTATCAGATCACCGTAGCACAAGCCAAGCGTTTTTGGACTAAAATGGCTATTTACCTATTTCAGCTTCTATACACGTTACACTCTTATAGGGAGATTATACCGCACTTTTGTCGGCAATTCTGTAATAAAATTATGAAAAAAAATCGGTAACATATTATGGCAATTTTGGCATCAAAATCAGGCATTGCATAAATAAACAAATAAAACCTATGAGCAATAGTATATTACACTACAAGGGCAGAAAGTTAAGATTCCTGCACTGCGCGCCATAATGCATTATGGCGCGCAGATCAAGGCTCTCAAATTTCTGCCCGTGTAGTGTATACAAGTTTTCTTGCTACTCCAGTCGAACGTACGTGGTTTCGGCTGCGATTCCACGGCAGAAAGTGTATCTTTCATGTACTGGTAGAGCTGTACTTTCTGCCGTCTTTTCGACTTTCGACTGGAGCCGCAAGAAAACATTTTTTTAGTTTATGTTTATGCAGTAGTGGTCACGCATGCAGTAAAGTCAATTGTTTTTTAACTTACGTGTAGCATGTGAAAATATTTCATTTTCAAAATGATTTAATAATTTGTGGTCATGAAAAATTGTGTACGTCAAAAAAGCGATTGTGTTGCTACGTTTTGGCTTAACGCAACACCACTCACACTCGCAAAATATCATTTTCTGAGACAGTGATCTAAATAACTATTAATACTAGTGGTAATAAAGAAAACGAAAATTTGGAAAATTTGTATTGATGGTAGCGAGAGAAGAAAGAGAAATAAGTGGAATGATGACAATTGCAGAAGGGTATATGAAAAAAAAAAGAGATTTGAGGTGAATGAAACTAAAGCAAAGATGATAGTGCATAATAAGAGAGCAAGAAAAAAAATGGTGAAGAAATGAAGTAAAAAATAAATAGAACATGTGAGAGAATCACAGTTCTTAGGAAATATGTTTGGAAAAAAAAATCTGAAAAAAGTAGTAAGAGAAAAGCAGGAAAAACAGTAAAAAAAGAAGAAGATGTAAGATATTGAAAGAGTGCTGGTAAGTGATGAGCAGAAATACCGACAAAGAAATAAGAAGAGAGAGAAAAGTATACTCTGAAAGAAAAGGGTTCAGTAGAGAAGCGAGGCAATGAGTGAATAGAAAAATAAGAGAGAGATAGAGACATATAGAAACCAAAAAAAGGGAAAAAATGAAAGAGAACAGATGTAAGAAATAATATGAGAAACTGGTAATAGGAGAACTACTTAGATATCTAAAAAGAAAAAATGTGTGAGAGAGAAAAATGATTGCAAAATTCAGATGTGGAAATGAATAGAAAGAAAACAGATTTTGGATGGAGGAAGATGAAAAAAAATGCAGGATATGTGAAAAAAACAGTGAAACATTAGAGCACATGATAAAAGAATGCGTGGAGGTAAAAAAAAGCATGACAGCAAAGGAGGGCATAATGAAAGGAAAGAAAAAGAAAAATAGAATGAATGAAAATGATAGAAAAAGAAAGAAAAATATGAAACTAGGTGAATGAGGTAAAATGAAAAAGGAAGAAAAGAGAATAAACAAGAAACAAGGAAAAAAAATTGTAGAATAAAAACAAGAAAGATGAGATTTGAGATTTTTTATTTTTATTTTTAATTTTTTTATTTTTTATATTATGTTTTAAAACACTGTACAATAGAATTTTTTAGATTATTACTATTCTTTTTTGTTTTGCTGCTCTGGTAATCAACTGTGTTTTTTTCAATTTTGTACCTATTTTTTTTTGGCAGTTTAAATTTTTTTAATCTATTTTGTAGTGCAATTTTATAATTATTTGCAAACAAATAGAAAAATTGAAGAGGAAGATACAAGGATTCAATAATAAAACAAATTCATGATTATTAAAAAATGCTATAATGACAGTTATACAAAACAGATAAACAATATATAGTGCTTATGAAAAAAAGTTTGTTATAAACGTTATAGGAAAACTCTATTTGTAGAGTATGTTTCACCTGTATGTAGAACATCAGTTTAGGGAAAGTACTTTTTTTACTAATATCTGCTTTTGGCAGTTTTTGTAATGTAACGGTGTAGATTCGAGAAGGATCAAAGGTTCCAGACGGTTGACCAGTGGGTTCTGGACTGTCGGTACCAGATGAGATATAGCGAGCAGCAAGCGGGAGTGGGAGTCAGTTTAAGTTGAAGTTCGGTAGAGTTCAGATTCAATACAGCGAACGATAAATTAAATGTACAACGTTCATATAAAACAGTGTAATATTAGTATCTATATAACTAAGTGTGTAAATAAGTGATATAAATAAACTGTACAGCTTTCACGTTACAGTGATGCATAATTTTATGTATTTTGAAGATTTATTATTTATTGTATATGAAACTTTGTCAAAATAAGAGCATTGGGATCAGATTAAGAATTTTGTCAAAATCCGAAAAAACACAATAATCCACTGTGTGTTATTACTAGATGTACACTTTTTGAACAACAATAATTTTGAGCAAAAAATACTTAATTCGTCTTAGCTTATTTACAGTGTAGATAAGGAAATTTAAATTAAACATAATTAGTGGTTCAAAAAACCAATAAATCAAAATCAAAATTGGAAACAAAACCAATACAATACTAAATATGATAAAAAACTGAAAAGTGTTAAAAGTAAAAAATGAAATTGGAAAACATTTGTTTCGGTTAAAAAATGTGAATTTTGTTTCAAGCGCGAAAGTCATATTACATGGTGCTGCTGCTGATAAAAAAAAAATTAAAAAGTTAAAAATTACTAACAGTGAAGGCATGAAAATAACTAAATTAAACAGGAAAAACATATAACTAATTAAAACACTTTAAAATAACTTAAAAAAATTGAAACAAAAAAAACAGGAAATATCAATAGAAAAAATAAAAAGCAAGCAAATAGTATAAAAAAACTATTAGATAAAAATGTGCAAACAAAAACAAACAAAAAATCACAAAAACGAGAGAAATAAAAACTAATATATAAATTTAGATGCAGAAAGAAAGATAAGTAAATGTAGTACAAGAATAAAAAAAAGCATTCAAAATGTGTGGAACTAATTCTTTTCATCTTGTTTTTATCCGTTTTTCTAATGTAGCTTTTCAGTCTAAACATTACTTTTTTATTATATTTGTTTATGCTTTATTTAATCTTATCTACGTTTATTTTTCTACAAATACCATAATTTTATTTTTCTACATTGCATTTATTATTAATAACATTATTAAGTTTAACGCTCCCTGTTTAATCAGTTTTCAATTTTTAATTAGCTTAAAAACAAATTTAAGATTTAAATTAAAAACAAAGACCGCCAGTTGTGTTTTAAATTAAATTGAATATTTATGTTTGTTTTTTGAAAATTCAAACCATATTACTATCTCTGCATGCATCTGCGATCATGTTATTTGTTTTGTTAAATTTACTATTTAAAAACATTCTAACAATATGACATGAATATTAATATTATGAATAATATAATTATTACTACATAGTATTATTCAACATTTTTTTTCAACATTTTTTTTAACTATTACTTTTATAGAAATGATGTAAAGAGATTTTGACTTTTTTTTGAATCTTGTTAATCAATAACTTGAGCATTTTAGAAAATTCTATTTTTTTTAAGAAAATAAAAAAAAATGCTAAAACCTAGTTCAACAAAAATGTCATAGATTTAATACATTAGATATAGCTATGCTTGGTAAACATACTTCGGTTCTTAAAAAACATATCAACGAAATTGGTACATCTCTCCATTTCTTTCTATATTTAATGAAACACATTTTTCATCCTTTTCATCATATTTGTTGTATGTCGCACACGAGTCTATAGTGATTAAACAGACACGAATTTCTACGATTTTAGTCGACAATCAACGATGCAATGCTTTGCTGTCAACTTATTGACATTTGTCATACACAATCTAATAAAATACGAAAATTAGGTTAAAAATTAATTATATTTTGGAATGAATAATTATTTATAAATAAAGGTTTTTTCATCAGTGCTAATGATTCTTAATTATTTTATCACAAAAATCTATTCCAATTTCAAAATTTCACCAACTTTTAGTTGTGTCAGACCCATGTAAACTTTATTATCCGCTTCATATTTTATCAGCTTACAAACCCACAACTGCATCGTGACAATCACAATAATAAAAATAAAAAACTTCTCTCCTATGAATTTGTAAAGTTGAAGTTAGGCTTTAAGAAAATAGAGAAACATTAGAAAGCTGGAAGAAAATAAAAGTTGAGGTTGAAATCTCAATAAATAAAATTACCTTCAAATTATTAAATATTTTTCTTGACAATAATTATTTTCAATTTTTAAGTGACTGAACTAAGTTTTCTGTTCAAATTATGTGATTAGAAAAATTTGAATAGAAACGTCAAAATAATTCTAGTGTCATGCTGACGTAGCGTACTCTGCGTCTACTGATTTCTGCTTTGCTATTTGTAGGAACCTCTCTAAAGAATAGCGCTATCGAATACTAATGCAGTTGAGAGTGAGGGCAATAGATGGTACGTCTTGGCGGACTATCGCAGTGCATGGCTGTATCTTGTTATAATAAATCTATGCAAAAATGTATACAGACCGCGACATCTCTTTGATGGGTAGCTAACTGAGCAAAAACGCTAGAACGGTTGTTTTCTCAATAAACAGACAACATTTTGTATTGATCTTGCTGCAACCTATGCAACTTAGTTAACGGGACTAGTGTTTAAAAAGATGCCTCAAACCTTTTTATCGAAATTTTTATCGAAAATATTTAATTATTTTATAAGAAATTCAATTTTTCATCAAAAAAATGTCTACAAATAAAGATTATTAACTAAAAATAAAAATCTGTTGTAGACTTTAATTTTTTGTTAAATTGGTTTGGATTCTTTGACATAATAATCTAGTCACACAGTTTTACCACTTTCCAAAAAGTTTGTTTAATCAATCTCGAGAGCTCTTTCGACCGCCAAGTGGTCATCATCAAGAAATGAATGTATTTAACTTCTCATGATGAGCACCTGGTAGTCGAAAGAGCTCTCAAGATCAATTATTCAAACTTTTTGGCAAGTGGTAAAACTATGTGAATCATTTATAAAATGAATAATATCTTTAATTCAACAACTTTTTTCTATTTTTTTTGCTGATTGATAGATTGTTTTGAATAGTATTTTATTTTTAATTGCTTTATATAAAAAATAGTTCTATTTAAATAGTTAGTCAAAAAACCTAAAAGGGTAAAATTAGAGAATAATATTTTTAATTAATTTTTTAATCAGATTTGTTTAAGCTATATCTTTTCTTTAAACTGTTTTTATTTTATTTGTATAACTAAACTCAGGTTTTTGAATTTAGACAACTCTTTCACCGCTTAAAATTCTTTTGATTTTAAAATTTGACAAAAGTAAACTCTAGTACCATTAAAGAAATTGTATGAAAAAAATTTGTTTTAATAAAAGTTTTTAACTTTTGTGATATGTCACATTAAACTAAAAAAAAATTAATTAACAAATAAACACGCACAAAATAAATAACAAACAACAAATTACACATTTTAAAAGCCGTCCTAATGCAATTTTTTATTAATTTATTTATTTAATTTCATCAAATTTTTTATATCAAATTGCTGAATTTTACACAACTAATTTTCTAAAATTCAAAACTGTTACTAGTTTATACATCTATAATTAGTTATCACTATGTCAAAAAACGCATTATTAAGAATAATTTAAAAACTGCTTATTAGATTTAGATAGAAATTAATATGGGGACTACACAAAAAGCACCAGCTTTCAAAAAAATTATTAAAATTTGGTAACCAAAAACGTTCTAAAGTAACACACATAAAAATATAAAAAAAAATGCAATTAAACTGAAAGCTTCTTTTATTTAAAATCTGCTAAAAATATTACAATTAATTAAAATTTATAATTGATTACTTAAAAAATTAATTATTAGTATATGATTGTTGTCAAGTTAACATTTATACAAATAATACAAATTAGGCTATTTATACAATAATATTACAAAATATAGTAGATAACAATATTTTTAATTAAAATGCAACCATATTGTTAAAAACAAATTTATTAAGAAACACTCAGATAAACTACATTTTGTCGATCGATTTATTAATAATAATTAAAAATTATTTTACAGCCTTCTAAATAGAGATAAGCTGGTTACAGAAAAAAAAACAAAACTAAGATGTTATGAATGACCATTTATGTAAATTAAATTTTTTCTTTAAACTGTCACCGACTACAAATATAACTCATTAGATATTATATAAAATGCATTCTGTCTGCTACGTCTGCTTTTTGTTTATTTACATGAGCAATTCCTCTATTAATGTAAACTTTAAATTAAAATTTAATAAACAATATACCATAGGAATTATTTAAAATTTTAATTTAAAACCTAATGGTCTAAAACCATTCATAATTTGTCCGAAAACAAATAAGTTTATCTACATCGTTTGATGTAGAAATCATAAATACATAATTAGAATAATTAATTACATTAATATTTGAACTTTGATATTATAAAAAATAGTTTTAACATAGTTTGTGTTAACAATAGATATACTTAAAGCTTTTTTTATGGCATTTTTGTAAAGAAAGAAACTTGCTAGATTATTTATCCAATGATTTCAAGCGCCGACAACCTATGTTGTAATTGTACAGAAAATTTACATTTTTTTCTAAAAATATTAGCATAAAACAAACACTAAATGTTAAGTGAAGTTTACCACGATATATTAGAAAAATCCACATCATCTAAATTGCATAACCCGTTTATAGGATTAGCGTGCACAAACGTACAGACATACAGACAAAAATTGTAACAATTATAGTTTTGGATGCTATTTCAGTTGATAAAAATTCAAATAATAATTTTTCTTGTATTATATCTTCCATATACAGGCAGCGATTCGTTACATTTTATAAATATTAATTTATTATAATATGACTATTATGATTAAACAAAATGTCAAAAAAAACACTTAAAACAACAAAATTAAAAAAAAGATGTAGGTTAAAGTAAAAAAAAAGAATAAATACGCAAACAAAGAAAAAAACGAGAGCAGAACAATAATGCTAGGTATAATAAACTAGAATGTACCTACCTATGCAAAAATCAAATAAAAAACGTGATAGAAAGGTTCAAGAGCGAGAATGATATAAATAGAAAAGGGAAGAATATAATAAAACACTTGCACGAAAAAAAATACAGAAAAGATTGAGAATTAACAGACTTAAGATAGAAATGAAAAAAATGTAAGCCAAAATGACTTAAATCTTATTGATCTAGAAAAAAAATTAAATAAAGTGCAACAGCAACAAATTTTGGATTTGAATATACCGTTGTGGTCGCCTTTAGTAGAAAATTAAATACCATTGACAAATAAACTAAAGAATTTGGTTATAAAGCATTATACTGAGCCTGACTTATTTCAATAGTTATCAATAATAATACAAATTAAAAATCTGGAAAAACCGATTTCATTATTATTTTATCTATTTATTAATTGATTCAAATTGTTAAAATAATTGAATAAATAGACTATTATTTAATTATATTAAAATGTTTGTTTAATTTCTTAAAAATTGTCAAAAATTAAAGCGACTTATATGCCAAAATAGAATACTTTTTAATAAGCGAATCAAGATTGACATGCTTTATGTGGTCTTTCTGTAGATTTAAAGATTATTCTTTGTTTTTTTTGCAAAAATCTAGCAATTTTTTGTTTATTTTCAGATTCAAAACTATCTTTTTTTTTCATCTTTCAAGAGAAAAAATTGTTGTTAAATTTAAGATCTAGAAAATCTTTCTATCCCATCTTCTAAGATCAAGTCTAAGTTTTCTATTAGTTTTTTAATCTTTTTTTTTCAAAAATTGGATTTAAAATAAAAATTTTGGAAAAACATAAAGAGAAAAAACCAATCACTTGTCAAAAATTAAAATGATTTTTAATAACCGGATTAAGATTAGCTTCTTTTATGTGGTTTATCTTATCTGCTGATTTAAAGATTATTCTTAGATCTTTTGCAAAAATCTAGCAATTTTTTGTTAATTTTTAGATTAGAAACCATTGTTTTTGTTAAGTTTTTAAGATAAAAAAAAATGTTGATTTTTAAAATCAAATAGAATACGTTTTAATAAGTTAATCAAGATTAATTTGCTTTATGTGGTTTATCTGTGGATTTAAAGATTGCTTTTTGTTCATTTGCGAAAATCCGGCAATGTTTCGATAATTTTTATAATTAAAACAGTCTTCTTTGCTGATCTTGCAAGATCAAAAAATGTTGGTAATTCGAAAGATCTAGATAATCTTTCTCATTTTCTATTATGAATTCTAAGTTTTTCATCAGTTTTCAAGTAATTTTTTTTTTAAAAAGCACAACAATCAGACTTAAGATAAAGATTTTGGAAAAATTCAAAAAAAAAATCTTGAAAAAATTGTCAAAAATTAAAATGGCTTATATGCCAAAATATAATCTTTTGTAATAAGCGGATTAAAATTAGCTTATTTTATGTAGTTTATCTGTGGATTTCAAGATTATTCTTTGTTCTTTCTGTGACAATCTAGCAATTTTCCGTTAATTTTTAGATTTAAAACTCTTTTTTTTTCTGATCTTTCAAGATCAGAAAATGTTGTTAATTTTAAAGATCTATAAAATCTTTCTTTCTCATCTTCTAAAATCAATTCTTAATTTACTATTAGTTTTCGAGTAATTATAAAAAGAACAAAAGAATCAAACTTTTTGGAAAAAATTCAATGAGAAAAATATCGAGTAATCGTCAAAAATTAAAATGACTTATATGCCAAAATAGAATACTGTTCAATAAGTGGATCAAGATTATCTTGCTTTATGTGGTCTATCTGTGGATTTAAAAATTATTCCTTGTTTTTTTGCAAAAATCTAGCAACTTTTCGTTAATTTTGAGGTTCAATAAATTATTCTTATTAAAATCTTTATCTTAAGTCCAATGGTTTTTTTTAACAAAAAATGACTAGACAACTAATAGAAAACTTAGACTTGATCTTTGAAGATAAACTTTGAGGAAAGATTATCTAGATTTTTAAAATTCACAACAATTTTTGATTTTAAAAAATCAGAAAAAAGATAGTTTAAATCTAAGAATTAACAAAAAATTGCTAACCTTTTGCAAAAAAACAAATAATAATCTTTAAATTCACAGATAGATCACATAAGTTAATCTTTATCCACTTATTGAACAGTATTCTATTTTGGCATATAAATCATTTTAATTTTTAACAATTTTTCGATTTTTTTCTCATAAAATTTTGTCTAAAAAGTTAAATTCCTGTGTTTTTTTACAATTACTCAAAAACGAATAGTAAATTAAGAATTGATGTTGAAAGATGAGCAGAAAAAATTATCTCGATCTTTAAAGTTAACAACATGTTTTTGATCTTGAGAGATCAACAAAAAAAAATTGAAAGACTTCTCTCGAAACTAGTAGGCTGTAAATAAATACTTTTATGAAAAAAAAAGTTTGGTGAAGTACATACTTGAATCCCTTAAAACTCTTAATTTATTACACCGCACAAAAATGGAAACTTGGTTTAAAAAAAAAAGAAAAAATTGTTTTGAATCTAAAAATTAACGAAAAATTGCTAGATTTTTAGAAAAAAACAAAAAGTAATCTTTAAATCCACCGATAAACCACACAAAGCAAGTTAATTTTGATCCATTAATTGAAGAGTATTCTATTTTGGCATATAAGCCATTTTAATTTTTGACGAATTTACATTTTTTTTTCTCTAAATTTTTCTAAAAAATGCGGTTGTTGCGTTTTTTTTAAATTACTCGAAAATCAATAGAAAACTTAGAATTGATCTTAAAAGATGAACAAGAAAGATTATCTAGATCTTTAAAATTAACAACATCTTTTGATTTAGAAGATTAGTAAAAAAGATTTTTAAGACAAAAAACCGAAAAATTGTCAAAAATTAAAATAGCTTATACGCTAAACAATTTTTATAATTAATCAAAGTGTCAAAAATATATGTCAAAAAAAGCATTAATAAGAATAACTCAAAAACTCCTGGTCAGATTTTGATCAAATTTAAACGGGGTCAAATGGAAAGCTCCAGTTTCCAAATAATCATCAAATTTGGTTCACTTATAAATAAAATACAGTCAAATTGATATCCTTCACGGATATCAATCGAAAAGTCGGTTAAAAAATAAAACAAATTATGTAAAAAACAATAAAAATTTGTTCTAAAAAACATAATTTTGAAAGTTAATATGAAATTTTTACTTTTTTACTAGAAATTGAGCGGTGTGGTGTAATCTTACTCATACAAAATTGTTTGTCTTTGTTCCTGGAGAGTAATTTATTAGAATTATATCTTTGCATTATCTATTAAACACAATTAGAATCTAATAAAAGTTGTACACGTGTGCCTTAATATGTTTGAACTTATATTAAAAGTCATCGTTTGTTGTGCGTAGGTCATAAAAGGACGACCCCGATTATAAACGTGATCCTTTATCCAGAAGTTTTATTAAACTCCTCCCTAACACATTATACTGTTTGAACATTTATTAGTAAGGGTGACCACTTGGCTATGATTAAACCAGAAGTGGGATCGGAATTTTAATATATGTCAAACGAAATTGATGCTTTTGCTTTCGCCTTGCGCTCACTTCTTGTGAGGCCAGTCGAAAGAAGAAAAAAAATTACAAGGGGGCGCAAACAAATAGCACTTTTGTCAAATGTATTATTATCTGTTATGGGAATGTCAAGAGGCTGGAGATTATTCAGTACTTCACCCTAATCTGATCTAAATTGCAATGATAGCTTTCCCCTTCACATATTATCAAGCATTATTGACAATCAAGCGTGCGTGAAATTTCAAGAGAGCCAATAAAAATGTTTTGTTTTTCGAAAAAAGTATACCTTTAAGCTATTTCTATCAAAAATGTTTTGCAAAAATAAATTTTATAATGTAAAGTTTATTGTTATTATATAGTTGTTTTGATAATGAAAATAGTAAAATTTTTGGAAATGGCTATTTACCTAACGAGTTTGGAAAGTGAAATTTCCCACATGAACACTTTGTTTGCAGCACGACTGAAAGAAGTTAAAGGACTGAAAAGAGTTTTTGCAACAAATAACTCTACGTTTTTAATAATAAATAACTCTAATTTTCAAATCATAAATGATTGAGTTTTTTACCTATTTTTCGGTTGGTAGCGTTGCTTTCAAACATTTTCCCCTAGTTTCGGCAGCAAAATGAAAAACACTGCGATGCGGGAAAAAACGTTTTTTGATGCATTGGGAACGACCGGAAACTTTTCTAGTATGAATGACAGTAAACTTTACATAGTTTTTTTTTGTCATCTGACAGTTATGTACTTGCTTTTATTTATTTTAACAGAAATTTTGCTACTATGTTTTTTCTTTAATTTTTTTTATTTTTTATATTAAGAATCTCAAAATTTTTTTTATTCATTCATGTTTGATTTTTTATTATATCTGAATTTTTCTTGTTAATATGCATTCTTATGTTCTTTTGTTTGCACCCAAATTTTTAATTTTTTTATTATTCACATTATTTTTTTACTAAAACCTGTTTTTCTAAAATATCTTTTTTTATCAATATTTTCAAGTTAATTTATTTTTCTTTGTTAATTTATATTAAATTATTTTTGCTTTTTATTTGTTTTTAATTTTACTGTGCCGCAGTCTTCTAGCATCGCATATATATTATTGTGTTATTTCTACAAATTAAGCACACATTGAGAATATTTTTTTTATGATTTTCTTGTTTTTTACAACTTTATTTATGTTTTTGCTTTGCATATTGTCCATTTTTGAACCAATTTTAAAATAACGTATTTTTTGATTTTTAATATTCTTCCTATACCACATATTTGGTCAACAATTGTTTTTTTTTGGTACCAGTTTTTTCATTTGTGATTTAACATATTTCATAAAATCAATGCGAATTTATTCAAACTATATCTGTGAACTTAAACATGCTGTGTTTCTATTGGAAGTCTTCAGCAAGTCGCAGCAGATTTTAATAAATTTGCGTCTGACAAATTTGGGTCAGTTTTTAGCCATATGCTTGTTACTTATGTAATATTAGTCTATGGTAATATGGTAAAACAAGCGACTAGCGACATCTATGACTTGTTTTAATGGTTATATGTTAAATAATAGATATCAATTCTAATAGATACAAATTAAAACAAAAAGAATATCGCTAATTGGACATCTAAGCTATCACGTTAGCGCTTTTAATCTCAAACGTATACCAATGATATCCTATGGAGGTTCTCGGTGGATCACATGGCTAGCGATCGTGCGCTGGAGTCTAGTCTAACAAGGTCGTGGGTTCGATTCTCACCTAGACAAGGGTCTTTTTCTACAAGGAGGAGGCTTTTGTCTAACTATGGATGTTTGTATGTAAATACGTTTGTAAGTGTAGGAGCACAATAGATTGAAAAAATCGCAGTGCAATATCTCCAGTTAATCTTAATATTTAATGAAATCTATTTTCTTTGGTGAAACACCGACAAGAAAAATAATAAGATCAATGAACATATTTTGTTCTTATTGAAACTCTTTAGCAAATCGCAACAGAGATTTGAATAAATTTGCAGTGACAAATTTGGCAAACCTATATGGTAGGTAATGCATATAGGTTTTATTTATTTATTATTTATTATTTTATGTTTTATTAGTTTTTGAGAAACAATATTTTTAATTAGTTATAGAAACGTGTAAAAATATTGTTTCACTAAAGGTAACTTTTATGATGCAAGGTAGCTTCTAATAGATGTTGCTCGATTTAAAGTATTTTATTTATTGAAATAATAACTGCTTATATTCACTTTCTTTTTTTGAACTTTTCTTTTAACTTTCTTCATTCTCTTATTTTCTGTATTTTAAATTTTATTATCTTTTTGTTTACATTTACTGTCGGTTGCTTTTTTCTTATATGCCTTTTTATTCATCTCATTATTAATTTTATCTCCATTGCAGCATTTGCTATTTCTCTTTTTCTGTCAACATTTTATCAGTTTTTTGGTTTTTTATCTATAGATAATATGTATGTATTATCTATAGAGAATACATATTATCTATAGATACATATTATCTATAGATTCATGTATCTGTAGATACATATTATCTGTAGATACATGAAAGCTTTTTTATCAGTTTTCTTACTACTTTATCTTATCTTTTTTTTCTTTGTACACCTTCTTTTCAGCCAAGTTTCTTTACTACATTAATTTTTGTTGTTTGTTTTTAAAACATTATTTATCTTGCTTAATAAAACGTTAATTGTTCAAAACAATGCTTGTGTTTTATTTTTTCACATACACGCTGTAGTGCGTTTTTTCACTTTTATTTTTCACTTTTTTATGTACAATTCTAAGTATTACTGTATTTTATACTTATTCTTATTCTCTTTCTTAAGATATGACATATAATAGTATTAATAGCCGACACATTCAATAAAATTTTATGGGGTTTGAGCTGAGCGAGATGACTATTAGACTTTTTTTTATTTGTTAAAAAAAATTTTCTGAATAACAGTTCTTCCAAGCTTTTTTATATTTTTTTCATACTGTCTAGATCAAAGTTTATATTTTAAAAACGTTTTATTTTTCAATTTTGGTTTTGTTTTTTTATCTTCTTCATTAGCTTTTTTCTGTTCTGTGTTTTGTTTTTCTCTCTTTTAACAAATTTGATAACTATTAAAGCGATGCTTTATTGTTTATAACTCTAAAGTCCTGACTTTTTTGTTTACGACGTAGTCTACAAGCTTCTATGAGCAGACGAAAGCCCATAGTTAACCTTTTTTGTGGCAATGAGCTTAGTTTTGTAAGCGTTCAAATATCTAGTTTATGACATTTAAATTAATTTTTTGCTACACAACACTGCTTCTAATTAATCTTAATAATTGACATTAAGACAAAACACTATAATTTCGATAATTTTTATCTGATATTTCAAGATTTTCGGTATATCTATATAGATTATTAGTTAGATCGTAAACGGTGCGACTTAATAATACAATTCACTAAAAAGAAAAAGGATATACTAATCATCAACACCTGCGACAATATGTTAAATCACTTAGATCCCGGATTCGAAACTCCGGTTTGGGCCTGCCGAAAAGATCCTTTATCGGTTTATCAAAGGAAGTCGGTTCGTTTGTGTAATGGGCAGTAATTAAGCGAGAGAAGAGCAGAAGAAGAAGAAGAAGAAGAAGACGACGAAGAGAAGCAGTTACTGGTTACTGGCCGAACCGGAGTTCTTCCATAAAGTTGACCTCAGTCGGCATGTGACACTCACCTGCCTATCTCTTTCGACGTCCCGACCAGCCACAAATCACTTTTTATTTATTGCTAGATCCTTTCCGTGTCAATTATCTTATTAAAGCTATGATTAACAGAACACCGAATCTAGAAGAATTTTTTTTACAAATTCTACCAACATGCCACTTCAGAAGCATCACTAATTACTGCCAGTGCTAAGTGGCACTAGGTTTAGCTATAAAATTACAAATCCAAAAATAAAAAAAATACAAAAAATTAATGAGATCGATCATAATACAAAAGTCCAAGAAGATATTTAAGAAGTAACTCGAGCGCGTCAGATCCTCAGAGGTCTCTAAACCTTTTACAATACTAAAAACTTCTAAACTTTGTTTCAAAACATTTTTTTTTCAAATAATGTCTTATGAAATTTTATTTCGGTTGAAAACTTTGGTAGAAAATAAATTTTCTACAATGGGTGCATGGAGAATTGAAAGACAGAGACAGAGACATAGACAAGCAAGAAAGGAGGATAGAAATTAGAGAAACAAGATACAATAAAGAATACATGATGTTGATAACAGAAGAGGGACCGGAATATGTAAAAAGAGAAAGTAAGAGAGAGCGAAAGATGATTGCAAGATTTAGATGTGGGAAAAAGAGAGACAACATTTTGGATAGAAGAAAACGAAAGAAAATGCAGAATGTGTGGAAGAGAGAAAAAAACATTAAAATTTTTGTGTAATTTAAATAAATGATTCAATATAGTCTGTGTGCCAAGATGGCGAGTTAACGGAGCTTGTGGAATCCAAGAACTTACCAACATGCTTTTGTAAGATGACGTAAACGGTTAGTCCGCTTATCAACACACAAGCGGTTTTTACTACTTTTTGGTCATGAGACCAGAAAGAACACTTTTATAAAAGCAAATTATTTTTAAGTTTTAGAAATTTTTATTATTATATACTAAAATATGTTTAATACCTACCATTTGATATAACTTTTTTTAGTTTTTTGTTGCGACAGTTGTTCAACATGTTTTTAAAAATTTTTTTTTCAACACAGTTTTTGAACAAATTTTAATTCAAAGCTATAAAATACTTGTGCTGTTGGATTCAGAACCATAAAATCCTCTGTTGCTTAAGCTTGTCTTTTGAAGGTTATAAGCCAACCAAAAATTCTAAATATTCTAATCGATATTGCTTAATAAGCTTTTAATATTTGTTTAATAAAAGTTTTTTAGTATAAACATATGTGGTATTTAAAAAAGCAATAGTAAAGCATTGTAAAAACAACAAATCCGAATAATATTTTTTATAATCTACACTAACAAATTACTAAAAAATATTGAGTTATGAAGTTAATTTTGCAGTTTTGTGTTATTTTGCAATTAGTCAATGAAGCTGATCAGATTCGCAATATAACAAAATATTAGTCTAAAAAGTAAGTGGTTTCAGTTTGTTAGTTTGTCATCCAAAATTGTTAGTTTGCTTAACAAAAATTGTTTTTTATATTAACTCTAAAAAACCAAAAACGTATTTATAAAAGGAAAATGCACTTTAGTATTTTTAAGTTAAAGACAAAGTGGAGTTAAACAATATTACGTAATTACGCACTTTCCGTTAAGTCATGTGATGGTTCAACCAATAGAAACTCCAATGATCACCGATCACGTGTTTCTCTCTGTTTATATACTTCGGTTTTAACTTGAAAATACCATAGATATCTAAAACAGACTTCAAATTGAAAAATATTAAAGCTAATAACGATCTAAAAAGCTTACTACAGTAATACATTATTTAGAAAACCGTCTGTATAAAAAAGAATTAAAGAATAATATATTAATTTTGATTTAAACAACATACAAATGTTGTGGATTTTGTTGTTAAAAGGATTTTAAGTAATTTCAAAACAAAAGACTCTCAATTTGACTCTCATTTTTTTTTTATTTTTAGTTAAACCCGTTCGTTTTTATTAAACTTATTTTTGACTTAATTCCTGAATATCTTAAAAGAAAAAAAAAACTGTTGGCAAAAAACTTTCAACTAACGCTTGTAATAATTTCCTGCTTATTTGTTTGAAAGTGAGGAAATAGGAAAAGATAAAAAACACAAAATTAAGCAAGCTTATATGATTAACATTTTTTTTATCAAAAATTTCAAGCTGATTGGAGTCAATTACTTTGCCTTTCATTAAAATTCTTGAATTCCAAAAAACTGAGGCTTTTTTTATAAATATTATTAATTTAGGTACGTCTTAATTATTTCAGTTGAAAAGTATTTTAATATTAACAAATTCTTGGTGTCGAATGTTTTGGCAGGCCCGACCAATTTGTAGCGGTGATGAGCAGGCAGTTGTGTATATGTATATATAAATTATAAATACGTTTTATGGTCAATTTGGCGTCCGCTTGTTCCACTGAACGCACATGCCAATGTACAGGTTACTGCTGTAGACCAATTGAGTTTCTTCAGTTAAAAAGTAATTTTATATTAGGTAAATCTTGGTGTGAAAAGATTTAACAGCTTCAACCAATTTGCAGCAGTGTTAGTCATTTGTGTATGTTTATATATATATAAATATGTTTTATGAACAATTTGACGTCCGTTTCTATCAAGAGCTTACGCACATGCTGATGTACGGTTTACTGTTATTTCAGTTAAAAAGTAGTTTTAGGTTAATAACAAATTGGTGTGAAGGGTTTAAGCAGCTTCAACCAATTTGCAGCAGTGTTAGTCATTTGTGTATGTTTATATATATATAAATATGTTTTATGAACAATTTGACGTCCGTTTCTATCAAGAGCTTACGCACATGCTGATGTAAGGTTTACTGTTATTTCAGTTAAAAAATAATTTAATATTAATAACAAATTGATGTGAATGGTTTAAGCAGTTTCAACCAATTTGCAGCAGTGTTAGTCATTTGTGTATGTTTATATATATATATAAATATGTTTTATGAACAATTTGACGTCCGTTTCTATCAAGAGCTTACGCACATGCTGATGTACGGTTTACTGTTATTTCAGTTAAAAAATAATTTAATATTAATAACAAATTGGTGTGAAGGGTTTAAGCAGTTTCAACCAATTTGCAGCAGTGTTAGTCATTTGTGTATGTTTATATACAGTGAGATTTTTGTTTTACTGAACATAACGTTATAAAACGCATGTTCAGTTTTAAAAAAACCATGTCAATACATTGTCGCTAGGTAGGCAACTAAATTAACAAATGTTTTATTTTGACACTTGAGAGAACAGAACTCTGAAATTTTATTCATAGGTAAGGAAGGTATTCTCAAGATTCAAGTCTTTTAGGCGTCGCATTATGTGTCTTTGCAATAGTTCTAAAAACTTGGCGGCATTTAGGTTGCCATCAATAAAAACAATAAACAATAAAAAATGGACCAATATTATTATTGAATTATCACCAAACAATTTCTTTCTTTAGAGTTATCTCCAATCTAAAGTCTACAACAGTACCGTAATAGAGAGTACAGAAAAACTAAAGAACAGAATACTCACCGCCTGCAACGAAATAAATCCAGTTTTTTTACAAAATACTGTACAAGCATTTTACAATCGTTTGGCGTATTGCTTGGAACAAGAAGGTGGTCACTTTGAACTTTTATTACACTAATTTGATTAAAAGTTTCTTTTTAAACTTGTTATTAAGACGTTACATGACCTTCCTTACCTATAAATACGGAATTCTGCTCTGTCAAGTGTCAAAATAAAACATTTGGTTGCCTACCTAACGACAATGTATTGACATGGTTTTTTTAAAACTGAACATGCGTTTTATAACGTTATGTTCAGTAAAACAAAAATCTCACTGTATATATAACTATGTTTTATGAACAATTCGACGTTCGTTTCTTTCAAGAGCTTACGCACATGCTGATGTACGGTTTACTGTTATTTAAGTTAAAAAATAATTTAATATTAATAACAAATTTGTGTGAAGGGTTTAAGCAGCTTCAACCAATTTGCAGCAGTGTTAGTCATTTGTGTATGTTTATGTATATATAAATATGTTTTATGAACAATTTGGCGTCCGTTTGTTTCAAGAGTGCACGCACATGCCGATGGTCGGTTTACTACCTAATAAGATTGGTAGATCGATCTTATTTAAAGGACATCCTTTTAGAATTAATAGAAATGGAATGCACACATGCTTGTTTCCCACCTGTACATTTTTATCTCGGCGGCTATTAGCCGGAATCATTAAAACTATCATAGAAATAGCCGCACCGGCAGAACCGCCAAATGTTGGATCCTCTTTACCAACACTTCTTCGCCGTCAAAAATCTCAAAAATGCTGCGGGTATTCGATTCAAGAAGCCGCCGGATTCAACTTTCTATACAAAATCCTGTCAACGGTTTCAGTATTTTTGAATAATTATTCAATTTTGGAGCTTCTTGAATGAAAAAGATTTTCAAAATATTTTTTGATAAACCGTATGTTCTTTGGGTGCCCGAGGGCCTAAACAGTCCAGAAGCAAATTCGAATACCAATTATTTTAATTTTATGACTCCACGCTCCAGATAAAAGTTTTAATGTTAATCTTTGAGGGTGGTCCTTTTGGACTTTATCTATTCTTGTTCAGGTAGATGTGTAAAATTCTAAGGACGTTGTAAATTAATGAAATAATTGTCTAGATTTTTTTTTCTGGATCTTTTACTACCGTATTATGATATCAGTTCAACTAAGAGAAAAACGTTTTGTTGAAAAAAAAATCTGCTGGATTTTGGCTCCGGAGACAAATTTTAGCCCTAAGCTTCAACTACAGCAATCGCAGTTTTTACTTAGACTATTTATTTAATTCACATTCTATTTTATTTCTTTCAAATCTATTCTATTTCAAATTTGCGTATTTATTACCTGATTAAACAGCAATTCTAGGATGAAACGGCTTTGTACAGTTTTGGGGTCGACTGGTTAAATTTTTATTTATGACGGATTGGTTCACAGCTCGTTACCTCCAAGTCAATTATTGTTATTGTACTGTCATAAACGCAAACCAACATTTGAATAACTATTCCTGTATTTATCAGAAAGAAGATTGAGTTGTAAAAACTAAAACTAAATAGTTTATTGCAAAATAATTGTAACAAACAAACAAAATAAAAAACAATCAAATAAGTAACAAAACTGATAATATATAAAATATTTATTTATAGAAAAGAAATTAAACTAAAATTAAGTAATTTGCAGTTAGATTTAAACTCCTGGTTTTTGATTGGTTGTTTTTCTAAATTTCAACACTCAAGTAACCAACAATCTTTAATTTTATATAATTATTTAGGCCGGCTATCGGCTTATATGACAAATCCTAGATGCGTTAGCAAAAAATTGCAAAATTAATTCTTGCATCTGCAAAACATTTCTAGGTGGTGCAGTTTGATGGTGTTATTATTGGTCAGAAAGTAACTTTTTCAGAACTAGCCCGAAAAGTTGACTTTTTGTTTTTAAAATATTATCAGTGTTGGCACTAGTGTCATTTCAAATACATATGTAATGTTTGTCATGTTACACATTTTTTGCATTTATGATTGAAAATTACAAAGAGATTTAGAAAAAAAGTTTAAAAGTTTTTCTAAACAGTCTTAAAAAAAGTTTAAAAAATTTGAAAAAATTTTAGAAAAGCCCAATTTTTTTTAATTTTTGAATTTTAATTGTTAGAACTAAAACTTTTTCAATAAGTTTTAAAAGAATTTTTAAAAGTTTTTTAAATAAAAGAAGACCAAAAGTTTTTAGAAAAATATCACAAATTTTTGAAAAATTTTAAGAGTTTCGTATAAATTTTTAAGAAATCTTACAACTTTTAAAATTTTAACAATAAAGCTTATTTTTTTAAACTTTTTTTAAGAGATTTGTGTGATTTTTACCTTGTAGATTTCTAAATGTTTTTAAACTGACTCTTTTTATGTTTTCTAAGCGGCTAGAGTGCTTTTTTTATCAAAAAATAATTTTTTCGCTGCAATTACAAAATTTTTAGAAAAAAATTTAAAAAGCGTTTTTAAACAGTCTAATTAGTCTTTAACAGCTTAAGTTGCATATTAAGCGTTTTTTTTTGTACAAATGAAATATACTTTAATATTTAAAAATATTTAAATAATTTTATATATATACATTTTTATTTATTATCAAAAATTACAAAAATTTAAAAAAAATTTTAGATAAAAAGTTTTAGATTAAAAGTCTTTAAAAATTTTAAAAATTTTTTCCAAAATTTTATTGTTTTAATCTTCAATACTTTTTGACTAAAGTGACTTTTTGTTTTTATAATATAATCAGTGTTGGCACTAGTGTCATTTCAAATACTATTGTACTGTTTGTCATGTTATTAATTAGAATGTAGGTCACAAATGTCAAAAAAAAAATTGTTATTTGAATTTTAGCGGTTTTTAGGAACAAAAAGTGAGACTTAGCTGCAAATAATTAAAAAAGTATGTAAGCTCAAGTTTGAAGTTTGGTGGTATAAAACAAAATAATATCAACTATACGTGCTTTTTACGTTGCAATAAACAAAATTTAATTATTTACTACACAAACAATAATAAATTCTTTCTCTGAATTTTTGAGTTCTTATTTTAATGGTTGGCTCTATTCTAATTCACATCTAAAAAGGATCAAATGTATTAAGGACAAAATATAATGGTATTATTGCCAATCAATGTCAAACAAACATTAAATTTTGTCTATAATATCGTAAGTTTCTGCGTATGAACTAATCAAAAAATAAACATACGTTCAAAATTCCATGGCAAGGCTTGATCTAAATAATTTATAATTAAACATAACTAATTTTATTATAAATGATTAGTTTCGAATTGATCTTTAAAAGTACTTATTCTTATTTAATTAAAATTTAAAATAAAATAAAAAAATGCAGATTTTTTTTCAAAATCCTAATTACACCAATACCTACTAAAAAACACAAATACAAACATTATACACTGTCAGCATAAAATATGTTTCTGCCAAGTATAATTAAAAAAAATTCTTTATTTTTTTGTTGCCAACATGACTCTAAATTCGTAATTTTAAATTCAGAAAATTAGAACCTTTTGTTTTCTCTGACATTTTTTATGTAGAAGTAACTACAATATTGATATTAATTTGACATCTGTCGAATTGATCTTTAAAAGAACTTATTCTTATTTAATTAAAATTTAAAATAAAATAAAAAAATGCAGATTTTTTTTCAAAATCCTAATTACACCAATACCTACTAAAAAATACAAACGTTATACACTGTCAGCATAAAATATGTTTCTGCCAAGTATAATTAAAAAAAAATCTTTTTTTTTATGTTGCCCACATGACTCTAAATTCGTAATTTTTAATTCAGAAAATTAGAACCTTTTGCCTTTTCTGACATTTTTTATCTAGAAGTAACTACAATATTTATATTAAACGTTATACACTGTCAGCATAAAATATGTTTCTGCCAAGTATAATTAAAAAAAAATCTTTTTTTTATGTTGCCAACATGACTCTAAATTCGTAATTTTTAATTCAGAAAATTAGAACCTTTTGCCTTTTCTGACATTTTTTATGTAGAAGTAACTACAATATTTATATTAATTTGCCATCTGAGTACATTTATCCAAAGGCTGTTTATAATAGTATATTATAAACGTTATAGTAGTAATACAAACTTGGAAGTTGGCGACACGAGCCAAAGGCGAGTGTTTTATGCGAGTTGCATACTATACTTTTTATTCAGTTATAAAAACAAGTATGCAGATATTGGATATGCTGGTCCATAAAAATACGAAATTATCTATTTATTACCAGAGCCTAGACAGCAGTGTGCAAAATAGCTTACGTATTTTATTTATTGTTAAAGTTAAATGTACAATTATTGAAAATCATTTTTGGACAGCTTGTGGAATGCTGAATACTAAAATTTTCTTAATATTGAAAATTTTTTATTGTTGAAGTAGATGGCATTTTATGATTTTCTATTCCTGAAGTTGATATTTTTCTTCGATGTATCGACATATCCCTCGGCAACTGCCGTAGACTTCTAGCCACCGTGACGCTTATAACTAGTTACGTCACTACCAACATCAACAAGAATTGTTGCTAGAGATCGACGAAAGCAATGTCCGGTGTATAATTCGTGGTTTGGCAATTTTAAATATTTAGCAATTTTTTTTCCCATGCCTCCAAGCTTATTCACGCCCAATATTTAGACGGTAGTTTTTTCTTCTTGATAATTAATAAAGAATCATAGACCATTTACATTTGAAGGGCGGAAATTTGCCAATTTTTTGTAAAGTTTATAGTAAGGACTAGTTACAGTAAAACTTTGTATAATTTTGGTTTTAGTGGATGGTATATTTATTATTTAATAACACAGCTAAACCCTAATCATTGAAATTGGTAATTTTCATTTGATGTAATTCATGTCTTTTATTATGCTCATAATTAATACGATTTAAAATATAGACTAAATATATATTTCATCATATGGCTATATTAAACTTACTAAACAGATCTAAATAAATCTCATCTAGGGCTTTTTTAGTAAATTTATGGATGTCATTTGATGTAGAGATCTTCGTCTTTTTGGGTCTGTAGCCGTCGGACTGTCGCTTAAGAAATGCTTTTAGTTTTAAGTATTTTGCAATATCTATATTATTATGAATACTGAAAGTCGCTTCCAGCATTGCGTATTGTGTCCATAATGTGGAACTTTTGCATTTTTTTGCCAAGTTGCCAAAATAAGCTATTAAAACATTCTCACTCCAAAAACTGGTTATAAGCCCGTGTGTACACTTTTTTCAATGTTTCCGGTAACAAATTTAGTGTTGTTAAATGTGCTGCTTTTGTTATACTTGGAGGTGTCAATTCCGAATGATTATCACTATCGCTGATGATGCAACATTATTGCTCTGCGTATGAAGATAAGTTTACTTACTTTTTTGTACTTTTTAAGCGATAAATAAGAGTGACAGTAGATGAATTTATCGAGTTTAGTTCTGTATCTAAGTGAAGACAGGAACTAATTGCAAGTTTTATCATCCTGCTTTGTACTTTTCCTCCATAATCCACGTCTGGAATCGTCTATGATCAAAATGAAATTCTTACAGTAGTCAAAAAATTCAAGAAATGCGAGGTATGCAGTTCCCAGCTCGCCAATCTAACCTTTATCCTCATCGCCCATAAGCCCCATAAGCTTCTGTTACGGCAGCCGACAAAGCTCTAGTCCTGTTTCAAAGACACAGATTTAGTATTAAGCGAGCTTCGAAATAAAACCAATAAATTTATAGCTCTTAAAAGTGTTTATAAAACATTGGCCGCGCCAACATGCTGATGACCATTTATTTCAGAGACCGTGGTGATTCTCCTCCTCTTTGGCTCTTTTTCTCTTCTATGTGTGCAAGAATTTTATACCAGTTTTCTTTCGTGTCGTTTTTACCCCCTACATCATATATTCTTGCTCATTATTGCCGCTGGCACGGGCTTTTATCAGGGCATCTCGTCGATGCCGAAGCTTTTGTAAGCAGCCGGCAGGAAAAAGCATCATCGAACACAAAGTCAGTAATAATTGTGTCATTACGTCTCTGGCCAAATAAAACAAAAATCGAAAAATAATTGGCAAGAATAGGAAAAAAAAGTTCGACGACAAAAAATTTATGTTTTGGTGTTTTTTGCAAGTTTGCTAGCTATTGCAACTAATTCAACATTATAGTCTAGTCAAGACAGACATTGAAATAAAAAAAATTAAAAACTGCAATTTTTTTAAGCTTTTTGGAAGCTTAAATCTTGATTTTTAGAACAAACCCGCCATTTGTCGCCGCCATCGTAATATAAAGTTTTTTTTGTTTTTCGAAAATATCTTTTTAATTTATAGCTTTAGAACAAAAATTAGTAGTATTAAAAGTTGTTGGAAATTTAATTTATTACAAGTTCCATTATTTTAATTTTTACGGTGAGATTAATATTTGCAGAGTCATACAATTAAGTTTATTATATAATTTTTTATAATACAAAAATAAACAAAATATTTAAAGAATAAAAAAAAATCACTTGTTTTGAGTATCAATCTAAAAATATTGATCGTAGAGTGAAAAAAGTGAGAAAACCAAAGTTGAAGAAAATAAAATTCTTTTCACTTTTTCTTTTAGAAACTTGACAAGAAGTATAACTAATCCTAGCGTAAAAAAAATATGTTTAAACTTAATTAATTAAGAAATTAATTAAGTAAGAAATTAATTTTTGCCATTTTAAAAAAAAATGCGGTTTTTAATTTTTTCCATTTAAGGCAATTTTTATGTCTAGCGACATCTATCAAAAACTAATCTTTTTAATATTCAAATAACAAATAATAATTCTGATGGACATAATTAGAAACAAAAGGAATATCGCTGATTAGACAACTAAGTTATCACGTTAGCGTCTTTTATCTTACACGTATACCTATGATATGCAATATAATCATACTTTTTTTGGTTTCTATTGACAAATAGAAAAATAAGGTTAACCAAATTCAATCAAACTACATCTGTAGACTTGGACATGTTTCATTTTTATTAAAACTCTTTGGGAAATTGCATTATTTATATCTTATGCATTAACATGTAGAAACTTTTTTTTTGAGTTTGATGTAAGGTTTGTTCCTAATAGATGTCGCTTTTCCCACCATATCACAGACACTTGGAAAATCATAAGTTCAAAATTGTCATTCCAAATTTATTCAAATAAGCATTCGTTGCAACTTTCTGAAGTTCCAATAAGCACAAAATAGGTTTAAACAAATCTAGGTAAAATCTATTAATTTAGTAAAATTTTATCAATAAACAACAATTTAAAAAAATGTGTTTTGTTCTATCTATGTGATAAGCTCTCAAATCGTTGACTAAAACTCGGAGTTCCCTTGAAATCGGCTGCAACAACTTTTAGAAAAAACTAATAAAATAATAATATGTACTTTAATATTGTTTATTACTGACATGTAAAGAAACATTTTTTACATTTTGAGCCTAGTTATTAATAAAATTGTAATTGTAAAGGGTATAATTGGAGTATTTACATATTTGACAATTGCGACTATAGCCGCTCAATTGACCTGACCTGATTCGACCTGACCAAAATCCAAATCATACAACGTTCCATTGCTAATACAGCGTAAGTCTTTTGTTTGTTAAATTCTTTAATAATTGACAATTAAATCATTTAATTTGAAATTCAAATATTTAATAGGTATCATACGTCAAAATAAGAATAAATTTATAGTAGGCTTAAAAGTTTTGCTTATGTACGCATGCGCGATTATTGTCTCTTAAATAAAACGCGTTTTTGTAAATCGGCTTTAAATCATCAAAAATGAAGAAAAACGTAATATTTAAATAAATAGAAATAAGTGATATAAAGACCAATTAAGTGATGGGTTGTTAGGTGATTGATAACTGATGGAAAATCTTTAAGAAAAGTTGCACAAAAAGTAGGATTTTTTACGTTTTTTGGGCTCTGAATTTAAAATGTTTTATTTGGAAACTTATAAGACTTTACAGTAATAATAAATTTTACTCACAATTAGTATTCAAATTAAATAATAACAAACCTGTAAAAGGTAGGTCATGTGCATGTGCATCTTTCTTCTCTTAAATGGAAAATTTTAAAAATATATAGCTACATAACGACGTTGTTATGTAGCTAACCGCAAGCAACGATCTGTGGTTTTATGAATAATCTTCAATTGCTTTACTTCAACGTAATACTTTAAAATGTCAATGTTTTTCTTCAAGTTTAGTGTGCATTTGAGCATCGAATACACAGCACATGAAAATATGCTAATAAAATAGTTTTGGATGAATGATTTGTTTTGTATGGTTTGGTCTAGTCCATGCAAGTCTTACAACTCCTTTCAGTATTAGATTGTTTGTAGCTTCTGCTGCAGCTTGTAATAACTCCGGGGAAGATATTTGTGTGTCACTAGGGTCATTATTAGACGTTTTTAAGCTTTTTTAAGTTTTTAAAAGTAAGCACAACTACTATTTACTATTTATTTCAAAAAAACTTCAGAAAAAAGTAGAACTTTTTGTCAAATTTTTATAACGTTTTATTTAGAACTTAAGATTTATTACAAAAACATTGTTTTATAATATGTTTTTATCAGATAATACTCATTAGTTCAATAATTAGTTGTTTTTGGATAACTTTTAGAATTAAAATCATGATTGATCATTAATCACTATTGACGCATGATATTTGTAAACATTTTTGCAAACATTTTGTTGCTTAGAGCTAAAAACCTAATTTCTTAAAGTGAAACAGTGAAACTTATCAGTTTTTTTTTTAAATAAAATTTTACCGGCTTATATTAGAAACTTTCTAGATTAAAGTCTAAAAACTAGGTTTCTACTTGTCAATGCAATAGGTTACTACTAATGGCAAGTAACAATTTGGTTTTTCGACTTTGATGTAATGATTAATTGTAAATTAAAAAAAAACACAATATCTTCCCATAGATGCATCTATGGGAAGATATTGTGTTTTTTTTTAATTTACAATTAATTATTACAATCCCATTTTGTGTCAAAAAGATGGAACACCTTCACAAGTTGATGTAATGAGCTTCTAAAAAATGTCGTTATTTTTACAATATTACGGAAGTAATAGACACTTGGGTAAATAAAAGACTCAATTCTCACTGCAAAATTATTCAAACAAGAATCTATTGCAGTTTATTGATGAGTTTCAATAAGAACAAAACATGTCCAAGTCTAGGATTTAAATGAATTTGTTCCGACATTATAAATTTTTGTTTACTTTTTTGGTTGTCGCATTAACTGATATAAATTATGTAATTATCTTAAAACTAGGTTTTTAAAAAATGTGATAAGAGTTATGTTATTATTGACAAAATTCTGTGTGTATGGCAAAAAAGTTAGAGATACTATTTATAATTCAAATGGTATTTTTAAAATTATTGTTGGGCGGTCACTAAATTTTAAAATAAAAGACCTTGTTTATTAATTTTTTGAACAATTATATTATTTTATCAACTTTGCAAGAATTTTATTGCTTAGAGCTAAAACCCTAATTATTTTAAGTAAAACAGTAAAACCCATCAGTTTTCTTTTTAAATAAATTTTTTTCAGCGGCTTATGTTAGAAGCTTTCTAGATTAAAGTCTAAAAACTAGGTTTCTACATGTCAATGCAATAGGTTACTACAAATGGCAAGTAACAATTTAGTTTTTCGACTTTGATGTAATGCGGTTCTAAAAGATGTCGTTGTTTTTACAATATTACGGAAGTAATAGACACTTGGGTAAATATAAGACTCAATTCTCACTGCAAAATTATTCAAACAAGAATCTATTGCAGTTTATTGATGAGTTTCAATATGAACAAAACATGTCCAAGTCTAGAATTTAAATAAGTTTGTTTCGACATTATAAATTTTTGTTTACTTTTTTGGTTGTCGTATTAACTGATATAAATTATAGGTTTTTAAAAAATGTGATAAAGGTTATGTTATTATTGACAAAATTTTGTGTGTATGGCAAAAAAAGTTATAGATACTATTTTTAATTCAAATTTTATTTTTAAAATTATTGTTGGGCTGTCACTAAATTTCATAATAAAATTTTTTAAACAATTATATTATTTTATTCAACATTATCTCAATATTAAGCATACTTTAGCTAACAAAATTTAAAGATATTGGAGCTTTTCTTAAAATTTATTTTAGCATTTGGTTTTTTATTAGCCGTTAAAAGTGTACTGTAAAATTGTTAGATTGATAGAGGAGGGTTAATTAAAAGGCCACCTAGATTTCCCGACTTAACACATTTTATCTTTTTTCTGTGATATAATGTAGATATAATACATCAAGAGCCTTTCACAAATAGGAACAACATAAAAGTAAGAATTTGTCAGGTATTTGATTCAATCATCAACAACATGCTAAGAGAGGTTAATAGATCATCTATTGCAAGAATAGACACGAGGGCTTCTTTAAGCACCTTCTGTAATAGTACTTTATAGAAGATTATTAGATATACAGCGTGATCAAATAAGACTGTTTCAGTTGGCAATGCTACGTTTTTTTTAAAATGGGACAACTGCAACCACGTTTTGTTGTTGACGGGTGACACTTTTGACACTGACAACATTATTGACAGATGCTAATTAAAAAGTTAGTCGCTGTGACATAACCTACAATTTTTTTATAGGTGAAATTTTGTGTTGCAACTATGCAAATAAAAAAAGTTTCTAGAAGTGTTGTCAACTCAAACAGTCATTGTTGATCACGCTGTACAACTCCGCTAATTATTGTTGTTCTAACAACAATAAATTAGTAAAAATTTAGTGCTTTTGTTTAGAAAATAATAATTTATTTTCTGTTTTTGGTAGCTTCTTGCATTTTTTAATCACTCATAGATTCCAGGTAACAAAAAAAAAAGAGTAGTGTGCTCTACAATAAAAATGTCTCGTTAGTGTTTTCTGAAATGATGATGCCTATTTGTGTTCGTTTGGTCGTAAACGAGTGGCCAGATCCAAGAGGAGGCCTAAATTAAAACCGAAAAAGTGGCCATCCACTATATTAAAGCTATCTGTTCTTTAAGGTCCCGTACGAGCTATAAAGATAAGGAAATGGTTGACGAAAGCGGTCTAAACTCCGTGGGTGGGCTGGTTGTTAAACCAATTCTTAAAATGCCGAAAACTACTAATTTCCCTGGATTATCTAGGCCTTAACCAGCATTCCGCGCTACTTAAGGCTCCTTTGGAACCAATATGGAAATCGTGTGAAGGCGGTATGCGATTAACAGCCAGATCTATTTGCATAAACGGTGCTGATATCGGATTTACCGCTTTTTCAAGTGATTGTTAAAATGCTACTACTATAGGTCTATTACTGAATTCTTCTGATAAGAGGCATTAGCATTTGTTGTGGAACAATTATTACACATTTTAAAACTAAGAATGGGCAATTATTGCACCTAACAACTGACAAATATTTATGCTCTAAGCATATTTTGAATTTTGACAATATTTTATAACTAGGTCAAATGAACTACTAAACTGTATTCAAAAACAACCTACATAGCAGTTTTTAACTTTCTTTTAGTCTACTTTTAAGATTTTGTTGGCTACGGAACAGATTTTATCTGCTGTTGCTTTAATTTTGCAAGTAGTACCTGCTTTCAAAGCAGTACTGTTTGTAGTACCTGCTTTCAAAGCAGTACTGCTTGTAGTGTCTGCTTTCAAAACAGTACTGCTTGTAGTACCTGCTTTCAAAGCAGTACTGGTTGTAGTACCTGCTTTCAAAGCAGTACTGCTTGTAGTGCCTGCTTTTAAAACAGTACTGTTTGTAGTACCTGTTTTCAAAGCAATACTGCTTGTAATACCTGCTTTCAAAGCAGTACTGCTTGTAGTACTGGCTTTCAAAGCAGTACTGCTTTCTGCTTTATATTTTGTTCTATTCACTTTAATTGTGTGTCTTCAATTTTCTTGATATCATTTCTAACGTTAACACGTAATATATCTATTATTCTCTTTCTGAGCTTTTTCAGCATTTATTCTAATTAATGTTTAGCAGCACTTTTTACCTAAAATAATTATTAAATATGTAGAGCATTTTTTCTACTTTACGTTATAAATACAAATTGAAAATTGTATAATTTTATGCGATTTCCAATTTGCATTTGTAAGATTTTCGCAACATTTATAACATTTTACAATAACTGTGTACTCCTTCATCTCTAACCTATTTTCAGCACTTTTTTTTTAAAATAGTTCTATTGGCTCATTATTTATCACCACCATGACAATACGGTCACCTCTAAAAACTGTCTATTAAAAGGTTACTATCAATGCGAAAATTTAGCAATTGACACATTTTAACAAAGCAACCACGTAAACAATATCAAAAATAAACTTATCACATGACCTTCATTTTACTTTTGGCACGGCCATCGCCATGGTTACCTGATTATTATTGTAATTCGAAACTGTCAAAAAAAGTTTTTTTAGAGTCATTCATTTTAGACAAATGTTGTATGTATTTCGAGTGTAAAGAACCATTTTGGTATGCGGGTGATTTTTCGTACTTCGCTTGCGCTCGGCACAAAAACCGCATCTTTATACCAAAATGTCTCTCTTTACACACTTAATACATAAATAATTAATTCTAAATTTTGGTTTTGTCACTTTTCTTATCATTTTTTTTATTGCACTGTACTTTGCATACCGTTATTCTGTTCTTTTATCATCTCTTAGAAATTCTGTCCATTTTTACAATCTTTATATTGTCTACATCAAATATAGGTTTAGTTAAGTTCTTCTGTTTGAAGTTCATTCTGATATTTTACTGTAACAGACTTTTTTATTAACTTTTTTATTTTTGTTATTTATTCTTTTAGTTTTGTGGCATAAATTTTGTTTACGTTCTTCTTTGTTTCTTCACTTAATTTTAATTTGTCTAGAGAGTAACTTTTGTTTACAATCTTATTATAATTATGTCTTTTCTCTCTTTTTTTAATATTAATATTTCTCATCTCCTTTGCATCACTTTTTCTATTCGTTTTTATTTTGTTTGTTCTTTGGTCAATTCTAATTCAATTTTTTGTGATCAGTTGTTGTCTTCTACGACAAACTATAGGCCAATGACATCCAACTGCTTTTACGACTATTATTGTTTTTTATAAAAATTAATAAAATTTTTTCTTTATTTTTATTAAAATTTTGCGGCAGAAATAAGTTTTTCACAATTTATGGCATTCTAGATAAAAAAAATTTATCACACGGTATACACCTTGTAAATTGAGTTTCAATGTTGTTTCTGCAATAACCGCAAATTTTCTTTGTTTTTTATTAATTTTTTTTTAATTAGAGCACATGATGAGAAAATGTTAAGTTTGAAGAAAATTAAAGAAAGCTACTGAGATATTAGCTGCTAAATTCATTCAATATTTAAAAAACGTCTGATTGATACTGTTATTCCTAAAAGCCCAATCAAAATACTTCTGCTGCAAGTTAGTGAAGAAACTAAGTGTTTTGCAAATTCCAGGTGATGGATGTTTTGGCATCTGTTCAGAGTTATGTTGTCTTCTCAAAAAATTATAAATTTTTAAACGATTGAATTGATTTTTTTTAATTATAGCTACTACGATCTTAATTACTCTACCAAAATTATATTATATTTGGTACAGCCGTTTAGTGGCTACAAGGCAACAGACAAATACACAGATCTGCAAGCTTATAGCACTTTTTTTTCGAAGGAAAAAAACATGTCTAAAAATATTATATAAAGAAGTAGAAATTAAACAGATAGAAACTATAGAAGAGTAAAATATTGATAAATGAGCAAATCTAAGAAAAAAAAATTATAAAATTGTAAAAAAATGGTTTTAGAAAAAGTCGGTCACATTCAAGCGCCTATTAAAACAACTCAATTCATAAATAAGAGTAAATATGTACTTTATTTGAAAAAAATTTTATTAAATATATTAATTTCCGTCACACCTTTTCTCAAGGAATTTGGAAACAACTTGGTAATTTTGCTAATTGCTTCAAAAAATTTACGATCACCTTTTAACGGTAACAGAAGCTGATGATGTTTTCCCTAATGTATCCAGGGGCAATTGATAGATTTATTAATAACAAATTGTCAAAAACACACTTAGAATGTGAAATATTTAATGAGAGGTGCAGCTGTTACGTAATTTACTGTTTTAAGTAGGTATAAACTTATTTAAATAAAGGATTTTAAGCTTTCAGTATTCAATAGTCACAACAATTGTATAAAAAATTCGGAAAAAAAACAATATTTAATAATTGTTTGTTTAACAAATTTTTGCCACAAGCTTATGCTAATATTTTGAATTTTTTCGTAGATTTTTCACTAATTAAAAGTTTTTTTTTTAATTTGGACTAATCATCGACACTAATTTGAAATATGTAATTTGTTTTAATTTTGTATTAAGGATCTAAATAAACGTTTTTCATCGTAAACAAGTATATAATGTGATTTACTAATCGTTATTAATGTGTGTTAATACAAATTTTAGGATTGTTTGGACTTATTTACATTATAGTAAAGTTTTTTTTTCTTTATATTTTTTTATTTATCTGCAGCTTTTCTAATGTTTTATCTTTCAGTTTAGTTGTTTCTTGCTTTTGTCTTTCTTTATCTTTCACTCATTCATTCTTGATATTGTTTTTTTTCTTCTTCTAAACATCTATTATGTTTTTTGTCTTTCTTATTATTTTCATCCATTTTAACCTAAAGTTAGTTATGTGTAATTTCTGCTCCTGTTTTCTTGATTTCTCTTCCTACTAACTAAAACAACATTGAATCAAGGTAGGTACAATAGGTACTCAATCATTTTTGGTTTTGGTTTTAATATTGATCTATTTTAATATTTTTATCGTTTTTGTTGTCAATTTGCCCACTGAGTGTCACTTTTGTACACTTTTTGAACATATGTTATATGTTCTCTTCTCTCTCTCTCTCTCTCTCTCTCACCTTTTCACGCATCACACACACTTACTTTTATTTCTCTCTAACTAGTACATGTTTTTGTTTGTTAACCAATTAAAAAAAAAAAACGTTTTTAATTCGACTTTATTTTGATGTTGTTATTTCAGAATTTTCGACTAGGTGAGACAATCTTAATATTTTGTTTTATTCAATAGACTGGAATAATCTGAATTGAACTAGAATGAACTAAATAGAACTGAAATAAACTGAATTAAACTAAAATAATTTAAAATAAACTAAAACAAACTAAAATAGACTAAAATAAATTGAAATAAATTAGAAAAAACTGAAATAAACTAACATAAACTGAAATGAACTAAAATAAACTAAAATAATCAAAATTTAACTAAAATGAACTAAAATATACTAAAATAAACTAAAATAAATCTAAATAAACTAAAAATAAACTGAATAAACTACATTAAACTAAAATGAACTGAAACATATTAAAAATTAAAATAAATTCTAATCAACTAAAATGGATTGAAATGAACTAGATTAAACCCAAATTGACTAAAATAAACTTAAATTCAATCAAAATAAACTGAATTGATCTAAAATATACTGAATTAAACTAAAATAAACTAAAATGAATTGAATTGAACTAAAATGAACTGAATTGAACTAAAATAACTTAATTGAGCTAAAATAAACTAAAATAAATCTAAATAAACTAAAAATAAACTACATTAAACTAAAATAAACTAAAATAAATTCTAATAAACTAAAATGGATTGAAATGAACTAGATTAAACCCAAATTAACTAAAATAATCTTAAATTCAATCAAAATAAACTGAATTGATCTAAAATATACTGAATTAAACTAAAATAAACTAAAATGAATTGAATTGAACTAAAATGAACTGAATTGAACTAAAATAACTTAATTGAGCTAAAATAAACTAAAATAAATTGAAATAAACAAGAATGGAGTGAAATAATCTGAAATGAACCAAATTGAACTAAAACGAACCGAATTGGAATAAAATAAGCTGAATTAAACTAAAATAAATAGAAATAAACTGGAGGGAACTGAAATAAACTAAAATAAATTAAAATAAACTTAAAATTTTCTTTAGTTTTAAAATGTCAAAAAAATTTTTTTTGAGGTGAAGCTTATAGAAGTAGCTGTCATTAAATTTTGACAAATTATTAAAAAAGTGGTTGAGATTATTGAATTTATTAAAAAATGGTTCATGGTTTAAATTATTGGACTATTGTCGTTGACTCAAATTACCGTTATTGAAATAAAAAAGGTTATCTTTGCTTTTTTGCCATTTTTGTAATTTTGATACAAAACTGCCTGGTTTGTTACATAAAATTGTCATATTTATAATAAACTAAAATATTGAATATTCTTATATTTGCTTAGTTTTTATTCACTCTTAACAGAAGATTTAGTTGTTTCTATTTTGCGTTGACTTAGAAAATGCTGCTTAAGAGGTTGAAACAAATTTTTCATCTGTCTGAAACTTTATTTTTAAATAATTCACAATACGTTATCCAATAACGTCTAAAGCCTCAGAAAAACCCGGAAGTAAACAAAAGGAAGTACCTAAGCATACTTGAATACATTAAACGCTAATTAACGTTCTGTTAGGTCAATAATTGCAATTAATATTGGCTTGTAAAAAGTAACAAAGTGAATAGAAGAAGAAGAAGAAGAAGCATTCTTCAAGTTTTTAAAATTTGCGTGTCAGATCTCACCTTATAAATTATTCAGCATTGTAGGAGCGTACAGGTAATAAATTTCCGAGACTGCTATAGTGGCGCTGCTGCTTGTAATTTACGTTTACCGAAAGGAAAATAAAACGATGAAAATTACGGATGGGAGATGAAGAAAGGATGAATTTACGGGACCGTTTAAGAAACGGCTATTTAAACGCATATTAATGTCCTGTTGGACAACCAAAAGGCTCCCACTGGTTGTGACTTATGCTCCGCCACTGGAAGATTTCATGTCCGAGCGCATCTCTAAATCAACAAATTAACCATAATTTATACCATAAGATTAATCATAATGTAGAGAATCTTAAAAATACATAAAAAGTCAAAGAAGAAATTTTATCTCAAATATATAATTCAGATATTTATAGATTATAAGTACAGCGTGGTCCACAATGACTGTTTGAGTTGGCAATCCTTCATTTCATTTTAAAATGGTACAATTGCAACCACTTTCTGTTGTTAACGGGCGACATCTTTGACATTTACAACATCATTGACAGATGCCAGATAAAAAGTTACTCGCTGTGACATAACCTACATTTTCTTTTAATATCAGTGTTATCTAATATTTGTCAAACAAACGTATTCGGTTACACTGTTGCAACTAGGCAATTAAAAAAAAACTCTAAAAAATGTTGTCAACTCAAACAGTTATTGGTGACCACGCTGTAGAATGATTTAAGCTTATTATGCCTTATCAGTTAGAATTAACAGTTAACTGGAAAAGTTTAACTGATGAAAGCTAATTGTCAAATTACATAACTGTATACCTACAGATAATAAGAAGAAATAGAAATTAAAGTCCCTAAAACTAAAAAGTTTATAAAAATTAAATTAAAAGATTTCTGTTCTATTTTTATTTTTAGCTTGTTTTCTGACTATCTTTCAACAGATTGCTGAGAAAATACCTACAAATATGCACACGATTGATGTGTCAATCAAGTAAATAGTTGCATAAAGTAACATATGTTTAGAAAGACAAACCTTAGAACTCTTACTATTTAATTTATAAGTTTATAGAATAGAAAAAATTACAAATATCTTTTATTTGCGAAATTCAAAAATTTGAAATAAGTATAAAGTTTCCCATTTTGGTAAAAAAATAAAAAATTTTTAAAATTTACTAAAATTTGTGAAATCAAAATGTGTTAAACTTTATTTTTTAAAAATATTAAAAGGGCTTACTTTATTTGACGATAGACAAATCTTATCTTTTTTTAAATACAAGATTTTTATTTATTTTTTATTTTATTGTTTCTTGTAATAATTGTCATCCAAATTAATAATTGTTCTGAGTTCAGATACTTTAGACTAATAATTTTTTATTTCAAAAAACTTTATAGGTTTCCAAAATTTTAAAGTATTGTTCTACAAGAAAAAATCATTAATTGTAAAATTTTTGCGTTGTAAAAATTATTTCTTCAAATAGAAGCTGTAGTTTTGAACTTAGAAGATTGAAAGATACTAAAACTGCTTTTAAAATTAATTATAGCATCTTAGTACTGAGCCGCTGATAGTGTACTGAGTAATGCTTGGATTAACAGAGAAGGGTACACTTAACAAAATTAAGCTTTTTTATTGAAAACTATGTAAAAAAAATTTAGTGTACCAGAAACCTCCTTCAATTAAAAACGGCAGAAAAACAAAAATTTCACAAACAATCGATGTTCCAATGACATACTAAATAACAATATGATGATGCTCATTTATGATAAAAATAAAAAAAATAGATAGAAAAGCATAGAGGTCAAGGTGCGACAAACCAAATAAGAGCTCATAAAATTTTTACACGTTTAATACCTTATATAAAACTATTGACTTTTCAAGTAGTTTATGGCGGTCATGTGCGTATGGTTATACAGAACCGTATTTTGTTATTCAAAAAACGTAGTAGTGCGTATAATTATATGTTTAATTGTAGGTATATAAACCTTTATTACAATAATTCAATATGTAACATATTTTTATTAGGTATTTTTTTTTGTTCAAATAAAATGGTTTGAGCCCCTCTAAACCAAATTTATTTCTTTTATTTAAAAAAAAAAATTTATTAAATTTATTTGGTTTGGAATGGGGGTATTTGAGCAAATATAAATTGCAGGTAAAGACGGCTCTGTACAGTTTTGAGTTGATCAGTTGAAAAGCAATTTATAAGCGGATTTGTTGAGAGCCTGCTACCTTTAAGTCAATTGTTATTGCACAATCATAACAGCAAACCAGCATTTAGAAGACTATATACCATTTAGCATTACAGCTGTCCGAGCAAGCTACCCAATTGTTGTTTTGCATGGACGTGAACAGCCTTTAGATGTTCGGTGAGGTACCAAACAATACAGTCATGAACCATCATAAAGTCAACAGTTTTATATAGAGTATTATGATAATGCTTAGATATGGATAATGCTTAATCAAAAAGAAAAAGACTAAAAAATGTAATTCAATGTATGTAATAACAATGTAAAAAAGAAAGCTAATGTGCAGAGACATTCTGCGCCTAGGTTTAATTTACAATATGGCATAGGAGAACAAAGCCACTAATAAATAGACAATACTCTGTAATAGTTATTTGAATCACAAGGCCAAAAACTGGCATTTTGAAAGACCAAAAGCCAAGACCTTTAAACTACAAGTTCTTGCCAAAGCGTTTCCGGGCGTGTGATTCACAAGACTTTTTGTGTCGTCGTAAAAAAAATTAAAAACATTTTTTATTGAAAAAAAAATTATTTATGTTGGCAACGATAGTAACATTAAGTAATTTTTAAACTAAAAAATCGAGATCTCTTGTTTAAAAAAAATATTTTGCTTTAACATTTCAAGAAAAATTGGCATTCTAAAAAAGTAAAATGGTTGTTTCTGAAAAACTCAACACACATAAGCAGGATCCGTGTAATAGTATTACCATTGCTTATCACTATTTTATAAAAAAATCATGCGACTATAGGTTATGTTTTTAGATTATATATAATTAGTTCAATGGTTTTTTATAAAAAACTAACCTCTAAAGGTAAATTTATTCTAAAAAGAGTAAACTGTTTGAAACCATATACAATGTTAGAGAATAGTTCTTTGTAGGGCACACCAACGAAATATCACCTGTTGTTACAACTTAGAAGCTTGGGGAGCTACAATACAAGCCGTTAGATGTCGTTGATAAATGTCTGACAATTGACAATGAAAGCAAATGGTGCCAACGCAAAAATATAGTTGGCATAATATTCCTAGCAGTCATTTTCCAGCCTAGGCTAGCAAGAGCCTGTTGCCGGCCGATTAGGACACGTTGAAAGTCATGTTTTGCAAGCGCAAGGCATAAAAAGACAATTATTGCCAACCTAAAAGCTTTCAAATATATCCAAATACCCAAACTTTTAAAAATTTTTGACTAAAACGAACTAAAAACCGAATTGCAGCGTTACAATGTGAAGTGTGGGCACAAAGTTCTCACATTATTTCAATTTAATGAATGAAAAACTTAGTAGGCGTTTTAATTCTTACATCTGTTGTGCGGCATGACCATAAAAACCAATGTTTGAAAAAAAAAATAAAAAACTATTTAAAATTTCAACGCCCTAATTAGGTTTCTGTATATTAGCGCAAAAACAAAATGTTTGCGCAACACATTAATTCCAATTATGCGAATTGTATAAGAAAAAATGACATAAAGCTGGTTGTGTTGTTTTAGAATAAATGCCCAATGTTGGCAATCATGTTGTCAAATTGTTGGCAATACCTGCTGACAGGCTATCAGCCATCTGTGAAATATCCACTGCTTAAAATTCAGTTTCAGCAGCGGTCCTCTGGCAACAGTCGAATTCTTAAATAAGGAATAACTTAAGAACAAAGCTTATTTTTTTAGTGTTGCAATTGTGTCAAAGTTTTTTTCTTTTATAGAACTTCACCAGTTTTTTTAACTAAACAAGCACTAAATATTTAGACCAATCAAATTTCAAATCTAAATTAAAATATGTCATATTTTAAATAGATAAGCTTTACAAAAAGACTTAAAAATTATAGACTAATTGGTGTTAAATCTATAATACATAATAAGTTATATCTCAAGTGTCTCATAATTTTTTTATGTATCTGGCACATTCTGAAGACAGTGTTTTGTTTTTATTAAAAACTGATCAGCTTAGTCTATATTCCTGTAAACATTATTATTTGCATGAGATATACTGTTTCTATCAAAAAGCCACAATATTTTTTTACTGTTTTTTGCATTCATCGCTTGCTCAAAGATCGGCGTTCTCAATGCATAATAAAACATTTTTCCCGCACGCGGTGTTTTTTACTTTGCTGTCAAAACTAGGGAAAAATGTTCGAAAAAATGTTCTTTTATTTCAATAAAACCATGACAACCAAACAATGAGATCATTTAATTTTGAAACATCAGATAATCGGCAGAGGCAACGTTACCATCCGAAAAATAAGTAAAAAACTAAATCATTTATTATTAAAAAATAAGAGTTATATGTTATGCACTCTTATCTATCTACTTTAATTTCTACCAACAAATAGAAAAATAAAGTCATAACAAATTTATTCAACCAAGTTCCAAGGTAACACACATAAAAAGTATAGTCGAATAGAAAACCATTCTTTTCAGTATGATTTTTACCATTTTAGTCTTCTGTCTTGGACTATTTGTTCTAATGTAAACAGACTAAATAAGTAAACGTAAATAATGATTAAAAAAATTTAGTAAACAAAACAATTTTTATTTTTTAAAAAATTATAAGTTTTTCTTTATCATTAGAAACGGTAATTACTATTTTAATTTTTAAATATATAGTATAGTATGATTTGCGTAATTATGTCTTAAAATACACCAAATAAGCTACAAAATTAGTAAATTATTAAAATTTTCAGTTTTTTTGACATTTTTTTTAAACTAATTTTTAATTTTTAAAAATTTATGTAAAGTATATTTTTAAAATAAATACGATTTTTTCACTGTAGAACTATGTATCTTAAAATAAACAAATTAAGCTACACAACCAGAACATTTTTAAAATATACTGTTTTTTTTGAATTTTTTCTTAAATTTATTTAATTTTTGAAAACCTATTTAAAGTATATTTTCGAACATAAATATGATTTTTTAAATTTATAACATAACCAGGAAATTATTAAAATTTTTAGTTTTTTAGGCATTTTTTAAAATTTACTTATTATTTTTAAAATCTTATTTGAAGAATATTTTCGAAAATAAATATATTTTTTAAGTGTATAAATGTCTTAAAATACACAAAATAAGCTACAAAACCAGTAAATTATTGAAGTTTTCTTTTTTTTTAAACTTATTTATTGTTTTCTAAAACTTATTTAAAGTATATTTTTGAAAATAAAGCTAATATTTAACTGTATAACTCTTAAAATACACAAAACAAGCTACAAAACCAGTAAATTATTATAATTTACAGTTTTTTTTCACTTTTTTGTTAAATTTATTTATAATTTTTTAAAACTTATAAGAAGCATATTTTTGAAAATAAATATGATTTTTTAGCTGTATAACTGTCTTAAAATAAACAAAATAAGCTACAAAACCAGTAAATGAGTTACAAAATCAGTGAATTATTAAAATTTACAGATTTTTTTGCTTTTTATTAAATTTATTTATAATTTTTGAAAATTTATGTAAAGTTTATTTTTGAAAATAAATATGATTTTTCCACTGTAAAACTATGTATCTTGAAATAAACAAATTAAGCTACACAACCAGAACATTTTTAAAATATTCTGTTTTTTTTGAATTTTTTCTTAAATTTATTTAATTTTTGAAAACCTATTTACAGTATATTTTCGAAAATAAATATGATTTTTTATCTGTATAACTGTCTTAAAATACACAAAATAAGCTACAGAACCAGTAAATTATCAAAGTTTTCTTTTTTTTTAAACTTCTTTATTGTTTTCTAAAAATTATTTAAAGTATATTTTCGAAAATAAAGTTAATTTTTAACTGTATAACTGTCTTAAAATAAACAAAATAAGCTACAAAACCAGTAAATTATTATAATTTACAGTTTTTTTCACCTTTTTATTAAATTTATTTATAATTTTTGAAAATTTATGTAAAGTATATTTTTGAAAATAAATATGATTTTTTAGCTGTATAACTGTCTTAAAATAAACAAAATAAGCTACAAAACCAGTAAATAAGTTACAAAATCAGTAAATTATTAAAATTTACAGATTTTTTTGCTTTTTATTAAATTTATTTATAATTTTTGAAAATTTATGTAAAGTATATTTTCGAAAATAAATATGATTTTTTAACTTTATAACTGTCTTAAAATACACAAAATAAGCTACAAAACCAGTAAATTATTCAAGTTTTTTTTTTAAGCTTATATATTGTTTTCTAAAACTTATTTAAAGTATGTTTTCGAAAATAAAGCTAATTTTTAAGTGTACAACTGTCTTAAAATACACAAAACAAGCTACAAAAGCAGTAAATTATTATAATTTACAGTTTTTTTTCTTTTTTTTGTTAAATATATTTATAATTTTTTAAAACTTATTTGAAGCATATTTTTGAAAATAAATATGATTTTTTAGCTGTATAACTGTCTTAAAATAAACAGAATAAGCTACAAAACCAGTAAATAAGTTACAAAATCAGTAAATTATAAAAATATACAGATTTTTTTGCTTTTTATTAAATTTATTTATAATTTTTGAAAATTTATGTAAAGTATATTTTTGAAAATAAATATGATTTTTCAACTGTAGAACGATCATAAAATAAACAAATTGAGCTACACAACCAGAACATTTTTAAAATTACAAGTTTTTTTTTGATTTCTTGTAAATTTATTTATAGTTTTCGAAAACTTATTTGAAGTATATTTTTGAAAATAAATATAATTTATTAACTGTATAACTGTCTTAAAATAAACCAAATAAGCTACAAAACCAGAACTAAATATTGAAATTTTCAGTTTTTTTGGCTTTTTTTATAATTGATTTCTTGTTTTCTAAAACATATTTGAAGTATATTTTCGAAAATAAATATGATTTTTTAAATGCATAACTGTCTTAAAATAAACAAAATAAGCTACAAAATCAGTAAATTATTAGATAAAATTTAGTTTTTTTTTTTTTAATTTATTTATAGTTTATTAAAACTTATTTGAAGTATATTTTGGAAATAAAGTTAATTTTTAACTGTATAACTGTCTTAAAATAAACAAAATAAGCTACAAAACCAGTAAATTATTAAAATTTTCAGTTCTTTTTTAAATTAGTTATTGTTTTTTAAAACATATTTAAAGTATATTTCCAAAAATAAATATAATTTTTTAACTGTATAACTATCTCAAAATACACAAAATAAGCTATAAAACCAGTAAATTATTAAAATTTTCAGTTTTTTTGGCTTTTTTAAAGATTTATTTATTGTTTTCTAAAACTTATTTAAAGTATATTTTTGAAAATATATATGAGTTTTTAACTGTATAACTGTCTCAAAATACACAAAATAAGCTAGAAAACCCGAATTTTATTAAAATTTTCAACTTTTTTGGCTCTTTTTAAAAATTTATTTTTTGTTTTCTAAAACTTATTTAAAGTATATTTTTGAAAATAAATATGAGTTTTTAACCATATAACTGCCTTAAAATACACAAAATAAGCTACATAACCAGGAAATTATTAAAATTTTTAGTTTTTTAGGCATTTTTTAAAATTTACTTATTATTTTTAAAATCTTATTTGAAGAATATTTTCGAAAATAAATATATTTTTTAAGTGTATAAATGTCTTAAAATAAACAAAATAAGCTACAAAACCAGTAATTTATTAAAATTTAAAGTTTTTTTCACTTTTTTTATTAATTCATTTATAATTTTCAAAAACTCATTTGAAGTATAATTTCTAAAATAAATATGATTTTGTAGCTGTATAACTGTCGTAAAATAAACAAATTAAGCTACAAAACAAGAAAATTATTAAAATTTTCAGTTTTTTTTAAATTTATTTATTGTTTTCTAAAACTTAATTGAAGTATATTTTCGAAAACAAATATGTTTTTTTAAGTGTATAAATGCCGTTCATCACACAAAATCCACTGTTGTATTATATGACCCAAGTCGGCGGCGAATGTACCTACAAACAGTTTAGCCGTATATAATGCCGGCGAAATAAAGGGGCGTTACTATGGTAACTGAATTCCACCAATCAGCGGTTTCATTATTTCATAGCACACTACTACCGAGCAAGAAAATATGAGCTTCAGAGAGAAAGCCAACTTGATTTTATTGCAGCAGCTTTCTTCCTTCCGAATGGTGAACTGATGGTACCAAGAGACAATTGAATAATTTATTTAGTTTTACGATTGTGGGATAATCAAAAGATATTTTTACAAAATGCTTTCGTGATTTTGTTATATTATATATTAGAGGTTTATTAGCCCTAATTAGACCTAATTTGACGGCTTAATTACTATTTATTGATGATGTTACCTATGTCTACTAAATAAAGAATTTTTAAATTATTTGTTTGTTTTAGAAATACATAGGGAAAATTACAATTTAGATTACTTGACTTTAGAACTTTATTGGAATATCATCAAAATTGTTGGTAATTGACCAACATGTTTCACATAGTTTTACAATATTCCTATAATAGTTTTAAGCCATAAACTCTATAAGTAGTAATTAAAACCTGTGTAGCAAGATGAAATTGATAGAAAGTGAAAGAAAAAATTAAACTGAATGAATGAGTTAGAATGAGAAAAAAAGAAAATGAAAAAAGCAAGAAACAAAAAAAAAAAAGAAAAAACCAAGACAGATTAAAACAAAGTTTTTTTTTAATTTTAATTTTTAACCGACTTCAAAAAATGGAGGTTTTCAATTTGGCTGTATTTTTTTATGTCTGTTACTTCATAGCTTTTTTCCGAGTGAACCAATTTTGATGATTCTTATATTATTTGGAAGCTGGTGCTTTCGATTTGGTTGCATCAAATTTAATTGACTTGTATCTAATTTTTGAATTATTCTTATTAATGCTGTTTTGTCATATATTTTTGACAATTCAATTGATTATAAAAATTCGTAAAAAAATTAAAAAATATTTCAATATAATTCAATAATAGTTTATTTATATAATTAATTTAAGTAATTTAAATCAATTAACAAATAAAATAATAATTCATCATGTTAAAGTCGGTTTTTTTGAAATTTTTAATTTGTATTATAATTTTAATTTTGATTATATTTAAACAGTGTGCAGTGAGGAAATACAGATGTTTATACCTAATAATTATATATACTTAGTATATATATATTTATATTTATTTATTAAATTATATATATATATATATATATATATATATATAGTTAATAAATATATAAAGCTCTAATAGAGATAAGTATCTATAAAAAATAAAAAAAATCATCAAAATAGTGTTTATAAATTCTATTTACCCATGAAAATAAGAGTGTTTTCACAAATTTTTTTGTTTTTTTGTTTATTCTTAAAAATCGGAGTGTTTTCCTTAAAAGTGGGGCCCTTATACTACTATTAATGCAATTTTCCTGTTAAACTTTGCATTTCTTTTTAGAATTTATAAACAGACAAATTTTGATTAATTGTTATAATTGTCTAACAGACATGACTGTCTTAAATCTGTAAAAAATAAAACGATTAAGTGATATAGAAGCCTGTAAAGTCGCAAAAAAAATTTTAATTGGAGAATATTTAATATCAATTGTAAAAATTGAAAAACCTATTAAATCTTTATATAAAAAATATGAAGAAAAGAATGTTTTAAAACAGTAAAAACTTTAGAAAATAAAAGCTAAAATTCAAAAACTAAAAGTTATAAAACGTGTAAAAACAGATTAATGAATAAATCTAGAAAATGTGTTAGCGGTAGAGAAACTGAAAAAATTTAACAAAAAACAAAAAAAAAATTAAGAAAATAGTTAAAAATTATTGAAGGAAATTGGAAGATATATAGATAGAGAAAAAAAATTAAAAATTACAAATCAATAAGAACTTTGAGAAGAAAAAGCTAAAAAAGAGCTATAAAAAGTGTTAAAACAAATTAATAAATAAATTTAGAAAATGTGCTAACAAATAACTAAAAAAATTTAAGAAGAATCAAAAGAAAAATTAAGGTAAAAATTAAAAACTATTAAAGATTAAAAAGATAGAAAAAATTCAATTATAGTAAAAATGTCAGTCTAGAAGAGAAAAATAATATTTAAAATATCTCAAAACTGTAAAAACTTTAGAAAGAAAAAGCAAACAAAAGCTATACAAAGTGTGGGAACAAATTAATGTGCTAGCAGTTAACTATTAAAAAAGACATGAAAAAATTTTTTGGTCGAGTATTGACCGCCGAGCAATTTCTAGCTATATTAGCCAAAAAGTAATTGTAAAAGTTACAAAAACATAAGTAAAAAAACAAAATTATAGCAATGTACTTGCCTGCGGATAAATTTTAAAAAGTGGCAGTCTAAAAGTGAAAAAACATTTAAAACGCCACAAAATAGTACCTACTGAAAAGCTAACAAACAGATTAAAAATTTGTAAAAAGTATTGAATCAAATTAATAAAAGAAACAAAAGAAAAAATTAAAAGCTATTGGAGGAAACTGAAAGGCATAAAATAAATAAAAAAAAACTAAAATGTAAAAATTATAAAAAAACTTTAACTATAAAACAGAGACGGCGGTAGTTTAACTTACATTCTCAAAATATTTTTCTAATGTGTTTGTTTTTATTATTTCCATCGTTGCTTTTTTTCTTATTTAACGTTTTCTGTTTTTGATTTTTTATTAAAATATTATAAAAAATATATTTTCATTTCTATTATTTTTTAATGATTTTGTTTGTCTATTGCCTTTTTCTTTTTTTAAAAAGGAAAAGCTAACAAACAGATTAAAAAAATTTTATAAAGTATTGAAACCAATTAATAAAAAAAACAAAAGAAAAAATTAAAAGCTATTCGAGGAAACTGAAAGGCATAAAATAAATAAAAAAAACTAATATATAAAAATTATAAAAAAACTTAGTATAAACTAAGTATAAAACAGAGACGGCTGTAGTTTAGCTTACATTCTCAAAATATTTTTTTAATGTGTTTGTTTTTATTATTTCCATCGTTGCTTTTTTTCTTATTTAACTTTTTCTGTTTTTGATTTTTTATTAAATTATATATTATAAAAAATATATTTTTATTTCTATTATTTCTTAATGATTTTGTTTGTCTATTGCCTCTTTCTTTTTTTTAAAGAAAAAGCTAACAAACAGATTAAAAAAATTGTATAAAGTATTGAAACAAATTAATACAAAAAACAAAAGAGAAAATTAGAAGCTATTGGAGGAAACTGAAAGACATAAAACAAATAAATAAAAAAACTAAAATGTAAAACTTATAATAAAACTCTAAGTATGTATAATTTGTTGACAAAAAAAACCTCAATAATATTTAAATTTAGTTTAGAATTTTAGTTAAACAACTTTTAGCTATATTAAATGTGTGGGTAATATCAAGGGTGGCTATATGCTTTTTAGACAGCTGGTCTTAGATAGGTTCGTACTAAAGCCGGTAACAATCTGTAAACATAAAGTTGTTTAGGCAATGGCTTAGAGATTGTTGTGAATTTAAATGTATCAATTTAATTAGTTTGCGTTATTGTTTTTGAGCGCTGTAAAAAATAGTAAATTGTGTATCTAGTGCGTGAAGTAGACCTTTTTTACGCGAGTGTAGAAGTTTGTAAAAATTGTTTACAAACAAAAGTTTACAATCCACACGACCGTAAAAAAGTCTTCACGCACGTGGTACACACTATACTTTTTCTACGACCTGACCAGACCTGACCTTTCTTTGAAATTTTATAATTGAATTGAAAACAAATTTGACTAATTCTCTTTATTGTAATAATTATAAATAGTAATGGTACAATTATGTAAATTGTCAAAATCTACATTGACTTTTTCTTTTTTTTTTTTTTTTTGATTTTACCATGACCGGTTTGTGAAAGGCTCTTATGGCAGCAGTGCGTAAAATAAAACCCATAAAAAAAAACATGGCACTTCACGTAACGATTCTTGAAATAGGGTTTTACACATTTTTATCGGTGTGTGACGTTCGTAATTCACATACGGGAGTAGAAAATAGTATATTACACTACGAGGGCAGAAAGTTGAAATTCCTGCATTGCGCGCCATAATGGCGCGCAGTTCAGGGCTCTCAAATTTCTGCCCGTGTAGTGTATACTAGTTTTCTTGCTACTCTCAATTTTCAAATATTATTCTCAAACAGTATAAAAATATCTTTTTCTTGCTACTCCAGTCGAAAGTACGTGGTTTCGACTGCGATTCCACGGCAGAAAGTGCCGCAACACTTTCTGCCGCAACACTTTCTGCCGTAGAATCGCAGCCGAAACCACGTACTTTCGACTGGAGTAGCAAGAAAAAGATATTTTTATACTGTTTGAGAATATTTATTTTACATTTAGAAAATGCCTGCGGCAGGCATTTGTTTACGTCAGTGTACTCTAAACAATTAATATCAGTTGTGAATAGACAATCGCAATATTTTATTTTTATCTAACATCCAACCTTACTTTTTGTTGGATTAAGCCTTATTAATCACATCCACATCGGCTATTAATTATTAAAGTGGGAAAATGGCAATTACGGTTCAAGAAAAAGCGTTCGAATAAAAAAAAATGTAATAAAATAGCTGAATCAAGCCAAGACAATTGTTTTATTTTCCAAAGCCACTCTTGATTAATGTTTAAGAAATTTAAGAAAAAACAGAAAAAAATTAGAAGCTATGAGAGAAAATAGAAAGACATAGAATAGATAAAAAAAGCTAAAATGTAAAAATTATGAAGAAACTTTTTTAGAAAAAAAAAAACATTCAAATTTATTGAATTTTTGACATATTATGTGACTCGTTTTCTAAAAACTGCATTATCTACTAATCTTAAAGTTGTTTTTTTAGCAGAATTGTTACAAAATGATTTTTTAAATTGACGGAGTAATTTTTAAATTTTTTCGGTTAATTTTCTGCTGACACTTCGGCGTAGTGTCGCTTTTAAAATCTATTTCTGTCCGAATTGTTTGGCATCTGAAATGTTCTCTTCAAATGTTAACAATTGTTTATTTGCGAACGGAATTGCAAGTGTTGCTGATGATTGCATACCAATCTAGCTTTTGACAGATTTATATCACACATCTAACCGTCTTCTTGCCCATTTGACTGATTTATTATGATATTTTCCTCGTCGTTGCAAGCAATTGACGACTTATATTAAATGCTCGACTATTTTCAGATTGACATTTTGCAACGAGAATAAAATTTTATTAGTAGCTGAGCCGCTTTGAGGGTGTGACAAATTCCATTGGCAAGCTCTTATCCTATAAGAATTTGCATGCATTTTTCGTAATTTGTGTTCCTATATGACATTTAATAATGATAGGCAATAAAAACAGTGGTTATCTCGACAGCCATTTTGAATAAATTCGAGCTTATCAGTGAAAAAGTTTTTGAATATTTTGCCTTTTTCGAATGGAGGTCGTAATTGCTGATGTGGGAAATACCAGACTGTTATTATAATGTAATAAGTAGGTGAAATAGGGAGTTGACTGATAAATAATAATAAACGAAGTGGTGTGGAATACAGGTAGGAGAAGCCGTTCTTCATTTTACTAAAAGCCAACAGCAAAAGCTCCAAGATTAATATCTTTTTTCCTTGCTTTATTAAATCTTAATGACTACTTGAACATAAGAACACCTCTTATTAAAATTTCCAAAAGCTAATAAACCGACGAAGAATTATAGGGTTGATTTCAGGCACAAGAAACGGTAATACACTCTAAATTTACATAATAAAACTGCTATTATTAATAATAACACTAAATAATGTTGTAGAAAAAGCCAAAATAATGCTAATTTGCATTTATATTTATTTTAATTGCATTCTTTTGTGTATTTCTATGCGTAAAAATTTACATAGCCGGTCTAAAATGATTGAGAAGTTATTTTAAAACATGCTGTAATTATACCACAAAAATTAAGTTATTTAAAAAATAATTTTTGAAAAACATACTGTAATATATACTTTGTATAATTAGCCTAATTTAATTATATACTAATTTATCATGTAATTTCCAAGAGCTTTTCCTCAACACGTGTGTGGGTAATAATCAAATTTGCTGATATTTAGACCTTAGAAATTTATACATTAATTTATCATATTTATATTCTTGCAATATTCATCAATTTATAAACAGTTGTCAAAAAGTCATTTAAAAGTAAATGTTAAATGCTCTTGACAAATAATTTTAAATGGCGTTGCCAACATTTGACAATTGTTTATAAAAAAAGCACTTAAGCATGCTTAATACTTAATTAAGCTTTAACATACAATAAAAATGATTACTAGCATTATATAAAGCAATCATAAGAAAAGAAGAATAATACCATTTGCTTAAATAAAAAAAAATGCCAGGCTAAAAACGATAAATAATTTAAAAAAAACCACAAAACCGTAAAAACCTTAAAAAAAAAGGTCAGAAACAGAAAGAAAATGTTATAACACGTGTATAAACAAATTAATGAATATACTTAGAAAATGTGTTAACGGTTAAACAACTGATAAAATTTAAGAAAAAACTAAATAAAAAAATGTAAAGCTATTGAATAAAATATTAAAATAAATTAAATTATAATAAAAATTTCAGTCTAAAAGAGACAAATAATATTTAAAAACCTACAAAACAATAACAACTTTACAAAATAAAAGCTGGAAAACAGAAAAATACAGCTATCCAAAGTGTGGCAACAAATTAATGAATAAATTTAGAAAACGTGCTAGCGGTTCAGCAACTAAGAAAAGAAAAAGTCATAAAATACATTAAAAAAAAACTTAAATATAATACCAACGTAAAAATAACACTAAAACTATATATTTTGCTAACACAACTTTAATAACATTCAAACTTATTGAATTTTTGTTAAATCTTGACCGCCGAAAATTCCTAGCTATATTAAACGTTCCGTTTCCCAAAAACTAATTATATAAAAATTGCAAAAACATGAGACGAAAAAACAAAATTGTAGCAATGTAACTGCCTGTTAATAAATTTTAAGTGTTAGTCTTAAAGAGGAAAAGCATTCAAAAAACCACAAAACAGTACCAACCTACAAGCTTTAAAATAGAAAAGCTATCAAGTAGAATGAGAACGTTGTAAAAAATGTCAAAACAAATTAATGAATAAATTTTAAAAATGTGCTAGTGACAAACATCTGAAAAAAATTAAGAAAAAACAAAAAAAAATATTAAGAAAAACTAATTATCAAAAATTAAAAGCTATTAAAGAAAATATGAAACAGATAAAAAAAATTAAATTATAAAAAATGCCACTCTAGAAGAGAAAAATAATATCTAAAAAACTACAAAATACTAAAAATAGTTTATAATCTATTTTTGTGTGAACAGTTGTCAAACAGTTTCAATGTTTTAATGTCACTTGACATTTATTTTTAAATGACGTTGCCACTATTAACACTGCTTGACAATTGTTTATAAAAAAATAAGCATGCTTAATACTTAAACATTAATATATAATAAAAATTATTACTAGCACTACATAAAGCAATCATAAGAAAAGATGAATAACACCAATTGCTTAAACAAAACAATATAAAATAAAAAAATGCCAGACTAAAAGCAAAAAATATTTTTTTTAAAAACTCTAAGAGAGTTTTTAAAGTTTTCAGTTAAAAACTTTAGAAAAAAGAAGTCAGAAACAGAATAAAAAGGTTATAAAACGTGTATAAACAAATTATTGAATAGACTTTAAAAATGTGTTAGCGGTTAAACCGCTGAAAAAATTTAAGAAAAAACCAAAAAATAATTAAGAAAAAAAATTAAAACTATTGAAAGAAATAAAAAGATATTGGATAGATAAAACAAATTAAGTTATAATAAACGTGTCAGTCTAGAAGAGAAACATAATATTCAAAAAACTACAAAACACTTAAAATAAAACAATAATCTTTTGTAAACATTTGCCAAACAGTTTCAATGTGTTAATGTCAAGTGACATTTACTTTTAAATGGCGTTGCCAACATTAAAACTATTTGACAATTGTTTATGAAAAAAATAGACTTTATGTTGTACACATTTTAAAATAGTTATTTAGTTCTAAGAAACTTAGGAGATATTTTACTCTGGTAGTTATAACGAATGGTGACATCTATCGGAAGCTTCTGCAATAAAAAAATATAAATTTTTTACTATACCTTCTTTAAATTGCGACGAAATGACAAACGTTGCGATTGGATTGATAAAAAATATTTTTAATCAGTTTAAGCATTTTGCAAATATTTTACTATGACTTTTTACAAGAGAGCTAATATTCTACTACGAGGTTTTTAATATAAAATTATAAGCTATTTAATTTTAAATTATTGTTAATTTTTGGGTTAATATACTGAAATATATATTTTTAACCTTATTTTCTAACCAGTACTCTACTTTTCGTTGAGTTATCAGTTTTCTGCTATTTTTTGCCATATTGTGTCTGTATTTTTCTGAAGTTTAATGTCGATCTCAATATGCTGTATTTTGTCCATATTGAAGAAACCGCGAATCTTTTTGTGGCGTTGAAAAAGTAACAGCTTTTTACTAACTCCACAAACACCGTTTCCTTGTTTCGAGTTATTGAACTCACTCAATTCTTTGTAATTAGCGTCCCTGGATTTCTTGGGTAGCAAACTCGATGTGACTTCTTCAACATCTTTTGCAATTTTTTCTTTTCTTTTGCAAGAAGAGCACTAGATATTTCTTTTCATTTCCAACAATAATACAAGCGCCGAAACCGTTTGTTTGCCAAATTTGTCTCAAACAATAAGTTTTTTGTCTAGAAAAACATGACAACCAAATCATAGGCTACCACTAATTTTTGTAGATCTAAATTTTTAGGCTATGATGATTTTTGAAGAACTTTTACAGAGAGAGGTGTTCGATTGTTTTTCAGCGCAAATAAGTCACTCAAAAAAAATTAGACTACTCAAGCAAGCTCTCGTGGCTAAACATTTCTTTCATGGTTTATTTGCCTATAAGACACTTGTATAATAAATAGCTATTTATTCTGTTTTTTTTACTGTTTCTTTAAGTGCATTTATTTTATCTTTTTTGTTTAGTCTTTATTGACTGGTAACTTTTTTTTTTATATCTTTTTCAAAATTTACTTTACGTTTAAATTTTTTTTGTTCTGGCATGTTTTTTGCCATCTTATTATCGAAAAATTGAATAAACACACTTGAAACTTGAACTAGTGAATACCAATAGACCCACTGGCAACGTTGCCACATTTTGCTGTTTACGGCTTGTTAAGTAGAGACAGCTGTAGTTTAACTTACATTCTCAAAATATTTTTTTAATGTTTTTTTTTATTATTTTTATAAATCTTATTTGATTTTTTTTTGTTTTTGATTTCTTATTTTACATGTCTTTTTTCAGTACTTTATCTACTTTTCGTCTCTATAATGTTTATATGCATATTTTTTAATTATTGCATCGTAATTTTTTTCCGTGTTTTAATTTTATTTTGTTTTCAAATATTTATATTTTTACAATTTTTTGTTTTTGAGTTGTTTCTTATATCGTTTCCTGTCTACTTTCTCTGGTTATTTTTAGCTTTTCTATACTCATTTCTAATTTCATATTTAATTTGTCTTATCTTCCATTATATTTCGCTCATAGAGTTTAAAATTTTTATCAGCATTTGTGAGACTTTACTTGAGTATTCTACCTTTAATTTTAGGTGATGTCACTTTTGTCTATGCACTCTAATACATATCTATGATGTCTAATTAATCTATCCGCTATTAAAAACTAAAAATGTCTAAAACGTATAGCTAAACTAAAACATGATTGATTTTTCTTAATATGTTGATGGTTCTTCTTGTAAGGGTTTTTGTTTGATTTTATTCCGTATTGTTTTATTGTTTCTGCTAAATATGTAGTAGAACTCCGTCGTACTGATCGCCAATTGTTTGTTTTTTGTCAACTCTCGCTATAAAATTTTAAACATATGTTTATTTTTCGATTAGTTCATACGCAGATACAAGCGTGTAGTGTACTATTGGATGAGCTTTGACGTTTGACGGCGCTATCATACATACTATTAACAGCAATAAAATTTAGCAAGCTATATTGCGCAGCAGGAATTGATCTAAATAATTCAATACAAACTGTTTTACGTATTTTATTCCTTTTTTATCTAAAATAAAGTGCAATATACGGCAGTTGTGCAGTTTATTTTGGTATTGATTAACAAATCTATTCAAAGTTTTTTTTATTTCATAAAGTTTATCTAATTCTTTTGTTATTTTTACACCATTTGTCTATTTAAATTATGGTTTTGTTCTTTGATGTTAATGCTACAAGTTGAATAATTTAAAAGAAATGCAGTAAAAAATTAGATTTTAATAAATTACTAACGGATCGGTACTCACAAAAGGTCAGTACCTACCTACCTGAGAATATATTTACATTCAAGTAATACAAAGCTATTGTTAATAATATAGAGTCGGTACTTGAGTCGGTAGGTAGACAGTGAAACATAATTTTTAATTAATAGGTACTTCTAATTAGGAGAAACAAGTGATTTATGTTTAGGATTCTTTCACTATTTTCGTACCATTGTCTCGTCAGTTTAAATTTATTTTCCGCCTACTGTTTTAACCGTCAAAACATTTAGATTTACCCAATTACCTTTTAAAATATGCTCAGAAGGTAATCTCACAGTTGCTGACCATTTGAGTGACTATAAGCATACGTTAAGTGTGTTATAAATTCAAAAAATGCGCATTCCATTCCGCTCTTGTCTTTGTCGAGGTTCATAAACTGTGTTATTTAGTTGATCACCAAATAAATTACTTATTTTCTAATGAGTCACTTGTATGCACGGCACATTTGAAGTTTCCCATCAAAATTTCGAGATTAAACGAAATCTGATATTGTTCCAACAGGTACTAATTGACTTTGTTCGAACAACACCACTAGTACCATGGATCTAGCTCTGCTCCAAGTGACACATGTCGTCGCGATGAAGCAGATGTCTTCTTGTTGCGGCTCATTTTTTCTCAATGTAAAGAAATGATTACACGAATAATAAATGATGATTAAGAATGAATAGATAAGGTTTTGTCTTTGTTTTGTTGAAAGTGCCGATACCTCGACAGCGGTGCCATTTAACCAAAGAATTCTTGTCTCACGCTACTTGATGCGTCAACTGACGGTACTGTCCTGTCCTTCACCATCTCCATTCTTTCTCGACCTCCACAACAAATCACCAAACCTTCAAAAAGACGGTTCAATTAGCTCGACGTTACTTATTGTCTCCTGTCGAAGATTTGAATGGATATTAATAAAAAAACAAAATACTGAAAAGGTCACAACCTGCTGATTTATTTACAAAACATGGGGGCTTTGCAAAGAGTACCGAGGTAATTACACACGCATTGCTCTTAAATCATCTTACCTTTTAAGGATTTGAGGTAGCTACCATTATGGAAGTATATTTACCTACAACATGAAACTGCAAGTTTCAAATCTGCTAAGCCATGTTTATCTGCAAATGTAGAGTACCCACAATGAAGCTGCTTCCTATTAGTACACTTTTCTTGCATTTTCTTTACTACCTTTCACTATAAGTTTGGTTTTTTTTTATTTTATTCTCAGAGCTTCTACAACACATATTTTGTAAAAGTAAAAATCAATTTCGTCTAGTTTAAACGCACTTTTTTGGTTATTTTTATCTTTGAACAGTCACCAAAAAAATGGCGAGTCTATAGCTGGCCTATCTATTAGCCGATTTTAATTTTTTATCTACTAAATTAATAGCTATTTACGTGTCAAGTGCGGTAACAGATGTTTTACATATGAGTGCCGATTTTGCGACAAGCAATAGTTGTAGAATTTATGAATCTTGTTAACGCATGAGGTACGTATGCTATTTTTTGCATAAAATTAATATATATGTATATATATATATATTATATACTAGCTGACCCGGCAAACTTTGTTCCGCCTTAGTTTTGTTATTTTAATTTTCATTTTTCTTTCTTTTGTATTTGTTTTGTTATTCTATGTCAAATGCGTTTACTTTTTATACTTTACGTTTTATGTCACGTCACACGGAACGGGATAAAAAGTATTCTTTGGTAGGCTACTGGTTCTAAACAATCACTCCACCGATTTTCAGCCAAATCGGTCATAAAAAGATATAGATTTTTAAAATAAACGACCCCAAAAACTTTAAAAAAGATACCGAAATTAATTATTCACATTTATTACTCTTATCACATTCATTTTACAGCCCTCTTTAACATAAATATAATTTTCAAAATCAACGACCTAAAATTCCTCGAAAATAATACCCATATCGTTTTTTTACATTTTTATTCCTAGAACACTCTCTTTTCATCCTCCTAAGAGTAATTTTTTAGAAAGCAGGAAACATACCTATTTATTTTTTTTTGAGAACTTGGGCAGTTTATGGGAAAATTATGAAAACGTTGATCTTTAGACATTTCGACCTCTTTCCGCCCGACTTCTAAAATTTCGGATCTAAGCACAGATATTATTTTTGAAATAAACCAACCAAAATCTTTAAAAATCATACTAATATTGATATTGGTCATTTTTTATCTCTATCCCACCCCTCTTCATCCCTTTGTTAATAAAAAGTATTCTATTCTTTTCATTCAAATCAAGATATCAGTTTGTAATTTACCATACAAACTTTCACCCAAAGTTGGTACATATATGGAAAGTTGTCTCATGCAAGACGATTAACATGTAAACGCACAGTTCGACTTTGGTCTCTGGAGTGGATCCATTTATTTGGTCATAAACGTCATAAACGTCATAAACGGTAATTTGCCGAGCTTCACCGAACGTTTCCAACATGGCAATTCCAATTTTGACTTTGACCTCTTTTTTAGAGAGTGGTTTCCGGAATAAAAGTATTCTATGTCCGTCTCCTGGCTCTAAGCTACCTCCTCACCAATTTTCAGCCATATCGGTAAAGCCGTTCTTGAGTTATAAATAGTGTAAGTAACACAACTTTCTTTTATATATATATATATATATATATATATATAGATGCATTTGAACTACTCGTTTGTGAATGAAAAATTCAAGTAGGTAAAATGTAGGCATATTGTGATCAAATAAGCGCTTTTTCAGAAGACAGTTCTATCACGGCTCATGAGTAAAGATTTTTAAGTGTTTTTAATCAAATTTCACAAGAGTGTCTCAATCATCTAGATTTTTTGGTCGGTTTTTCGCAACCTTGTTTCCAAAATCAAAGATTATAGGCATTCCGAATTGAAACGTTTTACAGGTAGGAAGTGCAAAAATAGTATTTTATTTTTATTTTTTTATGTGAGTTTATAGTTGTGATACATTGCTGTTTTCAGAATAAACATTTCTATTAGAATTACCAAAAAAAAGTATGTGTTGTAATTTGAAAAAATATTGTTTGACAGTTCAGCTTTAAAGTCTTTTAGGTTATACATTATTCTATTAAGCCAGTTTATGACCTATTTATAACTATTTAATTTGGTGAATAAATAATTAAAATCGAGCAATATATAAGCCGCCTATGAAGTCATTTTTTTTTAAAACAATTTGTTTAACTTATATAACTAATTGGTGTCTTTCATAGATTTATGTGCGTCGACGCAAATATATTTATTTTTTTTTATCTTGTTTTATGTTTAAAACAATCAGAAACCAAGCAAAAAAAAACAAAAAATTTGAACAATTTTGAGACAGAAAGAAAAGAAAAAGATTAAAATAAATATAGAGACAACTAAAGTAAAATAAAAGATATAAAAAAAATATTATTAACATAAACGATCAGCAGCTAGAACTATAGTATATTCACGTTAAAGATTAAGCTGAAATAAACAATCAACACTGCATGATCACCTCGTGTTTGGTATCCTATAGTGAGGTAGTGTAAAAATTATTGAATAGAAAGACCAGATAAAGGAGTAGGTTGAGTGACGAGACAGGGCCTGAGTAAGAACTTTTAAGTTATAGTTTGGTTTTGTTGTGAGAAACGTTATCAGATGACGCATAACATAAAGAGCATTCACTCCTTGAAGACAGCCCTGTAAGAGCTGACACGTCTGTTGTGGTGGGAGATCACGTAAACCACACGTGATAGTGTTTATTCAAGCTTCATCTTTTACTTGAATATAGTATAGTAGTACCTTTTAAATATTTAGACATGATTGGACACAAAGTCACAGTAAACAAAAAGCATAAATTTATGTACAATTTTGAGACAAAAAAAAGAGAAAGAACGAAAAATAAAAATTTAAATAAACATAGAGACAATTAAAGTAATAGAGGAAATACAAAATTAAAAGAATAGTAAACAAAAAGCATAAATATATGTATTAAACAATTAGAGTAGTGGTTACCTTAAATTATGCTTTGAGCAAAAACATTATAAAAAGAAAAGAATATTCACACTATATTATATATTCACACTATACGAAACTAAACGTGTATGATGCCATTTTTTGAACAATACTCATGTATGATAGTAAAAGTTGAATACTTTAAAAAAAAGTTTAAGTCCTAGAATATAAAGTTCTTAAGATGAGTTAAAAATGTCACAAAAATTAACAAAGATGTCACAAAAATTAACAAAAAAAAATTAACAGCAAAAAAACACAGTGAAAGAAAAATTAGAGAAAAAAATTACATAGAAAAAAACTATTAGAATAACCCAAAAACAAAAGACGAAACAAGTTAAACAAGTTTGTTTTTGAATAAACGAAAACAATGGACATCTAGTATGAGTACAAACAGGTACACAATCATATAATTATTATAGTGTTGACATGTAATTATATTTTTTCGATATATTTTTTTAAGTTTTTTGATACTTTTTACTGGCTTGTTGACGTAGTTCTTCCAGGTTGGTAATGATATCTACAAAAAGCAAATTTTTAATGTGTGGCTATACAAAAAAATCACAGCTGTTTAGATTGCAAAAAATCGTGTAAAAAACGAAATATTTCTGCTAAAATTGGAAAATCTGTAAAGCACTCAGGAATGGAATACTAGCAAACAACATCAACATCTTGTTTATTTAAAAACATCGTTCTAAAAAAATATTAGGTGGAAAGTTCTTTGACCTTTGGTCAAAATTTTAGTTTTTAACAGTTGACGTTTTTGGCTGTACAAAAAAAAAAGTTTATTATGGTAATTATGTTTTTTTATGAAAGCACAATATATTGTATAACATCTTGTCCAAACTTTAATTTACTAAACTAAAATTGTTTTGTTTTCTAACATGTGTTTTAACTTATTCATTACTTTTTTACTTTTATTTTACTTTTTCCGACTCTCTGTTTTGTTTATCTTTTTTCCTTCTTTTTATCATTTTTGTCGAATCTATTCTTTACTCTTTTACTATGTCGCTACTTTACTTTTAGTTAGCACGTTTTTTTATTATTTTTTTTAATGTTACAGTTTTAATTCGGGTTTCTCTTATAGATCACTATCTAAAACATATTTTTTCTTTATTTAATTTTTGCATTTAAATCTTTCATTTTTTTTATACATTTTATGAACTTGTTTGTAATAAACTTGCTTTATTTTTTAATATACATACCTGTTCTCTATAATTTTTTTCTACTATTCTTGTTTGTCTATGTTTTTTCATTTTTCTACAAAACCATTGTCTTGCTATATTTTGTTTCCTCAATTTCTTCTACACTATTCACTTTTTTCTCATAATATTATTTTGCTCTTTTTTTATCTGTCTTTTTTTTATTTTTTTCAGCACATTTCTGGAAGTGATATCAAAGTCTGTTCATATAATATGTGGCTTAATGTCATTCAAGTTAATCAAAAAAATGTAAAAATTTGAGATTGATTTAAAATTAGAATTTCAGAGATCAATGGTATATTAGCTGGGTTTTTAGATGTTTCATTAGTCTTTCTTTGAATTATGTAGGAAGATATTATTATTTTAATTTTATTTTTTACGGAAACTAATCAGGTTTTTTTTCTAACCAGACCGGTTGAGAGCGGTTTTACGTCATTTCTGCTAACTGCTAACAAAAATAGACAAAAACAGTAAGTGAGAAAAAATTGTACTTTGTAAACAATTGATAGGTGGATAATGTTGATGATGATTCAATAAACTAACATTGGTTTCTTTCTAACATGTATTTTGATTTATTCATAGCTTTTTTATGCTTTTTCACTGATATTTTATTTTTTTCTATTCTCTGTTTTGTTTAAACTGTTTTTCTTTTTTTATCATTTTTGTCTAATCTATTCTTTACTTTTTTACTATGTTGGCTTTCTTTACCTTAATTTTATTTATTTTTGAACGTTTTTTTATTACGTTTTTTAGTGTTATTGTTTCTATTCTAAACGTCCTCGGTATTCTCTTATTTTTCTTAATCAAAAACATATTTTTTCTTTATTTAATTGTTTGCATTTGAATCGTTTTCTGTTTTTTTCTTATGCATTTCACGAACTTACGATTTTTTTTTAATATTTAGACATACCTGTTTTTTTTAATTTTTTTTCTTTTTTACTTGTTTGTCTATGTTTTTTCATTTCTCTATACACCCATTGCCTCGCTTTTCTTGTTTTCCTCAATTTATTCTACCCTATATTCATTTTTATCTCATAAAGCTTACTACTTTTTTAAATATTTATACATACCTACCTGTTTTCTCTAATTTTTTTCTTCTTTTCTTATTTGTTTATGCTGTTCATTTTTCTATACACCCATTTTTTTTTCCATAGTATTATTTTGCTCTCTTTTATGATTTTTTTTATCTGTCTTTCTTTTTATTACTTTTCAGCATAATTCTGTAAGTTCAATGTCTGCTCATATAATATGTCTCATAATGACATCCAAGATCATGAAAGATTTTAAAAATTTAGGATTGATTTAAGATAGTAATTTTAGAGATCAAATTGTACATTAACTGGGTTTTGAGAGGCTTTATCAGTCTTTATTTAAATTATTTAGAAGATTATTTTTTTTTTAATTTTTTTTGGAAACCGGAGTAGTAAAGGTTTTTAATTTTTAGGTTATTCCCAAACGTTTCTGCTAGCTGCTAGTATGAATAGACAAGAACAGTAAAGTAAGAGAGAAAAAATTGTACTTTCTAAACAATTGCTAAGTTAATGATGTGACTACTAAAAGATAAAAATAGCTAAAACTGTAAATAATTTAAAAAATTCCAAAATTCAAAAAACTTTTTTATTTTGGTAATTTTGGCACTTATAATAGAGATCATGAATGAGATAGATAGTCTTGTGGAACTGCATAATCATATAATGGAAGTACGAAGGTCTATAGTTTAGCTAAACTTATAGTGCGATTACAACTTTGTCTTCTTAAATACTTTACAACAAACCAACCCTTAATTTGCATGAAACTGGTAGCCAACAGATGCATCTGTGGTTCTAGTCAGCATGGACCGTACTGAAAAACTTAGTAGGACCAAATTTTACCATCAAGTTGGAAAAACTGTGCTTGTTACGTAATTGAAAAGAAACATTTCTACCGGTTAAAAATGGTACCAGAACTAATCATTTAAGTAAATAATAACAGTGATTCTGATATCTATGTAATAATAAATAAATCTGTGTCTAGATAATTAATTGTAATTTAATTAGTATAATTAGTAACATGCAGACAAAGAAAGTAAAAGCGACATGAATACAGCTTTAGCGCAGGTTCTTCAAGATTCTGCAAAAAACCCTACAGTGAATCCTCATTAAGATTAGTAAAGGTTAAGTGGCAATAAAACAATATTCGCACAAAATGTTTAGCCAAATTTTTCGAAGGTTTTCATCCTACTTCTGTTACCATAATCTTGACTGCTGAAGATTATTCCCCTCTTGACTATAAAAATTCCAAAAAAGATCAAAACAATTAGTAATCAAGAACAGAAAAGAAAAATTTGAGAACATTTAGAAGATTCATCATTATTGAAGATAGAAATATTCAGAAAATCTTTTAATAATATAATTCCTCTTGTTTTTTTAATAATTAAAATGTAAATAATCTAAGTCTTTTCAAAAATGTGAGTGCTGACATTTCATGCATCCTTTCCACACCCTTCCGAAGATGAGTCTGACGTTGCCTCTGGAAGAGCAACAGGAAGAATGCAACACATTCTTCGGTATTGTTCTTCCAAATTTTTGAAATTGTACGCGTTCATAATTTAGAAAAAGAATCCATCATTTTGATAGTGGTAATTGGAGTAATTTGCTACGTTGACACTTGGCCCCTTTTAAATCTCTGTTGGTATTCGTTGATATTCCTCCGACATTTTTGGCTATGGCCACGCACATTAGGATCGCAAAGAATGCAACCGGCTGATTGTTAGAAAAGAGTTGAAAAAAAACAATAGACGTAGGTCGAAACTAACACCAGTCGAAACGAGGACTTATCTTTACTCGAATCGGTTCTCTCTTGAAATTTACCGACATCGTGAAGAATGTTTGTAAATTGGTCCTTACATGCCGCAACACAACTTATTCATATTTATTAGCTGTGTAATCGATTCGTATTGTGCTTTTGTTTCATTTTTACCAAAAATTTCAACTTAATCCAAGATGGAAACAATAGACCTTATTGGTCTATTTTTAAGAATGCAAAAATCTCCAGAACCATGTCAACATCTTTTGCTAAACATGGCTGGAAAATGACAAAGTTATGACACTAAACCAGCCATAATTACATGAGATAACAACAGCTAAAATGCAATTCAAAATATTTTTGAGTTTTTTAAAGATAGGCCTTATCTACAAAGCGGTATTGTCATTCTAAATTCTTGCTACAAATTTCACTTTGTAGCGTTATCTATGTATTTTTGTTAAAATTTTGATCAAGTGCTATGTATTTATAATGATATATTTTTGTACTAGCAAAACTGTGAATCCCCAACAAACTTTGTTTTGTGTTCTAATCGGCCGGTTTAGGTCGAAAAAAGACTACTAGGAATATTATGCCAATTGAATTTTTGCGTTGGCACTATTTGCTGTCATTGGTAGTTGTCAATCTAACGGTTTCTATTACAGCCCCCCAAGCTCCTAAGCCTTAACCTCACAGACGCCAAAAGTGAAAATTCGTTTAAACCAAAATACCAAACGTTGTATATGATTTCAAACAGTTAACTTTTTTTAGAATAAGTTTACCTTTAGAGGTTAGTTTTTTATAAACAATCATTGAACTAATTATATTTGCTCTAAGAACATAACCTATAGTCGCATGGTTTCTACACTTAATAATAATAATAAACAATGGTAATACTATTACACAGATTCTGTTTATGTGTGCTAGAGTATCTATTTTTTCCAAAAAACAACAATTTTGCTTTTTTAGAACGCAAATAATTTTCGAAATGTCAAAGAAAAATATATTTTTTATAAACAAAAAAATTTGATTTTTTATATTGATAATTATTTATTTAGTGTTACTAACGTTGCCAACATAAACAGTTTTTTTTCAATAAAAAATGCATTTTTTTTGTGTGATACACAAAAAATCTTGTGAATCATACGTCAGAAACGGTTTTGCAAAAACTTGTATTTTGAGAGTCAAACTCACTCGCTTTGCAAAATGCCAACTTCCGACCTTATAATATATATAACAATAATAATAACAATAGTTATTTGAATTACAAATAACTATTGTTCAAAAGGTTAAGAATACAAACTCATAAAAACAAACCAAACGCAGTAACAACGGCAACAAAACAAATGTTTTGTTTTAATTTTTTTGAAAGAAAAATTATTATTTGTGTTATTTTGGTTTCACAAGACCAGAATTTAGAATTTTGAAAATCCAGTAATTTTTTCGTTTTTGGCTTTGACCTGTAAACTACGAGCTTTTGCAATTGTTTTAATTTTTTTTTAGTTTATTTTAGCGGCTATATTACTAAAATTTATAAAACTATTTTAATTCAAGAAATTCAAGATTTTATGTTTTTCTGACATTTTAATAATTCATGAAAAAATCATTATGCCTTGCTGTCAATAACATTGCGAAAATTTCACTTTTAATCTAATTTTATGTTAAAAAAACACTATTTTTACATTTATTTAAATTTGAATACGTTTATAATAGTGCATATAACTAAAATGCAAGGTTTTTGGTCTCAAAGACACCTTAAATTCGTAAATTGATTGCCAAACACTTTTTTTTATTTATGTGCATGCCGACCTAGTCCAGCAAAAGTTACTTTCCGGTTTATTAAGACATCATAAAAGATATCTGCTGCATACCTAAAACACAAAAAATTTGTTTTTCTTCATATCTCGGTCGAAAGTACGTACTTTCGTCCCTAATAACAGAGACGAAAGTTTAACTTTTAGTCCCTGTAAGATGAAATTCTTTCTTCCCTATAATAGCGGGAAGAAAGAATTCATCGTGTTTATTTATACTCGTAACTATGTTATATGACTAGTAACACTCGCTTCGCTCGTGCCGCAAATGTCGCGGCAGGCATCAAAAACTATCAGCATTTAAAGTTAAAAAAATAAAATTAAAAATAAAAGTACGTACTTTCGACCGAGGTATGAAGAAAAATCGTATACACGACGCGGGACAGAAGTTGAAATCTCGGTCCTGCGCGCCATGATGCCCTCGGCTTCACCTCGGGCATTATGGCGCGCAGGGCCGAAAATTCAACTTTTGTCCCTTGTAGTGTAATATACTATTTCTGCCCTCCGGCCGGAAAGAGGCAACTTTCGGGCCGCTGCGCGGCCCGAAACTTGCAACTTTCCGGCTTCGTCGAGCAGAAAAATAGTATACGCACCTTGCCCAGTAAAAAAGAAAGCCTCAGACCACATGTTTGTCATCCTCGGCTTCGCCTCGGCCAACAATTACATGTGCTCTGAGACTTTTCTTATTTTACTGGCCTAGGTATGTAATTTACTATTACAGTCCAATAATGCAAACTTTTTCGTATTTTGTATAAATAAAAAAAAAATTGAAAAAAAATGGAAAGATTTGACTTCAAATTGCCGTAAAAATTGAAAAATAAAACCAAATTTAAGATTATATTAAAGTGGTAACAATAAGATCACCTAGAGAGTAAGTACATCGTTTCAAATTTAAAATTTTTTTGTCTAAAACATTTATTGTCACGGGTAAACCTCACGCATTTGGGCTTACTCGGTTTGGTTTTGCTTCATCTCGCTCGCAACACTGAGTTTGTAAATTACTGTGGATACTTTAGTCGTTCTGATTTCATCAACCAATTGTCACAGTAGTACCGTCAGAAGTAGCATTAAATATAACTTATTATTTTGTAGGTTATTGGGATTAGGACAAAGCAAAATTAAATGAAACTAGGTTATTTCGCCAACGTTTCGGGCACTGTTTATTTGTGTCCTTCTTCAGGGCTTATTCATGCTGTTATATAAATATATAATAAATAAGCCCTGAAGAAGGACACAAATAAACAGTGCTCGAAACGTTGGCGAAATCACCTAGTTTTATTTAATTTTGCTTTGTCCTAATCCCAATAACCTACAAAATAATGAATTTAAGAAAGACCATAACCTCAATACAACATTAAATATAACTATTACTTAGATTAAAACAATTGAGTTGTCGCAATTAAGAATAAATAAATGATTAATAAATAACAGTCATTGATTTCAGAAAAAAAATCAGTAATATTTTAATCGATGTTTTACATGTGCCAGGCGTCCCGTGACTGCTCACATTTTTTTTATAATAAATTGCAAGAATTGGTTAATGTATAATAGATAAAATAGAAAAAAAATAGTTATTGTAAGTGTACATAAGAGATACACACATGTTGTTTAGACCTTTGTAAATTTTTTACTACATTTTAACGTATTTCTTCAAATCTGATTGGTGTTACTAATGTAACCGTAAAAAATCTTTTTTTTTTTCAATTATTGTTAAATAATTTAAAGCCGGTTAAAAAATCTGTTGCGCGTGGTTTAGAAAAAATAAGAGAAATTCAGAGAATCAAACAGCAACTCTGTTTATATTAGACAGATAATTTAAGTCATTAATTGTTTGAATCAACTTCTGCTGCGCAATTCAGCTTGATACATTTTAATTCTTGTTGATGCTGTCACACGTCAAAGCTTATCCAATAATACACAACCCGCTCGTATCTGCGTATGAACCAATCACAAAATGAACATATGTTCAAAACTTCATAGCAAGCGTTGATCTAAATAATTTATAAGCACACAGTATTTTTAGACAAACACATTAAAATAATAAGAAAGAATAATATCAATCAAAAACACTTACAAAAGTGAACCATAAACCGATTACTAAAACTACTATGTTTTGGCTATATTTTTTAGATATGTTTATTATTCAATAAATTACAGAAACGGGTGAATTAATTTGACATCATGGATATGTTTTAGTTGACCGAATAAAAGGGACAGTCAGTTTGTATGTCATTATTTCCTTTTGTTCAATCAACAAATGACGGTTACACGACTTTTCATACTGTTATAATAAACAACTTACTTGAAAACATAAAACAATATAAATATAAGTACAGGGTGTAATATTAACATTAATCATAAGTGGCTTTGGAAAATAAAACGATTGTCTTGACTTGATTCAGCTATTTTATTTATTGGAGGTGTCTATTCAGAACTGACATTGACATTTTAGAGCACAGTGCCATGCACAAATTTTCGGCATTGGCGTCATTTTATAAATGCATAATAAATAACACACAAATCTCTGTTCTATTGCTTAAGCGACTTTATGTTTACAGATTTTTACCAGTTTTAGTACGAACCGATCTAAAATTCGCTGTCAGAAAAGCATAGCCATCTTTGATTAATGTTAATATTATACACCCCGTAGAAGATGGTTACGATGACAGAAAAAGCAAAGAAAACTCACAGGATTAAAAAAATAACAAATAATAATAAAGCAGAACGTCTTACAATGATTTAATATAGCAACATTTAAAATGTAACAAAAAAAAAGTTATACCAACAGCTTAAAATTGACAGAAGAAAGCTGAGAACTTTTCTATGCACGATATGAGCACTGGATCTAAACACAAACTTTATTGTTAAATTCAAACTATGAATTTTGGAAGAAAAAAATAAGACAAAAGATAAATAAAAACAAAATTGTTAAATAAGCCATATAGTCAAAAAATATGTTCATAGAATAATAAAAATGATAAAAGATAAAAATTCATAAACCAAAATAAAAAAAAATAGATAAACGTATAGTTCCAATAATACACAGCACGCCTGTATCTGCGTATGAACTAATCAAAAAGTGAACACATGTTCAAAATTTTATATCAAAAATTGATCTAAATGATTTATAAATTATAGATTTTATAAAAATGACACGCATAAACTTAAATATTTTATTTGATTCCTATAGAATATCTTCATCAGATCTTAAATTGATGGCAAAAAGACTACATACTTCAAATGTAAAAAGAATCTTTAATATAGGTCTGCAAAAAATACATAAAAAAATTATACAGCGTGGCATATAATCTTATAAGTTTATAAGTCGGTTAAAAAATATGTAATTAGTAGCTGAAGCTTTAAATAATGTTTATTTATGTGATTTTTGTAAAAGATAATATTTGGAAAATAAAAAGCGATAAACTTCAAAAATCAAATAATTTTTTCAAGATATCATCGCCGAAAACCTCCAGCTCTGCCACTAAAAAGCGGCTTTCTTTCCTCTTGTATATCTTCATAATTTATGATGGTGGTAGGCCCATGAATGTTTTAATATCCCATATAAGCTACTGTTCTTCGAGCAGAAAAATAAAAACGGCATTAGCAAACCATAACTGTCACATAAAATGAAAACAGTTTTAGGTTTATCGTCGCGATATTCTTCGACGACATCGTTATATTTAGAAGGGTGTTTCTGACAAATCGATTCTCCCTTAAATTGCCGTTTTTCCCATAAACTAATGACTTCACATATGGTTTTATGTGTTAATTAGGTCTTGTTCCATCCTGTCCTTTAGGTTCTTACCTTTTCGGTGCCACCATGTGGCCCGCAAATGAAGAAAAGGGGCGGGTTTTTCGCGCATTAATCAAATTTTTGAACACTCAGAGGGCTGATAGATGAGGATTATTATTGATACATATATACAACTTATTAGAGTCACGCGTAAGAGGAAACTTAATTTTTTTTCACAAATTTGCTAGAAGTCAGAAACAATAGGTGTTGCTTCATATTTGTTTAACAAAAAAAATTAAAAAAGAAAACGAAAATTGCTAATTATTTTTTCCACTTGTTGTTAAATTACTAAAGTTTTTTGAATTGTTGTACAGGACTAGTTAGTCTGGTTTTCAAAAGTCGCTAAGAGTGTTCAAGATTTTTTATTTTGGTCTTATTCTATGATATCACAATAAACTATCACAAAACATCACTGTATGACGTTTTATGACGTTTGAAAAAATAATATAATAATATAAATAAAATAATAATAAAAATAATAATAAAGACTTGTTTCGCACCATCCAAAACGTTTTGTAAACTTTTCTCCTTTGTTTTTCAACGGAATCTTTTCATTTTGGAAACTAAATCAAGTTTCCTGTCACTGTTTATCTAAATCAAATACTGGGAGGTATTTATAGAAGTACTTTTTTAAAAAAATGTAAATAAAAAGATAGCAACGCTTTTTAATGTTTTTGAAAAATTTAAAATCATGAACCCTTCAGATGTTTTTTTGTTAAATTGTTTTTCTAATACATTGTTTTCATATTGTAAAGAATAATCAGAAAATGTTTACAAAATAATAGTGGTAAGTTCAAAGTTTTTACAGAAATTTTAGAATAAAATGTAAGACGTGTTACAACTTACTTTTATTATTCAGCAGATTTTATTTTTTTACTGTTTACAAAAAATTCTTATCGGAAAACCATTATCTAATTTTTTGTACAATAAATAAAAAAAATCAAAAACATAAATTCTACCAACCTAAAGCTGAAAAAATGAAAATTTTTGTTTCGACTATACCACTAAAGCTTGCTCCCTTTACATGTTTTTGTTTTGAAATTGTTTTTCTAATACATTTTTTTCATATTGTTAATAATAATCAAAAAATGTTTACAAAATAATAGTGGTAAATTCAAAGTTTCTACAAAAACTTTAGAATAAAATGTAAAACATGTTACAAAAAAAATAAGCTCGTCTATGAGACAACCTAGTGTTGTATAAGTGATTTAAAAATTCAACTTTCATTATTTACCAGATTTAATTTTTTTACTGTTTATAAAATAATCTAATCGGAAAACCATTATCTATTTTTTTGTGCAATAAATAAAAAAAATCAAAAACATAAATTCTACTAACCTAAAGCTGTAAAAATTAAAATTTTTGTTTCTACTATACCACTAAAGCTTGCTCCCTTTACATGTTTTTTTTTTGAAATTGTTTTTCTAGTACATTTTTGTCATATTGTTAATAATAATCAAAAAATGTTTACAAAATAATAGTGATAAATCCAAAGTTTCTACAGAAACTTTAGAATAAAATGTAAAACGTGTTGCAATAAAATAAGCCTGTCTATGAGACAACCCAGTGTTGTATAAGTGATTTAAAAATTAGACTTATTATTTAGCAGATTTAATTTTTTTACTGTTTATAAAATATTCTCATCGGAAAACCATTATCTAATTTTTTGTGCAATAAATAAAAAAAATCAAAAACATATATTTTACCAACCTAAAGTTGTAAAAATTAAAATTTTTGTTTCTACTATACCACTAAAGCTTGCTCCCTTTACATGTTTTTTTTTGAAATTGTTTTTCTTATACATTTTTTTCAAATTGCTAGTAATAATCAAAAAATGTTTACAAAGTAATAGTGGTAAATTTAAAGTTTTTACAGAAACTTTAGAATAAAATATAACACGTGTTACAAAAAAATAAGCTCGTCAATGAGACAACCTAGTGTTGTATAAGTGATTTAAAAATTCAACTTTCATTATTTACCAGATTTAATTTTTTTACTGTTTATAAAATAATCTAATCGGAAAACCATTATCTATTTTTTTGTGCAATAAATAAAAAAAATCAGAAACATAAATTCTACCAACCTAAAGCTGTAAAAATTAAAATTTTTGTTTCTACTATACCACTAAAGCTTGCTCCCTTTACATGTTTTTTTTTAAATTGTTTTTCTAATACATTTTTTTCATATTGTTAATAACAATCAAAAAATGTTTACAAAATAATAGTGATATATTCAAAGTTTCTACAAAAACTTTAGAATAAAATGTAAAACGTGTTACAAAAAATAAGCCTGTCTATGAGACAATCTAGTGTTGTATAAGTGATTTAAAAATTTAACATTTATTATTCAGCCGATTTCATTTATTTACTGTTTATAAAATATTCTCATCGGAAAACCATTATCTAATTTTTTGTGCAATAAATAAAAAAAATTAAAAACATAAGTTCTACCAACCTAAAGCTGTAAAAATTAAAATTTTTTTTTCTACTATACCATTAAAGCTTGCTTCCTTTACATGTTTTTTTTTTTAAATTGTTTTTCTAATACATTTTTTTCATATTGTTAATAATAATCAAAAAATGTTTACAAAATAATAGTGATAAATCCAAAGTTTCTACAGAAACTTTAGAATAAAATGTAAAACGTGTTGCAAAAAAATAAGCCCGTCTAGGAGACAACCCAGTGTTGTATAAGTGATTTAAAAACTAGACTTATTATTTAGCAGATTTAATTTTTTTACTGTTTATAAAATATTCTCATCGGAAAACCATTATCTAATTTTTGGTGCAATAACTTAAAAAAAATCAAAACTTTAATTCTACCAACCTTAAGGCGTAAAAATTAAATTTTTTGTTTCTACTATACCATTAAAGCTTGCTCCCTTTACATGTTTTTTTTTTAAATTGTTTTTCGAATACATTTTTTTCATATTGTTAATAATAATCAAAAAATGTTTACAAAATAATAGTGGTAAATTCAAAGTTTCTACAGAAACTTTAGAATAAAATATAAAACGTGTTGCAAAAAAATAAGCCCGTCTATGAGACAACCTAGTGTTGTATAAGTGATTTAAAAATTCAACTTTTATTATTCAGCAGATTTCATTTATTTACTGTTTATAAACTATTCTCATCGAAAAACCATTTTATCTCTCTAATTTTTTGTGCAATAAATTAAAAAAAATCAAAAATATAAACTCTACCAACCTAAAATTATAAAAATTGAAATTTTGGTTTCTACTATACCACTAAAGCTTGCTTCTCGCACTAGTGCAATTATGACATTGCCGTCTTTAATACTTTAGAACGGATTATTTAACTTTCGCTAATATTTATGAGAGTTTACCGCAATACTTTTTGTAGTAACATTGTTTTTGTTTCAAACAGAACTCTTAGATTTACAGTTTGAACAAATTTTTGTGCATCTGATTATCCGTGAACCGATAAAACTACATTAAAAATTAAATGTTTATCTGCTGCCTCACAACTGACTCTGGAGCAGTCGGTTTTAAAGAAAAAAAATTAATGCATTGTTTTAGAAAATGACGTTATTAGATACAATTTAAAAAAAATTATAATTATAATTATTAAGCTCAGGGCCAGCTGGCAGCTGAAAATGTCCAGTACTGCTATTTTCTAGTTTGAATAAATAAATAACTTATTTTATTTAGAAAAACTTTTTTAATTTTATAATGCTGCCTAAATGCAAAAATTCGTATTATTGTTTTGCAAGAAATTTACCTTTTGAATAGAAAGCACATATAAAGTCAGCTTTTGTGTAACTCAAGATATTGCCAATTTTTTTTTTCGAATGCACTCCTAATGGTTTATTTTGAATTATTATTTAATTTTTCCAAAGTCAACTTGATGAGAATTTTTGGAAAAGCACACCAATGTTAAGCAAATTTTGTTTAGATGCCATGTTGTCGGAGCTTTTAGCAAATACATAATTTATTAAAGTGTAAACTTTTTCAGTGGCGTTGGGCAGTATTTGATGGAAAAAATGTTGCGTTACTAAGATGCGTTGCGAATATATAGACCATATAGGCTGTGACTTAATTTTTTACGTTAAAACCGTATTTTTCTCGTGATCGTTATTCTAAATTTATTTTTGTGTTTTTGGCAGAATGTGAGTCGTAAGTTTCATGAGATTGGTTAAGTAGTTAGGGCGTGAAAGTGTAAACTAGAAGAAAAATAAAATTAATTTTTTATGTCTAGGCGACTACAGCTGTGTCTTTTTAAATACTCTAAAAATAGTTATTGGTGCGGTAAGTTTTATTTTACAGCGCAAGGTTTTAATTTTAAAGCACGACGCTCTGCGGAGTGATTCAATAAAACCCCGCAAAATGACTAACGCACGAATAATGTATTCAACTTTTTAGCCGAGGACTTAATTTTGTCTGTTTTAAAAACTCCGAAATTTGAATTGACTTCAGGTTGACAGCTCAAGTGCAAAAGTTGCGTCAAAAATATTAAATTGCCTCAATTTTTTAAATCTGTAGGTCTTATTGAATGCTGATTTGTGACTAAACAACACTTTTTTTGGAGGGCACTATAAGCAGATAATTTTTATGGTATTTTACAACACGCCAGTGAGTCAAAATGACAGATGAGAGCTTTTCATGTGGAAACATCTAGATACTATAGCAGTTGTCAAAGCGTATTTATGCGTTTTACAATCGACGAGGCTAAAAAGTTTTTTATTTTGGTCGTATTGTATGATATCACAATAAAATGTCACAAAACATCACTATGTGACGTTTGAAAAAATAATGAATGATTTCTTTCCTGACGTAGCTTCAACGTTTTTCTGCTTCTGAGGTCAATCTGTCAAATTTTCCAAATAAGTTGGGAACTGGCAACGACGATATTTATATTCTAGAGTTTACTTATTTTTGTGATATTTTCGACAGGATAATAGTACTTTTAATTTATAGATCCGAGCTATTAAGAGATTTTTCAGTGACTAAGATTAGATTCCAGGAAAATTGAATTCGTTCTTCTGAAAGAAGATCGCGAAACAGATACGTTTGTTGATATGTAAAATAACACCCTTTTGTTTTGTTTGCGATGGGCCCAAGATAAAAATATACAAACAAAACGCATTCTTTGCCATAGTCACGTCTTTAAGTGAAGTTATAAAGATCTAAAAATACCGAAAAAGCTTCGTAAAAAGCAAAGCGCAAGCAAATACCATCAATTATAGTGATTTAACACCCAAATTGATACACTTTACGTAAAGACTCACTATTTATTAGCTGACAAAATATAAATGACGACAGAATATGCAAACTGCTGTCTGTTTCGCGTGTACTTACATGGCGCATAATAAAGGGGAAGTTTTTTTCTGAAGACGGCTTAATGCATTTTTGTCATTTTTTAGGTGTTTACCGCGAGCTTTACTAAATCATGGCTTGTTACAGACATCATCACTCATTTGTAAATTATAACCAGCATGTACAGAAAGATCTACAGCTTCCGAACATTATCGTAACAGCACTTTGGCAGAAAAATTCGCAGACATCTAGACTAATTTTATATGTTTGCCAAAAGTGTCAACAAAGTCAATAATCTGCTTAAAAATACTAAAAATAGTTTTTGCTAAGGTGTACAAGTTTAACAAACTTGTACTATAACTTGGAAAATCACGGAAAAACAGTTGTTGTTTTCAGTAATCAATATAATACAATAATAATATAACAATCAAGTCAGCTAAAATCAAAATTGTTCAGAAAAAAGCTAATTCACAACTTTGGTTTGTTAAGCCATAAATATCTAATCGTGTCACACACAGCTGTTGTCCTTATTATTTACTTGCCTTCTTTCTTTAAAATGTATTCATTCACAGTAGAAAAAATAGAGCTTTAAAAACAACAACAACAATTACTAGTTTTGTTTCAAAAATAAACAACAATCACTTTTTCGGACAGTCTAAATAAAAAAAAATGTCTGGTTTTAGCTGCAAAGAATAAGAAAGATTCTTATCGGAGTTTTTATTATCTGCAACTCACAAGAGCTAACAAGCCTGAAATCGGTATTGCGCTATAGGACTGGTTTGAATATTGTAATCTCTTATTTTTTTCAAGAATATTAGTATTTGATTGCTTGGTAAAAAATATGGGAACGTTTAAGCATAAGTATGAACTTGCAAAAAAAATTGAAAACGAGTTGTATTACAGTTGGTCATGCCTAATAGTTTGTGTGAACAAACCATAATTTTTAAAACAATTGCTAAAAATGTCAAAATTAGTAGTTAATTTCTTATTTTTGAATTTGAAATAGTTTTCTCACAAAAACAGAAAATTTTTTTGGTGAAATGCTATTTTTGTAACAACCACCGAGTTGATGGTGAATAGCAATAATCAATCAAACTTGTTTTGAAGAATTCTGTCAAAAAAATTTTGAAGGAAGTGTTGACATTTAACACTTTTTATCCTAATGTAATCCATTATAGTCAACTCTTTTGTGAGACTGGTTCGTGTGATCGTAAAAAGAGTAATGGTTCTTCTAAGAAGAAAGCAGAGAAAGTTATCAAAACGTAAGGCAAATAATGGAAAAGGCGCCACAACCATCTCAACTTCTATTTTCATAATAAGTTCAATTATTAACCTCCACATGTCACAAATTTCATTTCTATTGTCTGCCAGCAGAATGAAAAAGATAATTAATAAAACAAAACAAAAATAATAAAACAAAAAAAAGTAAGAGTAAAATAACGAAAAAAAATTATGGCAACAAATGAAAAAATTAAAACAAAATTGAATTAAAACGAATAGAATTCAAAAGAAGACAAAAATGTACAAAAAGCAGAAGACAAGAGGAATAGAAAACAAAATGAAAAAAAGTTGTTAAGTATAAAAAAAAATCAAGGTAAGTACAATATAAAAAATATAATTAATTAAACAAAAAAAATAATAATTAAACAAAGGAAAGTAAGAGTAAAATCACAAAAAAAGATTGTGACAACAAATAAAAAAATTGAACAAAAAGACATAATCGAAACGCATTAAAATAAAATGTATAGAAAGCAGAAGATAAGAAAAATGGAAAATAAAGTATAGAAACAAAAGCTGTAAAGAATAAAAACAAAAAAATAAATTAAGGTAAGGACAAAATAAAAAAAATAATTATAAAATAAAAAAGAAATTAAGAGTAAAACAGCAAAAAAAATTATGGCAACAAATAAGCAGCAGTAAATCCACTCCTTCATGTTGAGTATGTTGTACTACGTGTTCAATACCGTGTGTTCACTTTTAATAAAAATATGTTAAACTTAAGTTTTTTTACAGATGGGGCCTGGTTTCATTTGGACAGTTATGTGAACTAGCAAAATATGCAAATGAAGAGCTCAAAAATACCTAATTTTAGAGAAAAGATTCTGCCGCACTTTGAAAAAGTAAGAGCACAGCTTTATAAACGGATATTGTAGACGGGTATTTTCAGCAAGACGATGCCACTCCACATACCACTTACGAGATCTTGTATAAGAAACAAGAATTTTATGACCGCCAATTTATCAGCCAAAATACAGCCATAACTGACCTTTCAAAATTCTGTGAAGTCACTCCACGTGACTTTTTTTTGTGTCCCTATTTAAAGAACTCGATTTTCCAGCAGCTCTTTCATAACCTCAAAAAGTTGCGTCAAGCAATAGTTGCCAAAATTGCTAAAATTAATAAAAAGCCTCAAATGTAACGCAATTGTTCAACGAGTTCGCAAATGCCTTGAAATCAATAATCGACATTTTTATTATTGGTTTTAAACCTTTTTTCCTTATTAAAGTTTATTTCTTTGTTTGTTATAACACTACAAGTGTTTTCAAGTGATTTCAATTTTTTAATTTGATCTCATTAACTATCGATTGATCAATTTAAAAGTGAGGTTAGATTTAAATTAGGTTTAGATGTCAAATTAATAACTGTCACTTTGATTCTGTAGTGAAGATACAATCATAATTAAAAGTTAAACCTTGATAGCCATCTTCAACGCAAAATTTAAAACAAACACTTCTTATGAAACATTGAAAAAATCTCAAGATAAGGTACTTGACAACTCAAGATACATAGCAACAAGGAGAACAAGAAAAAATATCAATATCAAAATATATACTATAAAAAATTGGAGACTTGCATAAATTAGTATTTTGGGCTGAGAATGATTATATCTTCCAGACAAAACACAAGAAAAAAAAAGAAAAAAGTAAGTTACTGTCAGAATGTTCGAAGAAAAACTTAGAAATAAAAAAAAATTGAAAGAAGCAAAAAACAAAATTGCAACCAAAAGCAAAAAAAAGTAAGAAAGGACTAAATTATAGACATGAAAAAATTGTAAAATTAAGATATAACAAAAAGCATTGAAAATAATAGTATAAAAACGCATACAATAAAAAAAAAAGTGAAAAAAATTATAGAAAAATTTAGTTACGTATAAGAAATTGGTAAAAAAAAATTAGTGTTGGTTTAACCAAAAAATTAAAAAATTCAAAATATAAAAATACACTCATATGTTAAAATTGCACAACAAATTTAAAAAACAAATTGACAAAAAGAAAAATAATAAAGGAAAATAGTGTCTAGTAAAAATATTTAAAAAACAGTAAACAACAAAACAAATACTAAAAAATCTTTTGTTTATTTGCCGTGAAAATGCCTAAAAAGACGAAAAGTTATGGAATGATAAAATAAAGCCTACGTGGCAAGTTAAACATTATTTGATGTTGTCAAAGTTCAATAAACAGCATTTAATTAAAAAAAATTATGAATTAGCTTCTATACTAAACAGGGAAAATACTTCAATATTACATATTTTGACAATCTTTAAAATTTGACAAAAAAAAACTAAAATTATTCCAAATTAGCACAAGATACTTAAAATTTAAAAAAATGCTTTTTGGTGTAAGTTTTAGTAAAAATTATATAGTACTGTTATAAAGTACTATTTATGATTTTTAGTTATTTAGGTATTTTACTATATTTACACATATATGCTTTAAAGGGTGTATAATATTAACATTAATCAAGAGTGGCTATGCTTTTTTAGCAGCAGGTCATAGATCGGTTCGTACTAAAATTGAGTAAAACAACTTGAATAATACTGATACACTGTTTGGCAATCAAAATCGGTTACCCAGCCTGCATGTCGTGACGACACAGATTAATCGAATATTTCCATTCTTTATTTTCTATTTCAAAAATAACATGCCGGTATTGCAGATGTCTATTCACAACTGACATTGACATTTTAGAGCACAGTGCTGTGCACAAATGCCTGCCGCCAACATTTGTGCCATTTTCTCAATGTAAAACAAATTTTTAATTATTAAAAAAAATAAAACGGTAAATTTTTAACTAGGATAAAAATATTTATTTTTTTATCTTACAGTGCTCAAAAACAATAACGCAAAACTAATTAAACTGATATATTCAAATTCTTCAAATTCACAAAAACCCGTCATTGCGTAAGCGACTTTATGTTTACAGAATGTTACCGGCTAATACCCATAGACTGCAAAAAAACCATAGTCACCCTTGATTAATATTAATATTGTACACCCTGTATGTATTAGTTATTTACCTAACGAGTTCGGAAAGTGAAATTTCCTACATGAGCACTTTGTTTACTCCTTTCAGTCAAGTGCTGCATTAGTGCGAATGAGAAAAATTTCTTTTCGAAAAAGATAGGTATGATTTTTTATGCAAAAAATAACTTTAATTTTTCAATAATGAATAACTCTAAATTTTTAATAATAAATGATTTAGTTTTTTACTTATTTGTTTGTTGGTAGCGTTGCTTCCACCGATGATCTGATTTTTTAAATTTATAATGGTTTAATTGATTGGTTGCTACAGTTTTATTGAAATAAAAAAACATTTTTCTCTAGTTTCGGCAACAGAGTAAAAAACCTCGCAGTGCGGGAAAAACGGTTTTCGATGCATTAGGAACGACCGGAGATTGCCGATCTTTTGAACGGTGCAAAAATTATATTACATATAAAATGAAACGACCTAAAATTTATAAACGGTAAAATTGTCTTTACGATTAGAATTTAAAAAATAGTACTGTTTCAACCACATAATAATAAAAAAATCTTATTTAAAAATAAACAATTAATTGTTTTGTTAAACAAGTGTAATTAATAAAATGCGATAGAAATCAGTGTTTTAAAGCTCTTTTTTAACTTATTAAATTAAGTTAGCTAAGTTTTAATTTATAAATAAATACTTTTAATTTGTAGTAAACTTTTTCTCTGAATGCTTGATAATTAGATCAGCACCCGATGTGTTACAGTGCTAGATATTGTTCCAAAAATGGTTATAGGTACTTATTTAACATTTTGAAAATAATATCACTAAGTGCAATATTAATTTAATAAACATCTTGTTAATATTTTCAATTAATTAATTAAAAAGATGGGGCATAATAGAATAAAAAATACTTCATAAAAAATAATAAATCTGACAATTTTGTAAAGTTATAAGCAATACATGTGAACCTTTGAAACTATAATAATTAATAAGATGCAACAGCCCCCTTTTAACGCTAGGGCCCCTATATATTACGGGATTTGCGTGCCTACTAGATTGCAAAAAAAAACACATTAAAATAGTAGCAAAATATAAGTAAATTACTTTGTTTTCAAAACAATTATATTATATAAATTTACATAACAATTTTCTAACGGACGAATCGCGTTTTATTTACATTATATTTTGCAAAATTAGCATAAGAAAAAGGTTTTCAAGCATGGGCCCCTCGATAGCTCGTTGGTTAATGACCAGATAGCTTCCTTTGTGACGATTGGTTAACAAAACATTTAAGGAGGCTAAGTAAAATATCTATTACGTTTATTTGTTTTTAGAATATACATAAAATTCGTTTCATTTACTTTAGCAGTATGTTAAAAGGCACTTAAAGTCAGTGGAGGGTCTAACATTTAATTGTTTTAAGGTAATGTTATGGTACAATGATACAAGAATGTGCAATAAAAAACACTTTTTTTGTATTTTAAACATTACATTGATGTGAAATTTTCACATTAATGTGTTGAAAACCGTTTGAAAAAAAAAGAATCTTTCTTCAAGGAATATAGAACTAAATCTAAATCGCAGTGGTCCAAGTATATTGCCTTGGGGTACAACGGGTCAAGCAAATATTTGAATTCCGTTAAATTTTTCTACATTATGAGATTTAGGTCTTAAAAGCAATATTTTATATTGTAAGTAAGGCAAATTGCAAGAAGAAGTAGTCAACTGAAGACTCAAGTTTTTCATATTAAGCATTGTTTTTTCTACAATATTTTGTTTAAATAAAAGACAAAAAAGTCAATTTTTAAGAGTTTTTTACTTTAATTGCTTTAAAAGTCTATATTTTGGCTTTAATCGTTGTGGTCTTTCTTGAAAAGTCAACAAAAACTATTAGAAAAAATTGCATTACAATGTTCCTAATAGTTTAAAAAAAATACCTGGTATTTTTTGATCTTTTTTTTCTGTTTTTTTTTCGCTTTTCTGCTCTTTTCTTTTTGTACCTTTGTATATTTTCTTTATTCTGAACAAATTGGTTCAGATTTATTTTTGTTTTTGTATTTTATTTATGTATCTGCTCAAATTTATAATTTTTTATCTATTTTCCTAATTTTTTATTGTCTCTACATTTTCTTTATTTTATAATTTTACTGTTCTTTTCACTTACATGTTAATTTCTCTTTGCTTTTTTCTTCTTTTCCTACTTTTTTTTCACTTTTCTGCTTTCTTCTCGTTTGTACTTTGTATATTTTTTTTATTCTGAGCAAATTGATGAAAAGATGGCTCACATTTTTCTTTCTCTTGCTTCTCTTACTTCTCTTATCTGTATCTTTCTAATTCTTTAATTTCCTTCATATTATTAATCTTCTGCTGCATTTTTTCTTATTTTTTATTATGTTTAGTATTTTCGGCTCTTCTTATCTTTTGTTTTGTGTCTTTGTTTTAAATTAGATTATTTATGTTTACTGCTTTTTCAGTGCTTTCTATTAACACTTTTTTTTTGCCAAGTTTTTGCTGAAGTTTTTATGCTGCCTGTCGTTCAGTTATTCTGATCTATTTTTCTCCTCTTTGTTGTTTTTTTTTTTGGAGTTACAGCCAATGACCGATGGTTTGACTACTACCTTTTGCTTGCATCTCCTGTGTTTTTGTTTTTTTCAATAAAACTTTTGCTTCTTATCACATAGTTGATGAATGTGCTTGCTTTTCTTTCTACGTCCTTACAAGTTTCTTCTTCATCTCTTTCTTCTTTTCTATTTAATTATTATTGGCTCAAAATGTAATAGACTAAAACATTCACTTAATCTTTAATAATTTTCTAAAATTGCAATTATGGTTCAAATGTCTATCACTATGTTTAGCAATTTTCTCAATTTTTAAAGTGTTTTATTATAATATATAATTTTATAAAAATGACCACGTGATGTAAAGATTGGAGTTTTGGCTGGCTTCATTTATAAAACCAAGACTTGAAACACTTTGGGCTGTAAATATTTTTTACCTTTGTTGCCCTGTTTCTCTTATTGTAAACTTGGAAATTTACTGTCGGGTATATCTCGACTTTTCTACTATATATATGAATGTTGTATCGCAACAAACAAAAAATTTTAATTTTTGAAATTTTTGGATTTTTTTAAACTAAGTGTATACTTTTAAGTTTGTTTAAAAGTATTTAATCAATGTAACTTCTTTTAAAATTCAGCAAAAACTTGACAAAAACAATTTTAAAAAATTGTATATATGTATTATACTTAGAGTTTTTTATGATATAACTTATCTATACTAAAGTATCGCTACCTTTGTAAATTTTCTAAAATTAAATAAAATAAAATTAATAAAAGTAAAATATTTTTTGCATTTATGGTTCAAATAGACCATTATTTTGTAAAAAATAAAGTTTTATTTTAAAACTTTTTTTTAATTCTCTAATTCTTTGAGTTGGACCATTTGATGCAAATTATTTTTCAATCTGGTATAATGCGTCGGAAGAGCTTTTCAATTTTTGACATCTTTTAATTCTTTTGTTAAAGAGTACTTTAAAATTGCGACATCTATTAGAAGCATTTTACATCAAAATCGAGAAACTATGTTTCTATATGTCGGTGCTACTGATCCCTTCTAAATAAGAATGAATCTGTTGCGACTTACTGAAGAGCTCTAATAGGTAAAAATAGGTAAGAATTTTTATAATTTTTCTTGTAGATAAAAAACAAAATAATAAGATAACTAGTTAAAAAATAAATTTTTGAAAGTTTTACGTATTTTTAAAAATCTAGAGTGACTTAGAAATATGAAAATTTCGACATGAAATTTTCAGGATTTTTATAATTATTTCTTCTAGAAAATTTTTTTAAATTTAAACTAATTTTTTTATTGATTGATAGTTTTTTTAGTACAAATCACAATTAAAGATGCAATATTATATTTTATGTTATCCATATTCTAATGATGATAGTCGAAAGACCTCTTGACCTTAGATAAAAAACTTTTTGACCAGTGAGATAGCTGTGTTAATTAAATTTTACAGTAAAATAATTTCGACACAAATTTGAAGACTTTTACAACGTTTCATTAAAAAAAATCTAAATCCTAATCCTAATATTTGAAAACCTTTAAATGTTTTTGCAATTAACATACTGTATAAATATTTTTCTTTATGATTGACGTAAAAAACATGATCTTTCTGACAATTTTGCACATATGTACGGTATTTTGCAAAATATGTTATATATAATTGTGCAAAATATGGTTTTACACTACTTAAATATGGTACAACTAGTGCAATAGCACTAAAAATCATATGACATTAATTATATGATATACATATTCATAATTAATTTAAAAAATGTCTAATCCATCTAATGAGATGCAGACTTTTTCTATAATTAAACGTCATCATTTTGCTTTATATATTCTTTTTTAAGAAATAATTTAGTTCTATCCACTACTTATATGGTACAACTAGTGCAATAGCACTAAAAATCATATAACATTAATTATATGATATACATATTCATAATAAATTGAAAAAATGTCTAATCTATCTAATGAGATGCCAATTTTTTATCTAATTAAACGTCAAGATTTTACATTATATATTCATTTTTAAGAAATAATTTAGTTCTATGATCTTTATGACAATTTTGTACATAGGTACGGTATTTTGCAAAATATGTTATATATAATTGTGCAAAATATTGTTTTGCACTACTTAAATGGTAGAACTAGCGCAATAGCACTAAAAATCATATGACATTAATTATATGATATACTTTAATTATATGATTAATTTAAAAAATGTCTAACTCATCTAATGAGATGCCGATTTTTTATATAATTAAACGTCATTATTTTACATTATATATTCTTTTTCAAAAAATAATTTAGTTCTTTGATCTTTATGACAATTTTGTACATAAGTACGATATTTTGCAAAATATGTTATATTATAAATGCGCAAAATATTGTTTTGCACTACATATTTATATGATACAACTAGTGCAATAGCACTAAAAATTATATGACATTAATTATATGATATACATATTCATAATTAATTTTAAAAATGTCTAATCTCTCTAATAAGATGCAGATTTTTTCTATAATTAAACGTCACTTTTAAATTACAGGAAATTGAAAATAAGTGTTTCCGAATTTTTGCCGAAAGAAGCTGAACTAGATTTTCCCAAAGCAGGTGACTTTAGTAATTAGTAATATTAATGATTTTATCGCATTCTATTATGACAGCGTATGAAATATGTTTATGGAAGCTATAAAAATTTTAATATCGTGAGGATTTGCGTTTATGGCTTTTCCTTCTTTCATGGATAAAACTACGACGTGGTTAACCTTCACAACAAAGAATACTGTTTTTAATATTCAGAGAGAAAAAAACTCAAATATGCACCAGTTTTACCAAAAAAGCAACAATTGGAATTAATCTTACTTTCAAATCAAGCAGGAATTGGTGCCAAATCAGTGCAAGATATTTTTTTCTAGTAGAAAAGTGTGCTGTAGGTACTAGCAGATTACAAATTATTTACCTAATTATTATATTTAATTACATATTATTATTTACAATACACTGTTTTAACTAAAGCTTCAGCAGAGCAACAGTTTTTCAACAAAAAGCCGCAGTCCTGCAAGATACTGGTCAAAAACAAACTTATTAAAAATTTCTGACTATGGAGACAAACAATAATAATCATATCAATCAATCAATCAGGTCAAATATAGTAGATTTACAAAATATTTTGGGTAGGTTATGGTCTAATTATTTTAATTATGATTTTGATAATTTGACCAAAAATATTCAATTTATTTCAAATAATATTAAATCTATGAAAAATTATAAAATATCATACGAAATAATTTACAAAAATTTGTCAAATACATACAATTAGTTGGATGTCGTCAAGAAAAAACAAAATTTACAATTTATGGATTAAAAAGTTTACTATTTTTTACAAATAGTTTTTAAATCATTTTATCAAATTTATAAAAAACTGCAAAATTTTTCTAAAATTTCAGGCTGCAGGTATAAGCTATTTAAGGCCTAAGGAATATTATATAAACTGTTTACATCATGCAATCAAATATCTAAATTATAACCATTGCATAAATAGTACATAGAATTATAAATATTGAGCAAAAAGGTTGCATGAGTGGTTTTTTTGGTTGTAAAAAACAATTAATTATTGATTGTTGGTTAATAACAGTTGTATAAGATCAATTTAAATTTAATTTAATTATTAAAATATATAATACAATTTTGACAAATTTTACTTCATCTTTTAATTGTAGCCAAATCAATAAAAACTGCATTATTCCAAACCAATCAAACGCGAAATATTTCAAGAAGATTCATTAAGTTCTCTATGGTTTTGTTTAACAGTTAAGCCATTGACAAATCTTCTTAATAATCCAGGCTGTGGTTATAAGCTGATAACAAGCCATATTATTTTTTTAACTATTAGTCGCTTTATGTATATGGATGACATACAAATATATTTGCAAGCAGTAAAAATCATTTATTTAGTTGTTTTTTAACAAACTTGATTTTAATCTTGGTGTTAGAAAATGTAACTTTTAAGGCATAAATAAAGGTGATTTGATTAGAAAATCAAATTTTATCTTATACAACTAAGAACAATGAAATTGTAAACAGTTTAAATGAAAGAGAACTGGAAAAAAATTTAGGTTATAATCAAAATTCAAAAATTTTCCATAAAGATATTAAAAATAGTAACAACAGAATTTTTTTAATCAAGGTTCACTACTTTTTAAAACGTAATTAAATAGTAAAAATTTGATACAAGTGTTGTTTCTCTAGTAACTTATTCCTTTGTTGTAATCAAATGAACCGCAACAGATATTAATAATATTAACATAAAAAATTAAACATTATTTACTAAATTTAATAAACATTATCTAAAATCTTTAATTGAAGGGTTTTTAATTACTAGAGAAAACGGAGACAGAGGAATTTTGAACATATCAGTATTATCAAATAACCAAATATCTAAATTGAAAAATTACTTTCATAATTATAAAACAAATAATAAATAGATAAAAATTAATTTTAACACAAATACCATTCAATCTAAAAAGAAAAATTATCACAAATAAATTAGATAAACAAGATAATAATTTTTTATTAAAAATGAACCAAAAAACATTGCACAGAAGAAATTGAACTGGATGGGATAGATAGAAAGTTATTTTTATGAATCAAGAAAGAACAACTTTTACAAGAGTTTGAAAGTTTTGTTTTTGCTACTCAAGATGAGGTAATTAACACTAGAAATTGATGTAAGTTTATAATTAAGACAAAATTAGTTAATGATATTTGTAGAATGTGTTTTAACTCGTTGGAAGCAATTGAACATATTTTATCTTTTTGTTCAGTGCTAAAATAAAGCTATTGCGAAAATTGTTCAATCAAATTTGACTTTACGTCTTTAAAAATAGTTTTAAGCATTTTTAATAATTTTTTAAAGTTTAATTTATATTTTTAATAAGTTTTAAAAGCTTTTTAAAAATTTTTAAGACTTTTTCAATAACTTTTAAAAAATTTCATTAAACTTTTTATATTTAATTTTTAAAATTCAATAATACGTTCAAAAATTTTTAAAAGTACAAATGAATTACTTAAAAGTCCTTAATTAAAAAGATTATTTAATTGCTTTGAAATGATTTAACAAAAAATTTGAATTATTTTCAATAATTTTCAATTTAAAAATATTTAAACGTTTTAAAAAAATGTTTTAAGCATTTTTACTAATTTTTTAAGGTTTAATTTATATTTTTAATTGGTTTTAAAAGCATTTTAAAATTTTTTAAGAATTTTTTAATAATTTTTAAGAAAATTTATTAAACTTTTTATATTTAGTTTTTAAAATTCAAAAATTCGTTCAAAAATTTTTAAAAGTACAAATATATTTTCTATTATCTTTCTAATAATTATCTATTTAAAAATATTTAAACGTTTTTAAAAATAGTTTTAAGCATTTTTAATAATTTTTTAAGGTTTAGTTTATATTTTTAATAAGTTTTAAAAGCTTTTAAATATTTTGTAAGAATTTTTCAATAACTTTTAAAAAATTATACAAACTATATAGATAGAACAACTGCTTCAAAATGTAAAGCCAATAAGCCGGATATTGTTATAGTATTTAAGATAACTGAAGTTGCATATTTTATGGATATTGCTGCTCCAAATTCTTGTAATGTTAAAGCGAAATGTGGCCATTTAGAATCATTAAAAATGGTAAAAATTTTACCTTTAGTTACTTCAAATATATATCATCAAATAAAATTTTTAATTTTGATTAAAAAATATTTGCGGAAAACAGAAAGCAGCATTATCATGTTCATGTCATATTGTTAAAATGTTTTTGAATGTTAAATCCAACAATTCAAATAATTTGATCGCAGATGCTGAGGAGATAATAATTTAGCTCGCTTCTTCTAAAAACAAACTTATATAGTTTATTCAGTTTAAAAAACAATTTGTAATTTTTGTTTGCAATTTCATTTTCAAATTAGTTTTTAAACTAACTGAAAATTAAAAACTTGTTTTTCAACTATTTTCTGTTGAAAGTAGCAAAAACCATTCTTAAGCAAGTTTTGCCTCTAAAAAAAAACAGAATTGAATTAAAACGAAACAATTAAAAATATTCCAAACAGTTCGATAAAACAATTTATTGCCAGTTTTCTTTCGGTCCAACGATAATGCTATTAAAATGGTTACAATTCAAATCTTAAATAACCAAAAATTCTATCATCTAGATTAAAAAAACTATTCAATCTTAGTTGAAATTTGTAGCGGCGTATTCCAAATTTCGGAATTTTGTTGGATTATATTTGCTAAACAGACTCTTCTACACGATTGTTAAATTATATATACTTATCCAAATGTTAGTTTGAGTTTATGGAGGTGTCTATTGCACAAAAGCAATTTATAAAGTTACAGCTAAGCGTTGATTAAGAGCCAGCCGGTCATAAATAAAAGTCTGACAAGTGAAACGTAGAGGTACTGTTTAATTCAAACCAAAACAGTAAAAACAATCGTTATTGAAATGTTCGTATTTATTACCTGGTACAAGCAAAGTGCACTTTCCAAAAACGGCTCTGTACAATCTTGAGATAAACTGATTGAAATTTTACTTATGACACAACAACCTCAATTGTTTTTGCACTATCATAAACGCCAACTATCATTTAGACAACTATACGACTTGTGGGATTATTTATTTTTGGCTTTTATTTGTTTTCTTTTATTTTTTTTTTGCTTTCAACGATTTATATTATGAAAAATATACCTTGTACTGTTAACTTATTTTTAAAAAAAATTAATAGTGATAAAATCAGATTTTTTTATTATTAAACAATATTAAAAGATTAGAGAAATTATTGTGAAAGTGTTGTGTTTTAAATGTTGTACAATTACAATTTCAGTTCGTAAATAAATCTTATCAAAATTTTGCATACAAATGCTAGAAATTTCGTATGTTTCCATGGTATAGGTATAATTCAGTGCGATTAGCATCAAGCCCTGTCAAAAATTTTGAAATTTCCTTCTAAATTAGCGTTAAGGACTTTGATAAAGCTCACGAGTTGCAGAAATAAATGGTATTGGATTAAAGAGAGGAGCATGAACGCTTTGGATGGAGGATTCGCGCGTTTGTAATTAAAGCTCCAAAGAGAAATGAAGTGAAATTTGGCGAGATTAGTAGAGTTTCCGATAATATGAAGTGGTCTCTCGAATAGTACGTAAGATATTTGCCTCATCAGGATTAAATTAACTAAGTAAGTGTTTCTTAGAAGCATTATCTTGGCCGATAATAATCAATATTGGCTTTATGGAACTCAACTGCGGTGTCTTTGATAAACTTTCAACTTGAGGAAATTGCTAACTAATAAGCTGAACAGTTGTACAATAACATGCAGCTAATAAATTACAGATAACTGATCTTGAACCGCTATGCTATACCTACAACGTTTAAAAAAAACATCCAATTGCTACATTTTCTTCACAAATCAATGAAATTGCAGATAATCTGTCTAACTGTATCTTATATCACTTTTTTTATATAGTATAACCAATAAATTGAAATAAATTTGAGTGTCGTTTGATGTAATTATATGTTTGTGTTTTCATAAAAACAAGAAAGATAGAAGAGTTAAAAAAAATAATGCAAAAAATGATAATCATAATAGAAGAAAACCACAAAAAAAATAAAAAATATTAAGACAAAAATGATGAAGAAGGAAAAGCATGGCAAAAAGATAAGAACATGTTACTGAACAGAGATAAAGTCCTTGAAACAAAAGCTGAGAAAGCGAAAGTATAATATAGTGATAAAGAGAACAAACTACAGAAAACGAGCTAGAAAAGTAAATGAAAGACAAGTTGAAGATACATGCAAACGTAAATAAAGTAATAATTCAAAATCAAAATACAGAGAAAGAAATTTTTAAAGTAGAACAGATGCAAAAAGTTATAAAATCCAAAACTGAACATATTCATCGATAGCGACCTTACCTGGGACAAGTGAGGAAAGAGCAAAAATTGGATATAAAACAATAATGATCAATGGAATACAACGCTTACACCACAAAATTACCACAAAACAATGCGACTAACTGCACTTAACCTCAAAAAATTTGCCATTGCTAAATAGTGCAATTTGTCATACACCCACTAAGAAAATAACAAACTAAAGACTTGAAAAGCAGTAAAAGACAAAATAAACCACAAATAGTTTGAAATTAGAAAAATATTATAATATAACTTTAGCTAGTGAATGCCAATAGACCCAATGGCAGCGTTGCCACGTTTTCATGTTCTCGGCCTGTTTAGTAGAGACGGAGTAAGATGTACAATTACACACCGGCTTATGTGTCGTAAACTGTTTAATATAAGTGTTCTAATTAATTGTTATTATTCTATCTACTGTGTCGGCTCTAGTTTAAAAACCCTATACAGGTTAGTCCTAATGATATCTTAGGTTAAAACGTCCAAATCCACAATAGATGCGCTGTTTTTTTACAATAAAATTTTATCATGGACAATCTACTTGGTTTATAAAATAAATAACTTAAGCTAAACTACAAAATAGTGTAGAAGACGTCAGTGCTCCAATAGTTAAACATTGAACGCTTTAAAAGTAAAGTTTAATCAGCTTTAGATAGGATTTTTATATCTTTGATCATTTAAAACGTCTTACAAATAATACATGAACTGTTTTTAAAAAAGTCGACCGTTTTGCACAAAAAACAACAGGTTTGGACTAAAAAAAAAGGCAAGTTTTACTCTTATTTGTCTCAATATGAGCTTGTTTTTTCTACAAGATACGACTTCATCTAGTGATAGCATAGAAGGCAGAATTACTTTTGTTTTGCAACATTGTATGTATTTATAAGCATATATGTCATATATGCAGTGAACATATCCTGGCATATAAACTATCTAAGTGATGACATGACGTTGATTGAGAAGCGGTTTTATTTATTTATCAAGCGACATAGAGGTAAACTTATCGTTTTTAGCTTCCTTAAAAATTAGTAAGCAAATGCTATAAGTTATTGAATTTGTAAATCAAATATTAAGTATTAATTTAATTAAGTTTTTTACTGAAACACGAAATTTGCAAGATACTCGAAGCATTTGAGAAACTATTTCGTGTATTACTAATAAATTTCTATGAAATTTGTTTTACGGCTGCTTTATTATTTTAAAAATTAAATTCAAAGGATTAATGCCATTACCAACTCACCCACGAAAAGTCTCTAGTATAGTAATAATACTCAAACAAAGCAAGAGAATTTTAGTAAGGCAAAGTAAGCAAAATAGTGCATTAAACGTCTTTAATAAGACTTATTGTTAAACTCGTTATATTAAACACATTTGTGTGACAATTATATTTCTTAAAATAATATATATAATATTATATACATTTTTTTCAATTGTAAAACTGATAATTTCAATAATCTTAAAAGCATTATAGACAATAGTTTGTCTAAATTTTTTAAAACAACATGGCCGTCGAATAGCTGTTAGAATAATAAGTCAAGTGTTATTAAAATGGTCGTCTTTCTGCAAATATGTTTTTAAATTATAATTTCACTTTTTTGGACTTTATTAATTAATTAAACGCTGTCTTCGCATTGTAAAGTCTCTCAAATATGTGATTCTTAATATAAAAACTTTTTTTTTCAATCCATCATTTTCAATCCAAATCTTTGAAGATTGTATTTTAATAAAAATTATTTTTGACTTTTAAAGATTTTAAAGTTACACTCTTACTTGTTTGTAGGTGAACAATCAAATTATTTATGTTTTGTAGAAAATACATTTTATAATCTATTGTTATAAAACAACAAATTCTCGTCAAATATCTAAATAAAAAAAGAGAAAGAAAAAAAAAATGAAATAAAATGTAGAATGTGCGTAATCAAGAAAAAAACATTAGAACACATGAATGAAAAGTGTGCGGAGGTAAGAGAAATCAAAATAGACAAAAAAATATAATAAAATAAAAGTAAAAAATAGAAGAAACTAAAATGATTGAAAGATAGAGAAGCAGATTAAACAAGATAGTGAATTATCTAAAGTGAAAGAAGACCAAATTAAGTGCGCAAAAAGAAACAAATTCTACAGCAAGCATACATAATAAAGGATTAAGCAAGATTGCAACTGAAAAAACTTTATTATTAATCCAGAATTTACAAAATCAAAATAGAATATAAAAGAAACATACGAAGAGAAATAAGCGTTTTTTGACCATTTAATTCATCTTTCATTAAATGTTTATTATTGGTTACAATAAATTGCAGCAAATAAACTAAAATGATTAAAAGGAAGAGAAAGATTAAGCAAGAAAGCTTAAGAAACAAAAAACAAATTAGAAAGCAAACACAAAAATAATAAATAAAAAAACTTAAAAAGAGATTAAACAATCAGTTAAAACAAGCAAATTAGTATATTCAAAAAAATTAAGCGCTTTTAGACAGACGATTGTTTTGAATATTTATTTATTATTAATAATTGTAAAACTCTACAATAAACAATGAACTTATTATTTGTTATAAATGTTAACTTTTAACCGACTTCAAACAGAAAAAAGGCTCTCAATTTGACTGTATTTTTTTTATCTGTGTTACCTCACAACTTTTTTCTGAATGAACCAAATTTGATAATTCTTAATTTGTTTGAAAGCTGGTGCTTTTCATATAATTTCTTTTACATATGATCAAGATCTGACTAGCAGTATTTTAGTTATTCTTATTAACGCTTTTTTGACATATATTTTTGACACTTTTATTAATTAAAAAAATTTGTAACAAATTTAAAAAAAATTCTAATATAATTAAATAATAGTCTATTTATTCAATTATTAAAGCAATTTAAATAAATAAATAAATAAAATGATAATTAATCACATTGAAGTCGGTTTTTTCTAAATTTTTAATATAAATATTTTCTAGACAGTAAACAAAAATTGTCATTTGATGATTGAGTATATGTCACAGACCACGTGAGATTTACTCACGTAATCCGTTTTCCACATTTTGTTTTTAGCTTCACATTGGTTTGAAAACTTTTGCTATAATTCTTAATCTTCTAAAATATAAAGAAAAAATTAAAAGAGACAAAAATATTAAACAAAATGGTAAATAATCTAGAGTGAGAGAAGACAGAAGTACACAAAAAACAAATTAGAGAGCATACATAAAAATAATTAATAAAAAAACCTAAAAAGAGCTTAGAAAACAGCTTTTAGACAGACGATTGTTTTAAATATTTATTTATTATTGATAGCTGTAAAACTTTACAGTAAACAATAAACTCATTATTTGTTATGAATCAAGATTCTATAATTCTTTCTTTTCTTTTTTGCTTATCTACATCCTTGTCTCTTTAGTTCATTCACTTGCCTTCTGTTCTTAATCTTTCCCCTTCTTTACTCGCATACCCATTTCTTCTGTAATACTTCTTCTTTTCTTTTCAACATTTGTTTCAATATTCTACATTCTTTTCTTTCTTTTCCTCACTTTCACTCTTAGCTTGTTTCTTTTACATTCTTGTCTTACTGCATACCTAGGGGTTTATCTATACACCCCTAGCTCCTAAAAAGCTATTGACTTAACTTAAGTATTGAAACGTGCAAGCTTGGCTTTTTAACCTCGTTTAGAAAAACTTTCAATAGGTGTCACTAGAAATGAAAATTTTTAAAAATCTTTTTTCTGGGCTTTATTTTGCGGTTTTCCGCAAATCATTATTAATTTTTAGCATGTAAACGATATAAGCGCTCTATGTTGATTGTTTTCTGAAATTTTTCTTTCCAGACTTTACGGCGCGTTTCAGAGCATTTTATTATGTAAATTTGATGCGTTTCAATTTTATGAGAGTTCTTAAACGGGGTAAATATTTTTGAATTGTATAAAATTAATAGAAAATTCAAAATATTTGAGCAAATATTCTAATCAATATTGATCTGTTTCACTTTGAGGTAATAATGTCATTAATAACAGTTAATGATTAATTCATTTAAAACACTGCTGGACAGTAGTGTGTTATGTGGGTTATTACCATATAAGGAAATGTAGTACCAATTCTATATAATAAGCTTATTTTATTAATTCCGAGTCATTACACTATTATGCTAATCGCAAAACACGTGTCATTTGCGTATGTAGTATACCTTGCTTTTATTACACTTCCTCCCTTTATTCGACTATTAATAAACATCAATTATAATTGAAAATATTTTTTTTTTGCATAAATTATGGTCTGCTTGAAGGCGTTAATGTAAATGTCAAATTATGTCACATTATTGTTTTTTTTTCTCATCTCTCGTGTGTTCTTCTGAGTAATATGATACGAACACTTGTTTGTAGACAGCACCCTTACTTATTACTCCATGTTCAAGAGGGGAAATGAGTAATGTGACGATTCTTTTATTAGTTGGGTTTTATTAAACCCGGGGTCGTTTTTGTACGGTTGTTATGCACAGATAATTAAATATCAAATAAAGCAGGTGCTTTGGCAAATACAAATCGGATGGTTGCACCCTCATATCACTTCTCAGGGATGATGCGGATTACAAATTTTATTCATAAGCACGGATTGCAAGAATTATTACGATTTCTATATTTTTAATTAATTTGAGAAGAAAGATAAATAATTTAATTAAAAATGGTTCATCTGCAAACATTAACAACATGCTTATAAAATAATATGTAAAGTTTCATAAACAAATTGTTTTTTTTCACTTAATAAAAATAAAAATTCCCTAAAAAAAGAGTTGTGTAACGCGTTCTGAACTTCACAAGCTTTGTAAAGAAACAAACTAAAAATCTGCAGAAAATTAATGTTACACAAATTTATTTAATTATTCTACAAGAGTTTTTAATTTGAATTAGAAAATATTGGAATTCTTCAAACTTTCTGACCAAATTGAACAATTAAAAGTCAAACTTATAGACCAATCGGTTGATGATTGCAAAGTTCATCAGTCGATGTAGATATAAATAGATAAGTTACATAATATACATTAAAATGCCTCACAAAAAAATATCACAGAACAGCCTATGTAGAGGCCTGGACCATAATTACATTTAGAATTTCACATTTATGTGTGTATCTGTACAAATTGTTTATTATTTTGTCTCACTTTTTTTTTGCTGTTATTTTTATTTAGTTCTTTCATTTCTGATTCTCATCCGCTAACGCTTTTATTATTAACTTTGTCTCTTTTATTTTTTGTAATTTTTTAAATGTGATAAGGTTTTTTCTTCCTCTGCATAATTTCTTTTCTGTTTTCATCTGGTTTTTATTTTAATGCGATTGGTTTTTGAACTAAAATCTTTTTTTTCATATATCAATTTTGTATTCGGTTATTTTGTCAAAATACTTTTGTTACTAATGTAATTATTTTATATTTAAATATAAATTGAAAACAAGAATTGTAAATAAAAATGGTATTTTTATAATTTGATTGAGTTCTAGACAAATAAAAATACATAATTATGTCAATATAAAAACACTCCAATATATATTTTTTTCGTTGAAAACTTATGTCTTAATATTCACTTATTTTGCTTTTTACAATACATTTATAAAACAAAAGAAAAATCAATTAATTGCAGTTATCTATTATATAAATAAAGGTTTCAAATAACCAAAAAAGATGAATAAATTCTAATTTTTGCTAATTATTTATAATAATCATAATGTAATGTAGCATTAATGTAGCACAATTTTGTACAATTGACATAAGTACAGTGAGAATGCGTGGAGAATGCGTGGAGCAGTCAGAACTAATTCATCTAAAATTCAGGTGTTGGTTTTTTTTAAAAAAAGCTTAGTCACATTGATATTCTTTTTAGACTGCGGTTTTTTTTATAATAATCTCATTTATACACGGTTGACCAGAAATTAATTGCGGTCATCAACTTCATTTTTTATAATAAAAACATTTTATTTTTGAATTTTCCGTATTTTTTTTGTACTATGTTTTATACCCAAACTTAATAATTGTTAAGAAAATGACATGTCTTTCAAAATTTGACAAAAAAAACATTTGCATATCTAATTGTTGATCATTAACTTGATCTGACCTGACAATACTTAAGTCAAATTTTCAAATTGTCGGCCCACTTCACTTAGCGTTTGTAACTGGATTTATTGTATTTAGGCCCTAATTCTTTTCTTTAATTCTTTCATATTTTTTGTTTTATTGAAATAGATTTTTAAATTTCACAAACATAACCCTAGAGATAAAAATCTAACCATGTTAGATCTAGAGACCTAGCTGGCCATTTGATTTTACTTCTCCTTCCGATCTATTTGTTTGAGAAAATATTGTCAAGAAAATCTTGCACTGTTTGCAGTGCGAGCTCTATCCTGTTGTAACCATCTCAAATCTGCCAGCGTTTTAGAATTCTTTTATTATCTATTAGGGTATACCTAATGTCATTTTGTAATATTTGTTTTCTTGAAAAAGAAGAAGCCACAGTTAAAGTACCCATAATTCTGGCTCATACGCTACGCGACTTGACATTTCCTCGATAAAGATTATTATTTTGCAAAATTCAACTCTACTATGGTCCAAATCATCTTCAATAAGTTTCTAAACTAAGTAAATGTTGTATGGGACCCTTTTTTTCTATGCAAGTATTACAGCACAGGAGATTTACTTATTGACTGTTCTGCGGCTTGTTGTCTAGTGGATTTGACAATTATTTATTTGAAGTAAAATTATCGTACAGTTTCTATGGAAATAAACCAGTCTATTAAAAAAAAATCATACGGTTTCCATTCATGCGACTAAAAACCCGCCAACAACACTTATGACACTTATTCAGCCGACAAAAATTTTTTCAAATTTCTATTCTTTTTGTAACTACAAAAACTCGCTAAATAGTGTTAGTTACAACTAAGAACTTACTAACTGTACCTTTATCAATAAGAAGTTATCGTTCATAGTAGAAATCCTCTTGTAAAAATTTGTCAACTTAGTAGCGGTAAAAGCCTATAATTAGTTTTTTTGAATTTTGATTTTATTTTGGTTATTCAGCCGACAGAATTTTTTTAAATTTTTATTTTTTTTGTAATTACAAAAACCCGCTAAAGGATGTTACTTACAACTAAAAAGTTACTAACTATATCTGTATTAATAATATATTATCGTCTATAATATAAATTCTTTTTTAAAAATTTGTCAACTTAGTAGCGGTAAAAGTCTATAATTTTTGTTTTTGACACTTATTCAGCTGACAGATTTTTTTTTAATTATTATTATTTTTTTTGTAACTACAAAAACCCGCTAAATGGTGTTACTTACATCTAAAAAGTTACTAACTATATTTTTATTGATAAGAGGTTATCGTTCAGAGTAGAAATTCTCTTTTAAAAATTTGTCAACTTAGTAGCGGTAAAAGTTTATAATTTTTGTTTTTGACACATATTCAGCCGACAGAATTATTTTAAAATTTTGATTCTTTTGTAACTACAAACACCCGCTAAATAATGTTAGTTACAACTGAAAAATTTCCAGCTATATCTTTATTAATAAGAAGTTATCGTTCACAGCAGAAATCCACTTTTAAAAATTTGCCAACTTAGTAGCGGTAAATGCCTGTAATTTTTATTTTTGACACTTATTCAGCCGGTAGATATTTTTTCACATTTCTATTCTTTTAGTAACTACAAAAACTCGTTAAAAAATATTTGAAAAAAATATTGCCGTGTTGTTTCTTAAATAAATTTAATAAACACATTGAAATAAAAAGCTTGCTCAATAAAACCGTTCAATTTTAAGTACGCAAAGCTGCTTTTCAAGCTTTCAAAAGTATCATGTAAAAAAAACTCAGTTCAAAAAACATTTTCTTTACGCACTTAATATTACAGCAACTATTTTTCACATTGAACGTAAGAAATCTGTAGGAATCATGTTTACAACTTATGTCTCTCTAGATCTTTTTATGTCGTGTTCATATCTTTATTGACAAAACGTTTTCTGGTTTTTCTTTTCTTAACTTTTCTTAACTAATTTTATAATTTTTCATTATTTTTAACCGACTTTAAAAGAAGGAAGAGGTTTTCAATTCATCTGTATTTTTATATGTGTGTGTAATTTATAATTTTTTCTGGCTAAACAGAATTTGATGATTCTTCTTTTATTTGAAAGCTGATGTGTAAGCAAAAAGAAAAAATTTTTAAGAGTCACTTTCAATTTTTAAAATTGTCAAATAATAATTTTTTTAACGTGTTTTCTCAGTTTTATGTTTTTTTTATAAGAGAAGTAATAAAAATTCTTAAAATATTAAGTCAAAATTTAAATATTTATAGACCGTTCTAAATTTTTCAAAGACATATGTTTTACTATACTACCCTGCGATCTAAAAGTCTTTCTATCACGTAGGTCTTGATATAGGGAACGTATGTCCAATGACAGCTCTTACATATAAGTCAAAAAATAAATTACCAAAAGATGTATTTTAATGTTTGAGATTTTTTTAATTGTAAAAAAACAGGTAAACAGTCTTTATAATAATAGTTTTTTAACCGACTTTAAAAAAAGGAGAAGATTCTCAATTAGACTGGACTTTTTTTTTGTGTGTTACTGCATTACTTTTTTCTGGGTAAACAAAATTTGATTACTTTTTGTTTAGGGGGCCGCTGCTTTCTATTTGGTCTCATTTGAATTTGATCAAAATCTGATCAGTAGTTTTTGTTAGAGGTTAAAAAAAAGTATTTTAAAATATTTAAATAATAGTAGTTTATTTAATTATTTAAGCAACTGGAACCAATTAATAAATAAATAAAATAATAGTTAACCATATTAAAGTCAATTTTTTCCTAACTTCTAATTTGTATTATTTCTTAGTTTTGTTTATCTTATATTTATTTCTTGGCAGCTTGATCTTATGTTTAAGAAGATTAATTAAGTTAAAAAAAATAAAAATTAGTACAGAGCCTAGAGAAAAAGTCATCTTGAAAATGTCAAGCTACAAAAAATAAACTAAATGAAGAGAAATGCTGCAATTGCAAAACAGTTGATAATAGAACCAATTCGAATAGAAAACAAAATAATTAAAAATGTTGAACCTTGAAACAGAAGGATAAGGATGTGGCTGATCCTGTCACAAGCCAAAACAACTCTATTCAATATCCCACACCTTGCGTAAATTACAATATCCAAAAAAAAGCTACACATAAATTAACGAAACATTTATGGTATGACATTTTTCCAAAAAATGTCTAAATTATTTAAATTGCTCGAGTAGCCATACCAATTGAGGTTTTTTATTGTCATATTAAGTACAAAAAATACCCGAAATATATTAAAAAGAGTAGTTCTTCATCTGAAAAAACTCGTACACATGTCATTTTAACAATAAAAAAATTGTAGCCGTCCAGTGTACGACGCTGGAATGCGTGGTCAATTATCTACCAGGCAATTGGCATTTTGGCACTCAAAACAGTTGGGAAATATCCGTTGAAACAAAACCGCCAGCCAGGAAAAGAATTTCCCATTTTTTTCTAATTCATATTCCAGCTGCATGAAGCCTACCGTCCGATATTAAATAATGAAAAAAATTGAAAATTAGCATAATTGGAAATGCAAGCATTGCGGAACTAGTCAGCCCGTATAGAATTTTGCATATAATGCCAGTCCGGTAAAAGAAGAAAGCCGGAGGGATGCAAATGCACATGTGGTGGTTGTCTTTGCTGCCACTACTAAATCATGCAAACGGAAGCAGTCCTTCTGTCTGGTTTGGTCTTCCTCGGCCTGCAGCTGTTTTTGCCAATGTCTTTCGAAGTGATAGACCAAGATAGAAGTCAGAGAAAAACAAGAGTTCACACGTTTTGAATGGGGACACTATTTGATTCATAGCCTGACATCTGATCATTGCAATGCATAAACAACAACAAAAACAATTACAGAAAAGTGCAATTAACGTTCAAACATCTATTGATAAATATACATGTGGATATACAGAGAAGAAGCTTTATGCTCTAGATCCCTCCATAAAAAGCTTTTAAATATATTTACATATTAAACAAGTGGAACATTCTCAGTATCTCGTTACAAAGTTACAACTGTACTGGAATATATTTGTTTAAATTTGCTAAGTAACCAAACAAGCTAGTTCTACTACTTGTAAACTAACTTAATTATCATCTACTGCAGTCTCTGTCATCAATATCATCGAAAAACAGCTTAAATACATCAGCTCTACATTATCTGATTACGTGTCACCACCAGTTTGGTGTTGACTTTCTATTTTTTTAGAACGGTGGTGGCTAGCTTGGTTTCTGGGGCACCCACCCCCCATTTTTGGGGCCTACCTTTATTTCAAAAACACTCATTTCTTTTTAACACACTTTTTGAACTTTAATTTCCAGGATGGCTAACATTTTCGGCTTGTGATCATTCGTATGGTCATAATTTCCCTTAACATTCTTTTTCCTTAACATTCTATTCGCTTAACATTCTTTTCCTTTAACATTCTTTTCTCTTAACATTTGAGAAAAACCATATTAACATACATTCGTTCAACATTCTTTTCCCTTGACTGTCTTTCCCTTCTCCCTTAACTGTCTATCCCTTTTCCCTTATTTTCTTATTTTTTTTTGCTTAGGCTGTGATTATTCGTACCTCGCTTCGCTCGGCACGAATAAGACCATATTATCATAATTTCCCTTAACATTCTTTTTCCTTAACATTCTTTTTCCTTAACATTCTTTTCCTTTAACATTCTTTACCCTTAACATTTGAGAAAGACCATATTAACATACATTCGTTCAACATTCTTTTCCTATGACTGTCTTTCTCTTCTCCCTTAACTGTCTATCCCTTTTTCCTTATTTTCTTATTTTTTTTGCTTAGGCTGTGATCATTCGTACCATCGTACCTCGCTTCGCTCGGCACGAATAAGACCATATTATCATAATTTCCCTTAACATTCTTTTTCCTTAACATTCTATTCCCTTAATATTCTTTTCCTTTAACATTCTTTACCCTTAACATTTGAGAAAGACCATATTAACATACATTCGTTCAACATTCTTTTCCTATGACTGTCTTTCTCTTCTCCCTTAACTGTCTATCCCTTTTTCCTTATTTTCTTATTTTTTTTGCTTAGGCTGTGATCATTCGTACCATCGTACCTCGCTTCGCTCGGCACGAATAAGACCATATTATCATAATTTCCCTTAACATTCTTTTTCCTTAACATTCTATTCCCTTAATATTCTTTTCCTTTAACATTCTTTACCCTTAACATTTGAGAAAGACCATATTAACATACATTCGTTCAACATTCTTTTCCCTTGACTGTCTTTCTCTTCTCCCTTAACTGTCTATCCCTTTTTCCTTATTTTCTTATTTTTTTTGCTTAGGCTGTGATCATTCGTACCATCGTACCTCGCTTCGCTCGGCACGAATAAGACCATATTATCATAATTTCCCTTAACATTCTTTTTCCTTAGCATTCTATTTCCTTAATATTCTTTTCCTTTAACATTCTTTTCCCTTAACATTTGAGAAAGACCATATTAACATACATTCGTTCAACATTCTTTTCCCTTGACTTTACTTTCCCTTCTCCCTTAACTGTCTATCCCTTTTTTCTTATTTTCTTATTTTTTTGCTTAGGCTGTGATCATTCGTACCTCGCTTCACTCGGCACGAATAAGACCATATAATCATAATTTTCCTTAACATTCTTTTTCCTTAACATTCTTTTTCCTTAACATTCTTTTTTCTTAACATTCTATTCCTTTAACATTCTTTTCCTTTAACATTCTTTTCCCTTAACATTTGAGAAAAACCATATTAACATATATTCGTTCAACATTCTTTTCCCTTGACTGTCTTTCCCTTCTCCCTTAACTGTCTATCTCTTTTCCTTTATTTTTTTTATTTTTTTTTGCTTAGGCTGTGATCATTCGTACCTCGCTTCGCTCGGCACGAATAAGACCATATTATCATAATTTCCCTTAATATTCTTTTCCTTTAACATTCTTTACCCTTAACATTTGAGAAAGACCATATTGACATACATTCGTTCAACATTCTTTTCTTTTGACTGTCTTTCCCTTCTCCCTTAACTGTCTATTCTTTTTTCTTTATTTTCTTATTTTTTTTGCTTAGGCTGTTTTTTCATTTGTGCTTCATTCTCAGACAATATTTGAACTCTTTCATGGCAGGCTTTCTGTTATTATAGTTTGAAATTTTTTCTTATATTATGTTTTTCTTCATTTAATTTCTCTTAAGCTGCATCTTTTTTTATCACCTCTATACTTCTTCTCTTCTTGTATTACCTTGTTTGACTTTTATAGTTCACTCTTGCACCTGTATTTATTTATTTTTTTTAATATACCGTCTATATCTCATAACGATTTTCTAGCTAAACTGAACAATTATTGCTGGCTGTGGGAAATTTCTTAGACAACTTTACCATAAAAATTAAAATTAAAAAAAAGTGTAAAACCTCTCAAAACCTAGTTAAACGTAATTTCATAATAATGTTAGTAAATTGAACATAAAAAATAGATTTTTGACGTATAAAGCAAATAAGTTTTAGGTTTAAATTTGTAATCCCAACGTAGAATTTCGGGAATGACTGTAACTTAAATGACGCAATACGTCCTATAACCCAATATTATTGACTTTTTCATGTTAATCCGGTATTTTGTAGATTTTTTAATTGTTTTTTGATATCGGATCAATGCTCAAGATTGAATCGTGTTTGTAACAACAATCACATGGGAATCTAAGATTCGGTGACATATGGATTCATGATCGGTGATCAATAATAATGATTTTGTGGTCGGTAGTGCTCCACAGGAGGCTGACCCTCGTTAGACAATCTTGACAGGACAACTGTCTTACAGTATCACCCGATCCAATTTGACCATCTTCGAACGACTTGATGTACCCAGAGATAGAGTAGATCTCACAATTGTAAATTTCGTCTAGGTCTAGACCTGCTGACAGCCCTCCAAAATTGAAATGTTAAATTTATTACAGAGTTAAAATTTTTATCTTTCATTAATATTTTGTAGATAGAACATAGTTTTGGAATCATGATGTCACAACAGCGCTAAATGAGCCGTTTTCTTGGTGACTTTTGAGAAACGTATGGTTCATAATAAGGATGTTTCTAAGAGTGGAGAAGCTAATTAATATGTACTTTTCAGGAAAGCAAAGCCGCAACTTCGTTGAAATGCAGAGCAGACATTGCTGAAAATTGCTGTACGAACCCATTTAAACTCTAACAAATTAGGAGAAGCCATTGAGAAACAGAAGCGTTTGTCTCTAGAAGAGCTTTTCTTTTTTACTCATAAAAATTTATTGCAACTTGTTCTCGGTACGGAGGATAATGAGAAGACAGAGGCCTAACAATCACGCGATGAGATTTAGAAAATGGAGAAAAAATGCACTCAAAATTTTAACGCTTCTAATAGTGTATTAAAAAACAAGTTTCATAAGACATGTCTTAAAGCACGCATTCAAGTTTAAAAAACGAGTGGCAAAGCACAAAACTGCTTTTAGGTCTTATGAATCGAGTTTTTTATACTATTTTTTGTAATTTGCCTTTTTGATGCTGTTTTTTGGGCATTTTTTATTGAATTTAATCGATTTAGGGATTTTTGGAGTAAGTTGGCAATATCTTGATTTTTTGTCTTTTTTTTTGTTTTATTCAAAAATTCTAATCCTGTCAGCCCCAAAATACAAAAATGCAAGAAAACCTTACATATAAGCTTCCCGAAATCCGTGAAATAGCAAAAATTATTTTAGTTTTCATTATTATTATTATTGTAAAATACCTACTTTTTTAGGTTAAGTCACATATAAACTGTGACTTTTGCTTTATTGGAATCGGTTGTTATTTACACCATTACATGCCATATTTCACATAAATATACTTTCCATCAATTGTTCACTCCACATTTTAATTCACAATATTATTGACAGACAGGTAAAAAGTCAAATTTAGTTTCACCAACCTAAAAATTTTTTAGAAAAAAAATTCGGTGCTCTAATGGCTTATAACCGCACCGAAACCCATGTCGTGGCGTTCTCTAATGAGTCTATTAGAGGATCAAAATGGTGGCAAATTGAAAAAAGGTATTTATCAAGCTTGACAGCAAAGCTCACGTCTTAGGTACATACTTAATGTGTTTATTTTCAATTTGAAAAAATTATTCTATTTACAATTAATATACATTACATTATAATAGAAAAACTAAAAGTTGAAAAAGATTTTGAGAATTTAGACACACAATTTGTTTACTATTTACAGCAAATTTAATCTTAACCTATTTATTCTCACTGATGAGCGGTAAAAACTTTAAAACATACATGTTCAGAAGTCTTTTATTCGGAATAATTTAGTTTTCAATGTTTTGGATAATTTTACCTTTCAGAAAATTCGTGCTCTATGACTAGATTACAATTTTTTCTTAAATAGAAACAGCTTTTTATTTACATTAGATGTGCAGTGGTACTATTAGCACAAATAAGCTTTACGCATTGAGGTAAGATTATTGCTGACACGAGTAAGCGCATCCAAAAATGACTCAGGTATACTTTTTTTAAAGTATTTGAGCTCTACCTGTTTACTACTGTCAATTTCTAGTAACAATAATGAAATATAAATAGTACAGCGTTCCTCTTTACACGAAAATTTCCAAATCTGTTATAGAATCTATTTTCTATTTCAGAAAATTACTATTTGTCTTCTAATGTCATTTCTTAGACACAATAAAAAATATTTGACAGCTGTCAAACTTTTCTAGATGGAAATAGTACAACGTTTCTCTCTACAGCATTATTTAAGAAATGGTCTATATTTTCTATGACAACCTTACACAGCAGCCAGAGAAATGAAAAAAAATTGTTATTGTTTTGTATTTTTTATTCCTTATAAAACTTTAAGAAAAAATTAATTCTTGATAAAAGATAAATTTTAAAAGAGAACCACAACGGTTAAAGACAAATTATAAGTTTTACAAAAAAAAACTATAAAAAATAATATTCTAAATAAAAAAAATAAATAGGGTTGCATATCAAAACCGATAAAATGCATTTTGACCAGAAAATAAAAAACTACAAAAAGTACAATATTAAGAGGAATCAAGCTTTTTTGGTAGCAGGTCTTAGATCGGTTTGTTCTAAAGCCGGGTAAACATAAAGATGCTTTCGCAATAACGTAGAGATTTTTATACTGTTTGAAAATTTTCAATTCACTAATTAAAAGTTCATTTCACATTCAAAAAATGGCGAAAATGCATCGGCGCGGCATTTATGTGCGGCCCTGTGCTCAAATGACAATGACAGTATTGATTAATAGTTGTAAATAAACAGGTGTAAAGTGAAAATATTTAATTAATGTGTGCCTTCAAGAAAAATGCAAGCTGAGTAGTTATTTTACCTAATTTTAGTACAAACCGATCTAGAACCTGCTGTCAAAAAACACAGCCGTTTTTTAATTCTGGTAATATTATTTACTAAATACAACACAAAACCGAATGTACTTAACATTAATGCAATTTTGGATATACAATATGTCCCCAGAGTAAGTTCAGAAGAAGAAAAAAAAGTTTATTTTTAATTTTACAAAGCAATGAGAAAGAAATACCATTTTTGTTGCTTATTTCAAAATAGCTTTGATCTTAAAATTAAAAAAAACTAAAGAAAAAAAAACAAAGATTTCTTATTTTTCATTAAAAAAATAACAAAAGAATATAAATTGTTGCTTAATTCAAATCAATTTCTATTAATCGATTAATCCAGCACTCTTTTCAACACATTTTTCAACACAGCTCGTAACTTTTTATAAGTATAGTCTGTCTTGTAAACAATTTGTTTTAAAAACTTTCACAAATAAAAAATTACAATTGTCAAATCAGGGCTTCTTGGCAGCCATAAAACTGAGCCACATCTGCCAATCCAAGTATCTCCAAATTTGCAATATAGCTGATTACAAATTAAAATTTTTTATAAATTGTATAAACTTTTCAGTGTTACGTGTACATCAAACCAACTGCTAAAAAACTAAATATTAGAAACCGGCACATATTTTTAAATTTTGAAAAAATTTACACGTCACACGTAACAAGAGAAAAAAAAGCAAAAAAAAATCAGAGAGATCATAATAAAAAAAAATTGTGTAATATTGTATAATTATATATTAATGTATTATAACTCTGTATAAGCCAAAATACTAAATTAGAACTGAAGTCAATAGTTTTTCTTGAATTTATTTACTTGTTTATTATTGTTAGAAAACTAATTTCACATTTTTCAATACTTTTTATAATCTATTTTCTCTACTCTATTTTTCTAAATCTAAACAATAGCCTCATAGATCTTGTCATGTTTTTCTATTAAATGCAACATTGACTTACTATATGTCAAAAATTTAAATTTCTTATCAGTCTAGACTAAAAGTTTTTTTTAAAAAGGTTTTTTTTTAATTACTTGAAATATAAAAAATATATATAAATATTAAAAAAACCCAAATTTTTTATTTATTTATAGTAAAATATGTATATGTTTTAAAATCCCCTCCAAACAACCAGTCCGAAAAAAAAAATTAAGAGTCACTATTAATTTTTAAAATCGTCGAATAATAATTTTTTCAACTTGTTTTTCTCATTTTTATATTTATTTTTTACAAGAAAAATATCAAAAATTTTAAAAATCTTAAATATATTTGAAGGCCGCTTTAATTTTTTTTAATTTTTTTAAGACATATTATACTATACTACCCTGCGATCTATAAAAGTCTTTCTATCACGTAGGTCATGATATAGAAAATGGATGTCCAATGACAGTTCTTACATATATGTCAAAAAATAAATTATCAAAAGTTGGACTTTAAATGTTTGAAATTTTTTAATTGTTAAAAATATTTCTATCAAGTAAAAAAATTTTTTGTAATAATAGTTTTCTTTGACATATATTTTTGACACTTTAAATGATTATGAAAAATGATAAAGTATTACTCTTTTTATTTAATTATTTAAGCAATTTGAATCAATTAATAAATAAATAAAATAATAATTAAATTAATCATATTGAAGTCGGTTTTTTTCAAATTTTTAATTTGTATTAGTAATGTTACTATATTGTATAAATGAACTTAACATAATATTAAAGTAGCCTAAATTTTTTTTGTGTCCTATTGTAAAATATATATTTTAAAAATCCCACCAAATAGCCAAACAAAAAAAAAATTAGTTTAAATTTTTAAAATTTTCTTAAATTGTTAAAAATCGATTTTTGTAACTTGTTTTTCTCTAATATTATATTTTTTTACAAGAAAAATAATAAAGATTCTTAAAATTTTAGGTCGAAATTTGGATATTTATAGATCGCTCTAAATTTTAACTTAAAATTTTCAGAATTTTTACGATTTTTTTGTAGAAAAACATGAAAAAATTAAAAAAACATTTAAAAAAAATGTTTTTTGCGGATTTAAAACCAAATTTTCTTAACCTGTCGTTTGGAGATGGTTTTATGAAACATTGTAAACTCATATTTTAATACCAAACTTGGAAAAAAAATGTTTTCTTGGTATTTCAGTCAATCTAATAAATGTGTAGGTACATTAATAGCTCCCTCTCTTTTTGGTATTGAAAAATTATTATTGCTAAGTTTACATTTTTTTGTTCATACATGTTTTTTTTTTATAATGTTTTTTTACAGTTTTTTTTCTCTTTTAGTTCGTTACATTTTTGCATTATATTTTATTATGCTTTAGTTTTAAATATAATATTTTTTTTGGTACCATTTTTTTTTATATCTAAATTCTGCTATTATTTTTATATTTTTTTCTTCGTTTTTTTTTCTTAGGTATGCTGGAATTTTTTTCTGGTGTATTGGCTGTTGTATTTCAAATCTTTTATTTTTGCTCTTCTTTCTTTTTTTCATATTATCGGTGTTGATAATCTTGCTTGTTAAGTTTTCTTTATTATTTTTATTTTTCTTATTAAGTGTGTCATTTTTTAGTGACCTCTCTTATTATGTCATTTTCTTTTTTTCAATTTTTACTGTTTTTTTTTTGTTTGAGCATGTTTGCTGTTATTTTACATTAGAATCTTCTTTTCATTCTTTCTACACAAATCTTCCTGTTTTTTTTCTGTTTTTACTTCGATATTGTCTTTTTAGGCTTCTGGTAACAGCTTTTTTTATTTTAGAATAATTTATGAAAATACAATAGCGTTTAAATTGAAGACAATTTATCAGATAGGCTACATACCAATTTGATAACGTTTTGATGTTTTTCCTTTTTTATCAACAATTTCATAATTAAATTTTGTAAATTTAATTTGTTTTAAAAAAATTAATCGCGTCTCTCTTAATGTCATTATTGGCAAATTTTTATTCACAAGTATGTCGCCAATTTGCGAAACTCTTTATTTAATTAATTGAAAAGTGTCTCATTTGAGAAGCGCCAGAAATAAATCTAAAATATTTAAAATCCTCCAGGCATCCGGTTATGAATAAATTTCTACCAAAAATAAACACGTAATAACTTTGACATTGCGCTTCGGTTGGTAGCTCTGGTATGCGCTTCGTAAGAAATAGGGCCCAAGTGAATTTTCTGGTACATATCACATCAACCAGACCCATTTATTAAGTTCTTCTTCATTAAAGAAACTTTACAGCAAAATAATTGCTGCCATGTTGCCACATTTCATTGAAAGGTTTGTTACTCAAAAAGCCTTAAAAGATGCACCAAAAATATTAAATTTTTAAAATCTATAGGTCTTATTAAGTGCAATACATTGTACTAACTATAAATATGACTGAGCAAAACTTTTTTTGAAAGTCTCTGAAAACAGATAATTTTTATGGTATCTTACAGCACGCCAGTGAATCAAAGTGACAGATAGGGGCTTTGTATGTGGAAACATTTAGATACCATAGCAGATGACAAGACGTAAATATGCTGTTTGCAATCTACGAGGCTAAAAAATTATTTTGACATAAATTTAAAATAAATTAATATGTCTATGAAACAAAAAGTATACATAAAATAACCGAGGTTATAGTTCACTTATTTATAATTAAGTTTATGACAAATTAAATAACACAAGCTGCCCAAGAAAGTTTGTTGTAGTCCTGGTAACATTACAGCTACACTGTCAAACATTTTTGACATTAACTTGACAGGTTTTGTAGTTTCTCATTTATTATTTATTATTCAGAGCTCTGTTATTTTACATAAGAGCATTTGTAAATAAAACTTTATAAAAATTGCATAAAAAGCATATAATTTTATTAAAATTTTGTTTGGCAGGTAAAGACGGTTCTATACGACTGGTTAAAATTTTATTTCTGACGGATTTGCTTACAGTTTGCTACTTTTAAGTAAAGAGTGCACTGTCATAAACGCAAACTAGGATTTGTATAACTATTCTGTCAATTAATCATTTTTTTAAAGTAAGATTTTAAATTTTTTTGTTAAATCTTAATAGGAATTGTGACATTAAAAGTTTATACTAAATTAAATGACTACCAATAAAACACAAGCTGGTCAAGAAAGTTTGTTGTAGTCCTAACATGTTTGACATTAACTTGACAGACTTTGTAGTTTGTCATTTGTTTCAGAGCTGTGTTTACATAAGAGTATTTTTAAAAAAAATTCTATAGAAATTGCAAAAAAAGTATATAATCTTATTTAACTTGTTTTGACAGGTAAAGACGGCTTTATAAGACTGGTTAAAATTTTATTTATGACGGATTTGTCTACAAATTGCTACTTTTAAGTCAATAGTACATTGTCATAAACGCAAACAATGATTTGTATAACTATAACTATATTAGTTAATCATTTTTTGAAATAAGATTTTGAATTTTTTTGATAATGTTTCAGGAGTTAGAAATTAGAATTGTTTTTCTTAAAACGACATTAAAACTCTTTCGTAAACAAGAATTTTTAACTAGAAAATACCTATATAGCTCGAAAACAAATGACAAAAACGAAATATTGAAATAGTTTATTTATAATTACTTTAGCAGCAGCTATTAAAAAACTACGAAATTTGTCAAAGTTATGTCAAAAAAATTGACACTTGAGATTGACCAGTTTTTGGTCTATTCAAAATTACTTAATTTGATATAAACATAATCATAATCTTCTCTTAGATAATAGTATATTGAAAATATAGTTCATTTGACGCACACTTGTTTTCTATAAGACGCGTGCGTCAATACTCCACATAAAACGTGTTTTTTAGACAATTTTCTAAATTTTTATATTATTTGTTTAATTTTATATTAAAAAAGTTTTAAAATTTTTTGCTGCTAACGGTTGGTAACAAAAACAAGTTATTTAATTTAAAAATTTTTGTTTGACATAACTAGACAAGACAGCAACCAAAAATTCGTTACTTGATCAGTTCGAAGTAGCCTAAAAGCTCAAAATGTAACGAGATTCCCTCAGCAAATGCTAAATCATTTTTCAAAACAATTTTGGTTGAAAATTAAAAAAATATGACATTGACATTTGACGTAATTATTTTTGTGACACCTATGTATGCCAACCTTTAAAAATTTAAAAACTTTTATAAGAGCACTAGTACTTTTTTAGATATCGATGAAACTCTCCAAATTGAAGTTTATTAAAGAATAAAATTCGAAAAATGATCTATTAAAGCGGTTTTTTTTACTTATGCAAAAACTAAGTTTTATATAAGTAATTATTATAATCATTCTGTCTCAATAATTTTATTTATTCAATTATTTTACATTTTTGTTTCCAGATTTGGAAAAAAATCTGGAAATATAATATTTTTTAGAAATTAAATTATTTACTTTTATTATTGTGTGTACATTTTTGTTTCTTAATTTTCTTTTATTTTCAAAATCCTGCTCACGTCAGCTTTTTAGAAAAAAATAACACAATTTTAGCTGAGTTTTTTTTATTTTTTATGTTTCTAGAAGTCCAAAAATAACGCCAAAAACGTTGTATAATGTATTATCTTACAATATCTGGCAACAGAATGTGTTTTATGATCAACTCATATTTGGCAGAATTTGCATAACGCAACATTGAATTTTATTAGTCAACAGCATTGGTTGAAATCATTTGTTGGTAGATTCATATTAAAATTATGTACTAAAATGTTTGAATAGCTTGTATGAATGTTAGATTAATATCAGTAGATAATAAGACATGCAAATAGGCTCCAAATTATAGGCGTAAGTTTTTATGTGGCGTTTCTAGTCTAGATATCAATCGTTGTCACAAATTTGAATTATTAAAACTGTTGCTAAAAGTTACTATAATTTCAACTTTAACAGTTTTATTTGTGTTGTCATTTTTCAACATTTTTTTTGTGTTAAAATTTGTATTATAATCGTTCATTTAATTTGGAATAAGCACATGTCGACTTCTAGTCTTCATCAAAATGGCGAAACTTGGCTTTCCAACTTTAGTTAAAAAGATTTCGATAGGTGGCATTTCATGCCAAACCGATTATCAACAACTAAATAATTTATTATTTACAATAATTATTTAAAACCAATAACTATTCAGACAGTTAAATGAATCTAGAAAGCTCTTACGACTAAAAATTGCATAAAACTCAATTCATCTCCTAATGATGACCACTTGGTGGTTGAAAGAGCTCTCAAGATCGATTAAACAAACTGTTTGGCAAGTGGTAAAACTGTGTGAATAGTTTATTGTGCCAAAAATTTTAAACCAGTCAATTAACAACAATTTTTTTATAGCAAAGATTAAACAAATTTTGATCAACTCTTCTAAGTAGATACCGTGGCACTTTAACAGCAAACGTTGATAAAATGTTTTTATTTTTATAATCAATTAAATATTCAAATTGTTAAATATTAATTCAAAGAGCTAACAGCAACTTTAATTATTGTACAAATAACATGAATGACAATTTCTACCCATTTAAGCGTTTCACTGTTACCAGCTCAGCACCAGAGTTTGCCAACATGGTAGCTGCTGGAACGACAGAAACAATGCCCTGTGTACATTCCTAAATTTAGCAGCATTAGAAAATCTACAATCTTCTATGGGATCTTATTATACAAGGTGCTGATTTCCACCGGTTAAGTAGTGCAAGGCAATACTTTCTCACACTTTTTAAGAAACTTACTCTACATTTTTTGCCAGTAGTACTAAACATTTTATTCTGCTTGGTTTAACTTAAGGCGCTGTATGCGCACTAAAAATAGCAATTCTAACACAAATATAGATTAATAATTATTATGATAACTATGAAAGTCTAACATTTATAAACAAATATACGTCATCTGGAGCTTGTGTCAGAATTTTAATAATATCATCTGGTTTTAAAATTTGGGACTTTCTAGCTTTGCATCTTCCATCCAAATTTTTTAGTAAAGTCGCCGGATCTGTACAGATTTTATAATATCACGTGGCAGTACAGCGTGATCAAATAGGACTGTTTGAGTTGGCAATTCTACATTTTATTTTAAAATGGTAAAACTGCAACTACTTCTTGTTGTTGACGGATGGCATCTTTGACACTGACAACATTATTGACAGATGCCAATTGACTTTTCAAATTCAGATTAGAACTTTTTTTTTCTTTTAAATATCTTTACTAAAACAGCTTTCACATTAGAACATTTTTTATCGAAATGGCGTACTTTTGAAGCGAAATTTGTAATCCAATAACTGATTAGCAGTACTCTCTTGAAGCTACCTACCATCAGTTGCTGGAAATGTTTCCGGAAGTTTTAGTTGTTTTTGCTGTCTTTCAGCAACATTGCTTCAAACGTTGTTTTATAAGCAAACTCAGAGAGCGTAAGCAAAGCAAAACCAACTGGTAGACCTTTGACTCTAACTGAGGAAGTTGTCAAAGACATTAGAACTCGAATCCAAAGAATAAATCCATAAAAAAGCTTTCTCTTCAAACAGGTTTGATCCCTATGTTTTCCATTGAACTATATACTCATATAACTCCTGATTTTCCATGTTTCAATTCACTATTTTACAGGCTTATCATATGAAAGTTGCTCCACTGATACCATCCCTACAAAGTTTTGTTTTGTAAACACCACTCCTAGGCACCTACAGACAGTTCTACAATTTGCTTAATTGTAGTAAATCACAACATAATTCTTGACTATACTTTTTTCTATGATAAAACCTGGTTTCACCTTTATGACTTTGTAAACAAACAAGAGCACATTCGGCTCGCGCTACTCTGAGATATCTAAGAGATAGTTTTCGCGACAGATATGCTATTTGGCCAAGCTAGTTACCAGACTTCATTCCGCTAGATTTTGTTTGGGTTTTTTAAAACTGGTGTCTTTAGTAACACATTGCATACCGCGGAAGAACTGCAACAAACATTACAACCAGCATGCAATATCTTTAAAAACCTAAAAAGAAGAGTTAATTTGTGTCCGGAGCAAAATAGAGACCACTTTGAGCATTATTTCAAATTATTGTTGGCTTGTTGAGTTTATTTCTGTAAAAAGTTAGTCGCTGTGACATAACCTATCATTTTTTATGACTGTTATGTCAAATATTTGTCAAACAATGTTATCCGGTTACAGTGTCGCAACTCAGCAAATAAAAAAAATCTCTAAAATGTGTTGTCAGCTGAAACAGTCGCTGTAATTTTTTAAAAATTGGTACTCTTTTTTATCTATTATCCTAGATTTTTTGAGCAATAATGTGTTTTCTGCTGCTAACACTGCATCTTCTACCTGTGATTTTTTAATCTTCTGGTATTTCTTTTCCGTACATTTTACAACAAAAACATCCTAAGAGATGTTTTATTTTTAATAATACCAGTTGCCATTAATGATTGGTTATGTATTTTTTCTCATAATATTAATAATGAGAGACTCTGGAGTTTAGAAGTGTTTATAATTATTGTATTTGTCAATATTTTTGGGTAAAATACGACAACACTGGAACAATGTCGCGCTTATTAGTTATTGTTGAAGCAGATTTTGTTTTGGAAGCTATGTTAATTGTCCCATAAATACGTCAGCAGCATCCCTGTCTATTTTTACATCAAAAATACGTATCAGAAGCAGTTATTTTTACGATTCGAATAATTATTCGAGAAGAAATTCCATCCCGTCCCGTTTCTAGTCCAATTGTGAATATAATCGTCGATCAAGATTGGACGTTTTTTGTGTGTGAACCGTTGTCAGCATCAGCAAACGCCATAAATTCGAAGTAGCCGCCGAAAATCTCTCGAAAAGACCAAACAGTATTGTCTTTAGGCATCGAATCTTATCGGCCAAGAATCTCGAATCCTTTACAAGAATATAAATCGTGTCAGCGTTTTGATTGTCTTTACAAAAAACTCAAGCGACATTAAAAGTTTATGTGTGATCAGGAATTCCGAAGAAAACTTACTCAGAAGAATCCCACTAAAATTGGTAATACAAAAGATACGGTAATATTATAATGAAATCATTACCACAGCTTATATGATTTGAATCAAATTACAGCAACATTCCATTTTATCAGTCAGCTGAGTCTAAATTATGTAAGTTATCTGAATTTATATCAATATCATCAGTTAATTTACCGGAAAATTTGGCAATAATCAGCAAATATGCAAATTGGTTCCAAATCATAAGCGTCAAATTTGTATGTATTAAAAACATGGCATTTTTAGCAGATTATTAAAGAGGTTAAAAGCTTATAGAGCTGACGAGAAAGAGAACAGTAAAGTAAAGACAAATTGGAAAATATTGCATAAATGTTAAATAAAGATAAATCGGGATCTGAAAACCAGAAGGATCTAAATGCATTTACAAAAAAATAAAATTAGGTTTGGTACTATTTGTTAAAAAATATTGAACATCTATATGGTTTCAAATAGACTATAATACGATCCCGTTGTAAAAACCCAGCTTTTGGAAAAAAAATTAGCAAACTAACTCATCCGAACCTTGAAATTGCTCTCCTGGACGAAACTTTTTAAAATATGACATAGAACCCTCTGGTTTTCAGGTCGCAAAATGCTGAAACAGTAAAAGACATAAAATAAAACTTTTATGAAAGAAACGTATCTAATACAATAGAGATCGACAGAAATAGAAAGAAAAATCAAGTGGCTTTTGTAATGAAACTTTTATGAAGGAAAACGTATTTAGTACAATAAAGATTGACAGAAATAGAAAGAAAAATCACGTGGCTTTTGTTAACACAAAAATTGATATCAACATATCAACAAGCAAAAAATAAGAGCAAAAACCATAAAAAAAAGAGAAACAAGATTCATAAAAAAGGTACTAAAAACAAGTGAATATGATTGCAGAATACAAGTTAGAAAATTAGAAAGAAAAAAAATTGGTTTTGAATGAGAAACCAACAGAGAAGATGCAAGTTGTGTAGAGAGAAACAAGAACGAATAAAACATGACAAAAATCTGTAAGGTGGTAAGACAACGCAAGCTAGGAAATAAAAACAAATTAAAATAGTTTAGATTGATTGAAAATTATTGAAAAAACCAAAAATAGATAGTTGTTAGAAAAAGAGAAAAAAAAATTGAAAAAGTTTTTATTAAAAAAACAGACAGAAAAACAAACAAGTAAAAAATCTAAAATAAAAGAATAGCAGAGAAAAATAAAAATACATAAAAAGATGTTTGATAAGCTTAAAACTATAGAAGGTCAAATTATTAAAATTATTAAATCCAAAAAAAGCTTTTCAAAATATGTTTTTTATTCAAATTTCTGTTAGCGATATTATTACACATTGTGTTTTACCAGTGATAATAAATCAAGTGGTTTTTGTTAACACAAAAATTGATATAAGCATATCAACAAGCAAAAAATAAGAGCAAAAACAATAAAAAAAAGAGTAACAAAACACTCAAAAAGAGAGAAGTAAAACAAGTAAATATGATTGCAAAATACAGGCTTAAAAATTAAAAAAAGAATAGTTTTTTATTGAAAAATAACCAGACAAAATGCAGATTGTGTAAAGAGGAACAAGAACAAATAAAACATATAGCGAAAAAATTTGAGGAGGAAAGAGAACGCAAACTAGGAAAAGCAAAACAAATTAAAATAGAATGGATTGAATAAAAATGATAGAATAAAACAAAAAAATATATAAACTTAAAAAAAAATTGAAAAAAAGAAAAAAATAATTGTTATATTTAGACGCAGGAAAAAAAACAAGCAATAGATTTTTGATAAAAAAAGAAAAAAAAAGATTAAAAAAGCTTTTATTAAGGAAAGAGACGAAAAAACCTAATTAAAACAAGTAAAAAATATAAAATAAAAAATGCGAAAACATAAAAATAGTTATTTACATAAAAGTCAGGAAAATTTCACACTACTGAAGAGGAGCTAAATTGAAATACGAGGCACTTTGTGCCGAGTATTTTAAAGCTCCGAGTCAAGTAAGAGATTTTACTGACGTGTTTTGTATTAAATTTTTCCGGAAATCGTAAAAAAAGACGAAATTTAAAAATTTTTGAATTTTTTTTACAAATTCCACAAAAATTAAGTTTGCCCATTTTGTTGGCAACTACATTTACTAGAGTATCTTTTTTATTTTGCGTCTTGTAAAGTTTTTACGGTACTAGTCCGGAAAACTCTATAGAGAGAAACAAGAACCAATAAAACATATGACTGTGAGGAGGTAAGAGAGCGCAAACTAGAAAAAGCAAAACGTATTAAAATAGGTTAGATTGAATCAAAATGATAGAAAAACAAGAACAAATTTAAACTAAAAAAAAATTACAAACTACAAAATTGTAAAAAATGTAAAAAATGATGGTTAGATTTAAAAAAACAATCAAAGAAAAAGAAAGAAAAAATTACAAACATTTATATTAAAGAAAGAGACAAGCGAACATAAAATCTAACAAAAGCAAGTAAAAAAACATAAAATAAAAGAATGACAAAATAAATTAGAAAAAATTATGAAATTAGAGATATGTGTTTGATAAATTTAAAATTATAGAAGGTCAGATAATTCTAAAAAAAAATACTTTGAAATTTTTTTTTATACTAATTTCTGCTAGCAACATTATTATACACTGTGTTTAACAAGTGATGATAAACGTTACATTACCGAGGGTGAAAAACAGAATATCTCCCGTAGTGCATTAAATATTTTATTTTTTAGTATTTCGTTACTGCTTTCTTAATAAAATTATATGAAAAATAACAACATCCGAGAATGCGTAATTGCTGCAAATGCATGGTAACCATGTGTTTGAGGGTGAAAAGTCCCAAGGGAGATATGAGATACGTTTCATATATCGTATCCATGACGAAAATCAACAATATCATGTCACTAAAAAATAAAATGTAATTTAAAATACATATACAAAGTTATGTGTTGTGAAATATATACCTACGTTAAACTTGAAAATAAATTTTGGATTGCATTTTTAAAATTTTAAACTTCTTATTACTGATGAAACACTCTGTATAATTTTTTTATTTGCATCACTTTATTAATTGTAATAATTTTACTAGTTGTTCAATTTTTATCAAATTGTTTTTGTGTGTAAATCGTTTGTGTTTTATCGATAAGTAAATGTTTAAATACTTATCGATAAAAAATATTTGTTTTTTGCCATTTTGGCAACGTATTTGATTAAAAGTTGAATTAAAATGTTTAGGAAACAGGTTTTTAGATTTTAGTCGATAAAATTGCATATTTTTAACCGATTTCTCAATTTGACTGTATTTTTTTACGTGTTACCTCATAACTTTTTTTTTAGGTAAACTGATTTTAATGTTTTTTTTTCATTTGGAAGCAGGTGCTTTTTATCTAGCCCCGTTTCTATATGATCAAGATCTGAGTAATAGTTTTTTAGTTATTCTTATTAATGCTTTTTTTGACATTTTTTTTTCACATTTCAGTTGATAATAAAAAACTGTAAAAAATTTAAAAAATATTTTAATATAATTAAATAATAGTTTGTTTATTAAATTAATTTAAGCAATATGAATCAATTAATAATTAAATAAAATAATAATTAATGAAATTGAAGTCGGTGTTTTCCAAATATCTAATTTGTATTATTTTTTCTTTTGGTTTGTTTTCTTTATTACATTTTTTTTATTGTAATTTTTGGCTGTAAATTATAATAAATTTATCAAGAAAATAAAGATTTGAAAAAAATATTATTAACTTTTTAAGAATAAAATTTTACAATCAAACTAAAACTGGAAATTCTAAAATTTTATTTTAAATTTTGTATTTAGAGATCTTATTCTTGATGACAAACCACTTTGTCTTAAAAATATTTGATCTAAAACTATAAAACAATAGTACTTCTTTTTAAATAATTTTTGTCTTTCTAATTTATGAACACTTTGTACATCTAAAACCAGATTTCAATATGGACAATTTATTTTTCAAGCAAAAATTATTATAATAAATAATTTTTTATTGTAAAATCAACAAAAAAAATATTTTCTTTAAAAAAAATTATTAATTTTTGAAACGTAGAGTTTTTTTGAAATTACTTATAGTAACATTTGGATTTTGAAGCTTTTATATTCTATACTTTTCAGATGATGCGATATTGTTGTACCAGGTGTCAATTTAATATTGAACTAAAATTTTTTTCAATTGTTATATTAAATATAAATATTTAGCTTCAAATATATTTTTTTATTTTACTAATTTTTTATAAAACAAAATTGCTTTATCAGATTTAGTCCAGTCGAGATAAAAATAGCCTTAAATATAAAATAATAAAAACAGCAATTTTTTTTTATTTTTGGTGGTTAGAAGTTTAAATCTTGATATTTGAGACAATTTTGCCACCGCGGTCGCCGCCATCTTGATTTAAAGTTCAGTTTTTTGTTTTTTAAAATAATTCGTTAATAACCCTCTCTGACGTTTTATAAAAAGCGGTGGCTTTTAATTTTTTTCTATTTCAATGTCTATCTCGAGAAGACTCAATTCTGTAGATTATCACTTATTAAAAGAAAAATATTAAAGGAAATTGTCAGAAAATAATTTCAAAATTTAACAAAAAAATAATATAGAAAAATTTTAATTGTAAAAAATTACAAAAATTTGCTAATAACTTAAAAAAAAAGATCTGCGTGTAAAATCTATCTTGCCAGGGGTACTTTAAAAGACACCAATAAAATATCTGCTAACAAAAAATATTGTTTTTGTGCTACACTTCAAGTTCAAAAACTTTTACAATAAATCTTTTTAAGTCTATTGCCACTGACAAATCATTTAAATTTTAAATCAGAAATAACCTTGTGATACGAAATAGCGTCTGAATAATAGTTATAATTTTTTTTGCAAAAGATGTTTCTTCTTCAATATATTTATTCTTAGTCGTGTTAATAGTTTAGAAACGACTTTTGACTAACATAAAAGCTCTTCTCTACTTTATATCTCAGCACTCAATTACCGGTGAACGAAATGAAGCCATCTCACCCAAAACAAAAGTTTCCCAAAACTTAAGAAAAACATCAACAAACAATAAATACGACTTAAGTCACGTGTTATTCCTAGCGCTGTAGACAACACAGAACCGAAAAAAAAATATTAACGACTGGGGTGAAGCCATTTCAGAGGTCTATTTTAAGCCGCAATTGTCTTAGCACTGATTAGACATCGTGATTTATCCTTTAACGTCTTTGTAATTACAGACTCACATTCGTCAAACGTGAAATATTAACGTCATAAATGATACGATCTGGAAATGTACGACACGCAAGCTATTTTTAATACTCATCATCATGAAGGGCATTGGTTTTTGTGTACCTACGTGAGTACTAATGCACTTTTTTTAATTAAATTTATATAATATTGTAAGAGACATGAGATTTAGCTCAATAATGGTAGCAATAGACACTAATCAAAACCATTAAAGATTACGCGAATTTGAAAAATCAGAGCTTTCTAAAAATATTTCAGTCAATCTTTTAGTGATTTTTTTATTTACAACCATCATACTATCCTTATTGTAGCCTTAAGTACCAGTGGTATTTTAGAATTATTTGTTCACGATTTGAGACTTTTGAGAAATAAATTTAAATAAAAAAAATTTAAAAACTTTAGTAATTTATTGAATTTTTAGTACGATGGTCAGAGATATCGTAAGTATCACTTTCGATAATATTAGTCCAAAAGGACTAATTATCAATTTTTGAAATTTACAAAAATTGGATTCGGGTAGAGAAAATATCACTAAAAACAATTTTCGCTGCGTTTAAAACAGTCAAATTTGATAAAAAACAATTGATTTTTTAGTTATTAGAGAGCTTTTGATAATAAAACCTATAGAATATTATAATACAAAGTATTATTCATTTTATATAAAATTCTACAAAAGCTTATGTAGCTTAAGAGCAGAAAAATCAGAAAAAAAATTTGTAAATAGTGTTTCAGTATTCTGCCATTCAATATTCTGTTTGAAAGAATTTATGCTGCACGGGATAAATCAGCTAGAATTTTAAATATTGAAAAAATTTTTGACAGCTTTTGACGTTTTGTCGAAATGTTTTGCTTAGAAATATGTTGAATAAAGTTTCTGTGTGACCGAATCGAGTGAGATTTTGGGTGAGAAATTAACAAAAAAAGTATCTATTTTGTCTAAAACTAATCAGTTTAAATGATTGATTGGTTTTTTTCAAATTTTTAATTTGAATTATCCTATTGAAAATGACAGAAGCCGTCTGTTTAAATTTTCTAAAAAATCGCCAAATATTAAGATTTTGTCCTAACCTCCAGTTTTGAAAATGAATTTGTATTATCCTATTGAAAATGACCGGAACCGTCTGCTTAAATTTTCTAAAAAATTGCCAAATTTATTTAAAATTAGTTAAGTATTATTACTAAAAACTATTTCAAGTCTATTGAAACCAATAAAATATATATTTATATTTTTAGATTAAGTTCTTGATCGTAGTATATGTGGATTTGCCGGTTTTGAGTTAGGTTTATGACTATTATCCAAAAAATTTTTTTTGTTCAAATCATAATTTGAAATAGTTTATTTTTTTAAATCTACAAAATCACCAAGTATTATTACTGAAAAAACAGTTTTATGTTAATTAAAATTAATGAAAAAGTTTCAAAAAACGTTATTTTTTATGTAGCAATTTCAGTACGGTTTAACTTAAGATAGAAAATAGCATATTTCAAATCAAGGTAAGGAATGGCTTTCCTGCAGACCGCGGGCAAAGTTTATAAACCGAGCCGTAGGCGAGTACAGTTTATAGGTTAGGTTTGTACAATTTTGTTTTAAAAAAATATTTTTTTTAATCCGTCAGAAGTGTCAACAATGAGTAACTCATTTGAGGTACAATAAAGCTAAGTGCAAAAATGAATCACAAAATTTATATGATGACACTGTAGTGAACTCTCCTAAACTGAAGACGGTGTCAAAAGTCGATTAAAATTCCAAAAATGATTTATCGGTGAATGCATACCAATTCAATAAAGCAAGTTGGTAGAACAATTGTATAATCTATATATATAAAAGAAAGTCGTGTTTGTTACAACACTTATAACTCGAGAACGGCTGGACCGATTGCCATGGTTTTTGATTTGTTGGATTTGTTTCCGTCCCGAATAGCAGAATACATCTTGAAAACAATGAAAACTCGATATGTGTAATGAATACTTAATCATTTCAATAGATGCTGATTTGTTTATTACATGTCAAACATTTGTTGTCCAATCCTGTCAAATAGTGTAACAACTATTTTTTTTTTGGAGTTTATGTCCTGGTTGCTGAGACCTTTAAGCCACAACTTTATTTTTTTCTGAAGACATCATGTGTGCGTTCAGAAATTTATTTTTTGTAAAATGTCTACAAAGTTCAGGTACTCTTATATTTGTTTTTAATTCCCGAAAATAATACCTAAGATTTATTCTACAGTAAAAACATAAAATCATCGGAAAGGAACGGAATTTAGGGAATAAAAAATCAGTTGGTAAAGGTTATAAGATTAAGGAAAAAAACCTACAGGTTAACAAAAGTGTAAATGTCTTGTTATAGGTTGTCTATGATTTTTCTTGGTAAGCTATTTATACGTAGTGGTTATATACTCTTTGAGCTATTGTCTATGTCTCGAAAGTTCAGGCACTGTTATTATATTTGGTGGTTTTATGCGAGTGCACATTTTAATAACAATGCCGCGTCCTAGAAGATCTAATCTTTCCCAGCGAAGCCTTAATGCAATTAGGCAACGGAATATCCCGAGTCAATTATCTGCGAGAAATTGCACGCGTTGATACTTAAAGAAAAATTTAAAGATGAGGAAGTTCTTATTCCAAGGATTCCAATGATCCCAACGGATATGCCCTTTGAGTTTAAACAAATTCAATTCCCGATTCGTCTTGCCTTCGCCATGACGATCAACAAATCACAGGGCTAATCCTTGACTATTTGTGGCCTCAATCTAGAAAATGCATGTTTTTCTCATGGTCAATTGTACGTGGCATGCTCACGTGTCGGCAAACCATCCGCTTTATTTGTTCTTGCGCCTGACCAAAAAACAAAAAATGTTGTTTACCACAAAGTGCTTGAATGAAAATCCTATTAATGAATTAATCCGAGTTTTATTTTTTTTCCCCAATCTGCACAACATAGTTTTCAATCATTTTTTTCTGACATGAGTTTGAAGTACTTAATTATTATTTTTTATTTTTTTTAATTTTTATTCTTATTCTGTATGTATGTTTTCATCATCATTCATCATAATTAAATACTTTTTTGTTTCTATCTATATAAATATATTATTTTGTATCATTGTGTTACGTTCATCAAAGCCTAAATTAGTTCACCTAAAAAGTAACACGACATTCATTGACTGTTAGGCGGTACAAAGTTTGCCGGGTCAGCTAGTTTATAATAAAAACAATCAAGTACAACATATTTAAATAGCTAGGCTGAATTTTTATATGAACCTAACCGTATAAATTGGAAAAAATCACGTGGTTTTCTTTCGCACCTAGGAAGAAAGGCTTTCTTTCGTACCGCAAATAAGGTAGACATTTTTTACATTTCTGACCAATTAAGAAAAAAAAAATGTTTTAATAGAAAAATTATTCTTGTACCTATTAAATATGTTTTTAATGATAAAATGGGTCTGAACGAAACAAATACTGAACGAAATGTGGAATAATAAGATTCCACAATCTTGCGGTTAAGCCGATTATACAATGAAATTTTTGATAAATTCTAGATATAATCTCTAAGAATTTCTTAGACTCTTATATCTAGTCTTGCCAAAAATGTGAAGAAATAAAATCTTTTATAGCCGCACTAAAATTGCTAATTGCTCCGGCCGACATTCTCCTCATCAAAAGTAAAGAACCCGAAATTTGCAATAAACCCAAATTGATTCGATCAGAAATCGATAAAATGGAATAATAATAATAATGGAGAAAAGGGAATGAAGCGGCAACTTAAACGAACTAATAAAGATAAAAACAAGCGCCGACACCTGATGAATTTTAAGAGTTGGTTTCAAGAAAAGGACTGCTTTTTCCCCTATTGTTAGTGGAGATAGTGTCCGCTTTATCGTTGCTACAATTACTAATTGATATCGATTGAGATTGTGTAAAACGGCTACGAACGACGGGGAAAAATCGACAACACGCGCCGTTTTATCTGATTGAAAACTAAGCGGCGCCACTGGACCGTAAAAACGTCACGAATTCGAAATCAAACTGTACTAGAGACGATTTTAAACGATTTACTCTGAAAACAAAATTGCAACTTTTTTTTTATAATGGGAAGTTATTTATATTATTATAATAATTTTTTGTCAATAAACTACATAATAAAAAAAATATTTAAAAAATGAAAAAAAATTCATCTTCGATTTGAGTATAAATCAAAAATGGAATAAAAAAAGTACAAAAACTAAAGTTTAAGAAAATAAAATTCTACGCATTAGGATTTTTTTCCATAAATAGAAAGATAGTGTAACACTGCAAATATTGGTCTTAGCGTAAAAATAATAAAACCAAACTTGTAGGAAATTAAATTTTCAATAACTTTAGATTTTATCATTTTTGCTCTAAAGTTGTAAATTAAGAAGTTATTTGAGAAAAACAAATAAACTGAATTTTGAATCAAGATGTCGGCGAGATTGTCTCGAAAATCAAAATTTAGATTTCCAACTCCCCTCCCCCTCCCGACGTTTGAAAAAAAAAGTTGCGGCCTCTAATTTTTTCTAATTAACACTAATTTTTGTGCATTTATTTATAATTTTAGTAATGCAGCTAGTTGGTCTAACTATACTTACTCTTAAAATTATAAACATTACGTCATTGTAATTTTTTTTTTAATTAATTTGAAGTTTTTTTTGATCTTTTTACTGTTTCTCTTATATTTTTTTCTAGAAAACGTTAAATTTTAAATATTAATGTACATAATTTGCATTTTATCAAATTTCCCTACTTAAAATTATGTTGGTCATATGATTGTTGACATGTTTTTGAGCCCTTTTCAAAGCCTTCTATAGTTTTTTGTTTTTTAAGTTTTATAAAAATTGTTTTATTATTCGGATATATTCAGTATTTTACAAATTTGTTTTAATGATTGATGTTTTCTCAAATCTTCTCAATTTTTTATACTTGAATGAATGTATTAAATTTGACAAATTGTAGCAGTTTGGTAGATCATATTTCACCTTTCTATTACTTTATTCACACAGTTTTACCATTTTGTAAAAAGTTTGTTTAATGAATCTTGGGAGCTCTTTCGACCACCGAAGGTTATCAAAACAATCTAAAAACTTTTAGTTTCAATTAGCTTGTTAATTGTTTAGTAATAAAGCTTCAAAAATCAAAACCACAAATTAAAAATTAAAAATAATAATTTTTTTTTAAACAATAAAAACAAAGTATTCCACAGTGCGTGTATAAATTATTTAGATCTACTCTTGCCATGGAATTTTGACCGTATGTTCAATTTTTAATAAGTTCATATGAAGAAAGGTACATGTCAAACCAACGTCAAAGTTCGACTGTGACATTATAGACGCAATTTGACGTTAGTTTGACATTTGTCGGCTAACACAATAAAAATCTGTCAAGCTGCATTACACAGCAAGACTAGGACTAAATTAGTATATTAAAAAACACGCATTCCAGTTTAAAAAACAAATGCCAAAGCCACGATTTTTTTGAAATAATAAGTGCTTTAAGGTCTTATGAAGCGAGTTTGTAATACTTCTTTTTGTAATTTGTTCTTTTTATGCTGTTTTTGAGCATTTTTTTTTTAATTTGATTGATTTAGGGATTTTTAGGGTAGGTTGGCAATATCTTGATTTTGAAAGTGAAAATTTTATGTATTTGTCGTTTCTTTTGTTTTATCCAAAAATTCGAATTCTGTCAGCCCCAAAATACAAAAATAGAAAAACTTTACATGTAGGCCTTCCGAAATCCGTAAAATGGCAAACATTATTTTGGTTTTTATTATTAATATTATTATTATTATTGTAAGATGCCTTCTTTTTTAGGTTAAGTGACATATAAGCTGTGACTTTTGCTTTATTAGAATCGGTTGTTTTTCCTAGACCAGTGCACTTATTATTTACACCATTATATGCCATATTTCACATAAATATACTTTAAATTGTTCACTTCACTTTGTTGTTCGAAAATTGCAATTTCAAATTTTAATTCACAATATTATTGACAGACAGGTAAAAAGTCAAATTAAGTTTTACCAACCTAAGAATTTTTTAACTCTAATGGCTTACCAAAACCTATGACGTAGCGTTCTTTAATTAGTCTATTAGAGAATCAAAATGGAGGCAAACTGTAAAACATTTATTATCGCACTGTACTAGTTTCAGTTTCAATAGACTTAAAATATTTCGTAACACTAATATAAAAGTTTAAAAAAATAAGCAAATTTAAAGCCGCATCTAAAGATTTTCGTTCATAAAATATTTAGATCTAGTCTTGTTCTGTAATTCAGCTTGGCAGATATTTATTGTATTTTACAGTATGATTGCCGACAAATGTCAAACAAACGTCAAAATTTTTTCTTAATATCGTACGTTTCTGCGTATAAACTAATCAAATAATGAACATGCGTTCAAAAGTCTATAGCAAGATTTGATCTAAATTATTTCTGAACGCATTGTAGATAGTTAAGACAAACTATTGTTCTAAGTTTCAATAGAGTTGGAATAGTTATTCAATAATTTTTTTAAATTACAAAAAAATAAACAATATTTTTAAAAACGTTTAAACCTGACCTGACTCAATCTTGTTTTTTTTAATTATTTATCAATTATTTTATTTTTTATTAGCAATTTTTTCACAGATGTCTTTTCAATATAGACCTCACGTGACCTAACCTGACCTGACTTGACCTGACTCAATCTTCTAAATAATTCTAAAAATATTCTAAAATCTTAAAAACTGTTATTGCAAATTTATTATCATAGTATTGTTAACAAACTTTATTACTGATTTTTTTTTAAGTTTTTATTGTTAACAAATTTTATTACTAATTTTTTTTAAAAGTTTTTAGATTCTAAAAAATATTTCCTAAAATTGTGTTTATTTTCTATTTAGTTCTAGTTTGTACATTTATTGAGACGTCATGTTATATCCAGATATATTTTTTACACGTTTGGGTATAGCATCACTATTAATGTACTAATGACAGATATATATTTTGCTAAAAAATTATTTTTGAAACAATTAAGGAACATCTCTGATTGAAAGTTTAACAAAATATCATTTTATATATTTTTGGTTTTTTAAATCATCAACTGAGAAATAGTCAAAGCCAATTAGTAATGACTATTAGCATCAAATTGTAAAAACATGATTTCTCGATCTTGATGTAAAGAGATAATAGATAGATGTCGCCTTTTTCACATTTTATGCAAGTAATCGACTTCATTCAAACAAAAATCTGATGCGATTCACTAAATAGTTCCAATAAGAAAAAAACATAAATCTTGATTTGAAAAAATTTTAATTTTATTATTAAAAAAAAATACTTAGATAATACTGCATATCTTATATAATTCGGACAAAAAGCGTTAATGTGATAACTTGGTGGTCGGATTCGTACTTTAGTAGAGATATTTAGCATCAATATGTTGAAACTAAGCTTTTCGATCTTGATGGAAAAGCTTATAATAAATAGATGTCGCTGCTCTTAGATATTATAGTTCAATATAATAGAAAATTTACTGTTTCTGCTTTTTAAACAATTTTTTTAAGTATTAATGTCAACAATTTTTGCTTCAAATTTTTATTTTATACCTATTATAAAACATGATTAGACTGATGTTTTTTCGGATTTTTTTTTGCATTATCAAAGCCTTGTTTGGGCAATTTTTAAATTTTCGTACTGCCAGAAATCCGACGCTCAGTGATAAAATTTGAAAACATAATCCAATCATAATATATTACAATATAGAATACTTTAAAAATATAAATTTCAATCTTAAACTCGAAAACATGAAGATTGTCTCAATAATACCGGGTGTATAATATTAACAGAATTTAAGGGCGGCTGTGCTTTTTTGGCAGCAGGTCTTAGATCGGTTTGTACTAAAATGGGATAAAATAACTACTCAGCCTGCATTTTTGTTAAAGACGATTAAACAAATGTTTCCATTCGCCATTGTCTCGCTTTATTTCATTTCGAAAATAACTTTTATTAATTGCTTATCGGTGCCGGTGAGCGCACGTGTTTTTACAACTGTCAATCAATACTGTTATTAACATTTAAGCACAGTGTCGTGGATAAATGCCAAGCCGATGCATTGGCGCCATTTTCTAAATGTAAAAAAAGTAACTTAAAAAAAAACGGAAAATTTTCAATCAGGATAAAAATATGTATTTCTTATTTTACAGTGCACAAAAACAATAACACAAACAAATTAAATTGATAAATTCATATTCACAAAACTTTCTATGCCATTGCGTAAGCGACTTTATGAGAGATTGTACCGCCTTTAGTACGAACCGGTCTAAAAACACCTTGTTAATATTACACACCTTGTATAAGCAAATTAAATCCAAAGTTTTTTTTCGATATTCAATGTTTTGTTATTTAGGTTTTTTAAATATTTATAATAATTTTTGCGCCAAAAGCACAATTTTTACAACTGGTCAGCCCTGAGAATAAAAAAACATAAACCTGTTGTATTTTTCAATTTAAAGTACCGAAATGATTATTTAATTCTGAAAAAAAGTTGAAAAGATTCTGAAATAAGCTTTTTATAACTGTCAGTCAACAAATTTGATGGAAAACGGCAAAATTATAAATTTAGTTGCATATATTATACTAAAAGTGGGTTTACTAAGCAACCAAATTAAATAATTAAATAAAATTAATGTTGATTCTTTACGTGATTGGTTGAATTTCGGATAAAAATCAATCTTAATTTTGATTTAAATTGCAATTACCTAATTTATTTTACTTAAAAATATTTTTTTTTATAATCGTTTAAAATTCTAAAAAAATTAAAACTTTGAATTTAATTAATTTGCTTCCCTAAATGTTTATAGCAGGTTTCCGTTAAAGATAATTAAAATTGATTTTTCCAAATTTATTTTTCATTATTCGATTACCGTTTTAAAAATTCTGTGACGTGTTAAAAAATAGGTTTAACAAAACAAGTGCTTTTTTTTTAAACAAGAAGAAATTTTTAGAAATTACATTTTAAATTTTATTTTTTTTTAATAAGGACAAGCCAAAAACCTAACATTAATCAGATTTTAATTTTGTCAATTAATTCGGTGATTGATTGATAAAAAAACTTTACGATATTTATCCTATTTAGCTAAATATGTAGCTTAACTCATAATTAATTATACATTCGAATGACCTTATCAATTAAATTCTAGATGACTTCTTAGTGAGACATTTGTAGAATTCTGCAAATTGTTTAATTAAAAGCCAATTACTACAACGAGCAAAAATGCAAAGCTTTCAAACATAATTTCTAAACAAGTCGCTCTTTATTAAGTGGACTATTTTCATTTTTGCCATTATATTGTTGAATGTTGCATAGTATCAAATATTTCATAAATATTCATAAGTAGCAATAATTGTCAACTTAATACCAATAATTATTATTTGCTGTCATATTTGCCATTTAAAGCATGCGGCTCCATCTTGTTGAATCTACATATTTCGTACTTACATATTAATTCATTTACTTACCTTTCAACAGCTATCTAGACTATTTATTAGGTAAAACATAAATAAAACAACAAACAATCAATATTGAATAAATTTAATACTTAACATCAGATCTGCGATTTATTTTACAACAATCTGTCTGAGTCTATATAAGGAACATTTATTTATAATAAACGTTTGAGATTTTAATGTCTTTCTGGGGAGGAAAACTTATATTTTAAATAAAACAGTTTGTACTTTTTATATTACACTTAGAATCACGTTTCACTTAATCAACTAAAAAGTGTGTTGCCTTTTTGGGGGGCTCAAAACCAATACAGATCCTTTGAGGAGTCCTGCACTTGGGCTTCTAAACCTGAAACAAACAAAAAAGTTATTTTTTTTTTCAAATAAAGCATGCTAAGATTAAACAAAAAGCAACGTTTAATAGTGGCACATTTCATAGTGAAAATTTCCAACAATAAAAAATAAAGTAATTGGCTATAAAAACATTTTATTGTTGTGTATATTTATCTTTATTTAAGCTTATAATTTATAGCACATAAATAATTTTTGGTGTTGAATATTTCACCTAGCGATTAGCAGTTGCGAAACTAATAGTTTATGTTGATGTTTACAGCTGTTTTCAACATGTTTATTTTATGCCCTAAAGTAACAATTTATATTTTTTCTATTAATCTTCTAAGAATATTTTTTTTAGTCCAGCAATCAAAAAATAAATAAACAAAATAGAAAAAATTGCCAAAATTTTGGTAGCGAGATCAAACCCCTACCAATTTAAATTTAAATTTTTAAAATATCCCTACAAATTTTTGTTTAAAAAAATTTAAAAAAAATTGAAAATTTTGCGTATTTTGGATTTGAGCTTTAGTAGATGGCGTGTCTTGTTTTCTATTCACCTATTTTTAACTTTTTTAAACTTATTTATAATAATTATTGCCCAAATACTGGATTTCTGTATTTTTTTGTGTGTATTAAGTAGTTTTATCATTATTTGTTTATGTTTCGTTTATCAGTTTTTTTACTATCTTCTTTCTGTTTCAATTTTTTATAAGCAAAAAAGCTTTACGATTTAATTTTTTAGGTACAAGTATGGTACAGTTTTTTTGTGTTTTTACTTCTATCTCAATTTTGAATGCCTTGTTTTGTTATTTTTAACCTCTTCTTTTACATTTATTTCCCATACAATTTTTTTATATTCTCCAACGTATCTAACTCCAAAAAGCTCTTTTCTACCCAAAATCCGCTTGAGAATAAAACAGTTTTTTTAATTTTCAATCATTTTGTTGTATTTTTTTTTCTTGCTTATAAACTCTTTTTTTATAGTTTTATTTTTTAATACTTTTCAATTTTTTATTAACAATTTTCTTGTATTTTGTCAACTCTTAACCTTTTTTAACTCAACAAAAATGTTTATTGCTTGTTTTTACAAGCGTTAAATTTTTAAAATTTATTTATAATCATTATTGTTCAATTATTTTTTTTTAGTAGTTCTATTATTATGTATTTCAAGTTTTGTTTATCAGTTTTTTCACTATGTTTCTTCTCTTTCAATTTTTTAGAAGAAAAGCTTTAAATCTTTATTTTTTTAAGTAGAGTGTATTTTAGTTTTTATTTCTACCTTAATTGTTTTGCATTTTTTGTTATTTTTAACCAAAATCCACCTGAGAATAAAGCAGTTTTTTTAATTTTCCATAATTTTTGTTGTATTTTTTTTATTTTTTATAAATTCTTTTTTTATAGTTTTATTTTTTTATATTTTTCAATTTTTTGTTAACAATTTTTTTGTAGTTTGTCAACTCTCCTACGGCTTTCTTAACCTTTTTTAACACAACAAAAATGTTTATTGCTTGGTTTTACAAACGTTAAGTTTTTAAAATGTATTTAAAATTATTATTGCTCAAATATTGTTTTTTTGCTTTATTCTTTAGTAGTTTTATCATTATGTTTTTTAAGTTTTGTTTATCAATTTTTTCACTACATTCCTTCTTGTTCAATTTTTTATAAGCAAAAAAGCTTTACGCCTTAATTTTTTTAAGTAAAGTGGCGTTTATTTTTGTTTTTACTTCTACCTCAACTTTTTATGCGTTGTTTTGTTATTTTTAACCTGTTATTTTAGATTTATTTTCCATGCAATTTTTTCATGTTCTCTATCGTTTCTAATTACAAAAAGCTCTGTTCTCCCCAAAATCTACCCGAGAATAAAACAGTTTTTTTAATTTTCCATAACTTTTGTTGTATTTTTTTTTCTTCTTTATAAACTCTTTTTTTATAGTTTTATTTTTTAAAACTTTTCAATTTTTTATTAACAATTCTCTTGTACTTTGTCAACTCTCCTACGGCTGTCTTAACCTTTTTTAGCTCAACAAAAATGTTTATTGCTTGGTTTTACAAACGTTAAGTTTTTAAAATTTATTTAAAATTATTATTGCTCAAATATTGTTTTTTTGCTTTTTTCTTTAGTAGTTTTATTATTATGTTTTTTAAGTTTTGTTTATCAATTTTTTCACTACCTTCCTTTTCTTTCAATTTTTTATAAGCAAAAAAGCTCTACGTCCTAATTTTTTTAAGTTAAGTGGCGTATATTTTGGTTTTTACTTTTACCTTAATTTTTTATGCATTGTTTTGATATTTTTAACCTGTTATTTTACATTTATTTTCCATGCAATTTTTTCATGTTCTCTATGGTTTCTAACTACAAAAAGCTCTGTCTCCCCAAAATCCGCCTAAAAATAAAGCAGTTTTGTTTTTGATTTTCCATCATTTTTGTTGAATTTTATCTTCTTTGTTAATAGCTTTATTTTTAAATACTTTTCAATTTTTTATTGACAATTTTTTTGTACTTTGTCGATTATCTTAGTGTGCTTTTTGCATCTTTTTCTATTTAGTCTTTTTTTTTATTTTGTTCGTATTTTTGTTACAATTTTGTTGTTTTTTTGTTTTTTCTATTATCCTTCTGTTTATTGTTACAGTCAGTAGCAGTGATGTGACTTAACTTCAGTTTGCACTTATATTTTCCTTACTTTTTTATAGAGCTATTTGTTTGTTATTGGTATGTTGTTATTAGGTACGTATAGTCTCCTTCTTCATTTCTTTCTTAATTTTTCATACATTTTTTCATTTAACCGTAATACTTTTTTTATAATGTTTTTTTCGGTTTTTTCATATATTGCTAGTTTAAGATTCTAGGAACCTGTAGCCGGCAAGTATTTGACAATTGTTGACTAGTTTCACCTTTCTTTTAGTTTGTTAAATATTTTTCATTTTAAATTAAAAAAATATTTATACCACTTAAAATTGAAGAGAAAGATTTATCCTTCAGAGTGCAAACGGAAAATAATTAAAGAAGAAAAGCTTTTACTGTCAGTATTCAATGAAATATTGACATCTATCATAAAAGATGACTGTTTACATTAAATCTCATAATCTCATAACCAAATTTTTTTTATTAAACTGATTATGTTTTAAGAATTAAATTTAAAAAAGCAACAACTTTTTTTAAAACTGAAAATAAGAAATGATTTAATAAACAAACTATTGAACTAAACATTATGACAGATTTTTTTTTGTTAAATAGGTCACATCTCAACAGTTATAAAATTTTTAAAACCAATTGTTGTTTTTTTCTAACTCTATAAATAAAATTTTTGAGATTTGTGAGTATGATCTGACCAAAACAGAAAAATGTTCAAGCGTTCGTGTAGTATGTACGCAATTTGTGTTCATAAATCATTTTGATCTACTCTTGCTATGACATTTTGAACATATTACGCCCATTTTTTGATTAGTTCATACGCAGATATAGACGTGTCGTGTATGATTGGCTAAGCTTTGACGTTTAATGGCGTAATTATACCATCAACGACTTCAAGCTAAATTGCGCAGCAGGAGTTGATCTAAATAATTTCTGAACACACGTTATAAGTAAACACAACTAAAGTATAAAGTGCAATATTATGTTTTCCTAGATTTATTTATTGATTAAAGTATTTCTATTAAATCAAGTAAGATTATTAAAAAATATTTATGTATGGGATATACCATACTTAAATTTTTATTTAATTAAATTTTTTCTAGTTATCTTAAAAATAAGAAGAAGAAATACAGAAACCAAAGCCAGAGTCTTGAAATTGCTTTTTTGAAAATGGTATGAAAAAAGTCTTTCTTATAAATTTCTTTTAGAGTTAGAATTTTTGCAAAAGTGCGAAAATTGGTCACTTCGCACTCAAATTGCGTGTGAGAAGAATTGTAGGAAATCAAAATTATGGCTTTTAATTGTCATAATATGACGATATTATGAGCTTTTTATCTGCCATTGTTGAAACGATTACTGCACCAACAGACTAAGGTCTTAAACAAAAACTGTTCAAAAATCTACTGTAAAAGAATTAATAAATTAATGCAAATTCATTTCAACTAGAGCCGTAAGCTTGGACACGTTTCGTTGTTATTGGAACTCTTCAGCAAACTGCAACAGATTCAGATTTGAATAAATTTGCAGTGACAAATTTGGGGTTATATTTGCCCAAGTGTCTATTAGCTTTGTAATATGGGAAAACAGCCGACATCTATTAGACGCTACATGTCTCAGTTTACGGATCTAGTTTGAATGAATTTGCATTGATCTTATTATTCTAGTCGTTGGTAGTAACCGAAGACGATTACATTATATGCGTTTGAGACAAAAGACGCTAATGTGATAACTTGGTTGTCCAATCATGGATATACGTTTTATCTCAATTTGTATCTTTTAAAACTGACATTTAGATGTAGAACAGCTAGGCCAGCTTTGAAAAAAAAATTAACAAATATTTGACGTAAATAAAAAATAACTTTAGTTTTAGATCACTTCTTTAACCTTCTATAGGCTTTGCTAAGCTAATGATGGTCTTTCTTGAATCTCTAATAAGTCTGCTGATAAAAGTTGGCGCAGTCGCATGGCTTCTTTTAAAGGTTTTCGCACTAATGTTAGGTGAGTTGTGACGTAACAATTGATACTACGTCACAAAACATGTTTAAATGTTACTTTTGTGCATATTTTTAATCTTATTAAAGTTTGATACAATGGTTTCATTTGGAATAGAGTGCTTGTTCCATTACTACAGAATACGGTGGGTTCGCTGGCCAGAGGAGATCAATAACTCGTTTGACCAACAGCAACGGCGATGGTGACCAATCCAGAGCAACTTGCCACTGGCCAGCCAACCCATTGTCCTTCTCTTTTGTTCCCCTCTCTGGCTGTTATTATCCACGAATTACCCCATCCTTGAATATCAATCTATGGCATGGATGGGTGGATTCCACGGCGACAGACGCCTCTAATTGTCATTCTCGGCATTGCCATTGCCACCCACTGCCACTATTTTCCGGACTTGCAATCCGGATGGAAGCCTGATTCAATATGGCAGCAGGATCATTAACACGAGCTGTTATGATCAACCTCCAGACAGACAATCATAGGAGAATGCGCATACTTAAGAGTGGATAGTATTATTTTGCCCAACTCAAAACAATTTTATTTTTTAAGATCCCTTAAGACTTTAGGACTCAAAAACAAGAAACTTAATTTTCTGGCTATAAATCTAGACAGGTACGACTTAAGCAGGAACATAATACTCAGCCTAATAACGACAGAAATGTACAGCGTCTAAAATATCAACATTTGCTAACCATTCTAGTTGATTTTCCTTGCCCTAAAAGCGTTATGACAAGTTGATAGTTTCCAATTATCAATAATTTATATATTAATTATTCCATTTCATTTATTATGTTATGAAGTTTACCGCGCTCCATGCAGGTATGTAAAATATTTTTTTTACCTTTTAATACTAATTTGCACAAACTTTGAGTAGTGCACAATATTGTTTCTTATATATATATATAAATATATATAAAAAAACAGATGAGTATATATATATGTACCTATATTACACACTTTCTAAAAAAATTTTTTTTGAGCTAACAGATTAATCCATTTTCTGGAAAATTACCGATTACTTGCCTAATGAAATAATATTTTAAAAAGTTTTGTGAAATACAAATAAATAAATAAGAAATTATAAAATCGTCATAGAAAAAATATAACAGTTGTGTATTTTTGTTTCTCAGACACATATTTTTATTTAATTTGAAACACATCATTTTTATATTTATACTACTGTTTGTTTATGACAACAATAATAACCCTTATAGCAGTACCTAAAATTTATAAAATCTTAAAAAATTGGCTTTATTGTTTCTTTTTTACTATTTTTTGGTAAAGATTGTTAGCTCACCGACTAAGTCTGTTGTGAACCATAAAACTATTGTTCTTTATTATCTAATGTTACACATTGATTAACTTTTACACAATAGTTAGCACAGGGTTGTACAGGGTTAATTTCCATTTCAAAATTAGGCGCATCGCAAAAAGTATACCAAAACACCTAAATAAACATTGCACTTAAAACATGGTTTATAATGTAAGAAGACTGGTTTCAACAATTATTTTTTTTTTTTTTAATTTAATACTCTCAAGCATCTAATTTTACGTTGTGTACCTAAATTGCTAGAAAATAGTCTATAGTCAACCCCTAATTTGCATCGAACTGGTAGCCAACAGATGCGTCTGTGGTTCTAGAACCTCAGCATAGACCGTAATAAAAAATTTTCTCTGTCAAGTTGGTAAAACTGCGTTATCTACTTATTTGAAGAGAAATATTTTTACCGCTTGAAAATGGTACCAAAACTAATCATTCAAGTTAATAATGATAGTAACAATTCTGCTTTCTATGCAGATGATTAGATAAAAATTAATAAGGTTTCTATATCCGCCTATATAATTTTTATATTATCCAATAAGAAATAAAACTGTGTCTAGATAATTAATTGTAATTTAATTGGTATACTTAGTAACATACAGGCGAAGAAAGTTTGACCAGTATCTTCAAGATTCTGCACAGACAAGAAATCCTGCGGTGGACCCTCATAAAGATTAGTGAAAATTAAGTCGCCATAAAACCGACATATTCGCACTAACCGTTTAGACCAACTATAACAAAGAATGCAGACAAATTGTACAAAATAAGAGTAAACTTAAATTGTGGGTTCTAGCAATATAGAAAACACAAAAAAATGTAAAAAAAAAATTTAATGTAAAAAAAGGAGTATGAGAGGCAATCAACGTTATCGTTATCTAAAAGACAAAATTAGCAATACCGATCTAAAAAACAAAAACAGCAGCACAAAATTATTTTATAAAAAAACAGAAAAGAACAAAACTGAAAATAAACTGCAGTTTTGTTAGCTTGGCTCGACATCATTAGAGTTAGGTCAGGTCAGGTCAGTATATGAATCAAAAGTACAATCAGTATACAGAAGATTTCAAAATGTTTAAGCTTTTGATAGAATCACTGCCAAAGTGTAGATTTTAATAATTTAGTGGATAATTATATTTTTTTTTAATTACCCAAAAAAAAAACTTTTTCTTAAATTTACACATGTTAGGATGCTGCTAATTTAATATTTAGTGCTAAAATGCACTAAATATAACAGAAAATGCGTTACAATACAAGCAAATATAGAAAGAATAAGAAGGACTCAGAAAAAAACGAGAAAGACCAACGGCGGAGAATGCGACAAATTACCAGACAAACCAACAGAAATGGAGACAGTTGAAATAATAAGAAAAAGTAGAAATGGAAAAACATCTGGCACAAACTGAATAAATATGAAACGATTTAAATACGAAAGGTAAGAATTGAAAAACCGTCTGTACCAGTTTCTCGTAAGCTATGAAATAACAAAAATTGCAACAAAAAAGACTTAAACAGACAATAAATAAATAAAGCAACCAGAAACTATGTTGGAAATACGAAGAGATAGCTTTTCTAAATTCTACATACATAATATAAGAGGCGCTAACTGAAAAAAAATTTTTAGTAAGTGATGAAGAAAAGAGTAGAGAAACAGTCCATGCAATAGAAAAAACACATTAAAGTAACATAAAAAAAAAACGTTCAACAAACCTTTAACAGCATCAAAAGAATGAGCTCAAAAACATTAAGAAAAGTGGAAGTAGGTAGGTAGACACAAAATTAGGAAAACTTATAAAGATGACTATAAAGAAAACAACAAAAAGTGTTAAAACTCAAGAACAGAAAAACTAAAAAATATAAAATTAAAAAAGAGATAAAACAGGAATTTATCGTTTCAATCAGCACGCTTCAATCTACTCCAGAAAAAACCTCTGAGGGAAGATATTTGCTGGTGATGACATCATACTGAATTAAAAAAAAATGCCTAAAGAACTAAATAGATACTAAAAATAAATAGAATTAAAAATAATTGAGAATAAAACTAAAATACTGAGATTTGATAAAAAAAGCTACAAAAAAAAAGAATTCAACTAGAAGAGCATACTTTAAAACAGAAAATAAATTTATCTATTTGGGAATAATGTTAGCTACTACTAAGAACAGAGGTATAGAAATTAGAGAGAGAATAGTTGCAATAAACAGAGTATACCATCTACATTGGTTTGTACCAACAAATATAAAAATAAGGTCAAAGCAAACTCATTTCATCTATATCTGTAGACTTGAACATGTTTCGTTCTTATTGTAACTCTTCAGCAAGCACTGAATAGATTCCTATTTGAATAAATTTGCTGTGACAATTTAGACTTATACAACTAATCTGTGCTTATACAGACTGCCTACAAAAAAAAAGTCTATAGCTCGCTTTTCTATTAATCGATTCTAATTATTTATACACTAAATTAAATGATCATAAATAGACCACAAACTGGCCTAATAAAATCACGTTAAAGACTTTGAAGCTAAACTGTCAAAAAATATTTTTTCAAATTACAAATATACTTTTTTTGGTAATTCTGATAGGACTTTTTATTCTGAAAACAACAATGCATCACAACTATAGACTTACATAAGAAAAAAGTCAAAAAAATACTATTTAGCATTGTGAAAAAAAAAATACTTTAGTGTTTTTAAGTTAAAGACAAAGGAAAGATAAACAATATTACGTGCTCAAGCCTGCCTCGTCGGCCAATCAACGCACATTGTGTTAAGCCATGTGATGGTTCAACCAATAAAAACGTCAGTGATCTACATGCGCTTAATTTTGTTTACATCCACTTTGCCTTTAACTTGAAAAGACTATAACATTAGAAAAAAATTACCGACAAGCTAAAATAATACAAAAAAAATTGCATAAAATAATGAATAAATAAATGACCGCAAAAATACCGTCAATGTTTAGCGCAAAATAGAGCGCAATTTGAGCAAACTATATTTTTTTACTTTTTCTTAATTTTTTTCGTATATAAACCTATAGTTGTAAATACATTGTAGTTTACAAAATAAAAATCCCTATCAAAATTACCTAAGAAATAAAAATATATGTTTTATTAAAAAAAATACTTTAGACAGTTCAGCTTTGAAGTCTTTAACGCTTTTTGTAGCCTATTTATAACCATTCAATTTTATGTATAAATTAGATAATAGATAAACAATCTTTAGACTTAACATTTTTTTTTTCTGTATTTACCTAATTCAAGACAAAAGACGTCAACATGATACCTTTTGGTTGTTCAGCGATATACTTTTTGTCTCAATTTTGTCTGTCATTTAGAGTGACCTATAGCATAAACTTGAGTTTCTCAACTTTAATGTAAAGTTAGCTTCTAATTCTAACAGATGTCGCTAGTTTTATTATATTACGGAAGTAATAGACACCTGGGTACATATAAGCAAGCCTCAAATTATCACTGAAAATGTATTCAAATAAAAATCTGTTGTCAGTTGTTGAGTGCGAATAAGAACGAAACATGTTCAAGTCTACGAATTTAGTTTGAATGAGATTGCTTTGATCTTATTTATTCCAGACATGTACGCTTTGGTCAGTATTTAAAGAGAATGGAAAGGTGACAGATATTAGCTGGAAGATTGTGGTAATAAACAAATAAAAAAGACATTCCCAAGCGGACAATTTCTGTGTGCGACAGGCGGAGAAGAGAATTAAAATGGAATTAAAAATAGAAAAGAAGTAAAAGAAAGCATGATCTCAATAAAATAAATGGATTGAAAAAATGATTAAAAAAAGTAGAAAAAAGAAAGAAATAAAAAGAAAAAGCTAGAAAAACATAAGTGAGAAAAACAAAAGTAGAAGAATCAGAGCGGTTGTTTTTGTGTAGATATATATAGCCTGCCTCAGAAGCTCCAAGAAAACTGTCACCTTAAGATGCCCAAAAAACAGGTCATGTGTAGCAGAGATACAGATAGAATTTAATCTATCCCATAGTAATGCTCTGCAGCGGTTTCCGGAATCTAACCGGTAAGAGTCCGGCGGATTTAGAAGACGTCAATAAAAGTAAGGAAAATAAAGAGCATAAGAATAATAAATCTGAAGAGAGAAAAAATAAGACAGCTACGAAAGAATTCATTGATTAATATTATATTTTGAAGAAGAAAAGCTTTCAGAAGTCATTACAAATTTGACCTCTTTTGGAGAAAACCGTGTTGAAAAATTGATTTAAAATGTCAATCAGATCATTTTTTAAACTAAATTTTTTAGCATGTTTTTGTTCAAAGACGTCAATTTTTCAAAAATATGCTTGATGTTGATACAAAAGAAGAGAATAAAGAACAGTCGCGCACAGGTTGACACTATAAGTATTTGAAAAAACTTCTAAAAGTCCACAAGCCCGATGTTTGAAGAAAATGCTACAAAAACAAAAGCGACAGTTGTCAGGTAAACGGGAAGTACTTTATAGACTTTTTTGATTCTATTTTGAGTTAAGTGTCAAATTTTGAAGCATAAACAGCTTAATTGCGATAGCTTCGGTGTTAATTGCTACCTCTTGGTACTAGTTTCTTAGGAAAAATGTTTTGACAGATCGACACACAAAAGACAACCAAAGTGGTCTTTTAACTGCTTTTTTTCCTCTAGATCTTAGTCTGAATTATTATGTAGTATTAATATAATTTAACACTAGCTTCCACAATGTTTATAAATAAATATTTGCACATAGTATACACTAATTTATTTAAGTAACTTAATCACGTCGTTTCAAGTTTTTTTCAAAAATAATCCAACCGGTGGTATTGATCCGCATAAAATACAGTGTAGCAAGTTTTATATATCCGGGGTCGTCTAATTAACCTTTTCTTATATGAAAATGAGACAGAAAGCGCAGAGATTCAATGACAGAACATAAAATAGTCCAATTTAGTGTTCTCCTATAGAGAAACGTAAATGTTCTCTCCAATGAGTTGTTAATTATTATGAAAACAAGCATCTTCTTAGAAGATCTGCCATTTAACTGTATTTATTTCTGCACTGAACCAGATCAAGATTTTTTTGCTACTGCAGTACCCACCTTACCGACCTGCAGCAGCTTGCGCCGTGTCCAGAATACAAACTAATAATAATTGTTAGAGAAAAAAAAAATAGTCACCTGACATCGTCGGATACGAGGAATACGGTGAGTCTATGGAAGGATGTTGCCAATCCATAGCTTTGCAAGGTGCATGGGATCCCATATGTAGCCGAGAGCCCGGAAGTAACAAACCGCCATATTGTGCCGCCATATTATGGTGATGATAATCATGCACGGCTCTATGATGTTGACTATATTGATGGTACCAAGCGTCGCCTGGATGGTAATGTTCGGAGTAGAGGTCGGCGGCGGAGGTACCATGGTGACCACCGCCGCCCCCAGCTCCACTATAGTGCTGACTATTCCAAAACGATGGCGGAAAATTGCGCGCCGACATCGGTGAACTTTCTGCAACACAAAGTTTATTATCTTTTTTATTATCATAATTCTTTGTTTACAGACAATATCATTTACATTTTTTTGATCGAGACCGTGACTAAATAGATACAAGAATAAATTGTACTAATTTGCTTTGTGTGGTAGATACATCGGCGGTTTTGTGCAAACATATTGAAAAATTCTAAGTAGTACCTGATGACGCCATTGTAAAGCGAAACCTAAACACTGTTCTTTGAAAGACTGCAGTGCTGCTGAGGATAGGAAACAATTTTGAACGTTCCTATTGGACAAAATGCTCATAATGTTTACAATAGAGTATTTAGACCAATCAACTGTGGTCTCCTATTAGCAAAAAATTTTTGTTAGCTTCTCTGAAACTGTTCTTTGTAAATCGTACTGTTTAACGGCTTACTGCAGTCTCTCACTGAGAGAGAGTTTAGTTTAATTCTATAGCTAAAAGCAAAATAGATCTTTACAAGGAGAGACGCGTGATTAGAGATCATTGACGTTTCGATTGGTTGAACCATCACATGACCTAGTAGAAAGTGCATTGATTGGCGGGCTAGACAATCTTGAGCGCGTGATATTGTTTACCTCTACTTCTATCCTTTCAGTATCTATCAACCCAGGCTTAGAATAAGACTAAAAGTACTATAAGTATGTACTTTAGACCTACTGCAGAATGTTTGGTGCAAAATTGTACCAAAAATCTAATCATTTTTTGTTTGTATTTTAAATCAGTCCATTTTTCAAGTTATTGTCTAGATACAATGTGTTTTACAAATATTACAGCAGTTTTTGTAATAATAAACCGTTTTAACAGGGGCTGTAAATCGGGTAAGCAAAACAGCAAACATAAAAGTTTGTCATCAGCTCAAATTCTTACACCTGTAAAAAGATTTTACTACTCATTTTGTAAACCTTGCGAAAAAAGATAGAAAAATGATCAAAAAAGCTAGCAGAACCCATAGAATGTTGAGTGAAGAAACCAAGTGACAGAAGTACCAAAGTAAAAAAATCAGTAAACCATTTGACTTTTAAAAATGAGTGCGCTTACAATGTCCTGTTTATATGCTAGTAGACTTAGTTCAACATCAGAAGTGACCTTAGTTTTACATTTAAATAAACTGTCAATTAAGCAGTATCTATTAGATTTTGAAAAAAATGCTTAAACTTGCCTAATTTGGGATACCAAAAGAAACGCTATCTGTTCCGGTACTATTAAACACTTCCTTTTTCTACAATCAGTCTTTCTAAGGTTATATTCGCAAAACTTTTTCCTGTGTTTACCTAATTAGACGCTGGCTTGCAGATTCAGTACAACATTAACATTGCACTGTGACCTTTTTGATCTATTTTTCTCCCTTCATTTACAAACATACTAACCGCCATAGCCAGACAAAAGCCATCTTCTTTGTAGAAAAAAACTTTCGCCTGGGTGAGATTTGAACCTACGACTCTCATTAGACCAGATATCAAACGCACTATTGTCAGCCACCTGACCACCAAGAGCCTCTTGAATAATTAAAAATTGAACGTCTATTTTTGCAACTGTCTGGTGTTTGGTAGCCAAATGACAAAGATAAGTACAAAATTGACAACATGTTTATTCTAGCTAGTCATAACTTCTCAGACTTTTGTGTTTGATGTTTTAATAAATTTCCGCATTAAATTTTAAAGTGTGAGTCGCAGCTCCATCTTGCTGCAAAAAAATGTGGATTACGCAACCAAATAAAATAAATATTTGCTTAATTTTTTTTTAAATATAATTATTCAGAAATTGTAAAACTTTTCCCCGTAATTATAAGAAAAATAATATGTGTTTGGTGTAATACCGAGATATGAAGTAATAAATGGCCGTTTCATTACATCAACCAAATCATTAATAAAATTCACCGACACAGAGGGTGATTTATGGCAGTATTATGTCAACGGCAATGAGGGTGGCTTATTCTACCTATGGCTGGTCACGCGAAATGTTCGTGAAAAAAATAATTAAGGGGTTAGATCCAATAAATTACTGAAGTATTTTCCAAAAATTTTGTTATTGCGCTTTCCTAATTTCACTTCCCAAACGAAAATAGGAACAAAATTTTTTTTGGGGATTAGTGTCAGGATTGTATAATTTTACGATAAATTATAGACATACATAATCGGTCAATGATAAACTCGAAATAAGTGATTAAAACCTTAACATAATAGGAAAAACCGAAGCAAAGGTAAAAAAACAAGAGATAAACAACTTAATTGCCAAAATTATACATATATAAAAATACAAAACAAAATAAACTTATAAAAGATAAAATAAAATAGCAAATAGATACCATAAATTAAAAAAAACATCATTAAAAAGTATTAAAAAAATAAACAAAAACGACAAAGCAGACATGCTCATAAAAAACATTTCTTTGCAAATTAATAAAATTAAAAGCACAAAGAAAAGAAAAAAACCGAAAATCGAGTGAAAACAGCACTATTTAAAAAAAACAATGCCTAGCTTAAATATCACAACACAACAATTATTAACAGATTAAAGCAAATGATATTTATTTTTTTCTTTTAGAAGCCGACTAAAGGACTTATAAAAGCAAAAGTAAAAAAACAAGAGATAAATGACTTAATTGCCAAAAAGATACATATATAAAAATACAGAACAAAAAAAACGTATACAAGGTAAAATAAAATAACTAATAGATACCATAAACTAAAAAAAAACATCATTAAAAAGTAACAAAAAAGCAGACATGCTCATAAAAAAAATTCTATGCAATAATAAAATTGAAAGTACAAAGAAAAGAAAAAAAGCGAGAATGCAAAAAAAAGAAAGTCAATAGAAAAAAATAGCACATTATTTAAAAAAAACAGTGCTTAGCTCGAATATCCCAGCACAATGATTATTAACAGATTAAAACCAGATTCAATTTTTTCTTTTAGAAGCCGACTAAAAGATTTAAAAAAAAACAAGAGATAAATAACTTAATTGCCAAAAGGATACATACAAAAAAATTATAAAAGATTAAATATAATAACAAATAGATACATACCATAAGCTAAATAAAACATTATTAAAAAGTATGAAAAAAATAAAGATAAACAACAAAAAAAAATTATGCAATAATAAAATTAAAAGCACAAAAAAAATGTGCAAAAAAAGTCAATAAAAAGAAAATAGCACATTATTTAAAAAAAACAATGCTCAGCTTAAATATCACAACACAAAGACTATTACATACGACAATTTGACTTAAGCGTGTGCTTAACAAAATTCTCCAATAAGTAAACTTAAGAACTAAGCAAGGTAGACTTTTTGTACGCGATCAAAAGGAACACAAATTGCAAATTATCGCTTATGTGGTAGCAAAACCTCTGCAAATGAGCGTAGCACTTGTAAACAGTTTTTTTGCTAAAATGTCAAATGCCAAAAAGCGTCTATTTTAAAGCAACGGTTTGCTGTGTTGTTCAGAATTAAGTAATGTTACGTAGAATTAAGTAAAGAATTAAGTAAGTATTAAAATATGTTTTACCACTGAAGAAAAAAACATTTTATAAAGAAAATTTAAAACGAGAGAAAATAAAGAGTGGTCTTACATTATACTCCCTTGCATTGAAGAGTTTTTAGTCAGTTATCCGAACCGGATGGATATTAATTATTATCATCAAGCTTATCAGTGTATTAAAAATATAAACAAGCAAGTTTATTCGTATGACTCAAATTAAGACAAACTTTTCGATAAAACAAAAGATGAGGTAACGATCTTAATTTGTTTTTTTTAATCACTCTGTATTTGAAGAATATGTTCTACCAGCGATATCTTTAATTAAAAGACCTTTTTTGATATGCTTCGTTTGTCATTAAAATAAATAGGTCTATAAAATTATGATAAAGAAACGAAACAATCTAGTTTTTGTGACAAGTAGCGAATCAAATAGTCCATACAGTGTTCTTCGACGTTGGAGGTCTTTGCTACCTTCCGCAACACCTGTCATCGGTAATTATTTGGCCATTACTTTAAATTAATGTCAAAAATTGTGATTAAATTAACATTTTTAAATTTGTGTCATCGTAGATGACGCGTTTTACAGAAATAGGATACCTTCTTCGTTTAATATTACAAAATTGTTTGCCAGATTTTATCAGAATTTTTTTGATTAGAACATATTATATTCTGTCTAAATTATGCAATTTTGACGCCGTTTTGATGTTGTTATAACATTTATGTTTTATAAAATTAGCCCAAAAGTGATGCAAAAGAATTTTTCTCAACATAGATATAACATTCTTTAGAATACTATATCAAAATTTTAGTCAATTATATTTGATAGGAATTTTTGTTTGTTTCAAATTTAAGTCACAATTTTGCAAAAAAATAAAATGTTCCACAATTTTTGATTAAAATATTTCATTATTTTCATATTTGCACTTTAACATTACAAAAATATTTTTCAAGTGATGGTAAGACCATAATTTGTGTCTACAATAGGTCAATTCAAAGCTGTTTATTTATAAAATTCCTACTAAATTAAATTCATGTCAAATTATTTACCCAGATGTATTGTTAAAACGTTTGACATATATTTGGCAGAAAACTTTGCACATATCCATCAAAAATCTTGACACCCAAAATCACAGTCAAATTAAAGAAGACCGCTTTCTGTTCAGGGTAGTACTCAGCTACCTGGTTGGTTCTATTCATAAAACCAAAACACGTGACATTTTGGATTGTAAATTTTTTCCGCATTAGTGACCGGTCCTCTTATTATCAGCAATAAAATTTACTGCCAGATCTATCTCAAACATTTCTACTATACCACTATTCATCCTATAATATCATAAGTTAAACCTGTATAACTTACTTTTTTCAATAATATTTTTCAAATTAATGTAACTTGAAATCTAATCATATTTTTGAGAATTTAATTTTAGTAATTCTCGGCTACCTGGTTAGTTCTATTCATAAACCTAAGCACGTGACATTTTGGATTGTAAATTTTTTCCACGTTTGTAGTCTGTCTTTTCATTATTTAATTTTTTTATTTTAAAGTTTTAAATAAAAAAAATGAATTATACTGGTGTAAAGTGCAATTTTGAATTTACGTATTAGACAATTTTCAAAATTTTTCTTTTATTTTTAATTGGAATTTGCAGTAAAACTTATCTCACGTAGTACTTTTACAAGAGAAATGAGCAAGAATTTTTTATTTGATTTTTTGGTTTATTTATTCCGCTTTTATTATTTTTTGTTATTTTTCAATAGTTTCTTATCATATCAGAATACATATATTACCAATTTCTGCAATTATAATTTATTATTATTATTAACCTGTTATATATAACAAATAAAAATCTCGCCTTGAACCACTTATTAAAACCTGTAAGTCATACAATGTACATAACTTCATAATTGATATAGGCTATCATTATATAAATTGTTTTTTTTATGTTAAAATATGTATTCAATAGTATATTGTTATACGAGTTCCCAGTATCGTAATGCAGAGATAGGTATGTAAAAAAAGAATCAAAGTATTTGTAAAATTTACAGGAATAACAAAAACCAAGTCTGTGCTAGTAAAACTAGTTATTTACGTACTTAATGGGTAAAAAGAGCCATTTTTTTATGTGGATTTCATGCCGAGCACTAGTAAGGCGCGAAAAAACAACCGAATACCAAAATGGCTCTTTACACTCAAAACACATACAACATTTTTTCTATGGTCCAAAAAAAAACATAATTATTAAATAAATTATATTTTTGAATAAGCCAATCGTGTTTAGATAAATTGGTTTCAGTCAGAATAGGCCTATACCCCTGAATGTGTATAATCTGACACGTCTTATCTATCGGAAGTTTTTTACCACATCAGAAAGTCACCGACGACAGATAGATGCTAATTTTGACAGAAAGCATTATCAGACAATTAGATAGATTGGTAATCAGAAGTTATTGTTTAATTTTCTATTCTATCGCACCGATAAATGTCACCACATGTTACATGAGTTATAGACACTTGAGTAAATATAAGTCCAATCATAGACAGAACAAATTTATTCAAATAAAATTAGTTTATTCACTGTGCTATTTATGTAGAGCTGGTTTATATCTCAACTGTTAAACATTACTGACGAGTGCTAAAGAGCCCGAAAAAGATCTTAATCTTCAAATCTTTTGTCATATATTTTTGACACTTCAAATGATTATAAAAATTTGTGAAAAATTAAAAAATACTCGAATAAAATTAAATTATAGTCTATTTATTAAATTAATTTAAGCAATTTCAATCAATTAATAAATAAATAAAATAATAGTTAATCATACAGAAGTCGGTTTCCGGTTAAGTTGTAAAATTGAACATTTTCATTTTTTTTATATTTTTAATCTTGTTTTTTTAATCTAATTTCTTAATGTATCAACATAAGCAATAAATAATTTATTTTTTAAATTGATTTAAGCAAGTTGCTTTGTTTAATCAATATTTTTTGTTTTTATTGTTATTTTTGATTTTTTTTAGTTATTGCATTTACCATCTACACCCCAGTTTGTATGCTCCCAGTTTAATTTGCTTATTTTTGTTTAATTGTTTAATTTGCTTATTATTATTTTTTTGTTTCTGTTATTGTTTTACTTTTTTATGTTATTTGGCTGTTTTTGAACATATTTTATTTGGCATTTATACTGTGCTGAATGCTCCCAGTTTACTTTTTAACCGACTTCAAAAAAAGAAGAAAGTTCTCAATAAATAGTTTTAAGCAGTATTAATAATTTTTTAAGGTTTAATTTATATTTTTAATAAGTTTCAAAAGCTTTTTAGACTTTTTTAAGAATTTTTCAATAACTTTTAAGAAATTTCATAAAATTTTTTATATTTAATTTTTAAAATTCAATTATACGTTTAAAAATTTTTAAAAGTACAAATGAATTAATTAAAAGTGCTTGAAAAGATTATTTAAATGCATTGAAATGACTTAAAACATTTTCAACACAAAATTTGAATTATTTTCAATAACTTTTAATTTAAAAATATTCAAACGTCTTTAAAAAACGTTTTAAGCACTTTTATTAATATTTTGTAAGTTTAATTTATGTTTTTAATAAGTTTTAAAAGCTTTTTATAATTTTTTAAAAATTTTCAAGAATTTTTTAAGAATTTTTTAGTAACTTTAAAAAATTTTTATTGAACTTCTTATATTTAATTTTTTAAATTTAATAATTCGTTAAGAAAATTTTAAAAGTACAAATGAATTACTGAAAACTGTTTAAAAAGATTATGTAAATGCTTTGAAATGGTTGAAAACATTTTCAACACAAAATTTGAATTATTTTCAATAATTTTTAATTTAAAAATATTTAAATAATAGTTTTAAGCATTTTTATTAATTTTCAAAGGCTTAATTCATATTTTTAATAAGATTTCAAAGCTTTTTAGAATTTTTTAAGAGTTTTTCAATAACTTTTAAAAATTTTTATTGAACTTTTTACATTTAATTTTTAAAATTTAATAATACGTTTAGAAAATTTTAAAAGTACAAATAAATTACTGAAAATTGTTTAAAAATATTATTTAAATGCTTTAACCAAAAAATACAGTAAATTTTTTTTAATGTGATAACTTTTTTGTAAGTGATCCAAATTATATGATTTTTTTTTTTTGAAGCTGGTGCTTTCTCTTTGGTTCCATTTGAATTAGATTATTTAAATTATTATATAATGATTAATTATTTAATTATTTAATAATTATTCTCATTTTAATTTTTAAAAATTATTTTTAAATGAGATCAAGATCTGACCAGGAGTTTTTGAGCTATTCTTATTATTGCTTTATATTTTTGACAATTGATTGTAAAAATTCGTGAGATTTTTATAATATTCAACTCAGTTTTTTCTAATTTTTTAATTTTTTATTTTATGTTTATGAAGCACCTTTTAACCATCTGTTAAATTAATAATTTATTCTAATTTTACTGATTGTTTTGATAAATCATTTGTTGTTGTTTGTTGAAATCTCAATTTCCTATCTTGCTTTCAGTCTAACATCCTGTTTTATTTTTTCAATTTTTTTTTTATTTGTTTTTTTAAAATATGTTTGTATTACATTTAGGTAAATAACTAAAATGCGTTAATAAATTATTTAGATCTAGTTTTGCTGTGTTATTTAGTTTGACAGATTTTTATTGTCTTTGCTGACAAATGTCAAACAAACTTCAAAGCTCGTCTGTAATATCGTACGTTTCTGCGTATAAGCTGATCAAAAAATGAAGATACGTTTATTCAAAATTTCATAGCAAGACTTGATCTAAATGATTTAGAATGTTTTGCCAAGAAATATACGTAATAGCAAGATTTAGCAAAAAAATCGTGTAGCAATTTATACTGTTTTTAATATATAGTGGTATTTGTTTTGTTCCTGTTTTCTTACTTTGTTGCTTGTTTGTTTATTTTTATTTTTTTTGTAAGAGTGAAGGAGATTTTTATAATGTTTTGGTGTAAACAGCTATTGTTTAAGCGACAGCGTCATCCCTCATCTCACTCTCAATTTGTGACATGACGTAAAGAAAGGGATGAGGGTAGCTGTAACGAAAGAGAAGATAAACAAGCATTCTTCATTCTTCAAGCATTCAAGCATTCAAGCATTTTCATTTCGTTCTTCAATCATCATTCATGTTACATTATCATCATTATATATAATTATTATTATCGTTATACTTTTTAATGTTTTAGGATATCTGCTGTTTTTATTAATATTTAATATTTATTTTGTATACATTTTTGTGTTGCTATTTTTTCTTAAACTGGGCGTAAAGCCTGTAGAAAAATAAATTATTTTTTTACTTATTTACTTACTATTATCATGTTGGTAATATAATCATATAATTTTGAGGGCAGATGAGAAGAGACGTTCATATGAAGCAGATTTAGTGTTAAGTCTGCTTATGTTGTTATTGTTACACTTTTTTTTTATTTAATCTTGCTATACTTTTTATTTTTTTTTGTTCTTTTATTTGGTTCTTCTTTCTTAAGGTGCATAAAGTAGACAGTTTTTTATTTGTGTAAACTGATCCATGTCATGTACGAAACAAATTTTGGTTTATTTAAAAAGTAGTTTGTAATATGGAGGGTTTAGAATGGTGTGGAAAAAACGACTGGCAGGGTTGTTGTCACGCAGTGCAGGCGAAGCGTCGCGCCAGCGTTTCGCGTCCCCTCAACTCCAGAGGGATCATTATCGATGTAAAGGGGAATGTTTTTGGGAGGCGGGAGGAATTCTGGCACGGAGATAATTAATAGAGGGAACAAACAGCGCAAGCAAGCAAGCAGTTGAGCTATTTCGTCAGCTCGAAGAGACCGAATGTCGTCAACATTTATCACCAGAAGTTGTCCGAGTGTGGGAATCGGGAGCCCAGCCGGCAAATTCAAAGGATAATCGACAATATAAAACTAAAGTTAACATTCAGAAATAAAAAATAATCAGATACCATTTTATATAAATCACGGCGGCTAAGAAGAGGAGAGTCAACATTCTGACTCTTGGTTTTTGCTTTTCTATCTTGCTCCGGCCACTAGGTTGTAGACGGACAGGTTTCTCTCACCTAAGGCTGCCCGATGGACGAATAATGTGCCGATGCCGATAAAGGGATCTTTATCGATGCCTAACTTTACCGCTCCACAAGAATTCGGTGACAGAGGCTTTAATTGGGCCAAATTTGTTGGAGGACTTTTCGAACTAACCGAAAGAAACACTTGGACAACATTGTTCCTCTTCATCCTTTTTTGGGGCTTTCTCACAACAACCCGAATCTCAAACCAGAATCCGAATCAAACGGTTTTATCACCAAAAAATACCTACTTTTAGTGGCATTTTATTACATTACATCATCTTAGTTTATTAAAAACTCTTTTGGAAACAAAACTCATCTATTAAAACCTCTCAAATGCAACAATTATTTTAGATGAAGAAACTAACGATTTTGATAAAAACTTTTAATAGACACCATAAAGAATGAATAAATTTGTATCCACTGTTATCTGCAACTAATATCAAGCAGTTTGACCTTTTTTGTATTTTGCCTTTATTTGAAGATCTTATAAAGCTTAAAAACAACTGTTTTTCTCTTAAAAATCTCTTTAAACTGATGGTCCAGGTTACAATAAGACCATCAATACAAAAATATTGTAAACATTTGGTATAATTGTTTGCAAAGTCTATTAAAGTCTGTGGTTTCTTGTAAAGATTAATTTCATAAATTTGGTACAGCGTAGTGAAAGAAAAAATGGTTTTTCTCTTAAAATTCTCTTTAAACTGATGGTCCAGGTTACAATTAGCTCATCAATACAAAAATATTGTAAACACTCGGTATAATTGTTTGCAAAGTCTATCAAAGTCTGTGGTTTTTTGTAAAGATTAATTTCATAAATTTGTTACAGCTTAGTGAGAGAAAAAATGGCTTTTCTCTTAAAATTTTCTTTAAACTGATGGTCCAAGTTACAATTAGCTCATCAATACAAAAATATTGTAAACACTAGGTATAATTGTTTGCAAAGTCTATCAAAGTCTGTGGTTTTTTGTAAAGATTAATTTCATAAATTTGGTACAGCGTAGTGAGAGAAAAAATGGCTTTTCTCTTAAAATTCTCTTTAAACTGACGGTCCAAGTTACAATTAGCTCATTAATACAAAAATATTGTAAACACTCGGTATAATTGTTTGCAAAGTCTATCAAAGTCTGTGGTTTTTTGTAAAGATTAATTTCATAAATTTGGTACAGCGTAGTGAGAGAAAAAATGGCTTTTCTCTTAAAATTCTCTTTAAACTGACGGTCCAAGTTACAATTAGCTCATCAATACAAAAATATTGTAAACACTCGGTATAGTTGTTTGCAAAGTCTATCAAAGTCTGTGGTTTTTTGTAAAGATTAATTTCATAAATTTGGTACAGCGTAGTGAGAGAAAAAATGGCTTTTCTCTTAAAATTCTCTTTAAACTGATGGTCCAGGTTACAATTAGCTCATCAATACAAAAATATTGTAAACACTCGGTATAATTGTTTGCAAAGTCTATCAAAGTCTGTGGTTTTTTGTTAAGATTAATTTCATAAATTTGGTACAGCGTAGTGAGAGAAAAAATGGCTTTTCTCTTAAAATTCTCTTTAAACTGATGGTCCAGGTTACAATTAGCTCATCAATACAAAAATATTGTAAACACTCGGTATAATTGTTTGCAAAGTATAACGCTATGTCTGTGGTTTTCTGTAAAGACTAATTTCATAAATTTGGTACAGCGTAGTGAGAAAAAAAATGGTTTTTCTCTTAAAATTCTCTTTAAACTGATGGTCCAGGTTACAATTAGCTCATTAATACAAAAATATTGTAAACACTCGGTATAATTGTTTGCAAGTCTGTGGTTTTTTGTAAAGATTAATTTCATAAATTTGGTACAGCGTAGTGAAAGAAAAAATGGTTTTTCTCTTAAAATTCTCTTTAAACTGATGGTCCAGGTTACAATTAGCTCATCAATACAAAAATATTGTAAACACTCGGTATAATTGTTTGCAAAGTATAAGGCTAAGTCTGTGGTTTTCTGTAAAGACTAATTTCATAAATTTGGTACAGCGTAGTGAGAAAAAAAATGGTTTTTTTCTTAAAATTCTCTTTAAACTGATGGTCCAGGTTACAATTAGCTCATCAATACAAAAATATTGTAAACACTCGGTATAATTGTTTGCAAAGTCTATCAAAGCCTGTATTTTTTTGTAAGGTCCAGGTTACAATTAGCTTATCAATACAAAAATATTGTAAACACTCGGTATAATTGTTTGTAAAGTCTATCAAAGTTTGTGGTTTTTTCTAAAGATTAATTTCATAAATTTGGTACAGCGTAGTGAAAGAAAAAATTATTTTTCTCTTAAAATTCTCTTTAAACTGATGGTCCAGGTTACAATTAGCTCATTAATACAAAAATATTGTAAACACTCGGTATAATTGTTTGCAAGTCTGTGGTTTTTTGTAAAGATTAATTTCATAAATTTGGTACAGCGTAGTGAGAGAAAAAATGGTTTTTCTCTTAAAATTCTCTTTAAACTGATGGTCCAGGTTACAATTAGCTCATCAATACAAAAACAGTGTAAACACTCGGTATAATTGTTTGCAAAGTCTATGAAAGTCTGTGGTTTTTTGTAAGGTCCAGGTTACAATTAGCTCATCAATACAAAAATATTGTAAACACTCGGTATAATTGTTTGCAAAGTCTATCAAAGTCTGTGGTTTTTTGTAAAGATTAATTTCATAAATTTGTTACAGCTGAGTGAGAGAAAAAAATGTATTTTTTTGTAGATTTTAGAAGAATTTTTTTCCTGTGAGTTGTGCACACAATTGCATTTGTGTCTTTTGGAATAACATTCCTTTCAAACTTAGATTGTGGAAATTTTTCGATTTTGAGCTGAGATTTCATTAGACAAAATGGCGTCTCAGCAAAACTGAAAAAATTGAATCAGACATTTGTGAAATGTTTTAAAAGCATTCTACTGGTAGTACTTAGATTTCTCTGTTTTGCAATTTAACAAGAAAAAAACAAAAAGAAGCAGACATAGAAATTATTAATTCTAAATAATTGTAGATCAAGGGGTTGATCTTATTTATGCAAAATGTAATAGATAATTATTATTTGATATAAGATATTTTATCACAAATAATAATATTTTTTTAATAATGAAGCAAAATTTCTACATTTACATCAATTAGAGTCGCCGACGACAGATGTCATTAAATGATTAAACAAAACAATTTTATTTAGATACTTAAACGTCACATGTTTAGTAGTCAAGTTATTATATTTGCGTTTTATACCTGTGCAAAATTTGCGCACATCGCACATTGCGCACGTTGCGCACATTGCGCACGAGGAAAGTTCTAAATATGCGTATTTATTCTAGTAGATATTGTTTTAAAAAACCAAAACTAATAAAGCTAAAGCAAATGCAATAATATTGTAATGGAATCAAAAATTCTCGAAGGACCAAAGCTTTGAGACGGTTGACCAGTGGATTCCAGACTGTCAGTACCGGATGCGATATAAGCGAGCAGTAAGCGAGAGTAGAGGTCAGTTCAAAATCAACAAAGTGTTTTGACCTAATTCATAAAAAAATAGTGTATTATTAGTTTACAAATAAATTAGTGTAAAAAAAAGTGCTTTTAAGTATTTAAATAAGTAATAAACTATCTGTAAATACCTATGGTTGACTCTAATAACATATTTGTGCTTCTTAGAACTTATCAGAGAAACTTATCAATTAATAGTCAAATTAGTTCAAGTAGCCTGAAAGAATTAATTTTGCTTTAAATAAATTTGCTATGTCTTTTATAGATTTACAGATTGTGTTCCACCTAAACGTACGAGCCTGACAAAGTCTCAACTAAACAAATATTTGATATTGTCGCATATCAGTTCAAATTGTTTTTTTTTCATTCTAAATGTTGAACAGTGTGAGAATGTTTGGATCAAATTTGAGCTGCAGCAAGAGATGAAATTTGCCGATATGTTTTTTTAAATACTATTTATTTATTGAGCGCATGTAAAACGTGCGCTTTTAATGTTTTTTTCCTGTTGTCTTGATTATTATTATTATTGGCTGTTTGTCATTATAAAAACAAATCAGCTTAAATACTATTTATTCATTGTGCGCTTTTATTATTTTTTTCTGGTTGTCTTGATTATTATTATTGACTGTTTGTCATTTTAAAAACAAATCAGTTTTAGAGCATTTTAAGGCTAAAAAGCGTTTAGCTGCAAATTACTATTGTTGTAAAGCCCAAAACACATCTCAAACTAAAAAGCATTTAGCTATTTGTTTTCACAAAAAAAAACAAAAATAGATAATTGAGACTGCTGTTTTGCAAAAAGTTAGAAACCTAGAGGTTGAAAACAGGAAAAAAAGAGAAAAAGTCTTCAGAATCATTAAGGTGTGTTTTAAAATATTTTTTTTATAAAGGTCACACTTTGATTTTCATTTTAAATTTTAGGTTGTAAAAAGTTAGGTCTGGTACCTAAAATTTTATTGGGGGAAGGGGCTTAAGGGCTTAAGGTGAATGGTAAAAGGTTGAAAACCACTATTATTATATAAGGATAAACTAACAAACCTGCTGAAAAAAACCTTCAAGAAAAAAAGACAAAAAACAGAATAAAAATATCTAGATTAAAAAAGATGTGCTTCTTACACATTCTTAATATTATAATAATAAGGGTTTTTTAAAATTTAGCATCATAATTGGCCATGCCAATGAGTTTGTGTGCACATAATTTTTAAAACAATTGCTTTAAATTTCAAAACAGAAACTAAATTTCTCAAATGTTTTTTTAACAGAAATTTTGTGTGGTGGAATCGTACTTGGGTAACGGCCACCGCGTTGATGGTGAATTATTAAGCTAATTTTTTCTAAAATGCCAAGAGGAGATTGTACAGCCATATTTTGCATAGCTTCATAACATTGTGGACGCGCACTTTCAGCAAGACAGTGCCACTCTACCTTAGAGGTGAGCAGCCCGGCCCGAAGCCCAAAGCCTAGCCCGGCCGGAGTGAAGTCTAAAATGGCTGATCAAAACAAACACTTTTAATTAGTAATTCTGGTGTAAAATAAAATCAAAAAAATTTTTAAGACTTTGAAGCAACTGAATTGTGTTCTTTCAAAGACTTCTCAAGAAGCTTTTTGGTTGTTTACTAATTGTCTATTCTATTTTGTTTTCAATTTTAACTTAAATAAGCCCAAAATGAGATAATATATCAACTACAAGCGGTTTAATTTTTTAGTAGTTTCGATAAGAGCAAAAGAATTATTTGCCAAATGCTAGAAATTGAATATAGTATCTTTCAATTTTTTTTACGTCAAACTATTTTAAACACAAAATTATCATCTAGATCTAACTCTATCAATTGTTATTTATTTTCGTAGGAGATGAGCCCAAAATCGGTTATAATGTTGAATAAACAACAGGCGGTTTTAATTAGTGGTTTTGACATAAATAAAAACAAAACACTATCTATCACTTGAAAAAAACTTGAAAATTGTCTATCTTTTAAACAAATCTCAAAATGGTCTTTTCAAGTTTAGTTAATTTTTTTATATACCAAATTTTATTTATTTTGGTAAAGAATGAGCTGGAAATGGGTTATTATGTTAAATCAACCACAGCCGGTTTTACTTGGTAGTTCTGCTGTAAAATAGAAGCAAAAAACCCTTTATCACTTGGAAGAAACTGAGAATTTCGTGTCTTCCAAGGACATCTTGAAAGGATTTTTTTGTCTTTTCAAGTCAAACTATCTCAACTATCATTAATTTAAATCTGTCTCCCTGACTCAGCTATTTATAAATTCGGTGGTTCAGCAAAGACAAACAGAGAGGAGACCCAACGAAACACACTGTCCCAAACGAAACTGAAAAATAATTCATGATCTAACTGATTTATGTTTATCTCTCCCACATTACTAAATCTTTTCTCTCGTTCTTCATAAAACAATAGACAATTTGAGATTCTTGAAGATTTGCCAAAGCAAATGTACCGCCGCTGAATCAACCTTATCAAATTGGTTCCGTTAATGACTGATTTGCATTTTGGATTTTCTAATTTGAGAGAAATTGCAAATTAGAACAAAGGAAAACCGCAAAACTTTGATAATGAGAATGACATCTCATCAATCACCCGATTCACAAGAAGTTTCCGCTTCCGTCCACACTCCCATCATTCAAAAAAAGTATCACAAATGCGAAAATTTTGTCAGCGATATCAACATAAAACTGTTTTTGATAAAAAGATTAGAAAATAGGCTAAATTGACACGCTTTTCAATCGGCGTAGCTTAAATTATAATATTATGCTTATACCTCTTTATTAGTTAAGGTCGCTAGGTAGCCAGGTGACTAACGATAGTGCGTTTGAAATCTGGTCTATCAAAGGTCTGGTGAGTTTGATACCCACCCAGGCGAGATTATTTTTCTACAAACAAGATGGCATTTGTCTGGCTATGAGTGTTTGTATGTTTGTAAATGTAGGGATCACAATAGATCAAAAGGTCGCCGTGCAATATCTTCTGTTAATCTTAAAAGTTAATCCTACTTAAGAAAAAATTCCACAAAATTTAACAAACTCTTATAAAGTTCACGTTTAAGAAATGTATCAAAACTGTTGCCTCGACAGTTCAAAAATAATGTTCAATTACCAAAGCTTAACAATTCGTTAATAATTTGTCAAATTTTGACAAATATTTTTTAGATGGAATAGCATTTGCACTAAAATCGGACTTATTTGCTGTTAAACTATAGTCTGAACGCGGTAAAAATCTAGCAATTTTTAGATTTTAGCTAATACATTTAAGGTAGAATGACTATTGGATTAAAATCGGTGTAATTTGCTGTCAAATAATAGCTTTGGCATAGACAACGTAGTTCAATTATTGTAAACAACGCTTCACTGTTCTTGAAAATAGGTCTATTTCTTTATAAACTATTGACAATTTGGTTAATAACTAGACTTATTGGCCTAAGGGTCTAAAAGTAAGCGAAGTAGGTATACTACCGACTACTCTTATGCAAATACTACTTTTCTTTACTAAACAAAAGATTCACAAGAAGATTAGTCGGTTCTGTATAATACAATTTACAATAGAGTATATATAATAGAATAGAGTAGCTTAGAGAAGAGATTTCTTAAGAAATTATTTAAAATATGAAAAATATAGCAAATTTGTAGACTATTCTGTACCATGTAATTACAGTTGACTTAAAGGTAGCAAGCTGTGGACAAATCCGTTATAAATTCAACTGTTTCTTTGACTAACAAAATACAATTCTGTATAAGACCGGATCTCTGGTGATACTTTTATTTATAACCTGATGATGGTTAGCGGTAAGTCCCTCTGTCTACTTCTAATTATTAACACAATAGACCCCTCGTAAAAAAGAAAACAGCTCTTAGACGACTATACTGTAACAGATTAACAGAATAAAGATTTGTGGCTTTTAATAGGCTTTTATATTATTATTATTATTAACAACAAAATTAAACAAATACTACTTAGATAGAACCATTGACAAATGTAGAAAAACGCTAAAAAAACAGTAACATAAATTCAAAAATTAGTAGTAGAATATCCAGGATAAATAGACAATAAAAAAACATTTAAAAGACGCAAAAAAACAACAATTATCAATAGTAAAAAATATGATATTGAGAATAAGTCAACTAAAAAATTACTGACATTACGAAAGAAATAATGCTTGATATGAAAATATTAGAAAATAAAGATATAGATCACAATCTTTATAAGCTTAGATAAAAATTATAAAATAGCTCAAAAAAATATAAGCTATTATAAGAAAATAAACAAAATCACTTAAAAACAATAAATTGAACACTTCACGTATAAAAAAAATTAATAATAAAAAGTATAGTGAGGAAAAACAAATGCCATAAAACAAAACAACCACAAAAATTAAACATTTGAAAAACAAAAACGCGTTTGTCAAAATAGATAATAAACTAGTAATATCTATTATAGATAGTGCACCAAATAGATTCAATATGTCGGAAAAACAATAAAACTTAAAAAAAAAAATCAGTATACCAAAATAGCAACCTTTGTTATCCGTCAAATAGTAAAAAAAATAATTGATACAAAAAAACTGCGTATATGTGCACTGCTGACGTAAAAAGTGCGTTTGATCATAGCGTACTAGAAGTGACAGTTTAAAATTATTGAAAGCAAAACCAATTTATATCTAATTTGCCAATGAAATTCGCAAAACTAAAATTTAAATAACATCAAGAAAAACACAATAAATTAGCATAGAAAAAAATTTTGACAGGGAGATTTCCTCAGCCCGTCCATACTTAATGCAACATCTCGCAATATAGTAACGCACAATAAAATTAAAATGAAAAAAAAAGACAATAAAGATGACTTCTGCCAAGTAATGACATTTGATTAAGAAAATAAAATCACTAATGAATATAAATTACACAACAGCAGTAATAAGACAAACAAATCTAGCCGCCAAAGGCCAATCAAATAAAAGAAAAAATGTGTGACAACAGAAAGTAAAATTGTGACAAAACCGCAGCGAGAGATGTTACAAAGATTTCACGCAAATAAAATTTTTATAAACATCTACGGAAACAGAATAAGAAGTAGACAAACAAAAAATTTTAAGTTACGCAAAAAAAAAGAAAACAGTATACATAATTAAAAGTATAAACAAATATTGAAAATGTAAATAAATAAAAACACAAAATAACTGTTTAAAACAATAATATTCTAAAAATAAAAAATATATATACACAAATAGGAACCTATTATTATAAGAGAACCAAAAATAAGGAAAGTAAACTTGAAATCGCAAGAAGAAACATAAAAACAAAAAGCTTGTTTATAGACAAACAAATCAGAAAAGCCATCGCAACAGTAAATAAAACATTTTACGTATGCAAAAAAAATAAAAAGATCAACAATGAGAAATACAGTGACAAAGTGTAAATCCCAGAGAATAAAACAGCTACAGAAATAAAACATCTGAAAAACAGAAAAGCGCTTGACGAAATCCATAATAAACTAGTAAACTACAAAAAAATATCAATATTTCCATAAATAAATATCTAAAAAAATTACAAAAACATAACAACAGAAAGTGCTAATATACATAAAAGAGTCAAAGCAAAAAATAAACAAGATTAAAAGCTTAGTCTAGACAAAAAGCAGAATACGCGCTAAAAAAGAAAGACAAGGAAGTGTATAAGCACAATAAAAAATGTTGTCAAAATTATGAAATCAAGCATTAAATCAATAGTATCTATAACATTGCTTGCTTGTCAGAAAATCAGAAATACCTTGTACACAATAACGATTGTCAAACGGTTTAAAAAATTAGTCGTAGAAAGGTTTATTGACTGATCTGTTGACCAAATTGTTTCAGAAAATGTCAACAAAACCAAAAGTACTTGAAAAAGTTATGTGTTAAACAAAAAGTGTAAAGAATCAGTACCACCATTTAGAAAGTTATCACAATTGGTCGTATTCACAAGAATCATCTGGAAGAAACAGGTCAAGAAATACAGTGAAGCATTGGTAAAAAAACAATCACTTAGAATTTAAAATGGATTAGTTTACAACAAATTGGTACCATTAGTACCAATAAGCTGCAATGGAAAATTGTACATTCTATAAGCTAAAAGTGCTCACTTTGGAAACATGTTTAATCTGACTTATATCTTTCTACATTTTAAAAATAAGAAATAATAAAATAAAGGAAAAAAGAACAATACCAGACAGCCAGGTGGGATTTAGAGAAGAGAGCAGAACTATAGATAATGTATACATTCTAGACCACCTACCTAAAATCAAGATGAAAAAATAAGAGAAGAAAGCTGTATGCATTATTTGTAGATTTTAGAGCAACGATTAATAATGTAGATAGAAAAAAAATGTGTGAAAGTATGAGAGAATGAGGAGTAGGCAAATGGCTGGTGAGAAAGGTAGAAGAGATATATGGAAAAACAAAAAACAAGGTAAGATCAAGATCAAGAACAAACGTAAATGGTTTGTAACAATTTACATGAGTGACATAGAGGAAATGTTTAGAAAGACGCAAGCAGGAGAATGTATGGTGAGAAGAGAAAAAGTATGGAGCCTGGCGTTTTCGGATGATGTGGTAATGGTAGAAAGAAAAATGAAAGAAAAATGGAAGAATTGATAATGATCCTAGGAAAGTATGTAAGGAAGAAAAAGCTAGAAGAGAATGTAAATAGAACGGAAATGATAGTGTTCAACAAGAAGAAGAGGAAGAAAGAAAAGGATGATTGGGAATAAACACTAGAAAAAATAGAGCAAATAAGAAAGTTCAAGTATTTAGGGTATACATTTATGAAAAAGCTACTGTAAAAAAATGGCAAGGAAGGCAAACAAGATAGAAGGGTGTATATAAGGAATAGAAGAGAGAAAATAATTTTAAGAAGAGAATGATGACGTTTGAGAGACGAGATCTGAAAGTGGTAAAGACAAGAGGAAATAGAGAGGTACAAGAGAAATCTTTGAAATTGGTTCTAGGGGTGGATAGAGAAACCCTTGGAATATATAAGAAGAGAATGTAAGAGAAACAAGCTGATAGTGAATGTTTCTAGTAACAGATCTTGGAGACAAAACTCAGAAGCAATAAGAATTATCTTGCAAAAAAGTGTCAACAAATGTTTAGCAAACACAGTGAAGCGTTGGTAAAAAATTAATCACTTTGGGATTCAAGATGAAATAGTTTACAACATGTTGGTACCAATAGTATCTATACAACATTGTCAATTCTAAATGCCAAAAGTGTTGACTTGGTAACTATGTTTCATGAGATTTATGTCTTTCTAGATCCTAAAAATAAAAAAAGAAATATGGCTTCTTGTCATATTTTTCGACTACCCGATAGTACTAAGTCAAAAGTTGCGACGTTTTAAAAGACTCATTAATATCCGGCGTTTTCTAGGGACAACCACATGTCTGAGCAAGAAAAAGAGACTCATCTCTGATAAATCATCGGTTATTTATGTCATTTCAGTGCCGTAATTACTTTCATAAATCCGTCAGATTTAAAAAATATTCGGTCGCAGAGATGGCTATCATGATAGTACGCTTTACCGAGCGAATGCAGGGTGTTCGTTAAAACAAGCGACACTCTTTCTCTCGATATAATGCGCTGCTTCAACATTTTATTCTTGTTGTCTCGACCGCATTTCTCAATAATAAATTAAGAGTTCTAAGAATTTTAACTAGCCACAAAATTGTTATGTCATTTGGACGGTTCAAAAAGTACCGACTGCTAAATGGCATCTCGTTCTTTTACAGATTTCGTTTAATGTGTTGCTGTCTAATTGAATATCTACGGATTTATTGCGTTTTCACGACCACTCTCTCTCTCTCATTTATTATCTACATGTATTCTTCCTGCTTATCTTAATTACTATCTGTTTACCTTTCGTATGCGTTGACGTTTTATCCAAAGCTCTTGAAAAGTGTTCGTCAACTACGGAGGCGGCATCACCTTGGTAATGGGTGAAGACTACACAGTTTGCCGAAACGTACTGCGCTCGAGAACTTCCAGGCTCTTGCGAATCTTCATCATCCACACCATGTTGTGGACCTAAAAAATATCACCTTTAATACAACAACTAAGAAACTAAATTTTTAGTAAGAATTACTAGAGCAGTAGTACCAAATTTTTTCAAAAGCGTCTACAGTAGATAGATAGTTAACAAGAATGTAGATTCAGATAGTTATAGTTTTATTTGATTTTGTCACCAACATTTTAGCAAAATACACTAACAATTGTTTATAATAAGTCTTGTTTAATTTGGTACTAACCCTGTTTTAGCTGACTATAGCATTTCAACCTTGGGCGTTTATCTAAACTTATTAGAACGGTTCTAACATTTTGCTTTGTGGTACTCTAAGCTTAGAGTACTTAGACTTTGTTTCTTTGACACCTAAATCTTAAAATTAACGTCTTCAGCTGTTTAGTATGTAGTTTAGAAAACAAGATGTTAATAATTTAAAAAAACGCAAACAGTGTTTTAAAAGCTCTTCTTCCTGCCTCAATTGCTTAAAACTGGTTTAGTTAGGAATACTTTTTGATCATTTTTTTGATAAGTTTATTGCCAAAATAGTGCTAGGTTCTTCGTTCTTTAATAGAACAATCAAGAACTAGAACCAAGAAACTAAATTTCGATTTAGTAAGAATTACTAGAGGAGTAGTACCAAATTTTTTCAAAAGCGTCTACAGTAGATAGATAGTTAAACAAGAATGTGGATTCAGATAATTATAGTTTTATTTGATTTTGTTACCATCGTTTAAACGAAATACACTACCAATTGTTTATAATAAGTCTTGTTTAATTTGGTACTAACCGATTGGCTGCTTTAGCTGACTATAGCATTCCAACCTCTCTAGTTTGCATTGGACAAAATTTTGGCGTTTATCAATACTTATTAGAACGGTTCTAACATTTTGCTTTGTAGTACTCTAAGCTTAGAGTACCCAGACTTGGTTTCTTTGACACCTAAATCTTCAAAATCAACGTTTAGTATGTACTTTAGAAAATAAGATGTTAATAATTTAAAAAAACGCAAACAGTGTTTTAAAAGCTCTTTTTCCTGCCTCAATTGCTTCAATATGTAATTAATCAACTGGTTTAGTTAGGAATACTTTTTGATAATTTTTTTGATAAATTTATTGCCAAAATAGTGCTAGGTTCTTCGTTTTTTGATAGAACAATCAAGAACTAGAACCAAAAAACTAAATTTTGATTTAGTAAGAATTACTAGAGCAGTAGTACTAAATTTTTTCAAAAGCTTCTACAGTAGATAGATAGTTAACAAGAATGTAGATTCAGATAGTTATAGTTTTATTTGATTTTGTCACCAACATTTTAGCAAAATACACTACCAATTGTTTATAATAAGTCTTGTGTAATTTGGTACTAACCGATTGGCTGCTTTAGCTGACTATAGCATTTCAACCTCTCTAGTTTACATTGGATAAAATTTTAAAAAGTTTTGTTTAATTTGGTACTAACCATGCTTTAGCTGACTATAGCATTTCAACCTATTTAGTTTGCATTGGACAAAATTTTGGCGTTTATCAAAACTTATTAGAACGGTTCTAACATTTTGCTTTGTGGTACTCTAAGCTTAGAGTACTTAGACTTTGTTTCTTTGCCACCTAAATCTTCAAAATCAACGTATTCAGCTGTTTAGTATTTAATTTAGAAAATAAGATGTTAATAATTTAAAAAAAACGCAAACAGTGTTTTAAAAGCTCCTCTTCCTGCCTCAATTGCTTCAATATGTAACTAATCAACTGGTTTAGTTAGGAATACTTCCTGATCATTTTTTTGATAAGTTTATTGCCAAAATAGTGCTAAGTTCTTCGTTCTTTAATAGAACAATCAAGAACTAGAACTAAAAAACTAAATTTTGATTTAGTAAGAATTACTAGAGTAGTAGTACCAAATTTTTTCAAAAGCGTCTACAGTAGATAGATAGATAGTTAACAAGAATTTAGATTCAGATAGTTATAGTTTTATTTGATTTTGTCACCAACGTTTTAGCGACATACACTATCAATTGTTTATAATAAGTCTTGTGTAGTTTGGTACTAACCGATTGGCTGCTTTAGCTGACTATAGCATTTCAACCTCTCTAGTTTGCATTGGACAAAATTTGGGCGTTTATCTAAACTTATTAGAGCGGTTCTAACATTTTGCTTTGTAGTACTTTAAGCTTAGAGTACTTAGACTTTGTTTCTTTGACACCCAAATCTTCAAAATCACCGCATTCAACTGTTTAGTATTTAATTTAGAAAATAAGATGTTAATAATTTAAAAAAACGCAAACAGTGCTTTATAAGTTGCTCTTCCTGCCTCAATTGCTTCAATATGTAATTAATCAACTGGTTTAGTTAGGAATACTTCTTGATAATTTTTTTGACAAGTTTATGGCCAAAATGGTGCTAGAAAACAAAAAGATTTTTTGTTTTCTAGCAAAACTCACCAATTTGCTTTATTTTGCTGTTTCTCTAAGTGCCAAATAATTTTTTTATAAAGAAAACAAACCTTTCAAACGTTTTGGAAAAGCCTCCCTTTTTCTTCTCAAACAAATTTTTCATCTGTGTACTTTTTTAACACTTCCTTGAGTACATAAACTTTTGATAACACTTTTGATTTGTGTTTTTTTTTTCTTAAAGATTCAACTGGTTGGTATGAATACTGTACTTTATATTTACAGTGCTATTTTGGCTAAAAATCCTATATATATACTTAAACATTAAAAAATATATATTAAACAGTGACGCAATAGTAAAGTTGCTACAGGTATAAGTACACAAAAGTAGTTCAAAGTGTATTTCCTAGAGTTAATCCAGCCAAGAAATTTCTTATTTTTCAAATACCACATTTGTGATAGGATTAAAAAAAATACCATTTTAAAAAATGACAATCTACAACAATGAGACAAACTGTTTCAGTAGCCAAGCTAGCATATGAAAGCCTCTCTACAGTATTCCATTTGAAATAGTTATTTATGTATTTAGTGTGCAAAGAGAACTCTTTTGGAATAAGAATGTAGCAGATTTCGTGCCGAGCGCTAGCGAGGTGCAAAAAAGCCATCGCATATCAAAATGATCGTTTGCACTCGAAATTCATACACAATTTTTCTATAGTCCAAGATAAATGACTAATGACTCTTATTGCCAATAGTTTTTACCATTGCTACTGCCATTGTTTACACTGTTACAATGTTAAAATACTTACCAGAAAAAAAATGGCCAGCTCTTAAGCAGTTAATTTACTATCAGGACTTTCTAAGTAGCTTAAAACTAGCTAAGGTTTATTAAGAGAATTCAATAGATTAAAAAAATTTTTTTTTTCAATCACCCTATTAAAAGCTCAGTATCAATGCGAAAATCTAACGATTCACACATCGATTAAACAATATTACTAAATTAAACCATAAACTATGATTGTTATTGTGATTCAAAATTGTTGGCAATTAGATGATGAACCATTAGCTATCTCGCCAGAAAGTCATATATCTTAAAACGCAAAATTTTTTTTTTATGTATTTCGATTTAAGAGGCATTTTGGTATGCGGTTGCTTTTTCGCACCTTGCTAGCGTTCGGTCCTTATACCAAACTGAGCCTTCTTACACACTAAATACATAAATTGACGCAGCATGGTGCGTTGAGCCGGTCCAGTAGGTTTTACACAAATATCAGATTTAAATACTGCCTATAAAGTGTATATAGTGTGTTGAAAAAATATCATAAATACATTAGAAAGATAAAAAATGGCAGATTTAAAAAACAAAAAAATATAAAAATCAAAACGCAACGTAAAACATAAATAATTTGATAGAACTTTAAGTCAATTTAAAATTGGTTGTTAAACATATTTTTGATTTGTAAGAGGCCTGAAAGAGCTGCGTCAAAAAAAGACAAAAAAGTGAAACAAGATCAAACTTAGACGTTGGAGACTGCTGGTCGTACTGTGATAAAAAAAAAAACAAAAAAAATGCGGTTGTTTTTGGACAAATTATGAATGGTTTTAGACCATTAGGTTTTAAATTAAAATTTTAAATAATTTAATATTTTTATTTAAAGTTTACATTAATAGAAGAATTGCTCATGTAAATAAACAATTTTTTATATATTTTTCCACTGGTGGTAAAACTTATTTCGCCCGGTACTATTTTTTGTATCATTTTAATCAGTTGCTGTTTTGATAAATGTTTAGTTCGTAAAAATTACATTTTTATCTATTAAATATACTGACAAAATGAACAAAAAACAGACGTAACAGACAGAATGCATATCATATAATATCTAATGAGTTATATTTGTAGTCGGTGACAGTTGAAACAAAAAATATAAATTACATAAATGGTTATTCATGACAACTTAGTTTTGTTTTTTTTTTCTGTAACCAGTTTCTCTCTATTTAGAAGGCTGGAAATTGATTTTTAATTATTATTAATAAATCGATCGACAAAATGTAGTTTATTTCTAACAATATGGTTGAATTTTAATTAAAAATATTGTTATCTACTATATTTTGTAATATCATTGTATAAATAGCCTAATTTGTATTATTTGTATAGATGTTAACGTGACAATAAACAAACATTAATATACTAATAATTTATTTTTTAAGTAATCAATTAAAAATTTTAATTAATTGTAATATTTTTAGCGGATTTTAAATAAAAAAAGCTTTTAGTTTAATTTTATTTTTTTTATATTTTTATGTGTTTTTTTTTTGGAAGCTGGTGTTTTTTGTGTAGTCCCCATATTAATTCCCATCTAAATCTAGCAGTTTTTAAATTATTTTTAATAATACGTTTTTTGACATAGTGATAATAATAGGACTAATTATAGGTATATAAACTAGTAACAGTTTAGAATTTTAGAAAATTAGTTGTGTAAAATTCAGCAATTTGTTTGAATTAATTAAATAAACAAATTAATAAAAAATTGCATCAAGACGGTTTTTAAAGTTTATTTGTTGTTTGTTATTTGATGATTTATTTTGTGTGTGTTTATTTGTTAATTAATTTTTTTTAGCTTAACGTGACATATCACAAAAGTTAAAAACTTTTATTAAAACGCATTTTTTTATACAAATTTTTTAATGGTCCTAGTGTCAAATTTTAAAATCAAAAGAATTTTAAGCCGTGAAAGAGTTGTCAGAATTCAAATCTGTATATATATCTATATATATCTATAGGCTAAAAGGCTAGAAAAAAACTACACTTTTCAGATCTTTACTACAACGAAAATGGTAGTTCAGTTGGTATTTCTTCCTCGATCATAACTTTTGTTTCTCAACTTTTGTTTTTTTAACAAAATGCTCTCTATTTTGTCAGCGGCTACCAACAGACTCTCTACTGTAAAATGTCTTCAAATAAAGTTTATTAAAAAATGAGTTTTCATGTGAATAAATGTTTTTGTTAATAAAATAAATAAAATAATAAATGACAAATTCTCGCACACTCGAAAAACAGTGAGTACCAGCAACGGTACCAGCCAATAACGTTCAAATAATACGTGGCCTTCAAAACTGCGTCTTCCTGCGAAAAAAATTTCTCCTTCCGGCGAAAAATCCCGTTACAGACGCATATGTTTGTGTTGTTAAGTAAAATAGATAAGATTGAAAACTAAAAAAACTGACGTTTTACAAAACTAATCGAAAAAATTTCTTTGAAACTAAATCTAAATTTGTCTAGATGAATAGACCTCGACTTTTTTTTTTTAGGCAATATTTTGATTATCATAGACCCAAAAATTTGTTGTTTTAGGCAAAATCGAAATCCAAAAAAAGCCAAGCAACAAATTTTTCAGCATATGATCAATATTTTCCGAGAAAGAGAGAAGCCTTGTTATATTATATATGAAAAAAATTGATCTTTTTTGGACGGTTGAACATTATGCAGAAGTTTTGCAGCAAGCTGTATCCTATTTATTCTCCTTTCTGTGATATCTGTATAATTTTTTTCCTGTCATTTCTTCGAATTTCTATTTCTGTCAAAGAAAAAGAAAATTTGCACGGCATCTGCTTTGCCCAATTAATAATGCAATAATTTGCACGACTTCTTTGATTCTTGAATACAGTAGATACCTGGAACCGCATGCAGCACTAGTTTCTCGTAAAATTGCTTAAGGTAAAAACTAAACCGCCATTGTTCTGGTTGTGTTTTCAAGGTTGACCAACTTCACAACGGCTTTGTTTTTGTACAACATTTTCTTCTTAACTAATTAATGTTCAGGAATGCACGCGTCCGTATAATCCGCCCGAAAATTAGCTCAAAATTGACGAAACTTTATCGGAATGCTGTCAATGCGATGATTAGATACTACATTATTATGTATTATTCGGCTTTTAATTGTTGCTGTAATAACTGAAGTTGGCAGCATTGACGTCAACTTGGTCATTGATATAAATCATGGATTGAAAAACTTGCCGGCTAAATGATGATCATGATGATGATGACCTGGACGTACCAAGACAAGTGACAGAGATTGGTTGCATCACCGGTAAATACTAAATTTGGTATTAGTGTTAATGGAATTGCTCAATGATTCTTTTCACTTTAAAATATTATGTAAACACTGATTCTATTAAATAAAGGAAAAATTATATTAGATTTGTCTCAATTGGAGCAACAAGATGACAAAATACTGGTCCATCTAATTGATATTTCGTAAAAATGTTCCAAATTAACAAACATTGCAATAGAAGGTTTTACCAAAATAAAAAACTAAATCAAATTATAATCAAAAAAATGAAAAAACAGTAAAAGAGAATAAAAAATAGATAGAGATACAACCAAAACAAAAACACAAATTGTCATTTATACAATATTAAATTTTGTTTTTTCTCAACATACTTAGAAGGTGATTTGAATAAAAAAAAATCACAAAACATCAACAAAATGCTTGCCGTAAAGTAGAACTAAACAATATAGTTACCAGAAAAATAAGAAATATATATAAAAAAAAAACAATCTGTTAGAAGGAAAGGGTACGAATCACCTGACCTGACTTTTTGTAAGAAAAAAGACTGCAATTAGCAAGTAGACTTTTGCTTGAGAACATCAAATCAGATTAAAACCAAAAAAAAAAGTTTTTTAAATATTTATGTACAAAACTACGAAAATATTAATTCAATATTGGGATTCAATTAATACTAAATACACCATTACCTACATATATAACAAAAAATTCACTTACCTATACCAAAAAATAGTTTAGGCAATCAAATGTAAATTTACAAATTTCAGATGCGATTAGAAAGAGTAAAACAAAAGTCTGGAGAACAACAAAAACAACAACACGACAATCGTACACAAATAAAAAGTATTTTATTTTTTAAAAATTCTAACACATTTATGCATTGATTTATGCATTTAATAATGTTTAAACTTTTATTTTGTTCCTCATTTGTAAGCATGAGTTTATCAAAACAGCTTACAGCTTACTGCTGTGGTAAGTTAGTATTCAGCCATTACTATGAAAAACGGAATTTGTTTTTTTTTTAAAGTGACAACTAGAAAAGCTGACAATAACGTTTGAACTTCTCATCATCTAAAGCTTTAAAAATACACTACTCCAATAAATTAACGCATCATTACTGTTTTATCAGAAATCATCTACATGTGTAATTTAATTCAGTATTATGTCATCAAACTGTATAACAACTACTTCTCGTATCAGCTTTGAGTATAAAAAGTTTCACTTGTTTTGTTTCTAAAACTTTTGTTTTCTCAAAAACGAAACTATTTTATAAAATCTAAAAATAACAAATACAATCTGAATTTTAAACCAATTATGAAAAAAAAAGGTTTAAAGTTATTTTTGACTTTTTAAACAACGCTCATTTTATTCATCATTTTGGTTATAATTTGAGCCTTCTTGATGAAATTTTTAAGATAGCTGACGCAATCTCTTTGTGACACTTTGTTTATCTGTTGTCACGTTTTGAACACAGCGTATTGTAATTTTTCAGGTATTTAATTTTGCTGCTCATCTGTGATATTCTGTCCCACTCATTTCAATAAATTGAAAATAAATATAAACGTCAAAAATTACAAAACAACTATTAATTGTTTCTAAAACAATGTTTTGTAAGCTCATACTATTTTTATATTATTAAAACATTTGTAATGTTTAATAGTTTAATGAATGAAGTTATTTAGCTATTTACAAATAATTAACAAATAAAACACTAAACAATAGATGAATTTTAACTGGCTTAAGGAGGTAACTAATTCGTCTTCGACCTGTAAGTTTTGCTAGTAAAAACTTATTTTCCAAGACTAGTAACGTGTAACTATTAGTTGTAGCAGAAATGTAACTCAAAATTATAAAAATAAATATAATGAAAAATAATGGTAAAAGTTTGGTCAAAATATATAAAAAAAGATAAAAAAAAACAAAAAATAGGAAAACGTTGATAACAGTAATAAAGATAAAAAGAGAAAACCATGAGTAGGCGCACTGTTAAAGAATCTTTAAAAAAAATTTAAGCGGATATGAATATAGCCTAGGTGATAAAGATAGTTGAAAACGTTTAAAAACTTTTAAATCAAAAATTATTGTAAATAATCTAAATTTTTTATTAAAAATATTGTAAACTATTTCAAAATATTTGAATATTCTTCCTAAGTAGTTTTTAGTAATTTATTTTTACTTTTAGTAATTTTAAAACGCCTTAATAAATTTTAAAAATTATATATAAAAAGTTAAATTAATTTTTTTTCAAAATATTAAAAAAATCTTAAAAATTCTTTAAAAATTCTAAAAAAACTTTCAAAGTTATTTTAAAAATTAAAAAAAAATTTAAGAAATTATTAAAAATGTTTGATACAATTTTTAAAGACGTTTAAAAATTTTTAAATATAAAATTATTGAAAATAATCTAAATTTCGTATTGAAAATATTTTAAACCATTTCAAAACATTCAAATATTCTTTCTAAGTAGTTTTTCGTGATTTATTTTTTCTTTTAGTAAATCTAAAACGTCTTAATAAACTTTAAGAAATTATATATAAAAAGTTCAATTAAATTTTTTTAAATTATTAAAAAATTCTTTAAAACTTCTAAAAATTCTAAAAAATTTCAAAGTTATTTAAAAAATTAAAAGAAACCTTATAAAATATTTAAAAATGTTTGATACAATTTTTAACGACGTTTAAAAATATTTAAATTAAAAATTATTGAAAATAGTCTGAATTCATTGTTAAAAATATTTTAAACCATTTCAAAGCATTCAAATATTCTTTCTAAGTAGTTTTTAGCAATTTATTTTTATTTTTAATAATTTTAAAACGTTTTAATATATTTTAAAAATTATATATAAAGTACAATTAAATTTTTTTAAAATTATTAAAAATTCAAAAAAATTCTAGTTATTTAAAAGTAAATATTAAAAAGTTATTTAAAAAATAAATTAAGAGAAACCTTAAAAACTATTTAAAAATGTTTAGAACAATTTTTAACGACGTTTAAAAATATTTAAATCAAAAATTATTAAAAATAATCTAAATTTTTAAATAGTTTTTTAAGTAGTTTTTTAGTAAGGTACTTCAAGTAAAAAAAATATTTTTTTTTGAACTTATGGGTAATATTTCTTTTTTTACATATAAGATGCTTAAAGAGCCTTATCCAAAAAGTCAGAAAAAAATAAGATTTTTTTTATTTGGTTTTTGAAACCGTTTTTTTGCTTCGACAATTTTTTAGTGTGTTTAGTGGAAGTATATTCATATGTTTCTCTAAAAAATTTGTTTTAAATTACAATGATGTTGTTATAATCACATAACCCTAACCGCACTTTCTCCTGTCAAACAAGATTTTTCCTTAGCGAGTGTGCTAAGGAAAATTTTCCTTGGTGTTCTTGTTTTGTTGTATGACATTTTATAAAAAAAAATTGTTAAAAGTAGTTGTACACGTCTTTTTTTTCAACTTATATACTTTTACCAGGTCCGGAGCCTTAGTTAAATTATTGTCGAAAAACTTAGATTACCACTTTTAGTTCAGCATTCTACAATAATTTAAATTTATGTCTAATTTTTATCGAGAACACTCAAGTAACCTTTTCACAGGTTACTTATAACAAAGTTTCCATTGGAAAAACAAATTGCATTTCTAGTTTCTAAACATAAATAGTGTATAAATTCAAGCTTTTAGTTACAGTTTTCACTTTGATGGCCTAACTGCAATGTATCTGACAGTTTTACTATTTTGAGAGCTTTTGTCACATTTGACAGCAAAACTGATTTAACAATAAAAATAAAAAATTTTTTTTTTGGTTCTTATTTATCTAACGTTTGGAAAGCCTTGTTAACACTTCAATTGTTTTGCTTTTTTGATAAAATACTATTTTGAGATCTTTTTTATCTATCAAATTTGACAGAAAAACTGGTTTAACAATAGAAACAAAAAACATTTTTTTGGTTTTTATTTATCTAACGTTTGGAAAGCCTTGATTACACCTCAATTGTTTTGTTTTTTTGATAAAATTTTGGGTATCAAGGCTAATTTTGCAATTGGTGGAAATTGCGATACTTAGCACTAATTTTCTAAAGAAAAAACGTGCGTCTAGATCTAATCTTAGTGTGTAATTTAGCCTGATAGATTTTTATTGTCGCTGATCTATGATTGCCGACAAATGTCAAACCAACGTCAAAGCTTGTCTATAATATCGTACGTTTCTGCGTATAAACCAATGAACATACGTTCAAAATTCCATAGCAAGAGTTGATCTAAATGATTTATACAAAATGTGGTAAAAGTGAGAAACTGACTTTAAATCAGGCCATGAACATAATATTTTGTTGAGCAATATTTTATTTATTAAATATCATATTCTTTGTCACCTCTGGTAAATAGCAGTGTCATTAAAATGGCACAAACTCATCAATAATTCTGTTCCTAATTATTTGTGGAAATAGTAGGACCTGTTTGTAATCAAGAGTTTTATATCTTTGATGTCAGAAAAACTCAATAAATAAAAAAAATTAACAGCCTTGCTTTTTAAAGTTTAGACATACAGTCATCATTTTGAAATAGCCGATGACCGATTGAAAAAAAAATCTAGCATTTAATGAACTAAGTACAAATTTTTATTGATTCCGTCTGACAGAGAGAATGTTTTTTTCGTAATTGACCCGTCAATAAAAAGTCGTGGGATCGAATCTGGCCATAACCTCAAAGGGGGTTCCTTGTATCGTGTCCTCACATTTCCTCATCATAAAATAAATAATCTTTACGATGAAAAACAAAAAAGAAGAGGTTTTAGTATCCCGGCAGTAAGCGAAATTCAATTACCCAAAACACATTTAGAACATCCAAAAAAACGACGACATCGTTTGAACATGCCGGAAAAAATTGAATTTTTATGGCTCAATAAAAATATTAGTATTTTATAATAACAGTTTTATAGCTTCTTGACTTTTACACGATTCTGATTAATTAAAACCGGCCACAAGCTTATTTTTAAATCCCCCATAAACAATGTAAATTATAGCCCCCATGTCGGAAGGTTTCAGTTTCATAATCAGGTGACAAGCGTAAAATTCAGATGCTGTTTTAGGACTTTTTTTTTTTTTGGACAAGACGTATTATCTACCACACTCCTGAGGTTATCTCTATTAGAGACTCGTAAATTACCTTTTTGACTCTTTCGACATGAAGTTTCTAAACACAAAACATCAATGACAAATTATGGGATCTGTTAGGAATTTACATATTTAAATTCTTTTCGATCTACTGATAAAACAAATATGTTTTTGAAATTTGAAACAGCCGAATTGCGTTGCGTATAACCATATTTTACTCGGGCAGATGGAAAATGACGTTTTAATTTATTGATTTTGATAAATTTTTGATTTATATTGCTAATAATCTTAAAAACACAGCAATAAGCGACCGATCCATGGCTTTTCGGTAGATATTTCTAATCGATAATATTAATTTTTCTAAGTGCAAGAAGCCTTAACCAAATGATTTTCAACTGGCAACTCCTCATAAATACGTAATAGAAAACACAAATTCAAAATTATCTTATCTTAAAATGTATATTTTTTGAAAAAAGCTTGAAATTTGGGCTTAAACCGGTTGAGAAGCGCCGAATTGGAATTACAGGCCAGCTTTCTAAAACTGCTGTTTTAGATGGTTCGCAGTGCTTATTGTAACTATTGTAACTATTTTTTACAAATGTGTAGAAAAGCTAAGTTTTTCTTTAAATTAATTAAGAAAATATAGAATCATAACATTCAGAACACACCTAGTACAGTAAAAAACGTTTTTGATTTGCAGTTTTTGGTCGTTCCCACGTTTTTCCCGCACTCTAAATTTTTAATAATAAATAATTAAGTTTTCTACTTATTTTTCTGTTTGATTATCTGTTTTCTAAATTTAAAATGATCTCATTCTTTGGTTGCTATGGTTTTATTGAGAAATAAAAGAACATTGTTTCAAGCATTTTCCTCTAGTTTCGGTAGCAAAGTAAAGAACACCGGGGTGCGGAAAAAACGTTATTTGATGCATAGAAAACGACTGTAAACTGCCGATCTTTAAGCGACGAGTGCAAAATAGTTATTTACCTAACGAATTCGGAAAGTGAAATTTCCCACATGAGCAATTTGTTTGAGCAATCTATTGCGAATGGGGGAAATTTCTTTCCGAAAAAGTTAGGTACAATTTTTTTTGCAACGAATAACTAATTTTTTAATAATAAATAATTATTTTTTTGATAATAAATGATTTAGTTTTTCACTTGTTTTTTGGTTGGTAGAGTTGCCCACGCCGATTATCTAATTTTTTAAATTTGAAATAGTTTTATTGTTTTGTTGCTATGGTTTTATTGAAATAAAGGAGCATCGTTTTAAAAATTTATTCCGCCATTTTCTTCTGCGAATTTTCGTTTCAAATTTGTAAATATAAGCGACTCCGATAGAGAAATTTTAACTTCACCTGAAATTAGAGAATCTGCAAATAAAGCAGTATCAAATTTGCTTCCTGAGAAAAGCCGCTCGAAGTACGAGCGGCTTTTAACCATACAACAAATTTTTAGATTGGTGCAAAAAAGGAAAAATCAAAAATTTCACCGGGAATTGCTTATTGGCATATTTTCAACAACATCAAAGCAAGAAATCCCTTTGGTCTGTATACTCTATGCTTAAACTTTGCTCAATGGTAAAGAATAACGTAGATATTTCGAAATTTTATAAACTTTTTGGAACGTTGTGTATTTTGTAGAATGGTTGTGTGACAATTGACAAACCTGACTAAGTCATTTCCCCTAGTTTCGCTTGCAAAGGAAAAAACACCGCAGTGTGGAAAAATTGTCTTTACATGCATTGGGAACGAACGGAAACTACTGATGTTTGAGCGATGAGGGCAAAATAGATTTTTTGAGTGGCTCAGAGAGTCTTTTTCCACAATTTTAAAACATCTGTATTTTTGTGAAGTTTGATGTCGATCTTAACATGCAGTATTTTGCCCACATTGAAGAGACCGCAAATCTTTTTTTGATGTTGAAAAAAAGCACCCCCTGGCTTACTCTATTCGCATTGTTTTCTTGTTTCTGGTTATTGGAATAAGCCTCTCTGGATTTCTTGGGTAGCAAACTCGTGACTTCTTCAACATCTTTTGCAATTTTTCCAGAAAGAGAACTATTTTTTGTCATTTTAACCAATGTTACAAGTGCCAAAACTGTTTTTTTGCAACATTTTTCTTAAATAATAAAACTGTTGTCAACAACAACATATCAACCAAATCATAGACTACTACTAAACTTTGTAGATATAAAATTTTTGGGTTTTGATGATTTTTTAAGAATTCTTACAGACAAAGGTGTTTGATAAAACTATGTATTGTACTCGTGTCTTAAGAGCAAATAAGTCACTCAAAAAAATTAAGCCACTTAAGCAAGCTCTTGTGGCTAAACATTTCTTTCGTGGCTTTTTTGTCTTATAAGGCACTTGTATAATAAACAGCTATTAAAGAATCTTGTTAAAGCTTCAGATACATCAATGTTTGTGTTTATGTTTAGGCTTTATCTTATCAAAAACTGGTTGGTCAAAATTTAAAAAACATACACACCTTCTGTACTACTCCTGCCATGTAAACTACAATCTTCTTCTTTTCCAGGCCTAAGAGGACTATTAGGTGATGCCCCTCCCGTTGAGCTGACTGATCCTCCAGAACTGTGTGCTGATCCCTGAAGATACAGGCTGTGTCCCGTGACCGGGTGTGTGTCCCCCAGCCCTCCGACACTAGCGCTAACTGACCCACTAGAGCTAGGCTGCGATAATGAATGGGCATCTTGCAGTCTTTGTACATTAAACTGGAAAAAAAAACAGAAAAATTAATGTCAAATTTTTAAATAGCGTCTTTAAGCTAAAAAACACACCCCGAGAAGAATAAGCTACTAATACTAATCTTTCTAACATTCTGGTACAAAAATACAAATGTGTATATACCAAAAAGTCAAAAAATCTGGGTTAAAGTGAAGAAAACCCACTACCAGCTATACTATTTAATTTTTATTCTACTTCTTTCCTGGTTCTTTTGCTGTATGTTGTCAGTTTTGTTTTTATATATTTCACTTCTACTATTTTGTTCTTTGTGTATTCCTTTATGATGTTTATCATCGGTTTTCTCTCTTTTTTGTTAATTTGTTATTATCACTTTACAATCTGCATACGCATAGATTATTTATGCTACTACTACTCTTCTTGCGTTTGTTTTTGTCGATCAGTTTTATTTTTATTTTGTTCTTTTTTGCAGCTGCTGACAGTTTCCCTATACATTTTTATAAAAATTGCCGTCAGGTCTACAAATATTAGACATTTTTTTGTATTTTTTTCCCTGTTTTTATCTATTATGTTGTCAAGTATATACGTTTTCTTTAAAACTTTATTTTTCTCTAAGCTTCTCTGATTTTTTTGGCAGTTGTCTTACTTTTCTAATTTTAATTTTTAGTATTAACACCTCTTTTTACTCTGTGTTCATCTTTTTTTTATCAATTAAGATAATTATTTTTTTTGCCTATTAGCTTTACTGTTATTTTTTTTATTTTTTAGATTATATTTCTAAAATAATTATTAAAAAAATCACGACTACTCATAAAAGTAGAAATAATAGACGTTTTTTTTTAACTATTAAATAAGTCAGTAATTAAATAGTTTATATTTCAATAATAATTTAAATTAAAAAAACGATCTTAAAAATAAAAATTAAGTATAATTGTTCAAATAGAAACCGTAATCAAGTTTTTTTCTCTTAATAAATATGTCATATTTTAAGAATTATATTCACACATTAGTTTTCAGAGCCGGTTCTTGTCTTTCTTAAACTTTTTATTGCATTTATTTGCTTGTAAACTTTTTGCTTCATATTTTTACATTGTTTTTGTATAAAAAACAATAATAAGACAATCAACAAGTAAACAAAAAACAAATTAAACAATTAATAGAAATCACAAATAAATAATATAGACATTTGACGTTTTTTTAAATCTTGATTTTTGGGATGATCCCACCGCCGCGCCGGCCGCCATCTTAAATTAAAAATATTTTTATTTGTTTTTCTGAAATAACTCGTTAGTTTACAATTTTAGAGCAAAAATAATAGTATCCACAGTTGTTGGAAATTTAATTTTCAACAGGTTGGATCATTATCGCTAGGATTAATATTTGGAAAGTTATATTATTTTTATTTTTATAGAAAAAAATCGTAATAGGTGAAATTTTGTTTTCTTCAACTTTTGTTTTTGCACTTTTTTACTCCATGATCAATATTTTTGGGATTTATACTCAAATCAAAAACAGATTACTTTTTTTATAAATATTTCGTTTTTTATGTAGTTTATTGACAAAAAATTGTATAATAAACTTGAGTATAACTCTGCAAATATTAATCCTATCATAAAAATAATAATGACCAAACATGTGAAAAATTAAATTTTCAACAACTTTAAAAAAAATTATTTCAGCTATGAGCAATAACGAGCTCAGCAATCATTCCTCTCTTAAAAGCCTTTTTGTTCAAATTTTTTCCGTTCACTCACATTATATTTTGTATCCTTGTCAACCCTTTTTACTTTTTTTGCTAATTTCTCTTTTCTTCCTCTCTCTTTTGGTAATATTTAACTGCAAATCGCAAAAAACTTATGCTTTTTCTTAATCAGTTTTACTTTTATTCGTTTTTTTTTATAGTTTCTTACAGTTTTTCTTATGCAATTTTTCAAAAATTGCCTTATACACATTTTTTTTGTTTTCTATCTATTATGTTGTTCAATATACTTTGTCTCTTAAGCTTCTTTCATCTTTAAATATTTCTGATCTTTGCAGCAGTTGTCTTTATTTTTCTAATATATTTTTATAAGTTTTTTTTGTGTCGAGATGGCTTTTTCATCTCTCTTAACTTTTTTTTATATATTGATATTATTTTTGTCTATCATTTTCACTGTATTTTTTGGATGTATTTATCTGTGGTCTGATTTAAAAAAAACAGAAATTAAGAGTTTTTTTTCTAACTATTACTTAGGTAAATAATTGTACATGTTATATTTTAAAATTGATTAAATTTTAAATTAGAAAAATAAAAACAAAAAATAGCATATTATCCCATTAGTGATAATATTAGATGGTATGATATTTGAAGTCGCTTCTTACTTTTTGTTGCCTTTATTATTACATTTGCTTGTAAATTTCTTGCGCATATTTTTTCCTTCGTGCATTGTTTGTTGTTTTTGTACAAAAAAACAATAATAAAAAAATCCACAAATAAACAAAACACAACTTAAACAAAACAAAAAATCTTATTTTTTTAGCAGTTGTTGCTAAGTTTTGACTGTTAACATAGTTATTATAATTGAGTACAAATCTCTGTATCATGTTATACATATCTCAATTATTATTAATATACATGTGGTATACAAGACCATAATGTGCAAAAACAATTTTTGTTAAACCTAATTAAGAAAATTTTGAACATTTCAGAGAAAACTTGATTTTGTAGTATAACTTGAAATTTATTAAAAAAAAATAAAATTTGGAAAGTCAGTAGATAGCCATTAGGATTATTTTTATTAAAAAAACAATCATACTCAAAATGTAAAATAAACATTTATTGACAGTAAACTTTCAATTATTACATTGCCAGTTTTTTTGAGTTAGTTTAATTTGATTCTAATATTCCAAAAAAAAGCACAACACAAAATTCAAAATATTTTTATAGAAAAAAGTAAACTTTTTATTTGGGAAAAATAATAGTTTTTTAGTTTTCTAATTTGAATTCTGCAATTTAAGAGTGTTCTACATTGGTATATTTTTATTTTGCTGTTTTCAATGTTTTTAGGTTAGAAATGTAGACTTTTGAGGTCGCACTACTAGAAGACGTCCTAAAAGCAGCAAAAAATCCGCTTCTAACAATTTACATTTTTACGATAATTTTTAGAACTAACGTAGTTCTTAACAGTTTTACTTTTATTCAAAACATTGCATTATTTGTTAAAAATTGGGGCCATTAAATTTGAGCGCCGGTTGACAAGCATATTTCAATCTTATTTCACTATATTTCCCACAAAACTATATAAAAAATTAAATCAGCTACAAAAAATTCAGAGAAAAAATGTAATTTTCTAACATCTCACAAAACTTTGTCTTATTTTTTGTAATTTGCCATTTTTATGCTGATTTCGAGCTTTTTTTTTTTAATTTGATCGATTTAGGGATTTTTGGAAGGTTGGCAATATTTTGATTTCAAAAGTAAAAATTTTATCTCGTTGTTTTTTTTTTTGTTTTATCCAAAAATTCTAATCCTGCCAGCCCCTAAATACGAAAATCAATTCTAAATTGACTCAAAATAGAAGCAAATTGCAAAAATAAATACATAAAACGTAAAAAATAGACAATTTTTTTTTGGCATTTTTTTGACGCTTTAGTTAACATTAATTTTTTACCTTCTATTGTTACTGTTTTTAGTCTATGTGTTCTCTGTTTTTCTAATATTTAATTATGTATTATATAAAATGTTTCTATTATTGTGTAGATATTTAAAACTGTTTAACTACTAAAAATTCAAATTTCGTCTATTCATATCTAATCTTTATCATAAATTAAAAAAATTACGTCTTAACATTCTATTTTAATTAAAATACATAGATAGGTTGATGACTCTAACACATTGTTATATTATATCAACAAATTAAGCAGATTGATTTGAAATGGTAATTTATTTAAAGGTGTTCAGCCCATTAATCTAAGCCAAAGTCAGTCTATAAAAATAATTTTCAGGAAATCTTTAAACAAAGCGTCGGTCTATAGATATCTAGTTATTGGAATGTGTAGGTCACCAAATGCATTTGCAATATTTCCAGCGCAAAATCTATAATTTTTCCAATTTTTAATTATCGGAGTAATGGGGGCCTCAAGACATCCTGTTGTCTATTCAAAAATTTAAATAAAATACATTAGGCGCACTAAATAATTTAGTTTGGGAGCAACTAATTTTAATTTATGCGACATAAAAGTAATTTTTTTTTAATTTGAAAATTATCAGTTCGTTAGTAGTGTTATTAGTAAAACAGTGTGGTGTTTTGCTCAAACGCTTGTCAAATAATAAATTTGTTTGGCTAAAGGTGTTTTGATAATATTTATGGAAATTAGATGCCGACATCCTTCGTGGAGAAAGTATTGTATAATATTGCTATGAATTATTATTGTTGATTAAATATAGATATTATTGAGATGTTTCAATATCTGACATGATTTAGATTTTGTAACGGTGAGTCTGACATTGCGTGTTGTACAAGATATTAACTAAATGGCTTCAAAGATGTTGTTTTCAGTAGATCATCAATTCTCTTAGACAGTCTACATTCTTCTAAGTCAGTCATTAGGTTTAGCGCCTTTTTCACACTTTATTTTAATTATTAATAATATTTAACAAACTCGAAAACCTTATCTACGTTTTTCAAATTTATTCGTTTTCTGTCATAGCGTGTGCTTTTTATTGCTAATAAATAGATATCTAATAGCTTCCATCCATAGCCTATAAAGATAACGTTAAAAGCATTAATTTTGTTTTTGTAAATATTTTTTACCAGATCTAAGATTCCGAAAATAAAATATTCATATAAACCTACAATGTGATTGAAAAAAGTGATTAAATTCAAATTAACAAGCGTACCTACTCTTTCGTGTAATAATTTGTTGATTTTCAAATTTGTGTCTTTGGTAAGCTTATATATTTTAGAAGTTGGTATACATAACTGTCAAGAAAAAAATTGCTTCAAATGTCAAACACCATTGGTTTTAATTTTTTTTTCCTAAGAATTATCACTGTTATCTCTTGGAAAAAAAATACGTATTTATTTTAAGCCGAGAGTATTTTTGAAAACTGGTTCAATGCTTCAAATTAGAAGACAAAGCGACTTCAAATAGGACTTCAACCTCACTACATTCAGAATTGTTAGACTATTTTAGATTTATCAGGTAATACATTTTTAGACAACGTCCCGGTTAGTTTCTGAATGTTGGATAAAGTACATAAATTAAGTTGGTCCCTATTATATTAAATTTGTGTTAAAAATTGAACTAATTATGTCAAACAATAGATTTAAATTGAATTTCAAATCAAATAACTTGTCTCTGCTACCAACCGTTAGCGACAAAATTTCTCTATCTTAAAAAGTTATTTTTTTTAATAAACTAAAAAAAAATGCAAATTAAAAAAAAATAGCCTTAAGAACACGTAGTAGCAAATCTTATAACAGTGTCCTAAAGAAAACTGGCCTAGATGGACGTGTGCGCCAAATCAACTCTTTTAAACTAGTTCTTTAGTATACTTTTATTTTGTGCCTAATAAAGTTCTACAAAAAAATGTCCAAACTTATTCTTTGCGCTCCCTAACAAATTGGCTTTGCGCATGTTCCTCTGTTTATTCCAGAAAGCGCTTCTTGGATTGAACACTCGATTTTGTTAACAAATAAAGTTAAACAAATAAAAAATGCTCTTTTGATTGAACACTCGAATTTGTTAACAAATAAAGTTAAACAAAAAGAAAAAATTGAGAAAGTTTTTTGTTGTGACAAAAAGCTTTCATTCACTATCTACCAACTGTTCTCCCAAAAAATGCAACTTTTAAGACAGCTTGTAGTAATAAAAATATAAACTAGAAAACCCCAACAATAATAACAAAAACAATATAAATAAATCTGAAAGTTGCAGTAAAGACAATTATGTTTTTACTGGATAAATAAACAATATACATATTTAAAAAATTGATTAAAAATCAATTAAATAACTATTGTTGATAGAATTTTGTCAAAAATAAGCTCCAGCTGGTTCTTCATCTCTCTGAGAATCTTATGACGTGACATGACCTGACCTGACCTGAAAACAAGTTTCCACCTCGTAGCCTTTCTACTGCTGCCGCTCTAATTTTGTCTCTGCCCATTCTGCTAAATTGACTATTTGATTTTAATAATAAGTAATAAATAGTTGAGCCAGTAAAAAATGCTGTTAAACTTTTTGTCACAGAATGTTATCCTCTAATGGTTATAGTAAAATAAGCGCCATCTATTAGAAGCTACCTTGCATCAAATTTTTTTGGTAAAAAATATTCTACACGTTTTGATGCACTTTAAATGATAGCATGTCAATGTTAATAGATACAATTGAAAATGAAAGGTATATCGCTGATTGAACAATTAAGTTATCACGTTAGCGCCTTTTGTCTGAAATGTATTTCAATGATGATACATTGTAATCTATCTTCTTTGGTTAGCCACCAACTGGTAAACTAAAAGATCAATGCAAATTTATTCAAACCAGTGAAAACTGGAACATGTTTCGTTCTTTTTAGAACTCTTCAGCAAGTCGCAACAGATTTAAATTTGAATAAACTTGCAGTAACAAATTTGGGGCTATATTTACCCAAATGCTACCTTGCATCAAATTTTTGTAAAAAAAATGTGTGCATTTATTATTTATCTAAACTACTGTCTCTATTTATTGTTCTTTGAAACAATGCCGTTTTTAAAATACTCTGTAGAAGACTTAAATGCAGTAATAAAAAACAAAAACAAAAAAATTAAAAAAATAATATTTGTAAACTTATGACTTTTTAAAAGTTTATAAAAATATCTAAAAAAGTAGCAAATGAACAATAGCAGTTAAAATGTTCTTCATTCCTCCAAAAGTCTTATAGACGTAGAAACCACTCACAAGCTAGAAAAAAATAATTACATTTGCTATGTTTAAGATGCTACAGCAAGTTTTCGTCGCAAACGTTTTTCTATCACTACTATAATAGTTTCCTACCTTGCTTAAGCGCTTTTTCGATTAGTTAATTTGTTGCATTAATAACTAATCATATCTAACAAAACAACAATAATAATTACAAAAAAAAATGTAAACAATGTGAAAGGTTTAAGTTTTTTAGAATAAACAAAAATTTAGAAAAAACTGCCAAATTACCAAAAGTAATAACGTCGTTTTTCATAAGCACTTGAACTATAATTTTAATAACAAAATTAAAATGTTTGATATTTTTATAAAAAGTGTGATGAGGTATAAAGTGAAAATATAACAATAAAAAAAACAAAACAAATAAATAGCAAAAAATATATATCGAATTAAAACTAAATAGAAAGATGCTTAAGTGCATCATAAAAATCATAAAAAAGAGATAAGATAGATTAGAAGCAAGAAACAGAGCAATAAAGTACAACAGAATAAGACAAGAATAAAGTGTAAAGTATTGCAGAAGTGTTGGAAAAGACTAAATGATAAAACAATACGATAAAAATAAGAACAAAAAAACGTTAGAAAATAAAGTTCAGTATAGTAAAGATTATAAAAAAAAGCAAAAAGTGGTTGTTAACATTAAAGAAAAACATAAAGATATAGGTACATAAACAAGAAAAAAGAGCAAAGGTATCGACATTATAATAAACCGTTTAACAACAAAAATAGAAAAGCACCAAAATAACAAAAAAAAAAACAAAAATGATTAAAAATACAAAAAAATTGTTATTAGCTGAAAGATCAACACAATATAAAAAAAAATTAAGCGTGACAAGATAAGAAAAAGCTAGAAAAAACACAAATAATAAAACAATATAAAAAAACTAAAAGACATCAAAATAATAGAAAAAACAAGAAGAAATTTAAACAAAAGAAGGAAGATGAAATAAGTAACAAACATTGAAAATTCATAGAATGTAAATAGCACATAAAAGTGCAAAATTTAAAGCCCGTGATATATAAATCTGATATGTACATATTATATGTATGAGAACCAAAATGGTAAGAAAAAAAATTAAGAAAAAAATTTAAATATGTAAAACTCCAATTTAAACAGAAAAAAAAGAATAAAAGCAAAGCTTCAGTTTGAGAATAACAAAAAACACATGAACACAACAAGTGCCTTCTGGTAACAAAACAAAAAATTTTTTAAAAAAATGCTAAACAAAATGAAAGACAATATCAAAAAATTGTAGCTGTCCTTTAAAACGTAAAAAAGTTTAAAAAATTGCCATAATACATAAAATAATATAAACTCAATAGTGATACTATTTACTTTTTTTAAGTTAGGTCAGGTATATATAGAAAAGACATCTGTGGAAGAGTATGACAAAAGCATCTTGTTATTCAAATATTTGATAGAAAGTAAAATAAAGCAAAGAGCCAAAATAAAAAGAAAACAAAACCTAAAAAAAATCCACTACATTGTGTTTAGAAAAATGCGGCAAATCAAAATTAAGAATTGAAACAAGTCAACAAACCTCTAAGTAAAAAAAAAATAAAAAAAATCTTTTAAAAATTTTTTTCGCCTAAAATCTTGCAAATTTTCTTTATAATATGTTCAATAACAAATTTCTCTGTTTTTTGTGTTCCCTAATTGTCTTCCTGCCACACTAAACCTAAAAACCATTGGTAAGCAGTAGAACAAATTTTGATGTAAAGGCAGAAATTTATATAATACCTATCTATTCTTAGAGTTTTCTTAAAATCTTTCTAAAATCTAAATTTTTTAAAAGTTTTTTAAGATCTAAGACTTAATATCTAGTTTGCTGCTTTAGATTTACATTAAACATGCAATTTAACCTATTAGTACTACTCTAGTGCTACTACCATGATAGTCTTAGCATCTTCCAAACAAGTCATATGTTCTATTTTTATTCTCTTCTGACCTTAGTAGTGCTAGATCTACCACTGTACTAATGTTAGCATCTTTAAATCAGAGAGAAATTAATCTCTAGCTCTAGATACCAGGGTTTAATCAAACTTTGCACAAAATTTTTCATCGTGGTTTAATCCTTGTAAGATCTAAGGCTTTACAGCTTAAAAAATTCTAGTATTTGATTAGATGCTACTGGTTTCAATTGAACAAGTATTATTGCTTATTTTTACCCTTTTCTGATCTTATAGACTTAGGAGTACTAAGGGTTTTACTAACTATTGCTAGTGGTACTACCATGATAGTCTTAGCATCTCCAGATGTGAAGAAACTTTACAGTATGGAGAGATTTTAGTATTTTTACTCTTTTCTTACCTTAGAAGTGCTAGTGGTAGTACCGTGATAGTCTTAGCACTCTAGATCTACAGCCGGATACGAGAGTTTCACCAAGTGTTGCACAAATGATCTAGGTAATTCCTAATGGAGCCGAAAATTTCTGATGATGATTTATTGTCATTATAAAAGAGAATTTTTGCGTTTACGATCCGTAAAAAGGCTTTTCAGCACGCACATCTAAGTGGTATTTTTCTATCAAAGCGTTTTTGCCGCTAATCTCCTAAATTAATTAGAACTAATACATTTGATAGTAAAAAAAAGAATGAATATCTTGCATAAATAACGCATTATATGCCACACGAGGCCTGCTAAAACGAAAACGCTGTTCGGATCCTTGAGAAATATGTGAAAATAACGAGTTCACTTTATAGTTCAAGTAATAAAAAAGCGAGGCAGCATCAGCAGTTGGAATAATCTATTAGAGACGAATTACGCAAACAAAATACGGATTTCTCACGTCCAGAATGTAAATTTTCTTTTAATGTGGATAGGTTTATATCAAAGCTTGACCGCGACTACAAGGCTCTTCGATTTTTATATTATGTGAATGTTGAACATCAAAAGTAAAAGCCGAATCGTGTTAGACATCTCCTTGGAACCGGATAGAAAATTATATTCCACAAGACTTTAGATATATGGTAACGGTACCACCACACAACTATTAACTTCATCTAATTTCGCCAAAACTGACCAAAAATTTATTGTCGAGAAGAATGTTTGACATATGTCAAGCCGGTCTTGTCAAAGCATTTCGCGGCTTTGGACAATACTCGATTACATTCAACAAATGCTCCAGTAATTTCTCTTTCGGAACCTAATTATAACTGAATTTTTAAATAGATTAAAATTTTAATTAATTTGGTATGCTTCCTAAATGGATAAATAAATAACACTTTTATGGGTCTATAAATGAACGACGTTGAGTACCTATACCGACCAAATCGCAATTTTTCACAAATTTTGTACTCAAAATTCGTTTTTATAGTAGCAGTACTACCATAGTACTTAAATACCACAAAATTGCCTCAATTCCCTATCAAACCCCAAGCACTTTAATTAGTTACAATGTAAGCCTCCTGCCAAATATTTCTGGTCTCTTCTACAAGACCTAACTGACCCCGCCGCTGGCGGTCCTAAGCCTGGTTGAATAAAAATAGACAAAAAGATATCACAGATATTGTCTATTTGGTGTTTTAAGATTAGTGTGTAAGACAACAAACCTTAATCACAATTTTGCAAAGTTCCTTGAAGGATAAAACCGGATGGAAAAACTGAGCGACGGAAACTATAGCAGTATTGAAAAAAATAAAACATCTTTTAGACATACCTAATAGATCTTACAAAAACCAAAAAAAAAAGCGAAAAAATAAGAGACAGAAGTGAGTACCAAAAAAACAAATAGCAACCAGTAGAAAACAACCAGTAGAAAACAAAAAACAAGATTTACGTCATCTGACACCATAGTTCAGAGGATAACGTAGTTATGACAGTTATTCGAAAATATCACAAAACTGATATAATCTGCTTTAAACTATTGGTAAATCAAATCGTTGGCTCTACAAGCACTGCAGCAAGTCAGAATGCTAAGCCGTCGCAAAACTTTTTTTAGAAGAATCTGAGCTCGGTGGATCAGATAGCCAACAATAGTACGTTGTAGTCTGCTCTGGCAAAGCCGTGGATTCGATTCCCATCAAGGCAAGAGTCCTGCTCTACAAGAAGGATGGCTTTTGTTTAGTTTATGGGTGTGTATGTATATAAATATATATGTTTTTAATTGTAGTGAGTTCAATAGAACCATAAAAGTCGCAGGGTATATCCTCAGTTAGTCTTGAATCTATAACCACCAGTTAGCTAATCTTCAGTTCAAAAATAAAGTAATTAGTACTGAAAGACAACCATCTAAGAAATAATACCCTACAGAAAAATTTTCTGGTTTTTCAAAAAAAAGTATGTTTGAGCAGTAACCTTACCTAATACATCAAAACAAGAAACAGAAGTGAGTACTACCTATCAATAGTAAAGTACCGCAAAAACAAAAAGCAGCAAATGAAATAAGCATTGTCATTAAAACATCTCATTTTCATGGCAAGCTGGCTATGGTGCTGACTCGTACTGAATAACAAAATCTTATTTTATTAGATATCTACCTAATTAGATTTTAACTACAGAAAACTGGCTTCCAAAAAATAGTCCTGTACTTGAGCAATACTTAAAAAATGATGTATTTTTAAATAGATTAAAAAAATCATAACACCAATTTTGCAAAACACTATCTCTAAATTAAATATCTGACCTGGGCAGACCAGTTGGCCAAGCGATAGTACGCTAGAGACTTGTCTACAAGGCGTAGATTCGATTCCTACCCAGGCAAAAGCATTTTTCTACAGGGTGAATTGCTCTTGACTGGCTGAATATGTGATCCTTTCTTGTGTCAAAGATCTATCTTCTAAACAATATCATTTGTGCAGCTTAAAAGAACAGCAGAAAAACAGACCAGTAATTAGCATTTTAGCTTATTTTTAATTGTATTATGCAATTTAACTTATGACAAACATCTTAAGATAAATAACTTCAGAACAAAGGCACTTTTTAGTAACATCTAAAATCTATCAAACGGCATTTGAAGCTCAAGAAGTAAAAACAAGCACTATAAGCAAAATAACAAATGAAGCAAAAGAAGCCAGTTACTTGTAAACCACAAAAACAAGCTTACAAACAATGAAGAAGCAAGAGGACAAAGAAACTAACAACAGCACTAGATAAATACTAGGGCGGAGTATTTGAAAACAGACCAAAACATAAGAAGATGTAAAAAACACAGAAAAAAAGTGAAGTTAGGTAATATAAGTGCTTTGGTTATCAGATCAGTAAAAGAAATATGGAGATGACAAACACATCTGAGATGAAAAAACTGTTAAAAAGAAAAAATGATTGAGTAATTGAAGAGTATGAGTTAATTGAAAAATAATACTACAATGTATAGAGAAATAGAAGAAAGAGAAAACATTAGCATAAATATAAATATTGTAAATAGACTATAGCTCTGACAAAAAAAAAACATCTACAACCTTAGTGTTAGAAAACATTAGGGTTTTCTTGTTTTTTTTTAAAAACATGTCAAATAGCTGATAAAAAAAACAAAACTAATTCAAAAAAGTTATAAAGTGTAGATATACAATAGTAGAAAGAAGAAAAAATCACAAAAATGCAGACAAGTTAGTTTAGATGAAAAGCATGGTTAAGAAACAAGATGTGAAGACCTACATAGTATTGAAAAATAGCAGCCAGACAAAACAATAAAAGTAAAAACAACAAAAAACTCAAAATTTATTCAAAAAAAACAAAAACAAAGAAAAAAATTAAAAGTTGTAAGACTTTTAAAAGAAAAAAGTTTAAAAAGCTGTAAAGTAAAAAGATTTTAAAGCAAAAAGTAGAGAAAGAAGTAATAGTGTGACTGATCAGATATGACTTAGGTTATCAGTTAAATATCTGAAGTTGAGAGTGAAGTGGGAAGAAATACTTGAGTAAACATTTTCAAAAAAACCTATAAGATGAAAAAAAATTGTGGAATTGTAAGAAAGAAAAAATGTTTAAGAACCCAGATCATAGCAGAAAGACAAAAAAGACAAAAACAGTTCGAAACCAAAAAAAATAAAAACGTGCATGACAAATATTATAAATAGAGAGCTTGGTTAAAAAAACAGCATGTATATAGAGTATAGTTGATCCAAGACATACGGCTGGCTTATCTTACAATTTTTTTACTGTCTGACTCTGTCACGTACCGGGTTCATATAACGACTCAGTCGACCAGTCCAACAGCTAAGTCGAATACTGGTCACGTATATTCAATCGTCTTGTACCGATTGAGTTAACTGTACATAGTGCTAGAATTCAGTGATAAGATAAAATTACAAATAAAATTACAAGAAAATAGAAGTTGGCAGAAAACAAAAAAAAGCAATTTTTTTTTAATTCTTCAAAAAAAAGTTTGGAAAAAAATTTAGAGAAAAGAAAGTATTCTTAGAAGCGTGGATTAAGTGAGAGAAAAGTAAAAAACAGAAAAAAAAGTGTGATTACAAGTTAAAAGAAAGAGATATAAATGCCTGTAAAAAAGAGCACACATAAAAAAATTTGAAACAATTAGGTACAAGAAAAAGTACGTAAGAAAAATAAAAAAAATGCGGCAAAAAAACAGAACAAAAAGTTGGGATAGGAAAGATACATAGCAATAGTACCTATACATCAGGCAAAAAAAAACTAGCCAGACGATGGCACAAAAGTGTACTGGTGGAAAAGATTAACAAATAATTGAACACTTGATGAATAAAAATATAGAAAAAAAAGAATAAATAATAAAGTGCTAAAAAGTATTAAAAAACAAAATAAATATAACATGTAAAAACCTAAGTTATGTATAGTTCATAAAAAAAAAATATTAAATATACTTCCGAGTTATTTACGAGTTACTATAAGATTTTCCAATAAATACTTAGCAAGCACCACAAATCTTGACCAATTAATGTTAATTAACGAACTATAATTCTTCAGGAAATGGCTGACACTTAAATCTTTATAACTTTAAACGTCACAAAATGTCACATTGTAGCTTCCTTAGTATTTAAGGAAAAAAAGTTTATTTTAGTGAAAACATCCGCTCATTAATAAGGTATGTGCGATTTTCGGTAAGATTATTTTCCACAATGTAAAACATGGTAATGACTTATTGCAATTTGTTCAATTTGAATGTGAATAATCATTTATTACCGCTGTAAAGGCGTCGGAAGTTGTAAAATAGCAACACGCTTATAAATTCATTAAAATATTCTAAACTATTGAAATGTTTTTGATTTTTAAAATAAAAAAGAATATTATTACATATTATTTATGACTTGACATTTAACCTGACTGATTTTTATAACAAGTTGGTAGCCTTGCTGGGAATTCATTTGAATTGCGCATTGCTAATGAGACATTATTTCGTCATTTTATGATGATTGAGGTTAGGAAAAGGTGTTTACGAAACGTGCCAAGAGCAGGAGTTTTCATTAGCAAACGATTTTGATTAATTACCTGGAAAAATTCTTCCGATAACGATTAATGGGAAGCGATAAGACGGAAATTTTCTTTTTATGGCGTTTATATTGGTACGTCATTTAGATAAGATTTTAATTTTTTTAAATAAATACCACTAATGCACCTCTAATGTTGTATTCTTTCTTCTTTTAAAGATAATTAGATACTCTGCAATCAAAATCTCAGCAGAGACTAATTATTCGATTAAAGGAAATACCTATTATTAAATAAGAAAAATAACAATAGATTAATAAAGTAATTTTCAAAATTTCCGGAAAAACTTTGTAAATTATTGCGTGGTCTGTTTGAGTTGGCAACACTTATTAGAGACTTTTTTTATTTGCCTAGTCGCAACACTGTAACCGAATACGCTGTTTGACAACTATTTGACATAACACTCATAAAAAAATTATAGGTTATGTCATAGCGACTATCGGTTTAATTGGCATCTGTCAATAAAGCTGACAGTTCCAAAAGTGTCATTCGTCAACAACAGGAAGTATTTGCAGTTGTACCATTTTAAAATGAAATGTAGGATTGCCAAGTCAAACAGTCATTTTTGACCACGCTGTATTATACTAACTACTCTAAAAATAGAAAAAAATATATATGAGACTCTAATTGGACGAATTTTAAAGAAGAATGGCGACCAATCGTGCTGCAGAAAGAAACCATTCCATTAAACCATAAAACACAGCGACCTAAAAGTGTGATCACTTAGCAAATTTATAGCGACTGTTTTTTAAATTTGGCGTCATAGGCGGCCATGTCTATAAGTTTGTGTAAACTAATCATAATATCTAAAACAATTGCTTCCAATAAGGTCCAAATAATTAATAAATCTTTTTAATTTTGAATTTAAAATGGTTTTCTCAGAAAAATAGAAAATTTTTTGTGGTAGAATTTTATTTTTGTAACGGCCACCGAGTTGATGGTGAATGGTCAATTATTGAGCTAATTTTTTTTAATGGACTGCTGGAAGATACCGAGAAGAGATTTTACAGCCATCTTTGCGCAGCTTTATACCCATCAAATTGTAGCCGGGTACTTTCAGCAAGACAATGCCACTCCACATACCACTTAGTTGAATATAATACACGAAATTTATGATCTTTAAGTTATCAGATGAATTAGATTCTGCAACCTCATTCCATGTGACTTCTTTTTGTGACCCTATTTAAGGAAGGAACTCGATTTTTAAGCAACGTTTAACCTAACCTCGATGAACTGCGTAAGGTCGGTAACACAATTATTCAAAAAGTCCGCAAATGCCTTAAAGTCAAAGAACGACATTTTGATTATTTGTTATAAGTTTTATTGTCTTATTAAAGTTTGTTTTTATTTTTGGCTTGTTATAACACTACAAGTGCTTTTAATTTAATCTCATTAACGTGTTGAACTATCAATTAAATTAAAAGTGAGGTTAGGCTCCTCAAATTAATGTTTACATTAGAATATAACTTAGACTAAAAAAATTAAATTTTTTGCTTTTTAGCTTTGTTTGTGTTTAGTTTTTGATATAAAGTGATAATCAGAATGTTTTTATTTGATAAATAAATTTTGAAAATTTTTTAAATGTTCTATCAGACAATGCTTTAGTTGTTCAGATTTGATAATTAATTAAAAAAAAATTTTATAATTTTCCTAAATCAATATTTGCATTATTATTGTTCAATAAATTGTCCAAGTGAAATCTGGCGTTAAAGCTTGCCATGACTGTTTATCTTTGAACTGTAAACGTACCTTTACCATCGAATCAAAGTGACAGTTATTAATTTGACATCTGAACCTAGCCTCACTTTTAATGTAATGAAACAAATGACAGCTTGAAATTTTATTTGCCATAAAAAATAATCAAGCAGTCATTTGTTTCACATACTTGATTTTTCCAATTGATTTTGTTTGTTATAAAATTTATTTATTGTAACTTAGTTTTTTTTTGTCAAAATTTTCTTTATGTAAAATAACAAAATGTTTATACTGTTGTTTAGACAATTAAAATAGCTTTTAGAATCATAAAAAAAACAAAAAGTTTCTTTTTAAAAAAAAATATCGATGACGTCATAGCTCTAAAACAAATGAGTGCTTGAAATTTTATTTGGCATAAAAATATGTGATTTTATATTAAAAAATTAACAAGTCTAAAAATTCTTTTTTAATGAATTTATTCCAAACTTTTGACGCGCCCTGTATACGAAAGCCTAATATGTTTGTAAATAACTCAAAATTATTCACATATTTACGCTGGTGTAGAAGCTAAAGTCAAAAAATGTTTTTTTTTTGCTTTTCAGCTTTACTTTTTCTAATGTTTAATTTTTTAATATAAAATGTTTATATTTTGCCATCGGTATTCTTTTTTTTCGTCGTTTTTTTTTAAACTAATTTTTTGTTTTTGTTTATTCTAGGGCTGAAATCTACAGATTTTTCTTATGTTAAAATGTCATATTGCTAGATGTGTCAATTTTTACCGGAAACGGTTCACGGCTGAAAATTTATGGACAAACACCATTTACGTAGTTTTTTTTTCAAAATTATATACATAGTACCAACTTTATAAAAAAAAAATATTTCTAACCAGATTTAAGACATCTTTTTTTTGTCTGTTAAAATGCTGATTGGTTCATGAAAAAGATGCAAAAACAGGGTAAGCAAAGGTGTTACAAAAGTAGGAAAAACTTACAAAACCATAAAATTCATTTAACTATCTGCATTAGTAGATCAATGCGCGTTCCGAAAAACTAGCTTTCGCATCAAGCAGTGTTCTATTCTTTGCCAACAAGATTTACTTTTATTTTTAAATTTAATATTTACATTTTATAAATTTTTTTCTTGATTATTATTAATACCTAAATACATATTATTGTTTTTATTTTAATTTTAAATGTATTAAGGCTTTTACAATTCTTTTATTTTTTTTTTAAATTTGAAAACATTTTGAAAAAGTTTTATATCAATGACTTTTGCTGATAATTAGGCCTAACATCATTATATTTTAAAGTAGGTAAGTTAAAAAAAAATGTTAAATTGGCTTCTTTTTGTCATTATATGTAAAAAAATTGAAAAAAAAATTGTCCAATTGAATCTTCGACAATAAGTGCTGTCCACCAAGTGGTATGATAAAGGTCGGTCTTGTCAAAGCATTCCGCGGCGCCGGACAGAACTCGCTTCCCGGACTTCTAATTTCAACAAGTGACTTGTTTTTGTTCCCAGTCTATTCATCACTGCACAAACAGCTGGACCCGGTCCTGTCTTCTCAAAAAAACAAAAAAGGCCATTCTTGCTCAGTCATCCCTGGAATGTCTTCTAAGGTCAACGAATAATATATAGATTAAGCGTCGATGATTGCTATTTTCCCATAGAATCAGAATGACAAAAATGACCTCCGGAAATGAGTGAAAAAAACTCAATTTTTCCCATTTTGATTTTCTAAATGTATTGTTTAAAAGTCACTTTTTTGCAACAACAAAACTCACTAAAACTAATCTAAATATACAGTGCTTCCAAGCAAACATAAGCCCCGGATTTTGTTTGCCTGGAAGCACTGTATATTTTTTACCAGTGTTGGATTTTATTTGGTAACTGGCACTGTCAACGTCAAAATTGAAGTAATTTCCAAATTTCAAATTGGTAAGAAAACGATTGCAAAAAATATGGTTCGTGGCTCGTTCGCTGTCACAGTTCGCATGTGCTCGGCTCGACTTCGTGCTGAAAACTGGGTCTTATACCTAAAAACCGAGCGAAGCGCAAACTGGTATCTAAAAACTAGTAACTTTCAAACAGATCTCACTGATGAAAATTTTTCAAAACAAGCGTTAAATTTGAATAAAAACAATTTGGGTAAAGTATTCAAAATCATTTATTTTAACAAAATGAGAGATTCAACTTAATCTTTATCAAAAAAACATTATTATTCAATTGACCAAAATAAAGTAAAAAAAACATTCATATCAGGTGTGGGATTACACAATATTTTTGGTAACTTTTAAAAAAATGCTGAGAATTTAGATAATACGAAACTTGGACTTTTTCATAAAATAATTACAACATTGAACAGAAAGATGATTACTTGGATCACTAGTCCGAAAAATGATATTTTGCAAGTGCGAGTGGCATTGCTAAGCCGCGGACTTAAACCAAGGCGTAGACTTGTTAAACATTAATTGAACAAAATTTTTCATAGCAACAAACTTAAATCATTTTTATATGTCACACCCAATCTAAAAACCTAACCTAATCTGAAAAAATTGTTTACTCACGGGCTATATATGCCTGGTTTTGTTTTCTTTTTAATGCTAAACCTTACTTTTGTAAGTACTCGTCTGAAACATTGCTGTTTCCGGCCGATTTTGAATCCTGCAAAACAATCGGTGATGACTGGCGGCATAAAAAAATTGATGTCAGCTGTCATTTCGACTTTTTGTGTTTTTGTTTTCTTATTATTTTTGTTTTATAAAACAAATGTCTTAAAGTTAGATAATTAATTTTGATTAAATATATACAAGAGTTGCAAATAACTGTTCATAGTCACATGTTACAACTAAGCAATCAATATACTTTATCTTCAAGATTTTATCAATTCGCTTTAAAACCACATAAAATGGATAGCCTTAAAAGTCAAAAAAACCTATAACCTCTAGCTGATGTACCAATTTTTCGAAATTTAATACTCGTCCGATTTTTTCGAAATAAAAACCAGAATTAGACATTTACTCTTCGTTGATTACATTTTATAGCTTTTCTCTGGACTTTATAAAACTGCACGAACTATATATATAAATTAAAACAATTTTTACACATTTTCAGCGCCTAGGCTATTAAAGGCGTTTATGGTCTTTCCCGCTTTATGGGGAAATATATTAAAATTTTAAATTCGTTTTTTATCTCGGTTTTCTCGAGAGGGAAAACGGTTCGTGTCAGATTTATTTATGTTCGGAAAAATTTTGTCATTAATATGTTTTAAGGAATACAAAGTAGTTTATAATCTCTAATTACTAATAAAAAATGTAAATAAGGTAGGACAAATTAAAATAAAAGTTTATAAATTTTCTAAAACTTTGTTTTTTGATGTAAAACAATTGTAGCCGCCGGTAAACTCGCCTGAGATTATCTCGCTCGCGACGCCGAGCCAATACTTCAGTCTTCAGTTATCATCGCCTAATTGTTACAATAACGCTAAACCGTGGAGTTTTTGTTGAAAATATAATTTTTATCAATTAAGTGATTTCTGTGGTTTCGTATCTGTGCTTAAGAAGTTTGTACAAAAATCTTTATCTTTTTATCAAAATTATGTTTAGTCTGAGTATGTTTTTTTACAGAATTAATATCAAATGCTATTATCACACTTTTTATATTTTATAGTAATAAATTTAATATTTTTCTATTTTTACTTAGGTTTATCAAAAATTGTGTACAGTTTTTCCGCTGCCATAAATCATTTGACTTAAAAAATAATTGATAAACATGTTTTATACGTTATATATTGATATATCAAAACAATGCTCGATTAATAATAAAAAACAATGTATTAATATTTTCTTTTTAGGAAATACGTTTGCAGTACTTAATAGGTTGTAGTAAGTACTGAGTACAAATACAAAAATACTAGGATGTAATACCTTAATTGTACTACCCTAGTTGTAGTACCTAAGTATTGTAATATCTACAGTTGTAGTACTTCAGTTGAAATGCTAAACTTGCAGTACTTATTTTTAGAACTACAATTTGAGTTCTCCACAAATTTGAATCTTCTGTTCCTTCTTTTTTTTACTCAAAATTTTTAATTGCTCATTTGATCCTGCATGTCTTACAACAGAGATGTAAAGAATAGAATAGTGCTAATACATGAGTTAATTTTATTGTTTTTTTTGTAATAAAAATCTTTGATTTGAAAAAACAGTAAACTGAACACTGAATTATAGTACTATGTGAGCTGCAGTACCAAATTTGTAGTACTTCAGTAATCAGTTGTAATACTCACCTTAGAGTTGTAAAGTACTATAATTTAGGTATTGCAGCTTGGACACCCTAGAAATTAAAAAGTTTTAATTTTGAATTTAAGTAAAGTAAACTAAAAACCATAATTATTTTCGTTAATATTATAAAATTGTTTTTTTTTACATTTGTTTTTGGTAGACACTTTTTTGAAAGTATAGGTAAGCAAGTGTAGAAAGAATATCATTGGCATTGAGATTATAGTATCAAAAAAACACAGTAATTTAGACGTGTTTTAAATATATAGTTCCAAAAAAACTATTAAATTACACTGAGTATTGTCGTCTTCTTCTTTTTTTTATTTTAAATTTAAGATTAATTTCTTAGTTTTGCACAAATCTATGTATTACAACAGCTACTATACCCTGTTGTAATAAAAACATTTGATTTAAAAAATAAAAAAATTGTAATTGGTACTTACACTAAGTTGTAATATCTTATGACTTAAAGTACCCAAGTTGTACTTGTACAGCTACAGTTGTGGTATCTCTGTTCTAAAGTTGTAATGTACTACAATTCAAGTTTTAGACAACTTAAGTTAAATTGTACATTAGAGTTGTAGAACATAAATTATGAGGTAACACATAGGTGAACTTCATTGCTCTTTTGTAATAAAAATCTTTGATTTAAAAAAACAAAGAATTACAATTGCTACTTTAGAGATAACACTGAGTTGTAAATTGCAACTCCAAAATTGTAATACTTACTCTAAAGTTGTAGAGTAGTAAAATACAAGTATTACAACTTGAATACCAGTATTTTATAAAGTAGTAGTTTTGAAATATGTTAAACTTAAAGTAAAATAAACAAAAACTCTTATTTTTGTTAATATTATTAAATTGTTTTTTATTCTATTATCCTGTTGTAATAAAATTATTTTATTAAAAAATAATAATTTGATATTGTTGCTTTAAAGATTCCACTAAGTTGTGATCTGTTGTAATCTCTTATAAGTTAAAATACCTAAGTTGTAGTATCTAAGTTTAGTATTTATTCTTAAGTATTAGCGTACTAGAATTTGAGTACTATACAAAATAGGTACTAGTACATTTTAAACATGGAAGCAAATCAAGGTTAAACTTGAAACTTTTTTTTGCGCAAATGTCAGTAATTTGCACTTTAATTTTAGTTTTAGGTAAATAGACGTTTGAGAATAATATTTTGAAAGTGTTAGAGATATGTTTCCAGTAAGGCATCTTGAAAGAGTAAAATATTTTTTTTTATTTTCAGATTGAACTTTTTTTTAATCTCGCACAACTGTATTACAACAAATGTATTACAACATTATGTATTATAACAAAACTCTATTTGTCTGTTGTAACAAAAATTATCAATTTGTCAAAACAATGTATCAACGTATGAGAATAATATTTTAGAAGTGTTAGACATGTTTCTAGTAAGGCATCTTGAAAAACTAAAATACTTGTTATTTTTTACTTTTCTTATTGCCAATTTGAACTTATTTTTTAGTATTTTGCACAACTGTATTACAACAAATCTATTACAACAATATGTATTTTAACAAAACTCTATTTTTCTGTTGTAACAAAAATTTTCAATTTGTCAAAACAATGTATCAACGTTTAAGAATAATATTTTAGAAGTGTTAGTTATGTTTCCAGTGGGGCAGCTTAAAAAACTAAAATATTTTTCTATTTTTATCTTTCTTATTGCCAATTTGAACCTATTTTTTAGTCTTTTGCACAAAGGTATTACAACAAATATACTACAACAATATGTATTATAACAAAATTCTATTTTTCTGTTGTAACCAAAATTTTTAATTCGTCAAAACAATGTATCAACGTTTGAGAATAATATTTGAAAAGTGTTATTTATAGACATGTTTCCAGTAAGGCATCTTGAAAGACCAAAATTTTTTTTTCACTTTTTTTATTGCCAATTTGAACTTATTTTTTAGTATTTTGCACAGCTGTATTACAACAAATATATTACAACAATATGTATTATAACAATACTCTATATTTCTGTTGTAACACAGATTTTCAATTTGTCCAAACAATGTATCAACGTTCGAGAATAATATTTTAGAAGTGTTAGACATGTTTCTAGGAAGGCAGATTAAAAAACTAAAATATTTTTCTTTTTTCATCTTTCTTATTGCCAATTTGAACCTATTTTTTAGTATTTTACACAACTGTATTACAACAAATGTATTACAACAATATGTATTATAACAAAACTTAATTTTTGAGTTGTAACAAAAATTTGCAATTTGTCAAAACAATGTATCAACTTTTGAGAATAATATTTTAGAAGTGTTAGACATGTTTCCAGTGAGACATCTTGAAACACTAAAACATTTTTTTTCTTATTCTCAACTTGAATTTGCTTTTTAATCTCACACAACTGTATTACAACAAATGTATTACAACAATATGTATTATAACAAAACTCAATTTTTCTGTTGTAACCAAAATTTGCAGTTTATCAAAACAATGTTTGAAAAAACAAATTACAAACTTTTTATTAGCCAAAGTGTGGCAGAACGTATAAGTGTGGTATTGAGCTTCCTTACTTTTAACAATATTGCATTTTGAATAAATCCCTAATGACATTTTTTTTTAAATAAATAAGATTACTTTTCATTCATTTATTAAGACTTTTTTTTTATTTTTAAACGTTTTTTTAAATTTTGTGCTATCGGTGAGTTGTAGGCAGAGTTTTTAATTTGATTACTAAGAAATTTACTATCAGTTTCCAGAAATGGGTAATCGTATTTGTTCTAAAACAATGTGACTCACGTAATGATAAATAATGAATAAATTCCAGAGCCCTAATTACCACAGCTATTGGTAATCAAGTGTATTGAATTTTCTAAACATTCTACAAATTGAGGTAATTAGATTACCTTGACCATACGGCTGTCGTAATGTAGTGCATAATTCTCGCGATTTCTAACTTTAGCATAAATATGCAATAATATATATAATACGATCTTTAAGTTGAGTAAAATGTTTAGAATTAAATTATGTGTTTAATTTTAACGCCCGGGTGTAAGAAAAATGCTAGTAAATCTTCAGCGATTTGTTAAGAATATATAACGTACATTTAACAACAATGTAAACATCTTTTAGTCAAAAGTCACTTATTAGCTCACTTCAAAATAACGCCATTCTGACGCAATTGCTATCACTACTATTTTTTTTTTTTGGTTAAAACCTAAGTTATTTATGTATTAAGGGCATTATCGACAATTATGCCCGTGGTACATAAAACGTTTTATTCTATTTCATAAAAATTCTAAAAGATTTGAACAAATATTTAGTATTCCTTAAAGGCAATCAACTAAATGTTGTGTTCATTCAAGTTTTCATGCTGTGTAGAAAATTAGCTATTTTGATGCGGTTAAGGTTACTGCGTTTTTATAAAAAACAATTTATTTTTCAAAATCGTTTTTGAAGCAGAAAGTGTTTATTCAGCAAGATTTTGAAGCCGCTTAAAAAACCTGACTTCCCATAAATCAAAAAAGGTTTGAATGTTAATAAGTCTGGCAAGTTTTGCAAGTGGCGGCGCGCGAAAAGTGTGGGGAACTTGTCACTGAAAATTCGTTCAAATTTGAATCTGCTGCGACTTGCTGATGAGTTCCAATAAGAACGAGACATGTCTAACGAAACTTGAATGACGTACTAATTGACAGACATTAGCTTTTATTTTGTGAATGCGCCATACCTTAATTATCTTTAATATTAACCATTCTTAGGATGTTGAAAAAAAAATTGTTTTTAACATCTTAATTATATATATCGTTGATTGTACACATGCAAGTACAAACCGCGGCAAAAGTGTGCGCTGCTCGTGTGCCATGAATGATAAATTGTTTTCATGCTACAATAGCATGACGGTAATTTGACGAAAGCCATAAAAAAGTTTTACAAATAATACAAATCAACAATTAAAAATAATTTTTTTCAAAATTTTTTTGAAAAACATCTCAGAGGTTGTTGACTATAAAAATGCAAATAATGCTTAGTATTCAAAAATACAAAATCAATAATTAATAGGAATAGGGCTCATTTGAAATTACCAATAAATTTCATTTTGTCAAGATCCATATCGTACCGGTTCTTCAACACCTGGGTCTAATAAACTTTAGACTACATTTCCAAGCCTAAGCTTAGCTGGCAGTGCCAAAATTTAAATTTGAATAGCTTCTATTTTTGGCTGGCTTTTTCTATTAAATCTCCTACTAAAAACGTCACAAGTTCGATTCTTCTTCAATAGATAGTCGTAGACTACACAAGCCAGCGACCTCTTTTGGAGATGAAAAAAAATAGTGGTTAAGGTCTACTTGAACAAATTTGAACCATAAAAAGACCTTAAACAAAAAACTTTTGCCCAAGATTCAAAAACTAAAATATTGAACTTGGTACATCCACATTGAATGCAATGTCAAAAACGATTGCCAACTTTCTTAATTTACCACATGTTTAAGAAAAACACAGGACACTGCTTTAAGAGACCATTGACAAAATTTGAACAATCATAAACCTGACGTTGAACAAAAAGCCTATGCTAATGTTCGTCTAAGTTTCTTCAACTACAAAGACCAAAATATTGAACTTGGTACAAGCAATGTCAAAAAAGTTTGCCAAGTTTCTTAATTTACCACAAGGTTAAGAATACACAGGACATTGTTTTACGAGACCGTGCACTCTACTCTTATCTAAAATACCTAAAAAATTCTATTATTAATAAATCTAAATATTGTAATTCTAGAATTTACAATAGAATAACAATTGCAATCAATAAATAATTTGAGAGCCATCCATTTTCCTTGTAACATTCTATGAAAGCTATTTTATTTTTAGCAACATTAACTGGTTTAATTGCTGCGTTAATTAATATAGTCATAGGTGGAAATTCTATAAAACTTTTTGATGATGTAAACACATTTAGTGCAATGTCAAAAAAATTTGCCAACTTTCTTGATTTTCCACAAGTTCAAGAGCACACAGGACACTGTTTTCGAAGACTATTCATACTACAACAAGCGCTTCCTACAATGATTTCAAAAATTTTGTAACAAAGCTTCCATAAGAAAATTTTAGTGTGATTGGTAAGAATTTCGTTCGGGTGACATCATTTGTCATAAATTTTACTAATTGCAAAAAAAATTATCAAAAAAAAAGTTATTACTTAATTAATTAAGTTAAGTACTTAACATTGTAATAATATTGTAATATGTAATTTGATTAATCAGAGGTTGAAGATTTTTAAGCATCACCACAGCCGTCTCTGCTTAACAAGCCGTAAACATCAACTTGGCAACAGCGTTGGTAGGTCTATTGTGGCAATAGGCTTAGCTGAGTAGAAGTAGATAGGTATAACTTTCAGATCACATTAACTAATTGTTAACTCACCTGTCCTGTACAAATTTTGTAGTCCCGTTTACACTACAAAATAATTCGACAAACCGCACCTAACCACAAAAAATTTGCCTCTGCTAAATAGTGCAATTTGTCATACATCCACTAACAAAGTAATAAATTAAATACTTGGAAAAACAGCAAAAGCCATAAACCACAAACAGTTTCACTTATTTGAAGTTTCAAACAAAAGTACTGCCACCGGAAAAATTGAATAAACACACTTGAAACTTGACTTACTGAATGCCAATAGACCCGCTGGCAGCGTTGCCACATTTTGCTGTTCACAGCTTGTTAAGTAGAAACGACTGTGGCACTACTAGTGGAGTTATGGGGTACTAATTGAGCTGGCTAAGCTACCACATCTCGGTTATGTCAATTAACTGTAATATATTCAACACAAAAAACGCGGTTACTAAAATAGTCTTTTTTAATTGTAAATTGACCAAAAAACTATAAAAAAAAGTTAATCACGTTGTTCATGTTATGGTTAGCTGGGAAAATATTAATAAAAAATGACGAGGTGTTCAAAAAATGACTATAAAATATTATTAGGTGTTTAAAGTATTGTGTGATAATTAAGAACTCCAGTGCATTGAGTTTTATTAGATGTTTGTTTTTTCAATTATATCATAGAATTAATTAATTATATTTTCCGGAAATCGTCATTTTGGAATCAACATTTTCCTGCTTATTTACGCGCAGGAAAATTGAGTTTTCCGGACTAGTACTGTAAAAACTTTACAAGATGCAAAATAAAAAAGATACTCTAGTAACTATAGTTGCCAACAAAATTGACAAACTTGATTTTTGTGGAATTTGTAAAAAAAATTGTAAAATTTGTAAATTTCGTTTTTTTTTACGATTTCCGGAAAAATTTAATACAAAACACGTCAGTAAAATCTCTTACTTGACTCGGAGCTTTAAAATACTCGGCACAAAGTGCCTCGTATTTCAATTTAGCTCCTCTTCAGTAATGTGAAATTTTCCTGACTTTTATGTAAATAACTATTAATTGCATTACATTACTAAAACAACAAATATAAAAATATCAACATGTAGAAACCTGCTTTCTTGACTTTGATGCCTAAATAAAGAGCAAAATTAATAAAGTTATAAACAACGTTAAAATAAAAAATTCAAAATATATTAAAAAAAAATCTCAAAGAAGAACAAAATGTAAAGAAAATAGGGCAAAAGCGGAAAAAAACAAATGATTAAATTAAAAAAAGCAATATCCAAAACAGAGCAAAGATCTGATAGTCATAAAAAAATAAAACAAAAATGTAGTATTTCTTAGTAAAAATGCTATAGAACAATTGTAGAAACATGTTAAAACGTGCTACACAATACACTACATAATTAGGTATAATAAGCCGTATAAAAACCTAATATGTAACAAAAAATATAGTTTTAGAATAGAAATACAAAAAAAAAACAGCTAAAGTTAGACATAGATTTACAAATAAAGAAAGACACAACAGGTTTAAACCGGAAGGCAAAAAAAAAACAGACAATAAAAAATTTGATAAAAAAAATTTTTCAAATTTGTGGAGAGGGAAGAGAATAATTGACAGTTCCGTCATCCGCCATCTTACATTGAGGAATGCGTTTTTGTTTATTGAATAACTCGATTATTTCCAAGTTTATCCAAAAAGTGGTTAAAATCAAAGTTAATTGGAATTAAATTTTCTACAATATTAATTGTCCACTAAAGTCGATATTTTTCGAAAAATATCAAAATTATGAAAAATTTAATTTCAAGTAGCATTGATAATTTGAACAATTGAAACCAAACAAGTTATTCAAAAAACAAAAGCTCACTAAAAACCAAAAACAAATTTAGAATACCAAAATGTAGACCCAATTTTTTCTGTGCCAAATTCTTATTCTATGCAAAATTCTATAAAGTTATTTTATATTTAGCAACAATTAGGTATTAGTTGATTGTTATGATAGATAGAATATTTGCTGCTATAAAATGTCTTAAGCTAATTATTCTGTTAGAAGATGCTTTTAGATTTTTTTGGGCTTATAGTTGCCTTCTAATCGTCTTTCTTTGTTGTTTTTCTAATACTTAGTTCTCACAGTTGTAGTTGTTGTTTTTTTTTTGTCTAATTGTCTTTCTTCTATTGTTTATTAAATATTTTATGGTCTCTACCTTTCATTGTTTGATTCTCTTTTTCCTCCATTTGTCTTCCTTTTATTGCTTTTTCAATATCTTGCTCTAATATCATCTTTTATTCGTTTTATTTACATTGTTTTTTAAATTCTTTTTTAATTGTTTTTGCTCTGATGATTACTTCTTTTTGTTTCTCTTCTTTTTCCACATGTTTTTTTTTTAATTTTTGGTTTTCACACTTCTGTTTTCCAATGTTTGTTATTCTTATTTTTCCAACTTCTTTCTATTGTTGTTTTTCAAATATTAATTCTCACAGTTGTAGTTGTTGTTTTTCTTTTTTGTCTAATTGTCTTTCTTCTTTTGTTTATTAAATATTTTATTGTCTCTACCTTTCATTGTTTGATTCTCTTTTTCCTCCATTTGTCTTCATTTTACTGCTTTTTCAATATCTTGTTCTAATACCATCTTTTATTCGCTTTTTTACATTGTTTTTCAAATTCTTATTTTATTGTTTTTGCTCTGATGTTTACTTCTCTTTGTTTCTCTTTTTTTCCACTTGTTTCTCTTCAAATTTTTCCTTTTCACACTTTTTTGCTTCCCAATGTTTGTTCAATGTTGTCTTCTTATTTTTCCAAAGTCTTTCCATTGTTGTTTTTCTAATATTTAGTTCTCACAGTTGTAATTGTTGTTTTCTCTTTTTGTCTAATTGTCCTTCTTCTATTGTTTATTAAATATTTTATTGTCTCTACCTTTCATTGTTTGATTTTCTTTTATTTGTCTTTCTTTTATTGCTTTTTCAATATCTTGCTCTAATACTATCTTTTATTCGCTTTTTTACATTGTTTTTCAAATTCTTTTTTAATTACTTTTGCTCTGATGTTTACTTCTTTTTGTTTCTCTTCTTTTTCCACGTGTTTTTCTTTAAATTTTTGTTTTCACACTTCTCTGCTTTCTATTGTTGGTTCTTCTTATTTTTCCAAAGTCTTTCTATTGTTGTTTTCTAATATTTAGCTGTAATTGTTGTTTTCCCTTTTTGTCTAATTGTCTTTCTTCTGTCAGTTGTCTATAACAGAGGTGATAATTGTAAATCTCGTTGATATAGACACATTCAGTGGAATGGCAAATTTCTTAGACACAAGTTTAAAAATACACAGGACACTGTTTTAGAAGATCATTCACTTCACTCTTAGTAAATGTCTAAGATCTAAGATAAACTGGGGATATGCACTGCGACCTTTATGGTTCTATTGTACTCTCTACATTTACAAACATATATTCATACACACACCGACACACCCATAAGCCAGACAAAAACCATCCTCCTTGAACACGACCCTTCATTAGGTGGGAATCGAACCTACAAGTCCGCCAGACCAGACTCCAACGTACTATCGTTGGCCATCTGATCCACCGAAAACTCTTAGCAAATACTAATAAAAAAAATTTAATAATAAAATTTACATTGAAATATTAGATGACAGATATTAAAATTTTTTTAAAGAAGGTTGCTGAAAATGAAGCTTCGACAAGCCACTTCTTAGACAAATTTCAATTTTTTTGTAAGCTTTTGCAGTCTCTTAAGATCTGACGGACATTTTCCAAGAAAATTTAATTGTTAATAAGCAAAAAGTCAGATTAGATAATTTTATCTGCAATTAATTATTGAAATAATTTAAAAACATAAATTTTTATATTCAAGAAAAATAATTGCGGTTATCTAGCTTCATTTCATTAAAACTAGATTAATCAGACATTTTTTATTACACCACTAGTGGTGTTACGGGGCACTTATTCCACCGATAAGTGACTATTATACACTTCAGTTATGTCATCACCCAATTAACTGTAGGTAATGATTTCAAATGAAGATTCAACACAAGAAAATGCCATTAAAATATTACTATATTTCTTCTTTAATTGTAAATAATTGGACAAAAAACTATAAAAAATCAGTTAATGACGCTGTTAATTTTCTGGTCAGTTAAGAAAATATTAATAAAAAATTTAAAATGTGGTAAAACGTGTTCAAAAAATGACTATAAAATATTGTAAGGTACACAGCAATGATTTTAAATTGATTTTTGATTTTTTAAATTTATTTAAGAGAAATTAAAGGTGAATAAAAGTGAAAAAAAGTTAAAAAAGTGAGAAATACACAATAGTTATTTACAGAAAAGTCAGGAAAATGTCACATTACTGAAGAGGAGCTAAATTGAAATACGAGGCACTTTGTGCCGAGTATTTTAAAGCTCCGAGTCAAGTAAGAGATTTTACTGACGTGTTTTGTATTACATTTTTCCGGAAATCGTAAAAAAAGACGAAATTTACAAGTTTTAAAGTTTTTTTTGACAAATTCCACAAAAATCAAGTTTGTCAATTTTGTTGGCAACTATAGTTACTAGAGTATCTTTTTTATATTGCGTCTTGTAAAGTTTTTACAGTACTAGTCCGGAAAACTCCAAGACGTTTTCCGTTGTTTCCAAGACGATTTCCGGAAAATATATTTAATAAAATTTTAGAAAAGAACAATAAATATAAAATTGAGCAAAAGCAAAATACAAATAATTACCTAAACTAAAAATCAGTAAAACCAAGAAATTCAATACAAAAATTGACATATTTAAAATTACAATTATTTTTCTCTAATCAACTAAAGTCTATATAATATTATCTAAAAATTATACAAATCGATAAATTGCAATTCTAGTATCAACAGTAGAATAATAATTGCGAGCAATGAATAATAGATGGCCTACCATTTCCTGTGCAACATTCTTTATAGAAGCTATTTTGTTTTTAGCAATAATTATAGGTTTAATTGTTCTGATAGATTTAATAATTGCAGCTATAAATGTATTTAATTACTCATTCTGTTAGAATATTTATTTATTTTTTGTTAGTGGTTTATGTTTACTATTATAATGACGTAGATTTGTTGTAACGCTACAACAATGTAAATTTAATTGTTTAAAAATGTTTTAATGAAGTTGTAAAATGAGATTATTATTTTAGATAAGAATTCGATTATTATTATTAAAAAATGAGATGTTTAACAATAATAAATTGTTAAAAATTAGACATAAGATAATAAATTCTTGTATAGGACCCAACCTGTCCTATAATCTGGTTATTAAATGATACAATTAATTAAATAATTTTAATTAATTTCAATTATTTATAATTTTATACAAAAAATATGAAATTATAAATAATTAAATTATTGAAACTATATAAACAAATTAAATTTTGTAGCATGTGCTATAACTTGGATCATAGTGTTTCCGTCGGCCAAATCTAATAAAAAAAACAAAATTTAATTTTTGTAAGCTTAATTTTTACTATCTAAAAGGAAAGCAAAAAACCTAAACATTTTACAAATCTTTGATCAGAACTTTTGTTTTTCAGCAATTTTTAATAATTTTTTAACGCTAAATCTAATAGAAAAAATTTTTGAAAACAGATTTGTTTATATTGTTTAGATATTTGAGTTATTTATAGACACTTTTATTTGACAGTTGATAAAGTTTTCTTTACGCTTTTTTTTTATGTTTAAAAATGCTTAAAATAATAGAACCAAAAAGCTATTAACTTCAATAATAGCAAAAAAATTAAAAGTAGCGTGTCATTCACAATTATTTAGATAAAAACAGGCTAAAAAATTAAAAAAATTAGTTTTTAAAGACTTTTTGCTTGACTTCTGTCATGTCAAATTAACAGCACTGAATCAAGCTAAGACTCAGATTTTCTTTTCCTCAAAAACCTCCCTTTTTCTAAATAATTGTGAATCACACGGTATTTCTTAATAAATTATTATATTTTAACATTTTTTCTATTTTTTAAATATTTTAATTTCTGAAAAAAGGTAAGGCTTTTTCTAATAACCCTACATTTTTGATATCTACAATCTATATTTTTAATTAAAATACTTTATTTTATTCTAATATTTAACTATAATTTAATAATATTTAATTTGCTAATATTTAATTTATCTACTATAACAAAATTAAAGCGTTCTGTCTACGGAATTAAAGAACTTGTATTAGAGTGTTTGAAATCTACATAGTTTAGCTAAAAGTTTAGTGCAAATATGGTTTTATTGCTACTTAACGTTCACTAATCTTTATGAGGGTTCACCGCAGGGTCTCTTGCCTGTGCAGAATGTTGAAGATACTGCGTCAAAGCTGTATTCAGGTTGCTTCCACTTTCTTCGCCTGCATGTTACTAAAGATAACAGTTGAATTACAGTCAATTATCTATATACAGATTTGTTTATTATTGGATAATATATAAATTCTGGTAACATTTTCAAGCGGTAGAAATGTTCCTCTTCAATTTCTAACATAATTTTTACAACTTGACAAGGAAGTTTAGTCCGACTAAAATTTTCATTACGGTCCATGCTGACGCGAACCACAGACGCATCTGTTGGCTACCAGTTTTATGCAAATTGGAGGTTGATCTGTTGTTAAGTATTTATTTGCTTAGTATAGTAAGTATTTCATAATTTTCACAAACAGAAAGTACATATAGACAAACCAAAATTAATAAGAACCTCAATGCTTACAGCTTATTAGCTCTCATCAGTAAAACTTAATAGACTAATAAGAGTAAAAGCGGCAAAAAGTATAGCTTTAAATTTATCGATTATCAATTTTGATTATTTTGTCAATAATATTGGTTGCATTTCAGATATAAATAACAATCAATAATATAAAAAAAATGCTAAAGAAGGTACAAAGAGAAGATTAAATAACTTTAAAAAGCTTTTAAAAGTTTTAAAAGTATTTAAAAATGTGTTTGAATCCAAAAAATGTTAACTTCTTAAGTAGGCAGTTTTTAACATAACAAACATTTACTTTTTTGTTTTAGTCAGTGATTTGATGCTTTTTGCTAATAACCGTTTAAATTTAAAAGTTATTTTCTATAATTAATTTAACTCATTCCTTTAGTTATCTATTATAATTATTTAAGAGTTAAAGTTATTATTAATTTGTAGGTTATGTTAACAAATATTGAGCTCTACTTAGGCTATTTTAATTATTATTCTTAAATCGTCTGCTTCTTTTTGTAGCTTTATAAATAGATTTTAATTTTTTCGATCTGCCTTGGCTATTATAAGTTATTTATCTCCTACGTTGTTATTAAGTTTTTTAGAACAAGTTTGTCTAGTTACTTTTATTGTAATTACTGTTATTATATTATTTGTTTTGCGCTTCTTTTGTTTTCTCAAGCCAATTGTTTTTATTTTGTTGGGTAGGCTTTCATACACAGAAGGCTCATTTATTAAAAGCCTCTTTGCTTTTCTAAAAGCAGATCTTAACATCGTTCGACCTCATTATAGTAATAAAAAGTTGCTTAACGAGAGTTATAGCCACATAGCTATGTAATCTTTAATAAATCAATTTACCTCGTTAACTTTTACAATTACACAATTAAAAATATTGATTTTTAACCAATAAGATTCATTTAAAAACAATTATCAAATGTCAAATTTCTGTCAAAAACTCTCTTTTAAAAAATTGTTTTATTCAATTCAGGAAATAGCAATAATCTCAACCCTTTTATTAACGTAGGTTTCCAATTCGACTGTATTTTTTTATGTGTAACTTTTTTTAGGTAAATTTTGATGAATTTTTTTTATTTGTAAGCTGGTGCTTTCTATGTGGTCCTATTTAAATTTGATCAAGATCTGACCAGTAATTTTTTAGTTATGTCTAATTAGCACTCACAATTGATTACCTATCAAATTATTAAAAAAATTAATTTTAATGTAATTAAATATTAGTTTATTTAAACAAAAAGCAATTTAGATTAATTAAATAAATAAAATAATAATTAGGTAATTATATTGAAGTCGGTTTTTTCAAAATTTTTTATTTGTTTAATTATCACATGACTTTCAAAGTTAAAAAATATGTTTATCGTCCATGGGCACAGTATAAAAACAAAATAAATATTTTGCTTTGCAACACCTCCGATTAATAATATTAATACTTAAATTATGTTGAGTTATGTTTTCTCCTGTTGTTCAAAAATTTTGTATTTTATTATTGTTACTAATTATTATTATGTTCGCCCCTCCCTGTTTCGGAGGCACAGCAGTTTTGCTGGATTCAAAAATCATTACGGTTTTTGACCAGAAATGATAATTTTATTATTATATATTATTTATCAATAATATAAAAATTGTAGAAAAACAAGCTTTTAATTTTCAATAAGTTTAAAATCCAATTTAAAATTTAAATAAATTATTACTTATTTATCTCATGTTACTACTGTTACTAGTTAAAGTGGGTATATTATATTTCTTTGGATATCTATGTCTGTAGAAAGAAAAATAAACTGAGATTAAGTTAATTGCAATTAAATTTAAAATTAAGATGTTTTAGCCGCGGTCCTTACATATTCAACCAATCACGTAAAGAATTAAGTTTTGAAATTAAGCTTAATTCGTTACGTGATTGGTTGAATATGAAATTATTAATTATTTAATTTGGCTATATAAACCCATCTTTAGTCTTTGATAAAGCAAAATTTAAAAAAAGTTCTATACCTTAAACGCTTAGGTTTGATTAAAAGCCGCGTACTGATACTATAGCGACGGTATCAGTAAGAAGCCCAAACTCAATTTTTTTTATTTTTTTTGTTTTTTTATAATTTAGGAAGTTGTGTTTTTTTTTGACAGGAATGTCAACCTGTTCCCTGTGAGAAAAGTGTTAAACTTGACTTGTTAAGCTTGACAACTTCCGACGGTTTCAACATTTCAATGAACATTCTGTATATACTGGTGAACACTCTGTATATTTTTCAAAAATTGATAAAAAAAAGATTATTTTTACATACTCTATCATACTGATGAGCAGCACCAAAGGGTGAAGTAAAAGGTCCAGTTCTTGGCACTGGATGGGCCGACACTGGCGGCGCTGCTCCGGCCCTCTGATACAAATATGGATAATATGCTTGGTACATAACTTCAGAACAACTCATTATATACATATACACATTTCAAATCAACAATCAACGTTGTCACACTATATTATAGCACCAAAAACAAGTTTCTATATATAAAACAAAAGAAAATCTATATATCCCCGGCTGTTGCCCGCCAACTCACAAACTAATATCAAACAAATTTAATTATTCACCACATTGTCAATTATCTGACAGTTTTCATGGTAACAAGCACGTTTAGTCACCGGTTAAAATCACAACATACACTTCGCACGAGACCGGTATTGGGACTAACAAGGTATAGGGAATAAAAATTCTTTGCCCCCTGTATTTGGCTGGCACCGCCTTCTTACTCCCTCTACAATGATACGCCCTATTGACATGATTATAGCATTCCTAACAACTGACCAATCAGAAATGGGGTAAAATCCATTTGAACCAATCACAATAGACAAATTTAAGAAGAATGCAGCCCGCCTATTTGGAGTTTTATATCAAATAATAGTTGCAAAGGGTTATGGAGGCCATACGAAATTATAAATGAATATAGGGAGTGCGCGAATTATTTTTTTATTTTGTTTAATGTTTTTAGAAATGGAGGATAATAATTATTATAGTAATGTGCAAGTTCTAAAGTACATAATTAAATGGTAATTTTATTACATAGACACAAATATGAGGTCAAAAATGTTTATTAATCTAAAAAAAATATTAATTCTATCATTGAAAAAATAAAAATATTTAATTTTATATGTATTTAAGAATGCAGCACATAGATGCAGTTGCTATAGTTACACCTATAGTTTATACTTTTATGATGAACATATAGTTTATAATTTTAATTTTTATCAGTTACAAGTTGTTCAGGATGAAGCAAACTCTAAATGTGTATTACAGTATGTCCCTGAATAAAGTTTACAAAAGAGAAATAATTATTAATATTTAATGAAACAATTGAACAAATTATAAATTTGAAACAAGCCGACTTTAATATAATTAATTATTATTTAATTCAATTAATTAATTCAAGTTGTCTATTGTTTAATTTGTTTCAATTAAATAAATAAATAAAAATTTCATTATATTATATAGAATCGGGCGCAAGTGTGGAAACGGTCAAATATTGAAAAAAGTTTACCAACTGTATTTTTTTAATATAAAAATGTTTATTTGTTTCAAAGTTTCAAGGCCATTTTGCTTTTTTTGAAAAAGCAACAGAACTAAAATTTTACTTACATTTATAAAAAGTACAGGTTTAATTTTTTTTTTTTTGATATTAATAAAAAATGAGGCAACGACAAAGCCTAGTTAACTGTAAAATTTGCGGTGTAGGAATAGTCAAATAATTTATCTAAACACACAAAAATTCTGAAAACAACACTAGAACTTTATTAAACAATATCAAACACTTTTTTAATAAGTTGTCAAAATTTAATGACAGCTAGTACAGGGTGTACAGTATTTATAAGAATTAAAAACGGTTGTGCTTTTTTGACAACAAAAGTCTTTTTAAATTAAAAAAATTTTTTTTTTAAATTATTTTACATTTAGAAAATGACGCAAAAGCATCGGCTCAGCGTTTATGCATGACATTAGGCTCAAATGTGAATGACAGTTTTGATTGACAGTTATGAATAAGCTCGTGCAATACCGGGCACTAATACGTAATTAATCAATGTTATTTTGTAAATGAAATAAAGCGAGAAAATAGAAAATAAAAATATTCGATTAATCAAGCTGAGTTATTTTACCTAGTTTTAGTACGAACTGATCTAAGACCTGCTGCTAAAAAAGCACAGCCGCCCTTGAATCCTGTTAATAATACACACCCGTTAAAAAAGTGACTGCTTTTAATTTTCACCTCAATTCACATTTTGAAACAAAAAAGATTTTAACTTGTATTACATTGCTAAAATCAGAAAAAAATGTATCTACTTTCTAAAAATGTCAAAATTAAAAAAAAAAGAAAGCTGGCTTTGAATCTTTGAAAAAAATGAACGTATTATCTGAAAAAATTACATCTAATAGGTTTTTTAAATATTTTTTACGTGCCAAATTTTATTTAATTCTGATAAGCGGTTTTACAAGTATTTGACCGTTTCCATACTTTTGCGCGACCCTGTATATAAGCAGTTGTAGGTGTCAAAAATGTCAAAAAACGCATTAATTAAAATAACTTAAAAAGTGCTACATATTTTGATCTTGATTAGACTTATATGGGATTACCTAAAAAGGCATCAACTTTTAAATAAAAAAAAATCATTAAAATCGATCTAAAGCTTATTAAACATAAAAAAAATTAAAAAACACTATTGAAACAAAAATCTCCATCTTTTTGTTTGCTTAAAAAATATGTTATCTTTATTAAAGTTTGACATAAGGTATACAGAGGGAACTAATAAATTAACATAAATGTTGTTCAACATTTTGAACAACATTTTTTTAAACTAAGTTTTTTGTAATTAGAGATATGCTTAAATCCAGATTTATTAAAAAAGTTTTTTGGTTTTTCTCAATTATTTCTGTCAAATTTTTTTTTTCATTTTTACTTTTTGACAAATCATGAAAAAAAACTTGTGACTATTTCATCAGAAATACTAATTTTATTACAATCTTTAATCATACATTTTTGTAGACTAAAAAACTAATCTAAATAAAATTAAAAAATTAGTTTTAAATTTTGCATTTGAGCCGTATTCTTTATTGTTGTCAACTTTTAGATCAACATTTTGTCAAAAACTATAAATAATACCTAATACTTTTCATATGTTTTTTGATTTTTGACCGTTTCGTACATCTCTAATGTCAAACTTTGATATGACATGTTATTTTTGACAACCAAAAACGAGTGACTTTTTGTCGTAAAATTAATAAAAGTAAGCAAAATTCTAAATTTTGCTCGGGAACATACTGTAAGTATTTTAATAGTTATTTTTTAATGTTATGACTAGATTTTTGAGCATTTTTTTATTTATAATTCTTTCTGTCTCAGTCTATCTACATCAATTTTCCAATATTGTTATTTACTACAAGCTTTATGAATTTTTAATTGTTTATTATTTTAGCAAGAAAGACAGACTGTTACGATATAAAAATAAGAAATTTAAATTCAAATTTAGAACTAGTATAATATCAGTACCGGTCAACCTTCGATTATGGACCAGAACCTCTTCGGTTAACTGAAATTTCGGTTAATACAAAGTTTGTAAAAAAATCATACATATTATGTGATATAATAGGTACATATAAATAAACTACATAGTACAATTTATGTACCTACATACTTATAGAAATTAGCTTGTTTTTTAAAAAAAGAGTCAATTTTCGGCAAAAATTCGGGTAAAAAACAAATTTTGATTAATTCTAAGAAGAGCACGTGTAAATTTCGGATAATAAAAAGTTCGATCTTTTCGGATAACTCAGCGTTTCGGTAAACCGCGATCCGGATAATCGAGAGGTTACTGTATTTCGTAAATATTAGGTTATGATAGAATAAAAATGCGGTTTAAACCCATGTAAGCCGGATGGATACGACCAGTCAAATTTGAGTGAATTCGCCTGTTACTAAAAGATATTATAGCAATTTATTGTTTATTGTTATTTATGGCAATCGATTGTTGGATAGGAACTATTATTTTTTTTTTTTTTTTTGGTTTTTTTCATCATTTTTAAAATAAGATAAAGCCACAAAACTTGATTGAAAAAAATATATACGTATTTCAAATGTTTTATCTAAATATGATTAAAAATAATTAAAATTGAATCAAAAAAAAAATTCTAAAATAATTTTTTCTGATATTATGTTTTGTACACTATCTGCCAAAGTGTGTAACAACATTTCAAATTGGAGGTTTTGGCCTAATTTTGGTATTGGTACCGGAAGATCGAAGGAAGCACGTGCTCAGGTCGTAAAGATAACAATTTTTTTTTAACTTTTATGAGGAAACATAAGTTTCCGATATATAATGCCTTAATTAAATTTGAAACAAACAATTTCAATTTATTGTTGCTAATGAAAAAAAAAATTAAAATTAAAAAAAAAGTCGGAAACAGATGGGATAGATACATCGATATACTCAGTAGAGAGAAAATATAGTAAGTAGCGACATCTATTTGAAGCGTCTCACATCAAGGTTGAAAAAGCACGTTTTAACATTTTTAGGCTAAAAGTCAGTCCTAACGACAAATATAGTTTTTGATAAAAAATAATTTTTTAGACAAATAGAGAACATTGCTGATCGGGCAACCATGTTATTTTATTAAGGCCAAGAAAAGTTCTATTAAGCAGATCTTAGTTTGAATAAATTTGCTTTGACTCAATTTTTATAAAAGTACATAAATAGTAGATTTATCTATTAGTACTTTCTTAAGTGCATAAAAGTGCTTACGTGAATCACTCTGTATAGGTATTAACTTTGTTGTTTTTATGCAGAAAATTGTGTTAGGTTAATAACTGCATTAACATAATATACTATATATATGTATATATACAGTATATTATAATACAGTATATAAATATAAACTCGGTATATATGTGTGTTTATAAATTATATAAATCAACTTTTGTTGCGCAATTTAGCATAATACATTTTTATTGTCGTTGATGTATGATCGCGCCGTCAAACTTCATTAATGCACAACATGCCTGTATCTGCGTATGAACAAATCAAAAAATGAACATACGTTTACAATTTCATAGCAAGAGTTGATCTAAATCATTTATGAACGCACAGTAGGTATCATGTTAATCATTTTGACTTATGTGAAAAAACGTAAAAAGACGAAATTTTATACAATTTCTTGGACTTTGAACTTATATTGGAATATAGAAAAAGTATAGCAATAAAATGTAATAAAATTAAAATAATAAAGAATAGGTAAAAAAAAAATTTATAAAAATAAATTGTAGTTTAGCATACAATCTGAAAATAAAGTTAATCTAAATAGGTAAAATTCAGAAACACTCTACTTTTACTTCTTTTTTTTTGAACATTGAGACACTCTGTAGATATAAAATTTTAAACACTATATTTTTAAAATACATATACTTACAGCAGAAGCACAGGCACAGCTGTAAGCTAAAACTATAAACAAAGTGTTTATCTTTAATAATACACAACTTACGTAAACACTCTGTATTTATTTGTATTACTTTTGTGTCAGATTTTTTTTATTAACTATTAATTTTTGCTATATTTTATACAGGGTAGTATGCTATATATCCTGTATTTTCATAATTTTGCAGTGCATTGAGTTTTATATCACAAAATTGTGCTGTTAACATCAAATTTTTAAATTTTTATACAAAAACATAATTTAGGCAAGCCATAGAAATCATAAAATTTATCTGTTTTAAAAACGATTTTTAAGATACAACTCACAACTAAATGTCACAACATTTTAAAATTTTTGAGTAAATAACAGTAAATGTCAAGTTCCATTTGATATTTGGCAAAATAAAAAAAATCTCAAAAATATAAAACAAAATTAGTTGCACTTTGTTAAAATTGAATTTTATAGTTGTTTTTATTTTAGCTTATCACAAAGACTGCTAAGACTAACAAGATGACAAATAAAAACAAAAATATAAAAAACTATACGTTAGAAATGAAAATTAGACCTCTTTGCCTAGAGTACAGTAAAACGTCATAGCTAAATCTAATGTCAAATTTTTTAAAATTTTTTAGTGTTTAACTGGTTACTAATGTCAAGTATATAGTTAACCAATAACCTAACTTAGTCTGTAATAATATTCGTATAGTTATCCACGCAATTTTACTGTCAAAAATAATAACTTTAAATTGACACAAAAGTGACAGTTAAACTTTAGATTACCTGCCAAAAATGATGATAAAAAACATACTATAGTATTTTCAGGTTAAAGACAAAGTGGATGTAAACAAAAAGAGGCGCATGTAGATCTCGTGAGTAGCGTTTCTATTGGTTGAACCATCACATGACTTAACAGAAAGTGCGTTGATTTGCTGGCTAGAAAGGCTTGAGCACGCGATTGTTTACCTTCACTTCGTCTTTAACTTGAATATACTATATTTTGCTTTTCCACACTGCATATTCAGAGTGATCAAACAGAAAACAAATCAAGAGCGCTACCTGATATTTTGTTTTATCAACAAGTTTGTCTTAGTTTGAGTCATACGAATAAACTTGCTTGTTGTGATTCTCTAAAATTAGACACAATAATTTTAATACGCTGATAAACTTATTAGCATTGCATTAACTAAATTGCATCTTATTCTGTAGTTATTGTTGTTTAAGAAAATTACCAAAGAAACGCGGTTTTTAAAGTTAACAACAGCAAACCGTTGCTTTAAAATTAACAATTTTTTGACATTTCAGCGACAAATCTATGTAGCCTTTTTTTATTTTACAAATTTTTGTCATTATAAGATAATAATAATATAATATTTTTCGAATTTGAGTCTTTAATGTACTTATTAAAGTTTTCTGTTTAGAAACTCTTATAGTTATCTATAAAAGCCCTCGTGTTCTATAGATGTTATTAAATTTTTAAAGGTTGGTATACATAGTTGCCAAAAAAATAATTACGTCAAATGTCAATGTGATAATATTTTACTTAAGAATTATCATTGTTATATTTTTGAAAAAAAAAATACGTATTCATTCTAAAGCAAGATTGTTTTGAAAAGTGAGCTAGTGTTTGAAATTTGACACAATTAGTGGTTTCTGGCAAAGTTGTGTTCATTCTTAGGTTACTTTGTATTTATCAGGTAATAATTTTTTTATAATTTTGGGTGAAGCACATAAATTTTGTTTTTTTTGTATTTTATTTTTTTGGTAAAAATGAAACAATTTATGTCAAACAATAGCTTTAAATCAAATGATTTGTTATCAACAAAATTCCTCAAAGCTTATTTAAGTTATAAGCTCTGCGAGATTTTAAATATCCTAAAAAGACGCACGATGGGGGGTATTGCCGCACGTGTCTCATAGAAAACTCGCCTAAGAACTTGTGCGCCAAATTAACCTTTATAAAACTAGCTCTTTAATATACTACATTATATTCTATTTATAGCTAAATAAAACACAACAATTCATATAATGTTGACAAAAAAAAATTGCTTTCTTTGGGGATTGAACCTTGTCCGCCGGCGTAGTAGGAGACGAGCGTTTTACCACTAAATCACTAATGCTTATAAAAATGTCCAACTAAATTAAAAAAAATATAAAGTTTTTTGTTAATTTACTATAAAAGCAGTTAGGCATTTTGATGAATGATCAGTTGTACAAAAATTTAAATTGTATTTTGTAATACAGTGCTTCCAAGCAAACATGAGCCTCAGAAAATATGCGAACTAAATTAGCAAATACAGGAGTAAATTCAAATTGACCAATCAGAAATGAAAGCAGAAGCGCTCTTCGGCTACGCCCATTCAGAGTTCATGTTTGCTTACTTTGACAATATTAATGATGTTCTAAACAATTTCGTTATTATTGCTTTAATTTTTTTTAAGCGTCTTTTTTATTAAAAGTTACAGAGACAAGTGGATAATCGGATTGAAGATTAACTATCTGCATTTGAAAGTAAAACCTTGTTACGCGCGCCCTCTTTTTTCCAAAAGCCACACTAATAAAATTACTTAAAAAGAGGTCTATTAAGAAGCTTGCAGATTTACTCATTAAACTGTCAAAAACAGCTGTTTTTTCATGACATAAGTAAAAGTTCCCTATATTTAGTGATAAGTACTCTAATCCAAAAATTAATATCTCATAAACTTGGTAGTTAATATTGTGTTGTGGTGCTTAGTGTGCTATCACTGCAATATTTATCGAATAATTCCGGGGGTTTAAGTGATAAGCGGCGTATACAGGGGGAATCAATAAAGTCAGGTATTGAACCATCAAGCATGAAAATCAATAGTACACTCATAATTATGATCTCTTTAAATATTTAATTAATAATTAATCTAAAATAGCCTAATTTTGTTTTGGAATTTTTTTTTTGTAGTTATTCTAATTTTCATGGATTAATTTTTTTGGCCTTGTGGCCGATTTTAGATCCAGGCAAAAATAAATTGTGTGTGTAATTTGCATTTTTGCAAAATTTAGTTTTGTATTGAAAAATTATATAATTCAAAAGATAATAATAATAATAATAATAAAGTTTTTGTTTTCAAAAATTTGTATATTATTGAAAAAGTAATTTTAAGAGGCACAGCAAAATTGCTGTGCTTCAACAGGAAAGGTTTAACATAATAATAAAAAAATTGAAAATTTTTAAGTATTTTGTTTACTTCACCTGACTAATAAAAGTGAAAAATTTGTGTAGATAAAATGTGTAATGACCGATAATTTTGATATTTAAATTTTTTTTAATCTTTTCTATAATTATTGTTATAATTAAATAGAAAACTTATCGCTTAGATTAATGCTTTTTATTGTTGACGCCATAAACAATAAATACTTCTGAAAGTGTTTTAATCACTGCTCATAATGATAACAATTTGTTACATTTTGAAAAATTAAAATAATTTGTTTTTTTGGTTTTGGAAATACAGTGCTTCCAAGCAAACATGAGCCCTGGGAAATCTGAAGCGGGCTCATGTTTGCTTGGAAGCACTGTACTGTGGTCATCCACATTAATCGTGGATGTACCTTTGGAATTTTTTTGTTAATAAACATACAGGTAAGATTCTAAAACGATGTCTGTTTTTATTTTCAACTATGTTCTGTTTTAAATACGAGAGCTTGGTTGCGCACTCTTTGGGTGATTTTCTGTTTTTTTTTTATATGAACAAAAATTTACTCACTTACATACTTTTGTTTTTTGACAATAATAGTAACATCGTTGACTGCTATTTCTAGCTCACTATCTTGTCGAGAATATATACATTGCTATTTAAATTTTTTTCTTTTTTTTAGATTTTTTATCTATTCTACTGTTCTTCCGTTTTCATTCATTAGGTTTTTTCTTTATATGTTCTAATCTTGCTCTCTTTTTCTCTCTAATGTCTGTTAGCACGTGCTACATAATCGCTCTTCTTTTTTCAACCAATATTTATTTTCATTCGCTTTATTTTTGCACCGGAACATATATTTAATTCTTTCTTTTCTTAAATATTTTTGTGTTTTTTTCTATTTCATCATTTTATGTATATACCGTTGTTTCTTTCTTTTTTTATTTTTATCTTTTTCTTGTGCTTTCACTTATTCTTTTATCTCCTCAACACTTTTATTCACAACTTTCTTTCCTCTCAATTTGTTTCTCTCAAAATATTGGTTTCTCTTCAAGGTTTTGAACACTTTTTTGAACAATTTTTTTTTATTTGTTCTCCTTTAAACTTGCATGCTCTTTTGTCTGCGTTGATTCTTATTTTTTTATTTCATGTGCTTAGACGCTTTTTTTTAATTTCAACACTTATTCATAGCACTTTTTCTGTAGTTTTTTATATCTCTTCTCTTTCTTTTTCTATCTTCATATTTTCGCACCACACATCATCACGCTTCTTACCATTTTTTCAAAAAATATTATAGTTTTGTTTGCCAAACTTTATTTCAACTGTTTTTTCTCTGAGCTTTAAATTTTGGCCTACTATTGCGTTTTTTTTCTCGCAAGTTTTTTAATCTGCGCTTTTTTTTATTAAAATGAAATTCTAGATATGTACTTGATCTCTTTTGCATTTTTTATCTTTTCTTTCGCTTATTTGTACTTTTCTTTCTTCTTCCTGTTTTCTGTTTTTTTAAATATTCGTTTTCATATCTTTTACTTATTCATTCTACTATTAAGTTGGTTATTTTTTTCTTTTCTTCTCTTTGTTGGATGCTTATGATTGTTTTAAGGATGGTCATTAAGTTTTTTGCCATCAGATTTGATGTTGTTGACAAGATTATTGTGGGACAACCTATAACCTAAACTAAAAAATTTTATGTTTTAAACATGTTTAGATGGTTTTAAAATAAGTTAAAACGTCTTAAAATGTAAACACATAAAGTTCTCACTCATTATTAATTTTTGCTACACAAGTTAACATTGTAATTAAAACCTGTGATATTTTTTATTTTATTTTTGTTTTGTTTTTTCCAATATTTTTGTGTCTATTTTCATTCCATGTATTTTTCGTTGTATCTTGTCCCTTTTAGTCTTTTTCTTTTTTCTTGCGAGCATACTTTTTTATCTCTTTCATTTGCTTTCACTTATACTTCTTCACCTTTACACATTTTTTATTTACAACTTTTTTTCACTTATTCTATTGCTATCAAATATCGTTTTCTTTTAACTTTTTTTTTCATGCATTATTCCAACTGTTTTTGGGTTTTTTTCTGTTTTTTTTTTTCAAACTTACATGTCTCTTGTCTGCGTTTACTCTTATTATTTTTACACTTTTTTATTTTATGTGTGCCAACGTCTTTTTTTTCACTCTTAACACTAACTTATTGTATTTTTCGTGTAGTTCTTTTCCCTCTTCTCTTTCTTCCTATCTTCATGTTTTTGCACCACACATCATCACTCTCTTTACTATTCTCTTGAATAGCATAAGTTATTTCTCAATTATTTTTTTTTGAGCTTTAATTTTTTGCCTATCATTTTCTTTGTTTTATTGCAAGTTTTTTAATTTTCGATTTTGTTATTAAAATGATATTCCAAATATTTTCTTCTGCTTATTTGTATTTTTCTTTCTTTTTTCTGTCTTTCGCTTTTCTAAACATCTGTTTTCATATCTCCTACTTCTTAATTCTACCAGTAAGTTAGTTTTTTTTTCGTTGAAAGTTATCTTGCTGGATGCTGTAAACTTTCAAACATGTTTTTTTCAATGTTTAGATGGTTTTAAAATAATTGTACGTCTTAATAATTAACACATAAAGTAATTGATAGTTTTGACCATTGATTATTATAAATAATTTTTGTTTATTTTTTTTCAGTTTTTTTGTGTATTTTCTTTTATTTTCTGTTGTATCTTGTTCTTTCTTTTATTTCTTATCTTTCTATCTATTCTCATATTTTCGCACCACGCCTTTTACCATTCTCTTAAATAGCATAACTGTTTTTCCAAACTTTCTCTCAATCATTGTGCCTCTGAGCTGTAAATTTTTGCCTACCATTGCGTTTCTTTTTTCTGTAAGTTCTTTAATCTGCGCTTCTTTTATTAAACAAAATTTCTTAAATTCTGTCGCTTTTTCTATCTCTTCTTCCGCCCATTTGTATTTTTTCTTCTTCTTTTTACCTCCCGTTTTCTTTAATATCTGTTTTTATATTTTCAACTTTTTCATTCTACCACTAAGGTTGCTTCTTGCAAAGACTTTTAGTTCAAAGATTTTGAGGTTGTTCAATGCTTATGGTTGGCCATTAGGTTTTTGGCCATCAGAAGTAATTTTGTTGAGAAGATTATTGCGGGACAATATATAACTTAACCTAAAAGTCTTAAACATTTTAACCTGTTATTTTCAATACTTTTAGAGTATTTAGAGACAAAACCTCTATTTAGACCAAAAGTATCAATTACTATATATGTTTACACATTTATGTGTAAACATATACATATTTTTACTGTTATCTTGTTGATTATTAACCTTTTGTTACACAAATTGACATTGCAATTAAAATCTGTAATATTTTTAGACAAAAATTCTATAATTGCAGCTATATCTGGGCTATTCCAATTGATACGTTCAGAAGGTCAAGCATCAGAGCATATCTATTATAGTGTTTGATTACTTTGATTATTGATATTACAAAACAATTATCTTTTATTCAATGTTTAATGACTGTTCACTGAATCCAATGTTGTGATAACCACTTGTCTACTAATATTGTCTCGTTTTTCAAGTGTTGGTTGTTTATAGGGTTACCTACTAGAACAACTAACCTAATGGCCGAAAAGCAGCCTCAATTTTCGTAAGTAATTTAAAATTAGAGAAAAAAACCAATTTACAGAAAATTTTACACCTGGCGCAAGTGGCACTTACTTGCGCAGTATTAACTGTGCGTAAATGTTGCTTCTATGGCAATAAGTTGCGCAGTGTTGATGGCGCAACTGTGTTGCCGTGTAAGATTAGTTGCGCTATTAATACTGCACAACTAATCTTACACAGAAACACAGTTTGCGCCAACTGGAAAATTATCTAATTTTTTCTTACGCCTGTTACTTGATTTTTGTAGACTTGTGCCTAAAATTATCAATGGAGGAATTGCTGGAATCATTGGAGTATCATGCGTCTTCCCTCTGGACCTTGTCAAAACCCGGCTCCAAAATCAGCAAATTGGACCGAACGGCGAACGAATGTATAAATCAATGTTAGTAATTAAAATCAGTACCTGTTGCCTGAAAATAATTAAGTTTTATTCGAAATAATTAGGTTTGATTGTTTTAAGAAAACATATCGGGCCGAGGGCTATTTTGGAATGTATCGCGGGTCAGCGGTCAATATTTTACTAATAACCCCGGAAAAAGCCATCAAGTTAGCGGCGAATGATTTTTTTAGGCATCATCTGAAAACGAAAGATGGGTATGTAAGGCAATTGATGAAGTGTTTAATTTGGAAAATGTGTGTGGTGTTTATAGAGCTCTTCCAATAACACGACAAATGGCAGCTGGAGGTTTAGCCGGTTTCTGTCAAATTGTAATCACAACGCCTATGGAATTGCTTAAAATTCAGATGCAAGATGCTGGAAGGGTTGCAGCTGCCGCTCAAAAAGGCAAGTTTTAAATCTTAATACTAGTGTGTTTGGTTACTATTCGGCCAACCTGATTAGTATCTCCGAGATTATTTTTGTAAGCGTTCTGATCTGACGAGATAAGATTTTGTAATAATTGTTTTTTTATCCTACACCAACTCAAAATAAAATTTTCTCGTCTCTCGACAGCCGTGAAAGAACATCATTTCCAGGCTAGCCGAAAAAAGATGTACTTTCTCGGCTAGCCGAGAAAAAAAAATTTTATTTTCTCCGTCAAGAATCGCTGTTATAAGAAAAATTACTCTAAACTCTAAACGTCTCGCTATTTATGAAGGGTGTTGAAATTTTAAATCACATTTACTGTTTATGAACATCAATCTTATTTTAAAAAACTACTTTTTTGCAAGATAAATTGTGTAAATCACGACAGTAAAGTAATCCATAAATTTTTGACATCTGTGAAAGTTTGACATTTTGAATTGGCAATTGGCGGTAATAACCTCAAATCAATTTTAAGATAATGCTCGATTAAAAGGTAATTTGTGTAGGATAAAAAATAATGTGTAAACCACGGCCGCAAAGTGATTTTCCAGGCCTTGGTGGCCAGGCCCGGTCCATATCTTCTCTCGGCCTGGAAAAATACCACTTTGCCGCCTAGGTTTACAATATACTATATTTTAATTGTTTTATTTCATATTTTTATTATATTAGCATTCTTTGTTTAATTCTTTATTTATGTTTTTTACTTTTTTTTTCCTTGCTTTTTTTTAATTTATCTTAGATATACTCTGAATATTTCCTCGCTTTTATTAGTTATTTTTATTTTCTAGGCAACCACTCTTTTGCTGCATTTTTGGTTGATATTATCATCTTTGTTTAGTTTTTATTCGCTTCTGAGTGATCAATTTACAATTTTTATTGAAATATTGACATCGTTCGGAAAAGACCGTGTTGAAAGGTTTAATAAAGTTGTCAACGTTTTGCTTCTAGCGTGGTTTACACGTCGAGTTACCGTGTTTATCCTCACTTTTATTTCCCTGTCCTGATGACGCCTCCACCGATGGAGTGCGAAACGTCGACAATTTTTTTAAACCTGTCGACACGGTTTTTTCCGAAAGATTTCAATGACTTCGGGCCGTGAAAGCTTTTTTTCTTCAACTACAATTTTTAGTTTTTTTGTTTTTAATTTTTTTGAATTTATAGGGGTTGGTTTACTTTATTATGATTGCTTGTGAAAAGATACTTAGCCTTCTCGGCAGTATCTTTAAGGCTCATTTCCTCTCATAAACTGCGATAACCAGTTCTACTGCTTACAGCTTTCTGGTAATCATATCAGAATAAGCGGAATTACTTGACAAATTTTTTTTATTTGCGCATTATTTTTCTATTTAACAATTTTTTTTGCAATTTTTACTCTTATTTTGTTCGTATTCTTTACCGATTCAATCTCTTCTTAATGGTGGTTTGGTTTCCTAAATTTTTTTTTTGGTTTAAGAAGTTACTTCTCGGCTAACCTGACTTTTATCTAACTTGTTAATCTGAGTTTGAAGATATTATAATTGGTTTAGATTGCTTACTTTTACAGAAGGAAAAACTATTCCCAAAACCACTGCCACAAAAATAGCCTTAGACTTGTTTAGGAAGCATGGTATTATTGGTCTATATAAAGGCATAGGTGCTACCATGCTGCGAGATGTGTCATTTTCCATAGTGTATTTTCCACTTTTTGCCACTTTGAATAATTTAGGTCCCAGGAAAGCAGACGGTTCAGGTAAAACAGAAGTCTCTTTTTATGAGGCAACTTTTCATCTTTTTTTTTTCAGGAGAGGCTGTTTTCTGGTGTTCTTTCTTATCGGGCTGTGCTGCTGGCTCATTTGCTGCCTTGGCAGTAAATCCTCTGGATGTAATAAAAACTCGTCTTCAGGCATTAACGAAAGCAGAAGGAGAGCGAGTATATTCGGGAATAGGTGACGCAATTATGTAAGTGATTGATTAGACACATGAAACCCAATATAAATACTTTTTTTGTAGCAAAACAATGAAATATGAAGGGCCTCTGGCGTTCTTTAAAGGGGGCGCGTGCCGTATGATTGTAATAGCACCCCTATTTGGAATTGCTCAAATGGTGTACTTCCTTGGCGTTGCTGAAGCTCTTTTGGGAATAAAGCGTTAAATGATTTTATAGCAATTTTTCAAATATTTTTAGTTTTAATTGGATTTTGGTTCGTTGTAGAACCTACTCTACAAGCAATTTGTCCTAACGCTGTCAAATTAGTGTCAATTAGAATGGCTGAAGCTAGGATTGTTAATGTCAACTTTTTTTATTTTTTTTTTTTGGATTGTTTGAAGCACTTTAACGCTTTTTATCTTCAGTATTAAGTCAGATGGTATTTTTGTATATCTTTTATTTATTGATTTTTAACAGCAATAATTTGAAATTGTTAGCTGTTTTGAGATTATTTAGTGAACGACAATATGAAATGAAATATTATCAATCTTAGTCAATAAAAATATAAGCGCAAATATTTATAAAAATTGTTATCTGCTGCCAAATGAATAAAATGAAGGTCTATGGCAGTTTGTAAACTGTGTTGTCAGTAATAGCTGTTGATGTTTTTGTTCAAAATTTAAATAATAATTTAATTTTTTAAAAAATTTAGAAATTTTTAAAATAAAATAAATGTTTTGCTGTGCATTTTTGAATATTATACATGACAATGTAAAAAATATGTTTTTTCAAGCTTCTCAATTGTCAATAAATATAGAAAAAAATTATAAAGACGTATTATTTTTGTAAATATTAAAGTCAAAATTCAGATGTGTACACAGGTTTGCGAATTGTTGTAACCCACAAAGTCATCCATTTGTTGCAAGAGAAACAATTTAACAAAATAACGTAGTCTTTTGTTTTTATACAAAAAAAAGGAATGAACATGCAATGAAGTGGCACTTTCAATCATAATAAAATGAAGGGAACAATCATAATAAAATTTTAGAGAGATAATGGAATTCTGATCAACTGAAAAAATAAATTGAATTAAGCAGAAATGGGCTCTAGATTATCATTTATAGTTAAACCCATTGTAACTCCAATTAAAAAAAAAGTGACAAATTTATTCAAAGTCGGTAACTATAAAGGCAAAAAGGTATTCAATGTGGAATCACTATTCAGAGTATAAAAACCTAATTCCTAGCTTCCAATTATTATTAATTATTAATTCAGATCATGGAACTATAGACTAGAATTGGTACAAACGAACATTGTTGCTATTAATTAATTTAAAGACAAAATATAAATTATTTTAATTATATTACTAATTAAAGAACTATTTAATAGAATTCGTAATGATTTAATAATTAGATTATTAATTTTCATGAATTAGTTTTAAAGCCTACAAACGTTGTTTTTTTGGTCTGTTCTAGCTGAACGAGTTTTCTACAGAGTATTTTGTTACAGCAAAATATACACCTACCTATATATAGATCATACCCTAGACATAAACGCACTAATTCCTTTCGCCTATCATTATGTTGCAGCTTAATAAGGTGTTTAGGTCTTATGTAAAGGTAACAACGAACTATCGTAAAGTACAACGCACTGGCGTAATTAGCGTTACAGCGTTAATTACATTATAATTGCTTTAAAAATTAATCTACAGCTACCCTTCTTACATCTCTTGCTTTTCTTTAAAAAACCCAGTTAATCTTTCCATTGTGAGTAATATCACGTGTTGTGCAGTCTGTCATAGCAGTTGTGGGCTGTTAATAGGTTGTGCAAGCTCAAAATTAAATGTCAATTCATTTGAAAAAATTCTAGTTTGATTATGAAATTTGAGTTTTTTTGTAAAGTTTTAAGTTATAGAACGGCATCAAGTTTCCTATTTTCAATGATTTGAGAATTATACAAATGTAGGAGTGCTTCCATATAACACACACTAGCGTAATTAGCGTTATTTACAGTATTTACATTTACAACGTTTTTAACATTATTTATCGCTTTACAAAGCGATTTATAGCTATCTTGATATTCATTCTGATTTTTAGAAAAGCTAGTTGACTTTTCAGTTCAACAGGGATTAATATTACATATAATTCAGTTATTACATCAGCTGCAGTAAGTTCTTAAGGCTAATATTCAAAATCATTGAGTTTTTTTTAAGGAATTCTAATCTGATTATAAAATTTCAGCTTGTTTGTATATTTATTTATTTACGATTATTGGTGAAAATAGCAACTTGAGTTGTTTGTTTCTTCCAGTTTCAGCAACCATCATTAAAAGTGATATATTAATTCATGATACGACATGAATGCTACACTTTACACTTTGATTATTTCTTGTGGCAGTAAGTGATTGGTAACTCAACAAATGACTTCAAGTATTTATCTCTAAATTTTACCATAGAGGTTGTGGACTTGGTTAAATATATAATTAACAGACATGGTAAAAGAGTACGAAAATAAGAGGAGGAAAATATGAAAAAGGGAAAAACTTTTTGTTTCTGGGAACAGAGATAGGAAAGAGACCATAGAGCTAAGGATGGGTAAAAGATGTGAGGGACGAAGTTTATCTTGAGCACGAAGTACTAGACTAGAGGTACTAGAAAGTACTTGGAAAGGTTCAAACGACTGACGGACAAAAATAAGCAAGCAAGAACATGCATAATTAACAGAATTTTAGAAAAAAGCAAAAGAAAGTGTAGAAGTGGAGAAAAAAAGAAAATACTATAAAGTTCATGAAAGACAAAATAGAAGAACTTTGAAGTGATTAGAGAAATAGTGAACAAAATTGTGAGAAAGAAGAACAAGAATGAAAAGAAAGACAAAAAGCAAAAGAAAAAGAGAAACGACAAAATAAGTGAATAGATGAGGGTTCGGATGGAATTATGTTACTAAGTGGATGTTGCTCGGTCTCTTCAGCGTGGAAAGTGGTTTTTAGTTGGTGGAAATCTAAAACCACACCGATCACAAGTCTGCTGGTGTCTTTAAAAGGTTTTTTACTCCTCTATCTTATACGAAAAAAAATATGATACTGTTTTGGAAGTACCAAACTTTTTTCAAATCTTTGTCATTGCTAAAAATCTAGCTAGTACAGAACACACTTTTGCTAGCTTAGAAACTGCTTTTTTTGCAATATTAAGGTAAGTGGTCAGGTCAGGTCAGGTCAGGTCAGGTTTTTTTGCGCACTATTAGGGTAAGTGGTCAAGAGGTCTAGTCCTGACATTCATGTGTATTGTTGTCAAAGATTTTTTCCACTAAAATGACGTGATTTCAATGAACAGCTTGTTACTGTTTTGGAAGTACCAAACTCTTTTCAAATCTTTGTCGTTGCTAAAAATCTAGCTAGTACAGAAAACACTTTTGCTAGCTCAGAAACTGCTTTTTTTTGCACTATTATAGGTAAGTGGTCAAGTCAGATCAGGTCAGGGTCTTTTTTGCACTATTAAGGTAAGTGGTCAGGAGGTCTAGTCCTGACATTCATGTATTTTATTGTCAAAGATTTTGTCCACTAAAATGACGTGATTTCAATGAACAGCTTGTTACTGACGGTGAGGTTTTTGTCATACACATAATATCCGGCAGAAAATGTTGTTGCTCATAATGAGAGGGACAGAGCAGCAATGGTGGAAAAGATTTACAACCCAAAGTGTTTGTGCTTTGAGTTTATGAATACAACTATCCAGATAGCTGAGTACTACCCCGAATAGAAAACAATCTCTAATAATTCTGTTAATTTATGACTGTGGCTTCGGGTGTCAAACTAGGCTTAGTCCAAATATTTTTACTATACAAAAGGCACGTTTTGCTTCTGCGCCAAGGTTTAGAATCATACACTAACAATCACATGAGTACAAAATTTATTTGATTATAAATAAACTAAGGCTTTTGTTACATTATAAATACAAGGTTTGGAAAAATTTACAAAAACAATAGTGTTTTTTACATTAATATATGTAGTTACCAAAGTACAAATAACACTCGAAATGATAATCCCAATGCACAAGACAACTTCTATTTTGTCTCTCACTTGCCACCAATCGTGGTATTCCGCTTCCTTCAAGGTGTAAATTTCCGTACCATAAGATTCTTCAACAGTCAGCTCAATCTTTACACTACGTTTCTTCCTCAACGATAGCATCTTCAGGTAAAACATGGGCGGAAAAATAAACACCAATGGCCCCGTTAACGCTCCCCCAATGAGCGACATTACCAAGTCAAAACGTGGTACCGACTCAGCAACCACGATTGCAATAATGGTCACAGTTGTCCTCAGAATGCATCTTCTATGATTGAAAACGGTCGAGATTTGGAGGCAGTCTTCAAAGTGTTGATACAAAGCGTTGTTGCTGATGGCGGAAGACAGGCAAAGTTGAAGAGCAACAAAAAATGCCGCAAAATCGAGGGGTACTGATGTTGATAATGTTTCTAGTATGCTTGGGTGAGTGGAGGATCCAAATTTTATGGCAGCAATAGTTGTAACCAAGCCGAATGTTGACAATGATACTAAAATTGGCATAAAATTTTTGATTTTGGCGCAAAAGGAACTTACTTAGAAAACCTCCAATTATAGCTATAGTTAATTTGGATTTCTCTTTCATATCCAGATGGATTGTCAAAATACTTGGATGGATGTCGTACTGGAAAGAAATGATTCCATAAGCGGTAAACATCAACTCCCAGAAAGGACGCGTCAAAGTGCTATCGCTTTGTAGAGGAATGGGATCAGCACTTATTAGACTTGCTGTTACGAGAAGGAAGACCATAAGTACAAAACTGACAGAAATTGTGCATATTAATCTGGAAAAAATTAAACAAAAACATTTTTTTGTAGCTGTAAAAATGTTACCAAGAACTGTGTATTGAGACCAGTCATCAAATGAAAAGTTACGTAAAGTTTCTGCAGAAAAATTTACCAAGAAAAGCTGCTACTAAACGCGCATGCGAGTATCCGAAGAGAAGAAAGAAGCTATGAACAAAAAAAGCAAAGTATAGAAAAAAATAGAAGCAATTAAGTATTTATATGTTTTTAATACAGAAACAGGGTAAAATAAGATTGTTCTCAGACAATTGGTAGACGGTATATCAATAGTGACAGTAAAAAAGATAAGAAAAACAAAAGAGATAGTCAACTGTACAAAAAAACAGAGAAGAAAAAAGAAAACAAGAGAAGAGCTGGAAAAACAGCTCATAAATCTAAAAAGAAAAAAAAAGCGGCTGGAATGGATGAGATACCAAATGAAACATAGTTGTATGAGAACGAGAGAGTTAAAGAAAGACTGAGAAAAGCAATGAATAAAGTGAAAAAAAGATTACTAAGGAGTAACTCTTCTAAATACAATGTACAAGGTGTATGCAATGTGTGTGGCAAAAAAGTTGAAAAGAGAAGTAGAGAGAGTGGGAGGATTACCAGACTGACAAACGAGATTAGAGAGGGACGAGGATCATTAGATAATATATATATTTTAAATGCGCTTATTAAGAATGAGCTAGAAAAGGAAAGGGAGAGAGTGTGTAAGGTGTTTTTTTGGATTTGAACGCAGCGTTTGATAGGGATAGGATTTAATGATAACGAGAAAAGAAAGAGAAATGAGTGGAATGATAAGAATCGCAGAGAGGTATATGAAAAAGAAGAGATTTAAGTAAAACAATAATAAGGGAACAAGAAAAAAAAAATTGTAGAAATGGGGTAGAAAAGAATTAAAGCAGGTGAAAAAAAAAGAAGTACTTAGGATACATAATTGAAGAAAAAAACTAAAGTAAGACGCAGTTGAGAGAATTAGTGAAAAAGGGAAACGCGATAATGTGGGGGATGACAGAGAGAAAGTCTAGAGGAGAGTATGAGATAGGGGTGACGATGTTTGACAGTCTGGTAGTAAGTGTAATGTTGTATGGAGCAGAACTTTTAGGGTGGAAAGAAAGGATAGAGATAGAAAGAGTGCAAGAAAAATATATGAGATAGATGATAGGATTAAGTAGGGAGACTCCAGGATATATAGTGAGAGAGGAAGGAAAAAGAGAAAAAGTAAGAATGGAGACAGGAAAGAGAGCGGCAAAGTTTAAAGATAAAATGAGATATAGAGGACGGAGTGAGATACTGAAAGAATGCTGAAAAGTTATGAACAGAAAGGCTGATAAAGGAGAAAGAAAAGAGAGAAAAGAATACTATGAAAAAAAAGGGTTCAGTGTAGAAGAGATTGAGAGAAAAAGAGAAGCGAGCAATGGGTGAATGGAAAAATGAGAGATAAAGATAGAGACATAGAGAAAGAAGAAAAGAGAGAAGAAATTAGAGAAAGCAAATATAACGCAAAATATGAGAGATTAGTAACAGCAGAACTACCTAGATATCTAAAAAGAGAAAATGAGAGAGGGGAAAATGTTTGCAAGATTCAAATGTAAGAATGAAAAGAGAGACAACAGACTTTAAATAGGGGAGAATGAAAGAAATTGCAAAATGTGTGAAAGAGAGAGAGAAACACTAGAGCACATAATGAAGGAATGCGTGGAGGGAAAAGAAAGTGTAATAGCGAGGGAAAACATAATGAAAAGGACGAAAAAGGGAATAGAATAGATGGAAATAACAGAAAGAATAAGAAAGAAATTAAACTGAGTGAATGAGGTAGGATGAGACAACAAGAAAATAGAAAACCAGGAAACAGAGAAGGAAAACCTAAAGAAAAAACCTAGACAGATTAAATTAGATTTTTTTTTTACTTTTAAGTGTAATTTTTTTATTTAAACACTGTACAGTAAAAACAATAAAGTTGAAAGAAGTTAAGTATCCAAAATGTATAGAAAAAAAAAATTACAGCGGGTGCAAACAGAACAAATTTAAAAGACAAAAAAAAAATGTGAGATATTAAAAAAAGCTTTTGAGACATCGTCTTAACAAAAGAAAAACAGAAACAATTAATACAAAAACAACTAGCTATTTATGTCTAGAGACAAAATGTAATAAGCAACAGAACAGTTAACAGTAAAGAATAAGATTATATGTCAACGGAAAAAAAGCAAGAGGAAGAGAAAAAAATTTAAAAACGTTTATTGGATAATTAATAAAGTAGCTAAATTAAGAAAAAAACAAAAATATTATGTAGGAACATAATATCAAGACTCGAGTGCAAAAACAAAATGAATAAAAACAAAAATTAGAGCGAGAAAGATTATGTAGAAGATCTAAAACAGAAAAAAAGACGGTAGAACGCTTACACGCATACAAAAAAATGCAAGAAAAGAAATAAATAAAAGAAATAAAATGATTGAAATAACGATAAAAAGAAAGAAAGAAAGATGAGTAGCAAAAGTAAAAAAAAAATATTTATTTAAAGTTTTTTTGATAAAAGGTACTGAAAAAAAAGTCTGCAAAGTCTGGTAAAGATTATAATGCATTAATATAGAGTAGTTGCAGTGAAAGGTACTGGAAAAAACAATATACACCAGATTGGATAGCAAAACGTAAAGCAATAAAATAATAATTTGGTTTTGTAAAAAGCAAATTTTATGAGAAGGTCTAAATAATGTAGAAAACCGAAGCTATAGAAAAAAATGTGAATAGAAGAAAAAAAGAAGAATAAGATCATATATCAACAAAAAGAAAAAAAATTACTATAAAATGTATGTAACGCTAGTTAGATGAGTCAAATAATTAATAATGTGGTTAAATTTAAATTAAAATTATTATGTAGGAACTTGATACCAAGAGATATGTGCAGAAATAAAATAAATAAAAACAAAAATTAGACAGAGAAAAAGATTATGTAAAAGGTCTAAAATAAAAAAGAAGACAAAAAAAGCTTAAAACCATGCAAAAATAGGCAAAGAAAGAAAAAAATGAAATATTTTAAAAAAGCGATTAAAAAAAGAATAATGGAAAAAGCGAAAAAAGATTTTATTTATTTATTTAAATTTTATTAATATTTGTTTAATTAATATTTCTTTAATAAAAAGTACAAAAAAAAGAATACTGCTTCCGGAAAATCTGATAAAGATTATGCTGTAGAGCTAAATATAGAGCTAGACTAAACATAGAACTAGTTGAGCTGAAAGGTACTGGATAAGATAAAGAAAACAGGTTAGATAGTTTTAATGACGACGCTGAAGACGACACACAAAAACAAAGTAAATTTGAAAAAATAAAACGTAAAACGAATTAATGTAAGCAAATTCTATGAAAAGATTTAAATAATGCAGAAAGCAAAATGCGATAGAAAAAAAAAGTGAATAGAAGTAAAGAAGAAGAATGAGACTATATGTCAACAGAAGTAGAACAAGAGGATGAGAATTAATAAGAAATGTATGTATGCAACGCTAGTTAGATAATTAATAATGATGCTACATTAAAAAAAAACCAAAAAAAATAAAAACAAGAATTAGAGGGGAAAAAGAATTATGTAGAAGATCTAGAATAGAAAAAAAGACGATAGAACGCTTAAAAGAATGCAAACAGATGCAAGAAAAGAAATAAAATGCGTTGAAAAAACAAAAGAAAAATGTATAATAACAAATAAGAAAATATTTACAAGACAAAATTGTCTAATTTATGAGAATCATCACAGAAGCAAAGTGATATATTTCTCAAGGAAAAAAATTCTGAGCCATTCAGTCAACATTTTTTGACACATTTTTCACTAAATCCCACTTACTTCATATCTTTGGGGCTTCCTAGCCACAGAATCGGGCAAAGAACCATCCCCATGATGATAATCCAGTAGCAAAAGGGCACATCGACACTATTTCCGCTCAGTCTCAGCCCCAACAATTGTAGATTTTGTGAAGCCACAATCAAATTTGGAATTCCAGCTCCAAAAATTGTGACGTCTACTATAAATGAGACAAAATTTGAAAAGCTTGAGCCATATGTGAGCTCTGCTAGCGCCGTATAAGGGTATCTTGCTTTTCTCTCGATGGTAGAATCTATGGTTTCTGCTATCAGCCAGCATTTACCCAGGAGATTTGCCGTATAAATTTGAATAGAACAAACGAAAAAAATTACAAGGATTCCATAAAATCCTGGAAAAAAAATTATTTAAAGATGTAGGAATATAGTTTTTCTTACTTACCACAATCTATAATAGCTTTGGGCAAAGCAACAACTGGAAACACCCCAAAAACGTCTACAATGCAAATTATTGCAAAAACTACCGATAATTTATTTGTTGAGTGTTCACTATGACCACGGTTAACTAAAAAAGTTGTCTCCGAGGGTTCCATAATGCATTTATTGGTAATAAAATAGGAGAAACCGTATGAAAGCCACAAGAGAATAGGATTACTTCCAATGAATGGCTAATAACTATTAGATTACTCCTTGGTGGATTCAGTTTCATTCCAATCAATATACAATTCATAGAAAACGATCAACTTCTATTATTTATTACATTTTTCTACTGAGAAGATATAAATTCCAAAAAAAATGCTCAGAGTCAAAAATCTATGACCAAAAAATTAAAACTGCTGCACCTCCAATAGCTCCATTATCAAATTTTTCTTTTAATAAACTTGGCTTTTTGCTTGGTCTTGGTTTTTTCTAAAACTTACATTCTCGTTTAGTTCCATCTACTTTTATTTCTCTTTTTTGGTTTTTTAGTGTTTTGTTTTCTGTTTCCTTTTTTCTAACTGTAGCACTTTAGTATAAAATCTTTTTTTCTCAATCGTTTCTGTATAATTCTGCGCTACACATCAGCCAAATGATGAAAAAAAAACGAGAATTATTTTGTTTGATGGTACCAACTTTAGAAGTTGGAGGTTCCTTGTGGAAACATATCGTACTCTATAAAAACTGCGTGATTGCTAAATTAAAGGAAACACTTTTGGCAAGATTGTCAGTCTTAAGCATTGTTTGTAAAGAGGCACTAAGTGTAGAAAAACTTCAATTTAAGTTCTAAGATGATTTGATTTTAATCTTGTTTGTCTAAGACAGCCAGCTTCAAGTTAGCTCAGGTTTACCATCAATGACAAAAATTTTTTTGTCAGGTATGAGATAAAGGATGAGTACCCCTTCTAAGTTTATTGCTAAAAATTGTGCTAGATAATGATAAAGAATCTGAAGATCTAAAACCGCACTCCTCATAAAAGTCGATTAGAGACCAACTGCCTAGAAGGGAAAAAATGGTAAAGAGACCAGTTTTCAGGCAAAAAGAAATCAGATTTTTGTTATGGAATTCTAGAGTTGAACTTAAAAATGTTTTAACTGCGCGCGGTATAGAGTATAGGTTAGTTCATCTTTAATTCACTTTGCCTAGGCTTTGCATCCTAGGTATATGTTTTCTTCAAACTTATCAGGCAGTACCAGGTAAGCATGTAGAATACCAAGATATTAAGATATGGATTTCAAGTAAGATGCGTCAAAGAAATACAAATTCTTGGCTCCTAGCAACAAGGTTGTCTAAGGAGTAACACCTATCTCCTTCTGGCATGGGCGGCAGAAAACCTTTTTTGGCTGAAAAAGCCAAAAAAGCCATCATCAAAATTTTTTTTTTCAGATATGACATAAACGATGGAAACCATCTAAATTTATTGCTAAAACTGTACTAGATTATGATGAAGAAATTAAAGATCCAAAACAGCACTCCCCATAAAAGTCGATTAGGGGCCAACTGTATAGAGGAGAAAAATGGTAAAAAGACCAGTTTTGAAGCAAAAGTATCAGGTAGTACCAGGTAAGCATGTAGAATACTAAGATATTGAGCAGGAAATTCCCAGCTCCCAGCAGCAAGCTTGTCTAAGCGGTTACTGTTAAACAAACTAAAGTGAATATTTTAAGTTTACTTGTTAATGCTTTTTGATCGCTTTAATGTAAGTCGGTCTATTCACTTCATAATGTTTTGCAAGTCTTTCTCGACAAAAAGAGGTGGCGCATTCTGTAATTAGATGTTCTAGAGATTTTTTTTCTCTGTAAACTTTCTATTTGTTGCTTTCTTCTTGACTAAGTCTTACAAGGTGTTTTCCAAAGCGAGAATAGCCGGTAAGAAAGACTTTTCTGATTGCGTCTATTCTTGCCTGAAAGGTGGTAACTTATATTCCTACTGATATGTGGTTCTGTGACTGAATATCTTTGCTCAAGTGCTTTTGTTTTCGTATACTATTTTATAGTTTTTTTTCCTAAACTCACTAGTGCTGTGTTTTTTTTTTATCTTTCTTGTTACTTAGCTTTTTTCAAAAAGTTATGTTTCTTTATTTTTTCGTTACTGGGTAAAAGTTTAGAAATGAAATGCAATTTGTCAGAGATGTTCAAGCTTTTTGACATTCTGAAACTTTCCTTAGTCACTCTAAAAGTGGCATTGTTTGCTGTTTTTGGCACAGATGCCACATCTTAAAAGACTTCTAGTGTCGCTTTAGAACACATTTTTATGGCTTCTGATGAGCAAAAATATGCTGTCTCTGTTTTTTATCAAGTGCTCTTTTTGTAGTGGGATTTTCTGTTTCAGAACGGCAAGCTATTATTTAAAAGTTATAATAGGTCTAGCGGTAGTATTTTCTGGTTGTTTTTTATGTTTCATCTGCTAGAAAACTAAAGATAAAGAAGGAAATAGGTTACCTTTCTTCTGAGGTAAGTATGCTACGATTGGTTCTGGAAGTAATGATTATTTTCTGCTATTTTCTCAGCTTTTTTTTTGGCAAACATTTTCTACATCTACATGACAATAGTTGATTCTACCTCTTTTTCTCTAAAGGAATCTTGACAAATACATGTGATGCGTTGTCAAAAGTCTAGACTGATACAAACTGCTTTTTTTCTGTTATTTAAAGTTCTCTCTCTGAATACTGTATATAAGCTTTTACAGAACATTTTCTGTCTGTAGACACTTATGCAGTTGTTTCTTTCAGTCTTTATTCTATTCTGATATAATTGTCTAATACCTACTTTTTCTTTTGTCTTGAGCAAAAACCTTTGTCTCACCTCTTTTGACTATTTTCATTACTAACATAAGTTTTGCTTGTCCCTAGTTCTTAAGTATTTGCTCTTGAGTTAATCTAGTTCTTGTAATTTTGAGTAAATAGAGCATAAAAATTTCAAACTTTTTTTTTGTACTAGATGTAGTTAGAGTAAACGAATTTAGTAGCTTAGGACGGTGTCGATAGCCTATTCTAACCTTAGCTTATTAAATTAATAGTTACAAATTTTCTACTTCTTTTTAGAGAAATTTCTGAAATGTTCAGTTTTTGCTTCTTCTGTAAGAGTCGGCTCACTGCCTAAAAAGTAAACCATCTCTTTTTTTTCATGTAGGTCCGTTTTGATTAGGTTTTTAACGCTATTATTGTATTTACGAACATTTGCTCTTCTCTTGTTTCTCAGTATTTGCTTCTGAGTTAATTTATTTTTTGTATTTCTGAGTAGGCAAAACAAAAAATTTTCTAGTTTGTTTTGTACTAAAGCTAAATGGTTTTAGTGATTTAGGAAGATGTTGATAGTCTATTCTATATTCTAACCGTAGCTTATTAAACTAACAGTTACAAATATTCTAGTGCGTTTTAAGAACATTTTTGGTGGATTTAGTTTTTGCTTCTTCTGGAAGAGTCGGTTTACTGTCTAAAAAGAAAATCGACTGTGTAGGTCCGTTTCTTATATGTTTTTAAGACCATTATTAGATTTAGTAATCTTTTGCTATTTTCCAGTTTTGGAGTGTTTGCTTCTGAGTAAATCTAGTTCTTGTAATTCTGAGTAAGTGAAGAAAAATATTTTCTAGTTTGTTTTTTGTACTAGAAGTAGATGGATTTTGTGATTTAAGAATAGTTTAAGTTATTATTATCCTAGTCCTTTTTATGGAAATTTCTGGTGTATTTAGTTAGTTTTTGCTTCTTTTGCAAGAGTCGGCTCAATGCCTAAAATGTAAACTAACTACGCAGATCTGTCTCGTATAGGTTTTTTAAGGCCATTATTAGATTTGATAATCCTTTGCTCTCTTCTAGTTTTTGAGTATTTGCTCTTGAGTTAATCTAGTTCTTGTAATTCTGAGTAAAAAAAAACCAAAAATTTTCTAGTTTTTTTGTACTAGATTAATCTAGTCATTTAGACAGGTGTTGATAGCCTATTCTAACTGTAGTTTTTAAATTGATATTTTCTAATATACTAGATCTTTTTGAGAAAATTTCTGGAGTAGTTTGTTTTTGCTTTTTCTGTAAGAGTTGGCTCACTGCTTACAAGGTAAACCAACTATGTAGATCTGTTTCTTATATGTTTTTAACGCCATTATTAGATTTCTTAGACTTTTGCTCTTTTCTAGTTTTTGAGTATTTGCTCCTGAGTTAATCTAGTTCTTGTAATTCTGAGTAAAAAAAGTTTTTTTGTACTAGAAGTAGATGAATTTAGTTATATAGGAAGATGTTGAGAGCCTATTCTAACCATAGCTTATTAAATCAATAGTTACTAATATCCTAGTTCTTTTTAGAGAGAATTTTTAGTATAGTTAGTTTTAGCATCTTTTGTAAGAGCCGGCTCACTGCGTAAAAATTAACCAAACTATGCAGATCTACTCAAAAACTGAGAAAACGCAAAAATGGAGGAAATTCTATACGAAATCAAAACCTATACGAGACAAACCTAAATAATTGGTTTAGTTTTTAGGCAGTGAGCCGACTCCTACAGAAGAAGCAAAAACTAACTACACCAGAAATTACCTCAAAAGAACTAGGACATTAGTAACTATTAATTTAAAAAGCTACAATTAGAACAGGCTAAGACCTTTCTAAATCACTAAATCCATCAACTTCTAGTACAAAAAAAAAAGAAAATTTTTGGCTTTTTTTACTCAGAATTAAAAGAAGTAACTAGAATAACTCAGGAGCAAAAATTTAAGAACTGAAAAATGGCAAAAGTCTAATAAAAGCATTAAAAAACCTATACATGCTTCTGAGTTAATCTAGTTCTTGTAATTCTGAGTAAGTGAAGAAAAATATTTTCTAGTTTGTTTTTTGTACTAGAACTAGATGGATTTTGTGATTTAAGAAAGTGTTGATAGCTTAAGTTATTAATATCCTAGTTCTTTTTGAGGGGATTTCTGGGGTATTTAGTTAGTTTTTGCTTCTTCTGCAAGAGTCGGGTCACTGCTTACAAAGTAAACCAACCATGTAGGCCAGTCTTGTATAGATTTTTCAATGTCATTATTAGATTTCTCAGACTTTTGTTTATCTCCAGTTTTTGAGTATTCATCTAGTATACATGGATTTAAGAAGGTTTTGATAGCTTATTCTAACCGTAGCTTACCAAATTGATAGTTATCAACATTCTAGTTTTTTTTAAGGAAATTTCTGAAGTAGTTAGCTTTCGCTTCTTCTGTAAGAGATGGCTCATTGCCTAAAAAGTAAACCACCTATGCAGGTCTGTCTCGTATAGGTTTTTAAACGCCATTATTGGATTTCTTGAAAAATTGCTCTTTTCCAGTTAATTTAGTTTTTGTATTTCTGAGTAGGAAAAGCAAACAATTTTCTAATTTTTTTTTGTACTAGAAATAGATTAATTCATTCTTTTGGAAAGGTGTTGATTGATAGCTTATTCTAACTGTAGTTTTTTAAATTAATATTATCTATTATACTAGTTCTTTTTGAAAAAATTTCTGGTGTAGTTAGTTTTTGCCTTTTCTGTAAGAGTTGGCTCACTGCCTACAAAGTAAACCAACTATGTAGATCTGTTTCTTATATGTTTTTAACGTCATTATTCGATTTCTTAGAGTTTTGCTCTTTTTCAGTTTTTGCGTATTTGCTCTTGAGCAAATCTAGTTTTTGTAATTCTGAGTAGAAACAGCAAAAAACTTTCTAGTTTTTTTTGTATTAGAAGTAGAAGGATTTAGTTATTTAGGAAGATGTTGGTTGGTAGCCTATTAACCGTAGCTTATTAAATCAATAGTTACTAATATCTTGGTTCTCTTTGGAGAGAATTTCTGGTGTAGTTAGTTTTTGCTTCTTCTGTAAGAGCCGGCCCACTGCGTAAAAAGTAAACAAACTGTGCAGATCTACTCAAAAACTAAGAAAACGCAAAAATTTAGAAAATTCTATCCGAAATCAAAACCTATACGAGACAAACCTAAATAATTGGTTTAGTTTTTAGGCAGTGAGCCGACTCCTACAGAAGAAGCAAAAACTAACTACACCAGAAATTACCTCAAAAGAACTAGGACATTAGTAACTATTAATTTAAAAAGCTACAATTAGAACAGGCTAAGACCTTTCTAAATCACTAAATCCATCTACTTCTAGTACAAAAAAAAAGAAAATTTTTAATTTTTTTTACTCAGAATTAGAAGAACTAACTAGAATAACTCAGGAGCAAATATTTAAGAACTGAAAAATGGCAAAAGTCTAATAAAAGCATTAAAAAACCTATACATGCTTCTCAGTTAATCTAGTTCTTGTAATTCTGAGTAAGTGAAGAAAAATATTTTCTAGTTTGTTTTTTGTACTAGAACTAGATGGATTTTGTGATTTAAGAAAGTGTTGATAGCTTAAGTTATTAATATCCTAGTTCTTTTTGAGGGGATTTCTGGGGTATTTAGTTAGTTTTTGCTTCTTCTGCAAGAGTCGGGTCACTGCTTACAAAGTAAACCAACCATGTAGGCCAGTCTCGTATAGATTTTTCAATGTCATTATTAGATTTCTCAGACTTTTGTTTATCTCTAGTTTTTGAGTATTCATCTAGTATACATGGATTTAAGAAGGTTTTGATAGCTTATTCTAACCGTAGCTTACCAAATTGATAGTTATCAACATTCAAGTTTTTTTTAAGGAAATTTCTGAAGTAGTTAGCTTTCGCTTCTTCTGTAAGAGATGGCTCATTGCCTAAAAAGTAAACCAACTATGCAGGTCTGTCTCGTATAGGTTTTTAAACGCCATTATTGGATTTCTTGAAAAATTGCTCTTTTCCAGTTAATTCAGTTTTTGTATTTCTGAGTAGGAAAAGCAAACAATTTTCTACTTTTTTTTGTACTAGAAATAGATTAATTCATTCTTTTGGAAAGGTGTTGATTGATAGCTTATTCTAACTGTAGTTTTTTAAATTAATATTATCTATTATACTAGTTCTTTTTGAAAAAATTTCTGGTGTAGTTAGTTTTTGCTTTTTCTGTAAGAGTTGGCTCACTGCCTACAAAGTAAACCAACTATGTAATTCTGTTTCTTATATGTTTTTAACGCCATTATTGGATTTCTTAGATTTTTGCTCTTTTTCAGTTTTTGCGTATTTGCTCTTGAGCAAATCTAGTTTTTGTAATTCTGAGTAGAAACAGCAAAAAACTTTCTAGTTTTTTTTGTATTAGAAGTAGAAGGATTTAGTTATTTAGGAAGATGTTGGTTGGTACCCTATTAACCGTAGCTTATTAAATCAATTGTTACTAATATCTTGGTTCTCTTTGGAGAGAATTTCTGGTGTAGTTAGTTTTTGCTTTTTCTGTAAGAGCCGACTCACTGCATAAAAAGTAAACAAACTATGCAGATCTACTCAAAAACTAAGAAAACGCAAAAATTTAGGAAATTCTATATGAAATCAAATTCTTCACGAGACAAACCTAAATAGTTGGTTTAGTTTTTAGCAGTGAGCCGACTCTTACAGAAGAAGCAAAAACTAACTACACCAGAAATTACCTCAAAAGAACTAGGACATTAGTAACTATTAATTTAAAAAGCTACAATTAGAATAGGGTAACAACACCTTCCTAAATCACAAAATCCATCAACAAAAAAAAAGAAAATTTTTGGCTTTTTTTATTCAGAATTAGAAGAACTAACTAGAATAACTCAGAAGCAAAAATTTAAGAACTGGAAAAAAGCAAAAGTCTAAGAAATTCAATAAAAGCGTTAAAAAACCTATACATGCTTCTGAGTTAATTTAGTTTTTGTATTTCTGAGCACATAAAGCATAAAAATTTCTAGTTTTATTTTTGTATTAGAAAAAGATGGATTCAGTGATTCTAACTGTAGTTTATTAAATTAATAGTTTCTAATATTCTAGTTTTATTAGGAAAGTTTTTGGTATAGTTTTTTTTGTTTTTTCTGTAAGAGTCTGCTCACTGACCAAAAAGTAAGCCAATTTCATGTAGTCTAAGTTTTTTAACGCCATTATTGAATTTGTTTCTTTGATGAACATAATTTTGTGTGTATGAGCAACTGTAAGAGTGACAGTAAATTTTGGAAATATTGCTTTTTGGAAGTCGGTTTGCTAGCCTAGCCTTGCCAGTTTAGTTCCATTTAGCTTTGTTAAAAAAACTGCAAGCTACGAATTTTTTTGGAGGTGAGAATCTTACTAGAGACTTAAACAAAAGTTGTTGAGAAAGTCAGAAAATTTGGAGACCGATAGAACGTAAGCAACCTGCAGCTGGGCGAACTGTTTGTTCTATGTAAAATCTATCTAAATTTAGGGGTACTGTTCGTAGTACTTGTATTTACATGACAGTTGAGGTTTAAGTTGGTATTATCAATAAATAGTCAAACCCTTAAAAGATTATTTGTGTTTATTAGAACTTGCAAAATAAATGTACAAGTTAACCGTTATAAATTACTAGTCTAAGTAAAACAGCTTTTGATTCATCATTATAAAAAAGTACATTTTGTCAGTCGCTTCTAATTTAAATATCACTCATTGACTCCAATCTACCAATTCCACTCCATAACTAAAAATCAAACAACAAAAATCCTCCAATATTTGGAGACGATGCTCTTTGTGGGAACAAAACTTTATTAATAGTGTGGACCACTCCATTCACTGCAAGGTTATCACAACCTGTGACAACAGCCCTTCCAACCTTAATCTGCTGCGCCCCAGTTCTACCCACTTGGTGGTGCTGTCTTGACAAGGTTTGCACCAAGCTGTTGAAGCCCCAGGATTGTGGTCCCACACCAGCGCAGCAGAGCACTTCCGTCAAAATATGGTTCTTCAAAACAGCATTAGCTTTTTCTTTATCTTCTTTCAAGGTTTTAAGATCCGCTTCTGGAACAGCTGCAAAAGTTTCATCGGTTGGCGCCAAGAAAGTCAAAGATTGGTTGTTTTCTTGAAGAATCTTTTCCACTTCAGAATCTTTAAGAAGCGAGCTTAAAGTAGAATATTTAGGATCGGAATTGAGGATTTCTAAAATATTTTGAGTAGGTGGTACCAACACTTTGTCGACTTCATGAATGACAGATCCACAGGATTTTTCATCAAAACCAATAACGCGGGCACAATTAATGGTGGCCCTGTTGATGACGTTTGTAAATAGAGGAAGCTGGAAAATAATAACAGTACTTGATAGATCTCACAAAAGGATATAAACGACTTACAGTGGAATAAAGGTTAAGCCGCAATTCTTGGTCATGGTCATTGGTTTTAATGAGGGCATTGTTATTCATATCGCAAGACTGCAATTGTCCAGGAAGTGTATGATACAAGATTAAATCTCGTAATTTTTCTTTATCATCTTTAATCTCTTCTAAATATTTAGCAACTTTAGGGTCAGCAAAAGCTTCATCGGATGGTGCAAAAACTGTAGCATTCTTCAAACTATCTATATCTTCAGCAAATTCTGCTTTCTCTATAAGTTCGTTGAATTTTGTCAAATTCTCATTTTTGAGAACAGCATTGATTCGCAATGCCGATTCAGGGATTATAATGGTATCAATTAAGTGAATTACACCATTGGTAGCCATGATATCAGTTTCGGTGATCTTTGCTTCGTCTTCTAGAACAAGCTGATTGTCGGATTTGCGTTCCAAGCTGAGAATTTCTCCTTCAATGTTGTGAGTGGACACATTGCCTACTATGGCAGCAGAGCATACGGTGTGAGAAGTGACGTGGTGTTTGAGAATGCCTAAAAAAGAATGTTTTTTACGAAACATCACAAATAAAAAAACTACTAGACTAGTAGAAAAAACTGTACAAACGGACTATTCGACAGCATCTTCTCTCAACTTTTTGACATTTTTTAGAAAAAACCTTGTCAAAGATTTTGCAAAAATTGATAATATATTTTGCTCCATCTGCGGAAAGGTCACCAGAACAAGAAAAAGAAAACAAAGAAAGCAATTCTCAACACATTCTTTCAAAATTTTTGGCATAATCTTTTACAAAAGATGTTAATTCTTCAATAACTTTTTGACGTAAAAACCTTTTTTCTTCTCATTTCTTGTCAGATGTATCAACGCTGTCAGACATTTTGCTCATAGGGCATAGCTTGAAAATGAAGTATTTGGTTCGATTTCAAAACGAAATGTGGTAATAAATTAACAGTAGAACATATATAAAATATATAAAAAACGAAACGTATATATAAAGAGCAAAAAAGTTTTATATTTAAGAATCAAAAAAGCCAGAGAAAGTTAAAAGAACAGAACCAAACAGAAAAAACAATAAAACGCGCCAGAAGACACAATTCTAGATCTAAAAAAAAACAATCAAAGAAAAAATTTTAGTTCTTAGGTTTACAACAGTTTAGTTTACAAGGTTTTAGTCAATACAAAAAAACCTAGAGAAAAAATTAGATAAAAAAAAAATAAACCGTAATATCAGAAAACAAATTTCAATACAAAAGTGAGAAAATGAGAACAAGTTTGAGGATCAAAAAAACAGAAATAATTAAAAACACAAAACAAAATAAAAATAAAAGAAAAAATACCAGAAGAAAAGGCTTTAGGTCTTGGGTTTAATACAGTTGAGAAAATGAGAACAGATTTGGAGATCAAATAAGCAAAAAAAATTAAAAAACAGAGGAAAAAAATATAATAGAAAAAAAAACACCAGAAGCAAAAGTTTTAGGTCTTAGGTTTAATACAGTTTGAATACAAAAAAAACTTTCAAAAAAAAAATAGATAAAAAAGAGATAAATAGTAATACTAGAAAACAAATTTCAACACAAAAGTGAGAAAATGAGAACAAATTTGACGATCAAATAAGTCAGAAAAGTTTAAAAAACAAAACAAAAAAAAATAATAAAAAAAAATACCAAAAAAAATAGTTTTAGGTCTTAGATTTAATACAGTTTCCGTATAAAAAACCCCTAGAGAAAAAATTAGACAGAAAAGAAAAAAAAGCAATACTAGAAAATATATTTCAACACATAAGTGAGAAAATAAAAAGCAATTTGAGAATCAAATAAGCCAAAAAAAATTAAAAAAACAAAAAAAAAATTATAGAAAAAAATATCAGAAGAAAAGGCTCTAGGTCTTAGGTTTAATACAGTTGAAAAAATAGAACAAATTTGGAGATCAAATAAGCAAAAAAAATTAAAAAACAAAACCAAAAAATATAATAGAAAAAAAATACCAAAGCAAAAGTTTTAGGTCTTAGGTTTAATACAGTTTAAATACAAAAAAAAACTTTCGAAAAAAAATTAGATAGAAAAGAGATAGATAGTAATACTAGAAAACAAATTTCAACACAAAAGTGAGAAAATGAGAACAAACTTGAGAATCAAATAAGTCAGAAAAAATTGAAAAACAAAACCAAAAAAAAATAATGAAAAAAAATACTAAAAAAACAAGATTTTAGGTCTTAGGCTTGATACAGTTTCAATATAAAAAAACCCTGTAAAAAAAATTAGATAAAAAAAACCAATACTAGAAAATATAGTTTAACACATAAGTGAGAAAATAAAAATCATTTTGAGAATCAAATAAAGCAGAACAAATTAAAAAACAAAACCAATAAAAATAATAGAAAAAAATACCAGAAAACAACGATTTTGGCTCTTCCGTTTAAGAAAAAATTAGTCTTTTCTCTAAGATTTTATTTTCTATCTAAATAGAAAAGAGATAAAAAGTAATACTAGAAAACAAATTTCAACACAAAAGAGAGAAAATGAGAGCAAATTTTAAAATCAAATAAGCCAGAAAAAATTTAAAAAAACAGAACAAAAAAAAATACCAAAAAAACACAAGAAAAAAAGATTTTAGGTCTTAGGTTTAATACAACTTCCGTATAAAAACCCCTAGAGAAAAAATTAGATAGCAAAGAAAAAAAAAGCAATACTAGAAAATATATTTCAACACATAAGTGAGAAAATAAGAACCATTTTGAGAATCCAACAAACCAGAAAAAAATTAAAAAACAAAACCAATAAAAATAATAGAAAAAAAATAGCAGAAAATACGGCTTTGGCTCTTCCGTTTAATACTATTTCAATACAAAAAAAATCTTAGAGAAAAAATGAGATAGAAAAGAGATAAAAAGTAATAATAGAAAACAAATTTCAACACAAAAGAGAGAAAATGAGAACAAATTTTAGAATCAAATAAACCAGAAAATATTAAAAAAACAGAATCAAAAAAAAAATAACAAAAAACACAAAAAAAAAAGTCTTGGGTTTAATACAACCCTAGAGAAAAAATTAGACAGAAAAGAGTAAAAAAAGCAATACAAGAAAATATATTTCAATACATAAGTGAGAAAATAAGAACCATTTTTGAGAATCAAATAAACCAGAAAAAATTATAAAACAAAGCTAATAAAAATGATAGAAAAAAAATACCAGAAAAAACGGTTTTGGCTCTTTCGTTTAATAGTGTTTCAATACAAAAAAATTTTAGAGAAAGAATTAGATAGAAAAGAGATAAAAGGTAATACTAGAAAACACATTTTAACACGAAAGAGAGAAAATGAGAACAAATTTTAGAATCAAATAAACCAGAAAATATTAAAAAAACAGATGAAAAAATATCAAAAATAATAATGAAAAAAAAAGCAATACTGGAAAATATATTTCAACACATAATTGAGAAAATAAGAGCCATTTTGAGAATCAAATAAGCCAGAAAAAATTAAAAAACAAAACCAATAAAAAAATAGGAAAAAAAAACCAGAAAAACCGGTTTTGGGATTAAAAGGTCCTACGTTTAATACAGTTTCAATACAAAAAAACCTTAGAGAAAAAATTAGATAAAAAAGAGATAAAAGGTAATACTAGAAAACACATTTTAACACGAAAGAGAGAAAATGAGAACAAATTTTAGAATCAAATAAACCAGAAAATATTAAAAAAACAGATGAAAAAATATCAAAAATAATAATGAAAAAAAAAGCAATACTGGAAAATATATTTCAACACATAATTGAGAAAATAAGAGCCATTTTGAGAATCAAATAAGCCAGAAAAAATTAAAAAAACAAAACCAATAAAAAAATAGGAAAAAAAAACCAGAAAAACCGGTTTTGGGATTAAAAGGTCCTACGTTTAATACAGTTTCAATACAAAAAAACCTTAGAGAAAAAATTAGATAGAAAAGAGATAAAAAGTAATATTCGAAAACCAATTTCCAACACAAAAGTAGAAATATGCCACTCTCAAAGTTGGTTAGAAGACACTACTACCATGTGGTAGTATTACCACATTAAAAGCGTTTGCTGCCACTGACGACTAGTTCCGATTTTTGTTTTGCCGGATTTATAAATTACCTTAGCCAGGAGAAAACCTTTTCAAGTTTTGTTTGGCAATTAGATAAGAGTATCCAAAAAAAAAAACAGATTCAAGATAAAAAAAAAATGCTGGATCATAAACAGCATAATTAAGATCATAAAAACAATACCAAGATTAAAAAAAAAAATGTAAAGACTGGAGAAAGTTGTAGAAAAGACTAAAAATACCGAGCAAAACTTCTGTAGTACAGACTCTGACAATATTATCTTCTTTAATCAGGAGGAAACCTTTTCAAGTTCTGGCATAGAACTCACTTGATTAAGAAGAATCAAGAAAACACAAAAACAAAAGAAGAAAGAACAGACGCAAGATAGGAAAAGAAAACTGGGCCATAGACAGCAAAATTAAGATCAAAAAACAATACCAAGATTTCAAAAGTGTGAAAAAGAGAAACTGAAAAAAGTTGTGAACAAAAGAACAAAAAGAAAAATAAATAGTAAGATAAAGATAACTATCAAAGCGTTGCTCAAAAACTGCTTCAAATAGAAAAACAAATTTGGAAAAATTGATAATTCATTTAGGCAGAGCGCTGTAGCAAAATACCAAGCAAAACACTAAGTTTTGCTACAGCAACTGGCTTTTGTAAGTTGAAGACAAGACAGACTCTGAAGACGTGGTCTAAGTACCTCCATGAGTTTTTGCCATTCTGTCAAAATATTTTTTTTTTATCTTAAAACTTACTGAGTGCACAGGCATCTCCACGCAACAGCTTTTGCTTGGTAGGTCCATCCAGCTTCTCAAACGCCTCATCAGTTGGTGCAAAAATGGTATAGTGTCCTTCTTCTCTCAAATTCTTGTAGGAATCAGTGCTCTCAAAGATTTGCCTCAAGCTAGTTAGTTTTTTGTGCTCTTTGATAACATCTTGAACTGATTGAGTAGCCGGCGCTGCAACTTTTTCAATCAAATTTACAATTCCGTTAGTGGCAAAATTATCAGGTTTGGTAACTTTGGCACAATTGACCGTGACCATTTTTTCGTAGGTCTGCGTCGGATAGATGTTGATTCTTATGGAACTGTTTTTATTCTCGCTGAAATGAGGAAGTTGAAGAAGAGGATGATAGGTTATTAAGTTTTTACCTAAAGATAAGATCTTCGTTGCCGAGATCTGCGAGGTCAACGAAACCAGAAACTGCATGACTAAGCACTAGGTCATTGTTGGAAAGAGCATTTTTTCTACTATCATCCTTCAAATCAACATTATTCTGCAAAAAAACAAGATTGAATCTACACAAAACCCAAAAGAATCTTACCAATTCCAAAGTTTTTTCGTTAAACTCATTTAGACCTACATCGGTTGGAACAAAGAATGTAAAGTTACCATCATTAATGGTACCATCAAGTCCAGTATTTTGGATCAAATTCCTAAATTCTTGAGCCTTCAAGTCAGTGATTGTGTCTAAGATTGATTTCAGCTCAAGTTTTTTGTCACATCCTGACGTTCCTTTGGTACGCGTAAATCCATAACAACACTTGTAACGGACCGTGAAGGTTTTCACCACACCATGGTTGTTAATCCTTCGGAACATTTAGAATTGTGACCAATTAATTTACTTTTACTTACTTTGTCACACATTCGTATTTGTTGACGCCTTGCTTGCAATTTGATAAGCTGATAGCCGTTTGGAAGAAGTTTGGTACTCTTTCGGTGGTCGTTTCGTTCTTTTCGGATTCGGCTTTATCTTCGCTGCTCTCATCTTCGTCGTCGTTTTCTTCGGAACGTTCTATACAAACGTTTGGACTGGAAACAAATAATATCTTCAGTGAGTGGGTTAAGGACATTGTATATTGTTTTCATACAGAAAGTAGAACAAAACTCAAAAAAATTATTGCTTCATGCTTATAGGATCTCTATTGTAGTTCAAACCAAGAAAGATCAACAAGTGAACAGAACGCCGTAGACAACACCAGACTTAAGCCCGTTAGCTATCGTCAGGTGTACAAAAACTCAAGTAAAGATACCAGTAGAAAGTAGAAAAGATAATCATACAAATATATAATCATCCACTTAACCCACACAATGTTATACAAGAGCGCATAAGAGATAGAAGCTGAAGAAGATAGAAAGTAAAACTTAAAAAACTGTAGAGAAAAAGAGTAGAGAAAAAGAAAACCAGTCAAAAAACAAAAAAACGGAATAACTAGTGGGTCAAACAATGCGCAATCTAAAGACAAAAACGTCAAAAAAGTGGAAAAAGTGAAGAAAAAACATAAGAGATAATAGAAACCAAAACAAAATGTGAGAAACAAATTTGAAAGAGTTGATAAATCATTTAGACAGAACGCTGTAGCAAAATACCGAGCAAAGCTTGACTCTATAAACGATATCTACCTTAGCCAGGAGAAAACCTTTTCAAGTTCTGGCATAGAAGTCACTTGATTAAAAATAAACCAAGAAAAAAACTAAAACAAAAGAAGAAAAAACAAACGCAAGATAGAAAAATACAACTGTGCCATACACAGCAAAATTAAGATATAAAAACAGCACTAATATAAAACGTATTAAAGTATAATATTAAAAACAACAAAAAGAGAGAAAAAAATTTAAATAATGTAGATATAGAAATTAGAAAAAAAAGTATCTTGTCAAAAAAAAAAGAGCAAAACACCCAAAATGTCTGAGGAAAGACAAAAGACAGTTAAACATATCACAAAAGAATGTGAGTAGATCAGAGAAAACAAATAAAAAAAGTTCAAGACAATAGAACAAACTTAGACGGGGTAGAATTGATAAAAAAAGCAAGTAACAAAAAAAAACACAAAAAAATAATAAAAAAAAAACAAATATAAAAATTTAAGATATATTAAATGTAGTAAAGTGCCATAAAGTATAATAAAAATAAAAAAAAACAGATAACTTTTAAAAAATTTGACCCGTTAGACAAGTCGTGACTAGATAATAGTTTAGAAATCTTTTCAGATTAAATAAAAATACGTTCTAGAAAGTAGCAACACTGTGTGAATAGTGCCACAAACTCATAATAAATAAATCTGGATAAATTATATTAATATGGAACATATTAAAAAAGAAAATAAGATTAGAAGGAAAAAAACAAAGTAAAATAACAGAGAAAGTAAGACAACTACTTAAGAAGCTGAAGAAAGTAGAAAAAATAATAATAGATAACAAAAGTTGATATAAGACATAATCAAAAAATGCGCAATACGTAAGAAAAAAACGACATATAAACTAAAAAAGTAGAGAAAAATCAAAAAAATATATCAATAAAAAAACGAAATAAGATTAAAATATATAAAGCTACATACAGCTACATAAATATAGATAAACATAATCGAAAAAATGGAAAAAAACGTAAAAATAAACAAATGAAGAACAAGAAGAATAAGATTTTAAAAAAAGCGGAGTAAAATAGCAAAGAGAGTAAGACAACTGCTTAAGAAGCTGAAGAAAGAAAAAAAGGTAATACTAAATAAGAAAAGTTCATATAAGGCATAAAATATATGATTGCATTGAATTGAAAGATAAGGTTGAAAAAGTCGAGCAGTACAAGATTTAAAGACAAAAAAAACTCTGTATTGTGCATTGAAAGATAAAATTAGAATCAAATATAAAAAAAACAAAATAACAAAAAACTAAACAAAAGAGAAAAATATTTGATAAGAAAAAAATTTAATCTCATTATAAAAAAAGAGCAAAAAATCAAAAACGTGTGAAAAAAAAGCAGTTAAATATGGCAAATAAATGTGAGTAGGCAAGAGAAAACAAATTAAAAACAAGAACAGTGAATAAAATTGGAACCAAAAAACAGACAAAATAAAATAAACGACGTTATAATAGGCTTCTTTCCACCTATTTGCCAAAAATTCTAAGTGAAAAACTCAGGAATTCTCCATTAAATCAAATATAAAAAATACCCTGCCACTTATTGTTACAGAAAACGCATGCAATAGTAATTTATCTTCTGATGATGACTACATCGTAATCCAGAGAGCTTTCAGATTAAATAAAATTACGTTTTGGTAATTAGTAAAACTGTGTGAATAGTGTCAGAGACTTCACAGTACACAAATGTATATAAATTATGCTTTTTCGTATAATTAAATAGAAAATCAGAAAACAGAAAATAAGTAAAAAACAGAAAAAAAACGAAATAACTAGTAGGCTAACAATGCGCAATACAAAAGCAGAAAAAACAACATAAAAGCTAAAAAATCAGAGCAAACACACTGAAACATGAGAATCAAAAAAAAAACAAAATGTGATTAAAAAATGTAAATAACGGTACAGACAAAAATATAAAAAAACCTTATAAAACAAAACACAAATAGAAAAAATAAGCAACATACTAAAAAAAAAACAAAAGATACGCTTAAAATACTTGAAAGAATGGGGGTTGAAAGAGGCGAGAAACAAATAAGTAAAATTTAAAGACAAAAGTAAACAAAAGTGTAATAATCTCACAAATAAAAAATTGTAAGCATTCCAATCTTACATCTAATCAAAATAAAACGTACAAAAAATAAAATAAATTATCAAAAAACATAGAAAATCAATCAAAAAAACAAGAGAGAAAAAGATTGAAAGATGTTAGTATAGAAATAAGAAAAAAATAGCAATTTTCTAACAAAAGAAAAAAAATCGAAAATATGTAGAAAAAAAAAGACACCGTTAAAGATGACAAAAGAATGTAAGTAGACGAAAAAAAAACAAATAAAAATAAAAATAAAAAAAATAAGAACCAAAAAACAAATATGTATAAAAATTTTAACTAAACGTCGAAAATAACATAATAAAAATTTACAATATATTATGCCAAAACACAAATAAACTTTTTTTAAATTTGTCAGATCAGACCAATCTGACAAACTTTAGCTGAACGGTGCTTTTATTAAAAATTATTATATTTTCATTATCAATTTGACAAATGAGTAAGTGTTCTAATATTGTAGAGTCTATAGATATTTAGAAAAATATCTATAGTCCAAGCGTGCAAGGGATAGAGAAGCACGATTGGCTGCGAGTATCTAAACATTAATATGTTCCTGTATCAAGCACTTCCAGTTATTTGCCAAAACAAAAATTAATTAATTAATTTCCCTTATTGGTTTCATACAATAGTAATTTATGATGATTACTACATGATAGTCAATCCAGAGAACTTTTGAGATTAAATAATAATACGTTTCGGTCAGTGGTAAAACTGTGTTTTTATAGTAGATAAATCTGTATAAATTATACTCTTACGTATAATTGCATACATAAAAGGCAATTAACTTAAAAAAAAAACATTTTATTGGCAGTAAATCAGCAATTTATGACAGGAAAATAAGCAAAAATATTATCAATAACAATAAATAAAATTAACTATCTAAGCAAATTAACCTTTTATCATGTGGTAAAGTTTCCGTTATCGTTAACTGTGATGTTACAGTTTGCTTTGGTCTCTTTGCGCATAAAATTAACAACAAGTACTTTTCACACCTTGTAGATACTCGCTAATAGTTTTTATTACAAAAAAAAATTCTATTTAGTTCACTGAACTTCATAATAATGCACTATAGTCGATTATTTGATAGCAGACCTAGTTCTAGAAGAGATGAGCTTGCACAAAAAATGCTAATAAATCACCAATCAAAGATTGCATAAAAAATGTTTTATTACAACAATAATAATAATTTGGATGGGGAAAGTTTTTTACACTAGTTTACATTCGATAAATTTGTAATTAGAAAGTTTTTGGAAATTATCATTGTTATCAAAAAAATCATAAACACAATGAGTCAACAACATCAATAGGAGAAATTAGCACACCATTCTGTGACACGAATAGTATTCATCATGCAATGATCAATTAACCCAAAAACCAAATTCGTTCAAAAAAAAAAAATGAGAACAGATTATCATTGTTAAAAATATTCCAGCAAGAAAAAACATTAAAAAAAGCTTTTTATATTGTTATACTGCACCGATCTTGAATCAGTTGTATTCTGAGGGGAGAAAAAGGATGTAATACAACGTAAAAAGTTTCAAAGTTAGCAAAGGTAAATAGTTCACTCATAGTATCCTAGTGTTATAGTGCGACAAACTAAATAGGAGCAAATAGTAAATTTTTTATGAACCTAATACTCTGCTAAATTTTCAAAATAGTTGATAGTAGTTTATGACTGTTTTGTTTGGTGCTTCACCGAACATTAAATCTGTTCAAGCAAAGCGACAATTGGTTGCAACAACGAATAAGCAGCATAGCTTGCTTGGACAGCTGTAATGTTGAGTAGTGTACCAAATCTGGCCACTATAAACTAATTAAAAATTTAGCAGTTTTACGTAAGTTATTAAATTTCTTAACTCTTATTTGATTTGTTGCACTAAAACTATTATTCTGAATTTTTGGCTTAATCAGTGTTTTAAAAAAATTTTATTAGTTTTTTTACAAATGATACGTTTTTATGTGTTAATTTTCAGTATTATAAATAATTACTATTTATACTTAGAACATTAATTCACATAAGATGTACATTTATACATTATGATAATATTTAACTTTTTATACAAAAATAGGCGTCGAAGCTTGCCATGAATGTTTAACTTTGAACTGTGAACGTACTTTTACCATCGAATCAAAGTGACAGTTATTAATTTGACATCTGAACCTAACCTCACTTTTAACAAGCTTAACATAAACAAGCCAAATAAGTAAAAAAAAATCATAAATATTAATTATTATTTTTGAAAAAAAGATAAAAGTATTTAAAAAACATTACTTTTCTTACTTTTTTATTTATCTAACAATATTTATTAACAAATTACAATTCAATGTGATTTTTAAAATTTCTAGTTGATTTGCTTAAATATCTAAAAACTCCAAAATGCTTTTAAATACATAATGTGATTTGATTACCCATTACACTTTTTCTGGCAAGTTTTTGTCTCTATTGTTCCAAAACCTTGACACACCTGTACTATCAGAGGTCGTGAGTTCAAATCTAAACCGTGAAAATTTGGTAAAAAACCAAAAAAAAACAATTTAAATTAATTAAAGGCTTGACAATAATTAACTGTTGTCTTAATGAGAAAACACAAAATATGTCAAAGCGTGCCAAACATTTTAACTCAAACGTACAAAATTTTGAGCGAAAAAAACAGTTATTACGCCCGATTGGTGAACAATTTGTTAGCAAAATGTCAGATTTTAAAAATATTTTTTATATGACATAGCAAAGCGTACTTAATTTTTTTATAACTAATAGAAAAAACTAAAGTGAAGAGAGATTTAAACAAAAATTTACCTACAAAGAAAAAAAAATGTTTTTATCAAAAAAGTAGTGAAAAATTATATTAAAAAATGGAAGAAGCAAGGAACTCAAAGCAAGAAAGCTATAATATAGTTAAAAAAATACTACACTAAATAATATGGTAAAAAAAATAATAAAAATAAAATCTTAAAAACCTAAAATAGATATTTCAATAAATAAAACTTTGATAAAATATGAAAAACAATACGTCATTACATTTAAAATATCTAAATTTAAATAAATATTTTATGCATTAATTTTGTCATCTCAATGTAAAAAAAAATTTTTTTTGAAAGTTGCTTTAAAATAAATAGTCACAAATAAAAAAAAGATAGAAAACTAATTAAATTAGTCAAAAGTGTAATTTTTAACCAGAGAAATTTACATTAGACAATTTTACAAAAAAAAGACAATATCTGCATCAATAAGCAACAAAAAAACACAAAAAGGCATAAACAGAAGAAAATATACGCATAAAAAATTCGCAAAAAAAACAATTTGCAATAAAATAATAATACACACTTTATATAAAAACCACACAAAAAAATTCAAACACAGAAATTGAAAAAAATGTATATGTATACAAAATAAAAACTTTCATTTCATTAGCATTAACCAATTTTTTTACTAAGGAAAAAAATATCTGCACCAAAAAGCAAAAAAAGCCACAACTAAACAAACACCAAAAATGCAAATAAATTTGCAAACAAAAATAGATAACGTAACCTTGAAAAAAATATCTGCACTAAAAAGCAAAAAAAAACACAAACAAGACAAAAACAAATAAATGCGATTATAAAATTTGCAAAAAAAAACGAGACAACTATAAAATTGTAGTAAAATATAATGCATTAAATAACACACTTCACGTAAAAAATTAAACAACAAAAATAAAAAAAAGATTATACAAATGTTCCATTGCATTAGCAGTAACTAATATTTATTTTAAGGAAAAATTCATATCTGCACTAAAATTAAAAGCAAAAAGAAAGCTCAGACTAACCAAAAATAGAAAAACTGCCAATAAAAAATTTGCAAAAAAAAATTAAAGTTTTTTATTTTTTAATTTAAAGACAAAGAATAACCACCTATCTTTTGACATAAGATTAATAGTTAATTAATTTAAAATTAAATTAACTTAATAATTAATTAGAGCTATTGTATATGTATATGCCAACACAAAAGTAAAGTAGGCTAAGTCCGTAAGTGACTTTTTTGTGGCGATTGTTTTTTTAGTGTGTTTGTTTACCTTTCTAAACAAGCAATTGAACACTGCATTACGTAAACAGTATTCAATTGCGTGCTGTTGCACTAGTCGATTAAATCAATATCGGACGCCAATAAATGAACGAGTTAGTCAGTAAACTAATTGTAATGAGTATTTTGGTCTATACAAGAAAAACAAACTGGCCGATTCTACAGCTGAAAAATAAGTAAGTCGTATATTCCTTGCATCAACATCTTTCATCTTTATGTTGAAAAATAAAAGTAAAAATAGTTAAAGTTTTATTTGCTAAAATGCACATTTAAATAGTATATTAAACATAAAAGCAGAATACCGTTTAAGTCAATAAATATGCTTCAGACAAATCAAAAAATTTTGCAAATTCCAAAAACAAAAAAACAAAAATTAAAATGTAAAAAGCCCACGAACAAATAAAAACATGCAAAAAACGAAGCGCACTGTATTCGCATACCAAAAAACAATGAAAACACGCAAAACAATTACACATAATACCCGCTTAAATAAATTAGAAAATAACTTTTTGAACCTAAAGAAAAAACAAAATTAACAAAAAAAGTGACAAATTTCTAAATAAAAAAAAATAATTGTAAAAAGCACAAAATATAATGCAAAATAAATCATTTTAGAGCAATAAGAGCTAGATCGTAACCAGCAAAAAATAAAATAAGCAAAAATAAATGTTTAAAATAATGAAACAAATTAAAAATTTAGAAAAAAACAACCTAATTATGATTACTTAATTATTATTTTATTAATTTAATTGAGTCAAATTGCTTATAAACCGATATTCAATTATATTAAAAGCAATTTTTTAAATTTTTAATTTTTACTTGTTTTTATAATCAATTGATGGCAAGTGTCTAGTACTTAAAAAGTACTAGTCAGATCTTGATCAAATTTAAATGAGATCAAATGTAAAGCATCAGCTTCCAAAAAGAAAAAAATATCAAAATTTGTTCCCCCAGGAGGTAACACACATAAAAAAAATACAGTCGAATTGAAAACTTCCATCTTTTTTTCTGAAATCAGTTAAAAAAGAGCTAAATACAACTGCAGAAAAATAAAAATCAAAATAAAAAAAAAACAAAAAAAATGATACAGTGCAAGAAATAACGATGTAACTAACACTCACAAAAGGAAACTAATAGAACTACCAAAAAGTACTAAAAAGTACTAAAAAAACAGATCAAAGTGCAACAAAACACCGAATAGGGAATAAATGAATAAAGAAAAGAGAAAACATAAAACTTTATAAAAAAGATAAAAGCAAAAATAGAAGACAGAAATTACAGTACCGAGCGAATTATGTTATAGCTATAATAATAAAAAAAAATTCTTTAAAAAAAAGCTAAATACAACTGCAAAAAAATAAAAATAACAAAAAAAAACAAAAAAAATGATACAGTGCAAGAAATAACGATGTAACTAACACTCACAAAAGGAAACTAATAGAACTACCAAAAAGTACTAAAAAAAACCGATCAAAGTGCAACAAACCACCGAATAGGGAATAATTAAATAAAGAAAAGAAAAAACATAAAACTTTATAAAAAAGATGAAAGCAAAGATAGAAGACAGAAATTACAGTACTGAGCGGATTATGTTATAGCTGTAATAAAAAAAAATTTTTTGTTTACTCTAAATTAAAAAAAATAGTTGTTTCTGATTATTTTTCTAAAATAAAAAAATATAGACTGTATCAATTAAGCTCCCTGGATGGTGGTTTTTCCACCATAGATAAAATAAAAAAAAATAGAACCTTTATGTTGTAAATGTGAAATGTCACCAAAGGTTAACGCTTTAGAATAAACTATTTACTTAACGGTTATTTGCTTCAAGTTGGCTAATTACACACAGGAAATTAAATCGCACTATTTAAAACGTCCTTTGCAGGATTGATAGGATAATAGCCCCATTCACTTCTAGAACCCAATTTTCATTACATCAATTAACTTTTAAATGAACCATCCGCTACATTGTCTATCAAAATAACTCTTATTTCCTAAAGCTACTCTAGAAAGTTCTTAGTAGTAAATAGCTGAACTTTTAGAAACATAGCCTTGGTTGCCCCGTAACTGAATTAGTTTGAGTTGTTATGGCTATTAGCTTATGAGGTTGCAGAATTAAGAAATTCAATTAAAAATAATTATTATAAAATTTTACTTTTTATCATAAGGAAACTGAATCACTAGCCTCTTATTCAAATAGATGTAAATTTATAAATAAAGATATATACATAATTATTATATAAACAAAACAAGGTGTGGAGAAACAAAATCAAAAGTTAATAGTTTATAAATAAAAAAAATAAAAACACTTACTATAGTGTTTTATTTTAGTCCAATCGAAATAAACATAAAAAAAGAGAAAAAATTAGAAGCCGCATTTTTTTTAAACGTTGGTAGGGGTGGTTAGGGGTCTATTAAAATCGCCGCCATCTTAATTTAAAGTTCAATTTTTAGTTTTTCTAAAATAACTCGTTAATTTACAATTTTAGAGCAAAAATGAAATTATTTAAAGTGGTTGAAAATTTAATTTTCTACAAGATCGGTTATAATCATTTTTACCATTAGTCGCCGCCATCTTGATTTAAAATTTATTTTTTTTTTGTTTTTCTAAAATAGCTTGTTAATTTAATACTTTAGAGCAAAAATAATAATATCCAAAGCTGTTGGAAACTTAATTTTCCACAAGTTTGATTATTATTATTTTTGAGCTAGGATCAATATTTGCAGAGTTATACTATTTATATATATATATATATATATATATTTCAACTTTGGTTCTCGCACTTTTTTTACTCCACGATCAATATTTTCTATATTCGTATTTATACTCAAATCAAATGTAATTTTTTTTTATTTTTCAGTTACTTTGTTTATTATGTAGTTTATTGACACATAATTGTATAATAAAGTTCATAGTATAACTTTAAAAAAAACTTTAAATAAAGATGGCGTCGACCGCGGCGGCAAGATTGTCCCGAAAATTGAGATTTAGACTTCCAACCACCTCCGTCAACGTTAAAAAAAGCCGCGGCCCCTAATTTTTTCTATTTCAATGCTTATTACAAGTGAACTTTTTATATATATTTATATATATTATATATATATATAAACTTTTTCACTTTGACCACTTATATTTCTCAACAAAATTTGTTAGTGTTTTGTATAGTTTTTAATTTATTATTAAAGTTTTATAATAAGTATCTAATAAGAAAAAATGCAGTTGGTGTAGTGTCAAGAGTTGCAATAATAACAATATCAATACTAACAAAATGTATGTTCTTCAAAAACTTTATGTATAGTGCTAGTACGCTTTATACCCTATTACATAAAACAATTAACTTTTCCAAGTAGTTTATAGCGGTCATGTTCAACATTACAGCTGTCAGAGCAAGCTATAAACCTCATTCGTTTGTGCGACCACATGGACAGTTCTCATGTTCGGTGAGGTATCAACTAATACAGTCATAAACAATTATCAACTACTTAAAAAAATTAACAGTTTTTTTACTAACTATGATTTGATTTGTCGCACTATACACGTTTTTGATAAGCTTCATAATACTGCTTTAATATTAAAAAAACATGTTAATAAAATATAACCAACGTAACGTCACCAGACTACGGTAAAAATTTGACAAAAAACTTGTTTCTTAAACATCAATAAAATGTTTTTTTCTGCCCTCCGGAAAGCCTCAGACCACATGTTTGTCATCCTCGGCTTCGCCTCGGCCAACAATTACATGTGCTCTGAGACTTTTCTTATTTTACTGGCCTAGGTATGTAATTTACTATTAGATTTTCAGTAAACTGCGTCGTTAACGTTACAAAAATCAAAGTATCAATTAAATAACAAAACAAATAAATAAATAAATAAATGAATAAATGAATAAATATATAAATGAATAAATGAATAAATGAATAAATGAATAAATGAATAAATGAATAAATGAATAAATGAATAAATGAATAAATGAATAAATGAATAAATAAATAAATGAATAAATAAATAAATGAATAAATGAATAAATGAATAAATGAATAAATAAATAAATGAATAAATGAATAAATGAATAAATGAATAAATGAATAAATGAATAAATGAATAAATGAATAAATGAATAAATGAATAAATGAATAAATGAATAAATGAGTAAATAAATAAATAAATAAATAAATAAATAAATGAATAAATAAATAAATGATTAAATGAATAAATGAATAAATGAATAAATGAATAAATGAATAAATGAATAAATGAATAAATGAATAAATGAATAAATGAATAAATGAATAAATGAATAAATGAATAAATGAATAAATGAATAAATGAATAAATAAATAAATGAATAAATGAATCAATAAATAAATGAATAAATGAATAAATGAATAAATGAATAAATGAATACATGAATAAATGAATAAATGAATAAATGAATAAATGAATAAATGAATAAATGAATAAATGAATAAATGAATAAATGAATAAATAAATAAATGAATAAATGAATAAATGAATAAATGAATAAATAAATAAATGAATAAATGAATAAATGAATAAATGAATAAATGAATAAATAAATAAATGAATAAATAATTAAATGAATAAAGGAATAAATAAATAAATGAATAAATAAATAAATAAATGAATAAATGAATAAATGAATAAATGAATAAATGAATAAATGAATAAATGAATAAATGAATAAATGAATAAATGAATAAATGAATAAATGAATAAATGAATAAATGAATAAATGAATAAATGAATAAATGAATAAATGAATAAATGAATAAATGAATAAATGAATAAATGAATAAATGAATAAATGAATAAATGAATAAATGAATAAATGAATAAATGAATAAATGAATAAATGAATAAATGAATAAATGAATAAATGAATAAATGAATAAATGAATAAATGAATAAATGAATAAATGAATAAATGAATAAATGAATAAATGAATAAATGAATAAATGAATAAATGAATAAATGAATAAATGAATAAAGTAATAAATGAATAAATAAATAAATAAATAAATAATAAATAAGTGGGGTAAGCACCCTCTTAGTGTTAATTACAGCTGAAGTTTTAATATTTATTTTTGTGTATTTTGTATTAAAATTTTCATATTTGACTTACCCTTTCCACCAAGGTTTTGCTTCAAGTCCAAAGAACCCTCCAAGCCCCAAAGTTCCAGCACCCGGAAAATTGCCTCCAAGCGATGAAAAGCCAAAGTCTCCCGTAAAAACTTGTTCGGGAAGTTGTCCAGTGCCCTGGAGAGCGTCAACATCTATGACTCCTCCAGGTATGACACTGGCATCATAAGACGGTTTTTCGGGTTTAGGCTTCAAGACAGGCTTCTCTTCGGAACCAGATGCTAGAGGATCTTGGTAGTTCGGACTTAAATGCTCCCGGTCTTTTGGTGTTACCTCTTCCACATCCCTTTCTTCAGGGAAAAGGTTGCGACGGTGCCAATTCCAAGAGTCGGCAAAAGGATCACCAAAGTGGAATTCGCTGAAAAGACAGAATTATTATTTTTAAACAGAAATAGAAACGCGTTTATGATAGGGTTCATAGTGTAAAAACTAAGTACTACAACAATGTTTTACAACTCCAATTTTTACTCCCTTATAAATTAAAAATTATATTTATTATCAATAAGATTTAAACCACAGTAATTCTTTGACGTATTTGAACAAAGATATAAAATATTCGCACAGTTTTACCACTTGCAAAAAAGTTTTTTTAATCGATCGATTTATACAATAAAAGTTTTTTTTAATCTTCTGATGATGACCACTTGGTGCTCGGAAGAGCTCTTGAGATCGATTAAACAGACTTTTTGGCAAGTGGCAACACTGTGTGAATAGTTTATTGTGCCAAAGATATATTTTTAATAAAATATTTGCGTTCGTCCAGTATTGTTAAATTATTTAGCTTTCAAACAATGTTCTCTATCATAAAACGATGTCTAAAATGTAAAAGTGTATAGTAGGAACGTTTGACATTATTCCCAGCAGTAAGTTTTATAGCTCATAATTAGAGAAACAGAGCAACAATAGTAAAAAAAAATTACAACCTAAAGTATTTTGTGCCTTGGAGTTATGAATAGAACGAATGAGGCAGCTGAGTATTATTCTAAATAAAAATCAATCTCCAATAAGTGTTCTTCGAATTATAAGTGCAATTTTGAATGTCAAAGATTTTGCAATAAAAATTACTACCGGGTATATCTCAAACGTTTTTACTATACTTATTGTAGTTTTGTAAAAAATATATAACGTGTTTATCACTTTGACGTTTAAAGCTATTAATAATCTTGTCAGAAGTTGTGACGAGAGGTACTTTGCTCCTTAAAAGTGCATTAATAGCAAGACAAAAATTGTAAACATTTTTTGACTTGTTTTGCATTTTAAAATTGGTTTTAAGAATTAGGTAGAATTAATTAGTAAAGACTCGATGATCAGATGGTTGAGTATAGTGCGTTAAGAGCCTGGTCATAAGAGGCGTGGGCTCGAGTCCCACCCAAACAAAAGTTTTTTTTTTTTTAAAAAGATAGTTTTCGTCTGGTCATGAGTGTTTGTAAAAGTAAGAAGTACTATAGATAAAAAAAAATTGTAGTGCTAAATATTTAATAAGCTGTTAATCCTTAATAGACCTAAACCCTTCTGTGGCTACCATTAGGTCCAGGTAAGGACTCTAAGATCATAAAAACAGATTTAGAAACCCAGCATTAACAGGAGATAAGCCAACTAATTTTTTTTTGCAAAATGCAAGTGTTTACTTAATTGCACACTTCCTTATTGCAACAATTTAATTTTGCTATTGTTTATAATCTTCAAGAGTATATTATTAACATTATTTAATTATGATAATCATAGTAGATTACCTTGATTTGCTTGTTAATGTAGTTATTTATATAATTGTTTACATCATGTTTTTTATAACAAATATTTACATTATTTTATAATATTTTTAATGCTTTTTAGTTTAAGAATGAAGCAATAAGTATCAAAGGTGATTCACAAGATGGCGAAACCGCTTGGAATCGTGCAATATGTATTAAAATTTGTAAGAAAAAAACAATTAATATTTAGTTATTAACCCATTAACTACCAGACACCATTAGCTGTTACTTTTATTGAAATTTTAGGTTAGTTTCTTCATTTTCAAAATAGCCATTGCTCCTGATCAAGAAAGTAGTTAATGATTGATGTTGGTTTTTTGGGTGGCATTTTTTCATCAATTACATAGTGGAAGCACATGATAATGATATGTTATAGAAAAATTAAAAAGCGAGACACTTTCCTCTATTCAACAAACGCAACGGGCATTTACCTCTCGGTTCATAGAACACCGTACGGTACTGATAAAGTGCTGATATTAAATTGAGGATGTACAATTATTTACACCCATCAGACATACGTTACGGAAATAAATTTTAATAGATTTACAAAGCGATTTTATGACTTTCTACGTCTTAAAAACTTTTATATCCAATTATAGTAATTTTATAGCGTACTAGTCTTTTATAGTACCAAGCAATTATTCAACTCGCTTAGACAACTATAATTAACTATAGGTTTAGACAACTAAAAGTAAACAGATGGTCCATATCGTCAAAATAAAAAAAACAAAATATTTAACACAATTAAATAGAAAAAAACAGAAAACACACAAAAGTTAAACCGAAAAAAAAGCGTAAAAACAGCGAAGAAACTAAAGCGTAACAAAAACGAATAAAAAACATTTTAACTATGAACAATATTTAACAAACATACAATGTATCTTCAAAAAAAAAACGACGAGTTCATAGGGCACTCATTTCTAATTATATTTATACCAGTGTACTTTATAACTGCTCTAAAAATGGCCATAACAGTATATAAGGTGTCAAAAACCTGATCACCAGGTGGCCAGATAGTGCTTTTAGAGCCTGACCGAATAAGTGGGGTGGGTTTGGGTCCTACCCAGTTGAGAGTCTTTTTCTAAAAAGAAGATGGCTTTTGCTAGCCATGAGTGTTTGTAATTTTAGGGAGCACAACAGATCAAAAACTCGCAATGTAATATCACTATTAATCTTAACCTCTTAAGATGTCAAAAATTATTAACTTCACAGATTTTGTACTGCTTTTAATGACTAAAATTAATTAATTTAAAAATAAGTAAATGATTATTAAATATTTGTTATTTGTTCTAAAGCTGTTATTTTACAAAAAAAAAACATTTTAAGAAACAAATTTTGAGTTTTTGATAATATTCCATAGAAATCACCAAAAATATATAATCTCATTTAATTAAGTGTAAACAAAATTAGAATTATTTTATAAAAAAACACTCTATAGTCTATAGTATTGCCTTTTTTTAAAACACCTTGTATAATTAAAGACAAAAAAAAAGATAGAAAAAAATAGAAACAATATAGAAGTGTAAAAAATATAGAATAATTATTTTAAAAAAATATTTTATTTTTTATTTTTATCTTTATTCTTTTATAATCTTTTTTTTTTTTAGATTTTTGTTACTTTTTATCTTGTTTTTCATTTTGATCTTTTTGTTTGCCATACTTGTGGTTTTTTGTCTATTGTCTACTATATTTTTTATTTTGTGTTAGCACTATTAATTTATCAATTAATTAATCAATTAATTAATCAATTAATTAATTATTCAATTAATTAATTAATTAATTAATTAATTAATTATTCAATTAATTAATTAATCAATTAATCAATTAATCAATTAATCAATTAATCAATTAAGCAATTAATCATTTAATCAATTAATCAATTAAACAATTAATCATTTAATCAATTAATCAATTAAGCAATTAATCATTCAATCAATTAATCAATTAATTAATCAATTAATTAATCAATTAATTAATCAATTAATTAATCAATTAATTAATCAATTAATTAATCAATTAATTAATCAATTAATTAATCAATTAATTAATCAATTAATTAATCAATTAATTAATTAATTAATCTAAATCTCAAAGCAGTTAATAGCCATTCCCTCTTACAATGAACAACAGATTTTCCTCATTTTTAATTTTTTCAATGACGGGCTGTAATCTAACCTAAAAGCTTTACAATAGAGGTAAAAACAATAGAGATAAAGATTAAAAAAAAAATAGAAAAAAAGATAAGATAATACAAAAAAACAATTATTATATACTATATTATACAACGAAAAAAAGTAACAATCCGAAAATGAATAATGGAAATACAATTGATAAAAAAGTACCAACGTAAGAAAAGAATAGAAATAGAAAAAAAACTGTTGAGACAAACACAAAACAAATAAACACTAAAATAGAAAAAAAAAGAAAAATTATTACACATCACTATTATATAAAGCGATATAATAAAAAAAAATTACCAAAATTTGCATTTTAGATAAAAATAACAAAAAAATACCAGCGTAAGAGTCTTTGTCTTCTTTTTCATTTTGATTTTGTCGTTTGCTATTGGTCTTGTTTCATCAGCAGGCATTTTTTTCTTTTACTTGCTGATACTGACTTACTATTTTTTTTATTTTGTACCAGCATTATTAATTTCCAATTAAATAATTAATTATTTTGTATAAACGCAAAGCAACCTAACTGTTTTCTTACAATTAGCAACCGATTTCCCTCATTTTTGTTTTTTTTTAGTGATGGACTGTAAGGTAACCAAAAAAACTGTACAATAGAGATGCAAACAATAAATATAAAACTTAAAAAAGATAATAAAATAAAAAAAAAAAGTTAAGATATGGTAGCAGGAAATGTTTAGAAAAACTAGAAATGTACTAACAAAAAACAAATAGAGAGCAATCAAAAAAGCAAACAAAAAATTTATTATACAATAAAAAAGATTCAGAAAAGTACCAAGGTGGGGGAAGAATAATAATAGAAAAAAAAATTTAAAAAAACTGTTAAAACAAACACAAAACAGAAAAAACTCTAGAATAAAAAAAAATTATTACATATTACGATCATAATAAAAAGTAAATGACGAAAAATATCTTGCATATATCAAAATGACAAAAAAGTACCAGCGTTTTTCTCGTCTCTTTTATTTTGATCTTGTTGTTTGCTATAAGTCCTATTTCATCGGCAGGTATTTTTTTCTCTTACTTGTTGCTTTTTGTATACTATATTGTTTATTTTGTTCTGACACTATCAATTTATCAATTAAAACTTCAATCAATATATAAATAAGCAAACACAAAGCAGTCAACATTTATTTTCTCTTACAACAACCGATTTCACTCATTTTTAATTTTTTTAGTGACGAAATGTCATGTTAACCAGAAAAGCTATGAAAAACCATAAAAATATAAAAAGATTTTAAAATAAAAAGAATAGAATAAAAAAGATTATAGAATAAAAAAAAAGTTAAGATATGGAACCGAAAATGTTATTTATACTAAATATATATATACTGAATAAATATTTATATATAAATATAAATAAATTATACTAACGCAAACAAAAAAAAATATTACATACTATTATACAATAAAAAAAAATAAATCGCAAAAGATGATTAATAAAAATAAAGTTAATAAAAAAGTTCCAACGTAAGCAAAGACTAAAAAAACATAAAAATATGTTAAAAAACACTAAACAGAAAAAAACTTCAGAATAGAAAAAAAAAGATCAAAACATTGAAAATTATTGCATATTACTATTATTTAAAGCTATTACAATAAAAAGTAAATGAGCAAAAAATTGCATAAATAAAATTTTTATTATTACAACAATAACAAAAAAAAAATAACATAAAAAATATGAAACTTAAACTATAGAAAATAGAATCAAATATATATGTATATACAAATATAAAAAAACACAGAAATTAAAAAACATATTAAATCCAAAGACAACTTAAAAAAGATAAAAAAATTGTTTACGTTGTTTAAAATCTTTGAAGATACCAGAAATATACTCTTTAACAAAAAAAAAGCCCCAATATTTTAGTGTATACTACAGTTCCTCCAAAACAGAGTCAAACAAAATCATAACAAATAGACCTCAAACTGACAAAAAAATCTGGTACAGTTAAAGTCATAATTGCCTTATTGCTTAACTGTAAAAAATTTTTGACAAAAACAAATTTTGGAGTTGTTTTGTTAACTGTTGCTTGAGTGATTTACTAGAAAGAATTATTTGACAATTATGTATTATATTTTGAATAAGATAAGAAATAGATGACAAAAAAAATTGTCTAAATAATAATGAAGGAAAAAGTTCCATAGTAAAAAGAACAAAAACACAAAACAACAAAATTCAAAATAGAATAAATTAGACACAAACACAATTTAATTTACTACTACAAAGTCAAGACACAAAGTTAAAAAATTAAATAGAAAAAGAAACAAATAAAAAAAATATAAATAGATAAAAAAAATGTAGAAAAACGTTGTATATACAGAATGACTTTAAAAAACAAATGATTGATTACAAACAAACGATAAACTGACTTAAAAAAAATTCATATAATCGAAGTCGTAATCGCATTACGGCTAAACTGTCAAAAAAAAACTTATTAAGCTCAAAAAAAAGAATAAAAAATTGTTAAAATACGTTGTTTAGAATCTTTAATGAAACTAGAAATATAGTTTTTAATAAAAAAAAACCTAATTTTTTAGTATATACCAAATCTTTAAAAAAAGAAATAGAACAAAATAAGCACAAACTCGCCCAAAAAAATCTGGTATAGTTAAAATTATAATTGTCTTATTGCTAATCTGTCACAATTTTTTGACCAATTTTGTAGTTCTTTTGTTAATTATTATTACTTTTTGAGAGGTTTGTTAAAAAGAACTAATTGACTGTTACGTGTTTGACGCGTGTTTCATGATCTATGATGTTTTAAATAAGATAAAAGATGAATGATCAAAAAATTGTTTAAATAAAAATAAAGAAAAAAGTTTCAACGTAGACAAAAAAACACAAAAAATCATAAAATTCAAAATAATATAAATATTAAAAAAATATATTTAAAAACAATTTGATTTTTTATTTAATTTCTTTTTAAAGAAATTTGATTAGGAAATTAAGAAACAAAATGAAAAAATAAATAAAAACGTTGCTTAAAATATTTGAAATAAGTACAAGAAAAAGTAAAACAAAATGATAACAAATAGACCACAAACTAGCCCAAAACAATCTGGAATAATTAGATTCATAATCGCGTTAACTGTCAAAATATTTTGACAAATTTTGTAGTTCTCTTGTTAACTGTTGCTAAAGTGACTTATTAGGTGTGTTGCATGTGCTTCATAATCTATGATGTTTTAATCAAGATAAAAGACAATAATGACCAATAAATTGTCTAAATAAAAATAAAGAAAAAAGTTCCAACGTAGGAAAAAAACACAAAAAATCATAAAATTCAAAAGAAACCCCTTCCAGCGTAGGAAAAAAACACAAAAAATCATAAAATTCAAAAGAAACCCCTATTATATACCAAATAGCTTGAAAAAACAAAAGTTTGATTACAAATAGACAAGAAACTGATTTAATAAAATTGGTATACTTAGTCAAAGTCATAATCGCATTACGGCTAAACTGTCAAAAAAAAAATGACATAAACTTGACGACGTGTTAGTTTTGTTAATAATTGTTCCTAAAATAAATTATTTAAAAAAATATTTGCATGTCAGAAATAAAAAGAAAAATAGAGTCTTAAAAATGATGACACTATGAGCTCGTTTTTTTTTATTTTTGCCACCCTATACTGTACTAATTGTACACAACTTCTTAAAACTTAATTCAAGCCTCGAAAAACCCAAAATTCTAAAAAATTGGCAAAACAAACTAAAATTGAAACAAAAAGAACAATATACATCTAAGATTGAGAATAAAAACTCTTGAAATTTATCATAAAAAAACAAGTGTAAGTAAACAAAAATATTTGTAGGACCAACTAATGAACTTTAAAAGCTTCCAAAAGTACTGAATCTTATTTTAAAAAACATAAAAGTACTAAATCTTAAAAAATACATAAATTATAATTAAGAAATAAATTAAAAACAAAAAAAAGCAGTTAAGTAGTCTAAAAATCTAAAATTTTTTGAAAAGAATTATCAGATTTTTGTGTACAAAGAGGTATTATTTATTAGTAAAAATCTAGATATTGAATGTCAAAATTAAAATCACAAGTTGCCATTTTAAAAAAAAATTTTGTTTTATTGCAGTACTACCAAATATAAATAAATAACCCTTGCTTTATTGTATTAAACTGCTAATTTTTTTGTTCAGATCCTGTTCTCGATAGGTAAACCAATTTAAATCTGACAAACCGTATGTTATTTGTATTAATTAATTAAAATGCATACGAATTAATGTACATATATTAATAGCATTATTAAGTAGTACCTCTCTCACTTATCTATGTATAATTTCTTTAGAAAGTTCCAATCCATTTGCATCTTATTATTTAGATGTTTTATTTTGCTGCAGTAAATATTGACAAAAACAAAAAAAAACACTTAAATTATTCTAATTAGGTGTAGTTATCTATGAGTATCTACTGTAGCCAATTAGAGAGGTAAATATATGAATAAGTTGTTCTTTTCCAAATTAAAAAAATAAACAATAGGGAAAAAGATGAGATAGTTATATAAAAAAACAAGAACAAAATGCCGATTACATCAAATTTAGCCAAGAACTTTTGCAACACCAAACAAGGGAACTTTTCCACCCGTTCAACTTTTGAATAGCATTTTTGAACATCCTTTCCGCTATTATATCATCGCATGCTTACAAGATTTAAGCATTAGCATTGATTAGCATTTAAGAAAAAAAAAAGTCATTTGAATAAAAAAAAAACCTAAACTTTCTGGATTGTTCAAAACCAAGGCTATAGCCGAACTAAAAATAGACGACTTTCAGCCACTAGATCTAGACTTACTTGAAATTTTGGCCAAGCACAAGTCCAACAAATCCAAAAAAAAACAATGCTTTTCGATGCATTGTGCAAAATAAGTCCCGTCTCACAGTTGGTGCACTTAGTTTAACACTAAATCAAATACTGGAGGCCTTCTCCGTGGGTTCTTCTATATAAACGTTTCGGTTGAGCTGGTGGGGGAGTGGTGCATCATCAGGGCCAAAGATAACCACCGTTAGGTCAACTTATTTTTCTTTATTTTAATCTTCACCACGAGAGATGGTACCATTGGCACTTTTTCTTTGGTGCCATCAATTCTAGAACACCGAAAGAAAGTAGCACTGGCTCCGGTCCCGAAAGATTCCAAGCAAAAAAATTGTCATTTTGTTTATTGACAGAATGATGATTATTTGGCAATGAATAGTGATAAGAAAAATATAATTTTATTTAATTAAACTAACCTTAAGCTATTTAAATGTGACATTGATTAAATGAACCTATTTCTTGCTTTTTTGCAAAAATAATTATTATTATCATTTATTGATTTCAATAACAATTAGCAGTGATTTTGAGACAGTTTTCAATAAAATCTAGCGTACTGAAACTAATTTGTAAATAGTTACCCAAAAACTAGTCTGTCTTTGTGGTAACGAGGTACCTTTGCTTTTACATGGTCAGTTCTGTTTATGACTCCCAGTTGTAAATACTAATAACATCTACACAATAAAAACCCTCATAAAAACAAAATAGTTTTTGGATAACTATACCTATGTATTATCAAAATAATAATGCGTTTGAAAATTAATAAATTGTATATTACTAAACTAGTAATATAATTGCTAATTTAATATTAAAATCAGAATTCTGTTTTTAAAAGTTCTAGAACATTCGACTCGAGGTATGTATAAATAGGTAAAGGCGGCCTGCGAAAGAATAGTATAATGACTTAATAAGAAGCATCAGTCATTAATGACTTATTTTCACATTATTTCTAAAAATTATTTATATATTTTTCTTATTTCTTGACTTTTATAGTAATTTTCTTTTTTTTTCTGCTTTTTGTCTTTGTTTCTGACTTATTTTTTCTTAATTTCAATGCTATTTATTGATTATATTTTTTATTTTTTTTTTTATTTTTTTTTTCGCATTACATGGTAATTTTTTTTCTGCTTTTTGTCTTTGTTTCTAAATTATATTTTTCTTAATTTCAATGCTATTTATTAATTATATTTTTAATTTTTTTTTTTATTTTTTTTATTTGTTTTTTTTTGCATTACATTGTATTTTTTTCCAGCAAATGAAAATAGTATAATGACTTAATAAGAAGCATTAGTCATTAATGACTTATTTTCACATTATTTCTAAAAATTATTTATATATTTTTCTTATTTCTTGACTTTTATATTAATTTTCTTTTTTTTCTGCTTTTTGTCTTTGTTTCTGACTTATATTTTTCTTAATTTCAATGCTATTTATTGATTATATTTTTTTTTAAATTTTTTAATTTTTTTATTTTGCATTACATTGTAATTTTTTTTCTGCTTTTTGTCTTTGTTTCTGACTTATGTTTTTCTTAATTTTAATGCTATTTATTAATTATATTTTTTATTTTTTTATTTTTTTTTGCATTACATTGTATTTTTTATTTTCAAGCAAATCAGTTTTTTTAATTCTTATTAGCTTACTAATTCATAATATTCTAGTACATTCTCTGCTGCTTCTCCATACTTCTATTTTTCTTTACTATATCTATTTTTTTTCGCTTTTTTTTATTTTAAAATAACTTACTTTTGTTTTTTCTTTTCTTTTGAACTCAGATTCAGTTAAACTCCGAAGTCTGAATATTATCTTTGCTATTTAAAGTACAATAGTACGGTTATTATCTTTATTGTTAAATTTTACATACAATTTTACAGCTTTTAATGTTGTTATGTGTCATTATAAAAAAAAATATTTTAAGCATTACCAGAAATTCTAACTTAATTTTTTTTTAAATTGCAAGTAGGTTTTTTGCCACATCTTTAACGCAAAATTCAATTTAATGTCTGCTGATATATCATGGTTTTGTAAAGTTTTAGAATTTGTAAGCTACATTCCTTTTTTTTTGAGTAAACAGGCTTGAAATAAATAGATGGTTTATTAAATAAATATTCTAAACTTGTTTAATATAAAAAATATATTATAATAAGTTGTCTAAATAATGTACAAACATTGACTGTCTGCTTTTATGGTTTGTACAATAGTTTACAATTTTAAATCAGTTCAAAATTTTGTTTTAAATAAAAAATTTAATTTTTAAATTATAAATTTAAAAGAAAATAATTTGTTTTTTCTATGACACGTGAGACCTAATATTAGCAGTTAACGGTAGTTAAAAGTATTTTTAAAACTTATCAGAATCTAATAAGATTCGACAGAAAAAATTAAAAAAAAAAATCTTTTAGCTGCAATTTTTTCAGATAAATTTTATTTATTTGTTCTATTTGTTTATACGATTATTTGTTTTAAAGATCTAAGGCCAACTTGATTTTTTTTAAATAGCAACAAAAGTAGAATTTTGCATTTAAAAAAAAATACATATTCTCCTGATTATAACAATGTATTTTGTTTCAAAATGTCAAAAATTTTTTTTATAACCCAAAAAGTTTGACGTGAAAATTAAATGTAGCTAGCTATAGAATTAGCTGTCATGAAATTTTGACAACTTTTTAAAAAAGAGGTTGAGATTGTTGAATTTACCAAAAAATGGTTCATGGTTTAAATTATTTGACTATTCTTACACAACAAATTTCATGGCCAACTAAGCTCTAGCGTAAACTCAAGTTTTTGGTATATTTAAAAAAAAATTGTTTTTGACATTTTGAAACGAAAAAAAATAAACATTGTTGAAATAAAAAAAAATGTATTTTTTAAAAATTTAAGGTTTTATTTCTAAAATTTTCAATCTTTACTAAAATTTACTGATGCTATTTAAAAAAAAGCAAGCTGACTTTGAATTTTTGAAACAAATAAACGTAATTATCTGAAAAAATTAGAGCTAATAGATTTCTTCCAATATTTTTCACGTGCCAAATTTTATTTGATTCTGAAAAGTAGTTTTCAAAATATTTGACCGTTTTCATACTTTTGCGCGATCCTGTATATTATTTTAAATATTTATTTTATTTTCCTAAGATTATTTAAATTTTTTTTTTTTTGTCTTTCGTCTTTGTCTATAAAATCACTCACTTTTTTCCTTCTTAATTTTAATGTATTTTATTGTTTATTGTTGTTATGATTTTTTAATGTTTCAGCATTTTTTCAAAAATCTTGTTTTTTGCATTATACTCTTTTTTTAATATCAAACTTTATCATTTTTTTTGGCTCACTTATTTATATTTTAGCAGTGACTCTATGAGTCTTCTACTGCTTCTTCATTCTTTTCTATTTCTTTCCTAGGTTTTTATTATAATTTATCTTTTTTTCTTGATTGTCTTTTATCTTTTTTTTTGTTTTTTTTTTACTTTTAAACTCAAAAACTGTTTATTTCTTCTTTGTTAGCATGTATACAGGATGTGTTATAACAATGACCTATTAGACAAATAAAAACAATAAAAAACCGATTCAGAAAAAAATAGCATTTCATTTTATTTGCTTTCTCACTTTTTTTTAATTTTTTTTCAAACATAAAAACTGTTTATTTTTTCTTTGCTAGTATGTATACAATGTGTGTTATTACAATGATAAATTAGACAAAAAAAAAACAAAAAACCAACTTAGGAAAAAAAACTGTCAATATTTTTCTTGCTTGCTTACTTCTTTTTAAACTCAAAAACTGTTTTTTTCTTTTTTGTTGATATGTATACAAGGTGTGTGATAACAATGGCCTATTAGACAAATAAAATAAACACAAAAACCGATTCAGAAAAAAAATACATAGTATCTTTTTTTCTTACTTACTTGCTTGCTTTCCTTACTTTTTCTTCTTTTACACAAAATTTTTAATATTTTTTTTTTGTTAGTATGTATACAAGATTTATCATAACAATGACCTATTAGACAAATAAAAACAACAAAAACCGATTTAGAAAAAAAATAATGTCTTTTTTTTAGTTGCTTATTTTTTTTTTGTTTATTTTTCTTATTTTAAACTCATAAACTAATTATTTCTTTTTTGTTAGTATCGATTCTGAGTCTCAAATAATGACCTATTAAACAAATAAAAACAACAACAAACCGATTCAGTAGCTAGTATCTCTAAAAAATAATATCTCTTTTTCTTGCTTGCTTACTTTTTTATACTTTGATTTTTTTTTCTACTTTTAAACTCAAAAACTGTTTATTTCTTCTTTGTTAGTATGTATACAAGGCTTGTCATAACAATGACTTATTAGACAAATAAAAACAGCAACAAACGGATTTAGCATCTAGTGTCTCAAAAAAATAGTATCTCTTTTTCTTGTTTGTTTACTTTTTAATTTTTTTTTATACTTTTAAACTCAAAACTGGTCATTTCTTTTTTGTTAGTATGTAAACAAAGTGTGTCATAACAATGACTTATTAGACAAATAAAATCAACAAAAAAAACCGATTCAGAAAAAAACAGAACATATCTCTTTTTTTTGCTTACTTACTTTTTATTTTTTTGTTTGTTTTTTCTACTTTTAAACTTAAAAACTGTTTATTTATTCTTTGTTAGTATGTATACAAAATGTGTCATAACAATGACCTATTCGACAAATAAAAAAAAACAAAAAACCAATTCAGAAACAAAAAAAAGTAGTACATATCTCTTTTTTTGCTTAATTACTTTTCTTTCATTGTTTGTTTTTTTTTGTAAACCCAGAAACTTCTTTTTTAGCTTGCTTACATTTTATTTGTTTTTTTTTTAAATTTGAAAACATAAACTGTTTATTTCTTCTTTATTAGTATGTATACAGGGTGTCAAACCAATGACCTATTAAACAAATAAAAACAACGACAAACCGGTTCAGTATCTAGTATCTCTAAAAAATAGTATCTCTTTCTCTTGCTTGCCAACTTTTTTAATTTTTTAGTTTTTTTTTTCGATTTTTAAACTCAAAAACTGTTTATTTCTTCTTTGTTAGTATATATACAATGTGTGTCATGACAATGACCTATTAGACAAATAAAAACAACGAAAAACCGCTCTAGAAAAATCAAATCAAAAAACTGGTTGACTAAATCTGAGTTCTATTAGAAATTTACTTCAAAAATAAAATGTTGAATTTGATAAAGCTTTTAATTTTTTTTCTTTCAAAGGTTAGTCAGTGTGGGTTTAGATTAAACATTTATTAGTTTATTGAAATGCGGGTCTATTGTTCGAAAAGAAAACATATGAAAAATGGTAATAAAATGATAATTATTGTTGAAACAACATTTAGGTTTTCCAGAACCTTATCAAGCTCAATGCCAACAGGTTAGTCACTTAAAGTGCATCACTTAAAAATTTAAATCACTACTGGTTTATCTTAAATTGGTTTCAAAATTGTTTTTATTTAAATTAGCCTTTGAAAATTTAAATTGCTATTGCTCGGTGTTTAAGGTATTTCGGCTGATAACTCGACCATCATAAAAGAGTTGGATCATGTCCAAGAGTTTGTAAGTTGTATGTAGAGTGGCACCTTCTTGCTGAAAGTACCCGTCCACAATTGTATCGTCATTATTGACAAAAAAATTGTAGACAAAACCCATCTAAAAGGTTCATCCAGTGTTAGAAACTTCTTAGGTTCATTTATACCCTTCTAATTTTGTTTTTGAAAATAAAATTCCAATAAAATATGTTTACTGAAGCCTATTAATTTCTTCTCTTTGTTTAATAAAATTATTCCTCTACAAAGATGATTTTTACAGTGTGACCACTCAATGATAAAACACACCACGATGCTGACTTATTACTAGCTTATTTTTCGCTCTGTTTGTCTCTGCGTCATCTCGCTTGCGACACCGAGCTTAGATATTTCAGTCTTTCAGTTATCATTAACCAATTACCCTAGTAATACCGTCAGAGACATTGATTAAAACAATTGAGTTGTTGCAGTTGTAAATAAATTTTATAATATTTATTTGTTTCTAAAAATAAAAACTTTAAACCGTTGAGCTCATGTTTACAAGTTCTCAAAAATCAAGCTCTCTACAATAAAAAAACTAAATAAAAAAATAAGCAGTTTTTTAATGTGAAAATTACAGACAGATAACTACTTACGCCCATTGTCCATGTCTTTTCAATTTTTTTTTTGCTTTTATGAGGCTAAATGAACTGCTATCAAAAAACTAATAAAGTATGAACTTTGCACAATGAATCACCCTGTATAAATGTTTATTTTCATAATTATGATTCTTTTCTTTTTTTGAGCCAGATCTTTTAGTTGCTATTACTTTTACCCTACTTAGCTCGATCAAATTTATGTAAAAAATTCTATATTATTATCTTGTTTCTTGATAGCAACAATACGGAAAGATCCTTTATTAAACTTTCACTAAATTGTAAATTAAAACAACATCACGATAATCGTGGAGACTCTATTTTTAGCGTCGACTTGAAATGGGAAATTAACAATTTCTAAATCTGTTTATTATTGATATATTCACAAATCTATAATTATTAGTTTATTTATAAAATAGTCACTTGGAAGTATTGCTATTATTAAACTTTTTGCTTTAGAATGAGATTAAATTATCAGCAAATAGTGATAATTGTTAGAAAAATTGATGAACAATAGTAATGTTTACAGAATAGAATAGAGTCAGACCACCTTCCTGTAGAGATAAGCATGGAAGACAAAAAACCCCAAAAAAAAGAAAAAAGGAAAACAAAGGCAGATCAGCGGTAGGTAATAATGAAAGTATAAGACGAGCAAAGCGTGGTAGAATACGAAAGAAAGCTAGAAAACGTCAGTTTCAAGAAGCATTTAAAAAAAAAACAAAAAAAAATAAAAATAAGCAAAAAAGATAAAAGAACAGACAAGAGAAACGAATAGTGGAATAAAGAAAGCTACCAGCTGCAAAAACGCGAAGAAAATTTAAAAGAACGCAAGTTAATAGAGCGTCTTTCTAAAAGCAAAAAATATATAGAAAAAAATGTAAGAGAAAAAGAAACAGAAACAAAAAAAAAGAAGAAAAAAAAATAAAAGCTATGGAAACAGAGAGAGAGAGAGAGGTGTAGAAGTACATAAACAGGAAGAAGACGAGAAAAAAAGCGACGAGCGAAGAGATAACGATAAGAGAATAGGAGGAGTTCTTTAAAGAACTTAAGTAGAGATAGGAGAACCAGCAAAAGAAACGAACCAGACAGGTCAGGAAGAGGTAGAAAGACAGATAAAGAAACTGAGAAAGTGAAAAGCACCAAAAGGAGATGGAATAAAGAATGAACACTATGGGACGAGAGAAGTGATAGAAAGATTGGTAAAAGTAATAAAAAAAGGGTGGAGAAAAGAGAGATTCCGCTTCAAGAATTCTCTACAAAAGAGCTGATAAAAGTAAAGTAGAAAACTACCGAGGAATAACTCTGCTAAACCCAGGCTATAAATTGTACGCATCAATTCTGAACAAGAGGATGAAAAAACAGATGAAGGAAAAGGGAAGGGAACCATCAGCCAGCCAGGTAGGACAGAAAAGGGAAGAGAACTATGGACAATGTATACATCCTAGACCACTTATCTAAAAAGACAATAAAAAAAAAGAAAGCAAGGCTGTATACACTATTCATAGATTTTAGAGGAGCGCTTGATAAAGTAAATAGAAAGAAAATGTGTGAAAGTATGAAAGAAAGAAGAGTAGACCAATGGCTGCTGAGAAAGGTAGAAAGATATACGAAAAGACCAAAAGCAAAACAAGATCTAAAGGTTTATAATAACAAAAGGAATAAGACAAGGGTGTCAGCTCAGCCCCTTGTACTTTACAATTGACATGGCTGACATGGAAGAAATGTTTAAAAAGGCGCAAGCAGAAGGATGTGTGGTAAAAAAAGAAAAAGTATAGAAGCTGGCTTGCGGATGATCTGATAATGGTAGCAAAGAGTGAAAAAAAGATAAGAGAAATAATAAAGAACCTAATAAAGTATGTGAGAAAAAAAACAAGAAGTGAAACAAAGATGATGGTGCTCAACAAAAAAAAGAGAAAGAAAAAAAAGAATGGTTGGAAATAAGAAGGAAAGAAAATAGAGAGAGTAAGAGAGTTTAATTTAATACTATAAACCCCAAGGTATATAGTAAGAGAAGGATGTAAGAGAAACAAGCTGAGAATGAAAGCGAGGAAAAGAAAGGAAAAAATGTAGAATAGTGAACAAATGTTGGAAAGAAAAGAAAATTAATACAGAGATGAGCGAGAGAGAGAAATATTACACAAGAAATGAATATGCGAGAGAAAAAGTAGAAAGATTAAGAACAAAAGGCAAATGGGATGAACGAAAAAACATATAAAAGATACAAAGATGTAGATAAGGAAGAAAAAGAGAGAGAGAACTAAAGAATTCAGGTATAACAAAAATTGTGAAAAATGTATAACAAACGAAATCCCGGTGTACCTGGAAAGAAAAAGTGCAAAAGAAAGAAAGATAATGACAAGGTCCAAGTGCGGAAATGAGGAGAGAAAGAATAGGTATAGGACTAAAAATGAAGAGAGACTGTGTAGGGTGTGTTATGAGGAAAGAGAGACAATAGAGCACATGTGGAATGAATGCAGTAAGATGAGAAAGGAATTATTGAGAGAAAATGGAAAAGAGATAAAGTGGATGAAAGAGGCATATGAAAGAAAAGAGAAACAAAGACAGGGGAAGAGAACACAAAGGAAGAAGAGAGAGGATAAAATAGAAAAAATTTGTATAATTGTGTAATAATGTAGACATTTTTAAGCCTATACAGGCAAAAATAAACCTCTTAGTAGGAGAAATGTGTTTATTGTCTGTTACCACTTTATTAAGTTTCTTGAAGGTTTTCTTTTTTTTCTTGTTTATAAACAATCTTCACAAAAAAAACTGTTCTATAGCTCGCTTAATCTATTGGTCAATTTTAATTATTTATACATTAATTTAAATAATTATAAATAGGCCACAAAACCGCCTATATAGTCTTAAAGACTTTAATGCTGAACCATCAAAAAATTTTTTTTTTAAATAGCACCATAAAGATGTTTTTTTTTTAGTAATTCTGATAGGGATTTTTATTCTAGCAACAACAATGTTGCACAATTATAATTGTGGTAAAAAAAAATCAAGAAAAATTATAATTTATTCTCAAACCGTGCTCCATTTTGCGCTAAACATTTTTTGTATTTTTTTTCTGTAATCCTATTAGAACAAAAATCCCAAGCAGAAGAATGTACTTACATAAACGTTTGAAAAAAGATTTTTTGACAGTTCAAAGACTATACAGGCCATTTTCTGGGCTATTTATAACCATTTAATTTGGTGCACAAATAATTAAAATTAGCGAGCTATGAACTCGTAAATAAATAACAAATTTATATATAACAATGTATTTATTCATTTGTTATTTATATATGTGATTTTACATAACTAATAATTGTTTAATATTTATATATAACAATTTATTCATTTAATTGTTATTTTATGTAACAAATATTTAGTTGCTATTTATGGTAAAAACTAAATACTTTTGCAAACTAAATTATTATGGTTTCATAAATAAGTAATTTTGTTTGTTAAAAAATTAATAAAAATCGCCTTGAACTTTGTAAGTTTTTCTGTACCAATATACAACAGCCGCATCGATAAAAACATAACAAAAAAAAGTTGTTATGTTTACTATATTATGCCCAACTTATTTACATATTTGTTGGCAAATATTTTGACTTGTTTACCTGAAATTTGAACTTAAAAGCGTCGATTATATCTCAAAAGACTATTCTTGTAGTCAACCGGAAAATATTAGCATTTTTTAGGAGAATAAAAGCACATCTAAACTTCATAAATATTTATTTAAAAAAACATTGAGATTTTACAATTAAATAATCCAAATCTAAGTTTTCTATTCAGTATACAAGGTGTGTCATAACAATTCACCGGTGACTCAGTTAAAAATTTGTATTTCATTATAGCTGAATTAGCCCAGTCGAGATAGACATTGAAATAGAAAAAAATAGAGACCGCAGTTTTTTTAAAACGTTGGGGGAGGCGGTTGAAAGTCTAAATGTCGATTTTTGGGACAATCCCGTCGCCGCAATCTTGATTTAAAATTCAATTTTTAGGTTTTTCTAAAATAACTCGTTAATTTACAACTTTAGAGCAAAAATGGGCGTATCCAAAAGATACTTAATTTCCTGCAAGGTTGGTCATTATTATTTTTACGCTAGGATTTACATTTGCAGAGTTATAGCTTGACAATGCCTATACTATAGGCATTGTACCTTAGTATCGTTTTGAAGAAGAGACACTTGGATACGCCACTGGACTATCCTCTATAACCTTTTCAGCTAACAAATAAAGAGATTTGTGATTTAGGTAATTAAAAAAATACAAATTTTTTACACAAAAATTTAATATACATACAAAATAATTGCATAATCAGGTATTTTAATATTGCAATTGTTTTTTTTATATCGTACAGATTAAAAATCGTCAATACTTTCTTTCCATAAAATGAATCATTTCCTTGATTATTTATGTATTTATTTTTATATTCTTTGTTTGAGTACCACATAGATTTATAGTGCTTATAAACAAATTCAAATATTTAAAAATGCTAATCAAAACATTGGTTTTTGCACGGAAAAAACGCAAAAGATGATGAAACGCCAAGCAATTTCTTAATCTTCACTAATAAACCTTTGTTAACAATATTAACAAGAGCAAAACAACAAATGAGTCATATTTCTGTCCTTGGCCTTGCCCATTTGATACCTAAAATAAATCCTCCTACTCTCTTACAATACAGTACGAGGCTTTAAAATACATATATACAAATTAATATAAAATACACACACACAGGGGCACCAGACCCAAATCATGTCTTCATTTCGGCAAACTTTTGCCCCAAGAGCTTCATCACCTCACCATGCTTCAACTCCGGCGTCCTAAAGTTCGCGTAGTTATCTTTCACAAAAAGTGCGAATCCAGTCGTCTTTTTCGGCGTCGCAGGCATCGTTTTGGTTTCCCCATTTTTTGTGGTTTTGTTTATTAAAATTTCAAAACGTCCACGGCAGTAACCGCAACATTTACGATCTACATCCAAGGATTTGCTGTGTCTTCCAACGCTGCAACAAAAACACATCATATTTAATATTCAACAAATGACAAAAGCCGCTTGAATATATTTACATTTTTTTAAATTAATTTTCGATTAAATTAAAAAAAATATATGAGCCAAAATATTAATGTCCATTTGAAACATAAACGCCACAAACATGCAGGTTTTACTGTATTATTCGAAAAAAAATAGTCCACACGGTCATAATTTGATTTACTTCTCATTTGTGCTCAAAAAGTACGCATTTTCCAATTTGCGCAATTTTTCTATTCAAATAAGACAACCTTAGTTTTTTTACTATTATGTTTACATAATTTTATATTATTAATTTCATCAATTTTAGCCACTATTGCCTGAGGCAACTCATCGAGGTTATTTAAGCATTCCTTTAAAAAATCGAGTTCTTTAAATAGAGCCACAAGAAGAAGTCACATAGTGTGGGTAAGTTATGGCTGTATTTCTGCTGATAAATCGACGATCATATTTTTTTTTGTATCATATTCAAGGTCTCGTACGTGGTATGTAGAGTGGCACCGTGTTGTTAAAAGTACCCGTCGACAGTTCCATCGTCATAAAGCTGTGCAAAAAATTACTGTAAAAATTTCCCCTGTCCTTGTGAGAAAATCATTTTTAATTCAAAAATAAAGAATTTGTAAATATACTGTAATTATTTGAAGCCATTGCTTTAAAAATTATGGCCCGTTCACACACACTCATAGGCATAACCAACCATGGCGCCAAATTTTAAAAAACACCCGCTATATAATGCTTATATAGCGGGTGCTTATAATATAACGCAGTTCGGATAAATTTTTTACTCATCTACAGTTGTAAATATTTACTTTTCTAAAAAAAAATATTGAACAATACGGTATATTTTTATTACTTAATAGCATTATTATATATAAAAAGCAAAAAAGCGCTTTAAAGTCGGTTTTTCGAATCTAGGTCTTTAAAAATTCAATTTAAAGTCTTTTGTAGATATTATAGAAAGCACACGTTACTACATATTATAGATACCGCTTTTTTTTAAAGGTCGGTGTACTAAAAATAATCATAACTATTACATATTTTCTTTGAAAGAAAATACATTATCATTTTACACCAAGAGTATTTTGAAACGTGATTCAATGACTCAAATTAGAAGACAAAGTGCTTCAAGGCATGGCTGCAAAGCTTTTGTATAATATGTTTTAAAGCATTCCAATGGCAATTACACTTATATCTTCAATTAACATTGATAGTCATTGTCCACAAAGCTTGTAATTCCGAGGCTGCACTTCAAAGTACGCCAAAAAGGCATTATCAGAAGTTTATAACCATTACCAAGCCATATATTCCTTGCATCAACAGTAATGTGTCAGTTTAATCCTAACTTACCTATAGCCACAACCCTGACATCTGTAGGTATATTTTGTATTTATCACATATGAGTGACATTTACTGATAGGTGGAAGTTCCGGAAAAACTTTCAGCGCTCGATCGGCCCTAAATAGATAAAATATAACTTCTAATAAATTCTTCAATTATTACAGACTCACCATGCTCGCCAAAAATCCCCATGACCATCCGATACCCGATTAACTATCCAAGTTGCCGCATGACACATTTCATGTATGAGCGTATCTCTTAATCTATCAGCAGAATCGAGTACTTTGGTGGATAGATCAATTTGTACATAACGCTCTACATCTGCAGTCCGTTTAATCTTTTTCTTACACCGGCAGAAACCTGCCGTTCGTCTCATTTTGTCATTCCATTCCAAAACAGTATTATTCGGAATAGAATTATCAAAAACTTTCTCATTAAATAAATCAAATAATTGACGCGAAAGTTCTACTTTATGTTGCTTAAAATTGGTTCTAAAAATCAGTGCTTTTATATCGCACCGTGTCACAGGCACACTACCTAAAAGAAAAAGTTTTTTACAATTACAAGCATTTTTATATAACGTTTAAGCTTTTTGAGCCAGCTTGATCAAGATTGCTGATAACAATGTTTTTCAAATTATTATCAAAAACCAACAAAAATACTCATTTCTTACCTGATAATGACGCTAAGAAACTAGCATTAGGTATCACTCTAGACCCTTTATCATTTGTACTTTTTACAGATTTGGTGCTATTCACCTTAGGATTATCTATCTTAACTTTAGATGGTAGTAGCATTCGACTACCTAATTGATTTACAGCTTTAACATCAGTCTTTGTTGACATCGTAACTTTTTTTGATTTTACTTGATCCTCATTAGGTTCGTCAAAATTTAATCTAGTTTTTATTAAATTTTCATCTTCCGAATCGCTCTCTTTATCACATAAATTACGCAATATTTGTGACCAGGGCGATTCTGTGGGTTTTTTATGGTATTTGGCACGTATGTTATCAAATGTATTCAATTGAAGCGGAGTTAGATTTTTTTGCTTCGGCCTGCAATAAGACACAAAATATCAAAAAAATATGTCATAATTAATATTATAAATCCAAATACCAGTTTGTTTTTCACGCTTTCACGGCATTACCGCTTAACCGATCATCGCAAAATTTTGCACACACGTTGTCAGAGGACTAGAAAAAGACAGAGGGTAACGATAATTGAAAAAAATCGCTTTTAGATAACAAAAAAACTCGGCCACTTTAATAAACTCTAATCTCTTTAAAATATGCAAGTTTAATTACAACTATGGAGAGAGATAAAGAGCACAATCTCATATGGCCTTTTGAGATTGTGAGACACAATGGTTAAATAATGGTGTAGGGAAGGCAGGAGGGTATGATCTAAACACAGCTATCACTTAAAACAATATCTGCTATAGCAACGCCATCTTTATTCTCCGCGATTCAGAGGAACTTTTGTAGCGCAGAGTTGGGGCTCTTTATCTCTACTCTCCATATAAAGAAGTATACAACCCCAATATTTAAGAAAAAACAATAAGAATTGCATAAATGTTAAACTTTATAATTAATTAAACGAATTGTATATTAAAAAACAAGTTTCATAGCACATGTCTTAAAGCACATTCAAGTTTAAGTTTTTTTAAAAAATAAGTGCTTTAAGGTCTTATGATCGAAACGAGTTTTTTATACTATTTTCTGTAATTTGCCTTTTTTATGCTGTTTTTGAACATTTTTTTTTAAATTTAATCGATTTAGAGATTTTTAGAGTGGGTTGGTAATATCTTATTTTCCATAAATATAATAATATTGGCCATATTTCACATAAATATACTTTCCATTAATTGTTTACTTCACTTTGTTGTTCGAAAATTGCAATTTCAAATTTTAATTCACAAGACTATTGACAGACAAGTAAAAAGTCTAATTAAGTTTCACCAACCTAAAAATTTTTTAGGGAAAAAAGTTCGGTGCTCTAATGGTTTATAACCACACCGAAACCTATGACGTAGCGTTCTTTAATGAGTCTATTAGAGTATCAAAATAGAAGCAAATTGCAAGAAAAGCTTTTAAAAACGTGTTTGATTATATTAAATTTATTCAATTAGTTTTTGAAAAAAAATAAATCCCTGCAAGTTCTATTATTTTAGATGCTGTTGAAGATATGTCGCGACAAAAATGTAAAAAATATAAGGTCGCTGATATGAAGATTTGAGATAAGGAGCACCATCTCATAGAGCCTTTTGACTCAAAAAGAGTCCACAAACTTCGACAACACCAAATGCAATAGCTGGCGCCCTAAATCTAAAAAAAAACCAAAGTCCTGTGACCTTCAGTCGTCATTATGAGGTCATGACTGTCGGGCTCGTTGTTCTTTTAATAGAATTTTCCAATTTTTATATAATAATGCCACAAATTGAATTATCTTTGTCCGATAAAGCTTTTTTTAATTTTTATTCAGCTTAGATTGGTATGAGAAGAAATAACCAAAATTATAGAACTATAAACTGTACAAAAACCTAAATTACTTACTTCTCAGTTGCAGGAGCTTGACAAATCCGATTAGTGTCATTTTTTTTCTTAACGCGAGGTTCTGATGATGGCAAAATATCATCTTTCTGCTGCCTCCAACTTTTTCCATAGAGATCATCTAATACATTCTCAACATCGTCGTAATCAACGTCTGCACAATTTTCTTTCTGTTTTCGCTCATTTTCTAATTTTTTCTCAGAACTAACATTTTGCTGCTCCTTTCCTTTATCAATTAATCTTTTCTCACAACTATCGTCAATCAAATCCAAAGAATCATCAACTATTGTCAATTTACTGAAATGAGCTTCAAAATTACCGTCATACTTACTGAGTAGTTCGTCAAATCGTTTAGAAGAACTTTGCAAAAACGTTGAATTAAAAGCAATCTTTTTCTCGACTTCTTTAGAAGAATTTACCTTCCCCGAGGGTATAGGGGGCGATCTTAAAAGAAAATTACTTTTTTTGGCAACCTCTACAGTGTTCAGCCACGCTTTAATGTCGGCATATTTTTCTTTCGACATCCGATAGGATGAGTTAGAAGCCTGCACGGGGGCTTTATCAACCGATTTACCACTGCGGTCAGAGTCTGATATAATAACTGATTTGGTGCTGGTACTATCACTAGACGTAGCTGAACTTATTGATATGATTGATTCATCAGGTTTTTTACTATTTACAGATAATATCGATGATCTTCTGAAATGTTCCTTTAAAGCCAATTTAGTTGGGACTGAAATAAAATCACTTTTTATAGAGCTAGAAAAAGTGTTTCACTTACGTTTTTTTGGTTTCACAAATTTTGTAAATTTTGGAGACATGGAACATAGTAAATCAAAAGAACAATTCATTTTGAATTAATATAAAATCATTTATTTTATAATCAAGAAAAATAAGCTTTTTAAAACTATTTTAATTCAAAAAGCGTCGGTTATGTTTGACAGCTGATTGACGCTTCGACTTTAATAAACAGTAAATGACAGCTGACAGTTAAAAAACATTGTAATGCCAATCACTGCCAACAAAAACCCTAAATTGGAACATAAAAATTATTTGAAATATTTGTAAAAGAGAAAGAAGACGCTGCAATACGCTTTATTCTAATGTTATTTTTAACTTTTGCATTAAAACTTATAACATTTAAGATTAGTTTGTTGAAAGTAGAATTTAAATTTTATTGAACATTGAACTTATGTATACTGCGTTCTAAAATAGTTGGCATCGAAGTAGGCGGAAACACTAACCACCATTTTTTTCAGAGTTGAAAACTAAAAAACTTTGTGCATCGATGCCGCTAAAAAATAAAACATAGTTAAATAATTTTAAATTTAAGAAAAAAACTTTTTAAGCTAAAATCTTAATGTAATGTATATTTTTAAAAAACTTATAATGTCTTCTCAATTTAGAGTCTTTTCTTGATATTTAATAATTTAAAGCACTAGTGCTCTTACAATTTTTTAGAAAAAGTTAGTAAGTACAGCGTGGTCAACAATGACTGTTTCAGTTGGCAACACTTTTTAGAGTAACTTTTTGTTTGCCTAGTTGCACCACTGTAACCGGATACGCTTGTTTGACATAACACTCATTTATAAATTAATCCTAATTGTTCACAAGATTTGTACTTCTGGTGCTGCACCTCAAAGTTCGCCAAATAAACATTATCAAAATTGTCTGAATTTCGTTCTCTTTTTGCCAATCCCCAAACTTTTAGAATTGATTTTGGTAGGCTATTTCGGATTTATCTGGTACCAAATTTTTAGTCGTTGTCTCGGCTAATTTTTTTTTTGAATTTCGAGTAAAATGCGCAAATTGTTCTTGCCTATTGTATTAAGTTTTTGTTAAAAATGATTTATGTCAAAATAGACATTTTTTTTATAAATAGGCGCTATTATCTCTGGTGTCATTAGCACTTTCAGACAAAAAATGTACAAGTAATAATTTGTAAAAAACCAATTACTTAATAAAACAAACACCTGATTATACAAACTTTTTATTCATAAAACATTTATCAGAAGCAAATTGAGAAAAAAAATGTCACTCAGTGGAGAACCAACGGTAGAAGTGAAAACTTATGACATAACAGTGGCTATTATAGAGCTAGATTCTGGCAAAACAGCACTTTCTAATCAAATAAGAATGCTGACAAAAATTGAATAATTCATTCCTATTGAAGTCGTAAAAATTCAAATTTCTGTTGCCAGCATTATAAAAATAAATTTAAGTAAAAGCCATTTATGCAATAATTCCTCCCACACCTACAAACTGCAATTCAGCAGAACAGGTTATAACTAGGTAAAAATGAAGTAGTCCTCGATTTTCTCAAAATTGTTTAAAAATTTTATTGTTAAAACTTGTCAACAGGTTGTAATATTATAAACGAAGTTTATATTATCAAAAAAAAAAATGTCAATGTTAAAAAAAAAACAAAATATAAAATACCTTGATATAATTAATTCAACATAAAAACATGTACAATTTCACTACTTTGTTACGTCTTGAACATAGTGAATACGACTCACCTGTAGCAAAGAAAAAAACGTCGAGTATATTGCCACCGCACGTATAAAATTGATAACATGACACATAAAATATGGCAAATACACAGATACAGAAAAAAAATTTTTTAAACTGATGTATATCGTATTAATTTAAAACAAACCAAAAACTCATAAAAGATCCTCGTTGCTTATGACAGGTATGAGCGCAACTTCGAAAAAGATTTTATGTGAATATTTATTTCGAACGGTCGCCAGTGCGCTCTTGGGTTTTCTATTTAAAATTGTATTTAGTAAAATCGCTGTGGTCTTGATTTCCTCCAATTTGTAACCTAAAAATCAAAAACTTTAAATTAAGCATTTTTGAAAAGCACAAAACATTTTTTTCTACTTTGATACTTCTTGCGTGGAAGTCAGATAGCTTCCCACTACAACGCAGCGAGCTATATAAAGTGAGATAATACTGAGTGAGTATAAATAAATGAAGCAAAAAATACAGTGGCAATACTGAATCAGTTGGTAGTGGAATCTGTCAGTTGTCAATCGCCTTTATTTGGGTTATGTCACAAACTAAAGCAACAGAAAATTAGAACATTCTTGACTTTGTTCTGACACATTGCCTGTGTCATGGTAACGATGTTGCCAACTAAAGAATCTAAATATCTTACCAACATAAGAAAACAATTTTCAATCCTCAAGTCACCCGGTATTTATAATATGTTGGAGTTTTCGGGTGACTTTTAATCACTGATAATACCAACTTACTCAGTCTTGCCACTGTATTTTTTCTTCATTCATTTACAGTCACTTTGTATTTATTATTATTTTTTATAAACAAGAGTTAACCAAAGTAGAAAAAGTAAAGGCATGCGTGCGACAAGCGAATGTGTTTTGTCCAACTTATATAACAATACACTATTATAACATACCTGAGTAAAATTCTAATGTCGGTGTCCATCCACTGATTTTACGCATCCTGAGTGCTACGTATAGAGAAGCCGCAGCTAGTTTTGAATCACGAATGGTGATAGTACCATAATCCATTAAGGAATATTCTAATACGAATCTGGCCAATGTTAACACAGGCATTGTAATTTTGGCACACTGTTAATAACAAAAAAAAACACGATTATTTCACTATACAATTATTATCTTTCAGTAAATTATTACTCTATCAGAATAAGCTATACACAACTTACCCTAGCATATCTCCTTAAGAATCTATAACTTAATGGCATTCCCAATTTAAAATCGCATATTTTCAGTATACTAATTTCCATTCGTAAAAGTTCCCGACGTGAATAAGCTCCATCACAAATATATAAAAAATCATCAATCGCTGGAGGAATTCGTTCATCGTATTTACTGGCAATAAACATCGATGCAGCGCCTACTAATTGTAGAGTTTCTTTAGAGACAATAACACGACTTAAATATAAATCGACCAATTTTACTCCCAAATAAAGTGTTTCATGATTCAATTCGAAACTTTCTTGAACTTCAACCATCCAATCGACGAGTAAGGAACGCATCCAACTTGAAAGACACACCTGTTTATCCATATAATCAGAAACATCATATTTTGGCTGAAATAAATTGCTTTAAAACTGCTGTTATGGCATTATATTTGATCTATTTACCTCTTCAGCTTTTAAATAAGTAAATATATCCATAGCATATTGAGAAACTTGATAAACATCATCCCAAATTTCTTTATCAAAATCGTCAACTCCAGCAGGTACATTATGATCTCCTATGTTCAACTTTGATTCCAACTCATGTGCGACTAGTGTTACCTCTGCGTTGTCAGTTTGAAAAGATTGGTTTTTACCTTTACTTTTTGTGGAAGCAGTAGAACTTGCCGTTTCGTTTCTAAAATCGCATTTGTAATCAAAAGCTATTATAATCTTACAAAACATACAAATCCTCCAAAGCGGAAGAATAGAGAGACTCTTGGGTTTTTTCAAATTCATCACTCAATCTTGTTTTAATTCGTGCATTTCCGATTTCTTTTACAGGTTCCTTAGGCTTCAAAGAGGTTTGATTGGTCACCTAATGTCATAAAAATCAAATTAATTGTTTTTTCATTTCATTAACAGTTGACTGTTTGTTTGAAACCAACAAGTACAAGGAGTTGAGATTTGATAAGCCTCTATTACATAACAAAAGATTTGACCTTTCAAGTAATTTTACAAAACCATGTCGTAAATAATCTTTGAACGAGTGTCGACAAACTATCCAGAGGCGGACGAGATTTGCAAATAGGCAGATGAAATAAAATGTATGAACACATTGGAATTATAACTACCTAAGCATTATCTGTTAATGAAAAAAATTATAAAATAAAAAAAACCTACAGTTATCATTCGCCACTGGCAAACAGATTTTTTTGCTAAAATGTCAAAAAAACGTCAATTTTAAAGCAACGGTTTGCTGTTGTTAACCTTAAAAACATTTTTTTAATATTCGGTAATTTTCCTAAACAACAATACTACAGAATAAGTTGTAAAATAGGTTTTACCACTAAACAGAAAGCATTTTTATTAGAATGTTACTTTCGAAGCAGAGTAAAACAAGAAAATAAGGAAGGGTCTTACTGTATACCCCCTTGTTGATCAGTGTATTAACATCATAGTGTCTCTGTCTAATTTCAGTGAATCAGGATAATATATGACTCAAACTTTTCGATAAAACAAAAGATAAGGTAGCACTCTTGACTTGTTTCCTTTTGGATCACTCTGTATATTTATATACAGATAATATTTAAAGACAAATTAATAAAAAATATTGAACCGGCTGGTCGCTTTTATAGCCAGCAAGCATTATACTACTAAACCACCAACGCTTATTAAAATTACATGTGTATATATCGGTGTCCAGTGTCCACAAAAAAACGCCCCAGCTCGTTAGTACTCTTGTATTTGAAGCTGATTGTGACAAACAAGCGGTATATCAAATTTAACAATTATAAAAAAATGCTATCAGAGAAATTACAATTTTATTTTAGCTTCTCGTCTCGTTAATGAACGATAGTAAACTCTGTTATCTTAAAAAACCACCTGTTATTTTTTTTTTGACAAATTTGATAAGAATTTGTTTCTGAATTCATGTTTTATTTCTTAACACAATCCGAGTTTTGCAACAGAAAACGGTTTTGTGCATTGCGTCTTAGTACGTAAAAACTTTTTTCAAATTTTACAAAAAAAAATCAAGTGACCATTTGAGATATAGCAAGTTGACTATCGACAATTTTAAAACATGACGTAACAAAAAACAAAAGTGAAAACCTGCAAATCGCCAATAACTCTACTTTAATATCAACACACAAAAAAATAAGATGTCAGTCGGTAAAAATCACTTAAAAAACGAACGTGAAGCTATCCGCCATTTTTTATACAAAACATCATAATAAAAAAAGCTACCAAACTAAAGAAAACAACTTCTGTGCATTTATTATTTGTCTCGAGAGCTCTTTCAACTCGAAAATAGTCATAAAATTGTTTTCTGCTGCGGCTTGTTGAAAAGTTCCAATAAGAGGCATGTCCAAATCTATGATTACTTTTTATATAACTTGAATGAATTTGCTTTGATTATTTTTTTTTTATAAATATATTTCATATTTAAATAATTATTCATGAAAATTTAGCGATTTTCTAGCTAGTCTTTGCCATGGGTAAATTTTAATGATTGAAAATTATTTTATCACGTTGGTAAGATATTTGAATTCTTTAGTTGGCATCACCGTTACCATGACACATGTCACAAAAATTTAAAGCAAATGTCAATTATGGTTTTACTTATAGCCTAAATAAACACAATTCACAAATGAAAGGTTGCACCTTGCACGTATTCAGTCTTGATACTATATTTTTTGCATGATTCATTTATAGTCACTCGGTATAATAATTCTCATTAATTTTGTCTAATAAAGAATGACAACACCATAGCTATAAAATTACTAGCTTAAATCTGTCAAATTTTCAAAACTGCTTAATTCAGGTATAAACAATAGGTGTTCCATTCAATGAAAACCGCAAAGACTCCAACAGCTATATTTTAAATAAATAGTGCTCGTAACACTGAGCTAAGGTTATCATCACTGGTAACCCTGTGCAGTTTACTAAAGTAGGAAGCTGTGTTTATTGATAAAGAATTAGGTTATGGCAAAGATTTGTTATTCCGTTTTAAATATGAATATTTAAGAATAATACAATCCTCAAAATAAATATAATGTAATACTGGATTACATTAAAATGTAGAATTGGCAACCTATCAAAGACATTGCTTATAACTTTTTATAAATATTTTTTCTGTATTCAAATGACTGAAATTCGACTCTTAATATTGTAATATTTTAGATGTTGTCCCGTGCAACCCCTTGTACATTGAATTTAAGTCTCTCAACAACAAATTAGTGTCTCACCGTAGCCTTTGCCAGAGTTCGCGTTACCACCCCATTAATGCAGGGTGCCGCCGGTGGTGGTTTGTTCTCATTTTGCTTCGATTTAGCAACAGTCTTGAGAGCAGGTAGATTTTTAATTTGAACAATAGCCTTTCGCAGGGGCTCCCGCACAAGACTCTTCTTGGCGTTTGTAATGTCGCCCATCGCAGATCTTTTGACATTTTCTTTCGTTGGGGAAAAGTCGGCTTTTCGTTTGGGGCGGATCTGCTGGTTTAAGGAGGTTTTGCTTCTGGTTGTAATGGTGACTGGTTTGCCTTTCGGCTGTGTGGTACGTGCTGTAATCCCCATCGTATTAGCAGACTTGAGCTGCTTTAAAGGAGCCATCAGCACTGCAAAAAATAACTCAAATATATTTAACCGCCAATTTACACGTGATGAAAAATGCACTAAACAGTTAAGCAGTGTAAAAAGCAACTATCGCTTGATTGCAGAATTGAATAAATTGATAAAAAACGATGCAAAAACTAAAAGAAGCAAAAAGTTCGTTAAAAGAGGTGCCCGGTGATAAGCCCCCCCAAACTCGAGGAAAAAAATGCCGAAATCGAACTAAATAAGCGCTAAACTAAAGAATAATAACTTAAAAGAACTTACCTTTATATAATTGTATAAGTTTCTGTTAAAAAACTAAGAAATATAAATAAAATCAATCATATAAAAGTTCGTTGCAGTTTGAAGCTTCTTTGCTTCAATTGTTTTGAAACGGATTTTTTGCCTTTACGCTATTGGTTCAAAATTTGAAGTAGGGAAGGGATGAAAAGCGCCAAATTTAATATTTCAAAACTATTAATAGCTTTTTGAGTTTTCTAATTTATTATAAAAGCTAAAAAATTTGTAATTCTATTTAAATAAACAATTTTGTTCATATTTTATATTGAATTTATTTGAACCTTAATATAACAAGATATTGCTAGTAACGGTTGACTACAGTAAGTTTTTACTACCAACGCAAAAGCATTAAAAAACTAACATTTCAATAAAATACCATGTGGTCTCTTAATATTTTATATTATTAAGAAAATTTCAACTTTTTTGTAAATTTGTTAAAATTAAATTAATAGAAAACTTTAATTGATCAAATAATTCAGATAATTGCAAGACAACTATTATAAACATTATTTTGCTGTAAAAATACTAGCTAAGACTATATAAAATCGGATTTTTTTTTAAATGTTGAGTAAGAGGTGATTAGAAGTTTAAATCTTGATTTTCAAGACAATCCCGCCACCGCGGTTGCCGTCATCTTGATTTAAAGTTTTATTTTTTTGTTTTTCTCAAATGACTCGTTAATTTACAATTTTACAGCTAAAATGAAAATTATTAAAATTGCTGCAAATTTAATTTTCTATAGTTTAGTTATTATTATTTTTAAGCTGGGATTAATACTTGCAGAGTTATACTACCAAGTTTATGATACAATTTTTTGTCAATAAACCAAATATCTGAAAAATAAAAAAAAATAATTTTTAATTTGAGTATAAATCTAAAAATATTGTTCGTGGAGTAAAAAAAGTGCGAAAAAAGTTGAAGAAGTAAATTAACTGTGCAAATATTAATCCTAACGTCAAAATAACTTTAACTAAACTTATAAAAAATTAAATTTTCAACAACCTTAGTATTATATTAATATTAGTATAGTATTATTTTTGCTCAAAAGTTGTAAATTAACAAGTTATTTTAAAAAAACAAAAAAAATAAAATTTTAAATTAAGATGGCGGTGAATTTTTTTCGAAAATTTAAATTAAGACTTTCAATTCCCTCTCCGAACGTTTAAAAAAAGTTTGCGGTTTTTAATTTTTTCCATTTAAGGCTATTATTACGTCTATCTCGATTGGACTAAACAGGCTAAGCCTTTTGCGCCTAGTTTTTTTTATGTTCAAAAGCTAGTTTTTATTTTATATGCATGTAAACAATAAATTACTTCTAATTAAAAGTAGTTTATTATATATTTTAGTATATATTAATTAAGTATTTATTTTAGTATATAGTAATATTTGAAAATATTTGTTGATAAGATGCTATTTTTATTAGAAATTTAGTAAGGTTAGGTTAGAAACAATAGAATTTCTAGTAAAAAACAAAAGATTTTGTAACTATGTCAATAATTTAGGTTAGTTTGGCTTACATTAATTTTGTTATTATTAAACTTTACTTGTAACTACTGTTAAATCAAACATAATTTGTTATTCTAAAATCAAAATGTCAAGTTACATAGTAATATATAGTTACATAGTAATACATAAATTTTTATTTTTTAACTTTTTACAAATTTGATTATTAAGGAAATTTGTATTAGCAGTTGTTATTTTTATAAACTAGTTTTAGAGCTTTGTAGGAGCACTAAACAAGGCTTTATTCCTCAAAACTTAAAAGTATATTTTGGTTTTAACAAGCAATGTCAATTTTCAAAAATATAATGCAGCCAATTGATTTGTTGCTAGATGCTTTTAATTTTAGAATTAATTATGGTTTTTAACGGCATATTTAATTAAACTTGCGTCAAAAAATTTTTAATTAATAGTTGCCAGATAATACGTCAACTGTCAACATCACGTTTAACTAACTTTAAGCATTCAAAATTATTTTAAAATTTTTTGTTACTTTAAATGTAACATGTTTTTTTTAATTTTTGTTTTAGATAATAATTTATTGTTGACATGTATGTAATCGAAAACTAATTGATTGCTTTGTATATAAATATTCAATATATTTTTTTTCGAACCAAGTTAGTTACATTAATTTTTTTTAAACTTTTGACATTTATGTCTGACAGACGCCACTTTTTTTATTAGGTTATCTATTTCAAATTATTTATAATGATTAATGAAATTCCTATTTTTATTTACATTTAACAAAGAGTCAAATTATTTACTTGAATAATAGCTTTTGAATTAACTTAATTGGGTGAATTTGAATTCACAATGTTGCAGGGTTTGTTTACGGTAAAATACATAACCTCAAAAAATTGTTTTTGTGCTTTTTCGACCAACAATTTAAAACATTTACAAAAAGTGAGTGAATTCGTCATATTTTTGAATAAAAGTTGATTTATTATTTTGCAGAATTATGTTATGATAACTTATAATGACTCGGAGATAAGTTATGTAACTATTGACCCTTTGGCCCGTGCCCCCGACGATCAAAGTTTTGGAATTAGCTCACTGTTTGCAAAGGTTTTGGGCTTGGAGGAAAATTCTTTAATTATGGTTTCTGAAATAGTTAAATTGTCAACGATTAAGAGTTGTACTGTATCGGCTTTAAATAATACCGATCACTACATTCTGGTAAAGTGAAGGGTTTTGCAGAAGGATGATGTAGATTTCTTATTCTACGGCTTGCTTCTTTTATGGAAAAATTATATATAATGTGATCATTTAGCATTATCGTCTATCTTCATGGCTCAAAACTATTTTCAGTTTCAAAGTGTAGTGCTCAATTATTACCACGTTTGTTCTAATTTGCAAAAGCCCATCTGTTGACATAGTGCAGAAGATATTTGATAGAAAAACAGCGCTATGTTGTCTAAATTATACCAAGTGATTTTCCACTGGTGTCCGCAATACAAACTCTGCTTATACAGCTTAGGCAAGCCGTTTTATTAATATTTTAATGAGTTTTGTTGATTATTAACAACGGCGACTATTGTGTTGGTTTATTAAAGATCGCTGACACCACTAAGACTATTTTAGAGAACTTGAGCTGCTAGAACTAGTCTTGGGATGTTAAATCTGTTTCAGGCAAAAAGTTTTATTGCATTTATTATGATTTTTTTTTATAATGTTGAAGCTATTACTTTGAAGTTATGTGTTTCGGAATGGACGCAATAGTTGAACATGTTTTAGAAAATTAAATATTATTTTTATAATATTTATCTACTTCTACTCAAATCAATGTGTTATTACAAGTTTTGGGCCCTTGTGACGTAAGACAATAATGGGGCAAGCCTTAAGATACTAGAAATTTAAATTATTCTTTTAATTAATTTTATTTTTGAATACTGATTGTTGCAATAATAGGAATCATTAGCCGAAAATGTCCAATCTACATTATTAGGACAAATTCGGGTGTTGAATAATGGTCAAAAATTTGTGATATGGATAGGACGGAACATTTATATGACTGTTACTGTCTGTAGGTATTTCAGTGATTAGAAGAGCTGTCTAAAAATTTTTGCGGCCAGTTAAATTAATATACCTAAAGGTTATTATATGGTTATATTGTTTTCTGTTGTCAAATGCTAAAACAGTGTTTTTTCTGGTGACTTTAGTGATCCCAACGTGATTTTGTTCATCTAATCTAAGACGGTTAGTCTTAAGTGTTCTTTCACGAATCAAGATTCTGCTTGCATCACAATGATGGACGAGTTAAAGCCAGGAGACGCTCAGGAGAACGTTATTTAGACGCTACTGGGGAAGAAAGGGTTTTATTATGGTTTGGGATAGGATAAGTTTGAATGGGCGTACTAAGTTGTTGGTGTTTTGTAAGGCACTACTCGAAGATACATAGACATAGACCAAGTTTAAGAACCACATGTGATACCTTTTGCTCTGAATACGGGTTCAGAATTCATTCTACAGCAAGATAACGCCTGGTCTCAAGTCGCTAGAAAAGTGCGAGATTATCTAAATACCTACAATGTTGCTGTTGTAGACTGGCCCGCTCGAAGTCTCGATCTAAATTCAATCGCACCCGCTTGGGACACACTAGGGAAGCGATTAAAGAGCTACAGCCAATAGAATCTTCAGCACGTTGCAGGAATCTTGGTGGGAGAATGGGAGCAGCTGGCCCTTGAACTGTTAATTATTTTAAACATTTTCTTATTTTTTCAATTTCGTTAAAACAATAAAGCGCTCAAACTTCAAAATGCAGCATTTTTTGTTTTTTCCTAAAATCGTGGGACCTAGATGACAAAAAATTGTATGAAATTGTCAGAGAAAAGTCTAATAAAAACTTTGCCTCTTTTCAATAATAAGTACATATTTAGTTTTTCTAATTTTTCATATTGAAAAGTAAAGGCTTTCGAAAAATCTCAACTTTGGGTACTTTTGATCCTTGAAAAATATTTAAAAAAAGGAAAATACTAAAAAAAAATATTTTTTTTAATTATTAAACAGTTTCTGACGCTGTGGCTTTTCTTCGTTTTACATAATTATTCAACTATTAGTTTTATCAAAATTGATAAAGGTTGTTACCAACGTTATTAATAAATAAATTGTCTACAATTTGTTTTCAACAATTTTTTTACTAAAGTTATTTAAACATGAAGCGAAACATGTAATTGAAAAAAGTAGTCTTTTCATTTAAAAAAAAAATAGCGATGACGTCATAACTCTACTAAAACAAATGCCTGCTTGGAATTTTATTTGGCATATGGGTTTTTTATAAATAAAAATTGATCTGTCAGCAGATTTCTCTGAAAAAATTTTTTTTTATTTTCAATGAATTTATTCCACACTGTATTTTTTTGTGGCTCCAAAAAATGTTTAAATTCTATTATACTTTATTATTCTTGATAAAAATGCATGAAATATTATGACAACGGCATAAAAAAAACCAGGTTTTTTTAGTTTTAGTTTTTTGGCCACTCTAGTGGACATAATAATATATATATATAATAATAATAATAATAGTGGAAAAATATACCTACTGGTTAAATTGGAAACTTCCTTTCTTCTGCCGGTTGAAAAGAAAGCAACAATATACGGAATAGATTTTATTACAGCTTTTTACAAAAATTTGAAAATTAATATCTACACAAATGTCAAAAGTATTAAGGATATAAAACATGTTTACATCTTTTGGTAAAAATTAAACACTTTTATAATTAAAAAAATTAATTATAAATACTATATTAAAATGTAAAATTTTAATTATTATTATACATTGTTTTACTATTTCACTGATTTCCACACCATCTTTAAAGAGGAACAGTATATGGTGCGTTTTTTTATCATGGTGTCTTCAGTAGGCCTAATACACTGCGAAAATAAGAAAAAGCGTTAAATATTGCAAAATTTAATAAAATTGGCTACGATCTCACGATACTAAGTCTAACAAATACAGAACCTAATAATAAACGCTGTTTGCTTAGATCTCTCATCCGTTTTCTCCCCTCAGAAAACGACACCAGTCATTTGTGCGCATTTTAAAATCTGACTGAAATTTCTGCATTTTTATAAATAAATCATCGCCACACATAATCACAAAAGGCCAATAAAAATAAAAAAGAAACATCTAATACAAAAATCAACTTTATTTACAATAATCAGTAAAAAAGATTTATTTGGTTTAAAACAGTCTGTTACTCACGGTTAGGCACTTACAGTTAATTAATTATTTCTAGACGCCATCTTGTCATAGAGATTATACCTTCAAAAATGTTCTGGACTTGACACTTTAAAATAAATGCTATAATTGGATACCCATCATACTAAAATCAAATAATATTAATATAAAAGTTTTTATAACAGTTTTAATCTTTTATTTTTTTGTTTTCATTTTTTTTTTATCCGGAGCCCACTTCCATTTTATTTGTTGCAGCCCATTTTCTATGTGACCATATCATTGTTATTTTTTTCCACTTTTAAATAGTTTTGGTTTTTTTATGTACATATTTAGAGGTGCCGATAAAAAAATATTTAAAAAAATTACGCGTTTGCAATCTATGCAAAAAAAGTGATTGGTTTTTTACGATGTTTTATCAATAAATGCATAAACAGCAAAAAGCATCAAATCTATATTAATTACCCAACAATGCGGACTCCCTTAACATGCTCTCACATATGTATGTATAAAACATATTCACAGAGAGACCATGACGATTCTTTCTTGCCGCAGCAGGAAACAATCGTTATAAGAAACTCCTTAACGACTCGTAACGAGTTTTGCACGCTCGGATTACCAAGGGTCGGAGTTTGATACGCTCCTCAATGAGGACTATCGTGACTTACGCATAGCCAAACAAAGTTAAGAGTAACAAATATACATTTAACACCAATCACTGCAAATGTTTCCATTAATAAAAAGAAAAACGGTGGACAGCAGGATTGTTTCGATTTCTAAATATTTTTTTTACAAAACGTCGACTATGGATATTTATTTCTTCTATAATGTGTGAACTGTATATTTAAATATTGAACATCGTGCTTTTAAGCAAAATGAAGAAGCTAAATAGCGTGCTCTTTTTATGACAATAACGAATATTTTTTAAATATTTTTATTATTTAATATGGCATACAAACATTCGTTGCAACGAACACGAACTTTGGAACTACACTGAACAGTTAGGAAAACAACAGAAAAACATTACATAAGACTAAAAAAAAGATGATAACAAAGAATAAAACCATTGGTTTTTATAAGAAAAAATTGAAATACCAAATCAAGCAAATAATTTTAAAATATATAAGAATGCAAACTTAATTGATTTTCTCAAAAGTTTTATGCCGATTATTACTATGTTTTTATGAGACAACTTTTAAAACATTCTTTTTAAAACAAAACAAAAATTGTTAAAATTGGTCTATAAATAAATTGACATATAAATGCAAAGTGACTCACTCTGTATATTAAAATACTGGATGGATAAAATAAAGAAACAAAATAGGATGCTCTGCACTTTACAATAATTATCACAAACAAAAGAATTTAATTAATATATTTTATTATCCGACACAAATAGGCAAAGATAGCAAATAGCACAAATAACCCGAGGCAAAGGGCACGAAGTCTTAAAAAAAAAAATGGTAACTTATTTGATTTCTTCAAATTTTCTTAAAAGTCTTATGCAGATTATTACCAAATTTGCTCAAGATCATTCGAAAAACATTTTTTTTAAGAAAAATTAGAAATTATGTAAATTGTAAACTGATATTATAACATTGCAAACTGACTCACTCTGTATATATTTAATACTGGACATCCTCCCTATGGATAAAGGGAAGAAGCAGAATAGCATGCATGCACTTTACAATAATTATCATAAACACGATAATTTAATTTTATTTATTATTATTATTTTCTTATTTTCTTATCACACACAACCGCGGCAAAGGACACGAAGTCTAAAACTAATCTAACGTAACTAATTCTTTTGGAAACAAAAAAAAAGCATTACATAAAACTGTAAAAAAGTTGATAACAAATAAAACAAAAGTGTTGTTTTTTTTTAAACTGATGAATTATTTAATCACGCAAATAATTTTAATCTACATATTATACCGATTGAAAGGAAAAATCCTAAAATAAGTTATTAAATGTAAATATTTATAATTATAAACTATTATAGTAAATAGTAAACAGTTTTTTCAAATACTTTTTATGAGTCAAAAGTCCCGAATTTAAGATTTTTTGCGCTTTCAAAATTCATATCTTCAAAGATATCAACTTTATCGGAAAAAGTCATAGAATTTTTTTTTCCGGAAATCGTCTTGGAAACGACATTTTCCTGCTTATTTACGCGCAGGAAAATTGAGTTTTCCGGACTAGTACTGTAAAAACTTTACAAGACGCAAAATAAAAAAGATACTCTAGTAATTATAGTTGCCAACAAAATTGACAATTTAGATTTTTCTGGAATTTGTAAAAAAAAATCTATAATTTGTAAATTTCGTCTTTTTTACGATTTTCGGAAAAATTTAATACAAAACACGTCAGTAAAATCTCTTACTTGACTCGCAGCTTTAAAATACTCGGCACAAAATGCCTCGTATTTCAATTTAGCTCCTCTTCAGTAATGCGAAATTTTCCTGACTTTTATGTAAATAACTATTATTTGAATTTTAATAAATAATATGAAATTCTGTTAGAAAATAACAATTTGTTGCAATTGTTTAAACAATTTCGGTTTAAACAATATGACACCGGATTGTCATGCATGTAGTGCAATTTAAAGAGGATCGCATAAAAAAAATTGAGGTGGAATAGATTTTGGTACTCATACTAGACGAATACTACCAAACGGGCTACAATAATACTATTGGTTGACTTTAATAATTCTAAGAATGCCTAAAGCCTTCTGTAGATTCATTAGTTACTCGATTGTAAAAGAAAGGTGAAGTTATTCACTTTAGGACTGGGAGACGGGGCCGCTTCCGAACATCCCCCAGATGTTGTCTTTTTCGCCGCACGACAACCATTCTCGGCTAGCCGACCAAATTAGTGAAAATTAAAAAAAAATTGACTTGATAGAGCTTGTGTAGAATACCTACATGTCATTCTTTTATTTTTGTACATTTTTCAAAAATTGAAAATGAGAATTGTTGAAAACACTTGAAGTTGTAGCTGTTTTATTTAGTATTTATTAGATCCTAAATGAAAGAAATAATCCTTAAGGATTAATTTTATTAAATTCAATTTTAGATCCTAAATGAATGAATTAATCCTTAAGGATTATTTCATTCATTTAGGATCTACAGGATCTACATTTAGTTTATTTATGACCTTAAGGTCATAAATAAATTGCTGTTAAAGGCATTTTAAAGTTTACAACACGTGTAAAAACGAGCTTCTTCAATAAAGACATCTTTGATGAAGATATTGTTCAAATTTAGTTACATTTCGATGACAAATGACGCAATGGGATGACTTCTACTAAACCTCTAAAACACTGTTTTATCACGGGTTTAAAACATTTTTGAGAATTCTGTCTAACGATAGACTAAGGTCTAACCCATGGTTTCAACAAGATAATACACGACTACATAATAATCCGATTTACAAGAGATTGCTGCGAAGGAAATGATATTGATACCACTCTCCTGGTCTTGGCCACTGGAATTTCTCGATTTTTAACCTATTGAACACTTTTGGTACATGATGGGGCTACAGATTACGAAATGAGGAAAATTTCGTAACCTTTAATTAAATTTTATAAAATTGTTTCATCTTAAAACACAAAATGGTATTGTTTAAAAATTTTTCAAACAAATAAAAAACTTAAAGTCTTCCCATATAAATTTATTTTTCAACAAAGTGAAAAAACGACAAATGTTTCTAATGCAAGAGCCATCGTCAGGTTTTGAGTGGTGTGTTAACACCGATTACCGAAGCTTTAACTAACACTAGACAAAATAAAATTATAAATGTTGAGCGTGGGCAAGCCGGTTGGTGGAGATGTAACGGTTTAAAACATTTTTGGAAATATGATGAGTTAAGGCATGAACTTAAAAATTAAATCTATATATATAAATGAATCCCTATTTCCCTTGGTCACGGCATCACGCCTGAACGGCTGGACCGATTTGGCTGATTTTTTTTTTGTTCTGTTCGTTATTATCAGGAGAAGGTTCTTATAAAGGAAAAAATTAAAAAAATTTCTCAGAAAGATTGAAAAATATACATTTAATTTTGCATATTTTAAAAAAAGCGCGTTACGAATGTCAACGTCATTCAATTTAAAACAAAAAACTCTGTGATGATCTATGACACCACAGACATAACCGCGCTAACAAATGTCAACGTCATTCAATTTATCTTCCCTTTCAAACATTTTGAAAGGGAAGTACGAAGGCGAAGATGTTTTAATCCCACGCATCCCTATGATACCGAACGATATGCCATTCAGTTTTAAACGTTTACAGTTTCCAGTGCGACTTGCATTTGCAATGTCAATAAATAAATCGCAAGAGCAGTCGCTAAGTGTATGTGGCATCAACCTAGAAAATCCATGTTTTTCAAATGGCCAATTATATGTCGCCTGTTCCCCTGTCGGAAAACCATCAACATTATTTATTTATGCGCCAGAACATAAAACTAAAAATATAGTTTATCAAAAAGCATTAGAATAGAGAGAAGCAGTGAAGGGTATAGAGGCTATTAGTTGCTTTCTAGAGCGCGCATGATAATGAGCTCAGTGTTTACTTCAAAATGTTCAGTTGTTCAATAGCGATTTGTAAAAATATAAGTGAAATTATTGAACCCTTACGGAATAAACACTATTATGAAAATATATATTTTGTTTTTTATTTAATAAAACTAGTAAAGTCCTTCTCAGGTATGACGAGACCAGGGAAATAGGTATTCATTTTTATATGGAGGATATTATAGATTCCAGTTCAAATTGAATAGGTACGTATACATAAGATAGGTCAGATATACAAAATAAAGCAGTGCATCAAATTTACGCTAAGGCGGTACGAAGTTCGCCGGGTCAGCTAGTAAACAATAAACATAATAAAATAACTAAATATACTATCGAGAATGATAGATAATAAATTAGATAACTAAGGAAGAGACAAGTCGAAATATTATGGTTGTTTACTTATTGAAAAATTTTTTTAAAAATAGTAAAAATATCTAGTTAAGTGGTTGTTAGGGTATTAAAAGTCTTTATGTAAGGTTCTATAATTTGCGTGGCAAAATTGGTTTGATTGTTCAAAATAGAGTCAGGTGATCTCTCTTTTAATTTCAGAATTTCTTTAAGGAAAACGCCAATCTAGAAGTTTTAGACAATTAGTTTTACCACTCAAAACCTGACGATGGCTCTTGCATTCATATGCTAAGTCGAAAGCCGAAACATATGTCGTTTTTTCAATTTTTCACTTTATTGAAAAATAAATTTATATGGGAAAACTTTAAGTTTTTTATTGGTTTGAAAATTCTTTAATTAAAGGCTTAATTTTGTGCAGCTTTTATATTCAAAATTTTATACTACGTATAATCTTTTTCTCAAGATCACGGAATTCTATCAAACCTTTCCAAATTTATCTTCAGGAAATGGTAGACCGACTTCTTGGTTGGTCAGCAATATTCTGTCTACGTTCCAAATAAAAAAAAAATTCACAGTTACGGTAAGGAAGAAAAGAATAGCGAAATGGCTAGCCTCTTGTATTCGGGGAGATAATTTGATGCATCTAGATTCTTTTCGAATAAAACTTCTAAACGAATAAAATAACATTAAATTAACTTTATTTTAAAACAGAAATGTATAACCTATAGACTTTTTTGGCCGCAAAAGTTTTTTTGGAGTTTTTTTTGTCGATCTTCTTTCAACGTTCTTTTGTAGGTGATATTAAACCTTTTGCGCCTGGAACACTTGAAAACCTGACTGAAGTGGTAATTAAACCTCCCGATAAGGGAGTAAGAGCAACGACAAAAGAAAAAAAGCCCAAACCGAAAGAAGGACCTAGTAGTGTTTTGCCTCTTGACAATCAGGATATTTTTTCGAGCTACGAAAACATCCCTCAAAGTTTAATTTTAAGAATGGTTCCCTATTCTGATTTAATTGATCAGATTCGCGATTTAAATCATGCTTTTAATGTTTTTACATTCAAAAGTTATTTTTCTAACGAATTCGAAAATACAGTGTCAAATCCACAATATTTTATATTAAAATCGTTGGATCTTGAACAAGCTGATAAACTACTTTATGTACGATTGTATTTTTTCGAAGATTTTCTCTCGAATTTTAAACTAGAAATATTGGAAAAAAGTCTATTTTTAAATGAGGTGGTGTTCAATTATTTTCGATGTGATGTAGGTGCGAGGGTGCAGCTTGAACCGTATCAAGGTGCAATTTCTGAAATTCAGGAAATGGAAATTTATACTAAGAAAAACTATAGTTTTGATATGAGGCAAACATTCCAGCGTTATCTTGCGGATAATTGTAGAACAAATGAATTTGTTCTAAATCCTGATGTTATAATGGAAATAAATCCCAAAATGCGATGTTATCTAAAGTTTCAACCAGCAAATGCAAAGTTTTGTGTTGTCAATTCAGATTTTGTACGTGATTGTAAGTTTGCTATTGTTGACGAAGTTCTGCCGTTAAAAGAAGTGAAAGCACAAAGTTTTATTAATAAGCGAAAGTATCAACTGGAAGCGGGAAACTATCAGAAGATAATTGATGATTATTTATTTTTGGTGGGGCATAATAATACTATGTATCGAAGAATGCCAAATGCAATTATTACTGGTAAGTTAAACCATTTACGATGTTTATTGTTTTTCTCACAGTGACATCAAAACAAATTGCGTGACAATCACGTGCAACCTACCTCTGAACGTTTTGATTGGTTGTCGCGTTACCAATCATACGTGTTCACCTGTTAGATTCTTACACCTTTAACACCGCGCGCCTTACGTGAAATGTCTTATTAAAACATCGTAAATAGTAGCTTTATGGTTATATAAATCTAGAGTGTTCTGTTCATTTTTAGGAAAATCTGGAACTGGAAAGACTACTCTTCTAGAAATAGTTGCGAGTAAAGTAGGCTGTTTTCCAAAATTTGTCTACACTAAAAAAATTGATTGTAAGGCAATTAAAGGTAAAACTATTGAGTCGTTACAAAAACTATTTCAAACTGAGCTTTTTAATTTGATACATCATCAGCCTGCACTTTTATTATTGGACGATTTGCAAATTATATGCGAGAGTGTAGCTGAAGGAGAAGCCCCAGCTCAGAATACTGTTTATTTTAACAGGTAAGTTTTTTTGCATGATATTTACGTTTAAGCGGTGTACAACAAGATCTGTCAAAATACGAGTTATGGCAAATGGCTTCACTGAAAGTATCTAATGTCAAAATGACAGCCGCAATTGTGATAGATACTATATTTTTGGGCTATGGGCAAGACCAATTGGGCATCTTTGAAATCGCATTTACAATACTCCCTTTCTATTGGTTAAAGCAATGTCCTGTTTACACCGCACAATTTTATGAAGAAGCGGTCAGCCAGACTTGTCAATTTATTCCAACCTCACTTTTGTCTGTCAAGCAAGCTTTTTTTTGTAAATCCTAGAGCGCAAAGCTTGGTTTACATGGCAAGTGATGTCTCATTTTTCTCCACTATTGCGAGTCTTTAGAGATTCCGATGCTTGTGTGAGGCTATGTAAACCTAAACAATTTATTGACAATTAAATTGGCAGCAGTTTCCTTAAAATGCTCCGAAAGTTGCTGTATTGTATGTAGGGTTTTTTTCGATGTGCGTGCATCTGCTTCTGTCAAAAAATAGAGTATAGAAAGCGTCACACCTCTATAAAACGTCATACTGACCAATAAATGTGACAGAAGGTTATTCTTAACAGCGACAAAATGGCGCAAATTGGCGGATTTGCATCAACCTAAAAAGTAATGAAATCTGACGGTTTGCTCTTTACGGAATACGTAATAATGTTTTACCTTCAGTGTTGAAATATAATTAATTGAGTTATTTTGTTCAGTTTCTAACATTAATTAAAAAATTGTTTTTGTTGTTTTTTTAATTTTATACTTTGCCTACTCTACTTTATTCTCACATTTTCATCATTCTATCTTTCTCACATTTTCATTTTTTAAAAATCTAGGCAACTCTTCTGTAATTAAAGCAATGTATCTTTTATTGTAGCTGCCTTCACTTATTTTTTTTTATTTTTATTTTGGTTGTCTATGTTTCTATCTCTATTTCACTATGTACTTATTGTCTCGCTTTTTTTTTATTTTTCTATCTGTTATTCTACAGATTACATTCCAGCTCAAAATCTTTTCAAAATTTTATCCTCACAACTTACGGCTTTTTGTTTCTGCTTCTATTCTTATTTTTTTCCTTTTTTATATTTCCTGGAGTCTCTTTGCTCAACTTTGACATTTATCTCACATATATCTTTTGTACTCTGTCTTTCTTTTTTTTTTATTCCCAAATTGCCGTAGTATACAGGATTACATTTTTTACTGAACTTTCAAACATTTTTATTCTTATTTCATACTCTTCTCCAAACTTTCTCTCTATTATTCCTCATACAATTGCTTATGCTTGGTTTTTTTTTCACTAGTTTTTTCAATTGCGCTTTACATCTGTTTTTTTCTTCAAACATATATCTTAGTCTGCTCTATTTCTTTTTCTTCTCATTTTTTTAGTTCTTTGCTAAACATTTATATCTTAGTTTTACATTCATTCACCTTTAATCCTTTTTTGTTTTTTTCTTAATTTTTTATCATCCTTAGCCTGCTCTATTTCTTTTTTTTCTCATTTTTTTTAGTTCTTTGCTAAACACTAACTATTATTTCAGTTTTACACTCATTCACCTTTAATCCTTTCTTATTCATGTATCTTTCCGCGTTTTTTATCATTCTTTTTTCCTCTCTCGTCAATATGTAAACAGTAGTGGACTCAAAGGACACTCGTATCTAAGACCCCTCTTTGTTTACAACCATTCGATTTTTTTTTCTTTTATAGGTACTATTTTTTTGGTTATTCTTTTTTTATTATTTTATTTCTCTTTTATTTTTATAAAATTTTTATGTAATCTTAGAACTTATTGCTCTCTACCCTGCCAAGGGCGCTTTTAAATTTTACATCTCACATTCTCTTTTTTTTTCATTTTGTGGACTCATTTACTCTTTGATACTGCATTTAAGTTTACACATGGTCTATTGGTCTTCTCTTCTATCTAAATCTCGCTTGTCAATCTGGAAATTTTCTCACTCTCTTTACATCTTTTTTTTTAATATCTCTGTCACACGCATTGCATACACCTGATATATTGTATTGAGTTATTCTCTGGTAGTTACTTTTATTATTCTTTTCTTTTTTTTGGTGAATTGGTATCATTATTCCTTCTGTTCACTCTGGGGGAAACTCTTTCTTCTACCGTCTTTTTATAACTTTTTCACTTTCAGACATCCATGCTTTATTCGGTATCCCTATTCTTTTTGGTTTTATTACTATTTTTTCTACCTTCTGTCTTGTTTTCTCCTCTTATATTTTTTAGCTTTTTCTTGCCTGTTTTTTTTTCTTCTTTTAATAATTTTTTGAAATGGTTTAGCCAGTTTGATGGTTTATTATTGTTGCCTTTTTTCTTTCTTGCATTTTTTCCTATGCCTTCTGATTTACTATTTCATAGTCATTACAATTTTCGTCTTTATTCTTCTAAATATTCACTTTCTTTTCTTTGTTCTATTTAATGTTTTTTACCTATTTCGTTCTACCATATTTATTAATCTTTTCTCCAATTTATTTTTTTTCTTCTATTCTTGCATTATAATCTCCTCTGTCTAAAGTTTTATGTATTCTTCACTTTTATTGGTTTTTTATTTTCTCTCTTTCATTGATGTCTCTGCTATGTCGTTCTTATCTCCGATTGTTTGCTCTTTACGTTCTTTACATTGTTTCAATTAGTTCAGAAAGCTGTTTTTACAATTTTTGCAATAAGCACAGCAATTACTTGCCAAACAATTATATTAGCATAATATCTGAGAATTTAGATTTTTTCTCAAAACTAACATAAGTATTAGAAAAACTCATATTGCCGCTGAAAAGCAGTGGTCACATATGACCTGCTTTTTTGTAGTTTTTTCATTGTTTTTATTTCTGCTGTTCTGTTATTATTTCTCTTTTTTTCTTTTTTTACTCTATTTTTTTTTTCTCGACTTTCGGAAACATTTTTCTCATCTTTATTTTTCACATTTTTAATGCTTCGGCTTAAATTTAAATATTTGTTTGCAGAATAAGCGAAATGCTGGAAGTATTACTTCGTAATTTCTGTACGTCTAACTGTGTTGGAGTTTTGGCCACAGCTGAATCTACCTTAAAATTAAACAAAAGTATTTATGCTACACGAGGAAACTATCTATTCCCCACGGTCTACAGTATTAATCAACTAAATAGAAATGACCGAAGACAGTTGTTGGCTTTTTTCTTATCTGAATATAATCTTTTAAATGTTGATCTGGATAGATTATCGGAGAAAACTGAAAGCTTTGTGATGCAAGACTTAACCGATTTTGTACAAAAAACACTTTTTGCTTCGTATCAAGATAATTGCGAAAGGAGTATTACTATAACACAAGAACATTGCAACGAAGCTTTAGAAAATGTAGCTTTAACTTCTTTATCTGGTGTGAAATTGCACGATCCTGGAGAGAAGACTTTAGATGATATAGGAGGGTTGGAAGACGTTAAAAAGGTTTTACTTGAGACAATGCAATGGCCTGCAAAGGTATTTATTCTGTTTCTTTATTTTTTTTGATAAATTTATGTTTATTGTAGTTTCCTAATTTATTCACAAATGCTCCACTTCGACTTCCGTCTGGTTTGTTGCTTTATGGTCCTCCTGGCACAGGTAAGACTTTGGTGGCTGGAGCAGCTGCAAAACATTGTGGACTTCGTCTAATTTCCATAAAGGGGCCAGAACTGTTATCGAAATATATTGGGGCTAGTGAGCAGGCCGTTCGGGATGTTTTCTATAGGTGAGATTTGGGATGACATGGACCGCTTAATTTGCTATATATATATATTTTATAACGTTTTTAGAGCACAAAGTGCCAGGCCATGTCTTTTGTTCTTTGATGAGTTTGACAGTTTGGCCCCCAGGTGAGTACCTATGAAAATAATAGCAAAACAGTCTTGAGAAATAACAATTTTTTTATAATAGCTTAGGTATTATAATAGTTAGTTTCAAATTTTGTCATATGTATGTATATGTACAAAATGCGTCTACTTTTCACTTTTTTTTTCTTTTTTTGACACTGTTTTTATCACATTTTTTCTGTTCTAACGTCATTCGTCCTGTTCGTTATAGCCTACTCCGTTTTTTTTTAAATTTGTTCAAATTTTTTCTCTTTTTTTTTTAGCACTTTTTGCACAGTTTCATTCGATTTCATTGGCGATTTAGTGTCATTTCTTCCACTAGAAACTTTGCTGTCAATTTTTTTTTTAGTGTTTTGACATTTTTGTACTTATACTGTTTTCATCTTTGTCTCTCATTTTTTTCTGCTTACATACATCGAAACTTTGCTGTCAATTTTTTCTTTTAATGTTTTGATATTTTTTTACTTATAGTGTTTTCATCCTTGTCTCTCATTTTTTTCTGCTTACATCTTTGTCGAAATTTTGCTGTCAATATATATATTTTTAAGTATTTTGACATTTTTAACTTACACTGTATTTAACTTTGTTTTTCTTTTTTTTTTGTTTACATACATTTTTGTTTTTTTTTGACCTTTTATACTTTTACACCTCTACTCTTTTTAATTTTAAGCTCTTTCTCACAAATTTATTCTTTAAAAATACTTTTTTTATCTGTTTTTCTCTTTCTAGGGGTTTTTGTCTTAGAGAATTTTGTAAGCTTTTCTGTTTTTTTTTCTTTTCTTGGCACTGTTTTTATCACATTTTTTCTGTTCTAAGGTCATTCGTCATGTTTGTTATAGGCTATTCCGTCTTTTTTTAAAATTGTTCTAATTTTTTTTTTCTTTTTCTAGCACTTTTTGTACAGTTTCATTCGATTTCATTGGCGATTTAGTCATTTGTTTCACTAGAAATTTTTTGCTGTCAATTTTTTTTTAGAATTTTGACATTTTTTTACTTATACGGTTTTTATCCTTGTCTCTCATTTTTTTCTGCTTATTTACATACATTTTTGTATTTTTTGTACCTCTTATACACCTTTACTCTTTTTAATTATAACCTCTGTTACACACGTTTATTTGTTTAAAAATACTTTCTTTTATCTGTTTTTTTTTCTCTCTTGGATTTTTTGTCTTATACAGTTTTGTAAGCTTTTCGGTTTTTTTTCTTTTCTTGGCACTGTTTTTATCACATTTTTTCTGTTCTAACGTCATTGGCCATGTTCGCTATAGCCTACTCCGTCTTTTTCAAAATTTGTTATTATAATTTTTTTTTTATTTTGCACAGTTTTATTTGATTTTATTGGCGATTTAGTGTCATTTGTTTCACCAGAAACTTTGCCGCCAATTTTTTTTTAGGATTTTGACATTTTTTTACTTATACGTTTTTTATCCTTGTCTCTCATTTGTTTCTGCTAGCATACATACATTTTTGTATTTTTTGTACCTCTTATATTTTTACACCTCTACTCTTTTTAATTATAACCTCTGTTCCACAAGTTTATTTCTTTAAAAATACTTTGTTTTATTTGTTTTTTTTCTTTCTTGGATTTTTTATCTTATTCAGTTTTGTGAGCTTTTCTGTTTTTTTCTTTTCTTGGCACTGTTTTTATCACATTTTTTCTGTTCTAACGTCATTCGTCATGTTCGTTATAGCCTACTCCGTTTTTTTTTAAATTTGTTCAAATTTTTTTTTTCTAGCACTTTTGGCACAGTTTCATTCGATTTCATTGGCGATTTAGTGTCATTTCTTTCACTAGAAACTTTGCTGTAAATTTTTTTTTAGTGTTTTGACATTTTTTTACTTATACTGTTTTCATCTTTGTCTCTCATTTTTTTCTGCTTACATACATCGAAACATTGCTGTCAATTTTTTCTTTTAATATTTTGATATTTTTTTACTTATAGTGTTTTCATCCTTGTCTCTGATTTTTTTCTGCTTACATCTTTGTCGAAATTTTGCTGTCAATATATATATTTTTAAGTATTTTGACATTTTTTACTTATACTGTATTCAACCTTGTTTTTCTTTTTTTTTTGTTTACATACATTTTTGTTTTTTTTTGGACCTTTTATACTTTTACACTTCTACTCTTTTTAATTTTAAGCTCTTTCTCACAAATTTATTCTTTAAAAATACTTTTTTTATCTGTTTTTCTCTTTCTAGGGGTTTTTGTCTTAGAGAATTTTGTAAGCTTTTCTGTTTTTTTTTCTTTTCTTGGCACTGTTTTTATCACATTTTTTCTGTTCTAACGTCATTTGTCATGTTCGTTATAGGCTATTCCGTCTTTTTTAAAAATTTTTCTAATTTTTTTTTTTTTTCTAGCACTTTTTGTACAGTTTCATTCGATTTCATTGGCGATTTAGTGTCATTTGTTTCACTAGAAACGTTGCTGTCAATTTTTTTTTAGGATTTTGACATTTTTTTACTAATACGGTTTTTATCCTTGTCTCTCATTTTTTTCTGCTTAGATACATACATTTTTGTATTTTTTGTACCTCTTATACACCTCTACTCTTTTTAATTATAACCTCTGTTACACAAGTTTATTTCTTTAAAAATACTGTCTTTTATCTGTTTTTTTTCTCTCTTGGATTTTTTGTCTTATACAGTTTTGTAAGCTTTTCTTTTCTTGGCACTGTTTTTATCACATTTTTTCTGTTCTAACGTCATTCGTCATGTTCGCTATAGCCTACTCCGTCTTTTTCAAAATTTGTTGTTATAATTTTTTTTTTTTAGCATTTTTTGCACAGTTTTATTCGATTTTATTGGCGATTTAGTGTCATTTGTTTCACTAGAAACTTTGCTGTCAATTTTTTTTTTTTAGTATTTTGACATTTTTTCACTTATACTGTTTTCAATCTTGTTTTTCATTTTTTCTGATAACATACATTTTCGCTTTTTCTGTACTTTTTATACATTTACATCTTTACTCCTTTTAATTTTAACCTCTGTTCCACAAGTTTATTTCTTTACAAATACTTTCTTTTATCTGTTTTTTTTTTCTCTCTTGGATTTTTCGTCTTTTTCTTCTTTTTGCTTTTTTCTTGAACATAGAAGCTTTTTTTGCTGTTTGTTATTATTTTTCTCTACTCTTCCGGTACTATATATTCTGAAGTTTTTTTTTTCAACTTTTAACACGCACGTACAGCTCCTTTCTTGTACTTTTTCGATTACCAGTTCTCTTATTCCATCTATGTTTTTGCATTATACATCATCACACTCTTCGGCAACTCTTAAATAGTTAGACGTATTTTTTTTTCACACTATTTTTCAAACAGGGGTTTTTTTTCTATATCGTCTTATCATTGGTTGAATATTGCTTAGTAAATATTCTATGCTGTTTTTTTCTTTGCAAGATTTAAGATTAGTTTTTTTTTTATTTTGAATGTTTTTTGTTTTGTTTTTTTAACAGTTTTACCAAATACTTTTTCTGTCTTTTTGTTCCTATATTTTTATCTAGCCGTTCTTTTCTCTTTTTGTTTTGTTTTATTGGTGTTTATCTTTTATATATTTTATCTGAGGATTTTTTGGTATAATTTTTAGACGCGGACATGACAATACTGGAGTGACAGATCGTGTGGTTAATCAATTTTTAACTCAGCTTGATGGGATTGAAACCCTTACTGGGGTTTTTGTGTTAGCAGCTACTTCTCGGCCGGATCTTTTGGATCCTGCATTGCTGAGGCCTGGACGGTTAGATATACATATTCGATGTTCACTTCCAAATTTGGTATTTTTGAATTAATCTAAAATTTTATTAATCTATTTATTGTTTTACTTTATAGAGCTCTCGAGTGGAAATTATGAAAGTATTATCAAAATCTTTGAAATTTACTTCTGATGTTAATTTGAAAGAGATTGCACGCACGTGCGAAGGCTATTCTGGTGCGGATCTGCAAGCGATTTTGTATACTGCGCAGCTTGAAGCTGTCACTGGTCTTTTGGAGTCTGATCAGGTATTGAAATCTTTTGTATAATTGTTGAAGAACTACTTTGTTTTTATGACAGTACAATAACAATTGACTTAAAGGTGGCAAGCTGTAGACAAATCCGTCATAAATTACGTTTCAACTGTTTTTTTGACTAACAAAATACGGTTAAGACCGGACCTCTGGTGATATTTTTATTTATGACCTGATGATGGTTAGCGGTAAGTCTCTATTGTCCCTAACTTCTACACAATAGACACTCTTATAAAAACAAAATAGTTTTTGGACGACTATACTACTTTACTAAGTAGTTACTAAGCAGCAACCTACAAAATTACACAAAACCTTTTTTTTTTCTCTAATGAAGCGAAATATAGCTCAATTTGGCAACACTGATTATGAATGCTGCTGTTTTGATTATTTGTTACCGAGTTTGCATGAACAGAATCTTCTTTTTTATGAACAAATAGCGAGAGTAACTGTTGAACTTTCAATATTAAAAAATGCCATTTGTTTAATTTTTCAATAATGCCAATAATAATAACATCAATTGTTTTTTTTTTGGTTCATAAATGCTTTTTGTTTTTCAAGACAACAAGGCGTTTATAACTTTTAATTTGGACATTTGATTTTGTTACGGCAGACAGTTACGTCAAACGTTTTTTACATTGTTTGTCCGGAACCCAATTGTGACACAACGGAAATCAACTTTCATTGTGGGTGACATATAGCATATCGGGAACCATATATGCAGTGTATAATTTTTGTAACATATACAGTTGTAAAACGGAATAAAATTGTCTGAGTTGTTCTAATTATGGTTTCTAATAGAAATTTTTTAATTTTATTTTATGACATTTCCTGTTTATTTTTTGCAAGCAACTGTACCTACTAACAGATACTAAATAGACTTAAAATTAGACATTTAATTATCAAAGAAGGTATAGTGCGACAAACCAAATAAGAGCTAGTAAAATTTTTACGAGTTTAGCATCTTATATAAAACTGTTAACTTTTTGAAGTAGTTGATAATGGTTTATGACTGTATTTTTCGGTACCTCACCGAGCATTAAAGCCTAGTCTGCAACGTACTTTTGCTTGGCCAACTGGTCTACCAAGGTCTAACGTTACATGAACTGCTTATTTTAACGAAATACCATATTTATCTGGCGTTAATTACACACATTATGTAACTGTTCCTTTTAGGAAAATACCGAAGACATATCTGTTGTGGTGAACCAAAAACAGTTATTGGATGCTTTGGAAAATACAAGACCTTCTCTTACCCAAAGGGAACGTGATAAATATGAAAAGATGTAATGAATAGTTTATATAACACTTTTTTTTTATATTTAAATTTTTGAATCTATTTACAGTTACCGCAATTTTGAGGGTGGAGTGGCAGACTTTGCTCCTGGAAGTAAGGCGACTCATGCTTAATTCATTTTAAGATGTTTGTTTTGGTAATTTTTTGGGTTAATAAATTTATTTTTGTTAGTTGGTTGCTAATTGATTTAAACTGTCCACAACCCTTTTTAAAAAGATTTTTCTAAATTATGTCAGCTCAACTGTGATGATATTTTGCCTGAATTTCCGAAGTTTATTAGCATTATTGTGATCGAATTAAAAATGATCAAAAAAAAGTGTACGGCGTAAAGCCCAGAGTGTGGAAATATAGTTTTGTTTTTAAGTTTGAAATTGGTTTCCAGAATAGGGTTTGTAGAAGTTTACTCTTGGAAGAGTGATTAATTCTAACAATTGGGGTTCCTCTATTCTTTAAGGGGTTCGGTCTCTAGAAAACTATTTGTAACTGAACTAAAATCTACCGAGGTTACAGATTGGTTCTAATGTAATACTTCTACAAGCAAGTGAAGTGTCCTACAACATCCAATGCTGTTGGCGAACTTTTTAATAAACCAGAGTGAGAGCAGCTTACTAGAATATCAAGAAATCCAATCAATTAGAACAGACAACTAACAGCTAAGTTATACTTTATTAATTAATCACTTTAATTAGTTGTAAATTAGTATTCTAATTGTAAATTATCTTGGCACCTAATTTCTACTTGTGCCAGTGTATTTACATATACAACATGGGTCAAGTGGCGCCTTATTGAAATGGTCGTTTAATTCGCTTTCTGAAGGTGTTCTTTTGTGTACAAACTAGAAAATAAGTAAAAAACGTAAGCAATAAAAGTGTACTCAAAATGTAGCTCTTGTAAATTTTGTGGCTGCAATGTATAAATTTTGTATCTTCACAAGAAAAATCTAGTAGCGTTAAATCAGGATTGCGAGCCGGTCACTCAATTGCACCACGCCGCCTAACTAACGTCCAGGAAACCGGGTCTAGCAAAATGCGGTGAGACGCCATCTTGTTGGAACAAGAACATCGCACATTTTCATTGATATTGTCGTCATTTTCTAGTTTGTAATGTATCTGCTTATAAAATATGGCTGTCGGCAACCATGACAATTATTTTTTTTGCTAAATAAACTGGTCCTTTTATTTTTTGATAGTTTTGTCAGTTAAATTATCGCGTAGCTGCTGCTTTTAGACAATAACTGTCATTGGTTATTTACATTTGAAGCGGTAATACCTTTTGCAATAGCCCCTCGTAATCCGATTGGCAAAAACTGTCGACAATTTATTGTATAATAAGTAAAAATTTAAGTTATAATGTTGAACAATTTATATTTAATTAAAAAATTACTATAGAAAAATATTTCTGTACAAAAAGTTTTACGTATTTTTTTGGATTGAAATGTAAAGCTTAGACACTAGAAATTCGAAGACCTTTTTGTTTTAAATGTTATTTTAAGAAACATTTAATTTTTGATTCTAAATTGTTAAGAGGAAGGCTTCTCAGGGCTCTTGCTCCAATTGAGGTCTTTTTATAAAGTGCTAAAATTTTATTAAAAAAAAAACAAATAATATTTGGTTTTTGTTATGCTTACTTACCATTTTTGCTATGTCTGTAAGTTTTTCTGTAACTTCTTTCCCGTTTTGTATGACTTGGTTATACAAGTAACCGTTTGGATTATTCAAAAGCAGATAAGGATGATCAAATTCTACAATTGTTCCATCACTCAAAACGATCATTTTGTCTGAATCGATCACAGTATGTAATCGATGGGCAATTGTTAGTATAGTCGAACTTTTGAATTTGGTTCTAATAGTTTTTTGTATTAGTTGATCAGTTTCTAGATCTATGTTCGAAGATACTTCATCTAAAACTAATATTTTGCAATTTTGCAAAATGGCTCTAGCTAAGCAAAGTAATTGTCGCTCTCCATGGCTGAAGTTATTCCCGCTTTCTTGAACATATGCTTCAAGTTGGTTTGGTAAGCTAGAAATAGAATTTTTTAAGCTGACTTCCTCTAAAACTGTCCAAATTTCTGCATCTGTAGATGTATTAAATGGATCTAGATTCCTGCGTAATGATCCTGTGAAGAGAATGGGATTTTGTGGTATAATAGTGAGACTTCTACGAAGATTTTTTAAAGATATTTGTTTAGTGTCAACTCCGTCTATTGTTATAGTTCCGCTAAAATCATACAAGCGGAATAAAGTCGAAATCAGTGATGATTTCCCTGAGCCGGTTCTGCCAATAATACCAATTTTTTCTGTAGGATTGATGTCTACCGAAATATTTTTGAGTACAGGGTGTCCAGTAGATTTATATTTCAAGTAAATTGCATTAAAATTAATACGTCCTCTAGTCGGCCATGCTTCTGGAGTTTGCAAAAAAGATTTATCAAACTCCGGAGCTACTTTGGTGTATTCATAAATATGAGAAAGTGACATGGAACACAAGTGAGTCTCAACTACAAATTTCACTGTTATTTGAGCTACTGTAAGTAGTGATATAATTTGAAAGATTATTAATCCTATATCCCCAACTTGCGTTTCTAAAAATTTCTAATTAATTATGATTAAAATTGTAATTATGCACAGTACCAATTTGCAAAAAATATATACATAAAATTATTAGTGCTAAGAATAATATACATAAGCAGTCTGCTGCAAAACCAATTTGTGAAAATGCCATTCGCCTCATATACTGAGCTACACAACTCTTAGACTGATTTTTGTCAAACTCTTTTATCAAAATTGTTTTTGCATTTAGAGCGTTTACTGTTACTAAGCCTTCTAGGGATACCATTGCTTGAGTATAAATTGAACTTCTAACTAAAAATTTCTTATTAATACAAGCGCTTTTTTGTCAAAATGTTTTTTAAACTGAATTAAGTACAGGAGGAATTTGCAGAACGAAAGAGCTGAAAAAAGCAAAATATTTGAAACAACGTGGTCAACAATGACTGTTTGTGTTGGCAACACTTTGTAGACGCTTTTTTTATTTGCCTAGTGGCAACACTGTAACCGAATACGCTTGTTTGACATAACACTTATACAAAAAATTGTAGGTTAAGTTACAGCGACTATCTTTTTAATTGCTGTCTGTCAATGATGATGTCAGTGTTAAAGATGTCCCTCGACAACAACAAGAAGTGGTTGAAATTGTACCATTTTAATATAAAATGTGGGATTGCTAACCTAAACAATTATTGTTGACCACGCTTTATACAAACTGTCTCCCAAAAAAAAAGACGACTTTATTGCTCGCTTATCTATTGGTCGATTTTAATTATTTGTTATTAAATGATTATAAATAAGTCACAAATTTTTTTAATAAAATTACGTATAACCTTAAAAACTTGGCTGAACTGTCAAAATTTTTTTTTTAAATTACTAAGTGGCGCACTAACCAAAATAGAATTATCACCATTTTAATTTTTATAAAACAAATATCTTTTGCTTAATTATTCTTCCTGACTCAAGTGAGACATTTTATTTAAAAAAAATTTAATATCAAACGGAAATGAAACAACAATGTTGTGACAAAAACAAAAAAATATATACCACTTTGAGCCAAATAAAGACTTTTTAAGAAACTTAATAACTATAATACAATAGGTAGCCATCTGTAATGATATTTGATTTTATAGACAAATAATATCATTGTAATAAGCAAAACCAGAAGTGCGCAATTTTTTTTGCAAGTCAGTGTATTTTTGACACTTATTAGGTCAATCAAATCTCAAAAAATCTACAACTTATTTAAATTTTTAATAAATTAAGCGTAAATACTTACGTGTCAAATTTTTTGCTGTTAGTTGTGTAACTTTTGGCATCAAGAAGTAAAGTAGCAGAAACAATATTAAGAAAAAAATCAAAGACGGTATTGCATATAGGTAGTTTACTACACTGATTAAGAGCAATGGTCCAAGTGTACAAAAAACATTTTGAAGTACCAGAATGAGAAAATCCGGTAAGACTTGGTCAACTATTCCTAAATCTTTTGAGAATTTGTTTATTGCATTACCGGAGGTTTCTTTATTGAAGAATTTCATTGGAGCTCTACTGATATTATCAAAAGTTGAATTATGCAAAAGTTGGGATGATTTAACACAAGCGTGTATATAAAAAACATTTCTACAAGCTGCAATGATTGCGCAGATTATTGCCAAAGCAGCATATATCCACAAAAATACATCAAATGTCAAAAACTCTTCTGGCTTTTCACTAGACACTGAATCAGACGTCGACGACAAGTATTGCTGATGAGAATTAACCCAAAATGTTAGGAAAAAGTCGCTTATGTTTATTATAATTTGTGCAAATAGAAATCCTATTAGTATTACTATGCAGCTGCAGTACCGACTGCCAAATGTGAAATGTCTAAATATAGCTTTTATCATTGAGTGAGAACTAGTTTGGTTCTTCTCTTTATTCAAAATTCTGAAACTTTTAGTGGCAGCAGTGTCATTTTCGTCTAATTTCACATGAGTTTCTGTTTCCAAATCTGCTTTGTCTGTATCTGTTCTACTACTATGGAACTCTTTGTTTTCGATTCTTCCATTATCTACTACATAAATTTGTTGCACTTTTTGTAAAATGTATACTTGGTGAGAGACTAACAAAACACATTTGTCAGAAAGAAAGTCTAATATACATTGCTCAAAGATGTGTTTTCCTATTTTGGTATCTACAGCTGATAAAGGATCATCTAATAAATAAATATCTGCTTGTCTATAGACAGCTCTTGCCAGATTGATTCTAGCTTTTTGGCCTCCACTTAGCAAAACTCCCCTTTCTCCCACGAATGAGCTATCTCGGTAAGGAAAAACTGCTAAATCATGTTCTAATCCACAAATTCTAACTACTTTTGAGTACCGATGTTCATTGTAGTTTTCTCCAAACAGAATATTTTGGCGAACAGTAGCAGGAAATATCCAAGGATCCTGTGAAGAATAGGATATTTTTCCTTCAACTGATAACGTGCCTTGTACGATGGTAGTTTCTCCAAGGATGGTGTGCAAAAGAGCACTTTTCCCACTACCTGATCTACCAATTATAGCTGTCTGGCCTTTGGATGCTGAAAAATTAACGTCAGTCAAGCAACGTTTTGGAAGCATTAACTTCCACTTGGCGCCAACATTCTCTAAACAAATACCACAATTGTCAAAATTTGCACATATGTTTGAAGAAGTACTTCTTGGCTCTATTTTATGCTCAATAAAAGTTTTTATTTCTCCCAATGCATATCTTAGTTCAATCAAATTTGTCCAATTTTTAGGAAATAGCAAACAAATAGAATTTGTTAAAATGTTGTAGTAAATGGCAGCTGTGAACACAAAATTCGGCGTTACATCTTGTTCCAAGAATTTTGCAGCAATAATGGTTATGCACATAGCCCACATTGGAATAAATAATTTAAAACATAAGTGAACTATTTTTATAAAAGACATTCGCTTCTGTATCTTCATTTCTAAACTGTAAACATAAGTCAACTTTGATATGATTTTTCTAGGCAATTTTAAATGTAATAAATGTAATTTGGTTTTTTACGAGAATTAGGACAATGGTTGGAGATTTAATTAAACATTTTTTGTTTTTTTTGTTGCTCGTTTTGCAGCTTGGTTGGCTGTTCCCTCAACTTTTGAGCAACAAGAAACAAATGTTGGTCGAAATTTGAGGAAGCGGCCAACCAAGCTGCAAAACTTGGAGCAACAAAAAACAAAAATTGTTTAATCAATTATTGCCTCAATCAAGGCTCTAATTCTGGTCAAAAAAACCAAATTATAGGTACATTTAAATGATAATTTGAAAATACCTTACTTTCTAGCTTTTGCAATAAGAGCTGCAAATTGGTCGTCCCAGCCAAAAATTTTTATGGTTTGAATACCACTAAAGAATTCAGTGATTAATTGTAATCGAGATTCAGTTGCACGAACTAGTTGTGTTTTGACATTTTGAAAAATTATCTTGATGTATACTACGGCAAAACAAATGAAAACGCATAAAAAAACACCTGAACGTCAACAGAATACAAATATTATTTTATTTCATGACAGTCAGTTCTAGGTTTTAAATAAAGACATAAGCCACTTTCTAAAATTTTGTTTTTTTTTTGGTTAAACAGCAGAGTTATGTATAAACAACTTGCATTTTCAATTTTTTGAATCTATTAGCTGATTTTTTGGCGAAGATCTAGTACGTATAGTAGTTAGACAACTATTATAGACAGCTAAATTTGAAAAATTCTTTTTATTTAAACAACAAAAAAAACATGAGTGCACTAAAGTGACTCAAAAACTAAAAAAACATTTTTTTTGAGTTTTGTATTAAAATTTGTAAGTACATGTACAATGTTTTAAAAATCTTGTTCAAACAAGTCTAAAAAATTTTTAAAAAAATTCTTTTTTTAATTATTTTGCTAATAATCTTAAAAATCTCTAGTCGAAATTTTTATTTTTTAAAATCGCTTTAAATTTTTTATTGTTTTTTAGAAAAGTATTTTACCTATATCTTTTTGAGCTACGGCTGAACATGTTGAACAACAAACATTTTTTTTTAAATAAATTATACATACTAAGGAATAGAATTGAAACTCGAAAAACAAAAGCAAAATTGAGATTTATTCATCTTGTTGATGAGCACTTGGTGGTCGAAAGAGCTCTCGAGATCGATTAAACAAACTTTTTGGCATGTGGTAAAATTGTGTGAATAGTTTATTGTACTAAATATTTTAAACAAACCTATTAATTTCGGACTATTGTCCAGAAATTTAAACTTTCTAAACTTAATTATTTTTTAAAAATATATGTTTTTAAACTTTAAATACAACAATAGTCAATTATTAGTTATATTTAAATTATTTTTAGTTTGATTTAGTGACGTTAAGCCCGATAGTTAATCTTAAAAACTTTGAAAAATTTGGAGCGACTTTTAAATACTAAAATATTGACTTGAGATTTTTAGGCTTTTTGTTAATTTTTTTTGTAAAAAAAAAATAAAAAAACAATAAAATAACGAAAAAAAACCAGTTAAAAACCAAAGAAATCTATCGATTTTAGAAATTATAAAAAAAATTAGAGTCCTCTGTAAAATTTGTTTTTTCTGCGGTCACCTCTCAAAGTGATTATTGAAAGCTTACAATAATGCAAAAATTTAGCTATTCACACATTTTTTTCTGGTAACCAATTTAACATCGTAACCACGTAAACAGTAACAAAATGAAATAATCACGTAGCTTTAAAATAAAAGAAAATATGTGTGTGAAGCAAAATACTTTACACACTGTCATTGCCATGAGTACCTGATGATTATTGTAATTCGAAATTGTCAAAAATTATTGGAAAATAGATGACGGCGCATTTACCATCACGCCAGAAAGTAACAATTTTGTCATTTATTTTAGACTATAAAAAATTTTTTGTATGTATTTTGAGGGTAAAAAGTCATTTTGGTATTCGGTTGCTTTTTCGCACCTCGCTGTCGCTTGGCACAAAATTTGCATCTTTATACCAAAAAAGCTCTCTTTACTCACTAAGTACATAAATAACTATTTTGACTTGCATTTTAGAAATGACTTTTAAAACATTGTTTCTACGGCTTCTAGTTTTTGGGGCTACCCCAACGTATACTGAGTGTTTTATTAATAATTGTGCATATAGTAACTAAAGAATGCTTGACTCAAATCATGACAATTTAACCTAAAACACTTATCTTATTACCGATATACTGTGCGTTTTATTTAAAAATCTACCAATTAAACATAAACGCATTTAGGTTTTATAAAAAATCTATTTGTGACACAAAATAAAAATCAATATTATTTCAAAATAAACTCCACTGCTTCAATACATTTTTGAATTATTTTGTTAAAGCTTGTGCAAACTTTTGAAAATATGTTTGGCTAATTTTTAATAAAATTTGCAGTATTTTGTATTTGTTGCTATGATTCTTGTCCGGTATTAATCTTTTGCGCGTACACCAGTGTCTTTACATGTTTCCAAAAATAGAAATCTGAGGGATTAAAATTGGGAATCCGAGTAGACCAAGGAAATTTACTTCTTTGCCATATTTATCTATAAGAAAACTAGGCAAAAAGGCAAAGTGTGGTGGTGCGCCATCTTGCAAAAACCACATACTTTCTTCTTTGGTTTTATGGCAACTGTTCTAACTCATCAAAAAGCGTAGTTTGGATAAATTGCAAATATGAATTTCGATTTAAATTTGACGGTAATTTAAAGGGATCTATTAAAGTATCTTTAAAAAGTTTGATCTTAAATTCGTGCTAGAAGTGTGCCTCTCTAAAACGCCCTGTATCTAGGTAAGAAACATTTTATCTGAGCTACAATTTTGAGCTACAAATAGTTCAAAAACATTTTTTATAAAACCTAAATGCGTTTTAATCATTAGATTTTTAAATAAAACACGCAGCATCTCAGTAATGCGACACTTTTTTTTAGGTTAAATTGTCATGTTTTGGGTCAAGCATATTCTAGTTACTATATGAATAATTATTTCTGAAACATTTTGTATCGTGGAGTCAACCAAGAGTTCTATTATCAGCAGAGGCATGGGAATCTAGAAAAGTAATAGAAACAGATCACATTTCACTAGTAGTATTAGTAAAAAAAAAAGTTAAGAAAAACAAAATTAGATAAAATAGAAGAAAACAGTTGAATAAAAAAAGAACATAAGAAAGTATAAACAAAAAAAACTGACAGTTATTATAAACAAAGCTAGAAAGACTATTTAAAAAATCAATAAAAAAAATGTATTAAACTATAAAATCTGTTATTATGGAATATATAAAAACAGCAAAAAATTTTTCAAAAACTTGTAAAAAATTAAAAATAAGCTAGATATAAAGTATTAAAAAACAACTGGTGAATAAAAAAAAAGTGCTATTTAATTGCTCAACTAAATTATATGCGTTTATTTATTATAAAAACGACATTGGCCCCCGGTGCAAAATTAAAATGTGAAAAAATTATCTTACATAAACTAGAAGACAAAACAGAAGAAAAACAAAAAAGGAGTATAAAAAGTAAAGAAAAAAAAACTGACAGTTTGTAACCGTAAAGTTACACAAGGGGAAAAGGAGAGAAGGGAATAAAGGAAATAGGAAAACTCGAGGACAGGCTAATCTCGGCTAGCTTTACCTTGTTCAAAATTTGCCCGGTAGTTCAGCCGTAGAGGCGTGAATCTAAGAACACAGGTGGTGGATATAGCGCCACTCAACCTAGCACAGACAATAGCCGAAATTAACCTCCCTTTAGCCTTTTAGGGGTCAAGACCTGCAGGCTAAACAAAAGCTCCAGTAAAATAATATTAATATATTGAATAAATAAAAGAAAATACAACAAACAAAAAAACTAACTGATAGCAATAAGTGATATTGGCCTCAAAATGAAATATAATAAAAAAAAAAAACAATATAAATCCGGAATGTTCAAATAATTAATTAATTCTAAATAAATGTTCAAATAATTAATTAATTCTAAATAATTCAAATAAAATTTTATCACAATTTTCACACAATTAGACAGGACTCGATGCAGTTTGAGTTAGACAAGACAATTCCCTTGTAGTTAACTCAAGCACCCCTTACAGGTTGTCCTGATTACCACAAACAATAAAGGCAATAATTTGATGAAACACAATATGATAAAAAGAAGGTTTTTTTCACTTTAAAGGTGTCGTTCAAAGGCTTTCTAACGTTCACACATTCATTCGACCTTTCATAGACCTTGAACTAACCTTATCTGCTGTTTCCGTTGGAGATGGTTGTTTTGCGGTGCTTTAGTCCTCGGAAGCTCGATGGTAGATAGCAGGATAACAGGAGGAAAAGAGATCGAGTGCCGCAATTGAGTCGTCTCTTAACCCTAGACTCGCCTAGCCCTACATGACCCGCGAAGTAAAACCGTTAGTGGTGGAATTAATGAGACTGTTTAACTTACCCCTTCTAACGTCACGTAATCGCGAAAATGGTAAAGTCGTTATCAAAACGTGGCTTCAAAGCCGTACCAATTTTCTTGTCAAAAAAGTCGTGAACACACGTAATACCCACTACCGGGTTTATTTGACTCACTACTTTGGCGTAGAAGGGTACATTAACACTACGTACGGTGGCGGACTTAAAAATGCAACATGGGCGCTAACACCACTTCTATATATAGAGTCGGTATCTTTCCCGCTTAAAATCTGGTAAATTCTGCTTTACTATCGGATTATTCTTTTCCTATCCGTTAAAAACTACCTGGGTTTTTTCCCTGGCCAATAAAAAAAGTTAGCTTGCTTTACTTTATATACAGAGTGTTCAGAAAAGACAGTTACTCGAAAGACATAAATTGTCTTAAAGGCGTCGGGTCTTCGCAGTTCTAGACTAAATCGATGACAGCGAATTCGATCGTGCACAAACTAGCGTCATGCAATGAGTAGTTTACCGCAAAATGGCAAGAAGGCGCTTATTTATCGTAATTTTTGGCGTGTGCCGCAATTCAACCGTTACAACACCCCTCTCCTTACATAAGTAAAATTGTTATAAACAATTTTACTCGCCATTTACCGGACTGACGCGCGAGAGTTTGTTAGCCAACCCGAACCTATAGTAAAACCGAACTTAATGAACTTGGCGCAACCAAGAATAGGAAAAGCTAATGTTTAGACCGCAAAATCAAAAAAAAGGAAACTAATTCAAACCAGCAAATATTAAAAAAAAAAAAAAAAAAAGAAAAGAAAATAGAGAAAAAAAACTAAAAAGATCAGAAGGATCTGTGACAAATTGACCTGAAGGGTCCAAGAGTAATCCTTAAGGGAAGTACATAAAGCCGTACTGGGCTAACATGATGGGTACCTGTGTCCCAGGACTAGCCTGTCATGGTGTTTTGCCTGAACACCGAATAAAAAAAATAACAAAAAAAAACAACAAAAAAAAACGATTCAAACAAAAAGAGGAACAAGACCCAGGCATTGCCACCCTACCGGCAAGCAATTATCAGCAAACTAATAAAATCTCGGAGAAACCTGAATTGTTACGTCGCGTGTGGGAAGAGCGCTCCCGACATTACCCACTCCGTTGAGGCCCCTAGATATCCGTAAACCCTCTCCGAGCGTTCCGAATAGCAGGTCCCGAGGGTACTGCCAGCAACAGCAGTAGGGTGCCCAAAGCAATCCCACCCACCGCTAATAACAACCAGTTCTCAAATATGCTTTCTAGCACAACAACAAACGAAAAATCAAATACTTCTGTATTAATAAAATACATAAACATCCAGAAAAAAAACGTTGGTCTATGCAGACCGTTCCGCAACGCGATTCTAGTCGACTACAGTTAAATGAACAACGGTGCGTCACTACTTTCCTATCATCACAAAACAACATTCTCTGTCCCTCTCGGACTATACCAAACTACAAAAGTCCCGAAGAGTACACGAGCAATGTACCTAACAATATAAACAAAAGACACACTGTTGCCACTAACTGGCCAGAACTAGAAAAAAAAAAAATTTGACGTGAAACGAAAAGTTATGGTTTACGCCGAAAGAACTTTTGACGGCCTTTTACCGTCGACAGTGAGTCATTGAAGTATTCGCCAACCCCTCCAATAGAGCAAAAAAAACTCTGGCGTGAAACGAAAAGTTATTGTTTACACCGAAAGATCTTTTGACGGCCTTTTACCGTCGACAGTGAGTCATTGGAGTATTCGTCCACCCCTCCAATAGGGCAAAATATAAAATTAAATTTCCGTAAAGCCAAAAGGTATCATTCTCCAGCCACGGTCCGCAAAAGTTTAATTATGTAATTAATCGACTACAATTCTATACAAATAGAATAGATTCTATACAAGCTCCTGGACTATTATCAAAAAACTTTCAATCAAAACACAAGTCCTAGAAGTTCCAAAATGCTCAAAACTAAACAAAATTTTCGCCAAAGTACTACTTTTATAACAATTCTTTAATTACATAACCATAGACTAAAACGGAAGTGACCTAAAACATGAATCTACGGTGGATCAAAATCAGGCGCGACAGGCTTAAGGTCCTGCACGTGCCATACTCCTTTCGAGTTTCCTAAATCGTCTGCTAATTCATAAGTCCAAGTGCCACGTTTTTTCGAAACTATAAAAGGGCCTACAAATTTAGGACCTAATTTGGCACTATAATGTTTGATGGCATTTGACAAAGACTTATTTTTCCTCCAAACTTGTTGTCCTACCACGTAATCAACCGGCCTGCGTCTAAGATTATAAATGTTTTTATTACGCTCGTGCGCGTCCCTAACCTTAGTTGCTATTTTCTGGAACATAGCCTTAAATCCTGTAACACGCTTTTCCGTCTCCATTGCAGCATTAACCGGTTCATCTCTCGCGGTTATGTCATTATGCTCATCTCCTCTAATTTTATGTTCCCGTCCAAAGTTGGCAAAGAAAGGGGTAAACCCGGTGGTCTCATGACGCGAAGTACGTATGGCGCAACCGATAGCAGACAGTTTATCTGCCCAACGCCTATGGTCTTCTTTCAAAGTTTGCGCAATCATGGTTTTAACCACCCGATTCACTCTTTCCGTTGGATCGGCTTGCGGATAATATAGAGGAGTATAAGACAATGTTACGCAGTAATTACTGCAAAGGTTCTGAAATTCGCGCCCCTTCATAGGTGTGCCATTATCGCAAACAATAATCTTAGGCGTACCGTAAGTTAAAAATATGCCGTCTTCAATGCATTGCGCCAGGATTTTAGATGTTATATTACGAACCGGAAAAAGAACTACGTATTTGGTGTGGTGATCAGTGACTACTAAAACGTTAGTATAACCTCGCGGTGAGCGTGGAAATGGACCGATAAAATCTAGGCTAATAATTTGCCAAGGGGCAGTTGCCGTGGGCCTATTACCCATAAGACCAGCAGGTCGTTTTTGCTCAACTTTATATTGTGCGCAAGTCCTACAACCCTTTACGTAACGCACTACGTCTGCTTGCATGCGCATCCACGTATACCGGTTATGTAATTTCCAATAAGTTTTGTAAATGCCTACATGACCTGACGTAGGCCAATCATGATGCCGTTGTATTACTTTTCTCCGGAATTCAGTGGGAACTACAAGTTTCCAGTCGGTCGTTTCTTGACTAAATTCAGCAGTCTTGCTGTGCACCAATTTATATAAGAGGCCGTCCTCAACTCTCCACGCCGGGTATTTAGCCGGATATTGCTCGACTTGACATCGCGTTTTAAGATACCACTTATCGGTGGTATTTTTAAAATCATCATCAGCATAACTTATCTCAACCGCATCAATGCTAAGAGGAACCGAACGAGATAGCATATCGGGGACTATATGATCTTTCCCTTTGCGATGGATCAATTCGAAATCAAAAGGCTGTAACCGAAGTGCCCACCGCGCTAAGCGCCCTTGAGGATCTTTGAGACGATTAAGCCATAGCAGACTATGATGGTCAGTGATAACAGTAAACTTTACCCCTTCTAAATAATGACGTAATTTCTCTACCGCCCAAATAACTGCTAGACATTCTCTCTCGGTGGTGGAATAATTGCGTTCCTGTCTTGTGAGAGATCGTGATAGATAACAGATTACCCGTTCGCCGTCTTCGTATTCTTGGCTTAACACACCCCCTATACCGAAAGCTGATGCATCACACTGCAAGATAAAGCGCTTATTAAAGTCGGGGCAGCTTAATATAGGAGCTTTTGTTAGGCATTCTTTCAATTGGCGGAAGGATGACTCACACTCATTGGTCCAAACAAATTTTACCTTCTTTTTTGTCAAGTTACTAAGGGGTGCAATTATAGTAGAAAAATTTGGCACAAATCGGCGGTACCATGATGCTGTACCCACAAATCGTCTGACCTCAGTAGCATTAACCGGTGAAGGAATATCTAAAATAGCTCGGACTTTCTCCATGTCTGGCCGGAGACCATGCTCATCAATTACGTAACCTAAGTAGGTTAATTGTGGTCTACAAAATTTACATTTTTCTGGACTGACTCTTAAATTTGCAGCAGATAAACGCTCAAATACCTGAGATAATATTTCTAAATGTTTTTCAAAAGTTTCTGAAATAAGCACGATATCGTCGAGATAGACGAAGACGTATGGTTCTAGATCAGCGCCTAACGCTTTATCAATTATGCGTTGCCATGTAGCGGGTGCCCCAGACAACCCAAATGGCATTCGATTAAATTGAAACAGCCCTCTTCCAGGAACCGTAAAAGCTGTATATTCGCGGCACTCTAACGATAGCTCAACTTGCCAAAAGGCGCTCTTAATGTCAATTGTGCTGATAAACTTGGCATTACGCAATCGATCTAGAATAGCAGAAATGTAAGGTAGTGGATATGCATCTTTCTTCGAACAAGCATTTAACTTGCGATAATCTACGCAAAACCGATAAGAATTATCCTTCTTTTTAACTAAACATACGGGTGACGACCATGCGCTGTTGGATGGCTCGACCACTCCCAACTCTATCATCTTCTTTAATTCAGCATCGATGATCTGCTGTTTAATCGGTGATACTGGATAATAACGTTGCTTAATCGGTTCCGTTCCAGGAAGCAGTTCAATGTGGTGGACCACGCCCTTTGCGCACCCTAAACTAGTAGTATCGCTAATATTATTACTATTTAATAAATTATCTAAGGCCTCTCGCTGCTCCTTCCTCAAATTCTCGTTAGTTAATAAGCCGATTTCTATAGGATTATTTTCGCTGCTAGATTTACTGGAAAAATGCCAGACGTCGCTTCTCAAATCAGGAATAATGCCCATACTCTTCCAGAAGTCAATACCAAGTATAAGTGGATGAGGTACTCCGGGAACAATTAAAATTTCTACTAATCTCACTGTATGGACCAGCTGAATGGGAACTAAAATAGACCCTAGACACATGCTCTTAGTGCCATTTGCCATAGTACAGTGAGTTGTCATAGGCTTTACTTTGACGTCGCTTTTTTGAATCATCTCCCATCCTTGTCTTCCCAATACCGTTCTAGATGCTCCAGAATCTAACAATCCTCTCATCTTAATTCCGCAGATCGATACTTCCAAATATGGTCTCTCGTCTTCTTTGGCATGTTGGAATATAAAATCTAGCAAAAGTTGTTGTCGTAATTGGGTGGTCGCGTTTTTATCATCCAGAGACTCAGTACCGCGACTAATTACCGCCTCCTTCGCAAGTTTTTTTGAACACTGTGGACAAGTGTTAACGGTGACGCCGTGCTTACCGCAATTATAACAAACGAGCTTTCTGGGTAACGTACATTCTCGACTGAAATGACCTAGTCTCTGACAATTGTAACAGGGCATATCTTTCTTGCCTAATGAAGAGGGTTGATGCTGCGTAGTAACCTCAGCTATTTGCGTACGATGATAAGAGCTTCTGGGTTCAGGTTCAATATAAGATAAATCGGGCTCTAAGAATTTATGCGACTTTCGAGTGGCAGGCGGGACAAAAGACTCTATTGAAGTTTTCCGTGATTCAATCAACCTTCCATATTCTAGCAGTTCTTGTTGAGTATTGATCTTAGTAAGACCTAGCTGCGCTTGGTAAAACGGAGTAATGTTATTCAACAGTATCTTGAGTCTGACTTTTTCTGGAATTGTAATGGTTAGTCTGTCAAAAAGATTCTCCATTACTGCAAGATAAATTCCCATACTCTCATTTCTGCCTTGTGTGCGTTGCCTAATTTCTTCATAGAGCTTATCGTCGTAATCTACCGGTTGAAATTGTTTACGTAACTCTAGAACCAACGAATTCCAATCTGATAAGTGTTTTCGATTTGCTCTAAACCATATCAAAGCCTTATCGCTAAATAAATCTACTGCGCTAATAAACAATTCAGTCTTTGTAACATTACGAGCTATTCTCAATTCCTCAACTCTAAGGAGAAAGGCGCTAAGTGACATTTCACTCGCGACACCGGAAAATTTAAGGTTCCACTTTGAAACGGGAAATGAATTTACCTTCCCATGATAAATACGGCTAGATTCTGCTATAGGCACAGCTGGAAATGCGCTAGCTTCTTCTGCTCCAGAGTCTTCGCTTTCTTCTGAACTATCTAATTGCAACAATCCTAGATCAGGTATATTACTTGTCTGATTGGCCAAACTCTTGTCACGTCGTTTAATCTTCGATTCGACCGTTGAATGCAATGTGACTAGTTTTACTAAAAGCCGCGATTTTGCTGCACTATCGGCGGATGATACGGGTTTGCTTTTTTCTACACGCCCTAACGCATGAGCTAACTTGCTAGTTAATTTAGCGCAAGCAGACGATGACCTTTCGCCGTCGAAGTCGGCTAACAAAGTCTCGATTTCCGTAATGCGATCCAATAATGCGTTATGATCGTCTTCAAATGAGAAAGGGTAGTTTGGAAGACTAAGTGGTGATACCGATTTTTCTAATCGCCTAAAAGCGCGTAATGTTTTTCGCATCTCGTCCACTGGCGCAGATTCAGTCACCCCACGGATCGCGAGTTCATACACAAGCTCGTCCGCTGTCAAACGATTTATTTCAAACTTTAAATTTTGAGCCATAATGTCGAAATATTACGCAACTCACTATGTACTAATAATTAAACTAAAAAAGAAATATAGCGTAATCCTTAAATATATAAACGACTTATAACATGCGAAGACAAGTAAAAAAAATTAGATCGCTACTCCAAGACAATAAAACAAATTCAAGCTAACAAAAAAACACAAGGGCAATGAACGCGCTTGACCCAGATATCTTTAATAATAATTTAAAACAGATAAGACAAAAGAATAATTCGATAATCCGAACTTGACCCACTCTAACTGGTTATTTGCTTTCTTATCAGTAGATAAAAGCAGAAAAGTTTTATCCTACGAAATTAACAACTCGAGAATGAAGAAAAAAAAAAAAAAAAATATATCAATTACAAATCACAAAGTATGTTACAAATTTACTATAATAATAATACGACTCGACCTTCCTGTTATCGCTGAATAATTCCAAGAGTACAAATTCGCAATATTGTGTAAAATAATACAAAAAAACAAAAGTAGTGAAAAAAACCTTCTTTTATCGACCTAAAATAAATTGTGATAAAATTTGTATTGATAAGATAAATTACTCTAAATTACTCTACTATTAAATTGCCAATTCACTAATAATGGAAAGTTAAAACAAATTTAAATATTAACAATTAGGAAATTTTAAATCAGGCCCCACGTTGGGCGCCAATTATGTAACCGTAAAGTTACACAAGGGGAAAAGGAGAGAAGGGAATAAAGGAAATAGGAAAACTCGAGGACAGGCTAATCTCGGCTAGCTTTACCTTGTTCAAAATTTGCCCGGTAGTTCAGCCGTAGAGGCGTGAATCTAAGAACACAGGTGGTGGATATAGCGCCACTCAACCTAGCACAGACAATAGCCGAAATTAACCTCCCTTTAGCCTTTTAGGGGTCAAGACCTGCAGGCTAAACAAAAGCTCCAGTAAAATAATATTAATATATTGAATAAATAAAAGAAAATACAACAAACAAAAAAACTAACTGATAGCAATAAGTGATATTGGCCTCAAAATGAAATATAATAAAAAAAAAAACAATATAAATCCGGAATGTTCAAATAATTAATTAATTCTAAATAAATGTTCAAATAATTAATTAATTCTAAATAATTCAAATAAAATTTTATCACAATTTTCACACAATTAGACAGGACTCGATGCAGTTTGAGTTAGACAAGACAATTCCCTTGTAGTTAACTCAAGCACCCCTTACAGGTTGTCCTGATTACCACAAACAATAAAGGCAATAATTTGATGAAACACAATATGATAAAAAGAAGGTTTTTTTCACTTTAAAGGTGTCGTTCAAAGGCTTTCTAACGTTCACACATTCATTCGACCTTTCATAGACCTTGAACTAACCTTATCTGCTGTTTCCGTTGGAGATGGTTGTTTTGCGGTGCTTTAGTCCTCGGAAGCTCGATGGTAGATAGCAGGATAACAGGAGGAAAAGAGATCGAGTGCCGCAATTGAGTCGTCTCTTAACCCTAGACTCGCCTAGCCCTACATGACCCGCGAAGTAAAACCGTTAGTGGTGGAATTAATGAGACTGTTTAACTTACCCCTTCTAACGTCACGTAATCGCGAAAATGGTAAAGTCGTTATCAAAACGTGGCTTCAAAGCCGTACCAATTTTCTTGTCAAAAAAGTCGTGAACACACGTAATACCCACTACCGGGTTTATTTGACTCACTACTTTGGCGTAGAAGGGTACATTAACACTACGTACGGTGGCGGACTTAAAAATGCAACATGGGCGCTAACACCACTTCTATATATAGAGTCGGTATCTTTCCCGCTTAAAATCTGGTAAATTCTGCTTTACTATCGGATTATTCTTTTCCTATCCGTTAAAAACTACCTGGGTTTTTTCCCTGGCCAATAAAAAAAGTTAGCTTGCTTTACTTTATATACAGAGTGTTCAGAAAAGACAGTTACTCGAAAGACATAAATTGTCTTAAAGGCGTCGGGTCTTCGCAGTTCTAGACTAAATCGATGACAGCGAATTCGATCGTGCACAAACTAGCGTCATGCAATGAGTAGTTTACCGCAAAATGGCAAGAAGGCGCTTATTTATCGTAATTTTTGGCGTGTGCCGCAATTCAACCGTTACAAGTTATTGTAAACAATGCAAAAAAGACTGTATTTATAGAATTAAAAAGAAATATATGTAAAAATCTAGACCTAGATATATGATTTAATCATATATCTAGAATAGAAGAAAACAGTTGAATAAAAAAAGAACAAAAGAAAGAATAAAATAAAAAAACTGACAGTTATTATAAACAAAGCTAGAAAGACTATTTCAAAAATCAATAAAAAAAATATAAAAAAAATGAATATATATAATATATAAAAACAAAACAAAAATTTTTCAAAATTTTTTAAAAAATAAAAAGTAAGCTAGATATAAAGTATTGAAAAAAAGACTGCATAAAGTTGAAGAAAAAAAAATGTGCTATTTAATTGCTCAGCTAAATTATACGCGTTTATTATAAAAACGACATTGACCGCCGGTGCAAAATTAAAAGGTAAAAAAATTATCTTACATAAAATAGAAAAAAAAAAACAGAAGAAAAACAAAAAAAGAGTATGAAAATTAAAGAAAAAAAAACTTACAGTTATTTTAAACAAAGCAAAACAGACTGTATTTATAGAATTAAAAACAAATATTTTTAAAAATCTAGATCTAGATATATTATTAAATCATATATCTTGGTTATTATTTAAATCATATGAACACAAAAAAATTATTAAACTTTAAAAAAACAGAAGAAGATTAGGAACACATGAAGATCGCATTTTGCAAAACTACTATAAAAGTGATTTAGGTCAGTATTTGCAGTCGAAACTTAAACTTATGTTTCTTTGAAGTCTAAATTTGAAATTGTATTTTATTTTTTATAAATTTTAAATAAGAATTTAAGACAGATTATACTCTATTTTTTCGGCAGAGGCAGATGCGCTCCCATCACATCCAATATTAAATTAAATACTCGGTTAAATCAAGCCGGGTTTTTATAAATCTGCTGTCAATTTAACTGTCAATTGTATCAGTGTCAATAAATTGTTTGTGTTTACATAACCTCACTCAAGCACAGGAATCTCTAAAGAGTCACAATAATGAAGGCAAATGTGACGTCAGTTGCCATGGAAAGCAAGCTTTGCGCAAACGCCGTTGAGAAAAAATTTTGTTTCACTGGCAAAGTGAGGTTTGGATAAATTGACAAGCCCTACAACGAGACATGGCTTTAACCAATAGAAAGAATAAATTGTTTGTGTTTACATAAACACAGGAATCTCTAAAGAGTCGCAATAGTGACGGCAAATGTGGCGTCAGTTGCCATGGAAAGCAAGCTTTGCGCAAACGCCGTTGAGAAAAAATTTTGATTCACTGGCAAAAGAGAGGTTTGGTTAAATTAACAAGTCCTGCAACGAGACATTGCTTTAACCAATAGAAAGAATAAATTGTTTGTGTTTACATAAACACAGGAATCTCTAAAGAGTCGCAATAGTGAAGGCAAATGTGGCGTCAGTTGTCATGGAAAGCAAGCTTTGCGCAAACGCCGTTAAGAAAAAAATTTGTTTCACTGGCAAAGTGAGGTTTGGATAAATTGACAAGCCCTGCAACGAGACATTGCTTTAACCAATAGAAAAAATAAATTGTTTGTGTTTACATAAACACAGGAATCTCTAAAGAGTCGCAATAGTGACGGCAAATGTGGCGTCAGTTGCTATGGAAAGCAAGCTTTGCGCAAACGCCGTTAAGAAAAAAACTTGTTTCACTGGCAAAGTGAGGTTTGGTTAAATTAACAAGTCCTGCAACGAGACATTGCTTTAACCAATAGAAAGAATAAATTGTTTGTGTTTACATAAACACAGGAATCTCTAAAGAGTCGCAATAGTGAAGGCAAATGTGGCGTCAGTTGTCATGGAAAGCAAGCTTTGCGCAAACGCCGTTAAGAAAAAAATTTGTTTCACTGGCAAAGTGAGGTTTGGATAAATTGACAAGCCCTGCAACGAGACATTGCTTTAACCAATAGAAAAAATAAATTGTTTGTGTTTACATAAACACAGGAATCTCTAAAAAGTCGCAATAGTGACGGCAAATGTGGCGTCAGTTGCCATGGAAAGCAAGCTTTGCGCAAACGCCGTTAAGAAAAAAATTTGTTTCACTGGCAAAGTGAGGTTTGGATAAATTGACAAGCCCTGCAACGAGACATTGCTTTAACCAATAGAAAAAATAAATTGTTTGTGTTTACATAAACACAGGAATCTCTAAAGAGTCGCAATAGTGACGGCAAATGTGGCGTCAGTTGCCATGGAAAGCAAGCTTTGCGCAAACGCCGTTGAGAAAAAATTTTGTTTCACTGGCAAAAGTGAGGTTTAGATAAATTGACAAGCCCTGCAACGAGACATTGCTTTAACCAATAGAAAGCAAGCGTTTTAAATGCAATTTTAAAAATGCCCGATTCGTCTTGCCAGTAGCCGAAGCATATAGTATAGCGTTTAAGCTTCGTAATACCGAGCTTTGACTTTTTGACTAATCACAAAACAAGTGCAATATTTGTAGACTTTTATGACACGGTCAAGCAACTACATACACTCATAAATGAAGACCAACAGGTAAACGCTTAGCCCTGCCAGACCACTATAACCCAAAGAATAATACAAGCAGATTGCTGCTGCCACAATTTCAATAGGAAGAATAAATACAAAATTGATTTGCATAAAACCTAATTCTACATGAGTGGCTGTATTTGTTAAAAGATTCATAATTTGTCCAACACTTGTAAACTCTTCCAGTCCTTGTTTGGTTGAGTTTATAGTTTTACTGTAGACTGCTCCGCAAAAAACTGCACGGACTTTTACTCCCAGATCTAACATTCCGGACAGAGTGTTGTGATAGAGGATAGCTTGTAACAGTAGTAACACAATCAAAGCCAAAATGTAGTACAAGCCTTGTTCGTCACTCAAAGCAGTTTGGTTTGGCGTAAAATAGTTCAACACTTGGCTAAAAATTAAAGGTTGGAACACTCTACAAAACCAAAAATATTTCAAAGTGTTACATAACGGCTATATTTTACATACAAGTTACCAATTTTTGATATCACCACTAAAAGTCCATTAAACGCTAGATCTTTGTAAAACAGCCTACAAATGGCCATCTCCATAGAAATAGATCCTTTTGTTTTTTGCTGTCGACTCAACTCTGTTTCTAGTTTCTGTCTAAGTGCTGCGCAATCGTATTCTTTTAATGGTAGATAAAACTTTTCTTCAACTTCTTGTTTACCAACAAAAACAGACAAAAACCAACTGGAAAAAAAATAGATTTTTATATAAAATAATAGCAAACAGATCAAGTATAAGTGTACATTTAAAAATAGAATATGTCATCTAAATTTTGACAGTTTTGAGGTAAAGTTTCTGAAACACAAGTAGCGTTGCTACAAAAAACTAGGTTTATTCTTTAGGTTCTGCCTATTTCTACGATTAAAAGTATGAGATCTTGACTCTAATACCGGTATTCATAGTCGTATCTCAAGCTCAACCTTAAGTTTAAGCTTGAGACGCCGTCTCAAGCAAGGATTCCGGCAATGCTCGGAAAAGCAAGCAAGGACTTTGACAATGCACGGGAAAACGTGCGTCTTGCGGAAGTCACCAAAATAGTCATTTTTGTGTTAGTTTTAAAATTTAACATTTTGACGCATGACAGTCATTCTTCGTGCTTATATAATATAAAGTGACAGGTCAAGGAATAACTCGATGCCGCAGGGGCTATATCGAAAGTGTTTCGTGTTGTTTTTGGAAAAAAAAAGAATGACGACAGGTGAGTACATGTCTACTGACAGAATACGTGTATGGTAACTTCATAAAATGTGCATTATAGACGAAAAAGCTGCGTATACACAAAAAGCAAAACTTTTGCTGTAGTCTCGCATGGACAACCCCAATAGTATAGAAAGCAATACGACGGATGCCTCAAGAAAAGCGAACGATTTGGACCATTATTACATTCTCCACAAAACACAAAAGCTGTAAAAGTGCGACCCAAATAGAAGCTAGCTCACACTGCGCGCTTTTGAGAAGGACAATGTAAGTGCAACATTAATATAAATCTAACCAAACTTTTATCCACTTTTATTGCAGGAAATGTGATGCAGAAAAGTTATCAGAGTAGTGAGTAAGAGGAGCTATTCAAGAAGTGTGTAAAGATAAAAGTTTTCGGCTGCCGTTTTGTCTACTATGCTTCTGCAAACAATACCTTACACTTATAATGTAAACTAATAAAAATTTTACTTTTTTTGTACTTATGTTTACCAGTAGAAGGTGTTACAACTACCCAATTAATAAAAATTTTTGGACAAAATGAGGGCTTTTCAATTTTGTGTAAGTAATAATTGTCTTTCCACTAATTTGCAAGCAATCCTGCATTCACTACATTGTCTTTTGTGAAGCTGTAGCGACGCTTACATTCAAAGTTGGGAAAAAATTCTAATGGGCTCGCAGCACCGTGTATATACCATAATACTCTTCAGTATTTTCCAACGTCAAACGATACCATAACCGGCAAATGGCGTCTTGAGTCGGACTCAAGACAAGTCGAGGCCTTGCTCAAGTCCGACCCCAGTGCGCTTGCTCATCAAGCAAAAATCGCCATTATTCACACCGTAATTTGATATTTAAATCTTGAGATTTGTCTATAAATACCGTCCGGTCTTAAGATCGACCTCAAGCTTAAGATATGAGTATCAGATCTCACGAGCATTGCCGAAGTCTTTGCTTGAGATGGTATCAGCGATAAATCTATTTCATGCAAACGCTTTCTCGAGCATTTGTTGAGTCTAAGCTTAAGCTTGATCTTGAGCTACGACTATGAATACCGGCATAAAATCCTAAGTCTTGCTGCTTCACCCACCTTCTTCGATGTAAGACTTTGCTGAAATTTTTGACAACATCTAATGCAATAGATGTTTTTCAAATGGTAAAATGACAGGAAAAACAATCCTCATTATCATCAACTAGCTATTCTAGTTCACTGCTGGACGTAGGTCTCCTGTAGAATTCTCCATTTTGTTTTATCTTGGGCTGCTTGTATTCAGTTGCTGGTGACACGTTTAATATCATCGGGTCACCTTGTCGGTGGTAGACCTCTGCTACAAAAAGCATCTTCTCTAGGCTCTCATTCGAGAATTTTAATGACCCATCGTCCATTAGAGGTTCTAGCAATGTGCCCAGCCGTGTTCCACTTACGGCGCAAGCAAACGGTGGAATTTGGAAACCTGTCTCTCAACGATATTCCAAGCTTAGACCTTCCAAAGCTTGCTGCGTCACTTGTATCTTCTTAATGTTTTTTTTGCTAGAGTGTCATGACATGACAGGGAGGACGCATTGCTTAAGCATTTTTCTCTTAAGACAAACCGGGATGTCACCAGGCTTTTTAGTCTTCCAAACACAGTCCAAGCTAATCTGGAATCATCCGCTGGAAGATCTCACAGGCTTGGTTGTCTCTACCTAATCAAAGTTCATGTTCAAGATATTTCTACATAACAATCTGTCCAACCACCCTGCTGTCTGAGGTGATCTTTTTGATAAGCGCTTTTGCCATAAATTTTGTCTTGTCAAATTGATCTTTAAGCCGACTTGATGAGAGAGTTTCGTCAGCATTTCCTTTGTCTCATCTACATAATCCGTAAATAGGACAATGACGACTGCAAATCTTAGGTGGTTGAGTTTTTCTCCATCGATGCTCATTTGTTCTCAATCTATTTTCATGATCATATACACCAGAAGAGTAGTGAAAAATTTGAGGGATATTGTACCATCTTGTCTTGACAACTTGAAGATGATCATTTGTTCCAAATCTAGCTCTAAATCCTGCCTGTTTTCGCAATTGGCACAAACTGTTCAACCTCCTGCTGGCTAGGGTGATCTTTTTGCTAAGCATTAGATTTGTCATACGTTTTGTCTTGTTGATATTGATCTGTGAGCCGACTTGATTAGAAGCATAAGAGTGTTTCGCCAACATTTCCTTTGCCTCATTTACACTGCCAAAGCCTCCAGCATCCTGATATGATGAATAGTGGCTTATGGTATTTTCCAGACTTTTTAATAAGAATTTTGACAACTTGAAGATTTGTTCCAAATCAATCCTCGTGATTGGTACTAATCTATCCGGTTCTGATGTAAGCCTTCTGGTCAGAATCTTTGTAAACATGAGACAACAAACCTACTGGGTGGTAGTTTCCAAGGTATGCTATGTCTCCTTGTTTATGAATTAATATAACCATCGCATTATCCCAACCAGATAGATTAAACAAAACACCTAAAAAACCACCAGCTTTATCCCCTCTGACTTTATGGGCTCAACATAAATTTTGTCTTCCTCAGATGATTTGTTGTTTATTGTTCTTGATTTTGATTCTTGATTTTGAATTATTGTTATTTAGGATTTAGTTTCTTTTTACAAAGTTTTAAACTTTTTCACCAGTTCAGTTATCTGGTCTTTGCTCGTGGTACTTTTTCCTCTTTTGTTTCAAAGTTAGCAGATCAAGTTTGTTCCCACAGTCATCTTGCTTCGCATGACCATTAGACTCTTATTTTCTTCAATAACTCTTGTTATTTTCTGTGTTGAATCTCTTGTATCTTTTCTATATTTTTATTTGGTTTTTTTAAGATGTTATTGTTAGTAGTTCTTTTATATTCCAAGAGTCTTTTTGTATTTTCGCTAGGTTTTTCATCATTTTCTGCTTTTCTCAGTCTGCACTTTTCCTCGGCTGATTGTATTGCTTTGACTTTTAAGTTGTTTAAAACCTTGATGTCACTGCCACATTCGTCTGCTAGATTTGATGTTTTTATATCATCATAGTTTTTGAGATCTTTCATAAAAGCTTCTAAAAACCTTTTTTTTATTGCTAAAAACCCGTTTTTTATTATTTTCAACACAGACAAAGGTCAAGTTTGTGGTTTTATTCGATTGTAAAAGCTAAATTTTGTGATAATTTTGATAGATAAAGTGGTTTTAATTCTGAACAGTAGCTCATAGCAGTTTTACATTGACCTAAATAAATTATGTATTTTTAGTATCATTTGCATGTCGAGTTTTTTTGTGTGTGATAATTTTTGACGTTGTGATAATTCTCATGAATCGTAGAGGACGATAATTTTTCACACTTTTTTGCAATTTATTGGTAACTTGTAGAAAAAAAAACATTTTTGTCATTTTTCTGAGAAAGCAGTACTGCTATTTTTTTGATAATTAACAGCGGATCACTAACAGCAGTAATAAACCAAATTGAACATTTAGGTTTAGAAGCATTTATTTTATAAGATTATATGGTTTCTGTAAACGTACTTAAATCATATTGAAGAAATTATCTATTGTGAATTCAAATTTTTATTTTCGTTTTGTAAAGGATAGGGTGGCACAAGACCAGTTAATGTGGGAAACCAAATAAGAGCTAGTTAAATTTTTCAAAAACTCAATACCCTGTATAAAACTGTTAGCTTTTCCGAGTAGTTTATAGCGGTCATGTTTAACATTACAGCTGTTCGAGCAAGCTATGGCGCTCATTCGTCTGAACGACCAATTTTTGTTTTGCTTGGACATCTTTCGGTTAGGTACCGAACTAAAAGTTTTCTGTTTTGTACTCCTAAAAAATTTACTAGCTCTTATTTGATTTGTCGCATTATACAATCACTTTTATCTCAATGTTGGTTTTTTTGTTGGCTTAATTTTAGTGTTCTATACCCCCAGCGTTACTGTTAGTGTTTGTTTGTTTTTATTTGTATTTTCTAAGCAACAGAATGGTTCTATTTTCCTAACAACTAGTTCTTATAAAATATGAAAAATTATATAAATATACGAATAAACAATCAAACAGTTTAAAATTAGATTCTTTAACAGAACAAAAAAATACAAACACTACACTACTTAAAAAAAATTCAATTTTTATTTCATAATTTATGCTTTGCTATCTAACATGAGATTTTTGTGAAAAAAATTAAAGTGCTATTCTTGAGCATGCGAAATGGAATAAAATAATAAAATTTTTTGTAGGCGTAGCTTGCCAGTGAAATTGTGACATTTTATTCCGAATGACATTTGAGACACAAATAAACTATTTTTGTTGCTATCGTAGGTACAAAATGCAATAACTTGGTTTATTATTTTTACGTAATATTTTAGGTAAATTTCAGACAGTATTACGTTTACTCGCTTCAGGTACTTGTCAAATAGAGTTGTTTACAAATTTATTTATGGCAGTGCTTCAGCCATCAGTGAAGAGGTTACGAAGCTTGTCTTGAAAGACAAAACGTAGTTTAGGTAGGTTGTTTATATTTATAACAGCATGAGCAGAAAATAAAAGAACTTGTACTTTGACGTCTGTCAGCAGCTTTTTAAAACATAACCAGTTTTACTATTTTTTTGTAAAACACCACACAGTGATGTAATTAAAAAACTAGTAAAAATAACGCTAGTTTGAGAAATCAATTTCCACCTTGTACGTACGGTAGCGACAATTTATAACTCTGTGCAGATTAACAGTTGAAGTAGGCACACAGAATTTCATCACAATTTAATGTTTTTAGCGATATTTAGAAACAAAATACAGTTAAATGATTTCTATTGGTGTTCAAATTTCTTTTGGAATAACACTTCACTGACAAGCGGCGCCCATAGAAAATAATTTTTTTATTTTATTCTGTATGCTTGAGAATAACATCTTTAAAGTTTGTTAAAGTGGTAAAACTTGGTTAAAATGGAATGTAGTTATCTAAAAAGTATGTCAAAATATTGAAAAAAATTTAATTGGTCGCCTATATAGAACAGTAATAAAAAATCGCATTTTTTTCTACAACACACTAATTTAATGTTCCATTGAATGTTTATAATTTAGAAATAAACAATTAAATCGTGCATACGTACATGTTAAAAAATCTAGATATGATATTTGCCTCTTCTTTGGGGTGGATGCCCTTCTCTGCACTTTCCTCTACTTCCATCATTTTCTTCAAAAAACTACAAACAATATTTCACCGTTTTTCTGTTTAAAATTAAATAACTTCAATGCCTTTTTCCGATAAGGCTTCAAAATGGGTAAGTTTATCAATGCCACACACTTACAAAGTGTGTAAAAAAATAAATAGCCAAGTAGTACAAAAATAATAAACAAAATGTAATGTAATTATAAAATAGCTCACTTTTTATTACACAATTAATAAGCCTCCCCCCTATTGCTAAAAAGCAAAAGTTTATAAACTGTTTTAGTTTCTACAATGTTTTTGTAAAAAAAAAAACGCAAAAAAATGTATACAATTTACATATTTCATGATTGGTGTAATATTTATTCGCAACGTTAAAAAACTTTGAATGTTTTAGCATTTAATGGCTAATATTTGGATAGAAAAACGGTTAATCAGCAGCTAACGCTTTCAAGTTGATAAGTAACGCTGTACTATTTAACATTTAATGTCTGAACATTCTGTACTATTACCATAATAATTATTATAAATACATACTCATTTTAGTAATTATTCAATGTAGGAATACCCTACATTAAATTTAATTGCTCATTATGAGAGAGACAGGCAACAAAAATGAAAAAAAAATACAATCTAAAGTGTGACGTGCTTTGCTTTTATTAATAGAATTAACCACCAGGTGGCTGATTACTTACAGACTAGTTAAGTCATATTTAATTTATGACTGTAGTTTCTGATGTCAATTTTTTTGACAGATTTGCTACTGCCGGGTATATTACGATACATATACTTTTTATATGTATAATATTTATTGTTTCAATATAATTTTATAATTGAAATGTAAATTTTAAATCACTTTGAATAAATAATTATTAATTTTTTAGTCTGAAAAGCCCAATGTCATGTAATAATAATAACTTAGTATATTTTAAAGCTTTAAAGAAACATAATTAATAAATATTATATATAACACTTTATTGTTCCAAATTTTTTTTGAATCAACTGCTATGGAATTTTAAACGTATGTTCATTTTTTGATTAGTTCATACGCAGATACAGGCGTGTTGCGTATTATTAGATATCAACGGCAATAAAGATGTATCAAGCTAGTTTGCGCAGCAAGAGTTGATCTAAATAATTTACAAACGCACGCTATAAATCTATTTAATAGTTTTCTTCATAAAACTATCTACTATTTTTTTAAGTTTCTTATAATTATTGTAAACATGGAAAACATTCAAAGCCTTCTTATGTGCTTTTTGACAATATTCTATATCTTTTGATACGCTACAAAGTGACAATTTTGATCCTTCAGAAGATATTATTGGTTTTTGGTAGAAGAAGCTTGGATCAAAATTAATATTTTTGCTTTTTTTGTTCAAAATGTTGCGTTTTAATATAAACAATTAAAACTGCTTTTAATGGTTTAAAAAGTTTGTACCTAGAACGTTAAAAACATTTTGTTATTTTTTTGCCAATTGTCAATTTTCTGCAAAAGTTTTCTGCAGGTTTTTTAAAATTTATCACGTAATAAATTTTTAAACAATGCTTTGGCTAGTTTTTAAATATTGGGTGACATGCAAAAACTCTGTTCTTGCCTTTTACATTAATTTTTTGCTAAAAATTTAACAAATTATGTCTAACAAGAGATCTAAATTAAATTTTAAATTAGCTGGCTTATTGTTGTTACCAACCTTTAGCAACAAAATTACCCAGAGCTTGAAAAACTAATTTTTTTTATATAGAATTTGAAAAAATAACATTAAAAATGCTCAAAAACACGTTCTATGAGGGGTATTAGACCACGTGTCTTATAGAAAACTTACCTGCGGCTTGTTTTATTTTGCTGACATTTATGCGTCAAATTAATTGTTTATAAAACTAGTTCTTTAATATACTATTATAGAACTATATATATATTCTAGTGCTGTATAACTATCATCGATCTAATTTGTCACAAGAAACCAATGACTAACGTCTACATCTAGCTAGTTTGCATTTGTTTGTTTTAATCAAAAAATTTGTTTAGTCTGATAAAGTATGTTGTTATTAAGCAAATCTAATTCAGAAAAATTTGGTAATCAATATGGTAGACCGCTTTAATAACTATAATTTTTTTTAAACCAACTCAAAAAAACAAAATGTTTTTAGTTTGACAGTTTTTTTTTATTTTTTATGTTTATGCTAAGACCAATTTTGATTAATTTTTTTTTATTTAAAAGCTGTTGTATTTTATGTAGTTCCGCTTAGATTTGATCAAGATCTGAATAATAGTTTTTTAGTTATTCTTACTAATGCTTTTTTGACATATAATTTTGACACTTATAATTATTGACTATCAAAACCAATAAAAAACAAAAAAAATAAAAACTTTTGACAATTGTTGATTATCAAAACCAGTAAAAAATTAAAAAAATAAAATTTAATATAATAAAATATTAATTTAGGTATTCAATTGAATTAAATAAATTAAACTAAATGCAATTTAAACCAACTAAATAAATAAAATTATAATCAATCATATTGAAAACGGTTTTTTTCCAAATCTTTATTTTGTTTGATTATTGTTTTTATTTTATTTTTTTTTTTTGGTTTTTCTAGGGTTTTAATAACCTTTATTAATTTTTACTAAATTTGTATTGATATCTAGTGATCATTGCTTGTGTTATTATTTATTTTTTTATGGTTTTTATTTGATATAATTAACTTTGTACAATAAATCAAGTAGCAATTTAAAATGTTTCAGATTATTTTTTTTAATCCACTCCAATAACATCAGAATACGTTTCGCCTCTAGCGTGGTTCACACGTCGAGTTACCGTGCTTGTTCTCATCTTTATTTCCCTGTCCTGATGACGCCTCTACCGATGGAGTGCGAAACGTCGACAATTTCAATTAACTTTTCGACACGGTCTTTTCCGAAAGATGTCAATATTTCAATGAGTTCGGGCCGTGAAAGCCTTTCTTCTCCAATAACATTTTCTTCTTATGTTTCTTATGAGCCAGCAAATACATAAGATTAACGAAGCTATGCGTAGAACAATGAATTTTCCAATGTAACAATAAATTTTATAAACAAAATGAGGTCAATACCATAGGTCAATGTGTTTTTTCTGGCTGAGTTATTTATGCATCATTTTTGAAATAATGAAAGTAATGTGGATAAGGTACGTAGACGACGTCTTTGCAGCTTTTATTAATTCTGAAAAAATAACAAATTTTGTGCCAAATTTAAATAATTGTTTTCCTTCAATTAAATTCACTTATGAAGAGAAAAACAACAACATATTATCTTTTTAGATAAGGTAAGCGTAATTAAAAAAGTAACAGGCGATTTAGAATTTGATATACATATTTAGAAAAGAAACAACATTTAATGACTCAAATCGTTGTTGTCAACATGAAAAAGCAAGATTAATTTTTTTAGTAAATAGATTATTTACCTTTCTATTATGTCAAAAAAACTTTTATAAAGAATAGCATGTATTAAAAAAGTTTCTACTATTAATGGATATAATAAATAAAATTATAAATAAACAAAAGCTTAAAACAAATATCAAAAATTGCACAACTTTTCAAATAAATAAATATGAAATTTTAATTTACTGTTATTTAATTATGTTATTGCATTATAATAATTAATTTTAATAAAACTTATGTATTGACATAAAATTAATTCAATTTATTTCAATTATGTTTAAAAATTATGATTTTTTTTTTTGATTAAATACTGAAACGGCGTGTTATAAATAAATATAATTGTTTTGAAAAACAATTAAAGTTGCCTATTAAATTTTTGCCTATTAAATTAAATTAAAAGATAAAATTTTTTAGTAAATAAATTATTTACCTTTCTATTATGTCAAAAAAACTTTTATAAAAAAAAGCATGTAATCAAAAAGTTTCTAATATTAATGGATATAATAAATAAAATTATAAATAAACAAAAGCTTTAAACAAATATCAAAAATTGCACAACTTTTCAAATAAATAAATAAGAAATTTCAATTCACTGTTATTTAATTATGTTATTGCATTATAATAATTAATTTGAATATAACTTATCTATTGACATAAAATTAATTCTATTTATTTTATTTATGTTTTAAAATTATGAGCATTTTTTTAGTGATTAAATTCTAAAACGGCGTGTTATAAATAAACATAATTGTTTTGAGAAACAATTAAAGTTGCCTATCATAAACAATAACTTGTCATTATAAAAGTGCTGTAAATTAGTGTAGCGTCGTAAAAATCGTCTATTAATAAATAATAGGTCCACCATAAATAATTACAATCAAATTTAAAATAACGTATTTTATTCAACCCTCTCTATCCCGGAGGCACAGCAATTTTGTTAGATTAAAAAATCATCACGCTCTTTAACAAGTAACGATAATGAGAATATTATTTTTCCCAAATACAAAAATTGTTGATAAACAAGCTCTCAATTTTCAATTAGTTTAAAAACTAATTGCTATTATTAACTATATAAGTTTGCTTTGTGAAGAATCAAGCTAAATTACTATCTCCCCACATATCTGCAATTATATTACTTGCATTGTTGGATTTATCATTTAAAAACATTTGAACAATATGACATGAACATAATAATGCTGCTTCCTTTAAATTCTATTCATTTTGAGACTTTCTCTCAATGATATGGACACAACACCCATATTTGAAATAACTACTTAAAGGTAACATTTTTGCCATTTTAAAATTTTAAAGACCCCAAATGGCCACCGAAAGCAGCGAATATTTAGTCATTTTATATATTTTAAATAATAAACAGTAGGAACTTCTTAAAAAGCTTACGTTTGAACGGTAACTGCCTCTCATAAATAAATAAAACACCTAAATAAATTATATTTTTATCCTACACCAACTCAAAATAAAATTTTCTTGTCTCTCGATAGCCGTGAAAGTACATCATTTCTAGGCTAGTCGAAAAAAGTTGTACTTTCTCGGCTAGCCGAGAAAAAAAAATTTGATTTTCTCCGTCAGGAGTCGCTGTTATAAGAAAAATTACTCTAAACGTCTCACTATTTATGAATGGTGTTGAAATTTTAAATCGCATTTACTGTTTATGAACATCAATCTTATTTTAAAAAACTACTTTTGTGCAAGATAAATTGTGTAAATCACGACAGTAAAGTAATCCATAAATTTTAGACATTTGTCAAAATTTGACATTTTGAATTGGCGATTGGCGGTAATAACCTCAAATCAATTTTAAGATAATGCTCGATTATAAGGTAATTTGTGTAGGATAAAAAATAATGTGTAAACCACGGCCGCAAAGTGCTTTTCCAGGCCTTGAGAAGTGGCCAGGCTTGCCTTTGGCTCGCCTGTCCATATCTTCTCTCGGCCTGGAAAAATACCACTTTGCCGCCTAGGTTTACAATATACTATTTTTTTAATAAACAGGACATCTGGATTTTTTACTTAGCGTTGCCATAACATAGAAAAATCTTTTTTTAATAAATTTTTTTTTTTATTTTTTATAATAAAAAATCGGCAGCGGCACAAAAAATCTTGTGAATCACACCTCCAAAAACGCTTTTGCAAGGGCTCGTAGTAAGGCCGAAGCCCCCAAACTACGAGCACCAAACTACTGCTCCAAAATCACTCGCAAAATGCTTGTTTCCGGCCTTGTGATTCAAATAACTATTGTGACAATTGTTTTCTTAATTAAAATAATTATTTTAAGAGCTAAGACCAAATTTTTTTATGTCGTTTGTTCTGATTTTATTACCAGTATTTTAAGATTGCGGTGGTTTTATATAGATATTTGAAAGTATTTTTCAACCTTATTTCTAGATTGAGATGAATCAAATGTACCTAGGTGGATGTTGATTATTAATATTATTGTCTATTAAAGACAAACTTTTCAGAATAATCAAATCTTAATTGTTTAAATTCAAAAAATAAATAAATATAATAAAAATATACTATTTTTCTACATTTTACTTTCCTCTAAACTTGTTTTTTATTAACTATTGAATAGCATTAAAATAATTAACATTTTTTGACAACTTTGTCAACTTGATTGACTAACTTGTTTGCTGACATGTTTTGACGTTGCTTGCTGCTAACTGTGGAAGAGCGATTTGAAGCTCGTCTGTTGGGTCGCTCGGTGACCAGGTGGCTGAAGATAGTGCGTTTAGAGTCTGGCCGAATGAGTGGCGTGGGTTTGAACCCTACCCAGGCAGGAGTATTTCTTTTCTAAACTCAATCCTTACATTTATTTTGCAAATTTTAGTATAATTTTAATAAAATATTTGAACTTTTTGAAATAAAACAACTTTCTATTATGTTTTAATACTTTTATTTAAATATTATAAGCTTAGGATAAATTTTGAAGCGAGTTTTAAAATTAGTTTAAAAGGTTATATAAGAAGCAACATTGTCTAAGCTATTCTTTAAGTTGAAGTGTTTTCATGTAGTGCTAGAAAAAAGAGATATTAAAGTCTTTAGATTTCTGATACTTACCGCTTTTGTTAAGTCTCTGAGTTCTTCCATTATTTCTTTTCCATTTTGTAATAGTTGATTGTAAAGGATACCGTTTGGATTATTTAGAAGATGGTAAGGATGATCAAATTCTACAATTTTTCCATCACTTAAAACTAGAATCTTATCTGAATCGATCACAGTATACAATCTATGAGCAATTGTTAGCAAAGTTGAACTTTTAAATTTGCTTCTAATAGTTTTTTGAATTAGTTGATCAGTTTCTAGATCTATGTTTGACGTGACCTCATCCAAGACCAGTATTTTACTATTTCGCAAAATGGCGCGAGCTAAGCAAAGTAATTGGCGCTCTCCATTGCTGAAGTTATTTCCGCTTTCTCTAACATAAGCGTCAAGTTGGCTTGGTAAATTAGAAATAAAAGATGTCAGCTTTACTTCTTCTAAAACTTTCCAAATTTGGTCATCTGTAGATTCATCAAATGGATCTAGATTTCGTCGTAGTGATCCAGAGAAGAGAATAGGATTTTGTGGTATAATTGTGAGATTTGCACGAAGATCTTGTAGAGCAATTTTTTTAGTATCAACGCCATCTATTATCATAGTTCCACTAAAATCATACAATCGGAATAGAGTTGATATTAGTGATGATTTCCCCGAGCCTGTTCTACCAATAATGCCAATTTTTTCACTAGGATTGATTTCTACAGTGATATTTTTCAGTACTGGGTGTCCACTGGACGTATACTGCAAGCAAATCTCATCAAATTTTATGTGTCCTTTAGATGGCCATGGTTTGGCAATTTCCAAAACAGGATTGTCATCTTCTGAGGGTATTTGAGTATATTCATAAATACTAGTTAATGACATGGAACAAGTGTAAAGTTCAAGTAGTACTTTGGTACTTGCCTGAACCGTTCCAACTAGTGAAATAATTTGAAAAATTATTAATCCCATATTGGCAACTTCCGTTTCTGCAAAATCACACTATGAAAATAATGAGTAAAAACCACAAGTGCAAAATAGTACCAATTTGCAGAAAATATATAGAAAATAGTACTAAAGCAAGGAATAAAATGCACAAACAATCGGTGACAAAACCCATTATAAAAAATGCTTCATGTTTTATAAAGTTAGCCACACAATTTTTGGACTGAATTTGCTCAAATTCTTTGATCAATCTTGGTCCTGCATTTAGCGCATTTACTGTCACTAGACCTTGAATTGAGACCATTGCATATGTATAAATGGATCCTCTAGCTAAAAAAAATTATACTTCTAAAAAAATAAATTAGAGATAATACAAATGAAAGCAAAAATTAGAATAAACTAAAAAGAATGAAAGAAAATAGATAGAGAATAAGAAAAGATTATAAAACATTATCGAACATTATCGAAATTTAATAATAAGTTTGAAAAGTGCTTAAAAAGATTATTTAAATGCTTTGAAATGGTTTAAAACATTTTCAACACAAAATTTAAATTATTTTCAATGATTTTCAATTTAAAAATATTTAAACGTCTTTAAAAATAGTTTTAAGCATTTTTAATAATTTTTTAAGGTTTAATTTATATTTTTAATAAGTTTTAAACGCTTTTTAGACTTTTTTAAGAATTTTTCAATAACTTTTAAAAAATTTTATAAAATTTTTTTTATTTAATTTTTAAAATTCAATAATACGTTCAAAAATTTTTAAAATTACAAATGAATTACTTAAAAAGATTATTCAAATGCCTTGAAATGGTTTAAAGCATTTTCAACACAAAATTTGAATTATTTTCAATAATTTTCAATTTAAAAATATTTAAACGTCTTAAAAAAATGTTTTAAGCATTTTTATTAATTTTTAAAGATTTAATTTAAATGTTTATTAAATTTTAAAAATTTTTAAGAATTTTTTAACTTTAAAAAAATGTTATTGAACTTTTTATATTTAATTTTTAAAATTTAATAATACGTTTAGAAAATTTTAAAAGTACAAATGAATTACTAAAAACTGTTTAAAAAGATCATATAAATGCTTTGAAATGGTTTTAAACATTTTCAACACAAAATTTGAATTATTTTTAAAAATTTTTAAACAAAAAATATTTAAACTTTTTTAAAATTTGTTTTAAGCATTTTTAATAATAGATTTTTAATAAATAGAAAAATAATCAGCATTACAACAGTTATCTTTCAGCAACGACTAAAAAGATTCAAAACGTTAGAAAATTTTTTATTGCTTCTAATAACCCTTTTGTTATGAGCATTGAGGCTAGATCTCTAAAACATTAACAAACAAAAAAATTAATGCTTTTAACTGCATAATTTTTTTTTGTCACACCGTTCGTTACTTTTTCTCACTAGATTTCTTAATGTTTTATATATGTTTTTTATTTTTTCGCAGCTTAATTTCCATTCCTCTTTCTCACAAGCTTTTCTATATTAAATTTTTTCGGACATTGTCAAAAGCTTTTTATATATCTATGAAACCAAGATATACTGGCTGATTTCTAGCAAGTTTTTTTTCTGTATTCTGCTTTAATGTGAAGGCGTGATGTTGCGTGTTTCTTCTCTTTCTAAAGCCACATTGTAATTCTTCTAACTAATCTTCTATTACTCTCTAATTTTTTTTATACATCTTTAAAACTATTGTAACCCACTGCTTTCTCTCATTTTAGCATTTGTACTGCTGTCTCAACTCTTTCCGTATTATTATTTCTTTGTTGTCATCTTTTTATATCTTTCTTGTTTTAATGGTACTTTTTTTTTGTTATTTTTATTACGGTTTTCGTTTACTGTACTGTGTAATTTCTCGAAGAATTTTTTCTATTTTGCTATAATTTTTTTTTTTGTAGTAATATGTCTCTATTTTTGTTCTTCAATTGTTTTGTGCTATTTTTTTGTATATGTTTTTAAGACCTTGAAGAAAAGTTTTTGGTTGCTTTTGCTGGCAATCTTTTTTTATTTTTCAACATTTTTTGTTGCGTTTATTATATCTTTTACTCTGTTTTATTCCTTTTAATCTTCATTTCTTATAATTCTCACACTTTGCAGAATTTTAATTTTGTAGGTACTCTATCCATTTTTGCTTTTTGTTTTGTTTTTTGCTTCTATATTTGTGTATTGTGTGCTAGTTTTTTTCAAACTTCTATTTCTCTTTCCGTGTTTTCTGTAAACTTTATGTACAGTAAACATGTTTATTATTACCTATACAGGATTAAATATATACATTAATACCCAATTATACATTTTTACACAAATTTTTTCTATCCTCTCTTCCCTTTTCCTTCTTTGTGTTCTGTTCCCCTGTCTTCATTTCCTCTTTTTGCATACTTCTGTCTCCCGCTTTACCTTCTATCATCTCTTCCTATTTTTTTTATTAATTTTTTTTTCATTCAATTTTTGATTTAATCTTTCTCTCTCCCTCATTATCATTTTCATCCATTCTATTCCTTCTTTATTTTCTTTTATTACATCCTCTTTCTCTAGCATACTTTCTTTTATTTTTGTGCACTTTTTCATCATATGCTCCAATGTTTCTTTTTCTCTTCCGCACATTCTGCATTTTCTTTCGTTTTCTTCCATCCAATATCTGTTGTCTCTCTCTTCATTCCCACATCTAAATCTTGCAATCATCTTTCGCTCTCTCTTACTTTCTCTTTTTACATATTACGGTCCCTCTTCTGTTATCAACTTCATGTATTCTTTATTTTATCTTGTTTCTCTAATTTCTCCCCTATTTTCTGGCTTGTCTATGTCTCTGTCTCTGTCTTTCAATTCTCCATGCACCCATTGTCTCGCTTTTCTTTTTTTCCCGATCTCCTCTACGCTGAATTCATTTCTTTCGTAATATTTTTTCCTTTCTTTTTTCATTCCTCTTTCTGCTTTTCTACTCATCACTTTCTAACTCTCTTTCAATATCTCGCACCCTTCCCTATCTTTCATTCTATCTTCGAACTTCACGGCTCTTTTTCCTGTCTCTATTCTTAATTTTTCTCTCTTTCTTTCCTCTCTTACTATATATCCTGGAGCCTCTCTGCTTAGCCCTAACATCCATCTTGCATACCTTTCTTGCACTTTTTCCATTTCCACCCATTCTTTCCACCCCCAAATTTCAGCTCCATACATTATTACACTTTTTACCAGACTGTCAAATAATGTTATTCCTATTCCATATTGTCCCCCAAATTTTCTCTCTGCCATACTCCATACTCTCGCACTCATCTGGTTTCCCTTTTTTACTAATTCTCTTACCTGCCTGCGCCTTACATCTATTTCGTTCGTCAAACATAAATCCCAGATACTTCCATTCTTTCACCTGTTCTATATCTTTCTCACCCCATTTCCATTCTACCTTTTTCCTTGCTCTCTTACTGAACACTAATATTTTTGTTTTACTTTCATTCACCTCAAGTCTCTTTTTTCTCATGTATCTTTCCGCATTTTTTATCATTTCTCTCAGTCGCCGATCCTCTCTCGCTACCATCACCATATCATCCGCATACGCCAACAACCAAATTTTTTTTCTTCCTCCTACCACTCCCCTTTCTTGCCTTTTTGGCAATTCTTCCTCCATATCGCTCATATATATTGTGAACAGTAGTGGGCTCAGTGGGCATCCTTGTCTCAGACCTCTTTTTGTCCACAGCCATTCGCCCTCTCTTTCATTCACTCTCACCTTGCACTTTGTTTCTCGATAAATTTCTTTAACTTTCTCTAACACCTCTCTCTCTATTCCCTCTCTAGACCCCGCTTGCCAATCTGGTAATCCCCCCACTCTCTCTAACTCTCTTTTCAATTTGTCAGCCACACACATTGCATACACCTTGTACATCGTATTTAGAAGAGTTATTCCTCGGTAGTTTTTTTCCTTGTCTTTATCCCCTCTTTTGTGGATAGGTATTATATCCCTTTGTCCACTCCCGAGGTATCTCTTCTCCCTTCCACACTTCATTCAACACTTTAATCAATCTGCTTTTTAACCTTTCGTTCGCATACATCCATGCTTCATTCGGTATCCCATCCGTTCCTGGAGATTATTTTTTTAAGTTTTCTTAAAATGTTTTCTACTTCTTCTGTTGTTATTGTTCCCTCTATTGTCTCTTCTCTTACTTCCTCAATTCATTCTTTTTCTAAACTTTTTCGCTCGGTTTTTTTCTCTCCTTCTTCTTCTCCTTCTAGTAAATCCTTAAAATGTTTCCAACACCTGTTCATTTCAATTTGGTTTGTTATCTTTTCTGTCTCTTCTTTGGTCTCTTTTACATATTCCCAGATTTCGTTTTGCGTTCTTATTTCTTTTATTCTTTTCTGTTCTTCCTCTTTTTTTTTTGCTTATCTCTTTTGCATGTTTTTCTGTATTCTTTTTTCTTCCTTATGCATTCTTCCTTTTTCCCTTTCTTATTTCTCTATTCTTTCAATCTTTTTTTCACTTCACTTTTTTTTCGTCACATTCTCTATCCCACCATTTGTTATCTATTTTTTTTTTCACATATGTTATTTCTTACCATGGCTTTCTTTACTTTTATCTCTATTTTTTTTACCATTTTTTCAACTTCTTTTTCAACAAATTTTTCTGTTTTCAGCTTGCTTTTGTATTTTTCTATGGATTGATTGTTCCATTTTATCCTTGTAATCTTGGTTGTTTCTCTTTCTTGTTCTCTCTTTTTTTTTCTTTGTTGTTTTTGTTTTCTTGTGTTTGTTATCATTATCTCTAGTGGCATATAATCCGACTCTATCCTCTCTCCTATCTCAAACCTTTGTACTTTGCCCCATGCTTTTTGGTTTATTATTCCATAATATATAACCGTTTCCGACTGTGTCCCCCCGTAAGTCCACCTCCTTCTCCTATCTCCTTCTTTATTTCCGTTTAGTATTTCCCACCCATTTTCTTCTACCATTTTCATCAATGCTATTCCCTCCCTATTTTTCTTTTTGTCTTCCGTTGGCCTTCTAATATCTTCTTTTTTTCTTCTCCCCAACTTCTTTTTCCCTCCTCTCTTATTCTTGCATTAAAATCGCCTCCTATTAGTAAATTTGAGTGTTTCTCTTTTTTCTTCTCTTTTCTCTAACTGTTCTTTTTATCTCCCCTTCTTCTCCTTCTTCTACGGCTTTTTCTTCTAATTTGTTTTTTACTCGTGTAATTATGCCTCCTCTTGCTCTTCTTTTTCTTTTGTTTTTTACTGCATACTGCACCTTCCACCTAAACCTTTCCGACAGTTTTTTTTTCATCTTGTTCCAATCCTTTTCGTCTACTCAAGTCTCCACTGTAAACTTTATGAATACCCTCTTGTCTTTTCGAGTATATTATTTAATTTAATATTTTATTTTTACTTTCTCTAATTGGTTTTGTTTTTTTTTTTTTAATGTTAAACATTCTTATTTTTGCTCTTAATAAAAAATTGTCGTTATATATCTCTGAACTTTGCATAACTCTGGCATCTTTTACACCTCTTCTACGTATTTTGTTTATTATGGACTTAGTCAATGATAGAACTTTCTTTCCTGATACTGATTCTCTTGTGTACTTATGCAGGTCTTGATGTTTATAAAAAGTCTTCGCTACTATTAGCTCATTTAGGATGCAAAAAATGCATTGAATGTCGACAGTCACCATTTTGGGTCTTTCCATCAGTTTCTTGATTTCCTCTTTTTGGACTTCATTTTTCTTAATTCCCTAATTTCTTCTTTGACCTCTTTTTCCTTTGTTTGCCAGTTCTTTTCTTTAGTACCACTTTTGCTGGTTGTTGAAGAGTAGGCTTTCGCGGCCCGAAGACATCTTTCGAAAAAAACCGTGTCAAAAAAAGGTTTAATAAAATTGTCAATGTTTCGCACTCCATCGGTAGAGGCGTCATCAGGACAGGGAAATAAAAGTGAGAAAAAGCACGGTAGCGTTGGAACCACGTTAGAAGCGAAACTTATTTTGAATTAGAGCCACAAAAAAAGTCACATGGTGTGAGGGTCTCAAAGTGCTCATGCGGGAAGTTTTATTTTCCGAATTCGTTGGGTAAATAACTTTTGACTTCATGTTGTACCATTTACGACCGATTTTGGCAATTAGGTAATAACGTGGATTAGGTTTGGTTTTGCATCATACTTACATCTCAAGCCTCTATTTGTAAGTTCTGTGACTTTTCCTATCAAACTACCAGTCATCAAAAAGAGAACCAAGAGAAAAACCAATGATGGTATTGCATAAACGTAGTTTAGTATACTGATTAAAATCAATGGCCCAATTGTATGTAGCCCACTTTGGAGGAAAACAAACAGGTACTCTGACAGAATTTGATCTATCATTCCCAGATCTTTTGAGAATTTATTTAGAACTTTCCCCGAAGTTTCCATATTGAAGAACTTCATTGGTGCGCGGACAATATTTGCAAGAGTTAAATTATGCAAAACTTGCGAAGATTTAACAGAAATATGTACAAACAATATAGTTCTACATGCTGTAAAAATTGCACAGATAAATGCCAAGGCAACATAGATATTGAAAAAATTATCAAAAGTTAAGAACTCTTTTGTTTGTTTGATAAATTGGGAATCGGTGACTGATGTAGGCTCTTGATGTAAGTCAACCCAAAAAGTCAAGAAATAATCGCTCGTATTAATTGTAAGTTGTACTGTTAGAAATCCTGCTAACAATACCAAGCAGGTGAAGCAATTTGCACCATATGTAAAATATCTATATATAGATTTTATTATTGAATGAGAATAATTTTGCTTATCATTTTCCTGTGCTGTTTTGCATGTTTTTGCTACAACATTCTCATTATCATCCAATTTTACTTGATTTCTTGCCAAATTTGATATGTATTTTTGTGAAATAGTTTTGGAAGTGAAACATTTTTTGTTTTTAATTCTTCCATTATCTAATATATATATTTGTTGCACCTTTTGTAATATGTGTACTTGATGGGTAACTAATAAGACACATTTTTCTGAAAGAAAATCTAAGATGCATTGTTCAAAGATCTGTTTTCCTACATTGGCGTCTATAGCCGATAAAGGATCGTCTAATATATAAATATCTGCATCTTTATAAACAGCTCTTGCAAGATTAATTCTGGCTTTTTGCCCGCCACTCAACAAAACTCCTCTTTCTCCGACTAAAGAACGATCTCCGTCAGAAAAAATAGCTAAATCGTGTTTTAGTCCACAAATTTTGATAACTTTTGAGTATCGTTCTTCATTGAATTCTTCTCCAAATAAGATGTTTTGCCGGACGCTGGCAGGAAATATCCATGGATCTTGCGAAGCATAGGAAATTGCTCCTTCAACAGACACAGTTCCTTCTAAAATGCAAGTTTCTCGAAGGATTGTGTACAAAAGAGCACTTTTTCCACTACCAGAACATCCAATTATAGCTGTCAAACCTTTAGCTGCCGAAAAATGAACATCAGTTAGGCAATGATTCGGAAGCTCTAAACTCCACTTGGCGGAAATACTCTTTAGACAAACATTTGGCGTGCTGGAATTTTTGGTTACTGGAAAACACTTTGGCTTTACTGCATTCTGAACAAAACTTTGTATTTCATTTAAAGCGTGTTTTAGTTCCATTAAATTAGTCAAACCTCTGGGAAACTGGAAGCAAAGAGAAATTGTTAATATGTTGTAGTAAATGTAGGCCTTGAAAACAAATTTTGGTGTAACATCGTTGCCCAGGAAGTTTGCTGTGACAATTGTTACGCACATAGCCCACATTGGAAGAAATATTTTGAAACACAAGTGAAATGTTTTTAAGAAAGCCATTCGTTTTTGTCTCTTTATTTCCAAACTGCAAAAATAGATAAATAGATTGAAATACAAACGCGAAAATACTTTACTTCCTGGCTTCTGTGATAAGAGTTGCAAACTGACTGTCCCAAGCAAACATTTTTATTGTTTGAATACCACAGATAAATTCAGTTATTAATTGTAATCGAGATTCAGTTGCTTGTCCTAATTGAACCTTTAATTTCTTGAAAGCCAACGAAATATATACTAAAAAATACAACAAAGCTTTTTATAATTTAGTCTATTATGCAAGTCACTTGTTTAGAAAAAATGGGGCAGTTTTTTTAAGAAACAGTAATTTTGTAAACTGCTAACTAGACGCAAAACAGACTAAATTCAATTTTTAATATCATCTATGAATTTGAACGTTTTAAGATTAATACTTACATTCGACCAAGAAGATCAACATGAAGACTCCTAAGCCGGCCAAACCACTATAGCCTACGGAAAAATACAAGCAAATTGCTGCCGCTACAATTTCAAATGGAAGCAAGAAAAGGTAATGGATGTACATAAACCCATATTCCACATGAGTTGCACTATTTGTCAAAATATTCATAATTTGGCCAATACTTGTAAACTCTTCTAGCTCTTGCTTGGTGGCATTCATGGCCTTGCTGTATACTGTTCCCGAGCATACTGCCCGAACTTTCAATCCCAAAACTAACATAGCATACAAAACCTGGTGAAAAAATATAGCTTGGAACAGCAATAATCCAATCAAAGCCAAAATGTAGTAAAGGCCTTCTTCCTCATTACTTGCAACGCCACTCTGGTCCTGCGTAAAACAATCCAAAATTTTTCCAAAAATAAAAGGCTGAAGCACGCTGGAATGTGAAGTATTTTTATTGTTTTGAAGACTTATCACGACTGTATTCGACATACACAACACTAACTTTAACTGTCAGCACCAGAAACCCATTGTACAATAGATCTTTATAAAATGACCAAAATATGAGCGCTTGGAAAGAGGTGAAAGCTTTTTTTTCTTTTTGTCGATTTTGTTTTGTTTCCAGCTCTTCTATAAGAGATGAACAGTCTATGTCTTTCATTGGTCGGTAAAATCTTGTGTTGCTTTTTTTACTAAAGATGAGAGGAAAAAGCCAGCTAAAAGTTTTTATAAAACATCAATGAGCTCTCGAGACAGTTTAAGAAGATTAGGCAGTACTCAAAGATTTTAACTCAGGAGAGATAGACAATACTAAAAAGTTGTTGATAGAAGTCTTAACTTTTTTCACAAAACAGCTACATTCTTATCAAAACAGTCCTTAGCACATTTTTTTTTAAATTAAACAAATTATTAAAAAGCAATAAATTCTTAGCAACTAGAGTATTAGTGCATGTAAAACAGTAGAAAAGAATTATGAGTAAGTCAGAAAAAGGGAAAAACTTTATACAATAAAAAATATAAAAAAATAGTATATTGTAATCCTAGGCGGCAAAGTGGTATTTTTCCAGGCCGAGAGAAGATATGGATAGGCGAGCCAAAGGCAAGCCACTTCTCAAGGCCTGGAAAATCACTTTGCGGCCGTGGTTTACACATTATTTTTTATCCTACACAAATTACCTTATAATCGAGCATTATCTTAAAATTGATTTGAGGTTATTACCGCCAATCGCTAATTCAACATGTCAAACTTTGACAGATGTCAAAAATTTATGGATTACTTTACTGTCGTGATTTACACAATTTATCTTGCACAAAAGTAGTTTTTTAAAATAAAATTGATGTTCATAAACAGTAAATGTGATTTAAAATTTCAAAACCCTTCATAAATAGTGAGACGTTTAGAGTAATTTTACAACAGCTACTCCTGACGGAGAAAATCAGATCTTTTTTTCTCGGCTAGCCGAGAAAGTACATCTTTTCTCGGCTAGCCTGGAAATGATGTAAGAGAGACGAGAAAATTGTATTTTGAGTTGGTGTAGGATAAAAATATTTTTTTTTTATGTTAAAAATATAATATATGCTAAAGGTGATGGAAAATAATGACAATATGCAGCAAAGAGAAGAAAAAAACAATATAAAACAGCAAAAAAGTTACAGAAGAATGTATATTTATGGGACGAGACTTTAACGGAAGAATAAGTGAAACAAAAGCTAGACATTAGGAAAAAAAAGGTAGTGCGAAAAGAAAATCTAAAAATGAGAAAAAAAATGTGTAAAAAAAATGTTGATAGAATAAATAAAAGAAAAAGGGTGAGGGGTAATAAGCAACGGAACAAAGAAGGGGAGGGGGCGTATGTGGGCAGTAGAAGAAACTTAGTGATAGACTGGAAAATAACGAATGAAGGAGATTGCGTAGAGGAGAAATGCGTGGAGAAAGACTTTAGATTAAGCGACAAAATAGTATAGACATAGAAGATAGAAACAGAGATAAAACAGCAGAAGTTAATAATTAAAGTATGAGACGAGTAAGACGTGGAAGAGTACAGATAAAGGATAGAAAATGTTAGATTCGAGAAGCAAGAGGTAGAGAAGATGAAAGTAGAATTGGAAAAATTATTAAAAAAAAGCACATAAAAAACAGAAATAAGCAAAGCAGAGCAAAAAAATAAAATAAAAGAAAGAATGCTACCAGCTTAAAAAGAAGCTAAGTGAATAAAAACCAACGCAACTTGATAGAAATGTTTCCTAGCAGCAAAAAGAAAATATAGGGTAAGATATATAGAAAAAAAAACACAAGAGAAGAAAGAAAAAAACAAATAAAACAGAGAAAGGAATGTGGAAGCGCATAGACAAAGAGAAGACGAGAGAAGAAGTGGCAAGTGAGGGGTTAATAACGGTAAATAAATGGAAGAGTTTTTCATAGTAGATGTAATGAATGCAGAGTGGAGAGGAGATAGATGGAGTTGGAGGAAAAGAATTATATGCGAAGGGTGAATTTATATCTGTAGACTTTGAGATGTTTTGTGCTTTTTAGAACTCCTCAGCAAGTCGCCGATTTGAATAAATTTGCAGTGGCAAATTTGGATTAATGTTTATATTTATCAAGTGCCTGTTACTTTAGTAATAGGGTAAAAAAAGCGACATCTATTCGAAGCTACCCTGCATCAAAAAATTTTTCGGAAAAAAACTTTTTACATGTTTTGATGCATATAGGTTATACTCTAATAGAAAAAATGTTATAAATGTTTATTTTCTAAAAAACATCAGGCGATTTAGAATTTGATATATTTTAAACAGAGAAAAACACTTGTTTATCTAATGTCTCAAATCATTGTTTGAGACCAAATTGAAGATTATTAGTAATCAGACTATTTAACTTTTCTTTAAATCAAAGAAATATTCAATAAGAAAGCAGATAGGAATAATAAATAAAATTGTCAATAAATTAAAGTATTACAAAAAAAAGCTTTCAAAATCAAGAAAAAAATTTTTTGACAAGTGGTCAAGCTGTTTGAATAATTAATAATAGTGTCAAAAAATCTAACAACAACCATGAGTGATAAAAAAATAAGTCATAATATAAATTTCACATGAATATTTAAAATATACAAAAATTTTTATCAAGAAAGCGTTGAAATAAAAAACGTATTTCAATGACACAGTGACAAAAAATATTTATATATTATAATGTTAAAAAATAAAGTGCAAAATTGTTTTTAATTAAATCGCAGATTATTTTGAGCTTGTAGTGTTGACATGGGTCACGGCCAGCAAAAAATCTGACGTACTGCAGGTTGCAAAGGTGTGCTGTTTTTAGGGTAACAGCTAACATCGTGTTGTTTATTCATTTGATAAAATAAATAAAGCAATTATTAGCAAATTATTTTAAACAGTATATTCTATAACTTTAAACAAGTGAAAAAGATACCTAAAAGCTTTATAACAAATGTTGAACATGTTGGCCTCTATTCTCTAATTGCAACACGCTTTTTTATGTTATTAGCAACATTAAAAAGTGTTATTTTTTTACAAGCAGCAGTAATAGCGCTTCTTTTAGCTTGTCGATGGTATTAATAGACTTTTTGTAAATAATGTTTTTTAATAATAATAATAATAATAATAATAATAATAATAATCTTTATTGCCCAACAGTTCCAAAATTAGAACCAGTAATGAAGTGTTTCATTAATTTTAAGTGATCAAACAGAAAAAAATCCGGAGAAGTCAAATCTGGGAGACCTCACTGGTTTTAATTTGTGCTGATAACCCTGTTATCATAAAATTCACAAATAAAATTTATGAAAAATCTAGTCCGAATATCCATCATGTAATTGCTTTCTAAATTGGGTTAAAATTGCATTGAAGTTTTCGTTGAGAAAAATAGAACCAATAATTCTTTTTTTGGAAATGGCTACACAAACCCCTATTGACATGATAAATCTATAAGAATTTTCTGTAGTCCCCAACCTCATATTATGAGAATTAATAAAATCTTTCACTCAAAACCATGCTTCATTTGTGAAAAAAATGAGGTTAAACACCAATATCTTTTTCAAAGCAAATCAACTTGATTGGATAGTTTTTTGATGAACTTTGGAGAATGTTCTTCCATTATACTTCAAATATTGTTAATGTTTTTTTCAGACTTTACACGAGGTCTGCTACTGCGTGGACGATGTTGGACGCTCCTAGTCTTATAAAATAATTGCACCACGTGTTGGATGGTCTTGAATAAATAATTATAATCATAAATTACAGCTTGGTTAGTATCACCTGTTTGAAAATCTGCAATAGATGCAGGAATGGAATTAAAACAATTTTAAGCTTTAAAATATTACTTTTTGTAATTTATTTTTTAACATAAGTAAGGACTGTTATGAGATATACGCTCTCTATATCATAGCCTACCTGATAGAAAGACTTTTTTTGATCGCATTTAGATCAAAATTTTCCACTATTTGGAACCGATTTAAAATTATTAAAAAAATAAAACGTAGTTTAAATAAATACTCAAGTTGTAGTTTATATTGCAACAACTACTACTACGATAAGCACCTATAAGGGAAAAAACGGCATACGTAGACCTTGAATAAATAATCAAACCGATAAGGTAAAAAAGAAACTACATACATTCTGAAGATTTTAGATAGAATATTTGCTTCTTCTCTTGGATGAGGACCAGTGTCTTCGCTGCTTATTTCTTCCATTATTTTATTAAAACGTGATCTCAACTAACAATTTAACTATTTTTGCTTCTAGTTTGTACAGACATTTACACTGAATTGCATTGTACTGTTTTTTATAATGATAAAAGTTAAAATTTACAATTCTAAAATGGTTAAATTAAAATCATCAATCATACTCGCCGGCAAGTAAACAGTTTTAACGGCAGTTCTCGCAAACTTCAGTTAATAGCTGTAAGACCTCATATTTTATTTTTTTTAAAAGCCAACTAAAAGCTACTATTTCTACAATTTACGTCATTTTTATTTAATTTAAAAACATAATAGTGTAAGAGTTTACTTTTTATAAAATTATTTCAGTCAAAACGGCTTTAAAATAGTATAATACAAGAAAAAGTAGTTAGTTAGTTAAACAGAAATAGCGCTTAGCTGAGGAATGAAACTATTTGTCTGAAGGGCAGTAGACTGGTAGGAGTACGTTACACGTGCATAGTCAAGTCAAGGCGAGAGAACGGGGGTGATAGTTATCTCTACACTCGAACAAATATAACTTTTTATTGTGCGCGAATGTGGTGTCTTAACGTTTTTGTTTCAGTAACCTAGCCTACCTTCTTCTAATAATGTGGCTGGCTTGGCTCCGGTAGCTAGGTTTGTGAGTACTGGGACGACTTGCTCTAATCTTAGAAACAAGCACATATAAAACTTTATCACACTATGTAAATTATTCTGATGCATGCAGATACATCTATGTCATTATTGGCATACTTTTTTTATTAAAGAGCATGCAGATTATTTTGTGTCAGAATTGACACAGTTGTTATTGTTTATTATTGCTCATCGTATATCAGAGATATACAATGTAATCTATCTTCTTTGGTTCGCTAACAACTGGTAAAATAAAGAAAACCTATGTAAATTTTTTCAAACTACATCTGTAAACTTAGACGTGTTTCGTTCTTATTGGAAATTATAAGCAAGATTCAGATACTGCAAATTCAATCAAATCTGTATCTGTTGCAACTTGCCGATGAGTTTCACTAAGAACAAAACATGTCTAAGTTTACAGATCTAGTTTGAATAAATCTTCATTTTTCTTTGTTTTAGATCACTTAAGACTGTTTCTGGTACAGCCACGTCATCTTTATTTAAGGCGATTTAGAGAACACTTTTGTAACACAGAGTTTGTGGTCCTTATCTCTGTCTTCTATACAAGAGAATCAAGAGTTGCTGAAAGAGTTGAGGTAACATTTTTAGCATCGTTGACAAAATAAGGAGAGAGTTATTTTGTAATAGACCAGCTGGGTGAGAAAGTTATTTTGTAAAGACCAGCTGGGTGAGAAAGTTATTTTGTAATAGACCAGCTGGGTGAGAGAGTTATTTTGTAATAGACCAGCTGGGTGAGAAAGTTTATGATCTGGATCTGATCTGACGGCATCTTGTATTTGGTCTAAACAAGATACTACATACAATCTTAGTGAAAACAAGTTTCTTTAATATTTTTAGGTTTTTAATTTGAATTGATTAAATTAGGAAAACACTTGAAGTTCAGCAGCCTGAGTTAGACTTGGCTTACATTCTTAAGCAGAAAATTTAGGTATCAGAAGTGATTTTGTTATTTTAGTTCAGATGTTTTCAAGTAGTGCTAGAATGATATGGTATATTAAAAGCTATTTCATTTACTTTTTTTACCATTTCAGCAACATTTGTGAGCTCCTCCATCAGTTCCTTACCATTTTGCAGCACTTGGTTGTACAGAAAACTATCTGGTTTCTTTAAAAGCAGAAAAGGGTGATCAAACTCCACAATTTTACCATCACTCAGGATCAAGATTTTATCTGAATCTATCACAGTGTACAGACGATGGGCAATGGTGAGCAAAGTAGAATCTGCAAATTTGCTGCGAATAGTTTTTTGGATCAATTGATCAGTTTCTATATCTATATTTGAGGTAACTTCGTCCAAAACCAGTATTTTGCAATTTCGCAAAATGGCACGAGCCAAGCAAAGCAATTGACGCTCTCCATTGCTGAAATTATTTCCATTTTCTTGGACATAGTTCTCAAGTTGATTTGGCAAACTGGAAATAAAAGATTTCAAGTTTACTTCGTCTAAGACTTTCCAAATTTCCACATCAGTAGATTGGTTAAATGGATCCAGATTTGTTCGCAGTGATCCTGAGAATAAAATAGGATTTTGTGGGATAATTGTAAGATTTTCGCGAAGATCTTGTAGAGATATTTGTTTAATATTAACGCCATCTATGGTCAAATTTCCAGTAAAATCATATAATCTAAATAGGGTAGAAATTAGCGATGACTTTCCAGATCCTGTCCGGCCGATAATTCCAATTTTTTCTGAAGGATTAATAGCTATAGTAATATTTTTGAGCACTAGTGGCCCACTATTTGTATACTGTAAGCTAATGTTATCAAATTTAATGTGTCCTCTAATCGGCCATGTTTTTGGTGCTTTAAAATAGGGATTATCTTCTTCTGAGGGTATTTTAGTATATTTATATATTTGAGAAAGTGATATAGAGCAGGTATGAGCTTCAAAAAACAGCTTTATTGTGATTTGAAAAATACTGATTAATGAAATAATCTGGAAGATTATCAATCCTATATTACTAACTTGCGTTTCTAAAAATCACAAAACTGTTCATTCTATGTTCAGTAACAGTAAATATCCTACTTACCCATTGGAAAAAAATAAATACAAAACAGTACTAAAGCCAGAAATAGTATACATAAGCAATCCATCGCGAAACCACATATAAAATATGCTAAACATTTCAAATAGAAAGCTACGCAGTTTTTTGTCTGAATTTTGTCAAATTCCTTTATTAAGGCTGCTTTTGCGTTTAGGGCATTTACTGTCACTATGCCTTTTATGGATACCATTGCATGTGTAAAAAGTGAACTTCGAACTGAAAAGATAAGTTTTATAACAACATTTTAGAGTTGTAACAACACATAAGCCTAAATATGTCCCTACAAATCTAAATCTGTAGCGACTTGCTGAAGCGTTCCAATAGAAAGAAAGCATTTTATAACAACACATAAGCGTAGCGACTTAATGAAGAGTTCTAATAGAAACGAAGCATGTCCAAATTTTTATAATTTTGCATTGATGTTAACATTTTAGGCAATAAAATGCTATAAAAATGCTTATTAAACTGAACAACTCTGTTTAAGCAGAGCGCCATCCCTCATCCCACTTTCAGTTTGTGACGTAGGCGTAAAAGAAGGGATGAGGGTGGCTTGACCAAAGGACACGATAAGACAAACATTGATTCTTCTTTCGTCATTCAAACATTAACATTGGTCATTCAGACCTACATCATTCAACTTTAGTCCATTTATTAATCAATCATTATTCAATTAATTCATATTCATTATTATTATTGTTACTAGTTATATTATATTGTTTATTACATATTAATTAAAGAAAGTGCAAAACAACGCTTCATCTTTATTATCAGTAACATTCACGAACATATTTTGGTCCTTCGATACACATTTGAACCCGCTTGGAACACACAGTTCTTTCACATATCATCATCAGAGCAAACCCACCATCAACACATGGTCGAAACATCATCAAAATCAATTCACAAGTGAAAAAAAATCAAGAATTATCGGAAAATCACTAACCAAAACCAACTCAGCTCTACGGGATCACCTCACACACGTCAATCAAGGACTGCAAGAGGTCAAAGATCACTGGGAGAAAATTTGGCTACAAGGTTAGTACCTATTCAAATTTTTCCTAATTCCATTCAGATCTGTGCTGCAACTATTGCAATATTCATTTATTCGTAATTGAGTTCAATAATTTAAACGGTTAAAATCAAATCAAACAAAAATCATGACGGAAGAAATTCTTAAAACTTTGAAAACAAAGCGCTCAAATATCAAAGGAAATCTCACTCGATTCGTAACATTTTTGGGAATACCAGAAAACAGAATTAAAATCGCAGAAATCAAAGAACGAATAAAGGTAGTTCAACAACTTTTACAACAATTTGAAGAGGTTTCCACTCAAATCGAAGTTATTGACGAGACGCAAGTTTCAGATCAGGATAGGCTCGAATTTGAAGACAAATATTATCAAATATTAAGTCTAGCTCAGTCAATTATTCAAGAAATTCCCCACAATTCACAAATGATTCATCAAGTTGGTAACAACCAATCAAATATTCAATTAAAATTACCGGACATCAAACTACCGGTTTTTTCTGGATCATTCACTGAGTGGATAACATTTAGGGATAGTTACAAATCTCTGATTCATGAAAATCAAACATTAAACGAAATTCAAAAATTTTATTACTTAAAAAGCAGTCTCACAGGTGAAGCAATAAAAACAATTAATCATTTAACTCCATCTTTAGACAATTACAATTCAGCTTGGCAACTGTTACAAAATCGGTATGAAAATAATAGATTAATAACATATCATCACATTCGGTCTATATTTTCAATTCCATCAATTCAAAGTAAAGACGGAAAAGCGCTGAGACAAACATTACAAACAATCGTCTCCAACCTAAAAGCTCTAGAGGCAATCAATCGACCCACTCAGTATTGGGATGATTTACTTGTTTATTTCATATCATCAAAATTTGATTATCATTTAACACTTGCTTGGGAAAACATGTTATCGTCAGATTTGCCAACAATGTTAGAATTGATTCAGTTTTTAACACAACGCTGTCAAACATTAGATTCACTCGAAATGAATAAAACATCAAAGTTTCCTAGTTCTGGGTCAATAGATTTCAATAAGCAATATAAATCACAAAATATCAAACAATCAAATATGCACATTAGTACCAATTTTGCTAAAAATTTATGTTTATTGTGTAAAGACAATCATAATATATACCAATGTCAAAAATTTCTTAAAATGTCTGTTTTACAAAGACAAAACGTAATTAAACGTCTCAAGTTATGCGTTAATTGCATGCGTAATAATCATAAAACGGAAAATTGCTCTTCGGGTACTTGTAAATTCTGCGGAAATAAACATAATTCATTATTGCACCAAAATCATGCGGAACCATCTACTTCTTATGCAGATCAGCCGACTCAAATAACGGTCTTGAACAATCATTGCGCTCAGATTTATACAAGAAATGTCTTACTATCTACTGCTTTAATTAAAGTAATGGGAAGTAGCGGAAAATACTTTCAGATTAGAGCTTTACTTGACAATGGATCTCAAAACCATTTTATTACTGAAAATGCATGCTCAAAATTAGGATTAAAATTCGAAAAAGTAAATATATCCGTTGCTGGATTAGGCAATAATGAATCCACTATAAATCGGGCAACACACATAAAAATACAGTCTAATTACAGCTCTTTTAAATCAAATTTGAATTGTTTAGTAGTGCCCACAATTTCTATGAATCATCCTTTAAATTCATTTGACGCGAAACCATTAAATATTCCAGCTCATGTTAAATTAGCAGATCCTCAGTTCAACATATCTAATCCTATTGATTTATTAATTGGCAACGAAATTTTTTGGAATTTACTAAAGTTTCCCCAAATTCAGGTAAAAGGTTTATCAGGTACCATCCTTCAAAACACTCAGTTAGGGTTTATTGTTCATGCAGTAATTTCTATGAATAATTCTAAAAACATTTGTAGTTTAGTTCAACTACCTACCTTAAACAAACAATTAGAGAAATTTTGGGATGTAGAAACTTTTAATGATGGGAAAATCCCAATGTCCCAAGATAATAAAATTTGTGAGACATTATATCAGCAAAGCACTAAAAGGGACAAAGAAGGAAGATTTACCGTAAATCTTCCTTTCAAAAATGACCATATTGATCTGGGTTATTCCAGAGAGAGTGCTTTGCAACGTTTTAATTCTTTAGAGCATAAATTACTTAGAAATCCTAATCTGTACGAAAACTATAAACATTTTATTGTTGAGTATTTACAGCTAGAGCACATGGAAAAGGTTACCGACCCATCGGTACTTAGCCCAGGTAAACATTTTTATATGCCTCACCATGGGGTCTTGAAAAACAATAATCTAAACAATTTGAGAGTGGTTTTTGATGGAAGCGCAAAAAGCTCAAACGGAAAGAGCTTAAATGATAATCTATTTACCGGACCGGCTTTACAACAAGACTTGAAATGTATTTTGTTACGATTTAGAACATACGAATATGTAATTTCCGCTGAAATCAAAAAAATGTATCGTCAGATCTTGATTCATCCAGATCATCAAAATTTTCAATTAATTTTGTGGCGTAATAAGCCGCATGATGAAATTGAAACATATCGGCTAAAAACGGTGACTTACGGGTTGTCAGCGTCACCTTATTTAGCAATAAAATCATTGCAAGAGCTTGCAAAACAAGAAGCTCATCATTTTCCAAATGAATATGACATTGTACTTCGCGATTTTTATGTCGACGATTTATTAACAGGTGCTAACGATCTCGACAGAGCAAAATGTATTTTAAAAAACGTAACCGCTTTATTGGCAAAAGGATGTTTTAATTTATGTAAATTTGCATCTAACTCACAAGAAGTCCTAAAAAACTTGCCATCAGAAAAAATACAAACTAATAAAATTAATTTAGATAAACAATCGTCGTCAAAGACATTAGGAATTTATTGGGACACAAATTCAGATAATATTAGTTTTTCAATATCTTTTTCTTCAAATAATACAAAAGTAACAAAACGACATATCTTAAGCTTAATATCAAAATTATTCGATCCGTTAGGACTTGTATCGCCTATCACCATAATTGCCAAAACTCTTTTACAAAAGATTTGGTTAGGTAAATTTGATTGGGACGAGGAATTACCAATTAAAATTCGAAATGAATGGTTTCAATTTGTAAATAATTTTCAAAATTTGCCCACAATTAGCATTCCGCGAAAAATTGTTTATAATAAAAACCTGAGTACACTCGAATTACATGGATTTTCAGACGCCAGCGAAACATCGTATGGGGCATGTGTTTACTTACGCACAATTCGTAACGATGGAAGTTGTAAATCACATTTGTTGTGCTCAAAGAATCGCGTAGCGCCTCTAAAGACATCAACAATTCCTCGGTTAGAATTGTGTGCGGCTCTTTTGTTAACACAATTAGTTAAACAAGTCACTGATAATATCAATATTGAAATCAATAAGTGCCTTTACTGGACAGATTCAAAAATTGTTCTTGCATGGCTGCAGTTAGAACCGAGTAATCTAAAAATATTTGTAGCACATCGGGTAGCTGAAATTCAATCATGTAGCAATGTAGACAATTGGCGGTATGTTCGTACAACAGACAATCCAGCAGATATTCTTTCTCGCGGAACCGCAACACAGGAATTAAGTAATAACTCATTATGGTGGCACGGTCCATCGTTTTTAAATGATTCAAACACTGAGTTATCAAAACCTGATACTGTGATAAAGGAAACAAAATTGCCAGAACTTAAAACAATTTGTTGTCTAGCTACTCAAGCTGGCAATGAACAATTTAATTTATTATATAAATTTTCTTCTTACACTAAGCTTATTAGAATAACCGCATATTGTATTAGATTCATAAATAAGTTAAAAACAAAAGAAACCGCTACAAAATTAACAAAACATTTAAATCAAGATGAGTTGAAACGCGCGGAAACATATATTTTAAAATTAACGCAAAAAAGCGCATTTTCAAGTGAAATTCATGCTTTATTAAAACATGGAAATATATCTACAACAAGTAGCATTAAATCGTTTAATCCATTTCTAGACGAAAGCGGTTTGTTACGCATCGGTGGCCGTCTTAAAAACGCAAATATAAACTTTGATAGTAAACATCAAATTATTCTACCAAGAAAACATTACGTGACCAATTTAATTATCATTCAACATCATAAATTGAATTTGCATGCCGGGTGTCAAAGCACCTTATCATCAGTTCGAAATAAATTTTGGCCAATAGCAGGTATCACTCAAACAAAATCAATTATTAAATCATGCGTTATATGCAAAAAAGCAAAGCCGATCTCATACACTCAAATAATGGGAGATCTTCCACACCCACGGGTGAATCCATCGAGACCATTTCATTACACAGGCGTTGACTATGCCGGACCCTTAAGTCTAAAAAATGGATTCGGTCGCACAAATAAAACCATAAAAATATACATTGTCATATTTGTCTGTTTTGCCACTCGAGCAGTCCATATTGAACTTGCGTCAAATTATACAGCGGCAACCTTTTTGAATGTGGTAAAGAGATTTATTTCAAGACGCGGCAAGGTTTTACATCTGTTTTCTGATAATGGTACAAACTTTACGGGAGCCAAAAATGAACTTTTTAATTTGAAAAAATTATTTGAACATCAAAGTTTTGATGAGACAGTCATAAAACATCTTTGCAATAATAATATTAATTGGCACTTTATACCACCTCGCTCACCAAACTTTGGGGGTCTGTGGGAAAGTGCTGTAAAAAGTACAAAAACACTTTTAAAACGGGTTGTAGGCAAAACGTTGCTCAATTACGAGGAAATGCATACTATATTAACAATGGTTGAAGCATGTCTGAATTCCCGACCATTAACCCCTTTGTCCAATGATCCATCCGACCTCCAACCTCTCACCCCAAGTCATTTTTTAATCGGAGAAGCGATGCAAGCACCTCCAGAACCAGACCTTGGCCATGTCTCCATAAATCGATTGTCAAGATATCAATTGATAGAACAATTGAAACAAAGTTTTTGGAAGCGCTGGTCTCGAGAGATCTTACAACAATTACAGCGAAGAACAAAGTGGACAAACAATGTGGACGACTCGCCACAAATAGGAGATCTGGTAATTTTAAAAGAAGACAATCTTCCACCTCTTTATTGGGCAATGGGTCGAATCACGGAACTGCATCCAGGAAGTGATGGAAAAACTCGTGTAGTGTCTGTGAAAACAATGCGCGGTGTAGTGAAACGTGCCATTTCAAAAGTGTGCTCTTTATTGAACGAAAACCAAGAGTAACTTAATCTTAATCATAATCATTCTATTAATTTTAATTATTGTAAATTGTTAACTCTATACCATTTAATTATTAGTTAAGTAATTTAGTTTATAAAATCAAAATTTTTGTCTTGTCTTGTCCAGCGACTTAATTTCATTTTCATTTTCAAAGCTACAGCTTTGCAAGGAGGGGAGTATGTTTAAGCAGAGCGCCATCCCTCATCCCACTTTCAGTTTGTGACGTAGGCGTAAAAGAAGGGATGAGGGTGGCTTGACCAAAGGACACGATAAGACAAACATTGATTCTTCTTTCGTCATTCAAACATTAACATTGGTCATTCAGACCTACATCATTCAACTTTAGTCCATTTATTAATCAATCATTATTCAATTAATTCATATTCATTATTATTATTGTTACTAGTTATATTATATTGTTTATTACATATTAATTAAAGAAAGTGCAAAACAACGCTTCATCTTTATTATCAGTAACATTCACGAACAAACTCTCTAAGAACTTCTTATACGTCACTGGGCAACTAGTAGGTCACAGCATTTTTTGTACGGTTTATTAATTTTTTGTGTAGTAGGTCAAAGCTAAGTTTTAAGTGCAATACTTTGTCTAACGATTTGTCTTAGTTTAGTGGGTATTTTACATTAAATCTCACATTTGCTTCTAAAAATTACGCAAAACTTTTTTTTTGCAGCAAGAATTAAAGGTTTGAGGTCAGGCTACCGTTTAACTTTGTACAATAAATGAGACACTTACAAAGTAACGAGTTTGTGGTTAGTTCTTTACCTGAGGTAAAATGCTTTTTTTTTATTTTTTTTTAATACTTCAACATCTTCTCATTCATCTGATTTTCCATATAAAGGTAGTAAAAAAATAAAATTTGCATAGAGGCACGCCCCTAAGTAACTGTGACGTCAAATTGCTTTTTACGTCATTGCACCATCTGGCAACATTGCATCCTTGTTTTTCCAATCTGTGCTGTTAGTGTGTCAGGTCAGGTCAGGTCAGGTTAGCTTTCATATGTATGAGCTCATCTGTATTGTATAAGCTAACCTCTACTCTACTGCAACAACAAAAATCCTCATAAAGTGCTCCTTTTGAAAAAAAAATTACAGCTGACTCCGGTCATCAGATACATGTGCACGCAGCGTTGCCAAGTAAGCCCGGCTTGCTTCTGAATGACAGATAATTTACAGCGTTACTTTTAATTTAGGGTGCTACCCTGCATAACTTTTCGAACAGGTATAAAACCAAACCCGCTAGGTTTTTTAAAGTAAAAACTGTATAAGATTATTGTTACCACGAGCTAGCGCATCCTAAGATGACTCAGGTGTATTTTTCTAAGAGTATTCAAGCTCTACAACTTTAATTTAGCATCTAAAAATTTTGTGTAGCCTAGCATTGTCAAAAAACACTAAATTTCTAAATGATAATATAAAACTTTGAGAAATAGATATTTTAATAAAAAGATCCTTATAAAACTGCAAGATCTTATCTAGACTTCAGTAAGACTGTTTAGAAGACTATGAAATATATTAAAAAAAAATTAATTTATAATCTTAGAAATCAGATAACAGCAAGACCCACCAATACTATTTATACTTTCAAAACTTTCTATTTATTTTTTCGGTATTCTTATCATTTGATTGGTTTCTTATTATAAATTTGCAAAGAGTGTTAGTTTTTTTCTACAGATTTATCTTTAAAACAAGCGACATCTATTAAAAGCCACCTTGCTTGAAACATTTTTACATAAATATATAGGTTATGTTCTAAATGACAAATGCCTAGGTTGATAGATGAAAATTGGAATAAAAAGTCTATTGCTGATTGAACAACTCATTTATTATAGGTTAAAGACAAAAGGTGCTAACGTGATAACTTGGTTGTCCAATCAGGACACTTTTTACTTTTATTATTTAGGGCATAACCTATATATTATGCATCAAAACATGTAAGCATTTTTCTTAAAATTGTTTGGTGCAAGGTAGCTTTTAATAGAACGTTTTACCATATTACGCAAGTAAATATAGGCCCAAACTTATCATTGCAAATTCATTCTAATCGGCTGCGACTTGCTGATGAATTCCAATAAAAACAGAACCTGTCCAAGTTTACAGATCTAGTTTGAATACATTTGCAATGATCTCTTATCAATCTTTATGTCAAATTTGTATTCTTCAATCTCGTTTTACTAAAACTATTGTTTTTTGCATTTTTTATTTATCAAGTCATTATTATTTTATTCTTTGGATTTTATGTTAACTTTTTGTTTTTTAAATTTTTCATTGTCTTTCTGATTTTATAACGCATTCTACGCTATTATATTTTTTTTTCAAACTTTTTAATTTGTTTCAAACTGATAATAAAGATGACAAGTAGTTGTTGCTAATTAATTTTATATGAAAAAATTATATAATTAACCTGTTTTGCAATAAATAAACAACAAAAATCTATTATAGAAGAAAAAAATTTGACAATAATTTGCCACAAAGTATGGATAATATTCTCAAGCATACAGAATAAAATAAAATATTAAAATTACTTTGTACAAGCGTGGCTTGTCAGTAAATTTTTTTTTCTATGATATTTGGAATAAAAGAATTAAATTAAGAAATATATTTTTTTATTTGTTTAGAGCATTTATATATATAACATAACCTACACATTGTTATAAATTGTCGCTACCGTACGTACAAGGTAAAAGTTATTGTACGCAATAAATATTTTACTTTGAAGAATTTTTAGGCTTTAATAGTATTACGTTTTTTTTCATCAAAAAAATTGTCAAATAGATATTGGTTCAATTAAATATATTTATGGCAGTTTTCTAACCAACAGTAGAAATGAGTTACCAAAGTTTGTACTGCAAATCTCTTGAGAGGCCAAATATTGCTTTGCATTGTACGTTGTTCATATTAATAATAGCATCAGGAGAAAATAGAAAAACTTAAACTGTTTTTAGCAGCTTTTTGTTTGTTCAAAAGATTCAACATAACAAGCTCTTTTTTTTCTGTAAAACACTTCACACTGATTATGTGTTTGATTAAAACGGGAAAATAACTTTTCAGCTTTGTTGATTGTAAACCGCAAATATAGCCTTGTCAACTGCTAGGGTATTTAAATTTTTCACCATGTTGTCACTTTGACTCACTGACGTATTGTACAATATCATAAAAATTAGAGATCTCTAAAAAAAGTCATAAATATAGTGCGTTTTTATCAAGACAATTTACCGCATTCAATAAAACCTACAGATTTCAAAAATAAAGACAATTAAATATTTTTTATATAACTTTTAAGCAGTAACATCGATCAAGCTCTGAGCTACAGAGTCTATGTATAGCGTGGCCAATAATAGCTGGTTGAGTTGGCAACACATTAAAATTTTTTTTATATCTGCCTAGTTGCAACCTTGTAACCGAATACGCTTGTTCGACAAATATTGACATTACACATAAAATATTGTAGGTTATGTCACAGCGACTAATTTTTTAATTGGCATCTGTCAATAATGTTGTCAGTGTCAAAGGTGTCACCCGTCAACAACAGAAAGTGATTGCAATTGTATCATTTTAAAATGAAATGTAGGCTTGCCAATTCAAACAGTTCTATTTGACCACGTTGTACTTAATAAGCTGTTAACCTGAACTGTAAATTCCGTCAATTTTAACTTTCAGAATTTTGAAAACAGATAAAAGTTCTTAGCTAAACAGTTTTATACATTATTCGTTTGTTAGTCATTTTACAGCCAAAACTAGCCTTGCGCTATAAAACTTCAAAATTAAAACCTTGCGCTGTAAAATGTAACTTACCGCACTAATAACGTAAATAACTATTGACAATAAACAATTTGTAAGTTTCAGAGAGTAATTTTCATTTTGTTGGTACGGTAGCGACAGTTTATGACGATTTGTAGGTTATGCTAGATCTATAAATGACCATAACAAATAATAAAATATATTTTTATAAAATATTAAAACAATTGAGATACGCTAATAACAATTTATCACAACTTGGTGCTTTTAGCAATAAAAAAAATTAAATATTATCATTTTATTTGTGTTTTCAAATAATATTTTACTGACTAGCCACGCCTTAAGTAAATATCTTTATTATTTTGTTCTATTTTGTATGGTTGAGAATACAAACCTCAGGAGGGTATCAATTCTAATCCAGCTCGTAAAAAGTTCAAAAAGAAGTGCATACAAGACTAAGCATATTGTAAAGCAGTAAATAGTTATTTACCTAACGAGTTCTGAAAGTGAAATTTCCCACATGAGTACATTTCCCTTCTATCAGTCGTACTGCATTAGTGCGAAAAAGTTAGGCGTAATTTTTTCTGCAACGAATAACTCTATTTTTTAATAATAAATAACTCAAAATTTTTATTAATAAATGATTTAGTTTTTTGCTTATTTTTCGGTTGGTAGCGTTGCCTCGGTAGCAAAGTAAAAAACACCGCGCTGCGGGTAATACGTTTTTTGATGCATTGGAAACGACCGGAAACTGCCGATCTTTGAGCGATGAGTGCAAAGGAAAGTTTCCAGATAAGAAAAAGCTTTAGAAAAATTTTGCAAAATTTTGATGAAAACAATGAAGCAATTAAAATTCAAATGTCACATTATTCGTACCTCCCAAAATTAGGAGTGAAAACGCTAATTACTTTTAAGAATTATTGCTTTATTTCAATAAAATTACTGTTTTTTTTATTAAAAAAAAATCTTTGATGGTTTAAGCGTATTTTTGAATGCACAAAAAGTAAGTGGACCTATTCTATTACAATTTTTTAATTGTAATAGAATTAATTGAAAAAAATAAAACGATGTAAAAAGTACATAAATTTATTAATAAGAGCAATTTTATTGCAAAAGTAGGAATAAAAAATAAAAAAATTAGGAAAATAAATAATAAAAGAACAATAGAAGATAAAAAAACAAGAAAGAAAGAATAAAATTATAGGAGAAGGAAATAAAGGGAACAAAAAAAAAAGTGGATAAATAAGGGAATAAAGACAGAAACTTTAAATAGTAAATTAAAACGCAGAGAAAAAGGTGCAACAGTAAAGACAAAAACGAAAAGTACATAAATTTATTGATAAAAAGCAATTGTAATCTAAAAATAAGCAAAAAAAGATAAAAAAAATTGAGGAGAAAATAGTAACAGAGCAATAAAAGATAATATAAGCAACAGAGAAAAAATCAAATTAATGGAGAAGAAAATTGGTAAACAATTTTAGATAGAAACAACGAAGGGAACGAGAAAGAAAAGTGGACCTATAAAGGAATAAAGACGGAAACGGTAATAGACTATAAAATACTAAATCATAAAGCATTGAAAAAAGAGCAAATGTTTGAAATAGAAGAAAGGAAAGAATCAACTCATATTTTTAAAAAAGAAAAAAAAGGCAACAATAATAAAATGAGACTGAAAATAGAAAAAGCATATAGAAAATATCTGGAAGAAAACTAATTTGTAAAAAATTGAAAAATATGGTGGAAGAACTAGAAATAAAAGTAAAGAAAACAATATTTAGAAAAAAATTAGAAACTTAAAAAAAGAAAAACAATAAATAATGGAATTTTTTAAAAACAAAAATAAAAGCGATAAAAACACAAAATAAAATGTGGATCTATATAAATAAAGAAAAAAAAAATTAACAAAATAAGAATTGACAAATGACTAAAAAACGATTCAAAAAAAAAACTTAAAAAAAACAGACAAAAGAAAAGAACGAAGATCACAAGAAAGGAAGGACAAAAAATACTAAGAAAACTAAAAAGAAGAAACGGTTAAACAAAGTGTAGAAAGGAGAACACTTTTTTTAAAGTGGACAGGAAGAATAATAATACCAATCCACTAAAAATAAAAAAAAAACTATGAAAGTAGCTACCGGGTAATAACTTTTCTCAATACAATGTACAAAGTGTATGCAATGTATGTGACAGAAAAATTAAAAAAAAGATCTAGAGAGACTAGAAGGATTACCGAATGGCAAGCGGAATTTAGGGAGAAAAAGAGGCCAATAAACAAGCAATTTTTACTTTGTTCGTACGGTAGCGACATATTACAAATTTTTTTATTGAATGATAAGTTTTTACCAGATTTTGTTTAATTAAAGTATCAAATTAAAACAAATTTGGGTTTTGATTTAATCAGGCACGAATTTTCTGACATTTGAACACCGATTGCTTCAATGTTTCAATGAAGCACATCTGCTCACTATCTGCTCTCGTTATTAGAAACCAGATATACTTACATGACGATTCTTTTCTCACAATCTCTGTAATTCTTGGCAGTATGCTATTGACCAAGAAAAAAACAACCAAGAAAAAAACAATTGATGGTACCAAATAGATGTAATCTATCGCACTAACCAACAGCATTGCTCCAATCGCAAATAATAGATTTTCCATTGCTGTCATAAAAAAGGGTGGCAAAACTGAATCCATAATCCCAAAATCTTTGGAAAACTTGTTCAAAACTTTTCCAGAAGTTTCCATATTGAAAAACTTCATTGATGCACGAACTATATTAGACAGAACGGTACGATGTAAGTTCCTTGAAGATGTAACACAAGCGTTGACATATAAAAAAGTGCGGTAGATGGTGATTATTGTACAAAATAAAGCCATAGCACTATAGATGTACAAAAAATTGTTAAAAGTTAGAAAATCTTGTGCCGTGCTTCTAACAAATGAGGAGTTTGCCGAAAAATCTTCTTGCTGATGAAGATTAATCCAAAAAGATAGAAAAAAATCGCTGGTGTTTATAGTGATTTGCAGCAATAGAAAAGTTATTGATAATACAAAAGAGCTGCAGTAATTTCTGCCATATACAAAATACTGATATAAGGATTTCACCATAGAGTGAGAAGTACTAGAAATACCGTCTTGCTCTAATGTTTTTCCTTGCTTAGAAACAGCAATTTCACTGTCATCTAATTTTATATAAGTTTTTACCAAATTTGTAATATATTTGACAGAAATAGTCTCATTATTAGATTTTTTAATTTTAATTTTTCCATTCTCTAATACATAAATTTGTTGCACTTTTTCCAAAATGTAAACTTGGTGAGAAATTAACAAAACACATTTGTCGGAAAGAAAATTTAAGATACATTGTTCAAAGATCTGTTTTCCTACATATGTGTCAACAGCTGATAGGGGATCATCTAATAGATAAATATCTGCTTGTCTATAGACAGCTCTTGCCAGATTAATTCTAGCTTTTTGGCCTCCACTCAACAAAACTCCCCTTTCTCCAACTATCGAGCGATCTCCTAGAGGGAAATTTGCTAAATCATGTTCTAATCCACATACTTTTATTACTTTTAAATATTTCCCTTCATTAAAGTCTTCTCCAAATAATACATTTTGGCGAACACTTGCAGGAAATAGCCAGGGATCTTGTGAGGCATAAGATATTTTTCCTTCAACTGATAGAGTGCCTTCTGTTATATAAGTTTCTCTAAGAATGGTGTAAAAGAGTGCACTTTTCCCACTACCAGAACTTCCAATAATACCAGTCAATCCTCTCGATGCCAAAAAATTGACATCTGTCAAGCAATAATTAGGAAGCTTCAAACTCCATTTGGCAACTATATTTTTCAGCTCAACTTTGGGTTGGTCAGATTTTGGAGACATTTTGGCGGAAACGTAACTTAGATCTACGGTATGTTGAAGAAAAGTTTGTATTTCTTTAAAAGCGTATTTGAGCTCAACGTAGCAGATCAAACCTTTAGGAAACTGGTAGCAAATAGAGTTTTTTAAAATGTTATAATAAACATAAGCCGTAAACACAAAATGTGGCGAAATATCTTTGCCGAAAAATTTTGCTGAAATAATGGTTACACACATAGCCCATATTGTAACAATTAAACTGAAACATAGGGAAAATATTTTGAGAAACATCATTTTTGAGAGTTGCTTCAGTTCTAAACTATAAAATAAAAAATTATATTTTTGCTGAGTTTTAAGAAATACGTTACTTCCTAGCTTCTGTTATCAGAGTAGTAAACTGGTGGTTCCATGTAAACATTTTTATTATTTGAATACCGGCTATTAATTCAGTGGTCAATTGCAATCGAGATGCCGTTGCACGTACCAATTGTGTTTTGATTTTTTCAAACATCAACAAAGCACAATCTGCAATAAAAGATCTATTAATCTCAAACGTACAACATTTGGTCGCCACAAGCAAGGCCTTATCAATAGTTGGTCTAACAGATCAGAGCTTAACCTTCTACAAAGTCTACTTAACATCAAATATGACATCTTTTGAGAAAAGTAGGAATAAGCACGATAGCTCGACGTGTAAACCACACTACAAGCAAAACTTATCACAATCAGAACCAGTGACTGTTGGGGTTTAAATTGCCGAATGAAAAAAAATATGGTATAGAGAACTAAAATGAAAGTAGTTAGAAACGATAGATGTAGGGAAAAAAGTAAAAAGATTTTCAAATTTTAGAAAGATAATGTATAAACTAAATCTTGACTGAATGAATGTTTTAGAATTTCTATTCTATCCAATTTCAATTTTTTAAAACAAAATATTTGTGGAGCATATATCTTAAAAATTTAATTTGGTTCGTCTACGATTTTTTAAGAAATTTTGTTTTTGTTTTGTTTTCTTTTTGGACAAGTCTAGGCGTTATCCGGACTTTGTCGCTTGTGATCTCTGTCGAAAGTGACAGAGATCACAAACTTGATTTTGAATTTTCTGATATTCTTAGCCGTGTTCACATTTTGAAAATTGTAATCCTGCTCTCAACGTTCTTTTCGAACTCCAAATGAAAATGCCTCCTTGGAATGTTTTTACCAATCTCTATCACTAAAACTGTTATCAATCTATTTTCCAAAACTTTATTGAATGCTGTAGATTCAATTTTGTCCAAGGGTTTACACTTTGCCAAAAATTTTTTTTGGCAATGGCTCCTGCTGTGGAAATGTCTGCTAAAGCTAAATCTAAAAATATCGCAGATACAGCTGGCTTCAATTTTGTTTTTTACAGTCAACTTTTTAAAAAATTAAAAAAGGTTATAGAACTTTTAAGATTTGATTTCAGTATTGTTATCCTATCTACTGATAAAGGTAAAGCTACAGTTATCTTGACTAAATTTAATTACTGTGAGTTTCTTTAAGATAAAATTTTAATTTTTCTTAATCCAGAGACCCTACGTCAAGAATTGAAAAAGATGTTTCAGATTCAAATTTGGGCTCTGATTTGATGTGGACATCTTTATCCTATGTTTTTCCGGTTGAAACACTATACTAATTAAATTTTAATAAAATTAAATAAAATAAAATTTATTTAAATGATTTGGATGAAAATAGTCAATTTACAATAAAAATTGTTTAGAAAACTTTTTTGGTTAGGTAATCATGAAGTCTTTAAGAGCAGGATTAGACCCCAATTTATTTGTTGTCTAAAAAATAATGCTATAATCATCAGCACCCTCGCACAAAAAAGAGAGTTAAAAATAATGTAATTCTTTTATTTGTTTACGAGGCTACAGACCAAATAAAATACTTTCAAGAGAATGGCTTTCCAACTATCAAAAGTTTTTGAAAATCGACTGTATTCTTAAGATGATGAAATAATAGTTTTCTAAGCACTTTCAAATTTTTTTAAAATTTTACTATAAGAAAAATAAAAATTAGAAGCCGAAATAGGAACAACTTATGATATATAACTTAACATAGATAACTATAGCAGAGACATCAGATAAATAGTAAAGAAAAAAATAAAACAAAGTAAAAAGTACATAAATTTATTGATAGGGGCAATTTTAATGCAAGAATAGGAATAAAAAATAAAGAAATTAAGAAAATAAATAGTAAAAGAACAATAGAAGATAAAAAAACAAGAAAGAAAAAATAAAATTATAGGAGAAGAAAGTAAAGGGAACAAAAAAGAAGAGCAGATATATAAGAGAATAAAGACAAAAACTTTATATAGTAAATTAAAAAGCAGAGAAAAAAGTGCAACAGTAAAGACAAAAATGAAAAGAACATAAATTTATTGATATGCAAGAATAGAAAAAAATATAAAAAAGTTAGGAAAATAGTAAAAGAGCAATAGAAGATAAAAAACAACAAAGAAAGAATATAATTATAAGAGAAGAAAATAGCTGGAAAATTTTAGATAGAATCAAAAAAGAAAACAAAGAGAAAAGTGGATATATAAGGTAATAAGAGAGTTGAAAAGTTATACAACTCTTCTATTTGTTTACGAGGCTACAGACCAAATAAAATACTTTCAAGAGAATGGCTTTCCAACTATCAAAAGTTTTAAAAAATCGACTGTATTCTCAAGATGATGGAATAATGGTGTTCCAAGCACTTTTAAATTTTCTTATAATTTTACTATAAGAAAAATAAAAATAGAAACGGAGATAAAAACAATCTATAGTAGAGACGTCAGATAAAAAGTAAAGAAAAAAATAAAGCAAAGTAAAAAGTACATAAATTTATTGATAGAGGCAATTTTAATGCAAGAATAGGAATAAAAAATAAAGAAATTAGGAAAATAAATAGTAAAAGAACAACCGAAGATAAAAAACAAGAAAAGAAGCATAAAATTATAGGAGAAGAAAATAAAGGGAACAAAAAAGAAAAGTGGATATATAAAGGAATAAAGACAGAAACTTTAAATGGTAAATTAAAAAGCAGAGAAAAAGGTGCAACAGTAAAGACAAAAATAAAAAGTACATAAATTTATTGATAAAAAGCAATTTTAATCTAAAAATAAGTAATAAAAGATAAAAAAATTGAGGAGAAAATAGTAACAGAGCAATAAAAGATAATATAAGCAACAGAAAAAAAATCAAATTAATGGAGAAGAAAATTGGTAAACAATTTTAGATAGAAACAACGAAGGGAACGAGAAAGGAAAGTGGACCTATAAAAGAATAAAGACGGAAACGGTAATAGATTATAAAATATTAAATCATAAAGCATTGAAAAAAGAGCAAATGTTTGAAATAGAAGAAAGGAAAAAATCAACTCATATTTCTAAGAAAGAAAAAAAAGACAACAGTAATAAAATGAGACTAAAAATAGAAAAAGCATATGGAAAATATTTGGAAAAAAACTAATTTGTAAAAAAAGTAAAAAATATGGTAGAGGAAATAGAAATAGAAGTAAAAAAAACAATATTTAAAAAAAAATTAAAAATTTAAAAAAAAGAAAAACAATAGATGATAGAATTTTTCAAAAACAATAAAAACACCAAATAAAATGTGGATTTATATAAACAAAGAAAAAGAGGAAAAAAAATATTAACAAAATAAAAATAAGACTTGACAAATGATTAAAAAACTATTCGATAAAAAAATCTGATAAAAACAGACAATAGAAAAAAAAAGATAACAAGAAAGAAACTAGAAAAAATACTAATAAAACTAAAAAGTATGCAATGTGTCTGGCAAAGAAATTAAAAAAAAGATCTAGAGAGACTAGAAGGATTACCGAATGGCAAGCAGAATTTAGAGAGAAAAAAAGACCAATAAACAATGTGAATGTTTTAAATGCAGTAATAGAAAGTGAGTTGGAAAAGAAAAGAAAGAAAGTATGTGGAATCTTGTAAATTTAAAAACGGTTTTTAACAGGGTAAATAACAATAACTTATAGAATTACATAAAAAAAAAATAATAAAAAAAATTGTAAAAAAAGATAAAGAATAATTTGAGGCAACAAAGTGTAAGATGAGTGAAGATGAAAAAGAAAGATAATGGAGCTTTACACATGGTGTTCTTTGAGTCCACTGCTGTTTACATTATATATGAGTGATATGGAAGAAGTGTTTGTAGAAAGGAAGAAAGAAAGTGTGGATGCTGGCAAATGCAGATGTTAAAGTGACGATGGCGAGAGAAGAAACAAGAAAGAGCAAAATGATATAAAACGCAGAAAAGTTGAAGAAAGAGAAAAACATTAGAACACATGCTGAATAAATGCGTAGAGGTTAAAAAAAAATTAGAGTAAAAAAACATAATAAAAACAAAGAAAAAAAAAGAATGGGTAAAAATGTTAATAAGGGAGATAGAAAGATTAAACAAGATGAATAAATAAAGTTGAGTGAGTAAAAAAAGAGTAAAATAAAAAGAAAGAAAAAAACCAGCGAGAAATAAAAAAAATAATTTTAGAAAGGAATAGTTAACTTAATTATATGATTGTTAACACTTTCTGTGAAACATATTGTATAATTAAAAAAAAAACATAAAAGTGTTACCACGCTAGAAATTGGCTGAAGCTAAACCAGATGTTTAGCAAAACACCATTAATCACGAAAAAAAAAATTTTTAAACTTTAGGAAGCTGCTTTGACTCTAATTGCGTGTAACAATTTTTTTCTATCAAATATCTTAAGAAAAAATAACTTTTACTTTGCTAAAAACTTTTACCAATAATATTAAAACGTTTTATTCTTGAATTAGCGACATCTATTAGAATTAGAAGCTCTTTTCATCAAAGTCGAGAAACTAAGTTTCTACATGTCTTTGCTATATGACAGATATTGATTCTAATAAAAATTATTTTAAGACAAAAAAAATATCGATCAGACAACCAAGTTATAACATTAGCAACTTTCGATTAAAACGCATACCAAAGATACATAATATTATCTATCTATTTTGATTGAGACCAACAAATAAAAAAATATAGTCAAAGCAGATTTATTCAAACTGGATAAATGTGTTACCACGCTAGAAACTTGCTGAAGCTACACCAGATGTATAGCGAAACACCATTAGTCACGAAAAAAAAACTGAAATTCCAGGAAGCTGCCTTGGCTATAATTTTGTGTAACAATTTGTTTCTATCAAATATCTCAAAAAAAATAACTCTTGCTTTGTTAAAAACTTTTACCAATAATATTAAAACGTTTCATTCTCGACATTTCTTGAATTAGCGACATCTATTAGAATTAGAAGCTTTTTTCATCGAAGTCGAGAAACTAAGTTTCTACATGTCTATGCTATATGACCGATATTGATTCTAATAAAAACTATTTTGAGACAAAAAAATATTGCTAATCAGACAACCAAGTTATAACATTACCAACTTTCGATTAAAACGCATACTAAAGATACATAATATTATCTATCTACATATTTTGATTGAGACTAACAAATAACAACATAAAGTCAAAGCAGATTTATTCAAACTGGATAAATGTGTTACCACGCTAGAAACTTGCTGAAGTCACACCTATTGTATAGCAAAACACCATTAGTTCCGAAAAAAAAAACTGAAATTTCAGGAAGCTGTCTTGGCTCTAATTTCGTGTAACAATTTTTTTCTGTCAAATATCTCAAAAAAAAATAACTCTTGCTTTGTCAAAAACTTTTACCAATAATATTGAAACGTTTTATTCTTGACATTACTTGAATTAGCGACATCTATTAGAATTAGAAGCTCTTTTCATCAAAGTCGAGAAACTAAGTTTCTACATGTCTATGCTATATAACAGATATTGATTCTCATAAAAATTATTTGAAGACAAAAAAAATATTGGTGATCTGACAACCAAGTTATCACATTAGCAACTTTAGTTTGAAACGCATACCAAAGATACATAATATTATCTATCTATTTTGATTGAGACCAACAAATAAAAAACAAAGTCAAAGCAGATTTATTCAAGCTTTATCCGTAGATCTGAACACGTTTTCTTCTTGTTGGAACTCTTCAGCAAGTTGCAACATATTTTTATTTAAATCAATTTGCAGTAACAATTTAGGTATCATATTTACTCAAGTGCCGATTACTTCTGTAATATACTAAATATAGCGACATCTATTGGAATTAAAATCTTCTCACATAAAAGACGAGAAACCAAGTGTGTACATGACTCTGCAAATTTATTAAAATATAAATTTGTTAACTTGCTCACAAGTTTGCACATCTAGTGCAAGTTTACCGATCTCGCTTGAATGAATTTGCTATGACTTTATTGCTAATTGAATTATTTATTTAGTTTAAAATAAAAATTTTTTTCTATCTTTTTCTCTTAATGGTTTAGACCAACTTTTTCACCCAAAAAAAATACCTGCTTGTGGTTTTTGACGTTTTTACCAAACCCATACATTCACAACAGATTACCAGGATAAAAACGCCCAAGCCCAGCAAGCCACTGTAGCCCAAATCAAAGTACAAGCAGATTGCTGCTACCAAAACTTCAAAAGGAAGAAGAAACGCGTAATGGATATAAATAAATCCAAGCTCAAATTGGGTTGCAGTGTTTGTAAACAGGTTCATAATTTGCCCAACACTTGTAAACTCTTCGAGTGCTTGTTTACTCAGATTTATGGTCGAGCTGTATACTATACCAGAGCACATTGCACGCACTTTTAAGCCTACTAGGAACATTTCTAAGAGAACATGATGATAAATTGAAGTTTTTACAAACAATAGTCCAATCAAAGCTAAAATATAATAAAGCCCTTCTTTGTCGGTTATGACAGTTTGTTTCGGCGTAAAATAGTCCAAAACTTGTCCAAAAATATAAGGTTGAAACACACTGAAAATAAATATTTTCGGTATTTAGTTTTTCACTGTAGAGTTTATTCATTTTAAAACTACATAATCAACATACATACACTACGTAAACACATTTTGAGTTTTTTCTATAGATTTATATTTTACGTACACAATGGCAATCTTCATTGTCAACACCAGAAATCCAGAAAATACAAGCTCTTTGTAAAATAGCCTTAATATAGCCTTTTCTAAAGAAAAGCAGCCTTTTGCTTTCTGCTGTCGAGTATATTCTGCGTTTAACCGGTCTCTAAAAGTTGAACTGTCTAATTGTTTTAATGGTAGATAAAATCTTGAAGAAGTCTTTTTGCTGAAGAGAAGAGGAAAGTACCATCTGTAAGCAAGATACAATTTTAGTCGAACGAGTGACAGGAAAAAATAAACAAAGGAATGCCATAGCGCAATACCGGTCTTGGGTTATTTAGATTTGTTAGTCCAGTTAACGACAACTGTGATCAAATGACTTATTTTTTATGTCACCAAACTGACGAGAGTGGAAACAAAACATAAGCAAACAAAAAAACTAATAAATGTTTTCTTTTTTGGTAATGTGTCACTGCAATTACAAAAATATTTTGTTTGAATTTTTTCAAAATTTTGATCAATCGACGATTATTACTTATTAGGGCCTAGTCTATTAAAAAATATTTACATATAAGGTTTAAGTTAAAAATAATTTTCAATTAAAAATTTTGAAATCTATTTTAATACAATTAATTGTTAATTTATTTAATCAATTGAAGAAAAATTAGCCAAAAACAATTTATTCTAAATAAATAAATTAATAATTAATTATTTTAAACCGGTTTTTCAAATTTCTAATTTGTTATTTGCTTGTAAAATCAGTTGTCACTGTAAAAAATTGAGGTAAATACTCATTATTAAAAATAAGTAAATAACTTAAAAATTCTTTAGATGTCTTTATGAGAAGCATCAGCTTTCAATTAAATTGAACGAAATCGGTTTATACGAAAATATTTTATTAATTCAGTCGAACTAAATTTTTTATATGTTCAACCCTCCTTGTCCTGAAGGCACAGCAATTTTGTTGGATTTAAAAATCATTACGGTCTTTGACAAGAACTGATAATGACAATGTTATTTTTCAAATAATTTAAACAACTTTAAATTTTCAATTAGTTTAAAAACATTTAAATAAAATAACAGTTTTAATTTTTAGAATTAAATCACAAACATAAACCGCAAATTGTGTTTTAAACTAATAAGTTTATACATTTAGACTATATATTTAAATTGTTGAATTTAGTATCTAAAAACATTTGAACAATATGACATGAGCCTAATTTTCTTAATATTATTATTAAACTCTTTATTACAGTTATTTTTTATTTTTTTTAATTTGGCTAAAAAATATATACAACTGGAATCTTTGAAATAAAACGCAAATTTCCTTTAATTATAATTAAATATAATTATAATTAAATAATTGATTATAATAATTCAATTAATTAATTAAAAAAAATGATTTTTTAAATTGATCTAAATAAAGTATTAATTATGCTGAAATATGAAAGTCAAAGATTGGCATTGACTCTTAAAGGATTTATAAATTGCTGATAAATATAACGAGTGTTTTTTTAGATTCAGCGTCGAATGTTATAAACTTTGAACTGTGAACATACGTTTACCATCGAATCAAAGTGACAGTTATTAATTTGACATCTGGACCTAACCTCACTTGTAATTTAATAAAACGACCGTCCATCACGCTATGAAGATTCAATTAAAAGCAGTTGTAGTGTAAGAAAAAAAAACTTTAATAAAGACATAAAGTTTTAATAACGGCCACAAAAAGAAGTCGCATAGAGTAAAGTTGCAAGATCTTGAAGAGTAAGTTAGAGGTGTATTTCAGCTGATAACTCAACGCTCATAAAATTCTTGTATCATATTCAAAGTAAATGGTATGTGAAGTGACACACCGTCGTGCTAAAAGTATCCGTCCACAATTTCATCGTCATAAAGCTGTGCAAAAAATGGCTGTAAAATCTCCTCTCGGTATCTTGTAGCCAATACGTCAATGTTCCATTAACAAAAATGCGCCAATAATTTACCTTTCACCATCAACTTGGTGGCCGTAACAAAAATAAGATTTCACCACAAAATTTTTCTGTTCTTGTGACAAATCTATTTTATATTCAATAATAAAAAAAATGAAATATTTTGGAGTTATTTTGACATTTGAAGCAATTGTTTTCAAAATTAAGGTTCGTTTACACAAACTCATGGCATAGCTAACTATGACGCTGAGAAAAACGTTCCAATACCTAAACATAAATTTAAGAAGACAAATTAACTTCTTTTAACAAATTTTGTTTTGTGTCTTTTAGGCAACAAATAAAAGTCAGTTTAATTAATCTACAATTATGGTTTTTATATAAAATCAGAGATTTATTCTAGTCTTGATGATCACTACATGATAGTCATCATCTTTTGGCAAGTAGTAAAACTGTGTGTTGATAGACTTTATCTGCACTTAAAACTATTTTACAAACTTCAAAAGTTAAAAAAAACATTACTTTTCGAGCATTTATCAGATAAGTTAAAATTCACTAAAAACTTAAATTGTTGTTCAATTAAGCATAAAAAGCTGGCAAAAAAGGTACATAGATCAGCTCCTGCTGCGCAATTTACCTTGATACATTTTTATTGTCGTTGATAGTATGATGGCGCCGTCAAACGTCAAAGCTCATTCAATAATACACGACACGCCGGTATCTGCGTATGAACTAATCAAAAATTGAACATATGTAAGAAATTTTATAAAAAGAGTTGATCTAAATAATTTATGAACACACGGTATAATAATTATTCTGTAATTATTATTTACAGAAATCTTCTTATTTAAATAAAAAAGAGGTTGTCCATTAAACTGTATTTTATTTATGGTTGCTACTTCAGAATTTTAATACTAACTAAACTAGGCTAACTGATTTTAATGTTTTTTTTTTTATTTGAAAGCTGGTGCTTTTCGTGTGGGTTTTATTTCAATTTAGTCTGGTTTTGGCAATGACATCTATGAGAAAATCTTATAAGTATTGGTAAATTGGCATTAACTATGTACGTGACAAATGAGCAAATAACTAATCAATTATACAGTGTGTATAATATTAACATTATTCAAGGCTGTTTATTCACAACTGACATTGACATTTTAGAGCACAGTGGCGGGCTTGCCGCAGGCATTTGCGTCATTTTCTAAATGTAAAATGAGTTTTTAATAATTGAAAAAAAAACGAGAAATTTTCAAATAGAATAAAAACATGTTTTTTTTATTTACAGCGCTCAAAAACAATAACGCAAACTAATTAAATTAATATATACAAATTTACAAAACCCTTTACGTTGATGTGTAAGCGACTTTATATTTACAGATTGTTACAGGGTTTAGTACAAACCGATCTCAGACCTGCTGTCAAAAAAGCATAGCCATTCTTGATTAATGTTAATAATATACATTTTTTATATTCAATAAAAATTGATATTAGAATTGATTTTTAAAAATTTTCATTTCTTACTTGTTTTTTATTAATTTTTTATTGAATTTAGTCTGGGTATTATTTAGAAAGGTATGACATCTGCCGGCAGTTTTGTGACAATCAGTTTTTTTTTATTTACCATTGTTTTTCAAAGTTTTAAAACAAGTTAATTTTCTTTCTTGTTTTTTATGGGTATTATTTAGAAAGGTATGACATCTGCCGGCAGTTTTGTGAGAATCAGTATTTTTTTATTTATCATTGTTTTTTATAATTTTAAAACAAGTCAATTTTATTTATTACATTCATCATCAGGTCATTCTCTTTTTTATCAATTTTATTTTATTTTTTTCGTCTATAAATACTGTGATACCACACCTAAGAGAGGTATATTGTTAACTTCCGAAAAGATACAGGGTGTTTTGTTATACTATAGTTACCTAAGTTAGTATTATGGAAAAAAAACAATAGTGTTGGCTAAAAAATAAGCCCTTGTAATTATTGACAAAACTAATCAGGTTTCCCAAAATTATCAAACTTATTATTATTGAAAAAAATGGAAAAAAAACGTAATAATAACTATGGCGTGATTGAAAAAAAAATCTTAATTAAAAAATATTTTATTTAAAAGGAATTTTCACAACTAAAATTCACATTTTTAAGAAAATTGCACTTTCTTTGAATTTTTAATTATTTTATTTATTAAAACAAAAGCGATAAAAAAAAAGAAAACATACATGCTAAAGATTTTGGAAAAGATATTTGCTTCTTCTTTTGGATGGATCTCTGTATATCTGTCATTGTCTATTTCTTCCATTATTTTATACAACCAACACACCTAAACAAGCAATTGCACGTATTTTCTAGTACTGTTGCCAAAATAGCTGTTTTTTGTAGATAAAACAAAATTTATATATTTATGGAATAGATAAAGCAGTAAAGGTCTTTCTAGCAGTATTTACACCTACTTAATGCTAAATTAATACGATGTATATAGATTAAACATATTGCTAATATATTAGATTAAAAAATATAATCGAATAATTCTTAATTTATTTTATATTTAAGTCACTTGTTTTGTCAAATTGTCAAATTAATAGAAACAATTAATTAATTGACTGTTATTAATGAAACTATTTCGGGTCATTAATAATAATTTGACTATTATTACGACTGACTGCTATCTAAATAATAAATATTTTACATTTAAAAACAAAAAACTTTAATTTTTCAAGGCAACATAATACGTACAATTATTCCGCTAGCCACAAAATAGCAAAAAAGGATAAGCTACCAATATCAATACAAACCTACTGATTATTTTTAATCAGCAAAAAAAAATATTTTAAACTTACTAAAAAACTGGTAGAACAGATTATCATACTACCTAGAATAGAAATCAACTTAAAAAAATATATATATATATCTATATGTTTTTTTTTCGAACAATTTTGACATATTTTTTGTCAAAATGGTATGGTATATAAATCAGAAGTAATAAAACTGAATGAAAAATAAAAAAACAAAGAGCGCAAAAGAAACAACATTTAAATTAGAAAAATAAAATAGTTATTTATATTATTAATAAGATTTTTAAATCTGAATAAATGAAGAAGAATAAAAAAATAAAATAAAGAAAATCTAAAGAATATTATCCTAAAAAATTGTAAATTTTCACTAAACAAGATTAATAAATTTTTAGTATAAGTTTTTGTTTATAAAGGTACTGTACTCTTTTTATGAATACATTATTTTTACTAAGTAAAGTTGATTTTAAGGTTGGTTTAATAATTGGAGTTTGTAGAGACTGTAGGATCCAAGGACTTACCAACATGCTTTTGAAAGGTGTCATAGATCAAGAACAAAAATCTCTATATTTTTATACTAAACACTTAAAACAAAAATAACATGCAATTTGCCTTTAGAAAGTCAATAGCAGACGGTTTTATTTAGGATACAGAAACCAAAAGTGTATAAAATTTCCTGTAGGTACTGTTTTCTCCAAGAATATTGCTACTTTTCTTCAGTTACCTAATCCAGTAAGATTTACAAAACAGTATCCTATGTGCTTGTCTACTTCGTTGCTTGCTAATTCGCAAGCTGATTTTTTAACAGTAACGCGTTATGAGGGCTGGCTTTTGCATACAGTGGCAGAAGGATATGTAGACAGAAAAAAATAAAAAACAAATTGCTTCAAAAATTCTGGGTGAAAAAAATACCAGAACAGAAGGACTGCATTGACAGCTGTTATCGGAAAAAATCTATCAGAAATGGCTTGTCTTACTATAAATAACTATTAACACAGTTTTACCACTTGCCAAAAAGTTTATTTTAGATCTCGAGAGCTCTTTCGACCACCATGTGGTCATCATCAGGAGATGAATAAAACAGTTTTATTCATCTCCTGATGATGACCACATGGTGGTCGAAAGAGCTCTCGAGATCTAAAATAAACTTTTTGGCAAGTGGTAAAACTGTGTTAATAGTTTATAGTGCCAAAGATTCCAAATCAATCAATTATTACTATAAATAGGTGTGAAAATTGTGTTATTAATATTTATAACAATAATAACATGCAATTAAAATTGAGTTTTATGATAAAACAAACTGATTTAAGAAATGAATTTTATTACTTCACTTGTAAAGCAATATTTTATTTTATTTTTCTCAAATATTCAATATAATATGCATTTATCAAAACAGTTATAAATAAAATATTTCAAATCAAATAAACAAATCAACAAAAATAATAAAGAATATAAATGATGCAAAACAGGAAGTAAAAAATTCTGACGTATTGTAAAAGGCTTCATTGAAGGCAATTAAAATTTTTTACCAATTTAAAATTGACAGAAAACTGGACTTTTAACCGGTAGTGATGTGATATGTTGATACCTAAACAAAAAACAATAAATAATATCTAAACAAACAAAGTATTCTATGAGTGTTTCAAAAAAACTAAGATAGAACATACAAACCGTGAGCAAGACAAAAAGAAAAACAAATTTTTTTTAATAAATTTTAATAAATATTGCATTAAATGCATTATTTATTAACATAAAAAGTAGATAATAAAAAACTAGAAAAAAAAAAAATAAAAAAGTCATTTTTTAAAAAAATCTTCTTTGTTATAAACTAAAAAATAAGTTCGCTTATTAAAATCTAATATCAGATCTACAAAGTGTTCAAAAGAAAACTATTATTATTTATAATTATAAGCAATATTTTTATTAAACAAAGTTGTTTGTAATCAAAAACAAAATTTGATTACATATTTTATTTTTTATCTCTTGTTTTAATCAGGTGTTTCAAATTGTGCTAAAAACTTCATAAATTAAAAATACTAAACGAGCCAAAAAAAATATATTCAATAATTTATATTTATATTTTGTGTTTTTAGTATGTTTTTTTTATTACATAACTTTCTTATAAAAAATTGTACATATAATACACTAATTGTATTGTTATTTACGATTGTTAACTATACTGATTTTATTAAGAAGATAAAAATTGGTAACGGTAATTAAATAATAATTTTGCAATATTCTTAAATCATACTTTTTTTTTTGATTATAATAGGCTCAAAAACAAAATTATTCTAAATTTTATATCTGAACTTTATTCTTAATTATTTTAAACAACTGATTCTTATAAACTTGTTTAAAACTATAAATAATAATTCTCTCCCTTTCTTTATCTTTTAAAGCATTTATGCAAAATAAACATAATAAATACATAGGTATGTATAAATAAAAGAAAACAAAAAAAAAGTTTTCTGCAAGAGTGAAAAGAAGAGAATGTCAAGAAAAGCTAACAAATAATAAAACAATGAAAGTACAAATTAGAAAATGTGTTTAATTGACAAGCTGATGATACAGACATAGAACCAAAGCTGACAAGAAAAAAAATTAAACGAGTGACGTAGTATAAGAATCAGATAAAAAAAATGAATCAAAGAAATAATGCTGTTTAGCAGTTTTGATAAAAAGTGTCATTTACAGTGTACCTAAAAAGCAAAAATATTAGTTCTACAAAAAACAAGTACAATAAAATGTTTTGTAGAACTAATTAATAGGATAAAATAAATAAAAAAAACTAAAAATTGGAAAAAATTAAAGTAAAAAAATTGTATCAGACTAATCAAAAGTTGAAAAAAAGTAAAAAAAAATAAAATAAAAACAAATTACATAATAAAAAAATTCAAAAATTTAGATCACTATTTTGCTGAACAAAGTTGCGGCTATTAGAATTTATTCTATGCTACGGCTTAGTTTCTTTGAAATAATCAAAAAGAATTATAAATTGAAAACATTATTCTGATTTTCTCATCTATCTTTTTTATAATATCAATTTTATAGCGTTTATAAAGCGGAGTAATAAAAAAGTCTAAATTTTTTTGACAATCTTACCTATATGATTTTGTAGGTTTTGATTACACAAAAGTTAGCTTTTAAATTCAAATAATATCTGAATAAATCAGTATCAATGAGCTTTAACCTATCAATAACTGTGGCAATAAAATTTTTGTCAAAAAATTATTAAATAATAATTATTAATTTGTGATAGTGCCTCTTTCAGCATTTTTTTAATTGAAAATGGGTTTTCTGCGACATTTTAAATCTAAGAACTTGATAACCAAATTGGTTATTTAGAAAAAAGTTAGGAAAATGTAACGTTACTAATAGACAGTTTCCTGATGGATTCGTGTATAATATAAGATTTTTTTTATAATCAACAATAATTATCGTAGAAATTTTTTCTAAAATATTTAAAGAAAAAGATTTTTCATGCAAATCTAGTAGGCAGTGCTTTCTCTCGTTTTTAAAGCATCTAAAACAAATGATCAAGTACATAGAAAAAAATTGACACTTTTTTGGTAAATCGTTTGTTTGACAAGTATGTGAAAAGGAAGTAGTAACTCTTTTTTCGTTCCACTTATCAGTAGTACCACTGCAAAAGTTTAAAAAAGCAAAAACATCTAGAACATTCTCACAATTTGATGAAGATTTTTGTAGACTAAAGGTAAGTAATAAAAATGAAAAACCTGACAGTTTTTCTTTGCATGATTAGTCCGGAAAACTCAATTTTTCTGTGAGTAATTCACACAGCTTTGAAAAAAAATATTAATTGAATGTTTAATCTAATGAAAAGCAGAAAAGTACTATAATTCTAGTACGTTTACTGTAGAATTTTGAGTCTCAAATTTCTGTATTGATTAGGCATAAGACTTTTTGCAAAATTGCTAAGAAAACAGATAAGAAAAAACATAAAGCAAGTGTGTATGAAAATAATAAGCTCTTAGCTCACTTAAAATACGGCAAACTAGATAACAAAGCACGCGTTTAATCATAATATTGGTATTAACAGCTTAAAATTAGTCAAACAAATAAACAACTATAGACATCTAGACGTCGCCGAATTTATTAAAATTTATAAAAACAAGACAAATTTTTTTAATAAAACTTACGGTCGTGTTTACAGCTTCTGGATCCGATTATTAACAAACAATCCAAAAAAGTTTTGAAACCAGGTAAAATTAAGCAAATAATAGTTTAGTTTGGTTCAATTCCTGATGATGACTTATATATGGTGGTCGAAAGAGCTGTTGAGTATTGATAAGCAAATTTTTGAAGAGTGGTAAAACTGTGTTAATAAATCAAATCATGTTTGTGGAAAACAATAATATGCACTGTTTCTAGGCATTTCTAGGTATTTTCCTAGTAATGTCGAGACAAAAACATTTGTCTGTATCAAAAAATCAAAAAATCAAAAAATAAAGACAGCTTTTGAAAGCACTGCAAGAAAATCGGCCTTTTGTCAGTTGTGGTAATTTGTGATTTGTTTGCAAGCAAGAATGAGTGGTAAAAGTTTGTAGACTGGTCTTTAATTGCCTCAATCGCGTTTTGATTGCGCATTTAACATTTTTGTAGCCACAGATCCACGCTTTTTAAAACTCTGTTAAAAATGTGTTTGGCAGAACATAAAACTTTTCCAAATTCCCTTTTAATTTTCTTTTAACTGAGTTTGAGTATAATCGAGTTTGGCTTTTAAAGAAGTTTACAAGAAGCGCTCATTCTTATTTGTGACTGTGCATTTTTAAAACGTATTCGTTAGCAGCGTTATTGTTCCATTCGACGAAAATACATTTCAATGTAAACATAAAGAGATGAGGAGGAGAAAAAGCGACGACAATTTGTTGGATTTTTTTTTGGGAAAAAAATGTATTCATTTGCAAAACGCTTTTAATAATCTGGCAAATATTGCTAAGGGCACTCTTCAAATATTGGCACCTCTAACACAAATTTCCATCAACGACAATTTTCAGGATAACATTGTTAAGCTACAGATGAACGAGTTCTAATCGTCTGCATGAAACAATTTAAGGAGAGGCGAAACAATTTCCCTCTTGCCTTGCCTCTTCATGGATGAACAAAGCTAATGGGAAAAATTATCGAAGCAATAGACGAGATATGTCCTGCATTTTCTTTCATTTATATTTAAAAAAATGCTTAATCTATTAGATATTTGCTGCTTCTAATTAATACGTTTGTTATTAACTAGACAACAAACGTATAATAACAATAACAACATTGACAAGACAAAAATAATCATATTTAAGATAATGGGAGGCAGAAAGAAAATGACAGAGAAGATGGATGAGTTTAAGTAGTCAGCCTAGAAATACAGAGAGAACGCATAATATCAACGAAATCTTTTTATTTCTTTTTTTTTTCTACTTTTTTTAATCATTTTTCCAATTCATTTATTTTAATAAAATTATGCTTTCTTTTACTTCTTTTCTATTTTTAATTCTATTTTAATTCTCGTCTCCACCTGTCGCGCACAGAAATTGTCTGCTCAGGAATGTCTTTTTTATTTTTTTATTACCACAATCTTCCAGTGTCACCTTTCCAATTTCTTTAAATACTGATCAAAGCATACATGTCTAGAATAACTAACATCAAAACAATCTCATTCAAACTAAATTCGTAGACTTGGACATGTTTCGTTCTTATTCGCACTCTTCAACAACTGACAACAAATTTTTATTTGAATACATTTCCAGTGATAATTTGAGGCTTGCTTATATGTACCCAGGTGCCTATTACTTCCGTAAGATAATAAAACTAGCGACATCTGTTAGAATTAGAAGCTAACTTTACATTAAAGTTGAGAAACTTAAGTTTATGCTATAGGTCACTCTAAATGACAGACAAAATTAAGACAAAAAGTATATCGCTGATTGAACAACCAAAAGGTATCATGTTGACGTCTTTTGTCTTGAATTAGGTAAATACAAACTGTCTCCAAAAAAAAATATTAAGTCTAAAGTTTGTTTATCTATTATCTAATTTATACATAAAATTGAATGGTAATAAATAGGCTACAAAAAGCGTTAAAGACTTCAAAGCTGAACTGTCAAAAGTATTTTTTTTAATAAAACATATATTTTTATTTCTTAGGTAATTTTGATAGGGATTTTTTTTTTGTAAACTACAATGTATTTACAACTATAGGTTTATATACGAAAAAAATTAAGAAAAAGTAAAAAAATATAGTTTGCTCATATTGCGCTCTATTTTGCGCTAAACATTGACGGTATTTTTGCGGTCATTTATTTATTCATTATTTTATGTTATTTATTTTTTATTATTTTAGCTTGTCGGTCATTTTTTTCTAATGTTATAGTCTTTTCAAGTTAACGGCAAAGTGGATGTAAACAGAATTAAGCGCATGTAGATCTCTGACGTTTCTATTGGTTGAACCATCACATGACTTAACACAATGTGCGTTGATTGGCCGACTAGGCAGGCTTGAGCACGTAATATTGTTTATCTCCTCTTCGTCTTCAACTTGAAAACACTAAAGTATTTTTTTTTCACAATGCTAAATAGTATTTTTTTTGACTTTTTTCTTAGACTTCTTTTGTTTTCAGAATAAAAAGTCCTATTAGAATTATCAAAAAAAAGTATATTTGTAATTTGAAAAAATATGTTTTGACAGTTTAGCCTTAAAGTCTTTAACGGTGATTTTATTAGGTCATTTTGTATCATTTAATTTAGTCTATAAATAATTAGAATCGATTAGTAGAAAAGCGAGCTATAGACTCGTTTTTTTGCAGGCAGTCTGTATAAGTCTAAATTGTCACAGCAAATTTATTCAAATAGGAATCTATTCAGCGCTTGCTGAAGAGTTACAATAAAAACGAAACATGTTCAAGTCTACAGATATAAATGAAATGAGTTTGCTTTGACTTTATTTTTATATTTGTTGGTACAAACCAAAGTGGATAGTATACTTTGTTTATTGCAACTATTCTTTCTCTAATTTCTATACCTCTGTTCTTAGTAGTAGCTAACATTATTCCCAAATAAATAAATTTATTTTCTGTTTTACTAGTTTTTTTTGTTTGTAGCTTCTTTATCAAATCTCATTATTATAATTTTATTCTCGATTATTTTTAATTCTATTTTTTTCTTCATTATCTATTTAGTTCTTTAAGCATTTTTTTTTAATTCAGTATGATGCCATCACGATATGTTTCATCAGAATTTCATCTTCCCTCAGAATTATTTTCTAGAGTATGTCAGATTGAAGCGTGCTGCTAACGATAAATTCCTGTCTTATCTCTTTGTTAATTTTATATTTTTTAGTTTTTCTGTTCTTGAGTTAACACTTATTTTTGTTTTCTTAATAGTCATCTCTATAAATTTTCCTAGTTTTGTGTCTACCTACCTACTTCCACTTTTCTTAATGTTTTTGGGCTCGTTCTTTTGATGCTGTTAAAGGTTTTCTTTTATGTTACTTTAATGTGTTTTTTCTATTGCACAGACTGTTTCTCTGCTCTTTTCTTTCTCACTTACTAAAAGTTTTTTTTGAGTTAGCGCCTCTTATATTATGTATGTAGAATATAGAAAAGCTATCTCTTTGTAATTTCAACATACTTTCTGGCTGCTTTTTTTATATATTGTCTGATTAAGTCTTTATTTTTGTTGCAATTTTTGTTATTTCATAGCTTACGAGATACTGGTACAGACGGGTTTTCAATTCTTACCTTTCGTATTTAAATAGTTTCATATAGAGCATAGGAGAAAAACTGTTTGAGAGAGAGAGAGAGAGAGAATCTGGAAAAAGAGTTATGTCATTTGAGAGTATGGTGAAGACAGTTTTGATCCATGATGCAGAGTAATAGAGATGGAAAAAAAGAGATAAAACCGAAAAAGTACAGAAAAGATACTAAGTGGATATTAGGATTAGAAAGAGTACAAGAAAAAGCCAGACAAAAAAGTATGTAAGTTTAGAAGAACAAAGAGAAAGAAAAGATATAAAAAGTTGAATAAATAATTAAAAAAAACCTGGAGAGAAATAAACGGTTTGAGAGAAACAAACTGAGTCGGAAAGAAGTAGAGAATAAAAGTGTAGAGATGAAAGAGTATGGATGGAAGCAAAAGATAGAGATAAGAACCTATAAAGACAAGAAAGAAGAAGGAGACAAAATATAATATAATAAAAAATGCGCAAGGTAGCAGACTGAAAGGGTACTAAAATATTTAAAAATAATGCTAAAAAAAAAGGAAAGAGGTCCGATAGAGTGAGATAATAAAAGTAAGAGGCGTATGTGGAGTATTTGTAGAGTTAAAAGCCGTTTTTGACAGAGTGAAAAGGAATAAGTTGTAAGAATGTATAGAAAAGAAGAGAATAGAGAAGTAAAATAAAGAAATGTATAGAGAAACAAAATGTAAGGTAAAAGTGACTGAAAGAGAAAGCGAACGGCCTGAGACAAGAGTGCCCCCTAAGCCCACTACTGTTTACTATATATATATAAGTGATATAAAAAAAGGGTTAGTAAAAGGGCAAGAAGGAAGAATGGTAGTAAAGAGAAAGAAAATGATGTTGGCGTATGCAGACAATATAGTGATGATAGCGAGAGAGAAACGGGGACTGAAAGAAATGAGAAAAAGTGCAGAGAGATACATGAGAAAAACGGAATTTGAGGTGAATGAAAGTAAAACAAAGATAACAGTGTTTAGTAAGGGTAAAAGGAAAAAAGTAGAATGGACATGGGATAAAAAGAATATAGAACAGGTGAAAGAATGGAAGTACATATTTGGGATCTATGTTTGTAGAAAGAAACAGATATAAAACGCAGGTGAGAGAACTAGTTAAAAGACGGAGAAAATGCAGAGAGAAATTTTGAAGAAGAGTATGGAATAGGAATAACAATGTTTGACAGTCTGTCAAAAAGTGTAACGATGTATGAAGCCGAAATTTAGGGATGAAAAGAGCGAGAAGAAATAGAAAAAGTGCAAGAAAAGTATGTAAGATGGATGTTAGGTCTAAGTAGAAAGAGTCCAGAATATATAGTAAAAAAGAAAAGAAAGAAAGAAAAATTAAGAATAGAAGTAAAAAAAAGCCGCAAAGTTTGAAGATAGAATGAAAGATAAAAAAGAATGCGAGATATTAAAAAAAATTGAAAAGTATTCAGTAGAAAATCAGAAAAATGGAAAAAAAGAAAGCAATATTACGAAAGAAATGGGTTTAGCTTAAAAAAAATTGAGAAAAAAAGAAAAGCGAGTAAAGGGGTGCTTGGAGAATCAAAGACATAGACAAGCAAGAAAAGAGGGGAGAAATTAAAAAGAGCAAGTATGATGAAAGAAATGAGAGAAAATGCAGGATGTGTGGAAGAGAGAGAGAAACATTGGAGTACATGATTGAATGCGTAGAACTAAAAAAAAAAAAATATTAGCGAAAGAGAATGTAATGAAAGGAAAAAAAGAGGGAATAGAATGGCTGGAAATGATAATGAGGGAGAAACAAAGATTAAATCAGAGAGTAAACGAGGAATGAATAAAAAGAATAGATGTCGGAAAAAGAAAAAATAAAAAAAAAAGACAAAAAAGTATATAAAATAAATATAAAATTAAAAAAAAAAGATCAAAATTAACCAAAAAAGATAAGAAAGAATGTTAAAAAAGAGATGAAAAAGCAAAAAGAAGAAAAAAATAAGAAACAGAAAGACGAAAATATTTTATTTATACTTTATTTACTTATGGGCAACAGTATAGTGAAACATTGATTGAAAAAAGAAGAGCAATTGTGTATGATGTGCTGAGAAAAAAAGAGAGTGATTAGAACATTTAAATAATTGTAAGGAACTGAAAAAGGCAGAACGAAAGTTAGAAGATTTGATGAATAAAGACAGAAGAGGCATATAATGGATTAAGGATTGCTAAACAAAACTCAATGTCAATAGAATTATATATTTTAAATTATAATTTAGAAATAGCAGACAACAAAATTATTATTATTCTTAATAACAATAAAACATAGATCTTGACAAGCCCAATTCCAGCTATTATTAATATAAATTGAAACACATTTTGTTTTTTATTTTGTTGCTCATTCTACTGCTTTGTACTTATTCTTTTTTTTTACTTGATTTTTTTTTATCTTTTTGTCTATTACAGTTCTTTGATATTTTTAATCATTATCTTCTGGGATTTGCTTTGTTCAAGTTCTCACATTCTTCTATCAAATACTCTATTATTTTTTTGTCCACACATCCTGCATACTTTTTGTTTGTTTATGTTTTGTCAGTTGGTAATGAATTAAAATGTTGTTTTCTTTAATATTAATTCTATTTTTAAAAAACTGTAATTACAAAAATTATATTAGTAATTTTCAAAATTATCTCTCTTAATCAGTAATTTTTCAAATATCAATAAAATATTTATTAAACATTATATTTTTGCATTTTTCTAGGTTATGTTGAAAATACTGTTTTAAAAGCACCAGAAACATAGCCAACTAATAGACATATTAGGTTTAATAGTTCTTTGAATCATCATAAGGTCAGAAACTAGCATTTTGCAAGACGAGTGATTTTAAAGCCCCCAAACTACAAACTCTTGCAAAAGCGTTTCCGGACGTGTGATTTACAAGACTTTTTGTGCTTGGATTTTACTAGAAATTTAGCAATAGATGGCGTTTATAATAAACAAATATCTCTAAAAGATCTTCAAACAAGCATTCTTCGAAAATCAAGGAATATTAGAACAATCCAAATACTTTTTTTCCAAATAGACTATGAACAATTTTTAGCACAATAATAAATTTTAAAAAACAAACAATATTTTTTAGGGATTAGAAGAAAGAGTTTGAAAAAAAGGTATACTTTTTAACGTTAGTAAAGCAAGGCTGAATTTTTAAAGTATTTTTTTCTGTTTGTAGTTTTATCGTTAAATGTTTGAATGTTATGGTTTACCGTACTTGGTTTATTAATTATCATCTTTTGTATTCAACGTATTTTGGAAATTTTTGGAATGTATTTGGGAACTGACTATCTTACAAATTTTAATCGTGCAAGGTATTTCTAAAAAAACTTGCCAAGGTCATCATACGTAACCAAACGCACCAAGGCACTAATTAAAGTCAGAAAATACGTCTCGATTAAAGATATTATTTTGTTGTTGATAAAAACGTACTAATTCCAAAATTAATAGTAGAATTTGTTGGTTGTTTACTTGAAACTGCATAAGTTATAGTAGTGTTTATAACAATTTTTTTGTCTATTGTTATATTATGTATTATTGTTTAACGTGTAAATATGCACAGTAATAAGTTGTAGCCACATAGCAGACTACAGTTATTTTGTGTCTTTGAAATATAACAGCATTTTTTTGCTATTATATAATGTTAATCAGAGTGGTCTTCTTCATCTCAGTGATAAAAAAAAATACTTAAAGACAGGGTGGCGCTGAAGTTGCCGTTGTGATCAACAATCGATTAAGTTCATTTCACTATAGTGACATTATTAACTTCTAACCTACAGCTAATTATTAAGCTTAATTTTTGCAGCTTTGACGCAAAAGTCACAACACAATTTTTGGTTGTTTACCCGAAAAGGAATTGACACTTTTTCTAATATTTTCTTTGATATTTTTTTTGGCGACTGTTTGCAACTTCAATTATATGTATCCCCATTTGGTTTGTTTTACTGGTTACTTATACTGCTAGTTATAAGCCATAAATAAAACTAAAAAACTACAAAAAAAAAAACATAAATTGACAGAATTTTTTTGTTTAGTCAAATAATGTTCCATAGTATAGTTTTTGCAAAATTAGATGTTATCCAATAAAAGTTAGTTTATTATAAATATATGTTTATTTTCAAATATATAACCATAATAACAAATATAATAGAAATGTTTTTGTTATTAATTTTGAAAAAGTAATTTTGTCATTGTTATTGCTTGTCAAAGATCGTAATAATTTTTAAATCCTGCAAAATTGCTGCGTCTCTAGGACAGAGAGGATTGAACATAATAATACTAGTATTTTTTTCCCAACAAAGTTTTTACTGAAAATTATAGTAACTCAAAAAAGTTTTTTGATAAGATTTTTTTTAAAAACAATTGTCAGAGTTGTCATTATGAGTTACTGACGAGAGTTAACAAGCTTCAAACTGGTGTTACGTTATGCAGTTTATATGAATTACTTGAATTACAAATTTTGTTTCTGTAGTTTGTATGTAGTAAGCGCTAATACATAGAAGAGTATCTGCACGGGAAGTAGCTGTTTTATGTTTATTAGCTCCAAAAAAGACTTGAGACCGTAACTGCAATTTTGTTTACATCTCTTTGTAAATTATAAAAACATTATGCTTTTTCCTTCATTATGTTGTGTTCATAATCAAAGTAAATGTAAAGAGCGTCTCTGAAATGACAAAATGCTTACACAACCCCATTTTTCTGTAAATAGGTAAAAATTAAGAGTTTTGCGACTGTTGTGGTACTTCTGCTTCTGAAATTAGTTTAAAGATTTGTAAGTTGAAAAAAATATAAACGGCAATTGGGCGCGACTTCAATACCAACTAATTCAATGTCTGCAAATCTCGCGCGTCGCTTTATTAAAATCTAAGGGAAAAATCTTTTTTATCAGCTAAGTTTTTTAAAACTCTTTTAAAAAGTTAGGATGAATGCAGCATAACTAACGTCGTGAATATTCATCAATTTAATTGCTTGATTTCGTTTGCACCCTCTCAAAATAAGGGTGATGGCTGGGGCACTAAATGGCTAAGAACTATTGGTGGACACCAACAATTTTACAAACAAATAAGACACAAATAAACTAATTAGCAGGAGTTTTGACAAATTTTAACCATTTGGTGCAAAAGAATAAGAATCATCTTTTCACATAAACGACATAGAAATATGGCAGTGTCAGTAAGAAAATACGACTAAAAACTTGCTTTACAAAAAAAAAATTACAATACATGCCCTACTGTTCAACAAAGATAAAAAAAACATAACAACAGAGACTGGAAAAAAAGTAAAGAAAATAAAAACAGGAGGAAAAGACGGATGAGGAATGAAACTAGAACAAGAGAAAAATCTAGGATAAAGAAGAGAAAATTAAGAAAAAAAACAAAACAATGAAAAGGTTAAAAATAGAAAAAAACAAGAAGCAAACAAAAGAAATAGCAGAAATGAAATGAAAAATAAATAAAATTAAAATTAAGCAAAAACATCATAACAAAAAGTTAAAAAAGAAGAGTGAAAAGAAGGGAAAGAAAGACAATGATAAGGAAAGAAAAGAAAGAAGAAAAGGAGAAAATAATAGAAAAATGAAGAAAATAAAAGAAAAATATATATGGATACATTTTCATATCGCAGAGAGTGTCAGAACCAGATATAATGTAGACCATATAAGTAAAATGTTTTAAATTTTTTTAACTTTTGTTCAATTTAGATAGATATTTAGAGATCGTATTTTTTAATTGTCAATGTCATTCTTGACATAATTAATTAAGGAATACAATGTAATCTTTCAATGTCAATCTAAAAACTCTATTATTAATCCGTTTAGCTGTCAATTGTCAATGTATAGTTTTATATAAAATATATTTCTTAATTATTAACGACGGTTAAATTTACTATAATTTATAGACTCTTTTAATAAATAAATAAATTTTTTTTACAATAAAATTGTGTACCTAATGGTTGTATTTAAATTTGAATTTTTTTATTTATGTTTTTATAAAATTCATGTTTTGGTTGATGTAATGCAAAGAGTATCAGCACTACTTACTGTACTTGGGTGCTTACATATAACTATAAATAATAATTAATTTGAAAGAAAAAATTTAGTGCCTAGGTTGTCGCAGGCAACCTTCTACACAAGACAATAAGGTAAGCACCCGGAAGGTGCGCAATCATGGCTACCTGGCTTTGTCGTAGATAAAATAATTAATTTTTTGTTCATTATTCAAAAAAAAAACAGAAACAAAAGAATAAAAATAATGAAAACTAAGAAAAAATAAAAAATAATATACAAACTATAGAAAAAATAATTTTATATTAAAAAGCTACATTAGAGAAATAGATAGATATAAAAAAATAAACAAGAGATTACCAAAAAAAAAAAAGAAAGAATATAGAGAAAAATAATGTTAAAAATATGCGAGACAGATAATATATAAAGTTTATAGTATATGCCATTAAAGTAAATAATAAAAAAAAAAGAAATAAAAAGTTTTGGATTTTTTGATAATAGATCATAACAAAATTAGAAAATGCAGAAAATATAAAGTTTTGTAAGACAAAAAGCGAAAATAATATGGAATGTAAAGAGAAAAAAATGTTTATATTAAAAATAAAAAAAAAAATTAAAATATGTAATAGGCTAGCAAAACATTAAAAATATTGCAAAAATGAGGAAAAAAACAAGAAAAAAAGATTATCACTAACATTTTTATTTTAATAAATCAAAATTACTACATTAAAAATATTTATATAAAATAGTATGAGTAATAATAGAAGGAACTAAGAGCATAAAAGAGAAAGCAAACTTTATAAATGAAATATACAAAGCGCTTACTACAGTTTTCAAAACTGTTTCAAAGTTTTTTTACAATATAAACCGTACGGTTTCACAAAAAAAAAAGAAAATGAAAGAAAGAAAAAGAGAAAAAAAGAATGAAAAAATTTAGATCGAAAAAAAAAATAGAAATAAAAAAGAAAGAAAAAAAGTAATGGAAAGGAAAAGAAACTAAAGAAATATAAGAGAAAAAAATAGAACGAATATGACAGATTGAATCTCCAGACAGCCAGACACCTAGATTAGACTTTATGTCTGGAAGGAAGACCTGATAAGTGTTTGTAAAGTTATAGCTTTTATTTGATTGGTTTAAAATTGCTAAAAAAAATTGTTGTTTCACATGTTACCATTAAAAAAATAATTGCTAAAAAAAATTGTTGTTTCACATGTTAACATTAAAAAAATAATTGTTCTTATCAGTCCTTCACTATTTATTCAAATACTTTTGTTCACTATCTAAACTAAACATATACAAAAATAAAACAATAAGTCAATAAACAGTTTTTTAAATAGTAAATAGCTTTGAACAAGAAATTATGAAAGAAACAGACAAAAATTTAATAATTGGTTCTCATCCAAAAGAAGAAGCAAGTTTTTTGTCAAAAATATTGTGCATGTATGTATTGTTGATTTTTTTAGCTCTTGAACTAAATATTCAAGGTATGTAAATGAAAGTACGTCTGCTTCTAATCGCAGGTGTTTTTTCGTAAGGCTTGAAATATATTATCACGCTTATATTGAAATTTATTGCTTCTTTAATACTCTAATTTTACATTACATTACAAATTGTTTTTAATAGACGTTGATATAAATAGTTATTTACCTAACAAGCTTTTCTAGTTTGGCCAGCAAAGTAAAAAACACCGCGGTACGGGAAAAAGGTTTTCGATGCATTGGAAACGATTGGAAACTGCCGATCTTTGAGCGATGAGGGCAAAAAATAGTATACAGGGTTTTGTAATGTAATCTTTAACAATTCGTCTTGAAATTTACCACACCTAAAAATAATAGTAAATCAATGTTTTATTAAAAATATTAGATTTTTTATAAACTGAATTAAAAAAGTTTTTTTTAACACAAAAACATTATTCCTCTATATAATGCATTTAATATTTAGATATTAGCAAAAAAGTTTAAAAAAAAGATGATTTTGATCTACGGTATAGACCGCTGCAACGCTGTTGGAGCAGAGCAACTTTACCAAGTAAGATTTGCAGAAAAAAATTTGTCAAAGCAAATTCGTTTAAAAGAATTGTTGAATTATGAAAAGTAAGTGTCACTTAATAAAAAATATATATAAAAGGGTCTAACGTTTTGTTTGGAAAAAAGCCTAACGTCATATTCCAGACGTCAGTCACTTCTGCTGCTATCTGGCTATGTAATAGTGAAAAAATATCAGTTGTTTAGGTGACATATATACGCATAACCCTATTTTTTTGACGTTAAAACACTGTTTCTATTTTGGCAAAGAAAATTCTCTAAAGGTAATGACTTCTTTGTCTCACTTACGATATTTGTATGTCCTATCCTTTGTTAACGGCAAATCTAAGCATAGATGTGTCATTTTCTAATGGCGCTACCTGAACACTTAGTGTGTTAATCGAGTGACTTTAAACAGAGGTGTTGAATATTGCAAATAATAATCCTCATGTGAGTGTGAAAAAAAAATACAGCAAAGTAAAACCAGCCAAACATCTATCTGCAGAATATTTAAGGTACACAAATGTTCTGGAACTTCACCAAGAATTGTATGAAGAAGATTTTAACAAAAAGTTATAGCTTTTTGAAAAGATTGTAGAAAAGATACATAAGTCGCCAAAAAATTGAAGATTCCTACTATAAATTTAAGAAAATAAATACCATAAATTTATTGTGACCAGCACTCCTAATCACCAAAAACTGTAAATTATTAGAAACGTCCAGAGAAACGTTTTCAAAATAAAACCTCTATAATAGTAAATGCTTTAAGTAGAGTTTTAATGACACATATATTATTCGCCAATGAAGGCAATCCGTGTGTTCCAAATAATAATATCTGGTTGCAACACGATGGTGCTCCACCACACTACGTTCTTTATAATAGTCAATAATAAAAATTAAAAATTAAACAACATTTTCAACGTTAAAACATTTATACAAAAATATATTTTGACGACTTTTCCATTATTCTAGCTTATCAGTGTTATCAGAGTTAAAAAGTTTTTCGAGGTTATAAAAACAATGTTTTATGAGGAATAATTTTCAGTTTTAAATACGTTTGTTACTTACATTTTTTGATAAAATTGGTATTCTCCTGTGAATGATTCTCTATTTTCTATATGGGAGCTTTGGCGATTTGGCTATGGAAAATGACGATTAAAAGCTCAGTCTCAATGCAAAAATTTGGAAATTTTTTTATTTTAACATGGCAAGCACGTGAACAATATTGAAATAATAATAATAATAAACTATTTTCCAACAAACAGAGTTATTTTTTAAATAAAAACATTCTTTTTTATTATTATTTAAATGAAATAATCACGTGGCTTTATTTTACTCTACACACCGCTATCGCCATGGTAACCTGATTATTAATGTAATTCGAAAATTGTCAAAAATTATTGGCAATTAGATTTATTCTCACCCCAGAAACTAACAATTTTGTCATTTATCTTAGATCATAATATAATTTTTGTATGTATTTCGAGTGTAAAAGCCATTTTGATATGCGGGTGCTTTTTCGGACCTCGCTGGAGCTCGGCACAAAAACCGCATCTTTATACCAAAATGGCTCTTTTTACTTGTTCAAAATAGTAAATAAACTAGCATCATGTACAGTGCGCGTCAAAAGTATCGAATTAAAAATTAAACAAATTTTTTTTCAAAGAACTCTTCAAGCACGGTAATTTTTGTTTATGAAAACACATATGTTTATGTCAAATAAAATTCCAGGCAGTGATTTGTTTTAGAGTTATGACGTCGTTGATATTGTTTTTCAGTAAAAGCCCCTTATTTTGTTAATTTTGATAGCTTTTCTAATTGTCTAAACGATAGTATAAAATTTTTGTTATCTTACATAAAATTCGTTTTGAGAAAAAAAAACAAAGTTGGTATAAAAAAATTTTATAACGAACAAAATCATTTGCACTAATGAAAAAAGTGCTACTGGAGAAAATCTCTTAGATACAAGTTTTTTTGCAACAAATAAACTAAATTCTAACAAATATAAATTAAACAAAAACAAAAAGTTTGTAATTTATAATTAAAAAAAAACGAGATATTAAGTCTTAACTTAAGCGTTTTAAAGTTGGAAAAGCAACAGAACTGTGTAACATAAAAAAAATAAATTTTTTGGTCATTTTCATTTTACAATTGCATCTAAAAAAATTGAAAAATAAGGTCAAAGCAAATTCCTTCAAACTAGATCTGTAGACTTAGACATGTCTTGTTTTTATTGGAACTCCTTAGAATCTTTTGCAATAGATTCTTACTTGAATTAATTTGCAGTGACCAACTTAATATGAGTTTGAAACAAAAGGTGCTAACGTAATAACTTAATTGTGCAATCAGCGAGTTGCTTTTTGTCTTAAATTGTCTCTATCAAAACTGACATTTGGCATTTAGAGTAAACCTGTAGAAACCTTGTTTCTCACTTTAATGTAAGGTTAGCTTCGAACAGATGTCGCTCTGTAAAAGAATAAACAAACATAACATCCACTCATAGCAAATGACGTTTTTTTAATCAAGTTAAAAAGTTGAAGTCACCAACTGTTTATTCTGTTTTCTGCACTGATCGACTAAAAAAAACAGTTTGTTTATCAAATGTTGCATTAACTCATACTGGGGTAAAATTTTTTTATGATTTTATCGCGATAAAAGATAAACAAAACAACTTAAAAATAGAGCAAACGTAGAAGGAAATGTGGCATTAGTTGCCATGGAAACCAAGCCTTGCCCTCAAAACGAAACAGGATTTGCAGGCCGTACAGGCAAAATTTGGTTTGACAGGTAAAAGTGAGGTTAAGATAAATTGATAAGTTTTGATGACAGTGCTGTTTTATAAAATTGTGTTGTGTAAACGGGACATTGCTTTCACTAATAGAAATAGAGTGTTTAAAATTAATTAAAAGTCATCTGATTGTAGACAACCAATCAGTACAACATTATACTAAAAACAGATCTCATAGGCTGTTTTCACGTTCAGAAAAATACAAATTTATTTATTTCAATTTTGATGTTTTGTTTTACCGATAATTAGCAAAAAAATTTCTATTCGAATAGCCTTTGAACTTTTATATTTTGATAAATGCTCAAAAACTTTATAATGTCTTTGGGTAATCACTACTGATGATGGGGTGTCACATACGCTGCGATCTATTGGTTTATTGTGCGTCTTTTCTTGAGCTGTTTGGATTGTATCTCAGTTTATAGCTCGGCATCTAACTCCTAGAGCTGTAATAAATTCTAGTAGCTGAAATGGCTTTAAGATGACGTGTTACTATCCGATATGTATTCCTGCCTTAAGTGTTCTTTAGTAAGTTACCACATTACCGTTCTTTGTCTAAAAAGCATTTTTAAGATATGCAATAATGTTCTCTATCCGAAAAATTTTTCTTTTGTTTCAATTTGATATGATTATTTTTATTAATTTAAATTTTTTGTTTTTCTTGGTAGTCTTAATCTAATTTGTTTTTTTTAGCTGGATTTTCCCCCTTCTCTTCAATGAAAAAAATGATTCAAAATTTTATCTACCGTTGAAACAATTTGACTGTGCCGCATTAACAAAACTCCTGGAAGAAGAAAACAACCGACAACAAAAAACAAAAAACTTTTTTTCTTTGCGGGTGGCTTTGTTTAGAATGTTTTGCAAAGAGCTTCTTTTTTATGGACTGCTGGTTCTGCTGCTGAAAATTATAGTAATGTATTCAAAACAGTGGAAACTAATTTGGCGCGGGTTATTATGGTCTAGTTTTGTAGAGTGTACCAACCTGTCATTTTTGGGCGAGTGTTGGACTATTTCACACCAGATCAAACAGCATTAAGTGTAAAAGAAGGATTTTTTGATATTTTAACTTTAATTGGTTTACTATTGTTGCAAGCTGTTGTTTATCATAGTACTGCGTCTGCAATGTTGATACTAGGGCTAAAAACTCGTGCTATATGCTCTAGTGTTGTTTACAAGAAGACTATAAGCTTAAGCAAGCAAGAGCTGGAAGAGTTTACAAATGTTGGTCAAATTATGAATCTTTTAACAAACAGTGGGACTCATATAGAGTTTGGATTTATGAATATATTTTTTTTCCTGCTCATCCCATTTGACGTTGTGGTCGGAGCAGTTTGTTTATATTTTCAATTTGGATACATTGGCTTAGCTGCACTATGTGTTTTCCTTCTTGTATTTATTTACGAAAGTATGTTTTTGTTTTTTTTTGTTTTATTTTTTTTACTTTTTTATTCCAGTTTATGTTACTTTATCTTTCAAGAAATTAAAACCTGCATTTGAAGATGCCACTGAAAACCGATTACAATTGATTACTGAATTAATCGGTGGTATTCAAATTATAAAAATGTTTGGATGGGAGAATCGGTTTAGCATGCTAATTGCAGAAGCTAGAAAGTAAGATATTTTGAAATTTGTAACCACAATTAATTAAATTTTTGGCAGTTTGGAAATGAAAATACTAAAAAAAATATCTCTTTTGGCAACCTTTCACTTGTCATTCACATTATTCGTTATGCTATGGGCCATGTGGATAACTATTTTTGTTGCAAATCTGCTGGAACAGCATTTTTCACCTCGATGTCTCTTTACGGCTTATATTTACTACAACATTTTGAAAAACTCTTTTTATTTGGAATTTCCCAGAGCTGTTACAAGCTATTTGGAGCTACAACATGCTTTAACTCAGATAGAGAATTTTATTAATTATAAGCTACATCCAAAATGCAACTTTGAAGACACACGTTCAAATTTTGCACAAAACAACATTGAGCTAAAAAATATTGCTGTTAAATGGAAATCAACACTGGCGAAGTATTGTTTGTCTGGTGTTAATTTTACAGCATCTAAAGGCTTGACAGCTATAATAGGAGCTTCTGGGAGTGGAAAAAGTGCACTGCTATATACAATTCTTCAAGAAACTTGTATTGTACAAGGTACTGTATTGGTCCAAGGAAAAATCGCTTATGCCTCACAGGTTCCATGGATTTTTCCCGCCAGTGTTCGTCAAAACATTTTATTTGGGGAAGACTACAATGAAGATAGATACTCAAATGTGATTAGAGTATGCGGATTACAACATGATTTGACTGTTTTGCCTGACAGGGATTGGTCATTAGTTGGAGAAAGAGGAGTTTTGTTGAGTGGCGGGCAAAAAACTAGAATCAATTTAGCAAGAGCTGTTTACAAAAAAGCTGATATTTATTTATTAGATGATCCCCTATCAGCTGTTGATACCAACATTGCAAATCACATCTATCAACACTGCATCTTAGATTTTCTAGGTGACAAATGTGTTTTGATGATATCCCATCAACTACATATTTTAGAAAACGTGCACCAAATCTACATGATGCAAGATGGTAGAATCAAAAATAGAAAGCTTTGTACTAGTTCTACAGATACAGACCAATACATAACAGATTTGATAAAAACACATATAAAAATAGATAATAATAATAAAGAAAATACAATTAAAGACTCCCAAAAACGAAAAGACAACAGAAAAACGAATAATACCAGTCAAATATTACAATCTTTATACAAATTTATCACTTTTAATAAAAATTATGGCAAATGCGCTTTACTATTAATACTTTTCATAATGACACAAATTTCAATAAATTCAAGTGACTTTTTCTTAAGTTTTTGGATAAATCAAAAAGATATATCTGCTGGAAACTCTTCTATTATAGTAGAAGCGCAACGTTTTTCAGCAAACAACAATTTTTTATTTATCTATGCCGCCATGGCTTGTTTTTGTACTATAGTTGCAATCTGGAGAACTATATTCTATATAAAATCTATAATTTCGTCATTAACAAGCTTACACCATTCAGCTTTAGCTAATATCATTAAAGCACCAATGAAATTCTTTAATAAAGAGACATCTGGAGTGATATTAAATCGACTTTCAAAGGATTTGGGGCTGCTGGATCATATTTTGCCCCATCTTTTGCTGGTAGTTTTTCAAAGCTTAATTTTTACTGTTGGAGCGCTAGTGTTGGTTGGTGTGGTTAACTATATCTACGTTGTTCCATCAATTGTTCTCTTTTTAATTCTATACTTTTTTGTTACTAGCATATTGCCAGGAGTAACAAAAATAAATCTTCAAGAGTCGCTGAGTAAGTACGCAGCTTAATTTGAAGTTTATTATTAGGCCTTAAAGACGTTACAGTTGCAAAAGCCTATAGAAAAAAGTTTGAAAGGTTGAGCTTAGCTCAAACCTGCAGAATTTTGAAAGCTTTTAGCCAATCTTAAGCAAAAGTCTGAAATGATAGTTAAAGCCAAGCTTGGTTAAAAAAACAAGCCTAGACTTCACTGTCAAGACTGAAAGATCTAAGTTTGATTGTAACAGCTAGAGCATGCTTAGTTTCTAAAACTTAACCATGCTTAGGTGTTCAAACTAAACCAGATTTGGTTTGGCTCTAGGTTGTAAAAACTGGGTCATGCAAGGCTGCTGATATTTGATTGCCAAAATTATGCTGTTTGTAGTTGCCAAAACTGGTTTGATTTGATCGGTAGGTTTCCATTTCCTAGACTGGAATAAGCTGTAGAGAAAAAATCAACCTCCTTATGGAACCTAGATGACAATCGAAAGATTTTCCGCTGCTTTTGTTCCGCTGTTCTTATTTTCTTTCTTAGTTTCTTTCTCTCCTTCTATACCTCTTTAATCCACCTTAACTTCTTTCTATTTTCTCTCAGTAGTTTCTCTTTTTTTGTTCTCACTGCATTCATTTCACATGTGCTCTATTGTCTCCCTTTCTTCATAACACATTCTGTTTTTTTTTCGTCTAATACCTATTCTCTTTTTTCTCATTTCCGCGCTTAAACCTTGTCATTATCTTTCTTTTTTTCGCACTTTTTATTTTTAGGTACAACAAGATTTCTTTTGCGATGTTTTTCTAATAATTTCTGTTGTACCTAAGTTTTTTGATTCTTTTTCTTCTTTCAGTGTCTCTGTTCATCTACTTGCTTTCTGTTCTTAATCTTTCCAATTCTTTACTCGCATACCCATTTCATCTATAATATTTCTCTCTCTTCTGTCTTCATTTTTCTTAACAGCATTCATTCAATATTCTACATTTTTTCTTTTTATTCATTCTATCATCAAACTTAGTTGCCCATAGTCACACCCAGCTGGTTTCTCTTACTGAGTATCCTGAAGTTTCTCTATTTATCCCTAAAACCCATCTCAAATACTTCTCTTGTACCCTCTTAATTTCTTCTTGTTTTTTCTACTCTCTTATTTCTGCTTTGTAGATCATATAATATATCATTATTTTGTTTCTGATTTCTTTTCTGTTACTTCTTTCTTTTATTTTTGCTATCTTTTTATCAAGATTACTAGATTTAGTTTTATTCATTGCCTCAGCATTATCAATTCTTTGGTCAGCTTTTGTTTGAGTTTTCTTATTATTGGAAGATATATTTCCAACTTAATGATGTCAATTTATTCATGCTCGAAGGTCTATTTTCTACTTCTATGACCTCAAAATCCTCATCTTTTATAAATTCCAGATTTTTATTATTATTATTATTTCCATTGTCATCAATAGGTTCACCATTGGTTGTCTTTTTGTTTTATTAATCAGTTGCTGTGAAAATTAATGTACTTAAGTAGTACGTTTCTTTCGGTCTAAGAAAAACAGTTCCTTTTGTTGAAGTTGCTTAGGTTATAGAATTGGTATTTAAGGGAGAAAAAACCTTAAATTAGACTTAACAGAGTATAATACAAAAATTTATTTCAAAATTGTTTAAAAAGTTTTTGCAATTTTTATTGTTGAAAAAATGTTTTGCTCAATTTCTGACAGAAAAATCTTCTCATTATTATTTTTTAACTTAAAATAAATACTAAATCTGAATTTTAAGACAAATTTATATGTATTTAACACAAAAAAGATTTTAAATAAAATTGTTATTTTGGTACTAAAATAGTTTATAGTTGATAAGAAAATATTTTGATGTTTGAATTTCTTGGAGAGTTGCTGTTTGTGTTGTATATATTACCAATTTCTTGACCTTATCTGTTTTCTTTTTGGGAATTTTTTAATTTGGTCATATTCTATATGATCTCTGTTTTGGAAACTCCCTTCTGGTACCGGTTTACCAGTTTTGACATCTTGGAAATCTTGTTGAACAGATTTCGTCATGTCTACAACAACTTCTTCTTCTATTTCTTTTATATCCTGGTCAGGTCAGGTCAGGTTAGGTCAGGTCAGGTCTTCTTCTTCTATTTTTTTTATATCCTGGTCAAGATCACTTTTTCTGGCTTCTTCCATTGGTAAAGCTGCAAAATCTGAAGCATTGTCAATTCTCTGATCAGTCCCTGCTTGAGTTCCGCTACTATAGAAAAGAAAGATCTATCTTCTACTTGCTGTCAGTATCTTTATGCGCCACATCTTGATTGCTATCTTTTTTTTTATTTTATTTTTTTTATCGTTTATTAGTTGGTTGAACTTAATAACTGCTTATTTTTCAAAATTAACTGAAATTTTTACAACTGCAGCTATTAAGATAACACACCAAGGAAAAAACAAAAATGTATACAAAAGAGTGCTACGTTTACAACAAAATTTAATGCACTTTAGAACAAATGAGAGACTATTAAGCGCGATTGTTACGTTTAATTAATTCTAGCTTTCTTTTGTATAGCTATAGTTGGGTATCCCAGTCTTGGTTTCAAGTTGAAAAACTATAAGTATGGCTAAGACCAAGTTACCTTCTTAGTAACTTGTTAATTCTAGTTAATTAAATAGCTAGAGTTAGGATTAGGTAGAACTAGGCATTGTAAAGTTGAGCACTATAAGAATCACCAAAACTAAGTACTCATTTTTGGTTCTCTATTAAATGATCAAAGTTGGTAGTATAAATTTGGTCAACTATATTTACCAAGTTACCTTCTTAGTAACTTAGTAATTTTAGTTTGTTATTAAATAACTAGAGTTAGGATTAGGTAGAACTAGGCATTGTAAAGTTAGCACCATAAGAATTACCAAAACTAAATACTCATTTTTGGTTCTCTATTAAATGATCAAAGTTAGATCTTCTAGTACTAGTATAAATTTGGTCAACTATATTTACCAAGTTACCTTCTTAGTAACTTAGTAATTCTAGTTTGTTATTAAATAACTAGAGTTAGGATTAGGTAGAACTAGGCATTGCAAGGTTGAGCACCATAAGAATAACCAAAACTAAATAGTAATTTTTGGTTCTCTATTAAATGATCAAAGTTAGATCTTCTAGTTCTAGTATAAAGTTGGTCAACTAGAAATATGACAAAACCTAGGTTACCAACATTTGAGGTAATCTTGATCTTGGCTTGCTATTAAATGCTTTGACTTTAATTTCTTAGCTTTGGTTCTAAGTTAGGTTTTCAAATTTAAAAATTCTTGCAAAAAGAGATTTACTAAAAAAAATTTCGATTACCACAAGGACTTTCTGGGAATTTTTAACGGTAAACTGTAAGTAGAAAATTTTTTTACATTCTAGTAAAGGTCTAGCAATAAACGAAAAAATTTTGAAAATTAATCTACCACATATTGTTCACAAGCAGCTCGAAGTTCTACATTCACACATGCAATGGTTTCAATGGAAGGGCTTGTAACCATAAAAGCATTAAACGAGAGAGGAGTTTTAATAAACGAATTCGACAAGCTTCAGTCCAAAAATTGTGTAGCTTTTTATCTAAAATGTGTAACACTAACTATAGCTGGCTTTGTAACAGATTGTTTATGTGTTCTATACATAACTGTTGTATTGTTTTCGATTTATTTTTTGTCAATTGGTATTGTATTAAAATGTTGTTTTTTTAATATTTATTTGAGTTTGCAGAAACACAAATTGGAAATATAGGATTAGTAGTCTTCCAAATTCTTTCTCTAATCAGTATTCTTCAAATATCAATTAAATATATGTTTGAAGTTTATATTTTCTGCATTTCTCTTGCTAATGTTTCTGAATACACTGAAATAGATACGGAGCTGGATCATCCTGTGTTAGAAACACCAGAAGCATGGCCAGGTATAGGACATATTAAGTTTAAAGAGATTAGTCTGCAGTATACATCTAGTGGACCTCTTGTACTCCAAAACATTACTTTTGAAGTAAATCCTAGCGAGAAAATTGGTATTATTGGTCAAACTGGTTCGGGAAAGTCATCACTTATTTCAACTGTATTCCGGTTGTATGATTTCACTGGAAGTTTAACAATAGATGGGGTTGATATTAAACAAATATCTCTAAAAGATCTTCGAGCAAGTCTTACAATTATACCTCAAAATGCTATTCTCTTCTCAGGATCATTACGAAGCAATCTAGATCCTTTTGAAAAATCTACAGATGTGGAAATTTGGAAAGTCTTAGAAGAAGTAGGCTTAAAAAGAAATATTTCTGTTTTGCAAAACCAGCTTGAGACTTACGTTAGAGAAGGTGGAAACAATTTTAGCACTGGAGAACGTCAATTACTTTGCTTAGCTCGTGCTATTTTGCAAAACTGTAAGATTTTAGTTTTTGATGAAGTAACTTCTAACATAGATCTAGAAACTGACCGTCTTATACAAAAAACAATTAGAGATAAATTTAGAAAATTGACTCTGCTAACAGTTGCTCATCGTTTGTACACTGTTATAGATTCGGATAAAATTTTGGTTCTTAGTGATGGAAAAGTGGTCGAATTCGATCATCCGTACCAACTTTTACAAAACCTAGATGGTTATTTTTACAACCAGGTGTTGCAAAATGGAAAGGGAATAATGAGAGAGCTGACAGATATTGCAAAAGCGGTGAGCCAACAAAGCAATTTATTTTAGATAATTTTTTTTAATTATTTTTTTCTAGCATTATTTGAGTACGTAACAGCTTAAAAAGTACTAATTTTTCTGTATCAAATGTGGGTGCGAATGTTACAATAAATTTATTAAACAAAAAACTATTATTTATTGCATTATTCATTACCAAATACAAAAAAACTTTAAAAAACATAATAAAATTTTAGAAATAGACGCAGAAAAAATAAAAGAATATTAAGAAATGATGCACAAAAATTGTGAACATAATGGAAAAAAACCAAAAAAAGTTGAAACAAAGATAAAAAATATTAAGACAAAAATGATAACCAAGGAAGAAGCATGGCAAAAAAACATGTTACTAAGCAGATAGATAGAGAATAGTGAAGACAAGAACAAACTACAGAAAAAGAGCGGGAACAGTGGATGGAAAATTAAAGATACATGCAAACGTAAATAAAGTAATAATCCAGAATCAAAACGCAGAGAAAGAAATTTTTAAAATAAAAATGATAGATTAGGAACCGAAGCAAATGGTTTTAAAAGACAAAAATGAACTTAAGTATAAAAACATATTTTTCTTGCTACTCTAGTCGAAAGTACGTGGTTTCGGCTGCGATTCCACGGCAGAAAGTGTATCTTTCATGCACTGGTAGAGCTATCCGCGCGCCCTCTAGAAAAGCGAGAGTAAAAATTTATTCCTGCACTTTCTGCCGTAAAATCGCAGCCGTACCTTCGACTGGAGTAGCAAGAAAACTAGTATACACTACACGGCAGAAATTTGAGAGCCCTGAACTGCGCACCATAATGCCCTCAGCTACGCCTTGCGCATTATGGCGCGCAGTACAGGAATCTCAACTTTCTGCCCTTGTAGTGTAATATACTATATCGATAGCGACTTTACCTGAGAAGAAACAAGAATTTATAGTGAATCAAAGTAGGGCTTATCCTACCACTAATACTGTTTATTGGTCACTGTACAATGTTTTCTTAATAACGCATAATAAATTTTAAATTAAATCTTCGTTTTTCATTGTTTTTTTTATTTTATTCCCTTCTAATTTGTTTGTTTTGACTTTTTTCTTGTTAATTTGCCATTCTTTAACTTTCCATACTATTAAATGTTACTTTTCTCTAACTTTGGTTCTTTAGTTCACTCTACTTCTTCTTGGCGTTTTTCATTTTTAAACAAAATTGTTTTCTTTTCACCTTTCTTTTCACTCACTTTTCACCTTGTTAAATCTTCCCTCTCTTTCAATTTTTATCATTTCTATTTATTCTTCTCCTTTTTCATCTTTTTCATTATTTTTGCTCTTTCCATTTTAATGTTATTTTTTCTCTTTGTTTTACTCACTTTAGTCCATTCTGCTTTCCCTTCTTTTCTCTTTAATATGTCTGTTTTTTGCACCTTATTTTCTTTTTTGCTTTTTCTCTCTCACTCTTGTCCTTTCTTATTCAATCACTGTACTTTATTCAATATTAAGTTTAATCTTTCTTTATTTAATTCACAAATTTTTTGATCTTTTTCTCTAATGTTTCTTTCCCTATTCCGCACCTTCCGTCTATTTTTCAATTTTTTTCAAAATTTATTTTTTTTTTGTGTACTATTACCTAAATATTTTGTCTTCTTTTTCTTTCACTCTTTTTTCAAATTCCGACAATTTGATTATTACTATATCTATTTTCGATAATTTTTTTTCTATTTCCTTGTTTGTCTTTTTTGTTTTTCCGTGTGTCGATTGTTTCGCTACTTTTCTTCTCTCAAGCTTATTTTTTTGGAAAAGATTATGTAGAGTGTGTTCTATTACTAATATTGTTTATTGCTTATTGTATAGCGTTGCATAATAACAGAATATAAATCTTGAATTAAAGTTTTCTTGCTTTTATTTCTCTTTTGAATATTTTTTCTTTTTTTAATTTGTTTCTATTTAAGTTTTTTACTATTCCCTACTTTTCCATCTTTATAAATGTCTCTTTTTTTTCATTTTTATTATTTTTATCTTGTCCTACTCCATAGATTGTCTTTGCTTTTTTTATTCAAAAAAATGTTTTCTTTTTTTTACTCACTTTTGTCTAATTTGTTTTTTTTCTTTCTTTTCATCATGTTTGTTTATTTATTTTTTCAACTTTTTATTTTGCTTAATTCTTTCTCCCGTTTGATTTTTATCATTCTACTTCTTCTTTTATCTCTTTCATTAAATTTTCTTTTTGCATTTTTACAATATTTTTTTGAATCTGCTCTAATGCTTCTTTCTCTATTGCGTACATCGTTTTCTCAGTACAAAAATCAATTTATTTTTCCATTTCCATCTCTAATCTCTTGCAATTATTTTTTTTTCGATTTTTTTTTATCTCGACATTTTTATTATCATTTTTCTATTAAATAATTTATTTTTGTTATTTTTTTGAGGTTGTCAATGTCTTTATCTTTCATTTTTCTACACTAAACTATTTCCTCTCATAATTTCTTTGTCTCGCTTTTTTCTATTAATTGAATAGGATTTAGTCTTAAAAAGTTATTTAAACTATTTTTGTTTACAAATCCTGGCTTGTCATGTTATTATCTGTTGGAACTTTATTATAGATCAAAACTAATATCTAGTGTATGGTAAGCTTTTCGAATAATTCGATCAAAAAATATTAGATCCGGCGAGCTCACCGGCCATTCAACAAATCCACTTCGTCATATCCATCGCTCAGAAAAAACCTTCATGGGAATCTCCATCACAGTTGAATGTTGTGATCAACTTGTTTTGTTAAAATCACAGCTATCTACCTGAAAAATTGTTTATGACACCAGGTATTGTTTTCTTTTGTAATAAACACAAATATTTTCCGCTCGTATTCGCGTTTTTGAATCATCCTATTTGAGCCATTTTTGTACACTAAACTTTTCAAATGTTTCTATTTAGAAAAAAAAAATTTGAGATCTGGCGATCTTATGAGCCATTCAACCAATCCACTTTGTCATATCCTACGCACAGAAAAAACTTTTATTATTAAAGATTATTCTTGAATCTTTGAGAGAAGATCTTAATAGTCAAAGAGCGAGCAACACTCTGATTTGTCAAACGTCATCAAGTCAGGATGGTCACAAATACTACTTTAATATAGACCGTATTGTTCGTGTTTCACCTAAAAGTACCAGCTTGACAAAGTTTGGACAAAATAAATTTGACAAACGTCAATAGAAACGTTAAAACTGTCAGAAAGTTATATTTGAAAATCCTATTTGAAAACTGGACGTCTGAGAGTACTGAAAAAGCCTGGTTTTGGAGTACTATTTCCAACGACCAAGGCCAACAACTAACTACAAAACTGACTAAAATAGATGATTAAAGAGGCCAGAAATAATAAATTAATTAAAAAAATAGTATATTTTTTACAATTTGCTTGTTTATAGCAAAATTGTTGTTTTACCAATGTTTACCTTATGCAGAATATATTTTCTGTGTATTTGCATCAACTAACAATGTAATAATATAATACATTTTTCAATATAATAAGAAAATATTAATCAATGGTGTAGTAATCATTAAAAACAAAGTAGACCAAAAAGATGTTACAAATGAAGAAAACTCAAAAAAACCTATAATGTACAACATAACTTAATACAGTCAACATGGAGACAAACAGGCATACGAAAAGGCTAAAACAAACAGGTATATATGGAACATTTAAAGTGTGAATGGTATGGAAATAGAGTTAATAGAAGAGTTTAAAAGAGCTAACTTATACAACAAATAGATAACAAACATATCTTAATATATAGTGAAGTAGGATTAGAAGATAGAGCAAGTAGGCTGCATAATACACAAAAGCATGAAAAAAACTTAGAAGAACTGGAAATGTGTCAAGGAAAGATTAATGATTGTTAAGACTGAAGATACCAACAAAGCAAAAATGAATTTTATGATAATATATGAACCAAATGATGATCACGATAAATCAACGAAAGATGAGATTTGAGTCATGATCCAATTAAAATATGAAAAACTAAAAGAACCATAATACTTTTTAGAGATTTTAATGCAATAGTGAATAATATAAATAAAGAAATAGAAGAAATAAGGTGAAGATATAGTGAACAAACTAGAGATAACAACGAAAAATTAATTATTCAATTTATGTATAATAAATAACCTAAAAATTTTAAATAAGTATTTCTAACACAAAAATAGACATAAATTTTCCCAGGAAGATAAAAGAAGGAATTAGAGATCAATAATTGGCTTTTTTATCACAAATAAAACGCAAATAAAAAACATAAATGATGCTAAAGTGAAATCCAAAGTGGCTATTTTTCAACAGTAGCAAAAATAAAACAATAAAAAACCCAAATCAGAAAGAAATAAGCACGGTTAAACTAAGGACAGATAAACTGAACAACTTGGAAATAAGTAGGCGTTACCAAGATAAAATTGGAGAATTGATAATGAAAACACCAATCCCAAAACTAGAAAATATAGAAGAAATGTGAAAATGTATTATTTGTTTGAGCAAATAATACAAGATGCAACAAAATAAACTTGCCAAACTAAAAAAAACACAAGAAGCATTACACAAACACACTGGTTGAATAAAGATGTTAAAGAAGTAATTAAAGTAAAAAAACAAAAATAGAAGAAAAGTACAAAAAAGGAAGAAGACTACAAAGAGTATAGAATACAAAGAAGATAAATAATCTAGCAAGTTTCTTTCCTTACAAAAATGACATTAAAAAAGCTTTAAGAACATCTATTGTTAACACAAATTATGTTAAAACTATTTTTTATAATATCAAAGTTTCAATATTAATGTAATTAATTATTCTAATTACGTATTTATAATTGCTACATCAAACGATGTAGATAAACTGTTTTGTTTTTGGACAAATTATGAATGGTTTTAGACTATTAGGTTTTAAATTGAAATCTTAAACATTTCCTATGGTATATACTTTTTTTTTAATTTTAATATAAAGTTTACATTAATAGAAGAATTGCTCATGTAAATAAACAATTTTTTTTATATTTTTTTACTGGCGGTAAAACTTATTTCGCCCGGTACTATTTTTTTGTATCATTCTAATCAGTTGCTGTTTTGTTAAAGGTTTTTGTTTATAAGATGTTAAGTTCGTGAAGATTACTTGTTTATCTATTATACTCACAAATGAACAAAAAAACAGACATAACGTAGCAGACAGAATGCATATCATATAATATCTAATGAGTTATATTTGTAGTCGGTGACAGTTAAAACAAAAGATTTAAATTAGATAAATGGTTATTCGTGACAACTTAGTTTTGTTATTTTTTCTGTAACTAGTTTCTCTCTATTTAGAAAGCCCAAAAGTGATTTTTAATTATTATTAATAAATCGATGGACAAAATGTAGTTTATCTGAGTGTTTCTTAATAGATTTGTTTCTAACAATATGATTGCATTTTAATTAAAAATATTGTTATCTATTATATTTTGTAATATTATTGTATAAATAGCCTAATTTGTATTATTTGTATAAATGTTAACTTGACAATAAACAAAAATTAATATACTAATAATTTATTTTTCAAGAAATCAATTAAAATTTTTAATTAATTGTAATATTTTTTGCAGATTTTAAATAAAATAAGCTTTTAATAAAAAAAATTTTATCTTTTTTATATTTTTATGTGTGTTTTTGGATACCCAATTTTAGTAAATTTTTTTTTTTTGGAAGCTGGTGCTTTTTGTGTAGTTTCCATATTAATTCCCATCTAAATCTAATAAGCAGTTTTTAAATTATTCTTAATAATCCGTTTTTTGACATAGTGATAACTAATAATAAGTATATAAGCTAGTAACAGTTTAGAATTTTAGCTAATTAGTTCTGTAAAATTCTGCAATTTGTTTGAATTAATTAAATAAATAAATTAATAATAAATTGCATGAAGACCGTTTTTAAAGTTTGTAATTTGTTGTTTGTTATTTGATTATTTATTTTGTGCGTGTTTATTTGTTAATTAATTTTTTTTAGTTTAATGTGACATATCACAAAAGTTAAAAACTTTTATTAAAACAAATTTTTTTTATACAAATTTTTTAATGGTACTAGAGTCTACTTTTGTCAAATTTTAAAATCAAAATAATTTTAAGCGGTGAAAGAGTTGTCTAAATTCAAAAACCCGAGTTATAAAAAAAAAAGCACAATATCTTCCCATAGATGCGTCTATGGGAAGATATTGTGTTTTTTTTTTAATTTAATTAATTATTACAATCCCATTTTGTGTTAAAAAGATGGAACACCTTCACAAGTTCAAAAACCCGAGTTTAGTTATAAAAACAAAATAAAAACAATTTAAAGAAAAGATATTCAAAAGCTTAAACAAATCTGATTAAAAAGTTAATTAAAAATATTATTCTCTAATTTTACCCTTTTAGGTTTTTAACAAATTATTTAAATAGAATTATTTTTTATATAAAGTAATTAAAAATAAAAAAATATTGTTCAAAACAATTTATCAATCAGCAAAAAAATAGGATACGAATTACAATAGGTTTATTAAAAAAAGTAGTTGAATTAAAAATATTATTCATTTTATAAATCATTCACACAGTTTTACCACTTGCCAAAAAGTTTGATTAATTGATCTTGAGAGCTCTTTCGACTACCAAGTGATTATCATGAGAAGTTAAATATATTCATCTCTTGATGATGACCACTTGGCGGTCGAAAGAGCTCTCGAGATTGATTAAACAAACTTTTTGGCAAGTGGTAAAACTGTGTGACTAGTTTATTATGCCAAAGATTCCAAACCAATTTAACAAAAAAATTAAAGTTTTCTAAAACTTGTTTTTTTGAAAAAACAATAAAAGTAAACTACAAGAAAAATCACAAGCTTTTCTACAAAACATTGAAAACATGCAAAAAACAAAAAGAAGTTATACTAAGACAAATGCAAGATAAACAGAGAAACATATTCAAAGAAAATAAGTTAATAATGGAAAGATGGAAAGAACACTTTCAAGAGCTATTAGAAGAAAACCTAGTCATAAACCAAGAGACCATCAAGAATTAAACAACGAAATTAGTAACGAAACAGAAATTATCACGTATGAAGAAATGAAAACAATAAAACAGAAACTTAAAATCGGAAAAGCTCTAGGTCACAACATGACAAAGGCAGAACAGAACAAATAAAAAAAAATGAGTTTTTTTTAACAATAGCAAAAATAAAATATAAACAAAAAAAGACTTAAACCAAAAAGAAATAAGCACGGTTAAACTAAAGACAGATAAACTGAACAACTTGGAAATAAGTAGGTAATACCAACATAAAATTGAAGAATTCATAATGAAAACACCAATCCCAAAACTAGAAAATATAGAAAAAATGTGAAAATGTATTATTTTTTTGAACAAATAATACAAGATGCAACAAAAGAAACTTACCGAACTAAAAAAAGCGCAAGAAACATTACACAAACACACTGGTTGAATAAAGATGTTAAAGAAGTAATTAAAGAAAAAAAAACAAAAGTAAAAGAAATTATCAAATACAAAAAAGAATGAAGACTACAAAGAGTATAAAATACAAAAACCGAAGGCAAAACGAACTATAAAACAATCTAAGATAGGAAAGAATAGAAAGAATTTGGAAAAACAATAAAAATAAACTACAAGAAAAATCAGAAACTTTTCTACAAAACATTGAAAACTTGCAAAAAACTCAAAGAAGTTATACTAAAACAAATACAAGATAAACAGGAAAACATATTAAAAGAAAATAAGTTAATAATGGAAAGATGGAAAGAACACTTTCAAGAGCTATTAGAGGAAAACCTAGTCATAAACCAAGAGACCATCAAGAATTAAACAACGAAATTAGTAACGGAACAGAAAATATCACGTATGAAGAAATAAAAACAATAAAACAGAAACTTAAAATCGGAAAAGCTGTAGGTCACGACATGACAAAGGCAGAACAGCTGAAGTATATACGGGAACCTAGAGAGCAAATATCAATAAATTATGCTTCACTAATTTTGGAAAACAGGAAAAATTCCAACAGACTGGGAAAAGGCGGTGACATTTCCGATACATAAAAAAAGCGATAGCCAGAAATTATAGAGGAATATCACTTATATGCACCACGGCTAAAATTTACGAATCTACGAATCAGAAAACAAAATAAGAAGAAAAACATTAACCAAAATAATAAATAAAACAAAATAAGTGTCTAAACGTGACATTTATTGACCTAGAAAAGGCCTTTGATAGAGTTTATAGAAAAAAAACATGAGAAATACTAAGAAAGAGAGGAATAGGTGGAAAACTTACAAATGCAAAAAAGAGTATATATTGTAAAAACTATATAAGAGCAGGAAATGAGACTTTAATAAAATTTATTACAACACATTGTAGGAAAGAAGGAGCCCTAAGCTCTATACTATTTTGGACAATATAATAAAAAACATGAAGAACAAAATAAAGGGAGTTGGATACCAAAACCCTACAAGGATATCGATAGCAGAATGCGCTTTTACGGATGATCTGGCCGTTCTGGCAAAAAAAGCAAATTTCATGCAACACAACCTGAGCGTGTGGAAAGAAAAACTCAACAAAACTAATAGTAATAGCTAAAGAAGACATAGAAGCAAACGTAACAATAAACAGGAAAGAGATAGAACAAGAAATTGATGAAGAAATAAACCAAAGAATACTTAACCCAAATAAAAGCTATTACTCAATAAACAAAACAATATTGAACAACAAACAGATATATAAGGGTACCAAAAAGACACACAAAAGGATATATAGACAAACATTAATAGATGGTAGTGAGTCATAGAAAATAAATGATACAATAAAGAGTAAAATACAAGCGAGTGAAATAAGATTCTTAAAAAGAGTAGAAGGAGGAACAAAATCAGAAATAAACATATAAGAGATCCACAAATTGAAAATATACAAATCACCATAGTCACCTAATAAGAATGCCAAAAACTCAACAAATTAAACAAGTATTGAACTCAAAATAGTAAAGGAAAAAAGAAGAGTTAGACCAGCCAAAACATGGGAGGATATAGTGGATGAAATACTAAGAAAGAACAACATTAGCTCTCAAGATGCAAAAAGAATGACAAAAAATCAAAAAGAGTGGATAGACTTTGTAAAAAGTATGATCTAATAATTAATAGCCAATCCTGAAGGATTTAAAATAATATTACCAAATAACGAAAATAACAGACACTTGGGTAAACTTAAGCCCAAATTTGCCACTTCAAGCTTCTTGAAATCTAGATCTGTTGCAACTTTCTGAAGAGTTCCAATAAAAATAAAACATGTTGCGTTTTACAGATATAGTTTGAATAAATGTGTGAGTAATTATTTATTACATTATGACGATTTTTGTAGCTTTTTTGCTATTTATATTGTTCATACTATAATATTCTATTCTGCTTCAGAAACGATGGCTTTGGTTTGCCCATAACCTCTCAAAATCTTGCAAAATGTGCTATTAGTATTAGCCTCTAGTCACTTGTCTTGGAGCTATTTTACTTATGATACAAGCTTTTCTAACCGCACCGGTGCTTCTGTATTCCTCAATGTAAACATGAGTTTACAAGTTAAATAAAGTGGAAAATGACGAAACGAAACCAGTCTTTCACAGAGAGAAATGTCTTTTCCATACAAAAACATCTTTTTAAGCATTTTCTTTCTGAAAAGCGTAATCTTTAATAACTTAAATAAATTATATTGCAACGCATGATGGATAATTTATAAAGTATGGATTATATTTGAATAAAACGTATTACATTTAGATTCTCCGAGGGCATTTCACGCATTTTGGTTTTGAATGGCGCCAAAATAAACTATTATGTGGAGAGACACACAAATATCGGTTGTAAAGAAATTTGAATAAGGAAGGTCGGTGGAGATGCGATCTTGTTTCAATTGCAGTTCAAGCTAGATTAATTTTTAAAAATAATAAAAAAATTCAGAAAGCCAGCAAGCGATAAAGCAGATTGAGTGCTTGCAAAGCAAATATGGCTTTGTAATGAAAAGAAAGCATCTGAAAAGCGATAATTGGATTTGATGAATTGGACGTTTTCGAGAACTTTTGTCAATAGTAGACAAATGGTGTTGTACAACAGAAAAATTATTAATGGTTTGTTTGGTAATAATGTCAAGTAAACAAGATTAGGAAGAAGCAATTTTGTTTTTGAGAGCTAGTGGCTGTTTTTTGTAATAATATTATGGCTTAAACTTATGCTTTTTATATTATTATTGTTTATTAAACATTAATAAACAATACATTTCTTATTTGCTTTGCATTTAGATGTCAAAACTGACTGTCAGCTGAAACACTTTTCAGCACTAGAAGATAAGCCAACATTTTGTAGAAAAAATTACAAAAAATATTAAATAATTTCAAAATATTGGATTAGATTTTAATTGTAACTTTTTTGTGAGAAATAAGTGGCTTAGTTGTTTCCACTCTTTCTATTAGCATTGTAATTTTTTTCAATTAAATTATAATATTATTTACAATATTATGACAATTAAAAAATAATATTAATTTTTTTTAAATAAATAAGTCACGTGCGTTTATAAATCATTTAGATCAACTCCTGTTATAAAATTTTGAACATATGTTCAAGTTTTGATTAGTTCATACGTTGATACAGGCGTGTTGTGTATTTTTGCAACGTTGGCGGCTCGAACATACTTAAACTGCGCAGCAGGTGTTGATCGCACGGTATATTAAATCATTATAACCCATTTAATAAAAAAAAATGTAAATATAAATGTTTTTATAATTTTCTTTTATCAGATTTTGACCTGCTAATTATAAGACCACTTGAAAAGTACGCATAAAGACTGTTACGTTACATATTTCAAACATAACGAAAATTTTCATAATAAATTGGAAGAAAATAGCTACGGTGTAATAGATTAAATAGATAAAAATAGTTGTTGCAAGTCACAATTTTTTATTTCAGACATTTTGTACAAAGTTTTTATTTTGAAAATTTTTTTATGAAAATTAAAAATAGCTGCTGTTTCTTTACATTAATCTTAATTGTGTGATTGTTAAGAAAATAACCAAAAATATAAACAGCAATGTTGTTTTATATACAAAAGTGATCAAAAAAATAATTTAAATTTTTAGTTTTGTAGTAGAATAAAAGCAGCGTTGTAAGATTTTTCTCCAATCAAGAAGTCAAAAAAAAAACAACAAGTGTAACAGTTAAGTGCAACTTAACTGGCTTAACAAAATTGACAATTTTGTGATTAAAATTTATAAAAATAATTAAAAAAATTACTTAAATGTTTATTTTTAAAAAATAAATAATTTCAAAGAATTTAAATAATTGCTTTTTGGCAATTGCGCTACACTAGTGAGAAATGTTCATTTAGGTTTTTTTCTGCTTTAATTTTATTCTCCAGTTGTCACATTTAACAAAAAAATGTTTTTATTTTTAGAAGTTCTCAAAAAGATATAAAATACCTTAAAAAAACTGAAGCGAGTTCCAAAAATTAAAGTTTTGACTTAAGATTTTTAGCATCTTTATCATTTTTCTGGTAAAAAAACAAAATAATACAAAAATAAAACAATTGACTTTAAATAATTCTTAGCATCTTTATTATTTTTCTTGTAAAAAAATAAAATAATAAAAAAAAACCTAAAAAAAATTAATTTTTGATGATTTTACACATTTTTAAGAATTTAAACTACGAAAAACAATTTGAAAATTACTTATAATTGACTATTTTGGGATTAAAATTAATAAAAATAATATGAAAAATTATAAAAATTTTACTTAAATTTAATATTTGTTCATTTTTAAAAAATAAACTAAATTTTGATTCAAGATTTTCAGCATTTTTATCATTTTTTTTGTGAAAAAAACAAAATAATAAAAAAACATTACAAAATAAATAGATTTTTGATAATTTTACAGATTTTTAAGTATTTAACGTACTAAACGTGCCTAACGTACTACCAATAATTTTAAAATGATTAATAATTGTGTTTAAAGGTTATAAAAATAATTTAAAAGTTTACTTAAATGTTTATTTTTAAAAAATAAATAAATTTAAAGAATTTAAATAATCAATTGTTGCCAACTACGCTACACTAGTGAGAAATGTTTATTTAAGTTTTTAAATATAAAAAAAATATCATGTTTTTTTATAATTATTTTCAAAAGTTCGAAAAGATATAAAATACCTTAAAAAAATTAAAGCATCTTTATCATTTTTCTGGTGAAAAAAACAAAATAATACAAAAAAAAACAGTTAAAAAATTGACTTTAGACGATTTAAGAATCGTCTAAAGAGGCATCTTTATTATTTTTCTTGTAAAAAAATAAAATAATAAGAAAAACATTGCAAAAAATAGATTTTTGATAATTTTACAGATTTTACGTACAAAAAATAATTTGAAAATATCTATGAGTTTACTATTTTCTAGTTAAAGTTTATAAAAATAGAATAAGAAATTTAAAAAATTTTACTCAAATGTCAATTTTTAAAAGATAAATAAATTAAAATATTTAAATATTTGATTTTTAGCAATTACGCGACTAGCGAAAATTGTTTATTTAAATTATTTTTTTTTATTTTTGTGCTTTAATTTTGTTCTTCAGTATGTCAAATTTACAAAAAAATAGCAAATTTGTTAATATTTATTTTCAAAAGTAAGTCAAAAATACTTTAAAAAAATTGAAGCGACTTTCAAAAATTAAAATTTTGACTTAAGATTAGCATCTTTATAATTTTTTTTGTAAAAGTAAACAAATTAAAAAAACTATTAAAAATTATTGGCTCTAGACGATTTCCAGCATCTTTTTATTCATTTTTTTGTAAAAAAAAATAAAATAATTAAAAAAACCATTAAACAAAATAGATTTTTGACTATGATCACACATTTTTAGAAAAAAATTTTGAAACATTTTAAACTTACATATTTTAGTGCTCAATAATTTTTTGTCTGTTTTTTAGGCTTCTTTAATATATAAATTTAAAATATGCGGAATATCTCTCTTAAATCTTAATTAAACCTTTTTGTAAAAAGAGTTTTTAGTATCGGTTTATCAATGATAAAAATATTGATGAACATACACCCAAAAAAGAAATATACAACAGCAAAGCATATAGTTTCTTTTTTTTAAAGTTGCTTAAAAACTAGAACAAAAAAAATGCAAAAAAGAAAATAAAAAAGGAAGCAAAAGAGAGTTAAAGTTATCATCTAATTTTAAGACGTGATTAACATTTCTTCACTTTTATATTGAAAAAAAATGTTTTTTTTAATGTTTTATTTTATTTTTTAAAAACAATAACTTAATTTTAGGTTGTTGACATTTTTGAATTTTTTAAAGCTGTAGTATTCATTTTTAATTATCTGTATTTGTTTTTTCACTTTTTCTATTGTGATATTCTTTTGGTCTTCCATATTTCTTGTTTCTAGTTTTTTTCTTTTTTCTGTATCGTTCGTTTTTTCTATTAATTTTTTTTTTTTTATGGTTTTTCGGCTTTTATTCTATTTAGAATTTGTCTAACTTTTAATCTCCATTTCTCTGCAATCTTTATCCTACCTTTCATTCTTCAGCCAGTTTTGGTTATCGTACATCTTCTTTTTTTCTTTAACTGTGGCTTTTTTTACTATTTTTTTAAGACTTTTTAGTTTTTTTTGCTTTTTTTTTCTTTTGGGCTTACCTTTGTCTAGTAAAATTATGTAAGAATTGTACTTTGCGATTTTGTCTATCTTTTCAAGCTCAATCAAGCTTGACTACTTGGTTATATTTTTAAGTATCATACTTGCTGTAATTTGTATTATGTTTTCAAGAACTTTATTAATCTGCAAACACTTTTTAGAAAAATCTTAAAACTTTTTATCATTTTTTTTTCATCTTTCAATTAGAATTTCTTCGCATAGTCAGAAAACAATTTAGTAAGCTGGTAAATTAGCCTTAAAATACGCATTCCATCCGAAACAAGTGAATCCACTTAAACTTTTGAAAGTAGCAAAGATTTATAGTTCATTTAGTCAGTAATTAAGTAACATTTCCCAACAACGCCAACTTATAATTAGCATATGTAAACTTTGTACAGTCTGTGTATCAGATGCCAAGACGCAAACAAAACTTTTTAATTGTTACAAATTGCTCAAGTTATTCTAACTAAGTAATTAACTCCCTTCGCTCTCTTCTTATCGTTTGCAAAATTTTAATAGAATTTGGAAACAATAATTTTTATTTACAAACAAATATTTTTGTGCCAATGAAAGAAAGCCTCTTTATTTATATTGATTTTTTTCCGAGAAAATACACAGGAACTCGACATGTGTGAAAATAATCCTATTTTATTTGTAACGACCGAATGAGTCTGTACAAAGACTTTATTCATTGGAAATCTCTGCCGAACATTCAAGAGTTCTATTATTGAAAGGTATCAGATGCAATGCATCAAGAAGAATCCAACTTACAGTCCTATTGAAACCATTCAAATGGATTTTTGTTGCCGCATAAAAATTAATATCAGTAAGTAGAAAAATATAGTAGAAAAACTGCCGAAAGGTTGCTTGTTGACATCTGTCAAAATTAACACTTTTTTGACAATAGAAAACACCTCCAGCAAGTTCTATAACCAACTTGTTGCGATTGTAAAACTAAGTCTACTTTTACTATATTTTCTACTTTTTTTTTCATTCCTTTGTATTGTTGTTTTGTCGTTTTTCTTTCTACTTTACACAATTTGCACCTGTTATCTTTTCCTCTGCCAAAGTCAAAATTAAGACTTTTTGACAATAGAAAACAACCCAAGCAAGTTCTATAACCAACATGTCGCGTTTGTAAAACTAAGTCTACTTTTACTATATTTTCTTCTTTTTCTTTCATTCTCTCGCATTGTTGTTTTGTCGTTTTTCTTTCTACTTTAGACAACTTGCACCTGTTTTTTTTTTTTCTGACAAAGTCAAAATTAAGACTTTTTTGACAATAGAGAACAACTCAAGCAAGTTCTATAACCAACTTCTTGCATTTGTAAAACTAAGTCTACTTTTACCTTATTTTCTACTTTTTCTTCCATTCCTTCTTATTGCTGTATTCTTACGCTTTCTTCTTTTTTTTTTAAATTTTTTGTATTGTTGTTTTGTCGTTTTTCTTGCTACTTTACACAATTTGCACCTGTTATCTATTCCTTTGCCAAAGTCAAAATTAAGACTTTTTGACAATAGAAAACAACCCAAGCAAGTTCTATAACCAACTTGTTGCGTTTGTAAAACTAAGTCTACTTTTACTATATTTTCTTCTTTTTCTTTCATTCTTTCGTATTGTCCTTTTCTCGTTTTTCTTTCTACTTTACACAATTTGCACCTGTTATCTTTTTCTCTGCCAAAGTCAAAATTAAGTCTTTTTCGACAATAGGAAACAACTCAAACAAGTTCTATAACCAACTTGTTGCGTTTGTAAAACAGAGTCTACTTTTACTACATTTTCTTCTCTCTCTATCATTTCTTCGTACTGTTTTGTCGTTTTTCTTTCTACTTCACACAATTTGCACCGGTTATCTTTTCCTCTGCCATTGTCAAAATTAAGACTTTTTGACAATAGAAAACAACCCAAGCAAGTTCTATAACCAACATGTCGCGTTTGTAATTTACCTTATTTTCTACTTTTTCTTCCATTCCTTCTTATTGCTGTTTTCTTACGCTTTCTTCTTTTTATTTTTAATTTTTTGTATTGTTGTTTTGTCGTTTTTCTTGCTACTTTACACAATTTGCACCTGTTATCTTTTCTTTGCCAAAGTCAAAATTAAGACTTTTTGACAATAGAAAACAACCCAAGCAAGTTCTATAACCAACTTGTCGCGTTTGTAAAACTAAGTCTACTTTTACTATATTTTCTTCTTTTTCTTCCATTCCTTCGTATTGTTATTTTGTCGTTTTTCTATTTACTTTACACAATTTGCACCTTTTATCTTTTCCTCTGCCAAAGTCAAAATAAGGACTTTTTTGACGATAGAAAACAACTCAAGCAAGTTTTAAAACAAACTTCTTGCGTTTGTAAAACTGAGTCTACTTTACTACATTTTCTTCTCTCTCTATCATTTCTTCGTACTGTTTTGTCGTTTTTCTTTCTACTTCACACAATTTGCACCTGTTATCTTTTCCTCTGCCATAGTCAAAATTAAGACTTTTTTGGCAATAGAAAACAACTCAAGCAAGTTCTATAACCACCTTGTTTCGTTTTTAAAAGTAAGTCTACTTTTACTACGTTTTCTTCTTTCTCTTTCATTCCTTCGTATTGTGGTTTTGTCGTTCCTTTTTCTACTTCTTTTTTGACAATAGAAATAGAAAACAACTCAAGCAAGTTCTATAACCGACTTCTTGCGTTTGTAAAACTAAGTCGACTTTTACTAAGTTTTCTTCTTTCTCTATCATTCTCTCGCATTGTTGTTCTGTCGTTTTTCTTCTCACTCTACACAGTTTGCACCTTTTATCTTTTCTTCTGCCAAAGTCAAAATTAAGACTTTTTTGACAATAGAAAACAACTGAAGCAAGTTCTATAACCAGCTTGTTGCGTTGTAAATCTAAGACTACTTTAACCACATTTTCTTCTTTCTTTTTCATTCCTTTGTATTGTTGTTTTGTCGTTTTTCTTTCTACTTTACACAATTTGCACCTGTTATCTTTTCCTCTGCCATTGTCAAAATTAAGATGTTTTTGACAATAGAAAACAACCCAAACAAGTTCTATAACCAGCTTGTTGCGTTTGTAAAACTGAGTCTACTTTTACTACATTTTCTTCTCTCTCTATCATTCCTTCGTATTGTTGTTTTCTCGTTTTTCTTTCTACTTTACACAATTTGTACCTGTTATTTTTTTCTCTGCCAAAGTCAAAATTAAGTCTTTTTCGACAATAGGAAACAACTCAAGCAAGTTCTATAACCAACTTGTTGCGTTTGTAAAACTGAGTCTACTTTTACTACGTTTTTTTTTTCTTTCAATCTTTCGTATTGTTGTTTTGTCGTTTCTCTTTCTACTTTACACAATTTGCACCTGTTATTTTTCCCTCTTCTATAGTCAAAATTAAGACTTTTTTGGCAATAGAAAACAACTCAAGCAAGTTCTATAACCAACTTGTTTTGTTTTTAAAACTAAGTCTACTTTTACTACGTTTCCTTCTTTCTTCTTCATTCTCTCGCATTGTTGTGTTGTCTTTTTCTTTCAACTTTACACAATTTGCACCTGTTATCTTTTCCTCTGCCATAGTCAAAATTAAGACTTTTTTGACAATAGAAAACAACTCAAGCAAGTTCTATAACCAACTTGTTGCGTTTGTAAAACTAAGTCTACTGTTACTATATTTTCTACTTTTTTTTTATTCCTTCGTATTGTTGTTTTGTCGTTTTTCTTTCCACTTTTCACAATTTGCACTTGTTATCTTTTCCTCTGCCAAAGTCAAAATTAAAACTTTTATTAGACAATAGAAAACAACTCAAGCAACTTCTATAACCAACTTGTTGCATTTGTAAAACTAAGTCTACTTTTACACAGTTGGCACCTACTAGCTTTTCCTCTGCCAAAGTATTAGTTTTTTATTTCTTTTTTTTTTCTATAGGCACGTGAATCTTTTTTTCAATTTTCTTTCTCTCTTACATTTTCTTTTTTGCTATTATTTTTGTATAATCTTTATTGTACTTTACTTTTTTTTTCTTGTCTTAGCACATTTTTCTCTTTTAGACATTTTTTTCTTAACTTTTTATCCTCTAGACCTGCGTATTTGCATTCTAAGTATAATACTTTTTTCTTTGCTTAGCCTCATTCTTTTTTCTGCTATAGCCTCTTGCACAACTAACATTTTTCTATTTTGTAAGTTTAAGTAATCAAGTAATTGATCAGTTGTCATATTTCAATGTTAAAAGCAACTAATAACAAGTGTTAATTTGCCAAAAAATAATTTTTCATTAATTAATTACTTTATTAATATTTTTTATCAGTTTTTGAACCGCTTCTAAAAGTAGAATAATCTTAAAGCAAGTTTATTTTAGCTATTATAAATAGATATATTATTTTGTCAAAAGTGGTTTGATAATGAGTCACCAATATCTATTTGACAAAACAACGTAATGCCGTCAAAGTCTAAAATAAAACATAAAAATAATAAAATATTTTAAAACCAAGTTGTTGTATACAATAACATTCACCTTGTACGTGCGGTAGCGACAAAGATGACAATGTGTAGGTTATGTTAGATCCATAGATGACTCCAGCAAATAAAAATATATATTTTTCTTAAATATTAATACAGTCAAAGTAAGCATAAAAAGATTTAAAACAATTGGTAGTCTTATGCAAAATTAAAACAAAATAAATTTTAATTTTTTTTAATTGTCGTGTCATTTTGAATAAATCGTTATAATTTCACTGAGAAGCAACGCCCATACGGAAATATTTATTATTATCTCATTCCATCAAGTATTCTACTCCAAATTAGCGTTGATTTTATCACGGAGCTTTTCTTATCACAGATCAAGAATCATTTTATCAAGTAAGCGTTGAACCAAAGAACGTATGTCGATGATAAACTGACAAAAAGTACTTATTTTGTTATAATGTTAAACAAGAAAATGCAAAATAATTTTTAATTAATTTTCAAATTATCTTACCCCCTAAATCTTGTATGTGTCACAACACCATTCTTTCTTGCAAGCATCTAAAATAAGCCACCAAAGGATCTGACGTATGTACTGCAGGTTGGAAAGGTGTGCTGTTTTGAGAGATTAAATTGATAAAGTAATTTATAGCTAATTATTTTAAACAGATTATTTTATAACTTTAAACAAGTGAAAAAGATAAAACCTGGAAAAAAGTGAGGTTCAGAAGACTATCATTGTGTGCTCAGGTGATTCTGGTGGCCTATTTACTGTAAATAGTGTTCAAGTTGGAGCTGTTTCTTATAGTGCTGAAGATTGTACTCCAGGATATCCATCTGGATTTACAAGGACCAGTTTTTTGGACTGGATTTTAACCGTCCAATTAGTATTAAGCCACAGGGAATAATTTTTCCTTAAACCAAAATCTATGCACAGCAGGCACCTTATATAGATAAACACCAATATTTTTTTTCAAGATGTTTTAGCAAATTCCAAAAGACAAATCAACTTGTTGGAATTGTTTTCTGATAGACTTTGAAGGATGTTCTTCTATGATACTTCATAATTATAACCTACAATGTTCTTTTTAGACTTTGCCGATGTTAGACGCCCCCAGTCTTATTAAGTTACGGTAGTAAAATTTTATTCAAAAAAAAATTTGTGTTCACTTGTTTTTACAATTAAAACAATTTCAAACTTTAAAATACTTTTTTTTGTAATTTATTTTTCGACTTAAGTGGGAAATGTCTCTGTTTCTCTGCAAGTGAAAAATGCGTTTTGTTAGTGTAATAGTAAAAGATGCTGCTAGGTTTTATGTTTTTTTGTTTTTTTTTAACTATTATAACTTTACAAATGTAAAAATTAAAAAAAACTTTTTAGAAAATGTTTGTGTTATAAACAAAAACTAAGAAAACAATAAGCACGAAGAAAGCACATTTATGAAAAATAAATGGCGCCCCGTTGATTTGGAAAAATGCTGAATCTATTCAATATTGGAAATAGAATAGCAAAATTTATTTACCTTATCTCAGAGTCCATATTTCCAAACATTTTTGAAACCTTTCTATTTAGATAAACATTTGGTGTCCACAAAAATATGAACGTCTTTTGGTCAAGTTCCGGAAATACAAGATTCTTATCAGATGACGTAGTGTCATAGCTGCCCACTTATGTTATTATATTTACCTAACCCTCGCCAAATCAACCCTCAGACACTATATTCATCCACTTTTGTTTCTATTTTCCACTTGGTTTGATATGAAGAGACCTCATTGCCTAGATACGAGCGTTCGATGGGGTTGTGTAAAAATTAAAAAATAATATTCCATTAGGAATGAAGTGGCTCTTTGGAGTTTATTAAAAAGTATTCTTCGAAAACGGCTACAAAAAATACAATGTTTACGATTTGCGATAGGTGGATCAAAATCGCTGGAATTATTGCAATTAATGCACGGAAGCGAAGAGTTTCCAAACTTTGTTGATAAACTGAACAATATTCATCCCAATTATTCATCTATGGTAGTTACAAAGTCTTAAACGTATCAGAACGTCATTAGGGTTGCTTACAGAAATTAATAAGGAAAACATTATCAAGCTAATAATTGAGAAGTGAAATAAGAAGGGTGGATTAGATAAATTGATAAATTCTGAAACTAAAACAAATATTTAGTATTCCTTAAAGTAAATCAACTAAAAGTTGTGTCTATGCAATTTTTAGTGTTGTGTTTAAACTTATTGCTTATAAACTATTAAATTTAATTTTTCAAAATAAACGTTCTTAATGCAAACGATTATTCAGCAAAAATTTTGCAAGAGTTTGAAGCTGCTCAGGAAAAATTAGATTTGAAGATGTAATCTTTTTCAAATTAAGCATTTATAGTGATTTTTATAAAAACAATAAAAAAGAGCTAAAACAAAAATTGAAGTACAACAACTAATACGATTTGCGACAGTTAAATGTGACAAAAAGCTCACAAAACAATTTAAATCATAAATGACAGTTTCTTCAAAAAGACACCACTCAAAACCGAACAAAAAATATAAAAAGTTCTAAGAAACTGTAATAAAAGTTCGAGCTTTGTATCAATGAAGTTTTAGGTACTGTACGTAATAAAGTATATTATTATACAAGTTTAGTAAGACACGGTGTTGTCACACGAGTCAACAGGAAGTGTTTTAATAAAACGAGTGTGACAATATGTCTTAAAAAAACTACATTATCTAATTTGCTTTATCAATTCTCTAAATTTCAACGGCTTGCAGTTCCAGTTTTTGCCTGGGATGTTGGTAATAAGATTGTCTCTTTACATTGCACTCTAAAAACCATAAATTCACATCTACGCCGCCTAATATGCGCCAAACCAAGACCGCTCCATAGAATTTGTTTGCTTACAAAGCCCAAACCGTCATGTAATAATTAATAAAACTTTTAATAAATGATAAAAAAAATCATGATTTCCAACATCAATTTTCAAAACCGCTTAAAACGGTATTGAAAAGCTAAAAAACTATTTGAAATTTTTAATCGACCAAATATAATAAAGTGTTTAAGAAAAAAACGTCGTTTTTGCAAATGTGATCTCACCAATATAGCAAAGCTAAATGTTGTCAAAATCTGTTTAATAATAAGATCCATTATTAAATTATTTTTGATAATTTGAATTAAAACTGCGCACAAACAGTTTTCTTGGCATCAGAAATACACAATCAATTTAACAAATATCTGAATTTGTAAGCTGAACCCGTTTTGAGATTGTTTTTTTAAGCACGCAGATGTTTACTTTTTCAAACAAGCAATGGAACACTGCTATACGTAAACAGTTCTCAACTGCGTGCTGTTGCACTGGTCGACTCAATAAAATTGAACAAATAAGTCAGTAAACAAATTGTAATAAATAATGTGGTCTATAAAAGAAAAACAAACAGGCCGATTCTACAGGTGAGAAATAAACGAACCGTATCAACTTACATATTAGTGTTTTAAACACATAATATTAAAATTAAGATTTATTTTAATATTTAAAAAAATAACTTTAGCAGCTTCTGACTTTAAGCTGTTTAATAGTTAACTGAAGATAAATACTTGTGACAAACTAAATATATGATAATAAAATGATCAAATTGCAGATTAGCATTAGATTGATTTCTTAAAAAAAATTTTATTAAAATATTACTATAATAGTGAAAAAACTGATGCATTTTGTTTATTATGTTCAACCCTCTCTGTCCCGGAGGCATAACATTTTTGCTGGATTCAAAAATCATCTCGCTCTTTGACTAGTAATTGTAATGGCAATATTATTTTTTACGAGTAAAGAAATTGATGAAAAACACGCGTTCAATTTTCAATTAGTTTAAAAACTAATTTAAGAATTAAATTAAAAACAAGAACCACAAATTGTATTTTAAATCAAAAAGATAACATAAGTTTTTTTTTCAAGAATCAAACTAAATTACTATATCTCCACGCATCTACAACTGTTAGATTTAACATTAAAAACATTCGAACAATATGACATAAACATAATAATGTTTCTTTCTGTATTTTCGCAAAAGTTTTTAAATATAAATATAAAACTAAAATTTTTATTCAATTATATGATATGTTACATATAGAAAGATAAATAAAAAAATGTATTGTGCAACCCAATCAAGTAACAGAAAATAATAAAATAAAATATAAAAAAATTAAAATGTTTAGATTGTTATAAAAACGAAAAAAAAGTAAATCATCAGCTCACACACGAAAATCATAAAATTACCTATATATAAAAAAATGATAAAATAAGAAATATTAATAGAAATATAATCGAGAAAAATATAGAAGAGTATAAGTAGCAGATACAACATGTAAAAGCAAAAAAAAAACGAAACAACAAAATAACATTAAAAGTAAAAAAAAATAAAATAAAAAAACAAAAACAAAGAATTAATTGGAACATATAAAGTGAAAGATAATGTTTAGTAAACTAATGCTAGAGGTTGGGTCATTAGTTTAAGATAAAATAAAACAAAATATAAAACATTGAAAATGTTTAGATTGATATAAAAACAAGAAAAAAAAATTATAAAATCTTATTTTACGTACCACATCAGCTCACACATGAAAATGATAAAATTGCCTATATATAAGAAATTCGATAAGATTGGAAATATTAATGAAAAGATAATCTGGAATAATATAGAAGAGTATAAGTAGCAAATACAACATGTAAAAACAAAAAGATAACAAAACAAAAAAATAACATTAAAAGTAAAAAAAATAGAATAATTAAACAAAAACAAAAAATTAATAAAAAATATTAAGTGAAAAATAATGTTTAGTAAATTGATACTAGAGGCAATTTATACAGGTTGATTCATTAGTTTAAGATAAAATAAAATAAAATGTTTTGATTGTTATATAAAAAGAAAAAAAAAATTTAAAATTTTAAAATATCTTATTTCACTTACCACATCAGCTCACACATGAAAATCATAAAATTACCTATACACACAAAATTCGATAAGATAAGAAATATAATGGAAAGATAATCTGGAATAATATAGGAGTGTATAAGTAGCAAATACAACATGTCAAAGCAAAAACAAAACTAAAAAAATAACATTAAAAGTAAAAAAAATTGAATAAAAAAACAAAAACAAAAAATTAATAGAAACATATGAAGTGAAAGATAATGTTTAGTAAACTGATACTAGTGGCAATTTATACAGGTTTAGTTATTAGTTTAAGATAAAATATAGAAAATTTGAAATGTGAAGATTGTTATAAAAACAAACAAAAAACAATTAAAAAAAATAAAATATTTTACTTCACGTACCACATCAGCTCACATAAAAATCATAAAATTACCTATACACAAAAAATTGTATAAAATACAACATGTAAAAGCAAAAAAAAAACCAAAACAAAAAAATAACATTAAAAGTAAAAAAAAAATAGAATTAAAAAACAAAAACAAAAAATTATCAAAAACATATGAAGTAAAAGATAATGTTTGGTAAATTAATACTAAAGGTTGATCATTAGTTCAAGATAAAATAAAATAAAATAAATTTAAAAAGTTTGAATTGTTATAAGCATAGCTCACACAGGAAAATCATAAAAATATCTATATAATTATAAAAAAATTGATAAGATTCGAAATATTAATGGAAAGATAACCTAGAATAATATAGAAGAGTATAAGTAGCAAATACAACATGTAAAAGAAAAAACAAAACAAAACAAGAAAATAACATTAAAAGTAAAAAAAAATAGAATAAAAAAGCAAAAACAAACAAATAATAGAAACATATGAAGAGAAAGATAATGTTTAGTAAATTGATACTAGAGGCAATTTATACAGGTTGAGTCATTAGTCTTTTAATTCGTTGCCATTAATTTAATGTAAACTTTATCAAAAAAACTAATTTGCACTGCAAGTTCTTAAATATATTTTTTATATAGTTAGAACTATAATTTTATAAAGATTAAGACAAATTTGTCAATAAAAACCTGCCAGCTGTTTTTTATATTAATGTTTTTATAAATAAAATAATATTTAAATGATAAAAAGATAAAAGATAATTAGAAAGAAAGGAAAAGAAGAGTGTGTTTGTTGACATAGAGACAGTTTTTTTTAGAGTATATAAGAAATTGAAATAAAATATGAAAGAGAAACTATCTGCGTAGCTAAAAAGCGAATGGAAAAGAAAGGTTGGATTTAACAGAGGGTAAGTAAAAAAAACAACAGTGTTTTCAGGTGTTGGAAAAATATGTAAATGAGTATACAAAAAAAAATTATTGATATCTTTATCAACGCAAATAGCACCCAAAACAATAATTTTTAGAATTATTGTTTGTTATTTTGTGCATTTGTGCACGCTAATCTCAAAAGCTGTTTATTCAATTAAAATGTGCTTTTAACTAGATTATTGTGATTACCTTCACTTAACATCTATAGTTTGTTGTATGTCAATCGGCCCATAAATAAAAATAGTATATTGTTATACGAGTGGCAGAAAACGTGTTTGTGACACGCATGGGTTTGAAGCACAATCTGCGCAAACATGTCTTGTAAAACGAGTGCAACATGCTATTTTTCCTATTTCGCTTTTATTAATATGTATTATTCAATACTAATATTATGAACAATCTATCTAGCCTACAACTATACCAACCCACGGAAAAAGTCCCTAAAAACAATTACACTAAATTCAATTTTGTCTAACTATTTTTTTTTAGAAACAGTGTGACAAAATCGTCGTTGTGATCGTGAAATAGAAAAAGCATATTTAAAGTTCTGGTTTATTATTGAGCCGCTTAACAGATATAAGTGAAAGAGAGGAGTTTAATGTGCAAAAACTTTCTGCGCTAAAAATTTGTTTATATGCAACACAGAAAAATAGAAAATACAAACTTTTTCAAATTTGTTTATTGCACAACAATACAAGCATGTGCAATTAAATTGTATTACTCGAAAATAATAACAAAATGTTTCTTTAGCATAAAAACAGAATGGCAACAGCCGTATGGTGCCAGGGTCAGCGTTACAGGGAGAGTTAGGCGCACAATGTTCTTGCGCTCATTCAATACATAAGCAGAATTTTGGTGGCGCGACTTCAGATATGTTAATTTTTGCAACTCGCAGTAATTTATTATTCATTTTAGGAACGTTTTTGAATACAATAACCTAAAAATAGAAAATTCCCCAGAAATTGCGAACAAAAAAAGGTTTAAGTTTTATATATTCTAGTCTTTTTTGTCGAGTTATTTTCAGATATTTTGGCAATTGGATTGATTGCACACTTATCTTTTGCAGTCATGCATCTGGTATTACCCTAAAAGAAATATATGCCGAAGATAGGGCTATAAGGGCGGCACTATTCGAGTCACGTGCAGGTCCAATCAGGGCACAAAAGACGAAATTTGCACGTGATCTAGATTGCCTGAACCAAATACAACACGAGATGTCACACAGAATCGAATGTATTCATCACGAATATTCGGTGTTTAGCATTCACGCGCTCATTGTTTGAGCATTCAAGATCTATTTAGTAATTGGGTTATACACAATACCAACTTGAAACATGCAAAGAATGCGCAAATAAGCTCTGAAATAATGCACGAAAACAAGCTGGTCGGCTGTCTCTATTTGGCAACAAAAGTATTAAAAATTAGCGAATCTATATGACATTAGTTTCGTGCTATTTGGCACTCATCAGATTGCTGTACTATAAGCCTGTCGCTACCAAAGTCCCTTATACTGTATTTTCACCGGTAGCTACACCAATAGAAGTAATCTATATATAAAAGAAAGTCGTGTTTGTTACAACACTTATAACTCGAAAACGGCTGGACCGATTGCCATGGTTTTTGATTTGTTGGATTTGTTTCCGTCCCGAATAGCAGAATACATCTTAAAAACAATAAAAATTTGATATGTGTAATAAATACTTAATCATTTCAATAGATGCTGATTTGTTTATTACATGTCAATCATTTGTTGTCCAATCCTGTCAAATAGTGTAGCAACTATTTTTTTTTGAAGCTTATGGCCTGGTTGCTGGGACCTTTAAGCCACAACTTTATTTTTTTCTGAAGATATCATGTGTGCGTTCAGAAATTTATTTTTTGTAAAATGTCTACAAAGTTCAGGTACTGTTATATTGGTTTTTAATTCCCAAAAATAATACCTAAGATTTATTCTACAGTAAAAACATAAAATCATCGGAAAGGATCGGAATTTAGGGAATAAAAAATCAGTTGGTAAAGGTTATAAGATTAAGGGAAAAAAATCTACAGGTTAACAAAAGTGTAAATGTCTTTTTATAGGTTGTCTATGATTTTTCTTGATAAGCTATTCATACGTAGTGGTTATATACTCTTTGAGCTATTGTCTATGTCTCGAAAGTTCAGGCACTGTTATTATATTTGGTGGTTTTATGCGAGTGCACATTTTAATAACAATGCCGCGTCCTAGAAGATCTAATCTTTCCCAGCAAAGCCGTAATGCAATTAGGCAACGGAATATCGCAAGTCAATTATCTGCGAGAAATTGCACGCGTCGATCCTTAAAGGAAAATTTAAAGATGAGAAAGTTATTGTTCCAAGAATTCCGATGATCCCAACGGATATGCCCTTTGAGTTTAAACGAATTCAATTCCCCATTTGTCTTGCCTTTGCCATGACGATCAACAAATCACAGGGCCAATTTTTGACTATTTGTAGCCTCAATCTAGAAAATGCATGTTTTTCTCATGGTCAATTGTACGTGGCATGCTCACGTGTCGGCAAACCATCCGCTTTATTTGTTCTTGCGCCTGACCAAAAAACAAAGAATGTCGTTTACCAAAAAGTGCTTGAATGAAAATCCTATTAATGAATTAATCCGAGTTTTGTTTTTTTTCCCAATCTGCACAACATAGTTTTCAATCATTTTTTCTGACATGAGTTTGAAGTACTTAATTATTATTTTTTATTTTTTTTTATTTTTATTCTCATTTTGTATGTATGTTTTCATCATCATTCATCATAATAAAATACTTATTTGTTTCTATCTATATAAATATATTAATTTGTATTATTATTTTACGTTCATCAAAGCCTAAATTAGTTCAGGTAAAAAGTAACACGACATTCATTGACTGTTAGGCGGTTCAAAGTTCGCCGGGTCAGCTAGTCCATAATAAAGCTTTCTGATTATAGTAGAAACCTCTAGTTGGAAAATAAAGGTACTAAGATCAAGATTAACAAACACATTTCACTGCGACTTTTTTGATCTATTGGGCTTTCAAGAATTACCAACTTTTATAGCCAGACAAGAGCTAAGACCTGGGTTCTGAAAGCACTATCTTCAGCCACCGAACACGGAGCTATTCAAAAAGTAATATAATATAATTTTTACATTTTAATAGTTTCTTCTATAAGAATGTAAATGTCATTCAATTTTTTTATTTGCCGTAAATAATAGTCATTAAACATTATAATAATTATTAAAAAAAAATCAAAAAAAATTGGGAAAACCAAGCAATTGTGTTGAAAAGTAAATCCCTAACATAGCTGCGCTATAATAAGAAGAGGATTTAAATGGACCTATAACATGACTTTTGTTTCAATTTCTTATAATATTATTTATAATTTTAACACGAAAATAGCTAAATATTTGCTACTTTCGGTGGCCATTAGGGATCAAAATGGTAAAAATGTTACCTTTAATTATTTCAAATATGGGTTGTACCTATAAGTAAAAATCCCAAAATTTTAGATTTGGATTTAAAAATCCTTGCAAAAATACGTCATATTGTTCGAGTGTTTAATCTAACAATTCAAATAATACAATCGCAGATGCGTTTGGAAATAGTAATTTAGCTTGATTTTTTTAAAAACAATTTTATGTTTTTTATTTGACTTAAAACACAATTTGTGGCTTTTGTTTTCAATTTAATTCTTAAATTAGTTTTTAAACATGGTTTTCAAAACTTTGTATATTATTGAAAAAGTAATCTTGTTATCATTGTCATTGCTTAAATTACGTTTTAAATAAAGTCAGTTTTTTAGATAATATAAATTTTTTTTTTGCTTTTAATTTTAATTTTTTTAGTTTTTGATATGCATTATTAGAGAAAAAACTCAAACAAATATTACAATAGAATGTTTTTTTTTTAAGTAAAAAAATTATATAGACAAGTTTACAGCTTAAGTATGGTTGAAAAAAAAATATTTAAAACATTGATGAAGCTTTTAAAAGAAAAATTTATTACAAACTATAAAAGTACAATTTAAAAAAAGATGGTTTTACATACGTAAGTGCAAATAAATAAAACAGACCTACATTGATAAGAAAAGCAATAAACATAAATAAATAGTTTTAAAATTATTAATATAAAAGTCACTTGACTAAAACTAAATAAATAACAAACATTAGCAAAGTTTGAACAAGACATAATTATGCCTAAAACTAAACTGCAAATAAAAATATAAAAAATTATAAGAAAATATAATAAAAAAAATTGAGAACAGTTTCTGTCATAATCTGTTTTTTTATGTATAAAATAATTTCGATGTTCAACATCTGCCAGGCTTCCCCTAACGGCTCACATTTTTTTAAAACCAGTTTTCATACCAACTTTTAAAATGAAGAAAGTTATAGGTTTTACTGTATGTTTTTTTTACAAATGTTTATTATTTTTTTGTTAAATGTAAATTAATACTCAAAATTCTTTTTCCCTTAGTGTACGTGTACTTTTTAGCTTGTCTCATTGTCACTAAATCAAAATTTGATAAAAAAATTCTATAGAAATAAAAAATAATCGTTAAATTGAAATGTTTTTTTTTATAAATTATTAGAAAAATTAAAATTTTAATTTGAAAATTGCAACTCATTAAAGAGTTTTAATGAGAACGAAGCAAGTCTGAGTGTAGAACTTATAGTTTGAATGAATTTGCTCTGACTTTCTTTGTCTATTTGTTGGTACAAACAAAAAAAAACACTTTTTGCATATTTGCTACATGCGTTTTAGCTGAAAGACGTTTCTATAATAATTTGGTTGTCCAATCAGCAATTCGACTCAAATTTTTTTTTTTTTTTAAATTATTATTTGTGATTTTCAGCAAGAAAATGTACAAACATGGTTTTTTGATCTTCATTCAAGAAGCTTCTAATAGATGTCGTCATAAATATGTATTTGGAAAAAAGCTGCTGTCTTGTTTTCTCGCTTATTTTTTTTTAAGCCACGCAACTGACTTTGATAGAATTTTTACTAATAAAAAGAGTGATAGCAGGTAAGTTTGTGTATATGATTTATAAAAATTTTGTACAAACTTTTTAAATTTTTTAAAATTATTTGAAATTTTTAAAACAATTTTTAAAAATTTCTAAAAGTTCTTCAAAAACTGCTTAAAATCATTAAAAACTGCTTAAAATCATTAAAAACTTTTATAAAAATTAATTAAAAGACTTTAAGCAATTTATAAAATGTCTAAAACTCTCAAATTTTGTATGATTTACAAAGATTTTGTACAAAACAAATAAATTATAATAGTGCATAAGAAAAAAAATACAATTTAATGTGATGCTTCGCAGCTAAACTAATAGTTAAACCAAACGAACATAATATATTACAAAACCTTTTAAAATATTATAAAATTTTTTTGAAAATTAGATGAATTTTTTCAAAAATCGTTTTAAAACTTTTAAAAAATTTGTTTAATTTGTTGATGATCTATTAAAATTTATTTAAAACGGTTTAAAAAAAACTTTTTAAATTTTTTAAAATTATTTGAAAATTTTGAAACAATTTTTTTAAAAATTTTTAAAAGTTCTTTAAAAACTGCTTAAAATCTTCTAAAACTTTTATAAAAATTATTTAAAAGTCTTCAAGCAATTTATAAAATGTCTAACATTTTCGATAATTTCTTATAATTTATAAAAATGTTGTAGAAAACAAATGAATTGTATGTAATTTTATTAAATATTGCAAAGAAAGAAAAAAACAGTTTTTTAATGTGATGTTCAGCAGCTAAACTAATAATTAAACCAAACGAATATATATTGCAAAACTTTTTAAAATATCTTAGAAATGTTTTAAGAAATATCAAAATTTTTTCAAAAATTGTTTCAAAACTTTTAAAAAACTGTTTAATTTTTTGATTTTTTATTAAAATTTGTTTAATTTTGTTAAAATTCATTTAAAACGATTTTAGAAAAAGTTTAAAATTTTTTAAAATTATTTGAAAATTTTAAAGTTTGTTTTTACAATTTTGTTAAACATTTCTAAAAGTTTTTCAGAAACTGCTTAAAATCATCTAAAACGTTTTTAAAAATTATTTAAAAGTCTTCAAGCAATTTACAAAATGTCAAAAATTTTCGATCATGTTTTAAAAATTTTAATTAGGTAAAATTCTTTGAAGACTCTCCTACAAACTTTCACAATGTTCTAAGACATTTTTGAAATTATTTACAAAATTACACTTTCAAAAAGAGTAGAAGAAGTATAAAACTAAATGAAAAAAAATTAAAAGTATAAAACACAATGAGTTAAAAAAAAAACAAAAACTATATATTATAACTAGCACTTTATAATAAAAAAATTGTTGTTTCATTTAAATATTTACATTTTTTAATCAGTTATTTTCATAAACGGTGTATAAATTTTATAAAACATTTTTATATAACAATGCAAAATGTTTAAATTTTATAATTCAGGAACAATATCTACAAAAATGCCAAAATAGTTCAACGTGTCTTTTCTCTACTATTTTTTTTGTTCTACAACGATCAATTTTGGAACCTTTTGCATCTACATTAAACAAAATATCTACCAAGCGCTTATAAATTATTTAGATCAACTGCTGCTGCGCAATTTTGCTTGATACATTTTTATTGTTGTTGACAGTATTGTCGCGCAGCCAAACGTCAACGGCTATTCTAAAATACACATCGGCGTATGCACTAACCAAAAAATTAACTTATGCTCAAAATTTCATCTAAATAATTTATACTTTTTTCAATTTTTGGCGAGAAACGAATTTTTATTTTTTTTAATATTTTTATTATCTATTCTTTCTTTGTTTAATATTACTTTCTCGCTTATTTATTTCTTAAAATTTTTTTATCATTATTATTTTTTTTTATCTGTTCTGTACTCATTTTTTTCTTTGTTATTACATCTAGTTTTATCTATTATTTTCTTCTCTTTTTACGCTTAGTTTGTTCTGAGAAATGCTGGCCTGTCTTATATAAGAGATTTCTCAATATTCATCAAGAGATTTGAATTACTCAATGGTCAAAAAATAGGTTTAAAACATAAAATTTTCAAATTTTCTACTATAATAGTTTCATAAAAATAACATATGCGTCTCTATTTTATAATGTCTCTTATTGTACTAAACAAATCCATATAAATGCCCATTTAATCAACACACAAACAAACCCCTTTTTACAGTTTATAGGGTCTAATTGAAAGTACCCACACATAAAAATCAATTTCAGCGAATAAGGGTTCAAGTGCTGAAGGGAGGGCTACATTTGTATATACATTGATGAGAAGGGAGTGACAAAGATTTTGAAATACACACTTGTACTGTGGGGTGGCAAAATATAAAAGGGTCTTGTCAAAAACGCGGGAGCTAACTCAATTAACTTATCTTCAGCCTGGAATTGAATAGTAAATTGTTTTTAAAAGTAGACGTTTTCTTGAAACATTTTTTTTTTGCAATGCAGCAGTCTATAGCTGTCTCACTTTTTCCACAAATTTCTTATAAATATTTTAAGTCAAACTCAACCAAATAATATAAAAACTTATTCAATAATACACAATTTGTGAAAAAACTGGTGGTTTTAGTCAATTAGAACAGTATTAAACTGCCTTGGCACTAGCCGACAAATATTTCAACAACAAGTGTTTAATTTAATCAATTAGATCAATCAATCTATGTTGAAATTGATTGATCAATTTTAGGAAATTAATTAAATTAAACACTTGCTGTTGAAATTTTTGTCGGCTAGTGCTAAGGCAGTTTAATACTGTTGTAAATTAGCATCCAAATGACGAATAATCCATTTAATTCAGCTGATATTTTTTATGTACTTTGACAAAATGTTTTTTATGTAATAAATATCAATGTTGCTATTTTATCAAATCAAATAATGAGTATCAATATACCAAATCTCTTCTCCTTATGCTAATAATTACAGCAGTCATTAGCAATCTTCATTAAAGGAATTTAGTTTTGAGCACAAAAGCACTAAAATTTTTATCATATTTCGAGCTTTCTGGAGGTGGTTTTTATTGCAGCATCCCCTATTGTTACGAGCGATTGATTTGCGATTTTTGCCCTGGAAAGGATGTTAGGTGAACGGGAAAACGGGAATGCCAGAGGGCTCAATACTTGCTTCTCATTATAAAGCAATCAGGATACCTAACGCTGTATAATCCGAATGATATTGTTATCGTCTAATGTGCCTAGAGTAGTTAGAAGCAAGCCAAGACGCCTATCTTCCCAACTTTCCCCAATAAAGCCTAAGAAAATGAAGCAGTTTTGTTCACATTAAAAACTAATAGTGACGAAAAGCTCGAATTGTCCCTTATCAGCATGAGGCTGACGTGAAGATATTCAGAATATAAAAGATTTACTCAAAAATAACTTTTTTTAGTTAAAATTATGTCAAATTAGTAGTAATCTATAATTTGGTTGCCATGTTGTTGTTGTTGACAACAAAAATTGCGAAAGATGTTGAAGAAGTCACATCGAGTTTGCTACCCAAGATATCCAGGTGAGTTCGATAAGTGAAAACAGAAAAACGATGTTTGTAGGGTAAGCAATGACGTCCTGTTAGGTTACTTCTTCAACGCCAAAAAAAGATTTGCGGTTTCTTCAATGTGGACAAAATACAGCATGTTAAGCTCAATATAGAAAACAGATATACAAAAAAACGAATAAAAAAATTACAATAAATAATTTTTTTTTGTAAAAGATAAAAATTAAAAAGACCAAACTTAGTTATTTCAATTTTTCACATAAATTTTAAGGTTATGTAGAAAAAGTGTAAATACAAATGCTGTAGATCTTTTTAATGCCTTTGATGTTTTTTTATAAAACTTGTAGTTTTAGCGGAAATTGAGTTAAACCATTTTTTACCCTTAACAGCTCACCCCTTTCTACTTCCTGACCTATCAATTATCTTTTCTGCTATATTCTCTTCTTTTTATAAGAAGTTTTATCTGAGTTTTTAAACTACACTAAGTAAGTTGGTGGTATAAAACAAAATAGAAACTTAATTTTTTCTTTGAATGTGTAAATTGAATGTTTTTTGACGCCTGACAAAATAATTTTTTTAATATTTGCAAAATTTTTTTATCAAAATTGATTAAAATATTGGTGACTCTCAATAGTAGCGATCAAATCAAAATAAAGTTAGGTTATGTACTTTTAAATTCTCTAAAAACTGGTAATTTGGCCAGCCAATTGAACTTATTTCTGCTTTCATAACCATTGCAAAAATATTTAAAAAAATTATTTAGAAGAGAGAAAATAATTTTTCTTTACAATTTGGCGAACAATGCTATTATAGTATTTTCTTACTAACGATTGTGACAGTTTAATTATTCATACATAGGTTCTTTTTTTTCAAGGCTTGCTAATTTTAGAAATTTTTCAAACACACGGTATAAATATTTGTAAATGTTTAAATAAAATTGTTTGTTTCTTTGCTTACTTTCTTACGACCACACAATAAAAATTAATTTAATTTTCAATAATAAAAAGTGTGAGCGCACAGAAAGATTTATGTACATAATTTGTAAACATTTTGTTTAAAATAAATAGACTTTGACGGTGTTTTTCAAAAAAATACTTTTACTTTTGCAGATGACGCTTCTACCCGCTTTTAACTGGTTATAAAAGGTCATAGAATGTTAGAAATATTAGATTTTTTGTTTTTTTTTTTGTAATAACTTGAGTATCTTGTGAGTTTAATACAACATAAACTCGCTAAATTTACAATTTACAAAAAACTGTTGCATTTGGCGCTCTTACCATTTTCAATTTTTTTATAAAAATCATAAAGTGTTAAATATTTATATCTATCTTTTTATTAAATTATATTTTTTTTTTGTGATAACTTAAATAACTTGTGAGTTTAATACAATAGAGTTTCACCCAATCGAGCTAATTACAAAAAAATATTGTCTTTAGCGTTTTCACTATTTTTAAGCATCTTTTGAAAGATAATAAAATGTTATAAATAATTATTCAATATTTTATTAGTTCACTAATGTTTTTTTTTATGAGAATTTGGGTAACTTGTAAGTCCAATGCAATAAAAGCTCACCCAATTAAACAATTTACATGTAACGCCTCCACCATTTTTCAACATTCTATCCAAGATGTGATAAACATCCAACTTTTTATTAGTTAACTAATGTTTTGTTGTGACAACTTGAAGAATTTGTAAGTCTAATACAAGAAAAGCTCATTCAAACAAACATTTTACAAAAGAACGCTGCTTATGGCGCCTCTACTATTTTTAACATTTTTTTTAAAAGATCATATGTTATAAATGTCAAACTTTTTATAAAATGATTAACGTTTTCTTATGATTTTTGAACTAACTTGTGAGTCTGATACCATAAAAGCTTACCCAAATAAACACTTTACAAAGTAAATTTAAATTTTTTTTTAAATTTTTTATGAAAGATGACAATTAAATGTGATAAACAATTTTTACAAGTTTACCAAAGTTTTTTATGACAACTTAAGTAATTTGTAAGTCTAAGACAGTTGAAGCTCACTCAATTAAACAATTTGCAAAAAAAACTGCATTTTGCGCCTCCAATATTTTAATTTTTTTTATGAAAGATCAAAAAGTGTTATAAATATTTGAGTGGCGCAAAAAAACCGCAAATTTTTTTGTTTTATTTCGAATTATAAAATATTAGTTTTTGATGTTTTAATAGCGCTCTCCATAGGACAGCTCAAAAAAAATTTTGAAAAGGTCGCTCCAAATTTTTTTTTTATTGTTTTTCTCGTTACGTTATAATTTCAAAGACCAAAAAAAAATAAGTTTCTGGAAGTTTCAGTTAAAAAGTTTAATGTTGAAAGGTCGCTCATTATTTTTTTTTTAATTTATTAGTTAATGCCTTTAGATTTTTTTGAGCGACCTTTTAATATTAAAATTAAAGTTCCAGTAATTTTTTTTCCTTTATTTAGTACAATAATATATAAAAATACACCACGAGATGAACTAAAAATTAAGGATAACAAAAAAAACACAATTTTTTTCTAATTTTATAATTTTACAAGTAAAACGTATCATTACATTTAATTGTTTTTTCTTAATATTTTGCTTAATTATGATTAGTTTTGTCGTAAATAATTTAGAATTACCGCTGCTTCATTTCATTGAGACAGAAATTTTAATTATCGTCGCAGCGAAATGATTAAATAAAATTATTAAATTTTTAAAAAAAAAATATGTTTTTTTTGTTGTCCTTGATTTTTAGTTCATCTTGTGGTGTATTTTTATAGATTATTGTACTAAATAAAAGAAAAAAAATAGCTGAAATTTTAATTTTACTATTAAAAGATCGCTCGAAAAAATCTAGTCATTTACTAATAAATTAAAAAAAAATATAAGCGACCTTTGAAAATTAAAATTTTTTACTGAAACTTTTAGAAGCTTATTTTTTTTGTCTATAAAATTATACCGTAACAAAAAAAAAATTAAAAAAAAAATAGCTCAATTTTCGACAAATTTTGAAATTTAAAAAAATTTAGAGCGATCTCTTAAAAATTTTTTTTTGAGCTGTCCTTTAGAGAGTGTTCTTAAAACAGCAAAAGCTAACATTATTTCATTCAAAACTCAAAAAAAAAAATAGTTGGTTTTTTTGCGCCACTCTAATAAATATATAACCCTTTTATTAGCTTACTAATGTTATTTTATGATAATTTTAGTAACTTGTTAATCTGATACAGGAAAAACCCACCAAACTAAACAATTTACAAAAAAAAATGCATTTAGCGCTTTCACCAAAAAGTCATAAAGTAATACAAATCCATGACTTTCTACTTATTTATAAGGTAAAGCTAATATTGACTTATTTATCAAAAAGTGTTCGATTTCAGCACATGAACTATTTTAATTTTTGACAATTTTCAATTTTTTGAAAAAAAAGCTTTTTTCTAATTTTTTTTTCAAACTTTCTATTTTTAGTTTAATTGTTAATTGTAAAAAAATCACTAAAAAATAAACAGAGATATCTTTATTTGAATGCTCCTTACAGTTTCTGGAATATGACTGATTTTTATATAAAAAAACTATAATTTATATTATATTAATTTTGTCAGTTCTATCGTAGTCGTTATCATTCAGTAAACGGAAAAAAAGTTTTTTTTTCAATTTAGGTTTCAAGGGCAATATCATCACTTTTTTGACTCTACAATTTTTTTTGCAGGAGAATATATACAGGGTGCTTTATTAATAATTAGTAACTGGAGAATGCTTGTCTCAAAACATGACGATTTAACCTAAAACCCTTAAATCAAATGTTTTTCTTTACCGAGATACAGTTTTACTAAAAAATCGAATAATTAAAGATAAACGTATTTTGTTTTCATAAAAATGTATTTAAACTATCTCTAACACAAAATAAAAAATCAAAATTATTACAAAATTGAGTACATTTTTGAATTTTTGGTTAAAATGTGTCCTAATCTTTGAAAACACGTTTGGTTAATTTTTTATAAAATTTGCAAAATTTTCTATTTGTTTTCATAATTTATTTCTGCCGGGTATTAATCTCCTGAGCTTACAGGAGATTAATAGTGTCTTCATCTGTCCCCAAAAATAAAATCGCAAGAGGTAAACATTGGGACTCTAAGCAGGCCAAGGAAATTCACTTCCTTGGCTTATCCATCTATAAGAAAGCTCATTATTTCAATGATTTTGCACCACTAAGACAAAATGTGGTGGAGCGCCATCCTGCATGAATCACATCTTCTTTCTTATTTGTTTTAATGACAATTGTTCCAAATCATCAAAAAACGTCGTTTATATATATTAATTATCATTTAAATTTGCAGGTAATTCAAGGGGACCTATGAAAAAGTCCACATTAAAGATTTATATTAAATTTTATCTATTTTAGGTTAAATCGTCATGTTTTAGGTTAAGCATTATCTAGTTACTACATGGACAATTATTGAAGAAACAGTCTGTATAACGGCTTTAGTTTTTGTCGTAATTAACAAAAGCGATTCTATTAGAATTATTAAAAAAACTATTTTTTAGATGTCGGTGCTATACGTTACTATAAATAACAGGTATTGATTCTGATAATAATTATTTTAAGACATAGACTTGCTGAAGAGTTCCAATTGAAAAACATGTCCAAGTCTACAAATTTGCTTTAGCGATATAATTGATAATGTTTAGAAAGAAGTACCGTACGGTCTACAATTATTTAAATAAGAGAAAGCTATAGAAAACAAAATTAGACCCATAGCTTAGTTCAACGCGTATAGTTTAAAATTTTCTCCCTTGACTTCTGTCATGTGAAACTAACAGCACTTAATCAAGCTAAGACTGATTTTGTTCTCCACAGTCATCCTTTATCTAAATAAGTGCAAATTCCACGAAATCCTTAAAACTTAAGATTGTGATAAGAAAAAAGTATGTGATTAAGACATAGCTGTATCTGCATACATCAGAATAATTAATAAAATGTGAAAAAGTATTGGATGTGCTCCTTTCTAAGATTAGAGCAAGTTGTCTTAGTATTCAGAAAGCTAGCTGCTATGACCAAACTAGCCACGTTATTATAAAAAGGTAGAATCTGTCACCTGGCTAGGTTACTGAAACAGAAGGGTTAAGACACCGCATTCACACTTAATTTGCACACAATAACAAGTTATATTCATTCGAACTCTTACCAGTACTATCCGCTGTCCACTGTCTACTGCTATTCCGGCAAATAGTTTCATCCCTCAGCTAAGCGCTCTGCGCAATCTCTATTTAACTACCCCTCTTTTTCGCATCATAATATATTTAAACCGTTTTGACTTAAATAATTTAATAATTTTATAAAAAGTGAACTCTTACAGGCGGTTAAATTTTGAGGCAAAGACTTGCTGAAGAGTGATAACCAATACAATACATATCAAAGTCTGCAGATCTAGTTCAAATAAATTTGCTTTGACACTATAATTGACAATGTCGAGTCAGAAGTATCTTTAAAAATTAGAGTTGTTGTAGTAAGTTGGTAGGAAGTTTCTTATTCTTGTACCGAGTGTTCAATATTAAGAAGAGTCAAAAGCAGTTGTGCTTTTTTGGCAGCAGGTTTTAGATCAATTCGTACTAAAATTTCGTAAAATATTCACTCAGCCTGCATTTTATTTTGAAGACACAGATTAATCGAATATTTTAATTTTTTATTTTCTCGCTTTCTATTTTGAAAATCACATTGATTAATTAAATATTAGTGCTGGTAAACTAGCCTGTATTGCACGTGTTTCTGTTGATCAATGTGCTGCTATTGACATTTGAGTACAGTGGCGTGCCGATGCATTGGCGCCGAAGCAGTTGCACCGTTTTCTGAATGTGAAATAAGTTTTTAATTATTAAAAAAAAAAACGGAAATGTCTCAAACAGGGTGAAAATATGTATAGTTGAATATATTTAAATTGAGCATTATGTTATGTCAGAAAAGTTACCTACCATGTGGAACCATCATTATCATCATCAGCACTTTATTTTCAGGTTATACATCACATCTGACATTTTTTCGGCCCATAGCAGAGATTCCGTAGCACGACTGCAATGATGTCAACATCACGAAGCGTCAAACTCAAGTCATTTAACAGAGAAGGATACCAACAGAGTCTAAAGCAAGGTATTATCAAATATCCAACGCTTACCGTCATGCCACTTATTGTGAATTATATAATATATATATGACGCTATTGCCTAAGCGACTTTAGTACGACCCGGCTTTAGTACGAATCGATCTAAGATCTGCTGCCAAAAAAGCACAGCCTTCCTTGATTCACACGATACAGACACTCTGTAGATTTAGAATTAGAGAGATTGGTCGTTAGAAGTTAGATAATTGAAGTCTGTTAGCGATTGAAATGCCACAAAACCTCCATCGTTACAGTATTTGTATGAGAAAAAGTTGTATAAATGAATTTAGCGACATCCGCCAAACTCAATTAACAATCAGTGGCGATTGTTGATAGACAAAAGCGTCAGAAAGAAGCGCGCGCTCAAAATACAAAAGACATAAAAAAGGCTTCAGATAACATTATATTCGCATTGTGATATCGCACAGGTTCGTTCATTTCCGCTTTCTCGCTGCGGCAACACTGATAACTTGATATCGCCAGTATTCCAACATTTTATCTCAAGAAAGAATAAGAAAACGGCGCAGAATGGACCATTATGTTACGTATAGTAAATCCTATTATACAGTGGGCGTTATCATTTCTGGCAAGCCCGTATACTTTATCACTATCTCTCGCACGTGCGCCACCCGCCATAAATTGCAGGCTCTTCTGCTCCTCCTGCTCCTGCAGGATCCATGCCACCGACAAAGATAGGGGCCAGACACTGCCGAAATTAGCACCTCACAAAAGACCAAACGAAAGCATAAACACTCTAATGTGACGGCTTCACTCACTTTATATTTTTCAATTTAAAGCAAAACACCACCACACTCTTCCTCCACGCTATTATGACGATTTATTATCAACGTCGTTTATCTACTCTTATTATTACAGTTGCCACTCAATGGAAAAGCGCTTTTCTTTGCGCTAAATTACTTTTTTACTTCGATCAATGCGAAACTAGCTATTACATCGAGAAATAAGTCTGTTCAACTTCAAGAAAGAGTAATAGTAAATAGTGTGTAGGACGTGATCCATTCAGAATGTCCACGTGTTACTCAGCTCTTTGAATCCTGGCGAAGCTGGCATTCGAATGCACAGGCGTTTGTTTCGTTGCTCTTTCTGTGCGCTGGCCTGTCTACGCAAACAGAGACTAAGGTTAATCCCAGGACTCTCAGTCCTCCCAGAAGAAAGGCTAAACGAAACCACTTAAATACTAGTAAAAAAAATATGATTTTAAATAGATGTTTTGTCCGAAAAATTGTCAACTATCTCCCACTTCATAGATCTGATCACGTAGAGCCTGCATGCATTCGTTTTCTTGCACTTTTTCTTGAAAGTGAACAGAGTTTAGTCTATGGCAGTCATGACCTGACTTGCTCAAAACCTCACATGTGACATGTGACATTTTTTTGAACCCACAGCAAAGATTCCGTGACACGACTCCGATGATGTCAACTTCACAAAGCCTCAAAATCAAGTCATTTAACAAAGGAAGATACCAAATTTTTAGGTTATACGTCACATGTGACATGTGACGTATGTCACATGTGTATGCAGATACACTTTTTCTAATACGGCTTGGAACGTGTCATCGACACTTGTTTCTTTTGCATTACAAAATTTTTTTTTGTATACCTAACCGCAGAGAAGACAATTTAAAAAATATGATAAAATTGATATAGTATATTACACTACAAGAGCAGAAAGTTAAGATTCCTGCACTGCCCGCCTCGGGCATCATGGCGCGCAGTTCAGGACTCTAAACTTTCTGCCCGTGTAGTGTATACTAGTTTTCTTGCTACTCTAGTCGACAGTACGTAGTGTGGGCTGCGATTCCACGACAGAAAGTGCAGGACCTAAACTGCGCGCCATGATGCTCTTGGCTATTTACTCCCGCTAAAAGAAGGCGCGCGAATAGCTCTACCAGTGCATGAAAGATACACTTTCTGCCGTGGAATCGCAGCCGAAACCACGTACTTTCGACTGGAGTAGCAAGAAAATATATGTGATGCACTACCAAGGTAATACGCATAAAAAATGGTTTGCCAACTCTCAGATTTTTCCGTATAAACTAGAAAGCCAAAATAATGTTTAAGCTGTGTCAATTAGGGTCGCTTGGTGGCCAAGTGGTTAAAGGTCGTGTTTTCAGATCCTAGTCAAATGAGTTAGATACGAGAGTTTAAGCTCTACAATAGCAAAAATTTTTTTTGTTTTAAAGTAGATGGTTTTGGCCTGTCTATAGTTTGATATTTCTAAATATAGAGGGCACAATATATAAAAAAAGTCTGCAGCGCAATATCCCTGTTAATCTTTAAATGTGAATTATGGCTACTACAACGTGGTCAAATAGGACCGTTTAAATTAGCAATTCTACATTTTTATTTTAAAATGGTACCACTGCAATCACTTCCTGTTGTTGATGGGTGACACCTTTGACAACACTGGCAACATAGTTGTCCCAACAGATGACAATCTTCTTTATATTTATTTATAATCCAATAACCGGTTGGCAGGACTATCTCGAAGCGTGCTGCTGAACATAACGCTCCTTCACCTACAGGTGCAAAGAGAGAGTTTGCAAGCATCTCTGAGGCTGGCCCAATCAGAGAAATTCAAATTAGGAGACCGAACAGGTCACCTCAAGATACTTGACCTTCTACAGCCAGGTTTTCTTGAACAACCAAGAGACGTCATGTCAACAAGACATGACTTCGAAACTCCGTTTGAAACAGTCATTACTGACCGTCATGCGGCTCGAAGTCAAATCGCACAAATTGGCGTGAACTCCTCCATCTGGTACACAGATGGATCAAAAACAACTAAAAGGACATGCATAGGGATCTATGGTCCAAAACACCGAGCAACAATAGCCCTAGGTAGCACACCCTCAATTATGCAAGCTGAAACACTTGCTATAGATCTAACTGCTCAAGAATGTCTGCGAAGGCGTATTAAGGCTAAAAGATCTGTATTCTGTCTGGAAGTCAAACGGCTATAAGAGCTGTTAGTGCAAATAACACTGAGTCTCGAATGGTCTGGGAATGCAGACAGTCGCTCAAAAACTTGGCAATGGGCAACAAGATTGCTCTCATTTGGGTACCAAGTCATGAAGGAATTGCAGGAAACGAAATTGCCGACGAACTAGCGAGAGCAGGTTTGAAAGCTCCCCCAATAGGCCCCGAACCGTTCTGTGCACTAACAAAATTGCATGAACGAACGGACATCCTTAAGTGGGAATTGGCAACTGAAATGCGCCACTGGAAGAATACTCCTGGGCAAAGGCAGGCGAAGAAATTCATAGAATATTCGCCAGAGAACGCAAAAAGCTTCTTCTTCTATCCAATGATATAAGAATCATTGCAGGTCTGTTTACTAGACACTGCTCAGTAAGGTATCACCTTAAAAAGCTGGGTCTGATGCACAATGAGAACTGCAGACTATGTGAATCGGTCAAGTCAGGTCAGGTCAGGTCAGGTCAAAACGCATACCATTTTGTAAATGCGATGCGTTGGCTGACCTACTTAGACAGTGCGAGACTAACACCTGCCGAAGTCAAAAACAAGCCACTTAGGAATATACTTGGCTTTACAAAAAGCCTAGAATCTCTAGGGAAACAATGGGCGTAGGGTTTAAGAACAATAGATCAAATTGGTCGCAGTTCTGTAAGGTGGAAAGCGCCAAACGACCCCTTCTCAATCTACAATCTACAGCCTACGATCTCAAAGCGACCTACCATCAGTTTTTGAAAATGTTTTCAAAAGTTTTAGTTGTTTTTGCTGTATTTCAGTAACATTGTATGCAAGTAGTAGAACGTTGAAAAGCAAAGCAAAATCAACTGGTAGACCTTTGACCAACTCTTCAAACAGCTTTGGTCCCTAGGCTTTCCGTTGAACCATATGCCCATATAACTCCTGATTTTCCATGTTCCAATTTATACAATCCCTTCAAAACTTCTGTTATCCAAACCATAGCTTCTCCTGACCACCCACGGAGAGTGTCATTCTGCAATTGGTTTAATAACGTATTACATCATAATGAAATCCTTGACAACACTTTTTTCCCTGATAAAGCCGGGTTTTACCTTAATTGCTATGTAAATAGGCAAAATTTCAGAATTTAGTCAGGTGAAAACCCTCACGCAAGAGAGGCAGATTTGCATCCAGTTGAATTTGTTGTTTAGCTGGCAATTTCAAGGTAGTGGGTTTATAATTTTTTTTAAATTTAGTGTTAACTCGGAGAGATATATTAGGCTTTTCCTAAATCAGCTTACAGACCAAGAGCGGCAAATTGGATACTTCTATCAAAACTCTGCGACTTGTGCTACTCTGAGAAATAATTTTGGCAACAGAGTAACTAGCAAGGGTATTTGGCCAAGCAGGTTACCAGATCTCACTTTTCTAGACTTTTTGGTATTAGGGTTCTTGAAAGACTGTGTCTTTAGTAACACATTGCATACCGCGGAAGAACTGCTAGAGGTAATAGTGTGAGAAGTTACAAACATTACACCCAACATGCTGGTCAATATCTTTGAAGGCCTAAAAAGAAGAGTTAATTTGTGTCTGGAGCACAATCGAGACTACTTTGACCATTATTTCAAATTATTGTTTGCATTTCGAGTTTATTTCTTTAAAAAATTAGTCGCTGTGACATAACCTACAACTTTTTTATGAGTGTTATGTCAAATATTTGCCAAACAAGCGGATCCGGTTCTGTAACCGGATTGCAACACTATTGTTGCAACTAGGCAAATAAAAATTGATTAGGCTATTGTGCGAAGGACTATCAGTAAACTGGCGTTTGCGTAGTTTATAGGTTATAATGTATTGAGTATTTGTTATAATTGAAATTGTTCACGACGCTATTAGTGTTTTTAATGTTTAGACTAGTTTGCTTAAGTTGCTAAGCGAAAATTGATTGTATTTAAAACAAAAAACATAAAAATTTTTCGACATAAAAATGTCAAACCAAATTGAAAATTTCTTAGTGAAGAAAAAGGATTCTAAGTTTATGTTAAGCTTGCTCTGTGTATTTAGGCACAACAAGAGGATCTTTGTAGCCATCAAAGTAAAAATTTGACATTTTATGTTGTCTGTGTATACCAAGTTAGTCAAAAATCTTAATTGCTGTAAATACCAAATATCTTTAACAAAGGTATTTTTACAAACTATTCTCCACATTTTAGTCTACTGGTTGGTTTTGTATGTCAACCCATTTCTAAAGAAATGTTTTTGTTTTTTATTTTAATATAATCAAGTGACTTTTTTGCTATTTTTTATTTATCTTTGTTTTTCTCGCTGACTTGATATTATTTTATAAACTTTAATAAGAAACTTCCTGTGTAAAAGGACAGTTTCTATCAAACAGCAAAATCTGATATCAAACCAGATTCTCCAGCTTTTAATAATCCCTTTTATTCATGAAAGAATTTTTTTATTAAAACATTTAATAAATTATCAAGTCAAATCAGGAAAAAAAAAGAAAAAATATCAGCAAAAAATCATTTGGTTGCTAACAAAAAAACAAACAAGAGCGTTGACATACAAAACCCCAGAGAAGGCTAAGAAATGAACAATAATTAATAAAGGAAAAAAACATTTGGCTATAAAAATCATTAAACCGTCTATTTCATACTTTTGACTAGCTCTGTATTAGTGGTCAAGCAAATTATTAACATTTTTTTCCAACTGCTTATTACTGCTTCTTTTTTGCAAGACAAAAACAAAAATTAAAATTTTTTTTTGTTATTTATATCTTGCGATTGTCACAAAGCACCCTTTTTTTTATTTTTAGCATATTATTTAGCGAGTTTTTTGCAAGAATTTGAGAAATAAGTTGTTTTTAACTAATTTGAATTTCAAAGTGACAATTTTAGTATTTTTTAACGGTCTTTCGCATGGTACTGCTATCTAGTGGAATTTTATAAACTATTTAAAGTATTGTTCATATTAAGCTTACTGAGTTTTCTAGGCAGCTTTAATATGTATGGATACGACACCCACATTCAAAGTTGTTGATGGCTCAGTGTATATGCCCTTTGCCTTCTAACTGTATGTCTCCGGTTTAGAAAAACACTTTTTTAATTTTTTTTTTATTATGTACAGAACACTGAATTTACGCAATAAATTTTGAAAACCGATTGTTTATAGCAAAACATTATAATATTATAGCTAAATCAAAGAAGCATCTGGCAGCAGTGAATAATAACTTTTTAATCACTGCTGACGTGATTAATGGGTATATATATATAATAATACCCCTATTTCTGTCTATCTTAAAAACGTACATTTTCTTGAAAGTTTGTGCAGAGTTTCGCTTCGTTGCGATTTATTTCAGTGATAGATAAGCGATTGTATACCATGTTCTTTTCAATTTTCCTCAATCTATGCACTGGTTTATAGGTTAAATGAACCAAAAAATTGCAAAACGAGAAAAACATTTTCTGTCGCATTTTTTTTTTCGTTAAATACTTTTATAGCAACAGCTTTTGTACAATTCAGGTTCTAGCCGAGCAAGCAAACATTTTCAAAAATTATTTCGATTTTATAATTAATTTTCTATCCATTAATTTTTTTTTTTTTAAATTAATTTAAAACATTTTAGTATAAAACGTTTTTGACTAAATAGTTTAGAATGGATAAATTTAATTGTGATTGAAATATTTAATTATTTGCAATAATATATAAACAAAAAATGTTTTTGTTATAAATGAAAGATTGGAATAAGAATAAAATATTGTTTTTTTTAGCTTTAAATAGTACATTATTAAACGAGTTGAATAATCAATGTCTTATTGCATTACGAGGGTTTTAATAAAACGAGTGTGACAATGCAATTTATTAAACAGGGTAATTCAACAGCATAAAAATGTAAAACAAAATTAAAATAAAAAAAAAAGTGTATTTATACTATTTTTTTTATTTTGGCTTTTTTTCTTTATAAAACTACTTATCAAAACTTGGTTTATAGGTTAAATGAGCCAAAAAATTGCAAAACACGAGAAACATTTTCTGTCGCATTTTTTTTATTTTGTTAAAGACTTTTATTGCAACAGCTTTTGTACAATTCAAGGAAAGCAAACTTTTTCAAAAATTATTTTAATTTTATAATTAATCCTCTATCTATTAAATTTATATTTTTTAAATTAATTTAAAACATTTTAGTATAAAACGTTTTTGACTAAATATTTTGGAATAAATAAATTCAACTATGATATAAATATTTAAATATTTGCAATAATTAAAAACAAAAAATGTTTTTGTTATAAATGAAAGATTGAAATAAGAATAAAATATTGTTTTTTTAGCTTTAAATAGTATATTATTAAACGAGTTGAAAAATCAATGTCTTGTCGCATTAGGAGGGTTTCAATAAAACGAGTGTGACAATGCAATTTATTAAACAGGTGTAATTCAACAGCATAAAAAATGTAAAACATTAAAATGAAAAAAAAGTGTATTTATACTATTTTTATCATTTTGGTTTTTTTTCTTTATAAAACTACTTATCAAATCTTGGTTTATAGGTTAAATGAGCCAAAAAATTGCAAAACAAGAAAAACATTTTCTGTCGCATTTTTTTTTTATTAAATATTTTTATAGCAACAGCTTTTGTACAATTCAGCTTATAACCAAGAAAGCAAACCTTTTCAAAAATTATTTTAATTTTATAATATTGATCTTCTATCTATTAGATTTATACTTTTTAAATTAATTTAAAACATTTTAGTATAAAACGTTTTTGACTAAATATTTTGGAATGAATAAATTCAACGATGATATAAATATTTCATCATTTGCAATAATAAATAAACAAAAATTTTTTTTGTTATAAATGAAAGATTGAAATGAAAAGAAAATAATGTTTTATTTGTAGTTTTAAGTAGTATGTATATTATTAAGCGAGTTGAATAATCAATGTCTTATCGCATTAAAAGGGTTTTAATAAAACGGGTGAGACAATGCAATTTATTAAACAGAAAGAGTAATTCAACAGCATAAAAATGTAAAACAACATTAAAATGAAAAAAAAAGTGTATTTATACTATTTTTATCATTTTGGTTTTTTTCCTTCATAAAACTACTTATCAAAACTTTTTCTATGGTTATTTCTATTATTTTAGTACATATTTCAATTTGCGATTTTTCTGTTTATCAATGTAACAACGAATTTTTCTTGTTTTTTGAACAATAAAAGTGTCAATTTTAATCAATAACCAAAATATACGTATTGATTAAGAAAAAAATTTTGTTGTTTTGAGAAAATTTACCCTACTTTTTTATATATTTTTTAACTATCAGAAAATAGAAATTTTAACAAACAAAAAGTTTACCGACTTTTCAAAAAAAAAATTATATTTTGGCGAAAGAAATTTTTGGCTGAAAATTATGGTGCTTTTTAGATATTAAATCAAAAAATAAATATGTTAAATAATAAAAAAAATACACTATGCTTGGGACTTAGTTGGGATTAGTTGATGACATGTGACAATAGTATAGTAATGCTGAATTTTTACCAAATTATGTAAAAATAAAAATGTTGTTAAAGGTAATTTTTATTTAAATTTTCACATAAAATTTAAAATTCAGTCGAGATAGACATAAAAATAGACTTTAATATAAAAAATTAAAGATTACACTTATTTTTTTTAAACGTTGAAAAGGGATGGTTTTACGTTTAAATCTAAATTTTCGGGAAAACTCCGCCGCCGCGGTCGCCGCCATCTTGATTTAAAGTTATTTTTTTTGTTTTCTCAAATAACTAGCTAATTTACAACTTTAGAGCAGAAACAATGACGTTCAAAGTTGTTGGAAATTTAATTTTCTAGAAGTTTGGTCATTATCATTTTTACGTTAGGATTAATATTAATAATAATTTTTTTTGCAGTCAAGTTTAATGTCTATCTCGACATTAAAATAGAAAAAATTAAAAACTGCGTTTTTTTTAATTGAACGTTGGGCGAAAAGGGTTCAAAGTTTAAATCTCAATTTTCGGGACAATTCTGCCGCCGCGGTCGCCGCCATCTTGATTTGAAGTTTATTTTTTTTGTTTTTCTAAAATAACTCGCTATCTTACAACTTCAGAGCAAAAATAATGTTATTAAAAGTTGTTGTAAATTTAATTTTCTACAAGTTTGGTTATAATTATTTTTACGTTAAGATTAAAATTTCCAGGGTCATTTTTATATTTCTAGAAAAAAATTGTATTGGGTAGAGTTTTTTTTCTTTTTTTGGGTTTTCGCACTTTTTTTACTCTACAATCAATATTTTTGGATTTTTTCTCAAATCGAAAGTGAATTTTTATTCATTTCACAAATTTTTTGATTTTTATGTAGTTATTAATGAAAAACTGTATTATAAATTTGATAGTATAACTCTGCAAATATTAATCCTAGCGTAAAAATGATAATGATTAAACTTGTAGAAAATTTCCAACAACTTTGAATCCTACATTTTTGCTCGAAAGTTGTAAATTAGCGAGTTATTTTAGAAAAACAAAAAAATTATACATTAAATCAAGATGGAAGCGACTCGATTTTTCCGAAAATCGAGATTTGAACTTTGATTTTTGAATTTCAACGTTCTTAAAAAAAATTGCGGTTTCTATATTTTTTTATTTTAATCTCTATCTCAGCTGGACCATATAAAAAAACTAAAGTTCTAGACCTTTTAATTAATCAAATTAAAAAATCTAACAAGCATATTTTGTGCCATTTTTTTCAAAAATTATTTAAGATTTGTCAAAAGTCGAGATCAATGCGACGAATTATAGACCAAGATTGATAATTTTTAAAACAAGAAAAAATAATAGTAAGATGAAGGACATTGAAAAAAATAAAAAATAAAACATAAACTTAAAAAAAAACATTTGAGAGCAATCTGAGTTCGGGAAGTAGAAGAAGGTGAGTTTTTATGTCTCATAAAAAAAGTTAAATGGCAAAGTTGTATAGATATAAGTTGTTATACTCTTGTGACGTCACACCTTTTAATAAATTGTCATAATTATTGTACACATGTTATAATAGTTTAATTTTTAGGTTTTATAATTTGTTCAGATTGCCAACGGGGGAGAGTTTACTAATTTTTGATTTATGTAAAAATTAAAAGTTAATTGCAGTCTTGGAAGTTTTAATTATTCATTTACAAACCTCTTCTTCCCTTTTCATCTCAATCAATAGTACAAGAGAGACAGATTCACTTCACAATAATTATTTTTTATCAAAAACTCCCTAGGGACTGCCGCTGGTGTAATTTTCAATTTATTCCCAGTAAAATGAAAATAGACTAAATATTTAACCATTTACTTAGCAACAAACAAATTAAAAACCTCATTTCTCGACAAAGCTCGCAGTAAATTAAAAGTTGAAATTACTTTCGCATCATTAGAGCCGGTAATTGTTGATGGAAAAATGTGATTAAATTCAGATCCATTTTATTGCGGTGTTTGTTGGCTTTAATTCGTGTTGACATAGACAGACGCTTGCTGACAGATACTTCATTGTCCATTACTAAAGTGCAGAGATGACACCCTTCGAGTGTACGCCAAAGCTGCACAAAAGGAATTGTTTTCATTGTTGACATTTACTTTTTTTTTCCCGTAATCGAAATTTTGTCTGCATAGATTGCTTAATTTTTTAAACAAATTTTGTGGCAACATTGTAGGCGCAATAAAACAGAAGTGGATTATTTTTGGAAAAAAGCATCATTCTAAATAATGTATTAGTATTATTTATTATCAATAGAAAACATGTTATTTATGAAGAATTAGATATAATAAACACTAGAAACTAACTTTTTTATAAAACTTTGAATAACTATTTAGCTAACGAGTTCTAAAAGTGAAATTTCCCACATGAGCACTTGGTTTGCAGCACGACTGAAAGAAGCAAAGTTTGTTTGCAGCAAAGTGAAAAACACCACGGTGCGGGAAAAACGTTTTTTTGACGCATTGAGAACGACTCGAAACTGACAATCTTTGAACGATGAGTGCAAAAAAGTATTTTTTCTAAACATATTATTAACCATTTAGACATTACCTGAAGAATGTCTTAGTACATTACATACCGTGACGGAAAAGTGCTGCATTTCTGTCGAGAAATTAAGAAGTTGACCGAGTGAGGTAAACTTAATTTCTCAACAGAATCGCCCATAATATTCATTTTTAATTTAATATAATTATGACTATAAGCGTGTTGAAATAAATAAAAATAAAAATCAAGTTGCCAAGTTGTTATGGTCAAAAATAACAGTTATTAAACTAACAAAAAATTGTTTGTAGTGTCGTGTTTGTTTTTGAAAACTAGAAAAACTTAAAAATGTCTAATAGTGATTTTTGTGACACACAATTACCGGAGTTATTGCAAGCTGCAGCCGAAGCTAGAAACAATCTAATAGATACCAGAAAAAAGCCGCGAGCGATATGATAAGCAATATTTCATCCGAACATGTTTTATTAGCATATTTTTATGATTATTCTAAATCACAGCACATGCTAGGAAAAAAATTACATTTTAAAGAATTAAATTCAAGTAAAACAATTGAAAATTAATCATAAAACTATAGAGATGGTTGCTTGCGGTTAGCTACATAACAATATTGTACAGTATAATAGAAGTAATCGTACAAGTAAGCTAAGTTTTTTTCTGTTCAAGAGAGAGAAGATGGACATTACCTACTTTTTACAGGTGAGTTATTATTTAACTACTACAATATTAATTAGGGGTAAAATATTTAACATTTTTAAAATTAACAAATCAGTTTTTAGAGTTTCTATAGTGATCTCACAGCTGTCTGTGCTTAACAAGCCGTAAACAGCAAAATGTGGCAACGCTGCCAGTGGGTCTATTGGCATTCACTAGTTCGAGTTTTAAGTATGTTTATTCACTTTTTTCAGTGGCCATACTTTTGTTTCCAACTTCAAATAAATAAAACTGTTTGTGGTTTATCTGTATTTTGTCTTAACTTTAACTGTTTTTCCAAGTGATTAATTTGTTACTCTATTAGTGGCTGTATGACAAATTGCACTATTTAGCAAAGACAAATTTTTTGAGGTTAGGTACGGTTAGTCGCATTGCTTTATGATGTAAGCGGGATCACAAAATTTGTACAGTGACGTAGGTAAGTTAACCATTAGTTAATGTGATTTGAAAGTTATACCTAACCTATCTACTTCTACTATGGTCTTTGCTGAGCCTACTGCCACAATAGACCCACTAACGCTGTTGCCAAGTTGATGTTAGCATCTTGTTGAGTAGAGACCGCTGTGGTTACCTCACAAAAAACGTTTATTTAAATTTTATTATTTAAATTACAATATAGCGTCAAAACGCTATAAAATAATGTAAAAAAAAATATATGCTATTAGATTTTATAATATCTTCAAGAACGTATTTTCAAAGTTAACAATTTGAAAATAATCGCTAATTTTATGTCAAAAGCAAAAATGTGGCTAATTTAGCTATGTGGCTTCATAACTTATAAAGACACGGCAGATGGCTAAGCAAAGATTTCTATTACTAGCCATAAATCATAAATTTAAATTTAATGAAAATTTACTGATAAGTAAATTTAAAATTAGACTTTTAACAAATCTAACTAAATTATATAATATTTCATTTGTGATTATAAAAAAAAACTTGAACTCAAATCAAATTTTTATCTTTATTTCCTATAGGAAAAACAAGTAGTTTTAGTAATTTTTAATCTTTTTTGATTTTTTTGCCAAAAGATCTCTTCTTTAATTTTTTTTTGAAAATTGACTGTTTTGGCCGCTGTGCTCTCTTCTGTAAAATCATCAAAAAAAATTTTAGGTGATTTATCAGAAATTGCACATAATATTCCTAACGGCTTTAAAAATATTACTGATTTTATAATAAAGAAATACGGTTTTTTATAGAAGAAACACCAAAACTCAATATTTTGTCTAATGCTGTCATTTCAGTTGACAGAATGGTAGAAAAAAACTAAAAATAATTGTTCTAAAACTATTAGTCAATTTGAGTTTTATTATAGATTTTGTAATTAAATGTATTATATAGGTGGACAAATTTGTTTATATATAAACAATGTTTATTGTTTCAACGACAAACAGTGTTAACAAGTATTATATAATTAATTAAGTTATTTTGTTCAATATTCCTTTCTAAAATTAGTTTTTATTTCTTTTTTTTCTTGCTTGTTTCTTTTCTTTTCTTTTCTTTTTTTTTCTTTTCTTTTCTTTTCTTTTCTTTTCTTTTCTTTTCTTTTCTATTCTTTTTCGGTTTTTTTTCTTCACTCACTCACTGCTTCATTCTCTGTTTTTAATCTAGCTCTCTTTCTTATTATAATTTTTATTAATTTAATTTTTATTTTTCTTATATCTTTTTCCTGCAGCTTGTTTTCTTTTACCTTCACGCATTCGTGTTTCATGTGCTCTAATGTTTCTCTCTCTTTTCCACACATCTTACATGTTCTTTCACTTTCTTTTATTTTCCTTTTTTACATTTCTGCATCTAAATTTTGCTGTCTCTCTGTCATTATCTTTCTTTATTTTTTTTTATTTATACAACTTTTCTGTGATTAGACTAATGTAGCTTTTATTGTGCCCGGTTTGACATATTTTTCCTTTTTTTTTTGCTTTTCTATGTATCTTGCGTTTTGTCATGTACCCATTGTTTCGCTTGTTTTTCTTGACCTTTTCTACGGTAAACTCTTTCTTTTCATAGTATTTCGTGCTTTTTTTTTCTTCTATTTGTTTTTCTACTTAGGTACTACCTTCCAGCTCTCTTTTAATATCTCACGCTGTTCTCGTTGTTTTAAAAACTTTTACTGCTTTTTCTCTGGCTTCTATTAATTTTTTTATTCTTTTTTTTTTCTATTACTATATATCCTAGAGTCTGTTTGCTCAATCCTAACATCTATCTCACATATTTGTCTTACACTATTTCTCTTCTTTTTTATTATCCCTAAATTTTTGCATCATAAACATCACTTCCAAACATTGAATATTCTCTTCCAGACTTTGTATCTACCATTCCCCACACTATTGCACCCGCTTGTTCTTATTTCCTATTTTTCACTGGTTTTCTATCTTGCGTTTTACATATGTTTTTTTCTCTAAACATAGAAATCTAAATACTTCCATTCTTTAGTCTGTTCTATTTCCTTTTCTCTTCATTTCTTACCTACTCTCTTCCTAAACACTATTATACTCATTCACCTCAAATCTCTTCTTATTTATGTACCTTTCTGCGTTTTTTATTATTTTTCTCATCTCCTTTTCTTCTCTCACTACTATCACTTTTTTATCTGCATACACTTTTTATCTACCCATAACCACTCTTCTTTCTTGTCTTTTTGCTAGCACTTTTTTTGTGTCACTCATATAATTATATTGTAAGCAATAGTAGACTCTTAAACTTTTGCCTAGCACCTCTCTTTGTCCACAGTCATTTGCTTTTTTTTTATTCACACTTTGTTTTCTTATTTATTTCTTTAACTTTTTCTACTATTTTTATTGATATTGTTCTTTTTCTTTTTGTAATTCCATAACTTGTTTGTCAAAGACCGGTTTTAGATCAACAAACAATCCACATACTCTCTTTTCTTCTTTTTCAACTCACTCCCTATTACTGCATTTAAAACATACACATTGTTTATTAATTCTTTTCCTTCTATAAATTCCGTTTGCCAATCTAGTAATCCAGCCATTTTTTTTTTAAATTCTTTGCTACACACATTGCACACTCCTTATACGTTGTATTGAAAAGAGATATTCTCCGGTAGTTACTTTCGTTATCTTTTTCTTTTTTTTTGTGAATTGGTATTATTATTTCTTCTGTCTACTTTCAAGGAAACTCTTCGCTTTTCTACCAGTTCTCTCAGTATTTTTCTATCTTTTTTACTCTCATACATCTATGTTTTATTGCGGTATACCACCCATCCCCTTCTGAAGTTTTTCTTCTTTAAAGTTTTATTAAAAAATTTTCAAATTTTTTTTCTGTTATTTTATCTTATTCTTTTTTTTTTATATATATATTTTGGTTTTAATTGTCTGATTTTCTGTTTTTTTTTGTTCTTCTGTTTTATTTTATATAGTTTAGCCATTCGAAAATTCTTATTTAGTTTGTTATTTTTTTTCTTCTTTCTTTTTTTTTATTTTTGTGTTTTCACATTCTATTTTGCAATTTTATTTTTTTATGTTATTTTTTCTTCTTTATTGTCTTTAGCCCTGCGCATGGTTTCCAGTATTCTTTCATTCTTTCACATAAACTTTTTTGTTTTACATTTTCTATTCTCATTTATTGTTCTTTTTCCTTCTTAGTTTCTAAACTTCTTCTCTACAAATTCTGGTTTCTCCAACTGTTTTCTATATGCTTCTTTCAATTATTTGCTTAATTTTATTATTGTTGTCTTTTGTCTTTTTGTCTTATTTTTGCAATATTACCTTCTATCGATAGATTTATGTATTTTCTACTATTGTCTTTTTTTCGTTCTTTGCTATCTGTTTGTTGTTTTTGCTATATATCATTTCTATCTCTCATTGTTGTCCTTCAATTTTTATCTTTCTTTTTTTAACTTGATTTTGTTGATTTTTTTCTTATTTTTTTACTTTTTTTTATTTTCGTTATTTTGCCTTTTTTGTCTTTAATTTTTTTGTTTGCAGTAGCATATTGCACCATTTATCTGTATATTCCAAACATTTTTCTTTTTATTTTGTTTTAATTATCTTTATCTATTTATGTACTCTACCATTCCTATTGCATCAATTTTTTTTGTGTATTTCCTGAATTTGATATCTTTTTTACTCCTGCCAAATTTAAAATTACAACATTGACAACTTCAATTTTTTCCCTCTTTTTTTTTGTTTTTGTCTGTTTTGTGTTTTTATCTTTTTGTTGAATTTTTAACGCCTGCTTTTCTTTAGCTTTGTTGGTTTTTTATTTGTCTTCATTGTTTGTTGTATGATTTCTTCTTCTTTTTTGTTTTTTTTTTTTAAGTTTTTGATGTTTTGATATCTTTTGCTCTCTTTTTCTTCCGTTTGCATATGTTTTATTCTGTGCTGTAGCTGTTTTTTTTCTATCACATAAACGCCTTATTATAAAACATCAACCAATGTAATTAATTATAAGATGGTTTCAAGCGTTGTATTTGTCAGATTATATCTAAAATAAAATATTTTCAAGTTTTGATAAATTATTCCTAAATATGCCATTAAGATCTGACAGTTTTTGATAGCTAATGGTTTTCAAATATTTCTAAAGAACAATTATTTTTTCAATTATCAAAGCTTAGCATTTTGTCTACTTCAGTAATTTCAGTTGACAGCATAGTGCACCAGATGTGCAGACGACAACCAAATATGATTGTCACTTGTTAAAAATATTGTAACGGTTTGAGAATCAGAGAGAAGATTTAAAAAGCTATCAAAGATTCGAGACCTTTTCCAGTTGGTTCCAGACTTTATACACCGGAGGGATATAAGGAGCAGCAAGCAAGAGTGCGGGAGTCAGTTCAATTGTGTAAGCGACGAATGTATCAACATAAAACTTTGTACAAATAATATTAGACAACGAGAGTATGGTTTCGCACCCTCCGGGTGCTTACCCTACTCTCTTAAGTAGAGGGTTGCCTACGACAACGTGTTTGAACCTAGAGGGGTTGCCTTCGGCAACCGTAAAATAAACGCACTTTTTTTTTTATTAGATTATTGTTTATTTATTTTTTTATGGTAATATATTTTTATTTTATTTTTTTTGTACTTTTTCTACTTTCTCATATCAACGTTTGCCTTCGACAACATTTATATAAACCTAGCCCATCATTATTTATGTTGAAATTTATAATTATTTATTTAAAAAATTTTAATTAGATTTTATTAATTATACTTATTTCTTTTTCTTTTATCTTTCTCATCTTTTTTTTTATAATAAAGCAAGCATATTACCATTTACTAAAATTTTTTTTATTTATTTTTTTTTTGTACTTGTTCTACTCACTCGTATTATCAAATCTATTATCATTTATTTTTGAAAATACTTTTACTATTCATTATTATTATAAATTTTTCATTTTTTTCTCATTATTTAGGTGGCGGACAGTCATTTTCTGTTATAAAAATTCTCGTTATAACATTTGAGATCAGATTTTGACATAACGTTTTCATATTAATATTACTTTAATATTTAAAAATAGTATTACTATCTATCATTATTTTATATTATTTTTTTCAATCATTATATATATATATATATATATATAGTTTTTTTTTATTCCTTCTTGTTCTTACCATACTCTCTTATATGTAAAAGGTTGCCTTCGGCAACAATAACACAACATTTTTTTTTCATAAAAAAATTTTGCATGTATAATTATTAATTGGAAACATTTCTTTATAATTAATACAATCAAAAAAAAATTTTTTTTTAATAAATATTTAATTAGGCAACACTTTTAAAAAAAAACTTTTCAATTGCCTAGTGGCAACACTGTAACCGAAAACACTTTTTTTTTTAAATATTTTACGTAACTTTCATAAAAAAATGTATGTTATGTCATAGCTCAAGCACAATAACATCTGTCAATGATGTTGTCGGTGTCAAAGATGTGTCACCCATCAACAATATGAAGTTATTGTTGTGGTACAATTTTAATATTAAATTTAAAATTACCATTAAATTAAAACACTTCTAAGCGTGATTAATAATGACTTTTTTATTTGATAACATTTTTTAAAAACTTTTATATTTGCGCCTAGCTGCAACACTGTAACCGGAAACGTCATTCCTATTGCCTCTTGTCAACAATTTAGATAAACACAAACTTGAAACTTTTCTTTAATATTTAATTATTGTAAACATTTGTTTGTACAGCATAATTCAAAAAAAAAATTTTTATTAATTGCTTTTTTAGTTAGCATCACTTTTTATTTTTTTTTTATTTTTCTAGTGTTAACAGTATAACCGGAAACACTTGTATCACAAATATTTGACGTAACTTTTATAAAAAAAAAAGTAGGTTATGTCATAGCAAACATAATGACATTTGTCAATGATGTTGTCGGTGTCATAGATGTGTCACTCATTATCAATAGAAAGTTATTACCTTGATACAATTTTAATATAAAATATTTAAGTTTTCCAACTCAAACACTCTTAATTTTTAATGATTTTATCATTTAGCAACACTTTAAGAGACTTTTTTATTTGCGCGTAGCTGCAACACTTTAAAACCATAAACGCCGTTTCTATTTCCTCTTGTTACAAATTTAGATAAACACAAATTCAAAACTTTTCTTTTATAACTATTAATTATAAAAATTTGCTTGTACAGCATAAAAAGAATCAAAATTTTTTATCAATATTTTTTTTCAGTTGGCAACACTTTTTATAAATTTTTTTATTAACCTAGTATCAACACTGTAACCGGAAACGTTTATTTGACAAATATTTGACGTAACTTTTATATAAAAAAAAAATGTAGGTTATGTCATAGCAAGAACAATGACATCTGTCAATGATGTCGTCAGTGTCAAAGATGTGTCACCCATAATCAATAGAAAATTATTGCTGTGGTACAATTTTAATATAAAATATAAGATTGCCAACTCAAACTTTCTAAAGCTTGTAATTAATAATGACTTTTTAATTTAGCAACACTTTAAAAAACTTTTCTATTTACGCCTAGTTGCAACATTGTAACCGAAAACGCCGTTCCTATTTTCTCTTGTTAACAATTCAGATAAAGACAAATTCAAAACTTTTCTTTTATAATTATTATGTATAAACATTAGCTTGTACAGCATAAATAAAACCAATATTTTTTATCAACATTTTTTTAGTTAACTACACTTCTTGGAGATTTTTTTATTAACCTAGTATCAACACTGTAACCTTAAACGCTTGTTTGACAAATATTTGACGTATCTTTTATAAAAAAAAAGTAGGTTTTATCATAGCAAGCACAATGACATCTGTCAATGTCAAAGATGTCTCACTCATCAACAACAACAATATGAAGTTGTTGCCGTGTTACAACTTTAAAATAAAATTTAGGATTGCCAACTCAAACAGATCTTATTGATTTATTTTATTACTTTTAACATACAGATTTGCAGCCTTCTCTCAAAATGTTTACATTGTGTAATTAAACAATAAAAAAATTACATTGTACTTTGTACATAAACATTTTAGATAAGTATTTACTGGAAGAATTATTAAAAGTGTCTTCATTTTAATATAGCAACATACAACTCACATTAAATTAATCAATAAAATATTGATAATAAAGACAATATCATGTTGTAAAATTTTTCAATTTGAGAGGGTGTCTATCTTCATCGCGGCCTTGTGCTTTCATCAACAAATTATATTATATCTCGTTGTTATTTTGATAAAATATTGTCTAAATTACACTAATCACATTCAAGCCATTTAAACTTAAAAAAATTAAGCGTTTAGTTTTACAAATCATTTATATTTAAAGAAAAAAATAATATAATTATAATAATAAGGTATATACCTACATATCTTTTCCAAAAAAGCTTCTTGCTATTTATTAAAATTGAAAGACTTTTGTCTTTATTTTTTTATACAGTATTTCGGATATCATTTCATGCACTACAATCGATCCTTTGCTATCTTGGAAAAGATTTTCAGAGACTTTTATTACTTGTATTTTAATAGATCTTTTTATAAAAACATCTTCTTCTAATTCTTTTATGCAAAATTCTTCTTCTATCAATAAACATAGAGCATAATATATAATCAAATTATGAGGTCATTGATCTATATTAATTATATTTATTTGAATCTTGAATCGGTCAAAAGTTACATTATTTTTGATAACTTAAAATACATTCCAACTAATTAACTTCCATTCAAAACCAATTCATGTGTAAAATGAGCCAATTCTTTATCAAATAACTTTTTGACATAACCTCACTTTTTGTTTCTTTTTTTTTGTAAATCTGTAGCTATCTATAAATTATAAAATATATTGTAATATTAATCAAAAATCAAGCAATAACCTACCTCTTATATAATATTATTATTATTAGAATAATCTGTTATCTGATATTGACCAACCAATCCAATGACTTATAAGAAGAAGAAGACTGCATTTTTATAGAGAACACACTTGTATCACATTTCGTCAAACAACTTAGGACCTTCTAATTAGATATAATTGCAGCGGTAAATTGCTTTTTTGTAGAATATTTTATCGGTCATTCGTTTGAAAAATTGTTCCAATAAACTGGCTGTCATTCCATTTGACATTTGAACTTTTTTAATAGAAAATTTAGCGATATTTCTATTTTGGAGCTATAAAATCCATTGAAAATTATTCTAATAATTATAATATAGCAAATAATGTAATTTAAAAGAAACTTTCTTACCGAAATCTTATCTGAATCGATTATTTTCGAGAAGCTCTTTTCTTCGACTGGTATTAGTTATTTCAGGAAGCCAAAAAAATTGACAAAATTCCCCAAGAAAATTGACTGTTTTCTGAATTTGAGTATCTATCTAATCTGCTTTTTTGGCCAACGTCCTATATACGTCTTATCCGTTTACTCACTTTATCGGTCATTTGTTTGAAAAATTGTTCCTACAAACGTTCCCTCCTGCCCCTTTATCCTAGCACAAAAAAATCCAATTCTTATCTCAAAACATCACAACCAAACTTTATTGATGCCGTTTTTTATCAAATTTCTTACAACATTTAACAATTTGTCATAATTAATAAATCTTCTTTACTAAAACTCTAAATCACTAAATCACTTTTGCTAAAAAGAGATGCCGCCAACGCATTTTATTATATATTAATTAAAAATAACAATAAAAAGCGTGTTAAAAATTACTAAGAAATGTATACAAATTGTAGGCTTCACCACTTCAAAAGCTTTTTACCACAACCCTTCCGTTTCAAGCATACATAACTTCAAATAATAATACTATAGCAATTAATAGGTGCTATAGCTACATCTTATGGCTTATAATTATTACACAATATTTACCGCAAATTCATTTCTATTGGCACTTTTGTTATTTTGATTTCAATTAACGCTTATTAAATAGATGCTTGCTTATATATTGCACTTAATTTAATTTTCGTTTGTCATTTATCGGGCTTTGATTGTTAATTTTAACTTCACTTAACCATGGTTTTCAAACGATATTAAATTTATTGCTTTCAGCCATTTTCAATGTAGCTAATTAATCAGTCGCTCTTTTCTGCGACGGAAAGCTAATAAGAGAAAGCTTAATTATCTCTTTGTTTTTAAATATGTTTGAGCGGAATGGAGAAAAGGTCTTTTGAACAGAAAACTGTGTATATTACAATCTAAACGTTGACTTAGGATGGTATTCTCGACCATACAAAATAAGAAAAATGATGAAATAATTTTGTATGGGCGTCGCTTGTTAGTGGAATTGTGACATTTTATTCCGAATGACATTTAGAACACAATTAAAAAAATAATATTTTATTTATTTCTAAATATTACTATGAATACTAACTATTTGCACTAATGCGGCACTCTTTTCAGTCGTGCTGCAAAAGTGCTCATGTGGAAAATTTCATTTTCCGAACTCGTTAGGAAAGTAACAATTTCATAAAATCAATAATAATTTTTCCGAATTTTTTAAAAATATAATTGAACTTTTTATATATAATTTTTAAAATTTATTAATACGTTTTAAAATTAATAAAAGTGAAAACAAATTACTATAAACTAGTGAGCAAAAATATTTTAGTGTTTTGAAATGATTTAAAAATTTTTTAATGAGAAATGAAGCTTATTTTCAATAATTTTTAATTTAAAAATTTTTAAACGTTTTTAAAATTTGTTTTAACTTTTTTAAAATATATGTTAAAGTTTTTTTTAATTTTTTAAATAATTTTAATAATTTTTCAGATTTTTTTAGAATTTTCAAGAAATTTTTAAGAATTTTTTAATAACTTTTAAAAACTTACTAAAAGTTTTTATTAAAAATTATCAGATTGAGATGTAATTTTTGCTAATTGTTTATTTTATAGGTTTTCAAAAAATACAACGTGAGAACTCTACGGCTGAGACCAAGTTTAGATTTTCAGCCAATATCAAAAAAAAGAGTTACTGTTTTTCTCAAAAAATATATAAAATTTAAAAATAGATTGACTAAAAAACAAGTAAATTGAGCATTTTTACTTTAAATAATTTATTGCACTCATCGCTCAAAAATCGCCGGTTTCTAGTCGTTCCCAATGCATGGAAGAACGTTTTTCCCGCACCGCGATGTTTTATACTTTGCTGCCGAATTTTTTGTAACAATTCTTTTATTTCAGTAAAGCCATAGCAACCTAACAATAAAACCATTTTAAATTTAAAACATCGAGTTGGACTCGTTAGTTAAGTATTTAAGTTCTTACTGATGAGAGCTAACAAATTTAAAACACAATATTATTATATAGGTATAAGAATAATTGATTGTAACTATTAACAATTGTAATACAGATTGTGTGACTAGTTATCAATTACAATGATGGCTATCAGCAAACGTTATCAATTGTGTAGAGAACACAGTTCCAATTTACACCTGCTAATAGCCTATAACACGGCAATTTGCTTTCTGCAGTTTCAGTTTCAAGTGTCGCCGTTTTTCCCTGTTGCCGGAAATCGGATCATCTCAACAACATGATGAATATTGCAAATGACAGCTACGGTCTGTATTTTCTGCCAATTTTCACTAATTTTGATGGCGTTTGTGACACAGCGTTTTTCTATTTTTCCTCTGATGATTGTAATTTTAAACGGTTGACGGCTCTCCGTCTCGTCGGACCTTTATTAGATTATTATTATTTCCGCATCACATTTTTAGTTCAATTTAACAAGAGCTGATGTTCTAACTTTATTTTAAAAAGCATATTTGAACGTTTTTACTGGCGTATTTTTAGAGCCAACAATGCTTTAATATGTGATATAAAGTCTTATTTGTTGTTGGGAATCATTCTACAACGTGTGCAACAATAAATGTTTAAGTTGGCAACACTTTTTTTATTTGCTTAGTTGCAACACTGTAATCAATAACGCTTACTCATAAAAAAATTGTAGGTTATGTCACAGCGACTAACGTTTTAATTGGGATCTGTCAATGATGTTGTCAGTGTCAAAGATATCCTCCGTCAACATCATGGAGTTGTACCATTTTAAAATAAAATGTAGGATTACCAACTCAAACAGTCATTGTTGGCCACGCTGTATTAATGAGTAAGAAAAAATAAACGCTTTTTAAATTTTTTTTTATACGATCTATAGTCGAGCCTTCTGACTTTTAAAAATTCAAAAGTTTGAAAGTAGTTTTTTTATTGGTCAAATTTTGTTCTGCAATTTTTAAGGTTTGTGATTATTATGTTTATTAGAACAATAATTTGCTTATCAATATAAGCAAATAATAATTGATAAAAATATTTAAAAAAATTATAAATAATAAATAATTAAAGATTTAATGTAAAATTAATTTAGGTAGCGCTGCGGTAAGGTTATATGAGGTTGCAAACTGTATTTGGCGCATAGCTACGACCTTAAAACCCAATTGTCAAAATTTGTTAAAAAATTGGTTAAACTTTTTGTTTAAAGTGAAGACTAGATCTCTCTATTTGAGGTCTACTTGTTATTTGGAGCGCTGTTGTACAAAACCGTGTGTATTGTCACTTAATTACCGCCTGAAAAGTAAGTTATACAAACTATACAAAAAAAAAAAAAATAAAACTATTCAAAATGCAGAAAAACTACATCTTGATTAAAGTTTGGATCGGTGTGTAGAAATTCTGTCATTTTATAAGATTAATATAAAATAACAGAATTTTTAGTTCCTGTATTATTGTTATTTTTCGTATTGTTTATTTATTTCTGTTAAAATCTAGATTCAAATAGTGTCTAAATAATTATTAAAAAAAAATGATCAAATATTGATCGAAAGGTAAAAAAATATTGATAAAACATTGAAAGTATGTGTAAAAATTAATATTAAAAAAGAGTGAAAAAATGTTGATAAAAAAGTAGAAATGTTTTGATAAAACAACAAAGCTAAAAATAATTAATTAAATGTCTGGTTAAACCATAAAGCTTCCATTATTGTTTTTTATAGCTTCTATTATTTCATTTCACTTCAAATCTGTTTGCTGTGTTTTTGAATTAATTTTTTTTTGTATAGGTTTTTATTTTTATTGTGTTATGCTTTATATTTTATTTTTCTTCTAAAATTTTTTTGCCATCTTCTTTTTTATTTTCTAATTATTATATATTTTTTATATTTATATTATTTTTAGCTTTTTATATTTCCATGATTAATTGGAATCTTTCAAATTCAAACACTTTGTTGCTTCAAAATAATAATAAATAAACACAAAAAAAACATAATATGTTTTAATAAAATATCTGCAAGATTATTTATAATTATTTATGTATAACAATAAATATTAAGTGCGGTAACAGATGATTCACATATGAGTGCCGATTTTGCGGGTACCAATTCGGCAAGAAATGATACATTTTGTTAATTTTGATATTTTTTTGTACAAAGTTCTAATATATATTAATTCAGTTTAGTTGCATTTGAACTACTCGATTGTGAATGGAAAATTTAAGTAGGTAAAATGTAGGCATAAGTGCGCCTACGCTGCACAGCAGTAGAAGTAGGTATATTTTGAAGCTGGGGTAGATCAAATAGCGCTTTTTCAAATGACAGCTCTGTCACGGCTCATATTTTTAAAAAGTTTTATAAAACTGTTAGATAAAAAAATAAAACGCAAATATGTCAAATTCTTGCATTAAAATATAGTGTCGATTTTTGCAGAAAACAGCATTTTCACTTTTTCAAAGCGCAAATAATTTTTGAAATGTTAAAACAAAATACATTTTTTTTAATAAACAAGAGATCTTGATCTTTGAAGTTAAAAGTCATTTAGTGTCATTAGCGTTGCCTGCATGTATTTAATTCTTTTTTCGGTGGCACAAGAAACCTCGTGAATCACACGTCTGGAAACGCTTTTGCTTTTGCTCTCGGTGATTTAGTAAACGTAAACTTTACCTCGTGAATAATAGCCATTATACGCTTAATTAGAGCCATATAAAATTGAGCAAATTTATCATTCCCACATCATTGTCCAATCAAAAGTTAAAATATATATAAATTCAGGTTAGTTGCATTTGAACTACTCGATTGTGAATGGAAAATTTAAGTAGATGAAATGTAGGCATAAGTGCGCCTACGCTGCACAGCAATAAAAGTAGGTACATTTTGAAGCTGAGGTAGATCAAATAAGCGCTTTTTTAAATGACAGGCTCTGTCACGGCTCATATTTTTAAAAAGATTTATAAAATTGTTAAAAAAAAAAAATAAAACGCAAATATGTCAAATTCTTGCATTGAAATATGGTGTCGATTTTTGCAGAAAACAGCATTTTCACTTTTTCAAAGCGCAAATAATTTTTGAAGTGTTAAAGCAAAATTTTTTTTTTAATAAACAAGAGATCTTGGTCTTTTAATTCAAAAATCATTTAGTGTCATTAGCGTTGCCAACATGTATTTAATTCTATTTTCGGTGGCACAAGAAATCTTGTGACTCACACGTCTGGAAACGCTTTTGCTTTTGCTCTCGGTGATTTAGTAAATGTAAACTTTACCTCGTGAATAATAACCATCATAAGCTGAACTAAAGCTATATAAAATTGAGCAAATCGATCATTTCCACATTATTGTCCAATCAAAAGTTAAAATATATATAAATTCAGGTTAGTTGCATTTGAACTACTCGATTGTGAATGGTATATTTAAGTAGGTAAAATGTAGACATAAGTGCGCCTACGCTACACAGCAATAGAAGTAGGTATATTTTGAAGCTGGAGTAGATCAAACAAGCGCTTTTTCAAATCACAGCTCTGGCACGGCTCATATTTTTTAAAAGTTTTATAAAACTGTTTGAAAAATAAACAAAATAAATAATCTAAATTGTAGCGACAACCTTGATACTCTTTGTTCTCATAGAAAAAATCTGTCATATTGTTAGATCTGGAATCTAGCCGGCCATTCCATTGAGCCTCTTCTTCCTAGACATCTTTCTGAACAATAACGCCGTATATTAAGAACGTTGTGAGGTGGTGCGCCATCCTGTTGCTGCCAGATATTATCATCAAAAACTTCAAGATCGTTGTTACTAAAAAATAACGCCGTTAATACAGATACTCTTTCAAATTTCTAGTAGGTATCTTTCTCTACTCAGATTATAGTCGTACGTTAATAAGTCTAGAATTCGGTTACCAACAACTCAAGACCATTAAGTTGAGGTTTTTTGGATATTAGGTTTATAATTTGCTTCACCCATCATCTATAAATCAGAAAAGCTGTTACTCACCAAATAACAGTTTGCAGTTGTATTTTCTATTAAAAATTACTTTTTGTGAGTTTTTTTTGTTTTTTCTATTATTAGATGCTTTTAAGTTACATCATCATAGCATAATAGCAATGTTGTCAAATTTATTCTGTACTTAATTTCTATCTTATATAATGAATTACTGTTGCTGCTCCTTTTCCAGTGTATGTCTATTGTAAATCTTCACTTCATTTAGTAATTTTATTATTTATGTACTAATCGTTCTTTTATGTTCTATCAAGTCTCAGTTTTTTTTCTTCTCTATTATTCTTCATGTCTTTTGTATTTCTTTTCTTATTACTCCTTGTTTTTTTTTCTGAATCTTTCTATCTAGCATTAATACCCAAGCAAGTAAACAGATAAACAAATAATGTTATCGACGACTATTTGCTTCACCTTAATAATAGCTATTAATCACCCGAGTTATTAATTACTGCTGCCAGATGCTTCCTTGATTTAGCTATAATAATATATTGTTTTACTACAAAGAATAAATTTTTAAAATTTTATTGTGTAAACTACTAAATATTTGCAATTCAGTTCTGTACATATAGAAAAGAATTAAAAAATTAATTTTTCTAGACCAGACTCTAACTGGCCAACCGCAGATCCCAAATGTGCGTGTTTAATAAAAATAACTTCTGAAACAAAATCAAATTTGATTCAAACCTGTCAAAATTATTATTTGTATGCGTAGAGTTCTCAATGTTTTAATATTTTGAGTTTAAGTGTGTTAAAAAACAAACTAAAAATAGATATAGAAAATAAAAATAAATTTTTAATAGCATCACCAGAAATTTGTAAAGCTGCTGAATTTGCCTCATTCAATTTATTGCCGAAAAATTCATATTATTCTAACCTAGCAAAAAAAAACACTACTTCGTTTTCTAAAAATATTTTTTGTGCTTTACGCCTGCAAAACATAACTTTCAACGTGTCTTAATCGGCCGGCAACGGACTCTTGCCAGCCTAGGTCGGAAAATTACTACTAGGAATATTATGCCAATTGAATTTTTGCGTTAGCATCATCTGCTGTCATTGTCAATTGTCAGACATTCATCAACGACAACTAACGGTTTGTATTGTCTACACTAATATTATAAAGAGGAAAGATTTGTATGTTTGTATGTTTGTAATGAATAGGCTCAAAAAGTACTGGGCCGATTTAAGAAATTCTTTTACTAATAGGATGCTACATTCTTCCTATTTGACATAGGCTACATTTCATTTTGAAAAAAATTAGGGTACCTTGGTAAAATTTGAACAATGTAACCGAAGGTGTAGAAAAATGAGTCTTAAAATGTCTTTCGTCAAATGCGCTGCCGAAACTATTAGCGATAGAACAAAATAATGTACAACAATATTGAAGAACATCATAATGTCTACAAAAAACTCCCCGGTAGCATATGTCCAACTATTGTAGTTATGTCACTACAACAACTTTTTTCATTTTAAACATTAATGAAAATGCTAACCAAATTCAACCATGCTATTTATGTGTTTATATTAATCCTTATCCAAATAAATTATTTTATGGTCAAGACCATTTAACTACCTATAAAATAGTTTTTAAATTATTCAAATTGAACTTTCCATTCAAAAGATATTACGAATTAAAAAATTCAAACAGTAAACAAAACCGCCATAGCGCCGTGGCCGTTGTTTGCGATGCAGTCTGAAAAGCGCGCCGGGTATTGCGGCGGGCGGGGTGGAGGGGGCACTGGGGGGACAATATTTAATAAAATTAGTAAAGTCCTTCTCGGGTATGACGAGACCAGGGAAATAGGTATTCATTTTTATATGGAGGATATTATAGATTCCAGTTCAAATTGAATAGGTACGCATACATAAGATAGGTCAAATTTACGCTAAGGCGGTACGAAGTTGAATATATAGCCCTCAAGACTCTATGCCATGAGCCCTATAAGCTTACGGCTTACAGACTCCTAAGACTTGTTGGCAGGCTTTCAAAAAACCATTTTCTTGTTAATTATTCTACTATGTATAAGCCAAACTACCGAAAATTGTATATGGTTTTAAACAGTTCACTCTTTGTAGAATAAATTTACCTTTAAAGCTTACTTTTTTATTTCGCAAAAATTTTTCGAGAAATCGCAAAAGAAAAGAGAGGACAAGGAATAAAAGCAACGGTGGGATATGGAAAAATATTTATGGAGGGAAAAACATTCAAATGGAATGAGAAAGACCTGAAACTGCAGGTTTTTAGGGAGAAAAGGGAGAATTAAAAGAAACAAGGAAGAAGACACGGGCAAATGTACAATGGAAACTAAGAAGACTAATGAAACAAATAAAGATATAAGCAACTGGAAGAAAAAGATACTATTTTGGAATGTAACGGGATTAGCAAAAAAAGAAGACAATTTCTGGGATTATGTGAAACTTTTTGACGTAGTAGGTTTAGTAGAAACATGGATAGAAGAAAAAAGCTGGGAAAAAATAAAGGGAAGGCTATCACCAGAATTTAATTGGGAGTGTCAAGGGGCAAAGAAAGAAAAAAACAAAGGAAGGGCAGCAGGAGGGATAGTCACGGGAGTAAGAAAGGAAATAAGAGAAAAAAACCAGGAAAAAAAAGAAATAGAGGGACTCATGGAGAGAAATATCGAAATAGACAAACGATGGTAGAAAATAATGACGATATACAGCAGAGAGATGAAAAAGACAATAAAAAACATAGATGAAACAGTGAAAGAAAACACAGAAGAAGGCATACTTATGGGAGGAGATTTTAACGGAAGAATTGGGGAAAGAGGAGCGAGAAATTGGGAGGAAGAAAAAGGAGATAGGAAAAGGAAAACCAAAGACACAAAAGAAAATGTAGAGGGAAAAAAGATGATGGAATGGTTAGAAGAAAAGGGATGGGAGATACTGAATGGTAATAAACAAGGGGATGAAGAAGGAGAGTGGACGTATGTAGATAGTAGGGGGGAGTTGGTGATAGACTACGGAATAACAAATGAAGAGGCGTGGGGTAAAGTAGAGAACTTTAAAATAGGGGACAGAATAGAGTCAGACCACCTTCCAATAGAAATAAGCCTAGAAGGAAGAAATAGCCAAACAGAGGAAAAAAAAAAGATAAAAGTAGAGCAGAAGAAGGTAATAATTAAAGTGTGGAACGAGCAAGGCGTGAAAGAATACAGGAAAAAGCTGAAAAACGTCAAATTCGAAGGGCAAAAGATAGAGAAGATGGAAGTGGAATTAAAAGAAATACTAGAAAAGGCAACGACTACAACAGAAGTAAGCAGTAAAAGAAAAAAAGCAGAAAAGAGAAATGAATGATGGGATAAAGAATGCTACCAGCTAAAGAAAAAAGCTACAAAAGCGCTAAGGGAATTCAAAAGAAAGCAAGTAAATAGAAGAGTCTTCTTAGAAGGAAGAAGAAAATATTAAAAAAGATGTATAGAAAAAAAGAGAGAGAAAAGAGAAGAAGAAGATAAAGAAATAAAAGCTATTAAAACAGAAAGAGAGGTGTGGAAGTACATAAACAGAGAAAGATTAAGAAAAGAAGCGGCGAGTGAAGAGATAACAATAAAGGAATGGGAAGAGTTTTTCAAAGATCTGCTGGAAGGAGAAAGAGAAGTAGATATAGAAGACCCAGCGATGCAAACGAACCAGACAGCACCATTAGGAATAGAAATTACACGGGAGGAGGTAGAGAGACAGATAAAGAAGCTGAAGAAGAAGAAGGCACCGAGGAGGGATGGAATACAGAATGAACACTGGATGTATGGGACGAAAGGTGTGATAGACAGATTGGTAGAGGTTATGAATGGAGTGTGGAGAGGAGAGGGATTCCCGACAGGTTGGAGAGAAGGCATAATCTGCCCTATCCACAAAAAAGAAGATAAAAATAGAGTAGAAAACTACAGAGGAATAACTCTTCTTAACACAGGGTATAAATTGTATGCGTCAGTACTGAATGAAAGGCTGAGAAAAGAGATAGAGGAAAAGAAGGCAATACTAGACAACCAAGCGGGATTTAGAGAAGGAAGGGGAACTATGGATAATGTATACATCCTGGACCACTTAGCGAATAACGAGATGAAAAAAAAGGGAGGAAGGCTGTATACACTTTTCATAGATTTTAGAGCAGCGTTTGATAAGGTCGATAGAAAGAAAATGTGTGAGAATATGAGAAAAAGAGGAGTAAACGAGTGGCTGGTGAGAAAGGTAGAAGAGATCTATGTAAAAACAAAAAGCAAAGTTAGAGCAGGGGAGAAAGAGAGTGAGTGGTTTGAAACGTCAAAAGGGGTGAGACAAGGGTGTCCTCTTAGCCCCTTGTTGTTTACAACCTACATGGCGGATATGGAAAAAATGTTTAGAAAGGCGCAAGCTGGGGGATGTGTGATTGGAAGAGAAAAAGTGTAGAGTCTAGCGTTTGCAGATGATGTGGTATTAATAGCAAAAAGCGAAAGGGAGATGGGAGAAATGATGACAAACCTAAAAAAGTATGTGAAGAAAAAAAAGCTAGAAGTGAATGTAAATAAAACAAAGATGCTGGTGTTCAACAAAAAAAAGAGGAAAGAAGAAAAGAATGATTGGGAATGGGAGGGAGAGAAAATAGAGAGAGTAAAAGAGTTCAAGTATTTAGGGTATACGTTTAATGAAAGAGCTACGAACAAAGCGCATGTCAGAGAGTTGGCAAGGAAAGCAAACAAGATAGTGGGATGTGTATGGGGAATAGGAGAGAGGAAGTGGGGAGGAGATTTTAAAAGGAGAATAATGATGTTTGAGAGCTTGGTGGAGAGCGTATTGATGTATGGGGCAGAAATTTGGGGGTGGAAAGAACAAGAGGAAATAGAGAGAGTACAAGTGAAGTATTTGAGGTGGGTCCTTGGGGTGGACAGAAAAACCCCTGGGTATATAGTAAGAGAAGAATGTAAGAGAAACAAGCTGAGAGTGAAAGCGGGGAAAAGAGCGACTAAGTTTGAGGATAGGATGAATGGAAGGCAAGAATGTAGAATATTGAACGAATGTTGGAGAGAAAAGAAAAAAAATTTGGAGATAAACGAAAGAGAAAAATATTACAGAAGAAATGGGTATGCAAGTAAAGAAGTGGAAAGATTAAGAACAGAAGGCAAGTGGATGAACGCAGAAACGAGCGAAAGAGACAGGGATGCAGATAAGCAAGAAAGAAGAGAAAAAATCAAAGAGTCCAGGTACAACAGGAATTATGAGGAATGTATGACAGAGGAGATCCCGGTGTACCTGGGAAGAGAAAGTGCGAAAGAGAGGAAAATAATGGCGAGGTTCAGGTGCGGAAATGAGGAGAGAGAGAATAGGTATTGGATGGAAAAGGAAGAGAGACTGTGCAGAATCTGTTATGAGGAAAGAGAGACAATAGAGCACATGTGGAATGAATGCAGTGAGATGAAGGAGAGAGAAAGAGCAGAAAGAAGAGAAATACTGAAAGAAAATGGAGTGGAGATAAAGTGGATGAAAGAAGTATGGGAGAGAAGGAAAATGAAGGACAAAGGAAGAACAGGGAGGGTAGAATAGAAAATGAAATAAATTGTAGATAGAGTATGTAAGCCGGTATAGGCAACAATAAAGCTTATATATTACATTACATTGCTTAGTTTTTTATAAACAAACATTATTATTATGAACTATTTATTTATACTCTAAAAACATAACCTATAGTCGCATGATTTCTTTTGGTAATACTATTACACGGATCCTATTTATGTGTGCTGGGGTGTCAGAAAACAACAATTTTACTTATCCAAAACGCTAATAATTTTTGAAATGTCGAAGCAAAATACTTTTTTTTTATGAACAAGAGAGTTTGATCTTTTAAGTTGAAAGTCATATAGTGTCATTAGCGTTGCCAACATGTATTTAATTTTTTTTACAAAGGCACAAGAATCTTGTGAATCACACGTCTAGACACGCTTTTGTTTCTGCTCTCGGTGATTTAGTAAACGTAATCTTTATCTCGTGAATAATACCTATAATAATTGAACAAATCTATCATTTCCACATTATTGTCCAATCAAATGATGTAAATCTAACATGGCCTACTAAGTGTTCAATTATGAAAAATAATTAAATGAGTATTTAACATGATTTATCAAGTGTTCAATTATGAAAACAGATTAATCTAATTATTTATAAGTACAATATGAGATAACTACTTGAGTGTAAGCACTGTATGTTAATCCATGTCTCACTTATCTTTAAGACTAATAAGCAATAAATTTTTGACAATTGGTAAAACTAAGAAAAAATTGGAAGCTGTGAAGACAAAGTATTGCTTTGAGAAGTAGTGGTTTTTAGGTTAGAAGAGGTAATTTGTTAATTGATTGGCAGTTATGTACAACTAATAAATGTTAATAAAATAAAACTAAAAATACTGTAAGAATTTGGTTTTATTTTCGAATTATGGAAGGCGTTTTTGGTCGCATTTGATTTTTTTAAAATCTAGTTTGATTTAATAATGTTGAAAATAGGGAAAGAATAGAGTAGAAAAACGATTCAACAACAGACGTGATTGTGGAATTGTCCTGGAATTGGCTAGCAAGTCTCCTGAATGCACCCTAAAGACCACTCAGCTATTGCGTTATTCCATTCCTTCAGTGCCTTGGCCCTTTGTCGTCCTTTTTTCTCTCTTCTACACTGATTTCCGCTTTTCTTGTAACCCTTTAGAATGGGCGCACAGCGTTCGCTGCCATATCCTATTGTTGCAGATAAAGTCATTTCGAAGAGAAAATAATATAATAGAGTCCTCGACTCATTTCAAATTACATTCTTGATTTTGTTTTTCGACACGTACTGATAAAAATGTCGTCTTTAAACAGCCAACTGTGATTATTTGCATACAACGCCAAAAAATATGAAAAAAAAGGGTGACTTTTCGAAGTAATGAAACCATATGGTACAAACTTGGAAATATTCGCATTATTGATAAATATAATTAATTGAATGTATTTACTACTTATTATCGTTCTAGTTGAGTCTCCACTTTTAGATAACACCCGTGACAGAAGCTACATTAATAATTGGAATCTTCAACAGGTTGATAAGGCACTTTCATTCATGATTTGATCTAATTCAGATTTTTATATACATAAGTATACATTACATATTTATTATAATTAAATACAAATATTGACTATTGACAACCCCATGTTTTCCAAGGTTAGCAGTTGTAGGCGATCATTGATAAGACTAAAAGCAAAATTTTGGATATTTTGGAACTTTTTTTTAATTCAAAGTTTTTATTGAAAAAGTTTAAAAATAACGCAGAACATACAAAAAACACAAAACGTTTTTCAAATTTCTTTTTTTTGACGAAAAAGTCAAACTACGTAGAGTAAGTTTCTTCCCTGTTTTTAGCACCGCTTAACTACCTATTCAAACAAGCAATGGAACATTGCTTATACGTGAACAGTATTTGACTGCGTGCTGTTGTACTGGTTTTTTTAAATAAAAAAAAATTAAAAATAATAATAATTTTGTTTTTAAAATGCACGGCAAAGTAAAATTATAAAAAAAAATGTTATTCCCACACCGCGGTGTTTTTAAAAAAATTTTTTTTAAGGCTTTTTTTTCAAAATTAACTAAAACACAGATTAAAAATAAAAAAAAATTTTTAAAATTCAAAATTGGTTTTTGCAATAAAGAAGGAAACATACACGAAAGTTGTTGAATTTTTTTTTTTAATTTAAATTTGGAAAATTGAGAGTTTTGGGAATTGTTCATAAAAAAACCAGTACAACCGCACGCAGTCAAATACTGTCGGCCACCACAATTGAACGAGTTAGTCAGTAAGCAAATTGAGATCAGTAATTACAGTGGCACTAATCCAACTTCATTATAAGCAATTTTGGTCAAAATAACAAATATTATTTAAGCGACTATATGCAGGATGAATCATTAGTGTGGGATGAGTTTGGTATGCTTTTGCTAGTAATGTAAATTTTGTTAACAAAATAAATTTGATCAGCAAAATCTGCAAATCTTAAAAATATGTAGAATTATATAATATATTAAAAGACTCATATTTCTGAAGTTAAAAAGAACTTTTTTCAAATAAAATGTTTATTTTATTGGTTTTTTTAATGATTTTGCAACAATTTGGCACGAATTGATAAACTTTGTTAACGCACAAGGTATGTATGCTATTTTTTGCCTGGACTTAATATATATACAATATACATATATATAAATTTAATTTAGTTCTATTTGAACTACTCGATTGTGGATGGAAAATTTAAGTAGGTAAAATGTAGGCATAAGTGAGTTGTGGTAGATCATAAGCGCTTTTTCAAATGACGGTTTTGTCACGGCTCATTTTTAATTAAGTTTTTACATATAAAAAGTGCAAAAAAAAATTTTTTATTTACACTAACTAAGAATGAAATTTTTTTTTCTCTCGACAGCCGAGAAAGTTAACTATTTCTCAGCTGGCCTAAAAAATGATTTTTTCTACCAGACGTTGCTGCTATAAGCCAAAACCAAACAAAATCTAGACAGCCGTCACGAACCAAAAACACTTTAAACGTCTCATTATTCATGGGCGGTGTTAAAGTTTTAAACCACATTTACTGTTTATAAACGTCAATCCTTTTTGAAAAAAAGTACTTTTGTGCAAGATAAATTGTGTAAATTACGACGGTAAAGTAACCCATAAATTTTTGACAATTGACAAGGTTTGACATTTTGAATTGGCGGTAATAACCTCTAACCAATTCTAAGATAATGCTCGATTGGTAATGTTGTGTAGGTATGATAAGGTAATGTTGGATAAAAAATAGTGTGTAAACCACAGCCGCAAAGTGGTTTTCCAGACCTTGAAAAGACTCGCCTTTGGCTCGTCTGTCCATATCTTCTCTCGGCCTGCAATAACAGCACTTTTCGGTCTAGGTTCACAATATATACTATTTTTTCTTAAAATTTTTTAAACAGTGGATTACAAAAAATCTTATAAGGCTTTTGCTAATGTTTTATTTAAATTTTTTTTTTTAAATTAGAGTTTATTTGCATTATACCACTTTTCAAAACAGTCCTCATTTAAAATACATACGTATATTTTTTTAAAGTTATAACAGTATTAATTTGTAAGTAAAAAGTTTTAAACTATTTATAATATGATATCGACCTTTGACGTAATTATTACAGTTATGCTATACCAACGTTAAAAAACTATCTATAAGAGCACTAGTGTTTTTATAAATACCTATAAAACACTGTAAATTGAAATCATTAATAAGCTTATTAAAGCTTCAAAATTAAAAAAAATTATCGAATTTATTCATTATTTAATTTGCACTTGGTATTTTAAAATAACACGGTAAAATTTTCAAAAATGTTGACAAAATAGATAGAAGTGTACTAAAAAGTAGTCCGATTACCTGTCCGACTACCTCCTTATAGTGGCAACAGTAAATAAAAAAATACTAGCGAGAAAGTCTGAAACTAGACAAGACTAAAAAAATCGCAAAAAGTACAAAATAAAAATTAGAACAAACTCAAATTACACTAAAAAAACCACAAAAAAAATTTTTATGTTAGCTTTTTCTCACAACAAAAATTTAAACTCATTAATAAAAACTAAATAAACAGTCGTCTCTAGTTAACAAGCCGTGAACATCAACTTGGCAACAGCGTTAGCGGGTCTATTGTGGTAGTGAGCTCACCTAAGACCATAGTAGAAGTAGATAGGTATGACTTTCAGATCACATTACCTAATCGTTAACTTGCCTAAGTCACTGTACAAATTTTGTAGGGCTTACACCGCAAAATTACCACAAAACAATGCGACTAACCGTCCCTAACCTGAAAAAATTTGTCTCTGCTAAACAGTGCAATTTGTCATACACCCACTAATAAAGTAACAAATTAAACCCTTGGAAAACAGTAAAAGACAAAATACACGTAAAACCACAAACATTTTTACTTATTTGAAGTTTGACACACTAGTATTGCTACCAGAAATATTTAATAAACACACTTGAAACTTGAACTAGTAAATGCCAATAGACCCGCTGGCAGCGTTGCCACATTTTGATGTTAGTAGAGACGGCTGTGTTCTAGCCTATCAACAGAAGTTTTGTATTTTTTAAACCAGAAAAAGCAGACAGGATAAACTTGTACATAATCTAGACAGCACATTTTTCTTTGCATATTAAATATTTTTAGATTTTAAAGCTTATTTATGACTTGTTTACTCAAAACAACATAAAAGCATAATTTCGCAAAAACCTGACACTTTAGGAATAAAAACATGGTATATTAGCAAATAAAAAAATTAATTTTGCACTAGTTAAATCTATATAAAATCTAATTAAAATTAAAAAAACTATTTTTTCTTATTAACCTTAAGAAAACTAAATCTATACTTTAAAGCGTCTAGATAATAGACCGTTGATATGACACACCTTGTATGCATATACAAAATTTCTAAGATTAGAAAACTCTAATATGGCTAATAAATTTCTGCAATTTTTTTAAATAGTGCAAATGTTTACTTCAAAAAATTATTAAGTTTTTTTAAGTTATTAAAATTATTTTAAATAGATTGGTAAATTTCACCTTTTACCAACTGTAATTAAAATTTTTGGTTTTATTTTAGTCAATAATCGTCTTTATACGCCACCAAATAAGAGCATAAATTGGTTTTCATGGCACAGATCTGTCAAAAATTCATTGCAAATGTTGTCCACACTTTTCAATTGCAAAATTTGCCATATTCTTGCACATACAAATCCTTTGATTTATAGGAAATACATTTTTCCTAAGCATCTTAACGTTCATTTCAAAAAAAAAATTGTTTGTATAAAATACTAAAATTTGAATAAATGTTCTTTAAGGAATACTAAATATTGGTTTAATTTTTTTAGAATTATAAATTAGAACAAAACGTTGTATGTACCACGGGCATAATTGTCGATTATGGCTCTTGGAAGCTCAAAAGCCATGAACATTCCCTCATGCCACAATCTTCTAATTTTGCCTTTAATACATAAATAACTATTATCATTGACTCTACTCCTTCTTTTTAATACATTTTTTTGTACTCATCGTTTAAAGATCGGTATTTTCCGATTGTTTCCAATGCTCCGCATTTAAAAACGATCTTTTTACACTCCGGTGCTTTTTACTTTGGAGCCAACACTTTTCTATTTCAATAAAACCATAGCAACCAAACAATGAGAATTTTTAATATTAAAAAATCAGGTAATCGGGGGGGGGGGGGGCAACGCTACCAACCGAAAAATAAGTAAAAATCTACATCATTTATTATAGAAAATTAAAGTTACTTGTTAACTATGTGTTTTTACGGCACCAGTTGATGTTTACGACACTAAGGCAGTAAAAATTATATTTTGTTCAAGAAATGTTTCAAACTTTTTTCCAATCTTAAGAGAGTTCAACGTTTTCACTTAAAAAGTTTTTTTTCAGCTAAAGAAAGAAAAAGAGCTGTAAATGCAAGAATTTTTAAGATGTAGGAAATGGTCTACAGAGTAAAATACAGTTTTATTTTTTTCAAAAAATTTAATTATTTCTTAGATAACAATGGAATTACATTTATACTACAACTTAAATAAAAAACAATCTTTTTAATTAATTATTCTTGTAACAAAACAATGTTTAAAAACAGATCAAACTAGCTTCCCGGAAGAGACTTAAATAAAAAGTAATTGCACCATCCCATTAAGAAAAAACAGTTGTTTTCCAGTTATTTTGCATTAGTCCAATAGCACACCCATATTCTTTATAATTGTACAGCAATCGTCCGTTTTTAATTATTGTAAGAACTAATTTTGTCACTTAAATTTTCCGGACTACAACTCTCCCTTCCTGATCCCGTTCCTTCTCCCGGAATCCCGGAACTTGTTGACGACGTCGCCAAATTAGCAATATCACTAAACCACGTACCCAGGTTCATCCTTTCCGGAAGAACCGGAAGCGGTTTTCATATAACATGTCCTTGGACATTTTCTCCCCGAAAATCTTCGTTTTTCATTATGATATGAAGCGGCCTTTTTATTCCTTCAGGACTCGGCGTCCGTCGCGGGAAGGCGGAGGGACAGATATTACAAGGACTGCTGACGTTGCCGGGCATGTTGTTTATAGACCAGTTGATTGAAGGGGGATAAAGGGGGCTGTTGCTGTATAAGAGGGCTAATTCGGCTGCGAATTTTGACTCTTCGGGGTGACGGAAAGGGTAAAGGTAGGAAAGAGGAGGAAAAAGACTGCGAGGGATTTTTAGAGAGTCTTGGTCTGGGTGATGGCCAAGGAATGGTGGAAGTGATGCTGCCGAAAGGGGAGCCATCATTGAACGGGAGAGATTCTGTGGATCCATTGATGGGGATATTAATGGCGATATGGGAAAACCAAATTTTGGTTCTTTTTTCATTAGAGGCTTAGGTTTTCGACGTGGACGGTATTTGTAGTCTGGATGCTCTTTCATATGGAGGGCTCTGAAAACAAAACAAGATATTATAACTCTGATAAAAGTCATTTTTCAAAAATTACTAAATTCTTTTGGGCAGTTTCTTATCTAGACTTCAGTTACTATTTTGGTTATTAATTTTCTCCTATCTATGATTAATTTAGATTTTAACCAGTGTCAAGTTTAGCGACAAAACTGACCATAAATGTTTCACTGTGAAGTGTGAACGTACTATCAAACTCATTTATTTTAACTTTTATTAAATAATTGACAATTTATTGTGAAAAAACACAAATTCAGTTTTATTCTCATATAAATCTAAATATTTAAAGTAAACAAAAAAACAAATATTTGTATAAAACATGACAAAAGCGTATTTTAAGTCATAAATAATTCTGAAAATGGTAACAATTGCATTTATAAACATATTTGTAAAAGTGTAAGAGGACACTATAGTTCATAGCTTGAAATTCGTACAATACATTATCTAAGCTAACATATTCAGCTGGCGACAAAAGATAATGCCTCTATTGTAAGGACACATTGAGTACCTCCTGTGATCCTATTCATAGGAAGATTGTCTCGTCTCCAATCCCTTTCAGTACAATGCCTCTTTCACGCGCCACCTCCTTTTGTTCTCTCTAAGCAATTGGAGTATTTACCTCCACAGCCGCCCCCAGAAACAATCGACATGCGGCGAAATTACAATGAAATTACCGAAAACATTTAACTTTCACACAGAGCACCATTGTTTCATTTGTCTGCTTCTGTGTGGATGTGTTGATAAATAATTGTCACAAAAGGAAATAATTAAAAAGAAATCTTCAAATAAAAACACGATTATGTCGCATAATAAGCCAATTCCTATCAACCAACTTTTTTATAAAAAAAAGGACTTACCAGCGTGCTTGCAATCTATAATCGCTCCTTATTCGGTTCACTCAGCTCAAACCCCATAAAGTCTTATTGCATATATTTTTTAATGCATTAACGCTTATTTTTTAATTCTCTACGAGCTGGCACTTGCTGCCAATCGTTTTTTTCTGACATGACTATCACAAGAAATACCAAGTTTCTCTTATTGTCCTACTACCTTATTTTTAGTCTAGTCAAAATAGACACAAAAATAGCCTTAAATAGAAAAAAATTAAAAACCGCAATTGTTTTTTTAAATGTTAGATGGTTTTTAAGTCTAAATCTTAATTTTTGAGACAATTGCGCCGCCGCAATCGCCGCCATCTTGATCTAAAGTTCATTTTTTTTTGTTTTTCTAAAATCACTCGTTAATTCACTACTTTAGCCCAAAAATGATGATATCTAAAGTTGTTGAAAATTCAATTTTCTTCAAGTTTGATTATTCTTATTTTTACGCTTCTATATGTACCGAGACCTTTTTTTATTTAAGGTTTTATTGAACCTACATATACAGACATTTATACATTCACACACATCTATAAGCCAGACAAAAACAGTTCTTCTTGTAGAAAAATGCTCTTGCTTGGATGGGTATCGAACCTACACCTCTTTAGACCAGTTTCCAACGTACTATCGCTTGGCCAACTGGTCTACCAAGGCCTCACTTTGACAATCAATTATTAGGATCGATTTTTATCAAATCTAATGTTTTGCTGACTATGCGTGAATTTTTAACTTTTTTCTTTGTGTGCAGGTATTGCAAAAAATAGCTTGATGCTTGGGAAACTGAGGCACAACCAAAAATTTACACTTACAGTTTGCGGTACGTAATATACTATTTATATTGCGTTTCAATGAATAATTTAGATTAGAAAACAGATCTTTTTAAATAGAAGGTGGAAAAAATTATCGGTCAATCAAAAGTAAACATTTTTTTCTCATCAGCGAGATGAACAATATTTTATTACATTATGAAATCCAACAATATGGTGTTGTGTATTCTCCAGACAAGCTGTTTGTTATGCGATAAAGAAAAAGAATGAACATTTATTTGTATATATATACAAAGGTAGGCATTATCTAATATACATAGTGGGCATTCTGAAAAAAAATCACCTACAAGGATCTCTGAATCAACGATAATTTTTGTTTTGTGGAGAGCAAACACGGAAACAGTTTTATCAGTAGTTTGGCTGTGATAAGGTAGTTTCATGATATTTGCTCAGGTTTTGATCAATTTAATTTACTCACTCAATAGAATTGTTCGGAGGTAAATAGAAAGAAAAGCTTTTCTACACGAATTTATCGAGTTTTAAATATTTTGAGTAAATAAACCGAAAATGGGATGTGGTGAAGTTCACTGGCTTCTTCAAAAAATCTCTTATCGAGTAATAGGTATTTTTCCGATGAGGTAATATTTGTCTAATATGCAACTTGACAAATAAACAAATCAAATATATTGTAAAACACTTCATTTCACTTAAGGATGTAAGGCTCCTGAATGTAAAATTTTAGTGACAGATCCAGATTTTGCTTCCAATTACTTTAGCTTTGAAGTTTTTTTATATTTATTACTGTTGATATTTGTTTTTTTAATTCTTCCATTGTAAGGCTCCCGATAGGCAATTGCAAGTGCTACAAGAAATTTTAGTGACAGATCCAGATTTTGCTTTCAATTATTTTAGTCTTTTAAGGTTTTTATATTTATTATTGTTTATCTTTGTTTTTTTAATTCTTCTATTTAGTTGATTTAAGATCACTGATATCACAACAAGAGAAAAAATACCAAATACAAATTTTGATCTCTCGCTATATTCTTCTCAGCTTAGATGCCACAATTTGTGTATTAAACTCGCGTTATTGTAGCTTTTTTTTAGTTTGCGATCTTACTATTGTCATAGAACAGCAGTTTGTCAAAGTTTTGTAGCATGTAAATGATTATTGACCACCATTGTTATTTATTTGTTTTGAGACCTGGTGAAGTCTAGATTTCAGACGAAACGTTGTATTTGACAATAGATGATCTTTAAAACTTATTGAACAACTTTGAAGTCCCTAACCCCAAAACCTTAAAACAATTGTTTATGTTTATAAATAATACTCAAAGTATTTAATGAGAGAAAAATATTGTTGTTATTCTTGTTGACATACAAAAAGTAAGTTTGTGGGTTTTGTTTTAAAAGGAATGAAGTCTATTAGGAAAATTTTTAAAAACAGTAAAAAGACAAACGTTGTGTATTAGTTTTAAAAAAACAATAAAAATAGACAAGGACGGCCGCAAAAAAAATATTTTTCTCTATATATTTTTGGGAGGACTGAGAGTTCTGGGATCAACCTCATCCTTAATCTCCGTAGACAACATTTTAGGACAGGACAGCACACAGAAACCGCAACGAAACAAATGCACCCCTGTGCTTTCAAATGCCAGCTCCGCTAAGATTCCAAAAACTAGGTAACACGTAGACGTTAGGAATGGATCACGTTTTACACACTATTTACTGTTACTCTTTCTTGAATTCGAACAGACTATAGATATGTTTGCCCAATAAAGTCAAATTTCATTGTTTGTCTCCAATTTTTCCTATCATAAAAGATACGTACTAAAAAGAAATGTTTGACTTAACATTGTTTAAAAATTAAAGATAAAAGCTTAACTGTAAAATGTGAACGTATCATAAAATCAAAATAACAATAATTAACAAAACCAGGTACGATTTATTATTTATTAAAGGCTTTTATCATCTTTGTTTTTAATGTATATTTTTTATTTTTTTTAATGAAAGATAATTTGTATGTATCTGTTTGAAAACAACTTAGCAGGTGCGTTTTAATGCTAAATTTTTAGACTTTTTTTAATTTATCTTTATTAAGTCTTTTTTCATTTGATGATTAAACTCGTCTTTTTGTAACCTTAAAATATCTCATCACAATGAATAATTTAAAAAACACTTTTGTTTAGAAGATGTAATAACCTATAAACTGTTTCATATATGAATGTAGAAGTAATATATTTATACGGGGTGTTTCACTAATAATTGTCTATAAGAATAACTGGAGAATGCTTGAACCAAAATATGTCAATTTATTCTAAAACACTTATTAGGCGAAATGTTTTTTCTCATATAGATACAGAGCGTTTTAGAGAGGCACAATCTTTAGACTGATCTTTTTTGAGATTTAATATATTTCTTTGAATTAACTGCAAATTTAAATGCTAAGTCATATTTACAATTTCTCTAAACTACGCTTTTTGATGAGTTAGGTCAGTTGCCATTAAACAAAGAAGAGATATGTGGTTTCTGCAAGATGGCGCTCCACCACATTTTGCCTTAATGGTGCAAAATTATTTAACTAGAAAGTTTTTTTAAAGATGAATATAGGAGAAAAAAGTAAATTTTTTTGGTCTATTTAGAGTGCCGATTTTAACCCTTTAGATTTTGATTTCTAGGGACACTAGTGTACGTTAAAGAAGATTAATACCAGCAAGAATTATGACAACAACTACAAAAAGCAAATTTTAAAATTTTTCAATTTTTACAAAAAAATTTGAAAGTGTATTCAAGTCAATGAAGTCTATTGACTTTTTAAGTCAATTGAAGTCACTTTTAAAGTGTTTTAGGTTAAATCGTCATGTTTTAGGTCAAGCATTTTCTAGTTACAATATGGACAAATATTAATGAAACATCCTGTATATTCATACTTAATTAAATTTTTTTCAGTATTTAAATGTTAAATGTTTTTTTGAGTAAACAGAAATGATGTTTTTTTATATTAGAAAGCTGGTGCTTTTCATTTAGTCCCATTTGAATTTAATTAAGATCTGACCAGTAGTTTTTGACTTATTCTTATTAATGCTTTTTTTGCCACTGATTATAAAAATTTGTGAGAAAGTAAAAAAATGTTTCACAATAATTAAATTAAACTCTATTTATTCAATTGTTTAAGCAATTTGTATCAATTAATAAATAAATTTAATAATAATTAATCATATTAAAGTCGGTTTGTTTCAAATTTGTAATTTGTATTATTTAATACATATTTATTATATATACTAAACAATAAACGTTTTTGTCTTACTTTTTTTTTTATTGTTAATAATCAAACAAGTGTAAAGTCAATTTTGATATTTTTATTTTGTCATTGTGATTGATCGTAAAATTTTTGAGAATTGACATTAAAGCCTAATTTCAAGCTAATTTAAATAATCGACCAATTTTAAAAAATAAACTTGACCTGACCTGCTCCGACCTGACCCCATAGGTAATAATTTAACACTAAAACAGTGTCATTAAATATATTATTTAAATAAATATTATATCGTTATTTGTAAGGTGTATCTAAAATCAAGTACAAATTGGAAATCTTGTAAAAAGAACATTTATTTAGACGTTTGGCAACATTGTTTAGAACATTTACTCTATAATTTGTATTTGAAAAGTGCAGCTTGTGACTTAATGTCATTAGCTTTATAAAATCTTTTTTTGTCAAAAACCGTTTTTTTTTCAAAGCATTTATTAAAATTTTCACATTTATTAAATATAAGTAACATTTTAATTTTGTTAGGTTAAAAATTATATGTTAGTTGTTTTTGTTTTTCAGGTTAGTGTTTTTTTTTACTATTATTAAATGTCCTCTTAAGCGGCTGCGAAAATATGTGATTAAAATTATGAATTTTTTGACATCATCTATTGAAAGTTTTCTTGATTATTAAATGACGGTTTTGACTTTGAAAGCAAACACATTGTTCAGAGCGGTTTTGGTTTTAGCGCATATTAGGCGGCGTAGCGGTGAATTTATTGTTTTTAGTGTGCACGATAAACATTAACAGACAAATGACATTATATATTATAAAAAAAATAGTCTATGTCTACTTAATTATTTTCAAATTTGAAAGCAAAGACTCCTTTTGATGTCGCTTAAAACCTATTTTCAAGCAAATTTAAATAATCGAAATTTTAAAAAATTATTTTGACCTAACTTGCCCCGACCTGACTCCATAAGTAATAATTTAACACTAAAAAAGTGCCGTTAAATATATTATTTAAATAAATATTGTACTTATTTTGTATCATTGTTCATGTTCATGAGTTCAAATTGGAAATCTTGTAAAAAGAACGTTTATTTAGAAGTTTGGCAACATTGTTCAGAACATTTACTCTATGGTTTGTATTTGAAAAGTGCAGCTTGTGACTTAATGTCATCAGTTTTATAAAATCTTTTTCTTTTCAAAAGCCGTTTTTTTCCTTTAAAGCATTTATTAAAATTTTTTTATTTATTAAATATAAGTAATGTTTTAATTTTGTTAGGTTAAAAATTATATGCTTGTTGTTTTTGTTTTTCAGGTTAGTTCTTTTTCTTACTGATATCCAATGTTTTCTCAAACGGATATGATTAAAATTATAAATTTTTTGACATCATCTATTGAAAGTTTTCTTGATTATTAAATGACGGTTTTGACTTTGAAAGCAAACACATTGTTCAGAGCGGTTTTGGTTCTAGCGCATATTAGGCGGCGTAGCGGTGAATTTATTGTTTTTAGTGTGCACGATAAACATTAACAGACAAATGACATATATATTATAAAAAATTTAATCTATGTCTACTTAATTATTTTCAAATTTAAAAACAAAGACTGAATCTCATTTCCAACCCTCTACGCAAGAGTGTCTAATCTGCAAGCAGCCAAAATTTAGAAAATTGGTGGAGAAGAGTCGGTAAAATAGTAAACTACACTTATTGTCACACTGGTTCTTTCAAAACACTTTTTATTAATTATTGTTATGATTATTGTCTTCTTAATAAAAAGTTTGGCAAGAGTACTTTGATTACTCTACATAAAAAACGAAACACTAATTGTTTGTGATGGTTTAAGCTTACAAAAAAAAATTAAGGGATGAAAAACAGTTGTGATTGACCGACTGTGAGTGTTTCTACCCCTCTGCATTAAACGGCGCATTGTTCAGACATAATCCATAAAATATAGAGATGCTACCCCCTATAATAAGCCGCTATGACTTTATTAATATGCCTCGTATTATCCCATCCGTATAAAAGAAGACATAAGGAGCATTTTAACGGGTGCCCTGTTATCTTTTGTAAAACAGACGACCTGCTTTGTAATACTGAATCATTTAAATCTCCCATTCATTACAAATTCTACGATTATCGTTCACTTTTATTTATCACTCTGTAGCGCTTTATCTCAATTAAGTATTTTAACCAAAACGCGTGATAAGAGCTTAGAATAATATTTATTTGAAGATACAATGATAAGTAGTTTTTGTGTATTTTATTATAATAAAAATTTTATATTTACACAAATTTACCTAACACAAAAATGTCTCTCAAATATTATAAACCTTGTTGCATCATTTTATCAAAAAAAAAGCGCTATTTCCGGAGATTTTCGGGACCGCAACCCTATTTGCTGGAATATTTGCCTACGCCCTCTGCTATCAGCCCGTAAATTTTGAGAAAAGACAAGTAGCTTATTGTATTATTTAAAAACTAAAACATACAAATATTAGATTATGGTTTAGGCTGTTATTTACTCTTTCAAACGTGAGATTAAATGGTTTTTTTTCTCTCTGTCAACAAATGCTAACAATAATTTAAGACAACATCGGCGTTTAACTACAAATATTAATTATTCAAACGGGGAAAGAACGGATAAAAAGTAATCTTGGGCGGTAAGGGCCTCCTCTACATTATCGGCAAAGATATCACGTAGGCTCAACATGCAGACCACCTCTAATTTCATAATAAATAACAATTCTTCTAAACAAACATATAAAAAAATTTAATGATAGCTAAATCCAGTCAACCAATCATCAAGCGATAAAATGTGTAGTTAACAGGAAATATTTGATGATAATCAGCTGATTGCAGATTTGATTTGATTGCGAGCCGGATATCTGAAATTAATAGAAAAAATCTAATTGTTGCTAAAATATCTAATGTTTCTCTAAAATATTGAAAGTGAGCATTATATTTGTGATTTTAATTTTTTATGAAATTCTATTGCGTAATGCATAAAATATAAAAAAAAATCTTTATAACGACTAAATTGATGGGATGGTTTAGGACAATTTCCAAAAATTGTCAAATTGCTAACAAACTAAATTTCGATTCTCATCCCTAGTGTATTTAAGGCTTAAAGTAAACTGCTTTTTTTTGAACTCTGGATATATGCTAAGTATGTTCAATAGGTGTCAAGTCTGGAGACGTAAAAGTCAAAAAGTGTCTGGTCTGACGGGGTTGTGGGATTGGTTCCTACCCAGGCAAGACTAGCGTTTTAAAAGGAAGATGGCTTTTGTCTGGCTTATGGGTGTGTGTATGTAAATATGTTTGTAATTGTAGGTACAATAGAACCATAAAGGTCGCAGGGCTTATTCCCACTTAGTCTAGATTCTTTGTATGTTCAATAGGTGACAAGTCTGGAGACGTAAAAGTCAAAAAAGTGAGTTTATCCATTGAGTAAAGGAATATATCAAGAGACGCAGCCTCTGTATGTTTGAATGTAATAGAAAATGACATCGACATAGAGATGGCGTTGATGCACGGTATCAATTTAGACACCGAGATTTCTCACTGTCTACCGAGGTATCAATAGCAATCTCGTACTTGATGCGTTCATATCGAGCAGTAGACCAGGGTCGATAATTTTTAAAACCAAAAAAAATAATAGTAGGATGAAACTTATTAGGAAAGGAAGGAAATATTATAAAAATAAAAGGAAAAATAATTTACGGGCGATCTGATGTCGGGAAGGGGATGGGGGTGAGTTTTTAAGGGTAAAAAACGGATTTTCTTGATTTCTGGCAAAATTAAAAGTCCTATCAAAAAAAATCAAATGGCAAAGTTGTAGGTAATAAAAAGATCTAAAACTTTTGTATTTACATTTTTTTTACATAACTTCAAAATTTATGTGAAAAATTCAAAAAACCAAGTTTTTGGATTTTTATTTTTATCTTTTACAAAAAAAATTTTTTTTTAACGAGACTTAGTGAAAACTTACCTTTATATGTCCCAAATACGCTGTAATTTATTTGATTAAAAATATTTATTTTTTCACTTTATTTTGAATTAATATCGAAAAAACACCCTAATTTTCAATCGAAAATTCACCCGTCAAAATATCAGCTTTTTTCAAAAACTTGGCATGGTTTCTGTTCGTTGAAATCTCTACTTTCCGATGGTAAAAAAAAATATATGTTTCTACAGTAAATCTTCTCAAAAAATGCAAAAATTCAAAAAAAAGTTGAATTCGAAATTGTTTTTTAATTATTGTAAATAATTTTATCTAAAAAATGTGATTGCTGCAATTTGTTTCAAGTAAAAAGTTGATTTATTTAATGCTAATTACATTTATGTCATAGAAAATCTCATTATATATAAATATAAATGTAAACCGTACTATTAAATGTAGATGCTTTATTCTGATTACGTTATTCATTACAATATTTTTTTATCATTCATAAATACCTTATTTTCAATTCTAATCACTTATCCATTAGTTTTTGTCTTTTTGATGGCATTTCTTCATCGTTAGATTCGTCAAACATCTCCGATTCTAGTAGATTTTCGAAATCTTCATTACTATCACCTTCTTCCTCTCCAACATTATTTCCAGACTGCGTTGGTTTCTCATCCACAATTTCTTCTGAATCATTAACTTCCTCGTAGGTTTCTTCTTCAATCTTAGAGCAATTTTTAGAACCATGACAGTTTGAACATCAATTTGTGCTTTTAAAACAATAGTGTGGTTTTTTTTGGAACGAATAAAAGTCTTTAGATGTTAGTACATTAAGGAGTAGTTTCGTATAAAAAAACAATAAATTGGATTGATTTTTGTTAGATTTTGACTTTCTAGATTTGTAAAATAAAAACATAAAAACTGTAATTAAACAAAAAAACATAATTAATTCCCTTAACATTGTTTTACCCTTGAGTTTTTAATGTCCCTTAACATTCTTTTACCCTTAACGTTCTTTTACCCTTAACTTTTTAATGTGTTTTTTGATAGATTCTTGTCAAATGAAGACTTTCTGAACTTGCAACGTCTTTCCAGAAAAAGTATAATTTACATACATTCCTTTAACATTCGACAAAAAAAGTGTAATTAAACATATATTCCTCTAACATTCAACACAAAAAACATAATTAAACATACATTTCCTTAACATTCTTTCATTGTTTTCCCTTAACATTCCTGGAAAAAACATAATTAAACATACACTACCCTAACATTAAAGAACAAAACCTAATTTATAATAATTAAAAAAAAACTTTCGAATTTAAGTTTTTTTTGAATTTTTGCATTTTCTGAGAAGAGTTACTGTAGTAACATATATATTTTGTTTTACCATCGGAAAGTAGAGATTTCAACGAACAGAAACCATACCAAGTTTTTGAAAAAAGATGATATTTTGACGGGTGAATTTTCGATTGAAAATTAGGGTGTTTTTTCGATATTAATTCAAAATAAGGTGAAAAAATAAATATTTTTAATCAAATAAATTACAGCGTATTTGGGACATAAAAAGGTACGCTTTCACCAAATGTTGCTAAAAAAAAAAATTTTTTGTTAAAGATAAAAATAAAAAACCAAAAACTTGGTTTTTTGCGTTTTTCACATAAATTTTAAGGTTATGTGAAAAAAGTGTAAATACAAAAGTTTTAGATCTTTTTATTACCTACAACTTTTCCATTTGACTTTTTTTGATAGGACTTTTAGTTTTGCCGGAAATCAAAAACCGTTTTTTACCCTTAAAAACTCACCCCCATCCCCTTCCCGACTTCAGATCGCTCGTAAATTATTTTTCCTTTAATTGTTATAATATTTTCTTCCTTTTCTAATAGGTTTCATTCTACTATTATTTTTTTTCACTTTTTATTATTTTTAAAGGTTTCTACCCTGGTCTACAGATAGAGTTGTATGTTTATTGGTGTTGAAAGCTAATTTGGAAGTGGATATAAAAAAATAGGTTACATATAAAATGTTCGATTTTATACAGGCTAAATAACAATCTATATTTTAATTAAATTTTAATAAAATTTCACCTATAACTATTTATACTCTTGTAATATTTTATTTCAATATTACATTTTTACTTTAAAAAGTAAAAAGTATTCTGTGCACAGCTTTTAGAAGATTTAAACAAAAGCTTTTTATGCATTTTATTCAGAATATCTAACTACTAAATTTTACTTTTATAATTTTATAAACTTCTAAATTTTATTTCGAGATTATAGTGCAGAAGGAAACATTAAGTATTTACAGAGACCAAAGGCATCGTTAGTTACCGTAGTTAATAACATTTTAAAGATTTTCAACCACAGTTTTAATACTCACAAAACCGAGTCTAACCTTTCCAAAAAAATGAAAAGTGACATTTTGAATTTCTTGGAGACGAAAACAACTTTTTTTACATCAGAATGTACAACCGCGGCACATAAAGAAAACTTTGTTGACATCATTATTAAAATGAAATTGTTTAGGAACTGCAAATGGGAAAGTGAAAAATTCAAACTGAAAGATTCTACGTCTTCTGAGGCGAAATCGACGGCGAATCCCAAAGCAAAACCCCATAGGAAAGTGAATATTTTGTCACAAACGTAATAATAATAATGAATATTTCTATTTAAGAAAATGCGATAAATTGTAAACTGTATAGTTTACAAGTGATATGTTAGAAAGATTTTGTTTATTTTGTAAAAGCTACAACTCGACCTTATTAAATGCGAAGTTAGCTGTTTTGCTGTCTGTCGATTTTTTTTTGATTTTTAATGTTGTTAATGTATTGCACCTTATGTACAATAATATGTACGAAGTATTAATTAGTAAAATAAACAATATTTTACTTTTTTATAATTCAACAAATAAAAGTGTTTAGAAATTGCGTGGAAATCTATTAATGAAGTGCAATTCAAAAGTTAGTTGTAATGTCAAGCTTGATTTTTCAAGCTATTTTTAAAATATTAGATACAGTATGTCTGAATCTGGATAAATAATGTTTTTTTTTTATTTTCATTAAATGTTACAAATTACCTATTTTTTCAAAATGTATTGAGTGATTTTTCAATTTTAAAAGAAAATATTGCTCGTCTACATACGCCATGTATGAAGTCATGAGTTTAGTATTCAAGTGTTTCAAAACAAATAAAGCGTTGTTATCGATGTCCGCATATAATTTAACGGCGCTAGCTGTTGATACGGTTAGTTTTAAGACATGAGACGGCAGGAGAGGAAAAATGAAAAGAGATGAACGTTGTTGACATGCTGTTGAAGCAAGAGGGATATACAATTACATTTTCTGCCATATAGCTGCGTCTCTTGATATATTCCTTTAATCAATGGTTTATCAAATGGTTGCCATTTTTTTTTCGCAGATCTAAGACTTTTAAGCAGCGTTGTTATTTATTGTCCGTTTTTTGCTCTGACGTTTCGGTACCACATCTCGGTACTTATAAGTGGTTGGTAATTTGAAGAGAAATGCTGCCGCTCTCATGACTATAGTACGACTTCATTGAAAGTCAGATAATTTTTAAAATTGCGATATTTGAGCACTTTTAGCATAACTTTTAAACCGAATTTTTGAGAAAAAACGTTTATTTTAAAAAAACAGATTTTTTTGTGTTGTTATTTGATGGAAAAGTTTTGTCAAAAGTAAAAATTTTCTTTTCATATTATAATCATCGACTCTTTACTATATTAAAAATTGTATTTTAACACAAAATCTGAGAATATCAGACGTCTATTAAGGCAAAAATTATTCTGTTTTTTTTTAAATAAATTTATGTCATTGTAGAAACAGCACTGTTTGTATTAGATGTGCAAAGCTTTTTGTTTGAGCTGTCAAATTTTTTTTTTTGATTTTTTTGAAATCTTGAGCAGCAAAAACGTACTTGATAGAAATATCACATTTGAAACTTTTTTTTTTCATTAAGACGACAAACTGGTCAGGTGTACTTCATTCTGTTTATTTGAAACAAAGAGAGACAAAATTTACGACGGTAAGCTACATTGTTTACCACGGTTTTATGACAGAATTAAAAAAAAATATGCTACTATACCTTGCTAGTTTTCAAGTCTGTATTTTTTAATTTTGCTATTTTCTTGTCGCATTTTAGCTTGATTAGGAGTTTAAGCTACATTGTTTACCATTTTTTTGTCGCATTTTAGCTTGATTACAAGTTTTTAATGTGAAACATTTATACCCACTCATCTGGCTCGCGACACCGAGCTTGAAAATTGCCTTGAAACTTTAGTCGTTCAGTTACCGTCAATTAATTGTCATTGTATTACCGTTAGAGTCAACATTGAATTTAATTGTTACTACTGAGTTGTCGATTAAAACAATTAAGCTGTCGCAATTGCTTTAATTTTGGTATATAATGAAAATAAATTATTATTAAATAAACTATCATTATTTAAAAAAAAAATATATTTAATTTTTTTATTTAGTTATATTTAGTTTCGGTTGTAATTGCAATGTTTTACGTGTGCTGACATCTCACAATTTTTTTAGCATATTTATTTCTTAAGCTTTTACATTTATTAATTTTCTCACTAACTTTACATTATCTTGTTTTTGTAAACTTTGTTCTTTCTTATTTTTGACCATCGTCATCTTCTATCTCCATTTACTTCTCCATCTTACATATTTGCACATTTCAAAAAAAACATTTTGTTTTTTTTTGGTTTTTTTTGCTTTTGGTCTCATTATATGTTCTAGCTTTTATTTTTTAGTTTAATTTGATTACTGGTTAGACTTTTTTCGATTGGTTTTATCTCTATACTTTTTATATAATCTCAACTTTTGCCATAGACAAACATTATTATTTTTATTTTGTACTTTTTGTAAATTGGTTTTCTTTCTTATATGCCGTATTCTAGATTTTTCTCTACTTTTTTTATTTTATATGTTTATTTTTTAATAAAATATATTTTTTTAAATCTATTTTTTTGCTTAGTTTTATCGTTTTGTACTTGCTTTACCTCTATATTTTTCTATATAATCTCAACTTTTGTGATAGACAAACATTATTTTTAACCGACTTCAAAAAAAAGAGAAAATTTTCAATTCGACTGTATTTATTTATTTTTTTTTATGTGTGTTACGTTATGAATTTTTTCTGTAAAATCTTATTTTGATGATTATTTTTTTATTGAAAGCTGGTGCTTTCTATTAGGTTCCATTTAGATTTGATCAAGATCTGATCAGCAGTTTTTAAGTTATTTTTATTAATGCTTTTTTGACATATACTTTTGACACTTATAATTAATTGATTTTAAAATACAAGTGAAAAATTAAAATTTATAAATTTGTTTTGAATATAGGTAATTAAATATTAGTTTATAAGCAATTTGAGTCAATTAAATAAATAAAATAATATTTAAATAATCATAATAAAATCGGCTTTTTCTAAATTTTTAATTTGTTCAAATATTATTTTGTATTTTCTTTACTTTCTTTTTAGGTGTCTTTTTTTAGATTTTTTTCTACTCACTTTATTTTATAACTCGCTTTACGTGCTTATTTATTTATAAAATACATTGTTTTAAATCTATTTTTCTGCATAGTTTTAAGTTTTTGTAAACCAATTTGAATCAATTGAATATATAAAGAAATAATCATATTAAAGTCAGCTTTTTTTTCAAATTTTTAATTTGTGTAATTAATATATTGTTTGTTTACGTTGGGACTTGTAAAAAATACCAATAAAAGTAAGTCACTTTTGTTAAGTAAGATTGAACAATTATTTGTTTTCTTTATTTTTTTATGAAAATAGTTAAATTGAGCACTAATGGTTCAAACCAGAATAGATTGCGTTTTGAGCACTTTTCTCATGATTTTTAAATTTTAAAAACCTTTAAAAATAATTTTTAAAGTTTTACCTAAAAATTTTTATAAATCTGATAATAAGAAAGTTTTAAAACAGTGAATATGGGACACTTTTTTAATTGATTTTTTCTTAATTTATTGGACCCAAAAATTTTTAAAAAATTTGAAAAAAATCAAATATAAATTGACTTTTTTATTTATTTATAAAATCAAATTTGTTATGTTGTTTTTTAGTATAATTTATAATTAGTAACCTGAAATATTACAAGATTTGTTAAAAAAAGAGTAAATATAAGCATCTTTTTTTAAACAACATCAAAAATAAATAAATCAAATATTATCTAATATTTAATTAATATTCGAATTGGCGAATTATCAATTGGTTATATTTTTTAATATTTATTTTGCTTGCTGTACAAGTAAAAAACTAAAATCCAAACTGTTTTTTTTGCCTAGGTTTTTCTACACAGGTCCTACATTTGTATGTTTAAATAAACAAAGTTACTTTTTGTTTTTTAAATCATAAGAGAGAAATATATGTAAAGCACTCGTCTCATTTCAACAGAAATTTTAAATCGTCAAGATTTAACTTTGGAAAAACTTGGAATTTATAAAAAAAATAAAGATTATACTAAAATAAGAATAAAAAACTAAGCTTCTGGCGGTAACCCTTAAGACAATGAAACAAACCAAAAAAAAATTGTTTTTTTTGTGTAAAGGCAATTGTGTTTTTGTACAACAAGGAAAATAAAGGTGAAACAGGTAAAAAAGTACCGTACCACGTTACCTATTAAGGAGCAATAGCTTATTTTGAAGTATACTCAATAATATGAGTTTTTTTTTATTAGTAGATTTTTTATTACTGATAACTATATTGTATTATTAGTAATCGTAAATTATGTAATACAATAATGCAGAAAAATAATAATCCTTTCTTAATCAGATGTAATACCAACAAATGTCAATAATGCAAGTTTCGCAGAATATTCAGAATTTTTTTTAATTATGAATCCTCTATGCGTCAAAACAATAAATATTATGTTCTAAGCAATATAAAGTTGGAACAACCTTGTAAAAAAAATAGTCTACAAAAAAGAAGATAAAACATTCATTTAATCTTTAGTCATCATTTTTATTTAAATGCGTTGAAAGAATACATAAAAAAGTAAATAAAAAAGCTTACAAATAGAAATTTGGGGTTTTATCGGCTCAAATAAGATTGTATTTCGAGAAAGATAAATTTTGCTAATATTTGAATGTACACAGATACTGTTTATACGCTTAAACAAAGGTGAAGCATCAAATAGTTTAAATTGTTTACCTTAATCGTTTAGCTTCATCGATGAAGGGTCTCTTTTCAGATTCGCTCAACAGCTTCCACTCCGCTCCTAACCTCTTGGAAATTTCTGAATTGTGCATTTTCGGATTTTCTTGAGCCATTTTCCTCCTCTGCCCCCTGGACCACACCATAAAAGCGTTCATGGGTCTTTTGATATGCTCTTGACTGTGAATCGGCTTCGGAGAAGACATTATAGTGTCTCAAAGGTAAACACTCTCAAGAAAAAAAAATTATCTCCCAACAACACAGTTTTTTTTTGATTTTCTTAAGACATTACGATTATGTCACAATAATAATTAATAAATAACAATGTGTACAAGTTCCACCGTGTTGAGATTGAGATGAACTGGCACCACGCTGTGCTTGTGATCTGAAAACACTTCCCCGAGCTTGTTGATTTAAGGGAGGTGGAGGGAAAGATAAAATGGGGGCGTGATATGCGCCGAATTATACAAATTTTAGGGCCCCGATCCTACCGCAAATAATGGGAAGATTATGAGTGGTGTGAAAAACTTTAGGGAAATTAGGGCATAGAGGTTAGTGGAAGAAATTGCGGAAGTTTGTTCATTAGATACGAGAAAATAATGTGCTGAACATAGACTTCCTCTGAATCCTCTGGATACAAAATAAACACATAGCTTCTTTGCTTTTAGAAAATGCAGTTTCTTTTGGTTTATTTTCACTTTTTAGCTATATTTTATCTGCAACTTCTTGCAGACATATAAAAGTAGAAACGTTTGACTTAGACCTCATAACATTTCAAATTAAATAGCTCAATATTTTTGAAATACAGAAGAATAACCCAACAGATCTACAGTACAGTCATGTTTGTTCTAAACACAGCTATCTATAAATAATTATGATTACTACATTTTCCTCTAGGTGGACGTCACTCATGCCGTGAGGCTCTAAAAGCACTATCTTCACCCACCAGGCCACCAAGCGACCTATTCTTACAAAACTTAAGTTAGGCGTACTTGTAAGAAACAAGATAAAACACCCTTACTAAGCTTATTGCTACTAATCATTTTCACCATAAACACAAAACCATTAAGAAATAAGCAAATTTTGCAAGTATTCAACTTTTCTTTTTGTAGACTTAAATCATCTCACTTAGCTGTTCAAGTATCTTGCTCAGTACTTTATAGCAGTTTGGTTTTATTAATCTTTTCTTAGCTATAATTTGATTTATCTTGAAAAGTGGCTATACATCTACAAATATTCAGAAAGAAGATACTGACACCTGCTACATTGATTTCATTAAACTTTTTGTAGAACCAGAACTATTTAGCCGTTTGAGGACGCACACCTACAGGAAAAGGTATAACAAGTGAAGAAAGAGACAGACAGCTCAAAACGCTGGCGGAATCTTCCTGGTTTAAGACATTCTAAGAAATTTCTTAGAAACTTTGACTATGCAAGGTCTAAAGTTTACTTGAACCTACTAAAAACAGGCTTAGCATCTTTACAGGTTTCCTTACCGGTCTAGGAAAGTACCTGGTGAGATAATGACAGATGCAGATTTTGCAGGAAAGAGGAGGAAACACTGGAACACCTGGTAACAGAATGCGTCGTCATTAGAACCCAACGTAGAAAACATCTAAGGCAGGAATTAGAAATATATATTGGATAGAGACACGTCTTCTTTGAAACCATTGCAGCTGCTGGAATTTATTACAGCTTTGGAGCTGAATGGAGAGCTATAATCTGAGTTAAACGTCAAACAACTCAAGAAATAGGAGCACAATATACCAATAGGTTGCAGTGCATATCACACCTTACTTCTAATCTATGTATTCTATAGTCCGGTCAACTTAGACATTCGAAGTTACATCAATCCTCAATAAGCTGAAAATCGGTGAAATCGTTCAAAATATGATTATAAACAAAATCAGAAAGTTTCCCATTTCTCCCCTTTTTGCAAAAAATTTTATTCAAGGTCAAAGAGCGAAAAAATGAGTTTTTTGCGATTTTCAGCAAAACGGTAAGTTTTATCATAAAAATACCTCAAACAAAAATTGTAGATCATAAAATTATCTACAAAAAATGTATCAATACTTTTTTTCCTACGAGCCACCGTTTCTGAGATATAACGATTCAAATAGTTGTAAAAGTTGTAATCGTCATAATATGCACACGTTTCCACGCCACCTATGAGGTAGTGTACTTAGCGCGTTTTTTTTAACGTGGTTTCCCCAATAGGCCTATTCCACGGGTCAGTTATGATCCCGTTTAATTTGAAACTATTGCAAAATAATGAAAATCAGCAAAGACTGGCAAAGATAAAAGCGTTGTAAGTTAAAACAAAATAGTGGAGTTTAATCATCAGATTCGTAGCTTTCAAATTCTTCTTCTTGATCTTCTTCTTGTTCTTCTTCTTGATCTTCTTCTTGTTCTTCTTCTTCTTGTTCTTGTTTTTCATCTTCATTCGAGTTGCATGTAAATTGCGTCAAAAGCGATGTATCGCATGTCACCTCGTCCGAATCAAATGAATCCTCCATTGTTGTTGATTCAACATTAGAGCACGACCGGCCTTGACAATATGTACATGCCAGAGAACAAAACAGTCCAACTTTTTTGCAACCACATTTTGCACTGCATCCCTTTTTGCAGTTGCAAAAAATTGTGTTCAGCAGTTTTTCCGGCGCAGATGTATATACGTGGCGTACTCATGCATATTATGACGATTACAACTTTTACAACTTTTTGAATCGTTATATCTCAGAAACGGTGGCTCGTAGGAAAAAAAGTATCTATACATTTTTTGTAGATAATTTTATGATCTACAATTTTTGTTTGAGGTATTTTCATGATAAAACTTACCGTTTTGCTGAAAATCGCGAAAAACTCATTTTTTTGCCCTTTGACCTTGAATAAAATTTTTTGCAAAAAGGGGAGGAATGGGGAACTTTCTGATTTTGTTTATAATCATATTTTGAACAATTTCACCGATTTTCAGCTTATTGAGAATTTATGTAACTTCACTCTTATTTTTTTGTCTAAATTGACCGGACTACTACTATTATTTATATATCATTGACAAAGGTGGGAAAAAAATGTAAGCTAGAAAGACAATTTTCAATCTTTTAGCTTTCACCTGCTTTTTTTTATTTATTTTTTGTACCTGTTTACTTTTTTTTACTATATTAATAAAGTTTTATGTTTTTTTTAAGCTAAATCTTTCGCATTCTATTGATTTTTATGCAACAAGAAGATACAAATTAGCTCGCTTTTGTTTTTTAATGTTTTTTTGTTTTTTGAATTACAAGTATGCGTAGCTAATATTTTTTTAAAGGTTTTTTAAGCTGAAATTAATTTTTATGCCAGTTGAATATTTTGTTTTTTTACTGCGCTACTAAAAGTTTTCCCAATTTTACTCTAATTTTTTTAGTTTTTTGTTCTAGTGTTCTCGTCTCTTAGCATATTCGGCCAATTTTTTTTTAATCTTCTGGCTTTTTTTGCTTAAATTTAGGCGTTTTTATATCTTAGGTATCAAATTATATTTTTATACACCCAATCCTAAATGTATCAGAGTAATATAAAAATTTAGCAAAAATTTCAGAATTTTTTTTTGTTTACCTATGTTGGAAAACACAGTATTTTTGATTTTGAATGTTGGGACGATGCCAATAGCAATTATTGGTCAAGTGGTGACCGGTATGACGTAAAATTTGAGGTTAAGTTGTGCAAGCAATAGGATTTTTTTTATTCAAAAAAATAACTAAAACTAAAATATGTAGCTTTTTGTTAAGGTTTGTGTATTAAATTGTCACCGATAAACGGTTAATTTAACATGATTGCATAAAATGAAGGTCTGACGTCACTTCAAGATTAAGGTAAAAACACTATACTTAAATAATTTTTTTTTTGACTAATGTTGAATTCTGTCTGTTCTCGGGGTACAGCAGTTTTGCTGGATTTCAAAATTATTATGGTCTTTGGCTAGTAATGATAATGACAATATTATTTTTTGAAAAATGTAAAAATTGATGAAAAACAGGCTTTTAACTGTCAATAAGTTTTAAAGCTTATTTAAGAATTTAAAACAAAAACCACAGATTGTGTTTTAAATTAAATAAAACATTATTATAAAATTAAGAGTAATTATATGAGTTTTCTGAAAAAACACGCTTAACTTCTTCTATCTCTTCACTAATCTGCAATCATATTATTTGAATTGTTGGATTTAACATTTAAGAACATTCGAACAATATGATAGGTATAAGGATAATAATGCTGTTTTATGTATATCTGCAAATGTTTTTTAATTCAAAATAAAAATTTTAATTTTTTTACTTAAAGAACATCCATTATTTAAAATAACTAAACGTAAAACCTTTACCATTTTCAAAATCCAAAGATATTTTATTATTTAATTTAATTTTGCTTCATTTTGCGCTTTTTTCTGAATTATTTTGTGTATGTATGTGCTAGATAAATTTTTTTTATTGATGTTGATTTATTTTGTTTTTAGTTAGAGCTTGCTAATTATTTTTGGTGTTTTTTTTTGTTGTTATTTGTTTTTTTGAATAGTTTTCTGCTAGAAAACGGTTTTTATTTACCTATTGCAAAAATTTGTTTATATCATTTCTGTCAATAATCGTCTTTATACCCCCCAAAATAAAGGCATAAATTGGTTTTTATGGCACAGATCTGTCAAATGATGCCCGCGCCGCCACTAGCAAAAGTTGTCATATTCTTTCACATACAAATCGTTTCATTTATGAGAAATCAATTTTTTTAAGCAATTTTTAAATTTCTGCTGAATAGACGCTTTCTAGTTCAGAAACGTTTATTTCTAAAAATAAGTTGTTTTTTTAAACAAACGCAGTAACCTTAACAGCATCAAAATTGGTATCTTTCTATCCAACACTAAAATTTGCACGAACACATTTTTTAGTTGATATCCTTTAAGGAATACTAAATATATGTTTGAATCTTATAGAATTATAAAATAGAATAAAACCTTGTATGTACCATGGGCATAATTGTCAATTATTTTGCCCTTAATACATAAACAACTATTTTTTATAAACTTTTTTTTTGTAATTTTTGTTCAAAAATTTTTTTCAGAGAAGATATATAGGTATATTAACAATCCAAAAACATGATTTTTTTCATTTTAGTCAATAATATTTTTTTCTCTCAGAAGGAAACAATATAAACTGTTTATGTTTGTCACTTCTTTATTTATCATTTAACTGCTCTATATTTTTATTTATCATTTTAAAAAATCTCACAAAGTTTTTAAGAACTCTTAAGTTCTAAAATAGTAAAAAAAATATTGTTTAAGCAGAGCGCAAAATGACATTATTGATTTAAAAGATATTTTTTTATTTAATAAACAACTATTTTTGAAAACTTAAACATTTTTTAGCGTTGTTACTTTGTTACTGAAATGTTTAAATAAGTGAAAAGTGAAAACAATATAAATAAATAAAATTTAAATAAGCATAAGGCAGTGTAATTTTATTTTTGGGTTTCCACTGTTTTTTCTGCTTTTTTCCGATCATCAAAAAACGTAAACATATTTTATTTTTGTTGTTTTTTTAGATTTAATAAGATTATTGAAAAAATTTACACAGTCTCCAAATCGTAGGTACCAAGCAGTTTTTTCTCGTTTTGAGTCATTAATAGTATAAAAATAGTGTTAGTACTGAAAATACTAATAAAAAAAAAACAGTTTTAAAAAAGGTTTTTGAATATTTTTGAATTATTTTTAATTTCAAGTTTATTATAGGTATTATTTTAAAAATTATTACAAAATTGTAAATAAATATTATAAAAAAATTTTAAAAATGACTTTAAAGTTAATATTTATATGATGTTAGAGTTCTTTGATGATGTTTTTTAACAATATCTACAACGTCTGGGTAGGTAACACACGTTGTTAATAATTATGTAAAAGAAGCAATTTTATTTATTTCTATATCATTTTTATTATATCAACAAATAAGCAACTGTAAACCGAAAAAAAAACATTTTAGCAGTTTTTGCTAATTTTTCTAAACAGCAGTAATTATAGAATAAGCTGTAAAATAGATTTTCCCACTAAAGAAAAACCATTTTTATTAGTATGTTGCTTTCAAAACAAGGTAAAACGAGCTTCTTTATATAGTTCGGGTAAACATTTTTGTGGATATAGTTTTATTGCTACTTAACTTTCACTAATCATTATGCGGGTTCACCGCAGGGTTTCTTGCCTATACAGAAGCTTGAAGATGCTGCGCCAGGGTCGTTAATATTTAGAAACAATAAATATTAATTATCAACAAGCAACAAAATTATAGTGTCTAATTTTAGAAAATTAGAATTCATCATCAAGAAGAAGACAGGTCCGCTTTTAGCTTAAATTTTCAAAGTGGTCTAAAATGACCCATGGGTTGAGAATCATCCTTCAACTTCCATAAATGATTTAAGTCAACAATAATTAATAATTAATAATATTTAATAATTAATTAGTAATTAATTTTTACTGCTTATTTAACCGTATGACTGAACCTATGACAATTTTCTTGATAGAACAAAAGAGAAAAAAAACTTTGGAGTTGGTTTTCTTTTTGATCACTCTGTACTAAGCATCAAATGTAGAAATTAAAAAAAAAACAACTTAAAAATTTAGAAAACACCGACTATTATTATTTTATTTATTTAATTGACTGAAATTACTTATAAACTTATATTTAATTACATTAAAAGCACTTTTTTTAAATTTTTAAATACTTATTTATAATTTATAATCAATTAATTAGTGTCAAGTATCAAAAATACCTATATGCTTAAAAAAGCATTAATAAGAATAACTTAAAAACTACTGGTCAGTTCTTCATCAAATTTAAAAGAAACTATATGAAAAGCACCAGCTTTCAAATAAAAAAACAATTGTCAAAATTAGTTCACCCAAAAATCAGTTTTAAAGTAACAATTAAAAAAAAAATTGAAACAAATTGAAAACTTTCTTTTTTTTTCTTGAAGACATGGGCCAAAATGGGCTATGGGTTAAAGATCATCTTTCAACTTCTATAAATAGTTCAAGTCAGCAATAATTAATTAATGATTATTAATAATACTTAATAATTAATTAGTAATTTATTTTTACTGTTAATCTAACCGTATGAGTAAACCCAAGACAAATGTTTTGATAGATAAATGAAAAGATGAGGAAAAACTTTTTGTTGGCTTCTTTTTTGATCGCTTTGTGCTAAGCATTAGAAATGTAGAAATTAGAAAAAAATACAATTTAAAAATTTAGAAAAAACCTGCTTCAATAGAATTACTTAATTATTATTTTATTAATTTAATTGACTCAAATTGTTTATAAACTAATATTTAAGTACATTCAAAGCAAATTTTTTAAATTTTTAATTACTTACTTGTAATTTTTAATCAATTAATTAGAAAGAAGTGTCAAAAATATACGCTAAAAAAAGCATTAATAAGAATAACTTAAAAACTGCTGATCAGATCTTGATAAAATTTAAAAGAAACTATATGACAAGCACCAGTTTTCCAATAAAAAAAAATCGTTAAAAACGGTCCACCCAAAAATCAGTTATAAGTTAACATTTAAAAAAAAATACAGTCAAATTGAAAACTTTTTTTTTTGAATACATGGGCCAAAATTGGTCATGGGTGAAGATCATCTTTCAACTTCTATAAGGAGTTTAAGTCAGCAATAATCAATTAATAATTAACAATACTATTTAATAATTAATTGATTTTTACTGTTAATTTAACCATATGTTAAAGACATTTTTTTTAATAAATGAAAGATGAGGAAAACTCTTTGTCGGCTTTTTTTTTATCATTTTGTACTAAGCATTAAATATATAAATTAGAAAAAAAACAAAATGAAAATTTGGAAAATACCGGTTTAAATAATTATAATTACCTAATTATTATTTTATTAATTTAGTTGACTTAAATTGCTTGTAAACTAACATTTAATTATAATAAAAGCAATTTTTTTAAAGTTTTAATTTTTTGTATTTTATACCTAATCAATTAATTATAAATGTCAAAAATATATGTCAAAAAAAGCATTAATAAGAATAACTCGTAAACTACTGGTCAGATCTTGATCAAATTTGAATTTATTATATAGAAAGCACCAGCTTTCAATAAAAAATAATTATCAAAATGAGATTTTACAGAAAAAAGTCATAGCGTAACACACTTAAAAAAAATAATAAATAAATACAGTTGAATTAAAAAAAAAAGAATCGTCAAAATTTGTTTTCTCAAAAAAAATATTTTTTTTAAGTTTGTCAACAAGAGGTCTAAAGATAATGAATCTTTTTATTCGTTTTTATATATTATGTATTATGTATTTTGTTATTGTTGTAGTTATGTTTCATATACTCCTCTAATTGACGTAAAGAGAAATAAATAAAATATAGAGGAGAGGTAACAGATTAAATAGTTAAACGTTGTGTGAAATTACAAACGAGCTCTTAATTTCCGTTTAGCCAAATTGAATTTTGAGCAAGATTTAATAGGCCCTGTAATACAAGAATTGGATTAGTGGTTTATTTTCTCAGGTTTGAATTCTTGAACACTTGTTGCTCGCTGTCGCCATACGATTTCCCCACCACTCGCATTGATTGCTTAAACTCCGCCTATCTGGCTTTTGATTGGCTGAGATGTCTCCTAATGATATCACTATATCTTAGGAAGCTCCAAAGCACACTTTTGAGGAGAAGAGCCAAATGAACATGGATGTAATGAGAGTAATTAGTTTTAGAAGTTTTCATTTTGAGGAATTTTGGATAGAGCAAGGATTTATGTAGTGCGGTGTTTCCTACAGCCACAAATTTTTTTTATACAAGGTGATTTCATAAATTTGTCTCGGTCTCGGTGTTAAACACTTTGTATAAAAATAAATTCATAAATAAAATTAAATAAGTTTTCTTTCTTAAAGTGACCATCTGCTAGATATAATTTCCATAACAAGATAGAAGAGGTGGGATATACCCTTACATGCGGGGATAGGTTTGGGCACACAGTTTGACAAAAGTCTACGTTGACCAGCAAAAAACTGATACTCTCTTTTGTTTTATCTGAAGTGTTTTGTTTTCATATAGTAAGAAAAACAAAAGAAAAGAATTTAAAGTGTTATTTAAAATTTGTTAACGTTGCAATAGAAATATGTACATATTTTATTGATCAAAACATAAAATGCTTAGCTGGCACAGTCTAAATATAACAAAACAGTAAGCAATAAACGTTTATAATATGTTTACAATTTATTTGGTTAAATACTTCACAACCGCGTTTTAGCTTTTTTATGAGAGCTTGTAGTGAGATCTGCAGATCTCATAGTAGTGACATTACAAACAGAAACCTTAGTGATACACGGGTATAATATCTAAGCTCTCATAAAAATTAGTAAAAGTTAAATATTTTTTACAAAAATGTTTTTTAAAAAGACACAGTTGTTAGGAGCAATAACATTTCAGAAAAGCTCCTTATATTATTTTCTAAAATGGCACACTTGGTGACACTTAAGAAGAAAAAGGCAAGGGTGATGTTGATACGTGTCAGATATAGGTATATAAAAATTTAAAAATATAAAAAAATATATGAAAAAAGAATAAAAAATTTTTTTTAAAGATATTTATGTTTTTTTTTAAACTATAATTAATTTTTTAACAAAACATTTTTTGAAAAATGATAGCCTTAAATCCCTTCCGGCTTTTTTTTTCTTTAAGAAGGCGCTGCTCGTAGCACGTTTCACATTTCATTCTAAAGTGTCTGTAAAAACTATAAATTTTACCAAGATTTTACCTATTTGTTAACTTTTTTTGATTATTATTAGCAATATAAAAATATTTATTAAAAAACCAATTTAAAAAAAAATCTGAGGGATTTAAGGTTTTAATTTTTTCAAAAACATAAAAATACCTTTCTAACTTTTTATTTAAAAATTTTTTAAAAAAGTAGGTTTATCAATTCCTTTCAGGACTTGAATTAAATAAACAGTTCAAAAATGAATGAAATCTGTGGAAAAATAAGAGAAGCAAGTTTACAAAACATTTTAGTGCAAAAGGAGCCTTGAATAGTCTTATAGTACCTTAGCCTTGATAGTGTTAAACTTAGAGTATTTTGAAAATTTGAATTTTAATAAAATATTATTTATTGGTGTTTTATGAATTTTTTTTGAAATACATATTAACATTTAGCCAAACGGTAACGTTTACTAACAGCAACGACAAATAACCAAAACAAGCAGCGTATAGGAGAGCGATTGAACTATAGGAATAAGCCTAGTATACAAGATTATCAATCTAAATGTTTCACAAACTAATAAAACAAGCGACATCTATGAAAAGCTACCTTGCATTAAGCATTTTTTTTTGAGAAACAAGTCTCTCATATGTTTTAATACAAATAGTTTATACCCTACTAAATGATAAAATGTTAGTCTTGATAGATACAATTATAATTAAAAAGTATATCGCTAATTGGACAACTAAGTTATCACGATAGCGTCTTTTGTCTCAAACGTATATCAATGTTATACAATGTAATCTATCTTCTTTGGTTAACCACCAGCTGGTAAAATAAAAGATTAACGCAAATTTATTCAAACAAGTGGACACGTTTTGTTCTTATTAGAACTCATCATCAAGTCAATATCGATTCAGATTTGAATCTGTCAAAACTGTTATCTGGTGACCTATATGCAGTATTAAAACATATGAAGACTTTGCTTCTTAAATTTCATATGTAAGGTAGCTTTTAATAGATGTTGCATGTTTTGCCATATTACTTATTCAAATTTGAATTTGTTGCGACTTGCTGAAGAATTCCAATAAGAAGAAAACATGTTTAAGTTTACGAATCTAGTTTGTATTGATTTTATAATGATAAATATAACAAAATTTAAAAAACAGCTTATTTACACAGAAAACTTGATGACAAGTGCGCAAAGTGCAAAGACAGCATCTTGGCCCAATAGTGGATAGATTGAAAGACAAAGTTTCTACATTTTTTATTTATTCTATTGTTGATTAATTATTGTTCAAACATTATTTAGAGTCGGTGGCAATAGATGTTATTAGCTGAGTTGACGAAAATTTTAATTTTTAGGTATGGTAAGATAGTCGCACGTTAAAGTACAGTTTTTTTATTATTAAGATAAAAAAAAAAAAGTCATTTTGTCTTCTTATTTGAGCCATTGAATCACTTTTCTAAATACTCTAGGTTTAACACTATCAATAAAAGAGTATTCAAAGCTCGTTTCGCACCATCTAAATCTAAAAGGTTATGTGAACTTTTCTCCTTTATTTTCCAACGGATTTTGTTAATTTTTAAACTGTTTATCTAAATCCAGTACTGGAAGGAATTTAAAAGACTACTTTTAAAAAAAAATGTTTAATAAAAAGTTAGAAACTTTTGTTTACGTTTTTGAAAAAAATAAAATTATGATTTTTTTTTTAAATTGTTTTCTTAATAATTTTTTTTTCATTGCTAATAATAATCAAAAATAGTTAGCAAAATAATATTGGTGAAATTCACAGTTCTTACAGAAACTTTAGGAAAAAAAAGTGTATTACGTATGTATAAACTTGAGCTTCAGTTAGGAAAAGATAAATACAAAAAAAAATAGCTCTCTCAAACCATCTTTTTCTTTCTCAGTCTAAAAAGTAATAATTGTTTTTCTTGCAATTCGAACCGCTTTCTTAAAAAAATTTTTTTAAATAAACAATTGAACTATAATATCTATTTAAAACAAACTTTATTTATTACTTTAGAAATCTATTTTTTTATATTGAATTGTAAAATATGAGGTCAAAAAAAAGTCGAATTGGTTAAATGTGTTTAGAAGTTTTATTAGTGCTAAGATATATTTTGTTTTTTTCTGTGGAACTTATAATTTTGACGTCAAAAACATTATTTAGACTCGGTGACAACAGATGTTACTAGCTGAGTTGACAAAAATTCTAATTTTTAGGTATTGTAAGATGGTCGAACGATAAAGTACAGTTTTTTATTATAAACTTTAAAAAATAAAGAAAAGTCATTTTATCTTCTAATTTGAGCCATTCAATCACTTTTCAAAACACTCTAGGCTTAACACGATCTATAAAAGACTATTCAAGGCTCGTTTCGCACCATCTAAAAGGTTTTGTAAACTTTTCTCCCTTATTTTCCAACAAATTTTGTTAATTTTAAACTGTTTATCTAAATCAAGTACTGGAACAGATTTAGAAAAATACTTTTTGAAAAAAATGTTTAGTAAAAAGTTAGAAACGTTTGTTTACATTTTTGAAAAAAAAAAATTATGAATTTTTTTTTAAATTTTTTTTTTAATATTATTTTTTCATTGCTAATAATAATAAAAAAAAATTAATAAAATAAAATTGATAAAATACACAGTTCTTACAAAAACTTTAGAAAAAAAAGTGTATTACGTATCTATAAACTTGAGCTTCAGTCAGGAAAAGATAAATACAAAAAAATAACTCTGTCAAACCATCTTTTTCTTTTTCAGTCTAAAAAGTAATTGTTTTTCTTGCAATTCAAACCGCTTTTTTAAAGATATTTATTTTTAAATAAAAATAAACAATTGAACTATAATATCTATTAAAAAAAAACCTTTTTTATTACTCTAGAAATCTATTTTTTTTATATTGAATTGTAAAATATGAGGTCAAAAAAAAAGTCGAATTGAAAATGGTTTAAGTTGAAAATATTAGTTAAATGTGTTTAGAAGTTTTATTAGTGCTAAGATATATTTTGTTTTTTTCTGTGGCACTTATAATTTTGACGTCAAAAACAGGCTGTAATTGCAATCAAATGACAGTGATCCAGCACATCAACGTAACCAAAAAACAACAAATTGGCGATATTTCAACAGATAGGTAGCTACAACAATAAAGTGGACTAAACTGACCAGCAAGATTTCTTGATTTTACAAAAAAATATTTTTCACTAAGAAATTCTGTGTATAAAGACAACTTTGCTTTAATTTAGTGTTATGATTTCCAAGTTTTTTATAGTGTTATTCATTTTGTATATTTTTAATAAAAAAAAATCTAATAGCTATTTATTATACAAGTGTTTTATGAAGCAAATAAGTCACGAAAAAAATGTCTATTTTAATAGGTTAGCTTTGAGTAACTGTATGTCAGATTATGATAGGTATATTATCCAGTAATAGGGAATTATCAAAGCAGAATTTTAGAAACGGCAATATAACGTTATTTCTTGGGACAAGTATACTTAGCTTAGATAATGATTATAGAAAGGAGCTTGGTTTTTGTGTCATCGGTCGGAAACTTTTAAAAAAGTATTTTTTTTTTTTTAGTTTTTGAAATATAAATTAGATCTTAAGACTTGTCACATATATGTACGGTTCCATAATGCTTATCCTTCACCAGCTCAGGATTATGCTGTTTATAATGGATTAAACTAAATAAATAAAAATATTATAGTAAATAAGGTAACAAAAAAGCGCAGCATTAGTAAAAATAATCATTGTATCAACAATACCCCTTTGATTGTATACGAATAATTCAATCATTATTCTTTTTAGCCTACATTAAGACTATTGTGGCGCCTATATTGTACCGTCGTCGGCAACTGAACCACCAAAGAACAATAATCCATCTATTTGATGATCTATCAGAGTATCATCCGATCATTTATCCTCATCTCCAATAATTGCTCATTTATACCATTATCAATAAACACGTTTTTTCCACTGTCCTACCAACAATGCCAAATTTAACACAAAGAAATAAAGAACATCATGTCATACAAAAAGCCATAAATAATTCAATATTTTCGATAAATAATCGAAAATCAAAATTCTATTCGTGCGAGAGCAATTGAATGGTTGTAAATTGTCGCTGCACTGTTTGTCACAGCCTACTGCATTGTGAATAATACAAAAACAAATTGACATCGCAAAAACCGTCAATTGTCTCACCAATCAGGGTTTATTGTGTACTGAATGCCTATTTAATCGCAGAGGCCGGTAAAGGGTGGATCTCGTATATATCTCGTACAATGATCGATCCCTTGTGTGCTGCAAAGGGTAGTAATTGAAAAATAAAAAGCCCTTAACTAGATGAAAAGATTTTCAAATGACTATTAGGAAAAATTGTTTCAACAATAATAATTAAGTATCTTTAGAAAGTGTCTCAAAGGATTAGATTTTTTAAATAACAAATTATCAACATCAATTTTCTGCACCTACCTCTCATTAGAAAAGAGTCTCTGATAGGTATTATTCTAAAGCAAACTTTTTTCTTTTTTCTGGATAATCCATATCAGATACAGTTTTATATTTCTACTCAGGCGCTTATCAGAAGCGTTAGGAAAATCTATAAAAACATCTAAATTCTTTTGTTTTTTTTTTCAAAATAAAAATAGAAACAAAATTGCATGATTCGAAAGTATATAAGTAAGTAAGGTGCCTGCTATAGATGGAAAATATTGGTAAAAAGATTTCTGTTATTTTTTTTTTCTAAAGTATAAATTATTTACTTTAAGCAAACACAAGTCTAGTGTGCGCAGAAACAAAAAAAAAGTATAATTTTTTAAAATATTGAACTAGCAGAAGTAGGCACGCTACAATTCATCACAAGTTAGTATTTAGCATTATTAAACCAAACCAATATAATTTCACTTTTTGGTTTGTATCGCAACACGCTGTTTGGAGTAAAATGTCACAGTTTCACTGATAAGAAATTTATTTTATTATTTTATTTCATCACGTATTGTCGAGAATACCACCCATAGACCTTCTTGATCGCACTTTAATGAGAGTTATACAATCAAGTCGAGTGCCGTAAAAACAAAATTGGCTTGGGACTTCTATAGATAGACTATTTATTAGATATTATTTAAAAATTATTTTTATAAAAATTTTGTTTTATAATACTGTTTGGTTTTAAACACTACTTGAGTAGTATAGCAAACGAGCTCTCAGAGCACACGCCATCTTCTACTTCTCTGTTTTCTTCAGCAATTCCTTCTGGTAAATGTCTTTTTAGACCATAAGTACAATTTTTTATTGTTACACAGTTTATATTTCAAAGACAAATTTATATAAAATTTAAAGAAAGTGTTTTTTGAGAGTGAAAATAGAAGATAAATATTATTGATAAATTTATTTCATATATTAAATAAGTTGCATTTTGAAACTCATAGTAATCACATTTGAAAAAAAAAGGTACCAAATAAATGAGAAAAAAATGTTATATAGAAAATTTCTAAACAAATTTTCTTTATATTAAACATGTTTAAACAGTAATCCTATTTTAATTCTTAGACAAAAAATTGGTTTTTTAAGGTAAGAAAAAAATGATTTTTTAAATTAAAAAACATTTATTTTCAATTTTTTTATTAATTAACCAAAATCTTAAAAATAATACAATGTTGGTAGTCATGTAGGAAGAAATTTTTTTATTGAAACGTTTCGATTTATAAATGAGTATTAAAATAACTAAAAAAAGTTTTTTTTTTGAGTTTTGAACCAGAATATGTGAGTTTAGAGTATTTAAAAAATTGTCTCCAAACGACATGTTAAAAAAACATTATTCTAGATTTTTAAAAATTTCAGTTTAAAATCAGTTTTTCTTTTGTTTAAACTTGTTTTTTTATTATTTCAATGTTTTCTACAAGTAAAATTTTAAATTACAATTTTAATATTTTAATTTAAGATTCATTTTATAAAGGTAGCTTCTAATTTTTTAAAAAAGTATACATAAATACTTTTTTTTTCAAAAAATAAATAAACTTTAATTTAAAAACAAATATTTTTATCATAACACTACAATAGTAAAAAATAATTAAATATATTTTTTGTTTTTTGTGCTTTTATTTCATTCTTTAGTATGTCAAATTCAAAAAAAAAGTATTAGGATATTGATATTCATGTTCAAGAGTACCTATATGAAGTACTTTAAAATTTTAACTAAATATTTTCAGGATTTTGGTCGTTTTTCTTGTAGAAAAAAAACAAAATAATGTAAAAATCAATTTAAAAAAAAAATTTATTTTAATTATTTTTGAAATCTTTAATTTTGAAAAACTTTAAAAAAACTTTTTTTTGATGTGCGGTTTGGATGAGAGTTTCAAAACATTGTAAACTTTCATATTTTAGTACACAACTTAAAAAAAAAATTTGTTTTTAAGCCATCTTGAATTGCCTAACTTTTTCAAAAACGTTAGCTGTAGCTGCTTTCTAAAAAATAGTTTTGTTTTAATGACAAACATTTACCTAATGGTGCTGAATATTGATAATTTTGAAACAAAATCGGTTTTTCAGAGTCAAAATATTTACAATTAGAAAATAAACAGCAAAGTTTTACCAGTTATCTAATATAGTGGTTACAGAAAAAGTCAAAAATACAAATAATTTTTTTTGTGAAACCTATTATAAATATTCTACTACAAATTCTTTTTTTTATGATGTTGTAATTACTCTTCATAGTGTTTATTCCAACAACAAAAATTGTATAAAAAAAAGTTGTTTTATACCTAACACAATTAAAAAAATATTATTATTATTATTATTATATTCAAAACTTTATAACAGTTGCTTTGTTTCTTTAGATTATTCATTAGATTAACTTTTTTTATTTTCCTACTGTACAGTGTTCTAAAATGAGAAATAAAACATAAAAAATAATAAATTTAAAAAATAATTAATTTGAAATAAGAAATAAAACATAAAAAATAATAAATTTAAAAAATAAGTAGTTTAATCTGTCCTGTTTTTTTTTCTTCAATTTTTGTTCTTTGTTTTCTGTTTTTTCTCTTTTCTTCTGCTCTCTTTCTATCTTATTCACCCAGTTTAGTTTTTTTCTCTCTCTTTCTATCATTTTCATCCATTCCTTTTTTTTTTCATTGATTATGTCTTCTCTCGCTACCATATTTTTTTTTACCTCTAAGCATTCCTTTATCATGTGTTCTAGTGTTTCTCTCTTTCATTCCCACAACTAAATCTTGCAATCATTTTTCTTTCTTTTTTATTTTCTCTTTTTAGATAGCTAGGTAGTTTTTCTATACCCAGTTTTTCATATTTCCTAATATATCTGCTCTTTCTAATGTTTCTCCTCCTTCCTTGTTTCTCTATTTATGTCTTTCATTTCTCTATTCACCCATTGCTTTGCTTTGCTTTTCTTCTTCTCTCTATCTCTTCCTTTTCTCAGAGTATTTTTTATTTTGTTTGACTGTTTTATTACTTTTTTGCATGCTTTCCGTATCTTACATCCTTCTCCATTTCTCATTTAATTTTCAAACTTTACAGTTCTCTTTCCTGCTTCTACTCTTACCTTTTCTCTTTTTCTTTTCTTTCTCAATATTACTTAACCCTAGCATTCATCTCATATATTTTTTTTTGCAATTTCTTTATCTTTTATTAAGATAAATTTATTGCTTAAAAAGTGATTATTCTGTCTCAAAAAATTTATTTTTAATTTCTGCGCAGCTTATTGTGTTGACTAAATTTTTTCAATTAGCTGCTATTTTTGGTAAAATTTTTATTGTAAAAATGCTTAATTACATTTATATATATATATATATAATTATATATATTATATATATATTATTATATATTTTAATTGATTTAATATTTAATTAACTATTAAGCTTTAACTATTAAAATCTAAAAATAAGACTAGTTGTCGGAAAAAAATTTGTTTATGAAAAAACAAAAAATCATTATATAACAATAGGATGGGTATTTTGAACGGTAATAAACGAAGACGCCAATGCGGTTAACAAAAAGAAGCCAAAAGCCCAAATCCTCTTTCAGCCGACATAAAAGTCACAATTCCAAATGGGATTTGTAAAGTTTACGATATTATTCCTGCGCCATTCTCACTTATAGAAAGCTTTATCAAGATCTCGCCAACTTCGGCCTTTCAAAAGAAACCATTCAAGAGTATTGGAAAAATTGAGCCAAAATGAGAGAAAAAAGAAAAAATATGATAGTGTTTGTTATAAGTGCCATTTGTTTTTTTTTTCGAGAAGAAAAACAATTGATATAAATAAAGGCTATGTGGGAACGATTAGAGGGTGGTATTTTCGAATTGAAAAGAGTATAATATGTAAAAAAGGAATCAGAGAGAATAAAAATCGGCTCAGTGTTTACAGAGAAGAAGAATGCGGCTATGTGGCGGCGCGACGCGTCGCGGCGGCGTTCTCGAATTATTTCGTCCATCAATAAATTCTCGTATTTAGGATTTGTGTGCAGTGTGTAAAGCGACGCTCGCAGTTTGTAACTAAATCCTTTCAAATGGTATATTGGATCCTGAATAGATGCGAATGTGTGGTGGATCTTTATAACGACTCCCATCCCCCAACATTTTTCTAAAGCCTCCCTAAAAATACACTTTTCTGCAATCGAACTATCTAAATTACATTCAATTACAAATTCTAAAGTAGCTCGATTGGAAAAAAGTCAAAAAAAGAACTTAAACTGACATATAGAGACCATTATACCAGCTGAAAGTTGCACTTTGTTCTTTCTGATGAGGCACACCTAGATAGAAGTTTGTACTCAAAAACATACCTATTTAAAAGAACAAAAAACGCTTAGACTCAGAAAGGCTTTGTGCTCATCAGTGCTCATCTACGAGGCTTAATAGGTTGAATTTATTGCTTAAGCCTTAGCTTAACTTTTAACACTGACAAGATGGTATTGGACCATCTTTTGATTTAAAGAAGAAAATGTTTTACATACATCTACAAAAAAAGCCTTTTTTAAACTTTTTAGTTTTCTTTAATACGCAATGCGTATCAGTGCTTATATTTCTTTCTTGTCGCAGACTATTATTCAGCGCCAGCTTCTGCGTTTCGGTACAAAAAGTGAAAAGACTTGAAAATTATATTCGATAAAATATTAAACAAGATTACAATGAAAATTATTGTATTAATAATTATTTGCTGAATGCATTTTAGCAATTATATGCGTATTTGGCTCGTTACATCATTTAGGAGACTGGCGAAAGATATCTAAATTAGTAAATTAATCAGAAGTTTATTTGTTTTCTTTCTGATTTTGTCAAAAATCTGTCGCTTGTCACTATTTTATTGACGTCAAACAAACTGTCAAAAAAGCTATTAGTGTACGCAGTATACCTATATTAAATTATGTACTATTATCTAGCAAAATAATGTTTCAATTATTTGGAGTCTTATATAACCTCCAAAAAAACAGTCTAGAGTGATTTGTACTGCCTGTTCGTAAGCAGATTCTTTGAATTACTTATTTTAGACAATTTGAAAAAATATAAATAACAATTACAATATGTTGAAAACAAATTTAACAAAAAGAAATGAAATTACAAAAGCAAAAAAAAACAAAACAAGAAGAAAAAGATAAAAACAAAACAAGAGATAATGTTACATCACAAGAGAAAAATAACAGCAAGCAGCTTATAGCAAAAAAGCTATAAATGCATTTAAAGTAAAACCTAAATTAGGATAAATACAAAAAACAAATACATGTTAAAGACAGAGAATTTAATGTTTGAATGCGAGCAAAAAAGACTAAATAGATCTAAGTAGGGCTTAAACCATTGTTAAAATAAAGAAAATGATCAGATTGAAACTTTGATTGAAGAAATCAAGAAAGAAAAAATTGAATAATGGTCATTTTGAAACGTAGTCACGCAAGAAAACATCTGGAAGTGTAGTGTAGATGATAAATGAACAAAAAACATAAAAGAGATTAAAATGTGCAAAAACAACACAAAAATAAAAAAAAAGAGAAAATAACAATATAAACTTAAAAAAAAATTATTTGTGTATGAAAACTGTTAATAGAGACAATTTATATCGCAAATAAAAGCCAATAAAATAAATTAAAACATGAAAAAAATGTCGTTGATGAGAAAAAGTTCGATAATACAAGAAACATGCATAAAAAACTACATGAAATTGAGTAAAACAAAAAAGAAACATAAAATGCATTAAAAATAATAGGTAATAATAAAAATAACTAAAAAAAAGTTATTGTAGTAAAATTGAGAAAATGAGAAGTTAAAAAACGCGAGCAGAAAAAGACTAGTGAAACTACGTCAGACTAAAGCAAATAATAAAACACAATGTGAAATAAAAAATTGGATAGATTGAAAACTTTGATTAAAAAAACGAAGAAAAAAGTTAATTTTTAAAATTTTAAAATGTAATCAAGCAGGAAAATATCTAGAAATAGAAAATTTGATAAAATAAAAATATATAAAAAAAATGTAACTAATAAATTACAAAAATTTAGTATGCAAAAACAACACAAAAATAAAAACATATAAAAAATAGAAATAAACTCTTAAAAAAAATTTAAAAAAAATAAAAACATGAAAAATTTTTTATTAATAATAGATAAATAATAGAAATACTTTATACGGCAATAAAATATACATTTAAAATAAAAAATAAAAAAAAAAAATAAAAACATGAAAAATTTTTTTTTGATGGGGAAAAATTTGGTGATATAAAAGACACGCAAGAAAAAATCTAAAATAAGTTAAAGTAAACCAAAACAGATATTAAAATGTATTAAAAAAATACCTAATAATGCAAATATTCAAAAAAACTTTGGAAAAGTAAATTTAAGAAAATGACAAAATTAAAGAACTAGAGCAAGAAAAGATTCACAAAGCTAAGTAAAACTAAAACAAATGATAACATAAAATCTTAAATAAGAAGCTTAGATTGAAAAATTTGATTAAAAAAGCAAAGAAAAAAACTTATATTTCTTTAATCAAGCAAAAAAATGTGAGAAAGTATGATAAAAAATTTGATAAGATAAAAATAAAAAAAAATAATCAAAAGAGATAAACTGGAAGATTACAGATATATTTTTAAAAAATAAACAAAAAGATAAACTAGAAGATTACAGATATAAGATATGCAAGAATAATAAAAAATTAAAAACCAAAAGTAAAAAAATAACAATAAAAACTAAAAAAATTTTTAAAAATCATTTAAAAAAAAACAGAATAATATTTATAAATAGACATAGAAAATAGAGACAATTTATACTGCAAAAATTAATGTATTTAAAATAAAAACTAATAAAAATAAATAGAAACATAAAACAAATTTTGTTGATGGGAAAAACTTGATAATATAAAAAAAATTCAAAAAAAGCTAGATGAGATTAAGTAAGAAAATTTTGAAAATGACGAAATTAAAAGGCGCGAGCGTCAAAAGACTAGCAGAGCTAAGTAAAACTAAAGCAATTAATAAAATAAAATGTAAAATAAGAAAACGCTTAGATTGAAAAATTTTATTAAAAAGCAAAAAAAAAGTAATTTTTTTTATTTTAAAACGTAAGTAATCAGCTAGAAAATGTTAGAAAGTATAATGAGAAATTTGATAAAATAAAAATATATATAAAATAAACAAAAAGATAAACTAGAAGATTACAGAAATAGAATAATAATATGCAAGAACCAAATAAATAATAACAAACGTTAAAAAAACAACAATAAAAGTTATAAAAATTAATAAATATTTAAAAATAAAGTTAATTTAATGAATAAAAAAAACTAATGGAAAAGAAGTTTAATAAAATAAAAAACAAAAAAAACTAAAATAAGGTAGAGTAAGACAAAAACAAAAACAAAAGTGTATTAATAAAATAATAATAAAAATAACAAAAAAAAATTTTGAGAAGTAATAAATAAACATAAAAACATGATATCATTTTGCGCACTTAAGACCAAATAGATATTTTTTTATTTAAAATGTTTGACAATCGTTTTAATTTTTTTGGTTTTCTATTTATTGAAAAATATTGTTAAAACATCTGGTGTAAATAAATGTGTTTAATTTTGTGTTATTGTTAAATACACTGCCACACAAAATATTAAAAACCTAAACAATTCGACTTCCCTCTCCCGCTTCTTCCTCATAAAGAAAGTGCTATTTTCGTCACAAAATCCTGGATCAGTCCGCTGAAAAGCACAATGGCCAATGGCTGGAGGCCAGGTTATAGCCAAATATTGGTGGAAGCCTTATTGTGACTGGAAAGAATGAATCAACAGGAGGCTGCAATAATGTCTTTTGCCACTGTCCAATGTCAACAAAACGGTGTCACTCAGGGGATCCATGTCAAACAGCCCACAGACATTTTTTTGTTCTTTTAGAAAAATACGACTTGTGTTGTCGGCGTGTGATTGTTATTCTCTTTTGAGAATATAAAGAAAAAGTTGTATCAAGTTTTCCAAAATAATAAAAACCATAAAATGTCATTGATTTTTAAACTTCAATAATATTAAATGCAAAACAAAAAAATAGCTTTTCTAAGATGTTTTTTTGTTTTATTTTACTTGTAGAAATAATGTTCAAAAACAAAGACTTTGTTTTTTTTTAGCAATTATTGTGGCGATTTTGCCGCTTGTATGTAATACTGCTCCTGCAAAAACACCTTGTATAATATACACATTTTTTATATAATATTTGTTCTGTTTATAGTACATTTTATTAAATAAATTTCTGTCATTATTGCATTTATTAATGTCATTGTTTTTTTTAATGTTTATGTTTACCTCTTTTTTAATTAACATTTACTTTTTACTTTTAGTTTTATCTTTATTTATCTTGTTTTTGGAATACTTAAAAATAGCGACATTTATTAGAAGCTAACTTTACCTCAAAGTTAAGAACACACTTGGGTAAATATAAGTCTGAAGTTGTCTAAATAAAGCCTAAATAAGAACCAAACACGTTTAAGACTACAGATCTGGTTTGAATAAATTTGTTTTCATTGTTTTTTTTTTGATTAATAGTTCCTATTTTACTGCTTTTGAACAGAATATTTTCATACATGTTTTTTCATTTTAACTTTTTTTTATTATTTGAATTTATTTTATAATAGCTTGTATATTTTTTGTTTATTGTTTTTTGGTGTTTCAAAGTATTTAAATATTCTTTTTAAGCAATTTTTATCAATTTATTTTTGCTTTCAATAAGTTTTGAACGTATTAATAATTTTTAAAAATTCAATATAAATTATTAAAACCTTTTGTTAGAATTTGAAATAGATTTAAAAAATGAGTTGAAATGAACTAGAATAAACTGAAATAATCTAAAGTAAGCTGAATTAAACTAGAACAAGCTGAATTCAACTAAAATGAACTAAATTGAATTAAAATAAACTAAATTAAACTAAAATAAACTAAAATAAACTAAAATAAAACAAAATAAAACAGTTTGAAATAAACTAGAATAGACTGAAATAAACTAAAATAAACTTAATTGTTAATATACTATAATAAACTAATTTGAACTGAACTGAATTCAACAAACATAATCTATAATAAACTAAAATACACTAAAACAACTAAAATAAATTAACATGATTTAGAATAAGTAAACTGAAATAAACGAAAATAAACTAAATTTATCTAAAATAAACTGAATTAAATTAAAATAAACTAAAATAAAATGAAATAAACTAAATTAATTTGAAATAAACTAGAATAAACTAAAATAAACTAGAATAAACTGATAAACTAATATAAACTCAAAAACTGATTTAAACTTAAATAAACTGAATATTATTGAAATAAATAAAATAAAATGTATTGGAGAAAACTAGAATAAACTGAAATAAAAAAAAATGAGCTCAATTGAACTAAAATCAACTGAATTACAATAATATAATCTAAAATAAACTAAAATAAGATAAAATCAACTCAAATATACTAAAATAAACAATTGAACTGAAGTAAAATGGACTAGAATAAACTGAAATAAACTAAAATAAACTGCATTGAACTGGAATAAGCTAAATTAAATTAAACTTAAAAAAACTAAAATAAACTAAAATAAAGTAAATTAAACTTGAATAAACTGAAATAAAATAAAATGAACTAAATTGAACTAAATTGAACTAAAATGAGCTAAAATAAACTGAATTAGACTAAAATGAACTGAATTAAATTAAAATAAACTAAATTAAACCAAAATAAACTAAAATATAATAAAATAAACTAAAATAGTTTGAAATAAACTAGAATAAACTAAAATAAATCTAATTAAACTAATTTGAACTGCATTGAGCTAAAAGTAATTGAATTGAACAAAAATAATCTATAATAAACTAAAATAAACTAAAATACACTAAAACAACTTAAATAAATTGACATATACGAGAATAATCTGAAATAAACAAAAATAAACTAAATTCATCTAAAATGAACTGAATTGAATTAAAATAAACTAAAATAAAATGAAATAAACTAGAATAAACTAAAATAATTCAAAAATAAACTAAAATAAAGTAAAATAAACAAAAATGAACTGATGAACTGAATTAAACAAAAAAAAACTGTTTTAAACTTAAATAAATTAAAATATATTGGAGAAAACTAGACCAAACTGAAATAAACAAAAATGAACTGAATTAGACTAAAATCAACTAAAATAACATCAAAAAATAAAATATACTGAAATAAACTAAAGTAAACTAAAAAAAAAGTAAAATGAACTAGAATATACTGAAATAAACTAAAATAAAATATAATAATAATTAATTTAATTTCATTTATATTTAATTTATTTTAGTTTATTTTAATTTATTATAGTTTATTTTAATTTATTATAGTTTATTTTAGTTTAATTAAGTTTATTTTACTTTATTTCAGTTTATTCTAATTTATTTCAATTTTTTTCAGTTTAATTTAGTTTATTTTAGTTCAATTCAGTTTATTTTGGTCTATTTTAGCTTATTTCAGTTTTATTCAATTTATTCCAGTTTAGTTTATTTAAAAATAAAAAAAGCATGAAAAATCCGTGAAGCGGTAGATATAGTTTTTAAATTTTAATCAAGATTTTTGAATTTATAATTTTAATTTTGAATTTTTATTATATAATATAATTTTAATTAAAACATTTTTATTATATACAAAATTTAAATTCAGAATTTCTATTATGTACGGCTAATTTCAAAAAAAACTGATACAATTCTTGCTTTTAGCTCTTTGTTCGTGTGCGGAGCCATTTAAAGATTATTATTTTTGCGCGGTTATTTGTTTCTAATCGACAATTCTGACAAGTTTTTTAATTTGACAGTGACGGCGACTGGTGCCCTAGAATACACTGCTCAAATATTTAAAAAACGTGCTTTAAGAGTCGTATCAGTTTTTTTTGAAATTAGCCGTACATAATTTGAAAAATTCAATTAAAGTTCGAAATTTATTGCATTAAAATTTATACAACATTCATGTTGAAAACACAAATAAATATCATTCAGTGTTATTTATTTTGCGTTCTAATAAATTATTTAATTATGTTGCTGCATAAAAAAATTATTTAATTATCGTTTTCTTAATATTATAATAATTTCTTTTGGATGAATAAATATAATAAAACGACGTGCTATAGACAACAATCAACTTTACCTTAGTATAATTAAAGAAAACTAAAAAAAAGATAAACAAATAAGGATAATAAACTTAGCAAATGCGATTTTTTTTAAATTTAACCGCAATATGCTATCTACACCTTTTTGTATCCTAACATTCAATAGCGAAATATTTTGTGAATAGAAATTTCTGTATCTATTTATAAAAGGCCTCTTCAGCAATCTGTAAAGCTTAGAAAGCTTTTGCAGTATTTGAATCGGCCGCCAACGCAGAGATGACGCTACATGACACTATAAGTTGTCATTTACCGCTGATTTCCCTGAGAGTGCGCTGCCAACCCAAAAGCACAAATAGGTTTGTTAATTAGAAGATTTTGTACAGAATAACCTTTCAAAATAGTTTTTTTTCGACAAATAAAAAATGATTGCTTTAATAAAATAAGTGCAACGCTTTAATTGGAAGGTAAAGCTCGTAGTAAACGTCAAGCACGCTCAAACAAACATAAAAAGATTACTTTGCAAATCAGTGATGTGTAAAAAGCGTATTAAGAAGGCGGTTTTAACATACAAGGCATACAGCCACTTGACGTATCCGGCGGCTCTCATTAAATGACTCAAGTAGCAATTAGTTTTATGTTAAAGTGAAGTTAGACATTTAATACAGAACACGATCGTAGACATAGTGAAAAAATTCGTAAAAAGAAATGGTATCGCTTTAGAATAGTTATTAATTTTTTGTTAATGTTGGTGCTCCTGACTGTCTTGACGCCTCAACAACTAGACACTCAAAGTGTCAAACACGTGATGCTTTATCCTATCTCTATAGATGATCTTTTTTCTTGGGCCAATAGGATGGCTTGTTAAATACAGCAGCTGTTGGAAATATCATCTATTCTTGTCTGTATCTACAGTTATGTCCGCCATACTGCGGGCGTGTGTTGTTTTTTCCAATGCTGTATGGTCGTCCCGCCTTCTTGGATGATTCATGAAGATAGTTTTAAGTTTATTTTTAGTAGGGGAACCACATTCCTCTTGAAATTGTTTTGGTTGTATTTCATTCTTCAGGTGTAACTTGTCGCTTTTGATTATTAGAATAATAGTTTTTGAAGTGTTGGAACAGGTTACGCCGCACTTTTATGACTTGGGAACATGTGTGTTTATTATTCTTTAAATAGAAGAGAATTGATGATGATTTCTTGAGTATTTAAAGATGTTTTTTTCTAAAGCACAAAAAAATTGATTCTTGAAACAATCTTGAAACAATTAAAGATTTTAATGAAAACTAATTCTATTACAATCATGTTGGTAAAGATCACGGTAAAAACAAATATCTTTTTTTCGCGTTAAATAAAACAAATTTGTAAAGAGCATATTTATATGCAGACCAAACAAGCGAAATATGCTCATATATATGCATAAAAACATCAATTATATGCATTTATTTAGGTAGAATATGCAAAATATGCAAAAGCTCACATTGATAAAAATGGTGGATTTAGGTACACAACAACTAGAAATAGCCGCCTTGTCAATATGGTTTTCAAATTCTAAGATCAATTGTTTAAGCTAGCCACCATAGGATAAGACTCCTTTAGCGGTCTAGGGTTAGTCTTAAAAAATGGCCAAAGTTTAAAACAAAAGAAAAGCAAAAATTTGTGTCAAATTACAAAATTTTTAGAAATATGGAAACATTAATTAGCGTTAATCGCTTTCAAAATACCTAATTGTTGATTGTCATATCAAAATTGTTGTTAGATATGCAAAATTCATATAATCCGCCTTTTACTAATTTGTTCTGACGATTCAACAAAAAAAAATCATTTGTAGGCTTTAGAAATTTTTGAAAATAAAATAAATATATACATTTTTAGAATAAATAAATAGAATTAAATTAATAAAGTAATGAAACAAAAATTGTAGATCTGCTTTAAAAAATGAATTGTTTTAATCTATAAATTTTAAGCAGGTGTACCTACATTATATCTCTTAACTGAACTACAGTAGAAATTATATTTAATTAATAAAATACTTACATAATATATAAAAACAATCTAACTTGTAACAATAAACAAAAAGTGTTTTGTTTATTTTTAAATCTGGCTCTTTGATTATATGAATTAATTAATCATTATACGATTAAATTTTACTATATTTAGGTTTTAAACATCAATCATTGTTTGTTGTCCAAATCTTACATATAAATATTAATTTTATAAAGGTGGTATAATGTCTGCAATAAACTGGGCTGATGAGTTCTAAATAAAAGCAAAACAGCGCTGTCTTCAGGATTTACAAGACACTTACATGAAACCCTTGTGAAGTATTAACATATTGTGGCTAATAATGACTGTTTGAGTTGGCAACACTTTTTAGAAACAGGATACGCTTGTTTGACAATTTTTTGACATAACACTGATGAAAGAAATTGTAGGTTATGTCACAGCGACTAACCTTTTAATTGGCATCAGTCAATGATGCTGTCAGTGTCAAAGGTGTCTTCGGTCAACAACAAGACGTGGTTGCAGTTGTATCACTTTAAAACGAAATGTAGGATTGCCAACTGAAACAGTCGTTGTATAAAACAATGAATTTTCATGGTTTTCAATTTGTTGTTTTTGTAAAATAACTATTGAAAATAATAAAAAATTAGCAAAAAAATAACACAGAAGAAAAACATTTTTCCAAAATGTTTTTGAATTTTGTAACTGTTAATAATTTAATGTTCATCTCGTCAATACGGTAAACTCTTCCCTCAAATTAAAAACAAAGGCTTTGAATCAACAAGATATCACCTACACAATATTTGGATAATAGCGCCATTTAGATTTTAAAAATGTAGTGGTTGTAGAATATTTATACGTGCGTTAAAAAATTTATTTTGTGTAAACTAAGAAAATATATCAAGCTACTTAAAGGTACAACAAATGACAAATGAACAAATAATTTAATTAAAAATAAAAATCGTAGAATCGATTAGTGCTACTGAATTATTCCAAATAGTTTTGTCAATCCAGTCAGAGTCGGTATATTATGGCGCCTGATAAAAAAAAACTGGCGTATATTACAAAATGCTTTAGTAAAGATAATCAAATCCAAATGCGGCACAATTTATCAATTATGTTTTGTTGACATAATATAATTAATTTTAATACTTTTATATTTTTGTTTGTATTATTATCTTAATAAAGTAGTACACTCAATATTAAGTTCAGCTGATTTGTAGCACGACATTCGTTGACTGCTGGCATTAAGCACTTAATGCTAGCTAGGTAAGAGATTCCTAATAATATTAAGATTTAAGCCAGCAAACAAAAATTAGTTTAATTTAATATAAAAAAAAAATTATATTATTTTATTTAATTTTAATTTATTTTCATTTTTTCTATTTTTTTTTTAAATTAAAATATAATTTTTCAAAAATTATATACAATTACAGCACTTTAAAAATTGAATTAATAAACTGTGGTGTATGACTCACTAAAATATACCAAATTCAATAGTTTTTTTAAGGCAAATTAAAAGTAGCTACATTAAAAATAAAATAGAATTAAAAACATATTTGATAAAGATTATCTGGGTGGATTTACAGAAAAGACAAGACTTGCAAACAGTTTAATTTACCGCTTGTCCTAAGAATCAAGCTAGAATATTCGACCTCTACTTTAAAGCCAAAAATTTAAAACATATTTATGTGAAAAACCTAATAACAGTTTTGAAACAATAAAACTAGATTCTGTATATTACTTTCTAGAAATTTTTCTCAATTTGTTTTTTTTTTGTTAAAGTGGAGTTTTATTTATAAGATCTGTGAACTTGGACATGTTTTGCTTCTATTGGAAGTCTTCAGCGAGTTGCAATAAACTCAGATTTGAATAATAACTGACAGATCGTAAAAAAAGCTGAAGAGTTTTAATAAGAAAGAAACATGCTCAAATTTACAAATTTAGTTTGAATAAATTTGCATTCAATTTATCATTTTACCTGAGCGTTGGTAGTTTATTAAAGAAGATTCTGATAACACTAGAACAGAAGTAAATTAAAATAAAATTACATGAAAATTAAAAATAAGAAATTTATTAAATGGTCATAACCTTTGAAGTTTCGGTGACAAAAGTTAGATATTGACGCGTAATTATGAACATTTTAATTTTTTGAGGTTAGAAAACTGCTAACAGATCTGGAGACTGGCAGTAACGTCTTGGAATAAAATATATCTTTGTTTTACAATTTTTTTGCAACTGGGTGGAGCGTAAGTTGAAAGCCAGTTATTATAAATAAAATTGAATGATAGAATTTCAAGAAAAATATCAAAATTTTTAAAAAACGATTTTTTGCAATTTGTTGATCAAACGCTAATTTTTTTCATCTACTTTCTAAACAAAAATTTCTAAAAGTAGTTGCAAAATGAATGCTTTTGTGCAACTCTTTCTTGGTAATTCATAAAATAATCTTCAGCTACTATTGGTGTAGACCTTACAAAGTTAGATAAAAACTTACTTAATAACTAAAAATTGTAATTTTTTTTTATAAAAAAAGTTAGAGCAAGAATGTCTGATCGAAAAAAAATTTATATTTCTAGTAGATTATACTCTAGCTAATATCTTTTTCGATTATAACTAAATCAATAAGCGTAAAGTTTGTTTATACAGTTGTTATTTTGTGCTTCTGGTAAGTTGGTATTAAGAGTTTTAGAGAATTTGTGCTTGCAGTGTTGCAACAATGGCGTTTAAAACCCGGTATCAAAAAATATCAAATAATGGCTATTTATTATCCGGCAAATTTTTGTTTAGCCACGAGAGCTTGAGTGACCAAATTTTTCTTGAGTGACTGTCAATCAGGCATGTCATTGTCATTTAAGCTCAATGCCGTGCAAAAATGCCTAGAATTGGCGCCATTTTCTAATTGTAGAATAAATTGTTAATTATATAAAAAAAACAAAAAATATAAATAAATATGTGTTTCTTATTTAACAACGCTCTAAAACAATAACGCGAACTAATTAAATTAATAGATTTATATTAACAAAAATCTCTAGACCACTGCGTAAGCGACTTTATGCTTTAGTACAAACCGATCTAACACCTGCTGCCAAAAAAGTTGCCTTCCTAATATTGTACATTCTGTATATAATATAAACTATATCTTCTTTAATTGTGAAAATAACCTCGTCTTTAAAGTCTTTCAGAAATGCGTTTCCTCCACTTTATATTCAATTTGAAACAGATATTTCTAACAAATTTCTTATTTTATAATAATAATAATAATAATAATAATGTTTATTTTCTCAACAGAATACATCCAATTATAGTGATACATATTATACACATATCCAGATATGCAAAAACAAGCACTAATTAAAATGATTGCATGGAAAAATGACATTTGAGTCTTAGAAAGTCTTACTTCTCAAACTGATCTGTCATATTTGACAGACTCTTATGTTAAACTTTACAAACGATTTCGGAAAAAATTAAATTTACATTCATTTTGTTATGTTTGTCTGTACTTATTGTGATTTAAACTATTAAGATCTTATTATAATAATTTATTACTCCACAATTTTCAATATATTAACAAATTTCTAAAAAAGTATCGAAAAAACAATTAAAACATTTTGTTGCTGTGGCTTACAAATGATAGATAATGCACCAAAAGCATCAACTTGACATTTATATTTGTCACAATTTTTCATTTGCAAAAATCATCAAATAACACTGGGTTTAAGAAAAAAGCCAACTGAAAAATGCATTAAAACATTATGTGATTACAGTTAGGAAAAACTTTTGAATGCTAAAAAATTTTAAGCTTTATTTATCTTACAAGCAAATAAACATCCCATCATATTCCATCAATATCTCAGCCCCATTGAAAGCTTTATTTCTTATTTTCCACAACAGTTTAATTTTGTACATAACCTAATAATGTACAACTGTCATCGTTGGGTGGCAGTTGACATTAAACTGACGCTATGTCAGATGGTTTTTGATGTCAAAAGAATGGAATGATATAGAATTCAAACAGTTTTTATGTTTTGCCTCTCGTCTCATCTCATTTTACTAAGTTTGCTGGCGGTACATCCTGTACCTACCACAGTATATTAAAAAAAAATATTATTACACACAATAAAACCAAATACTTTATTAGCAAAATGGATATATTTTATTTTGAAATCGACACATTTTCTAATAAAAAATCATTCCAAATCATCAATTTCCCTATACCTGAAAAGAGATGCCGCTATCGCGTTTTACTTATTATGAAAACTAGTTTTAAACAGCTAAAACCGGTGAATTAAAGGTTAGGTTGGTAGCACTTAGTACATATTATTGCCGTTTGTTTTATGTGATAGCACTATTATTATGTGGTCGTGACAGAAGTGGTGGCTATCAAAGTTCAGATGAGCTTTGTAATAAATGAACTTTGTGTTTAGTTAGTATTATTACAAAGATTGCTGCTCGGTGGTCAAGTGGTTGAAGATAGTGCGTTTAGAGCCTGGTCGAATGATTGCCGGGGGTTAAAGTCACGCTCAAGCAGGAGTCAGGAGTCTTTTTTTAAAGAGATAGTTGTCGTCTGGCCATGGGTGTTAGTAAATGTAGGGAAGACAATAGCACATATGCCACATTTGACATATTTGGGCTTAACCTACCTTCAAATGTCCTACTATTATGAACAGTAGACTTGTAGTAATAATCTAGACTTGAAATAACTTTTTCAAAGCACTGTTGATTTCAATAACAATTTTGTTCAATATTTTAATATTAATCTTCCTTATTGGAATTACTTATACGAGATTGAAAATAAAAATTGTCCTCCGTCCTGATCCTAATCCTCTAGAGTATTGGTTGGTGTTATTCAGGCGGCAATCGCATCCTTGCACACATCGCGTCGTGCGGAAGTTCATTGTATTCGGTATTTTAATTTACAACACAATAAAAACACATGGGAAAACAGTAGACGCCATTTTAGTGATTAACTAGGGATCCTGGCAGGCACTGCAACTCCATATTGCTTTTTGTTTTAATTGTATTGTATTGTTTTGTCGTCAGATTGTTTTTTGTTTTGACTCTTCGTAATACGAGGTGAAATTTTAATTGGGTTTCGAGTTATTCCGTTTTTCTTTCCGATTCATCACGGTCTAATTTAATTAAATTGTCTACTTTCCGAAAGCACTGGTGCAGCGGACGCTATTGACTATTATATTGTCAACAGAAGTCGTCATCTTTTTGTCCAAGATTTATTTAGGTGTTGATTGAATTTAATTAATTTATTCTCTAAAGCATGTCTTTTGTTTTGATGTTTAAATAACAAACAAAACTTAAAGCTCAGCCTCCTATGTCTTACAGCTCAAAAAACTGACTTTGTCGTAGTGAGCTCTAAACGGATTGCATGCTGAACAATGCTTGGAAGCTCACAAAATGTGACACATTTGCGAGTCAACAATACCACCTTCGTGCAATCTAATCTCTAATTGTTTACAAATCGCAAAAACTCAGCTATTTTATTTTGAACTTGTTTGTTTTTTGTTTAGCATTATGAAAGAAAATGTATTTCTGTAGAAAACCAAATTATGTTAAGCGTCATTTTTTCAAATTCATCTAGGGTCAGCTTGTACATCCAATCATTCTTGTCAATTCTAGAGGTTTTTTTTAAATTAAAATACAAAAAATAAGCTTATAGTCGGTTCAAATTCAAGAAAAAGTAGTAGTAAATAGTGTGTTTTAGACTGAGCTTAATCCCAGAACTCTCAGTTCTCCCAAAAAAAGGGGTGAACGTAACCATTTTAATAAGAAATATGATAAATAATCTAAAAAATAAGACTATAGTCGGTTCCAATTCAAGAAAAAGTAATAATAAATAGTGTGTAGGACGTGATCAATGCGTGATTCATTCATAAAGTCAACGTAATACCAAGTTTCTGAAATTTAGACGGAACTGGCATTCGAAAGCACAGTTCATTTGTTGTGCTGACTTGTCCTAGACTGAGGTTAATTCCAGAACTCTCACTCCTCCCAGAAAAAGAGCTAAACGTTACCACTTTAATTCTAGTAATTCTTCCTATGCTCAAAAGTACCTATTATCAATAGCCGTGCGATATATAAATATTGCAACGGTTTACATTCATATCGTGTTAGCAGCGTATAGCAACGACCATATATATAGCATTGCATCCAACCGCGCGTACTATTATTTGTATAAATATTATGTAAATACAAAACAAAGCAAATGAAATAAGAATTTTGGTCGAATAAAAAAAAATGTTCCTAACACTTTTGAAATATGCTACTTTTGACACTATATATAACAATAACTATGAGTACTCCACAGTCTCTTTTTTTCCACACTTCTATGTCAATTTTTTGATTTTAACTATCGTAATCAGATTTGCCAATTCTCTGTAATTTTTGATTCTACTCTCTATAATAGTTTTTTTTTTATTTATACGCCACAAATTGTCTCATTTTTATCTTTGGCAAAGTTATTTTCTGTTTTCAATTTGTCTTAACTTAAACATTTTTTTAGTTTTGTTTAATTTTTTTATAGCATTTTTGCTCATTGAAATTTTAATTAATTTATTTGAATCTTGTGAATTTAATCAATGAAATCAAATACAAGTTGTTTGGTATAGTTTAAAACACGAGTTTTATTAATCTCTAGAGATGACCACTTGGTGGTCGATGGAGCTCTTGATATTTGATAGTGATTTGTGTTAGCAACGTATAGCAACGACCATTTATACAGCATTGCATCAAACCGCGCGTACTATCATTTGTATAAATATTATGTAAATACAAAACAAATCAAATGAAATAAAAGTTTTGGTCGAATAAAAAAGTGTTCATAACACTTTTGAAATATGCTAGTTTTGACACTATATATAAAAATAACTATGAGTATTCCACAGTCTCTTTTTTTTTCCTCACTTCTATGTCAATTTTTTGATTTTAACTATCGTAATCAGATTTGCCAATTCTCTGTAATTTTTGATTCTACTCTCTATAATAGTTTTTTTTTTATTTATACGCCACAAATTGTCTCATTTTTATCTTTGGCAAAGTTATTTTCTGTTTTCAATTTGTCTTAACTTAAACATTTTTTTAGTTTTGTTTAATATTTTTATAGCATTTTTGCTCATTGAAATTTTAATTAATTTATTTGAATCTTGAGAATTTAATCAATGAAATCAAATACAAGTTATTTGGTATAGTTTAAAACACGAGTTTTATTAATCTCTAGAGATGACCACTTGGTGGTCGATGGAGCTCTTGATATTTGATAAACAAACTTTTTGGCCAGTGGTAAAGCTGTGTGAATAATTAAAATTAATCACACAAATATCAGTAATTTGAAATATGCTGACAAAATGTTATATTCTCTAGAAACCCAGATAAACTGCAAGAAATGCAAACTCTAAATTTTTTTAAGAATAGTTGGTCTAAAAATAAATGGAGCTATAGTATTTTCAAGTTGAAGACGAAGTGCAGGTAAACAATATCACGTGCTCTCGCTTGTCTAATTCAGCCAATCGACGCACTTTCTGCTAGGTCATGTGAGGGTTCAACCAATAGAAACGACAATAATCTTAAGCTCCGTGGTCTACAAGCGCTTTTTCTTGTTTACAGCCACTTTGCCTTTAACCTGAAAATACTATAGAATGCAAGTGATAATTAACCCTAACAATTCTTTCAATTTAATTTGAAATTTTTTAAAAATATTTTTTTATTACTTTGATATTAAGATTATTATAAAAATAAAATAGAAGTAGAAAAAGCACTGAAAGGGTTAGATATTGGCGAAACAAAAAATGTGTATTTAGAAAACCATGCATCTGCCAAAAAACAAAAAAAAAATTGCTTACAAATATTTTAGTGATAGTAAAAGTGTTTAAAAAAACATACAAATAAACAAAAACAAGAAAAGTAAGAAAAAGATGTAAATAATAATTACAAGCTGTTTTATACAAATCTGCTCAGACGAACCAGAACAAATTATAACTTAAAAAACAATGTTAACTACTTTCATAACCTTAAAAAGTTTAACCTTGGAGCAACATGGCAATAGTTATAATAGAAGTAGAATGTAAAAATGCACTAAAAGGGTTAGATATTGACGGGACAAAAAATGTGTATTTAGAAAACCAAAAATCTGCCAAAAAACAAAAAAAATATTGCTTACAAATATTTTAGTGATAGTAAAAGTGTTTAAAAAAACATACAAATAATCAAAAACAAGAAAAGTAAGAAAACGATGTAAATAATAATTACAAGCTGTTTTATACAAATCTGCTCAGACGAACCAGAACAAATTATAACTTAAAAAACAATATTAACTACTTTCACAACCTTAAAATGTTCAACCTTGGAGCAACTTGGCAATAGTTATTTACCTAACGAGTTCGGAAAGTGAAATTTCTTACATGAGCTTCTTTCAGTCGTGCTGCATTAGTGCGAATTAAAGAAAAAATGTAAGGTAAAACTTTTTTTGCAACAATTAACTCTAATTATAATGAATGATTTAGTTTCTAACTTATTTTTCGATTGGCAGCGTTGCTCTTGCCGATTATCTGATGTTTTAAATTTAAAATGGTCTCATTGCTTGGTTGCTACGATTTTATTGAAATAAAAAAACATAGTTTGGAACATTTTTTCCTACATTTGGCAGCAAAGTAAAAAACATCTCGGTGCGGGAAAAGCGTATTTCGATGCATTGAAAACGGCCGATTTTTGAGCAACGAGTGCAAAAAAGTGTTTACCACGGCTTTCTCAGAAGACGCAACATTAAAATGGCTAGATTTTCAAAAACTCTCCTATATTTTTGAGAAAAACCATATTTTTCTACGTCAGAAAAAAATCTAATTAATAATATGACAGTAAAAATGTCTATATTTTAAAGGAGCATGAAGAGATAGACGCTAAGTATTAAACTAACACACCAAAACACAAATAGGTTAATACACAACAATACGAAAAACAACAACAAAACTCAATCAGATATTCAAAAAGATGTCAAAAGAAGAAGAAAAATCTACCTCTAACAATAAAATTATTTTATATAGGAAAAAAATAATGGCAACGCTTAATTCTTTAGGCATTTTTCTCTAATTTTTGTAACAAATTTCTGTCGATTTGTTATTTTTAAATGTTCAATGTTTTCTACGTTATTTTATGATCATTCTGTAGAATTTTTTTTATCATTTGCTACTAGTACTATAGTACTTTAAGCACAAAAACTGTGCTTATAGTACTGCAGCAGCTAAGCTTGACTACAATTTGACTTTTGGAATTGCTTAGAATTTATAAACATAGTCTGAATAAACAATTTACGTTAAATTCTCTTCATCCTATGTAATAACAATAATTTTTTATTTGTAATAACGCATCCACTGTTTTTTCTCAATTCCTAAGCAGATTTTTTTAATTTTTAAAATTTTATTGATAATTTGCAAAATATCAGTTTGACAGTTATATTATTAAAAACACTTTATTCTATATAGTACATCATATTATTTTAATTAATAAAATTTTGATATTATTGATTATAATTTTATCATTTTGATAGATATAAATTTGATATGAGATAAATGATTCTAACACCTTCATTCTAGACGTTATATTTTATCAATTATCAAAAAGAATAAAAATTTTGATAAATAACAATTTGATATTTTAACATTTTTATTCTAAACCGGTTGAATCCATAACTAAGATTTTGATTTATTTTGGAAATTGTGGCGTTTTCGAGAGAGATGCGACAAGCTTTACAAAAGTGGGAGAGAGATAAGACAGCTCTGTAACTGCGAGAAAGTGCAGGAAGCTCAAATACAAGCAAACGGATTGATAAAGAGAATTATAAGTTTTGTCGAAAAAATGTCAAAAGGAGAGTAGCATTAATGAATCAATCAAGTTAAAGGTCATCAGAACGTGTTGATTGGAATAAAGTGTACAAAGTAAAGCCTAGGTGTGAAAGTATTGTTTTGGCTTCAAGTTTGGAAGTGGTTTTTAGAATAGGGTTTTTAAGAGTTTACTCTATTTTATTAATGTCTTAAATTTTGATCAAATAGATTGAGTTTTAATTAAAAAAAAATTTATAACTGATGTGTTTGTATTTACAAAACATCTCAGATGGAATCGTTTCGAGCTTCGAACTATACTTAAAAAACTTTATTCTTACCGTTACAAATTCGTCTAATCAGCTCTGTGAAACGACAAACTCTGTCAACATCCTGATATTTACGAGGACCTAGCATTTCACATCCCTAATTTACGACCCTAAACACACAAAAAACCGATCTTTTCTCCGTTTGATAATATTACACAGCAACAAAAAACCATCGCAATAACAAAGTAAATCATGTCAATTATATGAAAATCATAGGAGCGGAAATAATATTTTTTCAAGTCGAAATAAATCACCGCAGTAAGCGCTGGGTAATAGGGAGAAGAGCTATTAGCGGGTACTTAGGGCCCTTAGGGTGTATTCACATTTGCAACTAGCGTGGAATTAAGCAATATGTTTGTAGCTATCAAACCAATAGGGTTGGTAGTGCGTGCCGCTTGTTGGACCTTTTTGGGGGTGGCTAACGCACATTTTAATTAAAGTCCCGGTTAGGGTTTTTTATTAGAATGTTTTAAGAGGTTTGCAAGAAATTGTGCAAATAATGATTTACCAGTTTACAAAAAAAAACAAAATTAAATTTAAACATAATTGCAATTAAATTCAAAATTTTTAATTGTTGATTGGCTGTTAAATATCAATCACGTAACAAATTGGCTTTAATTTTAATTCAATATTTAATTGTGTGGTTGGGTGAATTAGAGCAATTTGTAATTTTTTTAATACTTCAGCACAAATTTCTACCAATTAACACTTTTAAATCAAAATGATGTTCTTAAATAATCAATTTTCTAGTTTTGTTATAAGTTCTTTAATAGTTTTGTAATTTTTTATTATTAGTTTTTATTATGTTTCTGTCTTGGAAGCACTGCAATTTGGCTGGATTTAAAAATCATCATGGTCCTTGACTAGGAATGATAATGACAATATTACTTATCAAATAATATAAAAATTGTCAAAAAACCAGCTCTTAATTTTTAAATTGTGCTTTAAACTAAATAGACTATATAAGTTCGTTTTTTGAAGAATAAAGCTAAATTATTATCTCCTTAGGCATCGGCGACCATATTTCAATTATTGTTGGGTTGAACATTTAAAAACATTTGAACAATATGACATGAACATAATGTTGCTTTCTGTTTTCTGCGAGGATTTTTAAATCCAAATTTAAAATTTTGAGATTATTACTTAATAATATAATTATAGGTAAAATTTTTACCATTTTTAAATGCCAAAGAACGCTAATGGCCACCGAAAGCCGCGAATATTTAGCCATTTTTGTTTTAAAAGTATCGATAATATTACAAGAATTTGGAACCGCAATATCTAAAAAATATTTTATTTTTGAAGCAGTTAGCAAAGTTTGATTCCAATATAATTTGTAATTATCATTTTTCAAGAAATTTTTTGGATTATAATTATAATACGAATCTACATTTTAAACTTAAAAGCCAAATTTGAATGAACTATTTTTGCAACCGCGTAAAGTCTTTTTTTATAATGTATTAACTAGCACTAAACAAGAGGACAAAATGGGTTCAATTGTTTCCGACGATTCAAAACACATTCTACAAATGTCATTAACTAATTGTTCCCTAAAACTCAAGATAATTTCTAAAGTTAATTACCTTATCTTAAATAGCCAAAACAAAACTTTCAGTCTCTGGAAAAAAATGTTCTTTCTTAATCCATAAAAATGACAGCTTTCTATCTATCCCATTCAATTCAATTAATATCTTTTGTTTAATTTTTAATAACAAATTATTATCTTGTTTATCTAATTTATTTGTGATAATTTTAATTTTTAAATTTAATGGTATAAGATCTGTAGCTGTGTTCACAATAAATTTTTCTAATTTATTATCCGTTTTGTAATTATGAACGTAATTTTACATCTTAGAGATTTGGTTATCATATCATTGGTTATCATCAAATTTTTACTATTTATTTGATAAATATAAAAATTAAATTTAAAATTAAAGATTTTTCATTACTTTCAAAATTTTTTACTGTTTTACTATATTTAAAAATTTTTTTTTTATTATTATAAATTACTTTTATTACTATAGCAACACAATGATCCAATGAGAGCTTGACTTTCAAATCAATTATTTTTGTTTATTTTAGATAAAAATTGACTTTTTGTCATTAGTAATTATAATTTTCTCTTTTTTTTTGATGTTATATTTGATTAATAAATAATGACTGTTTTACAGTGTCACTTGGAATTTTTCCTTGTTCTAAAAAAATACTCTTAAAAAATATTATTCGACTTTGTTTTTTTTTTTTTTTTGAAAATAAAAAAGGTATTTATCTACCCAAACTTTTTGTGATTCGTAAATTCATTTTAATAAACATTTTTGTGTTTAATTATAAAGATCATAGTTTTTCACAGAACAAAAATGTTTATTTTAAGGTTAAATATAACTGAAGATTGCTAATAAGCATGAAACAATACTGTATTATATTACCAATAGTTTTGAAATGTAAAAACAATTAGTTTTAAAAGTAAAAACTAAAGAAGACTTTATGTCAATAATAACTTAATTAAAAATGTTTATTTTTAAAATATAAAAATTTTTGAAAAATTTAAAAAATATTTTAAAAAACTATTTTTTTTGTTGTTGATATTATTGATTAAAATTAACATAATTGCTCAAAACAAAGATTTTTTTTATTATTGATAATGTTTTATAATTTTTATTGTTTTCTATACACGATATATATTATATATATATTTAAATTTAGATTTTGTACAGTTTTTGTAAATTTTATAGTATTGTATAATTATTGTTTTTAAGATAATTTTCACAAATAATTAGTTAAAAAATTTTTGGGATTTTAGTTTGTTTTACGTATTTAATTTTATGATAAATAAAATTCTTTAAAATATATTCATTATTTTGCAATTTTTATTTTTCAAATAAACTTTTCTTTAAATTAAAATTTATTTGGTATAGATAGATGTAATATTTTAGTTTTACTATAAACAATTCTGTTTGATCCAATTATTCAAAAAATTAAATGATTTTTAAATCAATAAAAATTTTTGAATTTCTTTTGTAATTTATTTTTAGAAATATTTATAGTGTTTAGATGTTTTAAATTGTATATTTAGTAGTGTTATTTTTCCGTTCTACGTTTTGAAGAGAAATTTAGGTATAACACAAAAGTAAAAATGTTGCAAAAAAAAGTCAAGTACACTGTGATTAAAAAACAACACAAATCAGAGCAGACGTTGCAAATTATCGGTTAGTACGTAGCTAAATCCTATGGAAATAAGCGTTCAATGCCTGGGCGTAGACAATTTGTAGGGTCAAATGCTACTTCATAATAAATCATATTTCATAACCCCAACGTGTAAGCATTTTATCATTATTGTCTGATAATGGAGAACTTTATACATGTAACGCCACTAGGAAGCACATTTTTTGCTAAAATGTCAATGTCAAAAAAACGTCAATTTGAAAGCAAAAGTTTGCTGTTGTTAACCTTAAAAACATTTTTTTGATTTTTGGTAATTTTTCTAAACAACAACAACGGGAAAACCAGAAACTAAAAAGTCGTTCTACTTTATAACTCTTTGCATTAAATAATTTTAAGCCAGATAACCGGACCGAGTGGACTTTAATTATCAACAATATCAATCATCAAGTTTATCATTGTGACTCAATCTTTTCAATAAAACAAAAGATAAAGTATTATAGCACTCTTGATTTGTTTTTTTTATCACTCTGTATATGAAGCTGTATAGGCAAAAAACATGAATTTGAAAGAACTTACAAGAAAAAGCTATTTATTTCGAGACATCTCAGTAAATATATAAATTTTTAGTAAACAAAAAGTATAAGAAACAATAATTTTTTTTAAGTTAAATAGTGAAAAGGAATCAATAAATTTATAATATTATTACATTATAAGTGGTATATGATCTGTAAATAGAAAAAAAAAAATTGTGTCCAGTTCACGAGAAACTTAATATGTTCCCAAAAGCCATTTTAAAAATAACTTAAAAAATAAAAACTTTTTTTAAGAGTTTTTGAAGCCTAGAAATACACAACAACGTCTGTCTGTACCAGAGAAAACTTGCAATGCCAGTTTTTTTATAGTTGTTAGCTTATTTGTTTTACATTTTTTCATAGTTAGATTTTTTTTAAATAAATACTTTTACTATATACATTTTATACTGTTTGTATAAAATGTATTTTATACAAACATCAATTTTTCTAAATTAGAATCTGCATGAGAAAAATCAGAAGTAAATGTTTGTAGAGAGTATAAGATACCGATAAAAAACTGAAAAAAAGTCAAATAAAAAAATCAGATGTTGAGTAGAAGAACATAGCGAAATTTAAAGTATAATAGAAAGTTTCATAATACTAAAACAAAAAAACTGACAGTCTATAAAAATAAGTTGGAAAATTATATATACCTAAATTAAATAACAGAAATATTACTAAAAAAATTACTACTTGACCAGCAACAAAGAGTTAATAAATTAAAATAAAATCTGCCGTATTGTTTAACAAAAATTTTAATTAAAATAAAAAAAAAAACAAAGAAACACCTTTAAAGACAAAACTTTTTTTGACAAAGTTTTTTGTGACAAAGCTTCCATTTCAATCCATTTCTATCCAAATGGCAGCAAATATTTTGCATCAACAATCTAAAAAAAACACTAAAGAACGCAATTGCTTAAAACACATATGACGTTTTTACAGGAAAATGACTCAAAACCTACTCTTCACTAAAAAAAATTTGAAATCGAGTCTTTAATAAGCTAATTAATGTTTTCCATCTGAAGCACGAGTGTTTTTGTAAATAGTGTTTTTTACAAAATTGGAGTACATGACTGTCAAAAAATTAATTACGTCAAACGTCAATGTCATTATCAATTTTTTACTTATAGATTATATCTTCAATAAAAATTGATTACAACATTGATTCTTTGTACACAAGGTTTTTAATTCTGCCGCTGCACCCCAAAAAACGCTAAAAAAATGTTATCAAAAATCGTTTGTACTTTCTTCTCTTTGTGCCAATTTTCAAAATTCTTAAATTTGTTTTTGTAGTGTATTTCAGATTTATCACGTAATACGTTTTGAGCCGTTGTCTCAAATTTTGGGTAGGATCCATAAATTCTGTTCTTGCCTATTTTTTGTTAAAAAATAACTAAATTATGTTATTAACCTTTGACAACAAATTTACATACTTTTTTTTTATATAAAATGACCAAATTTGAAAAATTAGCGTAAAAAACACGTTTTGTAAAAAGTGTTAGTGCACGCGTCTTAATTTTTAAAATTTTTGTTTTTGGTTATGTAGTAGATTTTTGAGTATATTTTATGTAATGTCAGCAGAGCACAAAAATGTTTCAATTATGAACACAGTTTAAGAGTTTTTTCGACGTTTTCTGCTGTAGACGTGGTTCCAAATTTGACGCTGTCCGCCCCTATTGTTAAAAAAGCTCGCTATCAACTTTAATCAAATTATCACCCTTCATATAATTTGCGGTGTCCAAACATCCCCGATTTCAATGGGGAAGTTTGATTCGACAAAGATCTTAATTTCGGCTCAAACCTAAAATTATGTTCGTTTCTGTCCAGAAAAGCTTCTTTCATCGGGAGGCTTTTGTTTGTGAAATAATTGTGTGTATGTGAAAGAAGGGCGCGTTCGTTCGGCTCGTGCAAAGTGGCCTTTTACCACCTGGAGCTCTCGGCAACTACTCCAGAGGCTACAATTATGACAGACAATGGCCAAGTGTAGAGTCATCGAGCGGGATTCAATTGATTCGGGATTGGTCTCAGTGTGTGGTGTATTGTGGTAAGCGTTGCTACCGAAGATCCATAGATGAAATGGGACCAACAATCAAAACCTGCTTCTGAAAGTTGATATGAAAATTGTATCAACGTAGGATGGTTCAGCACAATTAACAACCTGCTAAACATAGTTACAAAAAAAAAAAAATTTTTTTTTTGATTTGGCACCTACAACTTTGAATATTAGACAGACAACTAAAAACTAAACTTTGTCTAATTAAAAAAATTAAAAGTAATTTTCTTATTGGTCAAATATAAACGCACATCTACAGTTTGACATCGACAACTTTGAATATAAGACAGACAACGTTTTACTAAAGTTTGTTCTAATTATAATAAAGCCGCGTAAGAAATATAGTAATAGAAACGCCTATCTTAACCTAGAAAAATTGAAAGTAATTTTCTTATTGGTTAAATATAACAGCACATCTTCAGTTTGACATCGACAACTTTGAATACCAAATAGACAACGTTTTACTAAACTTTGTTCTAATTTTTATAGGGCCGCCCAAGAGATATAGTAATAGAAACGTTTATCTCAACCTAAAAAAATTAAAAGTAATTTTCTTATTGGTCAAATATAAACGCACATCTTTAGTTTGACATCGACAACTTTGAATAACAGAAAGACAACGTTTTACTAAACTTGGTTCTAATTATAATAAAGCCGCCTAAGAGATATAGTAGTAGAAACGCCTTATCTTAACCTAAAAAAATTAAATTATTTTCTATTTCTTATTTTCTTATTGGTATAAATATAACCGCACATCTTCACTTTGACATCGACAACTTTGCCGCCATTTTATTTTTACGACAAATAGCTGATAAAAAAACAAAAAAATATGTTTGATATTGTGCCATAAATAATATGTAAAATTTTGTATTTTCTGTTTCATTGCAACTTTGATCTCATTTGTTGCAGTTTAAATACGATTTCAGCCTAAAATAATTCTGCTCATCAAACTCCGTTATTTTTTTTATAAAAATCTTAAAAAATCTTTTGATCATCAAGAAATAAATAAAACTAAATTATTTTTTTTCAAATTTTGTCTAGTTTTGAAATATTTTGTGCAATAAAAACTTTTGTCTTGTTTTTATAGATTTCATAAAATTTGACGGCGTCTAGATGTCACTAGTTATTTATTTCCATGGCTAATCTTAATTAATTTTTTATACTAATTTCAATAGTTATTTATTTGCTTGATTAATTTTAAGATATTAATACTAATATTATGATTGCTATCTGTGGCGTGCTTGGCTATACTCGACTTGTCTATTCAATCTGCCCTATTTCAAGTGAGCTAAGTATTTTTTGTATCTGGTTTAAGTTAATATACGCGTTTGTTTTTTATAACATTTGTCACAGTTATTACACTTTATGCAATAAACTTCAGAATTTTTATTTCTAAAAATGGTGTTTTGATTCTAGAAATGATATAGTTTTTTTCAAACTTTTATTATATATATTTATTATAATATATTATAATAAATATTATAATATATTTTATATATAATTTTAAAATATTTTTTTTTTGGTTCTAATTTTAAATTTTTATCATTTTTATTATATATATTTTTAAATATATATAGTACTTGATAAAATAAATATTTATTTTAATTCCAATTGTTCTATGGTTTTCTCTTCTAAGAATATAATAATATGATATTAATTTATTTCACTTTATATTTTTAACTAGCTATTTGTTTTGCGACTTTTTTTCGTTATTAGACTTATCTGTTTCTTCTTTTCAGCATTTTGTTGATTATTTTGTACAATGCTATTTTGAAGATAACTTTATTTACCTTCAATAGTTAACAAGTTTTAAAAAATTTTTTTACAAATTTCTTAGCTTAACTGTTTTTACAGTGTTTTTATTATTTTTTCGTTTTAGACAATACTAAATTGTGTTTTATTGTTTTTGACTTTTTGTGCTATTGAACCAATAATGTATGTTTTGTAAGCTAAAATAGCCCAGAACAGAAAAATACTAGAAAATTTGAGTGTTTTAGGCTATTTCTTCTATAATTTTTGCTTTGTAGTGCAACAAATCAAATAAAAGTTAGTAAAATTTTTACAAGCTTAATACCAATTATTAAACTGTTAATTTTTCGAAGTAGTAGTTTTTCTAACAGAAGTCGGTTATGTTTGACATTACAATTCTTTAACCAGGCCATAGTGCTCATTCGTTCGTGCGATTAATGGCTGCTTTGCTTGGACAGCTTTAATGTTTGGTGAGGTACTGAACAATGCAGTCATAAACCATTATCAACAACCATCAAAAAGTTAACAATATAATGTAGAGTATTAAACTCGCAAAAATTTTACTAGCTCTTATTTGGTTTGTTGCACTAGACCTGTTTATCTGAAACATTTAATAAATTTTATCTTATTCCATCTATTTTTATCTAAGATGACTTGATTTTACTTCAGGAGCTACCAGATTTTTATTACATTTTTCAGTTTTAGTATTTTTTATTTTATCTAGCTTCACTATTGTTTCTGCTATTTTGTTTGTGCTTGCCACTACCAAAAAAATATGTGGGGTTGTTAAGTTTTTTGATTTGCATTTTGGGTGCGGTTTATATAAAATTTCGCTAATTTTTGTGTTTTAGGGTTAAGAAAGAAAGCTTCCACAGCCAGTTATCATTCAAAAATTGACATCTTTCGGCAAAAAACCGTGTCGAACTATTTTAATAAAATTGTTGACGTCTTGTAAAGAAGTTATAAGAATAGAAATATAAAAATAAGCACAGTAACTCAACGTGTAAACCACGTTAGGAGCAAAACTTATTTTCACGTTTTAAAATAGTTTGTATTACTTTTTTCATGTTTTAATTTCTAATGTTTTAGATTATTTTTTTTTATAATTTTTTATTCTGTACAGTATTAATTAATAAACTATTCACACAGTTTTACCACTTGACAAAAAATTTGTTTACTAGATGTTGAGAGCTCTTTCGACCACCAAGTGGTCATCATTTTAAAAAGTTTTATTCATCTCCCGATGATGACTACGTGGTGGTCGAAAGAGTGATGAAGATCTAATAAGCAAACTTTTTAGCAAGTGGTAAAATTGTAAGAATAGACTATTTAGTATTACTTGCTGCTTGTTTTGTATTTTCTATTTACAATAACTTTATGTATATTTTGCTTCGTTTTTCAGTTAAATGACCAATACATCAATAGACAAACATTTGTATTTTTAGCTATTTAACTGATTTAGATTTTTTAACGCTTAGTTTTTAAGTGTTTTAATTTTTTATTATGTTCAATATTTTTTATCTCAAAGACACAGACAGAAATTTGGTTGGTTTAAAAATCATTATGGTCTTTGACAAGTAATTAACATAACAATATAATTTTTTTAATAACAAAAAATTTGTTTAGAAACAAATCTATTAATGTTCAGTTAGTGTAAAAACTAATTTAAGAGTTAAACCAAAAACAAAAACTTTAATTTGTGTTCTAAGCCAAATAGTAAACAATTGTTTGTTTTTTGAAGTATCAAGCTAAATTACTATCACTTCACGCATGTGCAATTGTATTAGGTATTTGAATAGTCAGATTTAGCATTTAAAGACTTTCGAACAATACGACATGAACATAATAATTTTACATCTAAGATTTTGAAATTTTTTTTTATGATATGAGTTCAACACCTTTATTTGATAAACTATAACTTACTAAAGGTAGAATTTCTACCATTTTTCACCGAAAACAGCAAACATTTAGCCATTTTCATGAATAATATTACAATAATTTGGAACAACAACATCTAATTGTTTTTTATTTATAACATTACGATAATTTTTAGTGTTAATTATTACTCTATCCTGAATAGTGAAAACCAACTTTTCAGTATCTGGAAACAGTAAACCTTTTTATTATTATGATGCGTAATATTGCTTTTTTTTGAGTGTATTTTAAGTTTTTGACAATCAAATTACATGCTTCACTATTTTTTTAATATACTTTTTTTTTTATTTTTTTTGTTGTAATTTTTAAACGCATAATTATATTATTTTTGCTAATTATTTTGATTTTTGTTTTACATTTTTTTAAATTTTTTATAATAAACTAAAAACTTTTTTAAATTATTTTAAATACATTTATTAACCGTTTACAATTTTTTTTTCTATTCTATTCTCTGTTCTTTCTTTGTGTTTTCTTCCCTTGTCTTCATTTTTTATTTCTCTTTTCTTTTTTTTCCTATACTTTTTTTATCCACTTTATCTTCCTTTCATTTTCTTTCAGTATTATTTCTTTTTCTCTCTCTGTCAATTCACATTTAATCCACATGTGCTCTATTGTCTCTCTTTCTTCATAACTCATCCTACCCAGTGTTTCTTTTTTTTCCGTTTAGTATATATTGTCTCTCTCTCTTCATTTCCGCTCTGGAACCTTGCACCTAGGTACACCAAGATTTCCTCTATCATACATTTTATATTATTTCTGTTATACCCAGATTCTTTAATTCTTTTTTTTCTATTTTGCGTATCTACATCTTTGTATCTTTCTCACGTCTTTCTGTTTTCTGTTCCTAATCTTTCCACTTCTTCACTCGTATACCTATTTTTTCTGTAATACTTCTCGCTCTTCCTTCCATTTTCTTTCAGTATTATCTCTTTTTCTCTCTCTGTCATCTCACATTTATTCCACATGTGCTCTATTGTCTCTCTTTCTTTATAACTCATTCCACTCAGTTTTTTTATTTTTCCGTTTAATATATATTGTCTCTCTCTCTTCATTTTCGCTCTAGAACCTTGCACCTAGGTACACCAAGATTTCCTCTATCATACATTTTACATAATTTCTGTTATACCTAGATTCTTTAATTCTTTTTCTTCTTTTTTGCGTATTTACATCTTTGTCTCTTTCGCACGTCTCTGTGTTTTCTGTTGCTAATCTTTCCACTTCTTTACTCGTATACCCATTTTTTCTGTAATACTTCTCGCTCTTATTCATGTCTGTATTAATTTTCTTTTCTTTTATTTAATATTCTACATTCTTTATTTCCATTCATTCTATCTTCAAACTTTGTCGCTTTTTTCCTCGATTTCACTGTCAGCTTGTTTCTTTTATATTCTTCTCTTACTATATACCCAAGGGTTTCTCTATCCACCCTTAGAACCCATCTTAAACCTTTTTGTTATACTCTTTTTATTTTCTCTTGTTCTTTTTACCTTCAGATCTCTGCTCGGTACATCAATACGCTCTATACCAACCTCTCAAACATCATCTTTCTTCTTTTAAAATTGTTTCCTACTTTTTCTCTTTTATTCCCCATATCATGTGTGCTTTCCTTGCCATCATTCAAACATGCTCTTTTACTCGTTTTATTTTCTCTCTTTTCTATTCTCAATCATCTTTTTCTTCCTTCCTATTCTTCTTGTTAAGTACTATCATCTTTTTACATTTATTTACATTCACTTCTAGCTTTTTCTTCCTCACATACTTTCTTAGGATTTTCATAATTTTTTCTATTTCCTTTTCACTCTTTGCTACCATTAAGACAACGCCAGGCTTTATTCTTTTTCTCCTCTTACCACACGTTCCCCTGATGGCCCCTGTCTAAAATTTTTTTCTGAGGGAACGCTCTTGTTTTATCCTTTTTGTTGTTACAAATTATTTGCTCTCTTTCTCTCTTGATCTTACTTTGCTTTTTGTTCTTCTACGTTTCTCATCACCCATTTGCTTACTCTTTATTCTCTCGTACTTTCAAACATTTTTATTCATATCAAACGCTTCTAATAACTTTTTTTAAATTCTTCTAGTGCTGTTATAATTTTAATAACTTTTTCTTAATGTGGTGGTTGTTGGTTTCTGTTTAATAAGTTGTTTTTCAATTTTTTTTTTAATTGTAAAACTATGAAATTTCTAAATGAAATTATTTTGAAAAAGCCGTTTAGGTCTGTTTGTGTCTGTGTCTTATCTTGCATCCATACCAACGGTCAGTATTCAATTAAATTGAATGAGTGGTGGTTAGAGGTGTTGGATAAGGGGCGTTCCACTGCCTGTTAACATTTTTTAGTAATAACTTTCTTCTCTCTTTTCTTCATCTGAACGATTGAAACAAAATAGAGTATTGTATAATCCAGACCATTCATCTGTCTGTTTTAATACTTGACATTTGATTATCCAAATAACATGGCATTAAGTTGTTGAAACACGTTGATTATTTCTCAAGAAAACCTACGAAATTATCAAAATTGGAATCAATTTGATCGCATTTTTTTTGTGGACTGCGCTAATGAAGTGAGGATCGAAAAAACAGAGAATTAAAGAAGTTAATCGTTTAATTAAAATGCTGAGTTTCGGAATAATCACTATATTGTTTTGTGCTTTTTTTGTTGTTGTATTTACGTAAGCATCTGATGTAACAATGCGAGATTAGTTGGAAGAAAAGTGTAATTATCGGCTTTAGAAGCGAATTGTGCTATTATTTTCTCATTCATCAATGTTGACAAGGATGTAAATACAATCAAGTGATCAAATGTTAGATGTTTTTAATTAATTTTGATTCTATTGATAATTTATTTGATTACTATTTTTGACTAATCAAAAATTGAATAGATCTTTTTTTAATTGACGTTTCGAGGTTTGATGGTTATGTGAATAGATTTCATGTGAATACATCTTCATGGCGATGAAATTGTGGACGAGTACTTTCACTAAGATACTTGAAAAAATGACATACATTTTGTCGATTTATTAGCTGAAATACAACTTAAACTCTTCAAGATTTTGCAACCTCACTCCATGTTGAATTCTTTTTGTGGTTTTATTTGAAAAACTCTATTTTCTAATTGAGTCAGGTTAGTAACGCAACTGTTTAAAGAACCTTGAAGTCGATGAATGACATTTAGATTATTTGCTATAAACCTTATTTATTCATTAATTTTTATTTTCTTGTTTGCTATAACACTACAAGTGCTTTGAATTCAATCTTATTAGCGTGTTCAACTATCATCTCATTAAATTAAAAGTGAGGTTAAGTTTAAATGTCAAATTAATTTATAGAAATTCTTATCATCAGCAATGGGATTGCTTCTGAAAAGTCTGTCAGCAGTTGTCAGACTTTAAAAATTATTATTTTCAAGTCTGTATAGATTTTATTTTTAGATTATAATTGTGCAAAGTAGGTCGTGTTTTAGTTGGCATAGTTAATCCAAAAATTGTTTCAATTGTTTTGCTTTTTGTTAATTATTCGACTTTTTTACTCAACCTGAAAAAAATTGTGTAGATTTAACATTTTAGAGTGAATTTACTTCATGTTTTAAAACATTGCCGAATCTCCAACTTTCTACGTTACTAAATTATTTTGTTGTTGTTGTAATTAGTATTTTATTATATTAAGTTGGTAGAATATGCTGCCGGATTATTAAATTTAGTAAACTTTAGTTAACTAAATAGTAATCTAAGTTGCTGTACTGCAAAATTTTTGAATATTTGATTAGAATGTGATCGAAAAATGTCATAGATGAGAATTTACTTTGTAAGATACATACCGAAATGAAGCAAAAAATACAGTGGCAAGACTGAGTAAGTTGCTGTGCAACCTGTCAGTTGTCAATCGTCTTTATTTAGGTATGTCACAAAGTAAATCAACAAAAGGTAAAAACTTTTTTTACATTTGTTTTAAATTTTTGTGATATGTGTCACATTACGTGCTGCTAATTAACTAATTTTAATTTTTTACTAACGTAAAAAAATAAATTCAAATCATTAAAAACCACCCGGTACTAGTATATGAAAAATAAAACCATCTCACTCACAATGCTTGTTGTCAGAAACTCACAAAGAGGTTGTCGATATTAAAAATTATAATGATCTCTGTAATAGATTAAGTTGATAAGTTTTCAATAAAAACAAAACAGCGTTATCTGCAGAATACATTAAACTTTTAGAAGATTTTTAATTAGTGGACAGAGAAGAAGACAGAGAAAGAAAGAATAAAAAAAATATACAGGAGAAAAAAAAGTAAAAGAAAACAAAATAATTATAGACAGAGAAAAGTATAAAGTGATAATAATTTATAAAACAAAGATGAAAACAGAGAGTCAAGCCGAAAAATCAAAGAAAAGTTGAAAGGTTTGAGAAAAACAGTGAAAAAAGCTAAAGATACAGAAAAAAAATATAGAAGTGGCAGAAAAATCAACAATAAGCTAAAGATAACAAAGAAAAGAGGATATTGACCACATAAAAAAATAGTAAATAATATGGGGAAAACAAGACAAGTGTAAAGAGAGCCAGAAATAAGTATAGAGAGCATAAAAAGCTAAAAAAATTGTAAAAATAGAAAAATAAAAATTTGAAAAATTAATAGAGATAGAGAAATAAAAACAACATTTAAAGAGGATAATAGAGGGTAAAAAAAGCAAATCAAAAAAGCATAAAAATTAAAAATAGAGCTTAAAAAAGATATCACAATAAAAAAAGTAAAAAACAAACATATAAATTTAAAAAAAATGTGAGTCGTTACAAGACGCCTAAAAGAACAGAATACTACCGAAAATAAATTTGGCTTAATAGCCAAATTTATTTTTGGTTTTTTTTAAATTTTTAAATTGTTTATTAAAATAATACAAAAAATATGGAAAAAACCGACTTTGATATAATTGATTATTATTTTAATTATTTATTATTTGATCCAAAGTTCTTAAATAATCAAATAAATAACTATTATTTAATTATTCTAAAACATCTTTTTAGTTTTTCAAAGAGTAACAGAAAACAAAATAATCATTGACATAGAACAGTATAAAGCGATAACAATTTATAAAACAAAGATGAAAACAAAGAGACAAACCGGAAAAGCAAAGAGAAGTTGAAAGATTTGAGAAAAACAGTAAAGAAAGCTAAAGTTATCGTAAAAAATGATAAAAGTGGCAGAAAAATAAACAGTAAGCTAAAGATAACAAAGAATATGTTAAACACCCTTCAAAAAAAAAATTAAAGAAAAAAAAGCATAAACAAAAAGATCACATAAAAAAATAGTAAATAATATGGGGAAAACAAGGCAAGTGTAAAGAGAGCCAAAAATAAGTATAAAGAGCATAAAAAGTTGAAAAGTTTGTAAAAATAGAAAAAAAAAATTAGAAAAATTAATAGAGATAGAGAAATCAAAACAACATTTGAAGAGGTAATGGATGGTTAAAAAAAAGCAAATCAAAAAAGCAGAAAAATCTAAAATAAAAGTTAAAAAGATATCACATTGAAAAGAAGTAAAAAAAAATATATAAATTAAGAAAAAAAGTGAGTCGTTACAAGACGCCTGACAGATGTGAAACATCAAAATTATTTTGTACAAGTAATATGCATAAAAGAACAGAAAACAAAAAAATTGAAAAAAACCAACTTTAATATAATTAATTATTACTTTATTAATCTATTAATTAATTTATAATTAAATAAATAGACTATATTTAATTATTTTAAAACATTTTTTAAATTTTTTAATTAATTATTATTCAAGTTACTTCAATAATTGAATAAATAGACTATTACTTAATTGTTTTAAAACATTTTTCAATTTTTTTACGAGTTTTAAAGGTAATCAATAAAAGTGTCAGAAATATATGTCAGAAAAAAAATTGATAAGAATAACTTGAAAACCAATGGTCAGATCTTGATCAAATCAAATGAGACTAGATGGAAAACATCTCTTTCTAAATAAAGAAAGAGTCATCAAATTCTGTTTCCCAGAAAAAATTTATAAGACATCAAAAAAAAATCAGTCAAATTGAGACTCTCCTTCTTTTTTTTTAAATCGGTTGAAAAATAAAAAATCTATTTTTTTCTGAAAATGATAATATTTTCATTAAACACAAAAAGCAAAAATTTTAAATTTATTTTTAATTGCGACAACTTAATTGTCTTAATCAGTGACTCAATAATAGTTGTATTTAAAGTTGCTTCTGACGGTGTAACTGTGACAATTGGTAGATGATAACTGGACTGCTGAAGTATCCAAGCTCGGTCGTTCGGTGTCGCAAGCGAAATGACGCAAAACCAAAGTGAGTAGACCAAAGAATGAATGCGTTGCTACAGAATGCAGTGGATTTAACCGCGGTTATACATAAAAAAAACACCTGGATAAAATACAAATTTGAAGTAGATCATTTACACGTATGAAGTGTGTGAAAGGTTGACAAAAGTAATAAATAATGTATAGAAAAAAATTTGACAGATGAATAACGATTATTTATATGTCTTATTTCATGAAAAAATCGAAAATTATAGGACATAAGATGCAAGAGCGGTTGAAACAAGAGTGTGAAGACAAAAAGTTGTACAGTTCCGGAACTACAAGAGAAATTTTCTTCTCTCTTTGAATCATTTTTTGAAATTTGAATTATCTCGAATAGAACTTTTCAAAAACAAAGTCTTTTTTTTTACTTTTTACTTTATTGTTTATAACTATTGCAATTTTTGCAAACCTTGGCATTTTTTCAAAAAACTATTTAGATGCCATTCTGAATCGAATGCTACCTTAATCAGAATTTTGGAAGAATGCAAACAAATTTTGACTTATAAAGCACTTGTTGACTAGACTAATATGGCGGTGATAGAAAAAAGCAGGAGAAATAAAAAAAAAATGTATATGAAGAAGTAAATGAGAAAAAACAAACTAGAGGTCAACACTGACAACTTTTGATATTTAAGAAAACAAAAGACAGAGAGAAGACGGATGGAAGTAGATGAAGAAAAGAACAGACAGAAAAAATGGATGCGTTCAAGTATTTAGGATATTATTGCAACAAAAAAACACAGAACTTAAAATGCTTCAAGATCACGATTAACTGAAGATATCCACTGTGACTTTTATGGTTCTATTAGACTCCCTACATTTGAAAACCTATACACACCCAGAAGCCAGACAGAAGCCACCTTCCTTGTAGAACACGACTCTTGCCTGGGTAGGTATCGAACCCACAACTTTGCCAGATTAGCCTTCAACGTACTGTTGCTGACCATCTGATCCGCCTTGCAATGCTTAAAAGTGATAGAAAAAAAGCAGAAGAACTAAAGAAAGTACATAAAAAGTATCACAATCAGAGGCTGAAATGAGAAAGAGGGACTTTAGGATACATAGTAATGAATTAATTAGTTTTACGAAACGCACATAGAAAAGAAAGATACAAAGAGGTTAATTGAATGTATCAGAAAAAAATGCAAAAAAAATCTGGAAGGGAAAACCATTTTGAGAAGAATGGATTGAGTATGACCGAAGTAGATAATAAAAGATGTGAAGGTAAAAGAGTATGAACATACGTAAAAGATAAAGATAAGAATGTATGTAGACAAGAAAAGAGAAGAAGACAGATACAATAGGTGGTGAACTGAAAAGGTACCAGAATATTTGTAAAAAAAAACAGAAAAAAAGAAGACGAAGAAGATAAATATTGGTTGAAAGAAGAAGAGCGATTGTGTAGGATGTGCTGGGAAAAGAGCTATAAGAATGCTTTAGAAGTGTGTGCTTTAATAATAGTTGTACAACAACGTAGGAGTTAATTTAGTTGTAAATGGCTTGTTTACGAAATAAGAAGCCAAACTAATTCCCGAAAACGGCAATTATACAAAATTCATCCAATTATAGAAAAACGTTTCCAGCAAATGTGCATTGATGTTGCATGTTGGCACATTGTTACATATTGATCGCGAGGTGCTCCAACAAGTTATTAATGCAGAATACATCGTTAAAACTTTTCAGACTTGCGTTGATTGTGTTGCCAGCTATACTATACCTGCCTTGCATTGTTAAGCCTTGCTTTGTTAGCCCCAAACAATGTATTATGACGAGTTGTGTGTGCGCCACAATTATAATTATGTTTTGGTTTAACTCAAGAAGTCATAATTAAAAATGGCAATAATTCAATTATCATTTTCGAGAAATTATTGTCTTTCGACAGGAAACGGAAAGTTTATGGCTTTGTTCCAATTTAAGAAGTTTAGCCAAAAATTGGTTCAGTGCTTTGGAACAAATCTGAAAGATATAAATGAGATTTGAATCAAAATTTTGAAGAAACGCTTGAGAATAAAGTTTTACTTCATTTATACCTTACTAGATCATTCCAATTCTAACAAAGATTCATAAGCAACAAATAAGCTTTGGAAACACAAATAGAAGGCTTTCTGTAATCTCCAAACGAGAAAAATTATTAACAAGTCTTAGAAATACTCCAGGTAAAGATGTTGAAAATCTTATTCATGTTCTATGAGAAAAAAAAGCACTACATTTTTGCAATGTTGTATATAAAAAATACATTAAATTTTGTAAACTCAAGCGTCAAATCTTATTCTAATTGCCAAAACAAAAAAGTGCGTTTTATCCCTATGTTCAAAATGCAAAAAACCACAAAAAACTATTACAAACGGTTTAGAATATTGAGAAATCACAAATAATTTGATAAAACGTGGAAAAAAAACAGATTTGGCAGTTGAAATTTTGAAAACTTTACAGAAATGTTTGTATATATAGGCTGTAGGAAGAAAAAAGATCATATGATACAAGAGAGCCAAATTACACTTTTGGAGTATATATCAGTGAGAGAGCTTTTTTATGTAACATTTTGTAATTAGCTCGTTTTACTGTAGAGATGAGAAAAAACACGCTGTAGAACATTAGATAAGAAAAGTTAATATTAAATTTAAAAAGGGTAGTGACAGGTTATTTTTGATAGATTGGGTGTTTTTATATTTTAGTGCTTTCTACCTTACAGAACTGCGACTAGTTTAATCCTCAATCCTACGCTCGCTGTTTCCTTAGAAATTCTAGGTTTTTCGCAAAGCCAAATTTGTTCCTAACTTCAGGCGTCAGCCTTGCACTGCCTTAGTAGGTTAGGTCAGCCTTTGGGACCCTAAAGCATCAAAACTACAGAGTATGTGATCAGCGGTTTTACTGCATGATTGACATAATCTGCGGTTCTCACTGTCCGCCAGACTCAGCTTTTTAGAGTAGGACAGAGATCAGGTTTACAATGATCCTTCTTTCGTTCCTAAATAAAAGAGGAGTCTTTTTTGAAATCTTTGGCGAATATTCAGTGAATTTTTTTGCTTGCTTTTGCTCGAAAGTAACCTTCTAGTAACGCATTATGGCTGCCGATTCTAACCTAGAGATTTGCGCACATCTATGGGAATTTGTAAATCTACAGAACAGTTCGGCGCCTATTGGAGGAGCTTCCAAACTTGCTTTCCATAGTTCGTCGGCATTTTTATTTTGTTTTATTCCTACATGACCTGGCACCCTTCCTACATGACCTGGCACTCAGATGGCAAAAATCTTGTAGCTTACTGCCAGGTTCTTGAGAGACTTTTAGACTATTTGACATTTAGTGTTATTTGCAGTAACAGCTCTTATGACCGTTTGGCTATAAAACAGAATATAGATCTTTTTGTCTTTAATACGCCGTTGCAGACATTCTTGGGCAGTTAGATCTATAGCAAGTGTCTCAGCTTGCATAATTGAGGGTGTGCTACCTAAAGCTATTCTTGCCCAATATTTTGGACTATAGATCTTTATGCTCTTTTTTTGTACCTAGAGGAGTTTATGCTAACTTGTGCAATTGGTTGTACACAGTCCAGTATCTTGATGTGACCTGTTCGTTCTCCTGATTTAAATTTCTTTGACTGAACAAGCCTTATGCCGGTATTCATAGTCGTAGCTCAAGATATCAACCTTGAATTCAAGCTTGAGACGCCTTCTCAAGCAAGGACTCCGGCAATGCTCGGGAAAACGTGCGTCTTGCGGAAGTCACCAAAGTAGTAATTTTTGTGTTGTTAGGTTTAAAATTTAACATTTTGACGCATGACAGTCATTTTCCGTGTTTATATAAAGTGACAGGTCAAGGGATAACTCGATGCCGCAGGGATTATATCGAAAATGTTTTGTGTTGTTTTTGCAAAAAAAAAAGAGTGACGACGGGTGAGTACATGGCTACTGGCAGAATACGTGTATGGTAACTTCATAAAATGTGCATTATAGACGAAAAAGCTTCGTATACACTAAAAGCAAAACCCTTGCTGTAGTCTCGCATGGACAACTCCAATAATGTGGAAAGTAATACGACGGATGCCGCAATAGTGACCCATCTGGACCATTATTACATTCTCTTCAAAACAAGAAAGCTGCAAAAGTGAGACCAAATAGAAGCTAGCTCACACTGCGCGCTTTTGAGAAAGACAATGTAAGTGCAACATTAATATAATTCTAACCAGACCTTTATCCACTTTGATTGCAGGAAATGTGATGCAGAAAAGTTATCAGAGTAGTGAGTAGTAGGAGCTATGCAAGAAGTGTGTAAAGATGAAAGTTTTCGGCTGCCGTTTTGTCTACTATGCTTCTGCAAACAATACCTGACACTTATAATATAAACTAATAAAAAATTAATTTTTTTGTACTTATGTTTACCAGTAGAAGGTGTTACAAAATAAAAATACTACTCAATTAATAAATATCTGTGACTTTTATTATTATTCAATGCTTTCATTTTTTATTCAATGCTTTCATTTTTGCACAAAATGTGGGCCCTTTAATTTTGTGTAAGTAATAATTGTCTTTCCACTAATTTGCAAGCAATCCTACATTTACTACATTGTCTTTTGTGAAGCTGTAGCGACGCTTACATTCAAAGTTGGAAAAAAATTCCAATGGGCTCGCAGCATCCCGCGCATACCTCGTCCAACATGTCAATGTTCGTTGTTATGAAATGCAACACAAAACGTCAAACGATGGCATAACCGGCAAATAACGTCTCAAGACAAGTCGAGGTCTTGCTCAAGTCCGACTTTAGACGGACCCAGTGCGCTTGCTCATCAAGCAAAAATCGCCTTTATTCACACCGTAATTTGATATTTAAATCTTGAGATTTGTCTATGAATACCGTCCCGTCTTGAGCTCGACCTCAACCTCAAGATATGAATATAAGATTTCACGAGCATTGCCGAAGTTCTTGCTTGAGACGGAATCAGCGATAAATCTATTTCAAAACGCATGCAAACGCTTTCCCGAGCATTGCCGGAGTCTTTGCATGAGTCTAAGCTTAAGCTTGATCTTGAGCTACGACTATGAATACCGGCATTAGAGATGCCTGCAGACTCTTCTTTTGTACCTGTAAGTGAAGTTATACAGCACCCCTAGAGAGGTAGTAGATGCCGTGCGCATGATTTTTGTAATGCCCGCGCACGCAAATTGCTGCAATTTCTGCAACTTGCTTTGTGTCGTTGTTTTTCTGGTTTTGGTCGACCATATTACCGTTACCATTATTACCGTGATGTACAACTAGTGTACTATTTTTGGCTTTATATCCCATGTCTTGCCAAAGAGCTTCTAACATGCTTAAAAGCAACCGGTTGTTTTGGCAAGACTCTTATCGGCTTAAGTTTTCTATTGAAGTTTACTGCCTAGGATTACTGCTCGATATTTCTCTAATTGCAAAGCTTTAACATTTAGCTTTCTAAGTCTGCTAAATAGAACTATGATAATCGTTTCAGTGTTAACACAAAGTTCCTTCTTGTTACAATCATCTTTTGATTGTGTTTAGAGCGTTCTGCACTAGGCTAGCAATGACACTTTTATGCTTGCTTTTGACTAGAATTGCAAAGTCATCTGCGTGTCCTAGTATGCAGTGATCCCTTTGCGTGAACTGACAGAATAGATCATCTACCAATACTGACCACGGCAGAAGCGACAACACTTTACCCTGTGAACAACCTTTAACCGTGGTTAACAAAGTGCTTTCTTCTCCCAGTGTGGCTTACAAACATTGATTTAATCCAGCTTGTTATAGCTAATTTAATGCTTTATTTTTTTGCTGTCTGCTTTATAGATTACTAGCTGGCCCGGCGAACTTTGTTCCGCCTAAACATAAATATTATTTTTAAAATAAGCAAACCAAAATTTTTGAAAATTATATATTGATACATGTCATTTTTTGTCTCTATCCCTCCCCTTTTCATCCCTTTGTTAATAAAAAGTAGCTGTTTATAATTATTTAGTTTTATTAATTTTTTCTAATTAATAATTAAAAATTATTAAATATTATTTAATAATTAAATATTAAAATAATTATTAATATTTAATTAAAAATTTTATTAATATCTTTAAATATTTATTAATATTAATAAACTCGCTGCTCGATTCAAATCAGCACTTGATAAATATCTTGTTCTGCGTCGCAAATTATCTATTTGTTGATCTCTGTTGTTCGCTCGACGATTCTGCATTGCCAACCGAGCTGTTTCACGGGCTGCTTCACTTTGCTCTATTGATTGAGAAGCACGAAGTCGAGCCATACTATCGCGGCGCTGTTTACGTGCAATTTCTTGTTCTTCTTCAGTCCTTTCATTTGCAGTATTTCGTATTCTTCTTGCATCACGGCTTTGTCGGGAAAGATTCGATCGTCTTGGTCGCGGCATTATTAATTAAACTTCACTTCACCTAAAAACTAAAATTTTCAACCATACCGAGTTTTATAGTTCACTTCACTTTTTACGAATGGGCAACGGCACTATCATTACATTATAATTGTTAATTATTTATTTAATAGAAATAGTTTTATTATTGATTTCTTACAAATATCAAATTGTCATCCATACGTCATTACATATCTGTCATTATGCGTCAATCGTCAATTACATAGCTGTCATTTGCGTTTTGTTATTCCACGTTTTCTAGTGACTGACGTTTCATGTCAAGTCACACGGGAATGCTATCGAACGGGATGAAAAGTATTCTATGTCCTTCTCCTGGCTTTAAACTATAATTGATATAAAAATCCAAGTTTGGGAAAATTTCTTGAGCCACGTCAAATAAATTTTAATGTAAACGCTTCTTCGTGGTTGCGTCAAATTTCTCGGTAATTTGTCGAGCCTCACAGAACGTTTCCGACATCGCATTTCACATTTGACTTTCACCCCTCTTTTAGAGGGTGGTTTCTGAAATAAAAAGTATTCTATGTCCGTCTACTGGCTCTAAGCTACCACCTCACCAATTTTCAAGCATATCGGTAAAGCCGTTCTTGAGTTATAAGTGGAGTAACTAACAGACTTTCTTTTATATATATAGATTAAATGCATTTCTATATCTATAAATATGTCAGAAACTACTTTTTTTGCTTCAATAGTTTTCTCCATTTTTCTAACAATGTAAGGAGGGGCTGGGGCATGTATCGTAGGTTTGCCAGGTTGGTATGCAATTTGTTTGCAGGAGTGTAACTGTGCTCAATTGTCTACAATTTTTCTCTATTGCTTTAAAGAGAGAAGAGAATAAGCTGATTGGGGATATGATTTGGCCTCTTTTGCAGGCTGTCAGTCCCTTTTTGGTATGAAGACCTGTAAAACTTGCCTTAAAGATGTTAGTCAGGCAGTAAGCCATAACGTTTAATTTCTTTTGCAGTAAGACTGGAAATATTCCATTGCCTCCGGGTGATCTGTAAAATTTGAAGCTTTTTATAGCTTATTTTACCTTTTTAAAAGAAAAGATTTTTCTTGATAGAGGTTTGCTGTCTTTGTTTGAGTAATAGAGTACATAATTTGCAGCAAAAAAGCTTGCCTGGCTTATATCGTTATTTGTCTCTATAGATCCCGGAAAGTGGGTCCACACTAGCCCCTGTAGATTTTCTAGGACGTTCTCGGTGAATTCACCATTAGTGTTTTTAATAAGCCTTATTTGGTTTGAGTGATTTTTAAATAGCACTTTTTAAAACCGCACAGCTGGGGAAAGCTTGTCGATCTCTTCGCAAAAGCTCTTTTAGTACTGTTTTTTTGATTTTGTCAATTTCTTATTGTAATGTGTTAGGACTTGTTTGTAGGCTTCTACAAGTCTTAATCTTTTAGCTGCTTTGAACGCTTTTCTGGCATTGATTCTGAGCGTTCACAGTTTAGCGTTCTACCATGGTACGATCCTAGAGAGAGTACGCTTCCTGAGAGGGCTAACTGGTTTGGTATGAGGATATTATTTGTTGCCTCATATGTTCAAAGACAATTTCTAGCTCTTTTGCCGTAGATATTCTGTAGTAGAAGCCTTCAAATTTAGTCCACAGTGTTTCTGTGAAAAGCTCTGTCTTTTTTTGGCACTCTGCACTGCACTTTTCCGACATTTGCTGTTCCCAGTTTAAACGCTATGGTCGCGTGATCTGGGAACAATAGTTTATCTATTATTTGCCAATTTTGACAAATTGCGTCATAAACAAACTTGCTAGCGGAAGATCTAGGACTTCTTGGATAAAAGTTAGTTGATTACCGCTACCGCTATTCACAAATAAAATTGAACAAATCCGTACCTCTTTAATTGTTGTTTGAGTTGCCTTATACTTCTTGATGCGCGTTGGCATTGCAGCCAAGAAAAAGTTGTTTGTTCTCTTACCAATCGGTAAGACGTTGAATTTATTTTAGTGGTGCACTGGTTTCTTCACCGGAAAAGTAGGCTGAGCCGATTACATTCCTCTTGCCTGTCCCAATCGGCAACTCAACTAGAGCCACCGTCAGGTCTCCCGTGATGAACTTTGAAATTGCAGCAAAATTTAGATCTTTCTTGAGCAATACAACTGCTTTTGGTCTTACATGACTGAAGTCAGATAAAAGACTACGTGTTCCTCTTGGGATTTCTTTAATAACGCTAGTTAATACTAACTCAATATCTAGCTGGTAGCAAGTGTAATAAGGTGACCAAACCTGCGAAGCATATTCTAGCCTGCTGACAACTAAAGATTCTAAAAGACATTTTAATATATCTACGTTGTTAAAGTACTTAGCAGTTCGCAGGACCAAGCCAAGTGTTTTAGAAGCAGATGAAACAATATTGCTGATGTGCGATGTGAAAGACATTGAAGAGTCGAAGACAACACCAAGATCTGTAGTAAGAGATTTTTTTAAACGAGTTTGTCCATTTATGTTGTAGTACTGACATAATGGGTTGGTGCTTTCTAGTATAGGTTACGACACAACATTTGCCAACATTTAATTTTAAGTAATTGTCGGCACATCACCTAACGATATGATCAAGAGATTGCTGCAGTAAATCTGCATTATGAATGTTTGCTATTGAACTATATATTTTTAGATCATTAGCATACGCTAATACTCGACATTGAAGCGACTCTAGGAGATCATTAATAAATAAAACAAATAGTAGAGGCCCTAAATTTGAACCTTGTGGAACACCCGATGTAGCCATATATTGAAATGATTTGTAGCCACTATAGAACTCATGATTGCTTCTGCCTGTTAAGTAAGATTTTAACAATTTAAGTAAAAACGGAGCAAATCCAAGCGCACTTAGTTTTTTTAACAGAGTACCATGATGAACAGAGTCAAAAGCACTAGACAGATCCGTGTAGATAACATCAACTTGGAGCTGTTTATCTAATTGTTCAGCGATAAACTGCCTAATAGTAACTAGGTTTGTGGTAGTCGATCTACCAAGTACAAAACCATGCTGATTGAGAGAAACTATTGACTTAGTTTGAGTGTAGATCAGTTTGTAGATTACTTGTTCAAAAATTTTAGGAAAAGCTGTTCAATATAGCTATAGGTCGATAGTTTTCCAAATGCGACTTGTTGCCTTTTTTATAAACGGGTGTAATTCTGGATTCTTTCCAAGCATCTGGAAATGAAGATGTGGCTATGGCAAGATTAATGATATACATAAGTGGTTCAACCAGAATGAATCTGGCATCATGAACCAAAAAACTTGGAATCGCATCTTGCTCAGCAGTAGACTTAGCAGATAGTTTTCGCATAATAATCAGCAACTCATCTTCAGATACTGGCGGCATATAAAAAGAAGGAGGATAAAAAGAAAGATCTAAAAGAAAGTTCTATGTATATATGCTTTGTAAGAAGCCTGTATGTCAGTTTTACAAATGAGGCGAAGACGTCTAAATTCATTTTTAGTGGTTAACCACTTCTGCCTGTATAGTAGCTTTTTTGTTTTAAATTGGTTGGAATTGATGTTGAGAGCCATGGGGGAACAGTGGATCTACGAAAAACATACTTAGGTACATAGGTCAAAGATATTATATAACATGTTGTAAAACAACTTGATGGCATGGTTGACATCTGAGCAACTCTCAATGCAAGACCAATCCGCATTGATAAGATCATTATAGAGTTTTAGAAAATTGGCTTTGCGGAAGTTATATTGTTTGTTATCAGATGCAGGAAACGCATCTGATTAGCCCTCCTGATTAGCCTTTCGCCTACAAACCTCAAGTATAAGGCACTAGGAGCTGCCTTTGAGTGCTGGAGGTTTAGCTGAATACATTTGAAACGTCTAGGTTTCAAATGTTAAGGCTTTGGTCTCATCTTTTTTTGGGGTCGGCTTGTTTCATGGACCATATATCTTACCTTTAGACCCTGCCTTGGTTGGTCGTTGGTTTCTTGAGCGGAGTCTTCAATAGTCTGTTTCTTTCCCCGTGGTCGCAACTTTGTAGCCGGTGACTTCGATTCCATCCTCTGTCCGCCAAAACTAATGCTTTCCAGCTGCTTAGATGCTACAAGGTTTGTTTAAGAATACAAAAACATTTGCAGTAATTTAATTATAAACATGACTTTCTCTTTTGAATAAAACTTACTATTTTCTGTTGATTATGGTTACAAATGTTATCAAGAATATTGTTGTTATTCACTACAAAAGCCATTGTTCTTGAGATGTAGCTAATAAAACTCTCATTTGCGAGTACTATCTTTTCCAGAACTGGCAAAGCTTTGTGCTGGATAGAATAGCAGCTCGCGTTGTAAATTTCATCCGAGTATAGTTTTCAGGTGACAAAACCGCGAAAAGCTCTCTAAGCTTCATTTTCAGGATGCATTATTTGTGCTTGACAGTATATTACTGGAAGCTTTTGTAGACATTTAATGCTATTGAAATGAAGCACATTTGCATGAAAAGCTCACGTAAAGCTTTTATATTTGCTCGTCTAGGTCTAAACGCGCTCATAATGAACCATCTAATATTAAAAATTCACTCAAGCTCATTTCAGCCATTATTGACTTGGAGGATGTAATGAGACAAACTGGAAAAAGTCACTTATATTGCATCCATCCTCGGCTTTTGTCAGCTTGAGTTCATTACAAATGGGGCTTTTATTCACTGGTCAATCTCATCTGAAAGCGATCTAGCTACAAGAAATGGATTCAGTCTTTTTTATAGAGGAGATTTATTTGCTATTTTTAGGAGACGAGCTGATCCTAAAGGGAACTTTATCTTCGAGAGGCTGGCTTCTGAGATGCTCCGCTCGCTGAATATAAGCAGCTGGACTTGCTTTATTCCTGGACAATCAGTTATTCTTTTGAAATCGTGTCCTGTAGCCTTTTCAACGACAGACTTTGTGATTTCAACGAGATCGGGGATAAGAGAGATTTTTGATCAGGTCAAGACTGGATCAAATGCAACAGCCTTAATTCTGCCCTTTAGATTGAACTTTGAGATACTACACGTCTTCTTCTTACATAAGAAAAGCTGCACTTAATTAATTTATAATTTACAATCTGTACAAAAAGTTTTGCTTAAATGAAAATTAAATTACATGTAATATGGCATTATTTAGTAAATTTTAATTAATTTATTACATAATTGTATTTCCAATTTTAAAAGTAGTAGAAAAATTTATGATTTAGTTTGGTTTCTTGTTTAGCCTAGAAGGAGCAAGTGTTTTAAATTTTGTAATTCTCAAAAAAATTTCCTGGCAAAATTTTATTAGAAAATGTGTATTTTATTATTTTTAATTAAATTATGCCAAATTGATATAAAATATCAAAAAATTTTTATGTCTTTATTAGATTCGTAATTTGTCTATTCAACAACAATTTAAAAACTAAAGATTTGATAATAATTGCCAATTTTAATTTGATAATTGGTAAAATTGTGAAAAATGTGAACACTCATTCAAAACCGGTGGTCGATGATCTTTATCACCAACTATAAATTATAAATTAAAATTTTTCTTTTATCAAAATTGTGCATTTTTGCACTCTTCTTTCAAAAATCGGTATTTTTCGATCGCTCCCAATGAAACATAAAAAAACAATTTGTTCACACCGCGGTGTTTTTTACTTTGCAGTCTAAACTAGAAAAAACTTATGTTTTTTATTTCAATAAAACCATAACAACCAAACAATGAGGTTATTATAAATTTAAAAAATTAGATAATCAGCGATGGCAACGCCGAAAAATAAGTAAGAAATTAAATCATTTATTTTCAAAAAATAAGATTTATTGGTTGCAAAAAAATTGTACGCAACTGTATTGTTAGGTAGATAACTATATTTAAAGACCAGGCAAATAAATGTTTCAGAGCTTTAATAAATAATTTATAAATCGACATTAAGCTCAACTTTCTCTCAATTTTTTTATAATGCTAAAATTAATGCTCTTTTGGAATTTTTAAGTGTTTTGTATAAATCAAAAGAGTCATACATGAGCGTAGCTTGTCAGTGAAATTGTGACATTTTATTCCGAATAACATTTTGCAACTCAATTGTAAAATATTATATTTGTTTTAATATTGCCAGAGATCAACTTGTGATCAATTGTTGTGTACCTACTTCAACTGTTTCAATATCTTAAACTAATAATTTTTTTTTTATTTTACTTGTTTACAGCATCTAAAAATTTAACATAACCTACAAATTATCATACAATGTCGCTACCGTACGTACAAGGTGAAAATTGTTGTATGCAATGACTTAGTTTTAAAATAATTTATTATTTTTACGTATTATTTGTAGGTTTTAGCCCTTTAGCGGCATTACGTTTTAAACTTTAGAAGGTTGTCAAACATATTTTTTGCCCTAATCGCTCAAAGGTCGGTAGTTTCCGCTCATTCCCAATGCATGAAAAAACAGTTTTCTCACACCGCAGTGTTTTTCACTTTGCAATCTAAACTAGATAAAAATGTTTAAAATAATGTTCTTTTATTTCAATAAAACCATAGCAACCAAACAATAAGACCATTTTAAATTTAAAAAATTAGGTAATTGTTGAAAGCAGCGTTACCAACAACAAAATAAGTAAAAAACTAGATTATTTGTTATTAAAAAATTACGAGTTATTTGTTGCAAAGACAATTGTACCGAACTTGATTGGTAAATAACTATTGCAACAATAAAATTAATAAGAATTTAAATAAGAAAAACATGTAGGTACAAATATTTAAGATTTAATTATAATTCCAAATTTTTTTTATAGCAAAATAAAAATTTACATAAACAAAGTGTTTTCCAAACAAATTTAGTAAAATAAAATTTTAGTGATATCAATATTAAAATTTGAACAACATTTACTAAATTTTATAAGCACTATCTGAAATGTTTGATTGAGAAATCTTTAATTTTCAAAAAAAATTAAAAATTAAGTGTTTTAGATTTATTTATCAGATTGTTAAATGACCATATACTACAAAGTTGCAAAATTATTTTTATAATTATGAAATAGATACTAAGTATTAGATTTATAACGGTATCAGCACGAAATAAAAAAACTTGTACTAAAACATCTTTTAGCAGTTTTTTTGGTATTCAAAAAGTTCAACATAACAAATTTTTATTTCTTTTCTAGCAGTTGCAAGAAATTATTTGTACATTATTAGTTTTTGTAAATAAGTTTTGAAAAATAATTTTTACCTTGTACGTACGGTAGCGACAGTTTGTATTTTATGTTAGGTCCAAACTAACAATAGACTATATTGTTTCAAAATACGAAAGCCGTCCAGGTAGGCACACAACAATTCATGACAAGTTAAATTTTAAAAATATTCAACAAAAAAAATATTAGTTTTGCTGTTTTATTTGTGTAAGAAAAGGTCATTGCCATACGAAATAGTTTCAATATTTTATTTCATTCCGGATGGTCGAGAATAGCACTCTTAACCTTTAAAATACTATAAGTTTATAAGTACTACATTTAGATAGAAAAATGTTATTTTTATAATAACTTTAGTATTTTTCAGATAATCTTATAAAGTCAGATAGCTTCAGTATACATTAAAAAAAAGTTTGAAAATCAAATCAAATTTTATCTTATAATATTGGGAACCATAAAACTAATTACAATTTAAATAAAAAAAAAAATGTACACAAGAGAAAATGGTAAAATTGTGAAAAATTAATGTGAACACTCATTCAAAAGCGGTGGTCGAAGATCTTTATCATCAACTATAAATTATAAATTAAAATTTATCTTTTATCAAAATGGTACATTTTTGCACTCTTTGTTTAAAAATCGGTATTTTGCGATCGATCTCATTAAAACATAAAAAACAATTTGTTCACACCGCGGTGTTTCTTACTTTGCAGTCTAAACTAGAAAAAATGTTTAAAACAATGTACAAATGTCTAAGATATAAACATAATTCTAAATGTTTGAATATATTTATCCGTATTGTTGAATAATCAAATACAATTTAGAAAACTGCAATAACAGATAAGTTGATAGATTTCATTGTCAACAAAAATACAGGTTAAAGGCCAGTAAATCTAAAAAATATTAATTAGATAAACAAGATAAAAATGTTTGAAAAAATTAAATTTGTTAGAATAGATAAAAAATTATTATTTTTTAATAATAGGTTTATTTTGCTATTTAAAATGTAATAATTTACACTAAAAATTGTTGTAACTTAATAAATAAAGTACAATTATTTATTGATAGTTGTAAAATGTGTTTTAGTTCATCATTAGTTAATTAAAATTATAAAAAAAAATTTCAAATTTAAAAAAATGTACTAAAAAGTAAAAAATAATTGCGTAAAATTGTATGCTTATAAAACAGTCAAATAATTTGGATGCTATATTATACAAATATTGTTATTTTTGAAGTCGGTGTCGGTCAAGGTAGGATAAGCGCCCGCGTCTGCTTGCTTGCGCGCCGCGTGTGGTTAGTTTAAATATTGTGTATGCTTATATTATGATTAGTATATTATAATATATTATAATCAGTATGTATATATATACTAATCATTATAATATACTATGATCATTATATCTATAATGATCACATATACTAATCATAATATCTATAATGATTAGTATATATATATACATACTGATCATAATATCTAATCTATATCTAATCATAATCATAAAACCTCCGACTCCAAAATTAACAATAATTGTACATTATACTATCCAAATGATATGATTGTTTTTTAAGTCTACGCAATTATTTTATACTTTTTGGGAAATTATTTTATTTTTTGAACTTAAATTTTTTTTTATTTTTAGTGGATTTGTTGACTATTATTTGTTTCAATATTGGTAAACATACTAAACGCGCTGCTAATATGAGACTGCGTTTTTTGAATGATGCATACGAAAAAACGGGGAAACATTTATATCAAAATAGAAAATCTATTGTTTACTTAATATTTAATTAATTAATACCATTATAAATTAATATAATTTTTATGGTTTGCGCTTATATAAAAGAAATTTATTAAGAGGACATTTTTCTTAATATTGTAATCAAACAGATTAAACAGCATAATTAATAATATTCAAATTGCTTAAATTAATTAAATAAATAAACTATTATTTATTTATATTGAAATATGTTTTTTTAATTTTCTACAAATTTTTATAATCAATTGTAACTACTGAACAGATCTTGATCAAATTTAAATGGGACCAAATAATGTAAAACACCAGCTTCCAATCAAAATCTGATCTTACAGAAAAAGCTATAAAGTAACACACATGAAACAAAAAATACAATCGAGTTGAGAACATCCTCTTTTTTTTTAAATCGGTTAATAAAGAAAAATATGACGCTGTTGCAAACATACTTCATTCAAATTTAGTTTTAAAATTTAATTTTGTGTCTATACCATAAGTATTCTAATGCTTTAATTTTTTTGGAAAACAATTTATAATATAACTGCTGTAACATTAAACTGCTTCAACAATTGATGCTGCTGTATTGTAATAGCATTTAAAAAAATTGATAATTGTTTTTAACATTATTTATACTTCTAACATAAAAAAAGCTGAACATTTGTTGTTTCCTGTGACTACTAAAGACTTTTGCAATCGAAAAATAAGAAACAATTTTTTATTTTTATTTAAAGACTATAGCTGGCCCCGCGAACTTTGTTCCGCCTAAACATAGATATTATTTTTAAAATAAGCAAACCAAAATCTTTGAAAATTATATATTGATACATGTCATTTTTTGTCTCTATCCCTCTCCTTTTCATTCCTTTGTTAATAAAAAGTAGCTGTTTATAATTATTTAGTTTTATTAATTTTTTCTAATTAATAATTAAAAATTATTAAATATTATTAAATATTTAATAATTAAATATTAAAATAATTATTAATATTTAATTAAAAATTTTATTAATATCTTTAAATATTTATTAATATTAATAAACTCGCTGCTCGATTCAAATCAGCACTTGATAAATATCTTGTTCTGCGTCGCAAATTATCTATTTGTTGACCTCTGTTGTTCGCTCGACGATTCTGCATTGCCAACCGAGCTGTTTCACGAGCTGCTTCACTTTGCTCTCGTGATTGAGAAGCACGAAGTCGAGCCATACTATCGCTGCGCTGTTCACGTGCAATTTCTTGTTCTTCTTCAGTCCTTTCATTTGCAGTATTTCGTATTCTTCTTGCATCACGGCTTTGTCGGGAAAGATTCGATCGTCTTGGTCGCGGCATTATTAATTAAACTTCACTTCACCTAAAAACTAAAATTTTCAACCATACCGAGTTTTATAGTTCACTTCACTTTTTACGAATGGGCAACGGCACTATCATTACATTATAATTGTTAATTATTTATTTAATAGAAATAGTTTTATTATTGATTTCTTACAAATATCAAATTGTCATCCATACGTCATTACATATCTGTCATTATACGTCAATTACATAGCTGTCATTTGCGTTTTGTTATTCCACGTTTTATAGTGACTGACGTTTCATGTCGAGTCACACGGAAATGCTGTCGAACGAGATGAAAAGTATCCTATGTCCTTCTCCTGGCTCTAAACTATAATTGATATAAAAATCCAAGTTTGGGAAAATTTCTTGAGCCACGTCAAATAAATTTTAATGTAAACGCTTCTTCGTGGTTGCGTCAAATTTCTCGGTAATTTGTCGAGCCTCACCGAACGTTTCCGACATCGCATTTCACATTTGACTTTCACCTCTCTTTTGGAGGGTGGTTTATGGAATAAAAAGTATCCTATGTCCGTCTCCTGGCTCTAAGCTACCACCTCACCAATTTTCAACCATATCGGTAAAGCCGTTCTGGAGTTATAAGTGGAGTAACTAACAGACTTTCTTTTATATATATATAGATGGGTGCTGTAAGTATATCATTAAGTAATAATATCAAAACTTTGGATATAAATTTAAGAGTCTTTCTTGGAATACAATATTAATGTCGTATTGTTCAAATGTATTTATATGATAAATGTGAAAATAATGCGGGTGCAAAAAAATGCTTAGACCCTCATAATTTGGTTAATTGAGCAAAATTGCTGCTTTTGAGACACAGGAATCCGGAAGAGTTGGACATAATAATAATTATTCATGGCCAAGTTTAGCCTACTTTTTTCAATTCCTACAATTACAGTACAAACACTTCTGAGGATTAGCAATCCAACGTTGGAAGTCAACCGCTTTTAGCGAATTGAGACATATTAAAATTATTGATGGATAGAATATTGAGTCGCCGGTTCACAGACACCAGTTTAATGGCAGACTGTTTTATTGAAGAAAATTTTTCACATTTGTAAACTGTCACTTAGTACATGCATACATCGCACCAGTTTTTGAGATAAAACTCACGAGCGCTACAATTCTTTCGCAACAAAGCTTGTCCACTCTTATAAAAGGTGGAAATATTTACAGTGTATATTGGAAAAAAGAAATTTACATAGTAGAAAAGTGCTATTCGCATGGAAATGCGAATTCTATGCTGCATTGTCGACTGCCGATAAAATATAAGATGACAACAATAGAATGTTAGTTGGAAATGTAGCTAGAAACGTTTGCCATTTGATGTATCGTAGAATGGGGTATTTGGCTTGGTTTTATGTATGCTAACGATTCAGGACGTCCGGTTGTTGTATTTTAGTATAAAGGAATAAATAAGGCATTGCCTATAATATATTATATAGTCTGATGAGAAGATTATTATTAGACGTTCAATAGATGCTCAAAAGATTATTTTCTCTTTAATGAAAAAAAAAAGAAGAAAACCAAGACAAAAGTTCTACCTTTTATTTTCCGCTATTGATAATACAAAAATAATATAATTAAAATTTCACGGTAGCTGTTATTTAGTAGACTCACTGCTCATTATGTTCCTCTATTCTAAAACGGAATTCAAGAAATATTCATTATAACCTCGCTACTTTACAATATCTCAAAGGAATATCAATTGATAATGATAAAAAGTGGAAGAGAGTATACAGCTGACTGGCCACGATGACGTTGCAATCGTAACAATATCAACGTGTGAGTCTCGATGAGTTGGCGATATTCTTCAACAATCTCTCCCTAAGAGAAAATAATAGGATTTTTCATCGCACCGGTGCAGTTTGCATCAGGACCGGATTATCAACTCGAAACTAATTTAATAGATTAGAGAGAAAACGACAAAAAAATTCGTTATTTTAGGTGTCACATTCAAGCATCTGAACAAATCAAAGACACCAATATCAACAAAAGCTTTTTTGTGAGAGATAGTACTTCAAATAGAAGATTTCAAAATTACTTCTTAATGCTATCTTTTTAAATTGTTAATCGTTTTATTTTTTCTTACAATTTACCCCACCATGATCATTTCTTTTTAAAGTTATTTTTATTGTTTAAATTTTTTATATCTGTTAGGTACTATATTACTTCTGTGTATTTGTTTTAAAAATTTGTTTCTACGTTTCGCTGTATACATTAGCACACTCTTTCGTAAACAATCAAGCATCAACATTCTTTCTTTGCAGTCTGTACTACATTTTTTATCTGTATGTATATCATAGATTTTTTTACAATCTTTTTTATTTACCCATGTTTCTACCATTCCTATTATCTCGAATTCTATGTATTTCCAAATTTTTAATTTCTTATTCTTGCTACATTTCAAAATACTGCTTTTAGTACATCGTCTTCTTTCTTTTCTTCTTTTTTAACTGTGTAATTTTTTCTGATTTTTTTTATTAAGTTTCGGTTTTATTAGTTTATTTACTCTTTTTTCTATTTTACTTTTTGACATTATTTTTTCTGTTTTTTTTATGTTTTTTTTCCTTAATTCGCTTTTTTTTATTTATTTTTTATTTTTATTTTTTGCCTGTTCTTTTTCTTGTCTACCTTTTTGTCTCCATTCCTTTCTTACTCTCTTTTTGTTTTCTGTTTTTTTGTGTGTTTTTTTTTGTTCAACTGCTCTCTCTTGCTTTATTTTTTCTTCTTTTTTATGTTCTTTTTTGTCTTTTCTAGTTTTGAGAGTCTTCTTATTTTGTTGTTTTAAACCTTCTTTTTTTCTACATCTTTTTCTCTTTTCTGCTTTATCTCCCGTGTTTTTTCTCGTACTTTTTTTAATTTTTCTACCTCCTATCTTACCTCTCGTGTTTTTTTTGTGCTTATTGTTATATTCAATGCTTTTTTACCTTTCTTATTTTCTTAAACGTTTTTCCGAATTCTCCCTTCTACTTCATACATTTTCTCTTCTCCCAAATTGTCTTATACCCTATTTTAGCATTCTTTCCTTTTCTTCTTTCTTCTGCTATTAACTATCTTAAATTTTTCTTTTTTTGTCTATAAATATGTTTTTCCTCATTTTCTTTTTAATTTTTTTTAATTACATTTTTTTCTATTCTCACATGTCTAGTTTGATCACCACCATTTTTATCTTATTTATCTTTTACATCTTCCTGACTTTCACTGCCACTTTTAAATTCTATGTCTTTTTAATTTTTTTTCTGTTTATCTAACCATGCTTCTCTCAAGTCTATTTGACATCCGTTTGTTTTATCCGTTTTCTTTATTGTTTATATTTTTATTTAGGGTTTTTATTAATTTATTTTTTTCTTATATTCATCTTGTTAAACTTTTTTTTTCATTTTTTTCTGCTCTTTTTTGTTTTCTGTATTGTCCGTTTGGTAACTTATTATTTAGCTTTTCAAAAAATTGAACAAAAAAAACTTTTGAATGAATCCTATTACAAATAGAAAACTATAAATAATAATATAATAGAATAAAATTAAAATTCTGCTATGAATTTCTAGCAAAAAAAAATCTAAAAATCAATTAGTTATTGGTAATATTTAAAAATTAGAGATAGTTATTGTATAATAACACACAAAATAATAACTTGTTTGGGAAAAAAAAGTTAACATTTATTTTTGACAAAAAAAAAACAAATTGCTTAACAAAACATGCGTTGTAACACAATTATTTTGTTAAAAAACATTTTCTTGAAACTAATATTGTTGACAATTATAAAATTTATAAAAAATCTTATGAGCAAAGTTAGTTTATAACATTTTTTTAAGCAATCAAACTTAGTTAATTAGTGAAAACTTTAAAACTTTATTGCTTCGTTAAACATTCTTGTATTTTCATTTTTGCAATAGTTAATGAAAAAATTAAGTACTAAAAGTGAAATTTTTTTTCACATTACTTGAAGAATTATTTTTTCAAGCTAATTTTAAAACTCTACAAAAATACAAGGTTGCGGTGTTAGTGGACGCTGAATAGCTGCAATCTGTTTATGGCTTACTTCAAAACTGAATATACTGTATATTCTGCTAGCGCTGCTAACGAGGAAGCCTTGAACTAGATGTGTATATTTTGAATACACTTTGCAACTTTTCAGCGTCCACCCAAAAATTTTTCCAGTCAAGAACCGTTCAAGGAAGAAAACTGTTGTTGCAAACATAAATAGCCAAGCTTTAGTCATTTATGAAAAAAAATAGTAGATTGTCATGAGACATTGCAGAAAGCAGAAATACATTGAAAACTTTTCAGCGTCCGTATATGAACGCTGAATGGCTGCGGACGCTGAATCATCCGTAATTTTCATATGTATGGGCGCTGAAAAGGTAGCAAGTTATATATATGTATATATAAATATATGTATATATATTTTAACCTCGTCTACCCGTAGGTGTAGGGTGTATGTTAATATTCTTCTAATATATTTCACTGTTGCCAATGATAAACGTTATTCACTCCTTGTTTTTTGCCATAGTTCTTGCCTTCACCAAGTTTGTCCCTCTTCCGGCCCATAGTTCTTTCACGCTGTTGTCCCACGTCTTCCAAAGTCTTCCCTTGGGTCTCCTATCATGTCTCCTTGCTTCCCATATTTCTTTGACAAATTTTTCGTTTCACATCCTAAATAATTGGTCAAAGAAAAACATTTGAGCTGGCCGTCTTCTATTGTTTTTAATATAGGTTCTACTTTCAGTCGTTTTCTTACTCCTGTGTTTTTTATTTCGTCCATTTTGGTACCACCAGGTACTTTGCAAAGATATTTCTTTTCCTTAGCGTGTATTTTGCTTTTCATAGTTGCGATTAGAACCCAGGTTTCGCATCCAGTACAAACACAGTTTTGTATACTGTTATTTTGGTTTGGTCTGAGATCTTTCCTTTTTCTATGAGTGGTTGTCTCAGGATTTAAATATATTTTCCAATTTTGTATTTAATTCCGTATTTTGGTGCTCTTTATTGTTTAAGATTATCAGATATTTGAACGTATCGACTTGTTCCCCTTGTTGGTGGACTGCTTCTGCCCGTTACCACTACTTTTGTTTTCACTACGTTTTTTTTTATGTTGTTAAATTTCAATGCTCTATCCCATGCTTTAATGTTTCTCTGCAGGTCTCTTTTGTTTCTCTCAAGTATTATCATATTATATTTTGGTGTCTGATGTACAAGTTTGATGTTTTTTCTCTTGTTTCTTTGATCGTGTCGTTCAACATCAGATTAAAAAAAAACGGGTTCAGCTCATTCCTGAAAGTGTCTGTTTTCCGTTCTGACATAATTTTTGTTTTTTTTATGTAGACTTATTATTGCAGCTACTAAACTTTTGTGTGAGTTGCGTTTTTCTAAAGCGATTTGCACTTTGGATCTTGATAGTTGATCAAAGGCTTTTTCAAGAGAAAGCCAGATACGTCTCAATGTTTCTTTCTAGGGACTTCTCACCAATTGAGGGTGTAAATCATCTGTCTGACTTATTAGTTTCATATTCAAAATTATTATCTTGTAGACCTTAGACGGTATACTGAGTAGAGCAATTCTCTTGTAATTCTTACTCTCTTCTGTCCCTCGTTTTAATAATTGGTACTATAATGTCAGTTTTCAAATCCAATGGTACGTTCCCTTATTTCCAGGCTAGATTTTATAATGCTGTTAGTGTTTCATTGCCTGTAGGACCCAAGATACTCAGCATTTCACCGGTTATTTGAATGTGGTTTGCTGCTTTTCCTTTTTTAAGCGCAATTATGGCTTCTTCAACCTCATCTTTTTGTACTTCTTCTGCGGTTGAGTTGTCTGTGTGATTATCTTCTTTGTTTATAGCTTCGATAGCTTTATCTATGTCTGTAAAAAAAGTTTTTTAAAATGCTGTTTTTATTTGTTCATTATTTGTTTTCCTTCATCTAGTAGCTTGCCATCTTTGTCTTTAAGTTGTTTTATTCTAGTTTGTTTGTTTTTTTTTTAGTATTTTTAATAATTTGGTAAAACATCTTTTAGTTTGTATAAAAATCTTTATCTATTCTGGTGCCAAATTTTTTCCAGGTTTTTTTTTCTTTGTTTTATGTATTCTTTATATTTGTTTAGTGTTTCTTCTTGTTTCCACTATTATATTTCTAAACCAGCTTCACCGATATTCTACATCTTTTTTTTTGATAATTCTGGGCTGATGGCAAAGATGTTTTTACTTTTTTTTTCTATACCTTTGAGCAACTTCTTTATCAGATAGAAAGTATGCTTTATTGCTTCTTATATGTTTGTTCGGATGTTGGCTTTGTCTATTCTGCTATTTTTTGTTGTCATAATTATTTTACTCACAACCAAGTAGTAGTCGCTGCCAATTTTTAGACCTCTTCTAGCTTTTACGTTTTTTATTTCTTTCCTGTTGTTTCTCTGAATGAGTACATAGTCTATGACTGATTTTTCTCCTCTGCTTTTGACTTCCCTTGTATACTTATGCACGTTTTTATGTTAAAAAAACTATTCAAAACTAAAAAATTGTTTTGAATGCAAGAATCTATTATTCTTCCTCCACTGTTATTGCCAATTTCCTTGCCATATTTTCCTATGACGTCTCGAGACGCGTTTCAATGCTATCTTTTTTGATTAAAATTTTGTGTTGTGCTTTAAAAGCATGTTTTTATTTGTTTGTTCTTAATTTGCCTAGGATAATTATGTTCATACTCGAATATCTTTCTATTATTTATTTTTTATCTTGCTTATTATCTTCTGTTATTCTATAACACATTTTTTATTTTAAAAACTAATAGTTTTTACAAGTACATATTTTAAAACAAAAGAAATGTTTATCTACTATCTGCGAAAGCTTGCCTGAGTACGCAAATTTTTTCTAAGTTTTTTTGAATTTTCTTTTTAGCTTTTTATGTTTGTTTTTGACTAATCCTGCTTAATCAGCTACAAAAGTGTTTAGTCAAATTTCACCAAAACAGAAAAAAATTATAAAAATAAGGATCATACAACAATTTGTACCTTGGACGTACAATAGTAACAATTTAAAACAATTTGTAGGATATGTTAAATCCATAGTTAGCCTGAGCGAATAAAGAAAATTATTTTTTCAGAAGATTTATTACAAATTGGTGTTTTCAACAATATTAAAAAAAAATATATTTTATGTTTGTTTTGTGTTTCAAATGTCATTTGAAAAAGATGTCAAACAATCTAATTGGTGAGCCCGGCCTATACAGAATTATTTCATTATCTCATCTCATTACGTATGTTCAAGAATGAATTGCACCCTTAGTTTTTATGTTTAAAAAATCTTATACAAAGATATACTATTAAAGATTTTGACATTTTTTTGTCAAAATTTTTTAGAATAGAAAAAATTTAGCTTTATACAGTAACTCTTTGACAACAGCTACAGACCGCTACTCGCATACCAATTTACTGCGCTTTTAAATGATCTTTTTTGATAACTTTTTAATTTTTTATTAATATTTTTTTTAAACAATTTTTAGAAATAAAAAAATAATTGAAAACCAATTTTGTACTTTGCATCTGAATTTTAGGATGAGCTGTGATCAAAAAAGCAAATTTATGCACTTTTTATGTCCAGACATCTGATGATTGAAAATAGCAGGGAGCAGGAAAACGTTCTAATAAAGTGTCTAACACTTGAAAAATCTTATAAAATCTATTCTCAACGATTTTGGTATTTTTCGGTCAAAAATTATTAGAATAAAAGAAATTTAACATTGTACAGTAACTTTTTGACAATGGCTACACACCGATGCCTACATACTAATTTATTGCGCTTCTAATTATTTTATTTTCATAACGTTTTTATTGAAAAAGTTTAAAATGTTAATCTTTTTTTATTTATAAGGTTTTTATCATAAACAAAACATAAAAACCATTTTTGTAGCATGTATCTATCTAATCTCGGCTAGGCTGTAATTTCAAGAGTGCAATTCTTGAGCATAACCAATGCGATGAAACAATGAAATAATTCCGTATGAACAGAGCGTATTAAATAGATTGTGACATTCTATTTCGAATGACATTTGAGACGACAAGTACGTGTATGTCACATACGATTTTATTAATTAGTTTGAGTTTTTGTTCAGCGATTGAAAAGTATTATACAAATGATATAAATAACTATAAAGTTAAGCCAATTGCTGGTAGTTAGATCTTTAATAATATGATTGAGTTAGATTCTAGCTAAATATTTTTCAAAAAAACCCGATTTGTAAATCTTTTTAAATCTTATATCGCTGTGATTAGTGCTCTATTAACTATTTGAGCTTACTGCAAAATACTACAATGCAAAATATTCATTATGTTGAGAGTCACATCGGAGGGAAGTAATAGTATATTTCAAACCAAGGTAAAAAAGTGCTTTCTTGCAGGCCGCGGGTATAGTTTATAAACCGAGCCGTAGGCGGGGTTTGTCATTGTCCAAGATCTGCAAAGGCGCTTTTTTATCATGGTATGAATACTATTTGATTTCAATTTCGGCACAACTTTGTTGTAAAAAAAAATTTTTACAGTGGTCAGCGCTGCAGCTCGAATTTTAAGCGGTGTGCAAGAAGTTTCTGTATTGGTCATTTAGACGCACTGAAATTTAATTTTAAGATATATATATATCAAAAAAAAAAAAAAATTTTGAATAGATTACCGTACCGTTTCAATCAATTTCAGCTAAAATGGAATGAGTTTTTAAAATATATTATCCAGCCTACTAGATATTCAATTATTGAAAAGTTTGTTCTAAATCGGAAAATTACCTACTTATTAATAACATTTCACCTATTTTGTTAGTTTACTTGTAACAAACATTATAGAGCCTATTATTTTATGTATTTTATGAGCTATAAATAAAAATAAACTAAAACAATTTCAACTTTTTAAAAAAAATTAATTTTCTTTGTTTCTAAAAAATCCATTAAAATTTGTGATATTTCTACAAATTGTTATTAATAGAATAAATTTGTTGTAAATAATACCTCCAAGGTTGCCAATAACGCACGTAATAAAACCTTCTTGTATTGTCTTCGTCATTGAGGTGTAATTTGACTCCTGGGCAGTCTATTGTTGTCTTTTAATCATTAAATGATTGTTCGCTTATGGATGGTCTGACTATGCTTTTATGTGAGATCAATGATAGGTAATTTTGTTTTTTTTACAGAAGGTTGACAGTGCTGTACCTGAAGGCAATCATGAAATAAGTTGTTAAAATCTTGTATTTGTTTAAATTAAATAGATGCCGTGCGTTTGTAGATTATTTAGATCAACTCCTGCTGCGCAGTTTAGTTTTTGTTGTCGTTGAGAGAATGATAATACACGAGACGCTTGTATCTGTAGCATTGAAATTTGAAACATATCAAAAAAATTTTAAAATAGTAAATGTGTAAGTTTGAAAGAATAATAATTGTAAAGCTTTATATACATATTGTAACGTGAAAACTGTACAGTTTGGTTATATAACTTATTTACACACTTTGTTAAGTTTGTTAAAACAGTTTGTATATTTAATTTTTATTTATGTTGATACACTCGGATTGGATCTCAACTGTACTAAACATGAACTGACTCCCACTCTCGCTTGCTGCTCGCTTATGTTGCATTCCGTACCGATAGGCTGGAACCCACTGGTCAACCGTCTCAAAGCTTCAATTATTTTCGAAGTAAAATTTTTAGAATAATCTTACCGAATACAATTTTGAACTACTTACGTTGCTTAAAACGCCATTTGTGTCTCATCTTCTGCTAAATCAAAACGTCAAAAAATTTCCGTTTTTTTTGAAAAAATTGAATTCTATCAGTAAAATTGCATGAAAAATGTTGATTACGTAACAACTATTACTAATTATAGTGACCATTATTTTATTATTGATTCCTGTTTGTTTAACTTGTTGCCAAATCATTGTTAATCAACTATCGCACGCCCACCTCTGATTACTAATCAAACATCAACACAATGACTCGTTGGTGAATAAATCAAACTGATGTGCTCACCTATCTTATTTGCGGAAATAACCAAAATATGTGTGGGTTTTCGCATTTTAAGGCCAAAATATAAATAACTTTAGAAGCATTACAATTTTCGATCACTAACTTTTGATAATATAAAGAGCAATATAAAAGCCACAAAAGTAATTATAACGTTTGAATAGCTTTCCAGCTATTCTATACAATACAAAATGTTTATTTTCGAATTATATAAAACTGACACTTTGCTGTATTATAGAGGATAATAAACTATGAGTAGTCCATAAATCATTACAATAGACAGCATATCGAATTAGCGGTAAAACTGCTTGTACCCTTTTGAATTTTACCACACATGTTACTTCATAGGACAACCTGTTCTAAACGAAAAACGTTTTATCAAAATTTTTATTATTTTGAACTTTTAAATGTTTACAAATTAAAATAAACAATCAGTTTGGTAGGTATAGAAATTAAAATAGATAATATACAAATTGACACAAAAAAAGCTGTTAAATAAAACTGCTCGGATACATAATAACAGTATCAAATCTCCTCGACATTATCCGACCTAAACTGCAACAACAACTGCTCATTTTAAGCGATTTGAGACCAAAATAACAACTAACTCATATCTATTTCAGCTTTCACAAATACAAATGTAATTAAGAATGATTGATTACATTCTTATGTAATCAATCATAATTGCTTATGATTAACAGAGGGATATTGCACTGTGACCTTTTTGATCTATTGTGCTCTCTACATTTACAAACATACAAACACCCATAGCCAGACAAAAACCATCTTCTGCTTGGGTGGGACTCAAAACTGCGCCACTTATTTGGTTAGGTTCTGAACGCACTAGTGTTAGTCACCTGACTACCGAGCGACCTATCGCGATTGTGACAAAATTGTTTGTTGAACGATGTTACACCAAACATATTGTATGTTTTTTTCTGAATTTGCTTGTTTAGCAGAATTACTACTACCTTGTCAATTGACCGACAAATATTTTATTAGGAAGGAACAGGGCACAAGTGCGTTTATAGTTTGGCTAAACATTTTGTGGAAATATAATTTTGCTACTTAACTTTTACTAATCTTTATAAGGGTTTAAAGCTCTGTTCCTTGTCTGTGCAGAATCTTGAAGATACAGTGCCAAGGCTGTATTCAAGTTTCTTCTATTCTCTTCGCCTGCATGTTACTAAAGATAAATATTAAATTACAATTAATAATCTAGATCAAGTCTTATTTATTATTATAATATAAAAGTTATGTAGGTGAGTATGATAACGTTAGTAATTTTCATATATATCGGAAGATAAAAGCTTAGGGACTTTTTGAATTTCTACTGAATACTGCTCTTAAACAGCAGCACGTACAAACTGATAATAATTAATAACAGTGCGTACAAAAATAAAGTCTTAAATTGTAGCAAAGATCCAAAAAAAAGTCAATTAGAGAGTTTGTACATGAAAATGACATTTACAACTTAAGTAAAATAAGTTGACAGACAGAGCTGCAAATTACCTGCAAATTTGTGTGACAATTTCTGTAGAGCTGTTTTTTATCTATTCGTTACAAGTTGCATAACATATTTTTGAGTGTGATTTATATAATAATATTCACTTCTGTGTCGCTCCGCTATGGACGGAGGGCGTTCGTGTAGCTACTACATGAAATATATACATTGCGCGTCAAACGTATAGATAATAATTAAAAATTAAACAAATTTAAAAAAAAACATTTTTTTATGCCAAATAAAATTCTAAAGTCATTTGTTTCACATACTTAATTTTTGGAATTGATTTTGTTCGTTATAAGATTTTTCTATTCCAACTAGTTTTTTTTTCAAAATTTTCTTTATGTAAAATAACAAAACTTATATACTGTCATATGGGCAATTATTTATATATATTTATATATTTGATGTAGCTATACGAACGCCCTCCGTCTATAACGGAAGAACACAAAAGCTATATATTATTATACGTATATGTATTATGCTTTATATTGTGCTGTGCTCAAAATATATATTTATTATTTTTGTTTTTTGCCACAAATGGCGTCTTATATGAATCTTATGAAATAAATTTTTATTAAATTATGTACTAATTATAATTTTTTTTTAGCTTGACATTTGCTTGTTATAGCTTTATATCAATGTAAAATTTTTAAAACCATACTTATATTTGTAAATAAACGTATTTTTAAATTAATCTTTTAAAACATGTTTTTTATACCGTGCGATCAAGAAGTCTCTCTATCAAATAGGCGGTGAAATAAAGAACGTATGTCTATGATAAACTGGTGGAATATATTTATATGTTATAATGTTGAAAAAAAAATGCAAAATACATTTCAAATTATTTTAGCTCCGAAGTGTTACATAGGTCACAACACCATTTTTTTTTGCACACATCCAAAATAAGCCAGCAAAGAATCTGACGTATGTACTGCAGGTTGCAAAAATGTGCTGTTTTGAGGTTAGCAGTTAACATTGTGTTGTTTATTTACTTTATAAAATAAATAAAACAATTAAGAGCAAATTATTTTAAACAATATATTTCAAAATCTTGAGCACGTGAAAAGATGAAAGTTGTGAAAAAAAGTGAGGTCTAAATAAGTATTAAACCACCGGCAAAAATCTATTGCCAATTGAACCAATATCGTTTTGTAAAAACATTTTTTTGATAATTTTTAAAGCTTTACAAAGTATTGATTGATTATTAATAATGTTTTTAGATATTATTGAATTAATTAATGATAAAAAATTATTTTACTCCGGCTCTGATATGTTGCATGCCAGGTTCAGTGCTTTATAAATCAAAGGATAAAGCTGACTTTCAGTATTTCTATTGTAGAAATACGACATATGATTCATTTTGCTTAGTTGGTGTACTCCATAATTTTTTGCATTGACAAGTTTTTCCACTAGAAGCTCAATATCCTAAAAATTGCATTAGACAAAATTATATTACCAACAGAAAAAATAAAAGTTGTTACAGACTAAGTACAAGTTAATAAAAGAAATGTTAGAAAAAAACCAAAAAAGATAAAATAAAAACTAAACATAAGAACATTAGAATTAAAAAGATGGAAAAAAAGAGAGTGAGAATAAATGGAATTAAAAAAAGCGTGAAGCGTAATGCAAATCCTATTTTTTAAATAAAAAACTAACAAAAAATTAAGTCAAAAAAAAATTTATTTAATCAATTTTTAAGTTTTTTGCTTTAGTAACTATTCAAATTTGTTATATATTATCGTGTTTTTATTGTTTTTTGAAGCAATAAAAAAGTGTTTTCGACCTCTTAGAGACATCAAAACAAAACCGCTTATAATTGACTTTCTCTTTTATAATATAAATAATATTAAAAAATAGGTACAAAAGTCAAAAAAAATACAAATTTTGTTAAAAATTGAATTTGAAATTAAATTTGAGCGTTCAAACTTTAGTTTTTGACAAATTTTCTATAAGCATTAAATTTTATCTTTCAAAATCGGTTATAAAATATTAAATATCTTAAACTTTTAGAGAAAAAACAAGTTTTTAATATATACATCTGTACTCTACCATTTTATAAAAAAACAAAACAAAAAAAAATTAATTGTTACGAAGAAGAACAAGAAGAATTGTAAAAAAATGGTACATATTGTGTCAAAAATGTGGCGTAAACCATAATGCAAAATAAAGTAAGAAAAGCAAAAATAAAAAAAAAATTAAGCAGAAAAAGGTCTAAAGCACCTGTCTTTAGACCTTGTTAGTTTACTAATTATCACAATATTTATAAATGACTCTAGCAAGATATTTTAGCAAACAAAAGCAACATAAAACATGACAAAAGCTAAGATATAAAGGAAAAAAATGTCTAACCAGTAATCAAATTGAATTAAAAAGTAGATACTAAAACTAATAATGAAACCAAAAGCAAAAAAACAAAAAAAAACCAAAATGTTTTTTTAAAAAATGCAAATGTATAAGATGGAGAAGTAAATAGAGGTAGAAGATGATAATGGTCAAAAATTAAAAAGAACATAGATTACAAAAACAAGATAATTTAAAGTTGGTAAAAACTTTAATAAATGTAAAAGCATAAGAAGATAAAATGCTGAAAAAATTGTGAGATGTCAGCACATGTAAAAAATGGCAATTAAAATGTATCTATTTAAATTGACATATTCAAATTTTCAAAAATATTTGCGCCATTGCGTGAGCGACTTTATGTTTACCCGGTTTTAGCACAAACCGATCTTAAAACTTGCTGCCAAAAAAACGCAGCTTTCTTTGATTCCTCTCAATATTGTACACCCGGTAGAAATGACCTGCAATAATTTATAGGCTTGTAGAACAGAATTGTAATATGTTACAAGCATGTTTTTTTTGCAACAGTTTCACAAAACATTAAACCTTACATACATTATAGCAAATCTTGCAGGAATTTTCAAAAAATAATTAAAAAACTGCTCCAAATTTATTTGTTAATTCATTTTTTTTGTTTAAATAACCTCACAGATGTACAGGAGTCTCTAAAAAGTCGCAATAGTGAAGAAAAATTTGACGTCAGTTGCCATAGAAACCAAGCCTTGCGCCTCAAACAAAAAAATTATTTGCACGCCGTTAAAGAAAATTTTTGTTTAACAGGCGAAAGTAAGGTTATGATAAATTGATAAGTCTTGCTGACACAAGTTGACACTATTTCATAAAATTGTCTTGTGTAAACGGAACATTGCTTTAACCAATAGAAAAGAAGTGTTTAAAATGCGATTTAAAAATGCTTGATTTGTTTTGTCAAAAGCTAAAGCATATCACGTAAATAAATATTTTTTTCAAAACTGTCATCATCTTTCAAAATTATTTGTTAATTTTAGCAAATATTTGTTTTTAACTTATTGTTTGACAGTTCCTTAAGACAAACGACCACATCAAGTCAAAAATTGTTAAAAAAGTGAATCATCTTTCTTCAATATTATAGGTTAGAGACCGCTAACCTATCTTTTATTTCTCTTGCGTCTGATGCTTTACGTACAGTTAAAGTGAGCGCAATAGATTTTTATAAAATTGTAAAAAAATTAAAAAAATGCAAATAAAGTAACAAGAATGATATGGCACATCGTAGAACAAAATGAAAACGAATCATATTAGAAAAACAAAAGACAAAAGCTGATGAAAAGTTGTGCAGAAGAATTGAAAAAGAAAGGTAAAGCTTTGTAAATGGAAGCAGAGTTAGATTTAAGAAACAGAAGATATATCAGATATTATTAGCTACTAAACTTACTATTATTGATGAGTAGTCGTCATGTATACTATAAATAATAAAAAATGGTATCATGATATTTTCCAGAGGATACAATGGTGGCTTAGGTAATCCATAAACTTCTAGATTCTCTTTGAAGCCATAATCGTACATTTGAAATCTATCTTTTGCTCTAGCAAGCTGGAAATAGTGATAATTGCATTTTAAGGAATATTCAGATGGTACTTGAGAAAGGATCATTGTTATGTATCTAGGATCCACATAAGTTGCTAAAGATGATCCGTGAGACATGGCATAAACATAATCAAAAAACTTTTTCATACGAGTCTTGATCAGAAAATTTGAAATAACGTTCAGCATTATGTCATTTTGACCATAAGCACTGTGTATATTCAATGATTTTAGGATTGGTTTAAGAAACGGCTCCAATACTGACATTTGTTTCAGATGTTTGCATGAATCTTTAACATATACAGTAGGAGCAATAAAAATCATCAGTTTTATTTTTTTGTTTGCTTCCTCTGCTCTAAGCGAAGAATAAACTAGAAAACTTGCCACTGCCATAGAGTGTCCTATAAATATAAGTTGTCTATTTGTTTTTTCTACCATGTAATCAACAACAGCTTTATGGTCGTACATTCCAATTTCATGAAAACTGAAACACATCGCAAATTAAATTTTAGATCTAGTCACAGCCGTCTCTACTTGACAAGCTGCAAACAGCAAAATGTGGGTCTATTAGCATATACCAGTGTGTTAAACTGTTTGTGGTTTATGTGTATTTTGACTTATACAGTTTTTCTAAATGTTTAATTTGTTAAATCATTAGTGGGTGTATGACAAATTGCACTATTTAGCAAAAGCGAATTTTTTGAGGTTAGATGCGGCATTGTTTTGTGGTGTAAGCGGAATTGCAAAATTTGTGCAGTGGCTTAGGTAAGTTAACAATTAGTTAATGTGATCTGAAAGTCACACCTATCATCTACTACGGTATTAGCTGAGCCCACTGCCACAATAGACCCACTAACGCTGTTGCCAAGTTTATGTTTACGGCTTGTTAAGTAAAGACGGTTGTGATATAGTTCATGAAAATATTAAAGCGTCTGCTGATTTTGTACGACGGACGACTTTTAAAAACAACTGAAAATTTTAGATAAAGTAGTTGCCTGCTTCATCTCTCTGACATTTTTACAATCTAAATAAATGTTAATATAATTCCTAATAAACATTAACTTATCTAAGTAAAAGTTAGTTTTGTCAAGTACGCAAAACTTACATTATTCATACCATGTGCTTTCAAAAAATTTAGATTAAATTGACTGTGAAAAACAATTTGAATATTGAATGTAATTTTTTTTACGTTTAAAAACTTGAGGTTGAGCATAGCGTTAAAGATCACGTGTCTCTATCTAATAAGTATTCTTGTCTTAAGTGTTCTTTACTTTTAGTTCAGAATTGCGACGCATTCTGTTATTAGATGTTTTGGGATTTCTTTTTTATCCTACACCAACTCAAAATGAACGTTTCTCGTCTCTCGACAGCCGAGAAAGTACATTATTTTCAGGGTAGCCGAGAAATAATGTACTTTCTTGGCTAGCCGAGAAAAAAAATCAAATTTTCTCCGCCAGGCGTCGCTGTTATAAGAAAAATGAAATCTATATAGACGGTTGGACAGTCGTCACGCACCAAGGACACTCTAAACGTTCCATTTACTGTTTATGAACGTCAATCTTATTTTAAAAAACTACTTTTGTGTAAGATGAATTGTGTAAATCACGACAGTAAAGTAATCCATAAATTTTTGACACCTGTCAAGGTTTGACATTTTGAATTGGCGATTGGCGGTAATAACCTCAAACCAATTTTAAGATAATGTTCGATTATAGGGTAATTGGTGTAGGATAAAAAATAATGTGTAAACCACGGCCGCAAAGTGCTTTTCCAGGCCTTGAGAAGTGGCCAGGCTCGCCTGTCTATATCTTCTCTCGGCCTGGAAAAATACCACTTTGCTGTCTAGGTTTACAATATACTATTTCTTCTCTGCAAAATCTGCATTCAACATTATTTCTAGGTTGAACCTTACCAGGTGTTTTTCTAGACGGCAGTGACTGGTAAATAAGGCTGTGAGGCTGTAACCTATTATCAGTAAATTTTGAAGCCTGCATGATTGAATTCTAAGAAATTTCTTACATTGTCTACAACCAGAAAAATTTAGCTAAACTTTTGATTTGTCTGTCTTTTCTTTATTTTGTTATTCTTGCCCATTTTGTTTAACTTGGCTTGGCATTCTTATGTCATTCTGAAACTGATGCCATAAAAGCTTGGTGTTCTTATGGCTGCTTGACTATCGGTGTGAATTGCAATTTCACATTTTTGATAGTTTCTTTTTAAGTGAATTCTAAGTTTTTTCTGATTATGTGCAATTCTGTCTAAAGAATGCTTGGGTATGTTTTTATTGATTCTGAATATGTGCCTCTGCCTGTCTTGGAGCCGTCCGTATACCATTTTACAGTATTTCTTTTAAAGTCACTGGTGATGGGTTCTTTTCCCATTTAATTTTTGAAGTTATATTTTTTTTATTATTTTTCCACTTTGAAGGTTTAGAAATATAATAAATGCCGTAAGAGATGTCCAAGCTGTCTCTTTTATTTTTAAAGCTCTTTCTAGTCTAAGAATAGTTTTGTTTGCTGTTTTTGCTGTTTCTAGATGTAGATGTACCAGATCTAGATCAGCCGCCATAGCGTACGCTTTCCTTCTGGGATGCATAACCTTGATAGTTTTTGTACCATATCAAAAATTTTTCTTATGGTTTTACCTTAGAATGCCAGGCTATGATGTCTCATAGGTTATGGTAAGTCTAATAGTCATGATATACATCTATGGCAGTGTGTTTTGGTTGTTTTCTGCTAGATTTCTGCAAACTATAAGCGCTTTAACAGATTTACAAGTAGTTTTTTCTACGTGATTGTTCTATAGAAGTTCACTGTCTAGACTAGTTCCTAGACTTCTGACTTCTCTTTGATAATCTCTTCTCTCAAATTAAAAGGTTTTAACTTTTGAAGATTTCTTTTCCGAGATAATAATACAATTGCGGCTTTGACAAGTTGATACTCAACCCTGCTGGTTCCCATCACTGCTTGGTGATTCTAAGACCTTTCTGATTTAGCATATCTTATGCAGTTGTCAGTTTATTTAAGAGCTTATCTACTATTTGGCTCCATTTTAGAAAGACTACTTTTTTGTCAAGTATGCTTCGAGTAGTGTTGACTACAGTACTAAAGAATTACATTAAACTAAAGTTAGGTTATGTGACCGTAAATTTTTCTAAATCTGGTTCAATTTGGTGAAGTTACGCTTTATTTTCATCTTGGTGATTATTTGCAAGAACAAGATTCAAGAATGAAAGCTTTTGGTTGAAAAGTGAGTACCATTTTTATTGATACAATTTTTCAGACAAAATTATTAAGATATTTTTTTAATAACGTTTTTTACAGTTATATAGTTATGACTCACCTAAAGTCCCAAAACTTCGAATGTGTTGGCTTGAGGTACTGGTGTTCTCTGCAATAATAGTTACCTCTATTGTTTGGCAACCACACATCATAGTTCTGATACCATAGATTAAAAGCTAGAGACATATTTTCCTGACTGACCCACATATTTGCATCTGCTGATAATGGATGTTGCAGTAAAATAACACCTTTTGGGTTTTTTCGAGGAATTCGAAAAACTGTCAAATTATACCCATCTTGCGTTGGTACGTAGTGCGTTTCACTGACATAAGTGTACCGTAAGTTCAATTCTGGCTGTACCCAAAAAAATAGAAGCAACTTTTTGTTATAGAGTTTAGACAACTTACAACTTCGTTGTATAAGTCTGGGCTGTGATAGCAATTTTTACTGGAATCTTTAAAAAAATAGCTGAAATAGTCGAGGCATATATTTTTTTCTTTCACTTCGGCACAAATAATGGTACAAACTGCTAGGAAAAGTATAACTGTTGGAAAATACATGGTAATATGTCACTTTTCAATAAAGTACTTGCTATGAGAAAAGTGATTATTACTATGTTTGAATGACGTTTGCAAAAATAATTATTGATGGTTTTCTAGTTCAGTTTACGATAAAAATAATAACACTTTAGTAGGTACTGTTAAGTTCTATTTGGTTCTTTAAGTACAATGTTATCACAAATTATATGGGTTAAAGTTAACAATGAAACAAAAAACTGTTGTCGTATAGTTTGTCTATCGCACTCGTGCGATTATGACATTACTTAACGTTTTTATTTTTCGAGTTACATTGTACTTTCATTTACATACTGAAAACGTGTGAGTATGACAGTTTTAATATCTAGCGCGCTTGAGTTACTCTATGGGTTGGTTCTACAGTTATGTTTTTAATATAATTTCTAAAAAGTATTACTCATTTCACTATTTTTATAATTTACAATTTTTAAATGATTTTTTTCATATAAAACATCTGCTGTAAATAGGTTTGACTTATAACACATCTAGCAGACGGCGTTAGGTTTTACAATGACTTAAAGTAAGTTTGATCAGATAGTTTGACAAGGTAAAGCCAAAACAAAAAAATATTAATGTTTTTGGAAAAAAGCTAAGACTAAACTATTAAATAGTTAAATAAATATTGAGAGAGACAACACGTTGTTTTACAAAACCTTAAAACAGTCACACACAATAAGAACAAAAGGAACAGTTTTCTAACAATTTAAAAAAATTAATGCATGGTATAAAACTGACTTAAGGATCATTTAATTACTTTGACAGAAACTTCAGACACATATAATGTAGATTAGAAAAGTTATAAGAAACATAAAGCAAATAAAATTAAATTAAACAAAATATAACTTACAAAAAACAAAAATTAAAAACACGTAAGGCAAAGAAAAAAAAACAAAAAATATAGAAAAAAAGTAAAAATGTTGTTTTAGAAAGATATTGTGCGAAGTTCATAAATAGCTAAAGTTGTAGAAAAAAACATCTTATTTTTTAGCTTCTGTTAATTTGAGAAAAAATAGTATTTAAAAAAAAAGCAACTTTTTTTTAATTTAGAATGTAAGTGTATAAATAGAGCCAAATTACAAAAAAGTGAACAATCCGTTTGTACAAACTTTTGTTTCTACAAACTTAGATTTTAGTTTTTTTTCTTGTACTTAGCTTTTAGAATAAAAAATTACCTAAAATGTTTTTTTTTAATTTTTTAGCTTTACATATTTCTTCTAAATTTTTTACTTTTTACTTTTATTTTTTTGTCAATTTTTATTGTTTCATTTTGTTGTATTATTTTTCTTAGGTTTGCAGTTATTTTCATCTGTTCAAAACTCAAACCATTGTCATTTCTAACTTTGTCTTTTATCAATTTGATTTCTCTCACTTTCTCACACTCTTTGATAATAAATGTTTTATTGTCTCTTTTGTTTTTTACACATCTTGTACAATCTTTTATTTTTCTTTAAGTAATATTTGATTTTTTTGTCATTTTTGTTTCTAAACTTGCTATCAATTTTTCTAAATAATAATTATTCTCATTTTTTCAATCTCTACTTTATATATTTCTCTTTTTAAAACGCTTTTTTTCTTGTTCTTCTTATCACTTTGTCGTTTCTCCACTTTTAAGATACCTGCAGTATTTTACATTCTGACCTGTTTTTCATACTTCCATATTCTCCACTGCCCGTTACAAAAAGTTATTTTACAAATAAAGCTTTTTTTTTAATTTGACTATTTTGATAAGATAAAAAAATTAAAGACGGAACAAGCAGTTGACAATCTTTTAACTTTTTGTTTTTTATTATTAGATGTTTTTATTTTAGTTAAATGTTTAGGTTGAAACCTGGTGATTTTTTTTTAGATATAATTCAATTTTTTGTTATTTTTAATTGTTTTGTTCTTTTTTTATCTTATTGTTTTGTTATTCTTTTTCTCATGTTTTAATATTTTTATTGTTGACAATAGACTTATAGTCTATTGAGACAATAGACTTATAGTCTATTGTCTCACTTGTTTTTAAACAGAAACATTTATTTTTGTTTACTGTACTTGTTTTCTCATTTGTTATTTTTGCTTTTAAATTTCTTCTTACGGGTTTTGCTCAACTTTTGTTTAAATGTTTAGTTTTTTTACATTAATAATATTTTTTTTTTAGAAAAGGTTCTTTAGGTACAATAAAGATACATTCTTACGTAATTTATTACGTAAAGATGAAGTCATAGATATGCATGAACAAAAAGCAGAAACAGCTGAGTCTAGGTAAAATAAAAATACATTCTTATGTATTTTTATTGTACCTAGAATACTATAAATATAAAAGGTACAATAAAAATACATAAAAATGTATTTTTATTTTACCTAGATTCAGCTGTTTCTGCTTTTTGTTCATGCATATCTATGACTTCATCTTTTTCTGTTAGTTCTAAGCTTCAGACACAAATAATATAGATTTGAAAAGTTATAAAAAACATAAACCAAATAAAATTAAATTAAACAAAATATAGCTTACAACAAACAAAATTAAAAAAAAGTTTTGAAGAAAAAAAAATAAAGCAAAGAAAAAAACAAAAAATTAAAAAAAAGAGTAAAACTAAAAAAAAAGTTGTTTTAAAAAGATATTGTACGAGGTACATAGTTAGCTAAAGTTATAGAAAAAACAAGTTAATTTTTTAGTAAAACCAGCTTCTGTTAATTTGAGAGAAAATAGTATTTAAGAAAACAGCAATTTTTTTAAATTTAGAACGTAAGTGTGTAAATAGAGTCAAATTACAAAAAAGTAAACAAACACTTTTGTTTCTACTTAGATTCTAGATTTTAACTATTTTTTTTGTTTTTAGCTTTTAGAATAAAAAACTACCTGAAATGTTTTTTTATAAATTTTTTTAAATTTTTGGCTTTACATATTTTTTTAAAATATTTTACTTTTTAATTATATTTTTTTGATATTTTTTATTGTTTCGTTTTTTGTATTATTTTTCTTAGGTTTGCAGTTATTTTCATCTGTTCAAAACTCAAACCATTATTATTTGTAGCTTTGTTTTTGATTAATTTAATTTCTCCCAGTTTCTCACACTCTTTGATGATTGAACGTTCTATTGTCTTTCTTGTTTTTCTACATATCTTACAGAATCAATAATTTATTTTTCTTTAACTAATACTTGTTTTTTTGTCATTTTTGTTTTTAAACTTGCTATCAATTTTTCCGAATATTATTTATTCTTTCTCATTTTTTCAATCTCTATTTTATATATTTCTTTCTTTAAAACGCTTTTTTTTCTTGTTCTTCTTATCACTTTGTCGTTTCTTCACTTTTAAGATACCTGCCTGCAGTATTTTACATTCTGACCTGTTTTTTATTCATCCACATTCTTTACTGCCTATTACAACAAATTATTTTACAAAGAAAGCTTTTTTTTTAATTGACTATTTTGACAAAATAAAAAATTAACGTCGGAACAAGCAGTTGACAACCTTTTAACTTCTTATTTTTCATTATTGGATGTTTTTATTTTACTTAAATGTTTAGGTTACAACCTTGTGATCTTTTTTCTAGATCTAATTCAATTTTTTGCTATTTGTTTTGTTATTCTTTTTTATATTTTTATTGTTGTAACATTGTTGTAATAGACTTATAAGTTATTGTCTCACTTGTTTTGTTTTTTAAACGCATACATCTATTTTTCTTTGACGTACTTGTTTTTTTATTTGTTATTTTTGCTTTCAAATTTCTTCTCAAGTGTTTTGCTTAAATTTTGTTTAAACGTTTAGTTTTTTAACATTTATAATTTTTTTTTTTAGAGTTTAGGTACAATATAATTACATAAAAATGTGTTTTTGTTGTATCTAGAATTAGCTGTTTCTGCTTTTTGTTTTTGCCTATCTATGTTTTCATCTCTTTCTGTTAGTTCTCCAAATATTAATTTTTCAATTTTTTTTATTTTAATCTCTATTTTTTTAATTCCTTTCTTATAAAATTTTTTTTTTGTTTTTTTACCGCTTTACTGCTTCTAATTTTTTTAGATTCTTGATACAGTATTTTACATTCTTGATTTTATTCTTTCTCATTTTTAACTGCTTAGTTTCTTGTTATTTATAAATGTACATAAAATAATTAGTTTTGTATTTATAGTAATCTTCAAAAATTGTTTAATTTTCTACTTTATTTTCTCGATTTCTGTTTTATTCAAACTTTATTTATATTTTTAATTTTTTTGCTTTACTTTTATTTCTAATCTTTGCATTTTGTGCTATTTTGTATTGTTTTGTTCTTTTTATTATCTTATTGTTTTCAATTCTTTTTCTCATGTTTTGTTATTATTAGTAACTTTGTTTTTAGTCTATTCGCTCTTTCATTATTTCATATTCTTTGATGATTTATTCTATTGTCTCACTTATGTTTATCCACATCTTACACATACTTTTATTTTTCTTTAGTGTACTTGTTTTTTTGTTATTTTTGTTTTAAACTGTCTTTTTGTTTTTATTGTATTTAGATTCTGATGTTTCTGCTTTTTGTTCTATGTTTCCATCTCTTTCTGTTAGGTCTTCAAATTTAATTTTTTTGATTTTTTTTATTTTTTAATTTGTATTATATTAGTTTTTTTAAACATTTTATTTGTTTTTCTTACCGGTTTGGAGTTTCTACATTTTTGGGATTCCTGCACATTCTTGATTTCATTCACCTTTATTTTACTGCTCAGTTTCTTGTTATTTTATAAATAGTCTTAGCTTCTTTCTTTGTAAATCTATCAATTTTGCCAAAATAAACAAGAATAAACAAAACAAGCAGTCAAAAATCTCTCAACTTTCTATTCTGCATTTTAGAGACATTTTGAGTTAAAACCGCAATCTTAGTTTTTGGATTTTCTTTCACCATACTATGTTTATTGTCAAAAGATTAGACACATGTTATAAAACTTTTACTGAAATACAAAGTCAAAACATTAAAAAAATTTAGTAAAAGTCTGTTTGAAAATAATTTTCTGATTAATAAAATCACTGATTCGCGTGTTTAGAGATCATTGACGTTTCTATTGGTTGAACCATCACATAAACTAGCAGAAAGTGCGTTGATTGGCTGGCAGGCTTAAGCACGTGATATTGTTTGCTTCCACTTTGTCTTTAACTTGAAACTACTATAGATTTCAAGCTAATTATCAAAAACTAAAGAATATAAATTATTCTGATAATAAGTCCATAAATTGGTTTTCCTATCTATCCACAAGTGTTTATTATGGAAAATATAGATAAATAGTTGCAGTAAATCATTAATTATTTACTAAAAAAACTAATGAAAAGCTTAACTAAATGTGCACTTTGTTGCAGAAATTCAAAAATTTCTAAGTTTTTTAGATAAATTCTGCTTCTGGTTTTGCTATTATGTTGCAATTGTTTTTGTATCAACAAATAAGATTCTTTGTACTGTTCTGTTTACAATTGCCGTTAAAATACTTTGCCAAGGCAACTAAATAATCATGACTTACCTTGCGGCAGAACTAAGAATGCTTCTAACTTTCTGATTTTCTATTAATAGAAGGAAAGGCACAGGTGTCGAATAAAATACATTATTGAAACAATGACGTTCTAGTTTATTGTTCGAGATTTTTTTTTGAATTTTCAATAACATACCATTACAGTAATTCTATATTTTGTAGATATATATAACAAGTTACGTGAATACTTTGAATAGTCATAGCTACCAATGAAATAGGAACAAAAAGTGTGAATGAAACAAGCGTTTTGTACAATAATCGAAAATAAACAAGTAACGATTTTGTCATAATACATTCTTCTAAACACAACTATTTGTACAAGCTACATGATTATGTACATTTATACAAGATTGAGTATGTTAATTTGAACAAATAAATAGGTTTCAAATGAAACAATTAGCCTACCTAGCTATACAGCGTGATCAAAAAGTGTCAAAAAACACTTTATATAGGTGTAGAATTAAGTCATAAAGACGAAATTCCAATTCGATTGTGATTTCTATACGATAGCTTATGTTACATACATAATATACGTCTATGATTACAATATTTATAAGAGAGATACAATTCACACGAACGCACCTACTTAAAACCACCAATCACATTCACAACCGGTCTGGTCAAAATATTACGGTCAAAGGTCTTCTAAACTCTCCTCCAGGACTTTGCGACGGGTACTGACTTGCATATTGTGCCATAGGTATTAATCCAGGAACTGAAGGCTGCTGCATTGGAGGTCCTGGATAATATCCAGCCAATCCACCAGGTGATGCACCCGCTGAAGACGTTGTCGTTGAAGAGGATGACGAAGCACCATCTTGTCGTTCTTGATTATGTTTCACATCCGAAGGCGAATCAGAAGATCTAGGCGATCCCAAGTTAGGGATTTGCTGAGGAGTAGACGAATCCGAATACATTTTGCCAATATCAAGAGAATGGTAAGCTCGAGATGGATCTGGATTATATTTGCTATCCATATACATTTTAGAAGATTCGAAGTAAGCCTTGGTTAAAGCTGATGTGGAGTCAAGATAGCCACGCTCGAGATAGCTTTTGGAAGAAGAGTCCATGTATTTTGGGTCAGAATACATCGACATGGCAAGGGTTGATGGAGGCATGTAAGGGGAACGGTACTTGTCTGCTTCCATTGAGTATTTCATGGCATCCATTGAACTCACCACCTGAAGCAAAAAAGTAGCTTTAGTATCTTGCTTAGACAGTTAGTACTATACATTAGTAGAATTAAAAAAAGAACTATTTAGAAAAAAAACCATTTTTGCAATACCTGCTTCGTTTGGAGACACATATTTCACACAGTAAGCGAGATGTTTTAGATACGTACTTGTTTCTGTGATATTTTCACTTACAGCTTACAGTACTAATAAAGTAGTATTAATAAAGTAGTACTGTATTACAGCACTACTAGTACTGTAAGTAATATTTAATACAAACATGTAGTATTCATGTGTGAAAAAATTTGACCAAGGGAACCATCCCATGATCATAAAAGCCAAAATAAAACAAAATAAACGTTTAGCGTTTTCTTGCTTAGACAATTAGTACTATACATTAGTAGAATTAAAAAAAGATCTATTTAGAAAAAAAAAAACGATTTTTGCAATACCTGCTTCGTTTGGAGACACATATTTCACACAGTAAGCGAGATGTTTTAGATACGTACTTGTTTTTGTGATTATTTTCACTTACAGCTTACAGTACTAATAAAGTAGTACTGTACTACAGTACTACTAGTACTGTAAGTAATATTTAATACAAACATGTAGTATTCATGTGTGAAAAAATTTGACCAAGGGAACCATCCCATGATCATAAAAGCCAAAATAAAACAAAATAAACGTTTAGCGTTTTCTTGCTTAGACAATTAGTACTATACATTAGTAGAATTAAAAAAAGATCTATTTAGAAAAAAAAACATTTTTTGCAATACCTGCTTCGTTTGGAGACACATATTTCACACAGTAAGCGAGATGTTTTAGATACGTACTTGTTTCTGTGATATTTTCACTCACAGCTTACAGTACTAATAAAGTAGTAGTGTACTACAGTTCTACTAGTACTGTTAGTACTAGTACTAGTCCTGTACTACTGTAGTACACTACTACTAGTACTGTAAGTAATATTTAATACCAACATGTAGTATTCATGTGTGAAAAAAATTGACCAGGACAACTATTTCATGATCATAAGAGCCAAAATAAAACAAAATGAACGTTTAGCATTTTAGGCGTCGTTTTTATTTTAATTAATATGAAATTGATCGTTCTGCTACTGTTCTACTCTCCTGCCCTTTTTTACGTGTTGCAGAACGTCAGCTCTACTACCAAGAAACTGGCACTAGTTTGGTAAAACAAATGCCTAATATACTTTCCGGCATTCGGTAAATTTACATTAAATAGCGAATAATTTAATCAAAAATAATTTGTCAAATTGGTTGATTACGGCATTTTCTATTAAAAAATCTTTTAAAAAATGTTTTGTTTTTTGCATTTCGTGGTTTCAAACTCACATATTTTCTAAATAATTCTAAAGATCAGAAGTTTTTCTTATCTAAATAAAAAAACTTTTTGGTTGATAATTTTTTGAATCAGGGATTTCAACCAACCCACGATTGGCCACATTTTAATTATATTTGAATGTTTTTTATCAATTTCTTAACAAATTTGTTACTTTTGCAAGTAATTGAGGTTTTTCTTCAAAATATGTTTAATTCTTAATTGACTATCGATGTAGTGAAACCAAAATCTAAGAATAGACCAAAACTTTTAAAAATTTTGTCAAAAAATTTAACTTAGACAGTATGAAAGCCTGACCTGACCTGACCGCTTTTGCGTTTTTTGCAATTTTGCAGCAACTTCTTGTAGTATTTTTTGAACTTTTGCATAGATACTAATGTGAATTTATTTTACATTAAAAGTTTTGTCTCTAATAACTCATAAAAATTTTACTCTGTGGTACTTACTTTATAAGTAAGTACCACAGTGATTTGAGTACAAATCAGTCAACTTTCTTCTATATTATTTGATCTATTCCCTATGCTATAGGGTTACACTTCCAATTTGAGGCAGCAAACAGAGATCTTATAATTAATTGTAATTAATATAAAATTGACAGCTCTGCTACATAGCTTTCGGCTACTGTTCTACTCTTCTGCCCTTTTTTACGATGCAGAACGTCCCCTCTACTCTGAAGAAACTGGCACTGGTTTGGTAAAAGAAATGCCCAATATATTTTCCAGCATTCGGTAAATTTACATTAAATATTAAATTATTTTATCAAAAACAATTTGTAAAACTGGTTGATTACAGCACTTTAGTATTATAAAATTTAAGAAAAAATCTTTTGTTTTCCACATTTTGTAGTCTCAAACTCACATATTTTTTAAATAATTTTAAGCATTTTAGTTGATAATTGATTTTAACCAACTTTTTGGCCACATTTTAATAACTTTTTTATGTTTTTTATCATTTTCTTAACAAATTTGTTACTTTTGCAGGTACTTGAGGTTTTTCTTCAAAATATGCTTAATTCTTAGTTGACTATAGATGTAGTGAAACCAAAATCTAACAAAAAACCAAAACTTTTAAAAATTTTCTTGGTTGATAATTTTTTAAATCAGGGATTTTAACCAACCCACAGTTGGCCACATTTTAATAACTTTTTTATGTTTTTTATCACTTGCATAACAAATTTGTTACTTTCGCAGGTAATTGAGGTTTTTCTTCAAAATATGTTTAATTCTTAATTGACTATCGATGTAGTGAAACCAAAATCTAACAATAGACAAAAAATTGTGTCAAAAAATTTAACTTAGACAGTATGAAACCCTGACCTGACCTGCTTTACCGCTTTTGCGTTTTTTGCAATTTTGCAGCAACTTCTTGTAGTATTTTTTGAAATTTTGCATACTAATGTGAATTTATAATACATAAAACGTTGTGTCTCTAATAACTCATAAAAATATTATATTTGTTGCAAAACCTGATATCTGTGGTGCTTACTTTATAAGTAAGTACCACACTGATGAGTACAAATCAGTCAACTTTCCTCTATATTATTTGATCTATCCCCTATGCTATAGGGTTACACTTCCAATTTGAGACAGCAAACAAAGATCTTGTTTAAATAAAAGCTGTGATGATTGTTCATTAGTGGCATAGGACAAACCACATTCAGAGCTCGTTGCAATTATCACAATCAACGAAAACAAGGCGTCTGGACAGTAATTTAATTTTCACCTCTTCGTCGAACATCTACGAACAAATGTCATTTTGTTCCCGGTTTTCAGCTTATTTACCATTTCAATATTAGGGTACACACGGAAATACAGATTAACACACAACCAAATTTATGGACTCACAAAAAAGACTATGTTTGTGGTGGCTGACCAGTAGCCTATGTTAAATGGGACAAATTAACACCCATTCGACAAATCTAGCTCGATTTAATTTTTTTTTTGAAAAAGCAGTTAATTTGAGGTGTTATCTCATAGATTCGGTAATTTGATAAACAAGTCACTTGACTGTAGAACCCATAAAGAATGAAGTGTTTGCAAACTCCTAATAAAAACCATCAAATTGTTCAATCATGATATAATAACAATTATATAATAAGAGTTGCTATAAAAAAATACAATAAAATTGAATAAATAAATTATTCAAATTTATTTTTAAAATTTAGGCGCCGTCTGTAATTTATTAGCATAGTTTTATCACTTGCCAAGAGTTTTTTTTAATAAATCTCGCGAACTCGATCGACTACCATGTCGTCATAAATAAAACTAAATTGTTCCTTGATTTTAACTGATTTGGAACAATTTTGTACAGTTTTTGTCTCAATAATCCGACTAATAAGCTGAAAAGACTGTTATCTTTGTTAGAAGTATTTGCTTTATTTTCATAGACTTTAATAAATTCGGCAGTGTCTAGATTTTTATAGTGAATAATTTACCAAAATTACGCTAGCTGACGGCTAGAAAAGAGCTTTTGCTCGCAGTAACAAAAAAAACCTCTAACGCCGTAGGTCCCTTTACTGTGAGTAAAATTGCTTCTGACAAAAATTAAAAGGCTCTTTTTATGCAACTAGACCACTTCCTAGAACGCTACCTGTTTTTTCCAACATAGCCATTTTATGGGCTCAGACTCTAGCAAATAATTGTGTAAATATATTAAGATACAGATTACTACATTAGCTGTTTTATAAAAACAAAGTTATGCTGATCTATTTCCTAGAGTGACAGCTTAAATAAGTCTAACCAAAGATTATGTTTTGGATATTACAAAATGTTACAAAATTGCCACATAATAGTACCAAATTGTACCATTTTTATATGTGCTTGGTCTATACCCCAAACCAAAAATTTTGCTAATTTTCTACTTTTTTATTGTTATATATTTTTTGATCAATACATATTATAATTTTTTAACAATTTGGGTATCTGTTTTTAGTTGTGTTTCCTTTTAGCAGTTGACATTTTGACATTATTTGTGAGTTGGGGGCTGATTGGTTGACTGAGCCCTGACGGTCATTTAGTGAGTGGGATGTTGTTCTGATGCGGTTGTGACAAATACCTTTTTTTGGGCTAGCGCCATAAGTTATTCGTGATCTCTCAAATTTTGCCAGAAAACAAGAAAGAGAAAATTTTTACACCTACGCTCTTCCTAAGCGAAGCCAAATCAGAAAACTGTTTGCCGCTGCCAATTCAAGTGTTGCCACCAGACCCTCCTAATTAACGTAATTTCTTTTCTTGCGCCTTATTACTCCTCCAGCTGAAAGAGCTACATGCTGTTAATACTAATATTATGCTTTTTCATTAAAGGCTTGCTCGGCTATTCTTGATTGGTTCAATCTGACGTATTTTAGAATTGCGGTTCAGATAAGTAAAGCTTCATTTGAACAGATCTACACATTTGCCTTATATAACATTTGTCATAGTTGTCTTGATAATGGTCGAAAGAGCTTTAGAGGTTCAATAAAGAACGTTTAAGTAAATGGTAAAACTGTGCTAATAGTTTATAGCGGTAAAAATTGCAATGCAAATAATAGAGTTATTAATGCCAAATAAAAAATTAAAATACTAGGTGACACAGCCAAATTGTCATTTTCTGCACTATATTCACTTGACTAACACACATCCATTCATACTTTCTCAGCAAAAACAAAAAAAAAGTGTAAATTTGCGGGAAGTAATCAGTATTTACAAAAAAAAAAATTGTCTGTAAGTTTCTGTAGAGTTTGCGGTAAATCCTTGGGTCATCTGATCCCAAAAGTGTTCAATGAGGGTCAGGTCCAAACTTAATGAAGGCTATACCACGATCTGGCCATACCATGCTCTGTCATAAAATTTCTAGTAGTAGCGGCAGTATGTAGCTTTGTGTTGTTGTTTTGCATTAGAATGAAATTGGCGCCACATGATCGTCTAAGACATTTTTGATGTAATTTAAGGCAATAAATCTTCTGAAAATCACAACAAGAACAAGATCACATAGACCACAAGACTACATCAATCCACTTTTTGTATGTTATCTACAGAATATTGTTTACCAGAACGCTTATATATGTTGGAGTCAGATATAATTGGACTGTCATATGTTTAATCATATCGGCTATAGGCCGAATTTGCTATATGTCTTCAACATATACACTCCAGCCCTTGTCGCAGCAATTCAAACTAAATCTGAACCTATCTGTAAGGAGTACAGTCAGTGATAACAAAGTGGCCAGTTTTTGTGATTCCTGGCAAACCTCATTTGCTGTGGATAAACAGATTTTCCTAAATACAAAATTTGCTTTTTTTGATCTGTTTCTAATCCTTGGTGAGCCTTGGATTTTGAGAAAAGAATGAAGCGGCAAAATAAAAAACAAAAAAAAAGTCTAAAGTAAAAACATATGCAATCCAGATCTAGAACTATTAATTAAAAATCTGGTTGGTAAACCAAAGGTTGGTGATAGAAAATGACAGGTTTGTTATGTATAATCAGGTATAATTACAATTTTACCAGAAAATACGTTGAGTTTTGGCAGCAAAAAAGTGATTTATGTTGTTCTTAAAAAAGAATTTCACGGTTATTTTTTGTAAGTCTGTATTTAAAAATAGAAAGATTTCTTTTTGCATTAGATAATCTTAATGATGCCTCCGTGGCTTGTTTTGCAATAATCTCCAAAAAGATTCTAGAGGCATGCTTTCCAATTCCTTAATCAAGGCTAAGCTAGTGTAAAGTTTGCGGTAAATCCGTGAGCCATCTGATCCCAAAAGTGTTCAATGGGATTTAGGCCAGGACTTAACGCGGGCTATGCCATGACCTAAATTCCCTGCTTTGGCAGAAAAATGTCAAGTGATGGCAGCAGTATATGGTTTTGCACTAATGTAACTGGCACCACATGATTGTTTTGGTTTAATTTAACGCATATAATCTTACAGAAATCACAACAAGAACAAGATCACATAGATCACAAAATACCACATCTATCCACTTTCTCTATATAAACTGCAGACTATTATTTATCAGAACGCTTATATACACTCAAACCGTCGCCACGATTCAAACAAAATCTGAACTCATCGGTAAAAAGTACAGGCAGTGACAAGGATTTCAATCTCTGTGATTCTGGGTAATTCTCAGCAAAGTTTTTTCGTTTTAAATTATCTGTTTTCTCATTTGTTTCTAATAGTTTGCACCAACATTTCTATAGGTACCATGTGCTTCTTTTAGATCTAGTACTGTCAACAAGTACAACAAAACGGTTTTAATTTTGAGCTGTTTTTTTGTTGTCAGCCTGATTTGACTCTTTTGTGACATATTTGCAAGTTTTCACAAATTGATTTCATAGACACTCAACATCAGACTGTGTTGTACTTTTGGGAAGACATCTCAACATTTTTATTTTCACAGTTTTACCAAATGTTGTAGATTTTAGGAAACACCCTGTACCTTATAAAAATGACAAAAACTCTTCTAATCTAGATCAAGAAATATTAATTGAAATTTTGATTAGTAAACAAGAGTTTGGTGATTGAAAATGACAGGTTTGTTATGAAGAATCGGATATAATTACAGTTGTACTAGAAAACACGTTCTAGTAGAGCCACGACTTTTGGCAGCAAAAAAATGATTTATGTTGTTTTAATGCTCTTAAAAAGGAGTTCCACGGTTATTTTTTGCGAGTCTACAGCTAAAAATAGAAAGATTTTTTTTTTGCATTAGATAATCTGCTGACCGCCGTTGTATTTTACAACTCTTCAAGCAGGTAAGATAATTTATCATTCAGACACATTCAAGCTCAACAAAAATATGCATGTATTTCTTAAAAAGGATGACCATCAAAATAATAACACCTGGCCCATACAAATAGTCGGTTTCACCATCACCATGACTTTGAATTTTGAGCGATAAAAACTGGTGGATTATTTCTCACACTTCGTTAGTTACAGTAAACACAAATTGTCCATGTAACTTAGGGGATTAGGGACTAAGTAATCATCGATTTATTATCCTTTGTATTTTCGGACATCGATTTTTCGAGGAGATGGGGTTAAAAAGTGCAGAATCACAGGAACATGCTTTGTTTGTTGTTCTACTAGAAAACAACTTGTTTTTATAATAATATTGGCGGTTAATGATGGTGCAATGCAAAGTCGTGATTGAGGTTTTATGTAGATCTCTACGAATAAATGTTATTTCCGCACGATCGGGTCCTTAGAGATAGCGGATAGAGGAAATAGTTTAGAAGTTTAATGTTCTTTGCTTTAGTTGCAAGAATTTCAAATTTGATTTTTAGCTTTTGACGTAACTTTCCAAATGAAATTTTACTACCGTCATCAAATATTTACTATCTATAGCATAGAGCCAAAGTATCTCCGAAGTATGCCAATTGAGAGAAAAACTTGTATTATTGTCTTCCATTAGTTTTCAATGCCTAACAAGGGGTTGCCAAGGCGTTGCCATTTGTCTTACAGAATTCCAAAAAGTAACTATCTCGACAAATATTAATCTCCATATTGTTATGTAACTCCCATAGGTAAGTAACGTCAATCCCGTAACTAAGAGCAAAATAATATCATTTTGACGCCGATAACATTATAACCCACATTTGGTTGGCAAAACTGAACAAACCGTTGAGAAATTGGTGAACACTGCAACCAAGAATAAGACATTACTCAACGATGTCATAAACTATCTCAATTTAAATCAGTTATAGTTTATAAACTAACACGACATCAAACAAAAACTCCTCACATCAAAGTCTAGAAACTAGGTTTCCACACTTTGACCCTGGTAACATTATAATTTACATTTGGTTAGCAATATTTAACAAACCGTTAAGAAATTGGTAAACACTGCAACCAAGAATGAGACATTACTCAAGGATGTCAAACAAAAACTATCCGTAATAGCTTATAAAGTAACAGCGACATCTAACAGAAGCTCTTCACATCAAAGTCTAGAAACTAGGTTTCTACATATCGATGCTATAAGTCACTCCAAATGTCAGATATTAATTTTTTTGACGTTGGTTACTATAACCTTTATTTGGTTAGCAAAATTTAACAAACCGTTAAAAATCTGTTACTTAAAGCAGTTATAGCTTATAAAATAACATCTACTAGAAACTCCTTACATCAAAGTCTATAAAAACTAGGTTTGAACATATCAATGCTGATAGGACAACATTAGAGACTTTAGTTTAAAACGCTTATCTAAGATATGCAATATTACTTACCAACTTTAATTTCTACAGACAAATAGTAGAATAATGTTAAAGCAAATTCATTCAATCTAGATCCGTAGACTTTTTCAGAATTAATTGTACAATTTTATTATTTTCGTAGGTGCTTTGAACATCAACGCATTTTTTGCAAAAATAATTTTTTTCAAAAAAAAGTAGATTTTATTGTTGTTCCTCAAAAACTAGTTTCATTGTAAACATCAGAACAAAAATAACTTTACATCCTTTATAACCCTAATAACTTTGCAAAATCCAAAACAGTAGGCTCCCTATTATACTTTACAATAGAAAAAAGATTACAAAAAATAATAAATTAACTAGTTCATAAAAATAAATTAGTTGAAAAAGTCTGTGATTTAAAAAACGAATTTTATTTGGTACTCGTCCACCGGATTTATAGCTACAACTCTTTTTTTTTAATTTTTTAGACAGAAAGTTACATTTTCGTTATTATAATTTGTCGTTTTGTTTTTATTTACATTGTTTTTTATTTTGTTATTCACTTTTATAAACATAAAAACTTTTTGTATTTTTTAATACCTAACCTCTAACGTTAGTTAGAGGTTTAGTTCTCTCGTTTTATTCATCAGATGTGACCGGATAAAACTTATTAAAAAACAAAAACGACGCATTTAGATCAAAAAACAGTAAATGCGATTTATTTTTAAACATACCTTATTTCTACTTGATAAAAATATTATAATCATTTTCAAAGTAGATTCTGTGAACAGATAGAATGTAAAACAAGATTAAACCATATCTGTAAACTTTGACATATTATGTTCTTTTTGGATCTCGTAAGAAGGCCACATTACATTACATTACTTTAATTACATTTTTACGTTGTAGAATGTCAATTTATAATTTAAACTTGGCGTTATATAATTTATAGCTAGCGAGGTAATAATTTTATTCCATTTGGCTATAGGTCACTCCTAATGTCAGATATTAATTTTGAGACAAAAAGATATCGCTGATGGGATAACAAAGTTACAACATTAGAGACGTTAGTTTAAAACGCATATCTATGATACGCAATATTATCTACCTACTTTAGTTTCTACCAACAAATGGTAGAATAATGTTAAAGCAAATTCATTCAATCTAGATCCGTAGACTTTTTCAGAATTGTACAATTTTACTATTTTCATAGGTGTAATCAACTCATTTTTCTTCAAAAGAAAAGTAGATTCTATTGTTGTTTTGTTGTTTCTCAAAAACTTGTTTAATTGTAAATATCAGAACAAAAATAATTTTAAATCTATAACTTTTTTTGCAAAATCCAAAACAATAGGCTCTCTTATACTTTACAATAGAAAGAAGATCACAAAAAATAATTAATTAATTAGCTAATAAAAAAATCCAGCGGATTTATAGCCACAACCCTTTTTTTTATTTTTTTAGGTAAAAATCTATATTTTCGCTATTATACTTTGCCGTTTTGTTTTCATTTGCATTGTTTTCTTTCTGTTATTTACTTTTATAAATATAAAAAGTTTTTGTATTTTATAATACCTAACCTTTAGCTTTTTTTCTTTTGTTTTTTTTTTATCAGATGTGACCTGATAAAACTTATTAAAAACATAAACAACGCATTTAGATCAAAAAACCGTAATTGCGATTATTCTAAACATACCTTATTTCTACTTTATAAAAATATTATAACCATTCTCAAAGTAGATTCTGTAAACAGGTAGAATGTAAAACAAGGTTAAACCATTTCTGTAAACTTTGACATATTTTGTTCTTTTTGGATCTTGTAAGAAGACCACATTACATTACTTTAATTACATTTTCACGTTGCAGAATGTCAATTTATAATTTAAACTTGGCGTTATATAATTTATAGCTAGCGAGGTAATAATTTTATTCCATTTGGCTATAGGTCACTCCTAATGTCAGATATTAATTTTGAGACAAAAAGATATAGCTGATGGGACAACAAAGTTATAACATTAGAGACTTTAGTTTAAAACGCATATCTATGATACGCAATATTATCTACCTACTTTAGTTTCTACCAACAAATAGTAGAATAATGTTAAAGCAAATTCATTCAATCTAGATCCGTAGACTTTTTCAGAATTGTACAATTTTACTATTTTCATAGATGTAATCAACTCATTTTTCTTCAAAAGAAAAGTAGATTTTATTGTTGTTTTGTTGTTTCTCAAAAACTAGTTTCATTGTAAACATCAGAACCAAAATAACTTTAAATCCAAAACTTTTTTTGCAAAATCCAAAACAATAAGCTCTCTTATATTTTACAATAGAAAGAAGATCACAAAAAATAATTAATTAATTAGGTAATAAAAAAATCCAGCGGATTTATAGCCACAACCCTTTTTTTTTATTTTTTTAGGTAAAAATCTACATTTTCGTTATTATACTTTGCCGTTTTGTTTTCATTTGCATTGTTTTTTTTTCTGTTATTTACTTTTATAAATATAAAAACTTTTTGTATTTTATAATACCTAACCTTTAGCTTTTTTTCTTTTGTTTTTTTTTATCAGATGTGACCTGATAAAACTTATTTAAAACATAAACAACGCATTTAGATCAAAAAACCGTAATTGCGATTATTCTAAACATACCTTATTTCTACTTTATAAAAATATTATAACCATTCTCAAAGTAGATTCTGTAAACAGATAGAATGTAAAACAAGATTAAACCATATCTGTAAACTTTGACATATTTTGTTCTTTTTGGATCTTGTAAGAAGACCACATTACATTACATTACTTTAATTACATTTTACGTTGCAGAATGTCAATTTATAATTTAAACTTGACGTTATATAATTTATAGCAAGCGAGGTAATAATTTTATTCCATTTGGCTTTTCCACACTACAAGTCTAGAAACTAGGCTTGTATATATCAACGCTATAGGTCACTCCTAATGTCAGATATTAATTTTGAGACAAAAAGATATCGCTGGTAAAACAACAAAGTTATAACATTAGAAACTTTAGTTTAAAACGCATATCTAAGATATGCGGTATCATCTACCAACTTTAGTTTCTACCAACAAATAGTAGAATAATGTTAAAGCAAATTCATTCAATCTAGATCTCTAGACTTTTTCAGAATCACTTGTACAATTCTATTATTTTCGTAGCTGCCTTGAATATCAACTCATTTTTTGCAAAAATAATTTTCTTCAAAAAAAGTCAATTTTATTGTTGTCTTGTTGTTTCTCAAAAACTAGTTTAATTGTAAACAATAGAACAAAAATAACTTCAAAGTCAAAACATTTCTTGCATAATCCAAAATAAAGAATAGGCTCTTCCATTTACAATAGAATAGAAATCACAAAAAAAGACCATTTTTCTAACAATAGATTAAAAATCACAAAAAATTATAAATTGGTTACTAAATTAATAAAATATAATAGTTGAAGAAGCCTGTGATTAAAAAACGAATTATCTGTGTGGAACTCGTCCACCGGATTTATAACCACAACTTTTTTTTAACCGACTAAAAAAAAAAGAAGGAGATTATCAATTCGACTGTATTTTTTTTATGTGTGTTACCTCAGAACTTTTTTCTGGAAGAACAGATTTTGTTTTTTAGATACAAATCTACATTTTCTTTATTATTTTCATTTACATTGTTTCTTTCTTCTGTTATTGACTTTTATAAATACAAAAACTTTATGTGTTTTTTAATATCTAACATTTAACTCTTTTTCTCTCGTTTTTTTTATCAGATGTGATAAAACTTTAACATTAAAAAACATAAACAACGCCTTTTGATCCAAAAAACAGTAAATCCGATTTATTCATTATAGACCTTATTTTAACTTTATACAAATATGATAACCATTTTCAAAGTAGACTCTGTGAACAGATAGAATGTAAAACAAGATTAAACCATATCTGTAAACTTTGACAAATTCGGTTTTTTTTGGATTTCTTAAGAAGGTCGCATTACATTTTTACGTTGCAGAATGTCTATTTATAATTTAAACTTGACGCGTTTTAGATTTTCTCATAAATATGTACAGCAAGCAAGATAATAACTTTATTCCATTTGGCTTTTCCACACTGTATGCAATTTTGTGTTATTTCTCAATCGATCTTTTTGGGGCAGAAAAATAACACAGTCTGCCACCACCTGGTATCTGGGCATTCACCTGCAGTTGCCAAATCCTGATAGATTTAAATAAAATAATCAAACACGTACCAAAAAAAAATTCCTATAATGTAATTGACTTTAAAATAAAATTTACATAAAATAGTTTTTATAAAATAAAAGAATTTAATAGTTTAATAAAAAAAAATAGTTGAATGTCTTTGAGCGGCCTGGAAAGATTTGAACTGCCAATGCAATCCTTTTTAGATTTATATCATAATTCTGTGTACAAGATTGGATTAGTGTACAATATTTTAAAAACTGTTTAAAAAGTCTTTAAAATGAATTATAGAATACAAAGTTATCTAACTCACCTGCCGGTTGGAAGGTTTTTTTTTTAAATAATTTTATTGAAATGGTAATAAAAAGTAGTAATAAGTGTTTCTCTACTCTCGTTCAATTCTAAGCATAATTATGACACTCTTATTAGCATAGTGCCCGTATATTCCCATCGTCCGGCTGTTGATTAAGACCATTACCATTTCGAGCAGTGGGCTACTCCAGAAGTCGCATATGTGATAAACCTTCCTCTTCATTGGTTTTATAATGGTTTTATCGTCCACAAACAAGACTTGTAGATATAAACCCAGCATTTTACAATCGAACACCCTACATCTGGTCGCTGTTAATTCGTATTCATGATCTCGACATTCCTGCCACGACCAACAAATCAATGCTTGTTTTTCTTGTAAAAGGTTCCAGACCAGTCACAAACAGAGCGCTAATCCTGATTTAATAATCTTTGTCCGGAGCTTCGGTGACAGCAAAAGCGGTTCCAATCATGCCTTTAATGCTGTTGTTACTCCCTCACGTCGCAAACATCTCCTCTTCTCTTGTCTTTTTCTTTTTCGATGCCCTCTTCTCTTCATTTGAATTACAATGTGTGGATAAATTGTTCTATGACTAGGTCTATATTTACATATTATGCCCCATTCCTGCTTTTTGATTTACTTATTATCTAAAACCACAGCATTGCCAAATATTTTTCTTTCTTTAATCCAGCAATGATAAGTTGGTAGGAGAAAAATTGTCTAGTGACAGCTCCACTACACATTTGCATTACAATTCAGCAGCTTTGGGTATCGCTTTCAATGGGTAACCTGTTTTGAGTGTGTTTTGGAAGAGCAAGGCAAACACAAAAATATTGTGTTATTTACCTTTAACCTACTCCAAATCAACACTTATTTATAACTCAGCAATTGAAAAATAATTGTGCCGTTTGTTTCTTTTATTTAAAACTCTTGTAAAACTACAGTATTATAGCTTTACATATGTTGACTCTACCAACGCCGCTCTATCTTTTAATAAGTATATACAAAAAATAACTATTATCTCTACAAAAACATGGAACACGTTCTAACTGTTTTAAATCCACAAACTCAAATTTTGAAAATTTTATAACCGGTCTTGACAACGTGTCAGTCATCTTAAGACTGCGATAAAAAAGATTTATATTTTACAATTTATAGAATTTTGTTAAAATGAAAATGTCAAATTTAAGGCATACAGGCTGAGACTTATACCACCCAGTATTTACTCACCACCCACCCTATGTTCAGGGTGGATCAAGCTCAAAAGCCTCCTTATGCAAAATGTACAAAAAGCAGCTGATAGTAACAATAGTTATTCACATAAAAGTCAGGAAAATTTCACATTACTGAAGAGGAGCTAAATTGAAATACGAGGCACTTTGTGCCGAGTATTTTAAAGCTCCGAGTCACGTAAGAGATTTTACTGACGTGTTTTGTATTAAATTTTTCCGGAAATCGTAAAAAAAGACGAAAATTACAAATTTTAGATTTTTTTTTACAATTTCTCAAAAATCAAGTTTGTCAATTTTGTTGGCAACTATAGTTACTATCTTTTGTATTTTGCGTCTGCACAGTACTAGTCCGGAAAACTCAATTTTCCTGCGCGTAAATAAGCAGGAAAATATTGTTTCCAAGATGATTTCCGAAAAAGTATACTTTTTATGTAAATAAACTTTGTACATATAGTCTTTCAAGAGTGATTATTTACATGCAAGTTCAACACAGAGTCAAAACGTTGTTAAAATTATTGTTATAGTCAAAATCTGTTTTATAACGGTTGATTACTGTTGAACATGCTGTTAGTAAAATAACATTTTGCAGAAAAAAATTGAAAAAAAAACCGAAATAATTTAGAAAGTTTAAAATTAAAAATTATTTACATTTAAAATGTTGTTTTGTTTGTTTAAAAACGTTAAAGTTAGACCCTTTACAACTGTTTTATTAGAAGCTGACTAAAAACTGACCAAACTCCTTTAAAATGTTTAATAATTTTTTAGAATCAGGTAGGTATTGCTTAAAAAATACAACGAAAAGGCATTGTAATTTTTGTATAATTAAATAAATTTTTGTACATACAGAAAAGATTGGTCTGTAAAAATTTTAATCACTGTAAAACCATTCCACAGCAAGTCGGCTGGACTTGAAGATTATATTCTTTTTTTTTTTTAATACTATAAAAAATATTCAAAAAACACATTTTTAATTAAAATTAATTTAAAATTAAAATCAAAAGCAAACACTACAATATGCAATTAAAACAAACCCAAAAAAAAATAGCTTATTAGTTTTTTAAATAAGACAAATTAAAAATTTGGAAAAAACCGACTTCAATATGATTAATTATTATTTATAAATTGATTCAGCTTGCTTAAATAGTTAAATAAATAGACTATAATTTAATTATTTTGGAATATATTTTTAGTTTCTTACAATTTTTTATAATCAATTGAAGTGTCAAAAAAAGCATTTAATAGGATAACTCAAAAACTATTGGTCAGATTTTATAGAACCAAATGAAGAGCATTAGCTTCCAAAAAAAAAATGTAATTCAAATTGTTAGTTTTAACATTCAAGACATTCAAACAATATGACATAAACATAATAATAATGTTTTTTGTATTTTTTGCAAAAAATTTTGAATCCAGAACTAAAATCTTATAATTGTTACTAAATAATATGAGTACAATATACACATTTGCAATAACTTGGAGTAAAATTTTCATCATTTTTAAATTCTAGAGGCTTTTAACGCTACCAATGCCATAAATAATATAAAAATTTAGAACAAAAATATCTTAACAAAAAAATAAAACACAAAGTTTTAGATTTTTTCAATATTGAAATATTTCAATATTTCCGACTTGTTGACGTCAATTTTTGAAGCGGTCAGCAAAGCAAGATTTTATCTCAGTATAATAAGTAATTCTCATTTTCCAAAAAAAAATAATAATAAGAGTTAGAGTTTTACAACATTTTAACATTGGTCTTATAGCAATGAAAAATATGGTTCAAGTTCATCATGTCATCATCATCAATTTAAAAAATTATATATTTTTCTACTTATAAGAATCTTTGATGCCAAGGTTTGAAATCAAGTCTCTTTAGTAAAAACTATATAGCAAGCTTTACAAAATAAGATATAAACAAAATATTTGAATAATTATTTATAAACATTTATAGCAAAAATATTTTTTTTCTTTTAATATCAAACTCAATCTTAATTACATGCTATTATTCTTATAAATATTGATAACACAATTTTCACACCTATTAGGTAGTAGGACAAGCCATTTCTGATATATATTTTTTAACTAAAAGCTGACGATGCAGAACTACTTTTGATGTAAAAATAGAGGTTATCGACAGCATTGCAGTTTTAATTGTCTAAAATTTTTGCAGTCATACATAAAATTTCGTATCTCATACGTAGGCGAGTGCACATTACAGTAGCTCGTGTGTTACAGATACTCGAGTTAAAGCCCACGTTATTTGTAATCTACACACTTGTTGTGTAATAATGCTTCTATCCCACTAATAATATACTTAAATAACTATTTTGCAATTTGCCTCCATTTTGATACTCTAATAGACTCATTAGAGAACGCTACGGTGCGGTTATAAGCCATTAAAACACCAAACTTTTTTTTCTAAAAAATTTTTAGGTTGGTAAAACTTAATTTGACTTTTTACCTGTCTGTCAACAATATTGTGAATTAAAATTTGAAATTGCAATTCTCCAACAACAAATTGAAAGTATATTTATGTGAAATATGGCATATAATGATGTAAATAATAAGTTCACTGGTCTGGGAAGAACGACCAATTCCAATAACGCAAAAGTCCAGTTTATATATGTCACTTAACCAAAAAAAGTAGGGATCTTACAATAATAATAATAAAAACCAAAACAATTTTTGCTATTTCACGAGTTTCGGGAGACCTACATGAAAAGTTTTCTTCCATTTTCGTATTTTGGGGCTGAAAAGATTAGAATTTTTGAATGAAACAAAAGAAAAAAAAAGATAAAATTTTCACTTTTAAAATAAAGATATTGCCAACCCACTCCAAAAATCTCTAAATCGATCAATTAAAAAAAAATGCTTAAAAACAGCATAAAAAAAACAAATTAAAAAAAATAGTATGAAAAACTCGATTCATAAGACTTTAGAGCGTTTTTTCTTTAAAAAAAACTCGGGGTTTTTTAAACTTGAATGCATGCTTTAAGGCATGTCTTATGAAACTTGTTTTTCAATATACTATTTAAATTTAATATTTAATATAGATCAGAGCTTCAAAACGTCTATCGCATTTTGACATAAAAATGTGATAGCATAGCTTTTAAGCCTTAATTGTAAAAAATTTCAATAGATGTCCTCATGTACTATAGGCTTTTTGTTTTTATTTTCTTGCACAGATTCACAAAACTCTGTTGACTTTATTGGAAAATACAAACAAAACATCGAGAAATACTATGATTCACAATTTGAACACATTTCAATTACAAGTGTATTAATATACCAAATGAGTTTTATTGATAGAAAATTAATTTCCTACGTTGTTTACATAATTGAATTCTTTATTTGACAATACTGCTAGCCTAGCAGATGCAATTATTAAAATATATTCAAATTAAACGTAAAACAAAAAAAAAACTTTACGTCTTCAATTGCTAAGCTTTTCTCCGTAACATAACCTAAGTAAAAACCATTGACAACTGTGACAATTGACATGTGGTACTACCAATCTGCTCAATGTTGCAAACGTCTTTTTTGCTTCTGGCATTTACAGTCTCTGGGTACTTTTCTATCATTTGCAAAGTGGAAAAAATTCAAAAAGTACATTAGATACGATTTTGACCAAAAAGTCAAAGTCATAGAACAAAACCACGTTTTCAACAAAAGTGTATCAAATAAAAAGAATTCAACACAAACTTAACTGAACCCAAAAGTTATATGTATTGAAAGGAACATAAAAAACAATTAGACAACTATTGTAAAAATGTATTAAAATTGAAGAATCAGATAAAAGAATTTTGCAACCAATCTAGAGAGATTTTTCGCCTATGGGTGGTATTCTCGATCACACGTGATAGAATGAAATAAAATAAAAAGGGCAGAGCTTGTCAGTGATGGTTGATTCCAAATAGCATTTAAGACACAAATAAAAAAAATAAATTTTCTTTTTCTTTTAAATATTGATAAAAACACTAACATGTGATGAATTATTGTGTGCTTACCTCGACTGTTTTATTATTATAGAGAAATATGTTTTTTTATTCACTCAGGCTATCTATGAACCTAACATAACCTACAAATCGTCATAAATGAAGTACAAGGTAAAAGTTATTGTATGCAATAACTTTAATTAAAATATTTCATCATTCTGTCGTATATTTTTTGTCATTATATTTTTTTGCTTCAGGGAGTTGTCCAATGGATATTGGCTCAGACAGTATTCCAGCCAACAATAAAAATGAATTAAGTAATCAAAACATTGTTTTGCATTGTATGTTGTTTATATTTATAGCGGCATCAGCAAGAATCTTTGAGATCTTTCAGCAGCTTCTTTTTCCTCTAAAAAACCCAAAATAACAAGTCTTTTATTTTTATTTTTTTTTTCTGTAAAACACTAAACAGCTATGTAAATTATAAGCTTATGTAACTGATAAACTTTAGCAGTTGCAAACAATAATTTGTAAGTTTTAGAAAGCAATGTTAACCTTGTACGATTTATGACGATTTGTAGGTTATGTTAGCTTCAAGCAAATAAAAGAATATATTTTTTTTTTCAAAGAATTTTTTTTTCTATGGAGGATTTAGGGTATACAATGTAGATGTTTTTTTACAGTTCTTTATTTCATCTGTAAGCTACGTTTCGGTAACAAAATTTTACCTTCTTCAGGCCTAAAAATTTCAATATATTTTTAGAATATTGAAACAGTCGAGGTGAGCACAGAAAGATTCATTCAAGCACATATTGGTGTTTTTAACAATATTTCCAAAAAAATTAATTCTATTGTTAGAGTTAAGTTTGAGTAGTTCGAAGCTATATTAAGTCTAAATAAAGACATATAATAATAATTATTATTTTGTTCATTTGTGTTCCAACTGTCATCTGGAATAAAACTTTACTGACAAGCTTCGCCCATATGAATTAACCTCGTTTCATTTTATTACGTGTGGTCAAGAATACCATCGTAACAATGTTCTGCAACCTGCAAAGTTAACACCTTTGGCGTGCATTAGGATTCTCTTTATTTAAGAGATACCTTTTTGAATATCGTTTAGGTTATTCTTAAAATTGAATTATAAAAGATCTAACCAAAATGTGTTTAGATATTATTTTAATTTTTGAGAAAATGCGCTGAAGTAAGCTTTTTTTCCTCGCCGCCCATCACCACCTCTGCTTGAAAGGTTAAAATAGTTTTTTTAAGCTTAGATTTATTTTCGTGTTTTATCTTTTAATGAAAACATTTTGACAGGAATTTCATGTCGTAAAAGAAAAAAACCCTAACGCTACCAACTATAAACGTTGTAAATTACCAAAAAAGTTACCAATATCATTTTGATTTCCAAAGTGCTTTATTGAAGTTTATTTAGAATTTAAATAAATATGTACCTAGTTTATCCCTAATTATGAAAATAAATAGATTTTGTAGGTATTAGATTAATTTAGATCGGATTGCATAAAAATTTGGTGATGGTCAAATGTCAATCATGACATAAAATGCGTATTGATAATTGAATATTTATTAACAATTAAATAAGTTGATTGAGATTTGATTCGGGTTGATTTTGCCCTTATGATGTAATAAAATAATAAATTGGAATATCTTATACTTTTTGACACTTAAATTAGTGATAATTTGTCACAAGACGGTTTATATTCTGCTTTTAACTGCCAAATTCATTTCTAAAAATAAGTTTCCAACAGGAAAATTAGCGAATAATAATCAAGGAAGGCTACTCCATCTACACTTCCCCTCTCAATGATATATTATTTGCTTTAAAAACGCTTTTCTAGGCTGTCAGAACGAGTTGAAAATTCCGTACGTCTGGTACAAAGAACCGGTGTAATACGTTATTCCTTTGTATCCTGGTAAAGCAGCACCTTGCAGGACAAAACTGACAATATATCATCCTACACAATGTGCTTTAACGATTTAAACAAACGCCTCCGTTACGCGTAATCATTTTATTTCTTCGACGATGCATATTTTATGACCCCAAAGTTTACTTGGGGGTGGCATAATTAATCTAATCTAATCACGAGTAGAAGAAGAGATTTATCAGACAAATTCTGGCTGGATACCACAAATCTACTTATTTTTGTATTTGTTTTGCAAAAACAAAAACTTTTAATATGACACAAGACAAGTCAAAATTAAAAACCACTTGTCTCCATAAAAAAAATTTGCTGACAAATGACATGTCGGGTTTTTTTTTTTGGTAAAAATTGTCACAAGTCGAAGACGAGAGACGATTAGCAAAAAAGAGCCATAGAGAACTCTTAATTTCTTGGAAATCAAAATAACACACGAATCGCCCAATTAAATTAATAATTAAAATAAAAATAAAAAAAACGTTTTCTTGGGGTCTGATTACCATGAGAACACAAAACAAACAAACAAATTCAACTGATACAAATTTATATTAAATTTTTCCCATTTGGTTACAATGATGAATTCGTCGGATCCTGGGGCTAGATTTGAGACCTAATCCATCGAAGGAATAAAAAAATGCAACATCAGTGAATACTATATTACTATAATTATATATAGTATCTGTAAAGATATAAATAATTTACACGTGATGTAGATTACTTACTGGTCAGACAACCAACTTCAAAAAACGGTTTTCAGGCAGAATATTTAAATTATTATTTCTAAAACAAATTGCAGAAGTTGTTTAAATATTATTTATTTATTTTGTTGTTGACGTTTCGGTAAGAGTTGTCTTCACCTTCATCAATAACTTTATTATAAAAACATAAATAATTGATATAATCAGAAAAAAACATTTCTGATATTTCCACAAATTTAATGTTTTGTTTTTTGTAAATTTTTGTGTAATTGTCATGCAAGTATGTAGCAATGAATTTCATGGTTTTTTTGCGAATTGACTGCACATCGTTGGCGTTGCAAATTATATAGTTTTGTGATTTCCTACAAGCCAACTTTCTTAACGTTCCTGAACCCTATTTACAGTGAATTTTTGACAATTTTTATTTATAGAAAAGCTATCGTTAGCGTTTGTTGTCAAACTATAGTCTGTTCAGATTCAAGGAAGAGTATTTTGGTCATTAAATGTTGAATAGTTTTTAAACTATTAAAAATTGGTTTAAAATAAAATATACGTTTTTTTCTGCGGCCTGCCTTGTCCGAAAAATCGTCAACCATCTCATACTTCATAGATGTGATCACGTGGAGCCTGCGTGCATTTGTTTTCAAGCACTCTTTCTTGAAATTGAATAGAGTATAGATAATTGCATTTTGCTGTGATTTGATGGTAATTTCACTATTTGCAGAAACAAAAAAATGAAAAAATTTTTCAAATTTCTGGATTTTATAACCTAAAATAAGTATTGTTATAAAATCATTTCAAAACATTGTAACGGTTGATTTGTGAGCCTGGAATGCGCCAATAATGTTAAAAAGCTTTTGTTGTCAGAGTAGTTATTGCATTTTGATGTGATTTGATAACCAATTCACTATTTGTAGAAACAAAAAAAATACAAAATGTTATTATTATTGATTTTATTAGTTTTGGCTATTATTGCCTGACGCAACACGTTGATGTTATTTAAGCGTTGTTGGAAAATCAAGTTGTTTAAATGAGACCACAAAAAAAAGTCACATGGAGTAAGATCGCAAGATCTTAAAGAGTAAGTTATAGCTGTATTTCAGTTGATAACCTTCTTGTCATATTCAAAATCTCGTAAGTGGTATGTAGAGTAGCACCGTCTTGCTGAAAGTACACGTCTACAATATCATCGTCATGAAACTGTCGGTAAAAGTTTCTCTCGGAATAATCAAAGGTTGCAAAAATAAGATTTCACCACAAAAAATGTCGTCAAATTTCAGAAACCACCTGTCATAAATTCAAAAATTAACAGCTTAAAAGAGCTAATTATAGTTTCTAAATTGTAAAACAATTGAAAAAAAATATCACACAATCTAGAATATAAACGTCAAACGGGTTGAAAATCAGCGCATTAAAGTCTTACATGTAAACGGGTCATAATCCGACAAAATACAAATTTAGACTAGGAGCGTCATTATGAAATAGCTAAAGTCAAAGACATCCGCAATTGTCAGATTAACGTTTTTAAGAATCTTGCAGTATCCTTCTAAAAAACGTCAAACTGTCAAATAAAATGTAGTAGAAGATTATTGTCAGCAGTAACCAAACGGCAAAAATTGAGATAAAAGATCAAAACAATTAAATCTGGCAGTTTAACTAAGTTGATATTACTGTGTAAATTTACAACTAATGTCAAAGTGCCAGCTGCAATTGTCGGATTGGCATTTTTTAATCTTGCAGCACACTTTTAAAAAACGTTAAACAGAAAAATCAAATGTAACAGAAGATAATTCTCAGCAGCAACAAAACGGCAAAAATTGACATAAAAAATAAAAACAAGTAAATCTGTCAATTTGACTAGATTGTTATTATAGTGTAAATTTATAACTAATGTCAAAGTGACAGCAGCATTTGACAGATTGACATTTTTAAAAATCTTGCAGTATACTTCTAAAAAACGTCAAACCGTCAAATAAAATGTGACAGAAGATTATTCACAGCAGCGACAAAATGGCAAAAATTGAGATAAAAGATAAAAGCTATTAAATCTGGCAGTTTGACCTGGCTGTTATTATAGTGTAAATTTATAACTAACGTTAAAGTGTCAGTCGCAATTGTTAGATTAACATTTTTAAATCTTGCAGCATACTTCTAAAAATTGTCAAACTGACATGTCAAATGTGACAGAAGATTATTCTCAGCAGCGACAAAACGGTGAGAATTGGCATGAATCATAAGAACAATAAAATCTGGCAGTTTTAAAAGATTGTTATTATAGTGTAATTTTATAACTAATGTGGCAGCAGATATTGTTGGATTAACATTTTTGAATCTCGTAGTACGCTTCTAAAAAAGTGTTAAACTGACAAATTACAAGTGACAGAAAATAATTCTCAGCAGCGACAAAACGGCAGAAATTGACCTAAAAGATTGAAAAACAATTAAATCTGGCAGTTTGACTAGGTTTTTATTATAGTGTAAATAACTAATGTCAAGCTGCTAGCCGCAATTGTCAGATTGACATTTTTGAGAATCTTGCAGTACACATCTAAAAAAAGTCAAACTGTCAAATGAAATGTAACAGAAGATTATTCTCAGCAACGAAAAAACGGCGTAAATTGACATAAAACCTAAAAACAATTAAATCTGGCAGTTTAACTAAGTTGTTATTATAATGTAATTTTTATAACTAATGTCAAAGTGACAGCCGCAACTGTCAGATTGACATTTTTGAGAATCTCGCATTACACTTCTAAAAAACGTCAGACTGTCAAATGAAATGTGACAGAAGATTATTCTCAGCAGCGACAAACGGTGAAAATTCGCATAATTCAGAAAAACAATGAAATCTGACAGTTTGGCTGGATTATTACAGTGTAATTTTATCGTCTAGCAGATTGTGCTCTATATTATGCCATAAAGAAGCACTCTATTGCCAATTATTGTTATTTGAAGTGCCTAATTAATATTAATGTTATGTAGAAGCTGACTATCTTACATTTTAAGACATTTTTCATTTGTTTCATTTAAATAAATAATATCATTATTTATGAACTTAATAAATGGCATAATACTTTATTTATGACACATTAGCATTAGCGTTAGAACATGTTATACCCAATATTTATTAAAACATTACCATAAATTTCAATATCTGAATGTGACAACATACGTTCCACTGATTAAAATTTATAACAATCTAAAAGCATCTTTTTCAAGCAATAATTATTTATTGAATTAAAAAAATTTGTAAATTACCTGCGCGGGAGCGGTGAGACCAGCCGACATCGCGGCGGCAGATTGTTGTGCAGCCGCCGCCGCCGCTGCCATCGAAGCAGCACTTAACGATCCATAAGCGGCTGATGGATTATAGTAGGAAGCCATTGATTGACCCATACTACTTGCCATTCCTGGAACAAGAAATCAAACACAAAAAAAAAATGAGATCAATGACGTAACATGTAATTTGTCAATTAATTATTAATAAATTGGAAAAAGTGAGCGGTAAGTACGTGAATGTCAAAAGGTGTTGACAGATTGTTTGAAATCATTTATAATAAATAACAAGCTGTTCTAGAAACTGATGGTCGGAAGAGTGTAATTGATAAAAGTTTGAAGCAAAAATTACGTTAATTAGAAGATTGTAATCCAGATGGTCGGTTTGTTAAGAGTAATGAAAGACTTGTTTATCTTATTGTAGTTATTATAACGGTGAAATGTCTATAACGGTCTATAAACTATTATATTGTAGAAAAAAATACTTTAAAAGTAACCAAACAAAGAGGAAAGTAAGAACCAACAACAGACTTTATCACTGCAACAAGCTTTGAAATCAAAAACATATGTTTTTCGATAATAAACACATGAATTTATTAATTTTTGTTGAAAATATCATAGCAATCAAGTTTGAATTGCAACACTCGCCTTCGGCTCGTGTCCCAAACTTTCAAACTCGTGCAAAATGTCCATGGTTAGATTCAAGTACTATAAAGTAACAGATTTTATATTTAATTTGTATTTTAATAAATATATAAACTCTTAAAGTTAATAAATAACTGACACTGGTAGTTGATCCTTCTCTGCGGCTACAATATTTATTTTAGCCGGCGGCAGAGAAATAAAAATTTTGCCTATATTCTATTTTTTCGGCAGAAACTGATGCGCACGCATTGTGAAAAACACTATATAGCAACTTTGTTGGATTTTAAGAGCATTTTCAGATAATAATTTAGAATCTTCTGCCAATTTAACTGTCAATAGAGTCAGTACCAATAAATTGTTTGTGTTAAACTTCCACAAGCATCGGAATCTCTAAAGAGTCGCAATAATGGAGAAAAATGTGACATTAATTGTCATAGAAACGAAGCTTTGCGCTCCAGACAAAACAGAATTTGCACGTACTTGAGGAAAAATTCTGTTTGACAGTCGAAAGTGAGGTTAAGATAAATTGATAAGTCTTGCTAACACTGTTCCATAAAATTGTATTGTGTAAGAGGGACATTGCTATAGCCAATCGAAATGCAATTCTAAAGATGCTCCATTCGCCTTGCTAATAGCCGAAGCATATAGTATATATAGTGAGATTAGTTTTAAATTGTCATGTTTATATAACGTACAAAATTTGCACGTTCTTGAGAAAAAATTTTGTTTGACAGTCGAAAGTGAGGTTAGGATAAATTGATAAGTCTTGCTAACACTGTTCTATAAAATTGTGTTGTGTAAGAGGGACATTGCTATAACCAATCGAAATGCAATTCTAAAGATGACCGATTTGTCTTGCTAATAGCCGAAGCATATTATAGTAGTGACACTAGTTTCAAAATGTCATGTTTATATAACGTTTAAGAAAAAAAAAATTTTATGATTGTCTGATAGGAAAATACTTTTGCAGAAAACTGTAGGCACGCACCACAGCAGATTGTTACGCTACTCCCAGATCACTATTTCCTACTTATCATTAGATAACTCAAAATAATTATACATTTATGGCAAATAAGAAGCAATTTACTCGTAATTTTATTAATTTGGTCTACAGTTATTTTATGATATTCAATTTCGAGAAATTACAACGTCTAAGACATGCTTTTATAAGTTTTTTAAGAAAGTTTTATTTTGTTAACCTATCTATTTAGGAGAAGAAAGACTTTTACGACTCAAAATTATTAAAAAATTAACATATTTAAAAAAAAACCGTGTCGAAATGCTTGAAAAGATCAGAGTAATCACGGTAACTCAATGTCTGAGCCACGCTATAGGTAAAATTGATTGTGATGACGTTTTCACCGAAAGAGTGCAAAACGTCAACAATAATTTTGAGACGGTTGTTCCAAAAAAATTTATTTTTCTTTCTTATCTAGTTTGTAATTTATGTCTTCTTTACCACAAGCCCCTGTCGATTTAAGGGTTGTTATCAGTCAAAGCATTTTTTACGCTTTTTTGCACTCATCACTCAAAAATAAGTAGTTTCCAATCGTTTCCAATGCGTGGAAAATAGTATATTACACTACAAGGGCAGAAAGTTGAAATTCCTGCACTGCGCGCCATGATTATGGCGCGCAGTTCAGGGCTCTCAACTTTCTGCCCGTGTAGTGTATACTAGTTTTCTTGCTACTCCAGTCGACAGTACGTAGTGTCGACTGCGATTCCACGGCAGAAAGTGCAGGACTTAAACTGCGCGCCATGATGCCCTCGACTATTTACTCCCGCTAAAATAAGGCGCGCGCATAGTTCTACCAGTGCATGAAAGATACACTTTCTGCTGTGGAATCGCAGCCGAAACCACAACGTACTTTCGACTGGAGTAGCAAGAAAAAGATTTTCCTACACCTTGGTGTTTTTTACTTTGCAGTCGAAACTGGGAGAAAATTCGTAAAACAATAGCAACTAAAAATGAGATCATTTTGAATTTAAAAAATTAGATAATTGGCGGGGGCAACGCTACCAACCGAATAATAAGTGAAAAACTAAATCATTTATTATTTAAAAATTACGAGTTATTTGTTGCAAAAGTGATTGTCCCCATTTAGATTAATATAGCACTCTTTTCAGTGGTGCTGCAAAGTGCTTATCTAGGAAGTTTCACTTTTCGAACTAGTTAGGTAATAGTTATTTACCTAACGAATTTGGAAAGTGAAATTTCCCACATGAGCAATTTGTTTGCATCTATTTGGGAGAAATTTCTTTCCGAAAAAGTTAGATACAATTTTTTTTGCAACAAATAACTATTTTTTTAATAATAAATAACTAATTTTTTGATAATAAATGATTTAGTTTTTTACTTGTTTTTTGGTTGACAGCGTTGCCCACGCCGATTGTCTAATTTTTCAAATTTGAAATAGTTTTATTGTTTTGTTGCTATGGTTTTATTGAAATAAAAGAGCATCGTTTTAAAAATTTATTCCGCCATTTTCTTCAGCGAATTTTCGTTTCAAATTTGTAAATATGAGCGACTCCGATAGAGAAATTTTAACTCTACCTGAAATTCGAGAATCTGCAAATAGAGCAGTATCAAATTTGCTTCTTGAGAAAAGCCGCTCAAGGTACGAGCGGCTTTTAACCATACAACAAATTTTTAGATTGGTGCAAAAAAGGAAAAATCAAAAATTTCACCGAGAATTGCTTATTGGCATATTTTCAACAACATCAAAGGAAGAAATCCCTTTGGTCTGTATACTCTATGCTTAAACTTTGCTTAATGGTAAAGAATAACGTAGATATTTCGAAATTTTATAAACTTTTTGGAACGTTGTGTTATTAATCAATTACTTACTATTTTCAATCCTTTTCTTACTTATTTGGCAATAAATCTTTTGTGTTGATTATTTACGTATGTGATCAGAAACAGCCATTTTGTAGAATGGTTGTGTGACAATTGACAGTTTGACGTGACGTCTCTGGATTTCAATACAAACCTGACTAAGTCATTTCCCCTAGTTTCGCTTGGAAAGAAAAAAACACCGCGGTGTGGAAAAATTGTCTTTACATGCATTGGGAACGAACGGAAACTACTGATATATGTTTGAGCGATGAGGGCAAAATAGTTATTTTTGCTTTTGCTGTAATCAGATATAAGCTTTGAACTAAATTACGTTTCGTGACTGAAACACAACTTCAGCAAGTGAATTAATTAGCTTCTCGAAATCCTCAAGGATAAACAATCCGTCATTCTGATGCCCCATCAGCTGGGTTCGTCCCCAAAAATAACACCAAAAGATCAAACAAAGCCGAATTGACACATCAGATAAACTCCTCATTTAATTAATTTACATTTACACGCTCATTATCCATTCTTAAAAGCTATTTCTAATCCAGCGATTAGCATACAGGTACTATTTAAGCTATGTATAACAAACGTTCAAGATGGAATTTATGATAAATGCATATTCTCAAGATTTGATCGTTTGTCAAAATTTTTGAGTTGGGAACCGGAAAGAAAAAATTTCAAACTGAAAAGCGAAGAGTCATTGTGCTTGAACCGCTAAATATGCAAAACTAGAATATAAATTCAACACTTTTGCGTGTTTATTTGTCAAAAATTAATAAAATATGTGTTTTACTACTGCCAAATAAATTCCAATTGTCTTAATACATGAGAAGAGATTAAAATAGCTGGTGTAAGTATGTGTTATTCCATTAATCCAGCTTATTCCTTTTGCGGTGACTTCAATTCTAGAACGTCCACACATGCTATTTTGTCTGCTGGATAATCAGGCAAACACGTCGGAAAACATTAAAATTTAAATCCTTACAAATCGTTGCCTTTAAATCATTCGAAAGACGATCGGTAACGATGTTAAATCTATAGAAAAAAAGAAGCAGAGGCAGATGACCAGATGATTCATGATGGAAATAAAATCTTCGATAACTTTTGATGTGTTGTAACACACCTGGACGGAGAAGGTGTGAGATCCCGCGGTCAAAAGTATTCGAATCCTGCCAAGATATCACACGGATCCTGCTTTTACAGACATGTTGGAAATTATGAAGCGGATGAGCGGCAAATACCACAAAATGTACGATCCTGCTGTGCAGGAATCAGCAGGAAATTCTACGGCATCTTTCAAACTGTCGAAAGCTCTTTTTTTATTTTAGATGATTTAGGATTCTTATTTGAGATATTAATTATTTTTGACTTGCTTTGATATTGATGCTGTAGCACAGAAGCTTAAAAATATAAAAATAAATTGAAACTTATCAACGGCAGAACAACAAGGTTTGGAATGTCAACCAGCCCAAAAGAAACAAAATACATGATCATTGGTAGCAGATTTTCATAATATAGTAGAAAAAATATCATGTAAAAATGCAATTATTGCGAAGTGATGTATATGTGACTAGACAAACTATGGAAAAAAATGTGTTGCAAAACGCCTATAAGAAGAATTGTGCAGCAAAAAACAAAAGCTAAAAATTTACATAGAGTATAACAACGAAAAGGGGTGTAAGGGGTGATGGCATATACAGAGTCAAGATAGCCAACCCAAAAGTCAACTATGCCATCCGGTACACTCACCTTGCCAGAAAACTAAAAAAGCTCAGGCAGCGGTATAACCATTAAACCTAGAACTGGTGGAAATATCGCTCTAACTTCAACCCGCACTGACCAGCGTAATAGGAAGCTGCCAAAAACTTTTAATCAAAATGGAAAGGAAGGATCATAGATAACCCTCAGTCCTCAGCAGATCGTCTGTCCCTGGCCAAAGCAATAGTTCGAGGATCAACTGTGGACCAAAGTATCACCAGATTAGACCAGGTTGCCAAGGAAAACAAAAACTATATATCGCCACATACAATACAAGAACCTTTTCATCTGACGAAAAAATTGTAGAATTGGTAGAAGAACTAAAAAAAATACACAGGCATGTACTAGGAATAAGCAAAATTTGCAAAAAAGAAGAACAATAATGTCTACTAAAATCAGGAAATATATATTATTACAGATGTAACAAAAATAGCTTTGTGGAAAAGAGTAGGACTGCTAATCCATAAACGACATGTGCAGAATATGATACAAATCCACAGTGTGAGCCCCATATTGAAACTGATCCAACGATACAATATCAACATTATCTAGGCACCCACATCCGAACACTCTGACAAAGATATAATAATAATAATAATAAAATGCCTTTATTTGAACTAACTACATTATTGTCCGGACGAAGTCTAGCTAAGAGCTACTCAAACTTAACCCAAAATTTCTTATTACAATTTAATTACAATTTCAAATTATAAATCAGAAGGTACATTTCTAGCATATTTCTTAGGTAACTAATCAGGATTCTGAAAAAAAAACAACCTTTAAATAATTTTTACATTTTTTTTTATTTGGGGTAGGACTCTTTAACGGGTTTGGCAATGAATTATAGATTTTTACTGCATTGGATGTAAAACTTCTAAGAAATAATGTCGTCTGAAAACGCGGTAAGTTTAATCTGAAAACCGTGCGTAAGGTAAGATCATGCATTTGGGATCTTGATATCAGTTTTTCTCGAAGATAAGGTGGTGTAGATGGTCTCAATATGGATAAGGTCATGTTACATTGAAACTGTTTGTTCATTTTCAACCAATTCAATTCTTTGATTTCACCTGAAATGTGGCCGAACTTTCCTAAACCCGACACAAAACGTGCACAATTGTTTTGAATACGTTGTATTCGAATTTTACCTAGATTATCTAAACAAGGATATTATACAACAAGCAGATAGTTTAAGATAGGCATAACCAAAGATTCTACTAGTTTTTTTCTTAATTTAAAATTGAGAATCAAGAAATTGTTATACAGAATTGTTAGAGGTGCAAACGTTTTTTTGGTGAGATATGATACGTGTTCATCTAGTCGGATATTCTCATCAAGTATTAAACCCAATATTTTGATTTTATTTACAGGTTCAAGCCTTGTACCATTTATATATAATTTTATCTGTTTTTTTAGATCATTTTGACAATTTCGTTTACAAAAGAAAATAACACTGCATTTTCTACAATTTAATTTAAGATTGTGATTTTCTGAAAATGCTTGTGTAGAGCGTAAGTCAGCATTCACTTGCCGATTTGCAAGCAGATAACTATTTTGACTAAAAGAGTAGTACAGCTGTGAGTCATCAGCATAATGAGATACATTTGAATAACAAATATGTGAATGCATGTCAAAAATGTAGATTAAAAACAAGAGAGAACCTAAAATAGATCCTTGAGGAACTCCAGAGGTTACATTTCCATGATTTGATTGAAAACCGTTTGACACTACAAGTTGGGTTCGATTTAAAAAATAGGATTTAAAGAAGTTCAACGTTTTATCTTTCAGCCCAATATGCGATAATTTTGAGATCAGAAGTGCATGATCTATCGTATCAAATGCTTTGGAAAAGTCAAGTGAAATTAGAGCGGAGCACAGACCTTTATCACGATCGGCTGTAATGCTATCTGTCAAATTTAGAAGCGCTGTAGTAGTGCTATATCCACATCTAAACTCTGACTGTGCAGATGTTATTATATTTTCAAGTGTCACATATGAATAGAGTTGCTTTTGTACTACTTTTTCCAGTATTTTTGAAAGCGTTGGTAATATGCTTATATTGCTTAGAGGTCGTAAATCATTTAATGACTCAGGGTTAGGAACTAACGTTTTTGCATTTATCCCGTCTAGACCTGTGGCATTTGATTTAAGTTGTAGAATTATGGTGTTTATATCATCAACAGTAGGTAGAGTAAAGGAGAAATTAATTTGATTTTTAAATTTAAAACTATTGTATAATTTGCAGGTAGCCAAACAGTTATTTGGTGGCGTGAACACGGAAGGAAGTGGTTGTTTATTAAATTTGCATCATTTAGATGCAAAGGTATAGACATTTTTTTATTCTGTACAACTCGAAGTTTTTTCAGATTTTTCCAAAGTTGTTTGCCGTCTCCGGGTTTTTTTGCTACTGCATTTAGAAATGCTTTTTTTTCTTGGCGAATAGCCGAGAGAGTAAGATTTCGTAGCTCTTTATACAAATCCCAATTTTTATCATTTCTGTTTTTTTTTAAATTAGTCAGGGCAGTGTCGCGTAATTTCATCATATATTTTATATTATGAGTAAACCAAGGGGCATAATGTTTTGTAATTTTTACCGTTCGAAGAGGTGCATGGTTTTCAAAGAGACTCAGGATATTCTCCGATAAATATTGAACTTTACTATTTATATTTTTTATATAATAAATATTATCCCAGTGAATAGCTTGCAGGTCTAGATAAAACGTTCCTCTGAAAAATTGCTAGTCTCGATACGTTATAAACTGTTTTAGATTTTGCTTAATCATATTGGTATCTATTTCGCAAAAGGGTATTTGGTGATCAGAAAATAGATCCGCTGAGACCGTACCAGATGTTACAACCAGATCAGGGAAATTGCAGTATATTGGATCTATCAATGTTTGCGAGTATCTTGTGATTCTTGTAGGCACAGTAATGAGCTGCTTAAAGTCGTAAGTAGTGAAACAAGAAAAGGCACAGTTTGGTACATGTAAATGGTTTAAATTAATATCACCTAAGATAAGTATTTTGTCATAATAAAGTGTAAACTTTGATATAATCTCTTCCATGTTATCTTCAAACGCGCTCACATTATGATTTGACGGTGATCTATATAAGAGATAGAGCAAAAAATTGAATCGGTTTATTTTCACTTCAAGCGCTAAATGTTCATGTTTCTCGTATTTTTGTAAAATATCAGAAGAAACAGTATTAATTGAAAAAATATCAGATACATAAACACCTACACCTCCTCAATATCAAAAACATTTATGATGATATAGCTCAAACAACGTCAACTTTTCCAGCCTATTTTAAGGTGCCGGTTGGTGACTTTTGATGTCAAACTAGAAAAAAACCAAATGAAGAAGAAACGTCATTTGGATGTCACGGGATAGGAGAAAGAATTCTTCTCCAGCACCAACTGGCGGCTATGAATACTTTTTTCAAAAAGGCAGAACATCAAAAGTGGACATAGATCAGTCCGGATGACAAAACAAAAAATGAAATAGACCTTATCACAGATAAACCGCAACGGTCACAGATGTAACCGTACCAAATAAACTATCGTAGGAAGTTACTATAGAATGGTGAAAGCAGTAATATTACTAAATCTGAAGATAGACCAAAATAAACTTGTAAATAAAAACAACAGCAAAAAGTTGACAAAAATGTAAACGATGTTGAAAAGTACCAAAAGCACGTTAAACAAAAACCTGAAAGACGCTGATACATGAAATTTTGAAAATCTAAATAAAATCATTGTGGAGCTAATCAACGTCGCTCAAAACAAACACTGCTTAAAACAAATACAAAATGAAGAAACATTTTCTATAAGCCTTAAAAATTTGATGAAACAGAGAAGAAATGACACTCACAACATAAAGATAAGCTAAGACAATTAAATAAAGGTATAAGAAAAGCCATAAAGACTGTTATCAGAAACTATAACAACAAATGGGTGACTAGAGTATAGAAGAAAGTGAAAACATTAGGGTACTACAATTTTACAACTATTTCACAACAAATTAGGTAAGAAAAAAGCCAAAATAACTAAACTAGAAAATGAGAGAAGACAAGTGACAAACAGCAGAGAAGAAATATTAAAGACTGTCAGGACTTTTACACAAAACTATTTGAAAATCAGAGTCAAGCAAAAGCATCAGAAAATATACCATACACACTGAACCAAGGATCGGAAGAGATGCCAAAGATAACTGGTAAAGATTTCCTAAAGTTGTTAGAAATGGAAAACAATAAAGAACTTGGCAAAAACTTGGTGTTATCAAACTAAGAGGAAATGGGCTACTCAAAGCAGAAACCAAACTGTTCAGCAAATGCCTAGAAAAAGAAACAACTCCACAAATATGAAATAATGTCACCATTGTTATTATAGACAATATCACAAGCCAACAGAACTATAGTCCCACAAGTCAGTTAACACCCTTATCTAAATTGTTTACCAATATCAATCAGTACCACACGGCTTACTAATAAACTTGATCTATAGCAGCCAAGAAAACAAGCAGGTTTCTAAATCGGATATGAAACAAATGACTATCTTCAAATGATAAAATCACTAATAGAAAAAAACATAGAATATAGCAGACCCTTAGTACTAATAATCGTCGACTATAAAAAGACATTTGACTTCATAAAGCATCACAAACTGTTCAAGAGTTCTTGCAAACTTTTAGACTATTGCTACATTATGACACACATAATGAGCAGGCAACAGCAAAAGTAAAAATACATGTGGAAACCGATCGGTCCAGAACCTCAAAAATGTCTGACAAGGCAACCTAACTTCTGCAAAACTTTTCACAACTCTAATAGAATATATGTTAAAAAATATCAAATTAGGCAAAAAGGGCATAAACGTAAATAAAAAAAATCTGAACCATTGCAGTTTTGCCTATCGTGCTGATCTCACGAGGCAAACCCAATGATCGCAAAATTATCCGCCGCTTCCAAAAAAGTAGACTTAAAATCAACATTGCCAAGACCTAACTTATAACAAACATAAGTCCCCAGCGGTAACCTAATGCTAGAAAGAGAAGAAACTAAATACGTAACATCTTTTAAATATCTAGAACATAAGATCCAAATGCGAAGAGACAATCAGACCTGCAAACTAAACAGAAGGATCAGATTGACTTGGGCTGCTTTTGGCAGGCTGAGACATGTATTTAAATCGAAAATAGCAAAAGATGTTTTCTTGCTACTCCAGTCGAAAGTACGTGGTTTCGGCTGCGATTCCACGGCAGAAAGTGTATCTTTCATACACTGGTAGAGCTATGCGCGCGCCTTCTTTTAGCGGGAGTAAATAACCGAGGGCATCATGGCGCGCAGTTCAGGTCCTGCATTTTCTGCCGTGGAATTGCAGCCGACACTAGGTACTGTCGACTGGAGTAGCAAGAAAAGTAGTTTACACTACACGGGCAGAAAGTTGAAAGCCCTGAACTGCGCGCCATAATGCCCGAGGCGGAGCCGAATCTTAACTTTCTGCCCTTGTAGTGTAATATACTATTGATCAATGCGTCTTTCCGGTATTGACATATAGCTTGGAAACACTTACATTAACACAGAAAACTATCAATAAAATATGACTCAAAGAGCCATAGAAAGATCTATGTTAAAAGTGACATTGTGAGATAGAATCCGAATTGAAGAACTACGTAGAAAAAAAAAATTACGGATGGAATTGAAAGAATCACACCCATAAAATAGAATTAAGCTAGTCACGTCGAAAAAAAGTCAGATAATAGATGGACGAAGAGAATAATAGAATGGCGTCTCAGAGACAAAATAGATAAAAACAGAAGACGACCGCCAACTGAATAAACAGACGATTTGGAAAAATATCTCCAAAGATGCTCAAAACTGAGCAAAATGGTTTAGGTTAAGAAAAGCTTAAGCCCAGGAGTGGAGACAAGCTGCTGCATGATGATGATGATGCTTATGATTGATGAAACAGAAAATAATTGAAGATTGAAGCAGTAGAGCCCGATGCTTTAACAAATCTACCAAAAAAATTAGAAATAGAAATCAAAAAAGATCATAACACAACACAAAGTATAGAAAGACTTCTGAGAACAACAACTATATACATATAAGTAAATGATGATTATGTTTGAATGTTATTATCACTCAAATTTGACAGAAAAACTGTTAAATGAAGATAATAAAACGTTTTAAAACTTGCAGAAATTGCCCAATCTTCTAAATTATGGTTCTTTTGCTGGGTTTTCTGTGCGTCAAATTGGTAAATAGTGCCAACGTTCGATAGATCATTTATAATAGTCTACGTCTCGCTTCGGCAATAACTTTATTAATGCCAACAAACCAATGTAAACATTGAGGTGTGTAATTTAGTTTGAGTATCATTAATATTTCGACTACGGCCGTAATGTAGTCACCATTGTAAAGAACAAATGTTTAGTTGGCATCCATGGCAAAACGATCCATTATGTGTTTGTGTCGGTGCGTGCCCGCCATAATTTATAACAGTGAAAGCACGCGAGGTCATTTTCAACACTAAAATATTATTTGACTAGATGGTGCTGGCAGATAGAGAAAAAAAATTTAAATCCTGAATTATGGTCTGGAACATCTTTTTTTTTTGTTAATTTAATGAGAAATACTACCGTAAATAATGAGCATACCTTTTAAATTATCGTCTGATGAATTTTAGATTCCGCAGCTGCCTAAATCCAACAAATCTAATTACATAAAATACCATAAATCTAATCTAGTTGCAAAATAATCCTTCTGACAGTATTTAAAACTAACACTATGTCTTATGTCGCCAAACTGTAGTACATGTGACAGGCAGAATCATAAATAAAAAAATTACCCGTTTGGTCGTTTAAATTTTGACAATTTTTCGAAGAAGTTTTGTTCACCTGTCGTTAGCTGCAACCCATAAAGTTTGTATACTTTGTAGGCAAAGCAATGAAACGTAGAAAAAAATCTTGTAAAAAAAACCTAAATTTCAACGTGTCCTAATCGGCAGGCAACGAGCTCTTGCCAGCCTAGGTCGGAAAATGACTTCTAGGAATATTATGCCAATTAAATTTTTGCGTTGGCATTATTTGCTGTCATTGTCAATAATTGTCAAACATTTATCAGCGACAACTAACGGTTTGTATTATAGCCTCCCAAGCTCTTAAACGGTAAGCCCTATGCTCCACAGAAGCCGTGAGTGACAATTTGTTAGAACCATTTCTTCGGTAATCATTCTAGTATATATAAACAAAACGACATAACATTGTATATGGTTTCAATTCAAACAGTTTACACTTTTTAGTCTTTTTAGAATAAATTTTTCTTTAGAGATTAGTTTTTTATAAACAATCATTGAACTAAGTATATATACTCTATATATATATATACATAACCTATAGCCGCATGATTTCTTCATGAAATAGTAATAAACAATGGTAATACTATTACACGAATTTTTTTAATGTTTGATGATTGTTCAAGAAAACAACAATTTCACCTTTTCGGAACGCAAATAATTTTTGATATGTCAAAGAAAAATATTTTTTTTAGTAAACAAAAGATCTTAATCTTTTTATTACGGCGGCTTAGAAAAGTCTTGTAAATCACACGTCTGGAAACGCTTTTGCAAGCGCTTCTAATTTGAGGGTCTATTGCAAATTCCTTGCTTTGCAAAATGCCAGCTTCTGGTCTTGTGCAAATAACTATTGCCATTTGCGGAAAATGAAAAAAAAAACATTAACCTAATACAAAATGTTGATTGTTAATGTTTAGTGAACGCAAGAAAAAAGAACTGTCAGTCGCAAAATCTCATATATAAATTTTAGTTTTTTCTACAAAAAAGTTATGAAAAACAAAATTAAATAGTTATTTACCTAACAAGTTCGGAAAGCGAAATCTCCCAAATGAGCACTTTGTTTGCAGCACGCCTAAAAGAGTGCGGATGAAGCAGACTTTTTTCCGACAAAGTTAAATACAATTTTTTTAGGGTTTATGGCTCCCGCCATATATTTGATTTATTTAAAATTTTCCCTTAGGTTCGATTACAAAGTAAAAAGCACCGCAGTGCGGAAAAACTGTTTTTGACGCATTGGGAACGATCGGAAACTCCCGATCATTGAGCAATGAGTGCAAAAAAGATATATAAATCACTCGTGTTGCAAGTCATTTGTTGCATTCATTCTATAGAAATCTTGTGTTTTGCGTTCTCTTTCTAAGCTTGGGTTTATGCAATACCAAAGCTTTACCACTTGCCAAAAAGTTTGTTTAATAGATCTCGAAAGTTCTTTCGACCACCAAATTGTCATCATCGGAAGAAGAATAAATCTAAATTATTATTTGCTTAAGATTTGAATTTTTGTGGGTACTTTTTAATAATCCGATTAAGCAACTGTAAAAAAGACCGTTATCCTTGTTAAGAGCATTTGCCTTATTATTATAAATTTCAATCAGTTTAGCGGCGTCTTATCAAAGTTGTTTATTTGCTTGACTAATTTTAAAATGTTTTTAAAAAGTTTTCTAGATTAAACAAACTTTTTGGCAAGTGGTACAACTGTGTGAATAGTTTATTGTAAAAATACGCTTATCTTCATACGAGAATTTGGTCTCAATCAAAAAATTTTGATGCTCAGCTAGATTTAATATAACCTCATAAACTTTGGTAAAAGTTAAACATTCTGTTTGTAAGTGTAAAAATTTTAAAACACTTTCTAAGCTCGCTTTCTAAACTAAAATTCGTGTATAACTTTGTGATTTGCTAAACTTGTTTTAAAATATTTTATTACAAATTTAACACAAATTATCCTAAGCATTTTTGACGTTTGGAATTTTTTTTGTTTGGTTCTTTGGGCATTTTTTTTTATAAGAAATGTTATCTTTTTAAGTTTTAGTGTTTGTGAACTATGCAAGACCTGGAGTTTGCAGTCTTAAAGTATTTACACGCTTTACAACTTTGTTAACAAAGTGTGAAATAGTGTATTACACTAAAAGTTTAAAAGTTCAAATTTTTTTGTAAAAAGTTTTTAAGTAAGTACTAATTTCTATTTGATACCCAATTTTTGTATCAAGTTGTCACTTGAAATATGTATGTCTTAAGCATGTTTATTTATTATAAATGTTTTAAGACATAAAAATAACCCTTAAGAAATAAAAATAAACAATAATTTTTTAATATTAAGTCGATTCTTCTTTTAGAATAATATAAATTAAATTTCAACAAAAAAAATAGCATTACTAAAGGCGAAACGTTGAAAAGGTCTTGGTGAACCAAATGGCCAACGATAGTGCGTTGGAGTCTGATCTGACGAGATTTTGGGTTCGATTTCCGCCCAAGCAAGAGTTTTTTTTCTCTAGAATGGCTTCTCTGGTTATGAGATGTTTGGTATAAAAAATTTTTTCCATTCATTTTATGTTTTATTATATAATAATAAAATCGATTGAGTTTTAAACACTAAATTTGATTTATATTCAACTTTAGTTGCTTTTTTACTCTTATTATTGGTTGGTAGAAATATGGCATAATATGCTCTCTGCCTACAATGCATATTAAGTTTAAAAAAAAAATGAGTTATAATTAATAATTTTCTGAACATAGAAACTTAAACTTTATACCGAGTGTTATCATAGAAAATTTTGAAAATTTAATTTTTTTTTAATTGAGCCAAAATCTGAAATTTAACATAAACAAAGATTTTGGAATTACTAAACCACATTATAGTAAATATCGACCAATTTATTGTGATGGCAACTACAGGACATTTCAAAATAGAACAGAAAAAAAAAATAAAATGTATGTTTGTGATTAATGGCTAGTAATAGAGACTTTTTTCAAGTCAACCATATGGGTTGTGATCTTAGATTGCTTGCATTTTTGCCTATAATCTCGATTACGTTAAAATCTGCAATTAATTTCAGTTTTTTAATTGAAGAAATTTGTTCACAAAGCTAATTAATGAAAACCAACAGATTTTTGAATTTATTTTATATTATTTTATTCTATTTGAGTCAATAATCGTCTTTATACGTCCCCGAACGAGGGTATAAATTGGCTTTTATGGCACATATCTGTCAAAAAATTGCCAAGCAAGAGTTGGTTTAATTATTTAAACAATGATATCAAATATTTTTTTAAAAAAATTATACAATAATTAATAATTACTGTAATTTTAGGCTTTTTAGCTTTATTTCCTACGGAATTACTCTTCATATATTCAGTAACCATAAGAAATCTTGAAATATCTACGTTATCCTTAATTTTCAACATCTTCTTGAGCTTAGAGTAGGCACACCAAAAAAACAAAAGTTTGTAAACTTTTGACTCAAAAATCGCAGCAAAATAATTCAACTGTAATTTTTTACCATTTGAGATAAATACGCCTCCACGAGTTCGTTTTTTGCAAATGTTGGCCACACTTTTCGTTTGTCGCCACTTGCAAAACTTGTCATACAAATCTTTTAGTTTATAGGAAATCAATTTTCTCTGAGCAGCTTCAAATTTTTGCAGAATTTCCGCTGAATAAACGTTTCCTGCTTCAGAAACGTTTATTTCGTAAAATAAATTGTTTTTTTAAACAAACGCAGTAACCGTAACAACACCAAAATAGCTATCTTTTTACCCAGCACTAAAATTTGCATAGACACTTCCTTTAAGGAATACTAAATATTTGTTCAAATTTTTTTGAATTATAAAATAGAATAAAACGTTATATGTACCACGGGCATAACTGTTGTAGTATGGGCCCTCGTTCATGGGGCTTTAAACACTCCCTCATGACATAATCTCTTATTTATGCCCTCAATACATAAATAGCTTTTATACATAAATAGCAATTATACTACAAAATGGCTATTTTGTAGTGTAATGGTTATATTATAATATATAAAATGTAGTAGTAGTTATAATATGTAGTATAATTGTGAACAATAATAATAAATTATTAACAAAAATTTTCAAATTTCTTTTGTGTTCAATATCAAAAATTCTATGAACTGAAATACCCGAAGTATTATTGTACAAATTCGAATCTAATAATTTATAAATAATTTAATTGGAATTATTGCTGGAAATAAACAGTAAAGTGAAAAATTTTGGCAATTCCAAAGCTTTATCAGTTATGATCTCCTAGACCTATTTCTTGCCGATGTTGCCACTAATTTTCTATAAATAATTACATTAAAAAATCTATTTGCTGTTTTTTTCCTGAGGCAAATGAATGGATATTTCCTCGCAGACAACATTGTATGTAGCCTTTATAATAACGTCGGATAAAGAATGTAGCACAATAAGAAAATAATTTCTTTTAACAGTTTTAATTAATGTAAGCAAGGTATTACAAGCCACACAAAAATTTGACGCTACTGTGCTAAACGATTATATTATCCCATTAGTATGGTCCTATAAGAATCATTAACGATGTGGTAAGATCGTAAAAAGCAGGTTTCAGATGAAATTACTAAAAAAAAAAGAAAGGAAGAATACAACAAGAAGAAGAAAAATCAAATTTACCTACATCACACGGTATGAGATAGCGTATTTACGTGTCAATCACAACTCATTTGAGCCAGAGATTTGACAGGTGAGATTGGTGTACGTAGTGATTTATAATATTACAGCAATAGTGAAGACAGAAATGCTTGTAAGTGACAGATGTGTGTGTATAATTTCGTATCTGAAATATGTGATTACGCACGGGTTAAAAATGATGACTTTATTCTTAAAGAAAGCCAGTTTGACTCCTACTATTCATTCTACAAGTGTAATTGATGTGATTAATACCTTTTTCGGGTGTTTGGATTATCTAACTTTGATTATTATTGATTGATTGGACAGGAATGATGAGCGAGAGAGTTTTTAAGGTTGATCCTTTCTAAACAAATGAAAAAAACTGACATCAATTATCATACCACAAAAAAATACTAAATAGATGTTTATAAAATATTCTTTTTCTGCAACAACCGTATTACGTCAACCATAGCAATTTTTATATAAAAAAATTTGTAATAATACTGTTTTTTATCCGGTTATTTTCAGCAAAAACCGCATCAACAGTAGAATCACAAAAGCTTTTTTTTTATCAGATACATTTCTCTTTGTAACGAAACAGTTTTGACCTTTGGTGTCGCAATTTGATCTAATGTCAGTTTTTTTTGAGTAAGTTAGTGATTGGCAAAACTTTGAGTTTATCTCAAATTATAAAAGAAAAGCTCGAGTGTTCTTTGAGAAGATAATTTAAAGACATTAATAAGGTGACATCCACGGCTACTAGATGTAGTCTAGTTATAAGAAACTGGCGTTTTTATAGCTGTCAAATTGACAAAAATGTCAACGTTAAATTGTAGGTACATGTTATATAAGGGTTAATTTATCAAGAGAAAAGATATTTTTTTTTATAAGAAATTTTAAATTTTGAGTTTTGTTCCAAAGCAATCAGATTATCTCTAAGAACTATCAAAATAATAGTTGTTATTGTTGTAATAATAACTATTTTTATTATATTAATTTTTGACAACTGTTGAAATGTTTTATTAAGAATTTTTTGTCTAGTTTCAACATAATAATACTAGTCTTAGATTTGATTGGACAAATTGTATCTAATGATATCTAGTTTTTAGTTATAAACGTTATATTTATACAACAAATACATTTTGATAATTTTTGACTTGGCTACAGTCAAATTTCTATCTTAAATAGCTTTAGATATAATACTAGTTCTAATTATCACTAGAAACATTATATTCAATGATAACTATCAAAATATAACTAGTTTTAACTTATAAACGTTATATTTATAAATCATCTATAACCTATGTTATGCTAATTAATAATAAAATAAAATATTTACAATCTAATGATAGTTAGTCAAGTATAAATAGTGTTTGCTTATAAATAATATATTTAGACTAGAAATATGTTTTATATTATTAAGTTTAGACTATTGTTAATTTTTTTATAGCGTATTAAAATTTTTAGTTTTGTTCAACAGCCATTAGAGCTCTGTTTAATAAATCTGAGATATAATTTAAAATTTAAAATTAGATATAATATTTAATAATAACTATCAAAATAATAGTTATTAAAATAGCTATTTTCATTATATTAATATCTGCCTATAGTTTGGTCTAATTTCAGAATAATAGTCTTAGTTATCACTAGATAAATTATATCTAATGATAATTATCCAAATATAACTAGTTTCTAGTTATAAACGTTATACATGTAATACATAATATATTAAAAATTTTTAGCCCGGTCATAGTTCAATTTTTATCTTAAATTATATTTTTTTAGTATAGTTTTAGATATAATACTAGTTCCAATTATTATTTTTCATCCAATAAATAACTATCAAAATAAAACTAGTTTCTAGGTATAAATGACATATTTATTTAGCAACTATATGCTGTTATGCCAATTAATAAGAATATAAAATATTTTTTATCTAATGATAATTATCCAAATTATAACTGTTCAATGATAGCTAGTTAAGTATAACACATTTTTGCTTATATATTGTATAGTTAGGAAACAAATATATTTCACTTTATTAAAGTTAGACTATAGTTAAATTTTTTCATCGCAAATTAAAATTTTAAGTTTCGTTCAAGCGCCATCAGATTAGCTCTGAGATATGATTAGATGAAATAATATCATGATAACTATCAAAATGATAGTTATTTAAAATGTATAAAATAAATGTTATTAAGCAACTACATTATGTTATGCTAATTAATAATAAAATAAAATATTTACAATCTAATGATAGTTATCCAAATGATAGCTAGCCAAGTATAACAAGTGTTTGCTGATAAACAATATATTTATACTAGCATAGTACTAGAAATATATTTCATATTATTAAGTTTAGACTATTGTTAATTTTTTTTTTCGTATATTAAAACTTTTGAGATTTGTTCAACCGCCATTAGAGCTCTGTTTAAAAGATCTGAGTTATTATGTAACTATCAAAATAATAGTTATTAAAATAGCAATTCTTATTATATTAATTTCTGTCTATAGTTTGGTCTAATTTCCGTAAAATAAAGTAGTCTTAGTTATCACTAGATAAATTATATCAAATGATAATTGTCTAAATATAACTTGTTTCTAGTTATAAACGTAATCTTTATACATTTAATACTAGTTTTAATTATCATTTTTCATTCAATAAATAACTATCAAAATAAAACTAGTTTCTAGGTATAAATGATAAATGTAGTTAGTAACTATATTCTGTTATGCTAATTAATAACAAAATAAAATATTTATAATCTAACGACAGTTATCAAATAATAACAATTCAAAGATGGCTAGCCAAATATAAAAAGTTTATGCTTATAAATAATATATTTATACATAAAATATCTTTTATTTTATTAAACTTAGACTATAGCTAAAAATTTTGACTTTCGATTAAGAGCACTTTCTGAGATATTATTTGAAAATTATTATCTAATAATAACTATCCAAATGATAGTTAATAAATTATATAAAATAAATTTTATATTTATCTAGCAACTATATTCTTTTATGCTAATTAACAATAAAATAATCTACTGACAGTTATCAAATAATCATAATGAATTTTTAATGATAGTTAGCTAAATATAACAAGTTTTTGCTTATAAAAATATATTTTATGTTATTAAACTTAGGCTATGGGAAAAAATTTTGACTTTCGCTAAAGAGCAATTAGATTATCTCTGAGATATTATTTGAAAATTAATATCTAATTAATTTCATAACTATCAAAATTATAGTTATTAAAATAACTATTTTGATTATATTAATTTTTGGTCTATAACTTAGTCTAATTTGAGAATGATAAAACTTATCTAATAAAAACTCTTCAAATATAACTAGTTTCTAGTTATAGACGTTATATTTATACATCAAAAACATTATATATTAATAATTCTTAGCGCAGCTATAGTTAAATTTTTATCTCATAATATAATTTTCAGTATAGTTTCAGGTATAATAAATACTAGTTACTGAAAAAATTATATCTAATAAAACTATCAAAATAAAACTAGTTTCATGGTATAAAAAATATATTTATATGGCAACAATATTCGGTAATGCTAAATAATAATAAATGAAAATATTTGTAGCTTTCTAAATTATAACTATTCAATAATAGCTACTCACATATAAGTGTTTGCTTATAAATGACACATTTATATTTTTTTATTAAATTTAGACCATTGTTTATTTTTTTCAATTTTTGAGTTTTGTTTAAAAGCAATCAGATTAGCTATCATATCAAACAATAACTATCAAAATGATAGTTATTATTTTAATAATGACTTTTTTTATAATAATTTTTGAACATTTTATCTTAAATTGAAGATTTTCTTGTCTAGTTTTAGAATAATTAGTCTTAGTTACCACTAAATAAATTATATCCAATGATGACTATTTAAATATAATTAGTTTTTAGTTATAAACGGTATTATTATAAATCAAATATCTGTTTTTTTGTTACTTTTTAGCTTGGCTATGGATAAATTTTTATCTTAAATTATAGTTTTTTAGTATAGTTTTAGATAAATATTTGTTCTAATTATCACTAAAAACATTATATTATTAAAATATAACTAGTTCCTAGGAATAAATTAAAAATTTATAAGTATAGCAACTATATTTTGTTATGCCAATTATATTTAATATAAACAATAGAATAAAATAATATATTTATAATCTAATGATAGTTATCCAAATGATAACTATCCAATAATAGCTAGTTAAACATACCAAGTGTTTGTTTATATATTATATAGTTAGACAACAAATTCATTTTATTTTATTAAGTTTAGACTACAGTTAAATTTTTTCATCGCAAATTGAATGTTTTGTGTTTCGTTTAAAAGCAATCAGATTAGCTTTGAGATATCATTTGATAAATAATATCTAATAATAACTATCAAAATGATAGTTATTAAATATATGAAATAAATGTTATATTTATCGAGCAACTATATTCTGTTATGCTAATTAATAACAAAATAAAATATTTATAATCTAATGATAGTTATCCAAATGATAACTATTCAATGATAGCTAGCCAAATATAACATGTTTTTATTTAATTAAGCATTATAATGATTAATTCTAAATTTATAACATATGAAAAATTACTAATTTATATATTGCAGGAATATTAGAAATTTTTGAAAAATAAAACAAAATTATTCTTTCGGAAAGAATTTTTTTGGTATTTATTTAATTAAGCATTATCATTAATTTAAAATTTATTTAAAATACATGAAAATTTATATCTTTAAATCTTACAGAAATATTGAAGATTTTCATAATATATAACATTTTTTTGAGATATTTGAAGACATTCTATAATCTTCTATTATTATAAGTTTAGATATGTGTATTATAATAGAATTTTAGATCCAGAATAGTATTGTAGTAGCAAAAAAAAACAATGAATAGAAGCTTTAAAACATGTTTTTGTTTTTTCTTTATTATTCTTAGCAATAATGTAAACAATGGTTTAACATTTGTCATCATAATTTCGGTTACTTAGTTTGGTCTATTATCTGACAAGCCTATCTAAACAAAACAATAGCAATTTGTTTTACACTTTTAGACAGCTTCAAAAAATAATTAGCAATTATCTCTTACACTAATCATTTAATGTTTATTGTTCCTGATTAATTTAAATCATTCCATTGTCTTATCTCCTGTCAGCACCTCAAACAAATTGATATTTAATAACAATAAATATTCAGCAACAATTAATAAGCGACCATGAACCATTGTTTACCGTAATTCGACATTAGCATCAACTTGAAGCGGTATATTTCACGCTCATTGCCGCTTTATTAACATGGGAGACGGCTTTAAGGAATTTGGTGTCTTGATAGCGCCCCTTGACGCCACATGGGGGGTAATCCCATCACTTCTCGTTGCCGAATTAAACAACAAGTGCTTTGACAACAAGCTTTTTGCGGAAAATGTTTTATGACAACGATAAATTATTGATATTTAATAAATTGCTTCATGGCGATTCTTTTTTTTTTGTTGTGTTAAGTAGCTTTCTCATTGTATTTATTGACTTATCAAGAAAAAAAAACATTTTGTTTATAAACATTTTTCGACATTCTTAACCTTCCAACATTTCAGCGGGATGTTTAATTAATCACCAAACGCGTTTTGCAAACATATTTTTTTGCAATTTGCCCCATTTTGATGCGCTAATACACTCATTAGAGAGGTTTCTGAGTAGAGTCATAGGTAGAGAGTCATAGGTTTCTGTGCGGTTATAAGCAGTTAGAAAACCAAACTTTTTTTTCTAAAAAAATTTTAGGTTGGCAAAACTTAACTTGACATTTTATTTGTCAGTCAATAATACTGTGAATTAAAATTTCAAATTTCAAAGTAAACAATTAATAGAAAGTATATTTATGAGAAATATAGCATATGGTAAATAATAAGCTCATTGGTCAACAGATTCCAATAAAGCAAAAGTCACAGTTTATCTGTCACTTAACCTAAAAAGGTAGATATGTATCTTACAATAATAATAATAAAAATTAAAATAATTTTTGTTATTTCTCAGATTTTGGGGAGCGTAGACTTATTACGTCCAATTTAAATATAATTCTGGACACCCAGCCACCACGTTTTCCCGATTTAATTCCAATTTTATAAAATTATGATTCAGTGGCTACCTTTCTCGTTATTTCAAACAATAACAGCAAAAATTGTGATGTTTTTAATATGTAAAATACGTTAAGCCGTTTGTGTTTATGCGCGATATCTTTTGACAGTTGGGGCATTATCCTATAAAATATGAACAGGTTAGCGTGTTCTGTCCATACTTGTCAAAACTACTTATTAAAGGTATTATTTACCGGACACTTTGTCCAAATTTCTCATTTATTGTTAGGAAGTTTTATAACCGGAAAGTTTTGTATTGTACTATTTATTGATTAAAAAAATATAAACAGAGTAAAGTATGAAAAAGTCAACACAGAAAGTTATGATCCCCTAATAATTATATTATTAGGGGAGCAGTACAACCAAGTGTACAATTTATTCAACCTTCTTCCAGAAAGAAAAAAAGTTGATTATTTGAATTCAAATATCGATGAAAAGTCGCCATTATGTCGCCAACATGTTTCTCACAACATGCAAACAATATTATTAAATTAAAATGAACTAAATAAACGAAAATAACAAAATAATTTAGAATAAACTGAAATAAACTCAATAGAACTAAAATAAATTGAATTGAACTAAAATAAACTGGATTAAACTAAAATAATTTAAAATGAACTAAAATATACTAAATTGAATTGAAATAAATTAGACTAAGCTGAAATAAACTGATTTGATCTGAAATGAACTAGATTGAACTAAAATAAACTAAATTAAACTAAAATGCACTGAAATAAATTAAAATTAACTGCAATAAAATAAAATAAACTATAATAAATTGAAGTAAATTAAAATAAACCAAAATAAGCTAAAATAAACTAAAATTAACTAAACTAAAATATATTGAGATGAGCCGAAATAAACTAAAGTGGATTGAAATAAATTAGAATAAACTGAAATAAACTCAAATCAAATCAGCTATACTGATCTAAAAAGAACTGAATTGAACTTAAAATAATGTTAAGTAAACTAAATTAAACTAAATTGAACTAAAATAAATTAAAATAAACTAGAATAAAATAAAATAAATTGAAGATAACTAAAATAAACTGAAATAAACTTGAATAAACTAAATTGAATTGAAACAAATTAGACTAAGCTGAAATAGGCTGATTTGTACTAAAATAAACTGAATTAAACTAAAATGCACTAAAATAAATTAAAATTAACTGCAATAAAATAAACTATAATAAATTAAAGTAAATTAAAATAAACCAAAATAAGCTAAAATAAACTAAAATTAACTAAACTAAACTACAATATATTGAGATGAACCGAAATAAACTAAAGTGGATTGAAATAAACTAGAATAAACTGAAATAAACTCAAATCAGCTAAACTGGTCTAAAATGAACTGAATTGAACTTAAAATAATGTTAAGTAAACTAAATTGAACTAAAATAAATTAAAATAAACTAGAACAAAATAAAATAAATTAAAGTTAACTAAAATAAACTGAAATAAACTTGAATGAACTAAATTGAACTAAAATAAATTGAATTAAACTAAAACAAACTGGACTGAAATAAAATAAAATAGATTAAACTAAAATGAATTGACTACGACTATATGAAACCGAAAAAATGTGATACAACAAATGAATGTAAAAAAATATATTTTATTTTTAATAATTACGTTTATAACAGTTAGAATCATAACAAGCATTACTTTTTAAAATCCTAAAAAGTAATTCTAAGTAAGCCTCTATATTTATATTTTAAAATTCAACATTTGTTTAAGGTTTTTTAAAAACAAATTTTTAAGTCAGTCGAATTTTAAATTTTAAAACAAAAAATTAATAATAAACTTTTTAAATATAATAAACACTAAAAAACCGCCTAGACTACAAAAAAAAATTTTTAATTTCAAAGCAGTAAAAAGTACAGAAAGAAAGCCGTTTGTAAACAATTATTTAGAAAATGCGAGCGTGACTTAGCAATTAAAATAAAATAAACAAAAAATATCAAAATCTAGTTAAAAATTTAGAAAACAAATTCTAATTTAGCAAACAATCAATTAATAACTAGCTAAAAAACTGATTTTATTAATTGCTATAAAGAGCCAATATTTTTTGTGATCAAAAAAATATCTAAACAAGAGGAAAAAATTTATTTAATTAATTTTAATTGAGCACAAGGCTCTTTCTAATTTATGTAATTTTAACATATTTTTGCAAAAATAATCATATTGTTAATTTTTACATTTAATAAAAAATATTTCAATGAAATCATAGTACATTGAATATGGAGTATTATAAATAAATTAAAAGTCAATGATATGCACAAAAAAGCACCAGCTTTCGAATAAAAAAAATATCAAAAATATTTTACCTATAAAAAAATGAGAACACCTAAAAAAAGACAGTCTACTAATCAAAAAAACTTTTGTTTTTTTTTTAATTGGTTAAAAACAATTAATCCTGAATAACAAAAAAAACATAAAAAGCACCACAGTAAAAACTTTAAGAGTTTTAAGAAAATTATTGAAATCTGTAAAAGATAATACTTTTTTAAAAAAAATCCGTAATAAGTTAATGTAAAAAAATAAAAAAATATTTTAATTTTTTTATATAGGAAACAGGTATATAGAAAAAAAGTCTAATACATGTCAGCCAAAATCAAATTTTAAACTGAAAATAATTGGTCAAATGAATTGATTGAATATTAAAAACAATAACAAGCTTAGAATAGAAAAACAAACTTTTTAAAAAATTCCATAACTGTAAAACCTACATTTGAAAAAAATTATTTAGAAAATAAAATTAATATAAAATAAAATAAATAAAAATTTAGAAAGCAATTCTTAATATAGCAAACTATTAGTAAATTTATTTATTAAATAATTTTTTTAATAAAATTTGAAAGTAATACTGCCATATTTTTTTAATAAAAATAATCATAAATTCCTTTTTAGCACTCATCGCTCAAAGATCGGTATTTTCCGATCGTTCTAAAGAAAAACAATTTTCTTGCATCGCGGTGTTTTTCACTTTGCTGCCGAAACGGAAAAAAAATGTTTAAAACAATGGATCCAAACAATGAGACTACTTTGAATTTAAAAAATCAGTTAATCGGCAAGAGCAGCAAACCGAAGATTTAGTAAAAAAATAAATTATTTATTATTAAAAACTTTGCTACTAGGTGCGTAATTGTTACTATTTTGAAAATTCTTTGGTTTAACGTTTTTTACATCTAGGATAACAGACCTTTTTAGCCTCGTCGATTGTAAACCGCATATTTACGCCTTGTGATCTGCTATGGTATCTAGATTTTTTCACATGCAGAGCTGTCATCTGTTACTTTGACTTACTGGCGTGTTGTAAATTATCTGCTTTTAAAGACCCCCAAAAAAAGTGTTGTTTAGTCATAAACATATAAATTTCAAAAATAAAAACAACTTAGTATTTTTGAGTCTTTGGCTAAAAAGTTAAATACATTATTCGTGCGTTAGTCATTTTACAGCTGGCAATTTTATTAAAACACCTCGCAGAGCGTCGTGCTTTAAAATTAAGATGAAACTTACCGCACTAATAACGTAAATAACTATTTACATTTCTCTGATCATTAACAACAAATTTAACAAATTTTAATGTCAATACGATGGAAAACATTTTTAGACAATAAATTACACTACATTTTCACATTAACATCTCTTGTCTAAGCTTGAAACATGTCTTTTGTTTTCAATACATTTATTTTGATTTTGTGGGGTATTTTTTAAATTAAATTATATTTTGTAAAAAACTGTTACCTGAGCGAATCAAAACAGGTTAGAAAATAAGTTATTGGATAAATATTTGCTAATTATTGTTGTTACAGAAAGCATGTTATGAAACCATTATTTTCAAAATTTGATGTTTTATAACAGCTTTTAAAAAAAATCATTGAAGGGAACATCTTTGGCATGTTAAAATGTTTTTTTTTTACATTTGTCATACCTCTGCATAATTTTTATTAGTTTTTCAAAAAAATTTAATACTAAGTGTCCATTTAAAAAAATTTGAAGTTAACATTAGATATAATCTTATTTTTTTAAGATTTGCATTTTGGTTTTTATTTTTTTGTTCACGTTGAACGAGTTTTTATTAATTTTGCTTATATGTATATTGTAACGTTTTGCACTTTCCACGATTTTATTCTGAACACATCTTTTCACCAACATCGGTGATTTTGTTTTTTAAAAAGACCAATGAGAGGCTAGTAAAATTTTTTCAGGTAGCTTAAGGCGGTCATTTCTAACATTACAGATGTCTGAGCAAGCTAAGATGCTCATTTGTCTGTGTAATCAATTGTTGCCCTGTTTAGACAGCTTTAATCTTGGTGAGGTACCAAACAATACAGTCATGAACTATCAAATCAACTACTTTAAATAGTTAACAGTTCTATATAGGGTAAAATTCTCACTACTATTGAATGTAAGCAGGCTACTTCACATTAACATTTAGATAACACAATTCATCACTTGACGTTTAACAATATTTATTAAACAACTGACAGGTCAGTATATTTATTTTGCAAAATAATCTCTCAATTGTATGCGACATAAGAGTATTGTCAACAAAAAAATCAAATATACGTTTAATTAAACATGAAAAAAAAATAGGAAAATTATGTTTAAAAGAAACATAAGTTTCTGACGCTTAAATACTAAAAACATTTACCAGATGGCGCTAGATAGAAGAAGCTTTAATAAGTTAAATATTATTTTTGTTTGTAAAGAAAAGCAATAACCGTTTGCAATAACCAGTAGCTATATAATAAAAAAATGAGATAAAAGTAAGGAAATTTTTGTAGATCGTCATGTACCGTCTTATAAGTTATGAATTTAAAAAAAAATTTATAGTTGTTTTTAACCTTGTTTTGCTCACTTTTTTTTATTGAAGATCACTTTATAATGACTTGTTGGTCAAATTTTGGGCATGATTTAGGCAATTGTTAATAATTTGAATACTATTGCTTTGGTCAAATTGCAACCAACTTATTGGACGATTTTTAAATATTATAATTTATAAAATTGATAAATCACTTATTGGATTGCTAAGGGATGAATAAAACAAAAGAATTTGCCACTTTTTTGTGATTTTGTTTTGTTTATAGAGGGCAAGAGTAATAACGATTTGTAGTGATATAGGATATTTCCAGGTGCTATTTATTTCGTTAAAATAGAACATCAGGTTCTTAAGCCCATTCGAAACTGCACTAGCATAACAATAGACGAATACAATCCTCGTATTGTGCCATTCAATCAATAGTATTGAAATTTGATTTTGTCTGTTTTCTTATAATATCCAGGTAGCGACCGGATTTATTCAGCACATTGTGTTTAATGGGAAAGCGGATCGAACAGAAATTGTGTAAATATTTAACTCCACCACCATTGATCTAGAATTTAATTTCATTCGAGATTTTGTTATTTTACAAAACCTTTTGTTGTTCGGCCCTGCCAGATATATATTAAATCCGTGACGGAAAATCCAATTTTTAAATTTCATTTGTTTGCGATTGCATAAAATACTCTATATTCGGCGTTTTTCTAAACCGAAAATAAAATTAGTTTTGAAAAGCTTTTGTTTTGCTTTTCATTGAAAAAACGGAAATTCAGCTGTCACAGCGACAGAGCTGGCTGGATTTTTATTTTGATGACAAACGCCGATTATGTTGCATTACAACACAATCTAACAAACAAAAGACTAAAATAATAGCTTTGAGTTGCTAACTAAAATTATATTAAACACTAATACTCGAATTTTTCCCACTAATAGCTATTAGTTACAATTTACTCAATAAAATAACGCTGTTACTAATACTTATTAACCTGACAATATAATTCAGGGATCACATGGTCCTTAGTAACCTTAATTAGTTACTATGCTTTCACAGCAGTAAAAAAACAAAAAAAATTATCATCTTATTTTCTCTCGTCGTTAACCTTTTGCAGCTATTTGTTATATAAAGCAAATAACTCACCAAGGAAATGTTTGAGAAAGAAGAATATAGGACAATTACAATATGCTTAAAAAAAATTGAACACAAGAAAACTACATAATATAAGCGAGAAAAAACAAAACAAAAAGTAAAAGAAAAAAATTAAACAAGAAGTAATGATAGAACATAAAAAAATCTAAAAATAAAATCTAACAAATAATATATGCGAGAGAGAATTTTATATTAAAAAATAACAAAATTGAAAAATGCGAAAAAAAAAGGCGTGATAGAACTAAGTAAGATTAAATTTAATAATAAAATAAAAATTTAAGAACAGAACAAAATTTACATTGAATACATTGATTGGAGAAACAAAGAAAAAACATTAAACATATAAAAAATTTAGAAAAAATCGACTTAAAAATGATTAATTATTATTTTATTTATTTAATTGAATCAAACTGTTTTTTTTGTTTATCAGCTATTTGTTAAACAAGTGCCATATAAGGCAAATAAGTCACGAAAGAAATGTTCGCTATAGTGGCTTAAATTTCCTTGAGTGACTTATTAGCTGTTGAGACACGAGTATAATACATAATTTATCCAACACTCATCTCTATAAGAGTGCTTAAAAAATCAACAAAACAAACAATATCAATAAAAATAGAAGCAAGGAAAAACAAAACAACAAATAAAACAAAAAAATTAAACAAGAAGTAACAATAGATCATAAAAAAATCTAAAAAAAAATCTAACAAATAATATATGCGAGAGAGAATTTTATAGTAAAAAATAACAAAATTGATAAATACAAACATAAAAAAAAATTTGATAGAACTAAGTAAGATTATATTAAATAATAAAATAAAATGTTAGAACAGAACAAAATTTAGATTGAATACATTGAGTGGAGAAACAAAGAAAAAAACAATAAACATGTTAAAAATTCTGAATAAATCGACTTAAAAATGATTAATTATTATTTTATTTATTTAATTGATTCAAACTGTTTTTTGTTTATCAGCTATTTATTAAACAAGTGTAATATAAGGCAAAGAAGTCACGAAAGAAATGTTTGCTTGAGTGGCTTAAATTTCCTTGAGTGACTTATTAGCTGTTGAGACACGAGTATAATACATAGTTTTATCCAGCACCTATCTCTGTAAGAGTTCTTAAAAAATCAACAAAACAAACAAAATAAAAAAAATAGAAGCAAAGAAAAACAAAACAAGAAATAAAACAAAAAATCAAACAAGAAGTAATGATAGATCATAAAAAAATCTAACAAATAATATATGCGAGAGAGAATTTTATAGTAAAAAATAACAAAACTGGTAAAGATAAAGTAAGATTAAATTAAGTAATAAAATAAAATGTTAAAACAGATGCTTAGATTAAGTACATTGTTTGCAGAAACAAAGTAAGAATCATTAAACATTAAAAAGTTGAAAAAAATTTATAGAAAAATAATTAATTATTATTTTATTTATTTAATTGATCGAAATTGTTTTTTGTTTCATTGGTTTCATAACTATTTATCATACAAGTGTCATATAAGACAAATAAGTCACAAAAAGAGTTTTTTTTTGAGTAACTTATTTGCTGTTAAGACACAAGTACATTACATTGTTTTATCAAACACATATCTCTGTAAGAGTGCTTAAAAAATTAACAAAACCCAAAAATTATATATCTACAAAGATTAGTAAATCTATGATCTGGTTTTATTTATTATTTAAGAAATATTTTGAAAAAAATAAGTAAAATAGTTCTCTTCTTCGAAAAATTGCGAAAGATGTTGAAGAAGTCACATCGAGTTTACTTTCCAAAAAATCCAGGGACGCTTATTCTTCAACGCTAAAAAAAGATTTTTGATTTCTTCAATGTGGACAAAATACAGCATGTTAAGATCAACATTAAACTTTACAAAAATACAGATATTTTACAAGTAACTTAATCGCATTTTTAAAAAACGAATCAAAAAATTACAAGTGCAAGAAAACAAAAGTTCTTGAAAAAGAGCATGTTCAACAGTTTCTAGCAGAAGCACCCAATAAATAATAATAAATAATAAATAGTACCATTATAGAAGGAGGATTTGCAGTTAATGTGCTGAATATTTGTAGAAAATATATGTCTCTCCGACCTAAGAATATTTCTCACAACAAGAACTTTTTGTGCTAAATAAATAAATAGTCTATCCAAAATACCATCAGTAGTAGCTGATTTTTTTAAATTACCAGAAGCAGAGTCTTGCACAGACAGAACAGTATGTGACGCACATTAGCAAGTTTATTGTTCAACGCTGAAGCCGATCTTGGAATGGTCCAACGTCACGATTGATGGAAGTCGACAACCGTGGCACAAGCGTATGTCGAAGAGTCAAATTGAAGCAAAATTGACATTGCTAAGAAGATACTGAGAAGAAGTTCAGAAATAGAAGGTAATGTTATTGAGAATATTGAAAAGCAAAAATCGAATGAATTTGGAAACAGCATTGAAGTGACAAAAATAAAGCAAAGAAATTTATATTTTTTTAATATAAATGATTTCATCTAAGATTCCTGTTAATTGTAATTTTATGTTGTTCAATAAATTGTTCTATTTTCTGTAAAGTGTTGAATTATATAAAAACATTTAAATTATTAATTCATAAAACCACTTTTGTTTTATAGAACCATTTTTGTTTTCTAACGTTATTATAATAAGGTGTTGAATAAATAAATAAATAGTTTGCTATATTGAAAACTGTTTTTAATTGGTTTACTGTTTTTTTTTTCATTTATTCTATTTTAAGTTTATTTTCTTAAATATTTTTTTTCTAATGTAATATTTACTGCTTTGAAATTTTTTAAAAAGATTGTTTTTGTGTTTTTGGCTTCTAACTTGTTTAGTGTTTTTGTTATATTTAAACAACTTATTTGTCTACTTATTTTCTGTTTTAATATGTGAGTTTTGGCTGATATGTATAAGCCATTTTTCCTATACACTGTTGTTTTGTTTTTGTTTTGTCTCCAAAATAAGACTGTGTAGTGGTCATACCTTTAACAGCTGCTACAATTTCTTACAAACCGTAGAATAGCGTATTATACAAGAAAAAAGATAATCTAGAGATAAAGATTACAATTTTGTAAGAGAAGATTACTTAATTTAATTTTTTCCCTTAATTTGTGAAGCAACTTAAATGACGTTATGGTTGATATAAATAGCTCATGAAATGTTCTTATCTCTATAACATAAACATACCAGGGTTTGCATACCGTATATCGATGCTCATTCACTTATTTATTTGTCGAGTTTATAGTGTAGGAAAACTGTGTTTGTTTTCCTGTTTTGTGAATAATAGGGTGAGTTTTGCTTATCAAGCGTCTGCTTCAGATATGGTGGATCTTTAGTGAGTTTCTCTCATTGAGCGTTTGTCTTGGTTAATCCCGCATTAGTATTATTAGTGAGTTTGGCTCATTTGTTTTAGTTATGGTGGGTGTTAATTATTATTTAGTATGTTATTAGGCCCGTCGATAGACCAGCAAGACGGAGCCCCGGCCAGCAACTAGAACAGGATCAATTCCCTACTGAAGACTACACGCTGTAAAAACTTGTAAAAAGTAGAAACAATAAAGTGTACTAATTTTTTTTTAAAATTTAGTATGTTATTGTCATTGAGCGATTGCTTCACTTACAACGCATGTTAATATTATTGGCCTAATTATATTGAAATAGTATTGAAAGTAGTTCATGAAGATGTGACAGGTATTAAATGATATTCAATGTTAAATTATGTTATAACGCATGATGAGTTTGTGCATTGTGTTTTGACTGATAGTTAACTCGCTATCAAGTCCGGGAGTTGTATAGACATTTGACAGGTAACTAGGGCGAGTATACGGGATGATCTTGAAAGTCCGGTTCTTGTATATTCATTGCACAACTTACTATCTGGGAGGTAATTCCATATGATAATATAGCAAAGATATACTCGAATCAACTCCATCTTAGCGCTAGGTAAATCCTGGAATCTTGCGAAAGACTCTTAAAATATAATCAAATTAAGTAATTTAAAATTACTTTAAATTATTTCCTTACACAATAACAATTATTATTTAAATGGTTAGACTAAAACTGCTCAAAACTTTATGGAGAAAAGATTAGATATATAGCGGTGTTGCAAACCGCATTTTAACAATATTATATTATAAAATCAGTTTATAATAATTCATAGAATTATGACATGAATGGTTTCGATTTGACTCGCTTCGCTCTTGCGCCAATTTCTTGAATGTCAAGCTGGCCGCCTACAAACCGATTTTATTTATGCTTCGGTTGCGTTTAAAACTTTTTTTTTAGTAAAACAAGTTATAATAACTAACCTGCTCGAAGGGCATCCATTGGCACTGAAGGATAAGGAATCGAATAAGGATAGCCTTCTTTCCGCAACGTTTTCGGTTTGCGTCTTGGTCGGTATTTGTAATCAGGATGTTCCTTCATATGCATTGCACGTAACCGTTTTGCTTCGTCGATAAAAGGCCTCTTCTCGTCTTCTGTTAGCAGCTTCCATTCAGCACCTGAAATCAAATAAATCGCTCTGAAAAGACGAAATGGAAACATAAATAATAGATTTTCCGCAAGGAAACGTCACTATTGTTTTGATAATCCATTGTCAGATGCAGTGATTAAACTTTGTTTAGACGTTTTTTGTTCTTGGCTGCTATGTGTGTGTATACACATAAATAAGGTTATTTGCTGATAATTATCATGTGTAAAGAGTATAGATTTTCGTGTTCACATTATAATGCAAATGCGTCTATTTTAAGAACTATAATAGTACTAATCTACACAATTAATCTGTTTTATTAAATTATTTTAATGCTAAATCAAAGTGTTTTTTTAAATTAGAATGTTACACTTTGAACTGTGAACGTACCTTTACCATCAAATCAAAGTGATTATAAATTTGACATCTGTTAAATTTGACATCTGAACCTAACCTCACATTTAATTTAATGAATCGATAGTTCAACACGTTAATGCGATTAAATTAAAAACATTTAAAGCACTTGAAGTGTTATAACTTATAACAAACGAAAAAATAACCTTAAATGAGGCAGGTTTATAACAAATAATCACATCGAGGTTATTTAAGTGTTGCTAAAAAATCAAGTTTTTTAAAAAAGATCACAAAAAGTGAGGTTGCAGGATTTTGAAGGGCAAGTTATGGCTGTGTTACGGCTATAACTCGACGATCATAAAATTCTTGTATCATATTAAGTGGTATGTAGAGTCACACCGGCTTGCTGGAAGTACCCGGCTACAATTACATCGCCATAAAGCTGTGCAAAATCTCCTCTCGATATCTTGCAGCAGTCAATGTTCCATTAAAAAAAATAGGTCCAATAATTCATCATTTACCATGAATTTGGCGGCCGTTACAAAAATAAGATTCTACCACAGAAATTCTCTGTTCTTATGAGAAAACCATTTTAAATTCAAAAATTAAGAAACAATTATTTTGACATTTGAAGCAATTGTTTTAAAAGATATGATCCGTTCACAGAAACTCATAGGCATAGCCGACTATTTAAAATGCATTCTTCTACATTGTTTACTAAAAACACAAAATGTTTTTGATATTTTGACTTTTTTGCTTATTAAAACAATAAAACATTTCAGATTTTTATATTTAAAAAGTTAGGTCAAGTAAGGTCTTGCTGTCATTAGCAGAGCTACTACAATTTTTTCAACACGTCAACTAATAAACAATATTATAAAAGGCTGTGAATAAATTTTAACCTACGTTTTTCAATAAAACTTAGTGTGAAATGGGTAGTTCGCATGACATTATACTCTAATTTGGTGTTTTTGAACTAATGTTTTGAGCTAAGAAATAATAAAATTTTTTAGTTCTTTTGCTATTTATGGCAATAAACTAATTAAATTGACGTTTCTATATAAAATAAAAGTGTAAATAAGAAACTTAGTAATTATTGTGACATTTAAAGCAACTGTTTTAAAAGACATGATCCGTTTGCACAAACTCATAGACATGGCCAACTGTAACGCCACATTTTAAAAAGCACTCTTACATTGAGTACTAAAAATACAGTAATCTTTTTACATTTTAATTTTTTTGCTTAATTAAAACAATGAAACATTTTAAATTTTTGATTTAATCAGTCAGGTCAAGTAAGGTCTAGCTGACATTTGTAGAGCTACTATAATTTTTTCAACACGTGAACTAGCAAACAATATTATAAAATGTTGTGAATCAATTTTAACCTACGTTTTCAAATCAAACTTAGTGTGAAATGGGTAGTTCGCATGACATTATACTCTAATTTGGTGTTTTTGAACTAATGTTTTGAGCTAAGAAATAATGCAATTTTTTAGTTCTTTTGCTATTTATGACAATAAATTAATTGAATTGACGTTTCTATTTAAAATAAAAGTGTAAATAAGAAACTTAGTAATTATTGTGACATTTGAAGCAACTGTTTTAAAAGACATGATCCGTACGCACAAACTCATAGACATGGCCAACTGTAACGCCAAATTTTAAAAAGCACTCTTACATTGTTTACTAAAAATACACTAACCTTTTTACATTTTAATTTTTTTGCTTAATTAAAACAAATAAACATTTTACATTTTTTATTTAATCAGTTAGGTCAAGTAAGGTCTAGCTGACATAGAAATTATATACAAACTTATAGACATGGCCAACTGTAACGTCAAATTTTAAAAAGCATTCTTACATTGTTTACTGAAAATACAGTAATCTTTAAACATTTTAATTTTTTTGCTTAATTAAAACAATAAAACTTAAAAATTTTTGATTTAATCAGTCACGTCAAGTAAGGTCTTGCTGGAATTTGCAGAGCTACTATAATTTTTTCAACACGTAAGCTAACAAGCAATATTATAAAATGATGTGAATCAATTTTAACGTACGTTTTCAAATAAAACTTACTGTGAAATGGGTAGTTCGGATGACATTATACTCTAATCTAGTGTTTTTGAACTAATGTTTTGAGCTAGGAAAATAAGAATATTTTTAGCTCTCTTGCTATGTTTGTTTATGGCTATAAATTAATTAAATTGACGTTTCTACATAAAATAAAAGTGTAAATAAATGTCAACACTCAATATCAAAAAAAAAAATATTTTATAAAGTTCATACATAAGATAAAACTCAAAAAATGCTAGACAAAAACCAATAACAGATTTGAATTCAGAAAGCTGTATTAAACTTAAGTAATTTTTTAAGATCTTTAAAAAAATTTTTAAAATAATACATACTTAAGTACATTGTTTAACGAAAATTGTATTGAAAAATTTAACTTTTGAAAACTTTCACTCGATAGAAGATTTTACACTTATTGTTAAAAAATTTGCCACGTTCGGTTTTGATAAAAGTGATAGCAGATTTTGGTGTCTCCGCACGTATTTAAGGTAGCAGAAAGAATAAAAATAAATTTGTTGCTAAACAAGTCAAATTGACTATCGTATTTGTTGTGATTAGCGATACAAGTAACAGTTTTGAGGTGCTAGAAAAAACCGTTTTGCTTGTGTATTTTGCAAAACTTTTAAACGAAACAATCGAAAATGACAAATATGATTCGTTGATCAAATTTATCAAGAAGGCAAATGTTGGAAACAAAGAAAAAGTTTTCTGTGCTGCTGCTGACTAAAGAACAAATTTAAATTGTTTTTTAATGCGGTTAATTAAACATATTCTAACACATGCTATACAAAAAACAACACAAACGGTTTGAACAGACGTCACACAAAAATAAGAAGAATGCTACGCTACTAGAATGTTCTAGATTAAATACCATAAATATAAATAGATCAATGCGTGTTTCAAAAAATAAAAGTATTAAGTCAAGTAATAAACATTTAGATTTTCTCTTTCACATGGCTTGATTTTTTAGAAAATATATATATAAATATAAAATATATTTAGATAAATAACAATAATCTTCTGAAACACTTCATCGTTAATTAAAATTATCAATGAAGGAAAAAACTACTTAATATATTTTCCTTCATTTATAATTTTAATTAACGATGAAGTGTTTCAGAAGATTATTGTTATTACATAAATGTTAACCTCAAATCTTGCCTGAAGAAGTTGTAAATAACAACGAAACGTTGCAACATTTGAAAACGTAATCTTTTTTTTTTGCCCTTGGTTCACGTTCCTGATAACTTTAAACTTATTAAGAAAAAAGATTTTTGAAAATAAAATGTTTCAAGATTTCTAACTTCAAAAAACTAACCCATGAGTATCATGTCAAAACGATCCACAGCCGAGTCATGGTTTATAGCTTAATTACTTTAATTAATAAAACTTTTATCATTTATTTATACGTATTACCTACAGTACTAATAAGTGCTTTTATTTTTGTATCTATTACATATTTTTAGAATTATTACTTTCCATTAGTTTGTTGATGAAACATTCTCTAGAAAACTTTGTAATTAATTTTCAGACAGCTGTCTGTTTTGTTTGCTAAAATAAGAGTTTTTATAAATAGTATCTAATATGTAGAAACCACAATAATGCATAACATAATACAGTATCAAAAAAAAATCAGAATATTGACACAAACACCAATACTAGAGTTGCGTACAAATTTCACTGTTTTTTTCCTTATAAAGTATATGTTTTAATGATAATACTTAACATTAATAAGAAAAGTCAACATTAAGAAAAAAAATTAATTATTCAACTATTCCAAATTCTTGCAATATTATTCATTTGGAATATAAATTTGGGTGTTGATATGGGTGTTGTACCCGTATCAATAAATAAAAATCAAAAAATTGTTGATTTGGATTTAAAAATTCTCACGAAAATACAGAAAATAGCATTATTATGTTCATGTCATATTGTTCGAATGTTTTCAAATGTTAAATCCGACAATCCTAATAATATGATCGCAGATGCGTGGAAAGAGTAATTTAGCTTAATTTTTCAAAGTTATGTCTTTTATTTGTCTTAAAACAATCTGTGGTTATTGTAAGATTGTTTTTAAGGAATTTTTATTTTTACTAGTCAAAAACGGTAAACATAATAATATGTAAACTAAAAATGTAAAATATTATCATATAAAGAATTCAACTAAAGCTTTAGAAGCATTTTATATTTAAAGGCTTTTGGGTGGAATATATAGACAAATATGACATGCATTTTATCCATTTCCTCCAGGATAATGTATTCTAAGCCATCTGAAAGTCAGTAGCGGATGTTTCACCTGTTCCATCATTGGATCAGACAATGAAACAGTCGATTGCTTCGTCCAATAGAAACACTGTATTACATTACACTGGTTTTTGTTCAGTGTTTTGTCATTTTGTGTCTAGAACTTTGTACAGCGCCACTATAGGGCCCTTTGTGTTTGCCTCCTGGAGCGAGATAAGAATTAATTACAAGCCATGATGGGCTTTTCTTCACTTGCTGATTCTCATTTTCGCTCAAAGATAATTTAATGCTATAAAGCAGCTCGATCCTCCGCTCTATTCTCTTTTTGTTTCTTGTTTGTCTTCGAGGGGTTTTACTGCATTATTACCTGATTTTTTCCTTCTATTGTTTGTTGTCTTATCTTTTTGGCGTTGACGATGTGTTTTCAAATATTTAAGGAAAACGAATGTCTGCAGAGTTGTAATGATAAAATTATCGTTGCTGCTCTAATTGGACACTGTGTCTCTAATATTTACCCTTCGCTATGGTCTAATATATTTGTTAGCTTTTGGGCGCCACTGAGCTTTTCGAATTTGAACAACTCGCCTTCAAAACAACACTCAAACCTCACAATTGTCAATTTGGTAACTAGATTTATGAAATAATTATTTTTATTACAATTATTAAACGTAAACTAACCTAAAAATTACCCTTCAAATTCAACTTTAAGACAAAATAATTTAATAAAATTTTTATTCACAAAAAATAAATTGCTATTATGATTCAATTTTATTGGTCAATAGAGTAATGTTACCTAATTAGCTTTATAAAGTAAACAATTCAGATATGCCATTACTTTAACAATGACAAATTTTACTAAAGATTCCTAAAGTTGCTCATATTATCAATATTTGTCTACACTTTTTGTTTATCATATTTTTTACAATGAGTCTAACGTAAACAGAACTGTTATTTCGATTAATAACGGATCGGGTTCAACCAATAAAATGTAAAGAAATAACTACTAAACTAATATATATTTAAGATTTAAGAATGTGAGTAAAAGACTATTTGACGAATCGAGTGATCGTAGCGGAATGTGTCCTACAGAACTTCCCCAAGCTCAGGAAAGCTCTTGTAAAACTACCCTTTCTTATTTAGTTCTTGGTGGGGCAGTTAGGTCTGTTACGTTTGTCGTAACAAGAACTTTGCAATAGTTTTCGATAAACAATACATCATATTTTTAAACTATGCAGTAAACAAAACAGCGTACGATTTCTCTTAGATGGAGACAGCTTATGATTAGATGCGCAGCGGTACAGCAAAAGAAAAGCGTCTGTGTTGCTAAGCGTTAGGACAGACGGGCTTTGCTTATTGTCGTAAGATTATCGTTATAAAGAGTTAGCGCATCTAAAAATGACTCAGGTGTATTTTTGTAAGGGTATTCAAGCTCCAGTTAAATTTTAACTCTTAACTTTTAATCCTATAAAATTTATTTATTTTTTTCCATAAACAATAATAACGATAATAAAAAATAAATACTTTATAGTATATAGTTCTTCACATCAGATATACCCCAAATAAATATTAATTTGTATTTATATTATTTAACATTATTTGAGAATTTAACAACAAATTTATAATTATAACTCTTATATCGATAGAGTTCAGACTTACATGTGAACAAAAATATGCTGAACAAAGTCAAAAAAAAAAAAGTTTTTTTTTTAAATATGTATATTGAAAATATCTTGTAGGATATTTCTTTTTTCTATTGATTTTTTTCGAGACTTTGAGTCTTTATTAATAATAAAGAAAGGTATCAATCGTGTTTTCTATTTTTTAGTGCTAATTTTATTTTGGAGTAAGAACTGTTAAGCCATTAAACCAAAAAAAATATCAACAAATAAGTTTGGAGAAAAACGAATTTCCGTCAAAAAAGTTTTATTAAATTTTTTTGGCGGACTAATCAAGCTTTAAAAACTGAAATGTTTTTGATTTTACTTTTTTACTTTAATTTATTTTAACAAATATGTAAAAACTTACAAATAGATATGTTGAAAAAGACTTGAAATTCTGCCAATACTTTTTTATAAAATATTTTCCCAAGAAGTTATTTGCAATTTTATTTTTTATTTTTTTCTTAAATTTTGATCGCAAATAACTTGTGAATACTTTATATTAGAAGTGCTCACATGAAAAACTCTTTTTTGTAAAGCATTACAGTTTCTTGTATTAATTTTTATAATTTTTTACATATTGATTTGTGTGTTAGTTAAAAAATTTTAAATTAAAAAAATAAATCAAAAAACCATATAAGTTTTTAAAGCTTGGTTACTCGGAAACGGTTAGCCCGACAATCTTTCTAATCAGACTTTTTTTGAAAAAACTTTGTTTTCTATAAAAATATTGTTTATACATTTTTTGGACAGTTTTGACGCTAAAATAAGATCAGGACCAACATTTATTAATAAAAGCTCAAGATTTTAGTGTATTTATATCTGGATACAAAAGATATTTTCAAAAATATTAGTAATTTTTTTGATTTATTTTATAATTCTATAATATAAATAAGGTATATTTTTAGTAAGAAAACATTGCTACATTAAAATAAATACTTACCAATGATTGAACAGTTCTTGGCTAGTCTCTATTAAAGTAAAATTGTAAGAGTTTCTACTCTACAAGCGTTCTTATTAGTTTAATTACATTTTTTAGTTTTTTTGATTTTGTTAAAATGTTAGTTTCTCTTATTGGGCCACTAATTTTTCCAATAACAAAATAAAAAGCTTTTCTAAACACAAAAAAGTATAAATACGGCGTTACCTGATGCTTGTTTACTTTATATATAATCCAAGTAATTATTCAATAAATTAAAATAAAAAAAGTATATTATATTTTTAAATATAAATATAATTATTTTTTTTAAATTATATTCATTTATATAATATAAATACATCATTATTATTTATATAAAAGTTTATTTACAATTTACTATGCTTTAGAATTAAGTTACTTGACTTAAAAATGTAATAAAATTTTATAAAATCTTAGTTAAGTAATAATAACTAAATCTTATCGGTGTTGCCAATTTTTTTTCTATTTTTGTCTTTTAACTAAATTTCAATTTTTTTTTAAAATTTATTAAAAATGTTCCATACCAATCAAAAATCCTAATTGATTGTCAAAATTGAGATTTGAACATTTAAAATTTAATTGCAATTAATATAAATTTATTGTAAGATGTTCCAATGCCAATCAAAATTATTTTGATTGGTTATATTGATTGGTTTTCAAAATTAAAACCCAAATTTTTATATTTAAATAGACTTTAAATTAGACAAAAATTTTGTTTAATTTATTTTATGCAAGCTTACTCTGAATTAGCTATAATTAGCTAAAATTTAATCTTTTAAATTAGCTGTAATTTGCTGAATAATTATTTTAGAAACACCTAAAGAATCTCGTTGATAACATAAATAAAAAATAAAAGGTTAAAACCCTTAAAAATAAATGAATTCATACATGATTTTTATTCTAAATAAATGTTTATTTATATTTATTAGATACAATTCTTTAGTCTATCGCAGTCAAATTGATAATAGTATACAAGTTGCACGAGACATAAAATATGTTTTTGCAATTTGTCTCCTTTTGATACTGTAATAGACTCATTAGAGAACGCTACGTCTTAGGTTTCGGTGCGGTTATAAGCCATTAAATTTTTTTTTCTCAAAAATTTCTAGGTTGGTACAACTTAATTTGACTTTTTACCTGTCTGTCAATAATATTGTAAATTAAAATTTAAAATTGCAATTTTCGAACAACAAACTGAAGTGAACAATTAATGGAAAGTAAGTTTATGTGAAATATGACATATAATGGTGTAGATAACAAGTGCACTGGTCTGGGAAGAACAACCGATTCCAATAAAGCAAAGCCACAGCTTATATGTCACTTAACCTACAAAAGTAGGTATCTTACAACAATAATAATAATGAAAACCAAAATAATTTTTGCTATTTCACGGATTTTGGAGAGGCCTACAGGTAAAATTTTCTTTCATTTTTGACTTTTGGAGCTGACAGAATTAGAATTTTTGGATAAAAAAAAGAAAAAAACTACTAGATAAAATTTCCACTTTTAAAATGAAAATATTACAAACCCACTCCAAAAATCCCTAAATCGGTCAAATAAAAAAAATGTTTAAAAACAGCATAAAAAAAGTAAATTACAAAAAATTGTATAAAAAAACACGTTTCATAAGACCTTAGAGCACTTATTCTTAAAAAAAGCTCATAGCTTGCTAACTTTTTATTTAAAATAGGTTTGACAACAAATCAAAAAACAGACATTTTAAAATCCGATTACAAACCTTAAAAACTAAGTCAACAAATCAAAGAAAAGTGTTTCAAAATAAATAACTTACAAAATATACTTTGAAATGCCTCAAAATGTTGGCATAACTTACCAGATATGCCGTTGAGAAGACATACTCGATTATGATTAAACGAAATAAACACAATTCCAGCAGTTTGTTCAATTTTGTATTAATAATGAATTGGCTTAAAAACTTTTTGTATTTTGATTTTATTTATCGACTTTATTTATCGATCGGTTTGTTTTTTATAAACCGATTTTGATAATTTTTTTTTTGTTGAAAAGGAAATAATTTAAAGTACCATGATAAGGTAACATCGATAAACTGACTTTTGACTGTGGCTCTAATAACATGCCTTTGTTGTAACACATTTTTATGGCTACGTTAAATTGTTTATTTATGAAAGCACACCGTTTTACCTATTATTTACAATTTGATTTTATGACAGTGCTTAAAAAATAAATTTTAAAACTTAAAAAACTATTGCGTTTTGTAATTTTTAGGTTATAAAAAGGTTTTTAGATTGTTTTGATTTTTCTCGCTTGGTAAAAGGTTTAGTTAATGTCAATTTTTCAAATTGTGAGAAAAGAAAAATAAATCGTAAAAATAGATTGATCAAAGCCTTTTTCATCGAATGTTGTCTCTATAATCACCCCCAATATTAATTGTGTTATTGTTAGATGGCATTGTATCTAAATGAAAATGTTTAGTTAAGAAAAAATAACAAAGTATCTGTCCGGTTCCTGTCCATCATTGATTCGAACCCTCTCAGCAAGCCTAATAAACACAATATGAATTTAAAAAGTTTATAAAATCCCTATTTAGCATATGAAAAGCCCCGCGTCCACATATGTATCCTGTAAACGTCACACTTTAAATACATTTTCCACCCTAAATGGCAATATAAGAGCATATCATAACACATTGTACCGCATTGCATTATTCATTTTATTATTCATATCATCATCTAGGACGGCCCTGATCGACAAGTGACAGTCGACAGCTGCTGTTTCACGGCACTCTACTTCAACTTCAAGTGTTTTTATATTCATTGGATGTTTCTTGCCTAGCCCATTTCAATTTAGTTAAATAGAAATAAAAAAGGCAAAAAGTGGTTTACTGACACCTGGTCGGTAATTGGAATTGACTGCAAGAGACTCGTTTGATACGGATCAATCTATTGCAATATTAAATTAAACCGACAGACAAAAAACAATATTTTATCGAAACTTTTTTTTGCAATGAAAATCATAATGAGACGTGTCTCCATCCTGCTAGAAACATTAATCATATGTGGTAGATATATAAAAAAAAATACGTTTTTAGGCAAAAACCGGCATAAAAAATCAAAAATATTTAATAATTATTTTTTTTAAACTAACTTAGGTTGAAATATTTTTTTTGCGACCAAAACATCATTTTTTCAGTTTGAATCAACAAATAGCGCTGTTTACCTAAAATTATTCTGGAGTACCACGGGGCAATATACTAGACTTGAACTATTTTATTATCAGCTAGCAAACTAAACTAAGAGTAGTGTAAAGAGCTATAGAACTGCAATTATTTAGATGTTTTCACATAAAGTGTAGGTAACATAAAGTGTAAAACACTTTCAGAACAAATAAAAAGCATCTATAAAAAATTTTTTTTGTAATTAATTTTAAATTCTGTTTTACAAAGCTTAGACATAATATCAATTTACTCTTTACCGCTTTCAATATCAAAATAAAACAATTTCTATTTGCTAGAGAAAGACGCCGTTATCGCGATTTATTAGTATCCAACAGTTCTTTTAATTAATTTTATTAGAATCTATGTTAGATTTTTCCAATCAATAGATTTGTTTGGTAAAATTCTGGAAACTTATCAAATTGTTTTCCAGCTGTCAGCAAGTGAATCGAAATTTTTATCGGTCCATTTCTTGAAAAGCAGCATTGTTGTGGCTGGTGGTCCAAGTCCTCGAGATAAAGCAATCATCCGACCAATCTCTTTGCAATGATGTAACTTGGAGTATATCCATTCTCCTAACAATATCATCTAACAATACCAACTAAAGAGACATCGCTGTCTCTATTGTCTCATTCAAAGTGTTTGTTGCGAATAAAAGGACAGTTTGAACTCTCTATCTATAGCAAAATATAAGCGGTTTGGAACCATTCTCTTTTCCGGAATAATCCGGTTGCTTGAAGTAAATTGAGATTAGTAGCGACAAAATACAACATTGGTTTAGCTGAATTATTTTTTTTAAATCATAAAACTCCATCTGTTTGGTACTAAAACATGTTAATTTCTCGATTATCTTAAATAAATAAGCCAACTGACAACATCAATTTTCTAATTTATTTAGTTTTTCTTTTTTCTTTTGTTTCTCGTTTTTGTTTTTATGTTTTTTCAGTGTCTTTTATGTTGTTAGAATTATTTTTCTTCTATTTTAACGTCAAACTATTCTTATTTGAATCTTTATGCTTCTTATTGTATTTTAACACTGCAGTTTTGGTTCTTCTTTTTTGTCGTTTTAGCTGTACAATTTGTTCTCTTTTACTGTACTTTTTAGTTATACAATTTGTTTTTTTCTACTGTACTATGTCCTTACGATTCATAGTATTTTTTGGTTCTAAAAGTGCTGGATTTGCAATATCATAATTTTTTTTTGCAGTATCATATTTATTTTATGTTTATTTACTGTTTTGCTTATTTCTTTAAATTTCAATCCTTTTGGTTGTTTTTTATTATTTTCTTAATCATTACAATATCATCCCTATTTGCTAATGTTTACACTTTTATCTACTACCTCAGAAGTGGTTTTTTTAATTGTTTTTCAATTAGCATAATCTCACTTATATTATTGGATTTCATCACAGTTTTTTCTTTACTTTTTTTTAAAATTCATAGTTTTTAAATTTTTGATTTTTTTCATTAGACATCATTTTATTAGAGAAAATTTTTAAAATAGTTGTCTGCTTTGCTCATTTATAGTCCTCATTTGTAGTACTGACTTGACCTCTGTTGTCTTAACTAAAGAGTCACAATTTGTAAGCCAACTGCTTAAATTCTACAAAAACTATTTTGTTTTTAGACAGCTAGATTGGATATAAAAGTAATTTTCCTGTCAATATTCAATAATAATTTTAAAAAACATTCGATTTAAAAAAAACTGGGGAACTAGCTTTTAACAAACTTGTTTTTGACATTTGACAAATGTTTATTTGTAAAAAAGTAGAATTTTAATTGAAAAATCTTTTTGACTAAAACTAAAAAAAACAAATCAAAAATTCCTATGTTCTTTAGTGCTTTTCTACTATTGATATAAAAAAACTGTATCTGTATCTGTACATGCTTTTTTTTGTTTACTGTACTGACTGGAATAGATAGACACAAAAATTAACCGTAACAAACTCAAAACATAGCTTTATTGTCTTTGTTTCCCATTTTGTCTTTATTGACTTTCAATCTATTTTACTTTTTTACTATTTGAAAGAAATTTTTTTCTTAAATTATGTGTTCTACTTCTTTTTTTTACACCTTCTCTAATTCTTTTCTAACCAGTAGTGTCTTTTTTTTCATTTTATCATTTGCGCTATGCTTCTTTCACTTTTCCGTTCCCAAAGTGTTTTAGACAGTCTATGTCTGGCTTTTTGATATTTTTTTTTGTTTCTTATTGTGTCTAAACACTGCAATATTTGCTCTTCTTTCTTGTCTTTTCTGTTGCACAAATATTTTTATTTTGCTTTGTTTTCCTTATTTTATTATATATCCACTATTCAAAAAAAAGTTTTTTCTTATTCTAGAAATGTGGGAAGTGCGACAACATTTAATTTTTTTTTTGTTTCATATATGTTTTTATTCACTTTTAAGTTTGCTGCTTTTGTTTCTTTATTTTAATTTTTATGATTTTGTTTATTTTTCATTATTTTTTCAATCATCACAATCTCATCTGTATTTGCTAACGTCTAAACTTTTATCTACTATTTTGAAGGCTCTGTTTAGTATTTTCCTAAATGATTTATATTTTTCAATTAAGACTATCCAATAGGCGCAATTATTTAATAAAACTGGAAGCGTCCAACATTGTCCACCCAGTGAATGATCCTAGATTTTGTTTCTGTATGTTATTGTATTTCTCTAAAATTTATTTTTTATATTTTTTTGTATTTTTTTTTCAATGAGTTTTTAAAAGTTTGTTTCTTTTATTATTTATTGCAGTTTTGAAATAACATCTTGTTGTCTTAATTAGGAAGTCACTCATTTTCTATAGACTATATTGTTTAAAAAAGCTAGATTAGACATAAAAATACTTTTTGTGCAAAAAAAATTAAACTTGAACCTTGTAGAACACCTAATTTAAGCATCAGTCATCAATAATTTTAACAAAACCTTTTATGTGAAATAAACTGTAGAATCAGCTTATGTAAAATTAGTTTTTGACATTTAACCACTTTTTATTTAAAAATGATAATTAATTAAATCTTAATTACAAAATCTCCCTGACTTAAGCTAAAAAAACTCAAATTACAAATATGTTCTATAACTCTCTTATACTACTCAAACTTTGCTACTCAAACAAGCTTATTTTTTGTTTAAACTGTACTGGCTTAAATAAATGGACACAAGAATTAACCACAATAAGCTTGAAGTAAATCTTCTCATCTTTTCTTTTCAAGTCGCTAGAATTTTTTCAAATCTATTCTAATTTTAAAAGAGTTTTATTTAAAATATTTGCTTTTTTCCATTAATTATACCTATATTGTTTTTTTTTTATCTTTTTTACACGTCTTACACCTTCTCTCATTTCTATCTAACCAGTAGTGTCGCTTTTTCTCATTTTATCTTCTGCGCTATGCTCTTTTCATTTTTCCATTTCTGGCTTGCTGTTATTATTCTTGTATGTTTCTTGTTGTATTTTAATACTGCCATTTTTGCTCTTTTTTTTTTGGTTTTTTGGTTGTACAAATAATTTTTTTCTTAGTTTGCTTTTCTTTACTGTACCTACTATCTACTATATCTTCACTATTCAAAAAAAATAAATTAAAAAATTAGAAAAGTGTGCTGGAAGTGCAAAAATTGCAAAATTTTAAATTACTTTTTTTATTCTTCTTGAAACATATTTGTTATGTTTTTAGTAACTTTTAAATTTACTGTTTTTGTTTATTTTTTTAATCATTACAATATCATCTGTTTTTTCTAACGTCTACACTTTTATCAATAGTTTTTCAAGTTAAAGGCGAAGTAGATGTGACAAAAAAAGGCGCATGTAGATCACGTGATTAGAGATTATTGTCGTTTCTATTGGCTAAACCATCACATGACCTAGCAGAAAGTGCGTTGATTGGCTGGCTAGACAAGCTTAAGCACGTGATATTGTTTACTTCACTTCATCTTTAAGGGGGTTTTAAACCCGTGATGAATCCAGTGTTTTAGAGGTTTAGTAGAAATCATCCCATTGCGTCAATTGTCACCAAAATGTAAATAAATTTTAACAATATGTTCATCAAAGATGTCTTCATGGACGTAGCTCGTTTTTTTTTCGTGTTAAAAACTTTAAAATGTCTTTAAAAGCAGTTTATTTATGACCTTAATTAAAATGATTATTTTATTGATTTAGAATCTGATAAATACAAAATAAACGAGCTACGGCGGTGTATTCAAGTGTTTTCAACAATTGGCTTTTTCAATTTTTAAAAAATATACAAAAATATGGAAATAGCATCTATTCTACACAACCTCTGTCAAGTCGAATTTTTCTGAATTTTCATTAATTTTGTCGGCTGGCCCAGAGTGGTTGACGTGCGGTCAAAAACATAACATCCAAAGGATTTTCGGAAACGACAGACACCGTTTACCGATCGTAAAGTTTATGACTTTCTTTTACAATCGAGTAACTAGTGGATCTACAGAAGTTGATATTTTTGGAGATATGAATTTTAAAAGTTTGAAAAATCCTAAAGATGGAAACTTTTGATCAATGAAAAATATATAAAAACAAAGAATAAAATATAAAAAAATTTATTTTTTTTGATTATTTATACAATAGTTAATAATACTACTTAATAAAAATTTTAAAAAGTTTTATTGTTTATATCTTTTTTCTGATTTTAACTTCTCGCGCTTCCAAGTAGGTACTTTTCAGTATCGTTTTGAAAATTGTCAATTGTGCCGTAGAATTATATCGGCGTAAACGTAAAGTAGAGGTTGAATTCTGCTGCGATTGCGATTCAACACGTTTTGGTAAAACAAAAGTCAGCTAGCACTTTTGTGTTTTATCACTGTGTATGAATTTTAAAATATTTTGGTAGCTGGTAGCTTCTGACCAGAGAACCTGTTTAAAAAATAATATATGACGATTTCGAAGTGCTATACAAGGAGCTGTAAAGTATAGATGCATCTTCTTCGCATCAAGGAAGATAGATCATGAAGAAAAGAAACGCTACGCTGAATCTGATAGAGACTACGGCATAGAGGCGGCTATGCCAGAGGAGAAAAAAATAATCAGAACCGTTTCCAGAATCATTTGAGGAAGCTAAAGACGATTTAATTAAATCGTTAAAAAAAACAAAATCTGAAATTGCACAACTAGAGAAAAACACTATTGAACAAAGCAGTAGTCGATTGTAAAAGGATGAAAGATATAAAAGGCTAACGGCGTCTTCATTTGGAAAAATTTGCAAAATGCAATGTTCCACTTCTTGTGCTGCAGTCTGTTTTATACAATAAATTTACTGGTAGTACTGCTACTGATTGGGGTAAAACTCATGAACGCGTCGCTGTACAAGCGTTTGAGCAACTTCTTGTTCTTGAGGTTACAACTTGCGGCTTGTTTGTTGACCAAATGTTTGGCTTTCTCGGGGCATCTCCAGATGGTCCAGTTGGAAATGATGCCATAATTGAAATTAAATGCCCTTATTCGATGCGAAATTTTACACCGCATGAGTGTATAAAAAAGGCTCTAAAAAAAAAGTGATACATTAAACAATAGACAGAGAAGAGAATATAAACTTCAAAACAAATGCCGTCTACTTTTACCAAATACAAGGGCAGCTACATATACCCTAGAAAGAAATTTTCTATTTTGTTATTTGGACTCCAGAAGGAATGTCTATTGAAAAGGTATGAGTTTTAAAATTCAGTAATTGTGTTTAAATCAGTTTTCCGTGATTGATTTGTTTTTTTTTGTCAGATTTATAAAGATGATTCTTTTTGGAAAGAAAAAATGTAACCACATCTGATAGAATTTTACCATAAATGTATTGTGTCGGAGTTATTATATTCCCAGCATCCTATCAGAGATTTGCGGAACAGAAAGACCTCAAGAAGAACCAATTGTAAATGATTACTTTATAAAGCAATCAATAGTTTTTAGTATTGAGATTACTAATATTTGTTTTAATTTTTTTATTGTACTTTATTTTTATTTATTCCTTCTTGTGCTTGTTCTACTCTCTCATATAGAAGGTTACCTGCGGCAACATATATAATAAAGCAAACCTATTATTATTTATTTTTAAAATTAAGATTACTATTTATTTTTTTATATTATTTTAAAAATAAACTTTAATCAATTTTTATTACATAGTTATACTTTTTTTTCTTCACCTGCAATATTTTTTATCATTATCACTTTGTATGATTTTTTTTCTTCACTCACAATATTTTATATCATTATCACTTTGTATGATTTTAATATGTCTTTTTCCGTCTATATTATAATTGCTCAGATTTTTCAAAAAAATTATTAAATAGTTGTAGATTTATAATAGAGCTCAATACATGAAGGATAATATTTAACTCAGATAAATAGGTACACCACTCGCTTTCAGCTCGTGTTGCAAATTTTATCTTTGAGGGTAATAGTCTTCATCATGCGCGTGTTGAATAATTTACTGTTTTAAGTTATAACTGCAATAAACACATTATTATTACAAAAAAAAATTGATTATTGTTTATAAAACGTATCGTAAAATACCTACTTCAATTACCAATTTGTATTAAGTACTTGTTTCAGTCAGCAATGAACAAGAAGAAGCTTTTTTTTTGCGGCAATAAAATTTTGTTTGCCCGTGCAGTCCTTATTTGAGTGAATGGTAATATTTACTGTTGAACCTTAGCATTACGCAATGGATATATCAGAAAGTACTTTTATGATATCATTTCCAAGGGTTGGTTTTTTTCAGGTAGACAGGGTGACGAGAACAAGACGAGTAAAAGACTGAGATAAAATATTTAAGCTCCGCCCCTCAGCTGACGTAGAAAAACACGGGGGATAGCAAGAACCGAATTGAGTTTGTCTTTAAAACGCTCTTAACTTGAAAATATTATAGTATCTTTACAGCTCTGTTTAGTTATTTTTCAATGTTTTACTTTTTTTGAACTTGTTTGTCTTCAGATTTTGTCATTGTATATTGCTATATTTTTTCACAACTTTCTCTTTATCTTGTTTCTACTTTTTTATTTCAAAATTAGATATGAAAGCAGTTCTTGTGCAAAAAATTCAAAGTTGAATCTCGTAGAATAGTCGATTTCCGCAAACATAATAATTAAAAAAAACATTTTACTTAAAAACCACTGTAGAACCAGCTTATGACAAAATCATTTTTGACATTTGACAACTGTTCATTAAAAATGAGTTAAATCTTAATTAAAAAATCTCGTTGACTGAAGCTAAAAAAACACAAAACCAGATAAACTCTGAAAAAAAACAGTTTTTTGTTAACTTTGTTAATAAAATAGAACTGATTAGGATCCACAGTGCCAAGTTTTTTTTCAACTAAGTTGATTTAAACATCTGTCGTCCGCGACTCTAAATAACAACAACAAAATTTTGTCTAATAACAGCAGTTTATTGGTAAATTTTTGAATAAATATTTTTATCAAGTACATTTTATATTATTAACAAACACTTTTGTTTAAATTTAAACCCATCAAAGCTACTGCTTGTTTCAATAAGTTTGTTTTGACCAATTGTTGATGTTAAGCAATTAAGCATCTATAGCCGCATGTCAACCTACAGCATTCCGTAGCAACAATTTTTTTGGCTCACTTTTCTCGCTTGCGACCCCGAGCTTAAATTCTTCAGTCTTCAATTAGTATCCACCAATTATCACAGTAATACCGTTAGAAACAACATTGATTATAACTATTATTGAGTCATTGATAACAATTAAGTTGTTATTTAAAAAAAAATAATTTTTAGTTTTTTTATTTAATGAAAATAAATGGTTATTAAAAACATAGTATATTTATGATAAGATATTCTTTTTTAATTTACTATTAATTAAAAAACAGTTACTTTTTTGGCTTGTGGTTGCTCTATTGGCTTTTTACCTATTTTAGCTATAAAACTGAAATTACATTGATAGCTATACAGAAAGTTTTACTTTGAAGAGTTTTAAATCATTTTCTCGGGTTTGCTACAATCAGCTGTGATCAGTGTTTGTACAGATAAGTGTTTTACTAAAACCAGTAGAAAAAAATTACCACTTAAAACACTCAATACGTTTGTGTTTTCAAGTGCAAAAAAATATTGATTAAATCTTAAAAACTTTCAACTTTTTCTAAGAAAATTTTAATCAATGATAGACAATATCTTTGTTATTGAAAAATGTTTACCCGAGATGATTAATATTTAGCACTACAACACTTTTAATAAAATTATGTAAACAATACAGCAACTTGAAACATTTAAAAAGCTGGTACTTCTTATAACAATCTGATTAAAGTTTTTTTTTGTTCACTCATCATTAACCTATTGTTTAAAATTGTTTATGATGATAATAAAACCATCAAGAAAAAAAGCAAAAAGTCAAGAGCTTGAAAAAAAAATTAGTGTCAGACAATAACAATTCTGTTATTCTATTTATAGAAAACATTACGCTCATTTGCTGCAACAACGTCATAACTCAAAAATTAACATTTTTGCGATAATGATACATTTTGAGATAGTGTCATATCTGAGCTTTTCCTAATTGCCGCTACAAGTCGCATACGTCGGTAGCAATAGTTAGTGCTAATAGACCCGCTAGCAGCGTTGTCACATTTGGCTGTTCCCGGCTTGTTAAGTAGAAACGGCTATCAGGTACCTAATTCGTTACTACCCTTATGTCCATTTGATTCGTTCCACACAAAACACTTGCAATTGTTGCTTTTATTAATATTGTATATAATAAAACTAAACAATACGAATATTGACTCATTAAACCAGTGCAACAGCACACAGATGAATACTTCTCATGTATATCCAATGTTCTGTTGCTTGTTTAGGTGAGTAATTAAGCGGTGTCTCAAAAAAAAAACATACGGATTGAGCCTATCATACAAACACCATAAACCAATAGATTGACAGAAACAAAATAATCAAAACAAAAACTTGTTGGAATAAAAAGCTTCAATGACCTAAATAAAAACAAACGTTTAGAAGAAAACTTAGTACTTTCAAAAAATTAAAAAAGATGAATTTAAAGAGAAAATAAAGCTTCAGCTTAGGGAAGGAAAACCAAAAGGAAATTACTATTAACTCTTAGATAGAGTCCGTTAAAATTTTCAGATTTAAACATAAAGATAGCGACATCTATTGGAAGCTAACCTTACATCAAAGTTGAAAAACCAGGTTTCTACGTGGTAAATAATACATGAGTCACTCTAAATGACAGATGTCAATTGATAGACTCAATTTAAGATGAAAAATATATCGCTGATAAGATAAAAAGATTTGATAATTCTAAGATGGTTGAACTTTACAAATACATTTGTTTTATAAAATATATATAGTTTGAAGAATTTTTCGTCTAGCTGTTTTTCTAGATTTAGATGATATGAAAACCTGTTAATTGTATTGTAAGCCATTTAATTATATTATTTATTGTTTACAATCTGTCAAATAAGCACACAATAAGTTTCAATTTTGCTAAATTTATCACATTTGGCTAAACATTTTTTTTTCAATATAAAGCCTTTGTGATCGATGCTAAAAATATAAAAAAACCATACTCTATAACCCGAAATTTTGCTATTATTTTCTATAACCCTTAAATACTAAAAAATGTTATACAAAAGTATGTAATAAATATAATTTGAACCTCCCTGTTCGAAAAGCACACCAATTTTGCTGGATTTGAAAATTATTACAGTCGTTTTCAGTTAGTTTAAAAACTAATTCAAGAATTAAATAAAAAACACCTACTACTAATTAAGTGTTAAACCAAATAGAAAACATATGTTTTTAGAACAAAACATATTTAGATTTAACATTTAAAAACATTCGAACAATATAACATCAATATAATACTGCGGCGTTTTGTATTTGCGCAATAATTTTTGAATCCAAATCTAAAATTTTGAAAGTTGAACCCATATTTGAAATAACTGAAAGTAAAATTTTTACTATTTTGAAATACTAATGATATCTAATGGCCACCGAAATCAAAAATTCAGCTACTTTTGGATTAAAAGGAGATTTTCGATTCCAATATAATTTGTAATAATTATCAGTTTCTAAAAACTTTGTGGCTTTTAGTTATAATATAGTTTAACATTTTTGACAAAATTATAATTTAAAAGCGAAATTTGAATGAACAATTTTTGCAATCGCTTTATGACTTTTTTATAATCTCTAATAACTGGCACTGAACGAGAAGATAAAATGTGTTCAATTATTTCCACCTTTTTGAAACACATTCTACAAATGTCATTAACTAATTGGTCTTCAATTATAAACATACAATAATGAATAATGTCAATTAACCTATCCTAAATACCAAAAACAAACCTTCAGTCTCTGAAAAAGGTTGATCTTTTTTTATCCTCAAAAATGACAGTTTTTTATCTGTGCTATCTAATTCAAAAAAATCAAGTGTTTAATGTTTTTTGTTTGATTTTTAATTAAAAATCTTGTTTATTTATTGTTGGTGTTTTATAATTATTATAAAAATAGTTTTGGAGCTTAGGAAATTTGGTTATTTAACAATGTTGACATGTTCAAAACACCTCTGCCTCTGTTTATTATTATGTTCAACCATCCCTGTCCCGGAGACACAGCAGTTTTGCTGGATTCAAAAATCATTACGTTCTTCGACAAGTAATGATAATGACAATATTATTCACTAAATAATATAAAAATTGTGGAAAAACAAGATTTTAATTTTCACTTAAGTTAAAATCCAATTTAAGAATTGAAACCAAAAAAACTATTATTATTATTGTAAAAAACAACGTGACGTTAAAAAATGTCAAGTGTCAATTACCGATTGAAAATGTCAGTTTTGCGCTTTTTGACAATCTTCAGGGAGAGACACACCAGTATTTTTTTTTTTTTAATATTACTACATAATTAACTAAAAATTAGCCATTTTTCACCAAAATGAATATTTTTTGCCGTTAAACCTATAAGAACATACCTAATCTCTTTGAGATTTCTGAATTATGCATTTTGGGATTCTCTTGAGCAATTTTCCGCCTTTGAAGTCTGGACCACACCATAAAAGCATTCATGGGCCTCTTAATGTGATCTTCTGGCTTTTTTGCAGCTTGTGGGTTTTGAAGACTTTGAGGGACTCCCAAAGCAGCTCCTCCTAAGGAGGCCATCCTTGAGAGTCCCTCTGCGGCATTAAAGCCTTCGCACATCTGTCCCACCGATCTGCAACAAAAAACAGTACATTAATAACAATAAAAACACTACAAAAAATTAAATAAAAAACACATAACTGGAATGTTTATGTCGCTATAAATCACAAAAAAATAAATTCTTTTCGTATGCTAATCCACATTAATTCTATCAAAAATGTGTGACTAATTTTTTCCGAATCTTTCTGGAAAAGAAACATTTATTAAATTAAAATTTTGAAAATATTTTAATTGCATAACCGCAGCGGCAGCTATATTTTATAGCTTTTATTGTTGCTTTTTTCACTCCATTATTTTTGATGTGTCTGTTCAAAGGTGTAGAACACGTGTCCAGTTGGCGTGTTTTGTTTTGATTTGTGAGAGAACTTGTGTTGCACTAAGGTCATTAATTACGCTGTTCCCGGTTCGAATCTGGGCAATTAATTATACTATATTGACTTAGTAATGACAATAAAATTATTTCTCGCTGGGAAGTGCCTTACATGTACTATACACGCATACTTAAATTATTTTCCACTTTTAAGCTTGTTTTTTATAGTCATTTTTTAAACTTTGCCACTGGAAACTATCAAAATATATAGTTTACCACTTAATGATAAAGTCTTTTTAGCCAAAAGATCCCCATTTGATGGTACTGAAATCAATTTATATAATATCAAACTCACAATCTGTTCCATTGCAGGATACGTAACCTTTATAAGACATTTAAGACACAACCTTTCATGTATTTCATAAAAATTAAGTAATAAAATATTGGCAGTGATATGACATTGTTCACACTTTTACAATTTATATGGTTACTGGTTTTTCAGTAATAAATGTACAGTGGGATAAGAAGGCAGTACCACCCTAGTACATTTAGTATATTGCGACAAACCAAATAAAACTTAATAAAGTTTTTGCAAGCTTCAAACTCAATACAAAACTCTTGATTTGCAGTTTATGGCAGTCATGCTTAACATTACATCGATCCGAGCAAGCTATGGTGCTGTGACCAATTGCCGTTTTGCTTAGACAGCTTTAATGTTCGATGAGGCACCGCACAATACAGTCATAAACCACTATCAACTACTTAAGAGCGTTTGAAAGACAAACTCAATTCGGTTCTTGCTATCCCCCGTGTTTTTCTACGTCAGCTGAGGGGCGGAGCTTAAATATTTTATCTCAGTCATTTACTCGTCTTTTTCTTGTCAGCCTGTCTACCTGAAGAAAACCAACCCTTGGAAATGATATCATAAAAGTACTTTCTGATATATCCATTGCGTAATGCTAAGGTTCAACAGTAAATATTACCATTCACTCAAATAAGAACTGCACGGGCAAACATAATTTTATTGCCGCAAAAAAAAAGCTTCTTCTTGTTCATTGCTGACTGAAACAAGTACTTAATACAAATTGCTAATTGAAGTAGATTTACGATAAGTTTTATAAACAATAATCAATTTTTTTTTGTAATAATAATGTGTTTATTGCAGTTATAACTTAAAACAGTAAATTATTTAACACGCGCATGATGAAGACTACTACCCTCAAAGATAAAATTTGCAACACGAGCTGAAAGCGAGTGGTGTACGTACCTATTTATCTGAGTTAAATGTATTGAGCTCTAATATCAATCTACAACTATTAAATATTTTTTTTGAAAAATTTGAGCAATTATAATATAGACAGAAAAAGACATATTAAAATCATACATATTAGACAAAGTGATAATGATATAAAATATTGTGAGTGAGGAAAAAAAATCATACAAAGTGATAATGATGAAAAATATTGTAGGTGAAGAAAAAAAGGTATAATTATGTAATAAAAATTGATTAAAGTTTATTTTTAAAATAATATGAAAAAATAAATAGTAATCTTAATTTTTAAAATAAATAATAATAGGTTCGCTTTATTATATATGTTGCCGCAGGTAACCTTCTATATGAGAGAGTAGAATAAGCACAAGAAGGAATAAATAAAAATAAAGTACAATAAAAAAATAAAAATAAATAATAATAATCTCAATAGTAAAAAATATTGATTGCTTTATAAAGTAATCATTTACAATTGGTTCTTCTTGAGGTCTTTCTGTTCCGCAAATCTCTGATAGGAAGTTTTTTAGGATGCTGGAAATATAATAACTCCGACACAATACATTTATGGTAAAATTCTATCAGATGTGGTTACATTTTTTTTTTCCAAAAAGAATCATCTTTATAAATCTGACAAAAAAAAAACAAATCAATCACGGAAAACTGATTTAAACACAATTGCTGCATTTTAAAACTCAAACCTTTTCAATAGACATTCCTTCTGGAGTCCAAATAACAAAATAGCAAATTTCTTTCTTGGCTATATGTAGCTGCCCTTGAATTTGGTAAAAGTAGACGGCTTTTGTTTTGAAGTTTATATTCTCTTCTCTGTCTATTGTATAATGTATCACTTTTTTTAGAGCCTCTTTTATATACTCATGCGGTGTAAAATTTCGCATCGAATAAGAGCATTTAATTTCAATTATGGCATCATTTCCAACTAGACCATCTGGAGAAGCTCCGAGAAAGCCAAACATTTGGTCAACATACAAGCCTCAGAAGTTGTAACCTCAAGAACAAGAAGTTGCTCAAACGCTTGTACAGCGACGCGTTCATGAGTTTTATCCCAGTCAGTAGCAGTACTACCAGTAAATTTATTATATAAAAGAGAAAGTCATAAACTTTACGATCGGTAGACGGTGTCATTTCCGAAAATCCATTGGATGTTATGTTTTTGACCGCACGTCGACCACTCTGGGCCAGCCGACAAAATTAATAAAAATTCAGAAAAATTCGACTTGACAGAGGTTGTGTAGAATACATGCCATTTCCATATTTTTGTATATTTTTTTAAAATTAAAAAAGCCAATTGTTGAAAACACTTGAATACACCGCCGTAGCTTGTTTATTTTGTATTTATCAGATTCTAAATCAATAAAATAATCATTTTAATTAAGGTCATAAATAAACCGCTTTTAAAGACATTTTAAAGTTTTTAACACGAAAAAAAAACGAGCTACGTCTATAAAGACATCTTTGATGAAGACAGTGTTAAAATTTAGTTACATTTTGGTGACAATTGACGCAATGAGATGATTTCTACTAAACCTCTAAAACACTGGATTTATCACGGGTTCAAAACCCCCTTAAAACAGTTTTATATGCGGTAAAAAGCTGGTATAAATTTTACTAGCTTTTATTTGATTTGCCTTTACTGCAATTAGTCTTCTATTAATAAAAGTTAAAACAAACTCATTTACGATTTTTGCAGTCAGAAACTTAAGAGAAAATTTTTCTCATAAGGACAAAAGAATGCCTGTAATAGACTGAAGGCTTCCAAAAACCAAAAAAAATGTTTGCAAAATTTTATGAGATATTTGAGATATAACTTTTTATATATAAAAATAGTAAAAAATCTGGTTTCATATTTGCTTGCGTACCAATATATTTAAAATGATAGTTCCTTGCATTTAATAGCAATTTATAAATTATTTTAATATGGTTGAACTTTATTTAAGTTTCTTTTGTCGGAAATAATGCAGTTACAAATATTGTGTATCAAATAAAAAAAATGTTTAAAATTAGGTATAGTAAGAAACAAGGCATCTAGAAAGTAATCAAGTTAGGCCGATTGCGCTTACAATTAAGCAGTTAATTGCTTGTAAATAAAATAGACAAAAAACGTGGTGGCTAAGTATACTTAGGAAGAGAAAATATCCAAATTATCATCTTTTAATGATAGATCTTCAAACGATTTGTCTGTTTAGTATATTCACGTTTAAGATTAATCTGAAATAAACAAACAACACTGCATGATCACCTCGTGTTTGGTATCCCATGGTGGGGTGGTATAGAAATTATTGGATGGAAAGACCAGATAAAGACGTAGCTTGAGTGACGAGAAAAGACCTGAATAGATACTTTTAAGTTACAGTTCGGTTTTGTTGTGAGAAACGTTATCAGATGACGCATAACATGAAGATGCGCATGCACTCATTGAAGACAGCCCTCTTAGAACCGACACGCTTGTTGTGATAGAAGATCACGTAAACCGCACGTGATATAGTTTATTCCAGCTTCATCTTTAACTTGAATATAGTATAGTACTATAGTATCGTTTGTAGAGTTAAAAGCAGTTTAAGCAGTGTTTTAGTACAGTGAAGCGCTGGTTTTGAACCCTAAAAAAGCATAAATATCAAGTCAAGTCAAGGTCAGGTCAAGTCACATACCTTACTCAGACAACGTGCTTAATAACATAGAACAATATTACTAACTCAATTTGAACTAAAAGAGTTTTGGTATATTCGAAGACAAAAAGCTATCAAAATCTTAAATTATTAAATTAGGGCAGAAGAGACAATACAGCTAAGTAATTTAATTACTTTATTTAATCGCGTTTTTGTACACTAAATGATTGGTATTTAGTTTGACACTTTGTGTGTTACTGTACCCGACTCTGTACTACTGTTAAGTTTTGATTTGTTTTTGTTTAAATTCTTAAATATAATTTTATTATTTTATCAGAATAGTATTATTTGCTAATCAGTTTGTTTAGTAGGCAAACACTAATCATTTTCTAAAAAATGAATTGTAAATAATTGCTATAGACCGCTCGGCATGAGCATTATAAGCTGCTATAATAGTTATAACTGTTTTCACCAGTAATTAACATTATATTATTAATTATTTTTAATATTTATGTATAAAAAATTTATAGTATTTTTTGATATCGTTGAAGGTTTATCATTGTTTTTTATGTTTGCGGTTTGCCAAGCTAGACGTGCGGACAAAGTCTTTGCCATGGTAATTGAAGTGTTTAAACGTCAATTGAAATCAGTTATGCGTCAAAAAAAACATCTAAAAAAAGAGTACATTATTTTATAAGAAAAAAGACAATCACTTTAACAATTGAAACAGATTAGCTACAAGTTTTGTTTTCCGAAAAACATTTTTTCTTCGTCTTAAAATCAAAAATTTTTTATAAAAAAAGATGTAAAATCTATTTTTTGCATTATTTAATGTAAAAAAATTAAAAGAAAAAATTAAGAAAAGTTTAAATTTTAGAAGAAATAAGTTAAATTGTTCAATTTTTGACTGTTTCGCGTCGGTATAGTTGTCCAAATGATGGTTTGCGTTGACTTGACTTGAAAGTAACGAGCTGTGAACCAATTTGTCATAAATAAAAAATTACACCAGCCGATCTCAAAGCTGTGCAGAAGCCATCTTTACCTAGAATTGCTGTTAGCTTCAGTCGGGTAATAAAAGGCACATTCCAAATAAAATAGATTTATTACAAACAAAATAATATAATTATTAAATAAATTAGAATACATTTATATAAATAAAATTTTATAATAATTAAGCATTTGTAAATAATCAATTTGTTTTTAATAACAGAGAGTACGATTAGGCATACTGTTTACGTATTTGAGTAAGGTGTATGAGACCGTACTTCAGGTCAGACTTTTATTTATACTTTGTTGGATTTTAGTCAATTTAAGTCTTAGTAAAAATTTTTAAACTGTTTTTATTTATTTATTATTCAAAAATAACCATTTTAATATGAAATTTATATATTTTTATATCATTTTTTTAAATTTTATACACAATAATAGTCAATTATTAGTTTTATGCAAATTATTTTTAGCTTAAATTAATGACGTTGCCAGTTTTCTTTTTCTTCTTTTTTTTGACCTGTCGTCTCGAGGGGATTTTTAAAATACGGTAATCCTACATATTTTGATACAAAACTCAAAAAAACTTGGGACACCTCAATATGCACATATATTGATTTGGCAAAAAACAAATAAACAAAAAACCATCAGAAAAAACTGTCAAAAGAAAAAAATTTAATACATTTTACAAAAATTACAACAGCAATATTACTTTTAATCTGACTAAAGATAATAATAACATTAGAGAGTGGGCTATTTTATTTTGAAAAAATATTAAAAATCAAAAATTTCATCTTATCACGCGTATTTTGTTTTGACAGCTTGATCTCAACTTTTTCACAAAAAAAAGCTTTCTATGATAGGAAATTACTTTATGAAAGAATGCATCTAATTACTTTCTGTCAAATTTGACAATTTTGTCAAATTATTAAATAGATGTTTTTGATCAAATAAAAATTTTCAATTTTATGAGTTTAAACGTCAGCATTAGCAACTGTGATCATTTTTCAAAGCGGCTTTTTGCCTAAAACTAAAAGTCTGCGTCATTTTTAAATGTCAAAAAAGGTTTTCTAATTTTTATTTATTTTTATATATACATATATTTTTTCTAAAACTATAAAAATGCTTTTAGCTTATAAACAATTTTATGAGCCGAACAGCCAACATCTGCAATTTTTTTGTGTTACTACAGTATGTTGTTACTTTAAAGTAATTCTTTTTAGCCGCTTTGTCAAATCAGCTAACGGATTAAAGCAGCTTAAGTTACAGCTTCATTAGTGGGGCCCATTTAGTGGCGTTAAATGGTCAATAACATTAGGCTTATCCAAACATTGTATTTTGTAATATGTAAACAAAAGTAAGAACATTTTTCTTTAACTTAAGCACAAGAATAATTTCCTACCTACACACCTTAGAAGAAACGTGCAAATTTTCCTATTTAAACAAATTAGGATCGTTTGGTTAAAAATACATTAATTAGCACCTAACCATCCTCGTAATTGGAAAAATGGGTTAAACAATCTATTGACGTCAAATTGATAAATTTGTTAAATTATCTGCCAATTTGCAAATGTTATGAGTAAATAAGTTTCTCAAAGAAAAAACTTATTTGCCTGTTGCTAACAATAATCATTTAAAATAGCTGATTTATTATAAATAAATTGAAGAAAAAAAAATAAACAAAATATGAATTCAAATTCTGCTACCGTAAATGCTCACCGCCGTGGGTGTCTACCGTCGGCTGGAAGCTTGAGATAATTTTATATTCCAACGAAATGACAGCTCTATTAGTAATTTAAATTATTTGACATTTAATATCTCTCGCATTTCTTATTGCTTTCACAGAATTATATACCAAAAGAGATTGGCAATGCATCAGGATTATTTTTACGAGTTTTGATCTCATGCCATAAAATAAATCAAAATCAACAATAGCAAACATTATTCGTTTACATCGAAAACAACACTGGAATTAGTAATAATACATTACTTTGAATCAGGTGGTAATTTTGCGTTACTAATTGTTAACGGTTGAATTTAAAATAAGACAGACGAAGTGCCTGTGAATAATAATGCAGCATCATGGAATAAGAGTAATCCATATTCATAAAGGTTATACAAAAGGAGCACTAGACGTGAATATTTGGCTTTTGTGTTTGACTTTGGAAAAATTTTATTTACTTTGTGCCGATTTTTGTTTGTACAGGTCTTATTTAGGTGTTAGTGGGTGTTTAAATTTTTTTTATTTTTGGTGGTAGCTTGCGATGACGCGTGTTTCTTGATAACATAATTTTAAGATTGCCGCCAACTTATTTTTTCTTTTATTAATAAACAAAAGAAGCAATTTTATATATTGCATTGAAAAAAAAAACAAATTCTGCTTAAACTGGGATTCTAATTTCAATTGATAAATTCTAAAGCAGACTGACAACACAAATGTCATATTTTTTTTATCTTGAGCGCAAAAATGAGCGAAAGTTAAAACTAAAAAAATAATTTGTCTAGAAAATCTATTTTTTTTTCAGGCATCAAAACATGTGACTTGACCTAACCAAAAAATGGTCCAACTTTCAAACATTCGAAAGCAATAATTTCAATTGCGTTTTTTTTTTTAGGCCCAGTTGTACGAACGCGAGTTAAACCAGAGTCAAACCTTGAACCTGGTTCAAGCCAAAATTTGAGTTGTACACACTCGCTTTGAGGATCAACCACGAGTTAACTACGAGTAAACTCGAGGATCACCAACCCACCGATTTCGATGGGTTAAACCTCAAGTCAAGAAATTGTAGGCAACTCCTGTCACAACTTGTCTGTATCTAACCTAACTTTTTGTTTCCTATCAACGCGAAAATAATAATTATTATAATAGCGATTTTGTAAAAGTGATTTTTGGGTTAAAACATAATAATAAAACATGAACAATTGGAATCTCGCCGAATTGACTGATGATGAAGACTTTGTAGAGCTTATCCTACTACAGCTATTTTTAATGGGTTTTTTTTGAAGGAATAACAGTCTTTAGGTGTTGGTACATTTGGGAGTAGTATTGTATGAAAAATGTGTGATAAATCACATGTGTTTTCGTGAGATTTGAAGCTGTCAGTTTTGTGGACTTGTAGAAAAAAATGAATTCAACTTATGAATGTGTTTTTTTTGTTAAATGAAGACTTTCTGAACTTGTAATTTCTTTCAAAAAAAAGTAAAATTTTCGGCTCGTGATCAACCGAGCGAACCCTTTGGGACGCTTGACCACGAGCCAAAAATTTTACTTTTTTTTTTGAAAGAAATTACAAGTTCGGGAAGGACATTAACAACATACATAATAGAAAAAACATATCTTCCCTTAACATTCGACAAAAAAAACTTAATTAAACATACATTCCCTTAGCATTAAAGAAAAAAACTATAATTAAACATACATTCCCCTAACATTAAAGGAAAAAAACATAATTAAACATACATTCCCCTTACATTCTCCCTTGACTTTACAGAAAAAACATACATTCTCTTAACATTCGACAAAAAAAAACATAATTAAACATATATTCCCCTAACATTTAAGAAAAAAAACATACATTTCGACAAAAAAAACATAATTAAACATACATTCCCTTAACATTCTTACATTTTTCTCCCTAATTAAACACACATTCTCGTTAAATTTTTCCTCCCTTAACATGTCAGAAAAAAACATATTTAAACATACACTTTCTTAACATTTTTCCTCTCTCATTAAAAATACATTCCCATAACATTTTTTCAACCCCTAAAAATTCTAGAAAATCCTAATTAAACATACACTCTCTTAACATTTTTTCTCCCTTAAAATTTCTGAAAAAAACATAACTAAACATACACTCTCTTAACATTCCAGAAAAAAACATTACTAAACATACATTCTAGAAAAAAACAATAATTAAACATACATTTCCTTAACATTCTCTATATTAAATATCACTACACTTATATTAAAATTCAAATGAAAAATTTATGGCGTTTGACGTTGAAATTTGACAGTTAACAGTTACTTTTTTGAAATTTAGTTACTTTAAGGGATTTTCGTGTTACCAACCCTACTGAATCACGAGTCAGCTGAACCAGCGATAGCACGACTTCGTACAACACATTTTACTTGATTCGAGGATCAATTCTTGAACCTGGTTCAGCTGAACCAAGAGTTAACTCACGTTCGTACAACTGGGCCTTAATAAAATAAAACTATTTTTGCTTAAAATGGCTCTCTAACACGTGAATACTCTACGACTTTATAAATTATGCATAAAAAAGCATAATGATTTCTAATGAAAATTATTTAAAAAAAGAATCGTTGAAATTATACTTTTTGATTAATATTTATTTTTAGGTATAGTACAGAGAAGATAGATACATCATAGATGTTGCCATATTGAGCGCAGAAAAATATAATTTTTCTGGAACACCGTGTATTTTCCAATTTTTTTTTTTTTTGATAGATAGAACTTTTTTTTTTTTTTGTCATATTAACATAATAATAAATAAGTTGTCAAAACCTTCAATTATAAAAATGAATATAAAAAAAACTCTATAAAATATAGTAATTACTCCATCTTACTATTATTGCCCTATTAAATAAATTTTTAATGCTAAAAAAACATTAGGCTATTAATTATAAATTAATTGCAATTAACTTATTCTGGTTTGATTTACTTTCTGAAAACTCGCTTCTAAGCTACTTTATAAAATCACTTAGGTAATCGTTTTTCATATCAATCACATTTTACCACCATTGGATCAATAATTTGATCAAATTAACAAAATGTGGAACTGTAAATTATAGTAAACTACATTAGGGTGCTATTTTCCAAAATATGTAATAAAATAAGATGATAAAATTATTCTGTATAGGCGTGGCTTGTCAAAAAAGTTTAACATTTAGATCACAATAAATTAATTAAATTTATGTTTATTTAAATATGGAGAAAAACATAAAAAAAATCAACATGAGTTTTTGTGTTCTTACCTCAACTGTTTTAAGATTTTGAGTTTTATTTGCTTAGGCTATTTACGAAACTAACCTACAAATCGTTATAAACTGTCGCCACCGTATGTACAAGGTAAAAGTTATTGTATGCAATAACTCGAATTTAAAATATTTTATTTTTCTGACGTTTCATTTTAAGGTTTTGACAAACATTTAATTTTTTTGCTACAGAAAATTGTCAAAAAGATATTGGTTTAAATCTATTCATACGATGCTCATATTTATAACGGCATCGGCATAAAACAAAAAAAGGTTCCAGCAGCTTCTTTGTTCAAAAAATCCATAGCGACCTCTTCCAATTCTTTTTTTTCCTGTGAAACGCTACACAATGATATAAATCATAAATTTGTAAAAATAATGTTAACAGTTGCAGAAAATAATTTGTAAGTTTTAAAAAGGAATTTTCACTTTGTACGTCGGCAGCGACGATTTATAACAATTTGTAGGTTATGTTAGATCTCTAAATCGCCCGAGCAAATAAAAATATATATTTTTTTTCAAATATTGAAACAGCTGAGGTAGGCACAAAAAAATTTATTACAAGTTGATGCTTTTAACAATATATGAAAAATAAAAAAAATTATTTTTATATTTTAAAATCTCACAATTTCACTGACAAGCTACGCCTATACGAAATAATTTTATCATCTCATTCCATTACGTATTCTCGAGAAGAGCATCCTTAATCAGTTTTTTCTTCAACAGCGTATTCTCTATTGCGTGTTGTGTAAACAGTTTTCAGAAGACAAAGTGAACACCTTTAATGAATGAGGTATAGACGTAGATTTTATGTCAAGTTTTATTGTTTTCTTACCTCTGGTTAACAAACTATAGTAATAACCAGATTTAGGAAAAATGATCTATTATTACAATAACATTATTTTGTTAAAAATGTATAAAAACATAAATAATTAAATATTTTTTAATTTAATTTGAATGTGACATTCCCTGATCGGATTTTTTAAAAATAACTTGACAAATGGTTATTTCTAGAGTTCTTGAATTATTATCGTTTCTATGGTTCTGCTACGTAACGCAATAATCCCTCAACGCGGCGGGAAGTAATCTCTCAGTTGGCTGGTCAAGTGTCCGGCAGGGGATGTTTCATCCCTTGTTATTTGTGGTCAACGTTTAACGGCTCGGGTGTATTTCGTGGTGAGATAAGGTTGTAACCTTTCGAGAACTGAATAAGCTAATAACTCATCAACTCCAAAAAGCGTCAGTTCATAATAAACAAGGTTGCCTATTATTAGTAGTAATTTACAAATCGAAAAATAACTATATTCATTCATACAAAATAACAGTCATTGTAGTCTCTCAATTAATCAAGTACCTACCTACTCTATACAAACCCTATCACTTGTAATCATTAAAAGGACAATTAATAATAATAATAATAATAGTGCCACTCGTCCTTGTGCAAACAAAAAGGTAAACCTTTAAATAGCCTCGCAATTTCAAAAAGCGATGCACAAATATTGAAAAAAAAATAATAAAAAAACACTCATTTCCTAATCTAATTTGACGCAGACGAGCACCTATGAAGGCTTGATGATAATAATCACAAATAAAATTGATTAACATTTCATATTTTGATAAACAATTACAATGATATAAATTTAGACTGAGAGTTCTATATTAGATATGTATTGAGGTTATTATTGCAGGTGATATTTTGTTGTCGGAAGTTTAAATTATTTATTATGACTTCTATGAAATTATAAATAGGTAATAATTAACTTTATATTGCGTATTTAGGAGTAAAGTTGTTTTTATTTGTTCAATTAATAAAATAAATAATAATTTAGAGTGTTTATCATCTGATGCAATGTAAAGTAGCAAATTAATTAAAATCGCTTATATATAGAAAATTGATGACAAATTATCTTTTTTAGATGTAAACGTAATTAAGAGAGCAGCAGGCGATTTAGAATTTGATAATTTCAGAAAAAAAAGCAATAAGCACTTCAAATTTTAAATTTTTGAGTAACTAGATTATTTAACTTTCCTTCATGTCAAAAAAAATTCAATAAAGAAAAAATATTTATCAAAAAAATTCCTAATAATAATATGTGATCAACAAATACAAAATAAAATTGTAAATAATCAGAAATTTAAAACAATTGCACAACTTTTTGAACAAATAAACAAGAGTTGAAACCCATTTCAAAACCTAAGATAACCTACGGACTTAATACCGTGCTTAAACATTTACGATTTCGAGCTGTTCAACAGGAAGGATCAAAATTAAAAAAATTGTTAGGAGGTTCAAAAGGCAAAATATCATTTTTTGAAAAATCTGGAATTTCTCATAGAATGTAATAACTGTGACAAATCTTGTATAGGACCAACGCGTCAATCAGTTAGGTATACAAATAGCACTTAGCTCACTTAAAATAAGGCAGATTGGACAAATCGAGTATAGCAGAGCACGTCTTTATAACAATCATCATATTAGTATTAACAATTTAAAAGTTGTCAAGCAAAGAAATATCTATAGACATCTAGACGCCGCTTAATTTATTAAAATCCATAAAAATAAGGCAAATGCTCTTAAAAAAGTTCACGATTTTTTTTCAACTCTCAAGGTGGGTTAAGAAAAATACCTACAAAAATGTCATAATCAGGTGTAAATTCATCTTTTGATGATGGTCTCTGGGCGATTTAACAAACAAACTTTTTGGCAAGTGGTAAAACTGTTTGAAGAGTTTATTGTGCTGAAGATTTCTATAGAATCTGAGTGCGTTTGATTTACAATCATATAAATTTTAAGCTCAAAAAAAAATTTATGACGTTTTGACGCAAAAGTTTGCTAAAGATTGACATCACTTCACTCTCAAACCATTTACAAAAATTAAAATTTTAAAAGTGTAAATAAATAAATAAATGCTAATAAATTACATATTTTATACCTATATAATAAATAATTTATTATTAGTACCACACAACAATCAAGCTAAAGATTGAAATTTGATCTGCGATAAGTAAGTAGGCGAAATAAAATTTTTAATCTGGATAAATAAACATAAATATACTTTTATTTCAGTTCAGCTAGAATTTTTTATATTTTATGAGCCTAATATAGCCTAAAGTTACGATATTTGCAAATAAGCGGCTATAATAAAAATCTAGTTTTACTATAAGTTCTAAGTTAACTTTTAAATTTTTATGTAGAGGAAACTTATTGTTCTTTAACCGCAGTTAAATATTTAACTGCTCTCTGTTTGAAGGTGCATATAGAATTAAATTAAAGTCTACTTCTAATTAGTTTAATAAACGTTAAAAGCGCAATTATGTTCCAACGAAACTAAAACTAATTTATTCTGTGAAATAACATTAATAATGTCTAATTAAAATAATTAGAGAAAAAGTAAATAAAGATAAAAGTAAAAAAAGAATTCGAAATATTACTAAAAGCGGAAAAACTGCTTACATAAATAATGCTTCATATCAACCACAATGCGTTAGTTGTCAAGTTCTAACAATAATTATTTATTTTTAGAAGAGATAATAAGTTCTTACTCATTTTAATTAAGTAGGAAGTTATCATTATTTTTATTTAATAGTTTTTGTATAAATCGTAGATTATTCATGTATTACAAAAAAAAACGTCAAACTTTAAAATAAAGTATACATATTTTTTATAGAGAATTTTAAACAGAATTATTTTGAGGTTATATTTTACTTTACATCATAGGTAAGCTTAGCAATAGTGTAGCAATAAGCTGCAATATAGCAAAACATGTACATATTACCATATTTAAGCACAAAAATAATTTTAGTTTTATTGACATAAACTGCAAAATTAGCATTATAGTAAGGTACTATAAATAAATGATGCAAAAATTACAGTGCGCCAACACTGAGTAAGTTGGTAGTACAACCTGTCAGTTGTCAATCGTCTTTATTTAGGTTATGTAACAAAGTAAAGCAACAAAAAGTAAACAAAAATTTGACATTTGTATAGAATTCTTATGTTATGTGCTACATTGCAATGTTGCCAACTAAAGAATTCAAATATCTTGCCAATGTAAGACAATAATTTTTAATCATTACAAGTAACGCCTAAAAATCTGCTAAAAGGTACTTAATTAAGAAACATTAGGACATTTAGTGTATTTTTTTTTTGGTAATGGCAGGTATTATAAGAAAATTAAGCAAACTACCTACTAAATCAGGTATGCTCGTAAATACCCTAATTCTTTGAAGCGGTACTACTTAAAATAAATATATTAGGAACAGGTAGATAAATGTCATAGTCAAATCTTTGTATTCCTGTGCAAATTTTCTTCAAAACAGTTTTTTCAAGTGCATCATAAGACATTTAGTCAAAGACCTGTATCGGCGTGACTCTAAAATAAAACAAAAATTTGACCAAGTTTTAAACCTTGAAGAAGACCAAAAGTGGTTGGTTTACACTTTGAAGCAATTTAGTTGACCTTAACAGTTGATTCCTCTCAGAAAAGTATGATTTAAACAATAAACAATCTGCCGTATTGTGTAAAAATGAAGTTTTTTAAGATGCCAATTCAACACAATCAAAAGCCTTTAAAAATCAAAAAAGCGCTAGCAATGTTTTTGTTTACCTAGCACAGAATAAACATTTACCTATGTATTATACGCGAAAAACACCGTAATTTTCCAAAAAAATTCTATATTTTACCTGATAGCTGGTAAACTATTATGAAAATATAAATATGACAGTTTATTTTATCTTTTTTTTTTTGTTATTTTTATTCAACTTAATTTATGGAGTTTTTAACATTATTTTGTCTGTTCCTCTAGTGTACAGTTAAGAAAAACCCCCCTAAAGATTAGTAAAAGTTAAACAGTCTAAACCAGTACCCTAGCACAAGTTTATAAAACTGAATACCGATGTTTGACCAAAAGTCCTTGATTAAAATGTTTTATAAATATATTTATTCACCTGGAGGTCTCCTTCAGGATTGTAATAGATTAAGAATTAAATTAAATTGCTAGAAAATATGAAAAAATTATTAATATTTTTTGCCGACGGAATTTTAGAATTGACATTTTCAAAGAACTACCTATGCACTTGGTTTTCATAAATTAGAGACTTATTGTCCCTATCTAGACTCTATGGATCGCATTATTTTTTAAGGTTTTTTTCTATTTATTGTATGAAAATGACATATGCTTCTCCTAGTGATGAATTTTTTTTTTGCAAAATTGACACAACAAAGTGGTTTGAAATTTTGGTTCTAATTTTATAATGCAACAAAAGGGCTCTTGTTTCCTAGTTTATTTGCAATAGCCCAATGCTTTGTGTTTGCTACCCTCTATTCTCTGGTCGCAATGTTATACTCGCATTAATAGTTTTACAGTTCCTACACTTTATATATAAATAATAATAATAATAGCATTTATTCTCAACCGACACAGTGAGCTACCCCACTACAAAAAAAAAATTAAAAATACATATTATGGACTAATTTACTTAAAAGCATTATCAAACTAGACTTTTAGTTATCAATGTTTATTATTAATTTTTCCAAAAAACGTTTATAAATATCTAATAAAATTAAAAACGTTTTTTTAACCCAAAGTAAAAACATGTCGCACATTTCTCGGTTCGCCGAGTAATGACGAGCAAATAATAACTAGCAAATACAAACAACTAAACAATATTTATTTTTTAAGCTGAAACACTCATCTGAGATTAATTTATCTAACATTTCCGATATTAATTCTAATTATTATCAAATGTGTTGAAAAAGTTTTTTCAAAATAACACTTTTGATAGAAAAAAATTAAATATTAAATATTGTTTTACAATCAAAGTCCCCAAGAGCTTATAAAAGCAGTCTGAAGATGGTACAAATCATTGTCTAAGATTTTTTTATTTGAATTTTGTGTTGTAGGTAGATATTTTTTCCGGGTCTGTTAACCTGTAAACTAATATTTATTTTGTTTAATAATTAATAATCAACGACACGAAATTGTTTAAAATTTTATTTATATTTATTATTCGGTTGTAACGGTTTTAATTAAGAATTAATTTCAATAAAAATAGAGTTTTTAAAACAATATCCGCAAAACATAAAAAAAATGCTTCACCCTAAGGTGCTTTTATAGAAAAAGATAAATTTGACAGTTTACTTTGCAAAATTATATAAATTATATGTTTACAAAAATGCACTTTTTCAAAAAAACAATACGCAATGCCGATTCAGCTATATACGTACCTATTACAGTTTATAAAAAATTGTTTTTTGCGTTATTATTTATAATTTTGGATGTGGTTTACGACCATGTTGTTTAATTAAATAGATTTATTCAGGGATTTGAGCCAGTTTATAAATAATAATAAAGTTTATAATAAAGTGAATTAAAAATTAAAATCCCTGAAGAAATCTATTTACTTATTTATAATTTTTTAGTACCGTCTAAGTGAGCCTCAAGTGCGGGGTTTAATGATTTTGCGCTATTGCTTTTGTCCCAGAATTGACAGTTGGTAACGTTTTACAAGAGGATCATTTTGCAAAAATTGGATTATGCTGCTAACCCAAAAATTTTTTTTAGAATGTGTGTAATTTATATGGGAAACAATATTGTACACACAAAGTCTGTATAAATCAGTATTAGAGACTGAAATAGATATTTATGCATTAAGGGAGATATGAATGTTTTTTCTCCGAGGTTGACGTGTTACAGACCAAGGGCCGGAGGCCCGCGGTCTGTAAGTCTACCGAGGGTGAAAAACAGAATATCTCCCGTAGTGCATTAAATATTTTATTTTTTAGTATTTCATTACTGCTTTCTTAATAAAATTATATGAAAAATAACAACATCCGAGAATGCGTGAATGTGTAATTGCTGCAAATGCATGGTAACCATGTGTTTGAGGGTGAAAAACTTTACAAAGTCCCAAGGGAGATATGAGATACGTTTCATATATCGTATCCATGACAAAAATCAACAATATCATGTCACTAAAAAATAAAAGTTATTTACGTTATTAGTGAGGTAAGTTTTATTTTACAGCGCAAGGGATTAATTTCACAACACGACGCTTTGCGGAGTGCTTTAATTAAACCGCGAGCTGTAAAATGATTAACGCACGCACGGATAATGTATTTAACTTTTTAGCCAAATACTCGATTTTGTCTGTTTTAAAAATTTTGAAATTTGAATTGACTTGAGGTTGACAGCTCAAGTGCAATAAATTAGTCTGTGGTTTAGAGCTCAATAGATGATTAGCTAAGTACCACACCACAAAATGACGCCGACGGCGCCTTACAATTTGCATCAAAAATATTAAATTGTCTTTATTTTTGAAATCTATAGGTCTTTTTAAATGCGGTAAACTGTCCTGATATAAACAAACTATAGTTATAAGTAAACAACACTTTTTTTAGAGGTCTCTAAAAGCAAATAATTCTCATGGTATTTTACAACACGCGAGTGAGTCAAAGTGACAGATGGAAGCTTTGCATGTGGAAACATTTAGATACCATAGTAGTTGACAAGACGTAAATATCGACGATGCTAAAAACAATTCATAAAGCGCCGTAAATTTTATAATACAGCGTCCACTTTTAAGGTTTTGCTTGACTGTTATTATTATGAACAATAATAGCATTTTTGAAGTAAATTAATTATCACTATCACTAAATAATATTGTGTACAAGAATAATTAATTTAATTAGATTTTGTTCTCTTAAATTGTTGACAGACTTAAATGATGTCATCGTGTATAAAAATAACTCATGAAATGTTTTTATTTGGAATAATTTAAGTAATACAAACATAACCTCATCACTGATGGTCGTTCAATTATTCATTTGTCGATAAGATTTAGAATGGTTTGTAGTGTAGAAAATTGTGTTTGTTTTCCTGTTTTGTTGTAAACAATAGAGTAAGTTTGTCTCATCTTAGTTATAGTGCATTAATATGATTTGGTAAGTTTTTTAATTGAGTGTCTGCTCTTAAATATTGTTCCGCGAGAAATTAACTAATAAGTGTTTTTATATTGTTTTTCACTAATTTATGAAAAAATTGAGTCTTTTACCTAATGGTTGCTAATAGTTGATGTGTAATTTCCTTATTGCAATATGTTAAAAGCCGAAAACCATTCTCGTAGGTTTTCCTTGTCCAAAAAGATTTATAGACAAGTTTATAGTTTCACTATTTTGACATGATTTCTGCTTTTTATACGCATATTTTATATAAAAAATAATCTAACTTTTATAGTTTTCTTCAAAAAACAGTATAATCAATACTGTTAGTTATAAACAATAGATTTTGCAAAATTATCTTAAAAGTTGCGGTAAGGCTAGCGGTTAAAAAACACCACAATAATCTCAACAGTATCATTATCCGTATAAATTTTTTTTATTTAAACAGTTTAATCCCAATACCGCTTTTATAAAATGTTTAAATTTGTAATTGATGGTTTATGACGGAGATTGACGGTAAAAAATAATAATAAAAAATTGAAACATTTAACGCCGGCAAGCCTTAAAAATTAAAAAAAAATTTACTTTTAGTTATGAAATAGTCTCCAAATTGTAGATTAAAATTGTTTAAAAAATAATACAGAAAACTGTTTTATTATATTTATGTCATATTGCTTAAATGTTCAAAAATGTTAAATTTGTCAATACAAATATTGTATTGAAAAATTTAGCCTGATTTTTCATAAACAAACTTGTATTTTCTGCTTAGCTTCTAACACAATTTGGGCTATCTTGTTCTTAAACTGGTTTTAAAGTTAAAACCAATTAAACTAGGACAAGCTTAAGTTTTTAGTTTGTTTTCAAACCATTTTTGTATTATTGGAAAAATAATATTTCTATTATCGATACAATGATTTTTGATTCCAGCAAAATTGCTGTGCCATCCACACAAGGAGGGTCACGTAATAAAGAAATATTGTTGTCATAAAAGTCAATTTCATGTCAAACAGTACTACCATAATACAAAAAAAACATCTTGAACACTTATTGTATGGTCATATAGGCACCTAAACAAATCTAAATATTAATTTTACACCTTTTTTTACAAATTTTCTCTTAATTTAATTCAAATTTAATTAAATCAATTTTTATCATTCCTGCTGTTATCTTAACACTGTTGCATAACTAACACTTACAAACTGTTGGTAGAATTATTATAATTAGCAATAATTTAAAAGCTTTTTCTTAATAATAACTACCTAAATAAACTAATATGTACTACAAACGTGACCATCAATTATTAAGTACTTAATTAATTAAATAATTAGGCGACAGACAAACAAACCAATTTGAAAATAAACAAATCAATGTTTGTCCAATTATAGAATATAAATAATTATTAGGTACATCTTACCTTTATTGGCAAGTAAGTATAAAAAATGATTTTAAAAAAAATGTATCATTTGTTTTTGTACTTAGTTGAAGATATCAATAAAGTTCATTAATGATTATAATAAAAATTAAAAATTATTTGATTATTTAAAAAATAAAAATAATACAAAGTAAGAATTTGGGAAAACAAACTATTTTATTTATTTATCAATTGATTAATTAAATAAATTGACTATTATTTAATTATATTGATTTTTTTTAATTTTTCACAAATTTTTATAATCAATTGAAGTGTCAAACTGGTCAGATTATGATCAAATTTAGATGGGATCAAATGGAAAGCACCAGCTTTCATTTAAATTGCATATCAGACGAAATTGGGTGATATTATTTTCTTATCAATAAATCAAAGTTTGAGTAAAGGATAAGGTTATCAATATCAATTATCAATAAATTATCACTTAATCAATCAAAATAATCAAATCACGTAGAGATTTCAAGTACATGACGTTATAAGCACTTGATGCAGTCTATAAGAGTATTGGCCGTTCTAAAAAAATTACAAAAAATTTTGAAAAAAAGTTACCTGATAAAGTGGCCGTTAGAGGCCTGTCTCTGTAGGTCCAGATCAATTTTGAGGCTTTTTTGGCAATAGTCCCGTCGCACAAAAACCAAAATGTCACTGACACTAAACTCGCGTCAAAAATTCACCGCAATTAATCAAAAAAACAATTGATAGTGGCATGAATGTGCTGAATGCGTCTGTATGTGTACCTCACCGAAAAGCACTAAACTCTATGGAGAAGAGGCATGGTGCTTTGGTGCGTTCGCAATTGACATGCGCCGAGCGTTAGGCGACGGCGTCCAATAGAGAGTGCAGGAGGGGCTTAGGGCATTATCTAGACAAGTTGTGGTTCGAATACTGAATGGCACCGCCTCCCAATTGTTATGTTAATTTTTTGTCTCTTATTCTTTTATACAGGTGTTTTTGGATTGTATAGACTATAGTATTTTTTGTGTATCTGCTTGGTCGCTGACAATGGCCATGGTCCTGGACCTGGGAATTGGGATGATGGACGGGAGCATCGTCGCCAATGGGTGTCACTTTCTTAGCTGATTGTTGACTTTTTAAATGATATTGTGATGGAATTTAATTAACTGAAGGATGGGATAATGGTATGAGAAATTCTACTTCTGTAAATTAAATATTACACGTTTTTCTTGACGTCTATTATATAATATTATATTCAAGAAACTTTAATAAACTCCTCATACAGATAAACTTTTAAGAAAAGTACAGTTTTGGTGCATTTTGCTGTTTACAACCCTAAACCATGGCGAAACTAAGAATTATTTGGTCTGTAGTTTTTAGAGGTGTTGGTAGACCAGTTGGCCAAGCGATAGTACGTTGAAGACTGGTCTGAACAGGTGAAAGTTCGATTCCTACCCTAACAGGAGCATTTTTCTACAGGGAGAATTGCTCTTGTCTGCCTTATGGGTGTAAATGTCTGTATAAGTAGAAGTACAATAGAATAAAAAAAAGGGTCGCAGTACATATCTCAAAGTAATTTGCTAAGTATATGTTCTAGCTCCTAAATTAAAAATTGATACAGAAACAATCAAAAAGTAAAAATTTTTGATCTGACAAAAACAACTTTAATTTTTATCAGTCTAATCGGGATACAAACGCTATCAAAAATAAAATAAAATAAAAATAAATAATACTACAAAGGTAATATATTTTTTTTTAATTTCGCGTTATAGTTGGCCATACCTATGAGTTTGTATGAAGGGACTATTATTTTTAAAACAATTGCTTTAAATGTCAAAATAAAAAATACAAAATTTCTCAATTTCTTTATTTTTAAGTTTAAAATGATTTTCTCACAAAAACCAAAAATTTTTGTGGTGGACTCTTATTTTTTTTGGTGAATGGTGAACTATTGGGCAAATTTTTTTATAATAAAACATTGACTGCTGCAAGAAAGGGGATTTTTCAGTCATTTTTGGCACCGCTTCATGACGAGGATATTGTGGACGAGTATTTTCAGCAAGTTTATTTTTTTGTTTGTTAGAACACTACAAGTGCTTTTAATTTAAAAATTAATTGGCTGGTTTTATATCCAAAAAATACACAGATTGTATAGTCCTTGCATCAGCAATACTGAAAATTAAACTATATAGTTGAATAATCAAAAGCATTAAAGCTATTGGTATTAATATTGAAAAAAATATTTATTTAAATGTGTTTAGGCAAAATTATCGCAAAAATGTAAAAAATTTTATGCACAATAATGAGAAAACCTATTCGGAACTTGTTTTCCAAAAACCTATAAAATTAAAGCTGTGCTGGCTTTTTTTAGCTTACTTTTGGGCATTGTTTGTGAGTCCTGGCTTTTGTTTTTTCATGCTTAGTGATGATTTAAAATAAATAAGAAATAGTTGGTAATTTAAAAAAACGTTCTATAAAATTAAGAATATTGTGTAAAAGCTTACAATGTTTTACAACAAGGTACAGAGAAGTACTGCTTTCTTATAATTTAAAAACTATTTCTAATAAAAAGTAATTTTCTGACGTCCCTATTTGAATGCAGGTATAAAAATATATTTATAAAACAGGTGGTTCAGTATTGTTAAAGTATTTAGCTTTCACACAATACTCTCTATCATAAAACATTTGTTATTGTGGCGTAATAGGTGTAAAACGTATCAATAGCAATTGTTTTTGTAAAATAAAAAATAATCAAATTGAGAGCTGAAGAAGAGGAGAACGATTTGCAAACAGCGGCGGCGCTACAAAAAACTTTCTCTGCCCATCTGAGCACTTGTTGGTCTACTTTAAAATTTTCTGGTACTAGTTCCGCCACTGACCCTAGAGAACTCACTTTGTTAAGTATTTATTTATTAAGTTTATTAGATAGGTGGTACCATTTAAAATCTGAATTTTATTTGGTAATACTTGATTAGACATAGGGACTATCTAGCTTCCTACACCCATCTGTGAGTTTTATTTTCGAAAACTAATCAAAAATAATTTTTTGAACTATGTACCTATTATTATTTTGGTTAAATAAAAAAGGTTTTATAAATAAATTTTTTAAATGATAACCGAATATTGAAAACCACTTTAACGTTTAATTTTAACTAACAAATCGATTGTTAATAAGCTTCATTAATGCACGATTTTACATTAAATACACAATTTTTATAAAATTACACAATTTAACAGTTTTTTCAAAACGGCAAATTGTGGTTTATAATTGTCGACTTCAATTGCTTTCAAAGACAACTGATAACTACGTTAATTGGTATAAATAGCAATTCTATCACAAATTAAAATTTTAGAAGCACACTTTCCACCTCTATTTAAAACATTTTTTATTCATTCAGAAAATTTTGTAGTTAACTCGCATGTTAATAGGCGAGCGATTAATAATTTTGGCATAATAAGCTTTTACTCTCGCTTGAGCTATAAATATTCTCAATGATCAATAATCTTAACCAACAAATTTCTATATTCAATAACTATCTTCTAAATTTACAAAAAAAAAATTGATTTGATATTTTATAGTGGTTTGTTTTCTGATATTTCACATGTTTGTTTTGATAATGCAATTTTTTGTTTCTAATTTTATGAGTTTTGTTTTTAATTAATAACAAAATGTTCCGAAAGCCAATACTAAAACAAAGCTACTTTGTACAAGTTCATGTTTTGATGGTTTAACAAAAAGGATCTTTTAATCAAATAACAACTTGATATTTGAGATAATGTTCTTTTGAAATTAATGTTTGTATTCTTCATTCCTGGTACAGCTTCCCTGATAAAGCACTAATAAAGAGTGCGAAACGTAGGAACAAATCAAGATTTTATTTATCCTTTAACACATGTTTTTTCCTTTTAAAATTACATTTAAACACATTAATGGTTTCATTTAATACGAAATTCTATTTTTGCTTCAACAAAACGTGCCAAACTCATAATAAAATGTACCAAAAAAAAAGTAAAACGTCTAAAATCGTAAATTATTCAACCAAAGGTTATAATGCAATAACGGTTTTGGGCTTTATAGCCTTTGCTAGTTACACCTAGTGATAGCTCAAAACTGAAGATAGAGAAAAAACTTTAGAGAAAAAACTTTAGAAAAAAAAATTTAAAATAGTTGATAACGTTCTGTCATCAAAGACAATTTAACAAAAAAAAAACAAAATGGAAGAGAAATTGAGCACGCATAGGTACTCAATAAATGCACACTAGGTAGGTGTTATTTATATTAAATACCGAAAAGAATCTTCTAAGTATTCTAACAAACAAATTTTTTCTAACAAGAACTATTTTTTTTAGAAAAAGGGTTGTGTTGGGTGGAATACAAATCCACGACATGGCTTGGCTCTGAACGCGTTATCGTCAGCCACCTGTGTTCTAAAGTATTTAAATAGAATTTTTCTAAGCCAATGAATTGTTATAAAAAGTTTTTATAAAATGGCTAGATAAGTTAATTTTGACATTGAATTTTTCAAAAACACTAATAGTTTAGAAATTTGTTGACAAATAAATGAAAAGCATTTGTTGTTGCTTAGTAAAACGTATTTAGTATCTATAACTGTAGTTTTACTGATTAACAAGCTATCTTAATAATAATTTACACTTTTTTACAAAATGATTAACAACAGCTATAAATGTTCACGTACAATATTATTATTTCAGTCATGTCAACTGTTAAACTAACAATATTAGTTATGTCTTTAAAGCTGTCAAATTATTTCTACTTTGAAGATGAGAGCCATGTTGCTAAAAAGTTTTAACTAGTTTTTAATTCTGTAACAAACAACACTCTTTAAACCGTTTTTTTTTCTACAAAATGCTTGTTTTTTAAAAAAAATTGTACTTTATAATAGTTATTTACCTTACAACTTCGGAAAGTAAAATTCCCCACATGAGCACTTCATTAGTGCGAATGGAGACAATTTCTTTTCGGAATAGTTAGGTAAATTTTTTTTTTAAACAAATAACTTCAATTTTTTAATAATACCTAAATGATTTAATTTTTTATTTATTTTTCGGTTGGTAGCGTCGCTCCCGACGATTATCTGCTTTTTTAAATTTAAATTGATTTCAATGTTTGGTTGGTATGGTTTTATTGATATAAAAGAACATTTTTTTGAACATTTTCCCCTAGGTAGCAAAGTAAAAAACACCGCCGTGCGGAAAAAATGTTTTTTGCTCTCATCGCTCAAACATCAGTAATTTCCGTTCGTTCCCGATGCATGTAAAGACAATTTTTCCACACCGCGGTGTTTTTTCCTTTGCAAGCGAAACTAGGGGAAATGACTTAGTTAGGTTTGTATTGAAATCCAGAGACGTCACGTCAAACTGTCAATTGTCACACAACCATTCTACAAAATGGCTGTTTCTGATCACATACGTAAATAATCAACACAAAAGATTTATTGCCAAATAAGTAAGAAAACGATTGAAAATAGTAAGTAATTGATTAATAACACAACGTTCCAAAAAGTTAATAAAATTTTGAAATATCTACGTTATTCTTTACCATTAAGCAAAGTTTAAGCATAGAGTATACAGACCAAAGGGATTTCTTGCTTTGATGTTGTTGAAAATATGCCAAATTTTTGATTTTTCCTTTTTTGCACTAATCTAAAAATCTGTTGTATGGTTAAAAGCCGCTCGTACTTCAAGCGGCTTTTCTCAGGAAGCAAATTTGATACTGCTCTATTTGCAGATTCTCTAATTTCAGGTGGAGTTAATATTTCTCTATCGGAGTCGCTTATATTTATAAATTTGAAACAAAAATTCGCAGAAGAAAATGGCGGAATAAATTTTTTAAACGATGCTCTTTTATTTCAAGAAAACCGTACCAACAAAACAATAAAACTATTTCAAATTTAAAAAATTAGATAATCAGCGTGGGCAAGGCTACCATCCAAAAAAACTAGTAAAAAACTAAATCATTTATTATCAAAAAATTAGTTATTTATTATTAAGAAATTAGTTATTCGTTGCAAAAAAAATTGTACCTAAATTTTTTGGAAAGAAATTTCCCTCATTCGCAATAGATTCGCAAACAAATTGCCCATGTGGGAAATTTCACTTTCCGAATTCGTTAGGTAAATAACTATTTCGCTGCGTTGGGAACGACTGCAAAAAATCATGTACCTAAGTATAGAAAACAGAAATGTATATTATGCTGTATTGGTTATAAAATTATTGTTTGTTTTATCCTGATCTGATTGGTTTAATAACTATTGAAAAGTTTTAGTCTAATCTGATTGGTTCAAAAACTATTGCAAATAAACAGTCTGTTGCAAAAATGCTAAAAATAAGTACCATTCTGTTTTCAAACAAAATTCTGGCATTGCATTAAAACAAATACGTCATAGCATACAATTCTGTTCAAATAATTAAAAAAAAACTATTTTGTCTCATGTGGAACTAAAATACAGATCAAGACGCCTAAATTTAAAAATAATAAAATAGAAAAATCTACTTTTGGCGACAAACGAACTTTATTTAGATTTAAACTGAAAAGGTTATAAATTTCGGTTGAATATCGACCATTAGGCAATTTTTAATATTTATTTTAAAAAAAAATTAATTTTTTTAGACCAATTAATGTAATTTATGTAATTTATGACACATGAAAGGTTATATCTCTAATATCTCATAAAGGTTGCAGATCTTGAACACAATCTGTAAATTTTTTTGTTTCTTAATATTATTTAACAGAAACTACAGTTAGACTTTTGAATGCTTACTTCTTTCATTTCTATTTCATTAAAAGTCTTTTGTGTACGTAAATGATTCTGAGGATATTTATCTAACAATTAAAGGCAATAATGATACCGTGAAGAATCTTTTCGTTCATCTGCTGCTATTTAAGTAAAATTTCATTGATGCACGTAAAATTGTATGAAATTAAGCATTGTGGACAGGTGTTCCAACAAAGAATTGTGAGTTTGGAAGGATAATCACATTTTGTAAAGGTAGCTGCTTTGCAAATTACTTACGTAGAGAAAAAAATATTTTTTTAAATTTAGAATTTATGGCATTATACAATAATGTGTGTATTTATTAATCAATAAATTGCTTTTTGCTCAATTAAGTCGTAAACAAATGTAATTTAAGCTTTAAGTAGTTTACTGTGAGGGCGTCTGTTTGATTGGTGTCGATTCCGTGAAATCAATTGCAGACAGTTTAATTAGAATTCTAAGCAAACAGCCACCCACACCACTCACCCTTTCCTTCTCCTTTTCCAACCACTATTTGAAAAGCAGTAAAATGACCACTTAAAATAACCCAAAAAATTATATAAAAACCTTCTCAGAATACGCAACATCTGCAGTCGACAATGGCACAATGCCATTCTTACCTCGAAAAGAAAATCGTTCAAAAGTTGTGTAGATGTAAGGCTGAGTTTTGCTTACAATAAACCGTTTCTTCTTGTGAGGGTGGTTTATAAGGGAGGAAATCGGATTTTTCAAGCCCACTTCCACACGTATAATGCCCTTTTGGCACAAATACTGTGTATACAATGTTAGATTTTTCAAAGAGCTTTCAGGATAAACCTGCTTTCTGTAAATAATAAAGTCCTTGTTATTGATATTGTTGTAATTTGTTATACTTTGTAAATAGGGATGCGGAATGGAAGGGTTCTCCCTGTATGGCGTCAATAGGCACATTAGGGAATTAATTGTAAACTTGCCACAATAACGTACGGATGTGATGGTACTCAAATAACAGACTGTTTACTAAAAGCTCAATGGACATAATATACTTTCCCATTATTAAAGCATTTTTATATTTTTTTCGCTTACAAAGCGTCGAGAAAGAGCGTCGAAAAGAAATTGTCAAAAGCTTTTTACAGCCATTGTTGAAAGACAAAACATACCAAAAAATATTATGAGCTTCGCTCAAAGTAAATAGAATTTTTCATAGGAGAATGTAATAAATTTAATAAAGTATTTATTTCATTTTGTGCCTTTTCTTCCTCTTCTTGCGACAAAAACATGCGATAATTTGCTAATAAATTATGAATCATACCTATAATTAGCAGCAATCGAGAAAATTGAAAAACAGAACAATATCTAAAAATTTATAAATAACTAAGAAAAAAATTCTAAAATAATAAAAAAATTAATTGGCAGATACATTAGGGCTGTTCTAATAAACAGAAGCAGAAGAGGCACTTGCCCAGAACGCAAAGCCAAAACGAAACTTTTTTTTTCATTTGGTTTTGTAAAGCTTACAACAAAACACAATTGTTTTACAACAGTCAATTATTATATTGAACAAGAAACTTCAACAATACAAACGCTGTTTAAAAAGCTGTCAAAAAGTCAAAATTATTAATTTTTGCTTGAGACACATGTGTTTCTTGCAAACATGTTATCGGATTGTTTTTCACCATGTTTATTTTTTATTATATATATAGTTTATTTGCTCACTATACCGTGTTGCACGTAAGTAATTAAAGTATAAATTATATATTTTCTTCTTTCTGTTTCTTATTTTTTTTTCTTCTTTTCGTTTTTATATCTCTTTTTTACTATTTTTTCTTATCTTTCTTGATTAGCCTTTGTCTTTCTTTTGTATTTTACATCTCTATTTTATACACTTCCTTGTCTTTTTTATTATTTTCTCTCTTTTCATCATCTCTGTATTCTATTCCTTTTTTCTTTTTTTTATTATAGTTTCTCTTGGTAACATACTTTCTTTAACGTCTACGCATTCTTTTATCATGTCCTCTTATGTTTCTTTCTCTTTTCCACACATGCTGCTTTTTCTTTTATTTTTTTCTATCCAAAATCTGTTGTCTCTTTCTTTATTCCATATCTTAATCTTGGTATCATATTTTGCTCTTTCTTGTTTTCTCTGTAATCAGATTCATGTATCCATTATTATACCCAATTCCTCCTCTTCTTTCTTGCTTGTCTATGTCTCTGTTTCTGATTTTCAGTTCTCTATACACCCCTTGACTAGTTTCTCTTTTTTTCTCAATCTTCTCTACGCTAACCCCATTCTATTTGTAAAATCTTTTTCTTTCTTTTTTTATTTCTCTATCTGATTTTCTACTCAACACTTTCTAACTTTCTTTCACTATCTCGTATCTTTTCACTATCTTTTATCATTCCTTAATTTTTCTCTTTCCTTTCTCTATATCCTGGAGTCTCTTTACTTAGACCTAACATCTATCTTACAAACTCTTCTTGCACTTTTTCTATTTTCTCTGATTCTTTCCATCCCCAAATTTCGGCTCTATAAATTATTACACTTTTTACCAGAGTGTCAAACATTGTCATTCCTATTCCATACTGTTCTCAAAAATTTCTCTCTGTCATGTTCTATACTTTCGCACTCATTTGATTCCTCTTTTTCACTAGTTCTCTCACCTGCGCTTTACATCTATTTTTTTCTTCATAACATAAATTTCCAAATATTTCTATTTTCTTACCTGTTTCATATTCTTTTCACCTTATTTCTCTTCTACCTTTTTTCTGTTTTTTTTACTAAACACTATTATCGTTGTTTTACTTTCATTCACATTAAACTCTTTTTTTCTCATGTATCTTTCTGCAATTTTTTCAGTCTCCGTTCTTCTGTCGCTACCATCACTTTATCGTCAGCATACGTCAACGTTCAATTTTTTTTTCTCCTCACTACCACTCTTTTTTTTGCTATTTTGCTAACACCTCTTCCATATCACTTATATAAATTAGGAACAGAGGCGCCCTTGTCTTAGGCTCTTCTTTGGCTGTGGACAAAAAGAACTTTTGCTTTCTCTTTTATTCACACTCACCTTACACTTTGTTTCTCTATAAATTCGCTTAATTTTTTCCACTACATCCTTCTCTATTTCCTTCGTTTCTATACATTTCTACAACTTATTCCTATCCACTCTGTCAAACGCTGCTTTCAAATCTACAAATAATCCACATACTTTCTCTTTTTTTTTATCTCACTCTCTATTAATGCTTTTAACATATAGACATTGCTTATTGAACTTTTTTCCTCTCTAAATCCCGTTTGCCCGTTTGGTAATCCTCCCACTCTTTCTAACTCTCTTTACAATTTTTCAGCCACACACATTGCATACATTTTTTATGAAAAGAGTTATTTCTTTAGTTTTTGTCTCTATATCTTCTTTTTTTAGGATTGATATTATTATCTCTTTTGTCTACTCTAGAAGAAACTCTTTACCCTTCCACATTTTCTTCAACACTTCTGTCAGTCTAATTTTTATCCTTTCATTCTTATACATTCATGCTTCATTCGGTATTCCATCCGTTCCTAGAGATTTTCTTATTTTAAGTTTTATTAGAATGCTTTCTACTCTTGTTATTTTCTCTTTTACTATCTTCTCTTCTTTTTTTTTAATTTCATTTTTTTTAAACTTTTTTTTGCTTGTCTTCTTCCTCTCCTTCTATTAATTTTTTAAAATGTTTTAACCACTTCTGTCATCTTATCTCTTTTTTTCTATCCGTTTACTATTTTCCACCCGTTCTATTCTACCATTTTTATTAATGCTATTCTTTCCCTGTAACTTCTTTTTCTCTCTTCTTTTATTCTTGCGTTAAAACTGCCTCCTATCAGTAGATTTATGTGCTTTTTAGTTGTGTCTTTTTTTTCTTCTCTTATCTTTATCTTTCTGCTTGCCTGTCAGCTGTACATCGTTCTTATCTCCCCAATTTTTATCATTTTTTTTATCTTTTCTTCCTCTTCTTTTTTTCCGGCTTTTTTTCCATTTTTGTTTTTATTCGAATTATTATGCCTTTTCTTACTTTTCATTTTTTGTTGGTTTTTTATGACATATTCTATCTAGACATTTTTCCTTTATCCTCTCCCAGTCTTCTTTGTCTAGCCATGTCTCTACCGTTCCTATTATATCAAACCTTTCTAGATATTCCCAAAACTCCTCTCCTTTATTTTTAATCTCTGTTTCGTTTTAGAATATCGTTTTTAGTATTATGCCTTTTGTATCATGTTTTTTTTCTTTATTTTTTATTATGTAGGTAAGCATTCGAGTTACCTGAAGTAGAATATTAAAACATTGAATGTCTATTATGATATTAGCTACTGATAGCATCATAAAGACCATTTAATTATTGCAAAAAAAACCATTTTTAGATAAACTTTAAAATAAAGAAAAAAAAAAGAATACTAACAATGATGATAAAAAAAATAATGGAGATAAAAAAGCAAATAAAAAAGAAATATGATGTCTGTAATAGACTATGAAATTGTAAATTAGCATTAGAACTTTGTAAGCAATAGAATATAATAGAATTGAATAGAATATAATTGACAGTTGTAATGATAAGTAATAACGCATTGTTTATTCTCTGTTAAAAGCTACTTTAGATAAAAACTTTGATACTATAGATCACTCAAAAAATGGCTAACGTGATTTTTTGCCTAATTAGCGATATACGTTTTATCTCAATTTGTATCTATCAAAATTGATGTCCGTCACTTAAAGTGGCCTATGTATTAGAATATGTAGGAACCTTCTTTCTCCAATTTTTGCTAATAGATGTTACTTGTTTCATTATATTGCATTTATTTTAGATAACAATAGATAAATAAATATAATCATTTGTAACTAATAGACAAATTTTTTTTTGATAAAATTAGTCAATGCTTTCAGCTATAGATCATTAACATTGCGACTTTCACTTGTTCTAATAATGCAACAATTGAAAAATTACATCTCTATATAGTATACAGACAGGCTATTAGACATTTTTTAGAAAGCATATCATATTGCTTTAATAATACTCTGTCAAACAACAAAAATGGCAGTTGTTGTTATTGACTATTAAGAAACTCTTGAATAAATCTCGTTACTATTTTGTGATAAAAGAAAATGTATTTAATTACGGTAGATTGCTCTACATGCAATGTTGATCATTTTTATATTTACGTAAACGTGAAGGTTCGATTATTTGATTAAATGACGTATTTTTTTCGATTATTTTTGAACAAAACAAGTGACAGTATATACAGAAAAGTTAGTTAATAAATATTACGGTGCAATTCCTATTTGTTTACCCACTTGTTTGTAACATTTTATTGATAATCAAAATAAAACTCTCTAGAGCTATAATCTATACCCTCCTGACTTTATTTTTACAGATTTTTAAAATAGATTTTTGTCTCATTCTTGTTTTCTTATCATTTAATTATTATTTTTTTACTTTTACTAATTTTGTTTTTTTTATACTAAAATTGTCTTTTCTTGTTCTTTATTACAAAAATTTTATTTCTTCAACTTTTTCTCTATGTTATTTTTACTAAAATTATCACTTATCTTCTATTTTAACATTTGTTTTATCTTTTTTGTTTCGTCCTTGTTCTTTTACCATTTAATTTTTATTTTTTTATTTTTTCCAAACTGATTTTTCTATACTGAAATTGTTTTTTTTTTATTAGAACCATTTTATTTCTTTTAATTTTTCTTTATGTTGTTTTTAGTAAAATTATCACATATCTTTCAGCTTAAAATTTGTTTTTTCTCTTTTGTCTCATCCTTGATTTCTTATCATTTAATTATTTTTTTTTTGCTTTTACCAATTTTTTTTTCTATACTAAAATTGTATTTCTTTTTCTTTATTAAAACAATTTTGTTTCTTTTACTTTTTCTTAATGTTGTTTGTTTTTCTTAATAAGCGTTATAACGTATAAAGGTCATATTGTTTGAGATGAATAAATTTTCTAGTGAGTTTCACGTTTTAAAAATATAGTCAGCAGTTAGAGTTTTATAAAAAAAATTGAAAATTAATAATTTATTGTAACTGTTATACGTATGTTACGTTATATCTGACCGTTGCAACGCTTCTTCATATAAAATATTCGTATTTTGTATATTATTTGTATATATACGATAATATATAATTGAGTATAAATGAAGTATATTATAACGTTTATATGTATCCAATGTTATACTGTACTATAACGTCTAACCGTTATGACATAAGCGTTATAACGTATAAAGGTTATATTGTTTTAGATGAATAAATATTCTAGTGAGTTTCACGTTTTAAAAATATAGTCAGCAGTTAAACTTTTATAAAAAAGTATTAAAAATTAATAATTTATTATAACTGTTATACATATGTTACGTTATATCTGACCGTTGTAGCGCTTCTACATATAAAATATTTGTAGATTGCATATTATTTGTATATATACAATAAAATATAATTTTATTGTATATTATATTATAACGTTTATATGTATGCAAGTTATACTGTACTATAACGTCTAACCGCTATGACATAAGCGTTATTACGTATAAAAGTTATATTGTTTTAGATGAATAAATATTCTAGTTAATTTAACGTTTTAAAAATATAGTCAGCAGTTAGACTTTTATAAAAAAAAACTAGAAATTAATAATTTATTATAACTGTTATACGTATGTTACGTTATATCTGACCGTTGTAGCGCTTCTACATATAAAATATTCGTATGTTGTATATTATTTCTATATATTCAATAATATATAATTGAGTATAAATGAAGTATATTATATTATAACGTTTATATGTATGCAAGTTATACTGTACTATAACGTCTAACCGCTATGACATAAGCGTTATTACGTATAAATATTATATTGTTTTAGATACATAAATATTCTAGTCAATTTAACGTTTTAAAAATATAGTCAGCAGTTTGACTTTTATAAAAAAAAACTAAAAATTAATAATTTATTATAACTGTTATACGTATGTTACGTTATATCTGACCGTTGTAGCGCTTCTACAAATAAAATATTTGTATGTTGCATATTATTTGTATATATACGATAATATATAACTGAGTATAAATGAAGTATATTATATTATAGCGTTTATATGTATACAATGTTATACTGTACTATAACGTACTAAAACTATCACATATGTTTTTTAGTTTGACATTTGTTTATTTCTTTTTTTTTCACATTCCATCATTTTGCTTCTTTTTTAAATTTTTTCTTATCAACATGTTTGTCTTTTTTTAATTAGTTTTATAATTACATATTCAATTTTTATGCATCAATATATACTAATTGATTGTTCTAACTCTTTTTTAATGCACCATTAGTTTTTTCCTATATTTTCTTTTGCTTTTGATAATTTTCGTTCTTTCGTTTGATTTTTTTTTATTTTTTAAGTTTTGTGCACTTTTACATTGTTATCTTTTTTTTTGTATCATTAATCTCTACATTTTTCTAAATTGTATTCTATTTTATTAATGGTTTTTGTCTCACCTAGACACTTTTGATTCATTTTTAATATTTTTATCCGATTATTCTTCTTTTTATCACATTTTAATTTTTATTTGTTTAGTTGCTACTTTAGTTTCATATTTATTTTTATTGTAAATTGTCTCTAATGTCTGTTTTATTTTATTAAACATTACTTTTCTTTTTATTTGTCCATTTTTTTTTCTTGATTTTGTATCTTTTTCTTCGCTCTCCTTTATTTTTCTTTTTACTTTTATTTTGTCTTGGTTCCTCAAACCCATGTTTTTAATTAAAACATTTTTGGTTTGTCTATCTTCCTATCTTTTATATTAAAGGAACACCCAACCGTCTTTTCTCAATCTATTTATTTATATATTTTCTTTTATCTAGAGGAATTCATTGAACATAACCTCACTTTCAATCATTTTGCAGATTATGTCGCAATAGATTTTTATATATCAGGGATATATATAAAGGGATATTGTTTCTTGCTAGATAGAATTGCACTTTTGACCTAGATTGTAACCTTAACCCAAAATATTTAAACTTTAATTATTGCTGGTGAACTGATAACATCTATACTTTTTTTGACGTTTTGTTAACCTCACTTTTAGTGTCTTCTTGTAAATTATAAACCTACAAATAATGTGCAAGTCTGGCATAAAAAAAATGGCAAAAACCGACCTCTTACTCTATAAACTAACGAAATTAAAATGTTTTCAACTTTCAACCATTTTATTGCTTCCATCTAACCCACGTATTTTGATGTGACAGTCGAAAGTCATTGAAAAATGACAATTGTCAAAAGAATAATTTGATTCTCGTAGTTTTTTTCGTTTTGTCTTATTATTTTCTATATCTTTATCTATATCTCTATCTCACTTGTAAAAATTGCCCGCGGTACAACCTGTCTTTAAGCGGCTTTTGTGAAAAAAAAAATATATATATACCAATAAAGACACTAATTTATTAACTATTACACAAAATTTCACCATTCTCACAATAATACATGACACTAAAAAAAATTTACAACTATTTTAGCCAAGACAAAGCCAGCTGGTACACGCTTTATCAGTATTTAATTTTGTTTTTTTTGTTTTTTTCTGGCTTTTCTTCTACCAAAGTTTCGTCCTGTTTATTTTTTCTCAGATGGTTCACTAAATTATAATATTAATAATAATATCATTATAATATTAATAATAATATAATTATAATATTAATAATAATATAATTATTGATGCGATAATATTATTTTATTATTATTATACGTAATATTTTTTCTGCAATAGTCTTGCCACTGTATTCCACATAGATTTTACTACTTTTTCTTTATAATTTTTACCATTTATCTATTTTTATATTAAAGTCTTTCATTATTTTAAACAATTTTTCTGCAGTTGAATCTTCATTTAAATTATATTTTCGTTCACTGCAGAATCTCCATGCTAAAATTCTTTATTTTTGCGTTTTTAGGAAAATCCCAATATTTTTGTTAATAACGTTTACAACTGCTTCCAAAACGATGAAAAATTTTAATTAATGAGCAAAGATCCAATAGGTACATAACTATAAGAAATTTTTGAATTTGAAAAAAGCAAAAACTTTCTTTTTGACTTAAAAATTTCGAAAAAAAATTGTAAAAGTTTAGAAAATTATAAATTTTATACGAGACGATTGCAAATTTTTTAAAAATTTACATAACTCACAGGAACTGTTCTTTAGCTGAATCTATTGAGCTGTTTGAAACAAAAAAAGAAGAAAATTAAACTCTTAAATTGCTGCAAGTAAATATTATAGTAGAAATATAATTTTAAAACTTTTTTCAAAAATTTATCGTAATATAATACAAAATAAATTATTCCGAATGAATAACAAAACAACTCTTTGTGAAATTTATAGTTTCAGATTAGAATTACAATTGTCAATCGTACTCTAAAATCTAAATTTCAAATATAACGACTTTTGGGCGTTTCGGCCAACATTTTGTGCCATTTTCAGTTAAATCGTAATTGATACTTTATATCAAAATAATTCAATGGCATATGTTCGTACAATAAAAGGATAAATGCATGCCTAATGCAAAAAGTCAAACGCTGAGGCCATCTAATTCGCATTACAAACAAAAATACCATGTTTGGGCGCACGCCCCGAATCGTTCCATATTTTAAACCAAATCGAAACGGTCTGATTCTCAATTCAATCACAAATAAATCGATCAGTATTATGGTAATTCCGATTTGCTGTACCCTACAAGATCGTTTATGGGAATCTGTTCTTATAAATCATTCAATAAGGGTTAGATACACTGCCCTAAATGAATATAAAATTGGGTTTACCCTTTAGGGGTTATGACTTTATATCGACAATTCTTTTTATTTTTTGGCAACAATAGGTTTTTTCTGTATTCACTGATATGTTTTTTTGTACGGGAGTTACCTTTTTTGGAGCAGTGTTGGGCGTACATTTTTTAAAATACGATTTGGAGTCATTGTGTTTCGAAGAGTTTGAATACGTGTTAATGGTTGAATTGAGACGTTAAAATTTCAAGGTTTGCTTCTATGGCCTGTTATTTCATATTTATGGCCAAATTGATGACAGCAAAATGCATCTTTCTGTAGCAGCTGAATGATTCCATAAATTCCTCCATTACGGTTACTTATTTTATAAAATTTGCATCACAATCAAATCACGTAATAAAAACAATTCACATAATGTTGCTGCTTCTTATTTTAATTCATGAGGCATGAATTTATGGTACAGGCATTTGGCTATTTTATGGAAGTTTCTTTTTAATTCTTTTATGGCTTGAACGTGCTTTAGCTGCAAGAAATACCTTAATAAAGACCAGATGGTTCGTCGTTAATGAGAAAAGGTACGAAATAATGGATGCAGATGGGTGCATTTGGCCAACATATTTGCCTAAATTTCTATTTGCAAAACAGCAAAAGCCTGAAAACAACACCTTTTTCAAAGTGTCTATCTTTTTTTGAAAAATTTCAATATATGTTGTTTACGAGACCTAAATTAGTACAGGGTGGAAGTGCCGCCATTTTGTGAAAAACCGTTTGGGCTTAGACCTCAATAGATCTGGTAGTCACATTTTTATGTCAAAATGCAATATTCTCCATTGTTTTGAAGCTCTGATCTATATTGATACAGATTTTACTGTTTTTTTAATCTATTGACTCATACGAATATGTTAAATCTTAAATTTCAATAGTATATTAAAAAACAAGTTTTATAAGACATGTCTTAAAACACGCATTAAAGAATAAGTGCTTTAAGGTCTTATAAAACGCGTTTTTTTATACTATGTTTTGTAATTTGCCCTTTTTATGCTGTTTTTGAGCAATTTTTTTTTAATTGAATTGGTTTAGGGATTTTTGAAGTGGGTTGGCAATATCTTGATTTTAAAAGTAAAAATTTTATCTATTTGTTTTTTCTTTTGTTTCATCCAAAAATTCTAATTCTGTCAGTACCAAAATACGAAAATGGAAGAAAACTTTACATGTAGGCCTCTCGAAATCCGTGAAATAGCCAAAATTATTTTGGTTTTTATTATTATTATTATTATTGTAAGATTTTTGCTTTATTGGAATTGGTTGTTCTTCCCAGACCAGTGAACTTATTATTTACACCATTATATGCCACATTTCACATAAATATACTTCCAATTTGTTGTTGAATAATTGCAATTTCAAATTTTAGTTTACAATATTATTGACAGACAGGTAAAAAGTCAAATTAAGTTTTACCAACCTAAAAATTTAAAAAAAAAAAAGTTTGGTGCTTTAATGGCTTATAACCGCACTGAAACCTATGACGTAGCGTTCTCTAATTCTATTAAAGTACCTAAATGGAGACAAATTGCAAAAACACTTTTAACTTGAACCATATTTTTCATTGCTATAAGACCAATGTTAAAATGTTGTAAAACTCTAACTCTTATAATTTTTTTTTTAGAAAATGACAATTACTTATTATACTGAGATAAAATCTTGCTTTGCTGTCTTCTTGAAAAATTGACGTTATTGCAAATGTGGATATTATTTAGTGACAATCATAAGATTTTAGTTCTAGATTCAAAATTTTTTGCAAAAATACAGAAAGCATTATTATTATGTTTATGTCATATTGTTTGAATGTTTTTGAATGTTAAAACTAACAATTTGAATCAATTTTTTTTTTGGAAGCTGATGCTTTTTATTTGGTCTTATTTGAATTTGATCAAAATCTGACCAGTAGATTTTGAGTTATTCTATTAATGCTTTTTTTGGCATAATTATATTTTTGAAACTTCAATTGATTATAAAAATTTGTAAGAAAATATTTTATAATATATAAATAATAGTCTATTTATTTAATTATTTAAACAATTTGAATCAATTCATAAATAATAATTAGTCATATTGAAGTCGGTTTTTTCCAAATTTTTAATTTGTCTTATTTAAAAAACTAATAAACTATTTTGTTTTAATTGCATATTGTAGTTTTTGCTTTTGATATAATTTTTGAATTAATTTTAATTAAAAATGTGTTTTCTAAATATTTTTTATAGTATTAAAAAAAAAGAATATGTATTGTTTTTATCAATACTTGTCAAAGATCGTAATAATTTTCCAGTCTAGCCATTTTGCTGTGGAATAGTTTTACAGTCATTAAAAATTTGTAAAAAATTTATTTAATTATACAAAAACTACAATGCCTCGTCGTTGTATTTTTGAAGCAATACTTAAATAATAATTTGCATATAGTCAATCAAACTTTTAAATCAATAAATTTTCCATAACTTTTAGTTTAAATTTGAAAAAAAAAATATTTTATTTTTTAGTGACATGATATTGTTGATTTTCGTCATAGATACGATATATGAAACGTATCTCATATCTCCCTTGGGACTTTGTAAAGTTTTTCACCCTCAAACACATGGTTTCCATGCATTTGCAGCAATTACACATTCACGCATTCTCGGATGTTGTTATTTTTCATATAATTTTATTAAGAAAGCAGTAATGAAATACTAAAAAATAAAATATTTAATGCACTACGGGAGATATTCTGTTTTTTACCCTCGGTAGACTTACAGACCGCGGGCCTCCGGCCCTTGGTCTGTAACACGTCAACCTCGGAGAAAAAACATTCATATCTCCCTTAATGCATAAATATCTATTTTTTCTACATTTAGTATTTTCGAAGTTATAATGCGTTTATAAATAATAAATAGTTTAGGTTCTCACCTGCAAAAAGCAGCTATTACTCATAAAAAAACTTTTTCAAATATATTATTTTCTGATCTTGCCCATCTGATAATGCTTCTATTAAATTTAGATTTACTTTAAATTTTTTTTGCATGTTGTGTTTCTTAAGCTTATTGTTCTATAGTTATTTATAATGATAACAAACTTATCTTCTATTGATTTGGCGTTCTTCTTTTCTGCCATCACTTTCTTTATTGTTTAAGTCACATTTTCTGTGCTTTATTTTGTCTCCCAGTTTATCTTCTCTTACTGTTTTATTATTTAATTTTTTATTTTTTTTGTATTTACGCGTACAGGCCCAGCTAGCGTCAACCGTTACTTTTGAAAGTAATAATCTTAAAATCCGTAAACAGTCGGTATAAATCTTACGAATCGGTGATAAAAAAAAATTATTAAACAAAAAAAAATAGGAAATTGATTTGTCGTTAATAAGAGACATTATGATTATTGGCCTCAAGTGCACGCTTATGGAGGTACAGGCCCAAAGAATGTTTTGCAAAATCGTGGCACTTCCATGCGCCTTATTTGTAAATATTTGGTGTTTTTGAGTTCATTACGTCATACAGCAGCTATTATGCAAGACAAAATCGTCTATTTCCTGTACTAAATTAATTTTTGTCATGCTTTGACTAGAGAATCTCGTCGATAAGACAAAATATAATTAAGCAAATATTAATTTCTAACAAAAAAAAAACTTTTTTCAAATTAAATTATCCACTTTTTAGGTTTTCTTATAGAAGTGATCGACCATTTTCGAAAAATGCAAACTGCATTTACCTGGTTTACAAAAATAATTAAAAATTTTTCATTATTATTTTGATTATTTATAAATAAATAAATAGTATATTTGTTGTGATATTGAGATATGAACGAAATTAAACAAAGTTAATATTATAGCGCGATGCATATTTTTAATCTTTATCAGGCTTATGATTGTGTGTTGAAAAGTGATTATTTTAAAACGGCATAACATACGCCTCATATATATAATTAAAATTAAAAATTTTTGTTTATAATTTTTTGATCATGTTTAAAAAAATTAAAAAAAAAATTGAAAAAAAATAGAATCTAGTCGATTATTGATTATTAACGTTAACAAAAAAAAAATTTGAAGCATAACTATTATTCTAAATCAAAAATTTGTCAAATTTAATAGCTATTTATTACACAAGTGTCTTATAAGGCAAATAAGTCAAGAAAGAAATGTTTAGCCATAAGAGCTTGCTTGAGTCTTAAAAAATGATCAAAACCCAAAAATTTTATATCTACAAAAACTAGTAGTAGTCTATGATTAGGTTGCCATATTGTTGTTGACAACAAATTTATTGTTTGAGAAAAATTTTGCAAACTATTTCGGCGCTTTGTGACATTGTGAAGTAGTTCTCTTCCTGAAAAAATTGCAAAAGATGATAAAGAAGCCACATCGAGTTTGCTACCCAAGAAATCCAGAGACGCTTACAAATGCGTTTACCAAAAACTGGAAACAAGAAAACCATGTTAGTTGGGTAAGCCAAGACGTTGAGTTACTTATTCAACGCTTAAAAAGATTTGCGGTTTGTTCAATGTGGACGAAATACAGCATGTTAAGATCAACACTAAAGCTTTACAAAAATACAGATGTTTTACAATATGGCAAGTTAATCGCTTTTTTGAAGAAGGAATCACAAAAACACAAGTGCAAGAAATTTCTGTAAACTGTTGAATTATATAAAAACAGTTGTATTATTGATTCATAAAACTACTTGTCTCTTATAGACCCCATAATTCAATCAAAAACATTATTTGTGTTAGATAAAATAGTTTAAATAATTATTTTTACAAGACTCTAGAGTTTTCAGAGTAACTATTATACTACTTTGAGCCATATACACTGTGATAAAAAAGAACATAAATCAGAGCAGGCGTTGCAAATTAGCGGTCGGCTATGTCCCATGCAAATAAGCATTCAATGCATAGGCCTGGACAATTTGTGGTGTCGAACACTACTTAACAATACATTATATCTCATAAATCTGACACGTTAAAGTTATAATTGAGCTTTTTTATTATTATTTGATAATAGAAAAAATTCTTAAATAAAGTCAATAAAGAAAAGCTACATTTTAAACTTTTATTACCACATGTGACGCCACTGTTTAGTTTTTAGTGTATTAAAATTATATTGTCTAATTTCAGAGAATTAGGATAATATATGACTCAAACTACAAGACACACTTTTTGATAAAACAAAAGAATATTTGATTTGTTTTCTTTTTGATCATTTTTATTCTGAAAACAACAATATATAACTCAACTATAACCTTACATAAGAAAAAAATAAAAAAAAAGTAAAAAAAGTCCATGGTAAAACTGCGCTAAACATTGACGGAATTTTTACAGTCATTTATTTATTATTTTATGTTATTTATTTATTATTAATTTAGCTAACAAGCTAAAATAAATGAATAAATAAATGACCAACAGGTCATTTATTTACAAAAAAGTGCTTTTTTTTCACAATGCTAAATATTAATTTTATATATTTTTTTTTAATCTTTTTTCTTATTGTTGTTTTAGTTACCTAAAAAAAGTATGTGTTATAATTTAAAAAATTACTTTTTTACAGGTCAGATTTAAAATCTTTAAGCCTATACGTGATTTTATTAGGTCATTTTGTGGTCTATTTATAATCATTTAATTTTATGTATAAATAATTAAAATCGGCCAATAAATAAGAAAGCTTTAAACTCGTTTTTTTTAGGAGACTGTATATTGATAGGTCATTTTATGCAGTTTTATTTAATAATTTTTTTATTATGTAATTAATAACTGTTTTTAAAGAAAGTAGGTAACGAACAAAAGAATGCGATAATTGTGTTTACGTTATGTCAAAACATGTTTACTGCTAAATAATAAATGTTATTAATATTAACATAATTATGTATAATAGTCACAATCACAAACTTTTAGTCAGCAAATAAATAAATAATCCTTGAAATCAAAACAGCTTTTTTCGTTAATCGTATATTTACAGCCTTATTAATGTATAAAAAGCCATTTAATAATAGCCTTTATTAACGCACGATTTTCTATTAATAAACAATTTTTGAAATTACCATAGCACTTTAACAAATTAGCAAAATAAAACATTAAACTAAAGCGATGTTAGTCAGATTTTTGGAAAATATAGTATATACAAAATTTTTTTGTATAGGTATTTAAAATGCAAGTTTTTTACACCAATTTCTACCAACTCTCAAAACAACATTGTAACAAACAATAAATAATGTAAAAATAAATAATTTTATTCAACACATAAAATTACAATAAACAGAAATCTGAGATAAAACCATTTGTTGAGATTTACGTTAACATTTATATTAAAAGATATAACTTTATTTGCTGTATTTATGTCACTTCAATGTTGTTTCCATATTAATTCGATTTTTGCTTCTCAGTATTCACAATAACATTATCTTCTGCTTCTGAATTTCCACCCAGTATCTTCTTAGCAACGTATATTTTGTTCCAATTTAACTCTTCGACATACGCTTGTGCCACGGTTGTCGACTTCCATTGGACCATACCAAGATCGGCTCCAACATTAAACAATAAACTCGCTGATGCTCGTCTCATACTGTGTTCAGTGCGAAAATTTGATTCTGGTAATTCTATAAAAAATCAGGTACCACTGATGGTATTTTCGATAGACTATTTATTCCCACTGACTGTACTGTGCATTTCTCATTTCTATATATAGCACAAAAACAACCTGTTATGAGAAATATTCTTAGGTCGGAGAGACATTTATTTTCTACAAATATCGAGCACATTCACTTCAAATCCTTCTTCCAAAATTGTAAAGCTACGTGTAACATATGTTTTTATATCTGGTACAGATACCAGCTTATAGGATTCTTTATCTTCTACGTTATCAATTGACATCTTCAATAATTCACATCAACACTCACCTGACAGCCCCAAAAATTATGCGACCTGTAATGTAAAAAGAAATAGATTTCATTCTCTAATAACAAAATCGATTTACCTTCAACATCACATATTTTTTTTTGGGTGCTTCTGCTAGAAACGATTGAAAATGCTCTGTTTCAAAAACTTTTGCTTTATTGCACTTGTAAATTTGCACTGTATTGTTGTAAAGTTTAATGTCGATCTTAACATGCTGTATTTGGTCCACATTGAAGAAACTGCAAATCTGTTTTTGGCGTTAAAGAAGTAACCCAACGTCTTGGCTTACCCCACTAACATCGATTTTCTGTTTCCAGTTCTTGAACGCACTCAATTTTTTGTCATTAGCGACGCTGAGTTTCTTGGGTAGCTAGCTCGATGTGACTTCTTCAACAGCTTTCGCAATTTTTTCAGAAAAAAAACTATCTCTTTTTATTTTCAACAATGTGACAAGCGTCAAAACAAGCTTGTTTGTAAAATTTTTCACAAACAATAAATTTGTTGTAAACAATCTGGCAACCAAATCATAGACTACTACTAATTTTTGTAAACATAAAAATTTTAGGTTATGATGATTTTTTAAGAACTCTTACAGAGCGGTTTGTTGGATAAAAACTCTGTATTGTACTCGTGTTTTAATCGCAAATAACTCACTCAAAAATAATTGGGCTAGTCAAGCAAGCTCTCGTGGTTAAACATTTCTTTCGTGACTTACTTGCCTTGTAAGACACTTGTATAATAAATATCTATTAAATTTGACAAATTTTGGTTTAAAAATAATAGATATATTTAAAATAATAAATAACTATTAAATATTCAAACAATACTCATGCGATAGAGTGTAATTCTTGTTTATAGCCAACACAACCACAAACTTTTAGTCGACAAATAAATAAATAATAAACTTTAAAATCAAAACAGCTTTTTCTTTAATTCTTTTTAAACCTATTTAAAGCCTACAAAATTGTCTGTAATAATACGTTCTAATTAGACTAATTTTGCAAATAAGTTTTTGTTTTGTTATTTTAAAATTTCCCAACTTTTTAGGCAATTGTTAGATTAATGTATTTGGTAGAAAAATTTGTTTATTGATAGTGGCTTCTTGTGTGTTTTTATAAACAAGTTTAAATTGAGGTTAAAATTCAACATTGTTGCCCCCGTTCGCGCCTTTATTGGTCAGCATCAGCCACGTGCATCTTGCCTAAATCTGACACATGTAAGTTGGCATTTATGACAGAACAATGGGGTTTCGGTTACTGAACTAACAATGGTTTATTAGTGAAGTGGTGCTGCTGCCCGTCAGATAAGACTTGTTCAATTTACATTCCAATGCAAAGAGTCTCAGTGTTCAAAGTGGACATTTTATACATTCTGAGCTCCAAGCTGCCCACTTGCCCACACTACTACACTCATGCTTTACATCTCACTTTTTCTTCTTATTCTTTATTTATTCTTTTATGCCACCTATGCCTTGATCTACTGCTCGCTCACTTGACATATGCATTTACTCCGTATTTATGTTCGATCGTAATTTTCGGATTTTCATTCGTTTAAATGTTTTAGACAGCTCTTACAATGACCGGAGAACGACGTAAATACTGATCTGGCAGAATAAGAGGACAGATATTTTAAATACTTTTTTTACGTATTCCTAAAGATATGGAGCAACGATTTATGAGAAACCTTCATTGTAAATAGAACACAATAACTCACAAAAAAACACCAAAAAGCTATATTATTTTAAAAGGCATCTGGTTGATAGAACACTGATAAAATTCCTGTAATTTTTCGCAAATCTGAGGATATCATCAAAAAACAATTTCAGGTTTATTTATTCCATTTAAAAAAAAAAACAAAATTCTTTAAACCAAAGATGAGAATTAACTTGATGAATTAAAACTTTATATTTTTAAAAAGTTTTATCTTGGTATACAAAGTTTAGTTTGAATTATCAAAAACAGACAGATCACAAGCTGGTCTTAACAATCTGGCATAGCAATAATGGCGTTACAAATCAACTGTCAAAACAGAACATGACAAATTTTGTAGTTTTTTTGACAACGGTCGCTAAGCTTTTGGTCAGGTCAATTCAAGCAACAACACTCAACTGCAGTTTTATTATAATAAGCTACTTTACCTGCTACGTGTACTCAGAATTTTACTTTAACATCAAAAAATATATTGGAATTAACACACTTTGTTAAATATAACAAAAATAATAAAGAATCGATTATTTTATTAGTCAAATCATTATCTTAAAGATTGATAAATAAATCCGCTATCCGTTAGTTTACAGAATTTATTAGAAGTATTCATTACGGTTTATCTTTATAAGAGTATTTCAAGAGAAACTCAAACATCTCGTGAACATTAGTACTTGAGTGGAACGGTCATAAACTGTTCAAAGCAATACTTGCCAAATATCGCTTGTCATTTGCTTCAAAGCTATGTTATTCTTCAGAAGAGTATTTTAATACATATATATATATAAGAAAAGTTCTAAAGTAACACACAAAATAAATGTATAGATATTAAACAACCAATTTTTAAAAGATAACAAAGATTAGAAAAAAAGAGGCAAAAAAATAGTAACAAAAAGAAAACAATGTATTAATTACAGTTATAAATGAAGATATAATAAAAAACGTGTGGTTTTAAAAATTGAAAAATTTCAATTAATTGATATAATATTTGTTATAATAAAAAAGAAAAACAAATAGAAAAAAATAATATAAGAAAAAAAAGGTAAAAAAAGAACCCAAAATGTATAAATGAATAATAAAACTATTTAATTAGTTCAAATAAAATTAAAAGAATCAACTTTTATTGCTTTAAGGTATTCTTCCATGTTTGAAGAAAATAGAAGAATAAAATCTTGCACAAAAACCAGAAAATTGAGAGATAATTTGGTACTGTTTTTTTCTTCATATCTTTAGAAAATTGAGAAAATGGAAAAACTCTTTGTTCAGAACGGTTTTGAAGCCATCTCAATAAATCTTAGAAATTTTTCAATTTTTTTAAAAATAAATTTGATTTTTGGCTGTTTAAAGGTGTTTATGAAAATTCATGTTCTTCTATCAAAGTTCACATTGAAGAAAAAGAATTCACTATTAAACTTTAAATTTTTTAAAATAATAATAAATTTGAGTTTGAAAACGCGGTTTTTAAAAGATAAACATTATCTAGCTACCAGTCCAATATTCAATATTGAGTTAAATAAAATTTAATTTAGTTTTATTGTATAACAAAAAAGTCTGTAACACACTAGAAATTCTAAAACATTTCAACCATCTTAGAACATAAAATGTGAATTATCTATCAAGTGGTATCAAGCTTGACAAACTTGAATGTCAAGTTATTATTTTTTAAATGTTTTTTTGGGGTTTACTTGTTATAAAAACGAATAATATTTATAGCCTACTTTTTGTATAAAATTCTGTGTACGAAAGTACGCAATTTCTTATTCATGTCGTTACATTAATAAAAAACTTTTTTGACAATACATAGAAAAATTTGACATATTAAAAACGTTAGAAGTGTGAATAAACAAACTAAAATTATAATTATAGCTATTATTAATTTTTTTGAATTTACCAAAGGTATCGATGCTCACAGATTTTTAAAGAAACTGAATATAATCTATCTCATCTGTCAAAATATACAAAAGCTCTTAGGACAAATTTAAGTCCAACTACATTTAACGCCGATTTTATTATTTGATTTTTAACAGTCAGCTTGCTAAGATATGTTCGAAAATGTAGGCATAGTTAATTCAAGACAAATATGGCTGACGTATTTTACAGTTTTACAACACGACAGCTCGTTTATCTTATATAGACTACATTCTTCATCACAAATTCGTTTACTGACTAAGTTGATCACGTATCAGATAATGACTTAGTCGACCAGTCCAACACCGCAGTCAAATACTGTTTACGTATATAAAGCGTTTCATTGCTTGTTTGAATAGATAATGTTTTGTACCAATTGAGTCATCTAACATAAGGTTCCTTAGATGCGTTGTGTACAAATTGCAGCGTCAAAAATAAATCTAATGCACCATTTTTGAATTTTTAAAAGCGAGTGTTTTTGAGTTAAGAAAAGATAATAATAGACTATAAGCAGAATCAGCATAAATTGGGTGAGAAAGTATTAAGGCTTCACGTAGAATTTGAGAAACTTTGTGAGAAAAAATTATTTTAAGTAGATTTAAACCGACTCATTATTCTGCTTAAAATTAAGTGTTTGATCAAATTTCTTTCCTGCGTTTCTAACCATAATATTAATTTTGAGTGCTTTTTAATAATAACATACTAAAGCTATCTTGGCTGATGAAATTTGTTGCAGCTGAGGAGTTGGATGGGAAGCTATACAATGAGATTTACCTTGAGCAGCTCAAGAAAAGAGAGCACAATAGACTAATAGGTCGCAGTACATATGATACCTTTTTACTAATCTAAATCTCAATCTAAATCTAAAACTAAATTATTGATAGTTTGACGTAGACATAGTCTACCTTAGGCAATAATAGAGTACCTAAATAAAATTTTTACGATGTAGACTGCGCCACAGGTAAAACCTTAGTTTCAAGAAAAAACCAAAACAAAAAAAATAAAAAAGATAAATAGCAAAAATAATATCTTTAATATTATAATATGACGGTAGAACGGTAGTTATTTATTATATTTATTATACATTTTAACCATGCTTTTCCAATTTTTATCAAAGATCAAAAAACAAGTGATAATTTTTTTGCATCTACCTACACTATATAATTTTAGAAATAAATACGTTTTTCTATTTTGGACTTTATGTTTTTCTATTTTAAGTTTTTTTGATAAGATTGACAAGGCTTTATTTGGAACAGCATTGGAACCAAGATGTTTCAAGTTCTTTCTTCAATCTAAAGCATCTTTTGACCCTTTATTTAGTCCCTAACATTTTATTTTCTTTTGTTTACTTATACTGTTATATACACTACTGGAAAATATTAAAATAAAATATGAATTTTTAACTGTAAAATGTAATAAAGAAGAGAGAAAGAAAAATTATAGCAAAATTTCGGTGCGGGAATAAAAGAAGAAAAAATAGACTTTGAATGAAGAAAAATTAAAGAAAGTGTAGAATAATGTGGAAGAGACAGAGAAACGTTAGAGCACATAATGATTGATTAAATGCGTAGAGGTAAGAGAAAACAAGGTAGAGAAAAAAGACTAGTACCAAAAAAGAGAAAAGAAAAAAAGTAGATGAAAAAGATAAAGAATAAACAAAACACAAAATAAAACTAAATAAACTAAAAAAAAATTAGAATAAAAAGAAGAAAACAGAAGAGAAAAAACACAAGCGAGAAAAAAAAGAAATGAAAATTTAAGTTTAGAAACGAATATTGAACAAAATAACTAAATGTAATAATCAAACTGAAGATTACATGATTTGTAGCACTGTAGGTGTTACAACACTATTAACGAGTGGTTTCTTAAATTTGGCGTCATAATCGACCATGCCTATGAGTTTGTGTAAACAGATCATAATTTGCAAAACAATTGCTTCAAATGTCAAAATAATTACTAAATTTCTTAATTTCTTTATTTTTGAATTTAAAATGGTTTTCTTACAAGAACAGAAAACTTTCGTGGTAAAATTTTATTTTTTAACGGCCACCGTGTTGATGGTAAATTATTGGGTTATTTTTATTTAATGGAACATTGACTGTTGCAAGATACCAAGAGGAGATTTTACATAACGATGAAATTGTGAATAGGTACTTTCAGCAAGACACTCCACATAACACGAGACTTTAAATACAATATTTATAATTTATCAGCCGAAATACAGTCATACCTTAGCTTTCAAGATTCTGCAAGCTTATTCTATGTGACTTCTTTTGGAGGGTCCACTTAAAAAACTCGATTTTCCGCAACGCTTTATAAACTTGATAAGTTGCAGTAGGTTAGTAACGCAATTGTGCAAAAAGTTCCCAAATGCTTTGTTTTTCTGTTCATTAGAACAATACTAGTGCTTTCAAGTGCTTTTAATTTGATCCCACTAACGTGTTAAATTATCGTATCATTAAAGTAAAAGAGAGGTTAGGTTCAGATGTCAAATTAATAGCTGTCATTTTGATTTGATGGTAACGGTACGTTCTCAGTTCAAAGTTAAACATTCATTGCAAGCTTAAAATCGTCAAATTTAAAAAAAAACACTTATTATATTTGTAAATAAACCAATAAAATAAAATTTGCCAGCAACGGTTTCTTTTTGTCTAAGAAATTTTTTGAAATATGTCTCGTGTGTTCCTGTTTTATGAGTGAAAATTGAGAATATTTTATTATATATTTTTTATTCGTTTGAAAGAATTTAATAGATTTAAGAAATACCATTAAATCAGTTAGGATTTCTTTTGCAATCTTCAAACCTTGCGCAAAATTTAGTATTATTTATATAACTGATTTTAGGAAATAGTTGAGGAATTAGGCACGGTTTTTGGCAACAATACTAATTAGGAGTACCACTTTACTTATTCTAATTATTAATAAACGATTCGTTTTCAGCCTATTCTTCGAAAATTGATCAATTAGCTATATCTGATTATGTTAGGAAATTGATTATAGAAGAAAACCGATTTATTATAGAATCTTAAACTTTTAAAATAACAGTCTCTACGCTAATCAATTTTGCATTCAAATGCCTCACTGATGTCACAGCAGATCTAATTTGTTCAATAAATTTTATAATAGAAGGTGATTGAAGAGGATTTTCAAATCTATTGCATAACTAATTGGTTCGAAAAAGATAATTTGTTTATTTTTTGTACATTATTTATTTCTTGGATCAATAATAACAAGATGGCTCTTCTCTGTGGTTCGATTCTACCTGTTCAATTTAATCGAATTGTGTCCGTTTTTACGTTAATAAATCTGTTATCGGGCCTGAAAGGTTGTTGTAAGTAATAGATTTCATTTGGCACAATGCCTTCGGAATAGATGGGAGATACGATGAGAAATAAATCATTTCCGATCAAGGAATGCTTTTACAAAAGGTAAAAAACATTATGGACGTTTCATCAGAGCCAGACAGATATCAAAGCACATTAGCGATTTATTGTGTGATAAGTTTCGACTCATTCGACGTCTATTTTTCCAACATTTGATAATATTTCAATCAAAATTTGGTCTCTACTGGACATTGATTGTGGGAATAAAAAGCACTCTCTCGGCCCCTGGTCAATAACAGCTTCATTGCCTGACATTCATCACTAATGTACATAAATTTTGTGTTGTGAATTATACACCTGTCTGGAGAGTATTAAGGCATCACTGGCTGGATTTATCACGAAAATCAACTGATCTCGTGCTCTGCTATACCAGATTTGTCTAACCACTTACATCAAATTGATGAGAAAGTCACCGGTGATTTAAGAGTTAATTTAGCTAATCTATTTTTTTAAGATTGCAAAAATTTCCAAATCTGACAAATTCTTTGGTTTACTTGGTTGGACTTTGCCTCATCTCGCTTGCGACACCGAGCGACTGAGCTTTGATACTTCAGTCGTTCACTTATCATCGACCAATTGCCACAGTTGCCTGAATGAATTATTACTTACTCACTGATTAAAACAATTTAGTTGTAGCAAAAGTTTAAATTTAATTGAAAAAACACTCAGTATTTTCAGAAAAAAATTAGTCAAATTTGATTTATTTATTAAGTCAAATTAAATTTTTTTAATCTCTTCTTTTAGGCATATTGTTTAAAAAATTGCGATGTAATGTAAATTTGGGTAACAAAATAGATTTGTACTGCGATAATTCTATTTTCAAATGATATTTTTGCAATTTTCTTTCATTTTGATACTCTAATAGAGTCATTAGAGAACGTTATACCTACGTCATAGGTTTTGGTACGGTTATATGCCATTGGAGCACAAAAAATTTTTTCTAAAAAAGTTTTAGGTTGGTAAAACTTAATTTGATTTTTTACTTGTAACAAAGTGAAGTGAACAATTAATGGAAAGTATATTTATGTGAAATATGGCATATAATGGTGTAAATAATAAGTGCACTGGTCTAGGAAGAACAACCGATTCCAATATAGTCAAAGTCACAGTTTATATGTCACTTAACCTAAAAAAGTAGGTATCTTACAATAATAATAATAATAAAAACCAAAATATTTTTTTGGATTTTAGGAGGCCTACATATAAAGTTTTCTTCCATTTTCATATTTTGGAGTTGACAGAATTAGAATTTTCGGATAAAACAAAAGAAAAGACAAATAGATAAAATTAGGATAAAACCCACTCTAAAAATTCCTAAAATGATTAAATTAATAAAAAAAATGCTCAAAAACAGCATAAAAAGAGCAAATTGCTAAAATTAGTATAAAAATCTCGTTTCATAAGACCTTAAAACACTTATTCTTTAAAAAAACTCGTGGTTTTGCCACTCTTTTTTTAAACTTGTGTGCTTTAAGAATGTCTTATAAAACTTGTTTTTCAATATACTATAAGAGTCTTAACTAAAAAATTCTTTAATCAAGACATTTTAAATTTTTTGCTGTTTTGTTTGTTGTGTTAGCTAAATAACTTTATAATAAGAATTGTTTTGAGTTGGCATAAACAAAAAATTACAATTTTTTAGGAACGTAGGTTTAGAAGAAGCTGTGTAGAGCTCTAGCTAAATTTTCAAAATTCTATTTTTTTTTTAAATTAAAACGCTGTTTTGCAAAATAAATTTATTTTTAAATTTTTGCGTTGTAAAAACTTTGTTTTTTAAAATATATAGCCTATAGTTTTTTAAATTATTAAATTGCTTTTTTATATATATATTTTTAAGCATCAATTATACCTACGCCTCCAGGAGTTGAAGTTATTGTGAAATTTGGCGGTTCAATTATTTAGCCGCTAATAGTATCTATGGGAAGATATTGTGTTTTTTTAATTTACAATTTGCTAATAGTATGTTGTGAAATTAAAAATGTCAACATAGTTGTCTGAATGTCAAAAAATAATTATTAAACTTATCTTTTTTATAAATTGTTTAACACATATTTAATTAAAATATATAGATAACACTTTTTCTTCACAAAATGAATTGGTTGATTTTTTTTGTAGCAATTTTTTAAAATAAGTTAAACTTATGGAATCAATGTTTACATTATTATTATACCATGTAATCCACAATTATTTAGATAAGAGAAAGCTGTAGAAAACCTTAGTTTGATTCAGTGCTGTGAGTTTGATATCTGATTTTTAAGTTTTGTCAAATTTGTTGGTTAACCGTTTGGAAACATTAAAAAAAAGATTCAATTCACAGGAAGTTGCAACTTTTATGAAAAAAGCTGTTTATTTTGTCATAATTTTTTGACAAGTACTATACGATAAGCCAGTTTCTTGTCAAATAAGGGTGCATCATGCATCTGCTGCTCAACATTTGTTATCACTTTTTTTGCACTGGCTCTTGGTCTACCAGCCTTTTTTTCTGATTCACACTTTTAGTTTACCTGAATATCCTAACAGTATTTTTTATTCCTAGCTATAATATAAAAATCAGCTTTAAAAAAGTTAAAAAACATTGTCAAAAACTAGGTGCGCAAGCGTGAGCGTTATATTCATCATTAAAAAATATTTTATTTTAAAAATTTGTTTCTATAAAAAACGTTTTCAGCTCTTGTGTAAACACCATTATTGTTATAAAACGGCTAAACAACAAATTTTGCCGAAGTTCAAAATCAAATGTCAAAAAAACCGCGTTAAATCAAACTAACAGTTAGATTCTCTGTTTTTTATAATTTTCTCTTTTCTAAATAATTGTAGATCACACGGTATTATCTTCTATGTGAGCCCTTATAATTTTACAAAACACTAAGCTCAGTTTAATAATTCTAAAATTTTAATATCTTTGAATTTTTTAGGTTTTGGTACAAAAAGTATATAATGGTTAAAAAGAAAAAACAAAATAAAAAAATAATCTTATTTTCTAGAAACTAAAGCCTTGACTTTAAAAATTTTTTTTGTTGTAAAATAATTCTTTTAATAAACACTATATAAGATGTTATAGTTAGAAGCCTCTTAAAAAAATTTCTTAAAAAAGACTTTTTTAATCCTTATGGTTTGTGACTAGTGCCTATTGTACTACATTATTGCTGGCAATGTTTTTGTTTCAAATCTGTTCAAATACACCGATTGTTTTTGACAAAAGACATTTATTGTTGGTTGTTTTTCAATAGTTTTATAATAACTGGGGGGCTTTTACATGCTTTTGTTTCTCTTTTTGGTTTCTTTCTTTTGTTTTTACACTAATATTTGATTCACTCAGCTAAAACCTCATAAAATTGTATTGCATATTTTGGCTCCATTAGGAGACGATTAGGTTACAATAATCGTAATTTCTAATCTTCTATAAGCTGCCACATACTGCCATACCGCCTTCTTCTGACTATCTTTTATAATTAAACCGTTTTCTTCATTGTGTAACTACATTGATATTTTTTTACAAAAAAGTTTAAGTATGGCGTTACCTGATGCTTGCTCAGGTGATATTAGGTTGGTTTAAAATTTGTTCTGACGATTTATTCACTTGACTTAAAAATGCAGAAACATTTTATGGGGTTATAGCTGAGTGAGCTACTATAGCATGATTTTTATTATTTAAATTTTTTTTTATATTATACAAAATTTGAATTAATTAATTTCATAACACAATCATTATCATTTTTAGTAATATTTAATAGACAAATAATTCTTAAATTTAATTTTATGCGTTTATTTGAAAATTATCTCAAACTTATTAGGTCATAATGTTGAAAAAATTTTCAAAATTTGCTTAGAACACTATGTGAAGTTAATTTAATAAAGGTTTTTATTATTGTTGATGTTGTTTTCTTATTATTTGAAGAAATTGCACTTCATCTTTATAATAGATATTTGAATAAAATCTAAATTTATTTTTTTCAATTGTTACAATTTTTACAAAATTATAAGTGGCAACGCTGTCTATAATTAAAAACCGGCCATTTAATTTGAGGTTAGGGTTTGATGAAAGCTGAAGGTAGTTGTAAATGGGTCAATATTTACTTATATTTGAATGATAATGTTATAAACAAAATGCAGTAAAAGCTTAAAAATATATAAGCAATTCTAACTAAACGGGGAGTTTGACTAGATTTAGATAATTTCTAAAAATTTTTTTTTAAATTGTTTTTACAGAAATGGAATTTTTGTATTATGAGTTGTTTGAGAAATACGTACTATATTTAGCTTTATGCTTTATAATTTATATTAGTTTTATTACTATTATTATATTTCTTGATTTTTTAGAGTAAGAAGTGAGAAAAAGTTAATAATAAAAAAGTTTTTTTCAAATTATACTTTAAATTAATCAATCATAAGTTTTGACATGTTTTGAAAATTTTAATCAAAAGTTTTTCTTTAATTTTTTTGAGAATTGTATATAGTTTTCTATATTTGTGTCTTTTTAGTTTACAAAATATGTGTCTTATTTAAAATTTTTTACAAAAGAGTAAAAAATTATTAAGTAAAGTACATCATAAATTACTTTTCTTTTATTAATAGATAAAATTATAAAAATCAAACAAAAAAGCTAAAAAAAATTCTCATTCTTCAATAAACATTTCAAATTGATTTGAAAAATTTAAAAACGTTTAAAAAAAGTTCTGCAAAGAAAAAATTATTAAAAATAAATATTCTGTGCTTGAAACCGAAATTACGCTTATTTTTGCTTAATTTGTAGCCACAGTGTGTCTAATGCTACAGTGCGGCAAACCAAATAAAAGCTAGTAAAATTTTTACGGGTCTAACACTCTATATAAAACAGTTTACTTTTTGTAATGGTTGGTATTAGTGATACCAGTTTATGACTGTATAGTTCAGTACCTCACAGAACATTAAAGCTGTCTAAGTAAGAAGTCAATTGGGCTCACCGACGAATGAGCACCATAGCTTGCTCGGACAGCTGTAATGTTGAACCTGACAGCCATAAACTATTTAGAGTATTAAGCTTGTACAAATTTTAATAGCTATTTGGTTTGTTGCATCTATTTTCTTGATTTTAGCACTATAGCTAATTATTGCTTCAGTTCAAAAATTTTTTGTAATATCTTTGTCAACATATTTATGTGTTTGATATAATACCGTTTGAGCTCAAGCAAATTTTTTAAATTTCAAAAGTGACAATTTGAGCAAGAATTATTGTAACGTTTTTTAAAAATCAGTATTGCCAATATGATCAGCACAAGTTACCAACAAATCTTTTTTTAGATAAAACAATATAGTGGATATTTGAAAAAAAACTTTACTATTTGTTGAAGTCATGTATGACAGTTTTTATCTTATTTACTGATTAGGCAAAAATCCCTCTATTTTGTGTCTAAAACGGGAAGCTATGTCACTTAGTGTGTATATATCGCCAGCAGGGTTTCGTCTGCTAATGACCGTCCTCAGGGCGTGCGCCATGTCACTTGCATCCACGCCAACTTTGCTCTGTTATTTACATGAATAAAAGCTTGGCAAAGCGATAATGGGGATTTTTACCATCGCATAAGTGTCTGCAAGTGGATTTATTTGAATAGAGGGGCATACTGTACATACAAATAGGGGAAAGCGGGGAAAATAATCAAGACCCGTGTTTGTTGTTGTCTTCTTACTACTTATGATGAGGTGCCAGCAAAGAGATTAATTCCAGTGAGCTCTTTTACGATTGTAGTATTCTATGTTTGTGATTTTGATTATCTTGCGAGTGGTTATGAAATGTTTGCTTACAATCTACATATGGCCGAGAGGGGCGGATTTGTTTGTCGGAAAAATTAACACAAGGCTAAAGACAAAATTATCTATCGACACACATGAGAATTTAAATGTTTACTGCTGAAGCACGTACGAATATAATAGATTACTTTCGAAAACACTCCAAATCAATGTGGAAGTGGACATTTTTAATTTGAAAATCAATTCAATTGAGGTTAACCGTTTAAGAGATATTTTGTAATTAATTGATAGATTCTTTTCAAAAATAGTTAGGTACTTTATAACAAGTAGTCCGAATAATCTGTAATTAAGAACGTCTGTCGGTTAATAAAACTGCACCAATAAAAGTTAAAAAAAAAAACAAATATATCAGATTTTAGTCTGAGAAATCACATATGATCTAATTTATCTCTTTCAATGTTATGAAAAGTATTCTATTTTCCAGTAAAAATAACCGGGTTAAATAAAATGTGGTTTTAGTTGAACAGTTTTAAATTAAAACTTTGAAATACATATATTGACAATAGCAAATTTTATAACAATTTTAACTATTAAAGTTGTATATATTGTTATATGCTACTAGCAGCTTGTACCGGCTTCGCACGGGAGCCAGACCGGCGCTGCGCGTTTTCTTGTAAAAGAGTAAGTATAGTGACATAACTATACATAAATTTTTTCTAGTAATAATAGACAAAGCCTATGTTACTCAGTGAAAGTGTAGCTTTCTAATGATAAAAGAGTTTTTGACGTCACTTCAGTAGTTTTTAAGTTTTTGGAATAAAAAAAAAGTCAAGTCTATAGAGCACTTTATAGAATATATTTATAAAAAATTTTTCATTATGTTTATGCCAAGTTAAATGATTACAAATAAATCACAAGCAATGCTAAAAAGTTTGTTATATAGTTATAATAGCATTACGTCTAAACTGTCAAAAAGCTTTTGACATAAACTTATCAATTTTGTAGCTTACTTCTTCACTGTTGCTAAAGTAATGTACTTTACCCTTAATCAGTATAGTAATTATATACTAACAAATCTGTGAAAGGTAGGTAATATACATCTTCCCTCTCTTGAGCGGAGAAAAAACTTAGCCTACTTATATAGTTTTATGATTAATCTTCAATTGTTCTACTTCAATTTAATACTTCAAAATGTCAATTTTTTCTTTCAAAATTAGTGTGAATTTATGCATTTGGGCTGTGCAACCCAGCACATCCCAACAGGTGCTAAGTTTTTTTTTTATTTAGAAAGACCATGAAAATATGCCAATTAAACATTTTTGTATCAATGGTTTGTTTTGTATCGTTTGGCCTAGTCCATGTAAGTCTATACCACTTGAGACTTTTTCCTGGTATTAGATTGTTTCTAGCTTCTGCTGCAGCTTGCAATGACTCCGGTAATTGTGTGTCACTAAGGTCACGATTAAACAATTTTAAGCTTTTTTAAGTTTTCAAAAGCAAGCACTACACTACCAACAATTTTTGTCAATAACTGTCAATTTTGATCATGGCAAATGGGCCACTTTATTTTTTTTATTTATTTGAACACAGAAATGCATCACTTTTTTGCCACGGTATGTAATCTACTATTTCACCTTGCTATTGATGCTGTGAAATTGCGTAACTTTATTGACAATTTTAAATTCTTTTCTTCAAAATAAATTTTAATTACTTTTAGCAGAACTGTTTTAAATTATTGTTCAAATCGTCAATAATATTTTAAAAGCTTAAGATTATCTCAATAAGATCATACATTTTAAAAGCTTTGATAAATTGTATCATATAAATATCAAAAAATACAAACAGTTTTTATATTATAATACAAAGATTATACTGATAATAGTTAATCCAGGCTGGCAACAATTAATTTTTAATAAGTTTTATAACTTTTTTTATGAAAAAGATTGTTTAAATGTAATTTTAATTGTTAGATTATTACAATATTGATAAACATAAATAATAAATACTTTTAAAGTTTTATTGTGTACTTTTATGCAATATTTTAATTTTTTTATTATATAACAAGTACAAATGTAATATCAATTTAGATTTAATTTGTTAGAGATTGTCTATTATAGACTTTCCATATTTAATAATTCAAGAGATAGTTGTACCTTCTTGCGGATGCTTAAAACTTGCGTAATTTTATTAATAATCTTAAAAAATTTCAAATAATTTGTAATTATTAAAAAAAAAATGATTATTGGTTAAAATTGTTCTTAATTATTTTTTAAATTGTTGATGATGATTAAAATATTCACTCATTTTGAATTTTGATTAAAATGGAGCTTTTTAAGTTTTGTAGAAGACTTGAAAAAAATATAGTTTTTTTAATTGAATAAAAAAACAATAATATTAGCATCTTAAAGAGTATAGCTGAAATCTTTGTCAAAAAAATATACAATAAACAACAATGATAATTGATGTTTATGTGTAATTCTTGCAAAAAATTTTAAATTTCATATTTTTAATGTGTATAATGTGACTTATGTTATAAAACATGAGTGACTATAGCCTTGAAGATGACATAATAAGTCGAAACTAGTAGGCTGTATATAAATAAAATTAAATTATTGATTGCTTTAAAACCTATGGCACTATATAGTCAAAAAACGCTTTTTCGACGCTATGCGGGTCATGTGAAGCTAAAAAAAACTGATAATAGTAAATAAAGATTTAAACGCCGCCGAATTTATTAAAATGTAAAACAAAGCAAAGATAATTGTCTTTTTTCCAACTTTTTAATCGAAATATTAGGAAAAATTTACAAACATTCTTTAACCTGGTAAATTTAAGCAAAAAATAATTCAGTTTTATTCATTCCCTGACGATGACTACCTGGTGGTCAAAAGAAGTCTTGCGATTTAATAAACAATCTTTTTGACAAGTGGTAAAACTGTGTTAATAAATAAAATCAAGTTTAAAAAATGAACAATTATTCAATTTTGTAAAGATCTATACATGGATATTTTTTTTAATTATCAAAAAAAAAAAACTAGTTTGTAGGTATTTTTCAATTTTACGCTCTTTATTTAGAGTCATTTCAACTGAGCAAATATATATAACCATTTTCAAATTCATGTATAGTATATTAAGAAACAAGTTTTATAAGACATGTCTTAAAGTGGGCATGCAAGTTTTTTTATACTATTTTTTGTAATTTGTCTTGTTTATGCTGTTTTTGAAGCTTTTTTTTTTTAATTTGATCGATTTAGGGATTTTTGAAGTGGGTTGACAATATATATTGATTTTAAAAGTGAAAATTTTATTTATTTGTATTTTCTTCTGTTTTATCTAAAAATTCTAAACCTGTCAGCCCGAAAATACGAAAATGGAAGAAATCTTTACTTTTAGGCTTCTCAAAATCTGTGAAATAGCAAAGTTATTTTGGTTTTCATTATTATTATTATTTTAAGATACCTACTTTTTTAGGTTAAGTGACATATAAACTGTGACTTTTGCTTTATTGGAATTGATTGTTCTTCCCAGATCAGTGCACTTATTATTATACTTTCTATAAATTGTTCACTTCACTTTGTTGTTCGAAAATTGCAATCTCAAATTCTAATTCACAATATTATTGACAGACAGGTAAAAAGTCAAATTAAGTTTTACCAACCTAAAAATTTTTTAACTCTAATGGCTTATAACCGCACTGAAACCTATGACGTAGCGTTCTCTAATGAGTCTATTAGAGTGTCAAAATGGAGGCAAATTGCAAAAACTATTTTAATCAGCGTCAAAATAACCATTAGTAAATTTTTGTTTTTGACAACCTAGTTTAATAGGCAATTTTACCAACAACAATTTTTGGTTCAAAAAACTATTTTTTTAAAAGGCCAATGACAGAAATAGGCACTAATATAGGTCAAGTTGTAAGTATGTTAGTCCCAGTAAAAGAACGTTATATAGCCGTACTTAAAACTCCGTTTTTATGAGCCTTCATCACTGGTTTAAACGTTTTTGCAACAAAAGAAGAAACATATAACTTTACTTCGTTGTACTACAATACATTTGATATTAATAAGTTGACACAATATAATGTAGCATAAGAACAATAAATTTATTTATTTTAATAACAAAATTAATATATTTAATATCTAGACACTGTTTAATTTTACAATATAATGTATTTCCTCGTATACTGTTTACTTTTTTTTTTATCAAAATGAGTCGTAAATAGCGTAATAAAGCAAATCCATTCATAACAAAAATATTTAATCTCTGGTGTGTTGCGGATTAGAGCTCGTCAGTATGACCCAAAAAATAAAATTAAGAACAGCTATTGATCTAAGTGACATTTATGAAAAGCATCTAAATACATCAAAATCAAGTTTTAATATCAAAAGTGCTTAAAGACAGATGCCAACTGATAATTAGCCAAAACTTTATTATTTTATAATTTTTTGATAGCAAAGCAGAAGCAGATAGAAAATATTGCATATCTTAGATGTATGTCTGTTTATGAAATAATTTATTAAATAAATAACCTCTTTATTATCGGATATTGTTTTTTGTTGAAATATATTTTTTTTTTGTCTTTAAGTAAATAAATTTTAGTTTTCGGTTTGTTTTAAACATTTATGCATTACTAAGGCTTAGAATATAATATTATGATCAGATTTCTACGAAAAAACTATAAAACTTTTGATGGTAAAGCGTTTAGAAACAATTTCTTTTATGGTTGGATAAGCCTATGTGGTATTGTCTAGACATTACCAAATATGATTTTTAATGGCTTAATTTAATAATATTTGTAAACATCACAAGTCTGATTAGGCTTTCTTTTAAGAAGTTCTTATCTGCTTTATGGTTCTAAGTGGCAAAGGAATAAAGTTTCTCATGGCAAGAATTTATAGCCTCAACTTTACCTTTCTGGCGATAATTGGTTTTATAATAGTCGTAAAGCCTTGTCCAGCGCTATATTTCGCACATCTGGCCAGCATCTTACCTATTTCCGAAAAATGCAAAATTGGTAAAATTAAAAAAGGTGAATTTCTGCACCGGAATTTGATCTTAATGCCAGGTAGTCAGAAGGTCTTCTAAATCGGAAGGTTGCGGTGCTTTGTCCGAGTAATGCCCTATTCTCTAATGCCACACACAAACGTATTGTCACTACGAAAAGACCATATGACAATGTATTATATCAGCTATTCAATGTATTGAATCTACTGTACAGTTTTATTCTATTGAATATTTTCAACAAAAGCTTTGCTAAAATATACACGCGTTGCGAATGCCGAAAGGTTTTGTCCTTTTGTTCGACAGTGTTGGACCCATTCAGTGTTTTTGTTGAGAAGGAAGTGGAAATAAACGGACCAAACCGTGTTTTTCCAAAATTCTCAATGCGGAGGTGTGTGCAGGTAATGGCCTATTATCATTCAAAAACCGCTCAATTGCACACCAATAAAAAATTCATTCATTGACAGGATTGATCGAGTGTGCTCGAAGCTTTCTGACATAATTATCCAACTTTTTCACCAATAATGATCACTAAAAGACCAGCAGAGCTCAAATTTTCGAAAACTTGAACTCAATTATAGCAATAAAAAGAATAATACGGCAAACACCAGCAGGAAAACAGCGACTTCAAAACTCACAAAACAATAAAAAAACAGAAACAGAAAAAAACGATTAGAACTATAACACTTTCTAATCTTCGGTAAGCGGCATAACTCTTTGAACAATCCGATGCAGCTTCTACTTTTATTCAATGTTTTTTTGTGTTTTTTCATCTTTTGAAATAGTTATTTACATAAAAGTCAGGAAAATTTCACATTACTGAAGAGGAGCTAAATTGAAATACGAGGCACTTTGTGCCGAGTATTTTAAAGCTCCGAGTCAAGTAAGAGATTTTACTGACGTGTTTTGTATTAAATTTTTCCGGAAATCGTAAAAAAAGACAAAATTTACAAATTTTAGAATTTTTTTTACAAATTCCTCAAAAATCAAGTTTGTCAATTTTATTGGCAACTATAGTTACTAGAGTATCTTTTTTATTTTGCGTCTTGTAAAGTTTTTACAGTACTAGTCCGGAAAACTCAATTTTCCTGCGCGTAAATAAGCAGGAAAATGTTGTTTCCAAGACGATTTCCGGAAAAAATATTTAAAATATATATTTTTTAAATCTATGCCGTATATGCCGTTTTATACAGATCGAGTAGATCATCTAAGTATAAAAAATGCATTCCAAATTTAAACCACATAAAAAAAAATTGATTTAACAATCTTTCCAAGTTCTTAGAATAAGATTATCGCCTGACACTTCTACATCTAGTGATAGCAAGAACAAAAAACGAAACTATTTTTAGACTGTCTGAGAAAGACATCAAAAATAAAAGAATAAAATGTCAAAAAGCTTATAGAAATTTTATTGAAAGATTAAGCAACAGATGCGAATGGAGAGAGCCCCTATTACCAGTGAGATTGAAAAAATTACTATGAAATGACATACAGACGACTCCAAGACAGACAAAAGCCCCCGGGTAGTAGTCAGTTCTAGAAGTATATACTCAGAATCAATGAGAACATACCCAAGCATCTTTTAGTCGAAAATACAATCAGAAAATATGTAGAATTTATCTTTAAAAATGTTAAATTACAAGTCATACCAATAGTCAAGCAGCCATAAGAGCACTAAGCTTCTCTCTCATCAGTTCCAGAATGACGTGGGAATGCCAAACCAAGTTGAACAAACAGGGCAAGAATAACAATGTTTTTCTTGTTATTCTTGGACAATCGGGAATAAAGGAATAAAAGAAAACACTAAAAGAACAAAAAAAGATTTAAAATGAAGAAAGAAACAAACAGATCAACATTTTGGCAGAATCATTCTATAGTCCGCTCAGATTCAAGAAAGAGTATTTTGGTCATTTGAATTTTGAATGGTTTTTAAGCCATTCAAAATTGGTTTAAAATAAATTTACGACTTTTCTGCGGCTTGCTCTGTCTGAAAAACCGTCAACCATCTCCTACTTTATAGACGTGATCACTTAGAGCCTGCATGCATTTGTTTTCATGCACTCTTTCTTGAAAGTGAATAGAGTATAGTTTAAAGTTCTTTCGCGGGCTGTATGAAATATGTATTTTACCAATTTCAAATGACGTTGTAGACTACAAACGTCAAAATTAAGTGATTCTTTGCTGTGGCGCTGTTTACTAGAACAAAAAAAAAAAGAAATCTGTTTTATTTTTTCACATAGTACAACTATTATTTTTGTAATATGCTTCTATTTTGATAATAATAGACTCATTAGAGAACGTCATTAGGCTTCGGTGCGGTTATAAGTCATTAGAGCACCAAACTTTTTTTTATAAAAAATATTTAGGTTGGTAAAATTTAATTTGACTTTTTACCTGTCTGTCAATAATATTGTTAATTAAAATTTGAAATTGCAATTTTCGAACAACAAAGTGAAATGAACAATAAATGGAAAATATATTTATGTGAAATATGGCATATAATGGTATAAATAATAAGTGCATTGGTCTAGGAAGAACAACCGATTCCGATAAAGCAAAAGTCACACTTTATATGTCACTTAACCTAAAAAACTAGGTATTTTACAATAATAATAATAATAAAAACCAAAATAACTTTTGCTATTTCACGGATTTCGGGAAGCCTACATGTGAAGTTTTCTTTCATTTTCGTATTTTGGGGCTGACAAGATTAGAACTTTTGGATAAAACAAAAGAAAAGACAAATAAATAAAATTTTCACTTTTCAAATCAAGATATTGCCGACCCACTCCAAAAATTCCCAAATCAATCAAAATAAAAAAAAATGTTTGAAAACACTATAAAAAGAGCAAATTACAAAAAATAGTATAAAAAATTTGTTTTATAAGCACTTATAAGTCCATTGAAAAGTTACATTTGGGGTTGCGTTTTTTAGAGGACGCAATTTAGTTTTTTTGATGTGTAGGGGGGGTCAGTGTAAAGCTAAAACCAAGTTTGTAGGGTTACCACTTTTGTCCCACGGCCGCCATATTAAGAATACGGGTTGAAATGGTTTTTACAATATATGTTATAAAGTATTTATTTGATAAAAAATTTGATGAAAACATTTTTTGTTGCAAATTAAATTCTCTACAACTTTGGTCTCGTAATTTGTTGTTGTAGAACTATAAATAAAATAATTATAAGCAAAAATGTTCAAAGATTTGAAAAAAAAAATATATTTTACGATATAATTTTTTTTTTATTATTTTACAAACACATAATGTCAGATCATTTTTGTAGATCGTTTTTTGAGGAAAAACTTTTATACGCAACATATTTTTATTAAGTCAATAGCTAAGGCTTTCCAGCGTTCCGAAGTGAATACTATTTTTCAGCACTCTTATACGTGTGTATTTAGTTATTGTTTTTTTTAGATTTTTTTTTCATTGTTTAATTATTAAAGAAATATGTAACGCAGCACAACTAAAAATATAAATTGAACGACAATTTCAACAGAATGTTATTAGCTATTCTCACAATAAGAGAGGTTAGAAATAATAGTAATAATAATAATAATAATAGCAGCCAGTGTTCTTTTGTTCTCTGATGGTCACTTGGGTATTTTCTACCTCGACAGTAACAAACATCAAATTTAAAATTATTTTTCCGGAAATCGTCTTGGAAACAACAGTTTCCTGCTTATTTACGCGCAGGAAAATTGAGTTTTCTGGACTAGTACTGTAAAAACTTTACAAGACGCAAAATAAAAAAGATACTCTAGTAACTATAGTTGCCAACAAAATTGACAAACTTGATGTTTGTAGAATTTGTCAAAAAAAATTCTAAAATTTGTAAATTTCGTCTTTTTTTACAATTTCTCGGAGCTTTAAAATAAAATAAATAAATCTCGGAACTAAATTAAAATACTCGGCACAAAGTGCCTCGTAATTCAATTTAACTCCTCTTCAGTAATGTGAAATTTTCCTGACTTTTATGTAAATAACTATTAAAAATTAATAATTGTAAAATTTTGTAATGGAGTGGAAAAGAGTCAATAATTAATTATTAATAATATTGCAAAATTAATAATTAAAGAAATTATAAAAACAATATAAAAAAAAACAATAACAGATGACACATTTTAGTACACACGTATAATATTTATATATAGTTAAGAGAACTGAAAAATAGTACTCACTTCAGAGCGCTGTAAGACCTTAGCTATTGACTTAATGAAAAATCTGATACAATTTTTTTATAAAATAATTAAAAAAAATTATATCATAAAACAAATTTTTGAACATTTTTGCTTATAACTTTGTTATTTATAGTTCTACGACAAAAATTTACTTGAACAAAGTTGTAGAAATGTGATTTTCAACAAAAAATGTTAACAATTTTTTTCCATCAAATAAATAGTTTATGAGATATATTGTAAAAACCTGAAATGGCCTTTATTTTCAAGATAGCGGTTGTGGGACCCACAAACTTGGTTTTAGCTTTACACTGACCACCTCTACACACCCAAAAAATAAAATTGCGTCCTCTAAAAAACGCAAGGTAAGGCCTAAAAATAGTAACATTTCAATGAACTATTATTCTTTAAAAAATCTCGTGGTTTTGCCACTCGTTTTTTAAACCTGAATATGAAACTTGTTTTTTAATATACTATTTTAATTGACTTTTACAATGCGCTTAGATTCGGCTGTTTTTAGCTGGGGATTGGTGTTTTTCTGATAATTAGTTCTTCAATATTTGCAAAAGTAAGTATATTAGCTTTTTTTATGTAGTAGTTATAAGATGTATATAAATAAATCAAATTTTAATTAAAAAAAATAAATAAGTGATATATTCTTCTTACCACCATCATAAAACGTGGTGACGTAGTCGAGCAGTTAGAAATATGATTCCAACCTTCAAGTATTTAAACAAATGTGATTAATTTTGTTCAATAATTAAAAAAAAAATATTTTAATTAGCGCTAAATTAAAATATTATTTTAAAATGAGTTGGTTTATTATTTGCTCACGAAGCGGCTAAGATTTTATAAAAATCTTCTTAGAGAATCCAACCATGCCAAGCCCAAAGTTAGCTTGAACCTCACTAAATTTGAGTTTGGCGTACCTACCAGGCTTTCATCAGGTCTAGGAGAGCACCTGGTGTGACTCGGCCTAGCAGATAATGACAAATGCAGATTTTGCCGAAAAGGGTAGAAAACTCCAGAACACCAGGTAACAGAATGTGCTGGTATTAGAGCCCAGCTTAAAAAACACTTTAGGACAATACATATTGGATAAAGATACGTCATTCTTAAGTAATCCCAGCCGCTGGAATTTATTACAGCTTTGGAGTGGGATAAGGAACTATAAACTAAAACACATTTTGATCAGCTCAAGGAAGAAGAACATTACAGACCAATAGACCGCACTCTATTTCTAATCTAATCTAATCTAATACAATCTAATGGTACAAACTTGTCTTAATATCCATAAAAATACAGATTATTTCCAATATAAGAGAGCTTTACGCAAAAATACCTGCTCATAAATGTACGTTTCAAATTTTTATTTCAGTTGTGCTACAGGTTATTTATATATTAGATTACAATGGTGCCTACAGACTAGAACAATTGATAAGCATATGCCTAAATAATGTTTAATTGAAATCCGATGACCAAAACATTATTATTTTAAAAAACTGACAAGAACTAGGTTTAACTTATTAAAAAAACACATATTTGCTTGTTGTGTTTCAAAAAACATGGCAAATTTTCTCAAATTACTATATTTTTTTTTACAGGACACTACTTCAGGAGATTGGGTGTTACACATACACGGTGATCCATTAACGATTAAAGGTTTAGGAGATTGAAAACGTTTTTCATTGGCTGAAGGTTACGTGGATTTATTGTGAGCAGCTAAATTCATGTTACAAAAATGTTGGATTAGTAGAATTATGGAACACACATCACAGTAACAGCGAATCACTGAAGTAACAATAACAAAGATTAATTATTATTATTGCAGTTTAAAATTTCGATCCGAGGTTAATAGTTCGATCAATATTTCAATGACATTTTAATGTCATTAACGCCCTCAAAATCAGTGTGTTAATAGCTATGTTAAAACAGTAAACTAGACAAACATAGTTTATGTCCTACTGCTTAATAATAGATTCTTCATAATACAACTGTGCATCTTTGATGATAGATAATTTCAAAAAATTTTTGTGGCCACTTTGTAATAGATTGAAAAATAAACCTATTCTGATCTACAATACTGTACTCTAATTAATCCCTACTGAAACCAAAAAATGCAAAACATTTTTATGGGGTCTTAGCTGAGTGATTTGACTATGAGCAAAACAAGCTCTATGAAATGATTTTCTCTGGTTAACTTGACAAATGTTTTGAATTTAAAAAAAAGAGTTTCTGAACTACTGACAAATCAAAGTAATACGATATTTCAACTTGTTGTTAAATATAATTGTTTGTGTACATAGCAAATATTTACAAATACATCAGCATTGAGTCTTTGAGCTATTATACTATACAAACAATTTTTTTAAAAAGTAATATAGTATGGAATTGAGAGATAATTAAAATGCGTGTAGAATATAATAGTTTGAAAGCTTCTTCCGAACCAGATTATAATTTTTCTAAGAATGCCTAAGCTGTCCAACAAAAACCCTAAAATGCGAGTGAATGAAAGGCATTCGAGCCAATTTTCAAGTGTTGTGACCACGGCAAAGACCCAACTCCATTGTACCATACAAAACCAAATCAATCGAGCATTGACAATTTTAGCAATTTTCGTAGGCAACAAAACATGCTGTAAAGCTCTCTTTTCCAATGCATGCAGATTTGTCAAATCTGAGGATTTAGCGTGGCATAGCCTGTATCCTAGCAACGTGAGTCAATTGTTCTGGTGCAGGTGTCCAATCAATAGCACCTGGAGCTTTAAATACCGTTTTGGGAAATACCGCCTGTTCTAGACGACGTGTCGCCTCTAATTCGAAAATTTCTTTTGAGAAGTCGTGTGGAAACAGGAGAAAAGCGAAACGAGAATAATAAGAGATAATACTGAGAATATTCAAGACAATGAGCAGCTAAAAATTTCTTACAAGATAATCTCATTATCTTCTATCTTTTGGAATAGAATCTTGTAGATATTTATCAAGAAAAAACCTTTTTTAATTTCAAATCTTCTATCACTATATAAAAGTAGTCCTGATGGAGCAGTGGAATGATAAGACTGTTGAGCCAAAAGCCAATCATAATAAGTGGCTACAAGAAAGTATCCAATACCCATTTCAACACCATTTAATGACGTTTCAAAATGTAAGGTAGAACCAAATACCAGTCAGTTTAATGATGTTGAATTTAAAAATCTGGCCATATAAGTCCAAGATGAACAATATTATAGCAGAAACATAGAATGCAAAAAGTCAGTTCTATTTTGAAGCAGATTTTAAACATACTTTGCTCAAATTCGGCCGAAATAAGAAATAAAATTTGAAAAAAAACTTGAAAATTACATGCTTTCTCATACAAGAAACAAAAGAGAAGAAGGAAGAAATGAAAAAATCGAAAAAATCCTAATAACACTAAATAGAAGAAAATTACCAGGGACGGATGATACCGAATGAAGCATTGATGTATGAGAATAAAAGAAAGAGTCTGAAAAAAGTGAAGAAGATAGGGTTTCACGACCTGAAGTCATTAAAATATTAACACCTTTAGAAAAAGATCGTGTCGAAAGATTTGATAAAAGTGGCGTAAGAGAGAGCTGCTGAGAAAGCGGAAGCGCTTTGTGTTGATGACGAAGGAGTGTTTTTGAACAAGGACTTCCAAACGTTTGGGAGATAATTACCTGAAATTTAATTAAAGTTGTTTTGGTGTTTTACAATTTCGATTGCTTTCTGATTTTTCTGTCATAGAAAAATTCCGATTTACAAATTAAGGAAGATTCATCTAGACAAATTTTGTGACCGGTGTCTAGATGATGTTCAGCTAGTGATGACTGTGACCATAAACCCAAATTTATGCATTTTTTATGTTCAGAAACTTGAAGTTTAATTGAACGTCCTGTTTCCCCAATGTAAACTTTGCCACAAGAGCACGGAATTTTATAAACACCTTTAGACTAAAGTGAGTCAAATCTGTCTTTTGAAGATGGTTAGATTTCCACGATTTTGTAAAGGTGGTTTGAAAACCGTTTTCAATCCTTGTTTACAAAGAATTTTTCCTATTCTGTCTGGAACCCTATGAACAAATGGAAGAAAAGCAGCTCCAATGTTATTTTTCGACTCCCTCGTTTTCGTGCGAAGATGTTGATGGTGGTTTAAAATACATTGAATATCCTTTTTCTGATATCCATTATTCATTAGGCTAGTTGTTAACCGGTCTAATTCTGTTTGAAGATTTGATGTCTGACAAACCGAAAAAGCGAGATGAACCAAAGATTTAATGACAGACAATTTTTGGGTAAGATGATGATGTGATGTCGCATGAAGATAGCAATCTGTATGAGTAGGCTTTCGATATATTGTATGGCCTAAAGACCCGTTAGGAAGACATGTTACTAAGACATCTAAAAATAGAAGAGAACACTGGTTCTCAATTTCCATTGTAAATTGAAAATCTTTATTTAAAGTATTTAGATGATTTAAAAAAGCTGCCAAACTGTCTTTACCGTGAGGCCAAACAATAAACGTGTCATCCACAACAGAGTTCTATTTTAGGTTTTAAAATTGATGTTTTAAGTGCTTTGGTTTCAAAGGATTCTATGAAAATATTAGCAATGACAGGAGACAGAGAAGAACTCATTGGAGATCCTGTGACTTGTTTATAAAATTTATTGTTGAATCGAAAATATGTTGAAGTTAAACATTTATCTGTCAGATCTCCTAGGATTTGGAAAAAGTCATCATTACATAGCAACTTTCTAACAATAGCTACTGCTTCTGAAACAGAAACTTTTGTGAAAAGTGATACTACATGAAAACTAACCAGCCAATTTGAAGGATCCAAAGAAAACGTGGACACCGGTCACAAAATTTGTCTAGATGAATCTTCTTTGATTTGTAAATCGAAATTTTTTATGGCAAAAAAATCAGAGAAGCAATTGAAATTGTAAAACACCCAAACAACTTTAATCGAAATTCAGGTTATTATCTCTCAAACGCTTGGAAGTCCTTGTTCACAAACACTCTTTTGTCATCAACACAAAGCCCTTTCGCTTCTCCACAGCTCTCTCTTTTGAGGCTTCCGTCAGTTTCCCTTCTGCCCTTCTCACCGCTTTCTTTTTTTTTGATTACCAATATAAGCCCAAGCAGCAACGCGGTCTAGCCAGAATAAGTTTTGTCTCTAGCGTTGTTCACACGTCAAGTTAGCGTGCTTGTTATTACTTGTATTTCCCTGTTCTGATGACGCCTCCACCGATGGAGTGGAGGCGTCATCAGACACGTCAATTTTATTAAACCTTTTGACACGTTTTTTTCCGAAAGATGTCAATATTTTACTGAAAAAATGTTAAAGAGGAAAAAGTGTTTTTTTAAATTGTACAGAAGAAATAATAATATCAATCCATAAAAAAAAATGGTAACAAAAGAAGCTACCGAGAAATAACTCTTCCTAATACGATGTGCAAAGTGTATGCAATGTGTGTAGCAAAAAAATTAAAAAAAAATGTTGAGGGAGTGAGGGGATTACCAAATTGGTAAGCTGGATTTAGAAAAGATCGAAAACTAATAGAAATTATGTGCGTTTTAAATATCGTAATAGAGGAAAAGTTGAAAAAGAAAGAAATGTGTTTGTAAATTTAAAAGCAGCGTTTGACAGGTGAGACAGAAATAAGGTATAAGATTACATAAATAATAAGAGAATAGCAAAATCAATTGTACTAAATAGTAAAAAAAATAAAAGAAATAAATGAGAAGACAAAGTTTAAAGTGAGAGGGAATTAAAAATAAAGCAAATAGTTGTGGACAAAAAGAAGCTTCAGACAAGTGTGTCTTTTGAGTCCACTACTGTTTACAATATATGTATATGAAAGATATAGATTTTAATAATATTAAAGTCATCGGTTTTTCCTGAAATATGGAAAATTTCTCGAGTCACACCAATACATAAGAAAGGTTGTATTTCCGACATTTCTAATTATCGGCCAGTTACATTAATTAACAATTTTTCTAAGGTTTTGGAAATAGTGCTCCATGACAAGATTTATCCACATGTCAAAAATCTCTTGACTCCTGAACAGCATGGATTTGTGAGGGGTAGGTCTACAGCGACCAACCTAGTCATCATGACACAATATCTATCTGAACATTTAGACAATCGAAGTCAGGTCGATTGTATATATACTGATTTTTCTAAAGCATTCGACCGTATTGACCATGAGATTTTGTTGAATAAATTAAATCACTTCGGTTTTTCAGAGTCACTGATTGAACTTTTCTCATCTTACCTGGCAGATAGAAAGCAATATGTAAATTGTCAGGGACGATCTTCATTTAATTTCCTTTAGAAATCAGGTGTACCTCAAGGCTCGGTGCTGGGTCCATTACTGTTTAATTTATTTAAAAATGACATAGTTATTGGTCTTGATGTCAAATACCTACTGTACGCAGATGATCTCAAAATATTTTGCAAAATTAAAACACCAGCAGACTGTCTACAGTTACAAAAAAATTTGAATCATATTCACGCTTGGTCTATTAACAAACTGATATTGAACACAAGTAAATGTGTTGTAAAATCTTATACAACCAAAACGTCTTTTATTACGAAAGACTATTTGCTGAATGATGTACTATTGCAACGTCCAGAATACGTTTCCGACCTTGGAGTTACCGTTGATTCTAAGCTAAGCTTTAGAAAACACATTAAAAATATATCTGCTACAGCGTTCAAATCTTTGGGTTTTGTCATAAGGAATTCCCAAGGTATTCAGAAAATTGATATCATCACACTGCTATTTTTCACTTTTGTTAGATCTCGTTTGGAATATGCTTCTGTAGTGTGGAATCCGATCTATCAGGTTCATAGGTTAACAATAGAGAGCATTCAGAAAAGATTTTTAAAATTCTTGGTGTATCGTTCGGATGGGGTGTATCCAACGCGTGGCGTTCCTAATGACTACCTTTTAGAACAATTTCCTTTGCAGAGTCTTACATACCCACGAGAAATGATTTCAGTCATCATTTTACGCAATGTTTTAAGTCATAGCATAAAATGTGAAGAGTTGTTGTCTCTCTTTAAATTAAGAACGCCAAGAACCTTTCTACGATTCAATTCAATTTCTGAGACACCTTTTCCTAGAACAAACATTATGAGGTCATCACCACTTTATCAAATTTTGCAAAATTATGGTCGTGTAGAGAAAGTCGTCGACATATTTAGTTGCTCTATCTCGAATATTAGAAAATGTTTTGCTCCATAGGATTGTGTAGTATTCAACTGCTTTTGTTATGTACTTGTGTGTATTTTTTTTTCTTACTTTTTGTGTTTATTTTTAATATATTTGTCTTTTCTAACTCTCCAATAATTGGGCCCTCAGCCTGTTGGGAGTTTTATACAATAATAATAATAATAATAATATAGAAGAAGTGTTGGCTAAAAGACAAGAGGAAAGAGTGTGGATGTTGGTGTTGCAGATGACATAGTGATGGAGGTGAGAGAAGAAAGGAAAATTATTAAAAACGTAAGCAAGTGCATTAAAAGAAAGGGCTGAAGATAAATAATTGTGAAACTAAGATAATAGTGTAATAAATAAGCTATAAATACAAAAAACAAATAGAACAGGTGAAAGAATAGAAGTCTTTTGAAGAAAGAAGCAAATGCAACGCGCTGATGGATGGATGTCAGGATTCAGTCAAAAAAAAACGAAAAAGAAAAAAATTAAAGTAAGAAAAAAAGCAGTAATGTTTAAGAACAAAAAAAGAAAACGAGAAAAGTGTGAGCTGTTGGAAGAGAGCTGAAAGATAATGAGTGTAAAGACAGATAATAGAATAAAAATAAAGTACTATAAAAAGAAAGAATTCAGGTTAGAAAAGATCGACAAGAAGATAATATTTTTATATGAAGGAAACAGTTGAGAAAATACAATAAATTTATAATTTGCATGGAACAGAATAAAATTAATGAGATTTCTATTATGAATTTGCCTACTTTTCATCATAGAATCTGGTTAAAAATAGGAATTATCGTCAAGTTTCACAATTAATTATGCAACAGTTAATTTGAAAGTTTTTTTCGAAAATGAACGAAATCAAGTGAAAATCTCCACTATACAACCATTATCCTCCAGCTGTAAGATTGTTATTTTGAAAATCGTTCTCTTCAAAAGAAATTGTCCATTGCGTGTAAAATCCTATTACCAGCAACAATAACATAAGAGAATAAAAAGGTTTCCGCATATCGATACTCACAATTATATCAATGAGATATTTATTTTCGATTATACGTCAAAGAACTCTTAAGGTTTTGCGGATTATGTTACTATTATATCAGGATCTGATAAGCAATTTGACGATAGATAGAAAGGGCCCGCAAAAAACGGCTGTTAGTCTGGATCGGATTTCCCCTCAATTGACCCTCGTCTGATTCCTGTCCGAGATATAGGGATTTATCAAATATTTTTAGTCCTGTAGGATTCAGGTCATAAAAAAACTTTAGAAGGTAACATTTGTCTCTTTAAAGATTTACCTTGTTTTTCTTTTCGATTGTACGCTCTGATGGGCAAAGCCAACATAGGGCGTTCCTTAAGCAAATAAAAATTAATTCAATTTGAGCCTGTTTGGATGATCGTAACGAAATGTTATGCACATATTTGGTGCATCTAATGTCAGATTCTACCAATCAAAAATGAATAATGAACGTAATAATCCTGTAGGACCCTCTTAACTACAATCATAGGGTTCTTTTGTAGCATTAGCATAGAGCTTTTATCTGGATTTAATAATTACCTTATAATACTCATTGTAATGATAATACACACAATAAAATAATGATAATTGTGAATATGCGACACGCTTCGTCAATGCCGCCAATACAACAAAAGCTATCCTTTTGATAATAATATTATACAGTATGGTTAGAAAGATGGGAAAGACGACGTTATAAAATGAAATATTGAGAAGTTAAATGATGCGATCTAATGGACGCGTGTAACTAATATGTTTCGCTAATTTAATCATTGGAAAGAAGGGTGCAGCTATTATTTTTGTTTTGTGATACGAAGATGACAATCTGGGCAATTTGTTTGAATTTTTTCAAGTGGAAGAAAACCATTTAGTATCCTGGCATGATATTGTATGGTAATTTTGAATATTACGTAAAAGATGAAAATCCCACGCAATTAATTCGAAAAATGTCGTTGTTATTGATTGATCGTTAAGGGAAAATGCAAGACTTGTTTTCAATTATTTAAATTTGTAATACATTTTTTTTTGTTGCTATTATTATTTATCTATTTATCAAGGATCTATTTTTAACTGATATTTATTTAAACCTGTACCTACCAATGTGTCCACTTCTTCTACAAACAAAACAATTATAAATTTGATCATTTTGAAATTCTTGTGACAATAGTTATTTACATAAAAGTCAGGAAAATTTCACATTACTGAAGAGGAGCTAAATTGAAATACGAGGCACATTGTGCCGAGTATTTTAAAGCTCCGAGTCAAGTAAAAGATTTTACTGACGTGTTTTGTATTAAATTTTTCCGGAAATTGTAAAAAAAGACGAAATTTACAAAATTTAGAATTTTTTTTACAAATTCCACAAAAATCAAGCTTGTCAATTTTGTTGGCAACTATAGTTACTAGAGTATCTTTTTTATTTTGCGTCTTGTAAAGTTTTTACAGTACTAGTCCGGAAAACTCAAATTTCCTGCGCGTAAATAAGCAGGAAAATGTTGTTTCCAAGACGATTTCCGGAAATAGCTATTTTTGTCACAAGTACATAATCTATGACTTTTTTGGACGAGTCGAGTTTATGGCCAAGCGAAGCGCGGCCATAATAAAGACGAGTCCAAAACAAGTCAGATTATGTACGAGTGGCAAACAAAGCTTTATGTTCGACTGCTTTGATGAAATAATTGGGAAAATACGCTGACACGAAGATACAGGAGATCATCCAGATCATGACATTTATACTTGACAATGACAGATGAGTCCAAAAAAATAAACAAAAGGTACTAGTCCAAAAAAGTGGTAGATTTTGGACACTAAACAATGTCAAAAACCTTATCAATATGATGCAGTCGAACATAAATTAATTAATTGATCCTCACTCATAGAGCAGTGTGTTTTCTTGTTAATATTTGTAATTTTTTGACGAAAATAAATTATTTATTTAGTTCGACATTTATACTTGACAATGACAGATGAGTCCAAAAAAATAAACAAAAGGTACTAGTCCAAAAAAGTGGTAGATTTTGGACACTAAACAATGTCAAAAACCTTATCAATATGATGCAGTCGAACATAAAAATTATTACGAAAAGTCTGTGAAACGCAAAGTATCTTTGTAGATTGATGCTATATATAAAGTGGCTACGAAAATTTGAGTCGCTTTCCTTCAAACTGCCAAATAAAAAATATGCGTTTTCAAAATGGTACAAAATTTTTTAAATAATAATAATAATAATAAATACGCTTTATTGTCTTTAAAAATTACACAATTAATTTTGTAGACAAAGCATAAAACCTTAAAAGAGAACAAAAAATGAAAGGAAAAAAAACAATACATACACAACATGTCAAATTTACATAAAGTTAGTAATACGGACTACAGAAATAAAATAAAAAATTAAACCAATTTTGTGCATTACCCATACCTACGATTTATTTAATATCAATATCCGTTAAAGAGTAACAAGGTGTATATGAAATAGGTTGATTTTGATTTTAAATAAGCTAGAAGACAATTGTATATTTTTTTTGCATTATAAAAAATAAATTTTTTAGTTAATTCTAAATGTGGTAGTGATAAGTATATCTCAGAATATAGTTTTCTTGTAGCATAGTTATGCTGTGGCGGTTAGGGAAGTTTTTGAACATGTTTGCGCACAAGACACACAGTTTCTGAAATAAATAACGCAGAGAAGGTTAGAATTCTATGCTTAATAAAATAAGGCCGGAAATGTGTATTGGGCTTAAGTCTAAAAGTGTAGCGTAAAGATCTTTTTAGAAGTTTAAAGATTATTTCAAATTGTAAAGATATACATTTACCCCATGTGACTCAAAAAGAGCAAAGTATATTTTTATAGCTATAGACGAATCTAGCTCTTAGAACCAGATTATAGGGCCTAACAAAAAACAGTTAATTTGCTGATTAAAAGTGTAACGTAAATCTCCTTTTTGAAGTTTAAAAATTATTTCAAATTGTGAAGATGTACAATTGCCCCAGAAAAGTAAACCATATCGAAAATGTGACTCAAAAAGAGCAAAGTATGTTTTTCTAGCTATAGATGAATCTAGCTCTTGAAAAACAGATCTTAGGGCGTAGCCAGAAGCAGCTAATTTGCTGATTAACATATCAGTGTGAGAGACCCATTTGAGAAATTTTTCAAATTAAAGATGTACAGTTACCCCAGTACCATATGGAAGATGTGACTCAAAGAGAGCAATGTATCTTTTTCTAGCTATAGATGAATCTAGCTCTTGGAAAACAGATCTTAGGGCGTAGCCAGAAGCAGCTAATTTGCTGATTATCATATCAGTGTGAGACCAATTTCAGAGATTTTTTAAATTAAAGATGTACAGTTACCCCAGTACCATATGGAAGATATGACTCAAAAAGAGCAAAGTATATTTTTATAGCTACAGACGAATCTAGCTCTTAGGAAACAGATTATAGGGCCTAGCAAAAAACAGTTAGTTTGCTGATTAAAAGTGTAGCGTAAAGCTCTTTTTGTAGTTTAAAAATTATTTCAAATTGTGAAGATGTACAATTGCCCCAGAAAGGTAAACCATATCGAAAATGTGACTCAAAAAAAGCAAAGTATGTTTTTCTAGCTATAGATGAATAGCTCTTGGAAAACAGATCTTAGGGCGTAGCCAGAAGCAGCTAATTTGCTGATTAACATATCAGTGTGAGAAACTCATTTCAGAAACTTTTCAAATTAAAGATGTACAGTTACCCCAGTACCATATAGAAGATATGACTCAAAAAGAGCAAAGTATGTTTTTCTAGCTATAGACGAATTTAGCTCTCGGGAAACAGATTTTAGGGCGTAGCAAGAAGCAGCTAATTTGGTGATTAACATATCAGTGTGAGAGACCCATTTCAGAGATGTGTCAAATTGTATAGATGTACAGTTACCCCAGAAAGGTAAACCATATCAAAGATGTGACTCAAAAAGAGCAAAGTATGTTTTTCTAGCTATAGACAAATCTAGCTCTCGGAAACAGATCTTAGGGCGTAGCAAGATGCAGCTAATTTGCTGATTAACACATCAGTGTGAGAGATCCGTTTCAGAAATTTTTCAAATTGTAAAGATGTAAGTTACCCCAGTACCATATGGAAGATGTGACTCAAAAAGAGCAAGGTATGGTTTTCAATATGTAGACCTAAAAATTTAACCGACTTGATAAAATTGATTTCATTGTTATTTAAAAGTATTGATTGTAAATTATTTTTGAAAGAAAGCGCAGCTGTTTTTTGACTATTTAAACAAAGAAATTTGAGTCACATCATATTTTTATCATTGAGAGATCACCAGAAATGACGGGATGCAGAGATATGATGTCCGTGTGGCTCCATGTAATGGTTGTATGGATAAATCTTACCATTAATGTTTAAATTTGCAATGTCATAAATATAACTTAAAAGAAGAACAGGACCAAGAACAGAGCCTTGAGAAACACCAAATTCTATTTTGTACAATTTGATAGAGAATCGGTAACTTTTACAGTTCGGTGCCTGCAAGATAGAAAAGGTTTAAACCAATTTAAAGGAGTTCCGCGTATATCATAAACTTTCATCGTTTGAAGGAGTATACTATGGCTAACGCAGTCGAATGCTTTTGCAAAGTCACAAAAGACCGTAGCCCTATATAAGTTCTCATTCATCATTAAATAGATTTAGTTTAATAGAAAAAAAATAGCATTATTTTTGTTTCTATTTGGTAGAAATCCAAACTACTGTTGCGTTGATAGTAGATTTAAGCTAGAAAAAATCATCATTAAGCAAGATTTTAATAATTTTTGACAACACAGGCAAAAGAGCTATTGGTTTATAGTTAATAACATTGCTTATGTCTCCACCTTTGTGTAAAGGGATGATTATAGTTGTTTTTAGGGCAATGTGGAAAAATGCTTTTTTTAAAGTAGTTTCGAATAAGATAAAAAAGAATGTTAAGTGCCTGTTCTGAGAGATTCAAGAACAGTTTAATTTTTTTTTTATTATAGTTTAACGAAAAAACAATGTATCATTATACATTTGGATTTACTTTATAGTTTGGTTAAACATTTTGTGCAAATGTGGGTTTATTGTTACTTAACTTTGACTAATCTTTATGAGAGTTGACCGCAGGATTTCTTGCCTGTGCGGAATCTTGAAGATACTGCGCCAGAGCTGTATTAAGGTTGTTTCTACTTTCTTCACCTGCATGTTACTAAAGATAACAATTAAATTACAATTAATTATCTGGACACCGATTTATTTATTATTGGCGAAAATAAAAATTATGTAGGGGGGTATAGAAACATTAGTAATTTTTACCTAATCATCTGCGTAGATATTAGAATCACTGTTAGTATCATTATTAAATTGAATGATTAGTTCTGGTACCATTTTCAAGCGGTAGAAATATACGTCTCCGATTGCAGTTCCTCCAACTTTAGTTTGACTAAAATTTTCATTACGATCCATGCTGACTAGAACCACAGACGCATCTTCTGGCTACCAGTTTTATGCCAATTGGGCGTTTGGCCTGTTGTAAAACATTTAAAGAGACAAAGTTATAATCGCACTAAAAGTTTTAGCTGAACTATATACAAAAAAAAAATTAATAAAATTTTCTAAAACAATTTCTTTGCACATTCCGACATAAAAAAAATTGCATGTATCTTATTCTAGTATTTGATCTTTTTTCATGAATTTTGGTAAATGCTCAGCTTTTTCAATACGTGTTTTTTTTTGTAAAACGCGCACGACACTTTTTAGATTTTTTATTTGAGATTTTCTTCATCACTTTCATTTGTACTTTCTTCCGTATTGTCTTTTTTGGAAAACCTTTTCTTCTGTATTGTTTTCTTTAGGAGACGTCAATAGCGCTTTTGCAAATAAGAATATAAACTCTACTTCGGTTTTAGAAAGTTTAGCGATGGCAGCGTTTTTCCTGTACGGAAGCAAAAAAACTGCTGCTGCAAAATCTAAGAAATAGAAGATACTGTCTTTTGGTCATTTCTTAGTTTTATTATTTATAGAGTATTTTGCAATCACGCAACCAAGTGAATCACCTCCGCCTATACTCAAATTCAAGGCGATTGATTATAATTTTTTTTTCTTGAATGGAGTATCGTCTATATTGTGTTAGTGGCTTACGACCAAATTCAGCAGAAGCGAGGTGGATAGATCTTGAATCAAACTGCTTTACAACAAATATTTTATCTTTTGTAACCAACATGTCGAAAGATTGTCCTCCCAATTTTTCTAATTTTTTTTTCGGCTTCAAAACTAGTGGTTGTTTTTGAAATTTTATTTTCCATTAATGCGCCACTTACATAAACTGTGCGTTAAAGAAGTGCGTCTATCTACAAACACTAAATCTTTTTTTGATACAGTGTCCTTTAATTTGAAAACTGCGCTTCCACCTACGTCTAATTTGGCAGGAGTTGAAAGACTCTATTGTTTAATCTTTTTTTTTCATACATATAAAAGTTAAGTAGAATAATTACCTGTTGGTGTAGCCAGCACAAAGTTTCTGGACCTACAGAATAAGGTTTACCGCAAACAAAATGCCTCATTCTAATTTTTCTGTAAAAGGTTTATCAGTTGGTACTTTTTGTGTTAGATCTGTTTGTAGACAAGTCACATCCAGCATAAACCTAATTTTTCAATATTGAGCAATTTCTGGAACTTCTCTTTTAGACTACTGTCATTGACAAGTCTTAACTTTGTTCGGCGAGTAAAAAATCTACAGAGATGAATACCGAAATAAATAAGATAGAGAAATATTACAGAAGAAATGGAAATACGAATAAAGAAGTGGAAAGATTAAGAGCAGATGGCAAATGAATGAACCGAGTAACGTGTGGCAGAGACAAGGATGTAGACAAGCAAGAAAGAAGAGAAAGAATGAATTATTAGAAATGTATAACAGAGGAAGTCCCGGTGTACCTAGGAAGAGAAAGTGCGAAAGAAAGAAAGATAATAGCAAGGTCTAGGTGCGAAAATAAAGAGAGAGAGAATAGTTATTAGGCGGAAAATTAAGAGAAACTGTGTAGGATGGGTTATGAGGAAAGAGAGACAATAGAGCACATGTGGAATGACTGCAGTAAGATGAGAGAGTGGAAATAGAAGAAATACTGAAAGAAAGTGATAAAGTGGATGAAAAAGGTATGGGAGAATAAGGAAACAAAGACAAAGGGAAGAAAACACAAAGGAAGAACAGGATAGGATAGAAAATTTTGTATAATTGTATTTTGTGTGATAATGTAGATTTTAGGCCTGTATAGGCCAAAATTTAACCTGTTAGTAGAGTAAAAAATCTATTTCTTAAAAAGTTGTTTGCAGCAATTGGTACTAAGGTGTCCAATTTCTAGAACGTACAAAAAAATTTCTTAGTTTACTTCCAAGGATAACAATCAATTTTCTTCTTAATCTAACAAAATACATGTTAGTAAATATGGCCATTTAGAATCAAAAAATTCTAAGTGCCCAGTACTATCGTAATGTGATAATAATACAAAAATTTTTTGAACAAATGTTGATCTTTTGCAATTTTTGTAGCTATGCCTTTGCAAAACATTAAATTGGTTTTTGATTTCGTACAAGAAAATTTGCAACTGTTTATTTCTCGATCACAAAACTATCGACATAACCTCAAAACTATTACAGAACAATTTGTTTTTATAATTGGAAAAAAAATCTGATTGGCTTTAGGCAGATTATGAGGCAGATTAAGACATTTGAGTAGAGAGATAGAATATTAAATGTACGAATTTTGGATTTGCGTCACTAGTAGGCTGTGGACAAAGTAAAGAGGCACTCGTATACTAACTATAGATCTACAATGAAAACAAATTTGACAAATTTGACAAAGATTTGACAATGAGAACAAGACAAATCATTTTTCATAGCAATAGATCACGATTTTATATACTAAATCGAGACGAGTTAGAGTTGAACAACTATAATGGTCAGAAAGAATCGCAGTAGAAATTAGAAAGGCTCTATAAAAAAAATCTAAAAGGTTTCGTGCATTATTAACAACAGTCTAGTTCTTCTAGCACGTACAATGGGTAAATGTTTCAATTTCTAGACGACATTACAAGAGCTCATAGAAAGAAGATCGATTTTGGAGAAAACTACTATGAAAAGCACTCTCAAGTCTCCTGACTTAAATCCAATTGAACCGGGGTGGGATATGTTAAAATAAAATAAGTGAATTTTTCTAAATATATTAAATATTGTACACTATTTATTATAGGAGGTTATAGAACCACAAATAAATGGCATTTGACATGACAAGAAAATAAATATTAACGCGTTTTGGTAAGGTTTTGTGATATTAGTGAAGTGCACAAAATGATGATCTATGGCGGAATATTTGTGTCGTCTTTGTCCATCATTTTGAAGTGGTTTTTCTCCTATTGTGTGGTAATTCTCTTTTCTGTCGGAAACGGAAAGCGTTGTCTCCGCAAAGTACCGAAAAATATTTAATAAAGCTGCGCTACAATCAGATCGTTTTCTGAATGGAGCTCTCTTACAACCTGTGACAAATACTGTGAACATTTCATCCTAGAAGAATAGATTGTGGAAAAAGGGAACATTCAGTGCATCAATGGAATGTTGAGCAGCAATGGGGCAGGTAGGATGGTAAGAGACGAATATATGTTGAAGAAGAGATATTTTGTTTTCTGTGAAAACTGACCACACCTTTTGTGCGATCAAATGGTTCTCTCACACGTTTTAAGGGTTTCCGGTTTATTGTTGCTGCATTCTTTACCGACAACATTGTTACTGTTATATTGTTTAGGTTATAAATGCTTGATGCTCAGCTTTTGGAGAGCTTTCCGTGGCGAATAACCGTGAGTCAGCGATTCGCTAATCAAAAGGTTTTTTCTATAAGATTCAAATTAGGTAGATTTTAGAATTGATTAACTGTCGAAGGCCTCCCTGAAGAAACACCGATAAAAACACTACTAAACAACCTGTAACCAATTTCTTTAAAACTTATTTGTTATCTCATCCGTCAATTACTTTTTTTGAAAATGAAAACTGACTCAATTATTCAATAGGCTCAAGTACTGGCAATCTAATAGGCAGAAAATTCCAATTTTATTTTTCTAAAAGGTTGATGTCCTTTAAACTCAAAAAACATTAATCAAATCTGTCTTTGCGACAATTTCTAGGCTTGTCCAGGAATAATAATAAATGAGCTAGTGTAACCATGAATGAGCCATTATCATAAAAAATATTTCGGGAATTTTTGGAGGGATACGTTATTCATAGCCACCTGCGTGTCGTAAAGAAAAAATTTGAGAAGAGGGTGGCCCGAAAGGACCAGAACCAGACAGTTCGGCGCCCACAAATTTCCTCTACCAGACTGCGCGGCATCTTTCAACATTCCGGCATATTTATATAAATTGTTTTATGTAGGATGGCTTGTAAAAGTTTACAATTGATCGTAAACGGCAAAATTTGTAGCAAAAGATGCCGTTTGGGCAAGCATGGTTGAAAATATGAAGCCAAATGGGGTGTAATAAACATTAGATGGTCAAACCTTTTAGTTTGGATCAAAAACAAAATAATTTACCGTTCTAGGTTCCAGGAAATTCTAGTTAGTAGCCTGAAAAGCAATAAGATTTATTCTGGAGTAGCTGCCGTATTTCATTTGAAAAAACGTTAAAAAAAGAGTTATTCTAAATTTTTCGAAAATTTTGTTAAAAAAAAGTAAATTCACAGAAAGTTTTTACAGATTTTACATAATTTTTGTTTAAAATTTGAGATATAGGACTATGTATCTATGTATAATGTTCTGAAGCTTTTCAATTTAAAAAATTAAACAATATAATATTTTTTCTGAATGTTAATTCAGTTTTAATAAAAAAAATAGCTTTATTTAATTTTTTTTTTAGATTTGCGATTTTGTTTAATATTTTTACTATGTAGATTATCGTATGAAGTCAGGTGGAGCACTAGCCAAAGGTAAAAATTTAAAGTTTTTCCTAAATTCGTTCGAATTTTTTAGTTAAAAAAAAATACGGAAAAAAGCTTAAATCAATTTTGTCAAACTTTTTTTAACATTATGCTCTAAAAACTGGGCATTATTTTGATTTAACTAAAACTTTGCAATTATAAAAAGTTAAAACATAATCGTTTTTTTCATAAAATAGGTTCGACAAAAGGTTTTGTATAGATTTTTTTTTACATTATACTATATAGGGCATTATTTTAAAGAAGCTAAGGCATTTCATTTGTAAAAAAATATAGAATTGGTTTTTCTCAATGTTATTTCAATTTTTTTTAAAATATCAATTTTACAAAAAGTTTTAACAGTTTTTTTTCATTATACTACGTGGGACATTATTTTGACAGCCTAAATAGTATAATGTTAAACTAGATAACTAAAAGTTTTCATTCAAAAAAGGTTTAAAACGTAATGGTTTTTCTAAATGGTAATTTAGTTTTTTAGCAAACTTAACTTCTTCTAAAACATTTATATTTACATATTTTTTCACATTTTTAGGGTTATGTAGATTATTGTTTTAATTTAAGAGGAGTTTTTTCATCGTCCAAAGTTGAAAACATCAAATTTTTTCTAAATATTAGTTTTACAAAAAATTTGAATCAATTTTGCTAACATTTTGCTTTACATATTGAGCATTAGTTTGACTTAAGTAAAACTTTTCAATCAAAGAAAGTGGAAATAAAACAATTTTTCTAAATTTTGAGTCAAGTTGTTTGAAGAAATTAATTAATTTTTTTGTTAAAAATAGATCTACAAAAGTTTCAACATGTTTTGTATTATTTTTTCCAACATTACACTATATAGAGCATTATTTCAGACTAGCTGAATCATTTTATTCAAAAAAAGTTACTGAAATGGGTTTTCAAAATGTTGATACAATTTTTTTGAAAAGACCAATTTCACCAAATTTTGCAAAATTTTTCTCAACATTTTACTATGTGGGACATTATTTTGATGACCTACAAAATATAATATTAAATTACAAAACTATAATGTTTTATTGGAAAAAGATTAAAAATATGATGGTTTTTCTAAATGTTAATTTAGTTTTTTAAAAAAATTAGCTTGATAAAAAGTTTCATTCGGTTTTGCATATTTTTTTTAATATTAGGCTATGTGAATAATTGTCTGTTTTAAATTATCTGAAGCTTTTTGACCGACTAAAGTTAAAAATATTTCATTTTTTGTAAATATTAGCTAAAATTTATTTTTCAGAAATTAATTCTACAAAATGTTTAAAATAATTTTGTCAACATTTTGCTCGACACTCTACGTAGTAAGCATAATTTTGGTTTAGCTAGAATTTTTCAATTTAAAAACTTAAAATTTAATGATTTTACAAATGTTGGATTAAGTTGTTTAAAATATTTGTTTCATTTTTTTGGTAAAACTAGTTCTACAAAAAGTTTTTTAACAAATTTTGTATATATTTTTTATAGGACATTATTTTGACGTAGCTAAAGTATTTCATTCAAAAAAAAATAAAAAAATGGTTTTTCTAAATGTAGTTTAATTTTTTTTGAAAAAATTAATTCTACAAAAAGTTTTAGAAAATTTTGCAAACACTACTATATAACTAAATTTTTTTATTGAAAAAAAAATTAAAAATAATAAATTTTCTCAAATGTTGATTTGATTTTTTAGAAACATCAACTTTATAAAAAGTGTTATCGAGGTTTTGTCAAAATTTTGGTAATATTATAAGATTTTTAAGTTTTTTTGTAGATTATTGTTTTAAATTTGCTGAAGCTTTTTCAGCGGTCAAAGGAAAAATATAAAGTTTATTCTACATATTGGTAAAAATTTAAAAAAAAATTAATTTTACAAAAAGTTTACATATTGCCAGAATTATACTCTACATAGTAAGCATTATCTTGATTTAGCTAAAATTTTTCAATCGAAAAAAGCTAAAATATAATGATTTTTTAATGTTGAATTAAATTTTTTGTTAAAGTTAATTCTAAACTTTGTATAATTTTGTTTGTATAATTTAATTTTTTTGTTAAATCTTGTTCTACAAAAAGTTTCAACTAATTTGGTACAATTTTTTTAACATTATACTATATAAGGAGATATTTAAGAATAACTAAAGCATTTTTTTCAAAAAAAGTCACGAAAATAGGTTTTTAAAATGTAAGATCAAACTTTTTATAAAAATTATTTCATAATTTTTTGTTTTTTTATATATTTTTTTAACATGGTACTATGGTAATAATGCAAAGCATTATTTTGATTAAAATAAAACTTTTCAATCAAAAATGTAAAAAATTTAATGAATTCTTAACATGCTAATTTAATTACTATGTAATTATTGTTGTATACAGCTGGATTTTTTCACTAAAAAAAAATTGAAAATATAAACATTATTTTAAATAGAATTTTATAGAAAAAATAATTTTTCAAAAAGTTTAAATTGATTTTACAAGACTTTTTTTATCACAGTTTGTAGAGCATTATTGTACTATAAGCAAAACTTTAAAAAAAAATTTTTTTAAATGTTAATTTAAGTTCTTTGTAAAAATTAATTTCATAAAAAGCTTTAATCCTTTTTGTTTTTTATTATACAATACGGTTTAATCCACAATAATCAGCTAGAAAAGTTAAAAATATTTCTATAAGTTTTAGCATAATATTTTTTTTTTCATTATACTGTACTGAACATTATTTTGATTAAGTTAAAGCTGTCTAACAAAAAAAAATCATAATATTTCAAATTTTTCTAAATTTCTGTTTAAATTTTCCTAAAAATCACTAAACATAATAGTTTTCTAAAATTTTGATCAAAGTTTTTTAGAAACATTAATTTTACAAAATATTTCAACTAGTCTTGCATTTTTTTTCTTAATGTTATATTAAATAGATTCTTATTTTAATTTGGCCATAACTTTTTTAATAAAAATAGTTCAAAATAGATATACCTAATGGTCTTCTAAATTATTTAAAAAAAATTAATTCTACCAACAGTCTTAACCGATTTTCTATAATTTTTATAAAATTCCAATTTAAATTTATTTTAATTTAGTTAAAGATTTTTAACTAAAAGAAGTTAAAAATATAATAGTTTTTCTAAATGCTGGTTTTAATTTTTTTTGACAAAGCTATTTTTTCAAAAATTTTGAACTATCTTTGCATAGGTACTTTTGTTTGTCCAGGATATTATTTTGAAAAACCAAGTTTTTTGCCAAATTACTAATAAAATGCTGTTATAATTATTATTATTCCAACAAAAAATAGAAATATAAAACACCGTTTCAAACGTTTAGGTAAATTTTTTAGATAAATTAATTTTATAAAATGTTTCAACAGACTTTGTATCATTATTTCAAACAAGACATTATTTTGATTCAACTAAAGCTTTTTAACCAAAAAATGATGATATATGTAAGTATATTGCAACAACAAGATATGTTAAGCTAGTAAGCTCAACACACTACAGACTGTTAACTTTTCACGCAGTTTAAGGCGGTTATGTTCGGTACACCACTCAACATTAGAGCTGTTTGAGCAAGCCATGATGGTTTTTTGTATGTGCAACCAATTATCGCTTTGCTTAAACAGCTTTTATATTCGGTGAGGTACTCAACAACCGAGTCTTAAACCACTATCTACTACTTGAAAAAGTTAGCAGTAGTTAAATATGGTTTGTTTTTACTATCTCTTATTTGGCTTATGAGTGCCTTAAAATTATCGATTAGTAATACAAACCTTGATCAGCTTTCAGTGTAATTTTTTGACGTTTAATGTTTTCATTTAGAAAATTGATAAATAAATGACACAGGGATTACATTTTAGTGAAGCTTTGTAATACAATAGACAATTTTTTAATATGCATTCCCAAACTCCTAAATATCAAAATTATTATCAAATTTACTAAATTAGAATAAGCTGTAGAAAAAAATGTCAACAATAATATCCCAAAATTGTCAATAATTTTGTCAACATAAAATTGTCAACAAAGTTACAATAACGTTGGCATGGAAGAGGGGTAATTTTGTAGACTATTTTTTGAAATGCACAGTCTAAGCAGTTATATATACGTCCTGTTCTTTTGGTAAATTTTTTATCAGTTGCATAAGGTTAATTGTCAAAGTGGCAATTGTTATTATTTAGGAATGGAATATATACTATAAATCTGAATAATTCAAGTGAACACCTGGTATATACACCACGGCTTTCTTACGATATTTTAACCGTTTTTGCAGTATTTTATAGATTAATTCACTGCAAACTATAAGCAAAAAAATAAGTCTTTCCGCAGCCACTTTATAAGTTTGTAAGTTTGTTTCTGGCCATTTAAGTTCACGGCCGTCTTTTGTGGCGTAGTGTGTGTGAAGATGTAGGATATGCACGGCAGGGGTGCCCTGAGACATTCTCAGGTGTTTAGGATGTGAAAGTGTGGGAGACGTCGCCGTGGTGTCTGTCGTGGACCTCAAGGGTCTTGCTGGTTCATTGATCAAAGTCAATTTTGAAGTTGATGGCTTAAAAGCTGAATGACAGACGGAGCTTAAATTAAAAAGTTTGACCTGTAAGATATTTGCTTGTCCAAAATAATAAAGACACTTTGTTTACTTTTGTTCATACATTATTTCGATCTACTCTTGCTAAGGAGATTTGAATTTACTTATGCTCATTTTTTGATCAGTTTATACGCAGAAACGTACGATATTATAAACGAGCTATGACGTTTGTTTGACATTTGTCAGCCGAAGACAATAAAAATCCGTCAAACTAAATTACACACCATGAGTTAGATGATATGTGATATATATATATATAGTTACTAAGAGTGCAAACCGAGCTCCTTAGATCTGACAGCAATGTAAAAATAATAAAAATTGATTGTGGGGCAAACAGCAAGCAATAAAGTCCGTAAAAGCATCAAAGATGCACACATGACAGGAACTATAACCATTAGAGTCGTTATAAATGCCAACAGTTACGGGTTTATCTTCACAAAAGCCCAACAAAAGAAAGCAAATTCGTGATTTGCCGCGTCAAGCAGTGGGCTATAAATGTCCATACGTATTAAGGTCTTTGAAAGGATCCTGTTTGAAAGCAGCTATTCTTATGGATTTTTAGGGACCATTCTCTGCATATGTTTGAAAAACAGAAAAGGAAAACAATGTTCCACAAATCGACATTGTTATTGAACTTGGAAAAATGGCCAAAATCAAAGAATTAAAAAGTTCTTGTGTCCGTTCGCTTTCAAACATTCGTTTTGGAAGAGTGTCCAATTTGAAAAGCGGCAGCTTACAAAGGCTTAAAATAATGTATGTGCATACATAATTCGAATAAAATATAAAATATTGTAGTGAACCACAACCTGTTTAGGTTCTTTGGTTCAAGTGACGGCTTGATAATTTACTTCATTTTTTTATTTATAAAAGATATACTGTCTAAGGCTTAAGATCTTATATAACAAGTTTTAGGTTATAGTACCTCTTTGAAAACGTAACATGGTAGTCATAACCGTCACTCATCTTATAAAGACTCATTATTGACTCAAGGAGAAAACACAATTTATTTGAAATTAACTCACTGCTTGGGAAGTTTTTTATTTATTTCAAATTTTTTCTTCTTGTTTTCCTAAAGTACCTCTGTTTTTTTTTATTTGGGTGGAAGTGTATTCTCTACTATAAGCTATCTACTTAAAACACTTTGCAAAGTAATTGTGATAAATATTGAAAAAAACAATTAAACAAATGCAACAGACAAAAAAATCTGTAGAAGCACACCAAAAGTGTCAAAAAAAAAGAAAGAACAATAATTAAAATGACAATTAGAAACATAGTAATAGATAGACAAGATGATGAAAAAATCTTGCAGTATGAAAGATTTACTAAAAACATATAGTTAAAAAACAGTTACAAAAAAGAAAAAAAAAGCTATCACTTAACAGTTTTGTCTCAATTTTTTTTGCGAATTTTAGAAAATTCTACAGGAATAATGATACAGTGACCTTTATTTGCATTAAAAAAATTAAATTGCGTTTATATTTGTAAAAACAAAATATTGCATTGACTGTCAAAACTTTAGTGGCTTTTTACAACAACAAGACATTCCTCGATTTAAAGAAACAATTAAAAAAAGCATATTTTTGAAAATCATAGTTCAAAACACCACACTAGTTTTCAATAACTGTTTGAATCCTATTCATCATACCGGAATAGCTAAGTTTAACTCTTTAAAATTGTATTTTAGTTTGTATAAATAATACAAACATTTACGTAATAAATAAAATAATTTTGAAAAACAAAAGACTTAAAAATATTAATTTTTGAGGAAAAAAATGCTGCTAATTAATGTTAAACTATAACTAGGAAAGTTTAATGGCCCTTTTTTTTATAAGATGTAAAACTATTTTCAATAAAGATCTAAACAAAATTTGTTTATTTCTATAATTTTAAAGTTTTACAATACAAACAGATAATTGTTTTTTTTTTCTTTGATAAATTTTAGATTTTTGGCTCACTTTTTTATGTAATGTTTTTGATATTCTGTTGCACGTTTCTATCTTTTCTGCATTTAATTTGACTTTGTATTGATTTAATATTCTCATTCTTCTACTTTGCTCAATCATTTTGTTTCTTTTTATTATTCTATGTATTCTACTCCTACGTTATGTTACATAAATGAGTTTTATATATCACAGTTTTGTAATACACATAATTAGCTGTGTTTTAACTAATCGCTTCTGCTTTAATAAACAAAATTATTGTTTTGTTTTTGTTTTTGTTTGATGTGTTTGGTTTTTGACTTTTGTGTTTTCATTTCTATCATGTAATGTTTTGGTTTTTCTGTTGTACTTCTTTCTATATATTTCTTTTTTTAAAATTATTATAATTTACTATTTATGCAAGTTTCGGGAAAAGTCCAGCATTAAAACGTTTCAAAAACTTTTGAAACGTCGTTGAGTAATGGCTCAGACTCTTGTTTCTTGAATCTTTTTTTTAGTTAAGAATTTCTTACTTGCAACTGGAAAAAAACTTGTTTGTGTAGTTTGGCACACATACATTTCCTTGCTACCTCTAAGAAAAAAAATACTAATAGTACGTAAACTACTTGCTTAGCTTGTTTTTTTTTTTTGCAAAGTTATTATTAATAACTAACTTTTTACTTTTATTTCTTCTTTTTTACCATATACTCTACTGTTTCTTTGAGTAAACGACCCATGTTAGGTATTTAAAATTGCATTTTTTTACGGTTTCTCATTACTTGTTTTTCAATTTTTTTTTGTTAATGCTAATTTTTTTTAGGTTGTTTCTTAATTAATTTTTCTTAAAGTAAATAATTTTTGTTCTGATCTGTCTTTTGAATATTTACGGTTTTTTCTTATCTCATCATCTGCTGTTTTAAAGTACACAATTAACTCAGTATTTTTTTAGTTAGTATTCACTGTATGTATGTTGTTGTCTAACATTTTCTTGTTACATGTTTTATTGTTTTAAAAGTCACATAGTCTATGCTTTTTTATTTTATGATCAAACAAAGTTTACCTTATAGGGTTTTTTTTATACTTTTTTATAAATTCGGTCAGAATAATAATTGTTTTAGACTTCTTAATGCATATTGTTTTCCTAATTTTGTTTTTTTTGTAGCTCTTAATCTACATTAAAATGCATCTCCTCTAGGATTCTACTAGAATTAAATCTTCCAACCTTCTTTTAATAGTTATAATTAATTATTTTAAATTTTTTTATTTTTTATTTAATTAACAAAGTTAATAAATTTTTCTGTTTATTGCTGAAAAAGCTGTTTTTATATTTGAACTTTTTTTTGCGTATTTTTTTTTGCTCAATTTTACATTATTTGTTTCACATTTTATTTATTTATTAATATTTCACGTTTACGGTTACTGTTTTCTTCTAATTTTTTTAATATTTATTTTATATTTTTTTTCGGTTAAATTATTTCTAGTTTATCTGTATTTGTGTGTGTCTAGATTGTCTATAAATTTTAAGTTAATATTATAGTTCCAAACAAAACATAAAATACATAAATTTAAAAAAAATAAATGAAAATAGCTTCAGCCAGCTGAATATTTTACAGAATTAATATTTGTGAAGATTTACCTGGTCAGCAAAAATCTGTGTTAAAGGTATAAAACAAATCTGACAAATAAATGACCTGAAATAAAAATTCAGAAAATTTTTGAAATATAAAAAGATTGAGCCACATATAGAAGCTTGTGGGATACCACAGTATTCAGAAGCCTTCTACTACAACAAAATCTTTAAATTGTACAAGATTTTTATGTTTGAACCAATAAATTACAAAAAATTGTAATTAAAAGTACATTATTATTAGAGTAAATAACAAAAAAAAAGTTATAAGATTCAGTTGCTTATGAATTTCATTTTAATAGTTCTCTTCCTATTGAGTTTTTTTTTGTGAAGTAGAAGGCTCATTGTACGCGGTGTACAAATTATGATAAACCAAGGGTCAATCTGTTATCCCCATCCAAGAAAAGACGGATTATACTGAGCTTAAATCCAGCAAAAAACCAATGAATGCATCGAGCATACTAAAATAAATACTGAACAATAGATCGCTACTTGCACATTGCCAACCTAACAAAAGTAGACAACAAATACCAACAATGAAATAAAACACGCTCAATAGACACTATTAATCCGACCAGTAAACATCCAACACGTAACATCTCCTGCAACTTTCACCCTTATACCAAACCAGAGAACATGCCAAATTCGTTAAAAAAGACGCAACGAAGAAATTAAGCGCTATAATTCCCAACCATATGCAGCTAACTTCAAGTTTAATTCGTTCGGACAGTGATATGGGGGCTCACCGAAAAATGAGTCTTATTTGGGGCTGGGATTCGGTCGAGAGGGTACTTTGCAGATGATATACATGGTGTTTGCATGGCTATAGAATTAATGTGCCATCACTAATTTGGGGTGCTCGTCGATGAGACTTGCAATATGGATGAGAAAGATTAATTGTGTTTACTGAACGCGGTTGATACGGATGTTGTTCCACAATTTTTCAATCAGATGAGGGAATTTTTAATTTTGTCTTCGATGGGGTGACAAGAGATTGATCTCAGAAGGGAGATGGATGGACTTTTACAATAAAGCCGAATAACGATTGAAAAGATGAGTGCCAAAACATCTAACAATTAATAACATTACTAATATCAGAAGCCACATATTACTTATCACTTATCATCAAGAAATATTTAAACCAAAATCTAATTAAAAAAAAACATATAACCCACGGGCGAGAATAGACAGTCAAACTATTAGACAAGAGAATCACAAAACAGCTTTAAAGAATTATGTATATACATATAGCTATTTTCATCTATTTTCTTAAAGTTTATGTATTTTATGTTTCGTTTGGCACTATAATATTAACTTAAAATATATTTACAAGAACAATACAAACACAAAACAATGTAGACACACACAAATACAGACAAACTAAAAATAATTTAACCGAAAAAAATATAAAATAAATATTAAAAAAATTAGAAGAAAACAATAACTATAAACATAAAATATTAATAAATAAGTAAAATGTATAACAAATAATGTAAAATAAAGCAAAAAAATACGCGCTATATAAAACAAATGAAGTGGTAGAGAAGCTAAAAAGTATAAGTAATAAGTTCAAATATGAAAACAGCTTTTTCAGCAATAAACAGAAAAATTTATTAACTTTGTTTATTAAATAAAAAAATAAGAAAATTGAAAATAATTAATTATAACAATTAAAAGAAGGTCGGAAGATTCAATCCTAGTAGAATTCTAGAGGAATAATGCATTTTAAAGTAGATAAAAACAGCTGAGCAAAAAAAAAACAAAATTAGGAAAACAATAGGCATTAAGAAGTCTAAAAACAATTATTTTTCTGACCAAATTTATGAAAATGTATAAAAAATATATTATAAGATAAAATTTGTTTGATCATAAAATAAAAAAGCATAGAGACTATGTGACTCTTAAAACAATAAAACATGTAACATAAAGATGTTAGACAACAACATACATACAGTAAATACTAACAAAAAAAAATACTGGTTTGATTGTGTACTTCAAAACAGCAGATGAGTAGACAAGAAAAAACTGTAAATGTTAAAAAGACAGATCAAAATAAAAAATAAAAATAAATTACTTTGAAAGAAACAGATTAAAAACAGCTTAAAAAAATTAGTTTTTGCAAAAAGAAATTAGAAAACAAGTAATGAGAAAGGTAAAAAAATGCAATTTTAAATACCTAACATGGGTCGTTTACTCAAAGAAGCAGTAGAGCATATAGTAAAAAAAAAATAAAAGTAAAAAGTCAAACTATTAGAAGAGAGAATCACAAAACAGCTTTGAAGAATTATGTATATACATATAGCTATTTTTATCTATTTTCTTGAAGTTTATGTATTTTATGTTTCGTTTGGCACTATAATATCAACTTAAAATTTATTTACAAAAACTATACAAACACAAAACAATGTAGACACACACAAATACAGATAAACTAAAAATAATTTAGCCGAAAAAAAAAATTAAATAAATATTAAGAGAATTAGAAGAAAACAATAACCTTAAACGTATAATATTAATAAATAAGTAAAATGTGAAACAAATAATGTAAAATTAAGCAAAAAAAATACGCGGTATATAAAACAAATGAAGTGGTAGAGAAGCTAAAAAGTATAAGTAATAAGTTTAAATATAAAAACAGCTTTTTCAGCAATAAACAAAAAAATTTATTAACTTTGTTTATTAAATAAAAAATAAGAAAATTTAAAATATATAATTATAACAATTAAAAGAAGGTCGGAAGATTTAATCCTAGTAGAATTCTAGAGGAATAATGCATTTTGAAGTAAATAAAAACAGCTAAGCAAAAAAAAATTAGGAAACCAATATGGATTAAGAAGTCTAAAAACAAATATTATTATGACAGATTTTTTATAAAAGTATAGAAAATACATTAAGATAAAATTTGTTTTATCATAAAATAAAAAAGCATAGACTATGTGACTCTTAAAACAATAAAGCATGTAACAAAAAAATGTTAGACAACATACATACAGTGTATACTAACAAAAAAGAATACTGGGTTGATTGTGTACTTCAACACAGAAGATGATGAGATAAGGAAAAACTGTAAATATTAAAAAGACAGATCAGAATAAAAAATAAAAATAAATTACTTTAAAAGAAATAGATCGAAAAACCGCTTAAAAAAAATAGCTTTAACAAAAAAAAATGAGAAAACAAGTAATGAAAAAGTTAAAAAAAAATGGGTCGTTTACTCAAAGAAGCATTAGAGCATATAGTAAAAAAAAGAAAAATAAAAGTAGAAAGTTAGTCATTAATAACTTTGCAAAAAAAAAACAAACTAAGCAAGAACCTTACGTACTATTGGTAATTTTTTTTTAGAGGTGGCAAGGAAATATGTGTGTGCCAAACTACACAAACAAGTTTTTTTTCTAGTTGCAAGTTAGAAATCCTTAAATAACAATCAAGATTTAAGAAAAAATGTTCTGAGCCATTACTCAAAGACGTTTCAAAAGTTTTTGAAACGTTTTAATGCTGGGCTTTTCCTGAAACTTGTATAAAAAGTAAATTAAACTAATTAAAAAAAAAAAGATATAGAAGTACAACCGAAGAATTACATAATAGAAATTAAAACACAAAAATTAAAATTCAAACACATTAAACAAAAACAAAACAAATATTTTGATATTAAAGCAGAAAATATCAGTTAAAACACAGCTAATTATGTGTATTATAAAAATTTCTATATATAAAATAAAATTCATTTATGTATGATAACGTAACAATAGAATAAATAAAATAAGATAGAAAATGATTAAGCAAAGTAGCAGAATGAGAATATTAAAACAATACAAAGTCAAATTAAACGCAGAAAAGATAGAAACGTGCCACAGAATATCAAAAACATTATATGAAAATAATTAAACAAAAAACTAAAAACAAACTCTTAAAACTTAATTTATCAAAGAAAAAAAGCTTTGTTGATTATCAATAATTTATATAGTAATTTAAAGTATAATATAAACAAATTTTGTCTTGATTTTTATTGCAAATATTTTCAAATTATTCAAATTTTTTTTTTAATTACAAAATAAATATATATTTATATAATCTAATTATTATTACCAGCAACAACTTGATTATGCAATTTATTTCCAGCATTAGTCGAATCTCGTTAAAATTTGATATCAAGTCTCTTCTATAATATTAAAAAAAAATGTGAGCCGTCACAAGACCTCTTCCAGATGTAAAGCGATTATTTTGTACAAGTATTACTCATAAAACAGCCTACGATAGGATCTAAAAAACATATTCAACTCTCTGACCAACTTAAGAAAAATTGTATTTAGACTCTAGTGGTTTCAATAGAAGTTTTTTAAATTTTGGATTTAGTTCTTACTTTTAAGAACCAATAAGAGTGATTTAAATGTTCAAATTAGATTTTTTTCCGCTTTGATACTTGAAATTGCAATATTTTCTTAAAGCTTTCTAATAAAGATAAAATTATTTATCGTCTAGCCTAGCTTAAATATTGACCAAAAAAATTTAGTTGTAAGTGTGGAACCTTAAAGTTATACGCTTCACAAAAATCTTTGTTTACCTACAGTTTAGTAAGATTCTCAAAGGCATTAAATATGTAAATGTTTACTAAACCAAATCTTTTCGTGCTGGATACGCATTAACAGAATGTACCACTCAAAAATATTACCATTCATATCACTTATTATTATTATTACACGTAGTAAACGCTTGTAGATAATTGAAAACGATAAAAGCTTCCAAATACTTTTAATCAAGATTGTCGGACATGATGGATATAGATTGAATTCTATTGTTTGCGGCTATTAAAGCTGGGTTTTTCTATGCCTTAATTTAATTTGTACCCGATTTAATATTAGTTTATTGATTGTTTACAAAAAAGAAGCATAATTTGGCAATCAGTGAAACTGTGTTCAATCTATTTCACATGCAATAACATCGATTGTTCCTTCTTAATAAAATTTGTTTGTTACCCCTTTAAACACAATAGCTTAAATTGACAAAAATCTCTCAGCTTGTCATCCCTCTCCCGCCGAGAGGTATTTGTTCGAAGCCACCGTCGATAAAACCCATCAATACCAATTTCTACCACCGAATCTGCAGGGATGCTGGGAATGTTTGCCACCATCGCTTAATTCGTTTCGTTACGATTGTTGCAGGGGATGACCTAATAATTCCCTTCTTTGTATGAAAAAGTCAGGTAAATGAAATGTTTGCCAAAGGGTGCGCTGTTATTTTACTATTAAAAAGTTTTCAGCTTGTTTCAGGCCTTTTTTTTATTCAGAGCCGTCTTATGGGAATTATTCTGATTAATATATTCTAAGGGTGGATTTATAGCAGCTGAATTAAATTTTAAATTAAATTATAATTAATTTGTTATGTGATGGGTTAAATATGCGAGAAAAACAACCAAATCAAACATCTTATTTGCAAGTTTAATTAATTTAAGTTTCAAATGTATAATTATTGTAATTCTTAATAAACATACAAGAAACAACATTTTTTTTTATAATAATAAATAAGCTCATTAAATGTTTTTGATTTCATTAACTCGTCTACATGTAGTAATAGAAAAATAAACAATTTTTACGTTTTTTTTTACTTTTTAATTTTTAAATGTAATAATTTTTCGGTTTTTCTTTGACTGTCTTTCTTTTATGTATTTTAAAATTTTAAATTAGTTTCTAATGTTTACAATTTTCTTTGGGAATTATAACTGACAATTGAGCGCAACGGAAAAAAACAATAAGATTTGTTACAACCAAAAACGTTAATAAGAGAAAGAAAAAGTCAAATAAATAATGTACAACTTAGAAATAAACTTTAGAGCGTTTTACTGCTTATTTTAACAAAAACTTTTAGCTAAAATGTTGAAAATCAATGCCAGTGAGATTGTGATTTTTTCTACTAACGGATTAGTACTGTTGTTTCTTGAAAAAAAAATAAGAATAATTTTTTTTAATTATTATTAGGTAATTAATAATTTTTAGGACTAAATTTTTTTTTTAAAATACTTTTATTTAATTGTTAAATTAATTAGAAGACAAAGTGAATTCAAACAAAAATGTAATTTTTTTTTTGCGACATTTAAAATTGTTAGGCTATTTGAAACTTATCAGGTCAAAAATTTTTAGACGTTGTCTCGGGTAGTTTTCAAATTTTTGGTGGTGTACAAAAACTCTCTTCTTGTCTATTATATTAATTTTTGAATAAACATCAAACATGTTGGTTGTTTGATAATGTTTATTTTATTAATGATTTGTCATGATTTACTTGATAACAAATCATGACAAATCAAACTTGTTGCTGTTACCAAATGTTAGCAACAAAATTTCCAAAAGCTTAAAAATTTTAATTCATTATATATGTGAAACATGATTCCAGAAAAAAGACGCAAATTTGAATAATTACCCTAAAAAAACGTTTAATAAAGGGTTTTAACGCACATGTTTTATAGACAACTCGCCTACAGCTCGTTGCTTACAGATAATTTTTTTTGTTTGTTTGGTTTTACTAGAGTTACATATTTATCTAGGGTTATTTGTTGAACAAGTGCTGTGAAAGAGCACTTAATAATCGGTTAAAGCTTGAGCGATGGCAGCAAAAAAAACTAATTGTCGAGATTATTATTCGCTGATTAACACAGGAGTTGATTACAGTATTTTTTTGTTAAAGATTTTTCAATTTAGGGACAAAATTTTTTTTTTAATCTAATTTGTTATGAGCTTGTTATTTATGCCAACACATATTAATGGGTCTAAAAACAATTGAAATCGCTAATTAAAAATAGTAATTTGCCATTGTAAAAGTGCTGTTATTTTGTGCCATTCTATAAACGCATTTGAGCAATTTTTGCAATAATGATCAATTTGTTAGTCGAAATGGCTGCAGTAATATATGTGCTAGCCTTGTCAATAAAATTTTTAATATAAAATTCAGTTTATAGATTAAATTTATATTAGTATTTGAATTTTTAGAATGAGTTTAGAAAAAGATCTATTAGGCAAATTAAAAAAATTTGAAGTAAAACAACAGCTTTTTTTGTATTTTTAAATAAGATGTATTCAATATTTATCTATAACAATTGTTTCGATTTTATTGGCGTTGAAATTTTACATATACACAAGGAAAATATTCTAGTGGCGTCAAATCAGTCAAGCGAGGTGGCCAATTAACAGGTCCACTTCGATCAATCTAAAAGTAAGTTTGTTGTAATTAAAGATTATAGTAATAAAAATTTACGACAACAAGCACTTTATTTAAGAAAGGCAACTAATTTTGCATTTTGTCAAACAGTTATTTATGACATTTTGTTCTAGATACTTAAAGAGTTTGCTTAATACAAATACTGCAAAAACAATTGCAATAACTTTGTGGTAATTTTTTTTTCTTTATTTTTGTATTAAAATAAGTTTACAATGCTTTAGAGATTTTCTCCAAACGACAAGTAAAAGAAAATTTTTTTAAAAATTATTTAAAATTTTTAAAACAATCTATAATTGCTAAAAATCAATTAATAAAAAAAATTGTTTTTTACATTATTTTATTTTTTTCTCCAAGTAAAATAATAAATGTTCTGAAAATGTCAAGTTAAAACTTTAATATTTAAAAATTGCATCAACATTTTATTTTCTTGTAGTTCTGGTGCCAGGTTTTTGAGCAGAAGAAACCTTGAGGCTGGTTTAGGCGGTAAGTGATTTTTTTCACATTTTTTTCTTCTTTTAATGGGAATAGTTTTTTCGCCATGAGAGCAAGACTCTGGATTTGTCAGATATATGCTCAACTAATTCCTGTGGGATAGAAACATTTTCGGGAGTAGGTTATGGAGGATTAACTAATGTAAGTATATTGTTAATTTTTGTCCAGAAAATGTAGAATTTAGCAAGGCAAAATAATGTCTTACCAGCTTAAAAACCATTACCAGAACTTTTTGGGAGATCTTTATATTCCAGAAATTGTAGATCCTACAAGTACAACTTATGAACAGACCAGAAGGACTGTCATTCTAGCTCAAGCTGGCTTGTTCTCAAATGCACCTTCTAAAAATGACATGAGTGTTTCAATTGGTTGCCTATACCATATAGCAATAAGAAGCATAAGAAAGATTATGTAAGTTTCTTCTTATATCTTCACATAAATTTACTAAATCTTCTTCAATAGTAAAGATTATGTATGTTTCTTTTTAAATATTTACTTAAATTTACTAAATTTTCTTTAATAGTAAAGATTATGTAAGTTTCTTTTTAGATCTGTAATTAAATTTACTGAATCTTTTTCAATAGTAATGCTTTTGTATGTTTCTTCTTAAATCTTTACTTAAATTTACTAAATCTTCTTCAATAGTGAAGATTATGTAAGTTTATTCTTAAATCTTCACATAAATTTACTAAATTTTCTTCAATAGTAAAGATTATGTAAGTTTCTTTATAAATCTGTACTTAAATTTACTAAATCTTTTTCAATAGTAAAGCTTTTGTATGTTTTTTCTTAAATCTTCACTTAAATTTACTAAATCTTCTTTAATAGTAAAGATTATTTGAGCTTCTTCTTAAATCTTTGATTAAATTTACTAAATCTTTTTTATTAGTAAAGATGATATAAGTTCCTTTTTAAATCGATGCTTATATCTACTAAATCTTCTTCAATAGTAAAGTTGATGTATGTTTCTTCTTAAATCTTCACTTAAATTCACTAAATCTTTTTTAATAGTAAAGATTATGTAAGTTTCTTCTTAAATCTTCACATAAATTTACTAAATCTTTTTCAATGGTAAAGATTATCTAAGTTTTTTTGTAAATCTGTACCTAAATTTACTAAATCTTTCTTAATAGTAAAGATTATGTAAGTTTCTTCTGCATCAATATTTTTAAAATACTCTATATTGTTTCCAGCTACATACATCTGTCACTAAATATCAACAATTTTAATTTTTTTTCTTAGATTTGACATACTAAAAAATTGAATTAAAGCACAAAAAAACCGAAAAAACAGCTAAACGAGCATTTTGCGCCATTGTAGTGTTTTGTCAAGAAATTGTATTTTTTTAAATTAATTAACATTTTAATATAATTTTTATAATTTTCTCTAACATTTTAATATACTTTAAACAGAACAATTAATAGTCAGTTATTAGTCATATTCAAATTATTTTTAGTTAAGCGCGCCAGTTAAGTATTATAGATATAAAGTATATATTAACTTTGAAAAATATGAAGCGACCTAATTAAATTTATTATTAAAATAAATTTATTAGAGTTTTGACTTCAAATTTATAATGTACTTCGCTTGACAGTCAAGCTATTAGACTTGAAAATGCAATAGTATTTTATGGGGTCTTAGCTGATTGATCTGACTATAGTTGAGGACGACCAATTGTGTATTGGTGGCATAAGAAAATTAATGACAAGTATTAGCCACTTCTAAAAAACAGTTTATTGTTTTTTTTTATCCAGAATTGGAATTTTACTGGAATGGTATATGATGTATAAAACACGAAATATAATCATTTTGGAAAACTGACAGGTAATACTAACTTATACAGTGTTGTATAACTGTAGAATCTATTACTAATTAAAATATAATCTTAAAAAGCTGTACCAAGCTCTATTTGCTGATGAACGAAAGAAACATCTTATAATAAACAGTCGCAAAGTTCAATTAAATTGAAGCTTTTAGTTGCTGGAATGAAAGTCTTGACTTTTGTGTAGGGCACAGAAGCCAAATGAAGTCTTTTCAAAAGCGGACAATGATGGCACAATGGATGGAGGGACAGAGGCAACTCGTGTGCACCTGTAATCTATTTTAAAACATTTTCTTTATAAAGAGCTTTTCTACTATTGTGAAAGCCATGCAGTGAAAAAATATAAGTTTGATGCTACCATAATGGTATTGATATAAGGATTTGAATAATAATCTGAAGACCAAACATTCAGAAAATACTTTAATAATACATTTGTTTAATTTTTTCATATACAATGTACATTGTAGCAAAATTACATTAAAAAAAAGCAATACTGTTAAAAATCTACCTAAGTCGAATCCTATGCAAAAGTCTATTGAACTTGAACTCGAATTGAATCGCACTCTCGCTTGCTGCTCGCTTATATCAGAATAGGTACCGGCAGTCTGGAACCCACAGGACAACCGTCTAGAAGCTTTGATCCTTCTCAAATCTTTGTTTTTGTTACAGTATTAAAAAATTAGGATTTTTAATTATTAGAGATCAAAGACTCTAGGGTATAGATTTGATAGCTTGGTCTGCAAAAACAGATAATTCATAACGTAGTGTAGCTCAAATAATTTTGACAAAATTAATACGTTTTTTTCTAAGGAAAAACGAGTAGCATCTGGGGATTCACTAATAGCCTTCTAAATGCAGGCTTACCTATTTAATTGTTTTTTGTTAATTTGGGAACTGTTAGAGTCTAAGCCTCCAATAAAAAACTTATTAATTTTGTATCAACAAGTTTTTAAAAATAAAATTGCTTTTTTTACTGGTCAAATAGGGCAGTTTCACTCACAATAAGGTCGCTTACGGCGTTAATACTTATTTCTTACTACTGTGACAAAAAAAACTTTTCTAGCCGTCAACCAGCGTAATTTGATCTCGTGGTTTTAGCCAATTTTTTTTTAAATTAAAAACTTACGGTAAACACTCCACCTAGATCCATGTTGTTTGCGCGTGTTTATATTATAATTCATAAACAATTATACAAAATAAATCATTTTTAACAAATCAAATAAAAGCTTATGATAGCATGCGTAACTTGCCAAAATCATAATTTTATATCTATACAATTATATAAAAATTAATGTAAGATTGTCTGTACAGCTGGCTGCAAAAAAAATGTCAAAATTAAATTGACAGTTTTCTATTAGAAACTTAAATCTTTGACAAATTTATTTCAAGGCACATTTATTTATAAGATATAAGTACTGATATTAATTTTTATATTGCATAGATTGCTTTCAAAATATTATAAATGGTTACCTATAATTATTATTAAAGCTGCTAATTAAATCAAAGATTTAGTTTTTTCTTCTATAAATCTAAAAACAGTCTAAGTCTAAAAACACTAAATTTTTGTTTCAATTTGTCTTAGAATATTGCAGTCTTGAGAGAAAAACTACTACAACTTTCACTGAGGTAAGAGAAAGAGATACAGTTTGGCTAAACGTTTTGTGCAAATATGGCTTTATTGCTACTTAACTTTTCTTAATCTTTAGGAGGGTTGATGCATGGTCTTGCTTGTTTCTTTGTGCGTTGGTATTTATCAGAATGTACATTTATGTTTATTAGAATGTTCTGTTCGCACAAGTAATGATTTCTACTTAACAGTTTTTCTAAACATTTTTGCTACTTTAAATACTTTACAACATATGCAAAAAACTGGTAGCCAACAGATGCTTCTGTGGTTCTGGTCAGTATGGACCGTAATGGCAACTAATTTTGCCATGACTTACACCATATTTACAATATTATACACTTTTTAATTGCAAATAATAATTGAATTGAATAAGTGAACAAATAAATTTTATCTTTTATAAGTAATATTTATGTACCAATACCAGTACTGGACTAGCAGGTAGCAATACCGTTTTAGGGTTAACTCTTTTGAGTAATTATCTTTTTGTAAAAGAAATTATTATTGATTCTTTACTCTACTGTGTTTAGATAATTATTTGTAATTTAATTGTTATCCTTTGTAACAAACAGGCGAAGAAAGTAGAAGTACCCTGAATAAGGCCCTGCACAGACAAAAAACCCTGCGGTAAACTCTCATACAAATTAATGAAAGTTAAGTAGCAATATTTGCACAACATGTTTAGCCAAACTATACATAAATAATTCTTGTCGACGATCTAATTAGAATAAAAAATACTCAATAATTTTTTTCAAATTTGATGATATTTTTAAAATAAAAAAATATCTGTAAATTTATCGTTGAGCTCACAATAATTTAGTGGTTTCTCACTGATAAAAATAAGAAATCGTTTAATAATGCCAGACTTATTGCAACAGCATTGCTCTTTAACACACGATTTTATTGATTTACGCACAATTTACATAACCTAACCGTTTATTTAGACTATATTATTAAATAATTTGCTAATTTTAGGGTGGTTGTATTAAATATATTGTATTAAATATATTGATTATTTTTATTTTTAAAATTTACAATTAAAAGCTATTTTGGGGTTATAAGTGCAAGCACCTAACTCTTCAAGGGCACGGTTGCTACCCGTGGAAAACCGCTACTTTTTAAAAAATTTGTAAAAAACTACTTTATATTTTGGTTTAATTAAACATTATATTTCAAAAATAATATAATAAAATAATAAATTAAACTTATACAAAGTGTTAATCAAAAATAATAAATTAAACTTATACAAAGTGTTTTTGAAAAAGATTATAGGTTTTTTTTTAGAAAATTAAAAATTTTATTAATTTTACATTAAATTAAAAGATTATAATCAAACAACATTAAAGTCGTTTATTATTTTTTCAAATTTGTGGAAGACATGTTTATTTTAAGTTGTGTTCTCTTATTATTAGAAAATATTTGTTTCAAAATATTAAATAACCTTGTTCGAAAATTAATGATACAAAATAATAAAAAAAAATGTGAGCTCTTGCAAAACGCCTGGCCGATGTAAAACATCAAAATTATTTTGTACATTAAAAAAAAATGATTACTATAAAATGAACTTATTTTTATTAAATAAAATAATTAAAAATTAAATAAATTATTTTTGATTGCGATTATTTAATGGTTTTAATCAGTAAGTCTGTAATACTTATATACAATGTTGTTTCTCATTGCTGTCTAGAACACTAATTGTTTATGATTGCAATGTAGTCACAGTAAAGGAATTATGTATTTAGAAGTAAACAGTAAAGTTTTTGGTTAGAATATTAAATTTTTATAATTACAGTTTATAATTACTGTCTTGTGACTTAAAAAGTGATGTGTCATGTCATGTAACAATGAGATTAGATTTTTGTGATTATTGTTTTTGAGCAATTTTTACTTTGTGTAACCATTGAAATAACACCAAATCACAACAAATATGTCTGTAGCAAATATTTTTTAGACTAAACTGTACTTAAAGCTACTCACAATTACAAAAATAATGTTTGCTTGAATAAAGCTGTTGTAGTTTACTTGTATTTAGAACATTAAAAGAAAATTAATTAAATAATTTTGAATTTGTAGAAGTGGTTTCCAAACTTGGTGTCGCGAGCGAGATGACGCAAAGAAATGCGGTAGGTTTACATCATTTGGTTTCTTCTTAAATCTATATATATAAAAATGAATCCCGTTTTTCGTTGTCACGACATAGCATGAAAACGGCTTGACCGATTTGGCTGATTTTTTTTTGTAGTTTACTAATACTCTGTACAAATTTCTTACGAAAAAAAATATTAAGAAAATTTCTCAAAAAAATTGAAAAATATTTATTTAATTTTGCATATTTTAAAAAAAGCGCGTTACGAATGTCAACGTCATTCAATTTAAAACAAAAGACTCTGTGATGATCTATGACACCACAGACATAACCGCGCTAACAAGTGTCAACGTTATTCAATTTAACTTCCCTTTCAAACATTTTGAAAGGGAAGTACGAAGGCGAAGATGTTTTAATCCCACGCATCCCTATGATACCGAACGATATGCCATTCAGTTTTAAACGTTTACAGTTTCCAGTGCAGCTTCCATTTGCAATGTCAATAAATAAATCGCAAAGGCAGTCGCTAAGTCTATGTGGCATCAACCTAGAAAATCCATGTTTTTCACATGGCCAATTATATGTCGCCTGTTCCCGTGTCGGAAAACCATCAACATTATTTATTTACGCGCCAGAACATAAAACTAAAAATATAGTTTATCAAAAAGCATTAGAATAGAGAGCAGCAGTGAAGGGTATAGAGGCTATTAGTTGCTTTCTAGAGCGCGCGTGATATTGAGCTCAGTGTTTACTCCAAAACGCCCAGTTGTTTAATAGCGATTTGTAAAAATTTAAGTGAAATTATTGAACCCTACGGAATAAACACTATTATGAAAATATATATTTTGTTTATTATTTAATAAAATTAGTAAAGTCCTTCTCAGGTATGACGAGACCAGGGAAATAGGTATTCATTTTTATATGGAGGATATTATAGATTCCAGTTCAAATTGAATAGGTACGCATACATAAGATAGGTCAGCTATACAAAATAAAGTAGTGCATAAAATTTACGCTAAGGCGGTACGAAGTTCGCCTAATATAAATAAAATCGTAAACAAGTGCTGACTAGAATCGTTTTTTTTAGAGGAAAAACTCTGTATTATTATAATCTGTATTATTATACAGAGTTTGTTGTTGTATATTGTATAACTAGATTATTATCAAGTTATACAACTTTTGGCAAATGATGTACAATTGTCAAAAATATTTCAAGCCTTGCACTACAAGGTATTTAAAAATTTTGTTGTTACCAAATGCAGTAGTTTGAAAAGATTTTTACAAGTCATCTGGCATTCACCTGCACTAATCTACGCCACAAACCGGACTATAGCCTCTTATATTTTTGAAGAATGTTATTGTGGCCATTGAAATAATTTACTTTCTAAATTGATAGCTACGAACGGCTCAATCGTGTCAAAATGTTAGCAGCATTGTTGAACCAAAATTATAAGTTGGCATTGTGGTAACTTTTGTGCTGCTTCTGTATAATAAGTGGGTTCTTTCATCCACAATACAACAAATCATTATTATCATCGAAGCAATCATTGATTAATCTTTATAATTATTTTCCTCAAAAAGATTTTTGAAAGAATGTCATGTGCATGATGGCTGTGTTTAGGTAGCAAGTGTGAAGTGTTAAGTTTGGTTAGGAGAATGGAAAAAACTGGTGCTAAATAATGATCAAATTTCACACTAGAAGCTGTTGTGAGGCGCCCTGTTAATAATCATTATGTACACAAAAAGACAAGTCAACAATTAAAATTGTTTTATGAAAGAGACTGTACCTGATCCAAGCTTGAAATTGCTTAGAAATGTCTGTAATAAATCCTGTATCCATGGGACTTAATCTTTGCTATTCCTAGCATTTTAACAGTTACGGTTAAGGTGCCAAGGGATGAAAATAAAAGATAAGTTACTCCACCAGAAGCTGAAGACAATAGAGAAAAATACGTTAGCCCTGCAGGTGTAATGTCTTTCTTTAAATATATATAAGATTAAAGCCAGACACACTTCTTTTAGTCTGGAGCCACTGATTAAGCCAAGCAAAAGTAATTTTTTTGCTAAAATTGTTGCTTTTTCTTACATTATTCGGCTGTCACATTTGACTTTAGAATATTGACTTAAAAAGCTATTTAAACAATTTAACCAATTGTTAAAAAATGTCTTTATAAGATCGCATTGTTGATTACGGTGTAATCATATTATATGAAACAAATAAAGAGCTTTTATTGTTAAGCAGCTTATTCTAACAATTTCATCTAAATTTAGAAAATACAGAAAGAAAATGTCAATGTACAGAAAATGAATGTACAGAAAATACAGAATGAAAATCATCACTATGCAAATCATTATACCTATATAGATAATATATAGGATTGTACTCACTGGTGTTGTCTTGTTGATTTATTCTTCGGTTTTTCCAATCGGTTTGGTCAAGAATCTAGCCCCAGAAACCGACGAATTCATCATTTTAGCTAATTACAAAAATTTTATATACTTAAATGTAGCAGTTGAATTTGTTTGTTTGTATTATGTTCTTATGATAATAAGGTCCGGAATAACTTTTTTTTAATTAATTATTAACTTATTGATGTGATTTGCTAGTTGATTCTAATTTGTGCTTTATTTTGATTTGCGGAAAATTAATAGTTCTCAATGGCTTGTTATTTTTTGCTAAATCGATCTTTGTCTTCGGCACGTGACGATTTTTAGACAAAAAAAAACTTGACATGGCAATCTAATTTCCGGAAATCAATGCACACATTTATTAGCCTAAAAATGAAAATTAAACAATGAATAATATTTAAGAAAAATAAAATCTACAATAATTTGTAATAAAACTTTTATATAAAATTATTCTGAATTTGTTAGATTATGGTGTCTTCTGTGTACTGTAATCAGAGTGTTTTTTTTGTAATTTATATAATCAATTTTTTATAAAACAGAAAAATTATTTTAATATCAACAAATTATGGCACGAAAAGTAGTAAATAAACAAAAATATGTGGTTATTATAATAGCAAATAAGAAAAAAAAAGCATAACAGCATAATTAAAAAACAAATCTAGTTAAATAAAGTTTAGAAATAATAAAAAAAAGAAAGCAAGGTAGGTAAATGCATGCATGGTAAAATGAAGAAGAAATTTAGAAACATAGACAAGCAAGAAAAAAAAGAAAAAATTGGTGAAAGCAGGCATAAAGAATTATATTGGACTAATCACAAATAAGTTGTTTACATTATTTAAAAAAGAAAATGAGAAATAAATTTAGGAGACAAAAGAAAACAGACCGGAGAAAAACGACATAAAAAGATAAAAAGAATGATTAGAATAGATGAAAATAATAATAAAAAGAAAAAAATTAAATAGAACAGTGAATAAAGTAGTGTAAATTAACAAAAAATTATAAAAACAAAAAAAAAACAAGCGAAAACAAAAAGAAATAAAATTTAATTTCAGAGTAGCGTTTTGAACAAAATAGTTCAATACTGAATATTATTATAAAAAATTAACATTATTATTATTATAAATTTATAATTGTTTACGGGTGGTTAGACAGTAAAACAATAATTAGATGTTGCAAATCAACGTTTCAACTAATTATTTATTTTTAGTCTTCATTGCGGTTGAAATTACTTAAATTAGTTGATATTATAACTAAATTAGTTTATAATATTAACTCATTCATAAAATTTTGTTAAAAAAACAAAAACAACTTTTGTTTCAAACGTCCAAAATGTGACAGTTATTTGACTAACAATTTGTTAAAAACAAGAATTTGAAAAAAGCATGATCTAGTTTTTGCGTGAGCAAAAAAATTAAAAGGCTTGTAAACCGGCGTTTAAATTTAATTAGCGTCATTTTTAGCAAAAAAAAATGTTTTGAATTTTAATAAACCCGTCTATGGTGTTTTTCAGAATATCAATTTTAGTATCAAAAATAAAATTGTTGGCTGGTGATATTCCACAAATAATGGTCTTTTTTATCGTTGTTTCTAACCTAAAAGTAATAACACCTATTCGCCAATATTTTTTACTAGACTTTTCATACAAAAAAACATAATAATTTTTTCTATATTTTTGTTGATTTTGATGTCTAACTGAACTATTAATAACGTCAAAAAAGACCGAGAAAACTTAATACTAGTTCTAATGCAAGAGCTATAGCACTTGACACAATTTATTTTTATTTTATACTAGCTGACCCGGCGAACTTTGTATCGCCTAAAAGTCAATGAATGTCGTGTTACTTTTTAGCTGAACTAATTTAGGCTTTGATGAACGTAAAACAATGATACAAAATAATATATTTATATAGATAGAAACAAAAAAGTATTTTATTATGATGAATGATGAATGATGATGAAAACATACATACAGAATGAGAATAAAAATTAAAAAAAATAAAAAATAATAATTAAGTACTTCAAACGCATGTCAGAAAAAAATTATTGAAAACTATGTTGTGTAAATTGGGAAAAAAATAAAACTCGGATTAATTCATTAACAGGATTTTTATTCAAGCACTTTGTGGTAAACGACATTCTTTGTTTTTTAGTCAAGCGCAAGAACAAATAAAGCGGATGGTTAGCCGACACGTGAGCATGCCACATACAATTGATCATGAGAAAAACATGCATTTTCTAGATTGAGGCCACAAACAGTCAAGGATTGGCCCTGTAATTTGTTGATCGTCATGGCGAAGGCAAGACGAATCGGGAATTGAATTCGTTTAAGCTGAAAGAGCATATCCGTTGGGATCATCGGAATCCTTGGAATAAGAACTTTCTCATTTTTAAATTTTCCTTCAAAAAGTATCGACGCGTGCAATTTCTCGCCGATAATTGGCTCGCAATATTCCGTTGCCTAATTGCATTACGGCTTCGCTGGGAAAGATTAGATCTTCTAGGACGCGGCATTGTTATTAAAATGTGCACTCGCATAAAACCATCAAATATAATAACAGTGATTGAACTTTCGAGACATAGACAATAGCTCAAAGAGTATATAACCACTACGTATGAATAGCTTATCAAGAAAAATCATAGACAACCTATAAAAAGACATTGACACTTTTTTTAACCTGTAGATTTTTTTTCCTTAATCTTATAACCTTTACCAACTGATTTTTTAATTCCGTTCCTTTCCGATGATTTTATGTTTTTACTGTAGAATAAATCTTAGGTATTATTTTCGGGAATTAAAGACAAATATAACAGTTCCTGAACTTTGTAGACATTTTACAAAAAATAAATTTCTGAACGCACACATGATGTCTTCAGAAAAAAGTAAAGTTGTGGCTTAAAGGTCTCAGCAACCAGGCCATAAGCTCTAAAAAAAAATAGTTGTTACACTATTTGACAGGGTTGGACAACAAATGTTTGACATGTAATAAACAAATCAGCATCTATTGAAATGATTAAGTATTTATTACACATATCGTTTTCATTGTTTTTAAGATGTATTCTGCTATTCGGGACGGAAACAAATCCAACAAATCAAAAACCATGGCAACCGGTCCAGCCGTTCTCGAGTTATAAGTGTTGTAACAAACACGACTTTCTTTTATATATATAGATTTTAAGTTGTATATAAGATGTAAGCTGTTAAGACCATTCGAAGATCTATTTTTACACATCTGATTTATTGTTTTAACAGGTAAACTCGGTTTAGCATGCCAGAACATAACAATAGTATCAGTTTGTACAGAACCATCTCATTGACTGAAATTAGTTGGCCTACACACGTGACGTCACAGCGCGTGATTTATTTTATATTTAAACCTTTGATATTATAATATTAGCGTGTTGTTTTTGGTCTTAAATGAAATTGTCTACCTTAGAACGTGAGATCTGTTGTCCGATAAACAAATCAGTTAGGCATATTTAATAGTTACTTATGTCTTAAAGGCATAATTAAGAAATTTTGGAATGAAGGAGTGTTTAACCCTGAGAAACAAAAGCTTTTAAATTTTCGAGGGCTATCATCGACAATTAGGTCCGTGGTACATATAACGTTTAATTCTATTTTATAATTCTAAAGTATTCTTTAAAAAAAATTAACTAAAAGTTGTGTCTATGCAAATTTTAATGTTGTGTGGAAAGTTAGCAATTTTGATATTGTTAAGGTTACCGAGTTTGTTTAAAAAACAATTTATTTTTTAAAATAAACTTTTCTGAAAGCGTTTATTTAGCAAAAAATTTGCAAGAATTTGATGCTGCTCAGGTAAAATCAATCCCTTCATAAATCAAAAGATTTGTATGTGGAAAAATATAACAAGTTTTGCAAGTAACAGCGAGCAAAAAAGGTGAGCAGCATTTGCAATGAATTTTTGACAGATCTATGTCATAAAAACCAGTTTATGCTCTTATTTTAGGGCGTATAAAGACGATTATTGACTAAAATAGAATAAAAATAATTTTTAAACTCAAAAGTTTGTCAAAAATTATAATTTTTTTATGACTGTTGGTAGTAAAGTACAATCTAGTCTTATTGTTATTACGTCTTTTTGTCTTTGTCATCAAGACTGTTTCAAGGGGATCTTCCATTTATTTCTCTTTATGTTGCTATTTGCACATTAGCGTGTTGTGGTCAATATCGGCACGAATTCTCTTAAAATTATTAATGGTTTTATTGCACAGTGTAAGCAGGTGAGAGAGCGCATTCGGGCTCGCGACTCTCACACCTCGAATATTAATATTTATTATGACTCGTTTGGAGCCCCAGGGGGGCGCTTTTACGGCTACTGCCCCCTCTTTTAACCTCCCCGCGACTTATTCACAATAGGAATTCCACGTATGGAAATTACCTTTTAATTTATCACTCATTTCTCCATTGTCCATTTACATCGGGGTGTTAATTTTATTTATCTCCTCTACCACTTTGGCGTTTTCACAGGTTAGGCCTCAATTTAATTTTTTAAGTGGCCGTAAATTCCAAGGAGATTTTTGCACAAAGTGAATTTTTAAAACAAAAGCTATCCAAAATTTTTTTTTTTACATTATTGTTTTTATACGTTTTTGTTGTTTTTATTTTATTTGTTAGGTGTTTTCCCAAGCTAGTTTAGCTACTCTAATTTCTTCATGTCAATCTCTTGTTATTTAAATATTGTTCTTCTAAATAGTACTTAAGTATAGATAATCCAAAAGATTTGCATCTGATTGGGACAATACATAAAAAATTATAACTAAAAACATAATATAAAATATAATAATAATAATTAAAAAGCGAAGTTTAGCATAGCTGTTGACTTTTTTTACATTATTGTTTTCATATGTTTTTGTTAACTTTCTTTTATTTTTTAGTGTTTCCCTAAGCTAGTTTTCCTACTCTAATTTCTTCACGTCAATCTCTTGTTATTTAAATTTCGTTCTACTAAATAGTACTTAAGTATAAATAATCCAAAGTTTTTCAACTTATCCTTAATGTTATAAAAAAAAATAAAAATAAAAAATATGAAAAACAAATAATAAACTAAATTCAAAAGATATAAACAATATAATAAATATAACTATGAAACAGTAAGTATTTGATTGCAAACATTTGCAAACAGTAAGTTTACAAATGAACTCTGGGTTAGTTTATGCACATTATTTGCTGTTTTTGTTGGTTTCTTGGTAGAAAACCAGTAAAAAACTATCAATGTCAAGTACCAATCTCATATTGTCACATTTTCGAAAATAAGAAATAGAAAAAAAATGTTAAAAAGTTTAGGTATTATATTTTAGAAGAATAGATCTTAAGAACCAGTCTCCATCAGTTATCTCAACCCTTAAGCTCTCATTGAACCCTCTTGAACCTCTCGCTTAATCAATTCACATTCACATTATATTAATCATATTAGAGTGAAGAGGGGCGGTCGTCGCCGCCGTCACCAGAAATTAAGCTCGAGTGCTTCGTCAAGAAGATTCGTCCATTTTCATGAATTTAATTAAAATAAATTTGAAATGGCGCGGATCCAGCGACAAAACAAATCGTATTTCACGCGGTCAACCCCTGCATAAAGGGGTGGACAACACCGATTTTATTGTAGCAAAATGATTAGATCCTTTTCTCGTGTGTGTGCAACTTTTTGCCGGACGACTTTTTGTATACGCAGATTAAATTAAATCTGAGCATTGTGATGTTAAAACGTGTTTGCGCTATTGTGGTTATTGTATTCGGTTATAACCCTGTCCTTTATCAGCTCTACATATGTGGACTCTTTGTTTTCTCTCATAAATGTACCGCCCATTCAGAAGTATGAATAATTTTAAATGAATTATTAGGGTTTTTAGCCGAAACGCCCCATCTGAGGAAGAATAGACCATTATTCTAGCCAAATTTCTTGCATAAAATTCAAAACGCGGTTTAATTGACATTCTTATCATTTATTTCTGAGACAGTTTTTGGAATGTTTTGAAACTTTTATAACAGTTTTGTTGATAAAAATTCATCAGTGGCAACAGTGTAAAATTTAATTTTTGTCATTTTCATCATCATTATCAAATTTGCATTATTGTAGTACGGTGAGATTTGAGAGTACTTCATGTTGACCTCACAATCTAGTTCCCAACTAAAAAGTTTTAAAAAATGTTTTGATTATGACATTTCTGTACTTGCTTCTCAAAGTCTCGTTCTTAGGTAGGTATGTCGAATTTAAGCGTTTCCTTTCTGCACTGGAACTGTTTCACTTTCCGTCCACATTAGTGTTTAGTTTTGAGTCATATTGAGTCTTTCTGGGAAACCTTGTTTTAATTTTTGAATGACACGAGAAGCTTTTTTTCCAAGACTGCGAGCACCCTAAGCAGATGCTTTTCCAACAAAAAATTCGTTTTGGCAGCAACAATTTACCACGATAGAATTCATTTACTTCTCCAAACGAAAAAAACCTTTTCTTTTTCTTTTAGCATTTGAAAGCGGCAATGCAAAGCCTACAGTAGCAATCACTATCTCTCTATGACGTCCTCTTTGTCCTTGCATTCCTCGAACCGATATCATCATCCTTCCTAATTGCCGCATATTATATTTTCAATTAACACGATGACAGTTATCTTTTTTACAATGGATCTCTTGATATTGCCTCTTGATAGGATTCTCTTTGGGCTAATGCAACAGGACAACTACCACTCCCGGGGTGATTGCAAACCGCAAATAATTTCACCAAAGCGGTTTCTTCAAATTTGTATAAGGCTGCTGGGTTTTTAAAGAAAATCTTAGAAAATTGTGCAAAAGCGACAATCGTAGATCTACTAAAGTGAGCTAAGCTTTGTTGAAGAAGAATAACGCGTCAACGGACTGTGAAAATGATTCATCTTTGAAAATGCCGCTTTTGATAGTTTTTCAAAGACAAAAAATTACTACAAAAAGTGGTCTTTGCTGTTTTTTTTCTGATGTTTACAATAATTTTTAATTGTTATCAACTACATAATAGTTGATAACATACTACAATTATTCAGAAATAAATTAAGCATTAAGCAAAATATAACAGCCAGTAAACAAAAAAAAAACAATAAAAAAACTACGGATATGTAAAGAAGTAAACTACTATTTGAAGTAAAAACAGCTAAAAAAAATGCTTAAAGTTTTTTAATATTTCTCTATTTAATCATTGTCATGTAGTCTATTTTTTTCAATTATTTTTAATCTCTTTATATTACTTTTTCACATTGCTTTATTTTTTTTTAATTGCTGTACACACAATTGCTGTGTTTGCATCTGTCATTTATTTTTTTTATACCTAATATGTTGTTTCCTCTTTTTTTTAAACATTTATCTGTTTTTTTGTGCTCATCACTTTTCAGCACTATTTTTATATATTACAACTACTGATTTGCTTCCTAATCTTTACCGTTTTTATTTTTCTGCTTCTATTTTATATAACTTTTTTTTTATAATTTTTTTACCGAGGTTTTTCTGTTTAATCTTAACATTTATTTGACGTTTTTTTTTGATCCTTTTTTATTCATGCTGTCTATTTTTAATTTTTTGTACTATATACGCTTTTTACAAGACTGTCAAAAAGCGGCATAGCTATTTTATGTTTTTTTTAAAAATTTTTTTGTTTAATTTTCTAAACTACCCCACATTTTATTTTTTTTACTAATTATTTTTTGGATTTAAAACAATCTTTTCTTGCAAATTTTTATCCTAAACACTTTTATTCTTTATTTTAATTTTTTTTGGCGTATTCTTACCTACTTTTTTCAATGCAGTTCTACTAAACACAATCCGTGTTTAATTTTTTTATTTAGTTTTACTAGCTGACCCGGCGAACATCGTACCGCCTAACAGTCAATGAATGCCGTGTTACTCTTTAGCTGAAATAATTTAGGCTTTGATGAACGTAAAACAATGATACAAAATAATATATTTATCTAGATAGACACAAAAAAGTATTTTATTATGATGAATGATGATGAAAACATACATACAGAATAAGAATAAAAATAAAAAAAAATTAAAAATAATAATTAAGTACTTCAAACTCATGTCAGAAAAAAATGATTGAAAACTATGTTGTGCAGATTGGGAAAAAAAAACTCGGATTAATTCATTAATAGGATTTTCATTCAAGCACTTTGTGGTAAACGACATTTTTTGTTTTTTGGTCAGGCGCAAGAACAAATAAAGCGGATGGTTTGCCGACACGTGAGCATGCCACGTACAATTGACCATTAGAAAAACATGCATTTTCTAGATTGAGGCCACAAATAGTCTAGAATTGGCCCTGTGATTTGTTGATCGTCATGGCGAAGGCAAGACGAGTCGGGAATTGAATTCGTTTAAACTCAAAGGGCATATCCGTTGGGATCATCGGAATCCTTGGAATAAGAACTTCCTCATCTTTAAATTTTCCTTTAAGTATCTACGCGTGCAATTTCTCGCATATAATTGACTCGCAATATTCCGTTGCCTAATTGCATTACGGCTTCGCTGGGAAAGATTAGATCTTCTAGGACGCGGCATTGTTATTAAAATGTGCACTCGCATAAAACCACCAAATATAATAACAGTGCCTGAACTTCCGAGACATAGACAATAGCTCAAAGAGTATATAACCACTACGTATGAATAGCTTATCAAAAAAAATCATAGACAACCTATAAAAAGACATTTACACTTTAGTTACCCTGTAGATTTTTTTTCCTTAATCTTATAACCTTTACCAACTGATTTTTTATTCTCTAAATTCCGTTCCTTTCCGATGATTTTATGTTTTTACTGTAGAATAAATCTTAGGTATTATTTTCGGGAATTAAAAACAAATATAACAGTACCTGAACTTTGTAGACATTTTACAAAAAATAAATTTCTGAACGCACACATGATGTCTTCAGAAAAAAGTAAAGTTGTGGCTTAAAGGTCTCAGCAACCAGGCTATAAACTCCAAAAAAAAAATAGTTGTTACACTATTTGACAGGATTGGACAACAAATGTTTGACATGTAATAAACAAATCAGCATCTATTGAAATGATTAAGTATTTATTACACATATCAAGTTTTCATTGTTTTTAAGATGTATTCTGCTATTCGGGACGGAATCAAATCCAACAAATCAAAAACCATGGCAATCGGTCCAGCCGTTCTCGAGTTATAAGTGTTGTAACAAACACGACTTTCTTTTATATATATAGATTATACATACTATTTTACTTTTTTTTTGCGGTTTTACCAGCATTTTTTTCGTATTATTCACAAAGCAGAAACAGCTTAACACCGCAAGAATAAAACCACTTGCTTTTGTAAATAAAATAAAAAAAAATAAAGAAAAAATCAGACACAAGACTGTAATAGTTATTTATTCAACAAGTTCGGAATGTAAAATTGCCCCCTAAAGCGCTCTGTTTTAAAATTTCTTTGCGAAAAAGCGTTTTTTGCAACCATTAACTCTAATTTTTAAATAATAAATAATTTAGCTTTTTACATATTTTTCGGATGGTAGCGTTGCCTACGCCGATTACCTCATTTTTTAATTTCAAAATGGTCTTATTGTTTGATTGCTTTAGTTCTATTAAAACAAAACAACATTGTTTTGAAAAATGTTTTCTAGGTTCGGCTGCACAGTAAAAAACACCGGGGTGTGAGAAAATTTTTGAGCGATGAATGCAAAATACATTTTGCGTTTCCGAATAACCAGCTATCTGAAGTAAAAACCGCTAAAAAATAATGTTCACAGTATTCAATATTTTTCTATTTTATCATTCTAATGTAATCTATTCTTTTTCTCTATCATCTCTGATCTCTTCATATTCCTTTCTCCCACTTTTTTACTCTTATATGAATTTAAATGATATGTTTTCTAATTTTTGCACACAATCTGCATTTTTTTTTTTTGTAAATACATATCTGTTCAAAAAATTTTTATTTTGTTCTTTTTTCCTGTGTAATTATTTCTTTAATTCTTATATTATTTTTGCTTTCTAAAAATCTTTTTTCATTCTTGTTGACTGTGCTTGTATCTGTTATTTATATCTATTTGCACCGAACATCTTGCTTTTGTTTTTTTTTCAGTTTTTTTTCGCACACTATTTTTATTCTTTTAAGATTTTTTTTTCATTTATAATTTTTTTATCTGTTATTTTGGCTTTCCACTTTTTAACACTTTTTTTATATATTATATCTTTTGATTTCTTTTATTTGTTTTCTAATCCTTACCGCTTTTTTAGCAGTTTCTGTTTTTGTTTTCTAATTTATTATGATGTATTTTAAGGTCTCTCTGTCTAATCTTGACTCTATTTTACATTTTTTCTATGCATTTTTTTTTACTTTTACTGCATTTTCAAATTTTGTTTTATATACACTCTTTACCAGCATGACTATTGTATGTTTATTCTTTTCTTTATTTTCTACACTATTCTGGCTTAGAGTAAACTTTTGTATTCAAGTTTTTTTGTTTGCTTTTAATGTATCTTTTTTCTCAAACATGTATCCTAAATACGTTCATTCTGTAATTTCTTCTATTTGTTTTTAATTTTTAACCTACAATTTTCAATGCACTTGCACGGACCTGATCAACCAATTCTCAAGACTCAAACCAATTGTTTTTGTAAATAAAATTTAAAATAATACGGAAAAAAGCAGACACAAAACTGTATTAGATCAATTTTTAAGCAAGTAGCGTACAAAATTTGGCTTCAATTTTCTTCTCTTTAGTTTTTTACTTTATTTTTCAAATCAATTTTTTAATTTTTATTTATATCTTAAAATTCTTGTTTCTTCTAATAAAAAGCAAAAGAGAAATGCATACCTACATCGTCTTGGTGCTGTGATTAACAACAAAAATACTGTCAAAGATTGTTTATAAGTATTTTGCAAAAAGAAAAAATTGACAATCTTATACAGCAGGTTTTTTCTGCAAGCCTGTAAAGTATTACAGAAATTTTCTACAAACTCTTAAGACATAACAGAGTTCTGCTTGCAATTAATTTTGTTCTTAACTACCATATAGTTATTTACGTGATTAGACCGGTAACAACATTGTTATTTTTATATGCTTGGCAAAACCACAAAAATGTAGGTAGGAATTTTGAGACATTCAAACTTCTGTTCTTCCTCCTTCGCTTCCTCTAATGTGAAAACTATTTGCTTACTTGTTAGTAAAAATTATATATTTTTATAATTTTTTTTTGTAGTAAAATTATTTTAATAAAAAAAACTTTTTCTTAGAAGAAATAGTAAAAGTACATAATCTAGAGCAGACATAGAAGAACGGACAGGAAGATAGAAACAAGTGTATTAATTGGAATTCAACCAAATAAAATGCAAATAATAAAAAAAAACAAAGAATGCAATTTTTGTTTTAAAAAAAAATGTGGAATAGACAATGGTTGAAGTAATAAGAAATAATATAATTATTTTTTTTAAATATGAAATATTTTTTCGTTTGAGAATTTAGGGAAAATTTATTTATTGTTTCCAAAACATCTCTATATTTTTTTTATTGTTTTAAGATGCTTTTTATTTTTAGTTATTTTTTTTTATGTTAGATTTTAACAATTTCGTTGATGAATTAGATAAAACTATGAATCAAAAAACTCTAAATCAAAATAATAATAAAAAAAAAAACAGAAAGATTAATTTTTTATATTAAAAAAATGTGGAATACGCAGTATTCCACATTCCGTATTGTTTCTCAAATTTTTCTACAACGTTTTTTTCTTTCTTTGTAGGTGCTCTTTGTAAAATAATACAGCAGCATTAAGATTTTTTTGTTCAAGTTATATTTGAAAATTTTTTTAATTAAATCTTGTTTTAGGCTTGTGACCAGAACCCAAAAGGCAATACCTTCTCCATCTTCTTCCCATTATCCCATAGTAATAAAACAACTGGTTAGTTCAGCATTGTCTGCACAGAGTCCATCCCTTGCAATCAATGACAATAAGCTTGTTTGAGCACAAAAAGAAAACAACACATAAAACTAAAACGCACTAATAAAAATGACTGTTTACAAAAAAATCAAACCCTAAAAATTCATTGCGACAAGGGGAGTTCGTTTTCACACGATGAACTCGCAGGTTTCAGATTTTGATCTCTATGGTATCTGAAAGAAAAGATCAAATTTGTTAGAGAGGAACGTTAATCAATCATAACTAATGTGACGTGACGGTAAGCATGGTACTTTGTCTATTGTAATCTGTCTATTGTTAGAATAACCGGCTATTTTTTTTTTTTGGTTTTATAAATTATATCGACGGGTACTACGCAAACTAATTATGTATTGTTAAACGGGAGGCTGTTTTAAGTTATGAACGACAACTGAAGGGAACACTAAAAAATTCTTTGTTTGCAAAACAACCAATTATAAATTAAATATCAATTATTATTTCAAAATTCAGTTGGCACAATTTTTTGAATAATTGTAACTACATTGCTAGTATAATCAAGCATAAAAACTGTAAAGCTAGAAAATAAAAACAATGTAGAACAAAAACAAAACTACTTCAAAAAATAAAAAAAATGCACTAAAAAGTATAAAATCAGACTTGTATGCTTAAAAATCGATCAAATTATTTGGATACTATAATGTACAATTATTGCTATTTTTGAAGTCGGTGTCAGTCAACATAGGGCGCTCATCCTACGTTGACTGACACCGACTCCAAAAATAACAGCTGCTTGCTTGCGCGCCGATATTGTAATGCATTATCAAACACATTAAACAACATAATTAATACCATTCAAATTGCTTAAATTAATTAAATAAATTATTATTTAATTGAATTAGAAATTTTTTTTAATTTTCAAAAATTTTAATAACTATTGTGTCAAAAATATATGTTGTAAAAAAACTTAATTAAGAATAATTTAAAAACTACTACTAATCAGATCTTGATCAAATTTAAATGGGACCAAATGTAAAGCACCAGCTTCTCATCATTAATTAAATCAAAAGTTTGTTTTCTCACAAAAAAGTTATGAGGTAACACACATAAAAAAATACAGTCAAATTGAGATTCTCTTTCTTTTTTTTTAAGTCGGTTAAAAAGCGTTCTTCTTATTATTAATAAAATCAGAAAATAGAGTATTTTGTAGATTAATTGGTCAAAAATCTAGTTGTACCATTATAAACCAACTTATTTATATATTGTTTGATAAGATTATTATTTTGCATAAATAATTGCTAATCCCAAGTACAAAAGTGTTAACATCGCAAAAGCCACAATAGTTTATTTACGCTATACAAACACGAAAACAATAAATCTAAAAACGCAAATCGTAAATGTTGATTAAATTACCAAACAAGAATTCTTCAAATTTCAATTGTTAATGCAAATGAGTAAAATAAATAATTTCAAATAACACCTTTGCGCCTACTTGTTTAACGGATTGTGGAATTAATTTATCTTTTCTATTATATTATACATTGACACTTTTGTAATCCTACTGTATTTACAGTCTGCCATGCCCTTTTTTACACTAATTTACACAAACACTCGTAAATTGAATTTGTTTTAATAGTGGATTTATTTCACTTAGCACACGTCTTGTGACAAAACGGAAAATAGTTTCTTTAGTTCTCCATTATATAGCATCTTACAACGAAACTGGTTTTTAAAAGACTAAAAAAATTTAATACAATTTATACCTAAAGATATAAATTATTTAGAAACAAAAAATGTTTTTATGTTCGACTGCATCATATTGATAAGGTTTTTGACATTGTTTAGTGTCCAAAATCTACCACTTTTTTGGACTAGTACCTTTTGTTTATTTTTTTGGACTCATCTGTCATTGTCAAGTATAAATGTCGAACTAAATAAATAATTTATTTTCGTCAAAAAATTACAAATATTAACAAGAAAACACACTGCTCTATGAGTGAGGATCAATTAATTAATTTATGTTCGACTGCATCATATTGGTAAGGTTTTTGACATTGTTTAGTGTCCAAAATCTACCACTTTTTTGGACTAGTACCTTTTGTTTATTTTTTTGGACTCATCTGTCATTGTCAAGTATAAATGTCGAACTAAATAAATAATTTATTTTCGTCAAAAAATTACAAATCTACAAATTGCAGTCGAACATAAAGCTTTGTTTGCCACTCGTACATAATCTGACTTGTTTTGGACTCGTCTTTATTATGGCCGCGCTTCGCTTGGCCATAAACTCGACTCGTCCAAAAAAGTCATAGATTATGTACTTGTGACAAAAATAGCTATTTTATTGACATTTGAAATTGACATGCTGACGTACTCTAGAGGTCCAGCATGGGGCTGAGGTAAATTCTGAATATGAACACCCGTTCAATCCCACACTGTTTCAATGAGCGTTAAATCTGACAACTGAAGTGGCTGACCAGAGCACGGTGCTTGCCCAATATCAATTTCAATTCTCCTTTTATGAAAAACGGCAACTTGGTTTAAAAATGCATACTTTTGTTTTTAAGGTGACTGACTTTGAGTAATGTTAGACGAGTATTTGATGTCATTTTGTGCATCTTATGCGGAAATAAACTGAGTATTAGTTAATACAAGATTGCTAATCTAATCGCTAATAGGTTTTCATCTCAAATGTATTTTGTAACATTCAAGATGTTACAGCATAGCGGAAATAGTGCACAATTATACCTAATTTAAATAAGTATTATATAAGGAATGAGTAATGCGTGGCAGCTCTATTGTGATTGTAGATTGCTCTGGAGTGCTTCTGAACAGATCCAATATATTCTGAATGAAAATGCAGAGAGAGGCGAGCCGCAAGGAGTACCACAAAAACCTCTGCTAATCATTAAACGGAATCTAAAAAACCAATCTATCGCTTGTCACTTGTCACCGGTTGTTTTCGGTTATAATATTGTACAGCGTGTGTTTAAACCGAAAATCTAACAAAACATTACATTGATGTCGTCCAAAGATTAATGATGCGATTGTCCGTGAAGAGCGCTCCGCAGGAAATTAGCTTAACGAAACACACAACAGATCTGATACTCACTTGGAATTTAGGGTGCTTTTAAAAATTTTATTGTACTTTATAATCAAAAATAATTATTTTTACTTAAAATAATACCATAACAAACAATTATCACCCAAAATTCGGCTCTGCTAACTTGAAAAATAATATTCACATGTGTCATTTTGAAAAAGATATCAAAATAGTATATTACAATACAAGTTGCAGAAGGCAATGTTGTATTCAAGCACGAATTTGAAATTCCGAAACGAGGGTGTAGCAAATTTTTCGGTTATTTTGATAATGAGCAATGATGGGACTTGCAGAAAAAAATTGACACTAACCTCACTTTTGCTGCGCCAAAAAAAATAATAATGTACACTCGTCACTCCCTCAGTCCCATGAAGTTCAGCGCTACTGGTACCAACATCAATACAGTAAAATTTACTAATGGACTCAAATGACGTCATTTGGGTGTTAGAATAACCTTATTCTAAACGCAAAATAAGAAATAATTTATTACAGAAGCTTACAAAGTGATGTTTTTTATAGATTTCTTTGAATGAGTATTGTGAATTGATAAATTGTTTTTTTATTTATATTATTATGTAGATAATATAATTCACCTAAAAGTCTGATGACCGAAGATAAACTATTTATAAAAAAAAGTTACAACTTCTTAAACTGAACCAGGAATTACAGCTAATTTAAGGCTCGTTTGCTTTTTCTTAATTTTTAATTTTTGTTTCATACATTTTTATTGTTTTTTGTTATTGGGAAAATACAAATGTTTTTTTCTGTTTTTTCTAATCTTTTTTTTATCAATTACTTGTTTTTTTTCTCAATTACTACTACTTTTGTATATGCGTTGTTGTCTTTTACTAACTTGATCAATTTTATATATTTTTCAAAGATTTTTATAAGATTCATATAGATTTCATCATTTTATCAACATATTTTTTAAAACTTATTTCTCATACTATACGTGTCCAATAAGATGTATTGTCACAAGAGTATATTTAAAACACAACGAGTTCAACGAGAAGTGTTTGAATGGGACACATTTCTCATTAAACAAGTGTTATAGCGGTTGAGTCAAAAATCCGGCAAAAGGTCAATATTTTTCTAAAGATAAATAAAAAAAAAATGTTTGTTCCAAAAGTTTCTTGTTTACAAGTTACAAATTTTACAAGTTACTAAGCCATTTCTCAGGTTTTTACTCTTTTGCAAAAAGTAAGAAACTTTGAAATTTTAAACAGCAACTTTTACTTTTTTTGACGGATTCAGATTTTTGGAGAAAAATTTAAATCTTTTTTGGTCAAAAAATATTTTCTTTTGTTTATTTTACTATGTTTTTATTTCAATTTTTAAATTTTTTAGAAATTTTTTAGACATTATTCTCTTTTCTCTAATCTATGTTTTTGTGTGTATATCTAGGCGTTTTCATTTACATTGCCCTTTTATAACCCTTTGTTTTAAATTTATTTTTAAGAAATTTTATACGATTAATCAATAAAAGAACGTTTATATATATAGCAAAATTGTTTTCAAATTAAATAAAAAACTGCAACATATTTTGAACGATAAAACTTCTTTTATTTCTAGACGTCAAAAAACGTGACACTTTTTAACAAATTTTGGCTTGTTTGGGCATTTATCATACTTGTTATTTTTAGTTGCAACTAATGTTACAGATTCAACACTTTCTTTTCTAATCTATTTTGTTTGTCTATATCTTAGCGTTTTCTTACGTTTTGTTTTTAATCTATTTTTTAATATTTTTAAGCGGCTAAACAAAAAAAAACGCATAAATATAGCAAAAAACGTTTGTAAAATCACAAAAAAAATGTGCAACATATTTAGAACAATAAAGTACTTCTTTTGTTTAAGAAATATTTTCTTTTGTTTATTTTAATTCTATGTATTTAATCCATGTTTTTATGTGTTTTTATTTATATAACCCTTTTATAACGGTTGGTTTTTTATTTATTTTTAAAAAATTCTACACGAGTAAATAAGAAAAAAACGTTTACATATGGCATAAATATAGCAAAAAATGTTTTTAAAATTACAAAAAAAAATGTGTAACCTATTTAGAACAATAAACTACTTTATTTCGTGACATTTTCTTGCTAATTTTTAAAAGGAAAAGCTACAATTTCTTGACAATTTGTTATAAACAAATATTCTGTCAGGAGAGAATGCATTCTCTGATTGAGAGAAAACAGTGCTTAAATTCATTTGATGGAATTTTTAACAAATAATTTACTGTTTTTAATATAAGTAAGACTGTAATGTCAGTATGTATTTTTTTAAGTTATTTTTATAGTAGAAACATATTTAAATTTTTGGCAGCTGAATACACTTTTTTTAATATTTGTGGCCATTTATAACCTACAAACAATTAAAACATCAAAATATAAAAATTATAAACACAAAATTAAAAACCTACCAATGGAAAACTTTTGATTAAAAAAACTTTATATTTAATTCGAAAAAATCTCTATTTTTGTGATGTTTATTTTAATTATTAGTCTCATTGAATTCAGCTGCTAGTTTTTTTGTTTATTGATAGATTATTTTTCAGTGTTATGAATTTTTAATTTATAAATAAAATATATATAAAAAGTGTCATTTTTTAATGTTAAGTTTATTGTAGATATTTTTTTCATTGCATATGTGTACTGGCAAGTTATTATTGAATCTTTGTGTTTTGAATAATTAATAATTTTTGTTTTATGTTTCTCTATTTGTTATATTATTCATTTCTTTGTTTTTGTAATTATTTTAAAACAATTATATTTGTCTAATAATCTTTAACTAAAATATTTTTTAAATGCATAGAACTAATAAATAATAATAATATATATTGACATTGAAAATAGCTTGTATATTCTGAGAATTATTATTATAAATTTTGGTAATGTTGCTAATTTGTTGCAAATTATAAATATTATTGTGTCATTTATTTCTTCAAAAAATATATCTATAATAACAATAAAAATATGATTGAAAAAAAATAAAAGTATAAATCAAACACACTTCAACACACTTCTGAATATTTTAATTTATAAAAACTATTGTTGGTCAAAACCTATTCTAATTAATCAGAAATATAAAATAAATAAAATTGCGCAGCTGCAGATTTTTAAGCAAATTGTCAGTTTATTGAGGAATAAACAAAAAAGGGCTATCCGCACACTTCACATTTCTGATTGTCAAAATATAACAAATAGATGAATAAACTTTCAAGCTTTTGGCAACTAACCAAAAATTAATTATTATATATATTATAAAATTCTAATTAATTATTTGACATTTCTAAAAAAAAATGTATTGGTTATTATTATTAACTATTAGTTTACATTAACAATATCTAACAAAAATAAACAAAAACAAATTGGGATGACATTTGGACATAATTTAGTGTTGTGTTTCTGATAGCACTTCATGCCTATAACAATAATCTTATTAAATGCAACTTTATTATTACATTTTAAAAGACATTTTATTAAAGAAAATTATATATTAAAGAAATATTTATAGTACTTGTAGAATCTTTGTTAAAGTATATGGTAATATGCCTATTTGTTGCTTTTTTACCATAGCAAAGTATAGATTTTTTTACATTATCAGAAAGTAATTATTTCAAAAAACAAAAAACTTACTGATTTTTAAAAAAACAGATTTTTTCGCGCGAGAAATTTTGTGTAAAATTAGGATATTAAGCCAAAATAAGATGAAAAAATAAATTTTCAAAATGAAAAAAATGGGTTTGAGACATAAATCGATTTTTGTGAAAAAAGTTTTTTTTGTAAATGATAAAAATAAAAACTTTATTATTTCAACTTTCTACATAGATTTTCAGATTATGTAAAAAAAGTTTATTCATAAAAGTTGTAGATCTTTTTATTACCTGCAACTTTGGTATTCAATTGTTTTCGAAAAAGCCTATAGTTTTGCCGTAAATTGAGATGCCATTTTTTATCTTTAAAAACCCTCTTCTTTCCACTGTTCGGTCTCATATCGTTTGTAAATTTTTTTATTATTATTTTTGTTTTTCTCGCTTTTTTTACAATACCTTTTTGTTTTTTTTTGTTTTAAAAATTATCCATTCTGATCTATACAACTATAACTATCACAAAAGCAAACTTTATAAAAAAAAAAACGTATTTTCTTTTTGTTTTTGTGTATAATTAACAAAAAATCATATAACCAACTTTAAGACAAAGTAGAAATCTTCTATAAACGTGTAATTATTATAATTTAGCTTCTGTTTCAAAAAAATGACATTCTAGTCAGTTCGACAACAGCGCAAGTAAACATAATTTAATTTGGGGAATCCAACAATTAAGGCGTAGATCTCAGTCGTAAAATTTTTAAAATTTATTTGAGTACTAGCCTGATATAGCTAGAGTAGGCTCTGCAATAAGTGTTCTTTAATTTATGACTGTGTTTTTAAGTTTATAACTTTCTGAGGAATTAGTGCAAAACTATTTACTGCCGGGTATATCTCAAATGTTTTTACTATACTATAGGTCATAAATCAAAATAATATATTTATCAAAAGTGAAAGCACAGCTCACCTCAATTCACAATCAATTACGATTAGCAAAATAATAAGTTTGTGTACCTATAGTACTGTAGTTTCACCAATTTGCGCTTGCACCAATAATGATTAATTTTTATTCTACCTTAATTAGATAACTATAGTTGTTTTTAAGTTTAAAATTAAGTTAGCAATAGTTGTAGTTCTCTATATTTGAGATCGGCTTAAGCCTTCAAGCTTACCCAGCTTTGCGGTCAACCGTCATACACCGTACTATTAAAGCATCTTTATGTACAACTGTACATACAGATGCTTTAATTCTTTCCCAGCGGTCGCCAGTTTATAGAAAGTCTATTAGGATGTTTATTGTTGCTTTTAATTTTACAACCGGCTTATTTTATGATGAGTCTTAAATATAGAGACCTACGACTGTAACCTTGTGTTAATGCAGTTCAAAGCTTATTTTTAGAGTAGTACCTTTTTTCTAATTTTTAGTTGGTCTGAGTACTCAGTGCCTTATAGAAGTCGTAGTTCAAAATATCTTATAAAATAGCAGATCAAAACTTATTTTTAGAGTAGTACCTTTCTTCTAATTTTTAGTGGAATAAAATTCTAAGTTTAGTTGGTCTGAGTACTCAGCGCCTCATAGTTGTGGCTCAAAATATCTTATAAGATATTTAAGACTTTATGAAATTTTTTGAGCTGTCATCATTTATGTGTTTTACATTTTTATAAAAACCTATTTGCTTGAAACGTTGATAGAGATTTGAGATATCCATAAGACCTATTGAGCTGCAACCTTTCATGTGTTATACATTTATAAAAATCTAATTGTTTGAAACATTCAGATATTTGTGAAAGATTGAAGATTACAAGAACCTATTGTTGTGGAGAAGACTAGTGTGACTGTTATGTTAAAAAATAATTATAATAATTCAATAGCCACTTATGCATTAGACTGTTGTCCCTTTGTCAAGCCGTATTGTAGATTTAGAGTACAGAAGGTTCCCATCAGGTTTAATCAGCTTAAGTCCTGCTTGTAATTATATTGTAAAAAGGATTTAATAAATAAGCGTTATACCGCAAGCTGTGATTTTATCAGACCTGTACTTATCAGAGAAAATGGCCCTTACAAATTACTCCAGTATGTCAATACAATCGTAACCTAATCGTTCGATCGCACATTTAACTTTCATTGTTAAAATACACAATGAGTGTTTGCTAACCAACGCAGCACATCTGGTCCTAACTAATGGCAGAATCGAAATCGGCCTTATGTTAAGGGATGTTAAGACTCAATTATTTTAGGGTATTACATAAATAGCGTATGTTGACGACAAATCGTCTGTAAATCGATTGATCTTTGCGACAGATAACGTTTCAGGCACACGGAGCTTTACTTTATAAATACGACCACAATTGTCGGTTTCGATTTAAACTAAGAAAAAACAAACAAAACACTATTTTTTTTGACAAAATAATTATTTACTTGAGAAATGCGGATGCGATCACTGTCACTTGCTCATCTCGCATCACAGGGGGCGATTCATAATTTATAATAAAGGTTTCGTCTCTTAAGACAGCGCTGTTTCGTCTTTACTAAAAGCTACCAGTTTTTAGAATTGTACACTAGCTTGTAAAGTTAGACACTTACATTATAATCTCTGCAAAATAGTAGAAAAAACTATAGTTCGGCTAAAAATTTTGAACAAGTATGGTTTTATTGCTACTTATCTTTTACTAATCTTTATGAGGACTCACACCCTGTGCGGAATCTGGACATTTTTAATTGGACAATTACCATTAATTATTCAGACACAGATTTATTTATTATTGGATAATATAGGTAGATGTAGAAACATTGGTAATTTTCATCTAATCATCTGCATAGAAATCAGAATAACTGTTTCTATTATTATTAACATGAATGATTCGTTCTGATACCATTTTCAGAAATGTTCCTCCTCAATTACATAACGAACGCAGTTTTTCCAAGTTGACTGTGAAATTTAGTTCAAATAAAATTTTCATTACGGTCCATGCTGACTAGAACCACAGACACATCTGTTGGCTACCAGTTTTATGCAAATTGGGAGTTGGTCTGTTGTAAAGTATTTAAGTAGACCAAGTTGTAGTTGCCCAAAATGTTAAGCTAAACTATAATAAATTCCCAATACACACTAAATAACGCTTTTAGTAGAATCTTTTATGAGATATTTGAGATAACATACTCATGTATTACCTGTATTGTTGCAATTTTCGTAAAAACGGCTGTATACTAATAGGTTTATTTTTGCCAATATAGGCGTCAAATATCAACATTATTAATACACAATTTTACGTATTTTTTCTATCATTTCCTCCCTGTTCTTCCTTTGTGTTCTCGTCCCTTCGTCCTTGTTTTCTTTTTCTTTTTCTTTTTTTCTGTTCTATTCATTCTACATGTGCTCTATTGTCTCTCTTTCCTCATAGCACATCCTATACAGTCTCTCTTTATTTTCCGCCTAACACCTATTTTCTTTCTCCTCATTTTTGCACCTGAACTTGCTATTATCTTTCTTTCTTTCAAACTTTTTCTTTCCAGGTATACCGGGATTTCTTCTGTTATATACTTTTTATAATTCCTTCTCTTCTTTCTTGCTTATCTACATCGTTCATCCATTTGCCTTCTGTTCTTAATCTTTCGACTTCTTCAGTCATATATATTTTTTTTTTCTATATTATTTTTTTCTCTCATTTCTTTCTGTATTCATTCTCTTTTCTTTCCAACATTTATTCAATATTTTACATTCTTTCCTTCCATTCATTCTATTTTCAAACTTAGTGTCCTTTTTTCTCGCTTTCACTCTCAGCTTGTTTCTCTTACATTCTATCCTTATTATATACTCAGGGGTTTCTCTCAAAAACGGCTAAGCACACATATTGAATATTAAATAAAATAAAAATTTTAAAAAGCAACGTTTGATCTTTAGTGTTTTTTACGTCTTTTATACAGCAAACAAAAAAAAGTAATATAAAACAGCTAACTGAAGAATTGGTTTTATGCGAACAATATGATTATATTGGTAGCAAATAAAGATATTGTAAAAAGCATCTGAAAGATAGACAGTATTAAAAAGACAATAGAAAATATAATTGACAAAAAAATTGGAGGTAAATGACGAAACGATGATATTTAGTTAATAAACGAGAAGAAAAAACAAAATCTCATCGATTTCATAAATTGATAAATAGTTTTGTTATATCAGTATGAATATTTAAATTTAATTCAATTTAAGATTCTAAATAATTTTTTTAAAACTAAAAATAGTTAATTGTTTTGTTTCAAAATTTCTCAAAGTCATTAAGAGCATGGTTTATTTAGAAAAATCTAACCAAATTTGAGGTAAATCGACGAGAAGAAAACAAAATCATCAGTGGAACAAAAAATCAAAAACATGAGAAAATGTCAAGTTTCTCAAAATTTTGAATTTCGCATTTGAAAGTTTATCAAAAATTAAACGTCACATTTCTAAATAGGTCAAAACGCTTTGGTTATTAGGCTTAAAATACTCCATATTATTTAATAATGAATAAATTTTAAGTCTTCCTAGAAACGGTTTTAGAGAAAAAGTATAATTGCTATCAATCAATCAGTAATATAATTTCAACTTTGCTCAGAAAGTCAAATTTGACAAAAATCTGTTGATAAAGTTTTTGAGACAAAATATTTTAAATTTTTGTGTCTATTGTTAAAGTAGTATATAGGAGTTTAACAATGATATATTAAAAAACAAGTTTCATAAGACATGTCTTAAAGCATGCATTCAAGTTTAAAAAACGAGTGGCAAAACCACAAATTTTTTTAAAGAATAAGTGCTTTAAGGGGTCATTAAACGAGTTTTATATACTATTTTTTGTAATTTGCTCTTTTTATGCTGTTTTTAAGCATTTTTTTTTAATTTGATTGATTTAGAGATTTTTGAAGTAGGTTGGCAATATCTTGATTTTAAAAGTGAAAATTTTATTTCTTAGTTTTCAATTGTTTTATCTAAAAATTCTAATCCTGTCAGCCCCAAAATACAAAAATTGAAGAAATTTTTACATATAGGTCTCCCGAAATGCGTGAAATAGCAAAAATTATTTTTGTTTTTATTATTATTATTATTATTGTAAGATACTTATTTTTGTAGGTTAAGTGACATATAAACTGTGACTTTTGCTTTAGTGGAATTGATTGTTTTTCCCAGATCAATGCACTTATTATTTACACTTTTATATGCCATATTTCACATAAATATAATTTTCATTAATTGTTCACTTCGCTTTGTTGTACGAAAATTGCAAATTTAAATTTTAATTCACAATATTATTGACAGATAGGTAAAAAGTCAAGGTAAGTTTTGCCAACCTAAAAATTTTTTAGTTTGGTACTCTAATGGCTTATAGCCGCACAGACGTAGCGTTCTCTAATGAGTCTATTAGAGTATCAAAATGGAGGCAAATTGCAAAATAGTTATTTAAGTATATTATTAGTGAGATAGAAGCATTATTACACAATGAGTGTGTAAATTACAAATAACGTGGGCTTTAACTCGAGTACCTGTAACACACGAGCTACTATAATGTGCTCTAGCCCACGTATGAGATACGAAGTTTTATGTATGACTGCAAAAATTTTAGACAATTAAAAATGCAATGCTGTCGATATCTCTTATTTTTACATCAAAAGAAATTCTGCATCGTCAGCTGTTATTTAAAAAATATATATCAGAAATGGGTTGTCCTACTACCTAATAGGTGTGAAAATTGTGTCATCAATATTTACAAGAATAATAGCATGTAATTAAAATTGAGTTTTATCTTAAAACAAAACAAATATTATTACTATAAATGTTTATAAATAATTATTTAAATATCTAGTTATTATCTTATTTTGTAAGGCTTGCTATATAGTTTTTACTGAAGAGACTTGATGTCAAACCTTGGCATCAAAGATTCTTAAATATATGATTTTTTAAATTTATATGTCATCATTTTAAAAAAAATTCTTGGTTTATAAATTAAGTATTAATAAATTTTGTGTACAAAAATTTGCTTAAAAGGCATCAAGTAACTTAAGACTTTTATTTTAAACAAATTAAAAAAATAAATAACAACTGTTAAACAAAGATAAAAACTAAAAAAGCTGCAAAGAAATTAAAAAAAAATTTTTATGTTATTAATATTTATATGATATTTTTATTGTTTATTGTCAAAAGTTTGTGCTATTTATCTTTGTTTTATTTTTTAACATTTTCTGAAAATTTTCACTGTTTACGTATTTTTCATAGCGTTGTGTGTTGTTCAGCAAACACTTGTATCTGAATTTTAGTAACTGGTTATTGTTTGTATGTTATATTTTATTTATAATAATAAAACACATTTAAGTCGTTTTTTTGCATAGTTTTTTTTAGTAATTTATTGTTTTTTTTGTTTGCTATCTAATATATGCTACATTCTTATTTGAGATCTTTTATTTACAGCTGTTTGAAGCAATATATAACCAGACCTTCAATTTTCTACTTTTGTTTTTTAAATATTTTTTTTAATTAAATTAATGTTTTTTGATCTTCTTTCTAGTCTATGTGTTTTTTTTCTAATTTATTTTCTTTGCCTAAGCCTAGCCCAGTACTTTTCAAGTATTTTTTTTTTAGATTTTGTTATTGTTTATAATCTTATGCGAGTTTTAAGTAACATTTACTCTTTTGAAATATTTTTTTTATAAATCGTCAGTAAAATATCTAAAATAGCTCAAAATGCTACACTTTTTAAAATCTAAAGTATTTTGTTATATGTACCAAAAATTTTTTATTCTATAATCATTTGTTTTTATCCAAGTTGTGTGAGAAATGGACTTATCGTATTGAAAGTGGTGTAATAATAGATCGTATTATTAAATGATTTTTTTTTTCGATAACGTATTTTGACGACAAGCCATTATATTACCGCTGCAAGAACGACTTTTTTCGTAACATTCATCGCTTTGTTTTTCTGAAATCAAGCTATACTGATTACTAGTCTACGGTCGTAGTATTTGTTTTTTTAACAAAAAATCACAACACTGCATTGTACTGTTGAACCTAACTTTGAATTTGTTGCCAACCTAAAGCCCTAAAGCAACAGAAATTAGTTCCTTAATTAAAAAACTTTAACAGAAAGATTATTTTTTTCACGCTATATCATGCCTCGTTAAATGATATTTTAATTTGACATTTGCAGCAACAAATTATAAAAAGCCAAAAAAAAATTAAAATAATCTATTTCTTATATTTTATATTAAATAATAACAGATGTTGTTTAACTTTTGGCGTCTACTAGGCCATGCCTATGAGTTTGTGTGAGCAGACCAAAACACTTGCTTCAAATGTCAAAATAATTTCAAAATTTCTTAAGAATTTAAAATGGTTTTCTCACAAAAACGGAAAATTTTTTGATGGTGAATGGTGAATTAATAATCTTTTCTAACAAAACATTGACTGCTGCAAGATACCAAGAGGATATTGTACAGAAGCCTTTGCTCAGGTTTATGACAATGAAATTGTAGACGTGTACTTTCAGCAAGACACTCCATTTACCACTTACGACATTTTAAATATGATGACCATAATGATGACCAAAAACTTATGACCATAGATTTATCAGCCGTAATACAGCCATTACTTACCCTTTAAGATCCTGCGACCTCACACCATGTGACTAATTCTTAAAAGTACTAAAGAGTTTGATTGTCATATCAAAACTCTTAGTAGATGTGCAAACTTTAAAATAATTTGCTCTTTAATTATTACCGTTTTTTTATAAGCCATTTTTCTAAGTGAAGAAGTTGAAATGCCAATTGGTAAAAGTTAGAACTAAAATATTAGTCTTGCCATATTGGACCAAAAGGCATTAGGACTTACCTTATAGTGTTTAGCTTTTATCAGCTTTGTATGACATATATTGCAATATGTTGAGCTTATTGAAGATATGTCCCAGGTGGCATTTCCTCGCCGACAGATGACATCCAAGGCGTTCCCGCCATCCTATCTCAAACAAAAAACATACAATTACATAACAATGGTCCATCTACGCCTACTAACAGAGGATACGATGTCGTAAGATAGCATCTCGTTTTTCTTCTTCTTGAGCGCCGAAACGAACACCTGAGCCTCGAAGAAGAAGAAATATGCATCGAAGCGGTTGATGGCACTGAAAAGAAAATCAGATATGTTTAAAGTCAATCTGGCATTATGTTACTCTGAATTGATAGACAGGATTCTTAGTTTTGATCTAAAGATTGCTTGTTCATTTAGCGAGAGCTACTAAAAAACTTCCTGACGTTTAATAAAGAGCTTTTGGGCCACACCACCTGTGGATCAGATCAGGACCGCATTCATTCCAATACTTTCCTTTAAAAGACTCAATTAATTTCAAACAGCCGTAAATTAATTTCTTTTTCTCTTGTCGGCAAAAGAAATCAGGTGTATGAATTGCAAAAATAAATTATACATATCTAATGAGACAGTATCAGTTTTAGTAGCTGATCCCAGTACAATACTGACACATCTCGCCTTGAAAGATCACTGTCCATTAGGTGAATACCCACTTGCTTTTTGATTGAAGGAATGTGAGCAAAAGACGTTGTCAGCTTTTAATTTTTTGACAACTGACATAAAATCTCTCGGGAGTTTTTCGACTTTCACGGACATTGTAGTACAATTGTCAACTGGCAGATATTTAGCACTGTAAAGAGAAAATGATTGATTACATAGAATGTGCTTAAATAGTTTTTGACAGGAGAAAAGTGGTTAATTGTGCTTTACAATGAGTTTTGGTAACAAAAAAAATTACAAAATATATTGTCCAGCTTGTAGTGGTTTTCTTTGAGTTTGCCGGTGTAAAATTTCTTAACGTTGTCAGTCCCATCTAGTTACCTAATATAGTAAAAAATTGTTTTTGGTTGTTTCTTGTATGTAAAAGTCAAATTAATCATTTCCGGGATTATCATATTTACAGTCACTTATATCTTTACCACCCGCAGTGCGAAAAAATTGCCTAAGCTGTCTACTTTTCAAATAGATACATTTCGCACCCCGGCGAGAACAGTGACACAACTCAAAAATGTAAATTTTCAGCTTTATGTCAGTAAAAAATACATTATAATATCTCGCTTGTTGCGATATTAATTCTTCAGAATAAAATTGAATTTACTGACAAAGATAGTTATCTGTAACGTAAAAGCAACTTAGACAATCTCAATATGAGTTTAAGTTTCCTGCTTTTTGCGATTTTTGAACTACTGCAGGTGTTTTTGAGTTGTGTCACTGTTCTTGCCGGGGTGCAATTTATGAATTAAAATCTTTTTGCTTCAAAAATAAACTAAATGTAGCGCTATATACATAACTTTTTTATTGTTAAACGGAAAAAATGATATAATTATGGTCATTTCTAATTTTTAATCAGATTAGTGCTGTTTTGTAGATACACTGTAGATACCTTTAACATAGTGCAACCTTCAATTTCAAAAACAAGGGTGGAAAAATTTACCAAAAAAACTGGATGATTGGGACACTCTGCTACAAACTCACTTATATTGGGATTACGTTTAGTTTGTGAGAAGCAATTTAACCGATCTATTAATGTAAAATTTGTTCAAAAACACTTAAAAATCTTTAATTAAAGATGAGCGGTGACAGAGCTGTCATTTGAAAAAGTGCTTATTTGATCTACCACAGCTCTAAAATATATCCACTTCTATTGCTGTTAGCGTAGGCGCACTTATGTCTAGATTTTACCTTCTTAAATTTTCCAGTCACAGTTGAGTAGTTCAAATGCAACTAAAATAAATGTATATATATTTTAATTTTGTGCAAAAACTAGCATACATATATCGTGCGTTAACTAAATTCAATTGCTTACCGCTCTTGTGTCCGCTCGGCATACCCGGGTTGCAAAAACATCTGTTACCGCACTTGATAGGTAAATAAACATTATTCATTCAATCTTGTAATATAAATTTTCAGAACGTTAATTTGAAAATGAAAAGAAAAGATAGGGATAGAGAAAATGTAAGAAACACATATAAGACAGATGCTAGAGTTAAGTGAGAGAAAAAAAAAAGAGAAAATCTAAGAATAGAGGCAGGAAAGAGATCGGAAGGCTTTGAAGATAAAATAAGAGATAGAGAAGAGTGTATAATACTGAACGTAATACTATGAAAGAAATGGGTTCAGTGTAGAAGAGTTTGAGAGAAAAAAAGAACAAGACAATAAATGAAAAATGAGAGACAGAGATAGAGACATAGAGAAACAAGAAAAAAAGAGTAAATTAGAGAGAAGAACTACTTAGAAATTTTAAAAGAGAAAATGAGAGAGACAAGAAACTGATTGCAAGATTTAGAATTGGAAATAAAGAGAGGACAAACACATTTTGGATGGAAAAAAAAGAAAAAAAATGCAGAATGTGTGGAAGAGAGAGAAACACTAGAGTACGTGATATAGGACTGCGTAGAAGTAAAAGAAAATATGGTAGCGAAAGAGAACATAATAAAAGGAACGGAATAGAGAATAGAATAGATCAAAATAATTAGAAAAAAAAAAAGATTAAATTTAAATGCAACAAATGCAAGAAAGCAGAAAATGCAAGAAAGAGATGAAAAATTAGAGAAAAAAACCACAGATTAAATTAGAGTGTTTTTTATTTTCATTTTTTGTACAGTGGAGAAATAAAAATTATACAACTATCAATCATATTAATGAGAGTAATGTTGAATTGAAAAAGCTTTATTTTTTGTTAAAAACACAAAGATTAAATGTAATAATATACAAATTTCAAAAAAATTGCGTTAAAACACCTTAATTCTCATTCCTGGATTTGAAAAGCCTCACATAACCAAAAAATTTCTAGAATGACTCAAATGCATTTCTTCATTGTTGGACACAAATATACATTTATTTTTAAACAAATGAATAAAATAAATCTAGTGCAAAGATGCTGCAATTTTTTAATTCTAAACAAAACACTACGCTTTATATAACGTTTAAAAAAAATACAGTTAAAGTTTTTTTCTAAGACAACATAGAGAAATGTTTATATCAAGAGTGTAAATTTAATCATTGGATGCTTTCTACTGAATTTTATTTTGCATCGGTAGCTAAGCAAGTTGCTAGAATATAAAGTATTTTAAAAATTCAAATGTTTTGCATTATGGACACAATACTTAATGCTGCGAATGACTCTCAGTATTCATAATAATATAGATACTAAAAAATAGTCAAAACTGAAAGCATTCCTTAAGCGACAGTTTGACGGCTACAAACCTAAAAAATCAAAGATCTCTATATCAAATTACATCAATAAATTTATTAAAGAAGCCTCAGATGAGATCTATTTAGCGACAAAAGTAAGTTTTATATAGTCATATAATAAAATATATATTTAGTCTATATTCTAGGTTGTATTAATTATAGGCATAATGTCAATCTTGTCAGCAACAATTCTTGTTGATGTCGATGATTGCATGACTAGTCACGGCGGCTGGAAGTCTACGGCAGTCGCCGAGGAATATATCGATACATCGGAGAAAAATAAATTTAAAACAGCTAATAAAATTATAAATGCAATACAAAGCATTTCAAATATACCATCAAATTTAGAAAAAGAAAATTGTGAATAATGCCATATATGTACTTCGACAATGGAAAATTGTCAATATCAAAAAAATTTTAGTTTTCAAAATTCCACTAGTTTTCCAAAAATAATTTTTAATAATTATACATTTAACTTTAACAATACATCAAATACGTAAGTAATTTCATAATTCTTCTTCATAATTGGTTGAACACTGCTGTCCACGTTCTGCTTATGAATAGATAATTTCATATTTTTATAGTTCAGCATATCCAATATCTTGCTTTAATAATTGCCGTTGTCTTAGAAAAAGTAGAGTATGCAACTCGCACAAAATAGCAATTTTGCACTCGTTTGAATTGCAACACTCGCTTTCAACTCGTGTCGCAATCTTTGAAACTTGTGCAAAATATGCATAATTTTGTGCTGGGTACATAATATCTTATTTTTTAATAGACTGATTATTTAGACCTATTTTAACGTTTTATTTTAACTAACAAATTTATTGTTGTCATTGTACCTCGTAGATGCACAATCTAGTCTTTCTATAGTTTACAACAGATAATCTAATTTTCACTGATTTTTCTAAGAATTTAAGTGTTCAATGTAGTATTTTTGTGGCTCATATAAACTTTTAGAAAATATTATTAGAAATTAGATTAAGATATTTAGATAATTAGATTAGAAAAAGATTAAATAGAAATAATTTTGTATTAATTAAATTTTTTAAACTAAATCTAATATTATCTTTTCAAAATACTTTTGTACCCAAAAAAACTATAATAAAAAATGATCTAGACTTCAAAGCGACTTCAATTTACTTCAATTATGCAAAATGCGAATAAGAAAAAACCCTTTGATGTTAAGGTACATTATATAATTACCGACCAAACAATAATTAGCGTTGCTATACGTCAATTTCGTAATTAGGGTTTCATTGTTGAGAAATTGCAAAACTCTTTTGATTCTAATTCACAGCCTTTGCGATTGTGGATATTGTAAAAAATATTAAAGACTTGTATGCACTACTTTCTTTATGATACGTTTTCAATCAAAAACATTTCGGACAAAAACAGACAACAAAAAGGTGGCGAATGAATAGAGACAAGACGTACAGTAATTAAAATATTTTCTTCATCAGGAGTAATCTTCAATTATGCAAAATAATTTTGTATTAATTAAATTTTTTAAACTAAATCTAATATTATCTTTTCAAAATATTTTTGTACCCAAAAAAACTATAATAAAAAATGATCTAGACTTCAAAGCGACTTCAATTTACTTCAATTATGCAAAATGCGAATAAGAAAAAACCCTTTGATGTTAAGGTACATTATATAATTACCGACCAAACAATAATTAGCGTTGCTATACGTCAATTTCGTAATTAGGGTTTCATTGTTGAGAAATTGCAAAACTCTTTTGATTCTAATTCACAGCCTTTGCGATTGTGGATATTGTAAAAAATATTAAAGACTTGTATGCACTACTTTCTTTATGATACGTTTTCAATCAAAAACATTTCGGACAAAAACAGACAACAAAAAGGTGGCGAATGAATAGAGACAAGACGTACAGTAATTAAAATATTTTCTTCATCAGGAGTAATCTTTTTTTTTTGCTAAGACATTAACCATACAAGTGCTTTGCAAAATTTTGAGAGCTTCTGGAAATGAGTTAGAGAAGGGTGTGTTGGAATCAAAGCTTCTGAGTTAATTGGCATAAAGAGAAGGTGGTGAAGTCAGCTCTCATTAATTAACGTACAAAAATAAGTTTTTAATGAATTTGACGCCTTTCTAAGGTTTTAAGCTCAACTTTGAAAATAAATTAATTTGCAGCAGCTTTATCAGGGAAATGTTTTGCTAATTTAAATGGACAAAAAGTGCTACATACAAAATATGAGCTTGAAACTGTCTTAATTATGCATATAAATATTTATTTTAGTATAGTAGAAACGTTTGAGATATAATTTTATTGCTCATAATGGGAGAGACAGGGCTACAAAGGTAAGAAAGATTTACAACTTAACGTGTCGTCTGCTTTGGGTTTATGAATAGAACCAGCCAGCTGACTTAGTACTAGTCCTGTAGAAGTCTGAGTACTACTTAAATATTTATTCAGTATAGTAGAAACGTTTGAGATATAATTTTATTGCTTATAATCAGAGAAACAAGGCCACAAAGATAAGAAAGATTTACAACTCTACGTGTCGCTTGCTTTGGGTTTATGAATAGAACCAACCAGCTGGCTGGTACTATTCATACTAACCTTAACCCTGTAGGGTTTGGGTATTACTTTCGATCTCTAATAATTGTTCTTTAATTTATGACTATAGTTTTGGGTGTTAAACCCGAAGAAATAATAGACGTCAGCAGATTCTCAAAGATTGCAGAATAATTTTTTTTGCAGTTCCATGGTGTTGGTACCGGTTTTGCGTTGACATAGAGACAATTGAAGATTTTTTTAGCTCTGGTAATATATACTTTATGTTTTTAGTTTTGTAAAAATTTAATTTATTGTGTTGTGAATGTAAGAGGCTTAAAGGCTTAAGTGAATCTTTTTGACAACGGTTGGACAAGCTTTAAGAACAACAATAGAGCTACAATAGAGATAAGTGAGTGGTTTCAGCAAGATCATAATCCGGAAACAATACACACTTAAAAATCTATTACAGGAAAAATTTGAAAAAACGATTTTAGAACACATTTTTATATAACATAAGAAAACATAAATTAAAACATTGTATCGTTTGTTAATGAATTATGTAGATCAACTCTTGCTGCGCAATTTAGCTTTATACATTTTTATTGTCGTGGATGGTATCAAGCGTCAAAGGTCATCTATTAATTGATACACGACACGTCTGTATCTGCGTATGAACTAATCTAAGCTTATGTTCAAAGTTTTATGCAAGAGCTTATCTAAATAATATATGAACGCCCAGTATGAAATAATTACGTTTGTTTAAATATCTACAGTAACCAATTATTTTAATAACAAACTTGTAAAAAGAGGTAATGTGCATCTTCCTTCTCTTGAACGGGAAAACCTAGTCTACTTCTACGACTACTTTTATTACATTGTACGACGTCGTTATGTAACTAACTGCAAGCAACGATCTATGGTTTTATGATAACTCTTTAATGGTTTACTTTAATATAATATTTGAAAATGTCAATTTTTTCTTTCAAATTTAATGTGCATTTGAGCATCGAGTACACAACCCAACATGTGCTGGGTTTTTTTTTTATTTAGAAAGACTATCAAAATATGCCTACAAACCATTTTGGATGAATGGTTTGTTTGGTCCAGTCCATGTAAGTCTTATCATACCGTTTGCCACTTTTTTCTAGTATTAGATTATTTGTAGCTTCTGCTGCAGCTTGCAACAACTCCGGGGGAGTTAAGTATGTGTCACTAAAGTCACTGTTAGACGTTTTTAAGCTTTTTAATGTTTTTAAAAGCACACACAACACTAATAATTTTTTTGTAAATATGGTCAATTTTGATGATAGCAAATTCACAACTTGATCTTTTTAAATTTATTTGAACATGCTTACAGTACTAATTATATTGAATTAAAAATACATATATTGTTGCAATTCGGTCACGAAATAAAGTTTAAATCAACTTTTTACTTTCTCGACATAAATGCAACGCTTTTCCGTCACGATATGTAATAGCTATTTACGTTATTAGTGTGGTAAGTTTTATTTTACAGCGCAAGGTTTTAATTTTAAAGCACGACGCTCTGCAGAGTGCTTTAATAAACTTTTATAAAGCCAAATACAATAACGTTATCAATTAACGATAATAAACTATAGCTAATGGTGGTAAAACAAATAATGACAAGCTAGAAAGCTATAGTTATCCAAATGTTGGTTTCTCTTTATGACAGCTCAATACTAATTGACTTAGAGGTAGCTACCTGAGAAAAATCATAAATAAAATTTCAACCAGTGAAATAAAATAAAAATGTCTCTACAATTAAACATATTAAAAAGCTACATACAAAATAAAACACTATTCAGGGTAATCTTTATCTCATATTAAAATACAATTTTGTATAAGACTGTACCTCGGCTCAGATTTTTATTTATAAAATTTATAACTAATATACAATAGACACTCTATACTAGGCAATACTAGTTTAATCAGTGGGCTGCTTTTAAATAAATCTAAACATAGCTCAATCCGGCATTATCAAATGTGAATGCTGCTTTAATGCTTTAATGATCTATATTTTTATCAAATTAAACCGGCAGTTTATTAAAGTGACATATCAATTGACATTAGTATTTAATCAAATAACTCACAAAATATCTAATTTGCTTTTAGACATAGTTAAAAAACACAAAAAAACTTATACATTTCGACATTGGTGGAATTATAAGACAATATACCTCGTCTTAGTGTGAATTTAATCCTATTGAATTATTTTGGGCTAATGCAAAAGATATTATCATAGACATGTTACAAAAAAGAAATATTCTGATACGTAATTGCTATGTGGTGTAAAGTTTAGAAGTAATTTTTTCAAGAAAGGACCAATTTATTCAAGCCGTATGTACACAACTTTTTTTTAATAAGTAGCAAAAGCTACAACGTACGTTTTCTGCTTCAAAACGTTTACTTTCAAAAATCAATTGCTAAAAAACAACAGCAAATAGCTAACTTTTTATACAACATTAAAATTTGCATAAACACAAGTTTTAGTTGATATCCTTTAAGGAATACTAAATTTTTGTTTGAATCTTTTAGAATTTATAAAATAGAATAAAACGCTGTATCTACCATAATTGTCAATTATGGCTCTCTAACATTTAAAACTTCTTGTTCCTTGGGCTATAAACCTTTCCTTATGCGGTAATCTTGTAATTATGTCATTAATACATATATAACTATTTTGAAAAGTAGTTATCACTTTAATAAACTTTTTTACACAATTTGCAGTATTTGAGATTTTTGAAAAATCTAAAATTGGGAGTGTTTGATTTCTGTTCAATTTTTTTTTTTATTTAGTTTAATGTACAATTTGCTGGAAGTTTTTGACGTATTTTACAATTTTGATTTTATTTTACACCAATTTTTTTCAGGCGTAATAATTAATCTTTTTTTTTTGGCTCTTTTTACAACCATGTTTTCTGATTTTCGGGATCAACTGACAATACTGTGAAACGTGATGAAAAATGATGATAACATTTGATTCCAAATGTGTTTATTGAAAAGAAAACTGTAACATTCAATATTCAAATAACGCATGCCCCATTAATTTTTTTCTATTCACAAAGGTATATCCATCCCTAAATAAAACATGGGTTTATTTACATTATATTCCACTGTATGTATTATAATAATACATCAGCAGGATGTCTGCCCCAGTGCGTCAAATATCTGAAAACTGGCAAAATAATACAATTTATGAATAGAAATAATCGGAACAGCCCATTATTGGGGATTGTGTGAAAAAAAGAAACTATAATAGGTATAGGTTACAAAACGCAACAATATCGAAGCCACTTATGTAAATATGAATCTTATACTCTTATTCTTTCAGATGGAAAAGTTATTGTGATTGGGCGAGTATAGGAAGTTCCCATCAGTTCTAATCGCATTACAGATGTTGCACAATGCAGCAGTTTGTTGTCTAAACAATAAACTTATAGAATATACCTCTTAGGGTTTGAATTATCAATTCGAAAATTAAGAAGAAAAAAAAATTTCGCAGAAAACATTGATATATTCAATAATCAAGTAAATAGTAATGTTATCATTTCTATCAAAATTAAAATTATAAACTTTTTTAAGCCTAAAGCTCTTTAAGCTCAAAATGTTCAACCTTATTTGAGAAAACTATAAAATTTAATTCAATTTGCTTTTGAAAACCTTTTAGTGCTTAAAGATTTGTTTAAAATCAGTTTTCACTTAGCATTATCATTATTTGATAATAAGTAGATTCTGACCGACACTTTTGACAATCCGTTGGAGAAAAAATCTTGACTGTTTATGTTTTATAACAAAATTAAAAAAAAGTAAAAATGACTTTTATATATTCTTTATTAATATACATAACAAAAGTAACGTGAGCAAAGAAGAGTAACCAAGCTTATGGGACTTTCCAACACGTCACCATAAAGGTAATTTTATCGAAAATATCCAGGTAGAACTCTTACAAGAGGTGCAGTCTTTTACCACTTTTGATAGAGAACACATCTCGCAGAATCATCTCGCGAAATAGCCTAAATCACTCACCACACATTCAAACAACGTAGAACTCGTTCCAAGACTGATATTGTGTTTTTCTGGCTACAAGCTAACAATAATAATCTAAAACCTGGCACAAATTCTGGTCATTTGTCAATCTATATATATAAAAAAAAGTCGTGTTTGTTACAACACTTATAACTCGAGAACGGCTGGACCGATTGCCATGGTTTTTGATTTGTTGGATTTGTTTCCGTCCCGAATAGCAGAATACATCTTAAAAACAATGAAAGCTCGATATGTGTAATAAATACTTAATCATTTCAATAGATGCTGATTTGTTTATTACATGTCAAACATTTGTTGTCCAATCTTGTCAAATAGTGTAACAACTATTTTTTTTTGGAGCTTATGGCCTGGTTGCTGAGACCTTTAAACCACAACTTTATTTTTTTCTGAAGACATCATGTGTGCGTTCCGAAATTTATTTTTTGTAAAATGTCTACAAAGTTCAGGTACTGTTATATTTGTTTTTAATTCCCGAAAATAATACCTAAGATTTATTCTACAGTAAAAACATAAAATCATCGGAAAGGAAGGAACGGAATTTAGGGAATAAAAAATCAGTTGGTAAAGGTTATAAATTAAAGAAAAAAAATCCACTGGTTAAAATAAGTGTAAATGTCTTTTTATAGGTTGTCGATGATTTTTCTTGATAAGCTATTCATACGTAGTGGTTATATACTCTTTAAGCTATTGTCTATGTCTCGAAAGTTCAGGCACTGTTATTATATTTGGTGGTCTTATGCGAGTGCACATTTTAATAACAATGCCGCGTTCTAGAAGATCTAATCTTTCCCAGCGAAGCCGTAATGCCGTAATTAGGCAACGGAATATCGCAAGTCAATTATCTGCGAGAAATTGCACGCGTCAATACTTAAAGGAAAATTTAAAGATGAGAAAGTTTTTATTCCAAGGATTTTGATGATCTCAACGGATATGCCCTTTAAGTTTAAACGAATTCAATTCCCGATTCGTCTTGCCTTCGCCATGACGATCAACACATCACAGGGCCAATCCTTGACTATATGTGGTCTCAATCTAGAAAATGCATGTTTTTCTCATGATCAATTGTACGTGGCATGCTCACGTGTCGGCAAACCATCCGCTTTATTTGTTCTTGCGCCTGACTAAAATGCACAGAATGTCGTTTACCACAAAATGCTTGAATGAAAATCCTATTAATGAATTAATCCGAGTTTTATTTTTTTTCCCAATCTGCACAACATAGTTTTCAATAATTTTTTTCTGACATGAGTTTTAATGTCAGTTAAGTACTTAATTATTATTTTTTATTTTTATTCTCATTCTGTATGTATGTTTTCATCATCATTCATCATAATAAAATACTTTTTTGTTTCTATCTATATAAATATATTATTTTGTATCATTGTTTTACGTTCATCAAAGCCTAAATTAGTTCAGCTAAAAAGTAACACGACATTCATTGACTCGCCTAACAGTCAATGAATGTCGTGTTCGAAGTGTCGTGTACGAAGTTTGCCGGGTCAGCTAGTATATATATATATATATATAGCGCTTTCATACAAAGCTGAGCCTATACTATGTTCTCGAGCGGTACATCCTGATCCACTTTTGCAAACCTGAGCCATATATATGGCTCAGGTTTGCAGACCCTTACAGAACGATCAGATATCATTTCTGGAGCGTCTACAACAAGTTTTAAAATGGGTCAGCTTTGATAGAAACCTCAGTTTTTAGTTCCAGCAAATTCCGCTTCAACAGTTGGTGGCGCTGCTATCGACCTGACTGTATATGTTTTGTATACAAAATACAGTCGTTTCGTCATAAACTGAGCCTTTTGTACTTCTCTTATATAATTTGGTATGTTTTGTGTTAGTAATGAATAGCAAATTAATATTGCGACATTTTTGCTAGTACCTCTCTCATCTATTGATCTTGCATCTCGTTACTCGTTTAATTAAAAAATATTTTTTTACAATCAAACCTTACTCAATATAAATATATTTATTCTAAATCAATATTATTATTATTATAATAAATAATAATAATAATAACAAAAATATTCATAGTTTATACAGTGTGATGATTAAGTTTGGAACAAAATTCATAAGCTAAAAAAAAAAACACTCGATTACTCGACAATTGTTTTTAAGCAATGACGTCATGATCAATTTTTTTAAATAACAATCTCAATTTTTTTTATTTTTATCAGTTTTGCCTTAGAGACCTTTTGACTTCTTGAATAATAATGTAAAAAATTGAAATCTTACATAACAATTATTCTGAGAATATAACACTAAACATATCAATAGATATAAGCCCGACATATTTTAGCGTAATGTACAAAGTGTTCACACTCGTGTCGGTCAAAGCCAAATGGTTGGTGGCAAATAGTTCAAATATTTGCATTAAATCTTGTTTGTTTTTTTGTTTAATTGTTATTTTTACTGTTTAAGATTTTAATTTTTAAAGCTAGTATGCTTTTTTGTCAAAAGAATTGTCATGTAACGTATCAATATCAAAACAGATAATAAAATGGGTTTTTCATTTAAAAAAATTGATAATGACGTCATCGCTCATAAACAATTGACGTCATAAATAAAAATTTTCCGTTATAACTTTTCAAAGTGTTTTTTTTAAAACAACATACAAAGCAGCTATTTTTGTTCCAAACTTTATCATCACACTGTATACCTAAATTATATATTTACCTACTATGCTTTTTTACAAAAAAGCATAGTAGGTAAATATATAGCATTGAGCGCAATAAGCATTGCGTTCAACTAAACGCAACACTGACCTAATCTAACCTGACCTAAAGACATTTGGTTTTTTTTATTTTTACTGATAATTTTTATTATGATTTTTAATATTGATATTGCTAATGTGTTGTCGAACAAGGTTTAGATTTGATTGATTAATTGCTAATTAATTAATTACAATAAATTAATTAGCGACGTAGTAATTAATCAGTCGCCTGTCTGTGTTAAGGAGCATATCTCCCGTGTTTCTTCCCTTAGGGGGTTATCACTATCTTTTATGAGATTAGAGACGTCAATATCAATTGTTTAGAGCACTTTAAAAAATTTGATAAAAAGTCTCGACTCGCCTCGCCGTTCACATTTCCAACTCGCATCAACTGGCTGGGTACTCGATCAGACTCTCGAACTGTTACACGTCACGTCACTGGTTTTTATCTAAACAATCTTGATTGTTTATTGTTAACTTTAATTTGTAATTTATTTAATTTAGTCTCTGTTAAAGTTTGTTATGAAAATTACGTTTAAATAGTAAATGACCCATTGTGATCAGTGTGACTCTGATAAAATTATTTATTCTAGACGAAATAAAATTTTTTTTATGATAATTTTAGAACTTTTAATTAAAAGTTGAAATAGTTTTATATTTAATATAAGACAAAGCATTATTATTATCAAAATAAAAAGTTAATAAAATTAAAAAGTTAATAATATTAAAAATTTTGTTTTGAAAGTAAAACAAAACGCGTTTGCTAGAGCAAAGTAAAATATTATTATTATTCAATAATTGAAAATTTGTTTCACTTTTATTTTTGATTTTATATTTTTGATTTAGATTTTAAATAATACAAGTGTAACGGTATCATTAATAAATTGTTGGTACTTGTCTGATTTTTTTAAACATCTGGATTATATGATCGTAAAGCATTTCAAACCTTAGGAAAACTTTTTCAAGGAACGGAACTGCACCCTTGTTTTTATACCTGGACCATTTTTGCTGGCAAAGTTTTAACAAAAACACTTGCAGCTACAGCATGACCAAGTTTTACAAAACACGTAGTCGACTTTAATATTATAAAATTGTGCAGCAATAACAATATAATTTTATAAAGTTTTTAGTTTTTATTTTTAAACAATGTTTTCACATTAATATTTTTTAAACATAGCTAGTAAATTCTATAAACCCCGCATTTGTTTATATTTTGTCAGATTTTACAAAATCAGTAATTAACAACTTTACAAAAACCATGAGAAAATTGTAATTCAAAGATTTTTCCAACAATATGTAAGGTTCGTTATTTTTATTGTATCAGCATCAAATTATATAGTCATGTGTTTAAATATATAGTAATTATTAATAAATTTACATGTTAGATTTTTGATTACCCATTCAAAAAGACTTAACCAATAACGTAACAAATTATTTTAAACCAATTTTAAATTAATTTGTTAAAATGTTTTGCTTTTAGATATTTAACTGCAATTAATTGATTAAAAAAAGCATTTCAAGTGAGGTTACAGAAAGTAAATTAAACTAAAATAGTTAATTAAACAATAAAAGTCAAAATTAAAATGTTTTATTCTCTGCTCACGCAAATTCAACCAATCAGGTAAAGAATTAACTTTAGTTTTAAGCAAATAATCAATTCTACTACGATCTATAAACCAACTATTTCTTTGTTAAAAAATAACTAAATTTTTTCTAATTAAATAAAAGTTTATGAAGAAAAGTGCTTTTGTAATAATAAAAATCACAAATTTGCATTTACGGGATTTTATGAGAGAGATTTCCCAGTTTCAACGGTAATTAAATTGAGTATTAAAATCTATAAGAAACACTTTAATGTGATATAATTATTGTTAAAAAATGTTATGAGCTATTGTATTGTTCATACTTTTAATAAACAATTTTTTTTTAGAACTGTTTATATTGATAGAAATGAATTTATCAATAATTTATATAGAGAAAATCTTATTATTTTGACAAATTGTTAAACATTTTAAAAATATGGTTGGTTTACTGTGTAGAAATTCACTCTCAGACGGTTAACTTCAATTAATAAAATTAAGACAATAGATTAATTTATCAAATTTGTAATCGAATTTATCTAAGGTTGGTGATTTGTGCAACGGAAAAAGATGCTTTTGAAAAATATTAGTCACAAATCTGTTACTACCGTTAGGAGGTTGTCACTACCTTATATAAGATGAGTGACGTCAATTTTAGTTGTTTATAGTGTAGTGGTAAGCTTAATAGTTCTTTTTGAGAAACTAGTTTGTGTTTTAGGGAATCGTTCGTAAAGAACTAGATTGCGGATTGAGTAGATGAGAATGATGAGATTTGAGATAGAGATTTGAGATGCCAAATGAATCGTTTATAATTTAAGAGACACGAGAGTTACGACCACGATACCGAGATCGTCTTTAACTTTAACTCTTTAATCAAGGACGGATACCTTTCTCCATAATGATTTAATTTTGTTATTAGCATTATTACATTATTATTATTCAAAGTATTAATAAATAGCTTATCATACGTCATACTTAAACTTGACCTATATAATTTCACTAAGTATAAACAAAGACACCAATTTATAGCGCTTTTATTATATCAGATAGATTAATAATTTAATCACTGTAAAATTCATAACTTGAATTAGGTCAAAATAGTCAAAAACAAAATATACAAGCAAAATTTTTGACTTGCATTACTGTAGCAGACATTCAGCCAGATATTAGTGATATTACCGACATTAGACAATAGAAATATTAGAAATTACTCAATTAGACAAAAAAGGTGGGAATTTCCAAGAGACAGGATGAAATCGTGCTGGACGCTATGCACGCGTGCCGGTTTAGGCCCAGGCCAGAGGCCAGACAAAGGCATGTTGGTTTATAGTTTTATTATTTTCTTGCTGCAAGGGTGCGAGGGATAAAGAAGAAAACCACTGTACCGGACCGGACCCACGCCGGGTTCATGAAAGAAATAGAAGAAAAGAACAAAAAAATAATGCAAAATGATAGAAACGACTGGAAAGTGCGTTTGCGTTACAACAAAATCATAATTTTTTTTAATATAATTTTTTCATTAATTTTTAACTCAGTCAAATATTTAAAAAGCACAGAATTTATGCAGCACTAGCTGCTGATATAAAAAGTATTTTTTTTTTATTAACATGATGCTATTAATGCTACTATATCTACAAGATCTTTTAAAATAATTTATTCTAAATTCTTAAATTAGTGATTTTGCACATAAGGATCACCCATAGCATTGGCTATCGTTGTCTAAGGTCTTTAGTTTTTACATATAAATTAGTAATGTTTGAAATTGTTCAAATTAATAAATATTATTATTATGACCAAAATATTAGGGGAATTTTGGAAATTTCATATTTATTATTATCTACTTTACAACACTTGAGTGCATAGCTTTTTCGAAGAAAATGTGTTTTTGCAACATTAAGTACCATAAATTTGGTTCAGAAATTTAACATAGGACTTTACACCTTGGAAATCCCAACCCCTACAGCTGGGGAAAATATTGTTTTAGCTTTTATAATCTTAGCACAAAAAATTTTAAAAAAAGTTTCGACTCGCCTCGCCGTTCACATTTCCAACTCGCATGAACCGGCTGGGTACTCGATCAGACTCTCGAACTGTTACACGTCGCGTCACTGATGTTTATCGAAACAATTTGAATTGTTTATTGTTAACTTTAGTTCGTAATTTATTCAATTTATTCTTTGTTAAAAATTTGTAATGAAAATTACGGATAAATGATGAATGGCGCACTGCGATCAGTGTGACTGATTAAATTATTATTTGTAGGCGAAATAAATTTTTTTTTTATGATAATATCAGAACTTAATTAAACGTTGAAATAATTTTATGTGTAGAAGACGAAGCATTATTATTATTATCAAAATAAAAAGTAAATAAAATTAAAAATTTTGGTTTGAAAGTAAAACAAAAAGCGTTTGCTAGAGCAAAGTAAATTATTATTATTATTATTTAATAATTGAAAACTTGTTTTACCTATATTTTTCATTTTTTGTTTTTGATTTGGTTTTTAAATAAGACAAATGTCTTATTTAAAATGTTTAAAAGATTTTTTTAAACATTTGGATTATATGATCGTAAAGAATTTGAAACTTTTGCAAAACTTTTTCAAGGAACGGAGCTGCATCCTCATTTATACCTGAAACCTAACCATTTTTACCAGAATTAGAACCGAAATTAAGGTTTCTTCAAGCATTTAAATAACGAACGCGCATTTAGCTTGAACATTTTTGTGTAAGCTGCGCTGCAAGTTCAAAATATTGATAGTGGATAATTGCTTTATTTATTTTTCTTATGATTTTAATAATTATACTAAAAACTAGCACAAAAAACCAGACCATAAAAAGATTTTTTTATTAAAAATCACAATACGTGGAGGTATGAAAATTCATAATTGATCAAACTATAATTAAATTTTAGTGTGTATAAGTAAAGTAAGTGAAGCAAATTGTGTAATAATTGAATAAATTAACACAAGAATTGATATTTTACTTTTTTTGACATTGTAACCCTTTCTTTTGATAAGGGCTCATATGACCTCTAAAGGCTTGATTCGTACTAGCTCAGCTTTGGTCGTGGATCTTCAGATGGTAAAATAAATTGGCAAGAGTGACCTTACTTGACTTTTGAGCGCCACTTGTTATCTAAATTTTGCCTATAGGTTGACAACGACCTATTTATTGGCTAGCAAAAAAAAAAAGGCTCAACCAGTAAGATTTTGGAATATATACACAGCCAACAATGAACGATATTTAATAAATCATAATTAATTAAATGAACTGGAATTCTAATTACAAATATCTTACATAAAAATTAAATAATTATACCTCCAGTACTGAAATATTTACAACAAATAAAAAAAATTAAAAAAATTTCTCAATTATAATAACTCAATTTATAAAAAAATAAAAAAAATCTTAAAAACAAATTAAAAATTCACAAATTTCAGAAAAAGTATCATGGCGGCGTCGGCCATTTTCCAAACAACGTCTTCAAAACATAAATTTTGACACTCGAGCTATATAATTTTGATAGTCGATTAAGAAATTAAACCCCAAAATAAAGCGGTAATAGAACAAGTCTTCTACCGAAAAAACGCTTATCGTCTAGTTTCAATTTGTCCCCCTCTAATTAGAGATACGTAGTTATTTTTTCTTATGTTGGTTGGCAGCACTTAATTTTAGACTTGACATTTTTGAGGCGGGGATTGAAGTCAAAAGTCGTCAAAAATAAACAAATTGTTGCGAACAAACATATTATTTTGCAAATTTATTTCTGTCAATGATGAAATTTCAATAAAAAAAATTTTGATCATTAGCATCATTGATATTTTGTGAGCAATTGCTCATGAAAAAATATGATAATTAGGCATTAAATATTAATCTTATTAAATTAATCTATATTCAATCATATTTTGAAAATTACCTTTTCAGATACCGTTGTTAAATTGACATAATCAAAGTTGCTGTTGCTACAACAGCAACATTTTCTAGCCTCCTAGATAAAAAATCTCAATATTTTAAAATTTGTAAGAATGAATGTAATCTTAGAATAAAATATAGGCCAATGGTGTACAATACAATAGGAAATGTATCTACACCTCACTCAAACATTGGATTTAATTCTTCAACTCTTAACACTTGTTGGGAATTTCAGCTCTGACACATATGACCTGACCTGACACAAATCAGCACGTACACAATTTGCACCTGTTAATAATTATTATTTGTATAGAACACAAATATATTCAATTTTTGCAATGTTATCAAGACTTTTTTGTAAATCTTATCAACAAAATTATTATAAACACATTTGGTTAGGTTTTGGAACAAGAAAACCACCGATGGATACTAAAACTCACTTCCTATTTGCAAACATATAAGAATCCTTTTCTACGTATGTATGCTAAAAACTTCATAAAGTAATTTTTAATTTGAGTCTAAAGAAGTTATTGGTCAATAAAACCAAAATAAATCTTTTTTAATTCTTAGAGCAAAATTTCTGAATTCAAAAACAATAAATTTACCGAAAAAAATAAAAATTACTAAAACAAAACAAATTTTTCCATAGAAAAAAAAATTTGCAATAATATAATCTTTTTAAAGTTTTCAATTGCTTCTAAATTTTATGGGATCAGAATTGTATGATTTTCCTGCTATTAATATACTGGCTCATAATAGTATGAAAACTAAGAAAAAATGAATATACATACTCGTAAATGGATCAGAATGGTCAAAACAGAATGGGTCAGAATTGTATGAAAAAATTCGTATAAAATTCAAAAAATAAATTTTTTTAAAATTAACATTTTACATGTATATATAAAAAAAATAAAATAAACAATTTAATAGTAGTCAATATACACCAAGTTAAATGCTGTAATGTTTAATTTAAAGGGTGGATCAGAATGGTATGAAACTTCAAATGGCTCAGGTTGGGTATAAGGATGTATATATATATATATATATATATATATAATTACATATATAAAAAACAGATAATTTAATTTTTTTTATCTACTATTAATATTATTTATTATAAAACTTATAACAAATTTAAGTGTATAGTTATTATTACTAATTTGCTTTTATGAGGGTGTCTATTTTATAACATAAGTTATGAGGATTTACCGTTAACAACATACTGACAGCCAACAAGTTATAAATAAAAGTCTGCTCAGAAATGCGGTTTTATCCAGAACCGTACTTTGTTATGCAATGAAGATCAGCCCTATATTGTATTTTTATTTTATATAGAGCATTCAATATGTGTAATTGTAGGTATTGACCAGTTAAATAATTATTTTACTGTTTTCGGTGTAATTGAGCATTAATAAATTAGGTTTTTATTTGTGGCATGATGCACAATAATTGTGAACCAATAATTTGTTAAAAATTAAAATAATTCAATTTGTAACATATTATACATTATTTTATTTGTATTAAATCTATTTTGTTTGTAATGTGCGTATTTATCACCTTATTAAAAAAACTGTAATTTTAGGAAAAAAGCGGCTTTGTACAGTTTTCGAGTCAAGTACTGGTTGAGATTTTATTTAGGACGGATTTTTTCACAGCTTACCACCTTCAAATTAACTGTTATGCCACCGTCATAAACGCAAACTAGCATTTGGATAACTATAATTATGCGTATCTATTATCTTATTATATAATATTTATTTGTTAATTAAAATTATCAACCAAATTGGCCCTGAAGGCTAAAAATTAATCCGAAACTAGTTAAGCTATAAAAAAGTCAAAATCAGCTTCTTTTGCTTTATTACTTTGACCAGAAAGATATGTGAAAGTAATATCCGTAACTTTTAACAAGTGACAAAAACGTCAAACTATTCAATTGTTTATTAAAAATTGAAACTTTTATCAAACGTCTAATTATTGCTTCACGTTCTTTGAAGCTCCAGGAAATACAGGTGTACTTATTGTCAGCAGTGAATTAATCTCGCTTACAATGCAACCGTCCTCACCATTATTGCATGTTGACAAAGACATATCTGCTCACTTCAGACAATTGCTGCACTTTGTCAGAACATTTTAATATAAGGATTTTGCAGCGGAAAATTGATGGCACAGGATATTATGTGTTTGTGGTTCAACGTAAAACTGGGATGAGGTAGAGCAATAAGCGCAAAGATTTATAGTCGAAGTTTATAAAATTGTACTTCAAGCTGAGACAGTTCACAATTTCACTAATAATAAGCAATATTTAAAAATAAATGCAAAAGAAAGCCGTCACAAGACGCCTGGCCAATATTATCGAATGATTTGTGACAATTGGTCGATGATAACTGAAGACTTAAGTGTTCAAGCTCGGTGTCGCGACCGAGATGACGCAAAGCCAAACCGAGTGAGCCAAGAAATGCGTTGCCACAGAATGCTTATTAATTTTTTTCGCAAGAGACCATTTTAATGTTGACTATAGAAATGCTTTAATCTAAGTTAAAAATTTAAAAAATATCTGATAATGAATTGAATACACAAGGACTAAAATATTTTCAAGTTAAGAGTGAAGTGGATGTAAACATGAAAGAGTACGTGATTGGAGATCATTGGTTAAATAATCACATGACCTATCAGAAAGTGCGTTTATTGGCTGGCTTGACAGATTTGAGCACGTAATATAGTTCACCTCTACTTCTTCTTTATCTTGAAAATACTATAGTACCTCGCATTTGTTAAATGATTTTGATTTGTCTTGGTTTAGTAAGTACTACCACATTTAAATATTATTTACAAGTTTAAATCCATATATTAATCCAGTCGAGATAGACATAAAAATAGATTTAGTTTCTGATAATGTAGTTTTTTTTGCATCCTCATTGTCAAGATAAAAAAAATGATAGTTAATAAATAATTTTCGATAAATGATTCAGTTAGTATAATGGTCTATTATTGGTTTTATTGTTATTCTCCCGGAGTACCAGAACAAACTGGGTTTTTCCAATTTGCCTATTCCTGCTTAAAGCATAAAAATCCAACCGTGTCCGACCAAATTTCATCACTCACTCCCAATAATTTCTCAATTTTGACTAAATTGCCATTAGAAACATAAAATGTAGTCCATTGTAGCAGACAAACATGTTGTGACTGTTTGGTCCATCTGCGGCTGTCGGGCTCCGATTCTCCGGTACCGTGTCAAATCCTTACAAGGATATCAATAGCAAAAAGCCTTCTATTTTATTTACAGCTCAACAAAAATATTTCTTTGAACTTTCTCTATGTCCACAATGCAGCAATAAACCTTTGTTCGGTATTTACAGCCCAAGTTGACTTTTGAACACAGTTTGAAAAGATTTTACTGGTTCTGAGATTGACTAGCTTTGGGAAATTTCATTGTTCTCAAAATTTGTTTATGTTCTACAACTTTATTATGGCAGCGGCAGGGTGGACTGGAACCCTAAAACTATAATACACAATGCTACGGGACAATAAGCGTGACAATGCGACCAACCTATTGCAACAAGAAAACTCATTAGAGACCATTTTTACTTCACTTTAACAAAGTATTTTATTCATTTTACTGTAATAATCTGTATTCAATTATTTACCACTGCTACTCTAAGATTATGACCAAACATCTTAAACGAAACCAAATATTAGAAATAAAATTAAAAATTCATCATGTAATAATTATTATAGCTTGCTTTCAAATAATTAAAATGCTGTTGCAAAAATATTTCATTGAAATTTATATACTTAATAATGCAATATTTTGACAAATACTGCAGTCTTAAATAACTAATTAATTTATATTTAGAGTTTAAAAAAAATTAAATTTTTTGATACGTTGTTTTAAATCATCGTCTACAAATTTGAATGGAAACCTTTAAAATTTAGATAGTGTTGTAGTATAGTAGTACAGTATTGGACAAGTACAAGATAATTAACAGAAAGGAGCTGCTTGAAAACAATAGAGAAACAAATATATATTTTTTAATTTTGTGCAAAATGGTGGTTCAGAATTGAACTTGTTGAAAGTCGACGTTGATATGCTCGTGGCGCCTCTTCCATTATTTACCTTACATTTTCGATAACTTCCTCTGTTCTCTTTTCAAGGGAACTATAACTCTTTTTACGATCACACGAGTTTTAGAAATTTAGTGATTATTTTTATGATAAATCTTCTTAACGATCCAATATTTATTTATTTAATTTATTATATAATTACTGGATAGCCAAGATATTCTAATAGTGAACTATTTTGACAGACTATTCAGCTCTAAATATCTAAATTATTTAATAGAAAATTCAATAGAAAATTCTTTATTCAATAGAAATAAATAACCAATTATTGTAAAAAAAATTGTTTTCTGCCTTGCAAAGGAAAAATCTACAAAATTATCGACAGAGCTGTTTATTTCCGTAAATTTAAAATATATAAAAAAATGTCTCTAACAAAATCTTTCTTGCAAATTATTCTCTATTTCTTAGCCTACTCCTAATTTTTGTATGACAACGCATTTCAATAAAAATATTTTGTTTATGATTAATTTTTTAACTAATTTTAATTTCTATTTTTTTATGACTTGACATTTTTTTATATACTTTAAAAAAAATTCTTGTGCCAAATATGAATTTCTATTAAACGGCAAAATCTGATATTGAATGAGATTATATATTTTGTGATATTTCTTTTGATTTATGTGAGGATAAATTCACAAAAAAATAATAGTGACTTTGTTTTCTTATTGTCATTTTTTATATCATTGTGAAGTAAAGTTAGTTCATAAATTATTTAGATCTACTCTTGCTGTCTAATTTACCTTGACAGATTTATATTGCAAATCAACAAAACAAAAAAACCGAGGAAAAAGAACTAAAATTAATAAAAAATATCAAAAAAAAACAAGATGAATAAAAACAAATTGTAGAAATACATAAGCAAAAAGAAAATAAATAAAAACTAATGAAAAAAATAGAGGAAATTTTTGAAAAACAAAATGTAAAGTAAGATTGGGTGGATCTGCACCAAAAGAGAGTGCCCGCTGAGGATGCTACTGTTTACCATATTTATAAGCCCGATGAAAAAAACAGCACAAAAAATGAAAAAACATTATAAAATAAAATGTAAACATATAACACAATATAAAATACAAACTTTTTTAAAAGAAAAGATCTAAAACTAAATCAGAAAAAAACTAAAGTAATAGTCTTCAGCACTTAACAGAGAGAGACAAAAGAATATAATAGAAATAGGGTGAAAAACAATTAAACAAAAAATTAGATGTAAAAAGCCAATTTAAGAATTGGCAATAGAGAAAAATCAAAACTGCTCGATGGTAACAGAGAATATTTGGGAGAAGAATATTTTGTGACAGTTTAGTAAAAAATGTAATAACATATCAAGCAGAGGAAGAAAAAATAAGAGATAGAAAAAGAATAGAAAAATACATAAAGAGGTCTCTAAGCACAGACACCACATCGGGTTATATAACAAAAAAAGCCAAAACAAAAGCAAAGAGAATAGTAGATAAAACTAAAATTAAAAAAAAACTCCAAACAGACAAGAAAAAGCCACGTAACAAAATTTAGATACAATAGGACCATACTTCACAAAAAGAAAATCAGAAAAATGAGTGCTAAATTTAGATGCAGAACAAGGCAGAATATAATTTAGATAGATCTTTTTGGTTTGATGAAGAAAAGAGATTGCCAAGAAGAGAAAGAAAAAAAAACCATGTTAAAAAAATAAGATAAAAAAAAAGAATAAAAGTTAACAAAAAAGTAATTAACTGCTTTTAAAAAAAAATGATTTTATGCAAATGCATCTACATACAAAAACAACAAATAGTTTAAGAAATATAATTAGTAAAAAAGTTTTGTGCTGAAGACATTTGGTTATAAAGTTTATATTTAGCAAAACAAACCGCCTGTTCCATACTTTGACTAGTCCTGTGTATAGAAATCAACGTATTTAACATAAATTTAAAAAAAATATATTTTATCGGTTTTGTGTCATATTGTCTTTAAAAATATATACAAAACATGTTTTTTTTAATTTTGTTTTGATATGGCTTGGCTATAGATATGCAGTGCTACCGTACGTAAAAATGTATATCATATATAATATATTATATATTTTTACCGTCATTTTTTTTGTCATTTCATGATGTTTTTTTATAAGATTTTATTAGTGCTATTTTATGTAGAGTGACAAGAAGGAACAATTGTGCACATTATCATTTGCAATAACTAATAAGCGGCCTCATTTTTTTAAGATTTGAAAATTACAATTAATTATTTATATTTATATCATTCTTATAAAATCAGGTTTGAGTGGCTTACATAATATATATATATATATAATACGTTTAGGGTAGGTTTATAGTAGCCAGATGGAATATTAAATTAAAATTAAAGAATTTGCGAGAGCAGCCAATCAAACATCTTGATTTTGAACGTAATTACAATCAACTTAATTTCAGTTTAATTTTGTTTCTATAAACTCACCCTTATTTTAATAAACTTTTTTTGAAAATTATTGAATCTGATTACATCATTTATTCAAAGATAATCTTTAACGTTTTATTACATTTACTAAAAATAAATTAATTCTTAATCACTGTGTCAATTTTTTTTCAGTATAGATAATAAAGCAAATTAATTTTTTTTATAAACAACAACAATAAGCCGAATATTTTTTGAGATAAATCTTCCTATCGACCTAAATACGAAGAATGCTTCGCAGAAATGGTAAATTAAGTGAAACGGTTATAAAAATTTATTAGCTATATTTCATAATTTCTCGTCCTCTTTGAGAGGCTACTAATAAAATTGTCACCGCTTTCTACAAGGTTTCCTCAGTCTCGTTATTAGAAGGCATTATCTAGAAGGCAGCTTTTCAGGTACTTTCGTTTGCAACACCGACTATTTATTGGCTTTTCAAAATTACAAAGGCAGTTAGCCTGTTGTAAATCTGTGCTTTAGGACGTAACAGGGGTTTTCCATGGATTACAAACATTTGCAAAACTTGTTATTTAGAGAATGTTGCTAAACAAACTTCTGAAATCAAATATTACTTTGAAATCAAAAAATCAGCCAGTTAAGTCAGGTTGAGTCTACGCAAAAACTAGATAAAAAAAACTGAGTTTTTTGAATTAAATATTTCATTGAAACTTAAAACAATTTGTTACCTGATTGGTTGAATTTGTAAGAGCCACCATTCAAACAGCGTTATTTTTGAATTTTTTTGCAATTAACTAACTTAAGCTTACTTTACTTTACTTTACTGACCTGACCTGACGTTCTCACAAAATCTATCTTAAATTTAAAATTATTAGAAAATAGAATTAATGTACAAATTATAAAATTATAAATCTTTAGTTTTTTTCAGTTAAGTATTTTTTATTTGATTGTTATAATTAATTATCTAGTTCTTGTGTAGACAAACTCAACCTGACTTCATTTTTTATATGTTTAAGGTAGAAGCAACTTTCATCTAAATATAAAAATATATTTTCTAATTGTGTAGTTTCAGCATTTTATTGTGATTTGTTTATAGTTTCTATTATTGCTCTACAAAGTCTGCAATCATTCAAACTCTGTTTTTTTTTTTTAATTTTTTAATCTTAATTTTATCAGCATTTATCTGTTATTATCTTTATATTTTCTGTTATCTCTTTTTATGTACCTGTTTGCTTTTATTTAATTTTTACTCAGAATTTCTCTTCTGTTGTCTAATTTAATAATTTGGTTGTTTTTTTATGATTTGTTAAAGTTACTTATTGGTGTGGCTTAATTATTAGTATTAAGCTTAAATGTTTTTTTCGCTCTAATTTTTTGTATTTAGTTAGCCAACATAAGCATATTTTTCTTATATAAGATGTAAACAAAATATGTATTGGTAAAAGATAAAAATATGTATTGTAAAACGTTTACAATCAGAATTAATAAATAGTTATAAATATAGTAGACACTGAAAGTGCTTTATTAAGCCTTCAAATATTTTATTTTATAAAATACAATTTTTATGACAGGTCAGCTGCTTTAGAATTGTTTAAAACTTTTTTTACAGAAGGATAAAAAATGTTTAATTATTAAGTTTCTAGACAAAATGTTTTTATTTCGAATAAATTTTTTGAGTATGATTGTTATTCTATTTTTTATTGTTGTAGTCTTTAGTATCACTCTTGTGCGATTTAAATACTTTACGACACACTATATTTACTATCTTTTCTAGTTTTTACCGCAAAGCTTATTGTAGTGATATTCTTGTTCTTGCAGTCAACAAAAATCTAACATAATAAACTATTATAAAATCTAATAAAAGTTTAACAGCCTGCTGTAAAGTATTCAATAAGAAAAACTGGTATTTTTTTTAATTTAGAAGGTTTTGAGGGTAATGGATGAAGGTGTTACAATAATAGTAAATTTTTATAAAACTGGTGAACACTGAAAAACAACTGCTGAGCTGTTTTAGTATGTTTATAAAAAACAATATCTTGTTTTTTTCGTCAGTGATTGACAACTTTTTGTTCATTTGTTTTTAGCAAGTTTGTTGCTGACTTGGATTTTCACTCATTTTGCTAGTTGAAGTCATAATTAAATCCATTTGGCTGACATATATATATATCTATATGTATATATAAAAGAAAGTCGTGTTTGTTACAACACTTATAACTCGAGAACGGCTGGACCGATTGCCATAGTTTTTGATTTGTTGGATTTGTTTCCGTCCCGAATAGCAGAATACATCTTAAAAACAATGAAAACTCGATATGTGTAATGAATACTTAATGATTTCAATAGATGCTGATTTGTTTATTACATGTCAAACATTTGTTGTCCAATCTTGTCAAATAGTGTAACAACAATTTTTTTTTGGAGCTTATGGCCTGGTTGCTGAGACCTTTAAGCCACAACTTTATTTTTTTCTGAAGACATCATGTGTGCGTTCAGAAATTTATTTTTTGTAAAATGTCTACAAAGTTCAGGTATTGTTATATTTGTTTTTAGTTCCCGAAAATAATACCTAAGATTTATTCTACAGTAAAAACATAAAATCATCGGAAAGGAAGGAACGGAATTTAGAGAATAAAAAATCAGTTGGTAAAGGTTATAAGATTAAGGAAAAAAAATCTACAGGTTAACAAAAGTGTAAATGTCTTTTTATAGGTTGTCTATGATTTTTTTTGATAAGTTATTCATACGTAGTGGTTATATACTCTTTGAGCTATTGTCTATGTCTCGAAAGTTCAGGCACTGTTATTATATTTGGTGGTTTTATGCGAGTGCACATTTTAATAACAATGCCGCGTCCTAGAAGATCTAATCTTTCCCAGCGAAGCCGTAATGCAATTAGGCAACGGAATATCGCGAGTCAATTATCTATGAGAAATTGCACGCGTCGATACTTAAAGGAAAATTTAAAGATGAGGAAGTTCTTATTCTAAGGATTTTGATGATCCCAACGGATATGCCCTTTGAGTTTAAACGAATTCAATTCCCGATTCGTCTTGCCTTCGCCATGACGATCCACACATCACAGGGCCAATCTTTGACTATTTGTGGCCTTAATCTAGAAAATGCATGTTTTTCTCATGGTCAATTGTACGTGGCATGCTCACGTGTCGGCAAACCATCCGCTTTATTTGTTCTTGCGCCTGACCAAAAAACAAAGAATGTCGTTTACCACAAAGTGCTTGAATGAAAATCCTATTAATGAATTAATCCGAGTTTTATTTTTTTTTCCAATCTGCACAACATAGTTTTCAATAATTTTTTTCTGACATGAGTTTGAAGTATTTAATTATTATTTTTTATTTTTTTTATTTTTATTCTCATTCTGTATGTATGTTTTCATCATCATTCATCATAATAAAATTCTTTTTTGTTTCTATCTATATAAATATATTATTTTGTATCATTGTTTTACGTTTATCAAAGCCTAAATTAGTTCAGCTAAAAAGCAACACGACATTCATTGACTGTTAGGCAGTACGAAGTTTGCCGGGTCAGCTAGTATATATATATATTTATTAAATATCCATTATGAGAAGTGTTTTTTTAAATTTTTTAAACCATTGCTTTAAAAGTCAAAATACGTACTAACTTTCTCGATTTCTTTATTCTTGAATGTAAAACAGTTTTCTCACAAAAACTATTGTGATAGAATCTTATTTTAGTAACAGTTACCGAATTGATAGTGAATGACAATATTCACCTCAACCATGTTTTTAAGCATTCCGCCAAAAATTTACCAATGAACACTTTTTATCATAACGTAACCTATTGTCTTCAACTTTTTTGTAAGACTGGTTTATGGGATTCTAAAAAAAGTAGTAGGTCTTCTAAAAAAAGCAGAGAAAGCTATCGAAAATGTAACGCAAATAATGGAAGAAGCGCCACAAACATCTCTTCGTCGACTTTCACACCAAGTTCAATTATTAACCATCACTTATGACTTTGGATTTGTCAACTTTTATTATTTCTACAACATTTTGTCGTTAAGACGTAGCTTATAGAGACGTTTTTTAGACCTTGGAAGCAAGGATCACCCACTTGTCATAATATTTAAAAAAAAAATATTTCCCTCCACTGGAAGCAGTACACCAACTCCATGCTGTTGAATATTCTATACGTGTTCACGGTTGGTAAACACTTTTAATAAAAATATGTTAAACTTATGTTTCTTTTCGGATAAAGTCTGATTTCATTTAGACGGTTATGTGAGCTAACAAAATACGCAACTGCGGAGCTCAAAAAAAGCTTAATTTGATTACAATAAAACATTGACTGTCACAAGCTACTGAGAAGAGATTTTATAGCCATTTGTTGCACAGCTTTATAACTATGAAATAGTAGACGAGTATTTTCAGCAAGACGTTAGCACTCTACATACCACTCACAAGACTTTGAATATTATACAAAAATTTTATGATCGCTGATTTATCAGCTGAAATACAGCTCTAAGTTACGCTTCAAGATCTTGCAACTTTACTATACGCGACTTCTTTTTGTAGCCCTATTTAAAAAATTTGATTTTTTAATTTAAATAATTGCAATCAGTGGATTCAGGCAGGAGTTGCCAAAATTGCTGAAATCAATTATAATCCTCAAATGTTGGCCAATGACAGTGACGCTATTCTTTATTGAGTCCGCAATTGCCTTGAAGTCAATAGACAACATTTTGATTATTTTTTATTAACTTTTTTTCTTATAAAAGTTTATTTTTTTGTTTGTTATAACACTACAAGTGCACTCAACTTTCAAAGTTAAATTTAAGATGTCAAATTATTAACTGTCACTTCAATTTGATGACAAGAGAACGGTCACAATCCAAAGTTGATTTTCAACGTTAAATTAAAAAAAAAACCTGGTTATATATCTTTATTTACAGATTTAACTTAAACAATAAGAAACATTTTGTTTCGGACAAGAATAAAAAACTTATTTTCACCGAGAACAAAAGTGTATCTATTTTCACGGCCAAACTGACAAAAAGTTGATAAATAGATAATCTGTAAATTATTATTAAACTGATTAATAAAGCTGCTCTGATTATTATTATTATGTAATTATTTACATTATTATTTAATATATTATAATGAATATTTGGTTATTATGTGCAGATTTCGTCTAAGCAAAAGTTACAGCATTTTTGGTTGGTACAGCGTGATCAAATAGGACTGCTTAAGTTGGCAATCCTACATTTCATTTTGAAATGGTACAACTGTAACCAGTTGTGACATCTTTGAGACTAACAACATCATTGACAGATGCCAATTGAAAAGTTAGTCGCTGTGACATAACCTACATTTTTTTATGTGTGCTAGTTAAATATTTGTCAAACATGCGTATCCGGTTAGAATGCTGCAACTAGGCAGATAAAAAAAGTCTTTAAAAAGTGTCGCCAACTCATGTTTTAAGCAAAAATAAAAACTAAACGTTTCTGCTTATGGGTACTGATTTCATATTTTGGAAAAAAGTGCTGCTGGTCTTACAAAGTGACCAGCCTTGGCAACGTCTCGCTTTTTTATACCTTTTTTGGACCCAGAAAATTAAAATATTATTTCTGCTTAGGTGTACTTTCCTGTACAAAGCAGTACGTTTGGAAAACTTAAAAAAAAAATGTGATTATTGCTAAGAAGTGATTAGGTAACTACTGTAATAGTGATTTATTTAAAAGTAGAAACAATTTACTGATAAGATCGCTGCGTGTAGCTGTCAATATTTGATCGTTTCACATTTTTTTTTATATCTTGAAGGCCTCCTACTTGTCAAAGTGGATTAGATATTTGTGTCGATATAAGAAAGCGCCCTATTTTAGCGTCCCTTAAGCAATGCAATCACAAAAGGTTTGAGTACAATGCCCAATCGATCGAAATGTCCGATAGGAGCAGTTCATTACTTGATAACATATACCTATAGGCCCTATATCAGCCCAGCAGATTGAATCCATGCACTTACGTAACATACGAGGAAGAAAAAATAATAATTAATTTTTATTGTCGTTTAAATCACAATTAAAATTTTAAAACCTTTTGTTTTCCACAGGCACCCAATGGCACTTAAGGTTTTGAATAACCATTTCGTCCTTTTAAGACTTAATATAGAGTTGGGGCACAATGGCCAAAGTCGAAAGCCACAGTATTCATTCAATTAATTTTTCAATTACTCTTGTCCAATAGGGAGCAAATTCATTCGACAAAAGCTAAAGAAACTTAAAATAAAAGGGTTGCAGCAGCGAGTTTCTTTGACGATATTGTTTTTCCAACGGGAACAAATACAATTGTGTACTGTTTTTGCAATTGATGCAGAACTTCGGAGCAACTTTTCTTTCTTCCATTCAATCCTCGTACTTTATTTTACAAACTGTAACAACTCTAGCTTTTAGATTGTTTTCGCTTTAAACATAATTAAGGAATAATTAATTGCGTTTTAATTTAACTAAACGTGGAAGAAACTGTAAACATCAAAGGCTTGAAACTCTAACTTAGTTTGCATCCACCTTTACAATAAAAAATAGTGTTTTTCTTAACGAAAACAAACGTTTTTGAGTCCCTTCAGATAGAGACACAATAATAATTGGAGTGTTTATGCTACTTCTGCTGCTTTATAATAAATAACCCAATTTATTCCGTGTAAACAAAACGTCTAATAAATGAATTATGATCAATACTATTTTTAATTTAAATCGTAATAATATTTGAAGCTATAAAACTGTACACTGCGATCAAGACGCACACAAATCAGAGCAGACGTTGCAAATTATTGAGATGGCATGCAAATAAGCGTTCAAACGCAAGTTTATAATACATCATATCTCATAAATCGTAGAATGGATAAATAAAATAACCAACTTTATAACCACATTTGTTGCCACTGATAAACATATTTTGTGCCCACATGTCCAATGTTGGAAAAACGTCAATTTTAAAGCAACGGTTTGAGGTTGTTAGCCTTTAAAACATCTTTTCAATATTCGGTAATTTTCTAAACAACAATAACTACAGAATAATATCTAAAATAGCACTCTCTACTCTAGGTTTCAAAACAGGGTAAAAGACAAAAATGCAGAGTGGACCTCTGCATTTTTTTGCGGTTTTCAGACAACAGATTTTTGTGGAAATCGCCTTGAAAACAACATTTTCCTGCTTATTTACGTGCAGGAAAATTGAGTTTTCCGAACTAGTACTGTAAATATTTTACAAGACGCAAAATAAAAAAGATACTCTAGTAACTATAGTTGCCAACAAAATTGACAAACTTGATTTTTGTAGAATTTGTAAAAAAAATTCTAAAATTTGTAAATTTCGTCTTTTTTTACGATTTCCGGAAAAAATTAATACAAAACACGTCAGTGAAATCTCTTACTTGACTCGGAGCTTTAAAATACTCGGCACAAAGTGCCTCGTATTTCAATATAGCTCCTCTTCAGTAATGTGAAATTTTCCTGACTTTTATGTAAATATCAATTTTTTATTTTTATTTACACTAATAGCTTTAGAAATCAACGTAAAAGATTTTTTTAACAATTTTTTTAATAATAAAGCTATTATAGAAAAGCTGATTTTTTTTATTACGTGCGCAAAGTCGTTATAAATTTCCATATAGGCTCTCTAGTTTAAAAAACATTTAGTTTACGCACATAGGTATTAGATAAATGATAATTTTTCCACGTCTTAAAGTTTTTTAGTTTACTGTAAAAAACAAATTATCTCAACATTACTATAATTTTTTTATAACCGTTTTTTTTTTAACAGCTCAATAACGTTTGATGTTGCCAATATAAACACTAAGACCAGCCAGAAAACAATTTTATGATCGTCAAAAACAGTGACCAGTGTTAAATGATAAATCAGATAATTTAAGGTATTTAGCTGATTCCTCAAGCAATTGTCAATAAAGTCTAAAGTCAAAAAAAATTATTTTTTTTTTGTATTTTTTATTTGAAAAAACGTTGAAAACAAGAAATGTGGCAATTGTGGCTTACATAAGCCATTTTACAATTTTTTTTTAATTTAAAATACGAAAATTCTTAATTGAATCTATTTTAACAAGTACGAGCAAAATACATCTTTTGTAAAGTCAGATATTTTTTAAATTTCCGGTGCTGTCAGTTTAAGGTTAGTCTTATTTCTTACTATACAATGTATGGAAACAATTGGTTTTAACTTCTTTTGCTTTTTACTTTTTTTGACTCTTTCTCATTCTTTTTTTTATAATTAGTTTTTTTCTTCAGTCTATCAGTTTTATAATTTTTTCTTTATTGTTGTTTTTTTATATGTATTTTTATTGTTTTTTGCTCTTCTTTTCTTATGTGTTCTAATGTTTTTAATTTTATCTAACATTCTCTCTCTTTACCACTTTTGCTCAAGTTCTGTTTGAAACAAAAAAAAAAACAAATAAAAATTGATTCGCAGTTGTTTGAAAGCTACGTTGTTAGATACAGATGCAGCAAATAGAAGCATAAACTGCAAAAAATCTACAAAAATTAGACAAAAATCTCAAGTCACAGAAACATTTGAATAAAGCAAGGTAATTCTTGTCAATCTAACTTGTATAAAAACAATTTTTTTTAAGATTTTTTAGTTGGTCAAGCGAAAATTATTTATTTTTTGTTTTTTTAATTTTTTGTTGTTTTAACTAATGCTTATCCTTTGCGTCTATGTGGTTTTTTTGTGACTGATAATGAAAGCAAAAAAAATGGTAAAGAAAAACGATTTCTTCTTAAAACTTTTGCTTGTCTCGCTCAACAATCTTTTCTTGGTATTTGTGTGCATAACAAAACTGTGGATTTTGGAGAGATCCTGCGATCAATCGCAAGAAAGAAATAGAAGCTTTCATCTTAAGATCAGTCATTAACCACAAAGAGTTCTGCTAGTTTTTAAATAAAATGAACCAGCTGTCTATTGACTGCTTTGAGTTTTTTTTATTAAAAACTTAGAGTAGTCATAATCATTAGTTATAAAAGTTTACTGGACTACCAAAAATTCAATGAATAACCAGAAAATATATAAAAATAGTAAATTCATTTGTTTTTCACCAAAAATCTCATAGCTCCTAAGCTTACTAAATTTACCGAGTTGTAAGAAATATTCCTAAATTTAGATAAAAAGTTATTATTGACATGCATAGAGATAAGCTAACTAGAAAAACCGTTACAAAACATATTAAAGAAGTTGAAGTAATACAAAAAAAAAATACACGTTCAAAAGAAATATAATGTACTTAAAATAACTAAAAAAAAATATGTTTTTTATTGTCAATGGTAAAAAAGTTAAATCAGCTAAAATAATATATTTAAACAATAAAAGTTAAGTTTTATCTTCGATTATGTATATAGGAGTAGAAGAATAATTTTCAAGCAGTAAATACGAGCAATGTGAGATCTCTGGCGAAGTTCACACGTCAAGTTACCGTGCTTATTCTTACTTACTTTTTCTGTCTTGATGACGCCTCTACCGATTGAGTGCAAAACGTTGACAATTTTATCAAACATTTCGACACGGTCTTTTCCATATTTCAATGTGAGACGAGTTTTGTTACTCAAAAATTTCTAAAACTTGTTATAAATTATTCACAGTTTTGCCACTTATCATTTTGCGACTTATCAAAAAATTTGCTTAATAAATTTCAACAGCTCTTTCGATTATCAAGTAGTCATTCAACATCAAGAAACGAATAAAACAAAATTATAATTTGTTTAAATTAGCTGATTTTTGGAAATTTTTTTGGTTTTTCCCAATAATCCTACCAAAAAACTGAAAAAAGAACTGTTATCTTAGTTAAAATTTTATAAATTATGTGTAAATGTATTTTTTATATTATTTTATAAAACTGTGTAAATAGTTTATTGTGCTAAAGATTCCAAGCTAGTTAATTAATTGTTAATTTATTCTTAATTTAAATCTAAGAAGAACGTCTTTTTGTTTAACTGAGAACTCAATAAAGCACTATTTTCTGTATTTGATTTTTTTAATTCAATATTTAGCTTTTTTGAGGTAAGTTCAGTTCGACAAATAGTTGTTGTGAGTAACAAAAACAAATATGTAATCGATTTACGTTAAAGCAAGGAAGTGCCAAGATACATTAATATTAGAGACATATGATTTCAGCAAGACGACGCTACATCCCGCGCAGCAAGTGATACAGTTAATGAAAAAAAAACTTTTAACAAATTTCATTATTATTATAGAAAAATTAACCTATTGACCGACGACCTCGTTTGATATGATGCCACTTCTATTGAAAAAATGAAAAATTGCACAAAACTTCTTGTCTTAATTGTGCAAAAGATTGTAAAGCGTATTTAATCGACTTTTGTTTCTTTTAGAATGATGCAAAAAATTGCAACATTGAAAACTCTTTATAATATGTTTTAATATGCTTTTGTGTCAAATCAACTTTTCATTCAATCTTCATGGAAACACAAAACTTCAATGATGGCCGAGCAGCAACACTTTATTGGTAATCCAGTAATTTCACGGTTTGGCGACATGTAGTGGCCCCCAAAGTTTCCGGATTTGTGTGCTATTTTTTTCTTATGGGGCTACACTGAAATACCTCTAAAACCATAAACTCCTGTTATTTTTTGATACGCAGACCTACCGCAAACTTGCTTTATAAAAAAACTTTTTAGCAAAAGAAGCGGTAGCATTCAGACCATCTGTTCCAAATCAATTAGAGTAAACTGCTATCCATAAACTATTAAACGCAAGAGTTATTTTTCTAGAAACCCGCCTACAGAGCAGTTTTTCTCGAATAAATCTTGAATAGTTTTTCGTGGAAAAACTACGTGAGCGTAACAACCGAAAGAATACACTTCAAGAAAAGTAAAATAGATACAAAAGCACAATAAAATCAATGAAGTAAATATTCGTTGTCACTTGAAAGCATCAGCCGCAAGTTGATAATGGAAAGCTTCTCGGAAGATTTGTTTGTAGTGAAACGTCTGAATAAATGATCAGGAAAGCCGCTGGAATTAGTCATAAGAGACAAAACTAGAATTAACGTAATACATTATTATAAGAGAAGGCATCAAAACGGTTTGTTTTCTCAGTCTCTCGCTGACAAGTTAGCGCCTTTATAGCCAACATCTTATTATTTCACTTGAGATTCACAATTGTGCCCCAAAACTTGTTTTGTTGCCGAATTTATCTCTCGCTAACATACAATTATCTACACAAAGATGACAGAATGTTATTATATTCGAATTGAAAGCATACATTCGCATAAGCTTGAATTATTATTATGTTCTGTCTGAAGCTCATGTGAAACGCGTCAAGCTCTCACTTTTTGAGGGAGGCGCAATAATGGAGATTTCATCATCTACATTATTCCTAAATGTCTTTTGTGTTATGTACTTTACGTACATTTTATACTGTATTTCTTTTAACAAAACAAATAAATTAAAAAAAATACATTTATCCCAAAGTTTCAAACAATATTGTAACGTGATAGCTGGACAGTTTATTCATTTAACTTACTCTACACACTTATTTATTTGTCAACACACTATATTGTTTCGTGGCGTGACGTTCACTCAACTCTGGTCAAACTTGAACCGCATCTGGTACCAACAGTCTGGAACCCACAGGACAACCGTCTTGCGGCTTCAATTCATTTTGTTTCATTGCCCCTTTCTTAAAGATGTTTTATCACAAAACAAGTAGCCCTTATTAATTAAATTAAAACATATTAAATCGCAACGACACCCCTTCGTGCACGACGAGATGGCATAGAAATAACATGAAACTGTTTTCTTGTTTCTTGCAGGATTGTGGTTTTAGCACACTTGGATGTCAACACCTGTATGCTTAAAAAAAACATCCATCATACTTCTTACAATTTACTAGTCCAATGTCTTGTGTTCTCTTCCCCTGTCTTCATTTACTCTTTTTGCATACTTTTGTCTCCCGCTTACCCTTCTGTCATCTCTTCCTTTTTTTTTTTAATTTATTTTTTATTTAATTTCTGATTTAATCTTTCTCTCTCCCTCATTATCATTTTTATCCATTCTACTCTTTCTTTATATTCTTTCATTAAATCCTCTCTCTCTAGCATACTTTCTTTTATTTCTATGCACTCTTTCATCATATGCTCCAATGTTTCTTTCTCTCTTCCACACATTCTGCATTTTCTTTCGTTTTCTTCCATCCAATATCTGTTGTCTCTCTCTTCATTCCCACATCTAAATCTTGCGATCATCTTTTGCTCTCTCTTACTTTCTCTTTTTACATATTCCGGTCCCTCTTCTGTTATCAACTTTATTGTATCTGGTGTTTCTAATTTCTCCCCTCCTTTCTTGCTTGTCTATGTCTCTGTCTCTGTCTTTAAACTCTCCATGCACCTATTGTCTAGCTTCTCTTTTTTTCCCGATCTCTTCTACGCTGAATCCATTCCTTTCGTAATATTTTTTCCTTTCTTTTTCCATTCCTCTTTCTGCTTTTCTACTCATTACTTTCCCACTCTTTTTCAATATCTCGCACCCTTCCCTATCTTTCATCCTATCTTCGAACTTCACGGCTCTTTTTCCTGCCTCTATTCTTAATTTTTCTCTCTTTCCTTTCTTTCTTACTATATATCCTGGAGTCTCTCTGCTTAGCCCTAACATCCATCTCGCATACCTTTCTTGCACTTTTTACCTATTTTTTCCACCCTCAAATTTTAGCTCCATACATCATCGCACTTTTTACCAGACTGTCAAATAATGCCATTCCTATTCTATATTCTCCCCCAAACTTTCTCTCTGCCATACTCCATACTCTCGCACTCATCTGGTTTCCTTTTTTTACTAATTCTCTTACCTGCCCCTTACATCTATTTCTTTCCTCAAACATAAATCCCAGATACTTCCATTCTTTCACCTGTTCTATATTTTCTCACCCCATTTCCATCTTTTTCCTTGCTCTCTTACTGAACACTAATATTTTTGTTTTACTTTCATTCACCTCAAGTCCCTTTTTTCTCATGTATCTTTTCGCATTTCTTATCATTTCCCTCAGTCCCCGTTTTCTCTTGCTACCATCACAATATCATCCGCATACGCCAACAACCAAATTTTTTTTCTCCTTACTACCACTCCCCCTTTTTGCCTTTTTGCCAATTCTTCCTCCATATCGCTCATATATATTGTGAACAGTAGTGGGCTCAGTGGGCATTCTTGTCTCAGACCTCTCTTTGTCCACAGCCATTCGCACTCTCTTTCATTCACTCTCACCTTGCACTTTGTTTCTCGATAAATTTCATTCACTGTCTCCAACACTTCTTTCTCTATTCTTTTCTTTTCCATAAATTTCCACAGCTTATTCCTATCCACTCTGTCAAACGCTGCTTTCAGATCTACAAATACTCCGCATACTCTCTCTCCTTTCTTTTCTATCTCGCTTTCTATTACCGCATTCAATATATATACATTGTCTATCGGTCCTCTTCCCTTATCGGAACCCAACTTCTAAATAGGCAATTTCAAAACTAGAAGCTAGCCCTTTTAAAGTTCTTAAATCTTGGGGAATATAGTAGGCTAGGCAGTACTCCTTAGAAAGTTTTAACAAATCTTGACGTTTTTTGGCTGTTACTTCAAATCTCGATCGCTGTCTGTGAGAAGAGTGCTAATAATATCCTCAAAAGGAGTTTTTGTCAAACCGCTTTTTGTTCTTATTATTGCCAGCAAACAGGGCCCAACGATTTAAAAGCAGTACTCTTGGTTTTTCGCGGGTGTTTTTTTTAATGCGGTACACTATATCATTTATCCTTTTTAGGATTTTGTAAGAACCATCCCAAAAAGTTTGCTTTGGAGATAAACCACGTCGTCGCTGTCGGTCATAAAGCCAGACCAATTCGCCTGTTTTCCGCTCAAATGCCGTAATCTAGCAATCTTAATATTGAAGCAAACTCTGTTGTGGCTATCGTTCATCTTGTTATTCAGGTCCAAAACGAAGTCTTTTCCAGCTATGTTCTCTCCAGGTGTAGTACCAAACAAGATCGCACTACAACCGCATTTCTTTTCTAAACACTTGGTTAGCTGGCTTTTCATCCGTTGTTTCGTGAATAGACAACCTGTAGGCTAACAGAAATAGATGCAGATGCAGATTTGTCCCAGCCGCGCTAATGGTTGGAGAAAACTTTCAACAAGTATCTGTTGACGGTTTTATTCATCGGATTGTAGATGCAAAGCAGTAGTTCTTGTTTTGCAAATGTCCAAGACTTTACAATCTTTTACCAAAGTGTCAGCAATCGTAATAGCTTCTTGGTTTAGAAAAGTGTACGCTTCCACCCAGATACTAAAACAGTCTTATGTAGTTGTTGTCTTTGTCGCTTTGAGGAAAATCGTTCTAATAGGCTTCCTAGGTTATACTGTCTCATTGGAGCTCAACGGCGTTTTTGAGTACCATTACCGAATAAAATCAATCGCGCAGCTTCTGAAGCTTCTTCTGGTTAGGAATTATTGTCTGCACCTGCTTTTCTGTTCCGTCAACCTTCTCAAAAACACGTTTCAACAAATTATGATTCAAAATCCATTGAGCCCAATACGATTTGACAGTAGAAGAATGAAGCGCAATTTCTTTTTATGACGGTTTTGCGTTTTTTCTTTTCTATAGAATAATTATTTTCAAGACGTCATCTTGTTTTTGATCTTGTTCAGTTCTGTTCACTGCTGCATCTTTGTCTTCCACACACACGCAATCTTGGCACCCTTAAGTACATGGTTGTCTTGATAAGGCATCCGCATTTCTGTGACTTACTCCTGGCTGATGATTAATTTCAAAGTTGAATTCGTGCAATTTCTCTATCCATCTTGCCGATTGGCCTTCTAAATTCCTAAATTGCAGCAGCCATTTCATTGCAGTATAATCAGTTTTTACAGGAAATTGACGCCCATACAAGTACTTGCCGGAATGCTTCATTGTTTTTACAACTGCTAGTATCACTCTTTGTGTTATAGACTAGCTGCCATCAAGTTTTGACAGTGCTCTACTGTAGTAGCCAACTACTTTGTTTTGTTCAGCTTGAATCTGAGACAAAACAAGACCATCAATCTAAAACAAATTTTCTATCTAGTATTGAATAACAAAGTACTAGAGCTTTTGTTAATTTGTCAAAAGCTTTTTGGCAGCTTTTTTCCCATTGGTAAGTGGCATGTTTTTCCGTCAGTCGAGCTAATAATTTGGCTATGATTGCAAATTCAGGAACAAAACGTCGGAATTATGTGCAAGGGCCTAAGAAACTTCGTACTTCAGGTTTGGTAGTGAGTACTGGCGACTCTCGGACAGCGTTTGTTTTCTTCCTGTCTACCGCTATTCCTTCTTTGGAAACTATGTGTCTCAAATACTGCACTTTTTTCCTAAACAATTGATAAATGTTAGGGCTCAACCTTAGACCAGCGTTTTTTAGTTTTGAGAAAACTTTGTTCAGGTTTATAAGATGTTCTTCAAACGTTTTCCTTAGAGAAATAATATCGTCAAGGTAAACCAGACATGTTTTCCATGACAAGCCTCTTAATACCGTTTCCATCAATAACTCAGAAGTGGCTGAAGCGTTGCACAACCCAAACGGCATTACTGTAAATTGTCACAGTCTAGAACCAACAGGGAACGCTGTCTTTTTTTCGTCTTCGAGAGCTAGTACAGCCAGCCAATAGCCACTCTTCAAATCTAGTGTCAAAAATATACTATGTTCTTCAAACGTTTTTCCTACGATAATAATGTGTTTTCCATGAACATTAAAAGTCTGGAAGCTTCTGGCCGACCGTCTTGCAGCTTCAAAAAATTTCTGAGATTATATTACCAAAAAAAAAGTCCGCGCAGGTAAAAGCAATCTAAACAAATCTTGTAAGTAAACAGCTTAATTATAAATTGCAGATTTCTAATCCTAATGTGCCTAAATTATATTGTTTACCAAAAATTCACAAACTATGTGAACTTAGACCAATTGTTTCAATGATAAACAGTCTCACGTATGATAACTCCAAATGGTTAGTGAATAAATCCAAAAATTTAAATATGCCGTTAGAAATTTTTTCAGTAAAAAATTGGTGTCGTTTGAGGTCACTTTATTATAATCTTAACGTTCCAATAGAAACAACAATGGTTTATTTAAAAAACTTGCTCAAATACAATAAAATTGAAGAAAGGTTTTCACGGCCCGAAGACATTGAGATATTGACATCTTTTGGTCTTTTCAATAAATTGGTAACAATAAATTTTACAAACAAAATGAAGGAGGTAGCATGGGTCAGTGAATAATGCCTTTTCTGGCGGAGTTATGTATGCATCATTTTGAAAATAATACAAAAAACCGTTTTCAAAATTTTCCCAGAATGTGGATAAGGTACGTAAACGACATCTTTGCAGTTTTTAAGAATTCTGAGAGCTTAACAAATTTTGTGTCAAATTTAAATAATAGTTTTCCTTCAATTAACTTCACTTATGAAGAGAAAATTAACAAATAATTATCTTTTTTAGATGTAAACGTAATTAAGAAATCAAGAGGCGATTTAGAATTTGATAAATTTAGAAAAAAAAACGCTTATCCCATTCTACTTTTGGCAAACTATTTTTTTCTGAAGATTTCGATAATGTCAATATGTTGATTTGATCTTGATGTTGTAAATTTTTTTTTGGTTCTTTTTTCATTCTAAGTTTGATTATAAAACAAAAAACCATAATATCGTTAAATGTACAGCATTTTTGTTGTTCTACATCCGGCTTAAGTTTCTCAAAAGATCAAAATATTGACCCAACAAATTACAATTAATTTTTGCTTTCTCTTCCTAATTAGGCTTCGGTGACAATTTAATTCATAAAATTAGCGACAATGCTTATGCAAATTAATGTAAATTACTTGAAAAAACCGACTCAAGGTTTCAATTTACCATTGTAGATGGCACAATGGAGTTGAATAAGACTCTTATCTGTCAATAAATATATAAATCCAATAGATTGTACAAGGATCACACGATTTTATACAGGTTTAGACTTATGAGCCGGAGGAGAGGTTGCGGACAGGGACCTTATTGTTGGCGATGGAATAAACAATTTTTTTAAGCTTTTTAAATGGTCAAGTGGCACAGTTATTTGCAAAATTGTTCAAAATTTTAATTGTTTTTTATATCGTGCGTTCAATAGAAAAATCATTAAATACCAATAACTTTTCAATTCTACGATAAAAATATCTGTTTTTATATAAAAAACTAGGAAAAAAACTGATTCAGCATCATAATAATTAATAAAAAATTTTCAAATTGTTATTTAAATAATATGATACTTGAAATTAATCTAGAAAAAAGTCAAAAAACTATTTTTCATCATTTTATTGGATTTATTTTAATTGTAAAGCTATTATGTATGTTTTAAAAAAAAAATTTTTTTACAAGAACAGCTAATACTAATAATCATTTTTGACAGACTTTAATATTAACTATCTAATCATTTTTGACAAACTTTAATATGGAAATTAATTTGAAAATTTGAAAATATTTTTATTACATTAAAAAAGACTTAAATCTGCCTTTTTGATCAAATTTGAGATCTAACTTAAAAAAAATACGGTTCTCAAAATATTTGCTATAAATTTGCTAAATATTTAGATATTTGTAATGATTATTTACTTTTTTGATAAATAATCATATCAAAAAATTAAGAATTTTATTTTTGTTTAGATAATAAAAAGCAATTACTATGTGTTTTCAAATACATAATGTGAGTATAGATGTTAGTGTAAACAAATTTACTCTTTAAGGCACATATAAAAGTAAAAATAAAATGGTAAATAATAAAACTGGCTACAACAAATATATTAAAAATTAAAATAAACAAAAGTGTGCAGATTTTTAGGTTATAAATACAATTTTAAACTTTGTTGTAACAAAAAAAAATATTAACAAATTATTTTTTAAACAAAAGTGTTATTTGTCTTAAAAACAGAAAAATATTGTAAAAATTTGATAAAAACAATCAATTTTTGGCAGAATTAAACAGACTGCGACAGTTATTGCTGATATTAATGTTAAAATGTGTACTAAATTTAACAAAACTTATCTAACATTTTTATTTTAAGGAAAACGGAAAAAAAAGTATTTTGGCATAATTACAGAAATTTATTTTTACGGTTTACCTTAGATTACAATTTGGGGTTTTTGCTTTTAATTCAATTCTTAAATTGGTTGTTCAAAATTTTCTTATTATTGAAAAAATAATCTATTATTTAATCCAGAAAAACTGTTGTTTTTCTGCAACAGGAAGGGTTGAACATAATGATAATAATAATGATTGTTGTATTTGTTGCTAAATTGTTTTATATTTACAATAAGAAGCTTGTTAAAATAAATAGAACTTGTTTTTCAAAACAATTCTCTCTAGTTTGTCATTATTAGCATCTCACACTTTTTTACTTGTTAGATTCTGTTAATTAAATTATAGAGTAGCTGCAAAATAACAAATACAAAGTGAGTATGATCTGTTTGCGTATGTTTTTATATACTAACAATCTAGAAATTTAATCTACAATAAACAACAACGTAATTAGAATTTTTATTTCAACAATTTGACAAGAATTCTATTTTTTAATAATACAATTGTGTAGTTATTTTGGTTTAAAATTTCATATTGCAATATAAACAAACCATCAAAGCTATCAGCAGTATCAGATCACCGAGACATTACTCAACAGCACGTGATTTTAGACCACAATAATCTATTTCAGCTTCTGTATAATCTTCTTAATTATATATTGAAAAGTAAAAAAAAAATAAGGTGAATGGTTGCCAAGACTTGCTTTTTCTAATTTTGCAAAACAATTAATTTTTAGATTTTTTTATTGTTTATCAATTTTTAAAATAATATATAATTATTTGTTCATCTTTTACTGCTTTTGGTTTCTTATTCTGTTTCTTTACGTATACTTTATAAAGTTTATAGTGTTGGTATTTAACTAACCCAGTTTTTTTCTATTGTTTGTAATTATTTATTTTTATTCCTATGTTTTCATGACTTTTTGTGAGTGTTATGTGTTCTTTTTGTGTTTTAGTGCATTATGTTTTATCTGATATACATTTTTTGTTATTATTTATATATTTTAAAGAGTTTTACTATTCTTAAGTTATAAACAGCTTATACTAACACTAACAGCAAATCAGCAATTGCAAACCATTTCAAAAAAAAGTTCTTCTTGACATGACTAAAAACATAATTTTTGTTTCTCTAATATAATGTTTTTATTTGTTTTATGTTTTTCTATCTAGAAGGTTGTTGTTTTGACAAATTAATGTTTGCAACTTGGTTCTGTTGTTTTGATGTTGAACATCTATAGTCCCAGGTAAACCTACCGCATTCTTTGGTTCACTGGGTTCGGCTGTGCGTCATCTCGCTCGCAACACCAAGCTTGTAAATTGCCTAAAGTGCTTCAGTCGTTCACTTATCATTTACCAATTGTCACAGTAAGATCGTCAGAAGCGACTATTACTGAGTGATGATCTGATTAAAGCAATTGAATTGTCTAAATTGGATGTAAGTTAAATACATTTTTTGTTTTAAAAAGTTAGTATACATAACTGTCAAAACAATAATGACGTCAAATGTCATTCATTATCATTAATTTTTTACTTAGAGATTTATTACTAATAGGTATAGGTTTGGAAGTGAATATGTAATTGTTTTAAATCGAGAGTATTTGGAAAAGTGGTTTAATGGCTTAAATTAGAAACCAAAGTAGTTTCAAACAGGGCTGCAAAAATTTTTTTGCTAAGCAGATCTTGCTACATTTAGAATTGTGTAATAGGTTTTAAAGCGTTTACATGGCAATTACACTTAATGAGATTTTGGCTATTTTGCTTTAGGGCATAAAATGATAAAGCTCATTATCTTTAATAAAACATTAATTCTAATTGTCTACAAGGTTTATACTTCTGGCTCTGCAGCTCAAAGAATGCCAAAAGATCATTTTTAGAAATGCTTTGATTTTGATCTTTTGAGTCTGTAATTGATTTTTGTAGGCTATTTTGGATTTATCAAATAATAAATTTGTAGTCGTTGTCGCGTAGATGAGGTGAATAAATTCTGTTTTCACCTATGATAATAATTTTTTGTCAACAAATTACGTAAAATAAACGTTTTGAAAAGACTTTTTGTTACCAACCATTAGCAATAAAATTTCCTCAAATTAAAAAAAAAAATTTTTTTGCACATAAAATTAAAAAAAAAGACGCGAACTCAAAAAATGGGTTAAAAAAGGAAGGATATAAAACTGTATTCTAGGACTCTTGTAAAACTAGTTTCTTAATGTAGGTACTATTACTTGAGTACCTACATGTAAGCGGTTAAAGTCTTTTATAAGTCGACTATGAAAAAACGATCGGCGTAGATACCTTAAGTTAAGTAATGCATTTCTTTTCAACCGGGAATAAAGTAAAGCTTTATTTGCTCGTTTTTGACGAATAATGAGGTACTTTATTCCCTAGGGAATAATAACTCTTTTATACAACTTGTAAAGGTGTTCCATCTTTTTGACACAAAATGGGATTGTAATAATTAATTGTAAATTAAAAAAAAAAAAAAAACACAATATCTTCCCATAGATGCATCTATGGGAAGATATTGTGTTTTTTTCTTTTTATACACATTTTTTGACTTGTTTGATTGACAATCGTCAGCCTTTTATACTTAGATAGTACCTACCATAGCCAGGAATCATTTTCTCTTATAATTACCATTTCCGTCGGTTAAAAAGAAAGTTTTGGTGCATCTGGAGAATAAACTTTTGAGAATCCCTTCGGTAAAGATGCTCTCGCTTCCTTCGGTTCCTCTGGCATCACTACAGCCGCAAGATTAACCTAAAGGCTTATTACTGTGACACATAAACAACTATTACTTATTGGATGTTTTAAATATTGTTTTCGTTTGCTACAAATGTGGTTATGATTATGTTATAAGTATTTCTTTATTGTTCTATATTTTTTCTAATAAGACCACTATTTAAAAAAAATTAGATACCACAAATTTTATTTTTTTTTCACCACATGTTTTTGTTGACAACATTATTTTTTGAGAAAAATTTTGCAAACAAACTGTTTCGGCGCTTATAACAATGTTGAAAATAAAATAAAGTAGTTTTCTTATTAAAAAAATTGCGAAAGATGCTGAAAAAGTCACATCGAGTTTGCTACCCAAGAAATCCAAAGACGCTTATTACAAAGAATTGAACTAGAAACAGGAAAACAATGTTTGTGGGGTAAGTGAAGAGCTGTTGGGTTACTTCTAAAAAAAGATTTGCGGTTTCTTCAATGTGGGCGAAATACAGCATGTTAAATCGACATTTTGCAAAATACAGATCTTTTACAATATGGCAAGATAGATAATCGCTTTTTTGAAGAACGAATAAAAAAATTACAAGTACAAGAATTGAAAAGTTCTTGAAAGAGAGCATAATTGAACTGTTTTTAGCAGAATAAATAATAAAAAACTCAATAAAAAATACTTGATGTTGAGGTTAGGTCGATTTTGTTATTAGAAAATAAAATAAAATTTTTTTACATTACATGTTTGAGGTGTCTGGTGGGTATTGATGTTGTGAATTATTGAACATGTCAATCGAGAACGTAGAAGATAAAAAATTCTATAAGTTGGTATCTGTGCCAAGTACGGTTAGTGGGAATAAATAATCTATCCAAAATACCATCAGTAGTAACAGATTTTTTGAAATTTCCAAAATCAGAGTGTTGCACAGGACACAGTATCAGCGAGTTTATTAGCCGATCTTAGTATGGTCGTCCAACGTCATGGCCAATGGAAGTCGACAACCGTGGCACAAGCGTATGTCGAAGAGTCAAATTGGAGCAAAATAGACATTTCTAACCTACTGGGTAAAAATTCAAAACAGAAGGCAATGTTATTGTGAATACGGAGAAACAAAAATCGAATAATCGTTAACGTTCAATAAATTGCTCTATTTTCTGTAAACAGTTGTATTATTGATTCATAAAACCATTTGTGTTTTATAGACCCCAAAATTCGATCAAAAACATCATTTTTATAACGTCATAATAAAAAAGTGTTGAATAAATAAATAAAAAATTAATTAAAAAAAAAACCGTTCATAGGTGACATACAAAAAATAAAAAACAATATCCATAGCCGCCCATATTTACACTTACCTTTTTTTTCAAATTTACTTTCATAAATCAGCAGTAGATGGCAATTTGGTCAGTAAAACACTTAGGTGGACTCGAATTGTTGTATATTTATAGTACTATTTACAACGAATCCAAACAATAAATAACAAATTAACATTCGTAAATTAAATCAAAATTGGAACCTTGCACATATTTATTGGAATTTACAAAGGCCTATGACTACAATTTTTATAAAAAAATCAGTCGCTGAAGGTCTTGCAACAGAACAATAATTCGAAAATATCAGCAAGACCCTACCAATCACAGAACACGGAAATATAATTAAAAATAGCACTATACAAGAAAATATTGTCTGCCAGATTTATACCCAAAAAGCATATTTATTTCGAGGAAAAATTATTAGCTCTCACTAGTAAGACATAAGTTGAATTTAATTAAATTAAATAATTATTAATTTTTTTTCTGAATAAATTTGCTTTGACCGTTTCGGTTATATCCCTATGTCATTAACAGATCATCACTATGTCCACATACACTCGACGCGATTCACCTTGTATAAATCTGGCAACTTTACCTTTGTACAAATATACAAAAAGAAATAACAATTTTAGAACATTACAGGCACAGGCCTACGAATATCTAATTCTGATCCCGTTGGACTTGATCCAGGGCTGGGGGTGGCCGAATACATCATGGGAGACGTAGGAATGGTAGAAAACATCCCCATGGGGGTTGGTGCAAACGCCTTGGGCGTCGATGGGTGGTGCGAATAGAGGGAAGAATATAAACCACTGTGCATTAATTGAGGCTGCATGGATGGCTTCTCCGAGGCGTTGAGTCTTGAGACATCAAAAGGTGGGTTAAAGTAAGGGTACGGTGAGGTAAGGGCTTCCATTGGTGAAAAATATTGAAATTGATGAATATTTGGGAAAGCTAACCCTGTTTTCAACGATGTTGGTAGAGGACCTTTGGGTTTCCTTCGGGGGCGATATTTATAATCGGGATGTTGCTTCATATGAAGAGCCCTTAGTCGCTTCGCTTCATCGATAAAGGGCCGCTTTTCCATTTCATTCAATTGTTTCCATTCGGCTCCTAACCTCTTCGAAATCTCCGAATTGTGCATTTTTGGGTTTTCCAAAGCGATTTTCCGGCGCTGAATCCTGGACCAGACCATGAAGGCGTTCATGGGTCTTTTGATATGACCATCTGCGTGCGTATTCGAGGGCTGCGAACCGGCGCTCGCGCTGTACTCTTCCATAACGTTGTAAGGGGGATAAATGGTAGACATAACACAAAACACTTTTAACTTTCTGAAGGTTACTGAACGACTGATGTTCGGTGTGGGTTTGTTAAAAGGTAATGTGTTTTCGAGAGGGCGGGGACTGGCCATAAGAGAATTGGGAAAGGGGAAGCGCCGCCCGCTTTTTTCTGGATTGGCTGAACTTACCCCACTATCTAAACGGAATAGCCACACTTCATTATTTCTTTGTTTTTCTTTTGTTTTCTTTTTTCTACTTTCAGGAAAAATGAGCGGAACTGACGATAGTTTTGTAAGTAGTTTTCATATTCACTATGCAAATGTGTGAATAATTAGGTGATTAAATTAAAACTCATCTTCAAACGGTTTTTTCAGTTAATTAATTACACTAATTAATCAATTTTGTAATTTAATTAACTTATATTAGAATGACTCATAAGCACCTATGATCTTGATTAGACGACAGTGTCTTAAGCGAGCATTAAAAACAAAAACAATTTATCGTCTATTTAAAATTGATTAAACTTGGCGTTTATTAATAACTTTTAAAAAATATAAAAAATTTGGTGTAATAAACTACAGTGATCTTAATTAGGTGACTTTTTATAATTTTTTATTGAATTAATTCAATTTTCATATTCACTATGCAAATGTGTGAATAATTAGGTGAATAAATTAAAACTCATCTTTAAACGGTTTTTTCAGATAATTAATTACACTAATTAATCAATTTTGTATCTAATTTAATTAACTTATTTTAAAATGACTCATAGGTATCTATGATCTTGATTAGACGAAAGTGTCTAGAACGAGCATTACAAACAAAAACAATTTACTGTCTAATCAATAAAATTAATTAAACTTGGCTTTTATTAATAATTTTTAAAAAATTTTAAAAGTTTTTGTGTAATAAACTACAGTGAACTTAATCTTAAGCGACTTTTTATAATTTTTTACTAAATTAATTCAATTTTCATATTCACTATGGAAATGTGTGAATAATTAAGTGATCAAATTCAAACGGTTTTTTCAGTTAATTAATTACACTAATTAATTAACTTTGTAATTAAATTAAATTGTTTTGAAATGACTCATAGGTACCTATGATTTTGATTAGACGAAAATGTTTACAGCAAGCAGTAAAAACAAAAATTAAAGATACAAAAACAATTTACGGTCTAATTAATAAAATAGGTTCCACTTAGCTTTTTTTAGTAATTTTTAAAAATTATAAAAATTTTTTTATACTTTTTTAGTGAATAAAGTCACTTAATTAATTAGGTACACTTATTGATCAACTTTCTAAGCTTATTAAATTATTTTGACATAACTCACAGTAATGATTTTGATTAGACGAAAGTGTCTTGAGCACGCATTAAAAACAAAAATTAAAGTTACAAAAACAATTGAATGTCTAATTATTGAAATTGGTTAAACTTGTCTATTTTCTAAGATTTTAAGCTTCTATTAGTCTTTTTTGATGATTTATACTTTTTTAGTGAATAAATTTACTTAATTAATTACACCAATTAATCAACTTTGTAATTTAATTAAATTATTTTGAAATGACTTAGGTATAGGTACCTATGATTTTGATTCGACGAGAATGTCTACAGCAAGCAGTAAAAAAAACAAAAATTAAAGATACAAAAACAATTTACTGTCTAATTAATAAAATCGGTTAAACTTAGCTTTTTTAAGTAATTTTTTAAAATTATGAAAAATTTTGGTGTAATATAGATATTATCTACAGTGAACTTAATATTGGATAATTTTTTATACTTTTTTAGTGAATAAATTTAGTCAATTAATTACAATTAATCAACCTTGTAATTTAATTAAATTATTTTGAAATAACTCATAGTAATGATTTCGATTAGACAAAAGTGGCTAAAGCGAGCATTAAAAACCAAAGTGGTGAATACTTAACACTTTTTTAGTGAGTAAATTCAGTCAATTAATTATATTAATTAATCAACGTTGTAACTTAATTAAATTATTTTGAAATAACTCAAGTCTATGCGCATAAGTATGATTTTGATTGGACGAAAGTGTCTTGAGAAGCATTAAAAACAAAAATTAAAAAGTTACAAAAACAATTTAATCTCTAATTGTTAAAATTGGTTAAAGCTGTCTATTTTCTAAGACTTTAAGCGTCTATTAGTCTTTTTTGATAAATTATACTTTTTTAGTGAGTAAATTCACTTCATTAATTACAGTAATTAATTAATTTTAAAACCTAATTAAATTAAATAACTCATAGGAATGATTTTGATTAGACGAAAGTGTATAGAGCGAGCATTAATAACAGATTTTAAAAATAAAAAAACAAAATACTGTCTAACTATTAAAATTGGTTGAACTTGATGTTTTTTAGCTTTTATTAGTACTTTTTGAAAATTAAGAAAAATTCTAGTGTAATAAACTACAGTGAACTTAATCTTAGTCGATTTTTTAGTGAATTAATTCAATTTTCATGTTCACTATGTAAATGTGTGAATAATTACCTAGGTGATTAAATTAAAACTCATCTTTGAACGGTTTTTTCAGTTAATTAATTACACTGATTAATCAATTTTGTAATTTAATTAAATTATTTTGAACTGATTTAAAGGTACCTACCTATGATTTTGATTAGACGAAAACCTCTAGAGCGAGCATTAAAAACAAAAATTAATACAAAAACAATTTACTGTCTAATTAATAAAATTACTAGTTCAACTTTTCAGTTTTTTAACTTTTATTAGGTACCTATTAATTTTTAAAAACTAAGAAAAATTTTAGTGTAGGTAATAAATTACAGTGATCTTAATATTGGATGTCTTTCAATACATTTTTAGTGAATAAACTCAGATAATTAATTACACTAATTAATCAATTTTGTAAATTAATTAAAATATTTTGAAATAACCAATAGTAATGATTTTGATTAGACGACAATGTCTATTAGAGGATTAGAAACAAAATTTTAAAATAAAAAACCAATTTTTTGTCTGTTTAATGAAATTGGTTAAACCTGTCTGTTTTTTAAATTAAGACCAGTTCGGGTGTAATAAATTGCAGTCAACACTTAAAGATATTAGATGACTTTTTATGCTTTTTTAGTATATAGATTTAGTTAATTAATTACACTAAAAATTAATTAATTAATTAACCGCTATCTTTTTTCTACTTTCAGGAAAAACAGTTTTGCAGTTTTGTTGTAAAGTATTTTCATATTCACTATGCGAATGTTTGAATAATTAGGTGATTAAATTGAAACTCATTTTCAAACGATTTTTTCAGCTAATTATTTACACTAATTAATCATCTTTGTAATTTAATCAATTAATCAATTAATCAATTAATTGTCTAATTAATAAAACTAGTTGAAATTGTCTATTTTCTAAGTTTTTTAGCTTTTATTCGTGATTTTTAATGAATTAGAAAAAATTCTGCTGTAATAAACTACAGTGAATTTTATCTTGAATGACTTTTTATAGTTTTTGAGTGAATAAATGTAGTTAAATAATTAATTAGACTGATTAATCAACTTTGTATGTAATTTAATAAAATTATTTTGAAATTATTAAGGTATCTATAGGTATGATTTTAATTACACAAAAGTGTCTATATACTTTTTTAGTATATAGATTTAGTTAATTAATTACACTAAAAATTAATTAATTAATTAACCGCTATCTTTTTTCTACTTTCAGGAAAAACGAGCGGAACTGTCCATGGTTTTGCAGTTTTGTTGTAAAGTATTTTCATATTCACTATGCGAATGTTTGAATAATTAGGTGATTAAATTGAAACTCATCTTTAATCGATTTTTTCAGCTAATAATTTACACTAATTGATCATCTTTGTAATTTGAAATGACTTTAAACTTGTCAGATTTTTAGCTTTTATTAGTGATTTTTTTAAAATTAAAGAAATTTTAGTGTAATAAATTACATTAAAATTAATGTTAGATAACTTTTAGTAAATAAATTCACTTAATTAATTACACTAATGGATCAACTTTGTAAACTAATCAAATTATTTTGAAATAACTCAAAGTAATGCTTTTGATTAAATAAAAGTGTCTAGAGCAAGCATTAATATCAAGATTTAAAAGTAAAAAAACAATTTTCTGTTCTATTATTAAACTTTTCTATTTTTTAAGTTTTTTAGCTTTACTAATTAGCAATTTAAAAAAAAAATGTAAAATTTTTGGATTACCTAATAAGTTACAGTAAACTTAATGTTATTGGATAACTTTTTATGTTTTTTAGTAAATAAATTCAGGTAATTAATTACAATTAATCCATCTTGTAGTTCAATTAAATCATTTTGATATAACTCATTGTAATGATTTTGATTAGACAATCAATTAATTGTCTAATTAATAAAACTAGTTAAAATTGGCTATTTTCTAAGTTTTTTAGCTTTCATTCGTGATTTTTAAATAAATTAGAAAAAATTCTGGTGTAATAAACTACAGTGAATTTAATCTTGAATGACTTTTTATAGTTTTTGAGTAGATAAATGTAGTTAAATAATTAATTAGACTATCTAATTAATCAACTTTGTAATTTAATTAAATTATATTAAAATTATTAAGACATAGGTATGGTTTTGATTACACAAAAGTGCCTACAACAAGCAATTAAAAAAAAGTCATAAAATAAATAAATCATGTTTCATAAAAGTTACAGTGAATTTAACTTTGGATAATCTTTTTAAAATCAGTTAATTAATTACATTAGTTAATCAATTTTAAAATTAAATTAAATTATTAAATTAAATTAATTTTTAAAAATAGAAAACATTTTGGTGTAACAGATTACAGTCAAGTCAATCTTAGATGAGTTTTTACACTTTTTTAGTAAATAAATTCAGTTAATTAATTATTACACTACATTATTTAATCAGCATTGTAACTTAATTGAATTATTTAGAAATAACTAAAGTCTAGTGTCTTGAGAACAAAAATTAAAGTTACAAAAACAATTGAACGTCTACTTATTACGATTGGTTAAACTTGTCTATTTTATAAGATTTTATTAGTAATTTTTGATAAACTACTTTGTAATAAATAAAATTAAATTGTTTATTTAGAAATTGAATGTTGATGCCATAGATTACTCAAATTTGAACAACTTTTTATCTTTTTTTTTGTAGCAAATGCTTTAACATTTATTTTGCATTTTTATATTTCCCATGAAAACTCAGTTTGTGAATAATTAGGTAGTAATGTTTAAAACTGCTTTTGAACGGTTTAATTAATCACTCAAATTAATTAACAATAATCTAATTGAATTATTTTCTAATGTCTTATCAATGATTTTGAATAAACGAAATCTTCTACATTTTGTCCAATTGAAATTAAGAAAGTATTTCCTAATTGTACTAATCAGTTGTAATTTGGAAGGTATCAATTGAATTTCAAATTAGTCGAATGTAATTAAGAAAAAATCGAATGTGATTCAGAAAAGTCATTTGTAATCAAAAATTATCAATTATAATTCAGAATGTAACAATTGATTTTCTAAATAGTCAAATGTAAATTAGAAATCATAAGAAACCGTCAAATTACCATTAAAAATTTTTAATTTCAACTGATGATTTCTGATTTACATTTGACGATTCTGAAATTTAGTTAATATTTTCTGAATTGCATTTGACTCCTTGTAGTTTCAATTGATGCTTTTCAATTTATATTTGACTACTTGTAATTTTAGTTGATCTTTTCCGAACTACATTTGACTACTTATAATTTTAATTGATGTTTCCCAAATTACATTTGACTACTTTTAGTTCCAATTGATGTTTTCCGAATTACATTTGACTACTTATAGTTTTAATTGATGTTTTCTGAGTTACATTTGACTACTTGCAATTTTAATTAATGCTTTCTGAATAACTTGAATTCAAATGATGAATTACACTTTACTATACTTCCAGTTAACGGATTCTGATACCAAATTGATACTTTCTGAATTACAATTAGAACATATGTAAAGAAAAAATTGTTCAAAAGTAAAACAAAAAACAACTGAAAAGAGTTAAATTTACAAGAACAATTTACTTTCTTAGTAAAATTAAAAAAAATTTATATAAATTCTGCGGTATTAAGTTGCAGTGAGCTCAAACTGGAATGACTTTTTTCAATAGTCAGATATTGTAATTTGAATAAAAACAAAAAATTGTGTTACATGGCAACTTTTTGCAATTTCAAAATTTTAATTTGTGTTTATAAGCTGTTAGGGGCTTTAGGTAAAAATAAAAGATAAAAAGATTTGAAAATAAAAGGATATACCTATTAAATCCGGAAACATACCTGGTCAAAGGGTGACAAATACATTTATGTTGACAGGAAATGGCAAAGCTTATTAAAAGATTAATTTTTGTAGAAAAATCTATTGTTATTTATTCTCAGCCAAAATCGAATTTGTAAGCCACTAAACACTGCTAATAGTTTTTGGAAATAATATTTTACTTAAAGCAGATGGTTACGATTGGTCTCTAAGTAAACATACTGTAACCAAAAATTTTTTGTTTTTTAGGCTTGTCAGTAGCCTGGTTTACAAAAAAAATAAAAATAAACTAAGTTATAGTAGGCCTTTTAAAGAAATTTACAAATAAATTAATTTTGACAGAAAAACAAATATAAAGAAAATCGTTGATTTGACAATCTAGCGCATTTCGTCTGAAACGTTTATCTAAGACTTAAAAAGTTTGTCTATATATTTTAGTTTCTATCAAATAGTAATAATGAAAAAAAAAAAAACTCTGACAGCCTTTCGGCGTTGCCAAATAGACAAACAGATGTTGATTTAATAGACATGGCAAAGGCAACACCTGTTCAGGTGCATTGTAGAAATAGACTGGTTTTTGTGTACATTTAGGTTCTATCTTTATTCTGTATCATCTTTTTTCTTCTTCTTAGTGTTTTTTATCTATCTCATTTTTATTCTATAAATTTTCAACTTTTCTTTCCGTCTTTTTAATTTTTTTTGCGATTTTTAAAAGGTTCATTGCTCTCTCATCCAAGCTAAATCTACAAAATCCTCTCTTATTTTTCAACTTGTTTTTATTTGTTTTTTCTTCTACAATTAAATATTACAGTTGCTATAATAGTTCAACTCATAGTTGCTCTTCTGTTGGTTTTCTTTGTTTTACATCATTTGTTTTTAATTGTTTTTATTGTGCCTAATTTTTAATATTTTGGTCTTGCTTGTTCTGCATTTTTTATTTCTTCTTGTTTTGTTTAAAACTGCACATTTTCTAATTTCATATTGCATTTTTTTTTAAATTTTATTAAAACATATTTTTATTTGCCCTTATAGGCAAGTCGTGATTTTGTAGCACTTGTAATCAACAATTGATGAAAATTGTGAATACATAAAATAGTATTTATATTATTTTCAAGTTAAAGACAAAGTGGACTTAAACAAGATGAGAACAAGCATGTAGATCTTGTGATTGGAGAGCATTGACGTTTCTATTGGTTGAACTGTTACATGATCTAGCAGAAAATGCGTTGATTGGCTGGATTGGCAGGCTTGAGCACGTGATATTGTTTATCTCCATTTCATCTTTATTTTAATTAAATTTGTATATACGCAAATTGAATAGAGATTATTATTTTGAAAATATTATAGGTAATAATGTTTGTTTTTACGTTATTAATTATTTTTGAAAACCTGTATTGGTGATAAGTTTTGAGAATATTCATCAATCATCTGTAGATTCTTTTCTAATTTAGAAGTAATTTTCTGGTGTGGATAGGGTCGTGTGTAAAACAAATATCCAAAGCCTGAAGTACGTCTCTGGAGAGTTGCGCTAATCCAGATGAAAGCCCTATTGTGTGGAGTTAATGGAGGCAGGGCCATCTGTGAGTGCAGCATAAAACTTGGTACAATACCAAATAAAGTTGAGCGAGAAAAATAGTGTTGATTGAAATGCACAGAAGCTTCTATTGTACTGCACCAAGAAAATATCTCTCTCGTCGCGCTGATGATAGCAAAAATACCGTTAATGCAAATGATGAATTTCAAACACAATTCGTTTCGGTAAATTGAATCGGTTCCAATGAAAACAACCGACTTGAGGGGGAGGAAAACTCGCCGCATTGGGAGAAATTAGACATAGGGTCTGCACCCTCTTAATTATCGCAGGCTTAGAGGGTTATAAACTAATCACAGGTGAGATAAGGAAATTTATACAGAAGTTTGCCTACACTTATATCAACTCTAAAACAACATAATATTGCTTTTTTCAAGTTTTTTTTGATAAAAAACTAAAAAAAATTAATACTAAATTCCGATAATACTAAAGCTCATTTATAATATCGTTCAATTCTCAGTATGAACCAATCAAAAATTGAAGATACAGTTGAGATTATATGGCAAGAGTTAAATCTAAATAGTTTATGAACGCACTGTACTACACTGCGTGACACACCTCTATAAAATAGAAAAAAAAAGAATTAATTAAAGAATAGTGAGCAATAAGACAGTTACAATTATATAATAAAATAAAAATATGATAGAAGAATATAGAAAACGGAATTTTAAAGGGAGAATAGGTGAAAGAAGAGCTAGAAATTAAGAGAAAGAAAGAGGGGATGGAAGACAAAAAACACCAAAAAGAAGAAAAAAGAAAAACAAATGCAGAACAGCAGAAGGTAATAATTAAAATATTATTATTGGAAGAGTACAGAAGAAAACGAGAAACCGTCAGTTTCAAGAAGCAAGAGATTGATTAGATGAACATGGAATTAAAAAAAAATATTAGAAAAAGCTATAACAAAAATAGAAAAAAGCGCAAAATAGAAAAAACCGTAAAGAGAACCTAATAGTGGAACAAAGAATGCTAAGAGCTAAATAAAACCACAAAAACGTTAAATAAAAAAAAAAGTTGTATTTATGAGAAAAAGAAGAGAAAACGAATGGTTAATGATTAGATAAAGATAAAGAGATAAAAGATATATGTACTTGAAGACAAAAAGCAAAGTAAGATCAGAAGAACAAGAAAGTGAATAGTTTGTAACAAAAAAGTGGTAAACCAAAGATACTCGCTTAGTTCCTTGTTATTTAGAATTTACATATATTAGCTAACATGGAGTTAAAGTTTGGAAAAGCGCAAGCAGAGGAATGTATGGTAGACAGATAAAAAGTTTTGGCGTTTGCAGATGATGTGGTAAAAAGTAGCAAAAAGTGAAAGGGAGATGAGAGAAATGATAAAAACCTAAGCAATTATGTGAGGAAGAAAAAGCTAGAAGTGGATATAAATAAAACAAAGATTATGGTGTTCAACAAGAAAAAGAAAGAGAAAGAAACAAATGATTGGAAATAGGAAAGAGAGAAAATAGAGAGAGTAAAAAGGTTAAAAGTGGGAATAGGAAGGAGAAAAATAGATAGAGTAAAAAGGTTTAAGTATTTAAGATATACATTTAATGAAAGAGCTGCAAACAAAACGCGAAAGAAAAACTGGGTAGGTGATGTTAAGAAGAGAATGAGATGTTTGAGAGCTTGATAGAGAGCGTATTGATGTATGGAGATGAAATCTGAGGGAAGAAATATAAGAAAGAAATAGACGAGAGAAGTGTCTAAGATGGATGCTAGGGCTAGACAAAGGAACTCCTAGGTATATAGTAAGAGAAGAATGTAAGAGAAACAAGCTGAGAGTGAAAACGGGGAAAAGAGCCACTAAGTTTGAAGATAGAATGAATGGAAGGAAAGAATGTAAAATATTAAATAAATATTAGAAAGAAAAAAGAATGAATACAGAGATAATGAAAGAGGGAGAAATATCAAAAAAGAAATAGGTATGCAAGTGAAGAAATAGAAATATTAAGAACAGAAGGCAAGTCGATGAACGGAAAGATGTGTGAAAGAGACAAAGATGTAAATAAGCAAGGAAAAAAAAGTAAAAAAATCTAGGTACAACAAGAATTAGGAAAAATGCATTGCAGAGAAAATCCCGGTGTAACTGGAAAGAAAAAGTACGAAAAAAAAAAGATAGAAATAGGTATTGGACCAAAAAAGAAGAGAAACTGTGTAAAATGTGTTTGGAGGAAAGAAAGACAAAATAACACATGTAGAACGAATGCAGAGCAAAAAGAGAAGAAATACTGAAAGAAAATAGAAAGGAAATAAAGTGGATGAAAGAGGTAAGAAATAAAAAGAAAATATAGACAGAGAAATAGAAACCAAGGAAAAACAGGGAGGATAGGATAGTAAAAAATTGTGAAACATTGTACAATTATATATTAATGTATTATTTTAAGCCTGTATAGGCGAAAATAAACCTATTAGTTGTATAAAATATAAAAAACAATAATTAAGGCACTAAAGATTTTGGAGTTTAAAAGATATCAAAAGAAAAACAATACTAAAAGCGGCGCAATTATAGTGAAAAGAAAATATGTAATTAAAAACATTTGAGAAAAAATAAAGAGGTTCAAATATTTTCAGATACAAAAAAAAACAGATTTTCCTAGATATGAAAATTTGAATTTAATGTCAGAAAAATAACGACTATCAATAACATTTATATAAAAACTCCAAAAAATAAACTCATTTAGAGTGGAAAAGAGAGCAGGCAAGAATGGAAAAGAAATAAATTGGATACATTTTGGAAGAAATGAAGATTACGTCTACAAATATTTCAAATAAAGCAAAGGACAGGAGACTCAATTGGTATAGAGATTTAAAAATAATCTCCAAAAAGTCAGAGGAATCTCAAAAAATGTAAAGAGAAACCAAAAATTATTTAAAATGAAAGAGTGATGGCAGCAGTGCCAAGCAGATCAACAGAAAATAACAACCCAAGAAATCAGAAGCTTCAATGCAACATTATAGTTGTAAAATGTAGTTCTTCTTTAATTGTAGAAGATATTACTTGTTTATTCATTTTACAACTGTACTATTAGTTCAACAAAAATGCTTAGTCAAAGAAAAAGTATATATTTCCATCTCTTTTCAAAAAGTGAGCTAAAATCTGTTGAAAATCACGTGTCATGGTCAAAACGTTGAATGGTTTAGAATTTGAGTTCAACTTTTAGGAAACAGCAGCAAATATATAAAAAAATTTTTGACACAACATCGCACACGATTGGGAAAGCTAACTAAGCATATTCTTATTTATAGTCGTGCAAAAGCTGCTTTGTTTTTATGACAGTTCAATAACAACTGACTTAAAAACAGCAAACTTTAAACAAATCTGTCATAAATCACATTTCAACTGTTTCTTTCACTAACAAAATACGGCTTTGTATAAGACCGGACCTCTGGTGATACTTTAATTTATGACCTGATGATAGTTAGCAGTAAGTCCCTATTGCAAATATAGTTGTACGTCTCGATATTTGAGACTCATTATAAAATAAGCCGATTGAAAAATTGAAAGCAACTATAAAAATCCTAATGGGCTGTCTATGAAATGGCTACAGCAGGAAAAGAATTAAAGCAGTTTTATGTACAGAACGGTATATAAAACTTTGAATAATTTATGACGCTTGACCGCAAAGCTGGGTAAGCTTGAAGGCTTAAGCCTCCTTAAGATTAAAAACCTGCATATAGCCGTTCTCAATAATCGAGAATTAAGACTATAAGTAAATAGTGTAACAGATGTTTGGCAAAAACAATGGCCGGTATATAACACAACATAACAAGTTTGTAGGCGTTTTTTCTGTAAATTATATTAGTTTTTGAGATTTTTTTTTAAGCTATTATATTTTGTGATGTGCATTAAGCATAACATATTGACTTATTTTTTACTTAATTTTGTATATTAGTTCAAAACAAATCTATTATGTATCTATGGAAATAAATTTTGCTTGTTGTCAACGCTATTCTACCTCCATATCTCTCCACATAAGCTCTTCTCCAAAAAGTAATTCTCCAAGAATAGCAGTGAATGATTTTCTAAAAAGAAAAATCTTTAATCCAACAAATGCAACCCATTTCCCCAGCATAAGAAACGCGGACTGCTACAAATAAAATACACAAATGGCACATTGTGCGGTCTGAATTTACAAAGCAATTGAAAAGATTTCAATATATCCACTGTGGGTGCCTTGTATGTAGCAGATATTTGTGTACAGAATTCGATTGAAAAGCTGTGCGATTCACCATTATGATGAAAATTTACACTTGTGCACTCCAAGGCGACTTCCTCTGTGTTACGAAAATGTTTTCCATAAAAGAAGTTGGAAAGTTTACGTTTTTTCGGCTGAATTTAATCCGTTTTTACGGCACAAGCGACATCGATTTATTTAAATTATATTTGTATGGAGAACTTGGTTGATTGTGACCAGAAAATGTCAACATTTAACTTTCTACAACACTCCAATCAGAAACATTGAAGTGTTTTTGACAATAAAAAAAATTAGAAGAAGTTAAAAGGATGCTAAAGGAAGTAAAAACAACAGTTAAGAAAGCCATGGTAAAAAATAAAATCTAGAAAATAAGAAAAAAAACGAAATTAAATGGTGAAACAGAGCTAATGTAGAAAAAAAAATGTAAAAAAAGATTGAGAAAGTGGAGAAATAAGAAAGGAAAAAGAAAAGAATACATAAGAAAAAAAAAAAAATACAGGCATACATGCGAAAAAAAAAAGAAAAGAAAAGAAAGAAAAAACAAAAAAGAATAAAGGAAATAAGAACGCAAAATGAATTATTATTATTATTATTACATAGGAAATAATCAAAAATTGCCAGAAAGTGCATAATTCTTCAAATTTATTTAATTATATTAATAAATCCAAAATAATTCCTATACAACAACAATTCTTATTGTTGGGACATTGATAGGAAATGTTTATTTTTATCTAAAAAAATTTAAAATCTAAATAGCAAAAGATGTTTTACTTCTTGAAAGCAATTATTATTCTCTTTTACAAAATCATTCTCAGGTTACAACACCTAAAAAACTCTTTTAGTCACTCATCCAATCGGCTCTGAACGCACTATCGTCAGCCACCTGACTTTTTTCTTACCAACAAAGATTCAACATTTTTGATGCCAAAGGATGTAGACTGCACATTATTGCAACTGGTCATTGTAAACTCTTGCATAATGGCCTGAGATGTCTTGCACAGACTTAGAACAATTAAAATTTTAGAAAAAAAAATAATAAATTTGATATTTCTATATCAAAATTGATACCTCTATTGGTTTCCAAACCTAACATATATCAAAAAAATAGTGCTAAACTTATCTGAAATTGAAAAAAAACTTTGATTCGTTGCAATGAAGCCAAACAAAATATTTTTCTGCAAGTTAGTCTACAAATTCAGAGTAATGCTAAAGATTACATTGTTTTGTTGTTATTATAAAAAAATGTAATGCCAAATTTCAACTAAATCAGACCTGTGTAATATGCTTATATCAATTATTTGAAGGATAGCTAAAAAAACTTTAGATTACTAATTAAAAAAAGTTTGATTAAAGTAGCTTAAGCCTTTTAGTGACTACAAAACGATCGACAGACACACAGATACACTCTACAAAACTATTACATTACTTTTTTTTATGTCGGAGGTTACAAATACTTACAAATAGAACCATAATTCTTTATTCTATATTTTGCTTAAAATTCCCTACGGTTTTATAATTGTTATTATTTTTGTAAATCTTTTAAAACAAGAATAAATAAGAACTTTGTGCTTTGTCTTGCAATCTTTATTTTTAACGATCATTTTTTTAACTTTGAATTGCTCAAAGTCTAAAATTTTATAAAATGAATCAGTTGATTTAACAGGATCCATTTTCTTGTCAAAATATGTTTTATCACAGCCATGAGTCAACTGGATTTTTGACTAATAATACTTTTTTTATTTTTTTTTTATTTTTGTTTTTCTCTTAATCGCTGTGGCTTTTTTTAAAAATTTAGCAGAAAACTAAAAGAAAACAATTACAAAAATAAGATTCTAATATTCCAAATAGTTTTCCAAGTAGGTGTGGAAGATTTTATAATAAAGTCGTTTGTTTTTTGCTTTATTAAATTGTTTATTGAACAAACTTTTCAGCTAGTGGTAAAACTGTGGGAATAGTTTATAGTGCTACAGATTCCAAACCCATTAATTAATCTATAACAGTTGTTATTTTTGATAATTTTCTAGACTAAAAAGAATATTAACAAAAAATATTTTTTATCCTACACCAACTCAAAATAAAATTTTCTCGTCTCTCAACAGCCGTGAAAGTACATCATTTTCAGGCTAGCCGAGAAAAGATGTACTTTCTCGGCTAGCCGAGAAAAAAAAAACTTATTTTTTCCGTCAGGAGTCGCTGTTATAAGAAAAATTACTCTAAACTCTAAACGTCTCACTATTTATAAAGGGTGTTGAAATTTTAAATCACATTTACTGTTTATGAACATCAATCTTATTTTAAAAAACTACTTTTGTGCAAGATAAATTGTGTAAATCACGAGACAGTAAAGTAATCCATAAATTTTTGACATCTGTCAAAGTTTGACATTTTGAATTGGCGATTGGCGGTAATAACCTCAAATCAATTTCAAGATAATGCTCGATTATAAAGTAATTTGTGTAGGATAAAAAATAATGTGTAAACCACAGCCGCAAAGTGATTTTCCAGGTCTTGAGAAGTGGTTAGGCTCGCCTGTTCATATCTTCTCTCGGCCTGGAAAAATACCACTTTGCCGCCTAGGTTTACAATATACTATTGCATTATTTTATTTTTTAATATCATTTTGGGCTCTATTTTAAACTATTTTAATATTTGGCTTTTTTTCTGCAGAAACCAGTATTCTAATCTTAATTCTTCTTCATGGTTCTAAAATATTATCCTCTGTCAGAAATATGACAGATGTTCTACCAAATAAGAAAATTAACAGTCAAAACTTTCAAAAAAGTCAAAAACTTTTCTAAACTAAAAATGGGTTGAACAATTTATTTAAATGTCAATCTAAGTTACAATAAAGTACAAAATTTTGATTTTTAAAAAATTCTATGTAGCTTTTTTTAAGATGAATTTTATCTAAAAAATTAAAAACAAAATATTTACAGTGAAGAAAGGCACAAAATATTCAAATAAATTTAATATATTAAATAAAACAAATTAAGACTTTAGAAAAAAGTTATTATTTTATTTATTTAATAATTGATTCAAATTGCATAAATATTTAAATAAATAGAATATTATTTTAATTATATTCAAATTTTTTTTTTATTTTTTACAAATTTTTATAATCAATTTTGTCAAAAATATATGTCAAAAAAAGCATTAAAAAGAATAACTCAAAAACTATTGGTCAGATCTTGATCAAATTTGAAAATGGCGAAATGGAAAGCACCAGCTTCCAAATGAAAAAAAATCATCAAAGTCTGTTCACCCAGAAAAAGGACCATACACATAAAAAAAATTACAATCAAATTGAAAACCTCTTTTTTTTTAAAGCAATTAACTGAAAATATATGTTACTTATCTAGTCAAAATAGTGCTAAAAAAGGTACAAGTTATTAATTTTGTTTCTGAATTCTGCTTAGGTTATGAAAAACATCTGAAAATGTATTATGTGGAAAAAATACAATAGATTTCTGCTTTTAGTGACAAGCAATTGAAAATCTATCACCCTCACGCAACACCTACCGCCTAATTTGGCCACAAATCACTTGCATACTCTATAATTTAGATCATTTAGAGAAGGGAAAAAGTCAGCATCCATCCCACCCTTAATGAAAATGTCAACTCCCGTACTCAAAATGTGGACGGTTGATGGAGCAAGGACACAGGACCTTTGTGACCCCAATGTGCCCATTACATTGTTAACTGTAACGGTCACAATGCCCTTTTGTTTTCGGGTTTATTGTAAACAGGACCGGAATTACAATGGGCCTCAGTTACACACTGTACGACAATTCGCTACTCATGGACTGATATTACGGTTAAGCTATGCAGATAAGAAGTTAATTAGCTTTAAACTTCCAAGCTATCTTTATTTTATCAAAAAACTTAGCAGCAGATAACACTTTTTTTATTTCAAAATTATATGCAAAAGAGAATTCAATACAAAAAGCACCAGTTCAAAACAAAACCAAGTAACAAAAAAACAATCGAATGTCAAGAGTCAACCTCAAATATTGAGACAAATTAGAAAATTTAAATTTTTTTAGGTAGGTTCTTTGTGAATTTAGCGTTTTAGTAAAATTTTTCGCTAAAACCTATTTTGTAAGCAAAGGTCACCTCCTTGCATTGAAGAGTTTCAAGCCAGATAAATAAATATTAATTATTATCAACAAGTTTATCAGTGTAGTGCAATTAGTTTATACGTACGACTCAAACTAAGACAATCTTTCTGATAAAACAAAAGATGTAGTAGCCCTCTTGGTTTGTTTTCTTTTTCATTTCTCTGTTCAGTCAAATTGTAATAAAAAATGTTTTTTTTTTCAATTAAAAATTCGAATAAATATAGAAAATAGTTTAACATTTAAGTCAGTAACTGTTTTCTAAGGCCTTTATTTTGTTTATATCCCTAATCATTTTAGAAACCTAAATCTTGCATCCAAAATTCTACAGTGAAAATACTACATAACACAGAACGGCGTCAGAACGCTAAAAACTAAAAAAATTAAATAATTATTCAAGCTTCTTAAAATGTCACTGATACTAAGTTGTTTGAAAAATCACAGATTTTTTAATTAATTGGCATTTATTAATTTTTTTGGTGTAAATTTGATAATTTATTGCGACAGCTTTATAGATCGTAAAATGGTACCGATTTATGCTGTTATAAATGCCGGGTTTTGTGCAATCAACATCTACAATGTCATAAAAATAAAACTAAAAAAAAATTTAGAGACTTTCTCATGACTTTTATAATAAAACGTTCTCAAAATAAACTTTGACATAAGTTTTGTTTTATAAGAAATAATTTGCTTATCTTGTAGAGAAAAAAATTTAAATTAAATCTTCTAATTTTGAATTTTTATTTTAATGAATGCATGAAGAATTGGTGAGTATTTGTGATGAATTTAGCTTTAGAAAATGCAATTTGCATTTCAAAGATAAAAAGCAATTGAAATACATGAAGATGATTGGGTACTGATTTGAGGTTATGGTTTTTTTTTATATATTACATAGTTGACTATTTTCTAATATTGTGTAGTTCTTGATAAATGAGCTCATATGGGTAATTTAATGCAATATTAATTTGAAAGTGTTTATTAATTTTAAGACTGTGTATTCACTGACACCTCAATTACCATTATATTACCGCCCGCGTTTTGTTTGGAACGTTCTGGATGGTTATTTTCCATTATTTGATGATGTTATCAGGTATGATTGCGGGGCCGAAGTGTTTGATTGATGTAATGAGAAAATAAATTAGTTTGTCTACTGGATTTGATGTGTTTGTTTAAATAAATCAATTTGGGGACATGACGCGCGTATTATAATAATTTATTTATCGACAGCACTCTATCACGGAGTTTTTATTTGCTTAAACTGTGCCTACAGCAAAATTACCCAATTTAGCTAAATAGACCGGTCAAGCTGACGAGGCAAGATAAATAAATAAAAATTATTTGTTTTTCTCAAATTTAATCAAGCTTTGTAAATATAGTTTAACACAATGTGGGCGTTATTATATTTTCTGTGTGAACATTTCCATAAAGGTTTCCATGAACTTGTGTAGAATTTAAAAAAAGTTAAGACTCTACATAGGAAAAACTTCGTAATTTTTTTTTTATAAGTTGCTTATAAGATTTTCACAAAATATTAAAGATTATAGTTCAACAGTTTATACTAAAGTTATTCGGGTTGGTAAATTATTTGGATAAACTATTTTTGCAACCGCGTCCTGTTTTGTTTCATAATTAACCATCGAACTGAAACACATTCTAAAAGTGTAATTAAATTATAGCTTTATAATTACAAAATTATCATAATTTTTAATGTCAATTATTCTGTTTTAAATAGCTAAAACAAAATTTTTAATTTCTACAAAAAGTTGGCTTTTTTTTACCTATAAAAAATAATTTATATTATAATGCTTTTTGGTTAGTTTAGAAAAAAATAATTTTTTGCATAAAAATATGTAATTTATTTTTAATAGTCTAAATTTTAGAATTATTAGCAAACATTCTATCTTTGCTAGAAATAACTTCACTAATATATTTTATAATTAATTATCATCTGTTTTATAATTATGACAATAATATTGCAACTTTTTTTTTTACACTATAAATGAACGTTTGCCGATCGATAACTTTTTTTAAAATGTTATTATCCTGTTTACTAAATTAAGTATTTTAATATTGTTCAAATTTTCATGCTTTCTTTCATTGGATCGAGATCAAGATTTTGACATATATTTTTGACATTTACAATTGATTATAAAAATTTCTGAGAAATTGCAAAATTAATTTCAATACAATTAAATATAAATTGAATTATTTAATTAATTCGAACAAATTAATCAAAAAGCAATTTAAATAGTAAATTAAGAAAAGTTTTTTAGATTTTTCATAGTCTTGTTAAATTGATTTCATAGAAAGCTTTTGATATTTTTGTGAAAATAGTATGTTCTAAAGCTAAAAATGAAGTTTTGTTTTTTTTAGTGATTTCTAAACAAATTGTTATTCATTATTTCTAATATTTTATAATTTTTTGAGAACGGTTGAATATTATTAGCCCAAGAAACAAAATTATAATTAAAATTGTCAAACCTGGTTATTAAATAATTCACTTTAAAAATTGTAAATATTGTTTAATTCATTATTTTTATTATGATTATTTTTAAAATTTTGATATAACGGTTTTATATTATTTTTATATATTTCTAAATATTATTATTATATCTTGTGTTGTTTACATTATCTTATTATCTTGTTAGAAAAATGTAGTTTTTTAATCTTTGTTCTTATTTCTTGAAATTTAAAAGTAAGTTCAATAATTTCTATTGTTTTGCCAGTTTAATTTTTACTATTTATATATTTTTGTATCTTTAGTTTTCATAGTTATAAAAATTTTAACAGTTTACCTAAAAATTCACTATTTTCATGTTTTTGGCTATTTGCTGTTTTTTTTAATATTTTGTTTTTTAAATTTTTGTATAACATATTTCTGAGCATCTTATAAAAATGTAATGTATCTTGCAAATCCTAAAGACGGCGGTTTTTCCACTGTATATATTTAAAAAAAAAGAAAAATTATAGTTTTTAAAACGCTGCATAGACGGTTTTTAGTAAAAGTCTTCTGTATACTTTTTTTCATGTTGTTAAACTTGTTACATCTAAAAAAAATTGTAGTTTTTGAACTTGTTTTACAATTAGACATTTAATAAAAATAAACAATTACATTATTATTCACATTTATCTTTTAAACAAATAATTCTATCAAATATCACTAAACCATCGATTTTATCAAAGAAAATTTATAAATATTAATATACAAAAATTAAAACGCTTAGACTGTGAACAAAATATAAATTCCTAAGCAGGTAATAACTTCATCCACAATTTTTTTTTTCGAAAAATTGTTAATTATGTTTGATCAAAAACGAAAGACTTTTCGTATTATACTTTGATAATACTTTCTTATTACCATGTTTACGTAACTTGATTGATTTGTTTTATTATTAAACGTTATCTTAAAGGGTACTATTTAAAAAATTATTTTTTTGTAGTATAACGTGTTTTTTATAAAAGTATTATTATTGAATAAGGTAAATAAAAATGATAACTTTTCTCAAATTTTAGTTTTATTTCATTGATTTACCTGGATTTAGCAAAACTTGTTATCCATAGAATTTGAGTATTCATCAATTTAATAATTAAAGAAGATCAATTCAAACTCTATCTGTAAACTTGAACATGTTTTGTTTTTATTGGAATTAATCAGCAAGTCGCAACAGATTCAAATTTGAATAAATTTGCAGTAACAATTTGGGGTCTATATATAACCAAGTGCCTGTTACTTCCGTCATCTAGTAAATTACGGTAAATATAAGCCCAAAATTGTCACTACATATTTAAGAACAAATGTCTTTATAGTTTGAATAATTAATCTCTATTGATTTGATCAACTGATGGCTAATAAAAAAAAATCAAAATTGATGACATTGTATATCATAGATATACGTTTGATACAAAAATCGCTAATGTGATAACTTGGTTGTCCAATCAGCAATATATTTTTTATTTCAAATTGTATCTGTCCACACTGGCACTCTATCATTTAGAGCATAAACTATGTATTTGCACAAAAAAAAAACATTTTTTCATAAAATGTTTGATGTAGGGTCGCCTTTAATAGATGTTGCTCGCTTTATTTATTAATTAATATACAGTGAGATTATTGTTTTACTGAACATAACGTTATAAAACGCATGTTCAGTTTTAAAAAAACCAAGTCAATACATTGTCGCTAGGTAGGCAACCAAATTAACAAATATTTTATTTTGACACTTGACAGAACAGCTGAACTCTGAAATTTTATTTTATTCATAGATAAGGAAGGTTATGTTACCTCTTAATAACAAGTTTAAAAAGAAACTTAAATGCCGCCAAGTTTTTAGAACTATTGCAAAGACACATAATGCGACGACTAAAAGATTTGAATCTTGAGAACGCATGGTTTCAAATGGACGGCGCTCCACCACATTCCACGGGCCCTATTACACGTTTCCTGACTGAAAACTTCCAGGATCGCTGGATTGGACGGTTTGGACCAATAGCTTGGCCACCTCGGTTGCCAGATTTATCACCAAACAATTTCTTTTTTTAGAGTTATCTCCAATCTAAAGTCTACAACAGTACCGTAAGAGAGAGTACAGAAGAACTAAAGAATAGAATAATCACCGCCTGCAACGAAATAAATCCAGTTTTTTTACAAAGTACTGTACAAGCATTTTATTGCTTGGAACAAGAAGGTGGTTACTTTGAACATTTATTAAACTAATTTGATTAAAAGTTTCTTTTTAAACTTGTTATTAAGAGGTAACATAACCTTCCTTATCTATGAATAAAATAAAATTTCAGATTTCAGCTTTTCTGTTAAGTGTCAAAATAAAACATTTGTTAATTTGGTTGCCTACCTAGCGACAATGTATTGACATAGTTTTTTTAAAACTGAACATACGATTTATAACGTTATGTTCAGTAAAACAAAAATCTCACTGTATGTACTTTTATTTATTAATTAATATATGTACTAAGCTTGCCAATTTGAATAATGTAACCATCCTGGTATAGCTTTGGTATAGCAAATTTAGTCAAAACCATGTAAACCATTTTTATACATCATCAAAAGTTAAGATTAACCCAGAGTGGTTTTTTTGTTGTTTCTGTTGGAATCGTAGCTTTTTAAATATGCGTCAATTTATATAAAAATTATTCTGGTTTTGCACAATACTTTATCAAAATTTAAAACAAAACTAAGCATTATTATTATTTTATTATTTGGTTAATAATTAAAATGATTTTAGTACTAAATATACTATAAAATAATGCATAAACAGCTTTTAAAATAAAATAAATTATCCTAATTTGTAAAACCACCAGGAAAATAATATCAAGAAAATCAAACCACCAGGAAAATCAAATCATCAAGATATAAAATATTCTCTTATCAATCAAAAAACTTTTTAGAAAAACTGGATTATTTTGAAAAACGTTGCGCTTCTAAGAGAGAGGCAACAACAAGTTTTACAGAAGCTAAAGAGAGAAGAATAAATGGAAGCGATTAGAAGGTTTAACAGAAAAATTATAAATTTTAAATATCAGTGAAAAAAAAAATTAGCGACACCAATAAGACAATCAAATTAAAAGTGGCAAAAAAGTTGATTGAAATAAAATGTATAATGTGAAGCGTATAGTGTGAAAGTATTGTTTTGATTTCAAATTTAAAAGTGGTTTTTAGAAAAGGGTTTTTTGTAGTTTACTCAAATAAGAGGAGTAATTAATTAAAAATTAGGAAACAAGAAGACAATTAATAACAGAATCTAGGTTCACAAAGGCTACAGATTGATCCTAATTTCAGCCTTTTGGCCTATTTTGCAAATTATTAAATTTATTATTTAGTCGTAAATTAGCATTTTAGGTAAATGTATAATGTTTTGTAAATTGTTGCAACACCGGGCGTTTCGATAAAAAAAGTCACCGGCTAAAATCTAAAAAGCCGCTAATAACACTTTAAAATAAAAAAAAATACTACAAAAATGACAAAAAAATATTGACTCAATATACCTTATTTTCAAGTTTCTAGACTAGCCGCTAGAGGGAAAAATTGTTGCAACAAGCTAGTAAAACAGATTTTTCTTCCTGTAAGGCTAGGGAAAGTTTCAAAAATATGTTTATTGCAAAGACGAGACAATTTTGAACAATCTATTGTAATTTTTTAGTAAACTTTTCAAGCTTTTAGAGCTTTTAAATTAGCAATCACGTGATAAATTAACGTTAATTTTAATTAATTATTTAATTCGGCTACTAAAAGTAGTGAGCAATATCAGTATTAAATTAAAAGTAACAATTTTTGGAGCTATACTTTATCTTTCAAATTAAATAAATTAAATTAAAATTAGAATATTTTGTTTGATTTTTATGCCTTACCATTTATTTTTCCATTTATATGTTTCAATTTTTGTTCTTGCAATTGAAATGTGTAGTTAATTTATGTGAATTAAAAGTGAGTTTATCGAAATTAAATTAACAATCATGTAACGAGTTAACGTTAATTTTAATTAATTGTTTAATTCGGTTACTAAAAGTAGTGAGCAGTATCAGTATTAAATTAAAAATAACAATTTTTGGAGCTATACTTTATCTTTCAAATTAAATAAATTAAATTAAAATTAACATCTTTTGTTTGATTTTTATGCCTTACTATTTATTTTTTCATTTATAATTTTATATGCTTCAATTTTTGTTCTTGCAATTAAAATGTGTAGTTAATTTATGTAAATTAAAAGTGAGTTTATCGAAATTAAATTAACAATCATGTAACGAGTTAACGTTAATTTTAATTAATTATTTAATTCGGCTACTAAACGTAGTGAGCAATATCAGTATTAAATTAAAAATAACTATTTTTTAAGCTATACTTTATCTTTCAAATTAAATAAATTAAATTAAAATTAACATCTTTTGTTTGATTTTTATGCCTTACCATTTATTTTTTCATTTATATGCTTCAGTTTTTGTTCCTGCAATTAAAATGTGTAGTTAATTTATATAAATTGAAAGTGAGTTTATCGAAATTAAATTAACAATCACGTAACGAGTTAACGTTAATTTTAATTAATTATTTAATTCGGCTACTAAAAGTAGTGAGCAATATCAGTATTAAATTAAAAATAACAATTTTCGGAGCTATACCTTATCTTTGAAATTAAATAAATTAAATTTAAATTAACATCTTTTGTTTGATTTTGATGTCTTACCATTTATTTTTTCATTTATATGTTTTAATTTTTGTTCTTGCAATTAAAATGTGTAGTTAATTTATGTGAATTAAAAGTGAGTTCATCGAAATTAAATTAACAATCACGTAATAAATTAACGTAAATTTTAATTAATTATTTAATTCGGCTACTAAAAGTAGTGAGCAATATCAGTATTAAATTAAAAATAACAATTCTCGGAGCTATACTTTATCGTTCAAATTAAATAAATTAAATTAAAATTAACATCTTTTGTTGGATTTTTATGCCTTATCATTTATTTTTTCATTTATATGCTTCAATTTTTGTTCTTGCGATTAAAATGTGTAGTTAATTTATGTAAATTAAAAGTGAGTTTATCGAAATTAAATTAACAATCACGTAACGAGTTAACGTTAATTTTAATTAATTATTTAATTCGGCTACTAAAAGTAGTGAACAATTTCAGTGTTAAATTAAAAATAACAATTTTCGGTGCTATACTTTATCTTCCAAATTAAATAAATTAAATTAAAATTAGGATATTTTGTTTGATTTTTATGCCTTACCTTTTATTTTTTCATTTATATGCTTCAATTTTTGTTCTTGCAATTGAAATGTGTAGTTACTTTATGTGAATTAAAAGTGAGTTTATCGAAATTAAATTAAAAATCATGTAACAACTTAACGTTAATTTTAATTAATTGTTTAATTCGGTTACTAAAAGTAGTGAGCAGAATCAGTATTAAATTAAAAATAACAATTTTCGGAGCTATACTTTATCTTTCAAATTAAATAAATTAAATTTAAATTAACATCTTTTGTTTGATTTTTATGCCTTACAATTTATTTTTCCATTTATATGCTGCAATTTTTGTTCTTGCAATTAAAATGTGTAGTTAATTTATGTAAATTAAAAGTAAGTTTATCGAAATTAAATTAACAATCATGTAACGAGTTAACGTTAATTTTAATTAATTATTTAATTCGGCTGCTAAAAGTAGTGAGCAGTATCAGTATTAAATTAAAAATAACAATTTTGTGAGCTATACTTTATCTTTCAAATTAAATAAATTAAATTAAAATTAACATCTTTTGTTTGATTTTTATGCCTTACCATTTATTTTTTTATTTATATGCTTCAGTTTTTGTTTCTGCAATTAAAATGTGTAGTTAATTTATATAAATTGAAAGTGAGTTTATCGAAATTAAATTAACAATCACGTAACGAGTTAACGTTAATTTTAATTAAATTATTTAATTCGGCTACTAAAAGTAGTGAGCAATATCAGTATTAAATTAAAAATAACAATTTTCGGAGCTATACCTTATCTTTGAAATTAAATAAATTAAATTAAAATTAGGATATTTTGTTTGATTTTTATGCCTTACCATTTATTTTTCCATTTATATGCTTTAATATTTGTTCTTGCAATTAAAATGTGTAGTTAATTTATGTAAATTGAAAGTGAGTTTACCGAAATTAAATAAACAATCACGTAACGAGTTAACGTTAATTTTTAATTATTTAATTTGGCTACTAAAAGTAGTGAGCAATATCAGTATTAAATTAAAAATAACAATTTTCGAAGCTATACTTTATCTTTCAAATTAAATAAATTAGATTAAAATTAGGATATTTTGTTTGATTTTATGCCTTACCATTTATTTTTTCATTTATATGCTTCAATTTTTGTTCTTGCAATTAAAATGTGTAGTTAATTTATGTAAATTAAAAGTGAGTTTATCGAAATTTCATGTAACGAGTTAACGTTAATTTTAATTAATTGTTTAATTCGGCTGCTAAAAGTAGTGAGCCATATCCGTATTAAATTAAAAATAACAATTTTTTGATTAAATTTAATTTCCTGATTATTCTAATTACGTTTTTAATCGTCATGTATTAATTAGACCGATTATCAAACTGTTAAATTTAAGATAATTAAATAATAATAGGCCAAAATAGTGCTGTATTTTTTTTTAATTTTATCAGGTAAACAACTAATAAATATTTTAAATTCAATATTATTATAAAAAAAAATAAAAACTGAATTTTTTTACCCAGAGCTAATAAGAGACAATTTTCACTTGACAGTTTGTCAAAGTTGAGCGGCGTCTGGAGCATGAAAAAGCCACCAAAAAGCTGCATTGTATTAGAAAAAAAATGTTGAGATAAGAAATTGACTCAAAGGAATATTTTTTTTACAAAAGTCCAAGTTCTTCTAAATACACAAAAATGATTTAAACATTCTTCAAGATAATCTTGATGGGTTATTGTACGTTATTATTTTATAATCCTAACAATTCCCCAGCTTGAGCCCTACAATCATATCTGATAAGATCAGCGAGGGAATAATAGAAAATAACATTCAGCACATTTCAAACAAAACCCCTTGTATATAATTACGGTTGAGGTGTTGGCAAACACACAATACAAATGGTTCGTAATTTTTGTAGTATTTTGAGCTTCATCACAACCATTAACAACCGTTTCCTTTGATTGACTATTGAACGAACAGATGCTCTCAATGACTAATGATCTTTATCAATTATTAGATTGATGTGTTTGGCGGCCGCAAGATGGCGCTGAAGGCGGAGCCTTCCTAAAGAAGTCTTAGGATGGTGGTGAGATGGGATCGAGAATAGGACCATCAGGTTTTTGATTGAAGATTGGCGCCAACAATCATTGCCATCAAGGGTCTATTCAGTAGACAATTTAATTGATTAAAAAAGGATTACCGAGTTATAAAAATAATTAATCATTAACCCTTGACAAAAATGTCTGAAGGTTGAGTCTTGAGGGAATACAATGTGATCTAATGATTCGTACAGACCACAATGATGCAGAGAATGCAAACTAACGATCCGTTTCATCGCCTAAAACAGCCGAAAAGCAGTGGCGTGCAAAAAAGGGTTGCACTTTTCTTACCCTTTGTTTTTGTTAAAAACCAAACGAAATCAACCAAAAGAAGCAAAATAGCAAAAGTTATACAAAAGCCAGAAATGATCAATTTATCTAAATTCCACATTCAGATATTTTATATAGTGCGTAAAAGTCACTTTTTATGTATTTTTTATGCTTCTCTGCCATGATTTATTTATTATTTCAGCTGCAGTCACATTAGAACAGCTAAATTTTACATAGGATTTGTTTTTGTCTAAAGATGTTTATAAAATTCCGTGCTCCTGTGGCAAAGTTTACATTGGAGAAACAGAACATCATTTAGACATCAGTCACCCAATTTGTCTTAATGAATCTCCTTTTATTTGTAATGGAGATTCTTCTATGACAAGAAAACTAAAAAAGCAATCAATATTGTAACACACCAAACACAAACTGTAAAAGACAGTTTTTTCAAAAATTTTTTTTTAAAAAATGTTCAATTTTTATATACACATATAAAAAAATAAATCAGGCACTGAAACCAAATTATGTATTATATAAATTGCTTTCAAAATATCGTAAATTGTTTAACAATTATTAAAAACACCAAATGAATCAAAGATCTAAAATATTCTTCTCATAATTAAAAAATTGCTAGAATAACTAAAAAATCTCTTAATTTATCTAAAGATCAAGAGAGAAAAGCAACAAGTTTACAGAGGTGTGAGAGAGAGAAACGGTAGAATCCAGAAAATACGCGAAAGTTTGAGATTTTTTTAGGTAAAACTGATATACGGAGTAATGAGACACAATAAATTTTTAATAGAAAGATAGCTAAAAGAAAGATAGTTAGGTGACACTAATAACAGATGTTGATTGAAATAAATTGTACAAATTGAAGCCTAAAGTGTGAAAGTATTGTTTTGGTTACATGTTTAAAAGTGTTTTCTAGAATAGGGTTTTGAGAAATTAGTCTAAGAACAGTGATTAATTTAAACAATTAGAATTATTTTCTTCTTGATTTTTTAAGAAGACTATACTTTTGTATAGTCTCTAGAAAGAAGATTAGTAACTGAATCAAGTCTCTCAAGACTACAGATTAGTCCTAATTTCAATCTTCTAAAAACAAAAAAGTGCTCTTTAACTTCCAAGACTAGAGGCAAACATCTCTAATAAACCAAAAAGCAATCAATTTCTTAAAATTTTAAGAAATCCAACAAATCAAAGCAAACAACTAACAGCTTTTTAGTTTTCTAGTTATTTACTTTGATTTGTCGTAAATTAGTATTCCAAAAGCTTTTTAGTTTCAGTTTTTGTTTTCTAATTATTTACTTTGATTTGTCGTAAATAAGTATTCTAAGTATTTGAAAAATAATTTGGCACCTGATTGTACTTGTGCTATTCTGTTGAAATTAATCCATAATTTAGTATTAAATTATTAAATTTTGTTATTTTAATTAATTTGTTCAATAAACCCTTCTAATTTTTTACTAGAAAAGTTCTGGATAATTCTTATTGTAGATTGGCTACCCTGTATTGTTACAGTACGAAAGTGATAATCCAAATAAATAATTTGTCTTTATAAAATTTTAGTGCCAACTTTCCAACAATATCTCAAGAAATAAAATAATCGGTATCAGTTATTCGTATCAATGTCAATAATTGAACATTTCTAGTAGTGACGTATGTTGAAAAAGCCGACCTAAACAAAATTTTCAAAACAAAAGTTGCATTGTTTATTTCTTGAAAAATTGACATCTTTCAGAAAAGACCCTGTTGAAAGATTTAATAAAATTGTCGACGTTTTGCACCTCATCGGTGGAGGCGTCATCAGCACAGAGAAATAAAAGTGAGAATAAGAACGGTAACTCAGCGTTTGAACCACTCCAGAAGCGAAACTGCTGCTTTTTTTGCTGTTTATTTCTTGATTTAGCAATTTACTAACATAAATTTGCATTTAAGAAATTAATTTGTTTGCTTATGTACCTTGTTTACACTGCTTTTTTTACCTAGGAGCCAAAGTAAAACGCGTGATTAAAAAATAAGTAAAAAAAAATTTTTTAAATAAAGCAAATCACGTGTTTTTGAGGAAAGTTCAGTACGGTGTCATCATAAAAATTGTGCGTTATTTACTTTTGCACCTCAAAAGAGTTGCGCATTGTTAACACTTCTAACCAATTAGAAAAAAATTTTTTTTACAACGAAGTTGTGCTGTAAGGAAAAAAATAGTAGGCAAACCATAGAAAAAGTGCCCTTGAGGCCTTGGGCAATTACAAACCTCGCCTACGTCTGGAAACCACTTACTTTGGTTTTCAGTATACCATTTTTTCTTAACTACGTTAGAAATGGTTTAAAATGCAGGTTTTTTTTTAAGTAAGGATTAATGTACAGGGTGAAAAAAAAACAAAAACAAAGCTATTGACAACAATGAGAACATTAGTTATTTGAATCACAAGGCCGGAAACAAGCATTTTGCAAAGCGAGTGATTTTGGAGGCCAAGGCCGAATGCTGAGACCCCCAAATTACGAGCCCTTGCAAAAGCGTTTTCGTAGGTGTAATTCGCAAAACTTTTTGTGCCGCGGCCGATTTTTTATTTTAAAAAATAAAAGGAATTTTTTATTAAAAAAAGTTTTTTCCATGTTATGGCAACGCTAAGTAAAAAATCCAGATGTCCTGTTTATTAAAAAAAAATATTTGCTTGGACATTTCAAAAGTTACCTATTTGCGTTCTTAAAAAGTAAAACTGCTGTTTTCGAAAAAAATTGATACTCCAGGACACATTACGGCTTATGAACTTTAGGGGACATTAATTGTAACATTATACAATACAAACCATTGGTTGTCGTTGATAAATGTCTGACAATTGACAATGACAGCAAATGTCATAGTAATCATTTTCTAGCCTAGGCTGGCAAGACGACGTTTCAGACCGCTTAGGACACGTTGAAAGTTATGTTTTGCAGGCGCAAGGCACAAAAAATAAATTGCAGTGAAGTTGGCACATCACTTTTTTATTTGTCAAGTTTGGCAGGAAAATTTAAACTTCAACATCAAATGTCACTTTTGTACCAATTTCAAATTGTTGGTGTCGAAACTCAATAATGTATAAAATACATTTTTTTTAATATTTATGTGCTGTGACACAGAGAAAGGTTTGATTTTTAGAAGTACTTGCGGTCAATTTTTGTCAACAGCTTCAGTTGTTGTTGTTTACGCTATATTATAGCTGCATTTGTATTTTTATAACAAGGTAGATCTCACATTTCCTCTTTTTCTCCTCTTACAGCTTAAACAGATTTTTCATAATTTCCAGCACATTTTCGACTGCTGAAAACTGTAAAAGCAATGGTTTGCCATCAAAGAGGTGTTTTACTTAGACTACTTCTCTTTTAATCTGTTTCCATAATAATTCAATTGAGTTGAATTCCTAGTGGTAAGGCGGTATCCGTTTGGTTACTGATCTTTCTAACTTTGCACACTGCATAATTTGGCTCTGGTGTGATTGGTTTTACAAAAGTCAACAATTTTGTTATCAACTTTTTTTTTTAATTATGATTTAGACCCATTTTTTTGTATTTGGCACATTTCTTTTTTCTTGCTGTGATAAGAGCGTTGTTTTAAGGAGCAATTCCTGATCTGTTTCAACAAGATTCTTTTATTCAAAGAGAAATAGGCCTCTTTTTACAAACCTCTTTTCTAACCCAATGGGTAGCCAAACTAAAAATCGCTTTTTTACCGACTTTAAAAAAAAAAGAAAGTTACTGAATTTGACTTTATACATATATATATATATTTTTTTGTGTGTTTACGAATGGGTTTGTTATTTATAAGCCGATTTTAATAATTTTTTTTTGCTGGAAAGGAAATATCTTAAGAGTACTACCATAATAAAGAATTAAAAATTTAATAATAGCATCATACAAAAATTGAGAAAAAAGTCAAACATATAGTGCAGTTGTCAAATGTGTGTTTGCAGATAACTTTGTTGTTTATAAATAGTTTTTTTTTTTTGTTAAAAAAGAGATATTTTAAAGGTACCATGCTAAGAAAATTGAGGTGTGGTAATGGCATCTTAGATAGATAAAAAAACACCTTTGAAAATTGCAGTAACGCCTAGTGCGTTTGTTAATGGGTGCCCGTGTTTACTCTTTTATTTGTCTTTTGTTTTTTTTTTTGCTATTTTTAACAAAATTCTTTGATTTAAAAAGAAATAGGTTACTTTTTACAAACCTATTTTCTAACCCAATGAGTAGCCAAAATATAACTCGCTTTTATATTACTCTTTTATTTGTCTTTTGTTTTTTTTTGCTATTTTTAACAAAATTCTTTGATTTTAACAAAAATAGGTTACTTTTTACAAACCTATTTTTTAACCCAATGATTAGCCAAAATATAACTCGCTTTTATATTATGCTAGAGCATTTAAGATCAGTAATTCAACCAATGGAAGACAGTCTTACAGGCTCAAGTCTGTATTTTGCCCAAAAAGTGTCTAAAATTTATCCAAAAAGTAGACTTTTGCTGATCTAATGCTTTGAGTTTGGTCAAAAAAGATGGTTTTGTAACTGTATCATTTATATTTCTGAAAATCAATCTGTAACAGTAAAGTCAAAAATGTTGCTCAAAGATAAGATAAAGACAAAGATAAAAAAAGCCTTAATCATTGCATTCATCTTTGAACATAACATAAATAAAGAAAGAAAACAAAAGAATTTTTATTTAGTAACAATAGAAAAATTCATATACCGTTTATAAAATTGGAACCTGTCTGGTATTGGGTTCTGGAAACATGGCTTGATTTCACTACTTATTACGTTTGACGTAAATAATGGTGTTTGAGTATATAAATATAAGATGGCAAATCTCAGTCAGAGCTAGTTTATTCAAACAAGATTAGTTTATTAACTATGTTAGTTATGCATAACTGGTTTAAATCTCACTTGTTCAGCCTACTGATGAGTGCTAAAAAACATATTTGAATATATAATTTCTTCTTTCGAATAAATTTGCTATAATTCTGATCACACGCTCAAGTTGAGTGAAAACTTGGATCCTTTGTCTTTAGATTAGGAACCACTTTTTTGCTTGACTTAGCACTCTGCGTTTAATAATCATTTACACTTTATCCTTCTGATAACTTGTTGATTGTCGTTAATCTCTTTTCTATTTGATTTGGTAGTTTTAAAGCTTTTTTGGTGGTATGGCGTCTCTCTTGGCTCTGTCTTACTTTCGGCCAAACTGTCATTGCATCTCTTTCACAAGCTACTTCACATTTCTCAGAATGGTGTTTTTTATGATAAGTACATAAAGAAGCAAATTAAAGATCACTTCAAATTCTTAAAAAATATATTCTAAGAAACATCTGTAAAACTTTTGATTAATAACTTGAATAAGCTATTCATTTTTGAGTGTTATTTACATTTTGATAATAGTTAAATTGGTTTTACTATAGTATTTTTAAGTTATAGACCAAGTGGAGGTAAACAATATCATGTGCTGAAGTCTGTCAAGCCAGCCAATCAATGCACTTTCTGCTTGGTTATCTGGTAGTTCAGCCAATAGAAACGCCAATCGCGTGATCTACCTGCGCTCTTTTTTGTTTACATCCACTTCGTCTTTAACTTGAAAAATATTATAGTTATTAATTGGTGAATTAAGAGCAAGCAACATTTTTACATTTATTTAGAAGTTTCCTGCTTGTTTTTAGTATGTCTATAGAGAAAGTCATTATAATGTCTCGTTTATAGTAATTTATATTGTAAAAAGAAAGTTGTCATGATTTAAGAAACAAGGCCCATTATTGTCAAACTTTTCTCCAGGTTATGAATCAACAAAGCCCTCACAAGAAACATATCTTTATTTCGTGCCACCAAATATCATTTATAACACGAAAATGGAACCGAAATAGCAAACAAGAATATCAATAATAATATTGGCAACAAAAGAGCTTTATAGTCGAGAACAAGATATGATTAATGGGCCGACATAACCTAACAACAAACGGCTAATGTTTCCGGTACCTCCGGAACTTTTCTAAATGGCCGTCGCGCGTATTCCCTCCAGCGCCACCCGTTTCCGGCGGCTATTAGCCGTATTATAAAAGGGCGGGACGGCTGCCGATTTGTTTGTGCAGTGTCGGTCAAACGTTCTATTTTTATAAAAGAACTCTCTTTCTAAGTGGATTTGCAGCCGACCGAATATTATGGCCATTATGTTGCTTTATGTTGTTTGTTACTGATCATTTATTTGGGGCAAAAAATGGGATTCAAACCTGTAGCTAATGGTTTTTGAAAGATGGATTGTCGACGATTTGTAAAATACATCATAAAAAAACTGACAAAACAACTTGAATTTTTTGTATTTTAACAAAACACATAATAACATAAGTTTTCATAACATTTGGGTATTCTACATGCATTTATTACTTTACTATTTTAATCAAACTTGTTTTGTCCTTATTGTAGAAAATTATGTTTTTAATTATTATTATTACTCTCAAGTACACTTATAGCTAGTTTGCAGCAATCGTACGAGGTTGAATATAACTATTACATTTATATGTAAATGATAAAGCTAAAAAAAAGCATTTATGTAAATAAAAGAGCTTTTTTCTAATTATTTTAAAAGCTTTTGCGATCTTTACTGGGTTTGTCTTCATTGTATGGTTGCATTCAGTTTGAGCTTTGATGACAGAGTTAATGCTAAATATTATAATAAATTCCAATAATGCATTTAATACTTATTTACGTGCCAAGTGCGGTAACAGCGGTTTTACATATGTGTACCAATTTTGCGACCCGAGTGTGAGGGGTAAGCAATTCAGCAGGAATTGATATTTTTTGCACGGAATTAAAAAATATATGTAAGTTTAATTGAGTTGCATTTGAACTACTCGATTGTGAATGGAAAATTCAAGTAAGTAAAATGTAGGCATACGTTACACAGCAATAGAAGAAGGTATATTTTGGAGCTGTGGTAGATCAAATAAGCGGTTTTTCAAATGACAGCTCCGTCATGGCTCATCTTTAATTAAAAATTTTTAAGCGTTTTTAAACAAATTTCACAATAATAGATAAGGTAAATTGCTTCTCACAAACTAAACTTTAACCCGATATAAGTGAGTTTGTAGCAGATTGTCTTAATCATCCAGTTTTTTAATCAGTTTTCTGCACACTTGTCTTTGAAATCAAAGGTAGATATGTTGGTAGGCATTTGAATTTAAATGTTTTACAAGTAAAAAGTGCAAAAAATAATTTTTTAGCTTTTTGGCTTTGGAAAATGATTGCTTATCTAACATTTCAAGCTTTCTCTTTTCTTCTTATTAACTTCTTTCTTTATCCATTCTATTATTTTTTTAACAATTTTTGTTTTTCTCAAGCTTTTTGCACTTGTTTAGTATTTATTCTATTGTCTTTGCTTTGTTGCTACATTATCTGCTTAATCTCTGTTCCCTCTCTTTTTAAAAGAAGTATTTTTTGTATGTTCACGTTCACGTATTGTTATTATCTTATTATTTTTATTTTAGGTACATTTCACATTACTAAGCTTTTTCTCTTTGGAAAATTATTGCTTATGTAACATTTCAAGCTTTCTCTTTACTTCTTATTAAATTCTCTCTTTAACCATTCTATTATTTTTTAAACATATTTTGTTTTTTTCTTTTTGAACTTGTTTATCATTTATTCTATTGTCATTTCGTTGCTCTGAGATACTCTGTACGATATTTCTTTCCTCTCTTTTTAAAAATTATATTTTTGGTGTTCTTACGTTTACGTATTGCTATTACTTTTCTTTTGTTTTACTTATTTGTTGAGTCTTTTTGACTTTGAAAAATGATTGCTTATCTAACATTTCAAGCTTTCTCACTTCTTCTTATTAGCTTCTATCTTTATCCATTCTATTACTTTTTTTTTAACAAATTTTGATTTTTTTTTTAGTTTTTTGCAGTTGTTTATTATTTACTCTATTGTCTTTGCTTTGTTGCTTCATATTCTGCATTATCTTTTTTCCTCATTTTTTTTAAATTATATTTTTTGTGTGTTCTCGTTTACGTATTGCTATTATTTTCTTATCTTTTATTTTATGTATTTTTTACTTTACTCAGCTTTTTGGCGAAATTGATTGCTCATCTAACATTTCAAATTTGTCTTCTACTTCTTATTAACTTCTTTCTTTATCCATTCATCCATTCTATTATTTTTTTAACATTTTTTGTTTCCTATTTTAGCTTTTTTCACTTATTTATTATTCATTCTATTGTTTCTTCTTTGTTGTCAGATATTTTGCATAATCTCTCTTTTCTCCCATTTTAAAAAATATATTTTTTGTGTGTTCACGTTTACGTATTGCTATTATCTTTTTATCCTTTATTTTACGTATTTTTTACATTAAAAGCTTTTTGGCTTTTTGAAATGATTGCTTATCTAACATTTCAAGATTTCTTTCTTCTTCTTATTGACTTTTTTTTTATACATTCTATTATTTTTTCAACATTTTTTGTATTTTTCTTTAGCTTTTTGCACTTGTTTATCATTGATTCTATTGTTTTTTTTGTTGTTATATATTCTGCATGATCTATCTTTTCTCTTTTTCTAAAATTTATATTTTTGTTTGTTCACGTTTACAAGTAGCTATTTTTTTATTTTTAGGTATACTAGCATCTTTTCTCTTGTGTTGTAGTTTATGTGTTTATGTATTAAAAAACTTTTAATTTTTTTTTGCTTTAAATAAGAGTTCTGCTTCTAAAATTTTAATTGTTACGTTTTTACGTTTTTTTTTTTAATATTTATTTGTTACCATGTTTGTCATTTGATTTGTATGCAGCATTTGTAAAGTGTGTCACATTTGATTGTACACTACAAGAATGTTTGTTAAAAATTTGTTTTTTTTAATCTTACTGTTTTTAATTCTAATTTTTTATACATTATATTTTTTTCCTTATATGTATCTTATTCAAATTGTTCCGGTTGTATTTTTCACACTAGTCTTAGTACCGTATTAGCTTTTTTAACAGACTGTTTTATTTTTTGCTTTTTTGTTGTTTTTTGTAGCTAGTGTTTTTTTAAATAAAAATAAATTTAAAAAAAATGTTTAAGCTATATTATGGTGTTTTCTTGTTCCTTTTGTAACAAAAATATTTTTTCTGATTAAAAAAAATGTAATTAAATTTAGAAAAAAACATTTTGTTTAAATATACAACTTTTTTTTTTCTAATTTTGATATTTAATAATTTTTATTATTTTTTCTAATTTTTTTCAAAAACTTTACTATTTTAATTTTTTGCATTTGTGTTAATTTTTTTTAATTATTATTTTTAGTATCTAATTTTGCTTTTTATCTTTTTTTTCAATTTGATATCAGCATCGTTATTGGTTCACGTCAGAACGTGTAATTTTGTAGTTTTTGTCTTGTTGACAAACAATGCATCCATTTTCTATTTGGTAATTCTTTTACGTCCTCCGATATTTTTTCCATTTTTTTTTATATAACTTTATCCGTTGTGTTTTAAACTATACTTAGTTCTCTTTTGTCTTTTTTATACCAAGTTTATCTTTAATTGATTTAGCAATGTGTCTCTCTAATATGCATTTTTATTGTTATTTTATTAATTTGAGTTTCATATTAAAGTATTGTTTACCACTTTATCTTCTTGTACTGCCCCATATTTTTGTTTTTTATTTGTTTTTTTTTCCAATTTTTTTCTATCGTTTTGTTCAACATAATTTTTGCTTTCTATTTTACTCGCTTAGTTGTCCTTTAAAGAACCATTGTTCTAGCGTTATTTAACGGGTAGTATTTTAGTTCTTTACTCGTACCTGGTATTCTTTCTTAACACTTAAACATAAAATTATCTATATTTTTAACTGTTCTTCTTTTTTTTTGTTTATTTTTGATTTTTTGTTTATATTTTGTAGTACCTCTTTGTTTTTTTTTATTTCTGTCACAGGAAACTTGTTTTTTTTCTGTTTTCTACATTAAAAGTTTATACTACTTCTCATGCCTTTTAACATATCTGAATTGTTTTTTTTTCATTCTCAGTTTTTATTCAGTATATTATTTCTTTTTTAAATTTGATTTTTTTTGCTTGTTTATTTTTGATCTGTTTTTAAAACTTTTTTTTGTTACGGCTGTGTCAATGTTTTGTGTTTTTTTTTTATTATGTTTGTTTTTGAAGAATTTACTTAGTAATGTTTTTATCTTTTGGTTGAAAACTACTAATACTTTTATTTTATTCATTTCTGGTTTTAAGTTTTTTTTCTACTACAACTTTCATTAGATATCTGTCTTTCTGTTTTATCTATTTTTGTCCTTTTTGTTATTTATTTTTACTATTAGTAGTTGGAAACATTGTCTTACGGCATTATTTTTGTCTACGTTTTCACCGGTCTTATTAAATTTTTTTTTTATATAATCTCAATTGTTTTTGTAGTTGTTTTTCATTGCTGCCACGTTTCAAAAAATGCTTTCTATTTTGTTGTATTTTTATTTTCCAGCTTGTGTTGCTTCATTTTGTTATATTTTATTCTATTTTATTTTTTTTAAATCATTTTGAACCAAGAGTATTAAACCAATGTTCAATACTGTTAGTTATAAAGTAGAAAATTTATGAGCCCATTTCATAGCAGTCAATTAAACAAGATTCCTCTTTTTCCGAGACAGAAAACAAATAAAATATTTTCGTAAATGATGTCGCGTGAGTTGAAAAACATTTCTAAACTCTAATTAATTCGAGCAGTGCGTGCTTTGTACTCATTCAGACGGATGAATAAATTTTAAATCCTCGACTATGTTTCGGCCATTATGGATATAAATGGTTTAAGTATTTATAAATCAGCGTTAGAGCGCACTTTTGCAAATATCGAGGCATTTATCAGCGAGAGCCTAACCCTTAAGACGGAATTATTAGCTGGGTTTGTTACAAAAATTTTAAAGCCAATATACTGGAAATGGTGCAAAAGTAATCAGAGTAATGCATTGCCGTGTAATAAAAGCTTAATTGAAGAGCTTTATGCAAATGTTACGGTCTATTTACTGATACATTGTAGTTAAACAAATAATACCGAGTGTCTTTCTTGTATTCTCATTTCGGTCTCCAATGGCAACCGACAATAATTATTGTTATTTGCATAATCTCTGTACTCCATATTATAATTATTTATTTTAAGTGACTTAAATTTTACTTCTATTATGACAAACCATTACACAAAATTAAACATTCAAATAAAATAATCACTACAAATGGTAATAATTTTTTTTGCTACTCCAGTCGAAAGTACGTGGTTTCGGCTGCGATTCCACGGCAGAAAGTGCAGTTCTACCAGTGCATGAAAGATACACTAGAAAAGAAAACTAGTATACACTACACGGGCAGAAATTTGAGAGCCCTGAGCTGCGCGCCATGATGCCCTCGGCTCCGCCTCAGGCATTATGGCGCGCAGTGCAGAAATCTCAACTTTCTGCCCTTGTAGTGTAATATACTATTTATCATTAATGTCCAAAATAAACGGAATATCAGAAGCTTCTTACATCTAGATTAAAAAACCAAGCTTTTACGTTTCAATGTCTAAAATCTTTAAGGACAGATGCTGATTTTGACAGAATACATAATCAGACAATTAAGAAGATTGCTGATCGGACAACATAATTGTCGCGTTAGCGCTTTTTTGAGTAATCTTATCCTGAATTAATCATAACGTTTATTTAGATAGACAAAAAAATTATGTTTCAATACTTTCACTACATTATATTGAGTATAAATTTCAAATTTCTTCAAATAATTAGAAATATGGTTTATCGTAAAAATGCGATACGACTAAAATTATAAAAACTTAGTAAAATTATATAAACAAAAACAATTCAAAATACAATAAAAAAAAAGTCTTAAAACAATTGTAAGAAAAAGCGGCAGAATACGTAGTAAAAGAAAAGCGCAAAAAAAGCAATAAACTTTAATGTAAGAAAAAGCTAACAAATTTAAAAATTAAAACGAAAGACAAACAAATGCTTGTTGTTTCAAGAACAAAATATAGCAAACGGAAGTTTTGATCTAAATTACAACAGCAAAAAGCTTTAATTCTTTATAATTATAAAGAAATTTTAGTACTTATTAAAAATCAAGTCAATTTTGATATATAACAGAAAACTAAATTAACTTTATATTTACAAAAATTAATTTCTAAATAACTAAACAAATCAAAAATTTAGAAAAAGCCGACTTTAATATGATTACTTAGTTATTATTTTATTAATTGACTCAAATTGTTTCTAAACTAGTATTTAATTATTATAAAAAAAAATTTCTAAAATCAATTAATGTCCAAAATATATGTCAGATGTCAATCAAATTTAGATAGGACTAAATAAAAAGCAGCAGCTTTTAAATAAAAAACTAATTATCAAAATTGGCTCACCCAGAAAAGAATTATAAGGTAACACTCAAAAAAAATAAAAATATTTTTTAGAAAACGTCCGCCAATACTCCTTATAAAACGTGTTCTTTAAGACGTTAGTTTCAATTTGCGGTTTTTTTTTAGATAATAATAAGCTTTTAATCTTAGAGAAATTCTATTGCTGACGGTTGGTAACAACAACAAGACATTTAATTCTAAATTTAATTTAAAACATTTGATTAACATAATTTTTATAATTTTAAACTAAAAACTAACATAATAGAGAAAACAGAACTGATGTACATCACTTGAAATTTAGGAACTAGCAGAGACATAGACTAAAAATTTATTATCTGATAAATCTGAAATAGCCTAACAATTCTAATTCTTTTAACAAATTTTTTTCTGCAAAAATTTGTAAGTAATAAACTAAAAAATATTTATAATAACGTAATTATGACAGTTAAAATCTGTAAATTTTCATAATCTTTAATAATAAAAATAATAAACAATAATAAAAATTGCAAAATAAAAACAATAAACTTTAAAGTAGAAAAAAAATTAAGAAATTTAAGAACTAAAAAAAACAGCAAAATACTTGGTGTTTTAAAAACAAAATATAGCAAACGAAAGGTTCGATCTAAAATACAACAGCAAAAAGCTTTAAATTTTTATAATTATAGAGAAATTTTAGTTTTTATTCAAAATCAACTATATTTTGATTTATAACTAAAAAACTGAATTAACTTTATAATATAATTTATTATATTATAATAATATATTATAATATAATTAATTTTTAATTAATTGAACAAATTATTAGTTTAGAAAAAACTGATTTTGATATGATTACTTAATTATTATTTTATTTATTCAATTGACTCAAATTGCTTATAAGCTAGAATTTAATTATATTAAAACCAATTTTTTTAATTTTTAATTTCATATTTTTTTTTATAATCAATTATAATGTTAAAAATATATATTAAAAAAAGCATTAATTAAAATAACTTAGAAACTACTGATCTTGATTAAAAAAAATCAAAAATTACGGTCAATTTGAGAATCTTTTTTTTTCAGTCAATTAAAAACAATAATAAAAAACACACATTTAATTTAAATTGTCAATAAATTTTTTTTCAAAACAACTCAGCTTACATTAAACATAAATAGAAAAATACTAAACAAAAATCCAGATCTAACAAAAATTAATAACAGTTTTTTTATGTAGTAAAAAATACATTTATAATCTAAGATCTGCTTTTAAAAGGGTGTATTTAGCGCACAAGTTCTAGGATGGACTATATTCTTTAAAAAACGTGCGGTAATAGTTCTTATAAAACGTGTGTTTTAGAGTGTTTTTTCAAATTTGCCTTTTTTTTTTATTTTAGATAAAAAAATCTTATAATCTCTGAGAAATTCTATTGCTGTCGGTTGGTAACAGGAACAAGTCATTTGATTTCAAATTTAATTTAAAACTTTTGTTTCACTTATTTTTTTAATTTTCAACTAAAAACAAACATAATAGAGAAAAACCGAAGTAATGTACTCCACTTAAAATTTAAAAACTAACCGAGACATCAACGAAAAATTTTTTACCTGATAAATCTAAAATAGTCTAACAATTGTGAATCTAACTAAGTCTCTTTATGTAGCAAAAAAAATTTTGCAGCTTAGCCTAAAGCCATTCTGTCTTCTAATTCAAACCATTAAACCAATGTTCAAAGTATTTTGAGTTTGAAATAAATACGTATTTTTTTCTGCAAAAATTCGTAAGTAATAAACTATAAAATATCTACACAAACGTTTATATTTGACGTAATTATGACAGATAAAATCTGTAAATTTTCATAACCTTCAATAATAAAAATAAAAAACAATAATAAAAATTGCAAAATAAAAACAATAAACTTTAAAGTTAAAAGAAAAAAAAATTAACAAACTTAAAAACTAAAAAAAAAACAGCAAAATATTTGGTGTCTTGAAAACAAAATATAGCAAAAGGAAGGTTCGATCTAAAATACAACACCAAAAAGCTTTAAATTTTTATAATTATAGAGAAATTTCAGTATTTATTCAAAATCAACTATATTTTGATTTATAAACTAAATTAACTTTATAATTACAAAAAATTAATTTTTAATTAATTGAACAAATTATTAGTTTAGAAAAAACTGATTTTGATATGATTACTTAATTACTATTTTATTTATTCAATTGACTCAATTTGCTTATAATCTAAAATTTAATTATATTGATAACAATTTTTATAATTTTTAATTTTGTATTTTTTTTATAATCAATTATAATGTTAAAAACAAATGTCAAAAAAAGCACTAATGAAACTAACTTAAAAACCACTGGTCAGATCTTAATTAAATTTAAATTGACCAATAGGAAACCACCAGCTTTCAAATAAAAGAAGAATCAAAATGAGTTTACACAGAAAAAAGTTATAAGGTAACACACATAAAAAAACCAAAAATACAGTCAAATTAAGAACTTTCTTCTTTTTTTTGAAAGTTGGTTAAAAACAATAATCAAAAATACACATTTACTTTCGATTCTCAAAAAAAAATTTCTCAAAAAAAACTAAACTTACATTAAACATAAATAAAAAAATACAAAACAAAAGACCAGATTTAGCAAAAGCTAATAAAAAAAAAATTAACAAAATACTAATGTAAAAAAAAACAGTTGAGTAAAAGCAAAGAAAAACAGTTCATAATAAAGTAAAAAGAATGAAGCAAGTTGTGTTATAACAGAATATTAAAATTATTTAGCGCAGAAGTTCCAGGGTGGACTATATTCTTTAAAAAACGTCCGTCAATACTCCTTATGAAACGTGTTAGGATGTTTTTCAAATTTTTGTTTTTTTTATATTTTAGATAAAAAAAAAACTTTTAATCTTTAAGAAATTTTATTGCTGACGGATGATAACAGCAACAAACCATTTAATTTCTAATTTGGTTTAAAACAATTGCTTGACATAATTTTTATAATTTTTAACTAAGAACTAACATAATACGAAAAACAGAACTAATGTACTTCACTTGAAATTTAGGAGCTAGCCGAGACAAGAACTAAAAATTTATTACTTGATAAATTTAAAATAGCCTAACAGTTATGAATGTAACCAAGTTTTTTTATGTAGCAGAATAAATGTTTTGCAGTTTAGCCTAAAACCATTGTGTTTTCTTATTTAAACCATTAAACCATTTTTTTAGATGATAATAATAAGTTTTTAATCTCTGAAAAATTCTATTGCTGACTATCTTATTTAAACCGTTAAACCATTTTTTTAAATAATAATAAGTCTTTAATCTCTGAGAATTTCTATTGCTGACGGTTGGTAACAACAACAAGCTATTTAATTCCAAATTCAATTTAAAACATGTTTGACATAATTTTTATATTTTTTAACTAAAAACTAACATAATAGAAAAAACAGAACTGATGTACTTCACTTGAAGTTTAGGAGCTAGCCGAAACAAGAACTAAAAATTTATTACTTGATAAATCTGAAATAGCCTAACAGTTCTGAATATAACCAAGTCTTCTTATGTAGCAAAAAAATGTTTTGCAGCTTAGCTTAAAACCATTGAGTCTTCTTATTTAAACCATTAAACCATTTTTTTTGATAATAATAAGCTTTTAATCTCTGAAAAATTCTATTGCTGACGGTTGGTAACAACAAAAAGCCATTTAATTCCAAATTTAATTTAAAACATTTGTTTGACTTATTTTTTTTATTTCTTAACTAAAAACTAACACAATAGGGAAACCAGAACTGATGTACTTTACTTGAAATTTAGGAGCTAGCCGAGACAAGAACTAAGAATTTATTACTTGATAAATCTGAAATGGCCTAACAGTTCTGAATGTAACTAAGTCTATTTATGTATAAAAAAAATGTTTTGCAGCTTAGCCTAAAACCATTGTGTCTTCTTATTTAAATTAAACTAATTTTGAGAGTATTCTGGGTTTAAAATGAATACGTAGTTTTTTGGAAAAATATAATAGAAAAGAATAAAGTAAAAAACTAGAAATTATCTAGATAATTATATATACTATATAATTATCTAGACATTTATATTTGACGTAATTATGACAGTTCAATTCTGTAAATTTCCTTTATATTAAAAACATTAATAAGCTTCTTAAAGGTTCGCATTCAATAAACGAAATTTTTTATGCTGAGAGTTTTCAATACCAAATAAGCACAGTAAAAACGAGAAAAAGAAAGTAAAAAGTAAATTAACAAAAAACAAAGTGACACAAAAAACTCAGCAGTAGATAACCCAATAATAAACTAAAAGTGCAGATAAAACTAAATCGTGTAAAATTAAAACAATATATTAAACCGTTAATAGAATCAAAAAATAAATAAATCAGTAATTAAAAGACAAAAAACCAGAATATAAAAAAAATTATCTGCAAAATTTATGAAAGGCAATGTATGCAAACAAATAAAATAACAAGAAAAAAATTAAATTTTTTAAAAATTAAAAAAAAAGAGAAAAATTATAAAAAACAATAAATGAACATTTTTTTGATTTTGTTTTTTTTATTGAAAGTTTAAAAAAAGAGTCTTCTACATCATTTAAACTAAAAAAAACTGTTTGTGATAAGTACTTTACTTAGTAAGCACTATAGCAATATGTTTAAATTGTTCTAACATATCTAAAATATTTACATTTAAAATTCATACATTTTTTACAATTTGGAGTTCATACAGTTTCATCATTGTCTCACCCTTCTAGCTTCTCTCTTTCTTCCTATTATTCACCTTTCTTCATTTTTTTAAATTTTTTAATTTGTTGTTCTTGTCTTCTAGTCTACATGATTTAACGCTTTTAACTTTTTCTTCTGCCAAATATCGGTTTTTCTTCTTTTTGTTTCTGCACTTGAATCTTGCAATTAGTCGTCTCTTTTTCATCTTTTAAGCAGTTTTAGATTATTTCCTGTCAATGTTTTTTTCATATTTTGCTTCTTCTGTTTTCCTCTTGTCTTTCTACATCTTTATCCTTTTAAACGATTTTTTTGTTTTCTTTTGGTGTCTCACGTTTATCTTACTTTGAATAATGAGAATTAATCTGATCAGTTAAGATTCAAGCTTACCAATATTTGCGAGAATCCAAGCATATGCTTTTACCATTAGAGTACACTGCCACACGAATATATTTTCTAGCACAAATGGTGAAACTGTTGAAACTGTCAATATTTACAAAGTCAAGATAAGTGTGATCAAATTCAAGTAAAAAATATTTTTTTTATGTAGCTAGTACACAATGATAAATATTTACAAGGGTGGTAAATAAATAGGTAAAGCACTAGTAGGTATATCATGATAAGCGTAAAATGAAGCTGCTCTAAGAAAAGCTCTATGATGGGCACTTTCAGCTATACTTGTATATGATGGCAGCACTGTATAATGTTGTTTTTCTATTTCTTGGGCTCTTGTACTATTATTTACAAATGGTAAAATATTGATGGGTTCCACTATATCAGTTGGTATTATAGAACGACTTGAATTAGGGAAGCTGGGCTCAAGCTCTGTATAGGGTTGAATGGTAAAGTTTTGCTTTGATCCTTCAAGAATTGATATGGGTTCAGTTTCTGCAAATAAAATGGTACTTTTGACTATGTAATAGGTTATGAATATAATTACCAGTTGTTTGGTAAAAAGCTTTACTGAAAGCTTGCTGGAAGGAATCCTGCTGAATTTTTTGCCGAAGACACTCTTTTCCTTCCCGAATTTTTCGTTTAGGCTTATATTTATAATCAGGATAGTCTACCATATGCTGTTTTCTTAATCGTTTAGCTTCGTCGATGAATGGCCGTTTCTCAATTTCCGGCAAAATCTTCCACTCTGCGCCCAATAGTTTGGAAATTTCTGAATTGTGAAGGCGAGGATAATCACTTGAAATGTGTTTCCTTCTAATTCTCGACCAAACCATGAATGCATTCATGGGTCTTTTGATATGGACACTATCGTCATTATTAGACATTTTACTTCACCCGCTCGAAACACGACTGAATGTAATTGAAAGGATGCAGAACATGTTTAACGCTATGTAAACATTGATTTAAATCTCTTTGTCCGATCGACAATATTGTATTGTTGGACACATTAAAAAAATAGAATGGTTTTGTCGGTTCGGCTATGAATTGAATTTTTTACGGTGGCATTGCTGCATTGTGCTCTCTTCTCTGTAATTATTTATTTATTTTTGCATTAAACTTTATTTGAAAGTAGTATAATGTAATTAGTGCAATTTTCGCGCTTTACGAGTAAATATTGTCAATGTCGGGCATTGTTAGCGGCGGAAACAGGCTTACAATTGTTGTAATTATGTGTGAAAATTATAATCATATTAGGGGTTCTCTCTATACAAGTTTTCAGAGAGATTAACACAGCTTTTGTTATGTTTATTTTACTTATTTTTATATTTACTATAAAATATGATTTATGTTTCAAAAATATCTCTTTTTTATTGTAAAGATTGCTTAAATTCCATAACTAACAGCTGCAGCCAAATATTTTTAGTCAATAATATCACATTATTTAATATACATGCCTTAATTAATTATTTAGATCAACTCTCGCTGTGTCTCTTAGCTTGAAAGATTTTTGTTGCCTTTGACAGTATGATCATGAAAAACAAACATCAAACCTCGTTTATGCGTATCTAATCAACGATTCAAATTCCAAGGCAAGAGCAGATAATAATTAATAATTTATAAATGCACAGTATAATGCATCGTTAATAATTTAATATTGTATTTGTTTTACTCATTTTCTGTGATTATTTTTCTAATTATAAAATAATAATAATTATATTATAATTATTTAAAAAAATGGTTAGCTGATTTATCAATTTTGACATTTTGTAGTTTCCAATCGTTTCCAATGCATTAAAATGCATTTTTTCACATCGCGATGTATTTTACGTTGCATCCAAAACAAGAAAACAATTTTGAAACAATGCTTTTTACTTCTAATAAAACCATAGCAACCTATATTTTAGCAACCTAAGACTATTTTAAATTAAAAAATCAGATAATCGGCAGGAACAACAAACTATCAAAAAACAATCAAAAATTACGTAGAAAACTAAATCATTTACTATTAAAAAAATAGAGTTATTTAGGTTTTGCAAAAATGTACTAAACTTTTTCTCTTTCCAAACGCGTTAGGTAAATAACTGTTTATAGCTTATGTTACCAAACTAGACCAGAAAAACAACGTATAAAATTTGAGGCTACTCTATAATCATTGAGTATTGAAGTTTGAAGTGAATAATAATAAATATTTACTTCTTCGTGCATTCTTGGAAAAACAAAATTTCTTAAAAAAACAAAACAGAAAAAATTGTAAATTCTCCGTCTTAAGCTCTAGATTAGATAAAACATGTTTAAGAATAGGATAAAAAAAAATATGTTTAAAAGATTGAAAATAGTTAGGTTATTTTGATATTTGACATAATATATTCTCCTATTCCTGATATTAAAACATTCATGAAACGTTAATTTACTGTTATTGGCAATTACAAAAACTGTTGTCATCAGACCTTCAACAATAATAACAATAATAAAAATAATAATCTAAGAAATCTTTTAATTTCGATCCTGACTGATGAACCGCTTTAAATCCTAAAAGTTTAAGCACAATGTCAAGTCCGTTGCTTATCTTAGGTTCAAAGAGTATTAAAATCAATTTTAATTCTTGTTTAATGGTGCAATAAATGATGTGCAATTTTTGATATTTGTTTTATATTTTTGTTTACTTATAATTTTATTTACTATTTTTTTGTTATATTTATTATTATTGGGATTGTCTTTTGAAAAATATTTTTTTATATTTTAAAGTTTTTTTGACTTAAGAAAGGTAAATTATCTATTTATTAAAAAACTTAATCTTGCTATTTATATGTTAATTTATTTTTTAAATACATAAATCAAATTCTAAATTGCCTGTTTCTATTCAATTACTTTTACATCTAAAAATAATAATTTGTTATTAATTTTCTCTTTATTAGTGAGTTTAATTGAAGGAAAACAATTATTTAAATTTGTCAAAAAAATTTTTAAATTCTTAGAATTATTAAAAACTGCAAAGACGTCGTCTACGTACCTTATCCACATACTAGAAAAATATTGAAAACTGTCTTAACCACTATTTTTAAAACGATACATAGATAACTCAGCCAGAAAAGCTCCTTTAGCTTCTCAATAGGATTATTGGCATATACCCCCAAGAAATCCATAAAACATATACGTTTAAGCAAATAAGAAATCAGTTTTATTAATCTCCTGATAATGACCACTTGGTGGTCAAAAGAGCTCTCGAAATTTATTAAACAAACGTTTTAGCAAGTGGTAAAACGTTGTGAATAATTATGAGACATAATAATAATAATAATTATGTTTCAAAATATAGCTAAAGTGCTAAACTGACAATTATTTTAATTCACATTTATTTCATTATGTTACTACATAATGATTAATTTGAATAAAATTTATGCATTGATATAAATTTAATTAACTGTATTTCAATTATTTTTCCACATAAAAAAATTATTTAATTTTGTTTTTTCAATATTGTACGATAGAATTTTCATTATGTTTCACATTATTTTAATTATAAAAGTTTTATTATGTACATAATATTTATTTTAAATTATAATTATGGACACAATTTTTATTTAATTCATTATTATTATGTATTTAATTATAAATTTGAATAGATTACATAAATTTTGCCTTTTATGTTGAGAACAAAAGTAAATAGTTTTTAATTAATTTATTTATGTTGCTTTGCTGCACAATAAAAATCTGAATTTTCTACATAATAATACAACTGATTTTTTTTTTTTATTATAAGACATAATAATAATTGAGTTTCAAAATTCAAGCAAACTCATAATAATTTTAATTTGCTGTTATAAAATTATGTTGTTGCATAACAATTAATTGGAATAGAATTTTAGTATTGATATAAAACTAATTTATATTATCAATAAAGTTGTCTTCTAAAAAAATTATTCATTTTTGGTTTCTCTAATATTTTGATCCTTTGTTTCTTAGTGATTAAATAGTAAAACGGCGTATCATAGAATTTTTATTATTTATATCATTTTAAATATGTGATTTTTATTATGTACATCTTTTTAATTCAAAAAATTTTTCATGTACATAACTTTAATTCAATATTTCTATTATCAATATAATTCTAATTCTGACTTCTGATTATGTACATCATTTTAATTCAGTTTAAATTAAGTTTCAAAATTCAATTGCATTTAAATTTTGCGAACATTTATGGTGAAAATAAAAATTTTTTTTTTAAACTGCTTTTTCTATCTGTAGAAAGTGTTATTGTTATGGCTAATCTATTATTTTTTAGACAATTTATTAAAATAAGATTATTTTGACATAGGTAGATGATGAGAAAGAGACTTTTCATTATATTTTTTATAATTTTACTCCAAAAATGACTAAATGTTTGCTGCTTTCGGTGGCCATGAGCGATCTTTGGCATTTAAAAATGGTAAAAATGTTACTTTTAGTTATTTCAAATATGGGTGTTGTACCAATATCAATAAGTAAAAATCTCAAAATTTTAGATTTGGATTTAAAAATCCTTGCGGAAAAACAGAAAGCAGGATTATTATGTTCATGTCATTGTGAATTTCAAATGTTATATCTGAAAATTCTAATAATATGATTGCAGATGCGTGGGGAGATAGTAATTTAGCTTGATATTTCAAAAAACAATCTTATGCTTTCTCTTTGGCTTAAAACACAATCTGTGGTTTTTGTTTTTAATTTATTTTTTAAACTGGTTTTTAAACTATGTAATTGAAAACTAGAAACATGTTTTTCAAAAATTTGTATTTTATTGAAAAAGTAATTTGGTCATCATTATCATTACATGTCAAAAACCGTAATGATTTTTAAATCCAGCAAAATTGCTGTGTCTTCGGGAAAGGGAGGGTTGAACATAATAATAATAATAAATATTTAAAAATTTAAAATCCTTGCGGAAAAGCAGAAACCAGCATAATTATGTTCATATCATATAGTTCGAATTTAAAATATTATATCTGACAATTCTAATAATATCATCGCAGATGCGTGGGGAGATAGTAATTTAGCTTGATTTTCCAAAAAACAATCTTATGTTTTCTCTTTGGCTTAAAACACAATTTGTGGTTTTAGTTTTAAATTTAATTCTAAAAATTGGTTTTTAAACTAATTGAAAACTGAAAAATTTGTTTTTCAAAAATTTGTATATTATTAAAAAAGTAATTTTGTCATCAGTATCATTACTTGCCAAAGACCATAATAATTTTTGAATCTAGCGAAATTGCTGTGCCCCCGGAAAAGGGAGGTTTGAACATAATAATATAAACTCAAATCTTTCTTTCATGGAATTACATGAAAGTTTATATTGTAGTTGCATCGCTGCAATTAGAGAACCAATGGTTTTCAAAAGTTTCATTCTATATAGATCTGTATCTGAGAATACAGTTTCAAGTGAGAAATTAGATAAAAAAAAATTAATTCACTTGGAAAAGATTTAGGCCAAAGTATTTAATATTTATGAGAAAAACGTTCAAATGATTTAGACAAATGCATTAATAATATTTCAAATAAATATAGGAATCAGGAATACAACTTTTTCCATCAGGTTGTGAAATATACGTTGCAACAAAAACTATGCAAAACGTCTTAAAGTTTATAAAAAGCATTTTTAAGAAAATATAAAAATAAACATTTTTAACAACAATAAAAAACAATTTTACCGGAAATCGTCTAGGAAACAACATTTTCCTGCTTATTTACGCGCAGGAAAATTGAGTTTTCCGGACTAGTACTGTAAAAACTTTACAAGACGCAAAATGAAAAAGATATTCTAGTAACTATAGTTGCCAACAAAATTGACAAATTTGATTTTTGTGGAATTTGTAAAAAAAATTTTAAAATTGGTGAATTTCGTCTTTTTTACGATTTCCGTAAAAAATTAATACAAAACACGTCAGTAAAATCTCTTACTTGACTCGGAGTTTTAAAATACTCGGCACAAAGTGCCTCGTATTTCAATTTAGCTCCTCTTCAGTAATGTGAAATTTTCTTGACTCTTTTGTAAATAACTATTATCAAAGTTTGGAAAATAGTCATAATAAAAATTATAATAAAAATAATGGTCTACCATATATAGTAGATTTACATAATTTTTGAAGTGGGTTATGGTCTAATAATTTTAATAATGATTTTGATAATGTAACAAGAGATTTAATCTCTTCAAATAATACTGATCTACACAAAATTATAAAATATCAATAGAAATAATATACCAAAGTTTGTCAAATACAATTTTCATAAAAGTCGCCAGAAAAAAACAAAGTTTACAATTTCTGGATTAAAAAATGTACACTTTTTCACAAATATTTTTTAAATCATTTTAACGAATTTATCAAAAATACGTCAAATTATAGGCCTATAACGTGATTGTCAACATAAATAAACTGTTTACATCACGCATCAAAGATCTAATTTATAACCATTGCATAAATAAAAACATCATAAATATTGAGCAGAAAAATTATTTAAACGTAACAAGCTAGATTATTTAAACGTAACATCTACAATACTTTTATTGATTATAAAAAAGCTTATGACTCTGATCCTCATTGTTGGGTAATAAATTTTCACAGTTGTATACGATCAATTTAAATTTAGTTCAATTTTTGAAATATATAATGCAATTTTGGCAAACTTTACTTCATCTTTCAACTGGAAACAAATAAAAAAAAACTGCATTATTACCAATCAGACGCAGAATATTTCAAGAAGATTCATTTAGTTCTCTCTGGTTTTGCCTAGCAATTAATCCTTTGTCAAATCTTCTGGAATCAACTGGAAACAAATCAATAAAACCTGCATTATTACCAAACGCGGAATATTTCAAGAAGATTCATTAAGTTCTCTCTGGTTTTGCCTAGCAATTAATCCTTTGTCAAATCTTCTTAATCATTCAGGCTGTAGCTATAAACTGATAACAAACTACTTTAATTAGTCAACTTATGTATAAAAATATTTGAAAGCAGTAAAAATCAATTATACAACGTATAAAAAATTACTGATTTATTTTTAAATAGTATTGGTATAGATTTTGGTATTGGGAAATGTAAACTTCAAACCACAAATAAAGGTAAAAATCAATTATAATCTTATACAACTAAAAACAATAAAATTATTAACAGTTTAAATGAATAAAACTGTACAAATATCTGGATTATAATTAAAAAATCAAAAATTTCTCATAAAAAAATTAAAAATAGTATCAACAAAATGTTTTTCAAACAAGATTTAATAGTTTTAAAACACAATCAAATAGTAAAAATTTGATACAAGCAATAAATTCTTACGCTGTGTTTCTATTAACTTATTTCTTTGTATTAATTCATGTAGAAAGTTCGTTTTCCAACTTTTTATGTACATTTAGCTTCTGATAGATAGAAGTAATAAACCACAATCTGTTACTGCAAATTTATTTAAATATTAATGTGCGATGAAATTTGTTTTTATGGAGGATTTAGGGTATACAATATAGATGTTTTTTACAGTTCTTTATTTCATCTGAGAGCTACGTTTCGGTATCTAACAAAATTTTACCTTCTTCAGGCCAAAAAACAATATAAACAAACTTCATGAACACATAAAGATTTCTTTGTTATCGATTCAAATTCCAATGCGAATACAAAAACTTGAAGAAACTCTACTATATAGAAAAACTGAATAAGAACTAGAACAAAAAAAATTTCGTGGGCAGAAAATGCAAAACCTCAAAAAAACTAAAATAATAGAAAGCCAAGCCAATATAAAAAAAAAAAATAATCAGTTTGGTTGTTTTCACAGATCAGACATGGAAAGAAACTGTTTTTCCATCATGTTTGCATAGTTTTTTCTTTTAAGATTTCTATAACTTTTTTCCACACGGGAACTGTTTTTTTACTAGATCTGCAAATTTTAGAAAAGGTTTTTGTCAGTTTTTCTTATCTATATATGTTCTAAGTGTTTATTTTTTGTGGTTTTCTGTTGATTACATCCCAGATTGCAGTGACTTTTCTTCCATTTGCGGAAGCTTTTTTTAGTTCTTCAGAAGATTTTCGCATATTGTCTGTTTCATCTTTTTCAATTTTTGTATTCAATCTTCTATAGTTTCTTCCTGACTTCTTTCTTATCAATAATTTGTCTAGTTTTATATACTATTCATCTAATTAATTTGCTTTTGTAGTTTCTTGCGTACACTAAAAAATCAAAATCCTGTCTTTTCTATCTTCTCTAGTTGTTTCCCCATATCAAAAGAATCAAATTTTTTATTTTTTTTTCATCAGTTTTTTTTAAATTCTCTCATTTTTGGTTTTGTGGTTTTAGATGATGATTTCTATTGGTTCCTAGACGTTTTCAACCGACTTAAAAAGAAAAAGATTAGGTTCTCAAATCGGCTGTATTTTTTTTATGTGTGTTACTTCATAACTTTTTTCTCGGTGAATTAATTTTAATGATTTTTTATTTTTTAGATTTTTTATTTGGAAACTGGTGCTTTCCGTTTGGTCCCATTCAAATTTGATCAAGATCTGACCAGTAGTTTTTAAGTTATTCTGATTGCTGCTTATTTTGACATATAGTTTTGACACTTATAATTATTAATTGATTATAAAATGCTAGTAAGAATTTAAAAATTTAAAAAATTGCTTTAAAAATAATTAAATATTAGTTTACAAGCAATTTGAGTCTATTAAATAAATATTATAATTATGATATCATAATAAAAGTCTTTTCTATTGTTTTTCTTATTTTATCCATGATATTTATCTAATTCCTGTTTGGTTAAATCAAAGATTTGTTTGGAAGTGTTCTATTGTAACTGAAGTTCCTCGTCTATATAATTAAAAAGCTTAAATCATCTTTTTTGTATGTCATAAAGTTGCAACTTGTTTCTTATTTATTAATTTCTTCAGTGTTTTCTTTTTGTCAAGACAATGTTCCAACTTTTTGTTTGTTGTTTTATCTTATTCTTCGGATCTGTTTTTCTTTTCGTGTTTTTATCTGTTTCATCTACTTTCTCTTTACGGCCAAGATATTATTGATGTCATTGAACCGGTCATTTTTTTTATAAAGTGTCACAACATTAACAGTAAGTGTTTTTTGTACATTTATGTTTTATGCAACAGGCTTTTAGGTTTGTTTATATTGTTTTTTAGGCCTGAAGAAGGTAAAATTTTGTTACCGAAAGGTAACTCTCAGATGAAATAAAGAACTGTAAAAAACATCTACATTGTATACCCTAAATCCTCCATAAAAAAATTTCTTCGCAAATAATATTAAAAAAAAAGGGTGATAGCTTTTCTAAATTAAATATTAATGTTGCAACTTGCTGAAGATTTCCAATAAGAACAAAACCTGTAATGTTTTTAATCTTTGTAATTTGTATAATTTAAATGTTGTAAACTAATGAGACCTGTTTTTGTCGCTCTACAAAGGTGAGTCTCAATAAATTTGACTAGATTTGATAGCACTTTTCTTTTTAAAAAAATTACACTAAAATCGGTCTAATCTTTTGGGAGTTATAATGCCTCAGACAAACACGCACACGTAAATTTTATGTTTGCTTTCTCAATTCTTAGATTTGTTTTAACATTTGTTGTTGACCACCAACTTAAAAACAAGTTTAGTTGTTATTATTATTATTAGTTTTAAGTTAAGTGCAGGTCGATACTTTGATGTGGTGCCATTTCCTGCATCAGGTTGTCATTTCCCTTCATTGTTATAGATAGATGGCGCGACCAACAATGCATACAATTGCATGTATGGTGCTATTGTTCACTATTGTATCTATTGGGTGGCATACAATCGAACTATTGATACACTCAGGGTGTAACAACTATAGATTAACTATTCAGTAAACGATACACCCATTACCTATGTAAATTGATTGTTATTAGCAATTGCAGAAGAGCCTCTATATTATCTCTTGTCTGTCCGGACGTGTGTCTTCCAACAATACCACAAACACAGAAATATTGACAAGCTGTTGTCCTTCCAATTTTAGGAAATTTGAAAATTCCAATGTATGTTGTTCAAATCGGAAATTTCTGTCACTTTATTAGAACTTACCCGATTCAAACCATTCTTTCACATTTTTGGTATATACAATATGATAATTGATCCATTCTGGCTTTGGACAACTTTATTTTCAAATGACACTTTGGTTCTATTTTTTATTATGTTTTTTTTATATATATATTTGTTTTCTTATTAATTTTTTCTGTAATGGTTTTTTTGAACATTTTGTTTTTTTGTGTTATTGTTTTGTGTGGAAAAACATAAGCTGAAAACTACTCTGCTTTTCCAAAATTTTGAAGTAAAAAACTGATTGCATATTCCTGGATCTGTCTTTACGCAGAATAAAGTTACATTTTAAAACATTAAATTTTGAATATTCTTAACAAAAACTACAACAATTTAAAAGTAAACAAAAAGAAAACAATCATTTTTTAAAATTGAATTTCTCTATCTCATAAATAACATAAAAATGGTAAATCTATAGAGTTTTGTTTACGCAGAAACAGGCAGAAAAAAAGACTGTTGAACCATTAACTTAAAAAACTCACTAAAAAGTGATTGGAGAACCATTGTCTTCAACTGGAAGTGAAAACAGAAAAGTTAATATAATATTTTAACAGTCACACTATACTTAGTATGTAGATTTGTATATAAAGTAGAATAAAATATTAAAATCATTTCGTATGGGCGTCGCTTATCAGTGAAATTTTATTTTAAACGACATTTAAAACACAAATGAAAAACAAAACTCTTTTTTATCAAATATTTCTTAAAACACCAACTTGTGAGAAATTGTTCTGTACTGTATCAATAATTTGAAAAAATATATTGTTTTGTTTGCTCCATCAATAGATCTAACATAACCTACAAATTGTTGCTACTGTACGTACACGGTGAAAATTGCTTTCTAAAAACTGCAAATTATTTGTTAAAACTGCTGACGTTATTTTCATGAGATTAATAATTTCATCACTATGTAGTGTTTTATAGGAGAAAAAAAGAATGTTAAAATTGTTGGTCTGTTTTTTTTCTGCTGATGCCGTTATAAATATAAACAACGCTAGGCAGTGTTTTGCCTCTCACTAGATTTTAAGTTTAAGTAACCTTTTCTGACTGTTGGCTAGACACTGCTAGGTAATGTCGTCAAAATCTAAAACTAATAAGTAAAAATAAAAAAATATTTTAAAAATAAGTCATTGCATACAATAACTTTGATCTTGTACGTACGGTAGCATCAATTTAAGACAATTTGTAGGTTATATTAGATTGATAGATGGCCTAAGCAGATGATATATTTCTTGAAAGTATTGAGACTGTTAAAGTACACACACGTCCATTCATCACAAGTTGATGTTTTTAATAATTAAAAAAAAGTTAATTTAATTTTTTTATTTATGTTCTAAATGTCATTCAGAATAAAACTTCGCCCATACGTAACAATTAGTTTATTTCATTTTGTATATTGTTCATTTACTTTTAATTAATTTACTTGTAATTACAAACAATCAAACAATGTAAACTATAAAACACAAACATCATTAAATACTAATTTAGCTGCACTAAGCTAGTTTGGTGCATAGTACAATTGGTTAAATCTTAAGCCCTTGATTCTTGTTCTGTTGTTGTTTTTTTAATTTTTGTTTTTAATCTGACAGCAAGTGAAACACTTTTTTTTTCAGTGTTTAATAAAATTTTGTATTTTATGTGTATTTAGTACTTTTTTGTTTGTTTTATTGTTAACATGATTACATTTTTTTTTCTGTCTTATTTAATTTTTTTTTTAAGAGAAAATGTATATTATTAATAATTGCTATAGCAGTTGGTGGTTTAATTTTCTTTTCAGAGTTCAATAAAACTTGATATTTTATGTTTAATTGGTACCTACTTTTTGTTTGTATAATGTTTTTTTTTATTTTATTGTTGACACTTTTACATATCGTCTGAAATGTTTGTTCTGTCTTATTAAATTATTTTTAAAATTTTTTTTGTAAACAAAAAATATATGTTTTTATTTATTGTTATATATTAAAGTTATTAGGAAAAGTGAGGTTAAAATTATTGTATAATCAGCAATGAAAGTAAAATAATTTTTTTTAAGTAAAATTAAGTCTTTTTTTAGAATAATATTCAAATACGTACAATTACATACAAAACTAAAAGTTTTTTGCAGTTGATTCTGGTTCTGTGTTGTTTCTAATTTCTTTTCGTAATTTTTTTTTCTAGTTTTTGTTTTTATTCTGACAGTAAGTTGTTTAGTGTCTAATACAACTTGATATTTGATGTTTATTCAGTATTTTTATGTGTTTTTTAATTTTTTTTTAATTTTTTGATAACAAATACTTTTACAAATTAAAATTTTTTTTTTCTGATTTATTTAACTTTCATATTTTTAGTTTTTTCCTCGTTTTTTTTTTTTGAAGTAAAAATATACTATTGTACAATTGGTAATTTAAGTAAAATAAATTGTTTTAACAGAATAATTTTTAAGTACGTAAAGGTACTATACAAAGCTGAAAGTTTCTTGGTTAAAGCATTATTATCGGATATAATTATACATTTTTTAGTTTTTTTATACCTGAGATTAAAGTAAACTAAATTGTTATTTGAGCCAAATTTTTAAGTACGTAGAGGTACAACAGACAAAGCTAAAAATTTCTTACACTTTATTCTTATTCTTCGTTTCTAACAGTTTTTTGTACATTTTTTTTCAAATTTTTATTTTTTGTTCTGACAGTAAGTGGATTATTTTTTTCCAGTGTTTCGTTTTTTTCTTAAACAAAATAAATTAAAAAAATAAGAAGATAGTCTTATCTAGTTTTTTTATTTTTTAATAGAAAATATATTCAGTTTTTATCTATTGTTTCATAATATTATCATATTTAATGTTTATTCAGTATTTTTTTAGGTTTTGTACTTTTTTTTTAATTCATTGTTAACAAACACTTCTACATACTTTAAATTTTTTTTTTTCTGATTTATTCAATTTTTTTTCTAGTTTTTTTAAAAGTTTTTTGCACTTGATTCTTGTTCTGCTGTTTCTAATTCCTTTTCGTAAATTTTTTTTTTAATTTTTGTTTTTATTCTGACAGTAAGTTGATCAATTTTTTTAAGTGTCTAATATAACTCGATATTTTTAATGTTTATTCAGTATATTTATTTGTGTTTTTAAATTTTTTTTAATTTATTGTTAACAAACACTTACATACTTTCTGATTATTTTTTTTAGATTTGTTTAACTTTTTTTTCTTAGTTTTTTTTAAATAGTAAAAATATTATTAGTAATTTAAGTAAAATAAACTCTTTTATGAGAATAATTTCCAAGTACGTAGAGGTACTCATATATTATACAAAGCTAAAAGTTTCTTGGTTAAAGCATTATTGTCGGATAATTTTCTATTTAGAGCAGAGACAAATAGTCGTCATGAATGCGTCAACATTCTTTTCAGAAAATAGCAGCCACAGTGCTTTCTTATTCTGAAATCTCCAGAGAACGCGCGCTCCTAACAATAGAGCTTTTCTATCAGAAAGCTCGCTGTTGTATGACTTTTACATTTCTTCCTATAGCTTGAAGAACAAAGCTCATTCTGGAAGCTTTCACGTTATTTAGTTCCGATACTGATGACAATAATACTCGCTTTGTGTCATTGGCGTATTGAAATCGTCATCCGGCTTGTTTTTTCTTCCAACTTGGCAGAAAATCTGTCAAAAACTTTTTTTGTTAATTTTGATGATAATTAAAAAATTTAAGCGACAATGGCACAATTATGCGATAATGACACGGCAAGGGTGAGAGGCTGTTTGTGCGGTAGAAATCTTTCTTCAATTTAAACGAATAATAAGCTATTCATGTCACAAGAATAAGATGGAAAGTGAGTGTGAGTAATGAAAGCTAATAAGATAAATTACTCTGTGACATTTTCCCGTGATGATACTTTACATTATTATTTTGCTACTCATCCCCTGTACACAAAAAGAGGGGCGAATAAAACAGAATAGCAAGGGCGCTTCTTTAAAATGCGCAATATAGGTTTACTTTATTTTTTATTCAAGATAGAAGCCTAATTGCTATAAACATTAATATTATCAGGCTGTAATCTCAAAATCAAAAATAACTAAAGAAAAACTAACTATTTTTTTTCTTTTAACTTAAGAATTACAAAAGAACACAAATTGTTGCTTAATTCAAACCAATTTCTATTATTCGATTAACTCACCACCTTTTTCAGCACATAGTTCAATTCTAACTTTTAACTCTGTATAACTTCTACAAACTTCTTTAATTGTTAAGAATACAACAGCATCTTTTATCCAATTTTTTAATACTTGGACATTATTGAGAATCAAAAATTGTCAAATCAGGGCTTCTTGGCGGTCATAAAACTGGGCCTCCTTTGCCAATCCAATTATCTCCAAATTTGCGATTTAGCCAATTACAAACAATACGAGCAAAATGCGCTGGACAACCATCCTGTTGAAAATACATCATGTGTCAATAATCAGGAAGTATACCATGGCTCAAAAAAATTTTCAACATCTCCCAGTATGAATGCTGGTTAACATTAGTTTCAAAAAATATGAGGTTATTATCCAATGCGCTTTTAACAGTTTTAATTTAATCAAATTCTATTATTTACGAATTACTCAAATTATGCCTATTTAAATTTTCGATTTTTGAATGAGACCCTAACAGACGTATTGATTTGGAAACATAACATTCCAAGTTCTTAAACAAATTATACCAACAAAGCCACATGACAGACAAACAAACTAAGCAAAATAGCCTAATTGAAAAGCTTCACAATTTCTCAAAATTTTGAATATGACAGTTTTTGATAATTAAACAAGTCAAATTATTAAATGCACACTGTCAAAATTAATAGGATACACCAAAAACCAGTTAAAATAAGAAACAACTGTTATAAATTTCCAAATATTAAGATAGAATAACGTACTAAAGAGTCTATCTATGCTTATTTGTAATTTATGTGTTGTTGCATTTTAATAGACTTATCGAGTTTATTGATGTTTGGTTAATGTAATGTAGTATTCGGTAAGATTATTTTTATTAAATCAATTTTGAATATTTTAGTGTGAGTTAAAAAAAAACTATTGTAGTGTAAGATTCTCACTGCAATGAAATCATCAGCAAATGATGATCAGATTGATAAGTAAGCATTCATCAGCTTTCTAGATGATTCCGGTAACTGAGAGGCAAAAAATTTTATTATTTGTACTTTTTAAGTTGATTTAGTTAAATAATTTACGTTTGGTAAACTTTTGTAAACATGCAAAGAAAAAAGAATGCAAATAATCAATAAAAAAAAACAATCTTTTGCATATTTCTTTTTAATATTATACTATCCAGATAATTGTTGAGTTAGCTGCAGTTTCTTTTCAAAAAACTTTATTTTCAATATTATAGATTATTTTGAAAAAAATAATTCTGCAAAAAGCCTAAATATATCAATGTTGTCAATCTTTTTTTAACATTCTATCAGGTAAAAAAAGTTACTAAGCTAAATATTCTCAACCGAAAAAAGTATAACATAAGATTTTTTTTTAATTTTGGCTTAATTTTAATTTTAGAAAAATTAATTTAAATCAATTTTGTCTACCTTTTTTGATTTCAAACCATAGAATAAAAAAAATTAACACAGGCTTATATAATATTATCTTGACTCATAAATACAGTAGACTTTTTTCCAAAATACACATTCTAAAAGACATTTATATAAAAACAATTATCAAGTTTAGAATAAACATTAGGAAAAAATGTCAACCGTAATATCCCGAGTGCATGAAAAACTGTCAATAATTTTGACAGCAAAATGGTCAACACCATAGGCATGCAAGCGGTGTAATATAGCAAATCTTTTAAAAATAAATGTATTAATAATCCAATAAAACAAAACAAACCGTTATTAGTATAGAATATAAACTTTTTAATAATCTAAAAAGTTGTAAAACTTAAAAAAATTTTAAAGCCTCATAAAAATAAAATTTTTGCAAAATTAGATGTTTCAATTGAAACACTTAAATTAAAAAAAAGTATCTTTATAGCAATAACTAAGGTTTTTGATTGTACTAAATTAAATTATAAGAGTTGCTAGTTTGACCTGTTGAAAAAGTAATATTTCAAGTGCATGAAAAACTGTCAATAATTTTGACAACAAAATGGTCGACGCCAGCGGTGTAATGTAGCAAATCTTTTAAAAATAAATGTATTAAACATCCAATAAAACAAAACAAACCTTTAATAGTATAGAATATAAACTTTTTAATAATCTAAAAAGTTGTAAAACTTTTAAAGCTTCATAAAAATAAAATTTTAGCAAAATTAGATGTTTCAATTGAAACTCTTAAATTAAAAAAAAAGTATCTTTATACCAATAACTAAAGTTTTTGATTGTACTAAATTAAATTTTAAGAGTTGCTAGTCTGACCTGTTGAAAAAACATTTAGAGCGTCTAACAGGTTTAATTAAAAAATAATAAACCGACTTAGAGCTTTATTGTGGTGAGACCAGCAGGGTTCCCACAGGCCTCTTACGTCAAGTACCTTGTTGAAAACCCAGTTTGCCATTGTTAATTCGGCCAAGTCGAGCTTTGGTGGACGCTTACACTTACATCAATAAAGGTAGCTTTAATAGTTCCGATATAAATTTCAATCCTTTGTGTTTGCTAAAAAGGATTCTTCAATTAGAAGTAATTTGATTGTGAGATATTTTTTTAAGAAAATTCACCCTTAATAGAGTTTTTCCACTTAAAAACTGGCAAAAACGCTTTGTAAATCTATAAAAATGAACAAATGTTTATAAAATAATAAAAAATAAGCGCGATTTGACCATATACACAATGTTATTAAATCTGTTCTAATAGCAGATCTTAGCTTAAGACGACCAAATTGTGTAAGAGAAAGCTCGCCTAAATAGTTTCTTATGTAATCTATTATATTCAGTTAATTAAGATCTATTTTGTTGATTTACTGTAAAGCTAAAAATTTATTCTTAAAATTTTTTTTAATAATTGAAATTTGGCATAATAATAGATTTTAAGATAACTTGTTTATAACGTCTAATATATTTTTGTATTAATAAAAGTGTAAATAATATTACATAAATTTAGATCAACAATCTTTATAAAATACATTATTTTACTTTGCTTGAACAATATAGCAATATTCGGCTTATTGTCTCCAGTATAATTGGTAAATATCATTTTTCAAAATATTTTAAAAATTACAGTTATAGTGTGGTTGAACTTTTTTTACTAAATCAAACTTTTGAGCTGAATTAAAACGAACTATTTTTGCAACGGTCTTATTTTTTTTTATACTATCTATTAACTAGCACTGAACAAAAAATAAAATGTGTTTTCGACAAATTGAAATACACTTTGCAAATGCTTTCAATAACAGATAACAAATAAGCATTGCTATTGTGCTTCTTTTATTTAAAACTAGCTGGCCCAGCGAACTTTGTTCCGCCTAAACATAGATATTATTTTTAAAATAAGCAAACTAAAATCTTTGAAAATTATATATTGATACATGTCATTTTTTGTCTCTATCCCTCCCCTTTTCATCCCTTTGTTAATAAAAAGTAGCTGTTTATAATTATTTAGTTTTATTAATTTTTTCTAATTAATAATTAAAAATTATTAAATATTATTAAATATTTAATAATTAAATATTAAAATAATTATTAACATTTAATTAAAAATTTTATTAATATCTTTAAATATTTATTAATATTAATAAACTCGCTGCTCGATTCAAATCAGCACTTGATAAATATCTTGTTCTGCGTCGCAAATTATCTATTTGTTGACCTCTGTTGTTCGCTCGACGATTCTGCATTGCCAACCGAGCTGTTTCACGGGCTGCTTCACTTTGCTCTCGTGATTGAGAAGCACGAAGTCGAGCCATACTATCGCGGCGCTGTTCACGTGCAATTTCTTGTTCTTCTTCAGTTCTTTCATTTGCAGTATTTCGTATTCTTCTTGCATCACGGCTTTGTCGGGAAAGATTCGATCGTCTTGGTCGCGGCATTATTAATTAAACTTCACTTCACCTAAAAACTAAAATTTTCAACCATACCGAGTTTTATAGTTCACTTCACTTTTTACGAATGGGCAACGGCACTATCATTACATTATAATTGTTAATTATTTATTTAATAGAAATAGTTTTATTATTGATTTCTTACAAATATCAAATTGTCATCCATACGTCTTACATATCTGTCATTATACGTCAATTACATAGCTGTCATTTGCGTTTTGTTATTCCACGTTTTATAGTGACTGACGTTTCATGTCAAGTCACACGGGAATGCTGTCGAACGGGATGAAAAGTATCCTATGTCCTTCTCCTGGCTCTAAACTATAATTGATATAAAAATCCAAGATTGGAAAAATTTCTTGAGCCACGTCAAATAAATTTTAATGTAAACGCTTCTTCGTGGTTGCGTCAAATTTCTCGGTAATTTGTCGAGCCTCACCGAACGTTTCCGACATCGCATTTCACATTTGACTTTTACCCTTCTTTTAGAGTTTTAGGTGGTTTCTGGATAAAAAGTATCCTATGTCCGTCTCCTGGCTCTAAGCTACCACCTCACCAATTTTCAACCATATCGGTAAAGCCGTTCTTGAGTTATAAGTGGAGTAACTAACAGACTCTTTTATATATATAGATAGGTTTGTAAACTCAAAAACTTGTTTGTGTTTTAAATAGAATCTTGCTAAAAAATTTGCTGAAGAACGTTTTTGATTGATAAACACTTGCCAAAAATATTGTCAACATTGTTAATTACAACATACTCTTGTTTTTATAAACTCACTGCAACACAGTGTCTTACAGGTTTACGACACAAAATTATGAAGATACATAAATTATCAGAATTGCTTCAAATACAGTTATGTCATAAATATTATAGATATAAGATATCTATTTATATTATAATCTTACTTTAAGTAATTATTTGTATAATAAATTAATGTTAAATTGCATATATTAGCAGATTTGCTGAGTCTGTTGATATAATCATATCATAGACAATGACATGACTAAACTGGTTTACTTGATTACTTTGACTAATTATAAACCACATAAATTGTCAAAATTGCACATTCCACAAAAAGAATTATATAGAAAATATAGATATAATACAGATAATTAAACTAGCAAACAAGAAAAAATTAAGATAAAATTAAATTCATTTAAACTATATCCGTGGATTTGAGCATGTTTTGTTCTTAGTGGAACTCTTTAGCAAGTCGCAACTTATTTTTATTTTAATAAATTTGTAGTGACAATTTTGGGCTTATACTTACTCAATTGCCAATTACGTTTGTAACATAGTAACATTAGCAACATCTGTTAGAAGCTAGCCTTACATCAAAGTCGATAAGCCAGGTTTCCACATGTTAATGCATAGCTCACTTTAAATGACAGATATCAATTTTGATAGACATAAATATATATCGCTGGTTATACAACCAAGCTATCATGTTGGCACTTTTTGTCTCAAACGTATACCTATGTACGCGCACGCAATATTATGTATCTGCTTGTTTTTATCAACAAATAGAAAAATTAAATCAAAACAAGGTTATGAATTGACAGATATTAATTCTGATTAAATCAGGAAATGTTCGTAAAATTTTGATAATAGTTTGTTTGCTTAATCAGCGATTAACTTTTTGTCTCAGTTTGTGTCTTTCAGTTATCTATGCATTCACATTGAAAAACCTGGCTTCTTGACTTTGATGTAAGACGAGCTTTTAATAGATGTCGCTATAGTTTTTGATATTTATTAGAAGTTCCTTATAGCTACAGAATCTTTTCTTTTCGTTACAATCAGTTACGTTACTTTTATGATTTATTTAAATTGTTTTTTTGTTTACTTTAAAATATTTTTTATATAATCGTTTTCTAGTGCTTTTTGTAATATGTTTGTTCTACTACAAGCTGTTTAGTTGACGTGCGACAGTTCGACCGCTGCTTATTCTATTTTTTATTTCTTCATTACTATCAGCTGTGCTAGTAATCTTGACACCTTAGTATTTGTAATGACTTACGTTTGTAATAGTCGGGTTATTAATTTTTAAATTTTTTTTTACCTCTCACAACCAAATTTTCGGTCTTTGAAGTGTTGATAGTAAGGCCTCATTTAGAAGACTCTTCATGAGATGTCTTAACATGTAGTGCATGTCAGACCTATCTTCGACTATCAAAATCTGATCATCTGCAAAAAAGAGAGTAAAAAGTTTATTTCCAACATAGTAGCACATTTCTGTCTCCACTAGATTAAATATATTTTTAATAATGTAGATGCTATGCAACATTCTTGTCTTAATTCTTCTGTTATTGTTATTTTGGATGATAAACCTAGTCTTAACTTCACTGAACTCGTCATGTTGTTATAGAATTTAGAAACTGCTTGTATATATAGATTTTACTAATTTTCTGATACTTTCTATAACTGTACTAATAGAATAGTGTCATACGCTTTTTGCAAGTCTACAAACACTACATGTGATTCTTAGTTATGTGCCAACTTCTTTTCAAACACTTGCTTAAGACAAAATAGGTTATGGACACATGAATGGTAACCCCGATTGCTCTTCGACATCCACTACTTTTTCTAAGTAAGTTAGTAACACATTAAGCCTCTATAATTAGCACACTTTTTTTTAAAATGTTACTTATATAGACAGTTTTTTATTTAGGTGGTATATCTGCGCTTTTCAAGAACTGATTGAAAACGCAAGTGAACATTTCAAATAGGGTTTCTGGACCATTTTTTACAAGCTTGATTTGAATTTATTTGGATCTGGGAGGACTACCATTTTGCATGTTTTGTATTGCTACTCTGACTTCTTGCAGATAGATTTAATAAGGCTGACTCATTTATTGAATCTTGGTGAGCCACTGCAAATTCTGGTCTATGTTCAGTAAACAGTTCTCCATAATATTTTACTCATTCGCTCATAGTTATAGTTTGTAAAGAACTTTTTTCATTTTTGTTTTGTCGCATTCATTTTAGTATTCTCTACGCTTTCTGAGATCTTGTAGAACCAATGTAATTACCGACATGATCGCATTTGTTCTGCCAGAAATCATTTTTGGTTTTATTAACCAAATTTTAGGCTTCCTAATTTGCTTTTAAAAATTGTTTTAGTCTTGGACGTTTTTTGTAGATAGCCTCTTCAAATACTTTTGCTTTTTCGGGTCAATCAGTTCTTTTAAATTGTCATTCCATCGTGGTGGGCTATTATTTCTTGTTTTTTTGTATTTTTCAAGATTTCCAAGATTTCCACAACTTTTTTGTACATTTGATGCGGCGTTTCGTAATAAATGCTATTTAATTTCAAACAAGTAAAAAAACTTACTTAATAGACTTTTTTCACTACCACTTGATATTTTAGACTACAAAAAAGAGCTCAATATTATTAAACAATTAGCAGTCAACAATTCATACTCAATAAAACTAATTAATAAACTTTACCGTAAGAAACACACCAGACATCATTTAAATAATTTTACCTCATTAACCATGTTACACACACAATCAAACAAATTAAATAAACCAATTAAATACTTTAGTCTACCATATATCGGACCAATTTCCAACTCTATAAGTAAGACTTTATCAAAATTTAACATTAAAATTTCATTTTCTAATTTTAAAAAATTAAGATCATTTTTAGTTTCAAATAAAGACGCAATTGACAATGACCAAAAAAGCGGAATATATCATTTATTCTTCAATTGCGGCCAGTCATACATTGGTCGAACTTTACGCCCTCTAAAAAGTAGAATTTCTAAACATCTCAGATTGATTAAAAATAAATCTAAATATAAATTTAGTTTAGATGATCTCAAATACAAAAGTAGTTTTGCAGAACATGTTATTTCAATGAATCACGAATTCTCCCATTATGAATTACTGCACATATCAACAAAATTTAAAGAAAACGCCAATCTAGAAGTTCTAGAAATTCTGAAATTAAAAGAGAGATCACCTGACTCTATTTTAAATGATCAAACCAATTTTTTCACGCAAATTATAGAACCCTACATTAAGACTTTTAATACCCATAGAAATCAACCATAATATTTCGACTTGTCTCTTCCTTAGTTATCTATTTTATTATCTATTATTCTCTATATTATATTTAGTTATTTTATTATGTTTATTGTTCATTTAATTTTAAGTTCATGTCTTAACTCCACATCCACTCTTAAACCGCTACATCCCCACCAACCGGCTTGTCCACCCTCAACATTTATAATTTTATTTTGTCTAGTGTTAGTTAAAGCTTCGGTGTTAACACATCACTCAAACCTGACGATGGCTCTTGTCGAAAGATAAGTAGAAAGCCGAAACATATGTAGTTTTTCAATTTTTCATTTATTGAAAAATAAAAATAAATTTATATGGGAAGACTTTAAGTTTTTTACTTGTTTGAAGTTTTTTAAACAATCCCATTTTGTGTTATAAGATGGAACAATTTTATAAATGCTATTTAGTTTTGCAGTCAACCGAAAGTTGTACAAAGATCTGGTTGACTCTTCCGTTAAACTTTTGATCTTATATTTTAGTTTGTTGTATGTCGGGAGTTGTTGTTCTTGGATAGAGTCAATGGATGAGTTAGATATTAAATATAAAATCTTTAATCTTTAGATCACATTGTATGTGGTTGTTCATCATATGTTGTAGATCACATTCTAATAGGATGTGGTTTACCACATCCTATTAGAATGTGATCTTTAACAGTGAGCTGAATTAGAATGTGATCACAACATATGATGAACTACCACATCCTATTAGAATGTGATCCACAACATATAATGAACAACCACATAACGGTTTACCAAATCCTATAACTCCCAGAACTCGAACATCATGTACTCTAATCTGGGAATTTTGTTTTAATATTACATAATCCATGATTGCCTTCAATTGTCAAGTTTGTTGGGTCCGGGTAAACTTTCTTGTACTTAAAAAATCTGTTCAAAATTCTCAGATTTTGAGCTTTACATAATTCAATCCATCTTTCGCTAATATTGTTTTTTTCTTTCTTCACCGCATGGTCCAACGGTAGTGTCATTTGTTCTTTTACCAACACGAGCATTTAAATCCCCCAGTATAACTATTTTCTTTTCTATTACTAACCTCATCTAGAAGTTTTGTCAAATTGTTAGAAAAAAAGTAGTAAATAACAAAAAAAAAATCGAAAATCAACAACATAAAACGCGTAAAAATAAAGCAAATTATTTGAATGCATTTACATTGTATCAAGATAAGCTGCTTTGAAATAAGACAGTTTCAGTTACATTTGAAATGTGTTAAAATTTTGACGTCAAACTTGTTTTGAGCAAAGCCAGCAATTTAATTATAAAAAGCAATTGCTGCTGCAAAAGCTGTGAGAAATTGACTGAAATTTGGAACGTAGTAGAATTGTTAATTTAATCTTAAGTCTAATTTAGCAAGTTTTTTCTTTGCTATTTTTTTTTATTTTTCTCATAGTGCATGCAGTCTGTAGAATTAGTAATTTTTTAGAAAATTTTCGCTAAGAAAATCTAATAAGAGATAAGAAGGGAAAGGCGTTGTTAACAAAACCTTTCACAAAACTGCCTCCATCCATCCATTGCGCTCTAAATTCATTACAGAGACGTATATTATGACGGTAGACATTCAGCATCCACCTATACCAACATAATTCTAACAGCCTGTACGTCACGTGCATTCATTTGCATGATAAATTCCCACTAGAACTCGAAATGATAATACGATTTTAGTTCTGAAAGGTGAAAATAAATTGATTTCGCGTTTCTGGTGACATATTAATGCACGTATTAAGATTTGTGACGTGCGCTTAAATTCAGCCAGTTCAGTACTCGATTTCAATTATTTATTGTTGCGTTTATAACCGACGAGGGCTAGTTTATTCATAATAGGATTGTGATGAATGAGCACAACACCTCGAAATTGCGTTATGACGCTAATAGGTGGATCCGTAGTGATATAAAACGAATGGTTATGCATAGCTTTTCAGAGATAATTTTTTTTTTGGTTATTATTAAGTACCGACCCACAAATAAAATCTCCAAGTGCCACATCGTTTCTAATTCCGTGGAAGCGGTTGTCGTCTCTACTTAATTGCCAGTCATAAAAATCGGCTATAAATTTATCATATCTGGTTTAATCAGTCGACAAATATGCCCTCTTGATCAGATATTTAACGCGTTGTTTGTTTAATACACGCGCACAATCGCACATAATGGCTTTTCATTAAGATATTAAACCGGCAAGAATTTTATTGTTGGCATAAAATGGGAGTTTTCTGTAAATTTTCTTCCAGCGCTGCTCTGATCAAATGTTACCTTTGAGGGGGAGAATGTCTGCAAGCGACAATTAATTTAACGATAAATTAAAGTTCAAGTTTCAATTTCTAGCCACAAATCGGAAACCTTTCGATACGACAGATCAAACGGTAGATTAAATTTCCGTCTGATTCAAGTGTACAGAAACGATTTAATTTTATAATTGCCGAAGCCCTTTAGAGCTGTGATCTTGTACACGAGAGCTTACGAGAGCTCCTATAACTGTCATGTTAAAGTTTGAACAGGCTTTAGGTGACAAATTCAAAGAATTTGGTGCTTTTCTCATACTACAAAATTCAATTATAGATAATTGCAAACAGATATTTTTGTAAATTAATTTTTTTATTATTAATTACTAATGGAGTAATAATGGTGGAGGTGCCAGGATAATTATGTGGTAAAAATCAAAAATGTGCTAATGAGGACGATTAATTCAAGATAATTAATCGCCTATTAACATACGAACTCATATTAAAAGTACCAAAAGTGCAACTTCACACAAATTTTTGTAAATTAATTTTTTTATTATTAATTACCGATGGAGTAATAATGGTGGAGGCGCTGGGATAATTTTGTGTAAAAACCAAAAAATGTGTTAATGAGGACGATTAATAGCCGAAGATGTTGAAAAAGCACAAGTCTTTCTATAGTCAAGATCATTAATCGCTTATCAACATACAAACTGGTATGAAGAGTACCAAAAGTGCAGCTCCACACAAATTTTTGTAAATAATTTTTTTTATTATTAATTACTGATGGAGTAATAATGGTAGAGGCGCCGAGATAAGTTTGTGTGAAAACCAAAAAATGTGTTAATAACGACGATTAATAGTCAAGTATGTTAAAAAAGTACAAGCCCTTTAATACTCAAGATTATTAATTGCCTATTAACATAAGAACTGATGACATAAAGAGTACTAAAAGTGCAGCTCCACACAACAAACTAAAAACAAAAATAATTTATAGTGACAGTACAGTGTTACTGGTACTGAGAGTTGATGCACCTTCAAAATGAGATAAGGTTAGAGCTAACAAACACACAAGTAGAAAGTGACAGAACTGATAAGAGGCTGCCTTTCTTTCCGCAGTGCGCTCTTATCACAGTGAATGAATAAAAAAATTCGAACAAAAAGGAAAACATGGACAAACTAAAACAAATGTTTGTTTAAATAAGAAATCAACTGTTAAATTTAGAACAAAAACTTGATACAAACACAAAAATAATTAAGAAATTAAAGAAAGAAAACAAAATTGTAAAGTGTGGGATCTATGATAAAGGTTATAAAATAGAGAAAGAAGTTAAATTAAACAACATAGTACATAAACTGAAGAAATTATAAACAAAGAACAGAAAAAACCAAAAGATCTGATAAAGAAAATGCAACAATTAATGAGAGAGATTAATGAGAGAAAAATTGAAATAAACTGAAGGAAATCTGATAAAGAAAATGCAACAATTAATGAGAGAGATTAATGAGAGAAAAATTGAAATAAACTGAAGGAATAATAAACAAAGAAGAAAAATTTCTAGAAGATCTGATAAAGAAAATGTAACAATTAATGGGAGAGATTAATGGGAGAAAAATTGATACCAACGATGCAGTCGATATCCAGAAATTGAAAATGGTTAAAGCAGAAAAAAAATAACAATTCTGGTAGAGTCGATGTCCGTATACGTCCATTAAAATGAATTAGACACAGCAAGAATCTAAAAAAAACCAAAGTTTGGATAAATGTTGATCTTTCAAAAAAAGTCTAGAAAACTTGGAGAAGTGTTTAATACCAAGTCAAAAAAGAAGGGACAGGCACAAGGTTAAGAAGATACGATAAACTTATTATAGAGAGACAAGTATACGGAATAGAAGAGCTAGAAAAAGACGGGACCTAAAGACAAGATGACATAAACAAATGAGTAACAGAGCAATATCAGTATGAACAGCAACTAGAATAAATTGTAAAAAAAAACAAAAGCAAAAGTAACATAAAAAATAAAAAAAAAAAATAAAAAAAAAAAAATGAATGTATCAAATGCAGTATTTTGGAATGTAACAGAAATAAGAAAAAAAAATAAAGGTTTTTAGAAATACGTGACAGATTTTGAGATTTATTGCTAGAAACATGAGTAAATGAGCAATATTGGAAAGAGACAGAACGAAAATTATTAGATAAATCCAGATGGAAGGTACAATATGCAACAAAAAACAAAAAAGCAAGAGCAATAACAATAGAAGTTAAAAAATTAAATAGATAAAAAAAATCGCTAGAAAACAATAAAAAATATATAGCAGAGGCATCAGCATAGTAAAAGAAAGAGAATAACAAAAGAGCATAAACCTAAACAACATAAATTTACCGATTTAAAGTGATTTTAATGCAAGAGAAGAAAAAAAAATACAATCAGAAGAACAGCAGAAGATAAAGTAAAAAACTAAGAAAAAATAATTTTAATAAAAATGTTAGAATTTTAATAAAATAGGTGGGTGTAAGATCAAGTGAAAATAAAAGAGATGAGCAATAGAGATAGACATATGAAAGAACATAGGCAGAAACGGTAATTGACTATGTACAGAATAGTGAAAGCATGAAAAAGAAATATCTAAATTAGATAGAAAGATTCAATCAGACTATATGCCGCTGGAGATACAAATATAAAAAGATAGAATAGAAATAAAAAAAAAGAAAGTAAAAAAACTTTAATAATAAAGTGGGGCAAAAAATTTGAAAAATATATAAAAAAAAAGTTGTAAAAAACAGAATTTAAAAAAAATATAAATAAAAAAAATGGTACAAAAATTAGAAACAAAGATAAAGAAAGCCATTGTAAAATATAAAACAAACGTTGAGGTAGAGAAAAGAACATTAAAAAAAATACAGGAAAACATGCAAGAAAAAAGTACAAAAAAAACAGAGAAAGAATACAAAAAAATACAAGAAATAATAATGTAAAATGAAATTTGAAAATACATGGAAGAAAAATAAAAAAAAGAAATAGCATCAAATGTTATTGAAATGAGCAAATAGGAGAAACATATTAAAAAACTACTGAAAGAAGAATAAAGGCGTTAGGAACGGATGGGGTACTGAATAAGTCATAGGAGTAAAAGACTTTAAAAAAGACTGAAAGAAGTACCGACTAAAGTGTGGAAGAAAAAAGAGTTTTTTGAAAATAGACTAAGTACCAATAAATAAAAAAAAAACAAACACAATGTACGAGGTGTATGCAATGTGTGTGGCAGAAAAAAGAGGTGGAAAGAGTGGGAAAATTACCAGACTGACATACGACATTTAGAGAGAGAATGAAAAAAGCCGTGAGATAATGTATATATTTTAAATGCGCTAATTGAGAATGAGTTAAAAAAAGAAGAATAGAAAATCTAAAGTGTTTGTAGATATAAAAGCAGCATTTGTTAGAGTAGACAGAAATAAGTTATGGATGTGCATGGAAAAGGAACAAATAGTGAAAGCAGTAATAGAAAAAGTGCGAGAGATATACAAGGAAACAAAAAGCAAAATAAAAGTGAATGGTATGGGACTGAGACAAGTGACACTAAGCCCGCTATTTGTTTACAATTTATAGAAGTGATATAGAAGATGTGATTTGGAAAAAAACCAAATGTGTGCGATAGTATAGGAGATAGCAGAGAGAAAGTTTAGAAAAGAGTGTGAAATAGGGATGACGATGTTTGACAGTCTGGTTAAAAGTGTAATGTGGTTTGGAGCCAAAATTTGAAGATGGAAAGAGAAGATAGAGATAGAAAAAGTCCAAGAAAAACAAATAAGATGGATGCTAGGGTAAATAGGGAGACTTCAGAATATAGTAAAAAAAGAATAAAAAAAAATAGTAAAAATATAGGCAAGGAAAAAAGCGGTAAAGTTTAAAGATAAAATGAGAGATAGAAAAAAGTGTAAGATACTGAAAGAGTGCTGAAAAATAATAAACAGAAAGGCAAACAAGAGAATAAGAATTAAGAGAAAAGAATACTATAAAAAAAAAGTTCAGTGTAGAAGAAATTGAGAGAAAAAGAGAAGTAAGACAATGAGTGAATGGAGAAATAAGAGATAGAGATAGAAAGAAAGAAGAAGAGAAATTAGAGAACAGATACAACAGAAAATATGAGAGACTGGGTATAAAAGACCTAGTTATCTATAAAGAGAAAATGAGAGAGAGAGAGGAAAATGATAGCAAGATTTAGATCTGAGAATGAAAACAAAGAAAACAGATTTTGGATGGAAGAAAATTAAACAAAATGCAGAGTGTGTGGAAGAGACCGAGAAATACTAGAGCACTCCAAAAAAGGAATAGAATAGATAAAAATAAAAAAAGAAAAAAAAATCGAAGAAAAAAAAGCAAGACAAAAAAACATACGAACTGATTACAATATTTGTTATATTACATATTATAATAATATTACAAGTTTTGTTGACTAACAACTTCTAAGACAAGAAATTTTTACTTCGTAAAATACTTGGCTTTAAAAACTATTAAAAGGAAAAATTGTGTATGGTAGGCTCAATCCGTAAGTTTCTTCTATGAGACAATCTTTTTAAGCACCGCTTGTTGCAGGTTTGCACATTTCCAAACAAAAAAATAATTAATGATTACATTTACGTAAACAGTATTCAACTACGTGCTGTTGCACTGGTCTACTAGATAAACAAATTGTAATGAGTGGTCAATATATGATCTTCAGTCTTATGAAAATTTTTTAAGTAGCGTTTTGGAGTACTTGCATGACGTAATTTCATTAGCGCAGTTATTAGATAGTTTTTTAATAATTCTGTGATTAATTCATGCAAAAAATTATGTTTTTTAATTATTTTAGAGATCAGTAAAGTATTACAAGCTAAATTCTAATGTAAAGTTTTGCTTATCAAAATGGATTTTTTAATCATCAGGCGACGTTATAATTCATATTTGTGAAAATATTATAATTTGAAATTAGATTTCTAATACCAGTATAAAACAAACAACTACATAGTTTGTTTTGTTTTAATTTTTGGTAAATCGTTTAGTTTATTACAAAAAAATTTGAGTTTATAATCTACAATTATGGTTCAAAATATATCTTTTCTTATCAACACAGTAAGCAAATATGTCCATCATCCTGCGAAGATACAATACAGTTATAAAATTTTTAAAAAAATGCTACTGCAATAGATTTATCTCAAACAGCAAATTGTACAGGTCATTGTTTTCGAATATTCTTAGAGATATTATTGGCAAATATCCATAGAGGCGGAAATATAACAGTGTTGCTGTGAGATGTGTTGAAGCATTGCTTTAACAACTAACGTTATGACCCAGCTAATTTAAACGCAGTTGCTGTTTGTTTAAAATATTATAATTTTTTGGCAAATAATGCCAAAAATTTAATCAAATAATACAAATTTACACCATTATATTCCATATTTCACCTAAATTAATACTTTGCTGTTCTAAAATTTCAATTTTTATTCACAGCAAAGGTAAAAGGTCAAGTTAAGTTGTGCTAACCTAAAAATTTTTTAGAAAAAAAACTTCAGTGTTCTAATGGCTTATAACCGCACTGAAACCTATGACGTAGCGTTCTCTAATGAGTCTATTAGAGTATCAATATGGAGGCAAATTGCAAAAATGGTTATTACAATACCTGAAATAACTGTAATTTAACGTTTAACTCGATGGAAGTAAATAAATTGGAAATAGTAATTATGTATTAATCTTATATTTAAGCTGTTTCATCTTGAACGTACGTTTTACAATTTGATTAATAAAATATTAATTTAGTGATTGGGGTAAAAGCATATCTTTCAGACAATGTCACTTGAGAGTTATTAGGGTTAAATCTGCATTCGCAGATTTAGATTGCTTTGACAAAAGGCATGTCTAGGGCACAGCCCCTGTAGCTCCTAACGCCTTCTCTCGTTTAATCGAAGATTTAACCCTTATATACGTGGGGGAGCGCTAAGTGGTATTGTAAGGTCTCTTTGATGGAAAATAAAAATAAAGAAAAATTAACAATAGCCGTTTTGTTGATTCTCCTGTTAATAAAAGGCGTAATCATCCCTTATAATTAAAATATCCTCGTCGGCGTGCTTAAAATTAGTTTTTGATTTGTTCTCTAAAATTATGCAGAAGTTGTATGTTTTGGATCGAAAGAGGCTCTGGATCGAACTTTAATTGATTCCATTGTCGAGCTGACATTACATTAACACAGTGTATCTCCAATTTATCGAATAATAAGGTATGACAAAGACACACAAGTAGCACGGGATGTGACCGTTAAATTACATTCTTATTCAAAAACTGAAACAAGAATGAAAAAAGAAGCCAACTCAAACACATTAAATGGACGCGTCAATCAATCGCAATTACAAAAGTCTCACTCAATTTCGCGTCCAATACACCGGATAAAACAAAAAAAAATCGAGAAAAATGCCACCATGTTTTTTCGGAAAAAAAAACTAAAAAGAAAATAAAGCGCTGCTTGCTGCATTCTGCATCGCAAATCTGTTTGTGAACGGACAATATCGTCTGAATGACGTTTAATTCCACATATCAGAGAGAAGAGGGCCCCCTTGATTAAAATCACGAATCTATACGGACACAATGGGCCCGGCCCTGCGAGAAGCAGGTCCGTCTAATCAAGAATGTTCTTTGTCAATAGACGTATTTGTGATTGATTGAATCTAAAATTGGTTTTGCTTTTTTTCAGCAGCGCGATCAATTCCGATACGGCTACTCGGATCATCTACCGGATATTAAATTTGTATTTTTTCTCCCGCAAATGAGGAAAACTAGGACACCAGCATCGTCCCTATACTTCCACATTTTGCATCTAACAAACAAGCAACACCAATAACACAAAACAACCAAAAATTCAATAGCATGTGATATACTTTATATTTCAATTTGTATCTATCAAAATTGACATCAGTCATTGGGAGTGACCTATATGCATCAAAACATGTAGCAACTATTTTCTCAAACATTTTTTGATGCAAGGTAGCTTCTAATAGATGTCGCTTGTTTCACCATATAACGGTAATAACTAACACTTGGGCAAATATAGTCACTGCAAATTTATTCAAATTTGACTTGCTGAAGATCTCTGAAAAGATTCATTATTTTTTTATCTTGTCCAAATCAGGTTGACAATATTTACTAGATCCAGTGAAATAACATTATGTAGCCATGCTTTCAATTCTGGATTTATAATTTCCTATTACTGGGCTTTGACAATAATTGACATTACCAATGTCAAGATTTTTGGCATTTTTAGGAAATAATTTGGATTGTGCTGTAAATTTAACTGTCAATAGTGTATGTGTGAAAAATTGTTTATGTTAACATAACCGCACACAAGCACCAAGCACGCCGCTGAGAAAAAATTTTGTTTGACAGGCGAAAATAAGGTTAGGATAAATTAGTAAGTCTTGCTGACACTGCTGTTTCATAAATTTGTGTTGTGTAAACTAGACATTGCTTTAACCAATAGAAAGGAAGTGTTCAAATGCGATTTAAAAAGTTTCCGATTTGTCTTGACAATACCGAAGGAAGCATATAGTATATTTTACTAAATAACTAAAAAATAAAAACAAGTCTATAATAATAAATGATGAATTTATTAATATTGTCATTATAATATTTTTCAATGATTAATTTAAACTCATTAAAAACATATAAAATAAATTGTTCATTTGTGACTGACTTAAATAAAAAAACATTAGCGCAAAATCAAAAAACTTATATAAATTTTCAGTTAATTTAAAAAAAAATTATATAGATAAAGAAATAGAAAAAAAATTAAAATTTTTTGGGAATAATTATATAAGTAAAAAATAATTAAAATGAATCATAAAAATATAGTTAGAACAATGACTCAATCTAATGAAAATATCACAAAACAGGCTCATTTTGTTATTAAATAGTACAAATAATAATAAAATTATTATTATTGTAATTTGTTTTAATATTGTATTAGAACTTATTTTGAAAAAATGAAATAATTAAAATAAATAGTTAATGCGTCAAAGAGTTAAAACAAAAGCATTGGCAAAATTAAAAAACAAATTAAATATCAATTTAATATAAAATGTGAATTAGAAGAAGGATTATAAGAAAAGTAAGTTTATTATCATTCTTTGAAACACTGAATAGAATTATATTTAAATAGTTTATTAATGTAAAATCATGCATTAATCATTAATGTTATATCGTGTAACCGATGTCATTCTAATTTGTTAACTTAATGTTTTCTTTTAAAATATGTCACAAAATTTTTTCATTTAAAAATGTTTCTATTTATAGATTTTTTTATTTTTTGTATTTTAATTTTTGTTTTTTCACACGCTGCCTAACTTTTTTTAAACATTTCCAATTCTAATCTTGCTTTAAAGAAGTTATAATAGCGTTTTTTTAGTTCAATTAATAACTGCAGGAGATATGTATTTGCAAAATACAAGTCAAAAATAAAAATTAAAAAATAATTTTAAAGACATATGAAAAATGAAAAAAATGAACAAAAAAATTAAAGTAAATAAAAAAAATGGGAAGGTAGAAAAAGCAAATAAAAAGCATAGTAAGCAAATCAAGGTTTAAAAAAAAGTACGTTTATTATCATTTTTTGAAACAGTAAATAGATATACATATATTTAAATAGTTTATTAATGTAAAATCATGCATTAACGTTATATGGTGTAATTGATGTTATTCCAATTTGGCGCTAATTAGCTAATTAAAAAAAATGTTAACTTAATTTTTTCTTATAAAATACGACATTAAATTTTCTCTTTTAAAAAGGTTCCTATTTAAAGTTTTTTATATTTTTCATAAATTTTTTTGTAGTTTTGTATTTTAATTTTGGTTTTTCTACACGCTGACTATCCTTTTTTAAACATTTTAAATTTTTCCATTTCATTTCTAATCTTGCTTTAAAGAAGTTATAATAGCTTTTTTTTAATTCAATCGATAACTGCAGGAGATATTTGCAAAATACAAGTCAAAAATAAAAATAAAAACAATCAATTTTATAGACATATAAAGAAAAAAATTAACAAAAAAATTAAAGTAAATAAAAATAATGAGAAGGTAGAAAAAGCAAATAAAAAGCATGGTAAACAAACCAAGGATTAGAAAAAAAGTACGTTCAATATCATTTTTTAAAACACTAAATAGAATTATATTTAAATAGTTTCTTAATGTAAAATCATGCATTAATGTTATATGGTGTAATTGATGTCATTCTAATTTGGCGCTAGTTAGCTATTTAAAAAAAATGTCAACTTAATTTTTTCTTTTAAAAATGTTTCTATTTAAAGTTTATTTTATTTTTCATCAAATTTTTTGTAGTTTTGTATTTTAATTTTTGTTTTTTCACACGTTGACTTTAATTTTTTTTAAACATTTCTAATTTTTTTATTTTATTTCTAATCTTGCTTTAAAGAAGTTATAATAGTTTTTTTTTAGTTTAATTAATAACTGCAGAAGATATTTGCAAAATACAAGTTAAGAAAAAAAATAAAAAAATAATTGTAAAGACATAATTATAAAGAAAAAAATAAACAAAAAAATTAAAGTAAATAAAAAAATGAGAAGGTAGAAAAAGCAAATAAAAAGCATAGTAAGCAAATCAAGGATAAAAAAAAGTACGTTTATTATGATTTTTTGAAACACTAAATAGAATTATATAAATAGTTTATTAATGTAAAATCATGCATTAATGTTATATTGTGTAACCGATGTCATTCTAATTTGACGCTAATTAACTAATTAAAAAAATTTTTTAACTTAATTTTTTCTTGTAAAAAATGTCATTTAATTTTTTTTTTTTTTAAATGTTTCTATTTAAAGTTTTTTTTTTATTTTTATACAGTTTTTTGTAGTTTTTTATTTTAATTTTGATTTTTTCACACGCTGAAACTATAACTTTTTTTAACTATATTTTATTTTTATATTTTATTTTATTCTTGCTTTAAAGAAGTTATAATTGCTTGTTTTTAGTTCAATTAATGACTGCAGTACATATTTGCAAAATACAAGTCAAAACTAAAAATTAAAAAAAATAATGAACAAAAAAATTTAAATAAATAAGAAAAATAAGAAGATAGAAAAAGCAAACAAAAAGCATAGTCAAGAAATAGATTTTAAAGACATAGAAAAAAACAACCATAAAAGTGTTTCACATTAGGTGCTACAAGAAATAAAATTAAATAAACTGATTCATAAAAAAAATCCAAAAAGTAAACAACTTAAAAAGTTAAAAAAATTAAAATAAAAAAAAGTAAATTAAAATAAAAATAGTAAGCCAATGTACGAAGTAAATATTAGCGCAAATAGGAAAGAAGAATTGAACGTATTTTTACATAAAATGTAAAAAATTTAAAAAGTTAGAACATTTAAATTATAAAAATTAAATCAAAAACTTAATTATGGAATTAATTACAAATTAGTTAAAAAATCAATTTAAACAATCTGAAAAATCGAAAAAAAATGTAAAATGTGTATTTATTTGTAGTTTACTTATTTTTTAAGAATTAAACGCATAGAATCAAAATTTGGCATTATTTTTAATCCTTATCTGCCGCAGTTGATTAAAAATATGGTGAGTATTTTCTTTCATGTGCTCGAATACCAAACCCATCACACATTTTAATAATTAAAAAAGTCATCAACAGCAGCAATATTGTGATCGGTTTATCTCTTCGTCTAGATTGGTATTATTTGGGGTGTCACGTGTCTGTTGGGGCGTGATAAGAAAACTCTCGAGAGGGCAAATTTGCATTTTGAGGGTGATCGATTGCCATCTAGGTGTGTAAGATACGACATGATAAAAAATTTGATTGTAAACAAACATTTAATGAATAATTTTTTTCATGTTCAAAACAGATAATATCAAATAATAAAAAAAGAAAAAAACCAATTTTCAACTAGTTTTAATGTAAAATAAACACATGTGAAAAATATATTTCAAAAAGGAAAATCTTGGCGAAAATTCAGAAAACATTATTATGTTTGTCATATTGTTTGAATGTTTTTAAATGTTGAATCTGACAATCCAAATAATATGACTATAGATGCAGATAGAGATATGGCTTAACTTCTTTTAAATACTTTTTTTTGTTAGCTTGAAACGCAATTAATGGTTTCTGCTTTTGATCTATATTTTAAATAGTTTTTAAGCAAGTTTCTATATTATTGAAAGAATAATATCCATTATCATTACTTTTTAAAAACCGTTAATATTTTTAAATCCAGCAAAATTGCTGTGTTTCTGGAACAGGGAGGCATCAGCATATTTTTTTTTACTTTTTCCTATAGGTAAGCGTAAATATACCTCCAAATGATAAGTTATTACAAAGCAAAAAAAGATTTAATCACTTGTTTTCCAAATTACCGCGTTTTTGGCTATTCATAAAGTTTGTAAAAAATTGTGTTGCATTTACATAATTAAAAAAAAAACTGTTTGTTAATGGTTATACATAACCTAAAAATGAAGATTGACAGCTGACAGGTTACAGTACCAATCTGCTCAGTGTTGCTAATGTATTTTTTTCTTTATGAATTTATAGTCACTTGGTATCATTATTATACATGATAAGATAATCACTTGTTTTTTAAATAATTGCGTTTTCTGCTATCCACACAGCTTAAATGAAAAGATTGACAGCTGACAGGTTACAATACCAGTCTGGTCAGTGTTGCCAATGTATTTTTTGCTTTATAAATTTATAGTCACTTGGTATCATCATTATACATGATAAGATAATCACTTGTTTTTCAAATTAATGCGTTTTCTGCTATCCACACAGCTTAATTGAAAAGATTGACAGCTGACAGGTTACAGTACCAGTCTGCTCAGTGTTGCAATGTATTTTTTGCTTGATTAATTTATTGTCCTTTGTTATTATAATTATACATGATAAGATGATCACTTGTTTTTCAAATTACTACGTTTTCTGCCATCCATACAGCTTAATTGAGAAGATTGAAAGCTGCCAGTTTATAGCGCCAGTCTGCTCAGTGTTGTCAATGTATTTTTTGCTTTAATAATTTATTGTCACTTGGTATCATTATTATTCATGATAAGATAATCACTTGTTTTTCAAATTATTGCGTTTTCTGCTATCTATACAGCTTAATTGAAAAGATTGAAAGCTGATAGGTTACAGCACCAATCTGCTCAGTGTTACCAATGTATTTTTTTCCTTATTAATTTATTGTCACTTGGTATCATCAATATACATGATAAGAAGATAAGATAATCACTTGTTTCTCAAATTATTGCGTTTTCTGCTATCCACACAGCTTAATTGAAAAGATTGACAGCTGACAGGTTACAGTACCAGTCTGCTCAGTGTTGCCAATGTATTTTTTTCTTTATTAATTTATATTCACTTGGTATCATCATTATACATGATAAGATAATCACTTGTTTTTTAAATTAATGCGTTTTCTGCTATCCACACAGCTTAATTGAGAAGATTGACAGCTGACAGGTTACAGTACCAGTCTGCTCAGTGTTGCCAATGTATTTTTTGCTTTATTAATTTATAGTCATTTGTTTTCATAACTATACATGACAAGATGATCACTTGTTTTTCACATTACTACGTTTTCTGCTATCCGTACAGCTTAATTGAGAAGATTGACAGCTGACAGGTTACAGTACCAGTCTGCTCAGTGTTGCCAATGTATTTTTTTCTTTATTAATTTATAGTCACTTGGTATCATCATTATACATGATAAGATAATCACTTGTTTTTTAAATTAATGCGTTTTCTGCTATCCACACAGCTTAATTGAGAAGATTGAAAGCTGACAGGTTACAGCACCAATCTGCTCAGTGTTACCAATGTATTTTTTGCTTTATTAACTTATTGTCACTTGGTATCATCATTATACATGGTAAGATAATCACTTGCTTTTTAAATTTACTGCGTTTTCTGCTATCCATAGAGCTTAATTGAAAAGATTAACAGCTGACAGGTTACAGTAACAGTCTGCTCAGTGTTGCCAATGTATTTTTTGCTTTAATAATTTATAGTCACTTGGTATCATCATTATACATGGTAAGATAATCACTTGCTTTTTAAATATACTGCGTTTTCTGCTATCCATAGAGCTTAATTGAAAAGATTGACAGTTGACAGGTTACAGTACCAGTCTGCTCAGTGTTGCCAATGTATTTTTTGCTTTATTAATTCATAGTAACTTTGTATCATAATTATACATAATAAGATAATCACTTGTTTTTCAAATTACTACGTTTTCTGCTATCTATACAGCTTAATTGAGAAGATTGAAAGCTGATAGGTTACAGCACCAATCTGCTCAGTGTTACCAATGTATTTTTTTTCTTATTAATTTATTGTCACTTGGTATCATTATTATACATGATAAGATAATCACTTGTTTTTCAAATTATTGCGTTTTCTGTTATCCACACAGCTTAATTGAAAACATTGACAGCTGACAGGTTACAGTACCAGTCTGCTCAGTGTCGCCAATGTATTTTTTGCTTTATTAATCTATAGTCACTTGTATCATCATTGTACATGATAAGATGATCACTTGTTTTTCAAATTATTGCGTTTTCTGCTATCCACACAGCTTAATTGAAAAGATTGACAGCTGACAGGTTACAGTACAAGTCTGCTCAGTGTTGTCAATGTATTTTTTGTTTTATTAATTTATAGTCACTTGGTATCATCATTATACATGATAAGATAATCACTTGTTTTTCAAATTATTGCGTTTTCTGTTATCTACACAGCTTAATTGAGAAGATTGACAGCTGACAGGTTACAGTACCAGTCTGCTCAGTGTTACCAATGTATTTTTTTCTTTATTAATTTATTGTCACTTGGTATCATCATTATACATGATAAGAAGATAAGATAATCACTTGTTTCTCAATTTATTGCGTTTTCTGCTATCCACACAGCTTAATTGAAGAGATTGACAGCTGACAGGTTACAGTACCAGTCTGCTCAGTGTTGCCAATGTATTTTTTTTTTTATTAATTCATAGTCACTTGGTATCATCATTATACATGATAAGATAATCACTTGTTTTTTAAATTAATGCGTTTTCTGCTATCCATAGAGCTTAATTGAAAAGATTGACAGTTGACAGGTTACAGTACCAGTCTGCTCAGTGTTGCCAATGTATTTTTTGCTTTATTAATTTATAGTAACTTTGTATCATAATTATACATAATAAGATAATCACTTGTTTTTCAAATTACTGCGTTTTCTGCTATCTATACAGCTTAATTGAGAAGATTGAAAGCTGATAGGTTACAGCACCAATCTGCTCAGTGTTACCAATGTATTTTTTTTCTTATTAATTTATTGTCACTTGGTATCATTATTATACATGATAAGATAATCACTTGTTTTTCAAATTATTGCGTTTTCTGTTATCCACACAGCTTAATTGAAAACATTGACAGCTGACAGGTTACAGTACCAGTCTGGTCAGTGTCGCCAATGTATTTTTTGCTTTATTTTAATCTATAGTCACTTGTATCATCATTGTACATGATAAGATGATCACTTGTTTTTCAAATTATTGCGTTTTCTGCTATCCACACAGCTTAATTGAAAAGATTGACAGCTGACAGGTTACAGTACCAGTCTGCTCAGTGTTGTCAATGTATTTTTTGTTTTATTAATTTATAGTCACTTGGTATCATCATTATACATGATAAGATAATCACTTGTTTTTCAAATTATTGCGTTTTCTGTTATCTACACAGCTTAATTGAGAAGATTGACAGCTGACAGGTTACAGTACCAGTCTGCTCAGTGTTACCAATGTATTTTTTTCCTTATTAATTTATTGTCAGTTGGTATCATCATTATACATGATAAGAAGATAAGATAATCACTTGTTTCTCAATTTATTGCGTTTTCTGCTATCCACACAGCTTAATTGAAAAGATTGACAGCTGACAGGTTACAGTACCAGTCTGCTCAGTGTTGCCAATGTATTTTTTTTTTATTAATTTATAGTCACTTGGTATCATCATTATACATGATAAGATAATCACTTGTTTTTCAAATTATTGCGTTTTCTGCTATTCACACAGCTTAATTGAGAAGATTGACAACTGACAGGTTACAGTACCTGCTCAATATCTGCTCAGTGTTGACAATGTATATTTTTGCTTTATTATTTCATAGTCACTTGGTATATGATAAGATAATCACTTGTTTTTTAAATTACTGTTTTTTCTGCTATCTACACAACTTAATTGAGAAGATTGACAGCTGACAGGTTGCAGTACCAATCTGCTCAGTGTTGCCAATGTAATTTTTGCTTTATTACTGTGCAGTTACTTGCTGTATAATATCCATGCAGTTAAAAAAAAATAGCCTAACGGTGCAGTTTTTCAAACAAAAACACATTGTCAAACTTTTTCTGGCTTTGCATAGTTATTTCAGCTACAAAAACCCACGACTAAGTTATTAACTAGAATGTATGCGACAATGCAATTTTGTAATGAACGCTAGGTATTCAGCATGCACCTGCGATACTCTAAATTGGTAATTAGCGAGTGAAGTCGGTGTGAAATCCGCCGCAGTTCTCACAGTCGAATGGACAATAATATAATCACGACTTTGAATGGGGACGGCAGCAGAACTCAAAATATAGCAATGTTACGAAGACGAAGCTAACAAAATGTTTTATTTAAAACTGTAGATTGGCGCGTATTTTATAAAATAAATAACAAAAAAAAATTGTTTTGGCTTAAAAGATGGCGGATATATTAAAGGTAAAAACTTTAGACAACTGTAATTGTTATATTAGTGCCAATTAAGCAATGGTACAAAGATTAAATTGTATATGTACTACAAAAAAAAGCTGTCAGATCAGGTCAGGTCAGGTCAGGTCAGGTCAGGTCAGTCAATTTCATCAGTCTGATTTGTATTTTTTTTTTATTATAAAAAATATTATGACCATTTAGGCTTTTTTGGTAGTTTGACTTCTTTTTTAACATTTACTATCAAATTGCCGTAGACAATATAGCTATATTTGCAATTTTGTTATCTTGCTAAATTTCTGCTTCCAGACTATTTGCATAAAGATACCGTAAGAAATCCTTCCCTAAGTAAAAAAAAAATTAATTGCAATTTTTAACTTGAATATGTTTAGTTCTTATTGGAACTCTTCAGCGAGTCTTTAATTTGAATAGATTTGCAGTTACAGATTTGAGCTTATATTTACCTAAGTGTCTGTAATATGGTAAAATTAGCAACGTCTATTAGAAGCTAACGTTTCATCAAAAATGAGAAACAAGCATGATAATGCATCGGTTAATCTAAATAACAGATATAATTCTAATGAACACAATTTGAGACTAAACGTATGTTGCTGATTGGACCACCAAGTTATCACGTTAAAGCCATTCGTCTCAAACGCTTACCTATGATATGCAATGTCGTCTGTCTTGTTTAGTTTCTAGCAACAATTAGAAAAATATGATCAAAACGAATTTATTCAAACTAGATTCAAACTGAAACACGTTTTGTCTTTTTTGAAATTCTTCAGCAAGTCGCAATAAAATATTATTTGAATGAATTTGTTGTTCAAACAGCAATATACCTTTTGTTTCAAATTGTGTCTATTAGAATTGATATCTGTTATTTAGAGTAGCCTATGCATTACTATGTAAAAACCTAGTAAAGGGTTAGCTTCTAATAAATGCCGCTAAAAACCAGAAGCTTTGAGCGTTGCTTTTTAAACTGTTTCATTGTTACGCTTGGCAATAAATTCAATGTTATTGAAAATTGCTATTAATTTAAGAATCCGAAAAAAAAACGCTTTTTTTTTGTATCAAATCAACGGTTTGCCATTGGTTTGTGGCTTCTTTAGAATCTTCCCTCAGATTTTTACTATTTTCAACTTGATTTTATGGTAAAAAAGTATCAGGTTGCGTGTTAAAAAAGACCCTGAAGAAGCCAGTGACAAAACGTTAGTTTGATACAAAAAACGGTTGTTTATTTTGTGCTCCGGCCTGGCTTGTGACTGCCAGCAGAATAAAATTTCGACTAAAATTGCTTGCATTCATTTTTGAGTAAAAGAAAAAATCAAATTTATAATTTTAAAACGGTTAAACCGGATTTTTAAAATTATAGTTTGATAAATTTAAAAAAAAACTTGAGCAAATTTATCCAGCCGCTTAGTGACTACAAAGCGACAAACACACACACAGATACTCAGATACACACTACAAGCTTATACAATTTTTTTGTCAAAAGTTAATAAAATAGTAAGCTTTAAACTGCATAAGCACATTCACCTCTACAAGCCTACTGTAAAATGCTCTTACTTTTAAACAAATTCTGTTGAATGAAACTAACTAATATTGCATATGGTGCTACCTGCATGTACATGGTCAGACGAAAGCCATTTATTTCTTAGAAAAAGACTCCGCTTAGACGAGATTTAAACCTATGCCAGTTATTCGGCTAGGTTTTGAACGTACTATCGTCAGTCACCTGGTCACCGAGCAACCCTCATGGTTCAGACATGATAGGATACGTGATTTATGTACAATTTTAAAGTTGATTTAATGTAATTTCTAAATGGTTTAGTGCGAGTACTACAAACTGGTGCAATCGTACGGCCTCTAAATCTTAGTCTTCAGACTTGAGTACTTATTGGTAAAGTCAACTTTTAAGTTTTTTTTAATTAAAGTACATAGTTAAATTTTAACTATTTAGAATAGGCTACTCACTGATTAGGACTTTTTTCTCTAAACCATAAACCTATCCAAAATCTAAACGAGCAAACCTGAACGCTCTTTAGCCGAATTTTTATTTTCTTAAAACACCAGCAATAGTGGAATCAGATAATTTGATTTTTAATTTTAAGGGTGGTTTTGTTAAAGTTTAAATAGAGTATTAAATTTATTGATACGTCTCTATTCTCCAGTGATCAGACCAAAAGTAATTAATACCGATCAAGTTGTATAGTGGAGTACTACGTTATTAGCGTCATACCACAGCCGTCTCTACTTAACAAGCCGTAAACATCAACTTGGCAACAGTGTTAGCGGGTCTATTGTAGCAATGGGTTCAGCTAAGACTAAAGTAGAAGTAGATAGGTATGAGTTTCAGATCGCATTAACTAATTGTTAGCTTGCTTAAGTCACTGTACAAATTTTGCAATCCCGCTTACACCACAAAATTACCACAAAACAATGCGGTTAGTCGCACCTCACTTCAAAAAATTTGTCTCTGATAAATAGTGCAATTTGTCATACACCCATTAGCAAAGTAACCAATTAAACACTTGGAAATACAGTAAAAGACAAAATACACATAAACCACAAACGGTTTCACTAATTTGAGTTTTGAAACAAAAGTATGACTACCGGAAAAATTGGATAAACACACTTGAAACTCAAACTAGAGAATGCCAATAGACCCACTGGCAGCGTTGCCACATTTTGCTATTCACGGCTTGTTAAGTAGAGGCGGTTGTGGTCATACTTGGTAATTGTTATTTAAACAGTGCGTCAAAACCGACTGCATTAAATGTTACCAACGTTATTTCTTTCTTTACTTTTTACTTAAGACGATTCAATTAGGTAAACAACCTTGCGTGTTGTGTTTTCTTTTCAATCGTTGCTGTTATTAGACAGATTGACAGATTAGCTAGAAATATTGCACTGCGACGTTTTTGATCTATTGTGCTCTCTAAATTTACAAACATATATACATTCAAACACCCATAACCGGACAAGCCATCTTCCGTGTAGAGAAAAACAAGTTGACCTCGTCAGACCAGACTCTAACGCACTATCGTTGGCCATCTGACCTACCGAGCCCTCTAATACTATTACTAATAAATGTTGTTTTGAAAAAGCAACATCTATTAGAAAAAACTCTTTACATTAAAGGAATCTATTAAAGTATATCGGCCACTCTCAATGGCAAATATCAAAAAGTTATAGACAAAAATTCGATATTATTTTGTTATTGCTTTGATATCTGACAAAATAATTTAAAGCCTAAACCTAACCAAATAATTTAGAGCTCAAACCTGACTTGGTCTGACCATATCTGGAGTACAAACGCTTTGACATTATTTTGAGAACTTTATTGTTTGTAAGATGGTTCTACCAGGCATGATTAGATCTTTACAATTAAATGTCTCATAAAAGTTTTATGCATTCTGCAAATTTTGAGACCAGCACGGTTTTGACCTCAAGCTCAGAAAAATTACTTTTAATTTCTACAATTTTCAAAGCTATAGTTATCATAATCGAAAAAAGCACCATTTGGTTATGATCTTTGTTCGGAATGTGTTAATTGGATTTATTTCACTTTGAAAGGCGTTTCTTAAACATTTGACATAAAAATTTGACAATTGGCGATTAAAATTAATTCTTAGATTGATGTGTCAATCGATGTCATCTTCAATACATCAGAAAGTGAAGGTTTCATTGTAGTACAAGTTGAGTAAGATATATATGGACTAATAGTGTGTGGTTCAATGGAGAGACAGGACAATATGAAGTTCGGATGACAATAATTTGTGTACCCGTCCGTCCATTAAGCTCATTTGTCCACAGAAGATAAAACCTAGGTCTGTCCTAAGCGCACTTCAACTTAAACATAATAATATATTAAATTCCATATTGCATTGAATATCAAAGGAACTAAACAAGATATTTCATATATGAGTTTTCTAACAGAAAGAGAGAGAATCGTTTGTGATTGTGCGAGAACCGTGGCCAATCCAGGAAGGGAAAATGCTTTCCGCCACAATAATTGTTTTATTCGTTCACAAAGCAACGAGTCTGCTGCTTCGTTTTCAACCCCTCGTCTCGTGCGCAAAACATCCCCCAGATCGCATCTCGTTCAGGTGTTTGTAATGCGTCGACAAAACACTGAAAATGTCAAACTTCATTTTCAACGGACTCGTTAAGTACGGAATTCTAGCGGAAAAAATGCGACTTGGAATTGGGGGAGGATAATACGGGAAATCTCCAGATAATCAGTAACTCTACCTTTCAATACTAATTTGAGCTAAAACTTTTGTTTACATAATTACCAAAAATTTATAGTTTTAAGAGTTTTGTTTGGCATTAAACCAATAAACTTACTTCATCACCTACTTCGAGACTAGTAGTCTCTCTCCTCTTTTTTAAATCTGTCAAATCCAGGAGAGCTACGGCTTTTGTTGAAGTGTCTCTCTGGAGCCATTGTCGACATAGCGGCGCTCAGTTTTCATTATTTAAGTTGGCGTTGGAGAAGCTCCAGAAATAATGCAGATATTGATAATGGATTTTTCTCGCTTTCAACTTTTGTGATTTTAAATGCAATGGCTTTCAAATTTGACAACACGACGTTGTATTGATTGTCTGCTTCAGCCAATATTGCCTCCAAATAAGCTGACGTACTTAGGATAGACAAAATAAAATGATTTATTTGATCCACAGAAAACAACTATGTATTTGTTTATCAAAATGTGGAAAATAAGACTTAAATAGTATAAGAAAACACGTATAATAAACTGACAATGCTATAATAAAGTAACTATGAACTATATACAGTGAGATTTTTGTTTTACTGAACATAACGTTATAAATCGTATGTTCAGTTTTAAAAAAACCATGTCAATACATTGTCGCTAGGTAGGCAACCAAATTAACAAATATTTTATTGTGACACATGACTGACTTGACAGAACAGAACAGAAGGTTGTGTAATAAATTCACACATAAAAAGAAGAAGAACTTGTTCCGTCTTGACAAAAGAACGAGAAATACAGATATTATGTTATGCTGAAGAAAACCCCATTACCCCGTCGCGGATAATAGCAAACGAGTTTGGCATTTCAAAATCTTCTGTCCTTAAAACTTTCAAAAAGTATAAATACAAACCTTAGAAATTTTCAAATCACCAACAGCTTTTTCCTCTTGACAAAATAAAAAGAACAGATTTTAGTGAAACAATATTTAATTTAATAAATGAAAATAAAGATATTTTACACAAGATAGTTTTTACTGATGAGTCATCCTTTTGTTTAAATGGCACGGTCAATTCACAGAATTGTCGGTTTGTATTGAACACCTCTTTCCTTTTTTTTCCTATCTTTCTTTCTAATTCCCACAGGTATTGGTCACGTACAAACGAACATGTTCAAAATTTAACACACACTCAGTATAATAGCAGAGTTAATGCTTGGACTGGAATAGTCGACGGTACCCTTATTGGTCCATTTTTTATTGATGGCAACCTAAATGCCGCCATGTTTTTGGAACTTCTGCAAAGACACATAATGCCACGACTAAAAGACTTGAATCTTGAGAACGCATGGTTTCAAATGGACGGCGCTCCACCACATTCCACGGGCCCTATTACACGTTATCTTCAATCTAAAGTCTACAACAATACCGTAATAGAGAGTACAGAAGAACTAAAGAATAGAATAATCACCGCCTGCAACGAAATGAATCCAGTTTTTTAAAAAAATACTGTACAAGCATTTTACAATCGTTTGGCGTTTTGCTTAGAACAAGAAGGTGGTCACTTTGAACATTTAATAAATTAATTTGATTAAAAGTTTCTTTTTAAACTTGTTATTAAGACGTAACATAACCTTCCTTACCTTTGAATAAAATTTCAGAGTTCTGTTCTGTCAAGTCAGTCATGTGTCACAATAAAATATTTGTTAATTTGGTTGCCTACCCAGCGACAATGTATTGACATGGTTTTTTTAAAACTGAGCATGCGTTTTATAACGTTATGTTCAGTAAAACAATAATCTCACTGTATAATAAACTGACATTAAAAAGTAGTACAAGTTAATTGATTGCTTTAGAATTTTTGGCACTTTTTTGGCAAGTGGTAAAACTGTGTTAAGGTTTTCTATAGAATCAAGTTTTGTGTGCCATTTTAGAATTTTGGATCAATGGTCAATGCATCTTCAATCTTATAGAGTACAATAAATATTATAAAATTTTTTTTTATTTTTTTAACTTTAACATAAAAGGGAAAAAGAGGCTCAAATTCACATCTTCTTTACAGTTGTTATTTTAAGTGACAAATTGCTTCCAATGCCGGAAAGATATAAAATTATGTCAGAAGATGCGGCAATTAAATGAAAAAAAAAAGATAGCTTGGCTTTTTGCTAATATTTCAAAAAGTATTTAAGATAATTCAAATTTGAAAAAAGATTCAAAAAGAGACAAAAATATCTTTAAAAAAAGTCCAAACTCTCGGATCTGTAAGACCAATATTTATTATTTTTTCAAAAGGTTGAAAATACGCCCGAAGACGGGTACTCCGACTTCGGACCTTTAATGAATAAATATTATTTACGCTTATTGAATATAAAAATTAATAATTGAAATAATTTAGGCATCTGCAGGATAGATCAATAAACAAGAATCCGTGTTTTAAAAATTTTTATCGCGGTTTTTCAATTTTTTAAGAAGAAAAAGAGAAAAGAGATAATTAATTTCTCATTAGTTAACTAGTTAATTAACAATTTTTTGTAACACGAGGATTATCATTGCAAGCGCGATAATTGTGAAACCATCAATTCAAAAGTTTTTTTTTTGTGGAGCTATTTTCCGAAGGTCTTATAATATTTTCCCGTTGGAAAAATTAAAAAAAAAATTATTTTTGTTCTATTAACCTTTTACTACAATGAGGCATTATAAAGCTTCATTAAACATTAAAAAAAAAATTTCTTTTATGATACATTCTATTGTCCAAAAAAATTGTTATAAACAAATGCGTTGTTTATGAGATAATTAAATTAAACATATTTTTTAATGATATTTATGATTTAAAACAAAATTACTTAAAAAAAAAATTTCACTGTTCAAAAACGCATTTGTTAAAAAACATTTTTTTACCACTTGTTATAAAAATTAATAATTTATATTATAAAGTATTAGCTATAAACAAATGTATTACCTCTTTGAATTTTTTTTCCTACTTAAAAAATCAAAAACAAACATGTATTACTTAAAACAAAATATATTTATACTTTTTATTAAAATTTCAATTTTCTGTTTTTTTTAATTTAATTAAGATATTTTTCAAAAACAGAAAATTAGAAAAGATGAAAATAAAGTCATATTAAAATACAATATGGTAATAAATTAATGTATATTAATGTAATAATAATATTTTTTAGCAATGTTTTGTTAACACTGTATAATAACTGAAAATTCAACTATAAATTGAAAGAAAATTAAAAATAATTCCATTAGTACTAGGTACAAACAAATTGTATAAATGAAATAAATAATTGAGTGAGAGCTTCAAATTTTGGCTTAATCTGTAAATTGACAGAAAATTAAAAATAATTCCATTATTACTACAAACAAATTGTATAAATTAAATTAATAATTAAGTGATAGCTTCAAATTTTGGCTTAATTTGTTGTTTATTTCATAAAGAACAAATAAGTTCTAGATGTTTTCCTTGTACCTCCATTAGTTGAAAAAAAAAATTAAACATAAAAAACTGGGTGAGAGTGGTTGAATGAAAGAGAACAGAAAATTGAAAATTTAATAATAAATATAAATATATTTTGTTTTAAGTAATACATGTTTGTTTTTGATTTTTTAAGTAGGAAAAGAAAAATTCATAGAGATAATTCATTTGTTTACAGCAAAAAGCTTATTATATTTTTGAGTAATACATACTCAAATTGTTTTTTTATTATTAAAAACGAAGATAAATAATAATATAAAAAAAATTATTTACATTCTAATAATTTATAATATAAATTATTAATTTTCATAACAAGTAGTAAAAAAAAATGTTTTTTAACAAATGCGTTTTTGAACAGTTACATTTTTTTTAAGTATTTTTGTTTTTAAATCATATATATCTTCAAAAATTATGTTTTATAAAGCAGAAAGCGTTTATTCAGCAAAAATTTTGCAAGAAGTTAAAGCTGCTGAAAGAAAATTCATTTCCAATAAATCAAAAAATGTGTATGTGAAAGAATATGACAAGTTTTGCGAGTGGCGTCGCGCGAAAAGTGTGGGCAACATTTGCAATGAAAAACTCGTGATGGCCTATTTATCTCAAATTGTAAAAAATTACGCTTGAATAACTAACATTTAGTATATTGAAGAAGAAAGGCTTTCACGGCCCGAAGTCATTGAAATATTGACATCATTCGGAAAAAACCATGTCGAAATATTTGTAAATTAATTTTTGATTTGATTTTTGACATTTTTCAATTAAGAGTCATCTTTTAAATTATAAATTCTGCTTGCTGCTGTACCTCTTCTATAAATTTTATCAATAAAAAAATGGTATTTTTTATTTGTATTGTATATTCTAATACTCTTTGTAGTTTAAATGCGTCTGCTTTTCAGTATCACATTACACTCATTTAACCAAAAAGCAGCTTTTACTTTGTTGGCTAGTGTTTTAAGTAAAATTGTTAATTATCTCAATTGGTTGTACGTTTTGTTATATACTGGCCACTGTTTTTGTCAAACATCTGTTACACTATTCACTTAAGCAGATAGTAGGAAACATCTTCAAAGTTATATGAAGCGGAAAAGTAACTGGGATGCAGAGTGTTGTGTGGAAGAATCGGTTGTAGACGATAGATACAAAAATATTTTTTGATAAAACTTGACCGTTTTGGGCTTATTTGATTTCCTATCCCTCACTCTCTAACTTACATTCAAACTATTTACAATTCAAATATTATATTTACAAGATACAAATATTTCACAGTTCAAATTAACCGTCTTTGGCGTTTTTTGTTTTTCCTCTCTTTTTCTCTACTCTTCTCCCTCTCTAGCTTCCTTTCTTTCTCTTTATAGCATATCCTACACAGTTTTTGTTTCTTCTTCGCCCAATATCTATTTTCCCTCTCCTCTTTCCCACATCTGAATCTTGCCATCTTTTTCCCTTCTTTTATACTTTCCAGCTTCAAGTATTCTGGCTTCTCTTCTGTTATTATTTTTTCATACTTTGCATTATATCTTGATTTCCTGATTCTCTCTCTTCTCTCTTGTTTATCCTTGTGTCTCTCTGATAGTTTTCTATACATTCATATCTCTTCATTTCTTCTCCTCTTCACGTCCCTACTCGCATATTCATTTCTCTTGAAGTAGTCTTCCCTTTCTTCGTTTTTTTTTTTGCTCATTTTCTCTTTCCAGGATTCTTTTACTAACTTACATTCTGTTCTCTTCGACAGTTTATCTTCCTCTTCCCTGCCTTTATGCTCATCTTATTTCTTCTTTCTTCTTCCCTTATTATGTATCCCGGAGTTTCCTTGTCAACTCCTATCACCTATCTCATGTACTTTTCTTGTACTTTCTCTATTTCTTCCTGCTCTGCCCATCTTCTCAGTTTTGCTCCATATAGTAATATACTCCCTATTAAGCTATCGAACATTATCATCTTTCTTTCGTAGTTGTTCCAAAATTTTCTCTCTCCTGTTCCCCATACCAGTCCCATATTATATGCTTTTTTTACTGTCTTCTTTATGTGCGCTCTTGCCGTTCCTCTTTCACTAAATTTGTACCCCAAGTACTTAAATTCTTTGACTCTCTCTTCTCCTTCTCTCCCCAATTCCATTTTTCATCACCTTCTTTTTTCCCCCTTCTTCCTGTTCATATACTCCTACACCTTTTTCTCCGTTTTAATCTTCTTTATTCTTTCGACTTTTTTTTGTTGTCTTTTATCTGTTTTCTCTACATTTATCTCTAAATTTTCTTTTTTTTTCTATGGATTTTTTTCCATTCCCTTCTTCCCTTTCTACTTTCTTTACCCTCTAACTGCTTCTGTCTTCCTTTCTTTGCATTCTTGGTCTTACTACTTGTTTTTCTCTGTTCTCTCCTCCAGACCTCTTTGTTCTTTGTTGCTTTTTCTGTTATCTTTTTTTATTCTATTATAATGCTATGTCATTCAGTTTTTTGGTTCAAGACTTTAAAATATTCAAGGTTTTTATGCTTTCAACATAATAGAAACAGTTGCAGCAGCTTCCTCAAGTATTTTATTCAACTATTTATCTATACGTTTTATACAAACATACAGATATTTCTTGCTAGGGCGTGTAAGTATATAAATTCGGCAAGCTAATTTAAATTTGAATGCACGACGCTCTTGGGCTTGAAAGCAAGGAAAAAGAATGTATGAGAAAGATAGAGGTTGCGGGTGTATCACAATGGAGTCTTTTGTGGACATCTCAATCTACGGCCCTGGTGGAAGTGTGTCTAGTTACAATGATATACATCTGCATTTGAAAGAGTGTCAGCAGCGACGAGTTGGAAATGATATGGAAATTGATTTGTGTTGACACTGCATAAGATATGAAAAGCGATGCTGTTTCTACTTTGAAAATATGTTTTCCTTTGGTAGCAAACCTCTTACAAGATAGATAAATACCTGAATATTTCCAGTAGCAACTAGAAACTTATAAAGTGTTTACGAACATAGATATTAAAGGTTATGACTTTGTAAACTTGAGAAAACAATATAATCAAATTAAAGTCATTCTAGCTAGTGTATATTATTAAGCTCGGAATTGAATGGAGTGCGCTATAAGCTATAATACACCTCAAACAGCTCAAGAAAAAGGAGCACAATAGACCAATAGATTGTAGTGCCTGTAACATTTTTTCACCTATCTAATTCTGAAAAAATGTACTAAAAACTGGCTACCTTTTAGTTCATTTTATACTGGAATCTTTAAGTTCAGTTGAGGTACTGATGACACTGCTGCTTTTTTCTGTTGTTTGACATTACTTAATTTGACACTTGTTTACATTACCTACCGGTTCAATTGTTGCTTTAAAGATTTGTGTCACAATGTTTTCTACCAAATGTAAATCCCAGTAAACCCACACGCATACGAGATAGGAGATAAAAAAAAACAAATAGAAACAAATTGAACAAAAGCAGAAGAAAGAAAAGTAAAATGTGAAGACAAAAGACAGGACAGAAGACCGTGTAAAATTCTGCAAATTGTTGAAAGTCTTTTATCAATTGTAAGCTTCTGGTCGTATAGGCTCGTTCATTTCATTTCCAGTTTTATTTTTTCTAGCCGACTGAAACTGTTTTTTTCTTTATACACTTTTTTAGTACTCGTTCCATGGCGGTTTACCACTCTTTGTTTTCTCTTTTAGTTTCACAATCAAACGCTTTTTTCAAATTTACAAACAAAGTATCTTTTGCATCTTGTTTCATTTAACTCTCTTCTCTAAACTCCTCCTACAAGTCAGGTAAAAGTCGTTTTTTTACCATTTTTTCTTAATGTTTCTTACAATATTATATCTTTTGTTTTGTAAGACGTATTTTGTCTATAGCATACAAACCCTCACGCTATTTTTTTGGCATTTCATTTGTGCAAAACAGTTATTCTTCATTCTTATTCCCATCATTTTTTTGACATAATTTGGTCCAATTATCTGAGTATTTTTTTGTAGTATTTTATATATTCTTGTAATATCAAGCTTATATCTATTCAACGAATAAAGAACAGTGGATCTCTTTCGTTGATATTTTTGCTGGTATTTTTTTCAAATGTTTCTATTTTGTTAATACTTTTTTTCCTATATTTTTAAAATATTGTTGGTTATTTTCAGCATTCCAACTTTTATAGCCTGTTTCATCTTCATTTTTTTTTTAAATTCTTATTTCCTCAACTCTTTTTTCCTGCTTTAACATTGCTTTCTTCTTATCTACATTCTTGGTTTTCCTATTCCGATATCTTCTACTTTAAGAAAATATAAAGTATAGTAAAAAAAATTGAAAAATATGTATATGATAACAGTACAAACGTAACAAAAATAAATAAATAAGAAATTAATATGTATGATAAGTTAAGCTCCGACTTTAAACGAAAAAAAAACCAATTAAAAATTTAGAAAAACCGACTCTAATATGATTACTTAACTAGTATTTTATTTATTTAATTATGTCAAATTGCTTATAAACTAATGTTTTATTATATTAAAATCAATTTTTTATAATTTTCATATTTTACTTGTATTTTATAAAATATTAATTGTAAGTGTCAAAAACATGTGTCAAAACAAGGATTAATAAAAATAATTGAAAAAAATAGTATATAAACAAAAAGAAGAAAAAACAAACTACATGAAAATGTTATTAATAAAGCAGAAATATAAAGTAGAAAAAAAAATCAAAAATCTATAGAAGATGAGTGAAACTTAACTACTTTTTAAACTTTTTTTTTTCTTCTTTTACCATTGCTTTCTTCTTTCCCACATTTTTGGTTTCCCTATACCGATATCTTCTACTTCAAAAAAAAATAAAGTATGGTAAAATTATTAGGAAAATATAAATATAAATATAATAGCAGTACAAACGTCACAAAAATAAATAAATAAATAAAAAAACAAATGTAGATGATAAGTTGAAGTTGACTCAATAAGCACCAAACCTAAAAATTTTAGAAGACAAAAGTTTGACATCTGACTTTTGCAAAAAAAATTATAGCACACATTCTGGACTCTATAGAAAGAGAGACAAAAATAAAAAAAGAATTTCAGTTGTCTGCAGCATTAATTTGCTAAAGTACGAGAAAGCTACCTATTCAGAAAACTGTCACTAAAATTTAAACAAGCTATAATCATTTTTAAATTTGTTATTGAGAAAAACAGTCCAGAAAATTTATATTTATTAGATATAAATGGTGGAACCAATGTTCTAGTGTACCCAAAAAAAATATATATGTATATATATATATATATACAAAAAGAGGAAGAAGCAAACTACATAAAAATGTTATCTATAAAAAAAAATGCAAATTTATTGTCAGTTGGTGGCTAACAAATGAAGATAGATTACATTGTATAAAATTGATATACGCTTGAGACAAAAGACGCTAACGTGATAACTTAATTGTCCAATCAGCGATATACTTTTTATTTCAAATTGTGTCTATCAACACTGATCATTCTATTGTTTAGAGCATAAATTATTTCGATAAAAACATGTGTGATAAAAAATTTTTGTTCAAGTGTTTGATGCAATCAGATGTCGTTCGTTTTACAAAAATTTGTTAAGAATAAACACAAATATAAAAAAAAATATAAAATTATAAAAGCAGAAGCAATATAAACAAGAAGAAAAAATAATTAAAAAGAGACTTGAACAAAAGATGATTTCTAGTTAGACAGGGACTAGATAAAGCGTAAAAGATGATAGATAAAGAAAAAAAAATCGATAAAATGTAGAAACAGAGACGAAAATCAATTAAAAATAAAAAAAAGTTTTCATTACTTTTTAGCAAAAAAAAAGCTCCACAGAGCGTCATGCTTCAAAATTAAAGTCTTCACTGTAAAATGAAACTTACCGCACTAATAACGTAAATAACTATTACACAATTTTTTACTTTTACACGGAAATAGCTTTTTCATGTCAAGTAATTAGTGTAAAACATTAAAAATGACATTGTAGTGAATTGTTTTATTCACAATAACTCTTTAAAACGTCTTCATTTAAAAGAGACACTTATATATTTCCCGTAAAAATTATAGAAATTTTATTGTTTAAACATTATTACAATGTCACTAAATAAACTTTTGAAAAAATTTATTAATTTTTTTGCAAGTGGTAAAACTGTGTTGCAACATACTGCAGTTGATAACATGGAAAGTTAACAGTGAAATATGTAGACCGTGTGGCCTAATGGATAAGGCGTCGGACTTCGAATCCGAAGATTGCAGGTTCGAGTCCTGTCACGGTCGCAGTTTTTTTTATAAAAATTATTTCAAAAGTCAAACTTTTTTTAGAATTTTTGATCAGAGTAGACTGTAAATACCAAAATTAATATAAATAAAAACAAATTTTAGCCAAAAATTGTTAAAAAATAACTGAAATTTTCTTGTATTTTGTTGAATATGAATAAACATCGTTTTAAATTTTTGTTTTAAAGTTAACTTTGTTGTTACTGTAATTTCTTGTTAACTGTATTTAATCAGCGTCAATTTAATATTTAATTAAATTTGAAATAGTAATTCGTGTTTTGATTGGTTGATTTTACAAGGACACAATCAATTGAAAAGTTTGGTTTAGAATTTTGCAATTTTAATTGCAATTAATTTAATTATAATTTAATTTATTTTGTGTATGAGTATCTGGATTTATAAATATTAAAATAATTAATTAATTGAAATTAATATTAATTTCTACTTTGTTGTACGGTTGTCTGAATTTAAGTGAACAACCAATCAAAACGCTCGTTACAGTTTAATTGCGGTTAAAGTAATTTTACTTCAATTTAATAATTTTTTCTAAAAGTATTCTTTAGACTAAGCTAATTACAATTAAATTAAATGTTTAACCCAATTTTAAATTGATTTAAAACGTAATTAACGGAATTTATGTCAACAGCCAATCAAAAGTCTGGATTTTGAATTTAATCGCGATTAACTTTTAGCTTAAATTTTATTATGTAAATTAGAAATTAACATCAAGTTTTGATAACGCTTTTATTTTGAATAAGATGTTAACTTTTAAAAAACTACAAATTTTTGCTTTTTAAAAAGTATAGGTTCCCTTACCTAACGTAAATGTGGAGCACTTTTCATGTAGACCGTGTGGCCTAATGGATAAGGCGTCGGACTTCGGATCCGAAGATTGCAGGTTCGAGTCCTGTCACGGTCGATCGATTTTTGTACTTTTTTTCAATAATATTTATTTTATTTTTGTTATAAATAAATACTACTTTATTTACTAATTTTAATTACCTTATGCTTTTCTAAAAAATTTATTTTATTTGTCTAAATTTCTTCAGATACAAAGCTTGTTGATTTTTTATAAAGTAGCGACATGATTTAAAAATTGCTTTGGTAACGATTTATTTGCCGGTAGAGGGCACTGTAGCAACTTATATTTTCTATTATAGAGTAATTATTTATACTTAGTTATTTGTTAAAAAAACAAAACAACAACACTAAAATTTAGAATAAAATTCAAATTTGATTAATTTGTGTCAAGTTGACAAATAACGCGTGACATTTTTGATTTATTAAATATGTTATGTCATAAATGGTCACAGCGCCCCTTGCCGGCAAATAAATCGTTACCAAAGCAGTTTTTAAATTGTGTCCGTACTTTATAAAAAATTAACAGGCTTTGATCTAATACATCATGGAGCTATAATAAACACATAGATTTATTACATTCAATGTCATAATTATTAATCTATGTTCAAATAGCGCATTCTGCGACCTCTAGCGGGAGATAAAAATACCATTACAGAAACTGTCAAATCTATTACTAAAGAAGAAACCTTGGTTATGTAATTTTTAAATTAATTAGAGTTTTGATTAATTAAACTTTACAAAGCTTTAATACAATATTTTTACAAACAGTAATTTTTTTATTCTTGACATTATATTTAGTTTTTAAATCTGCTATAAACCTGAATAAATTGTAAAAAACTTTTATGTTTGTATTTAGAGAACGTGCTGCTTTCTAGTGGAAATTCATGCAAACATAAATGTCAATGCATATGAAAGAATTACTGTAATTAAAAGAGTTTAAGACAGTATTTTAATTGTAATTGCTAATAATAAATTATATTTTACAGAAAAATTATTATTTTAATCAAAAGATGCTTAAAAATTGACAGATAAAAAATGTTTTTGGTTGTTTAGTTAGCGTGCTGTATGCGAGGTGGCGCCACATCTGCAAAATTACTGTCTTTCAGCTTAATTCAAAATAGATAGCTGAAAAAATGTTTCTGATAGTTGGCGCACTGACGACAAGATGGCGCTACATTTAGCTTTTATAACTGCCATTTTTGTTAACTTATTATTATTATTATTTTAAATGTAAAAATATATATTGAGCGTAGGTATTAATGTTTTTGAACTCATCGCTTATGAATCGGCAGTTTCCGGTCGTTCCCAATGCGTTGAAAAATGTTTCTCCCGCACCGCGAGGTTTTTTACTTTGCTGCCAAAACTGCAAAAATTTTTTTGAAACAATGCTCTTTTATTTAATTGAAACCATAGCAACCAAACAATAAGACCACTTGAAGGCATCAGATAATCCGCAGAGACAACGCTACCAACCGAAAAATAAGTAAAAAACTAAATTATTTATTATTAAAAAAATAAAGTTATTCGATGCAAAAAAAAATTGAATCTAACATTTTCGGAAAAAAAATTTCTCTATGCGCACAATTGGTGCTAAACAAAGTGCTCATGTGGGAAATTTCACTTTCCAAACTCGTTAGGTAAATAACTATTTCACTCTAGAGTTTTTCATGAGTATTTATAAAAGCGTTTGTATTTTTTTGGTTTTTTTTAAGTTGGTTGTTGTATGTGACTGTCAAAAAAAGAATTACGCTAAATGACAATCAGTAATTTTTAATTTTTGTCTTACAGATTTTAACTGAATTTTTTGTATAATGCATGAAAGGTTGTATCTCTGAACATCTCATGAAAGTGTAACGTATTTTGCAAATCCTGAATACAATGCTGTTTCGTTTTTACTATATGTACTCGATCTTTACTATATGTACGTCTCTGACAACGGACATAGTAAATCAGGAGTATTTTAAAAAGTGGTTCAATGGTTTAAATTAGAAGACAAAGTGGCTTCATAGTAAGACTGCAAAACCTTGCTTGCTGAAAGAACCCCGCTACGTTTAGATGGCAGTTACGTTTATTAAAATTTTTCACGGCATAAAATGATAGCCGCTGGATATCTATACTTCTCGCGTAGCACCTCAAGAAATTGTCTGCATTCGGGTCTATTTCTATCAATTCTCAATGTTCTAAAATGGTTTTCTGTAGGCTATTTTAGATTTATCAGGTATTTATAAGCTTTTGTAGTATCAGCTAGCTTTCGAATTTCGGGTAGAGTGTAATTCTGTTTCTGCCTATTATGAGTGTTTTTGGTTAAAAATTAAGCAAATCATGTGAAGCAAAAAATTAATCCGATCAATAAACACAAAAACACAGTATTTACCAAAAGAGATAAATATTGTACAACGTTTACTAATTAACCCTCTGACACAACATGGCTGAGACGACAAGGTTTGACATTTGAAGCCGTGTCCACTTCAAACGATTGTAAACTCTCTTCTATTTGAACAAGTTGAAATTCAACGAAAATACTACTTTAAAACCACTAGCAAATTGCAATACTGCTCTAGTTACCTCGTTCCAACCGACATTTTGTTTATTCAAAAAAAAAGCATCAAAACAACATCGAAACGATTGAAGTTTTGACCTACTAACTTTAAAAAGTATCAGTATTTTGTTTACTTTGTGTGTGCATTATTGAGATACGTTTATTAGTTTGTTGTTAATTTCTCTTTTTGCTTTTTGCTTCCTCTATTCCGCCATTATTATAATTTTTACTTTTGTTTCTACTTCTTGTCTTACCTTTTTTACTTCTTTTTCTTTAGATTCTGTTATTTCCAGCTTTTTCCCATATATTTTTATTAATTTTTTGTTTTACTTTACTATTAAAGTTTCTTTGTTTTTTTGATCTTTTTTTTTGATATTTTTGTTATGACATTTTTTATTTGTATCTCTAGCATATGGTCTGATTCATTCCTTTTGTTTTTCTCAAATTTTTTCTCTTTTTCTCTGGCGCACTATTTCGTAGTCGATTAGCGATTCTGCATGTGTTAATCCATATGTCCATCTCATTTGCTCATCTTTTTTTTTATATCCGTTTAAAACCACCCACTCATTTACTTCTACCATTTTTATTAAATTATTTATTCTTTGTTTTTCTTTTTATTTTTTGTTCTTCTGATTGTATCTTTACTGTCTTCTCTTCAATTTTTTTTTCCATTATTTATTTTTGCAGAAAATCACTTCTGACTAGTATATTTATTTAGTTTTTGTCTTTTTTTCTTCTCTTTTTTTTATCATGCTGATGCCTCTGCTATATTTTGTTCTCTTTTCTTATTGTTTTCTGGCAATTTCTATCTTTCTTTTTATTATTACTCCTTCTTCCTCCTTGCTTTACTCTTCTTTTGTTTTTTTTACTCTCATTTTTATTCATTTTCTTGCTTTTTTTTTATTGCATATTGTTCTGTATTTACCCGATAATTTTTTTCCAATCTTTTTTATTTACTCATTTTTCTATCATTCCTATTTTTTTAAAGTCAATGTAGAGAAATAAGAGTTACAAAAGAATAAGCAAAGTGTTTAACAATGAGATAAAATAAATCAAAAAGCATTAAAGAAAAGTAAAAATAAATAGAATAAGAAACACAAATATCAAAAACCAGCCAAGCTTTTGAAAAATTTAAAAAAAAAAACAAAATGAATTTTGCTGCTATTATATTAGTTGATGTACTGAGAAGAATAAGATACCTTATACTTTGTTTTTTATACTTTTTCTAGATATTTTTTGGTTTTAATTTAAATAATACAACATGTTTTTTACATTATAATTTTATAAAATAATATTTTCACTTTTTTTTTCAAGTTAAAAACTTTTTTTTTGTCTAGCAACACTAATTTAAAAGAATCTTAAACAACGTGTTTCATGAAAAGACAATTAAAGCTCTACTAAGAAAGCATTTGCTGTCAAATAATATGATAATTTGTTTAGCAAATTATACGTTATCAATTAAAAGAGAAAAAAACAATACAAATTTTTTAAAGACAAGAAGTATTGTTCTGCAGAGCCAATGAAAGCAAACGCTTAAGTCAGGTAGCGAATGAGAACGCTTGTTCCATATATGAAACAACTCCTTCTCCTTGATACCGTTTTTTTTGAACGACTAAGTATATTGTATATAATTTTCTTGCAAATACTACCCATGCGCTAATTTAACAATCGAATTTTTGTTCTAAAATACTGTTAATTGTGTAGAAAAATTTGTGGTTATTTAGTTTTCAAATTGCCCGTTTTTTTGTGAAACGCGAAAAAGAAAGCTAGATTAAAACAAAAATTAGGTATCTGTTGCTTTCGAAAACAGCCATGGAAAACAATGTAGGGCAAGCTGAAGTATGCCTAATCAGCAAATAAGAACGCTTGTCTCATATATGTATTAAGCTCCTCCTCCTTGATACTGCACTTTATCGGCCAGAAAGAACGGCTATATTGTATACTCCACTTAGTGCTTCAAAACTTTAAAATAATACGACCAATCAGAGCAAGGCGTTACAAAAAACATGTCTGAAGCAGTTAATAAGAACGATTGTGCAATTTAGAGGACAACTTATCCTTGGTACTTTATTTACTCTTAAAATTTTTGACAAAGTAAGCTCAGAACCTGGCTGAATTTGACTGTGATTAACGTTACTGATGCTATCTCTTATGACAATATCCTCAACACAGTTATTGACCTTCAAAATAAAAAATTAGTAATTACAAATTAAAGTAAACCTTTTGTTCCGCAAATTTCTCTCTTTTCGTAGCTTTATTCGATTTTTCTAGCAAATACCGCCTATGCGCGAATTTAACAATTAAATTCCTGTTCTAAATTTAAATTATTTATTGTAAACAGGTAAAATATTTTTGAAGTAGAAATGGTCTTTGGGTATGAATAAATTTAAGGTTATTTAGTTATCAAATTGCACGTTATCTGTTAAATTCAGCAAAAAACTAAAGCTAGAAATGAGCCAATAAAAACGAATTGTGTAATCAGCGAATGAGAACGCTTGTCTCATATCATAAGCTTCTCGTTTTTGATACTGCACTTTTTCAGCCAATAAAAACGACTAGATTGTATACTCCACTTGATGCTTCAAAACTTCAAAATAAAACAACCAATCACAATAAAAAGTTAACAAAAGCGACTCTGCCTATTTATGAAACAACTTAACTTTGAAAGCACCTGACTAACTGACTATTTAATTGAAGCTAAAGTGATCTACGGCGAACTAAGCTGATTTACAAAACAAGGCAAAGGCCACACAGTCTAGAAGAAAGAGCGCAAGTGCAAGAAAAGAAAGAAGAAAAAGCAAAGAAAAGAAGAAAGACAGAAGAGAAGTGAAGCTATAAAAAACGAAAATCTTTGCAAGTAGTAAAAAAATATTAAGACTACCGATGAGAGCACAAACCAAAGAAGGAGCACATATGATTATAAAGCTAGAAACAGTTGTAAAAAAACTAGATAAATTAATTGAGGCAAATAAACTGGTAAGGCTAAAGAACAGAGAAGTCAATAAAATGGAAAAAAAATAAAAAATAATTTTAAAAAGGAAGAGAATAAATAGGAAAAAAGCAAAAATAAAATGTTAGAAAAAACCAATTTGGAAAAAAAAAACAGAAATAACAGAAAAAAAATAAGAATAATTTATGATATAGTAATTAATAACTGGAATTGACGTAAGAAGAAAAAAAAATTGAAAAAGAGATAAAAGAAGTAGTAAAAACAGAAATAAAAAAGCGGCACCAAATAGGTAAGGAAAAAGTGCTAGTGGAACTCCAAGACTTGAGCTGTGACATATAAGAAAAAGGGAGAAAAAAAACAATTAAGAACATCTACATAGATATAAAGTTTCAACAAAGAGAGGGAAAGAAAGAGGAAGATTCAGGAAAAAATTGCAAAAGAGAAAAGAGGGCAAGGAACAAGTGCAAGTATTGGATATAGAAATATATTCATAGAAGGAAAACCACACAAAAAGAATAGAAAGACCTTTAGTTTTAACTGCAGGTTTTTTAAGAAAAAAATGAAGATGAAAAGAAATATATAGAAGACACAGGAAAATGTACAATAGAACAAAAGAGAGCTGTGACATATACGAAAAAGTGAGAAAAAAACAACTAAGAACATCTACATAAATAAAGTTTTAACAAAGAGAGAGAGAGAGAAGAAAAGTCAGAGAAAAATTGCGAAAGATAAAAGAGGGCAAGGATCAAATGCAAATATTGGATATAGAAAGATATTCATGGAAGAAAAAATACACAAAAAGAATGGGCCGATCTTTAGTTTTAACTGCAGGTTTTTTAAGAAAAAAATGAAGATGAAAAAAAAATATATATATATATAGAAGACACAGGCAAATGTACAATGGAAACAAAGGAGACTAACAAAATAAAAACAAGAAATGCAAGGAAGAAAGAGCAAGGGTAAAAAGAAAACATGATTTCTTCTAAATCTTCCAAATTTTTTAATTTTGGTTTTAGATCTTCTAGTTTTCTTCATCAAACTCTTCTCGCATTTATAAGTTACACATTAGAGTTCTATTATAATTACTTTTGAAAAATACGTTTTATGAAGAAATTTCTTCTTTTTTTTTAAAGAATATGTGTTTCTGTTTATCAATTCAAATATTATAACGATAGATACATTACCACACTATCCAAAACGTTCAAATTATCCGCAGTGCGTAATAACTTTTATGGACTTGACCTAGCTCAACCCTCTACCCCTTCAACACTTTCTGAGAAAGTAGAGAGCTAAGATGGCAATCTGAAAATGCGTACAGACGTTATGGAAGTACAGTCAAAGATGCAACGCCGCATAGACTGTACCCCAGGTATTAAACTATAGCTTCTGCCGTGAATTTTTATATTAACATATTTATGCTACCGGGTCTTATAACTCATGAATAATTCTTATTCTTTCGAATCCAAGATGTCAGCACTGAATTCATATTTCTCTTGTAATCATATTATAAAACAACACATTATCATTAGCAACAACAACAGGACACGTTGTCTATCTTTCTCTCTTTATAAACAATTCACAGATCAACAATATACACAACGCCCGACCGACCGTTTGAAGACCTTTTCTACTCGTTCCCATCTCTCTCGGTGCACTAACTGCTACCGCTACTCAGCTTTTCTCAACCAATTTCTTCCTCTTTAACCTAAGATACAATTATATTTTTTAAAACAATTACTGGCATAAAAAAACACAGTGATTCCCATAGCGGGTAGGGGGCGCCTATCTGACAAACCCCCACTGGTACTATATGGTAAAATATCAATGTATATTTTGATGTAAACATTGACATCAACTTCTACTCCGACAGTGACAAGAAATGTGTCCATTGCTTCCTACGCTTCCCATACACATGGGTCTCCATAAATACTGTATACAAAGTAAAAGGAACGACTAAATCCACTTAAAACTCTGATGGAAAATATCACCCCATTACATATTCTAAGCGGATAGAATGTGACAAATAGTTCTCGCCAACACAAGTTGTTAAATAAAAAAGGCACATATCTTATGCATGCGATGGTTGGAAAGTGCTCTAGACTTGAGTAAGGTAATATTGCAAACCCCGGACATAGAATTCTAAAGCTTTTACGCTTTTTTCGTTTTCAGCCCTCCTAAAGACACTCGAAGTAAGGCAGGCGGCAGACAAGCAGCGCTCTCAAAAAAATTTTAAGACCAAAAAAAGTTAATTTACTTTTGCATTAAATACAGTTTCCTATTAAAGAAGTAGAAAAAGCATTTTAATTTCCTGCTTTGCCGTTTTGATTCAAATGAGTTTCGGGAGGGATGTACGTTCTGTTCTTGCATTGCAACGCTTTGCATTATGTATAACATTTCTCGGTACAAAGTTTCAATACCTCTAATACTCGAGACATAAATTTTTGCTATGCTCCGCAGCTTGTATAATTCTGCGGAATTTTCTAGGTTTCTTTCGAAACTTTCCTCAAATTTATGATCCATTAACAAATCCACAATAATACCTAATGTTCTACACTCCTATCCTCCTCAAAGTTTGTTACAAAATACTGAAGTGATAATCGGCGAAGAATGGTTTGTAAGAAGAGGACTACACTACTCACAAAATGTAGTTTGGTTTTTGCAATAGATCTCTGGCTATATTAGCATTTTCATAACTATTGCTGCAATTTTCAAGTTTTTAATTTCAAAACAGTTTGGGAGTCTTTGAAGGGTCCCTAAACGTCTATAATCCTTTAGTCGTAAAATGTAACGACATCGTTGAGCTGCGCTCAGACAGTTTACGGATTTACAGTGATGGCCTCTAACAGACTTGAATAACTCAGCTTATAGTTTATTGCTTCTAATTTTGTTGCTACTTGTAACTTTGATCCATTTTTGTAAGAAGTTTATCTTTAAATAACAATTATTAATTGATTATGTCATGAAAAAAATCAGGTTTTAAGTCAAAATGCTCTAGCAGTAGTTCTTTTTTTATACACAACCAAGTTTTTTTTGATTTTTTTCAAGATCTTGAAGATGCCGGTTGCACAACCTGGTCAGTTAACAGACGAACTAAAGTTTCTCAAGTTCCTGAACATACAAGACTTGCCCTTCATGTAACTCAAATTTAAAAAAATAATTTTTTTTTCTGCCGCTTTCCAACTTACAGAACGGCGATTTCTTTGTTCTATTGTTTTTGAGCCCTACGCTGCTCTTTTTTTATACACAACCAAGTTTTCTTTGTTTTTTCGCAAGATCTTGAAGACGCCGGTTCCTCAACCTGGTCAGTTAACAAAAGAACTAAAGTTTCTCAAGTTCGTGAACATACAAGACTTTCTCTTCAAGTAACTCAAATTAAAAAAAATAAGAATTGTCTTTTTATTTGACGCTTTCTAACTTACAGAACGGCGACCTATTTGTTCTATTGTTTTTGAGCCCTACGCTTATTGTTTCCTTACAAGTTCTACGTTTTTTGCAAATGTTTCTAAGTGATTTGTTTATGACTTAGGCAGGCGTTAGCCTTGCACTGCCTAAGTAAGTCAGTCTTTGAGACGCTAACTCAACACAATTAAAGCGGATGCTCTAATTTCCACCTAAGAATTTCCACTCATCCATGCAAATTTGATAATCCAAAGAACGGTTTGGGGTCTAGAAAAGCTTTGGAAGCTGCTCTTGCTAGCTCGCCGGCAATTTCATTTTTTTCTATTTTTTTTATGATCTGGCACTCAGGACAATGTTAGCTTGGGCAGTTAGATCTATAGCAAATGTTTCAGCTTACATGATTGAGAGTGTGCAACCTAGTACTATTGTTGCCCGAATAGATTCCTATGCCTGTGTTTTTTTTGTTTTTGATCTATCTGGAAAGGTTTACGCCAACTTGTGCTATTCTGTACATGAGGGTCAGTAGTAACCGTTTCAAAGTCATTGGCATGACATTTAAGAAAACCTGGCTGTAGAAAGTACAATATCTTGAAGAGACATGTTCGGTTTACTAATGTGAATTTCTTTGACTGGGCTTGTCTCGGAGATGCCTGTAGACTCTTCTTTTGCACCTGTAGGTAAATAGGCGTTAAGTCTAACAGCATCTGTAAAACTGTAGTAAAAACCTTGCGCATGACTTCTGTAATATCCAGGCACGGAAGTCACTGCAATTTCTGCTGCTTGCTTTGTGTCGTTGTTTCTCTGGTTTTCGTACACCAAACAAGAGATAGGTACGTGACGAAGGCTCTTATTACCGTGATGTACAACCAATGTACTATTTTTGCCTTCAGTTCATGTCCTGCCAGAAAGTTTCCGACATGCCCAAAACCGCTTCCTTTGGCAAGATTCTTATAGACGTAGGTGTTTCATTCAAGTTTCAGTACTTCAAGTACTTTATTGGGAAATTCTATTGATAATCTTTCCCGTTGTGGAGTTTTAAGATTCAGCTTTTTGCGTCTGGCAAGTGGAACTATGATGGTCTTTTAGAGTTAACACGAAGTTTTTCCTTATCGCACCATCTTTTGATGGTGTTCAGGGCGTTTTACATTAGGCTGGAAATGACGCCTTTATGTTTGCTTTTGACTAAATTTGCGAGTTCATCTGCGGATCCCAGTAAGCAATGATCTCTTTGCGTTAATTCACAGAGTAGATCATCCACCACTATTGACCACAACAAAAGCGACAACACTTGTAAACAACCTTTGACCGTGATCACCAAATGCTTTCCATTCTCAGTAAAGCCGTTATTATTTCTGCTGCCAGCTTCATAGATTTAAAAGATGTGCTATCAAATGTTTATCGTGGATAACTGTGCGCGCACAACGTCCTCTATTGCTTTAAGAAGAAAAGAGGATAAGCTGATTAAGCGATATGATTAGGTCTCGTCTGGAGACCATTTGCCTTGTCTTTAGTTAAAAACTACCTTTACTTTCCTCTAAGACTGTGGTATATACCCCAGTGCAAAACTTGTCTTAAAGATGTTAGTCAGGCAGAGAGCAATGGTGTGCGACACTTTTTGCAGTAAGGCTGAAAATATTTCATCGTTTTCTAGTGATTTGTGGGACTTAAAGCTGTTTTAGCCCATTTTACTTTCTTAAAAGTCTGTCAGATCTGTCTGCTGTTTTTGTTTAAGAAATGGTGTACAGTACATCACTTAGGAGCAGAGCTTACCTGGCTAATACTGTTATTTGTCTCTATAAAGCCCCGGAAGTGAGTCGACATCAACACCTGTAAACTTTTTCGGGCGTCTTTAATGAGTTTAGTGTCTAAGTAAGACAGCACTTTTTAAAAACGCAAAGCTGAGACAAGCTTGTCGGTTTTCCAAAAACTGCTTTTTGACCTTCTCATAGTTCTAATCTTATAGCTCTATTGAAAGCTTTTCTGGCTTCGATCCTGATCTTGCCTAGTTGGGCGTTCCACCACGTTACGTTCCTAGAGACAGTACGCTTTCTCATAGGGCAGCTGGTTTTGTATAAGAATATTATCTGTAGTTTTTATGTTTAGACTCAGTTTCTAACTTTTCTGCCGTAGAGATATTGTAGTAGAAGTTTTTGAATTCAGTTCTCAGTGTTTATGTGAAGAGGCACCATTTTCTTTTTTGGCACTCTACACTGCACTTTTACCACTTTTGGTGTTTCCCGTAATAGTCGCGTGATCCAAGAACAATGGTTTATCCATCACTTGCCAATTGTTGACAAATTGCGTTTTAAACGGACTTGCCAGCGTAAGGTCCAAGACCTCTTGGCGTATCGCAATTGTGAAAGTTGTTGTATTGCCGAGATTCATAATGTCCACATTGTCAGTAAAGATAAAATTGTGTAGATCTTTGTTTCTTTGATTGTTGTCCGAGCTAGCTGCTCTATATTTTAGAATGCACGTTAGCATCGCAGCCCAGAAAAAGTTGTTTGTTTCTCTTCCGGCACCAGTCGGTAGGGCGTTGAATTTTCTTTGGTGGAGCACTGGATCCTTCATCGGAAAAGTAGGTCCCGATCGGCAGCTTGACTATAGCCGCCGTTAGGCATTCCGTGATGAGCTTTGGAACTGATACAAAATTCAGATTTTTTTTGAACAATAGTTCTCTTTTTGGTCTTGACATGACTAAAGTCAGCTAGAAGACTATGAGTCTCTCTTAGGAGCTCTTCAATTACACCGTTGTGGGTTCTTGGATTACCTCTACGCCCATTTGTTCTTTGTCACACCTTCAGGCATTAGATGCTGCCGTTGAGTGCTGGAGGTTTATCTGAATACATTTGAAACCTAGGCCATTTAGGTTTTGGCTTTACCATCTTTTGGGTCGGTTTGTTGGTAAGGCCTTAAGGCATTTCTCTTACCGTTAGATTTTATCTTTGCCGTTAGCTTCCTGAGTGAAGGCTTTGATGAGATCTTTTTATTTTCTTCGTGGTCTCACTTTTGTAGCCGGTAATTTGGAGAAAGCAATTGATCTCATCCGGTGCTCGCCAGAACTAAAACCTTCCAGTTCCTTAGATGTTGAAAACAAAACCATAATGTTCTATCATAAATCTGTTAGGGTTAATTTAAAGTCTAAAAACCAAACACAAGTATAATAAGAATATCTGCTTTTCTCAAAATACAAGACAAAATTGAAAAAAAAAAAATGGAAAAGTAACCAAATTTTGACATTATATAAAAATTTTTTACATAAAAATAAATTTTAGAAAAAAAAGCGTAACTGTAGAAAAAAAACAAATACATTTTAGATAAAGATAGATAAACTACTCCTTTTTCTATATTTTTAAACTTTTTAAAGTATCTATGTACAAAAGCCGTTTTTTGTATTGGGCGCACACTTAAAATTACTTATATATTTACATTAGTGCAGAACTTAGTAATGAAGAAAAAAGAATTTTATTCTCTTATAAGCTGCTCGTAAAAGCAAAATTTAACCAAAATAACAATGTTGACGTGTGTGCTGTCGCTATTGTTTTTAATAATCATAAATATATACAGAGTGTAGAATTGGTTTGCGAGACATAAGATTTTACATGCAAAAGAAGACAATCCCCAATATTTGCTCTCTTCATGATTTTACGCCAAAATAGTTAACATGAAAGTTATAGAGAATTAAAATTGTTATCTGATTTCATTGTTGTTTTTTTTCCTAACATCTTGTGGTACTGAACTAAAGACTAGGAAATATTAAAGATAAAATAGTACCGGCTATAAAGTTTGACATTAAAAATTAGTTTGTCAACAAGCATTCCACATCGTTCTTTTGGTTTGTGCTGAAAATATGGACTACACCACGAACGAGAAGGTATTTTTTATTAAGTAGTATTATGGCGGATCGTCTTTAAGAGAAATCCGAGCAATGTTTGCCGCATTTTTCCCAGAGCGACCAGTTCCAGCTATAGAGACAATTCGAAGAATTGTAAGAAAATTTGAAACTGAAGGCACTATTAACAGAGTATGTAAATGCAGAAGACCTCAAAAGAATAGACACAGAAATGCTGAAAATACTGCTAATGTTCTGTTAAGCGTCGCGGAGAATATGAATGTATCTTTGAGACAAATCGGTTGTAATTTCGGAGTGCATTTTACTACAGCTCAAAAAATTTTAAAAAAACATTAAAGAAAATTTCATTCTACAAATTTTATAAATACTCAAAGCATCAAGCATTTTTTGAAAAAGATAAAGAAAAAAGAATAGAATTTGGCGAAATAATGATGAATAATGTAAATATGGATCAAAACTTTTTATCTCAAATTTTATTCAGTGATGAATCTAGGTTCTCATTAAATGGCAAACCAAACAGACAAAACTATAAATACGGGAGTAAAGAAAACAAGCACTTGGTATTGCAGACACACAGTCAGTATCGAAATACTGTAAATGTTTGGGCCGGGATCATAAGCCATCGCATAATTGAGCCGTTTTTTATTCCTCAACGATTGTCAGGTGAGGATTATTTAAACTTACTAGAGGAGTTTGTCGAACCAGCTCTGGAAGAAATGAGAGTAAATCATGAAATTTGGTTTCAACATGACGGCTGTCCAATCCACCATAGACGAAAGGTTAGACTCTTTTTAGATAACCGGTGGATAGGACGGGGTGGTGAAATCCATTGGCCAGCACGTTCTCTTGATTTAGCCCCAAATGACTTTTTTTGTGGGGCTATGTGCATGATCAATTGTATAATGGCGGAAAACTTACCACAATGTAGCAGAATTAAAGGCAGCTGTCACTGAAGAATGCCGAAGGATAACCAGTTATCAGTTGGCTGGAGTTCGAAAAAATGTTTACGATAGAATAGGCCATTATTCAAGTGCCGCAGGCGATTTGTTCGAACATTTATTTTAAGATTCGTTATTATTTATTTGTTTAAGAAGGTTTTTTACAGTCTTTGTGATCATCTCCTGCAGTCTTAATTCATTTCTTCTCAGATTTATTAAAACAATTAATTTAGGTATTACTTGTCTTTTATTTCAACAATACAAAATCTAAAAAACCATGAGTAGAATAAGATATTAATTTTAAATCATTATACTTTTTACTGTAACAAACTATTCGGTCGTTATACTGTTCTACAAGAGCAAGTAATTGAGATTCCTCATTAAAGGTACCCTCACTTTAAAATTTCTCCAGCTCTAGAGAATTAGAGAAAAATCCAACAAATTGTCATTAGATTTTTTTAAATGACTGCTGCTCCGGGTAAATGCAGCATACAAGAAGCGACCACTTGATAAAAAATACCTTTTCGTTCGTTGTGTACGAGTCATTTTTTAAAAAACAAACCATAATACAAAGTTGCAATCGTGAAATGATGGATGTCAGATAAATTTTGATAGTCAAATTTCATAACTTTTTTAGTATTGTTTGCTTAGTACTTTTTAGTCTTTAATTCAGTACCACAAGATGATAGAAAAAAAAACAACAATGGAATCAGATAAAAATTTTAACTCTCTATAACTTTCATGTTAACTATTTTGGCGTAAAATCATTAAGAGAGCAAATATTCGGGATTGTTATCTTTTACATGTAAAATCCTATGTCTCGCAAGCCCTGTATATAGTTTATAATAAAAGATTATAGTTCTAATATCTCATAAAGGTTTTACGTATTCTGCCAATTCTGAGAACAAAAAAGTATATAGTTATACAAATATAGTGCATGAAGAGATGGTCTTCCTGTTCCACTTTGAACTTTATTGTCTTTTTGCTTTTATAGTTTTATAAAATCTACAAATCCGATATAGCTCATCTATGATTAAAGCCAATTATTGTTAGACAACCAATATTAATTCTGTTCTAATACCATTTGTGTTGGTTTTAGTGAAGTTGTAAGCAAAGAGACCAAATTGAGATTTAGTCATGCATTAGTAATAAGCCACAGTAGAATCGGGAATAAAATAGCCAACAAAGCTTTTTAGATTCATATTTTAGGCGTTTTGTATGTTTTCTGTAGTTAATGATCGAGATTTATCATTAATCTTTGATAAATAAATGTTTTTGTTCGATTTCAGAAGCGATAAAATTAAAATGAACAGAAACAGCTCCCTTTGGTATAGCGGCAGCCACTCAGCACATTTATATTTTTTTCGATTAGGTCTTCATCCCCGACCCGACGATTGGACGAGATAAATCATTTTGAAATCCCTGAATGGTTCCGGTACCGCAGAAACAATTACCAAACCAATTACAGAGTGGCATATTAAAATACGAAATCAAAGCAGAGCGATGCAATGATTAAGATAATGTTATTACTGTTATCTATCCCATAATCCATTAGTGAGCTTTTGTGTGTTAGAGACGTGTAAGCGTGACCACGTTTGATATTCTCGTTTGCCATCCCCAACCTACGTTGTTAGTGTATTTCAGACACAAGGGGGTGAAAAGTTTGAAATGAAAGATCAAAGGAGTGACCGCAATGCAGCTTACGACATAACTTGAATTTCAGTTCAGTCATAAAGAAGGGTTGTTGTTCTTACCCTTAACAAAAATAGGCATTAGTTTAGCATTTTTAAAAATGGTAGACTTTAAAAACGCTTCTTACAACCGCTGCTTAAAAACCTACCCGATTAAAACTATATTTTTCCAATCAATTTCAAGCTGTCATTCTTACTACACGTCAGAAGTAAAAACGCACATAAAAAAAGTTTACATACACTTCTGCCTAAATGTGTTCAAAAATTTGGTGCTTTTATCTGATACCAAAGATCTACCTACTTACACGGTCATTACTACTATGTAGGCCCCTTCAGCACACAGCCACTTTTACCAAAAAATACCCCAATTTTAAGGGTTGCAAGAAAAGCAGAAAAAATCGTAAAAGCATCCCCGATTTTCAAAGGTAAACTAAAAAATCAATTTCAAATATTGATAGATTTTTCTTGACTTTACTGAGGTTTATATGGCATTCTAATCTAGAGAGTTACTGAACTGAGAGGGATGAGGACGAGTAGTAGAGGTCTTTGAACGGTTTGAACTGTGAATTGCTTATAAAGAGAGAAAGCTAGACAACGTGTGCTAATGATAATCTGTTGTTTTATGATATGATTACAGGAGGAAAATACTTGGAGCACGGTCTATGTGGCGTTGCATCTCAGACTGTCCGGTTGTAGTTCCATGATTTCTGTACGCATTTACAAATTGCTGTGGTAGCTCTCTACTTTCTCAGAAAATTGTGAAAGTGTAGAAAGGAGGGTTAAAGCCCGTTAACCGCTGTGGTTATGTACCTATCAGTGGATTAATATGGTTGTAAATTTTTCTTTTGCTGGCTTGACAGAGTAATGCGTAATATCTTTTTGTTTTCCATCTAATAATCTTAAATTTATACTTTTTCTTATTCCGCATTATTCCTGGTCAATCTATTTGGTATAATGCGATTGGCCTCGCGACATTGTCTACGTTGCTCTCGAACAAGGTACCAAAACAATGGTACCTCGTGAGAGCACAAGGCTTAAGAAAAGAGGTACAGATTAGGTCAATCAAATTTATGAAGTGGTTGTTATAGTCAAATGAACCTGATGATGTCTTCCACGAGCAGTTTTAAAAGATGAGAATTCTGCAAGAAGAAGAAAAGCTCTCGATAAGTTTTTTTAGAGGCATTATTGGCAGGTACATTATGTGTAAATATGTTTCATAAGTCGCCCAATAGATCCGTCAGACAGTTGAAGCGTTTCGGTAACAATGAATATAAAGAGATGAGTTAAAGTAGATTGTTGATAATAATCCAGCTGACTGCTGCTATTCTGTACACCGTTTTTAAGTAAATCTTTAATGCTTATAATCGTAAGCGAGGTTAAGGAGCTGGTACTGAAAGATAACTAACTTTTGAGTTACTACAAATTTATCGTAGTGGCCTTTCCCATTATCGAGAATAACTCGTATTATCTGTGGGAGTTTACTTTCTATAAAATTCTTAATATAAATTATTCAAGTCAAGACAGTTTTAATATAATATATTGCAAGAAAAAATGATAGTTTAGTGGAGATTTAGCTGAAGGATAAACTATTTGCCGAAAGGGCAGTACTAGTAAGAGTACCGAGTGCGGTACTTGTGCATAGTCAGGTCAAGTTGAGAGAACGGAAGTGATAGTTATCTTTACACTCGAACAAATATAACTTGTTATTGTGTGTGAATTAAGTGCAAATATGGTGTCTTAACCTTTCTGTTTCAGTCACCTAGCCAAGTGACCGATCCTACCTTCTTCTACTAATGTGGCTGGTTTGGCCATAGCAGCTAGGTTTGTGAGTATTGAGACGACTGGCTCTAAATCTCGAGAAAAAGCACATGTAAGACTTTATCACATTATATTTATTATTTTCATGCATGCTGGTTTTTTATTAGAGAGCATGCAGATTATTTTGTGTCAAGATTGACACGGTTATTATTGTTTTTTGTTGCTCTTTATGTCAAATAATAAAAACCTACACGATAGAGCTTGTTTTGTGCTTGAGCCCCGGTCTTTACTTCTATAACTATTTTATGTTACTATTATTTAGCTTTCGACGCCGAATAACACATATTTTTCGGTTAAGATCCAGCTTTTTAAATTTTTTGCTAGTTGGACAGATCTTTGTTGCTTAAAAGGGTTGTAGTGTAGTCCCAATTGCAGCAATGGAAGACTGCAGTGTTCTTATATTTCAATTTCTTCAATTTTATTTTTTATTCTCCTGGCCGCCACTGTTGTAGCCAATGGCCATCTGGGGTTAATTATCTGGGTGCGGGTCTAAGAAGACTTTTACAAATTCCCTAAGGTGCCGGATTAGATTAGCCATACATCTAATCCGGCATCTAAAAAAGTTGTAATTTGTTTGAGGCGGTTTTTTTACGGCAGCCACAAAGAGGGTGAGTTGTAGCAGCTCGTTGATAATGATGTAGTCTGTTTATGCAGTATTTGTTTACCATTATTCTTATGCAAATTGCGTCAAAAAAAAATACTCCTCACATATCTAAAGATATTAAATTCTAAAACATTGATTTGATTCTTAATTTATTTAATCAATGGCTATAAACAAATAATAAAATGCTGTGGCTAAACTGAGTAAGTTGGTAGTGCAACCTGTCAGATGTCAATCGTCTTTATTCAGGTTAGTTTTGAAAACATTGTTGACATTTGATTTAAATTTTTGTGTTAGGTGTCAGATTCCGTGTGTCATGGTAACTAAAGAATTCAAATAACTTACAACATAGAAAATAATCTTCAATGAGACACCCGGTATATCTGAATTGACAAAATGTAGAGATTGGTTGTGATAGACTGAAATCGTAATTAGCAATCAAAGTGATGTTGACATAAACAATAATAGCAATGTACTTAGCTATAATACACAGAATTATGTAAATAATTAAACGTCAGATTAATTTTGACTGTTGGCTCAATAAATAGTGGTAGTTTGTGTTGCTTTTGTTTTTTAAATCTAACAACAAATTATAAAGATATTGCTACACTTTGTTCTTAAATGAGAAAGAAGAAGCGTTCAAGCGTGATAATCCTGAAAATAAGAAATCACAAAGAAGAGAATTGTGTAACTATTTGCTAGAAAACACCCTCTTTGTCTAGAGTAGCGCCTTAGGAGGGTTGAAACAATACATCCCTTAATGTCTTTGCTTGTTGAGATGATAGAACGCATAGTCGGACTCTGACATTGTCTCTAAACTTCATTCAACATATAAGCCGATAATCAGGAATGGACTTGAAGTTGCATTCGAGCAGACATTTCTGATATAACTGGGCTGTGATTGTTGGTATTCACGCTTCCTCACAAACAAAGGATTGCAATTACGAGATAGGAAAAAGATAAAGAAAGCGCCAAGTTGTAAAACTTTATTTTCTAAGATAAAAAAAAAAGATATTTTCTTTCCACACAGGTAGTATTTTACATATGAATATCTCTCTCCATCAAGATCTGAGGGGATGAACATTCTTTAGATCATATTTTGGAGTTCTCTTTCATCTGCCATCTTCTTATTATGATCAATTCCTTGGTTATCCATATTTTATTCCAACTTTGATGTAAACATAAGCCCTTCAAACAAAAACTTTTTAACATTGCAAAACTTATTAATTTTTAAATAAATAGGTACATTATAAATGACATTGTAGAAATTTATTGTTCGATTATTATTTTAGAATAAATAAATGAACATGTTTTGAATGTATACTAAACTCAGAAGTGGGATTATTGGCAAATTTCCTAAACAATAAGAAACTTCATCTGACTGAAACACAGTCTAAATTTTGAATTTTTCAAAAAATAGAATTTTTTTAGTCGCAAAAGAGTTTTTAATTATTACGACTGGCCCTTTCTGAGACTTTTTACCCGGAGAAATTAAAATGCAAATCTACTATTCAATCCGTCGCATTCGTTTCCCAGTCAATTTCCGAAACATTTGGCCATCACAGGGTGGTAATAGCTTTACGACACCCTTTCGGTACCTCTGCTGATTGATTTTCAGCCCTATTGCCGCAGGACTCATTATGATTATTCATAGAGAGCGGTGATTTGCGCTCATTCAATGGCCAACAATAATATCAAAATTTTGAATAATTTTTTAAATAAATATTCTTTGCAATAGGCTCTATGAAGAGGAAAATTTGCTCACTATATTTTGATTTTTCTAATCCAAGGTGCATTCTCTTTTTTTGACATATTATAAGCTTAAGATAATGTGGCACAGGATAAAAAGTCAAAAAAATACTATATTATATTTTTTGTTGTTATATGTATTTTGTTTATTAAAAGTGTAATTTATTAAATTCTTTATTTAAATTTTTACTTAAAGGCATTAATTAGTTTTAAGTTTTCATATTCTTATTTTGTAATATTTTTACCTTAAGGCTTCACTGTACACCATGTTTCACTGTAAATTAGTTTGGCTAAACATTTTGTGCGAGTATAGTTTTATTGCTACTCAACCTTTACTAATCTTTATGAGGGTTTACCGCAGGGTTTCTTGCTTGTGCAGAATCTTAAAAATACTTTGCCAGGGCTGTATTCAGGTTGCTTCTACTTTGTATGTTACTTAAAGATAACAATTAAATTACAATTAATTATCTAAACACAGATTTATTTGTTATTGGATAATATAAATGTTTCGCTTCAATTACGTAACGAACACAGTTTTTCTAAGTTGACGGTGAAATTAAGTCTGACTAAAATTTTTATTACGGCCCGTGTGACTAGAACCACAGAGCGATCTGTTGGCTACCAGTAAAGTTTAGCTAAACTATAGTGGTATTCGCAAGTGGCAACCAAACATATTAATTTTCTGGTTATGGGTAGAGTTGAAAACAGAAATAAATTTTGAAACGAACATGGTCACAGGTAAATTTGTTAATTGCTTTGAAATTAAGATAAAATTGGTAAAAGTTTCCTAAGTACCATCTTCTGGTACTTCAAGCTTGAACTGCATAACAGTCCAAAAATACTTCATAAAAAGTATTCCTCATAGAGCTGTTCTTCCCCTGGTCAATGTAGTGGCTACCTAATGATGACAGAATTGCTCATAAATTCTTCAACGCCTCATTCTCAGTTTTTAAATTGTTCAAAATTATTTAAAAAATAATGTTATTGTTTTTATAATTGAGATACAATTATAAGCGATACCACAACCGATGAACCGCCCTCCCAGTAAAATAACGTTATTGACCCTAATTAAAATTTGGTTTTAATAATCTCTTATTACTACAGAATAAACCAAATTCCTTAAATAATCACTCAAAACCATTTTGTAAATAGCCTTCTAACAGGTGGCGACAGATTATCCAGGATCGAACAAGATTTGTAAGCGACAGGTAAAATAAAATGTTTTAAAGTTTTTTTCTGAAAGATTAAAAAGTTATCGCACCATCTTTAGATTACATAATTATTTCTCTTTTAATCATTTATTAAAACAAAGAGAAGACTGAGAAAGAAATAGAAGATCTGTTGGAAGAATCACAAAATGGCTTTAGAAAAGGAAAAAGCAATAACGTCTTTACTTTAAAACAGATATCAGAAGGGAAAGTCGATAGCCCGATAGGAATCTAAAAGTATTTATATCTCGGCTTCATAGATATACAAAAAGCTTCTGACAGTGTTCAAAGAAACCTAATATAGAAAAGTTTGCGAGAAACAAGAGTAGAAATTGAGCTGCGAAAAAATATAGAAAGCATTATTATATAAAACAACAAGAAATTAAGTGAGAAAATGTAACAAAAAATTAAAAGACTTTGTCACAAAAGTAAACCGGGACGAGTTTTGAGTCTGGCGTTATTATAATAATAATAGATGATGTAATAAAAGAAGTAAAAATTAAAGTTAAATCAATTCAAGTATGGTACAGTACTATGGAAGTGGCTGACTTGTCTGAATGTGTATTTGCTGATGACTTAGTACTATTTGCAAGAAATAAAAATAAGCTTGAAGACAATGGAAATGTGACAGCTGGGTACTCACAAATAGGAACAAAAGTCAAATACAGGCAGCCGAAATGAAGTTTTTGAGAAGAACTATAGACATTACAAACAGGGACATTATAAGAATGGAACAAGGGGTACAACCTGTATTATTAAACAATCCAAAAACAACGGCTCAGATGGTTTGGACACATGTGCAGAATGCATAACAAGAAACCCGTAAAGAAGAATTGGCAAAACAAAGGAAACAAAAAAAAAAGCGATCAAAGAAAACGCGGGAAAATGCAATGATAGAAATACTAGAAAAGAGGAAAATCACATAAAAAAAAGCGTCTAACAAAACAAAAATAAGAAAGAATGGAGGAAGTTTGTGGATAAAGAATAAACAATAATATTTAACGCCCAACATCTATTATTTTTAAATAAATGAAATGGGTACCAACAGGTAGCCATCATTTATTCCAAATATTAACAGTTATTATAAATATACTGGATAATAAAAACTGTAGATTTATAGCGTATTTGGATTTAGTCGTTGCTGAGCTATTGGCTTTTGCAAAAAAGGAAAGACAATATAGAGTCATTCGATTTAGACTTTTATATCAAAGAATGTTTAATTTGAAAACAATAGATGAAATGTAAGAAATGCAGCATTAAAAAGACAGATTTGATAAAATTTAATTTTGTATTTTCTCTTATGCCGGTATTTATAGCTCATGATCAAGCTTAAGCTTAGACTCAAGCAAGGATTCCGGCAATGCTCGAGAAAGCGTTTTGAAATAGATTTATCGCTGATTCCATGTCAAGCAAGGACTTCGGCAATGCTCGTGAAATCTGATATTCATATCTTGAGCTTGAGGTCGATGTCAAGACCGAACGGTATTCATAGACGAATCTCAAGATTTAAATATCAAATTACGGTGTGAATAAGGGCGATTTTTGCTTGATGAGCAAGCGCACTGGGTCCATCTCAAGTCAGACTTGAGCAAAGCCTCGACTTGTCTTGAGTCCGACTCCAGACGCTATTCGCCAGTTATGGCATCGTTTGACGTTGGAAAATACTGAAGAGTATTATGTGTTACAGTTCATAACAGCAAACATTGACATGGTGGACGAGTTATGTACGGGGTGCTGCAAACTCATTAGAGTTTTTTTTCAACTTTGAATGTAAGCGTCGCTACAGCTTCACAAAAGACAATGTAGTGAATGTAGGATTGCTTGCAAATTAGTGGAAAGACTATTATTATTTACACAAAACTAAAGGGTCTACATTTTGTGCAAAAATGAAAGCATTGAATAAAAAATGAAAGCATTGAATAAAAAATGAAAGCATTGAATAAAAAATGAAAGCATTGAATAATAATAATAGTCACAGATATTTATTAATTGGGTAGTTGCAACACCTTCCACTGGAAAACATAAGTACAAAAAATGTAAAATTCTTATTAGTTTACATTATAAGTGTAAGGTATTGTTTGCAGAAGCATAGTAGACAAAACGGCAGCCGAAAACTTTCATCTTTACACACTTCTTGAATAGCTCCTACTACTCACTACTCTGATAACTTTTCTCCATCACATTTTCTGCAATAAAAGTGGATAAAGGTCTGGTTAGATTTTCATTAATGTTGCACGTACATTGTCCTTCTCAAAAGCGCGCAGTGTGAGCTAGCTTCTATTTGGGTCTCACTTTTGCAGCTTTCGTGTTTTGAGGAAAATGTAAGGATGGTCTAGATCGTTCGCTTTTCTTGCGGCATTTGTCGTATTGCTTTCTACACTATTGGGGTTGTCCATGCGAGACTATAGCAAGGGTTTTGCTTTTTGTGTATGCGCAGCTTTTCCGTCTATAATGCACATTTTGTGAAGTTACCATACACTTATTCTGTCAGTAGACATGTACTCAACCGTCATCATTCTATTTTTTTGCAAAAACAACACAAAACACTTTTGATATAACCCTTGCGGCATCGAGTTATTCCTTGACCTGTCACTTTATATAAACACGAAGAATGACTGTCATGCGTCAAAATATTAAATTTTAAACCTAACAACACAAAAATGACTACTTTGGTGACTTCCGCAAGACGCACGTTTTCCCGAGCATTGTCGAAGTCCTTGCTTGCTTTCTCGAGCATTGCCGGAGTCCTTGCTTAAGACGGCGTCTCAAGCTTGAACTCAAGGTTAAGCTTTGTCTCAAGCTTGAACTCAAGGTTAAGCTTGAGATACGACTATGAATACCGGTATTAGATAAATTACAATTATAAGCTTTAGTTTTTTTTGGCTGGCACTGTTACAAAAATAACAGATTGAGTATTGAAAATAGTTATATTTTTAATAATAAATAAATATGTATTTATAATGTTGTTTTTCTTTGTAACTGAAAAAAATCTTTTTTTTTATAAACCAAATAGTATTATTTTGACTGTACACTACACAACTCAAAAGAAAATAAGGATTAGTTAGACATAGACGTTCTGTATATTTCCATATTTATCATAAACATCAATGATTTTATCTGCATCTAGTATAGATTATAATAAATTTTGCATTTGAAACTAAACAATAATAAACTATTAATTACAATGGTAAATGTAAAAATGTATAGAATGTCTTTCTAGCTCAGCATTGAGTTTGTACTGTCAAAATAGTACCATCGGGTGCATCTGATTTCTTTACCACTTTTGTTTTTTTCTTGATTTTTAACATCATCATTATGTTTATGTTTACCTTATGCTCTATATTTGAATTAGAACTTGAGTTAAACATAATCTTCCTTAAAATATTTGAAACTACCAGCAATATGTGAATTGAAGATCAAGAACTTGCTTTGACCATCAATGTAGATTGCCAGAAAAGCCGATATTCTATTGTATCAAACTCTTAAGTCCATCAAGCAGTAATCTAAACAGAAGTAGATCAGTACAAATTTATAGTATTTTGCAAACTTTTGTAAAAATGTGTGAAAATGGTGGAAGCGCCAAATGCAAAATTTTAGTAATTTCTTTAATTAGGAGAAGTTCTATTGTATCAAACTCAAAAAATTTTTTTTTTCTTTATAAACAGAGATCCGTTGATTAGTAGACAGATAAACATTTATTACATTTATAGACTTATTTAGAAAAAACATTAAAAAATGATGGTAGCGCAAAATAACAAAACTTTTAGTAAATTGTCCTATTATATGATGTTTTGTTATATCAAACTCTTATGCTAATCAAGTTACTCTGAACAGAGGTCAGTAGATCAGTAAAAACATAAACATTTATAATAATTTTTGCACTTATAATTTATAAACATTAATAAAATTGTTAAAAAATAGAGAGAATAAATATTGTAAGCAAATTGTTTAATTTGGTGAGGTTCTGTTATGTATTGTATCAAACATTCAAGCTGTTCAATTTTAATCTAAACAGAGATCAAATAAGTTATATTATAAATATTAATAGTATTGTGTATATATTTATTATGTTCAACCCTCCCTGTCTCAGAGGCACAGCAATTTTGCAGGATTTAAAAGTCATTACGATCTTTGACAAGTAATCAATGATGACAAAACTGCTTTTTATTATTAATAGTAATCTGTAAACATAGTAAAAATAGAAAATACTTATCAATATTTTTATAAAAGAAAAAAAAAACAAATAAACTTAAAAAAAGATCTGAAAACTATGTCTTAAAAATCCAGATCAGACCTGCAGCATAAAAACCAACATTGGAGTTTAATGACTTGTTCCATCTACAACTCGTTTTTTTACAATGCTTATTTTTTATTTTGTTTTTATTTTATTTTATCTATTAATTTTTTTTTGTTAAATATTTTACCACATTTTATAAAATTTAGAAAGTCTTTTTAAGGCTTACCGCAAAAGGCAGTTATTTATAAACAATTTGTGCAATTTTTTTTGCAAAATATGTATTTTTCTATTTATTGTTACGCTTAAACCCTGGATTATTTGATAAAATACACAACATTATTTAAGATCTACAACTTGTTTTTTTACAGTGCTTACTTTTTATTTTGTTTTTATCTTATTTTATTTAATAATTATTTTTTTGTTAAATATTATACTACATTGTTAAAATTTAGAAGGGTTTGTACTCAAATCTTAGATTGCTTGATAAGATACACAACATTGTTTGAGATCTAAGAACCCCAAATAGGGTTAAAAGCTTCATGGTTGAAAGCAATAAAATGAAGAGTTTCAATAAGAGCAAATCATGTCTAAGCTTACAATTTTTAATTTTTTTTTTTTGAATATATTTTCTTTCACTTTATTGTGTATAATCATGTTGAATTATACATATAAAAAAAATTAAATTTTACACAGATTTTAAATAAAAGTTAGTAGATCAGTAAAAAGATGAACATTTCATAGACTTTGCCAAAACTGTTTACAAATGTTAAAGAAGCCAATTGCAAATTTTTTTGTAAATTGTTTAATCAGGTGACTGTATCAATTTGACAAACTTATCAAGTTACTCTAAACAAAGGTCTGTAGATCACCAAAAAGATAAACATTTGTAATATTTTATAGACTCTGGTAAGAATGTTTAAAATGGTGGAGGAGCCAAACACAAAACTTTTCAATTTGCTGATGTTATAATGCATTAAATTCAGGTTACTATAAACAAAAATATTGATAGAATTTCAAAAAACAATTCAATGGTTTGAATAACAAAGATTATTGATAATATTAAAGTTTTAAAGTTATTACTTATTATTGATAATTGTTATAACTTTAACAAACCTTGTTCATTTTCCATTTTTCCTTCCGAATTCTTTTTTTACACCGTAGACAAGCATTCACTTTTATCATTACAGCTTTCCTAATTATTTATAAACTCGGTTTTTTTATTTTACGTTTAAAATAAGGTCATTTTAATACCCAAATGACGTCATTTGAGGGTTAGAATGAGTTGTTAGAGTGTTAGAATAAATAAGTAGAATTTACTGTATTGGTAGCGCCAAACTTCATGGGAGTGACGAATGACATTTATTATCTATTTTGGCGCAGCAAAAGTGAGGTTAGCGACTTTTTGTCAAAATAACCTAAAAGATTATCAGATAGAAAGTTACAATGGCAGAATGTAACATTTAGTTCTACTTTTATCGCCTGGTATATTGTATCATTTGCTTCTTGAATAAATTTGTAAACATTATGTTTCTCTAAATGTCAGATTTTTTTGCTGTCTAACCTTGACATAACCTTTCAAAAGTGCCTGTAATTTACTGTATTTTGATCTCAGCATCGAATAAATTTTCCATAAAGTGAACGATTTATATTTCTGGCGTTAAAGATCTAAATAAAATATTTTTGGAATTTGTTTTTTTTATTTTGGTAGCGTCATTTATCAAATTTCGAAAACTTCTTTTCATACTGGGATTTTATTTATTCCCTAATTTAAAGTTTTTATTTTTTAATTTATAAAATGGTAATGAAACGGCGAAACCAAATAAATAGTGTAAAACACTTGTTGCAGAAGGCTCTTTAAGCACATAATCTAGGAAATAGCAAACAATTTTGAAAATTTTAACTGTTAACATAGACTAACAACTCCTATTGCAACATAGAAGATAAATAATGTTTTTTAACTGTCTCCAAAGTCTATCAACTAAAAAATTTCTCTAGATTTTTTCTTGCTGTCAATAAAAAAGTTTGCTCCCAAACTAATTAATTTTAATTACAAATTTGGCGCAAATTAACGAACGTAGGACAGTGTTATAAAGCTATAAAGCATTCTGTTAAGTTTTTACTATATTTAATGTCTGTGCAGCTTAAATTAGGCTTTAAGACATTTTCAGACATTATTTCAAATAATTCAAAGCATTTTATTTAATTATTTGCTATATTTATGCGTATGTAGCTTAAATTTTTGTTGATAACAAAAAAAGCAATTTACTGCAAAAAAGCGGTGCCATAATCGCACAAGAACGATAGAAAAACTATATTTGTCATCTTTTGAACTTGTGTGAATCCAATCTTATCTCATCTTTTATATTTCAAGCCTTGTTGGTGTTGAGATAATCTGAATTTCTTATATGACTATTCTGAATTTTCAGCGTTTTAATGTTTAAAACAAAAATTTTATATTTTTCTCAATCATATTAAATTATATTTTCTCTTCTTTTTTTCCGTCTGTCAGAAAAGTTAACATGTTTCCGCAAACGATACGAAACACGCATGGAAACGACTCCTTTATTTCATTTCTCCATTATGCTAAAATCTAGTTTCGGTATATATATTATAAAGAAGCTACAAAAGTGTCAAATCTCCAGGAAAAATAAAGAGACATTTTCTTTAAGTCGCGTGCTACCCAAAAAGAAAAAAAATAGCAGTTATAAGAAATACAACCCTGTGTTTTGCTTTTTGAAATCTTCTAGCAACTTTGACTTTCCTGAAACAATATTGATCTCCCCCTAATTCAAAAGCTGTCGAAAACAAAAGTTATTTTCGTGGGATAGCCTAGACTAATCTCTTGTGACATTCTGTATCAGATGAGTGGTTGGAGATGTGCAGCATCTTAGTGGATTCTGTTACAGCCAAATCCATTATAGATGAGGCATTTCCCTAGGCATTACGGTCTGGACATGGCATGCATTATAACAATTCGCTTCAATCACCACATCATGGGCTTTCTATTCAATTATTCAACTTTGTTATAGTTGATTTGCGTGTTGGCTCTTATGTGGTTTTTAATTCACAATTAAATGTAGTTAGTGGAGCAATTCATGGTTTAAATACGTAATTTATTATTAATGTTGCTTCAAGGGATGGTTCTGAAAAAGTAGAAAAAAGAGATTGATCAATGACAGAGCGATGATTTTATCAGGCAAAGTTTAAACACTAAATCGAACCAAAAAAACACAAAAAAATAGCTAAGTTGAAAAAAACCGTTTGTAGCAAACTAAACAGTCAAATAAATCTTAATCACCTAGGACAATATAGAAAAAATCTGTGTTTTTGTCTGTCGTCCTGTAGCTACTAAATGGCTTAACCAATGTTGATCTAGTTTTACCCATTTAAAAACCAAAGTAATTAAAAGTGCTCTTAGTGTGACAGTTCAACTGTACATAATTGAAAAAAATATATATGTGTACAAATTACAAGCAAAACAATCAACAACAAAAAATTAAGCATTAGCAGTATGACCAGTCGAAAAGCAAATTTAGTTGTAGATACAAAAAAAAAATTATCAAAGGTAGAAAAATGTAATTTTAATTCCTAACATTGGTTGTTTACCGACAGAAACTGTAGAGAATATAGTAAAACATATAAAATTACAACAGAAGAACTAAAACACATCAAAATATTTTGTTTATTAAAGAAGAGGCTAAAAATCAATCAATTATGTATATTATAAAACTTTGAAAAATAAAGTATCATAACATGAATTAAATTGAAAAAGAAAGAACGAGTGAGAATGATCAAGTAGGTGATGAGTGAAAACACAAAATCTATAGAAAAAAAATTAAAAACAAAGAATATACAAACGTACAACAAAATAACAAAAACAATAGATAAAAAAAGTGAAACAAAAAACAAACAAAGAAACAAATCAAAACAGTTTTTAGAAAAGAAAAATTCAGTTGAATATTAACCAGTTAAATTGTAAAACTTTGGATTTGAACAAATGTTGTTTTGATTTTTATTGAAAAATCTTGTAAAAAAAAAGAGTTATACTAAAACCCTATTTATAGTTAACATTGATCAGCAGTACTTTTTTTCTCAAAAATAAAATATTTAATTAGTTTTTTTTAAATTAAATTGTTTTATTTGTTTTGAAAAAATAAAAAATAAATAATTTTTTGCGTTTCTAACACAACGTAAAGAGAATCTTGTAGCTATCAAAGGGCTTAACCGATTTTAATCTAGTTTTTGATTATTTAAAAACTGAGATAATTAAGAGTGTTTTTAATTTTACATTAAAAAAAAGTGATTATGTTGTTGAAAATTTAACAGTTTTTTTCGTTTGATTATTGGTTGATTATTGGTTGATTAATTGGCTGATTAATTGGTTGATTAATTTTGGTTGATATTAATGTTCACAGGCTTAATTTAGTCAAAATTTGGTTTTAACTTTATTTTATAATATTTAAAAAAAATGTGCGCTGTTACTGGACGCCTGAAGCATCGAAACTATGAATATAGCTGAATTAAAAAATAAAATATTAATAATTTTTTCCTAAAAATAATGACTGTTTATTCAAAAATCATTTATTTTCATCAAATAAATAAAATTCTAAATTTAAAATTTATTTTCATTTGTGACTACATTCTTAATTGTTTTATAAGTAATAGTTACCTTCAATCTTAAAATTAATTGCTTTTATTAAGATCTATTAATAACTTATGATTTATTAGATATTTCTTAGTTTTTTAGCAGAATTTATGATCACAAGAAAGATTACGCTTTTTTTTTGGATTACACTAACGTTTTGCCACTGGCTTTTGGCTTCTTCAGGGTCTTTATTATAAAATATATATTTATATTTCTTATCAGCAATGTTTTTATAAAAATTTATCTGGTCACAGCAATGTTCATCAATCCTAAATGCAACTGTTTGTGTTTTTTTCAAGAACACTCTGTATATGTGTAGCCAGATCACGTTTGGTAGATAGAAAACAATTAGTAGGGAATTTGGTATGAAACGATTGTTGGAGAAATTTAAAAAGTTGACATTAATGATATTAGTATTAAGTAGTTCAAAATTAAAAAATAGTATATTAAAGAACGAGTTTTATAAGGGTATTGGGCGCACAAATCCCAGGGAACAAACCGGTGGCAAATTTTTCATGGAACACGTGCCCGATGCTCCATATAAAACGTGCTCTTTAGAAAATTGCAAATTTTTTCTTTAAATTTATGTAAAAAAAATTGGTTTTAAGAAATTTTGTTGCTAACGGTAGGTAACAGCAACAAGTCATTGAATTTAAATTTTTATTTAATAGCTTTTGTCTTACATAATTGGTTTGGTTTTTAACAAAAAATTAGTATAAAAAAAATGTGGTTTACTATAAATTTTCAAATTTATTGCCTGATAAATCCAAAAAAACCTAACAATCCTAAATGCAGCAAGGTTTTTTCAGCAAGCAAATTTTTGGAGCTCGGTTTGGAGCATATTTGTCTCTAATTTAAGCCACTAACCACTGTTAAAAACAATTATGGTTGAAAATAATCACAATTTTTTTTTAAAATGTAACAGTAATAATTTGTATATGACATTGATGTGAGTATTTTTCTGACAGCTATGTATACTAACACCAACCTCTAAAAATTAAAAACATATATAACAGCTCGAGTGGTTTAATAAATATCTATAAAAAACTCCAAATTGGACACGTTAATAAGCTTAAGTTAATTAAAGACTTAAGCTCAAAAAAAATAATACTAATGTGGGTTGACTAACTTCAACATATTACAACAGCATATTTTTTGTAAGATTATTAAAACGATTGCGTTTTATTCATTTATAATCTTTCTTGTTACCAAACTTAAAAAAAATATTTAATATTATCAATTTAAGTAAATAGTTACTTTCAAGAGTAAAATAAATACTTAAAAAGAAATTATTTATAGGTTATTAAATGCAATTCTTGATATTAACTCTATACATTAGTTTTGTAGTTGTTGATTTATTGTATTTTTCAACTCAGACTTCACATTTTGGTAAACTACCAAATACTAATAAAATATTTTTAAGATAAAACAAGCTTTCTATACCAAGTGTTTCATATTGTAGCATTTTAAAAATCAAAGTTTGTTTTCTATGTCTAAAAAGTCTAGAAGTAGATAAAAAGCATCTCAAATCACCAAAACTACATTATAGTAAATATAAATAGTAATGTAAAAATTTACTTTTATTTTTACTTTAAAATAGTAACAATTTACTGCTATTTATCACTAAATGGCAATTTATTTTATAGTTATCAGAACTATCCAGATTTTTTCTTTGCTTGTGCAAAAAGAAAGTAATTTATTTTGATTTTTATTATATACATAATTACATAATTTTAATTCTAATTTTCTATTACGTACATAATTTTAAGCATGACATTTTTATTATATACATTATTTTAATTTGAAAGTGTTATTATAAACACAATTTTTATTTAGAATTTCTATTATGTACACAGCTTTGCATTTAAATTTTTACAATGTACATAATTTTAATTCCAAATTTCTATTAGGTACATAGTTTTGATACTGGACCTCTATTATGCACCTAATTTTAATTCTGAATTTGTATTATGTACATAATTTTAATTCGGAATTTCTATTATGTACATATTTTTAATTTTAAATTTTCATTATGTACATGATTTTTGTTTTGAATTTTTATTATTTACATTATTTTAATTCTAATTTTCTATTATGTACATAATTTTTTAATTATTTAATTATTTAATTATGACATTTATACATAATTTAAATTTGAAAGTCTTATTATAAACTAGTTTTATTTTAAACTTTTATTATGTACACAACTTTACATTTAAATCTGTAATACCTATGTACAAAACTTTAATTCTAAATTTCTTTTAATACTGAACCTTCATTATGCACCTAATTTTAATTCTAATTTTTTATAAAGAACATAATTTTAATTAAACCATTTTCATTATATAGAAAATTTCAATTTGGGTTTTTTATTCTGTACATAAGTTTTATTCGGAATTTTTATTATGTACATAATTTTAATTCAATCATTATTATTATATACATGAATTTAATTCAAATTCAATTAAAGCTTGCAACTCAATTACCTTTAAATTTGGCCACCATTTAAGTTGAAAACAAAAATAGTGATTTTTTAATTTTTTTATGAACCGGTGTGATAAAAATTCAGTCTTCACAAAATAATTATACAGATATTTTTTATTATCACAAAGCAAAATAATAATTGAGTTTCAAAATCAATCCAACCAATCACATTTCTATATTTTGATGCTGAATGCCCCTCTTAATGACAGATTTCAAATCTGATAGGAGCTGATTTTTGAGACAAATAAGGGATGCTGCTGATATTCCTTATACTAGTAAGAATCTGTTGCAACTCACTGAAAAATTTCAATAAAAACGAAACATGGTTGAGTCTACAGAACGTAAATCATGGTTGGAAAAAATTTAATTTGATTTTTTTTTTTAAACTATAGATTATTGATAGCCAAGTTTATCAAATTTTTTTAGCAATTAAAAGATTTTTAATTCCTAAAATGCTATAATTTTCTAAAAAATTTGGCTTTTGGCCTTAAAATTGTTTAAATTGTCTTAAAAAAACATTTTCTGTTTTTTACAATGGTGTAGTTGGTGGCACAACCATATCTACAGATCACATTACTCACCAATATTTTTACGCAAAAATCAAAGAGATAAAATACATAAAACAACAAAGAGCACATTAATTGCTGATGAAAGCTTTTGTCGCAAGCTGTGCTTTATTTTGTACACACGAAAGGACGCATCTGTTTAAAACCAATTATACCATCGGTTGGTTATTATTAATGCCTTCAGGGAAATAAATCCCAACGCTCTAAGCAAATTTCATACAAAACGACCAAGTTTATTTTGAATAATATTGTCGATTGCATTATCACTGTTTATTAATGTTTATTTCAATGATTTCAAACCGATAGAATAATACATAGTCATAATAAAAATGCAAAAAAAACAACTTTATACTAAGAACTGTATATAATTTACAAAAAACAAATTTTGAAAATTTTTTTCGGTCGTTTTTAACAAAAAAAATAGAGAATAGGTTAATCAATTAAACTAATCATAATGTGCAACGGACAATAAATAATAAGCCTAAAACCTGTATTGCTCTTTTTCAATTTTATCAATAGATTAATTAATTGATTTAAAGTCTTTGACAGTACAAACTATTGACAGAGTTTTACAACTCGCCGTAAAGTTTGTATATTAAATCTTGAGAGCTTTTTCGATCACCAAGTGTTTATCATCAGAAGATGAATGAAACTCAATTAGTATTTGCTAAATTTCACCTGGTTTAAAAAGTTTTTGTGATTTTTTAAAATAGAAAAAAAACCGTCATCTTTGTTAAGAGCATTAATCTTGTTTTTACAGATTTTAGTAAATTCAACGACGTTTAGATGTCTAAAGTTATTCATTTTCTTGACTAATTGTAAACTGCTAATACTAATTTAATGATTGTTATTAAAGGTGTGCTCTGCTATACTTGATTTGTCTAATCTGCCGCATTTCAAATGCTCTTTATATCTAGTTTGAGTTTCTTATTTATGCGTTTGCCTTATATAACATTTGTTCGATTTATTACACTCTATGCGATAAATTTCAAACTTTTCTAAAAATAGAGCTCTGCTTTTTAGACTTTTTAACAATTTTTTTTTTATTTTAATTTTGACTGATAAACCGGTCTAAATTCTAAATATTAAGTTCGTTGATTATCCAAAGAAATAATTTGCTTTAAATTTATAATTGTTTTAATATTTATTCATTATATCTATTAAGTTTAGCAACATTTTTCATAAATGCTTTTGTTTATTAAAGTTTTTTTGACTTAATATTGTGTTTAAACATTTAGGCTTTAGAGCAGTTTATTAGTCAGAATTAAAAATAAAATAGTTGTTAGGCAAGACAACGTTTCTTGAAAAGACCAAAATTTATAGCACAGAGTGTAATAACTGTGACAAATGTTATATAGGGCAAACGAGTAGATCAGTTTTAAGGTTCTAACTTTTTGATCTGTCATTTGTTATCCCAAAAGCCAATTTTAATTATAGTTAAAAAAAATACTCATTCTACTGGGTTTAGCCCTGTTTACTGTATAAGCATCAAACGTTTTTTTATATTGATAAAAGTAAAAGTGAAGAATTCAACTTTAAAATAAACATTTAAATTTATTTTTTTTTAAACAGCTTAAAGTAAACAGTTTTATTTTATCATCTATTTAGCAAACAATTTGGTGATGTTATCTGGTTTGGTTGAACTAACTAACAAAAATTTTTGTATAGTATAGTTAGAAAAAACATTTAAAAAAATTTCAAAAAGCGTTTATAAATTGAAAAAACTGTTATCGACCAATCGTTAACAACTAGTCTCAAAACATTCTGTTATAATCTCAATTTTAATTTTTAGCATATTTTATTAAAGCATAAGATAGCGGAAACAAGACAAATTCAATTCTGACCATTTTTAATAAGCAATTCTTTTAAATTTTTGAAGGTTGGTATATGTAGCTGTCAAAAATATAATTACGTCAAATACGTGTTTATATAATTACGTTGAATAAAAAATACGTGTTTATTTTAAACTGAGATTGTAAAAGTAGTTCTGTGCTTCAAATTAGAGACAAAGTGGCTTTCAACAGAGCTGCACAAATTTGTATGTTAAGAGGATATTGCTACATTTAGGATTGTTAGGATACTTTGGATTCATCAGGTAATACATTTTCAGTAGTTTTTTTGATTAGTTTTTGAATTTTGTGTAGAGCTCATTCTGTGCTTCTTGTGATATTAATTTTTTGTCAAAAATAAAACAAATTATGTAAAACAAAATTTCTTAAACTGATTTTGAAATTAAATGACTTTACCGTTACCAATGCCGTTACCAACAGTTACACACAAAAATCTTCAGAGCTTAAAAATAAACTTTTTATGTATAAAATTTAAGAAAAAAATTAGCTTATTTTAATTACTATATTAATTAAAATTTATTGTTTGACTCTTATAGAGCTAACATTGATAGGTGCAAATGTTCAACGTTTAGAGTAGCCTGCAAAAAGCCTTAATTTTAATCTTATTGACCATCTCTGGTAGAAATTGGGAAAAAAACAAAAGACTGCTCTAGAATTATTGGTGTTACAAAGAGAAAGAAAATAGCACAGTAGAGTAGTGATAGAAAGCGCATGACAAATACTTTCAAAATTGTTTTTTTCTAAAAATTAAGATAAAAATTTGAACAGATAAGTAGAAAAAAGTAGAAAAAGTACAATTTTTAATGCGGACTGGATGTCCATTTTGATAAAACCTATCTTATAGAACCTTTCAACGTTTAGAGTAGCCAGCAAAAAACCTTAATTTTATGTAGTATAAATTGAGAAAGAAACAAAAGATTGCGCAAGAATTTTTGGTGTTACAAAGAGAAGGAATATGGCACAGTAGAGTAGATGGACCTTTGGAGAAGTGATAGAAAGCGCATGACAAACATTTTAAAATTTTTTTTTTAATAGATTTAAAATTAAGATAAAAATTTGAAAAGAAAGATAGAAAAAAGTAGAAAAAGAACAATTTTTAATGCGGGGTGGATGTCTTTTTTAATGGAACCCATCTTATAGAGCTAACATTGATAGGTGCAAATGTTCAACGTTTAGAGTGGCCAGCACAAAGCCTTAGTTTTAATCCTATTGACCATCTCTGGTATAAATTAAGAAAAAAACAAAAAACTGTCTGAGAATTTTTGGTGTTACAAAGAGAAGGAATATACCACAGTAGAGTAGATGAACCTTTGGAGAAGTGATAGAAAGCGCATGAACAACATTTTGAATTTTTTTTTTATTAAACTAAAATTTAACATAAAAGTTTAAAAAGACAGATGGGAAAAAGTAAAAAAAATCTATTTTTAATGCGGGCTGGATGTTTTTTTATTAAACTAAAATTTAACATAAAAATTTAAAAAGATAGATGAAAAAAAGTAAAAAAGATCAATTTTTAATGCGGGCTGGATGTTTTTTTGATAGAACCCATCTTATAGAGCTAACATTGATCGGTGCAAATGCTCAACGTTTAGAGTAGCCTGCGAAAAGCCTTAATTTTAATCCTATTGACCATCTTTGGTATAAATTGAGAAAAAAACAAAAAACTGCTCTAGAATTATCGGTGTTACAGAAACCGAATATAGCACAGTAGAGTAGTGATAGAAAGCGCATGACAAATATTTTCAAAGTTTTTCTTTTTCAAAAATTAAGAAAAAATTTGAAAAGATAGATAGAAAAAAGTAAAAAAAGTACAATTTTTAATGCGAGCTGGATGTCCATTTTGATAGAACCTATCTTATAGAACTTTTTTTTTTATGTTGTGATTTTTTTTTGATTTGTGGTTTTGTAATTGTTATTTTGATATATATTATATTTATTTTATTATTGTTGTTTGTTTATTATTAAAAATAAATGTTGTATTTTTACACATTATAAACGTAAGCCGCTACTAAGCGTGTCGATGGATTTTCATTAAATTTATGCAATTTTTACAAGATGTTGTAATTTTCTAAAAGTTGTATTTAAGGCATAGATGAATCATAAAAACAAATAATTTTTTTATTGGAATGTGAAGTTTTTACCTTTGTGATGTAATTTTGCTGTAATTTAATTAGACTGAATATTCAAGGAGCTAATTATGTAAAATCTTGTATAAGAAAATTGTTTCATTTACGCGCTTTGCTGCACATTTAACGTAATTAACAATAAACAAAAGATATTTTGTTTTGTAATGTTCAAATCTAAATCTAAATGGAAATTCGTATAGATATTTTTAAAATCGATTTGCTTTTGCATAATTAATAGATATAAAATAACACGTAATTATATTTAAAATGCCTCTTTTAATTGCTCTCGCTGGAAATGTAAACGGCAAATTAATTTTTATTGCTTCACCTATTTTCCTGACACTAACAGGTCTGATAAAAACCTAAGTTGAACTTATTAATGAGTTTTCTCAAGAGCAAAAGTTAAAGGCTTTCCTAAACTCATTGGAAGCCACTTGAAAGTTTCACTTTTTAAGGAAAATGCTCGATGAAATATTGCGCTTTTGTGTTTTTTATTGACAAGTTTGAATAAGATTATTGATTAGGATTCGATGGAAGTTTCAGGTATCTTCTTGACAAATTGGCTATAATGAAAGAAGCTCAAGAAAAATTGCGAAAAGTTCTTCGAGCAGCTAATGTTAATAAAAAACTGCTCATATTCAAAAAAAATCTGGAAAAATATGACAAATAGCTGATGGACTAAACTTGACGGATTTGAGTGAATATTTAAAGCTTCTATGGTAAAAATGGTGGATGCGCCGGGATAAATTAGATTGTATTACCTAACATAACTCATTATTTGATATAATACTGCGCAAACACTAGTAATTAATACTAAACACCGTAAATATGCTTATTTTCTACGTTTTTTGTCTTGGCTAATAATAATAATAATAATAATAATATAGAAAATGCCACAAAAAATCCGTCAAATCATAGGCCTATAACGTGTTGGCCAACATTATACAGTGAGATTTTTGTTTTACTGAACATAACGTTATAAAACGCATGTTCAGTTTTAAAAAAACCATGTCAATACATTGTCGTTAGGTAGGCAACCAAATGTTTTATTTTGACACTTGACAGAGCAGAACTCCGTATTCATAGGTAAGGAAGGTCATGTAACGTCTTAATAACAAGTTTAAAAAGAAACTTTTAATCAAATTAGTTTAATAAATGTTCAAAGTGACCACCTTCTTGTTCCAAGCAATACGCCAAACGATTGTAAAATGCTTGTACAGTATTTTGTAAAAAAACTGAATTTATTTCGTTGCAGGCGGTGAGTATTCTGTTCTTTAGTTCTTCTGTACTCTCTATTACGGTACTGTTGTAGACTTTAGATTGGAGATAACTCCAAAGAAAGAAATTGTTTGGTGATAATTCAATAATAATATTGGTTCATTTTTTATTGTTTATTGTTTTTTTTGATGGCAACCTAAATGCCGTCAAGTTTTTAGAACTATTGCAAAGACACATAATGCGACGCCTAAAAGACTTGGATCTTGAGAATACCTTCCTTACCTATGAATAAAATTTCAGAGTTCTGTTCTCTCAAGTGTCAAAATAAAACATTTGTTAATTTGGTTGCCTACCTAGCGACAATGTATTGACATGGTTTTTTTAAAACTGAACATGCGTTTTATAACGTTATGTTTAGTAAAACAAAAATCTCACTGTATATCATGCATCAAAGATCTAATTTAAAACTATTGCATAAATAATAATATTATAAATATTGAGCAGAAAGGTGGAGAACTACTATTAAAATTAAAAAGTAACATTATCACAAATAATTTTGATAAACAATATAACAATTTGTTATTAAAAATTAAACAAAAGACATTACACAGTAGATCGACAAAGAGCTGTCATTTTTATAGATCAAGAAAGGACAACTTGTTCCAGAGACTCAATGTCTTGTTTTTGCTATTTAACGCTAAAAATTATCGTAAGTTTAATTAAGATACAATTAGTTAATGGCGTTTGTAGAATGTGTTTTAATTTGTCAAAAATAATTGAACACATTTTATCTTCTTGTTCAGTGGTAGTTAATAACCAATATAAAAAAAGACATGACGCGATTGCAAAAATAGTTCATTCATATTTGGCTTTTAAGTTTAATTTGGTCAAAAATATAGAACCGTATTATATATTATAATCCAAAAAAGATTTTTTAAAATAATCATTTCAAATTAAATTAGGATCAAACTTTGCTAGTCAGATATTGTCATAGTATTGACAAAAACTAAAATTATCTATTTTATAGATTTTTTTGTTTAATATTATTTGTACTTTTGCAATATTCACTGTTTTCAGCGTCTATTAAAACTTTTTTAAATTGAAAAATGATACAAATTAATAAATACAGAAAGCAGCTCTATTATATTCAATTCATATTGTTCGAATGTTTTTAAATGGTAAATTTAACAATTATTCAGCTTAATACACAATCTGTAGTTTTTGTTTGTAGTTTAATCCTAAAATTAGTTTTTAAATAAATTGAAAATTAAAAGATTGCTTTTCAACAGTTTTTATATTATTTAAAAAATAATGTTGTCATTATCATTACTTGTCAAATACCGTAATAATTTTTAAGGCAAAAAAGTTAAACATAATAGATGATCTAAAATCAATAATTTAACAAATTTTTTGCTTATTTCAACTCGCATTTTTTGATCGATTGTTGTGAAAAACTGTCTAAATACTATATACTATTCATAACCTTATTCTAAGAAAAAAAATTATGCAAAAAAACGTGATACAATTTGAGCTTGTTGACGTACATATTAGATTTAATAGCAAAATTAAAAAAAATAGAATTAAAAAATTTTTATGGTCATATTGAAATGAACTAAATACGTGGCTTTATTTTACTTAATACACCGTCATTGCCATGTTTACCTGATTATTATTGTAATTCGAAGCTGTCAAGAATTATTGGAAATTAGATGACGGCGCATCTATCATCCCGCCAGAAAGTAATTTATCTTAGATTATAGAAAAGTTTTGGTATCTATTTTGAGTGTAAAAAACCATTTTGGTATTCGGTAGCTTTTTCGCACTTCGCTGATGCTTGGCGCTAAATCTGCATTTTTATACTAAAATGGCTTTTTTACACACTAAATACATAAATAAGTATTTTAATTAAAAAGAACGATAGACGACATAAATATTTTGAACTATACTTTTCAGCTTATGTCAAAATAGAGATTATATTTGGTATTTTATTTATTTACTTTTTATATAAACAGAAATAACATTCACAATATAGTTATTTGAATCACAAGGCCGGAAACCGGCATTTTGCAAGGTGAGGGATTTTAGGAGCCAAGGCCGAAGGTTGAGGCCCCCAAACTACAAGCCTTTGCAAAAGCGTTTTCGGAGGTGTGATTCACAAGATTTTTTGTGTCGCTGCCGATTTTTTATTTTGAAAATAAAAAAAAAAATTTATTAAAAAAAGTTTTTTCCATGTTATGGCAACGTTAAGTAAAAAATCTAAATGTCCTGTTTACTAAAAAAAATATTTGTTTTGACATTTCAAAAGTTACCTATTTGCGTTCTTAAGAAGCGAAATTGCTTTTTTATAAAAAAATCAATGCTCCAGCACACATTACGGCTTAGGAACTTTGGGGGGCTATACATTAGTTGTAACATTATACAATACAAACCGTTAGTTGCCGTTGATAAATGTCTGACAAGACAATTGACAATGACAGCAAATGTCATAGTAATCATTTTCTAGCCTAGGCTGGCAAGACGGCGTTTCAGGCCGCTTAGGACACGTTGAAAGTTATGTTTTGCAGGCGCAAGGCACAAAAAAACATTTCTAAGCGATATATTATGCCCAGCTGTGACAACATGCAAATTTTTAAATAAATTTATTTTTCCGTTCTTATTATTGACTCTTTTAACAATTTAGAGTTAAGACACTTTTAACAATTTAGAATGAAGAAAATTTATTGTAAATTTAGAAAATAAATATTAAGTTATTGCTCTTTTTTGCTACAGAAGTAAAAAAGTGCGGGAAACTATGTGAGTCTGGTGGCAGCACTCGTTTTAGCAGCGAAAAGAAACTGGTTCTCCCGTCTCAGTTTAGCTTGTGTTCATGAAAGTGTACTGGCTTTTGCAATGACCTGGGCTGATAAATTTCCAATAAGAACAAAACTGCGCTGTTTTCAAAATTTGCAGGTTACATTAAACTTTTATGAGATGCCCAAAGATACAACATTTTATGCATTATACAAAAATTTAAACATTTTGCTCTTTCTATGCGTTATTGGTGTGACATTAATCACAACCAAGCCTCCAACAGATAATTTTGGCGCTAAAAATTTTTGACACAATAGATACGTCATTTTGTAAGCCTATAAGATCGCCATTTTAAAAAAAACATGTAGCGTCTTGAGATGTGCTCTAGTTTTAAAAATAGTCTTCTAAATACAGATTTATCCGATTGTTTATTGTTGGTTTGGTAAATGCACTAGTCTAAACCTCCAAAAAAAAAATCTATTGAAACAGTATTTCAAAAATAGAAATGTTTTACGTTTTTATCACTGCAAGCAAACACTTTCTAGCCGCCAACTAGCGTAATTTTAGTAAAATGTCAAAAGAAGAAACAAAAAACGCTTGGTTTTAAGCCGGTTTTTTCAAAGTTAACAATAGTAGTAAAGCCTATATTATAAATTAATTAACAATTATAATTTAAAACATTTTTAGCAACATAATTAAATATTTTTTAAAGAAATTAAGTAACTAATGTGCGTTAGCTTAGATTTTGTTTTAGATCTGGCAACTAAGTTTTGGTCGGTTTTATTTTTTTGTTTATATGTAGTTATTTATCTATAGTCTATGCTGTATATATACTTATCTTTATATATTTATAAATTTATGAACCTCTCTGAAAAGCTAACATTGATCAAAATAAATTTTTATGAATTCAATATCGCCTCTATTTGCAAACTAAATTTCCGTCTCTAGCTTTTCAGCAAACAGGAGTCTAGTTATCGTGTAGGTATGCTTTGAATAATAATAACAATAAATGCATTTTATTCGACGGGATTTTATTTATTCAGTCGTTTTTCCCGAGGGAAACTTGTTTGCAGATGATAATTTCGATGGAGAAGAGAAAAGTACGTGCAAATATTGGCCTCAGCTGGTCAAAGATTAAGAAAATCAGTAATCATCCAGGCAAGTTTAGGAGTGATTGGCACTATCCCTTGTCTATTCAGCAGGAGTTAGAGGGATTTGGCAGGAGATGGTGAGTCACTTGACCAGATTTATGGGAATTCTCTTAACTGATCATCGGCCTCCATTGGATTTCATAGGAGGCACGTTTGGGGTCAGCACCCACTTCTTACTGGTTAGTTAAGTCTTTTCTTCCCTCGTAAAGAGGAATGAAGGGATTTTCACTTGTTTTATAAATCACGTAGCGGTTGATGGACAACAATAAAAAGATTAGAGAAAAATAAACAAAGCATAAAATGATATAAATAAAAAATAACAAAAAAATACATATTAAAAAACAATTAAAAAACTAAATAGAAACTATTAAACCACATATTATAATAATTATACTGTAAAAGTAAAAACAGCACACAAGCCTTCGCTAAGCAATAAAAAGTGAAATAAAATTAAAGCAAATTTATTCAAACCAGAATCTGGAAACTCACACATGTTTCGTTTTCTTTAAAACTCTTCAGTAAGTCGCAACAGATTCTTGTTCGAATAAATTTTTAATGACGATTAGGTTTTAAACTTAGCCTATTACTTGTAGAATTTAGTAAAAGTAGCGACATCTATTAGAAGTTTTTTATATCGAGATTAAACAACCACGTTTCTACATTTTGATTCCAAAAGTGACCTCTAATATCAGATATTAATTTGTGATAAAAATTATTTTTGAGGCAAATAGGAAGTATTGCAGACATAACAACTATAAGCTGCTTTGTGTCCTCTGTCCTGACATGATAATTTTCTAACATGTTTTTTAAACATTTTAAATATTTAATTTCTAACTAGCTGTTAGTCCACGTAACACTCTCCAGAATGCTGATTAAGATAAACAAAATAAATAGAAAATTTTGAAATTTTAACTAGTTTTTCTAATTTACCATAAAATGCACTATTTCAACTATGTCTTTATATTGTTAAACAATAATTATATATACTAACTAAGCAACAATTTTTAAATGCATTTTATGCATTATTATTGGTCAATATATATATTATTGGTCAATATATAAATTTTTCTACTGTACAGTTTTTTAAACATTATAGAAAATAAAAATTAAAAAAACTCTAATTTAATCTGTTTTGTTTTTTTTGTTGAATCATTCTTCTCGGTTCCGTGCTTTTTCTCTTTTTTTCTTCTTTAATTCTACTTTATTCACGCAGTTTAATCTTTTTCTCTTTCTATTTTTTTCATTGAAGAAGAAAGGCTTTCACGGCCCGAAGTCATTGAAATCAAAAAGTTAATTAAAATTGTCGACGTTTTGCACTCCATCGGTAGAGGCGTCATCAAGACGGGGAAATAAAGATGAGAACAAGCACGGTAACTCGACGTGTAAACCACGCTAGAGGCGAAACTTATTCTGGCTAGACCTCGTTGCTGCTTGGGTTTATATGGTAAGCTAGGAAGAGAAAGCGGAGGGAGAGGCAAAAGAGAAACTGGCGGAGGGCTCGAAAGAGAGAGATGCGGAGAAAGCGAAAGCACTTTGTGATGATGGCGAAGGAGTGTTTACGAACGAGGATTTCCAAACGTTTGAGAGATAATAACCTGCATCTTTATTAAAATTGTTTAGGTGTTTTACAATTTCGATTGCTTCTCTAATTTTTTTTTTTTTTTTTGTTTTTTGTATTTTTCATTTATTCTGTTCCTTTTTTTTTTCCTTTCATTATGTGCTCTCTCGCTACCGTACTTTCTTTTATTGACACGCATTCTTTAATCATGGTGCTTTAGTGATTTTCTCTCTCCTCCTCGCATTTTGCATTCTTTTTAATTTTTCTCCATCCAAAATATGTTCTCTTTCTCTTTATTACCACATTTTCCTTTCTCTCTCATTTTTTCTTCTTGGATATCTAGGCAGATCTTCTATTACTATGCTCTCCTATTTTCCTTTATTTCGGTTTCTCTGATTCTTTCTTTTTTTTCTTGTTTCTCTCTGTCTCTTATTCCTCCATTTTCCCATTGCCTCGCTTCTATTTTTTTTCTCAATATTTTCTACATTAAACTCTTATTTTTCATAGTATTCTTTACTTTCTTTTCTTTATTTCTGATCTGCTTCTCTGTTTATCACTTTCTAGCACTGTTCCACTATCTAACACCCTCCTCTTTCTCTCATTTTATTTTCAAATTTTATCTGTTTTTAATCTCACTTTTTCTCTTTATCTTTCCTCTCTCAGTATATATCCTGGAGTCTCTCTACTTAACCCTAGCATCCATCTCAAAATTTTTTTTTGCATTTTTTCTATCTCAATCTTTTTTTTCCATCCCCAAATTTCTGCTCTATACAACATTATCACTTCTATTTCATACAATTTTCTAAACTTTCTTTCTGCTATGTATTCTAAGTATTTTCATTCTTTCACCTGCTCTATTTCTTTTCTACCTCTTTTCCACATCATTTTTTTCATGCATTGTTAGTATCATTTATGTTTTAGTTTCTTTCACCTAAAATCTTTTTTTTATTATACTTTTTTTGCAATTTTTATCATTTCGCTTATTTTCTTTCTTCTCTCACTACCAATTTGAGTTATATCTTATATGCTTTCAAGAAAGCTGTTAATTTCAAAATTTTCTACAATTTTGACAACTGATTTATAGTTAACCTTTATCAACTTAAACATATGTCTAATTTTAAAACTATTAGGATAATTATTATCAAATTAGTACCTGTGAGCGTAACAATGTTAGCCTTGTTTCGCTCTCAGTTGATCTCATCTGACGATTTGTTTTTTTTAACTTTTAGACAATTTCACTGAATATGTTTGTTAATTAAAAAGATAAAATAATTATCAAGACTGATTGCAAGTGATTATATACGCTGATTTTCAAAGAGACAACTACAGCAGACATTGGCAAACTTTTCAGTTAATTCATTGTTTGTTGATGAACACATGAAACGTGCTAATTTCGCAGTAATCGAATTGCTGTTAAATTTCCCTTTATTTAATACACTATACATATATGTAGTACAACTTGTTAACGGCTGCACTTAGTAAACAGATTAGTTTACAAAAATAATCTCTCCATGTTTAAATTAATTGCAATTAAGTTTACGGCTACCCAATTAAAACAAAGCAGTAAAAGAACCCTTCTGCCACAGCTCCTGCAGCTTTTCATCAAACTATCTGACCTTTTTATCTAATTTGCACGTTGTTTGGTTTAATTCAATTTAGCCCATAGAGAAATTTAAATATTCTATGATGTAAAGTTTGCGGCTGTTGCAGTTGTTTTATGCGGTTATTTGAAATATTTATAAAGCTTTTTTGCTAAAAAAATTTGCTGTAGAAATGTTTGGTATAGCTAAGAAAGCTTCTACGATTCAATAAACACCTTCTTAGGAAGTACAGAAAAATCAAAACAAAAATAGAATAAAAAAGCTATGTTGTCTTATCTAGAAGGGTCTAAGTTTCAGTCATACGGATAACTTGATTAATTATTCGGTCCGGATATCTAGCTTGCTATGCAAGAGGGTATAATGTAGAACCACTTCATATTTGCTTGTTTTACCCTGTTATTATTGTTTAGGAAAATTACCGAAAATCAAAACGATGTTTTTAAGGTTAACAACAGTGAACGATTATTTTGCATAGGATTTTGCAAGACATAGCCCATAGTTTGCAACGCTTTCTCTGATTTATGTTCTTGACTACAATGTAATTACAAATTACACTTGTAACAAATTACAAATTAAAGACACTTTACTTAATGTCGTAAATATTGCACTTGTTTAATACATAAACAGCTAGAACGCATAATATTTCTGTAAAAATACAAATAATATGTGCAAAAATTGATGTAAATGTTTTGCATTTTTATTATAGTGTAAATAGTATAAAAAATGAATTGATTGGTTAGAAATCGTTGGCACAATAAACTATTCACACAGTTTTACCACCTGTCAAAAAGTTTGTTTAATAGATCTGAGGAATGATAACCACCAAGTGGTCATCATCAAGAGATAAAATGTTTTATTTATCTTCTGATGATGACCACTTGGTAGTCAAAAGAGCTCTTGAGATGTATTAAACAATCTTTTTGGCACGTGGCAACTGTGTGAATAGTATGATAAATGTTTATATTATTAATTTTTTCTGGTTTTAATAAAAAAATTATAATATATAGAATAAATATACGTACTAAATATCATACAAAAACATAAAAATCCAAAAATTTAGTTTTATTTGCGACAACTGAAATGTTTTAATCAGTGACTTAACAATTAATGTTGCTTTTGACTGTATTACTGTCACAATTAGTCGATGATAACTGAACAACTAAAGTATTCAAGTTCAATTGCTCGGTGTCGCAAGCGAAATGACGCAAACCAAACCGATTAAACTGAAAAATGCGTCAATAAAGAATGCGGTGGGTTTACCCGCTGCTACATCAAAATTTCTGACAAAACATAATTGACAAATGATAACATAATTGGTACAGTTAAAATATGTTTTATTACTTTTCCATGATTTTTAGTCATATTATGTTAAATTTTTGAATTATTCATTTTCATAGTTGATTCAAGACATATACGGCTGACCGATTTTGCGACTTTACACCAGCCCAGTTTGTTTATCTTATATCTACCACATCACTCATTACAATTTGTTTACTGACTAACTCGGTGACGTACCGGCTTCAAATATTGACTCAGTTGACCAGTGCAACAGCGCAGTATAATACTGTTTACGTATATACAACATCCTATTGCTTGCTTAGATGGATAATAAAGCGAAAAAGACATTCGCTTGTAGGTGGTCTCATACCCATTGATTTAACTATAAATTTTAATTTTTTTTGAGATGTAGATTTTTATTTTTTTATTCTAATATAGTGCGAGATTCAGTTTTTTATTGTTGCTTTTTGTTTTAGTTTTTTTTCCGATAGTATTTTTATTTTTTGTTGTTTTTTTTTGCATCACTGTTTCTTTTTTTTCTCTGTTTATTTTGATTTTTTTATTGAAGTTTTTGTAATTTGTTTTCTGTAAAAATTTTCCAAATTGGTTTTTAATTGAGTTTTTTTGTTTAATATTTCTCTCGTATGCAACAGAGAAATTGATAGTGTTTTGGGTAGTCTCATTGTTAGGCAATTGGATTTTTCTCATTTTATACAGGAACATTATATATACGAAAAACTAGGTAAGTACAGAAAATTCTTTTATGTTCGACTGCATCATATTGATAAGGTTTTTGACATTGTTTAGTGTCCAAAATCTACCACTTTTTTGGACTAGTACCTTTTGTTTATTTTTTTGGACTCATCTGTCATTGTCAAGTATAAATGTCAAACTAAATAAATAATTTATTTTCGTCAAAAAATTACAAATATTAACAAGAAAACACACTGCTCTATGAGTGAGGATCAATTAATTAATTTATGTTCGACTGCATCATATTGATAAGGTTTTTGACATTGTTTAGTGTCCAAAATCTACCACTTTTTTGGACTAGTACCTTTTGTTTATTTTTTTGGACTCATCTGTCATTGTCAAGTATAAATGTCGAACTAAATAAATAATTTATTTTCGTCAAAAAATTACAAATATTAACAAGAAAACACAAAGCAGTCGAACATAAAGCTTTGTTTGCCACTCGTACATAATCTGACTTGTTTTGGACTCGTCTTTATTATGGCCGCGCTTCGCTTGGCCATAAACTCGACTCGTCCAAAAAAGTCATAGATTATGTACTTGTGACAAAAATAGCTATTATATATTTTAAATAAGAATTACATTTTATGAGGTCTTATCTGAGTGAGTCAATTATAATACACTGTATTGTTTTGTGCATTCACTTTTATTAATTTTTTTTTGCAGTTATTTACTTTTTCTCATTTTTTGACAATAAATCTATCACAGAGCTTCTGGGTTTGAACTTAAGTCTTTAGATGTCAAACGATCTGACGCTGTTAACCGTTGTCTATGCGCTACCAGAATGTTTTAGATGTTTATCGCAGCCCTCTACTTAATAAACCTTAAACAGCAAAATGTGGCAACGCTGTCAGTGGGTCTACTGGCATCCACTAGTTTAAGTTTCAAGTGTGTTTATTCAATTTTTCAGGTATCAATACATTTGTTTCAAACTTCAAATAAGTGAAGCTGTTTGTAGTGTATGTGTATTTTGTTTTTTACTGTTGTCTGTATGTTACTTTATTACTGGGTGTATGACAAATTGCACTATTTAGATGAGGCAAATTTTTTGAGGTTAGGTGCGGTTGATTGAATTTTTTTTAGTAATTTTGTGATGTAAGCGAGAATACCAAATTTGTACATTGACTTAGGTAAGTTAACACTTAGTTAATGTTATCTGAAAGCCACACCTATCTACTTTTACTGGGGTTTTAAGTGAACTCACTGCCACAATAGACCCGCTAACACTGTTGCCAAGATGTTCACGGCTTGTTAAGTAGAGACGACTGTGTGTTTATCCTTAATCGTACCAGACAGACTTTAATCAGTTACTTTGTGAAAACTCTACAAGACGTCTAATAAAAAAGAAAATTTTACAACAAAATAACAGCAAACGTATTTCAAAACAAAATATCCACCTAACGCGAATCTAATTTTCTGGTATGACATTTTCTAAATAATTGAGTATAAAGCGCGCAAAAATTGTTGTCAACACCTATATAATGTGTATTTATGGTCGTGGCAGGTAGGTGAGCATAAATCTACTCTTGGAAAATTGGCAGGTGTCGGAGGTATCCCAATGGGCCAGTCTTAATTAGCGGTTCCTAGTTCATTATTCATTGGCGCCGCGGCGCTGGCCAACGTCGCTTTGTCCGACGCCCCTGTCGATTGCCTTGAAATATTTATAGGGTCTCCGAAATGAACCTCGGATGTTTTGTCTGGTTTTGTACCTATTCGTGTCTGTGGCGTATTAGAACAGTGCAATAGAGGGCTAAATGCTTTTGATGAATTGCTTCATTAATTTATAGATTTTGATTGTACTTCAATAAAAGGGAGCTTTAAAGGTCTTTAGAACCATTATTTAAAAGACTCTATTTTCTTATAAATCACTATACATGCCCACACATAATTAAAATGTCAAATGTCAAAAAAACGTCAATTTTAGAGCAACAGTTTGCTGTTGTTAACCTTAAAAACATCGGACAATTATCAACATATTGAATAATTATGATATTAATTATAAACAAATTACAGTGCTTTATTTCAGAGAATTAGAATTTATCATCAAATAAACAACCTTGCACAACAAGCAAGTTTATCCCCATGACTCAAACTAAGACAAACTCTTCCATAAAACAAAAAATGAGGTAGCACTCTATTTGTTTTCTTTTTGACCACTTCATGGCTGTAGTCATATTTTTTATTAAATAACTTCTTCTTGATAATTCTGTGAAAATTTCTTTAAAGCGTAAGTCAATTTTGTTTTGGGCTTGGAAAACTATGTTGCATAATGGCTTTTTCCGCGCAGTATTTTTAAATAATTTTTTTGTTAAAAATGTAGAATTTTTATTGTTAACTTTAAGCAATAATCTAAGTTTGATTATGGTCAATAATCTGTCAATAATAAAGTATTTTTTTTTCAAATTTTTATTTGTTTATTTTACAGAAAAAGTAGTACGTTTTTTACTAGTAATAGAAAAAAAAATTACAACAAAGTTTAAGAAAAGAGTAACAATAGCAGCAGTATATAAAAGCAGTAAGAGAAATGAATACAAAATTGACAAGAAACAAAAATAATGTAACACAATAAAAGCTTATAAAGGTGAAAAATAGGTTATGAACTAGTGAGACATTTTACTAAAAATGTGAGAAAAAAAGTTGAGTCTGCTAAACAAGAGAAAAAAGAATATAATATTACAAATAAATTTGAAAAAAACAATTATCAGAAATATCACAGTAAGAAGAAAACACACAAGTGAACAAAATTATCACAGTCATTGATACGAGAATAATAAACAAAGAAAAAAACAATCTAATAGACAAACAAATTGCCTAAGCTGTTGTGTGGAAAACAAATTTAAAAAACAAGAAAACGCGTATTAATAAAATATTATTTAAAAAGTTGCAGCCAGAAGAAATGGGCCGACTAGAACAAAAACTAGCAAAAAATGTCCAATTTGAATAAAAAAACGCTGATGAAATATGACAAGTAAGCGTGTCAAAAAAATAGCATTTTTTGCTGCATAACAAATTTAGAAAATAAAAAATTTTATAATCGATAGAAAAAAACAGACAGATATAATTATAACATGTCACAAGTAATTTTAAAAAACTGAAAACAAAAATTAATAATTAATGTTAATAATAGTATATTACACTACAAGGGCAGAAAGTTGAGATTCCTGAGAGTGTCAGCAGGACTTATCAATTTATCCTAGTCTCACTTTTGCTTGTCAAACAAAATTTTTTTTAACGGCGTGGAAGTTCTTATTTGTTTGAGGTGCAAAGCTTGGTTTCTATGACAATTAATGTCATATTTTTTTCCACTGTTGGAACTCTCCAAAGATTTCGCTGCTTATGTAAGGTTATGTAAGCATTAACAATTTATTGACACTGACACTAATCTTACAATAAAATGATACAAATTTAAATCAGGTGATTTTGCTAGCCATTCGATAGCACCTCGTCTGCCAATCTATTGACGCTAAAAAAATTTTTTTTTAAATAGAAAAATAAAATCTTTTGTAAAATAAAGATGTATAATATCTTTTGCATATATGTTATACAACAAAACATTTGACAGATTAAAATAAAGTAGTATTATTTTGATGAAGGAAAAATCTTGGTTATTATCCCTTATTAAAAATAAATTTTGCGGCATTTTCATTTTGCAAACGCATAATAAATCAGAATGAATGCGATGCAATTAAACCGAGCTATGCAATGAACTTCTAAAGTTCGCGAAGTTTTTAATCAACAGCCGCTGATTCAATTCAGAGCCACAGAGGCGCTATTGTCCTTTCTTGTGTTATGCAACGCCTTTGCATGCAAACTTAAAATTACGTTCTTATCAAGTTAGTCTTTCCTATTCTCTTCTCTTCTATGTCTTCTTTGTTTTCTCAACTTGTCATGAGATTGCTTAAAGAATTGATTAAATTTTAATTGTTGCATTTAGCTGCTGACAGAAAAAAAACAGCTTAAAGTTTGTCATTCCAAGTAAGAAAAAACTTGTTTTTGTCTCATTTATATCAATTGTTTTTTACCAGATTTGTTATAAAAAAAAAACTTAATTAAAATAAGTACATTAATAATAGTACTATTTACAAAGAAAATCAACCGTTATCTGTTCAAAAAAAAAATACGCGGTTAAGGATTGCCCTGCAGATGTAGTTTGTACAAATAATATGCACAAAATAACAGATTACGACAGAAGATAAATATGGTTTAATAAATAAAAAATTAAGTTTTTCTAACTTTTTTTGGAAAATAATTACTGTTTATCTAATAGTCATCTATTTTCACTACATACAAAAATTTAAAAATGTATTCTCAGTTGCGACGACTTAATTGTGTTAACTGTAACTAAGTAATAGTTATAATCAGTGCTGTGTTGACAATATAACTGTGACAATTGATTGATAATAACTGACGACTGAAGTATCCAAGCTTTGTGTGACGAGCGAAATAATGTGAAGCTAAACAGAGTAAAGTAGAAAATGCCTTGCCACAAAATGTAGGCAATAGCAATGATATAACATGCTGGGCAAAAACTCTTTGTAGCATGCTTATTTAGAAGAAATTGTTTGTAAGCGGTTTGTATATCAGTTGATTGTTGTTTTTTTCAAGTTGAGTTTTAAGACAGAGTGCAAAAAAAAATATTTTTTTGATTTTACTAAAAGAAGAAAGGCTTTTACGATTTAAAGTCATTAAAAAATTGATATCTTTTTTTGACGTTTTGCACTCTATCGGTGGAGACGTCATCAGGAAAACAAAATTAGGGTACACAAGAAAACAAGTACAGTGGAAAAACTTATTCTAAATAAAAATAAGTATAAGAATAAGAAGAGGCAAAACTCAATCTTATTCAGAATAAGTTTTGTTTCTCCTCTAACATAGTTTACACTTTGAGTTACCATGCTTGTTCTTATCCTTATTGTCTTGTCTTGGTGACGCCTCCACCGATAGAGTGCACAACGTCGATTTTTTCAAGCTTTTTGACGGAGTCTTTCCAAACTTGCCATTAATGTATTAATTTGATCTTATGTTATCTAAGCTTTTTGTCAATTAATCTTTTTATAAGTAGCGACATCTATGAGAAGCTACATTGCATAAATTTTTTTTTGTAAACAAATTTTCACACATGTTTTTATGCAAATAGTTTATACTCTAAATGATGTCCGTGTTGATTAGATAACCAAGTTATCACGTTAACGCCTCATGTCTCAAACGTATATACAACGTTATCTAAAGCCACCAACTGGTTGCTAACATAAGACTGCTGATGAATTCCAACAAGAACGAAACAAGCCCAAGTTTAGACAAGTTTTGTTATTTTACCGGTTTGTGGCTAACTACCGAAGATAGATTTGAATTTGAAAAAAATAAAATTTCACTTTTTCATTTGTGTCGCAAAATGTTATTAGGAATAAAATGTCACAATTTCACTGACAAGCCATGCCTATGCGGAATCATATTACCATTCCATCTCATTTTGCATGGCCAAGAATAGCATCCTTAACCATCTTTCTGTGAACAATGTTAGAATCAGGAGTTGCGTTAAAAGACTAAAAAGCAATACGTTTCTGCCGACAAAAACTCCTAATTTTCTTCATCTTCTTCTTCTTTTTTCTTAATATTGTTAAATTATCAATCATTGCAATTTTTCAATTGATAAATGCAATGGAGCAGCCGATGTTATCCTTGTGGTGGAGATAATTGCGACGCTCTTCCATTGTTTCATCTGGTTTCCTCTCTATGAAGAAAATAGGAAAACTTACTTGAAAAGTTTCTGATCACAATTTGAAATTTATAACAAGCTTTTTTATTTTTCCTCTTATCAATAAAGCCAAAACGCTTGAAGCTCAAATTAAAATATGCTTTTTAAGTTATATCAATATGGTCTAATTAGGTAAAGTCTCAGGATTTATTTGTGTGCCTTTCTGATAAAACATATTCGCAGAAGTTTGAAAATGACCCATTAATTTTCCGCTTTTGAAAGCCAATGTAGGAACTTGAGACATCGCATCGGCCTCGGCCCATTAAACCCGTGTATAAAACCGCCTCTTCCTTTAAGAACCATGAAATAACCCGTCGGTTTGTTTGATAGATTTGGTGACATGTCGTCAGCTTGATAAATTATACCTTGACGTTTAATCTAGTCGAGACCTCCTTTCGACTTGAATTTTTCGTGTAATTGCCGCAAGGATTTGAAAAAGGAGATTTATTGCCGTGGCAGTTATTGTAATAACTCTTATTGTTATTTATCATGAAATGAATAGACGTATAATGATAAGAATGCCGGCTAAATAGCTTTAGAATTGAAAAGATTACGCAAAAATACACATAAAATTAAAAAATCATAAGCAAAACACACTTTTAAAGTATTAAAAACACGAAAAAAAATTGAGTAAAAAATTTTAACAGAATACAAGTTACAAAACTTCAATAAAAAACAAAGAAAATAAACAGAAAAAAAGCAAAAAGATACAAAAAAATAAAAAAAAAGGATAGATAATCAAAATTATTAATAATTTTAAACAAACAAAAAACCAACTTTAAACAGGAAACTGAAAAGTAAACGACAAACGCCTTGGTTTCTCTCGATTTCGGTAAGAAGTTGTTTTTAAATCTTAGTTTTTTATTATGGTATTACCCTTGGATTATTTTCTTTCCAACCAAAAAAAAAATAATCAAAATCGGTTTATAAACAGCAAAGTTATCCGCGAACACACATTTGACAAACGCACTAAATGTGAGTTCGCAAAAAATAAAAAACAAAAAACAATTTAAAAGTATTGAAAACATAATAAAAAAAGATAAAAAACAATTATAGTTTATTATAGGAGCCTACGATGCTAAATGGGGATTTACTCGAGCGTCATTGAGACCTATTAGGTTGCAAAGCTTAGATGATAAAAGAAAAAAAATGTTATATAATATATACCTTTTCATCGGTCGGGAAAGCGGCTATAGATTTTTAAATATGTAAAAGAATACTGTTGCATGAACATACTCGCAGCCATTATTATAATGTGCAAAAAAAATTCGCCATTTTGAAATACTCAAGCGCGTCAGATTAAGAAATATGTTGTTCATCTTTGTGTTCTAAACGTGCTGTCTCATAATCTGACGACTATCTAAAGGGATTCGCCTAATCTGATAAAAAAAAATATTTCTTTTTAGTTTTTTAAATTATTGAACTTAATTAATTGAGAAGCTCAGGAAATAGCATGCAAATAAATAAATGTATGTTTTTTGAGTAGAATACTTGTATTTATAAGAAAATAATTAAAAAAAAATGCCCAAAAAAATCTAATTTTTTATAATCAATTGATTAATTAATCATCATCTTCATCTTCATCAGTAGAATTATCTTCCTCTTCTGGGTCGAATTCATCCTCAGATTGCGTATATAGGTATCACCCAGCTGCACGCATTAAACTTTATCGAGGATTTTTTATTATTTCGGCTTGCGGAAATCGTCAGATTATATATTTTTCGTTATCCTTGAATTATTTCCTTCAAAATAAAAAAAAATTTGGCTACGCTCGAGAATGTCGAGATGACGTTTTTTTTTACAACTTTGCTGCCCTCCCATTTCTTTACGTCACTCTCAAATTGTCAGATTAGTGAAATATACACTTTTTAGCATGTAATTAACTCACCCTACCTTAATCTGACGCGCTCGAGAATTTCTAATGATCAATTTTTTTTTACTAATCTGATCCTTTATCCTTCACGGGTGGCTTTATATATGGGGCTCATATTTGGTGGAGGTACTTAACCGGATACAAGGTATCGCCCTGTATATTAATCTGCCGGGCTTTAGTAGATCCCGAAATCCCCGCTTGAGCTCCTCCACTATTATGAATACAGAAGATATATGAAACAAAAAATATGAGTTAAAAAATAGTGGAAAATTGTAACAGAATACAAATTACAAAAATAACAAAACTTTAAATAAAAACAAATAGATACAGTAATATAAAAGAAAAAAAAGAGATAATCTTCTAAAACATTAATATTTTCAACAAACAAAAACCGGCCTAAAGAGGAAACTGAAAAGTAAACGCAAACACGCATTAACAAACGCCTTAGTCGCGATTTTTGAATGTTTTTCTCGATTCACGTAAGACGACATTATTAAATATTAGTTTTTCCAAAAGATGTCAATATTTCAAATATTAGTTTCTTTATTATGGTACTAACTACCCTTAGAATATATTCTTTCCAACAAAAAAAAAAAAAGAATAGGTTTATAAACCACAAAGTTATCCGCGAACACACATTTGACAAACGCACTAAATGTTCGACGTTTTTCTCGATTTTCTTTATGATGCCATTTTTAAATTTTAAATTCTTTATTATGGGTACCACCCTCAAAATATCTTCTTTCCAACCAAGAAAAAATTATCAAAATTGGTTTATAAATAACAAACTTATCCGCGAACACACTTAACAAATAAATATATATATATATAAAATAATAAATATATATATAAAATAAAATATATATATATATATACTGTCGAATTGACAAACCTTTTTTTTTTAAATCTGTTAAAAAATAGAAAAATTGTGAAAAAAAAAACGAATACCAAAAGTATTTGTTTATATAAACAAGAAAATCCTGTAAAAAATTATATCTTGCACTATACTATAATAAAAAACAAAATCTACATCTCAAGTAACAATCAAAATATACAGGTGAGCTTGTTATTGTATAGTTAGTTTGTTAATAAATGCCGGGTTTAATTAAAGATAAAAAAACGTTAGAAACATTTTGCAGAATTTTGCTTGGACTATTAAAACAATCAAAATTCTAATGTCACAAAATTCGTATCTGTCAAAATTGGATTACACGGGATCTTAAAAAAAACTCAACTCTTAACAAAATATTTTTCTGGAAAAAATAAAAGCTTCTAAGCAATTTATTTGCATTACAAAAATACGCTTTAACTAAGAAAAATGTTTTTTCTAAGACAAAAACTATTGTAATTTGTTAAAAACAAACAATACTTGTCAGTAATTATTATTTACAATTTTAGTAACATTTGAGTTTTAATTGTTTCAATCAAAGACACGAAAACTATTTCCATCGTTTTCGATAATCTGAAGACTGTTTGCTCACTTATTGAATTGACTTTGTCGTGTTTGATATGTTCTATTGTGTGACACTTTTTGGTAAGCCCAGGACTTTAATGCGTTATTTGATAGTAAAAAAAAAAACAAAAAAAGACTAAAAAATCGAAAAAATCATGACATTTTGCTGCTCATAAAAATAGCTGTCAAACGTAATTTGTGTCAAAAAAAAATTGATTTTGGTAGATATAGAAATGTTTTTGCAGTTTAAGACTTTTTAAAAACGAAAGTAGAAATTAAGGTGTTTTTAAACAATTTCTTTAAGATCAGCTTATTTATTATCCTTTAATATTATTATAAAATATAAAAGAATGAACTAGTACAAGAATACGTTTAAGCCAGCATTCTAAAGATAAGTGGTATTGGTTAAGCACCTACCTAAAAATAAGTGGTTGGTTATGGTTTTGACTTCTAAAGTATAGTAAAAACGGTTAAAGTATACTCAACAGTAACTTTTATTGAACTAATCTATCAGAAAGTTTGACACCCAAAACCAGAGTCATAAATTAAACCGATCTATTTAAAGCAGTACTCAGCTACCTGGTTGGTTTTTTTCATAAACCCAGGCCAGCAACACTTTGGGCTGTAAATCTTTCTTACTTTTGTGCTTTGTCTTTCCTATTTTGATCAAAAAAATTTACTGCACAAACATTTCTATTATACTTTATCATGGGTTTAACATAGGATGTGGTAAAAGAAGTATAACTGAAGACAAGTGATCATTCAGAAGATTGCTATAGACTGACTAAAAAAAGAGACAGAACCGTAATTTAAATTTTTCTTGTTTTAGAATAGTTTTTTCAAAAATAAGTCAGTTCTAAACAATTTTTTTGAAATAAATATTTATTAAAAACAAACTGAACGACATTTGAAACACAAAAAACCAGTTTTTAATATTGCCTAAGAGTAACGTTTTTATTTCAGTTTAAATTGCTGTTCTGAAATTTTTTGGCTTGGTAAGTAAGTAATCTGTAGCGGTATCTTTAGACAATAGTTCATTGCCGCACGACATTTGTTTGTCGCACCGGCACAAAAGCCAAATCGACTAGTGCTGCAAAAGAATAAGGGCGACAAAATGGCTTTTGAAACATGCTAGTTTTTCTAGTTAAGTTAATTCATATAAATATTGTAAAAACATTGTTATTATTATAAATACACTGTTAATACATAGAAATTGTTTCCACTTTGGGTCTGTTTTAGTGTAGTAAGAAGCAGATTAATTAAAAAACTGGAGTTCGAATCTGTTTAGAATATTTTTCTTATAATAATATTAATAATTATTTACTGGAAGCCGTTGCACAAAAGCTATCATTGTTCAGCTACTTTAAGTCTTACAAAAAATCGAAATTGGTGACACCAAAGGTAAAAACCGTATGTTTAGACTCGCGGTTGGTTTACCGTAAGCGATTGTTGTTACGTGCAAGACTTGCAATAAGTTTTGCACCAAAAAATATATTCAAGATTTAAGTGAACAAGTATTTTATTTTATGCGACTGTTCGCTGGAAGAATTCTAAAGTAAGTGATCTTACAATAACTTTACAATATTTACAATATTTAAGAGTGGGAATCGAGAAATAGGAAGAGGAAAATTGGCAACGAATGGCAAGTAGGTCAGATGACCAGAGGGAGGAGTAATTAACAAGGGAAGTTTTTTGGGAAGGGTAGGCGGCGAGAGAGGCCAGGTGGAAGGTCTGACGTTATTGGGTCCAAAGACATACCTGAGGATAATAAATTAAGCTAACGGTTGGGCTGAGCCCTAATGGCAATCTTTACCAAGAATATCCAACTGTACAATAATTTATGGTTATAAGGGGATAAGCCGGAATACCCATCTCCTCAGCTGCAAATAATTTAATATTTTCTAACATATAATATCTTAATGACCGGAAAAAACCCAGCTTACTTGCCGACAAGCTAATATAATTTTTAAGCCTAAGACTACAATAAACAGATAAACTTGAGTGCAATAAAATTTAAGTGCTTTTAAGAAGCATGAATTTAAATTATAATTTTAAACAAATGAATTTAACTCTAAAGTCTAGACAAAAATAATTATTTTAAAATATAATAAAAATATAAATTTAAAAATATATAAAATTATAAATGCGACTGAACATGCCGCCCCCCTTGAACGGCCTGGTTCAATCAGATGGAGTGAAGTCGTCATCTTCTTCATCTATGGGAAGAGGGCAGAGCTTCTTAACACATCGCTGGTATTCGCCGGTTTTGGTCTTGAGTGTAACTACTCTAACGATACCATCCTGGCCCGGATGCACGGTGACGATGCGTCCTAGAGCCCATTTTAAAGGAGGCAAATTCTCTTCAAAAATGAGAACTAAAGATCCGACGTTGAGATTTGGTGGTTGTGATCGGGATCCGCTGAATTTGATAAGCTGCTGCAGATACTCCTTGTGCCAACGCGTCCAGAAGTGCTGCTTAAGCTGCTGAGCATGCTGCCAGGCTGACAAACGGTTAGCTGGTTTGCTCGAAAAGTCAATCTCTGGAAAAGAAGTCAATGGACTACCTATAAGGAAATGGGCAGGAGACAATGGGAGAAGATCGTTGGGATCAGAGGACATAGGAGATATGGGTCGAGAATTTAGTATTGCCTCTATTTCAATAATATATGTCTCTAATTGCTCAAAAGTAAGCAAGATATCACCTACGGTACGGACGAGGTGATGCTTAAATGATTTGACTGCAGCCTCCCAAATCCCTCCAAAATGAGGAGACCTGGGAGGAATAAAATGCCAAGAGATTTTCTCCTCATTACAAAAATTTAATATAGCGCTCCGATGCGCTTCAGAATTGAACATATTATAGAGCTCGTTTAACTCATTTTTAGCTCCAACAAAATTAGTAGCATTGTCGGAGTGAATTTCCACGGATTTTCCCCGTCTCGCAAAAAGGCGCTTCAGGCTTGCAATAAAAGCCTCTGTTGTAAGGTCGCTGACAAGTTCTAAGTGTACAGCCTTTGTGCACATGCATACATATACCGCTACATAAACCTTTATGCGACCGCGGTTTCGATGTCGCTTTTCTTTTATATAAAAGGGACCACAATAGTCCACACCAACGCGAAGAAAGGGCCTCGAAGAGGTCACACGTTGAGCAGGTAAAATTCCCATACGATGATCCAAAAGACGTGGCTTAGCCCGATAACAGGGCACACATTTATGAATTACGCTCCTCACAGTACTCCGGCCGTTTATAAGCCAATATACCTGGCGCACAGAATATAGAGTCGACTGTATACCAGCATGCTTAAGCCTTATGTGCTCTGCTCTTATAATTATCTTTGTAATGTGATGCTGGCTCGGCAATAAAATAGGATGACGCTGGTCAGAAGCTATAGACGCATGTGCGATTCTTCCTCCAACACGCAAGATACCACAATCATCCAAAATTGGGTTCAATGGAATTAATTTACTAGTAGCAGGAAGCTGTTCTCCTCTGCTTATTAATTCGATATCCTTTTTAAATGATGATAATTGGATCATTTTAATAATTAAATTATGAGATTGTGAAAGTTCATCGGTGCTTAATGGACCCAATTTGCGCTGATTATTTGATTTGGCGTTGTGAATAAAGCGTATTATGTATGTAAGAACTCTCTGGAGTTTGCTGAAGGAGCTATATCTTTCAATAAGATTATAACTGTTAAGTTCAATTTTCATGCAAACTATTTTGGGAATTATTGGCTTTAACTCAGGAATGTCGATAGCAGTGAGATCTCCGTTAGGCCATGATGAACTTTTTTGCAGTAGCCAAGATGGACCCTCAAACCAAATGGAGCTCGTCAGGAATTCCGATGGAAGCTGACCACGCGATATAAGATCCGCGGGGTTGTCCTGAGAAGAAACATGACGCCAGTAGCAAGACGCTGAAATTTCTTGTATTTCTGCTACACGATTAGATACAAAAGTTTTTAGACGATAAGCTGGAGTATTTATCCAATGCAGCACGATCGTTGAGTCAGACCAAAGATATGACTCATTAATGTCTTTCAATATAGTCGGCTTTACAATACGATAAAGTCGAGCAAGCAATAGCGAAGCACAGAGCTCTAATCTAGGCAATGTTTTAGAGGTTTGACAGGTGCAACGCGTGATTTCGAGCAAATTAGGCGCATATGGACTCGTCCCTGAGTGTCAGTCGAGCGCAAATATAAACAGGCGCCATAAGCCTTTTCACTAGCATCGCAAAAGCCGTGCAGTTGCACATTTACAGCATTAGCTATTGTCACTCCTTGATTAAAACGTAATTTTTCAATTAATGATAGCTGGTCCTGATACGCAGACCACGATGAATGAATTTCAATCTGGATTGATTCATCCCAAGCAACACCAGCCTTCCACAGTAGCTGGATGAGAATTTTGGCGTACACAATAATAGGACCAAGAAGTCCAAGAGGATCAAAGAGTTTAGCTATTTGAGACAAAATAATCCTTTTAGTTATGGTCTCACGAGGTGTAATATTTACTGAATAAAAGAAGTAATCCTCGCGAGAATTCCACCGGATACCCAAGGCTTTAATGGATGCATCAGGATCCAAAGACATATGAGTGCTATCAGGATGCTCCTGATTCTTGATAAGCATTGACGGGTGGTTTGACGCCCATTTTCTTAGACAAAATCCACCTTTTTTTAACATCGCAATGAGTTCATCACGTAAGATAATTGCTTCGGAAATTGTATCTGCACCTGAGAGCAAATCATCTACGTAAAAGTCTCTGCGCAGCACTTGAGCTGCGATAGGAAAATTCTTTTTTTCATCCTCAGATAATTTAAATAAAGTTTTAATAGCTAAGTAAGAAGCACTAGTAGTGCCGTATGTTGCAGTATTAAGTACATATGTCCGAATAGGTTCAGCCGAATTTGCGCGATATAGAATCTTTTGATATTGGGCATCGTCGGTATTAACACGAACTTGCCGATACATTTTCTCAGCGTCTGCAGTAAGCACATACGTATGAGAACGAAAGCGCATGAGAATAATAAATAAATCATCTTGTAGTTTAGGTCCAGCCATAAGAGTATCGTTTAAAGAAATTCCAGTAGAAGTTCGAGCAGAACCATCAAAAACAACTCGAACCTTTGTAGTAACGCTGTCTTCTTTTAGAACAGCATGATGAGGAAGAAAAAATCCTTTATCCCTTGCTTCTTGATCATCTGCAAGTGACATATGTCCTAAAGATATATACTCATTCAAAAATGCAACATAATCATCTTGAATGTCAGGCTTCTGCTGAAACTTCCGCTCCAATGCATAAAAACGTCTTAACGCAGACGAGTAAGATTCACCCAAAGCAGATTTTTTATTATTGAACGGCAGTCTGACTTCGTATCTTCCCTCCGGATTTCTCTTAGTATGGCGAGAGTAATGTTCTTCACACGCCTTTTCTTCTGGTGATAGGACCGCAGCAGCTGAAATTTCCTCAATCTCCCAAAAGCGAGTTAAATTTACATCTGGAGGGTCTGACTGAACAGCCATATGACAAGATAAACTTGTAACCTGAGGCAATTGATTGAGCTCACCGGCAACAATCCAACCCAATTGTGTTTTTTGTAATACCGCCTCAGGGTGGTTTTTTAATGATATTTGCCCTACGCTGAGCAATTTATAAAATAATTTGACTCCAATCAAAGCATCCACCTTGGAAGTCTTGAAGAAATCAGGATCTGCTAACTGTATATTTTTAGGTAAATCGAGCGCAGCCTGATTAATAGAAATAGAAGGCATAGTTTGGCTGATTTGAGGTATAATTAAAAAATCAGCCGTTTTTTCATATTTGCTGACACGAGAACGCAATGTAACACGTGCAGAGAAATTAACATTGGTAGAAGTATTATCAATACCTGTGACAAAAATATTTGTAGGTTTTTTAACTAAATTTAAAAAATTAGCAACGTCCTCAGTTATGAAATGCGCCTGAGAACCCGCATCCAAAAATACACGACAAGGTTTACTTTTACCTTGACTATTAACTAGGTCAACGATAGCAGTGGCTAATAACGCTTGTGACGATGATTGAGCATGCATGCTCGTAGTACTTGTAGCAAAATGTGACAAAACTTGACGTTCATTAGTTTGATCAGAAGGATTATTACCCTTCTCAAAGTGCAAAAGCGTATGGTGCTTTTGCTTACAATTACGGCACGGTTGAGACGTACATTTGACCGATCGGTGGTTCTTTTTTAAACAATTGGTACACCAACCACCGTTTCTTGATGCTTCGTACCGAGCGTAAGGAGTTAAGGCAGCGAATTTGCTGCAAGTGTATACCTGATGATTTTCATTACAGTATACACACCGCTGCTCATGCGTGGCAGTCATGAATGATTGCTGCGATTTATTATTATTATGTCGAGCACTCTGCTTTTCTTGTGCAGGTTTTGAAGCTGAAGTCTGCGCTCTAACGCCTTCTAATTGAGCGCGCCGCTTAAGAAACTCTATAAAATTTTTAATAGTAGAGCGACCTGCACCAGTACTGAGATCCTCCCACCGTTCACGGGCGGAAGAGTTAAGTTTTTCACGAAGTATAACAATTAATATGGAGTCCCATGAAGCTATGGGCTCCTTCAAAGCCTTGAGAGCACGTAAATGCTTCTGTAAGCTATCCAGGAAAGATCGCACTGATAATTCCTTGGATAAAGAAGGCATATCTATAATGGCTTTGATATGACAATCACGTATGTAATTACGATCATCATATCTTTCTTTTAGAAGTTCCCAAGCCACTTCGTAATTTTTATCAGAAGCCTCAATGGCCTCAATTATCTCAGCTGCTTCACCTTTCAAACAACCTTTTAAATAAAACAGCTTACGCACAGGTGGGATATTTAAATCTTTATGAACAAGAGAATTAAACAAATCATGAAAACCCAACCAAGTGTCATAAGTCCCCTTGAAAGTTGGCAACGAAATAGTCGGCAATCCGGATGCAGCATTTGCATAAGGATCATAAGAAAAGCTATGCGAAACTTGAGGCATTAATTGCGGTTGATTACGAGGATTCAAAACACGAGAACCTTCAATCTGCTGACCAGGGTCAGGTTGCGCAGGAAGACCTGGCTCCTGGCTTCTTAAAATCGCGGCAGGCGGGTCAAACACCTGATTATTAATTGAAAGCGTTGAGTTACTGGTATTTGCTTCCGTATTATTAGGATCGATATCTTGTGGCTGTGGCGCGATATTTTGAGACGAATCTTGCGAAGGAGCTGCAGGTGTCGCGATCTTTTTCGAATACTGCGCCAAAAGCTTAGTAGCGATACCATATGCATTAAAATAAATTTCATCAAATTCAATACGATGTGCAAAAAGCTCATCAGATTCATCCTGTAAGCCTTCAAGATCTTCTTGAAACCCAAGGAATTTAATACGCACTTTCTCTATTTCGCTAAACCTTTTTTTGAGAACCGAGACATCACTTTCTGGTCCAAATTTAGTCAAAAAATTAGAATAAGCAGTCAAAGATCTCTTGGCACCAGCCCGTTTGTTGGTCAATGATTTAATAAGAGCTTCCGTCATAGTGAGATAGCAAATCTAATGTAACAATAGTATAAAAACGCGAAAAAATCAAAATAAAGGCAATAACCAAAAATATTCAAGGATGGAATAATATAATTAAGAAGTGTAAGGAAATTGGTAGTCAATTGACTTACTTTATCAACTGGTTGATGATTGCAGAACGTGATGAGAACGCACTGGAGACTCTGGATACTAGAAGTTGAACAGGAACAGCCGATGTCGTTTCCACTGGAGGACAATTGTTGAACAGGAACAGACGATGTCGTTTCCACTGGAGGACAATTGTTGAACAGGAACAGACGTTGCAGATGTATTCACTGGTCGAAGCTTGATAATGCAAACTCTGATTGCACTTAAATCTTGTTGAGCACGCACTGACTCGATATTAATAAAGCTGCGCAATTGCAACGTAATTATAACACAAAAAATAGAAAATGCCACTGGAAAGTTAATTAATTTTAACTAATCCGGCTCGAAGGACCAATGTTTAGACTCGCGGTTGGTTTACCGTAAGCGATTGTTGTTACGTGCAAGACTTGCAATAAGTTTTGCACCAAAAAATATATTCAAGATTTAAGTGAACAAGTATTTTATTTTATGCGACTGTTCGCTGGAAGAATTCTAAAGTAAGTGATCTTACAATAACTTTACAATATTTACAATATTTAAGAGTGGGAATCGAGAAATAGGAAGAGGAAAATTGGCAACGAATGGCAAGTAGGTCAGATGACCAGAGGGAGGAGTAATTAACAAGGGAAGTTTTTTGGGAAGGGTAGGCGGCGAGAGAGGCCAGGTGGAAGGTCTGACGTTATTGGGTCCAAAGACATACCTGAGGATAATAAATTAAGCTAACGGTTGGGCTGAGCCCTAATGGCAATCTTTACCAAGAATATCCAACTGTACAATAATTTATGGTTATAAGGGGATAAGCCGGAATACCCATCTCCTCAGCTGCAAATAATTTAATATTTTCTAACATATAATATCTTAATGACCGGAAAAAACCCAGCTTACTTGCCGACAAGCTAATATAATTTTTAAGCCTAAGACTACAATAAACAGATAAACTTGAGTGCAATAAAATTTAAGTGCTTTTAAGAAGCATGAATTTAAATTATAATTTTAAACAAATGAATTTAACTCTAAAGTCTAGACAAAAATAATTATTTTAAAATATAATAAAAATATAAATTTAAAAATATATAAAATTATAAATGCGACTGAACACCGTATATCAAAAACTAATTTTATAAGGGTTGATTTAGGGTTAGTTGAAGTCTTATGGTACCGCCAAAACCACTTCAAAAACGTTTTTTAACGCTTTTTTTTCAAATTTGCGACTTTTTTTTTAATTTTATATAAAAACGATTAAATTTTGAAGCTTTAAGACATTCCGTTGCTAATGGTTAATAACAACCTGAAGTGATTTGGTATAAAATTCAATTTGAAAGTTTTTAATTGACATAATATATTTTATTGTTAACAAAAAATTAATATTACAATAAAAACCGAACTCATGTGTTTCACCCGTAATTTGGAAACTAGCTGAGACAACGACTGAAAATTTATCATCTCTGATAAATCTGAAGTAACCTAACAATCTTAAATGTAGCAAGGTTCTTTAACATACAAATTTTTGCAGCTTTGTTTGAAGTCACTTTGACTCTAATTTGAACCGCTAAACTACTTTTTAAAACAATCTCAGTTTAAAATGAATACGTATTTTTCTTCCAAAGATATAACGGCAATAATTTGTAAGTGAAAAAGTTATGATAATGACATTCGACGTAATTATTTTTTTTGACAACTATGTAGGTGTGCCAATTTTTAAAAATAAGAGCATAAAAGACTTTACATTAATTTTATTAAAGACTCAAATTCTAAAAGCTGAAATACAAAAGAAAACTGAAGCTGAAAACTTAATATGGTAGATAGCTTGCTATTTTAGTGCCACCCTGTCTTTAATAATATATTTATTTATTCTTACATTATAAAATGTTAGCGTGACTGTTATCAAAAAAATATGTGAAAAAAATTAACATGCTGTATCAACTTTATTTCATTTAAACGCTTTATACATTTCGAAAAATATATCTTTTTTTTAAAATATCTGTTTTTAAAGATACATTATTTTTTACCATTCAACAGACAACTCTAACTATAAATATTATGTTTTCGGAGATTTAACTCTTCGATGGTCTGTATGATATAAAATAACATCTAAATTTTTAGTGAGTTGATACATCTGTGCTATATTGCAAAGACTATTTTCTGTTAATTGTAAAATGCCACTTCTGATGTCAAATATCTGTTGATAGAAAAAATTTTATGTTAAGCTATAAATAAATTTTGTTAAACAATCTTTTAATAATCGTGTTTCTTTCAATTTTGTCAAAAAACTTTCCTATAATATAGACCATTGCAACTCTGCAGGACATTTTCCCAAGCTCGGCGGGAAGCCTGGCAGGATTAATACCTTGGGTAAGTGCAACCGATTGCATCAGTAAGATATACTCTGGTAAATAATGTAGCCTATAAATTATGGTTTTTGCGAAAATGTTGCTGTCTCCAGTAAACATGAGTGTTGATTCACGGCCTTTTGGACCGAACAGACTTCTCTCGTAGATCATTCTATTGTCAACAGAGGCGAGAAGGGTCGTTAAGAACTGTTAATAAATCACGAAATGGACCACAGGTGTTGGATAAACGCCCCGTTTGCCACTCTCTCTCTATACACCTGCAATTCACCAATGTAAATATTTAAGAACTTACATTTAGTGGAGGAAGGTTTGTCTTTAAAAATGCATAATCAAAAAGAGCTTGCTCCGTTTACTACATAATTATAATATTTTCACCTTAAAGATGAAGTGGAAATAAACAAAACGCAACGCGTGATCATCACATAGTTGGGATCCCATGGTAGGATGGTATATTGGATGCAAGGACCACATATTGTACCACAAAAAGCGTAGCCTGCTTGACGAGACAGGGTCTGTGTAAGTATGTTTTGGTTATAGTTCGGTTTTGCTGTGAGAAACCATATCACATGAAGCACAAGATGAAGAGCATACACTTTTTGAATACAACCCTGTAGGAACCGACACGCCTATTTTGTTAGAAGATCACGTATGCTGCACGTGAGAGTGTTTACTCCCACTTTATCTTCAACGTGAAAAGAGTATAGAGCTATAAAATGAAAAAAAAATTTGAGCAATCTTTTTATCTCAGTAAAATATTTTATGTCAAAAGCGTTTCATTCTACTCTACATACCAAATTGTTAGCAGCTTCTGTGTTTTTCTTTATTTAAATGTTTTGAGATTTTAATAGATTTGTATAGATTACTGATGATAATAAAAAATCTATCATTATCTAAGCAGTTATTAAAACTAAAATTTATACATATTTTAAAACTGTTACCTTTCATCAGTCTCAATAAGTTGAAATGGGTCAGCAGAAATAGTACTTTGTATACTCACATAAAACAGAAGTCTGAATCTGAATTAGTAAAAATTATTATAATGATTTTGCAAAAAATTATAATAATTATTATGGGTAAACAGTTTTACAATACTTTCTTATTATGTATATGTTTTGTTGTCTCGGTTTTATTCACACATATATTATCATTTTTTTTTCAGGTTATAACTTTATTTTTTTCGTTTCTGCGCTTAAATCTGACTATTAGTTTCTTTAATTTTTTTTTGCTTTATTTAGGTGTTCTAGCTTTTTTTATGATTCTTTCGTATTTTCTGTTGTATTTGATTTTTTTTTGCATTCCTGCTTGTCATGGCTTAATACTTTTATTAATTTTTTTTTTTACTTTTTATTCTATGTATATCTACATCTCTACTTGTATTATCTTCTCATCATTGTTCCTTGATATTTTTTTTTATTTCTCTTTTAAGCTTTCTTGCACGGTTTTACCGTATTTTTTTTTATTTTTTATATCTTACCATTTCTATTCTTATTTTGTTTTGTTTTTCCATCTTTTACTACTTTTCTAATTGAAATTTGTGTATTTTAAAAAAATATGTCTAAATGTTTCAATAGAGACTTTCCGATTATTTTCTGAAAAAGAAAACAATGTTTTGCTTCTGAGCTTAATAAAATATTTTAGGGAAAAGGATAAAATTTTCTAAATATACAAGCTTTCAGTAGAATTATATAGATAACTGATGATAAACATAATGAAAAATGTAACACTATCTGAGCAGTTAGTATTGAAATTTCTGTAATTTATATAATGCCATATTCGGACTCATTACCTTTCATCAGTAAGACACAAAAAGTTGAAATTGGATTTGCAAGGACATTTCTAAAGATAGTGTGTGACTTTGTTATACTCACGTAAAATAGAAGCAGTCTCTATATAAATCAGTGAAAATTATTATAATAATTTTGCTAAAAATTATAATACCTTTTATAGCTAGAAAAATTTTAAATTTTTTAGTATGTTTTTTTCTCACATATTTTACCTTCTCTTTCTTTCTTTATTTTTTTCCGAGATATAATTAGTGTTTTCTTGTTTCTAGATTCAAATCAGATCATCTTCAATCAAATTTTTTTAGATTTGCTAGAATTTCTGCTGTTATTTCTCATTTTTGTATTATTTTTTTATTTTTATGCATTTCCGTCTGCCCTATTGTTTAACACGTTTTTATTATTTTTTTAAATTTTTTGTATTGTATTTTAATATTTTTTACTTTTTGTACTGAGTATCTAGTATTATTTTGGATATAATTTTTGTTTTTTTGCACATTTAAATCTGGCTATTATTCTCGTATTTTTCCTTGTTTTTTTTTTCGGTAAACTAGCTTACCTGCTGTTATGAGTTTCTTGTGTAGGTATTTGCGGTTGAAACACATTTTTATCTTTTTTTATCTTGTTTGCATCTCTCTCTGTCTTAGCAATATTGTTTGTTACGGTTTTTTTATAACTCTTTTAATTTTCTGTTTTGAGTGTCTACATCTCTTCTATTGTTATTTTTTCTTCTCTTTTAATAATTATTGCTGTATTTCTTTTTATTTATTTCAAGTTTTCCTTGTACGGTTTTACATTTTATTATTCTTTAGCAATATTTTTGATTATTTTTTAATTTTTTTCACTGACTATCTAGTATTATTTAGGATATAATATCTGTTTTCTTGTCTCCCCATTTAAATATGACTATCATTTTTTTATTTTTTTTTGTTTTTGTTTAGGTATGCTGTCATTTTTGTGATTATAATTTTTTTGTATTTGCTGTTGTATTTTATTTGGTTATTTATTTTTTTTGCATCTTTGTCTATTTATTTTTATTTTTTTTTGAATTCTTGTGTTACGTATCTCTCTCTCTTCTAGTATCATTTTATCTTCCCTCTTAAAGATTCTTGCTGTTTTTTTTATTTATTTTAAGCTTCTTCGTTTCATGGTATCACAGTTTCTTAATTTTTTTAACCTAACAGTTTTTATCCTTATTTTGTCACTCTTTGTTTCTTCTACAATTATGTATATTCTATACTGACCGTTTTCTTCTCTAATCTCCAAACCTTCTCTCTCTAATTTTACTTAAATACTTTGTTTTCAGTTTTTTTCTGTTCTTTCTTTTCACAACTACTTTTCTAATTAAAATGTGTATGGTTTGAAAAATTATTAGTCTTGGTTCGATTCCCACATATTATATATATTTTTTTGATTTCTCTCTTTTTAAGACATTTTTTTGGTTCTGAGGTGTACGTATATGGAAAAATATAAGGTCTCCCCTCAAATAACGTTTTGAAAATATTACTTCTCCTCCCTTAAAGCTTATTTCTACTTACCTTCCCTCTGAAATTTTTTAAAAAAATTTAATTGTAAAAAACTTCTTTATTTCAAATTACAGTTTAACTTTTAATTCTATTTAACAACTAAGACTTCATTAATTTGAAATATTAATATTAAAAGTTTTTGCTAGTGCGGTGAGTAAAACTATTCAGTTAATTAAATAATATATTTATTCTATTTCTAATAAAACTTTCTGAAGAAAAATAAATATGAATAAACTAAATAAATAAAATAAATAAACTTTGAAGAAAAAATAAAAAAAATATAAAATAAAAAAATAAACTTTGAAGGAAACTGAATATGAATTATGTTGATTTCGCAAGATGATATTGCGACATGTGTTTTCGGTTAAAGGTGGTAAAAGACTGCTCTCTCTCTGTTGAAGTTAACCCTATTTTCGGTAAAAGTACCCTCATGGTGACGGTGTTAGAAAGTCCCTTAAGCTCGGTTACTTTTTTTCGCTCACTTTTGTCGACACATAATCTTTAGATTACTAGCCTATTGTCTTGATTGCACTTATATATTTTATTTACAAACAGCTATTGTTTTCTCTTTTTGCGGTACTTAAATCTAGCTGTTGTTTTCGTATTTTTTTCTGCTTTTTTTGGGAATATTGACATATTTCTGTTATCTTAAGTTTTTTGTATTTGTTGTTGTATTTTGTTTTTTTGAATTTTTGTCTGTTTCAGCAATATTGTTTATTATGTTTTTTATCATTATTTGAGTATCAACATCTCTTCTAGTATTCTAGACGAGATGCAGGACATCTTATTGATTCTTGCCGTTTTTTTTTGATTATTTTTTTCAAGTTTTACTGTTTTACAGTTTCATGATTTTTTCATTCTTAAAATCTTACCGTTTTTATTCTTATTTTGTTTTTTTTTTATTTTTTTAAAACATTAATGTTTTCTTCAATTTCTTGTTTCCAACCTTTTCTTTTCTTTTCTTTTCATCTACAACTACATGTTTAATTAAAATTTGTGTACATTGAAAAATTGTTTGTAAATGCTTATCCTCATTAGAAACTTCTGAGAAAAAAACAATGTTTTTGCATGGCAGGAAAATTTCTTTAAGTGGTGCTACGCATTTAGAAAAACAAAATTTTTTGTGTACACTTGTAATTAACTCGATATTATACATTGACAAAATAAGCGTAATAAGAGCTTTCCACCCCATTACACGTTTCGCCTATTTAAGCATCTAATAAAGCAAAATAAACCTGGAAAAACGCCTAAAGCAGGTGTATCCAGCATCCTAACAAAATCAGGAATTATTAATTTATTTCCGGCATGTAACAGAGCCGTCAGCATGTTATCATCAATCTTCCGGGTCGTTTGTCTCTTGTCGCTGACCGGTGGCGCAGGTCTCTGCGGTCCTTCCGCCCTTCCAAGCCTGTGACAACTTTGTGTTTTCTTCTCGGCAAAAACACAAGAAAATGCTTAATTTATCACAAATTAATTACACGTGAATAATAAATTACTTTATCAGCGGCCGAGTCAGCGATAAAAAATTTAATGTAATCATGACGGCAAGCCAAAATCAATTTAAAGTTTAAAGGTCTTGGCAAATATATTAGCCGGCTGATAAATATTAATTGGGTTTGCATAAAAAGTCTCATTATTATTTTTTAATAGAATTTTTTTTGAAGAAAAATAACTTTTTCTTGGAGGTTCGTGACTGATCTGCAAATGACTTAAGCATGCACTAGAGTGTCACGCACATACAATCCTATCCTACGGATTGTATGTGCGTGACACTAATTTATTGAGCCAAAACTGTTCAGAATGTGTAGTTTGGCTGAACATTTTATGCAAATACAGTTTTATTGCTACTTAACTTTCACTAATCCTTATCAGGGTATTCTGCTTGTACAGAATCCCAAAGATACTGCGCCAGAGCTATATTCAAGTTGCTTCTACTTTCTTCGCCTTCATGTTACTAAAAATAACAATTAAAATACAATTATATATCTAGCCACCGATTTATTTATTATTCTAGTAGGTGGCTGTAGAAGCATTAGTAATTTTCTGCATTTCCAAAACACCCGTTACTTATTTATTTTAAAAATAAATGCGTAGTTTTCACAGACAAAATTAAAAAACTGAAAAATTAAAAAAACTAAAAATATTAAAAAACTGCTTGATAACGTTGTAATTAGACGTCTAATACAATATACAAAAATTATTAATTGTTACTGATATTTTCGGCCATAAGCTTTAGATAAACGTTTTGTGGTCATAAATAAAACGAAGTCGTCTCCCAACTCTATCGTAAATAAAGCGCTAACCAACGTCAAAAACTTAGTATTCCCGGTCTGCCACAATACATATTTTCATTTTTTTTGTTTTGTTTTCGAAAGAACCGCAATACTTTAAACTTGGTGTAAATAACGCGGTGAGACGTGCTTGGCATAAAAATCACTTTCCACTTTTGCTTAGTGAAAAATAATCATTGTAATAGCTTACCGCTGCTAGAAATTAAATTTTTTCCCCACTTTTAATTGGTCATTAGTTTACAATGGGACAAGCAATTGCTCTAGCTAGTGCACATGTGACGTAGAATAATGAATGACGTCATTTACGTCAAAAGCAAAATTTTTAATTGGCTCGTATTTCCTTCTTTTGACGCAGGAGATATGTGCTTAAATTTTTTTGTCTTACAGTCCATACATTATTTTAGTTTTTATGTAAACTACATAATCAGTTAGCTGATTATTTATTGTATTATTACCGATTTATCAGTTTTTCCTTAGTTTTTGTCCTTATTTTTATTATTTTTAATTTTTTTTTGCATACTTTTTTTATTTAAAAGTTGTTGTTTTGTTATTTTCATAACCTTTATTTTTGTTTTTACAAACTAAATTCATAGATTTTTTTGTAGTTACTTTGCTTTTTTGTCTATTTTGCTATTTCTTTCTCTGATACTCTTTCTGATACTCTGGTTGATTCTTAAAACTATTTTTGATGCTCGGGCTGGAATGCTAATTGTAGAATTTTTTTACACGTATTGTTATAACTTTTTTATTTATTATTTAAATTTATTGTTTATTTGTATTTTAGACAACTATAAATCTGTTTTTTATATTCTTTTTGTCTACATTTGTAAAAGTTTTAAATTTTATAATAGTTTATAGTTGTATTTGAAGTAAAATACGCCAATAAGGCGCTAGATTACTGTACAATTAAAATTACTCGATGAGAGCTATATGGCATATTAAGTTAGAGAGAGAGAAATTGGTTTTAGCATTCGTGAAAAGGTTGAGTAGCAGTAGCGGTAGCAGTCAGTGCACCGAGAGGGATGAGGGTGCGTAGAAAAGGTCTTCGAACGGTCGGTCGGACGTTGTGTATATTGTAAAACTGTGAATTGTTTATAAAGAGAGAAAAATAGACAACGTGTGCTGTTGTCGTTGCTGATGGTAATGTGTTGTTTTATGATATAATTACAGGAGAAATATGACTACAGTGTTATCTCTCTGGATTTGAAGAAATGGTAAGTAAAATAGTATTGATGAGTTATAAGATATCGGTAGCATAAATATCTATTAAATATGTTAATATTAAAATCCACGGCAAAAACTATAGTTTAATACCTAAAAAACGGTCTATGTGGCGTTGCATCTCTGACTGTTTGGTTGTACTTCCATGACGTCTGTACGCATTTACAGATTGCTATTGAGGCTCTGTACTTTTTTGAAAAGTGACGAAGAGTGGTTAACATCTCTGTCTCAATAATCAGAGACGATCGGAACTAAACAGTAATAGTTATTTACATAAAAGTCAGGAAAATTTCACATTACTGAAGAGGAGCTAAATTAAAACACGAGGCACTTTGTGCCGAGTATTTTAAAGCTCCGAGTCAAGTAAGAGATTTTACTGACGTGTTTTGTATTAAATTTTTCCGGAAATCGTAAAAAAAAAACGATATTTACAAATTTTGGAATTTTTTTACAAAATCCACAAAAATCAAGTTTGTCATTTTGTTGGCAACTATAGTTACTAGAGTATCTTTTTTATTTTGCGTCTTGTAAAGTTTTTACAGTACTAGTCCGGAAAACTCAATTTTCCTACGCGTAAATAAGCAGGAAAATGTTGTTTCCAAGACAATTTCCGGAAAAATAAATTCATTTCAAATTTGTTTTTAGGCCAAGCTATAAAATCTAAAACTGCTAACAATCTGCGCTTCAGAAACAATGAACTGAAAACCAGTATAAAACAGCGTAATTTGACTATGATCACTTGTCAAAAAAGCATCATTACCAAATTTTTTAAGATTTTTTGTAAAAGAAACGTTTTGAAAAACAAAAAAAAAATAGTGTAAAACATTGTTAGAAAAACAAAAGTATAATCATAAAATGCCGATAATATAGTAACATTAGATAATAACGCAAGCAACGTGCGTTCATAAATTATTTAGATCTACTTTTGCTGCGTAATTTAAAAATGCCAAACAAATGTCAGTTTGTTTTATAATATCGTAGGTTTCTGCGTATAAACTAATCAAAAAATAGACATGCGTTAAAAATTCTATAGCATCAGTTGATCTAAATAATTTTTGAACGCACTGAATAATGAAAAATAATGATAAAAGTTATGATATAATACATAAAAAAAAACTAAATAAAAATAAGATAAAGATTAAAAGATTTAAAAGAAAGTCAAAAAAACAGATGAATAAACCTAGAATGAAAAAAATATAAAACTGGTAAAAAGTGAAAGTATTTAGAGTACACAGCTGTAGAAGTAATAAAACAAAACAAATATTTTATATAAAGTTATAAAAGCCTGATGACAGCATTCGTTTTGGCAGCGGCAAAAATGGTTATGCAAAGAGCAAACACCCCACTTACCAATTGATGGTCAATGACTGATTGGTTGATTAAGCCCTACGGTACAAATATTGATAAACCTGCTGAAGGCAGAAGCAAAAAATACTTAAAACTAATAAACATAATAAAAAGAAACAGAAATAGTAGAAATAAAAATAGGAATTATAATATGTATAGTGATAGCTGGAATTGACGTAGAAAGAAAGAAACAAAGAAATTGAAAAAGAGATAAAAAAAATATAGTAGAAACTGGAATAAAAGAACGGCACAAAACAGGTAAGATTTAGTTGAACTTCAAGACTGGGAAGCAAAAAAAGAGCTATGACATATAAAAAAAACTGAGAAGAACCAACAACTAAGAACATTCACATAGATAAAGTTTTAACAAAAAGAGACAGAAGGGTCAGAAAAAAACTGCAAAAGAAAAGAGAGAGCCTTAAGCTCAAAATTTTTTAAGAAAAAAATTGAGAGGCAAAAGAGAACAATAAAAAAGATACAGGCGAATGTACAATGAATGAAAACAAAAGAGACTAAAGAATTAAAAACAAAAATAAAACAAGAAAAAAAAACGGCATGAAGAGGACATAATTTCTTCTAAGTCTTCAAAACTTTTTTAATTTTTCTTTTTACTTTTTGCATCAATTTCTTTTAGCGTGCCAAGAAATTAAATTAAAGTTTAATGAAAATCTGAACAGATACCTTTTTTTTATAATACTTTTCGCTTTAAATCCAAAACACGTGTCTGCTAGGTGTCGATTTGCTGGAACAATACTAATAATAATGAATAATGATAAAAATGTCGTGAAATTATGCTAAGAAAATGATTCGCTAATTAATAAAATTTTTGAAGAATTGTGAAAGCAGCCGATTGGCTTCTTGCCTCATATGCCATTTTGAACGTAAAAACAACGCATTTTTCTACATGGTGCGAACGAGATAATAATTCGATTTTCAGGCGAAAATTAAAATCGCCTTAGACATCTGGCTTAGCAAGTGCTCGAGCTTAACGTCGCAGCTTCGCAACACCACTTACAGTTACAAAATATCTTTTTGACTTGTGATTCAAATAACCATTGACTATGTTGTTAAAATAATAAATAACTGATGTTTTATTAGTGTCTATAAAAGAATAGCTACAAAATATTTCCAAAAGCTTTCTATACAAAGATAAATAATGTACTAAACTCTATTCACTTTAAAGAAAGAGTGCATGAAAACAAATGCAGGCGGGCTCCACGTTATCACATCTATGAAATGGGAAATGGTTTATATTAATTTATTTTCAATTCGGTTTAAATATATTTAAAATCATATTTTTTTCACTTGTATTTAAGTGGTTACGTTTAGCCTTTTTTCTGGGAGGATTAAAAGCTCTGGGATTTTGGAAAACAGAACTTGCAACAAAACAAATGCACAATGCACTTCTGTGCTTTCGAATGCCAGCTTCGCTCGAATTCCAGAAGCTCGGTATCACGTAGACTTTATGAATAAATCAGGCATTGATCACGTCTTACACTATTTACTATTACTCTTTCTTGTATCTGAACCGACTCTAGACACATTTTTTTTCATTCAGAACTGTTTACTCATCCTTGCAGTGTTGAATTTTGGTTCGTAATTTGTTTTTAACAAGTAGTAATTAAGTTAGAAAATAGATTCAATCTTGTGCTGAGAAAAACTCAAACAAACCTGAAAATTGCAATCTCCCTTTGCTACGTGCAAAGTGCAACCCACACAAAACATCATTAGCTCCTTCTTTAATTGCTTCCTTAAACAAACACTCGGCCGCCCCTAAAAACGTTAATACTCTTTCAGGACTACAATTAGTCTTGTTTCTCTTCTTGTTTACGTGATGGTCGTTTTGCCCTTGCCCTCCATCAAAATTTCTCTTTTTCAGGACCGCTAAGGATCGCAGCGGTTGTATTTCCAGTAGTCCTGTAATAAATATTCTAGAATATTGTATTTTGCTGAAGGAAACTAAACAGTACTTAGACAACGACGTCAAAGTGACCTGGTTACTTTGTACTAAAGACAATTGCATTATTTGTCTGCTAAATTCGGTCTTTGACTAGGCAGTAAGACGTAATTGCTACATCTTTGGGAACAACGCTATTAGTTATCCTTACTGATGAATGCTTCCGGAAAATTAAAGTCCTGTTATTTCGGGAAATTGCTTCAAGTGATCAAAAGTGATTGTTCGGAAATGATAAAGTGTGTGTCTTTTATCAGGATTTTAAAAGATTATAGAAATCTTCTTTTATTACATGAAATGTTTTCGTTTACCAGATTTTCTTACAGTATTCCAGAAATTTAAAAAAGGTGTCTTTTAAACGCGTTAGAAGCAAACAGATGATTCTGCCTCACAACAAACTTTTTTAAATATTATTATTACAATATGGATTATAGTTAAAATATAGTTCAACATTTTCTTGACTGCCAAATTCAAATAAAATATTTTTGCAACAGGTCAAAGATACAATAAAAGATATATACATTTTTATCCTGGTCGAAAATAATCCGTTTTTTTCTCAAACAATTAAAAATTCATTCCACATTCAGAAAATAGCGCAAATGCATGCGGCTTGGCATTTATGCACGGCACTGTGCTAAAATGTCAATGTCAGGTGTGAATAAACACGTGCAATAGCAGCTTAGCTTACCGGCTCTAATAATTATTTATAATTGATCAAATTTTATTTTCTAAATAAAATAAGACAAGAAAATGTAGAATGAGGATATTTGACTAATCTGTGTTTTTAAGAAATGCAGGCTGAATATTCACAGCGCATCAATCTTGATTAAAAAATTTTACTTAATTTTAGTAGGAACCGATCTAAAGTCTGCTTCTAAAAAAGTATAGCTGCCTTTGATCTGTCTTTTTTATAGAATGTTGTAGACTTGAAACAGGTTTTGGAGCTATATCTAATATTCTGCTACATTTCGAAAGAAAGCACGGACAATTTTATTAGTGTGCAAGACGACTACTTTTCGCGTAAGTGGTATTTTCAGCTTTGTCAATTTTTTTAATTAAATTAAAAAATTTGTTTGCTAAAAACTTAAAATTTTTTTATCAAATTAATATATTCAACTCACACTCTTCTAGAGGCACAACATTTTTGTTGTAATCATAATAACCAATAACAATGTTATTTTTTCCCAATATTAATAATTTTTATAATATAAAAATTGTTAACAAGCTCTCACTTTTTAATTATTTTATTAAAAGCAAAATCACAAATAGTGTTTTGAACTAACTAGACTATATAAGTTTGTTTTTGGAAGAATCAAGCTAAATTACTACCTCCCCACGCATCTACGATCATATTATTTGCATTGTTGGATTCAACTTTTAAAACATTCAAACATTATAACATAAACATAATAATGCGGTTTTCTGTAATTCCACAGAGAGTTTCAAATCCAAACCTAATTTTGAGATTATTTTTTCTTAATGATAAATAAAGGTAAAACTTTTTTCATCTTCAATTCCAAAGATCTTTATGTACACTGAAAGCAGTAAATATTTAACCATTTTCATAAAAGGTATTACAAGAATTTGAAACATTTTTATTTATAAAATATGCAATTTTTATTTTTGTTAAATAACAATATCCGGCCTATTGGCTTGAATTTTTATAGCAATTGGAAGAGTTCATTTTTAATATAATTTGCAATTAACGTTTTCTGAATTATAATTATAATATCTCAATATTTTTGTCTAAACTAAATTTAAGAGCTGGATTTGAATGAACTATTTTTGCAAACGCTTCATGTTTTTTCTATAATTTTTTTATCATTATTGTTTTTATTATAATAGAATTTTTGAGGTGGATAAATATGTTTCTGCTATAAAAATTTTTATAGCAGATAAAGAAAACTTATAAATGTAAATAAAAAAACATAAAATCTGGCGTCTTAAATTGCTCGGCCAACCTGACTTAAAAAATTCGGTCTACAAGTTGATTTGTGATATGTGATAAAAAAATCTGAATAATATCTAATCATTAGCACTTTAAAAATATCTTCAATTGTTAAAACAAAAAATTTAAAATTATTTTTTATTTGCTTAGAATAATTGATATATAAATATAGAAAAACCTTGATTGTGTTCTCTATACTTACAAAGATGCTAAGATATACACATGACCAGCCAAAAGCGCTTTTAAAAAAAGGCTTCTGCCTGATGAGATTTAACCCCACGTTACTTATTTGACCAGGCTTTAAACGCACTATCGTCAGCCACCAGGTGAACGAACTATCAAGCAACTGATACACGTCAAATTTCAACGACAACAAAGTTGATAGCAAAGCATAAATATGTAGCTTTTGATTAGGTTTTGTAGTGAAATCTAATCTAGGGCTTAAATCCTGACTACTTGATTAATACAACCGTGGGAAATTTTAAATTTCATTTTAAATTTATTGACAAGACAAAAGTGATAAAATATAATATTAAAAAGACAATTATTTGTCTTGATCATTGCTGGTTTGTTTTCTTTATTTTCTATTTTGTTATCATAATAGAGATAAGAGAAAATTACTTGTTTTTTCTGTTAAATGCTATAGGACAGGACATTGAAAAACCACACGCAGTAAAACAAAAAGTTTTTGATAGACCGACAAGTGTTAAAATCTTTGCGTCACAGCCATTTTTATGATCTTTATGACCTATTGTATGTACTTCCTACATTTACAAACACCTACAGTCATCTTTTATCGAAAAAGAATTATGTTTGTGTGAGAATCAAACTGTCTTTGATCTTGTCATCCGGCTCTAAAGCACTATTTTTGACCAGCAAACTACCAGAAGGCTTACCTATAGGTGTGACCCTACACAATAATTTTTAAGCGCAAAATTCAGTTTTAGAGAAATGCCAAGTGTGTCACTTCAGCCACAATTTTTTTTTCTATATACTTTATATCAATATAATACTGTTTCTAAGCTACAAAAAAAAATTGTCGGTACAATCAGTTTGAGGACGATAATTTTACCCGATTGATGAAAAAGTGCATACTCTTATGAGCTGAATTAGATTAATACATTAAATTATCATTCTTTTGTATAATACAAAAAAACAATTTCTTTGTTGTTGGCTTATTGACATCTGATACGCATTTAATTGTCATAATTTTTCACGTTTTAACGAAAAAATGGTACAAAAGCATCAACATCTATCAAAAATGTGGAACAAGTACAGCAACATACCAATGTTTTAGATACTCGCAGCCGATCGTGCCTTTCTATCGTAACAATGAGTCATAGTTTTTTGTGTGTGCTGGCAGCGTTATAGATAAGTCGTTATTATTTCAAAAAGCAAAAAAAAAGTTTATGTAAACTATTATTTTTTTGATATGCTTTGGGCACTATTTTGCACGACTACGTTAACTAAAGTTTATGTAGCCAACAAAACCTCGAAAGAAGCTGTCAAATTATTTTTTGTTGACTATCTTAAGCATATTTACCATCAGCTTGAAAAGTTCTACAAGCGTCTGTTTATTGTTTGTAAACAGGTCGGTCGTAAATTAAAAAGTTTCGAATTATAGTAGACGAAAATTACAAATGCATGGGGAAAACGAATGAATTTATGGGTGGTGGCGCTACAGCGAAAGCGAAATTCAATTTCCAATATTACGTAATTACTGGGGAATTCAAGTCCTGATTGATCGGAAAAGTAAATTTATTCGTGCATTCAAATGTAATTCAGTTAGCATTGATTCAGAATGGAAACGTACTTTTTTGGCGATAATTTATTATTTACAGAACTTTGCTAAATCGCTAGCACCCATTGTAATTGCTTTTGAGCAGTAGTGAGCAATGAAGCTGAAAAGGTTTTATTATTGCTGTAATAACGATGTCAAAACCAGCCGGATAAACACAGGTGTCAATTTGAGAAAATAAACAGAATCCACTTATTGTTCTTTTTAATGTTCTAGATAAACACTTTTTTCTAGTAGCTCTAAAGGTATGAGATTATATGACATCAGTAAAAATATCCCAATAATGGAAACTAATATTGGAGTTAAGATGATTGTAAATGGAAAATTTATAGTAAAATGCTAAATTAGGTGATGTTTTGTTGTATACAATTTACAAATTGATAATGTGAGCAGATCAGTAGATTTAGTAAAAAAGTTTAAAAATGGTGGAAGCGCCAAATGCAATTTTTTCAGTAAATTGTTCAATTAGGATATGCTCTCCTTTAAACCAATTAAGTAACTATACAAAAAAGACACTAGATTAGTAAAAAGATGAACGTTTATAATTTTTTACAGACTTTGATAAAAAAAATAAAAGTGGTGGCGGCGTCAAATGCAAAATTTATAGTAAAATTCTCAATTAGGTAATGTTTTTTAGTATCCAATTTACAAATTGATAAAACTACTATTAACAAATATCAGTAGATCAGTTAAACCATAGCGCATTTCGTAAAAAAGTTTAAAAATGGTAAAGGCGCCAAATACAAAATTATTAGTAAATTGTGCAATTAAGTTATGCTATACTTTATACTAATCAAGCTACTATACAAAAAGTCAGTAGATTAAGTATAAAGATGAACGTTTATAATCTTTTATAGACTTTGATAAAAAAAAAATAAAAGTAGTGGTGGCGTCACATGCAAAATTTATAGTAAAATTCTCAGTTAGGTAATGTTCTTTGGTATCCAATTTACAAATTGATAAAGTTACTATAAACAAATATCAGTAGATCAGTTAAAATAAAAGATGGTGCATTTAGTGAGAAAGTTTAAAAATGGTGGAGGCGCCAAATGCTAAAATTTTAGTGAATTGTTTAATTAGAATATGCTCTCCTTTAAACTAATCATGTTACTATCTATACAAAAAAATCAGTAGATTAGTAAGAAAAATTAACATTCATGATCTTTCATAGACTTTGATAAAAAAAAAATAAAAGTGCCAAATGCAAAATTTATAGTAAAACACTCACTTAGGTGATGTTTTTTTGTATCTAATTTACAAATTGATCAAGTTACTGTAAACAGACATCAGTAGATCAGTTGAAAGATGGAGCATTTAGTAAAAAAGTTTAAAAATGGTGGAGGCGCCAAATGCAAAATTATTAGTAAATTGTGCAATTAGGTTATGCTCTCCTTTAAACTAATCAAGTTACTATACAAAAAAGTCGGTAGATTAGTAAAAAAAATCAACATTCATGATCTTTTATAGACATTTATAAAAAAAATAAAAGTGGTGGCGTCGCCAAATGCAAAATTTATAGTAAAATGCTCAATTAGGTGATGTTTTTTTGTATCTAATTTACAAACTGATTAAGTTACTGTAAACAGACATCAGTATATTAGTTGAAAAATAGCGCATTTAGTAAAAAAGTTTAAAAATGGTGGAGGCGCCAAATGCAAAATTATTAGTAAATTGTGCAATTAGATTATGCTCTACTTTAAACTTATCAAGTTTCTGTACAAAAAAATCAGTAGATTAGTGGTAAAAAGATAAACATTTATAATACTTTATAAGCTTTGATAAAAAAAATAAAAGTTGTGGCGGCACCAAATGCGAAACTTATTGTAAAATGCACAAATAAGTGATGTTTTTCTGTATCCAATTCACAAATTGATAAAAAATTACTGTAAACAGACATCAATAGATCAGTTTGTTGGAAGATGGTGCATTTAGTAGAAAAGTTCAAAAATGGCGGAGGCGCCAAATGCAGTTTTTCTAGTAAATTGTTCAATTGTTTAAAATGTTCTCCTCTAAACTAAACAAGTTACTATACAAAAAAAAGCACTAGATTAGTAAAAAGATAAACGTTCATAATTTTTTATAGACTTAGATAAAAAAAGAAATTAAAGTGGTGGCGGCGCCAAATGCATAATTTATTAATTTATAGTAAAATGCTCAATTAAGTAATGTTTCTTTGTATCTAATTTACTAATTGATCAAGTTACTGTAAACAGACATCAGTAGATTAGTTGAAAAATAGCGCATTTAGTAAGAAAGTTTAAAAATGGTGGAGGCGCCAAATGCAAAATTATTAGTAAATTGTGCAATTAGGTTATGCTCTACTTTAAACTAATCAAGTTACTATACGAAAAAGTCAGTAGATTAGTAAAAAAAATTAACATTTATGATCTTTTATAGACTTTGATAAAAAAAACTAAATGTAGTAGAAGCGCCAAATGCAAAAAAATCAGTAGATTAGTAAAAAAAATTAACACTCATGATCTTTCATAGATTTTGATAAAAAAAAATAAAAGTGGTGGCGGCGCCAAATGCAAAATTTATAGTAAAATGCTCAATTAGGTGATGTTTTTTTGTATCTAATTTACAAATTGACCAAGTTACTGTAAACAGACATCAGTAGATCTGTTGAAAAGTAATGCATTTAATAAGAAAGTTTGAAAATGGTGAAGGCGCCAGCGGCGTCAAATGCAAATTTTATAGTAAAATGCTAAATTAGGTGATGTTTTCTTGTATCCATTTTACAAATTAATAAAATTACTGTAAACAGATATCAGTAGATCAGTTTGTTGACAGATGGTGCATTTAGTAGAAAAGTTTTAAAATGGCGGAAGCGCCAAATGCAAAAATTTTAGTAAATGTGCAATTAGGTTATGCTCTACTTTAAACTAATCAAGTTACTATACAAAAAAGTCAGTAGATTAGTAAAAAAAATTAACATTCATGATCTTTCACAGACTTTGATAAAAAACAAATAAAAGTGGTGGCGGCGCCAAATGCAAAATTTGTTGTAAAATGCTCACTTAGATGATGTTTTTTTGTATCTAATTTATAGTAAAATGCTCACTTAGGTAATGTTTTTTTGTATCTAATTTACAAATTGATCAAGTTACTGTACATGTACTGTACATTTATAAAAAAAATAAAAGTGGTGGCGGCGCCAACTGCAAATTATAGTAAAATGCTCAATTATGATGATGTTTTTCTGTATCTAATTTACAAATTGATCAAGTTACTGTAAACAGACATCAGTATATTAGTTAAAAAATAACGCATTTAGTAAGAAAGTTTAAGAATGGTAGAGGCGCCAAATGCAAAATTATCAGTAAATTGTGCAATTAGGTTGTGCTGTACTTTATACTAATCAAGCTATTATACAAAAAGTCAGTAGATTAGTATAAAGATGAACGTTCATAATATTTTATAGACATTGATAAAAAAAATAAAAGTGGTGGCGGCGTCAAATGCAAAATTTATAGTAAAATTCTCAATTAGGTTATGTTTTTTAGTATCCAATTTACAAACTGATAAAGTAACTAGAAACAGACATCAGTAGATCAGTTGAAAGATGGCGCATTTAGTAAAAAAGTTTAAAAATGGCGGAGGCGCCAAATGCAAAATTATTAGTAAATTGTGCAAGAAGGTAATAAGGTTATGCTCTACTTTAAACTAATCAAGTTACTATACAAAAAAGTCAGTAGATTAGTAAAAAAAATTAACACTCATGATCTTTCATAGACTTTGATAAAAAAAAATAAAAGTAGTAGAGGCGCCAAATGCAAAATTTATAGTAAAATGCTCACTGAGGTGATGTTTTTTTGTATCTAATTTACAAATTGATCAAGTTACTGTAAACCGACATCAGAAGATCAGTTGAAAGATGGCGCATTTAGTAGAAAAGTTTAAAAATGGTGGAGGCGCCAAATGCAAAATTTTCAGTAAATTGTTGAATTAGGTTATGCTTCACTTTAAACTAATCAAGTTACTGTACGAAAATATTAGTAGATTAGTAAAATTTCAAGCAATTTCCAGTAATTTTCATTCCTTTTTTCTTTCTTTCCTAAACTTTTCCATATAAAATTTCTTCAGACGCTGTCAAAGGCTTTTTGTATATCTATAAATATAAGATATACTTTTGGATTCCTATCGAGTTTTTTCTCTGTTAGCTGTTTTAATGTGAAGACGTGATCTTGTATGCTCCTTCCTTTTCTAAAGCGACTTTGTGATTCTTTCAACTGATGTTCTATTTCTTCCCAGTCTCTCGGTATTTTTTCTTCTTTCTATACTTTTCTGTGCAGTTCGGTTAGCATGTTTATTTCTTTTTCTTCAATATTTTGTAGCCTTTCAGTTGCGATATTATTGTAGCCTATTGCTTTCCCTCTTTCTCCTTCTTCAACTTCTTCTGTATTTATTTCTTCGCTGTCATATTTTTTTTCATCTTTGTTTCCGTTGAATTTTTCACGGTCTTCAATAGTACGTTAAGTAATGCTTGAAAGTATTCTCTCCGTCTCTCTATGACTTTTTTTTCTTGACGTAATATATTTTTCACCTTGCTCTTCAATTGTCTTGTATTGTATGTTTTTTGCTTCTTTGATGTTTTATAGATCTTAAAAAAATTTTTTTTGTGGCTTTTACTGTGATTCTCTATTTTATTCCCAAACTCTTTCTGTGTTTCTTTTTTTGCTGCGTTTGCTCTTTTACTTCTTTTCTTTTATTTTTATAATTCTCATAGTTTACAGTATTTCAATTTTTTAGGTAATTTTTTCATCTTTGTTTCTTTTTCTTGACTTTTGCTTGTAAACTAGTGTTCTATCATTTGGTTAGCTTTTTGCTTCCTCCTATCCTTGCAACTCCACATACTCTTATCGCTTTCTTTATTGTATTTCTTTCATTCTCTGCATAGTTCCCTATTACATCACTGGTTTGTTAAACTTTGACCATCTTTCTTCTCTACAGAAAAGAATTTTTTAGGTTTTCTAGTTTTTGGTAATTTGTCTTTCACGTCTTCAATTGTTTTATTTTTTTTCTCCCAGAATTATTTTTTTTGTTATTTTAGTATCTTTATTTGGAACATACGCGACTATTATAGTTGAACTTTCTATCAGATTCCATTCTATTTTAAGTATTCTTTTCAAAATTCCAGTTTATTTTCTAATCTAATTCTTGTGCTCTTTGTTGATCATACATTATACTCCTCCCTTAACCCAACTGCTTTTGTTTATCCCACTATCTATTAACAAATGCTCTTGCTCTATTTCTCTTTCTTCTTTTTCTTTTTTGTTTTTGTTTTTGTGATTCCCAATATATCCAGTTTTGCTTTTCTGTTTTTTAAACTCTTGTGTTAATTTTTGTTTTTGCTTTGTTACTCCTCTTACATTCCATGTACCAATTTTCTACTCATTTTGTTTTCTTTTTTTCTTGCTTCTACAATTTATTCCTATGTTTATATTCTTATTCTTATCTTCAAATCCATTGTGTTCGTTTTTGTTATGTTCTGTATGTGTTTTTTATTTCTGTTGCCGTGTCCATCTTCATGTCTTGTCTATTTTCATGTTTCTCTCTTTTTCACCCTACTTGTTCTAGTAGTTTTTTAAATCTTTTTCTTGTTGTAATCTTTTTAAATTGATTGTCTAGCGTACTGGCTTTCGGAAATCTTTCACTCATTTTCCTTTTTGCTTTTCCTCTCATGTTTTTGTTTTCTGTTGTTTTATTTTAATCTTCTTTCGTATATTTTACCCTTTATAATTAGTTTATTGTATATATTAAATGCAAGGTGCGCATTTTCTCTTGCTGTTTTAACTTGTTGGTATAGTATTAAATCCATATGTTTGTGCTTTTGAAATTTTTGCTTTTTTCAATTATCTCTCATTTTTTATTGTCTTTTACTAGTTTTAGCAGTATAGGCTTTGTTACTCTCTTTTTTTTGGATTTTTTACTGTCCTGACTTTATCGATTTCGTTTTCTACTTCTATCTTGACACCTATAGCTTTTAGTACTTTGACTTATTTTTCGGTTGTTTTTTCGATTTCTTCTTTTTTTTCTATTTGTTTTACAACAAGTTTCTCTTTCTTCCTTCTCTTTCTAAATGGATTACTTTAACAGTTTTATTTATTTATTATTAGATAAAATAAAAATAATGAAACATGATTGATCCATGCTGACCAGAACCACAGACGCATCTGTTGGCTACCAGTTTTATGAGTTGGGAATTGAGAGTTGGCCTGTTGTAAAGTATTTAAAGAAACAAAGTTGTAATCGCACAAAAAGTTAAGATATATTATACTTTCAATGGTGGTATCCGAAAAACATATTTTTTATATTTTTAGATTATTTTTATAAGAAATGAATATTGTTTAGACAAACATTACTGTAGTCTCACTAATAGATTGATTGCTATAAAATATTAGTGCCTTTACGTTCTCAATGGTGATTAAATCTAGTTGATCACCCAAACTTGTACAAAGTCTATAAAGCTCTGTTTGAATAATTTTGCACAAATTAAATTTTTGCACCAATCAATTTTAAATACTCTTTGTTTGCTTTCTCTTTTCAATCAACCCTCTGCTGTGACATTAAATTATCAAAACAAAATGTACCATCTCCAAATTTTCGATAGATTTTCTCGACCATAACTTTTTCTTTGACAAAGTAGAGTTTTTCTCACGTAATCTATTCACGTGTTACTTGTGTAACAAAAAGTCAGCTGCAAACGTTGTTTATAGAGAAATTCTATTATCAAGAGCCGTAACTTTACATTTTCCATCATTTTTTTTCTAAATTGCACCCTTGCGACGCCGGTTTGGGACGCTAGTATTGAATAAATAATAATTTTGAGTGTTGAAGTTGAAAAGTGTAGAATAATTATTATTATACTCACCCAGTTTACCACATTTAGTTCCACCTCTCAAAACGCTGGCATGGTGGCATGTTTTTCTCCTTTAATTAATCTACTTCTTTAATAGTTTTTTGGAGTGCCGAATATTAACTCAGTTGGAACACCAGCACGTCGGCTCTTTCATTGGCAGACCAAATGGGAATTTAGCAAGCAGGCAGCAGGAAGTGATTCACTGCAGAATCCGACAAGACTATATAATAGCAGAGACTGCAAAGCGTAAGGGTGCCAACCGCGCTACGTACAAATATAGAAAGCACCCCCTGGAGATCTAAAAAAATACTTTACTTTGTCAAAGAAAAAGTTATGGTCGAGAAAATCTATCGAAAATTTGGAGATGGTATATTTCGTTTCGATAAAATTCTTGATAATTTAATGTCACAGCAGAGGGTTGATTGAAAGGAGAAAGCCAACAAAGAGTATTTAAAATTGATTGGTGCAAAAATTTAATTTGTGCAAAATTATTCAAACAGAGCTTTATAGACTTTGGACAAGTTTGGGTGATCAACTAGATTTAATCACCACTGAGAACGTAATAGTCCATTGCAATGTTACACTTTTTAGGCCTTACCTTGCGTTTTTTAGAGGACGCAATTTTATTTTTTTGATGTGTAGAAGGGGTTAGTGTAGAGCTAAAACTAAGTTTGTGGGGTCGCCACCCTTGTCCCACAGCCGCCATCTTAAAAATAAGGGTTTAAATAGTTCTTTTTATCATATATTTCTTAAACTATTTATTTGTTTAAAGAAAGTTATCAACATTTGTTGTTGCAAATTAAATTTATAAATAAAAAAGTTATAAGCGAAAATGTTAAACTTATATTTTTCAATATAAGATTTTTTTTATCATTTTACGAAAAAATTTAAAAATTGAATTTTTTGGTGTGGATCGTTTAGTCAATGCCTAAGGTTTTACAGCGCTCAGAAGTAAGTACTATTTTTCTGTACTCTTAACTATACCTATATTATACGTGTGTACTAATAATGTGTCATCAGTTATTGTTTTTTTTATATTTACTTTGTAATTAATATATTATACTCTAATTTTTTCGTAAAATGTTAAAAAAAAGTTACATCAAAAAATATTTTTTCTCGAATTTCTGAACATTTTCGCTTATAACTTTTTAATTTATTGTTCTACAACAAAAAATTACCAAACCAAAGTTGTAGAGAATTTAATTTGCAACAAAAAATGTTAACAAATTGTTTTTCAAACTAATAATTTGAGAGATATATTGTTCAAACTATTTCAACCCTTATTTTTGAGATGGCGGTCGTGAGACAAGGGTGACGACCCTACAAACTTAGTTTTAGTTTTACACTGACCCTTCCTACACATAAAAAAATAAAACTGCCTCCTTTAAAAAGCGCAACCCCAAATGTAACATTTCAATGGACTATAAAAACACTAATATTTTATAGCAATTAATTGGTTATAGTGAGACTACAGTAATGTTTGCTTAAACAATATTTGTTTCTTATAAAAATAGTCTAAAAATATAAAAAATATGTTTTTTGAATACCAGCATTGAAAGTATATTATATCTTAACTTTTTGTGCGATTACAACTTTGTCTCTTTAAATACTTTGCAACAGGCCAACTCCCAATTTCCAACTCATAAAACTGGTAGCCAACAGATGCGTCTGTGGTTCTGGTCAGCATGGAGCGTAATAAAATTTTTAGTCCGATTTCTATACAGATGATTAGATGCAAATCACTAATGTTTCGTTATTTTTATTTTACCTAATAAAAAATAAATAAAACTGTTAAAATAGACCATTTAGAAAGAAAAGTAAGAAGGAGAAACCTTGTTGTAAAACAAATAAAAAAAAAGAAGGAAACAAAAAAACAACCGAAAAAATAGTCAAAGTACTAAAAGCTATAGGTGTCAAGATGGAAGTAGAAAACGAAATCGATAAAGTCAGGACAATGGAGAATTTAAAAAAGAGAGTAGCAAAATCTATACTGCTGAAACTAGTAAAAAACAATAAAAAATGAGAGATAATTAAAAAAACAGAAATTTGAAAAGCACAAACATATGAATTTAATATTATACCCACAAGTTAAAACAGCAAGAGAAAATGGGCACCTTGCATTTATTATATACAATAAACTAATAATAAATAGTAAAATATACGAGAGAAGATTAAAATAAAACAACAGAAAACAAAAACATGAGAGGGAAGGCAAAAAGGAAAATGAGTGAAAGATTTCCGAAAGTCAGTACGCTAGACGATCAATTTAAAAAGATCAAAACAAGAAAAAGATTTAAAAAACTACTAGAACAAGTAGGGAGAAAAAGAGAAAAACATAAAAATAGACAAGACATAAAGATGGACACAGCAAGAGAAATAAAAAAACACATACAAAACATAACAAAATAGAACACAATGGATTTGAAGATAAGAATCAGAATATAAACATAGGAATAATTTGTAAAAACAAAAAAAAAAAAACAAAAGGAGTGAAACATTGCTAGATGGAATGTAAGAGGAGTAACAAAGCAAAAACATAAACTAACACAAGAATTTGAAAAACAGAAAAGCAAAACTGGGCAATTAATCTATTAGTTATAGTGAGACTACAGTAATGATTGTTTAAACAATATTTGTTTCTTATAAAAATAAACTAAAAATATGAAAATGTTTTTTTTTGATACCACCATTAAAAGTATAGTATTGCTAAACCTTTTGTGCGATTACGACTTTGCCTCTTTGAATACCTTACAACAGGCCAACTCTCAATTTGCATAAATCTGGTAGCCAACAGATGCATGCGTCTGTGGTTCTGGTCAGCATAGACCACAATAAAAATTTTAGTCAGACTAAATTTCACCGTCAAGTTGGAAAAACTGTGTTTGTTACGTAATTAAAGAGGAACATTACTACCGCTTAAAAATGATACCAGAACTAATAATTCAAGTATATAATGATAGTATCAGTGATTCTTATATCTATGCAGATGATTAGATGAAAATTACTAATGTTTCCATACCCACCTACATAATTTTTATATTATCTAAATAAAACAAAAAAATAAATAAAACTGATAAAATAGATTATTTACAAAGAGAAGTAAGAAGAAGAAACCCTGCTGTGGAAAAATTAGAAGAAAAAAAAACAAAAAACAGCACAACCAAAAAAAGTAATAAGTGCTATGGAAGTCGAAAACGAAATCGATGAAGTCAGGAGAACCGGAAATCCAAAAAGGTAGTAACAAGACCTATTCTGCTGAAACTAGTAAATGAGAGACAATTAAAAAAAGCAAGAATTTGAAAGACACAAACATATAGATTGATAAAGACTATTCAAAGGAAATTACCGAACAAAGAAAGATATTATACCAACAAGTTGAAACAGCAAGATAAAATGATCATCTCGCATTTATTAAATACAATAAACTAATTATAAATAGTAAAATATGCAAAAGAAGAGGATGAGAACCGAAACAAATAACAGAAAACTAAAACATGAGATGGAAAGCAAAATAGAAAATGAGTGAAAGACCTCCAGAAGCCAGTACGCTAGACAATCAATTTAAAAAAATCACAACCAACTACTAGAACAAGTACGGAGAAAACGAGAGAAACATAGAAATAGACAAGACATGAAGATAGACACGGCAAGAAAAACAGAAAAACACATTCAGAACATAACAAAAACGGTCAAAATGGATTTGAAGATGAGAATAAGAATATAAACATAGGAATAAATTCTAGAAGCAAGAAAAACAGAAAACAAAATGAGTGAAAAATTGCTACATGGAATGGCAGAGAGTAACGAAGAAAGAACATGAACTAACAAAAGAGTTTGAAAAAGCAAAACTCTAGTTATATTAGAAAGCACAAAAGCAAAAAAGAGAAAAGAGAAATAAGACAGGAGCATTTGTTAATAAATAGTGGGATAGCAGTTGGGTTAAGGGAGAAGTAGAATGTATGATCAACAACGAGCACAAGAATTGGATTAGAAAATGAACTCATATTTCGGAAAAAATACTCAAAATAGAATGAAGTCTGAGAGAAAGTACAACTATAGAATAGAATAGAATAGAACTTTATTCGTGCTTTACAACAGCGGTTTGCACAAATCACACGTACATAAAATATAGTACATAAATTAAATAAAACAGAGATAAACATAGAAACCACTTGTTATAATATGTGCATTGTATATTATATAATTTATAAATTCATATATATATGTATGAAATAAAACAAACAAAAAACACAATAACATACAAAATTTAAAAGCCAAACTGGCAACGATTTTACTCAAAAGGAGTATCGTTATTTAAAAACTCAATTATAGAGTAATATGTCTTCTCGATCAGTGCGTTTTTGATGTAGGACTCAAATTTGTTAAAAGGTAGTTTTCGGATGGAAGTGGGTAATTTATTAAAAAAAGTTGGTCCATAATAATTACTTGAGTTTCTACTTTTTAAGATTCTTAAAAACTTTTTGACAATATCATGTTTTGTTCTCGTGATATTTGATGAATATCACCGTTTTTTTCATACAAGTCAAGATTTTTTTTCATAAATTTTAAACACTCAAAAATGTAGACGCAAGGTAGTGTGAGAATTTTTTTTGAGTAAATTTAGATTTTACATCATCTCTATATCTCAAATTAGTAATGAACCTTACAACTCTTCTTTGAATTTTAAATAATCTTTCCGAATGGCAACTATGCCCCCAACACAAGATCGCATATGTAAAAATAGATTGAAAAAGACCATAATATGTCATTTTGACAACTGAGAAGGAGACAATGCTGCTAATTTTTTTCAGTATGTAAGCAGCTCTAGATGTTTGACTACTTTATTAGTTTTTCACTATGAGATTCCCAAGTCAGTTTCGAATCTAAAGTAATTTCCAAAAGTTTAACAGACTTTATTATTACAGTTTTATGATTGAGAGAAAAAATAATGCTTTCTGTTTTGCTAGCATTTAAACTAAACTTGTTTGATTTAAACCATTGTTCAACCGCAAGGTGTGAATTCTTCATTTCATTATTTAGATCTTCTAAATTACTACATATTTGTATTTAAAATAGTTGGGTCGTCCGCAAACAAAAATCATCCGGTCGTTTGAAAATTTGAGTGGAAGATCATTTATATGGACTAGAAACAATAATGGTCCTAGCACCGAACCCTGTGGAACGCCATACCTTACTAAGGAAGTTTGTGAATAATTTTTTTTATAGTAGGTTGTTTGTTTCCTTTCATCAAGGTAAGAGCTTAATAATTTCAGTGTGGTTGTGCCAAGACCGTAAATTTTTAGTTTATTTAGAAGAATGGTATGTGAGACACAATCAAAAGCTTTTAAAAGATCACACATAGTAAGCCCAGTATAAGTTCCAAGCTCCAAATTTTCAGAAATTTTTAAGAGCGCTGTGTTTAAAGCGAAAGTTGTAGATCTATTGTTTCGGAAACCAAACTGTGAGTTTGAGAAAATATTGTTTGTTTCAAGATATTTATATAGTTTAGCTTTAAAGACCTTTTTAATTATTTTAGAAAGTGTTGGAATTAAAGATATAGGTCGATAATTGTGATTACATCACCTTTTTTATGAATTGGGATTACTTTAGACACTTTAAAACTGTTTGGGTAAGTACCACTTACTACAATAAGATTTATAATTTTAGTAAAAGGCACTATTATAAGATTTTTTATACGCTTAACAAACGTAGTGTTTATTTCGTAAATATCATTGCTATTATTGCTTTTTAAACTGTCGATTCCATCTCTTAGATCATTAAAACTGATTTCTGCAAATTCAAATTGGTTTGCTGAATGAACATTTGGTACATTTTTTAAAGGATCAATATTTATATTTGGAATACTTTTTACAATGTCAAATGCCGCATTTGTAAAACAATCATTCATTTCTTTGGCACTTAAGTGTGAGGTATTATCATTCTGTGATTTTTTATTTCTGCAAACATTGATTATTTTCCAACAACTTTTGGCTAAGTTGTCAGCGTTTCGTATATACTTTGTTCTGTGTTCATTGATCATTTTTCTATACTTGGTTTTAAATTTTTTATAAGTAATTTTATTATTCAATGTTGGATACTGGTCTACTGCAGATTTCAAAAAGTTTAATTTGTCTCTCATATCAATAAGATCCTTACTAAACCATTTTATTTTTTTGATTTTTGAAACAAGTGTTTCTTTTAAGGGAAAACAATTTTTAATTGCATCTGCTAAGATGAAATATATAGTAGTAGCGTATGGTCTAATTGAAGATGTAAAATTGACAGAAAAATTAATTCTGGGAAAAAAGAAATGAAACAATTGAAGACGTGAAAGACAAATTACTAATAATAGGAGACATAAATAGGCGAGTAGAGAAGAAAGATGAACAAAGTTTAAAAAACCAGTGATGTAATAGGAAACTATAGAGAGAATGAAAGAAAAAACAATAGAGAAAAACTGATCAATTTTTTTATCCTAAATGAGCTAATAGTAGCAAACACTTTTTATAAACACAAAGACCTGCATAAGTACACAAGAGAAGTCAGTGGCAAGAAAGAAAAGTCACTAATTGACTACGTCACTATAAACAAAAAACGTAGAAGAGATGTAAAAAAGGTTTGAGACATGCAAAGTGCGGAGATATATGGCGACCATTTTCTATTAAGAGCAATAATAAAAATGTCATCATCCCAAGTAAAAACAAACAGACTAAACGAAATAAAGAAAGCGAAAATAAAATATCAAATTAAATCATATAATCTAAGAGACAAAAAAGTAGCCAAAAATTTTAAAGAAGACATGGAAAAAAATAGAGGTATACAAAGACCTAGCACGAAATCTACAAATGGAAGAATTTTGGAGCACATTCAAACACTCTTGAAAGTAGCGATGAGGGTATGTGGAGACGCAAGAACAGGAGGAAACAAAAAGCCAACGAGATGATAGAACTCTGATTTACAAGCAAAAGTCAAGACAAAGAAATAAAGATAAAAAGAGTACCTAAAAAATAAAAATACTATAAACTATAAGAATTATAAAAAAAGAAAAAAAGAAGTAAAAAGAGCAAAAGAGGAGTTTAGGAGTAAAATAGAGAATGACCGTAAAAGCTACAAAAAACTTCGTGTGGAACATTCGAAAAAAAAAATGGGAATCAAAACAAAAAACAGAAAACAAGAACATGAATAACCGCAGCTTGTAGTAGCTTGATTAACTGTGATACCATAGAACATTCTCTAATTGAGCACTTTGCTATAAATTTTGCATTTGGCGCCGCCACCACTTTTATTTTTTTTTATCAAAGTCTATAAAATATTATGAGCGCTCATCTTTTCACTAATCTACTAACTTTTTTGTATAGTAACTTTCAATAAACATGAAGAAGCATGTGCCAGATCAAATTTGTGGAAAACTGTCTCGTCTTTGCAATAAACATATTTTTGACCATCTTATAGTCTTATAACGAAAAAAAAAATGGTTTTTCTGCCCTCCGGCCGAAAAGTGGCAACTTTCGGGCCGCTGCGCGGCCCGAAACTTGCAACTTTCCGGCTTCGTCGAGCAGAAAAATAGTATACGCACCTTGCCCAGTAAAAAAGAAAGCCTCAGACCACATGTTTGTCATCCTCGGCTTCGCCTCGGCCAACAATTACATGTGCTCTGAGACTTTTCTTATTTTACTGGCCTAGGTATGTAATTTACTATTTCTAGTTGGTTGTGACAATTTCCCCCTCTGGCGGCTAATCTAGAAACTTGAAATAGTAAATTACATACCTAGGCCAGTAAAATAAGAAAAGTCTCAGAGCACATGTAATTGTTGATGCAAGTTTCGGGCCGCGCAGCGGCCCGAAAGTTGCCACTTTCCGGCCGGAGGGCAGAAAATTATTTTTAGCAATTTTTTTTGCCAGTTTTGTTATAACTTGTTGTTTATTTCAAAGTTCTATAATAAGCGGTTTCTGAGATATAGCCGGTGACCTTTCTTTGAAAAAAGAGATCTGTGTAAAAGATCTTTGAAAAAGAAATTAATTTTATCTAAAATGTAAAATAATCGTTTTTTGTTACAGTAGCGTCACTAAATTTGTTTCTGTTCTTGTTATATTTTTTTACAACTTTTTATTTATGTCTACTCTTTTTCTTTGTTTTGACATGCTTTGTAAATTTTAAAGATTTTGGTAGATTTTAACAAGGCGAATAATACAACAAGACATGAAAATTGTTAGTAAAGCTGTTTCACGAAGAAAAAATGAAGCTTTTTATATAATGATGGAAACGACAAAATGATTAAAACTTCATATTGAGAATTTTATTTTACTATAAACCTATTTTTACTTGAAAGAATTAGTTAAAATGAATTTGATCAAACTAGTGAAATTAGAGCACTGAAACGCTAAAAACTTGGTACTTGTTGAATAATGAGATTTAGCTTTAACATGACGGTTGTACGGCTCATTACATGATTTAAGTCACAACCGATCTTGAAAATGCGTTTTTCAATTGGTAGATAAGCTGCGATAGAGAAATGTATCGGCCTGCACGATCTCCCGATTTAATACACTTTTTTTTGTAGAGACATGTTAAAAATCGATTATACAATGGTGAGAAATCTTACGATACTGTAGAAAATTCAAAGACGGTTTAATTGAAACATTCTTAAGAATAAATTGTTATCACTTGGCTGGAGCAAGACGTAAATTAGAAGACTGTTTAGCTGCTGACGGAGATTTGTTTGGGCGTAAAATTTCAAAGTTTAAACCTAAATAATTAAAATACAAATAATTTTGTTTGTCTGCGGTTGCAGTAATAGAAAAAAAATGTAATAAAAATATAAAAAGAAGAATTAGCTTCGAAATTTAATTATCTATAACTTTGTAAACTGTTTGGGAGAGCAAATAAATGAGATTCCTTCTATTTTACACAAAAACTCTAATTAGTCTCAGAACCAAATTCTACACTGGAATGATAAAAAATGTTAAACAATTATATTAAAACAGATTTCAAACACAAAAAATAAAAAAAGTTTAAATAATATTATCTACTAATGTTTTGTAAAAGCAAATAAAAAATTGATTATATGTAAGATATTTATTATTTATGTTTACTTTCGAAAACATTAACAGTTTCTACGAAAAATAACAATAAAGCAAAAGAGCTATTTATTTGTTACGTTAAACTTCCCTAAACATTTTCTCAAATTTAGCTCAAAATAAGCAAATCTCTGGAGTTTATAGCCGCTTATTAGGTCTGATGTGACTAAGTTTTATTAGAGTAACGGAAACGGAAGTCTGGAAGACATTACACCACACCAGAAGTTTGAATATGAAAATGCATCCCAAAAGGATACAAAAGCAATTTGCTGTATGAAAACGACGCTGAGATATGAAGTTCGGACATTATTGTCATTAAATGTACAATAAGCAGTAGATTGTTTTACATCTGTCTGCGCAGTGGGAGATTGTAACATTTAAATACCAAAATCTTCTAATTTAAAAAAAAATCAAGTCAAAGATTGGAAAATGTCTTCTATAAGAGGCAGACTATGCAATTTTATGTATTGTTTTATATCAATTACCATAAAAGTAAGGAAAAATTACTATATAATCTTTATTTTTACACTGTTGTACAGGAAATAGAGGATTTTGTTTTAATATTTTTTTATAAATAGGTGCAGTATGACGTGATGAACTTAAAAACACAAAATATTTACAAATAAGACAAGTAGAAGTGCCGCCATTTTGCGAAAAAACAGTTTAGACCTGTATCTACGTAAGCGTGCATTTAGGGTTTATAATTATCAAATTTTACATTATAGATAATTAAATTTCCTGTTTTTTTTGTTCAGTAATTTTTTTCTTATCACTAAGCGTTCACGATTTATAAGATTAGTACTGTTTGTTTGTTACTTTTTCACCGATATTCCTACTAATAATTGTTTAAATAATCAATTGCCAATAATCAAACTTTTAACTTTTCTACAACTTTTAATTCAAATTTTTTTCTCTAAAATTAATATTTTCGAAGTTATAACGCGTTAATTTCAAAAGTTTTGGGCTTGGCGGTTGACGCCAGCTGGGCCTGACCACGTAAAAGCAAAAAAAATAAAAACTGAACAATAAAAGAGTAAGAAAAGATAACTGGCAAACAAAATTGAGATATACAGCACAGAAATAATGACTTAAACAATAAAGAGAGTGATAAACAATGTATGGCAGAAAAGACAAATGCTAAATCAATAAAGGATAAGCCTGTTATGTTTATAAATAAAAATATCAATATTTTCTTTAATGTGATTAACGTCAGCAACATAAATTTTGGTAAAATTTTTAATGTTTTTTTAAATTCGGCGTCGAAGCTTGACATTGATGTTTGACTTTTAACTGTCAACTCACGTTTATCATTAAATCAAAGTGACAGTTATCAATTTGACATCTGAGCTTAACATTATTTTTATTTCAATAAATCGATAGTTTAACACGTTAATAAGATTAAATTAAAAGCACTTGAAAACACTCAAAAAATAAACCTTAATGAGGAAATAAGGTTTATAAACAAGTAATCAAAATGTTGTTCATTGACTTTGCAGACTTTTTAAACAAATGCATTCTAATATTGTTTAACATTTGAGGGTTATTATTAATTTTATCAACTTTGGCAACGATTGCCTTATTCATCAATTATAGAGATGTTAAGAGTGAGGTTGCAGAATCTTGAGATAAAAGTTAAAATTTTTTTATTATATTCAAGCTCTCGTAAGTGGTATGTGGTGCTGCACCATCTTGCTGAAAGTACCCGTTTCCAATTTCATCGTCATAAATCTGTGCAAGATCGGTGGTCGTTACGAAAATAAGATTCCACCACAAACATTTATAGTTTTTGTGAGAAAGCTATTTTAATTTTAAAAATAAAGAAATTAGAAAATTTAGCAATTGTTTCTCAAAATAGACAAAGACAATCGTTTTAGAGATTTAATAAACTTTCTATAATTAAAACTAGTTACTACATATGTAATTAAATTAGAATTATAGACGTTGGAAAGAAGCATTTTTAATTTATTTAATAAAAATATTAATTGAGCCCAGCTTTCTTAAATTAAGAATTCTATTAATAATAATTCTTAATTTAAGGGTTCAATTAATATTTTTATTAACTACATAATTAATTCTAATCAAAACACATAAATTTATAATCGAATATAAGTTGCCAAACAATTACAAACGAAAACAATTGAATTAAAACTTAATAAATGTAAAAAAAAAACTAAATTAATTTTAATGAATGCTTTTTTTAAGTAAATTGCATAAAATTCATTAGAAAACATTTCTTGAGATAAAGTGTATTTTGTTTAATTTTAATATTATAAACATACTTAAAAATAAAATTATTAAATAATAAAAGGTATAATATAATTAATAAATAAACTGCAAAAAAAAGTTTTCTCTGCTTTTAATTTTAACTAAAAGTAAAAAAATCATTTGTCAGGTGTGGGGTTCGAACCCACGCTCTCATACGAGAACCAGAGCTTAAATCTGGCGCCTTAGACCGCTCGGCCAACCTGACCTAATAACTGCAGTCTGCTTTACAATGTGGAAAGCGAAACATAAATTTTTTTGATTATCAGTAATAATTATCTTTTCTATTTAATCAATTTTGATTAAAACAAAGAATTTATTTTTAAAGCAAATCGGTTTTTCAACAAATTTTTTTTTATGTTTCTTAATTCGGCCAAAACACAAAACGTTATTATCAACAATCTACATTCCATTCATATCTTTAATATTTCTATCTTTAATATTTCTTCAATTAATGTTTTAAATAATATGTTTATATAAATTTTTTAAAGAATACTTTAACATTAAACTATAATAATATAAATACGAATTTTAAAGTTTTATAATTAATTTTTTAAGATAATTTAAAATAATGTACACTCAAATTAATCCGGATCCCTAAGAAATAGGCTGGTTAATCAGAATATTTTTTATACAATTTCTTGCTTTTTGGAACAACAATACTTGCAAAAGTTACAGCTGTATGAGTACTGCAAAAACAGTAACAATGCCGTCGTTGTCACATTTTGAATGATGGCAATTAGAAATTGGTGTGCTATTTGAAAAAATTTTTAATTTTGTTTGTGTCAAAAGTATTTTTTTTAAGTCTATTCAAAAAATTGGGTTTTAAAATTGTATATTTCTACTGTAGAATAATTATGAAATTGAATAAAGATTTCTTTTTCATACGTGAGCCTAAGCGGCGGTTGTCCCCGTCCCATGAAGCTGATGATTTTCTACAGTTATGTCAAATTAACACGTAAGCGCAAGCATGATTTTAAGATTTAATTAAAAATTTTAAATTTGAGTTACTACTTTGTAATCCGCATTATTTAGACGTTTTTGTTAAGCTTAAGCTTTATATTACAGCAGAATTTGTCGGTGGTGGTTTTTTTTTCAATTTAAATTGGGCAAATTTTGAACAAGAGTTATTTTGACAACAATTCTACAAATGTGTAAGCTTATCTCTTTATTATCTCTTCATTATAGTCGAACAAACCAAATAAGAGCTAGTAAAAATTGTACGAGTCTAATGCCTGCTAACTTTTTGAAGTAGTTAGTAATGGTTTATGACTGTATTGTTTGGTACCTTGCCGAAGATTAGAGCTGTCCAAACAAAGCGACAATTGGTTGCACAAATGAATGAGCATTATAGGTTGCTCAAACGATTGTAATCTATATAAACTACCTAAAAAGGCTTGTTGTGCCATCCGCCATCTTGAATTAAAAGGCTATTTTTTGTCTTTTGAATAACTCGTTTATTTTCAATTTTCTACAAAAAATAGTCATTATCAAAATTCTTTAATATTTTTAAGCATCTTATTAATTTTTTCCTAGAATCTATTTATTTCGATTTATACCCAAAAAGAAAGTATAAATTTTTAGTTATCCAACATTTTCAACACATCAAATTTACAACGACAATCAACAAATAAAAACAAACAGAAAACAAAATAATAGTAAGACCAAATGATTTCAAATTTTAACACCGCCCATGAAAAGTAAGACGTTCAGAGTGTTTTTGGTTCGTGACGACTGTCCAACCGTCTAGAATTTATTTGCTTTTGTCTTATAGCAACGTCGACTAGCAGCAAATTTATTTTTTAATTTGTTGGTAGTGTTTTTTTTTCAATGTAAATTAGCCAAATTTTAAACAAGACTTGTTTTGACAACAATTCTACAAATGTGTAAGCTTATCTCTTTATTATAGTCGAACAAACCAAATAAGAGCTAGTAAAAATTGTACGAGTCTAATGTCTGCTAACTTTTTGAAGAGTTATTCATGGTTTATGACTGTATTGTTTGGTACCTTGCCGAAGATTAGAGCTGTCCAAACAAAGAGACAATTGGTCGCACGAATGAATGAGCACTGTAGGCTGCTCGGACAGTTGTAATCTTGGACATAAACTACGATAAACTACCTAAAAAGGCTCATAATTTTATATAGAGTATTAAGTTTGTGAAAATCTTAATAGCTCTTATTTGGCTTGTCGTATTAATGACAAAGAAGTGTCGGACATAATTAGCGCATGTCCCCTATATTGTCACTAATTCAATTTAGCTTTTTATGTGTACAAAATAATTATCAAACTAAATTTGAGAGCATACAATCTTTAAAATAACAAAAAAAAAACAAAATATTAGCTCAATTGCAATTTTATTTGAATAAATTTTTCATTACATTTTAACAAAATACAAAAATAATATTAGCTCGTGATACTAATGCTCACCTAAAAATATTTTAAGTATTTAAGAAAAAAAAAACAGAAGAATGAAGACAAAAATGGTTAGATGGCTAAGTACAGAGAAAAAAAAATAAAAAAAAAACCAAATTAAACCAAAATAATGCGAATAATAAAAAAGTTACAAAAAAAAAACTTTAATTAAGAGAATAAAATTTTAAAAAATTAGATGAATTTAATTATTTGCATGTTAGCTAATAATAAAAAGAAACAAAATAAAAATTAATAATAATAAACAAAAAACTGCTGCAGATTAAATTGCTAAAAAAATGCTGCAAAATAAAAATCCTTAAAATAATAATTTGACGAACGCTGTTGCACGCGGCGGAAACACTGAGCCTAACAAAATAACAAGACAAAAAGTGGCAAAAAAAAATTATAATATTACAGAATATGAATAAAACAAAATATAGAAAGAAAACTAATCAAGAACTCTTAAAATTTATGGGAAGGAGACTAACCCAGTCGAATTAGTATTTTAGATTTACAAAAATTCTAAGCACCAATTTTTTTTCGAAAGTTGTTGGAGGGGAGAGAGGGTCACTGGTAGTCTAAATTCAAAAAGTGAACATTAACCACACTTGTTGCGCCATCCGCCATCTTGAATTAAAGAGTTATTTTTTATCTTTTGGATAACTCGTTTATTTTCAATTTTTTACGAAAAATAGTCATTATTAAGTTTGTTTAAAATTTTCAAGCATTTTATTAATTTTTTTCTAGAATCTATTTATTTCAATTTATACCCAAAAAGAGAATGTGAGTTTTTAGTTATCGAACACATCAAATTTACAACAACAATTAACAAAAAAAAACAGACAGAAAACAAAATAATAGTAAGACTAAATGACTGTCCAACCGTCTAGAATTCATTTGCTTTTGTCTTATAGCAACGTCGTCTGGCAGCAAAATTTTTTTTTCTCGGCGAGCCAGAAAATTGTTTAGTTTTTTGGTTGTCAAGAGATGAATAGTATATTGTAATCCTAGGCGGCAAAGTGGTATTTTTCCAGGCTGAAAGAAGATATAGACAGGCGAGCCAAAGGCGAGCCTGGCCTCTTTTCAAGGCCTGGAAAATCACTTTGCGGCTGTGGTTTACACATTATTTTTTATCCTACACAAATTACCTTATAATCGAGCATTATCTTAAAATTGATTTGAGGTTATTACCGCCAATCGCCAATTCAAAATGTCAAACTTTGACAGATGTCAAAAATTTATGGATTACTTTACTGTCGTGATTTACACAATTTATCTTGCACAAAACTAGTTTTTTAAAATAAGATTGATGTTCATAAACAGTAAATGTGATTTAAACTTTCAACACCCTTCATAAATAGTGAGACGTTTAGAGTTTAGAGTAATTTTTCTTATAACAGCGACTCCTGACGGAGAAAATCAGATTTTTTTTTCTCGGCTAGCCGAGAAAGTACATCTTTTCTCGGCCAGCTTGGAAATAATGTACTTTCACGGCTGTCGAGAGACGAGAAAATTTTATTTTGAGTTGATGTAGAATAAAAAATTTTTTATTTTGAAATAGTGTCTAAAATGTACAGAAAAAAACACGAAAAAAGCTACATCGATGAGAATCATTTAATTCCGAAGTTCGAATTCGAAAATGGGCTCTCATTCCAAGGATCAAGATCAAGCTGTCAGTCTGAAGTCGGCAGTGCGCGTTTTCCAATCTTTGTTATCCGAGCTAATGCCGTTTGACAATGCCATAATCCTTTAATCCAATACCCTATGGCCGACGTCTATCCTATACCTATATAGATTTCCTTTATAAAGCCACCCCTATAATAGCGCTGAATTTATTACACTAATGCTTAAAGCTAGAGTTCAGAAGCCACCAAAAACTAAAAGGATTACAGTTTTACGGTGGCCGACTTTTTTGGAGAGGATGTCTCCAAAAGTGTATCATCTTTAGACGTTAAAAAAATTGAGTGATTATAAAATAGTAAGTTCAGAGTGGCACACTAAAACAAATACCGCTCTCAGTCCTCTCTACTGCCTGTTTCGTTGTTTTAGTGAAAAAGTTATAATTTTTAGTTAATTAGATTTTTTGTCAGTGAGCAAACACCGCAGGAAACTTTACTTTTGAGCGGCAAATATAACAGAAGTATGTAAATACCACTTTCTGAAATTATTACGCCTCAAGCATCTCCATACATAATAAAAATTGATATTTGCAAACAAATTTTTTACAAAGTTTTATCTATATTTTACTCTTGTTTACACATTCAGACAGTCAGAGAAAATAATACAACAACAGGACCTCCACTTTTTGCTTTTAGTATGAAGAGCGTTGCAGAAAAAAACAATTGCTAGATAGAATGATAGACACACATTGTGCAGATATTTTTTATTTCTCAACATATTACAATTTTATTAAAAAAAAACGTGCACAAGCAACCAATTATACACCAGATAGGAAAAGTGCTTGAAAAGAATAGAGATATACAAGCAAAAATAAAGATAAAGAGCAAAAAAGAATGAAAGAGATAACGCAAAACTAAATTTAGGAATACGTAAATGAAAATAAAGATAAGAGAGAAAGCAACAAACAAAATCGGAATGGACAGGTCGGAACATTCCAAAAAATTACTAAAAGGGAAGAAAGAAGAGGGAGAGAGAAAAGATAATCAAAAAAATTTGGAAAAAAAAATTAAGGAAAAATGAGAGAAAATAGTAAAAGAGGAAATAACAAGAGAAGAAATAGAAAGCATTCTAATAAAACTTAAAAAAAAAATCTTCAGCACTGAAAGGGTGAAAATTAGACTAAAAAAGTGCATTCTCACTCTGGCGTGATAATAATACCAATCCACAAAAAAAGTAAGGAAAAAAAAACTGTAAAAGATTAAATCTGTTCAATACGATGCGATGTGTATAGCTGAGAAATTAAAAAAAATGTACAACAAAGTGGGAGGATTACCAGACTGGCAAGCGGTATTCTGAGGTCTGATAGATAATGTCTACATTTTGAAGGCAGTGGTAGGGAGTAAGATAGAAAAGAAAGGAAAGAGAGTATGTGGAGTAATTGTAGATTTAAAAGCAGCGTTTGACAGAGTAGAAAAGAATAAGTTGTAGAAATGTATAAAAGAGAAAGGAATAGAAAGAGAAGTGGTGGAAAACATTAAGGAAATTTATAGAGAAACAAAGTGTAAGGTGGAGAAAAAGCAAATGGCTTTGGACAAAGAGGAGCCTGAGACAAAAGTGTCTTCTAAGCCTACTACTGTTCACAAAAAAACAAGAAAGAACATGAAAAAAAAGAAATTTGAGATAAATGACAGCAAATCATAGATAATAGTGTTTAGTAAGGGAACAAGAAAAAAGAGAATGAAAATAAGGTGAACAAGATATAAAACAGGGAAAGTATTTGAAACTGATGTGTGAAGAAAGTGATAGATGTAAAGCGCAGGAGAAAAAACTAATGAAAAATGGTTTTCTTTTTTCATTAGTTCTCTCACCTGCGAGTGCGAGAGTATGGAGCATAATAGAGAAAAAATTTGGAGGAGAGTATGGAAAAGGAATGACAATGTTTGACAATCTGATGAAAAGTTTGATGATGTATGAAGAAGAATACAGATATACATGCAAAAAAAAAAAAAAGAGAAAGAGCAAAAAAGAATAAAAGAAATAACGCAAAACTAAGTTTAGGAATACGAAAATGAAAATAAAGATAAAAGAGAAAGCAAAAAACAAAATTGGAATGGACAGGTAGCTGGAACATCCCAAAAAATTACTAGAAGGAGAGGAAGAAGAGGGAAAAGGAGAAGATAATCAAAAAAATTTGGAAATCAAAAATTAAGGAAGAATGAGAGAAAATAGTAAAAGAAGAAATAACAAAAGAAGAAGTAGAAAGCATTCTAATAAATCTTTAAAAAAGAAAATTTTTAGGAACGCATGAAGCATGGACGTATGGCAATAAAAGGGTAAAAATTAGACTGAAAAAAGGGCATTATCACTCTAGTTTTTTCTAAAGTGATAATAATACCAATTCACAAAAAAAAAAAAATTAAATAGAATAAAGCTTTTCAATACAAAGCGATGTGTATGGCTGAGAAATTGAAAAGAGTGAACAAGAAAGTGGGAGAACTACCAGACTGGCAAGCGGGATCTAGAGAGGGAAGAGATCCGATAGATAATGTCTACATTTTGCAGGTAGTGGTAGGGAGTAAGATAGTAAAGCAAGGAAAGAGAGTATGTGGAGTAATTGTAGATTTAAAAGCAGCGTTTGACAGAGTAGATAAGAATAAGTTGTAGAAATGTATAAAAGAGAAGGGAATAGAAAGAGAGGTGGTGGAAAACATTAAGGAAATTTATAGAGAAACAAAGTGTAAGGTCGAGAAAAAGCAAATAGCTGTGGACAAAGAGGAGCCTGAGACAAGAGTGTCTTCTAAGCCTACTACTGTTTACAAAAAAACAAGAAAGAATATGAGAAAAAAGGAATTTCAGATGAATGACAGCAAATCATAGATAATAGTGTTTAGTAAGGGAACAAGAAAAAAGAGAATGAAAATAAGGTGAACAAGATATAAAACAGGAAAAGTATTTGAAACTGATGTGTGAAGAAAGAGATAGATATAAAGCGCAGGAGAAAAAACTGGTTTTCTTTTTTCATTAGTTCTCTCACCTGCGAGTGCGAGAGTATGGAGCATAATAGAGAAAAAATTTGGAGGAGAGTATGGAAAAGGAATGACAATGTTTGACAATCTGATGAAAAGTTTGATGATGTATGAAGAAGAATACAGATATACATGCAAAAAAAAAGAAAAAGAGAAAGAGCAAAAAAGAATAAAAGAGATAACCCAAAACTAAATTTAGGAATACGTAAATGAAAATAAAGATAAAAGAGAAAGCAAAAAACAAAATTGGAATGGACAGGTAGTTGGAACATCCCAAAAAATTACTAAAAGGAGAGGAAGAAGAGGGAAAAGAAAAAGATAATCAAAAAAATTTGAAAATCAAAAATTAAGGAAGAATGAGAGAAAATAGTAAAAGAGGAAATAACAAAAGAAGAAGTAGAAAGCATTCTAATAAATCTTTAAAAAAGAAAATTTTTAGGAACGCATGAAGCATGGACGTATGGCAATGAAAGGGTAAAAATTAGACTAAAAAAAGTGCATTATCACTCTAGTTTTTTCTGGAGTGATAAAAATACCAATCTACAAAAAAAAAACTCCAAAAGAATAAATCTTTTCAATACGATGCGATGTGTATGGCTGAGAAATTAAAAAGAGTGTACAAGAAAGTGGGAGGATTACCAGACTGGCAAGCAGGATTTAGAGAAGGAAGAGGTCCGATAGACAATGTCTACATTTTGCAGGTAGTGGTAGGGAGTAAGATAGAAAAGCAAGGAAAGAGAGTATGTGGAGTAATTGTAGATTTAAGAGCAGCGTTTGACAGAGTAGATAAGAATAAGTTGTAGAAATGTATAAAAGAGAAGGGTATCGAGAGGGAGGTGGTGAAAAACATTTATAGAGAAACAAAGTGTAAGGTGAGAGTGAAGAAGAAGCGAATGGCTGTGAATAAAGAGGAGTTTGAGCCAAGAGTGTACTCTAAGCCTACTACTGTTTACAATATATATATAAGTGATATGAAAAAAGTGTTAGCAAAAAGGCAAGAAAGAACATGAGAAAAAAGGAATTTGAGGTGAATGAAAGTAAATCAAAGATAATAGTGTTTAGTAAGAGAGCAAGAAAAAAATGGGTGAGAAGGATATATCACAGGAAAAGTATTTAGAATTTATGTGTGAAGAAAGAGATATATGTAAAGCGCAGGTGAGAGAAATAATAAAAAAAAGAAATCAAATGAGTGCGAGAGTATGGAGCATAACAGAGAAAAATTTTAGAGAGTATGGAATAGGGATGACAGTGTTTAACAATCTGATAAAAAGTGTCATGATGTATGAAGAAAAGAATATAAAAAAAAAGAAAAAGAAAAACTGCAAGAAAAGTATGTAAGATGAATGTTAGGTCTAACTAGAAAGACTCCAGGATATATGGTGAGAGAGGAAAGAAAAAGAGAAAAATTAAGAATAGAAGCAGGAAAAAGAACCGCAAAGTTTGAAGATAGCATAAAAGATTGAGAAGGGTGCGAGATATTAGAAAATGTTGAGTAGAAAACCAGATAGAGTAATGGAAAAAGAAAGAAAGAGATATTACTAAAGGAATGGGTTTAGCGTAGAGAAGATTGACAAAAAAAAAGAGAAGCAAGTAATGTGGTGCATGAAGAATTGAAAGACAAAGCCAAAGAAATAGACAAGCAAGAAAGGAGGGGAGAAATTAGAGAGAGCAGGTATAATAATGGATACATAAACCTGATTAAAGAAGAGTTGCCGGAATACGTAAAGAGAGAAAACAAGAAAGAGCGAAAAATGATTTAGATGTGAGAATGAAGAAAGAGACAACATTTTAGATAGAGGAAAAGCAATGCAGGGTGTGTGGAAGAGAAAGAAAAAAATTGATGAAAGAATGCGTAGGAAAAGAAAATATGTTATCAAAAGAGAATGTAATGAATGGATGAAAATGATAATGAGGGAGAGAGAGATTAAATTAGAAGGTAAGCGAGGAATAAATAAAAAAGAAGGAGAGATGATGAAAAAAGAGAAAATGTAAAAAAAAAACAAAAAAGTATATAAAAAAAATATATTTTATTATTTATAAGACTGTGCAGTGTAAAAATACAGATTTATTTGTAAAAAATATTAGTACATAATATAAAATTGAAAGCAGGATTGATTTAGCAACATAGATAAGCTATTCACACAGTTTTACCACATGCTAAAAAGCTTGTTTATTAGATCTTGAGAGCATTTTTGACCATAATGTAGTCATCTAACAAAATAGCTGAAAAGCAGAAAGTTATCTTTGCTTAGAGCTTTTGTCTTATTTTTATAAACTTTAATGAGTTCAGCGGCGTCTAGATGTCTACAGTTATTTATTTGCTTTAATAATTTTAAACCTAAAGTAAGATTACCAATTTATACCTGCAAAAAATATTCAACACTGTTAAAATTGCGTTGAAAACTTCTGATTAAAAGAAAATAAGTTTTAGTTTATAAAAAAACAAGTACAAAAAAGACATAAGAAAAGTTACAAAATCAAAACAGTATTCGTTAACCAAAAACCCTCTTTTTTAGCAATCTAACAAGACGAAAAAGAAAAAAAAACACTTATGAAGGTTTTTGTATACATAATTTTTTGTTTATCTTATATTATGTATATTTTAAAGCCTTTTAAAGCAAAATTAGTTATTATTTTTCTATAGAAAATGTTAAACTATTTTTCGTCAATTCTTTTAATTAGATAAAGCAGCACTTTAAATGCAAGAGTTTTAACTTTTTTGTTCAATTAAATTTACAACATGATTATTCGAAGGGCTAACAACAACTTCAATTGTAGAATTAACATTATTAAAAATACCTATTCTTGCAACATCAGATGTTGTTATTGTTTACTTTAACAATTCTACATAGGTGCTGCTTTGATTTTCTGCTCTACTATAATATAAGCTTGTATACAGCAATCTTACTGTCTCTCGACTCTTCAATGTACGTTTCTGCAACAGATGACGATTTCCTCCCCCAAAGCGTTTTACTGTTACCAGATCAGTAAGAAAGTTTGTCAACATGGTAGTGGCAGAACGCCGAAAACAATGTCCCGTGTACATTTTTGGATTTGATACTTCAGAAAATACGCAATCTTCTTGGAGATTTTATATATGATGTTGACCGTCACCGGATAAGCAGTGCACTTTTCTGTCGGTAGTAGGCATGAAACTTATTAAAAGGGAGGTTTTTTAAGCAATGCACCTTTTCACAATTTTTACCTCTAAAACACTAATGACTAATACGACTGTAATGACCATGTCTAGTCACATTCTTTGACTTTTGAGAAAAATACTTTAAGAGCAATTCTTCATACACACTATCAATGTTCTTGACGCTTTTCTATTTTTTATAAAACTGGTATTTCTTTTCTCACTTATATATACTTTCTGCTTTCTGCTTCTAACACTATCTTCTACATCTGATGGCAGTTTTTAATCATCTTCTGTTAATTCTTTTCCGTACACTTTTTGTACGGTTTTTTTGTTCAGTTGCTGTTTTTGTGCCAAAAATGTAAAATTTTGTTTTTCCTTCGAGCTTAAAACCTTGCTTGAGCGTAATTAGCGTCACAACTAAGGTTTTGACGCAAAAAAAGGTTCTCAAAGATAAAGTACATTTGTATCGTATTTTATAATATTTTTTGTATTACAATATTGAAGTAGAGAGTTTGGTTCTAGTCTGACACAAATGTCACCATTCTGTTTCTAATGATTATATTTTATTCAGATTATTGTGGTGATTTCGAAATTTTGCATTTTTATAACTGTGTTTGGTAACAACTTGAAGATACTCCAGAGAAGTGCTTTTCCAATGTTGATTAAAGTTACTTGTGTGTTTGTTTGGGCACAGTTGGAAACAATGCGTCTACTTTTCATCATAATAAGTATCTTCAGATGTCTACGTGCAACTTATCATTTCAACATTCGGCTTTAGTTGGATTCTTTTTATATCATTCCCATTATGTGATGGGATGAGCATTTTTGTGGATTCTTTTTTGCTACTTTCTCGTTATTGCAGCGTTAAAAGAATTATTTTCGTGATAAATCGTTTCTTCTCCCCCGTACCGTTTTTATCATTAAATTTCGTCCTTCTCTCCTATTTTTATTTACAATTGTAAAGCCACAACTAGAAAATTGGTTTGCGTCAGCTGCGACAATTTTCTAATTCAGTTAAGCCGCAACATACCCTTTTAATTGCTCACAAACAAGTTCGAGACGAGTTTTTCTATAAAATGCTCATTATTCTAGACAATAGAGACGCTTATGCTTGAACTTGGAATAAATCACAAAGGAGTGCGCTTGTGTTTTATTAAACAAGCTTCTACTATTTATTTTTACTGAAGCCAACCTGTAATAATTTAGCAAGCTTTGAACAATTGCTGTGCTCACTTATTGTGGTAATGTTAAAAGTATAAAGAATTTCTCTTATTTCTACTTTAGAAATGTAAAACCGTCTAGATTTCATTAAAAAAAAATTTAATCTAATTTTAAACATAGAGGAAAATACAATGTTTACATAACGTTCTTATAAATCTGAAATAAAAATTTCTAACCTTTGGATTGTTAAGAGATTTGCAGGGCAACTCCTACCAAGGAGGGTCAAAGCTGACCCAATACTTTGAAATTAAAGCATTTTCAAGAAACTTGTTTTATTTTCGGTATAAAATGCTACTTGATTAAAAAGATAAAAAGAAACGATTTAAAATTTGTTTCAAAAACAGCTGTTATACTTGTTTATTTATCACGCAAGAGTAAATACTTTTCAGATTAGAAAAGGCCTTGGAAATATTTTGCATGTTTTAGATTGGAACATTGAAACATTTGATATTCAAATATCCCAAAACTTGTACCTGTCAAAATCAAAGTCTTTTTTTATTTTTTGTTTGGATTACATGGAGCTTTATGAAAACTCAACACTTAATAAAATATTCTACAAGAAAACCCAAAATTTTTCTAAGCAATCGGCAATGGAATAGGTTTATTTGTCATTTACTTTTTGTAAGTTTTAAAAATATTCTTCAACTAATTCTTCAATAAAATATATGTCTTCTAATGTAAAAGCGATTGTAGTTTAGTAAAAAAAAACAATTGTTATTGTATTTACTACTCTTCGCAGCTGGGAGCGCAAGAAAGAGAAAATTAATTTGAAGTTATAGGTGGCTTGGTGGCAGCACTAGGTTCAGCAGCGGCAAGATGGCTCCTGTACCGGCTTAGATCGTAAAAAGCGTAATGGTAGAAATCCTCTCTCTAGCAAAAATTGGAGAGACCTGCTATTACTTATAGTGACAGCTCAAAAAATATCTGTTGCACCCGCTGCAGAACGCGCATCATACTCACTAAATGACCATTAAGACTCAGCCAACCAGTCAGCCACCAGCTCACAATTAAAGTCAAAACTGCTGCAGAAAAAAGAGAAACTCAAAATTGATAGTAAATGTGGATTGCTCAAAGAAAATAATAAGTTTGAAAGAAAAAAATGATAAAAATATAAAAAAATTAAAAAGTTATAGAGGGATAACATGCATATAAGATCTAAAGTAAGGTTCTACAGAGAAAGTTTGAAGAGAAAAAATTGCTACCAGATCTATAACCAGGGTTCAGAAAAAAAAGAAAACAATGACCAATATGTACATTTTGCAGCATGTAGCGAGTAATAAGTTTAAGTATTGAGAACTATTTTGATAAAATGGTTTAGAACTACCTAATTTGGTCTAATGAGATGACTTTTAAAGATTTTGATAAAGTTATTAATATAAGCAGCAAAAAACGTAAACTTATTAAAATCATTGTAAAAATATCTCTATCAATTAAAACAGATATTAAGATAGGTAACGTGTGAAAAATTATTCAATATTATGTAATGTTGTTTGCTAAGGTAACTTTGAAAAGTTTTGATAAAGTTATCAACCTAAGCAGTAAAAAACGAAAACCTTATTAAGTCATTGTAAGCATATCTTTAAGAATTAAAACAATTCTTAAAAAAATAATTGGAAAAATCTTATATAAGGTTATCTAACTTCATGTTATAAGATAACTTTTTTGATAAAATTATTAATATAACTAAGGAAAGACGTTAAATCTATGTTGTAAAAATAACTTTAGCAATTAAAACAATTATTGAGATAAGTAACTTGAAAAAAATTACTTAGTCATGTAATGTTGCTAGCCAAAGTAACTTTCAACTCTTTTAATAAAGTTATTAAATAAAAGTAGCTTTTAAGATAAAATTATTAATATAAGTAAGCGGTCAAAGACGTAAACTTATATGTGTCTTATATGTTGTAAAAATATGTTTGACACTAAAACAATTTTTCTGATAAGTAACTTATAAAACTTCAATTAGATCATATGATGATATCTGATACAGTAACTTGAAAAATGATTGATAAAGTTATCAATTTAAAGCAGTAAAAGACAAATACTTATTTAAGACCTTTAGCAATTAAAGAATTCTTAAAATAAATAATTTAAAAAAATGTTTTTGAACTACGAAATTTGGTCTAATAAGATAACTTTTAAATTTTTTGATAAAATTATTAATATAAGCAGCAGGAAACATAAACTTAGTAAAATCATTCTAAAAATATGTCTAGCAACTAAAACAATTATCAAAATAAGTAACTTGAAACAAATTATTCAATGTTGTTTGATAAGGTAACTTTGGAAAGTTTTGATAAAGTTATCAACCTAAGCAGTAAAAGACGAAAACTTAATTAAGATATTGTAAACATTTTTTTTAAAAATAAAACAATTCTTAAAAAAATAATTGAAAAAATCTTATATAAGGTTATCTAACTTCATGTTATAAGATAACTTTTAAATTTTTTGATGAAATTATTAATAAAACAAAGACTTTAAATCTGTGTTGTAAAAATAACTTAAGCAATTAAAACAATAATTATTAAAATAGGTAACTTGAAAAAAATTATTTAGTCATGTAATGTTGCTAGCCAAAATAACTTTTTTGATAAAGTTATTAATATAAGCGGTCAAAGACGTAAATTTATGTGTCTTATCTATTAATATGTTTAACAAGTAAAACAATTTTTGAGATAAGTCACTTAAAAAATTTCAATTAGATCTAATGATATAAATGATTCAGTAACTTAGCAAATTATTGAGAAAGTTATCAATTCAAAGCACTAAAAGACGTGAATTTATTCAAGATCTTTTCCAATAAAACAATTCTTAGAATAAATAACTTAAAAAAAAAGTTTTAGAGCTACGTGATTTTGTCTAATGAAATAACTTTTAAATGTTTTGATAAAGTTATTAATATAAGTAGCATAAAAACGTAAACTTATTAAAATCATTGTGAAAATGAGTTTAGCAATTAAAACAGATATTAAGATAGGTAACTTGTAAAAAATTATTCAGTCTTATGTTGTTTGCTAAGGTAACTTTGAAAAGTCTTGATAAAGTTATCAATCTAAGCAGTAAAAGACGAAAACTTAATTAAGTCATTGTGAACATATCTTTAGGAATTAAAACAATTCTCAAGAAACATAATTGAAAAAATCTTATATAAGGTTATCTAACTTTATGTTATAAAATAACTTTTTTTATAAAATTATTAATATAACTATACAAAGACGTTAAATCTATGTTGTAAAATTATTTTGAGCAATTAAAACAATTATTAAGATAAGTAGCTTGAAAAAAATTATTTAGTCATGTAATGCTGCTAGCCAAAGTAACTTTTTTGAAAAAGTTATTAAATAAAAGTAACTTGTTTGATACAGTTATTAATAAAGTGGTCAAAGACGTGAATTTATATGTGCCTTATCACTGTTATAAAAATATGTTTAACAAGTAAAACAATTTTTCAGATAAGTAACTTAAAAAACTTCAATTTGATCATCTAATAATATTTGATACAGTAACTTAAAAAATTATTGATAAAGTTATCAATTTAAAGCACTAATAGACGTAGATTTATTCAAGATCTTTTGCAATAAAACAGTTCTTATAATAAATAACTTAGTTTTAAGACTACGTATGAGGTAAGTTTTAATTTTTTTGATAAAGTTATTGATATAAGCAGTTAAAGGCGACTATTCTTTGTCGTAAAATAAACAAACAAAACTTAGAACAGGTGTCTCAAGAAAAACGTATTTAAAGTTATGTAATGTTGCCTGACAAAATAATTTTTATCATTTTTTGATAAAGTTATGAGTAAAAGTACTCAAAAACGTAACCTTAATTAAATATTAGTGTTTTTTTTTAGTTTGTAATAATAAAATCAATTGTTGAGGTGGGTAACTTAAAATGAAAAATAATTGTTAAAAGGAGTAATTTAAAAAAGTCTTAATTTGATTATGTAACGTTACTTGATAAAGTTATTAATAAACGCCATTTAAGACGTACACTTGTGCCTTGTAATAACCATTTGAAAAACAATGAAAAAAATGTGAAAATTTAAGAAAACAACATGACCTGGCCCTGTACAGAAAATATAATCATTTTCTAAGCGAACTTAAAGTTGTAAGAATTAGAATTTCAATTAATTCTTATAACAAACAACCTGTGCTATCCACGACAAGATGGAAGTGTTTTCCCAAGAAAGAAAGCTTCCGTCTGGTCGTGGGTAGCACAATATATAAAAAAGAAAATTTAATAATTTGTTAAAAAACTTCAAAATCTTTTATTAATTTACAAAAAAAAATAAATTTTAAATGCATCTAAATCCGCAAAAACGAAATGATTGGACAAACTTGGATCTTAAGAAGGAGAATGTTTAGAAAAAAGTTGAGCTGTTAAATAGTATGCTTAAGAGTTTGTCGATTTATGGTGCGGACTAGAAAGAAGAAAAAAATGTAAAAAATAGAAAAAGTACAGAAAAAGTACTACAAGAGGGTGTTGGGAGTTAAAAGGGAAACCTCCGAGAAACATAGTTTAAACTTGTTGAGAAAGAAAAAATAAAATAAAGTTTATAAAATGCATGAGAGCAAATATAGAAAAAAGATATAGAAAAAAAATAAAGTGAGAGGAAGGAAAGTAGAATATAAAAGATGTAAAAACAAAAAAGTTTAGATGAAATTAAGAATAAGAGGTAAGGATGCATGTGGGAAAAGAAAAGAGAGAAAACAAAATACAATAGATACCGAAAATGGTAGACTAAAAAAGTACCAGAATATTAAAAAAAAAACAAAAAAAATTAAATTAAATATAGTTTGAAAAAAAAAGAGCATTTGTGTAGGATGTACTGAGAAGAGAGAGAATCATTTAAACATTTAAAGAATTGCAAGGAGCTGAAAGAAACAGAACGAGAGTTAGAAAGTCTAACAATGAAGACGGAAGAGGAATGAATAGATAAAGGGGGCGCAAAAAACAGATTGCAATGCAATTAAATAGTAAAGATTAGTATAAAACACCTGTAATTTACACCTGAAAAAAAAGACCAACCTCACCCAATTTATCTATTATCTGATAAAAACAAAGCAGTCTTCAACAACCGCTACGACTTCAGCTTCTGGACATTGAGCATCATTTTTTTCCAAAAACCGCTGTGGCGTAGCTCTTGGTCATTGGTAAAAATTAATAATAACACATCTGTAATTTGCACCTGAAAAAAAAGATCGCCTTTGCCCAATTAATCTATTATCTGATAAAGACAAAGCAGTCTTCAATAACCGCTACGGAACATTGAGAAACATTTTTTTCCAAAAACCGCTGTAGCGTAGCTTTTGGTCATTGGTAAAAATTAGTCGAAAACACCTGTCATTTACACCTGAAAAAAAAGACCGACCTCGCCCAATTTATCTTTTATCTGATAAAAACAAAGCAGTCTTTAACAACCGCTACGACTTCAGCTTCTGGGCATTGAGCATCATTTTTTTCTAAAAACCGCTGTGGCGTAGCTTTTGGTCATTGGTAAAAATTAATAATAAAACATCTGTAATTTGCACCTGAAAAAAAAGATCGCCTTTGCCCAATTAATCTATTATCTGATAAAGACAAAGCAGTCTTCAATAACCGCTACGGAACATTGAGCAACATTTTTTTCCAAAAACCGCTGTAGCGTAGCTCTTGGTCATTGGTAAAAATTAGTATAAAACACCTGTAATTTACACCTGAAAGAAAAGACCGACCTCACCCAATTTATCTATTATCTGATAAAAACAAAGCAGTCTTCAACAACCGCTACGACTTCAGCTTCTGGACATTGAGCATCATTTTTTTCCAAAAACCGCTGTGGCGTAGCTCTTGGTCATTGGTAAAAATTAATAATAAAACATCTGTAATTTGCACCTGAAAAAAAAGATCGCCTTCGCCCAATTAATCTATTATCTGATAAAGACAAAGCAGTCTTCAATAACCGCTACGGAACATTGAGCAACATTTTTTTCCAAAAACCGCTGTGGCGTAGCTCTTAGTCATTGGTAAAAATTAGTATAAAACACCTGTAATTTACACCTGAAAAAAAAGACCGTCCTCGCCCAATTTATCTATTATCTGATAAAAACAAAGCAGTCTTCAACAACCGCGCTACGACTTCAGCTTCTGGACATTGAGCATCATTTTTTTTCAAAAACCGCTGTGGCGTAGCTCTTGGTCATTGGTAAAAATTAATAATAAAACATCTGTAATTTGCACCTGAAAAAAAAGATCGCCTTTGCCCAATTAATCTATTATCTGATAAAGACAAAGCAGTCTTCAATAACCGCTACGGAACATTGAGCAACATTTTTTTCCAAAAACCGCTGTAGCGTAGCTCTTGGTCATTGGTAAAAATTAGTATAAAACACCTGTAATTTACACCTGAAAAAAAAAGACCGACCTCACCCAATTTATCTATTATCTGATAAAAACAAAGCAGTCTTCAACAACCGCTACGACTTCAGCTTCTGGACATTGAGCATCATTTTTTTCCAAAAACCGCTGTGGCGTAGCTCTTGGTCATTGGTAAAAATTAATAATAAAACATCTGTAATTTGCACCTGAAAAAAAAGATCGCCTTTGCCCAATTAATCTATTATCTGATAAAGACAAAGCAGTCTTCAATAACCGCTACGGAACATTGAGCAACATTTTTTTCCAAAAACCGCTGTAGCGTAGCTCTTAGTTATTGGTAAAAATTAGTATAAAACACCTGTAATTTACACCTGAAAAGAAAGACCGACCTCACCCAATTTATCTATTATCTGATAAAAACAAAGCAGTCTTCAACAACCGCTACGACTTCAGCTTCTGGACATTGAGCATCATTTTTTTCCAAAAACCGCTGTGGCGTAGCTCTTGGTCATTGGTAAAAATTAATAATAAAACATCTGTAATTTGCACCTGAAAAAAAAGATCGCCTTCGCCCAATTAATCTATTATCTGATAAAGACAAAGCAGTCTTCAATAACCGCTACGAAACATTGAGCAACATTTTTTTCCAAAAACCGCTGTAGCGTAGCTCTTGGTCATTGGTAAAAATTAGTATAAAACACCTGTAATTTACACCTGAAAAAAAAGACCGACCTCACCCAATTTATCTATTATCTGATAAAAACAAAGCAGTCTTCAACAACCGCTACGACGTCAGCTTCTGGACATAGAGCATCATTTTTTTCCAAAAACCGCTGTGGCGTAGCTCTTGGTCATTGGTAAAAATTAATAATAAAACATCTGTAATTTGCACCTGAAAAAAAAGATCGCTTTTGCCCAATTAATCTATTATCTGATAAAGACAAAGCAGTCTTCAATAACCGCTACGGAACATTGAGCAACATTTTTTTCCAAAAACCGCTGTAGCGTAGCTCTTGGTCATTGGTAAAAATTAGTATAAAACACCTGTAATTTACACCTGAAAAAAAAAACCGACCTCGCCCAATTTATCTATTATCTCATAAAAACAAAGCAGTCTTCAACAACCGCTACGACGTCAGCTTCTGGACATTGAGCAACATTTTTTTTCAAAAACCGCTGTGGCGTAGCTCTTGGTCATTGACAAACACTTTAGTGCACAAGAAGTGACCTATCTATCACATAGGCAGACATTAGGCATGTGTTCTCAAAGCATGATTTGCATATCATGCTACAAATAACAAACAATATAGTTATTATTATTTTACTGATGTTTGTTATTAAAAAATACAGTAATAATTAAAATAACGGACTCAAAAGATTATTAGCTTATAAAAGAAAGTGTAGTTAAGAACCGGGATTATCAGATTTTCTAATATAACAGAAAGTAGGATGATCCAGATTCTGAACCGTTTTGATGTAGCTCACAAGAAGCTGGAATGGATGTGGTTTATTAAAGTAATTAAGCCGCGACTAGTGTAACGCTAATGGGCAGACTTGCAAAGGACCGACAACTATGTGCTTTGGCTGAAAGATATCTGCCATTAAAGCTTCCTTAGCCTGCTAGACCTTTGTCTCAAACTTGTTCTTTATAGCAATTATATACATATAATTTATTTATGGATATCGTTAGCGTTGCTTGTAACCTTAAAGGCAAAGGATGGCTATCGTCGAGCATTTTAAGCTTGTAATCTAATTAAACTGCAGACTTTGCTCTATCTACTAAAACTGATTTATACAAGCTCTTCAGTCATTCTGGACAATCGTTACAAGTTGGAGCTTGTACGAAAGATTCATTCAATCATGTTAGAAATTTAAAGCTGCTACATTCGCAGATTTGAAAACATGCCTTAATCTTATAATGGATTGGTCAAATGTGCAAGCTCGTCCAAATCACGCTCAAAAACTCTTCAATAAATTTGATGCTTTTCATTCATCACTTTAAAGTTGAATAAAAAATTCGGCCATAATATTACAAAAGCATCAAAAGTAATAGATTATTTTACTTTTCAGTCAGAGAAAATGTATATAAATGTAGTGTTATATCTGCTAGAACCTATTTAAGAAAAAATAGAAAAACTATGTTTCTACATTTTGATGCCAAAAGTAACTTTAAATGTATCATTTTTGCAACCGTCTTCTATTCTCTATTAATCTATATATATACAAGAAAGCCGTGTTTGTTACAACACTTATAACTCGAGAACGGCTGGACCGATTGCCATGGTTTTTGCTTTGTTGGATTTGTTTCCGTCCCGAATAGCAGAATACATCTTAAAAACAATGAAAACTCGATATGTGTAATGAATACTTAATCATTTCATTAGATGCTGATTTGTTTATTACATGTCAAACATTTGTTGTCCAATCCTGTCAAATAGTGAAACAACTATTTTTTTTTTTTTGAAGCTTATGGCCTGGTTGCTGATACCTTTAAGCCACAATTTTATTTTTTTCTGAAGACATCATGTGTGCGTTCAGAAATTTATTTTTTGTAAAACGTCTACAAAGTTCAGGTACTGTTATATTTGTTACACACTTGTTTTATACAGTAAAAACATAAAATCATCGGAAAGGAAGAAACGGAATTTAGAGAATAAAAAATCAGTTGGTAAAGGTTATAAGATTGAGGAAAAAAAATTCTACAGGTTAACAAAAGTGTAAATGTTTTTTTATAGGTTGTCTATGGTTTTTTTTGATAAGCTATTCATACGTGGTGGTTATATACTCTTTGAGCTATTGTCTATGTCTCGAAAGTTCAGGCACTGTTATTATATTTGGTGATTTTATGCGAGTGCACATTTTAATAACAATGCCGCGTCTTAGAAGATCTAATCTTTCCCAGCGAAGCCGTAATGCAAGTAGGCAACGGAATATCGCGAGTCAATTATCTGCGAGAAATCGCACGCGTCGATACTTAAAGGAAAATTTAAAGATGAGGAAGTTCTTATTACAAGGATTCTGATGATCCCAACGGATATGCCCTTTGAGTTTGAACGAATTCAATTCCCGATTCGTCTTGCCTTCGCCATGACGATCAACAAATCACAGGGCCAATCCTTAACTATTTGTGGCCTCAATCTAGAAAATGCATGTTTTTCTCATGGTCAATTGTACGTGGCATGCTCACGTGTCGGCAAACCATCCGCTTTATTTGTTCTTGCGCCTGACCAAAAAACAAAGAATGTCGTTTACCACAAAGTGCTTGAATAAAAATCCTATTAATAAATTAATCCGAGTTTTATTTTTTTTTCCCAATCTGCACAACATAGTTTTCAATTATTTTTTTCTGACATGAGTTTGAAGTACTTAATTATTATTTTTTATTTTTTTTTATTTTTATTCTCATTCTGTATGTATGTTATCATCATCATTTATCATAATAAAATACTTTTTTGTTTCTATCTATATAAATATATTATTTTGTATCATTGTTTTACGTTCATCAAAGCCTAAATTAGTTCAGCTAAAAAGTAACACAACATTCATTGACTGTTAGGCGGTACAAAGTTCGCCGGGTCAGCTAGCTAACACTAAACAAAAGATAACAAAAGGTTCAATTGTTTTCGTCAAATTAAAACACATTCTAGAAAGGTCATTCACTGCTTTTCATTTTTAATTTCTTGATAATGTTTAGTTTTGATTAAAACAAAACTCTAACTCTGAGAAAAAAAGTTTTGTCCAATAATAGTGCAAGAAGATGATTTATTATTCTCTATATTAATCTCTCACGATTCCCATTAACAGCAAATCACAATAATCTCATTACTCAATTTAATAAAACAAAACATTCATGGGCAATCTATAGTGAATTGTGCATAATGGGCTACCACCGCAGTGTATCTACCTGTCCTCTCTTTGATAATCCCTGCCGACTTGATAGCAAATGGTGCAATGAGTATAGAGGAACCGGAACTCCAGTCAATCACAGTATACTCGCTCCAAACTACCAGTCAAAACACAAAGCACAAACCCATCATGTGCCAATGTTACATGAACATGATTTAACATTGAATACCATTTAATACCTGCCACATCTTCATGAACTCAACTCCACTTTTAATACCGTTTCAATATAACCAAACCAATAATAAGTAAAGCAATCGCTCAATAACTACTACACTATTACGTGATAAATAAACTCACTAAATAATAATTAATCTTCACTAAAACTACAGCAGACGCCCAATGAATAAATCTCATACCATTATTTACAAAACGAGAAAACAAACACATTTCCTACTTTACAAAACATCTACAAACTCATCGAGAAATGAATAAGTAAATGAGCAGTGATGCGGTATCTAGACAATAGTGTTTATGTTATAGAAATAACGTCATTTCATAAACTGTTTTTAGAAACCACGTCAACTAAGATGATTTACAAATTAAGGGGATGAAATTACAATTAAATTCTTGTTCCTCTTACAATAGCGACATGTTTAATTAAGCTTAATAAAAATGTTTTTACATATCGATGCTAGATGTTCCTCTTACAATAGCGACATGTTTAATTAAGCCTAATAAACATGTTTTTAGATATCGATGCTAGATGTCGCTCTTAATAACAGATATCAATTTTGATTGAAAATTATTTTCAAGACACATATTGCTGATCGGATAACAAAGTTATCACATTAACGTCTTTTGCCTGAAACGCAAACTTAAGATATGAAATATTTTTCATCCACTTTGGTTGCTACCAAAAATACTAAAATATATTCAACGCAAAACTATTTAAACCTGATTCGTAGAGTCAGACATGTTTTGTTCGTATTAAAACTCTTCGCAGTCAATTATTGTTCAAATGAATTTGCAAAAACTGAATCTTACATTTATCCAAAAGCCTATTTTTATTATATAACAGGCACTTGAATAAATATAATTTTTTTTTGTCATTATTTTGAATAAATTTAGTCGGACTTTATTCTACGATGAATCAAAAATTGTTGAAAACCAAAAAAAAAAAATTATCTTTTGTAGTAATATTGAACTTAGATAAAAATATTCTTATTGACAATAGTTTCATTCATTTTTAATTACATTTTTCTATTATTTTATTACCGCACCTAAACCTTGCTGTCATGTTTATATCTTTTTTTTTTAATTCTAAAGAAAATCTATTGTTAAATAGTTTATTTACATTTTCTCTATTGTGTTTAACCTGACTAGATTTGTAATGTATTTTTTTTTAATACATTTTATTTATTGAAAATCTACAGTTTTTTAGAGCCTTTTTTTATATGATTAGTTGCAACACTGTAATCGGATATGCTTGTTTGACCAATATTTGACATAACAGTCATAAAAAAAATTGTTGGTTATGTTGCAGCTACTAACTGTTTAATCGGCATCTGTCAATAATGTTGTCAGTGTCAAAGGTGTAGTCCGTAGTTGCATACGAAGTAGTTGCATTTGTACCATTTTAACATAAAATGTAGGATTGCCAACTCAAACCATCATTGTTGACGCTGTATAAGAAATTTGTATATTTTTATTAATATAAGTTTATCATAAAAAAAACTCACATTAAAAAATTTTCGTCTACATAGCAGATTCGTCCTGATAGAAAAATTATGATTTTTTTTAAATTTTTTATTTTGTTTTTATTTTTAGTTTACATATATTTTTATCTTTTTTTTATATTTTTTTGTTTTAAATATTTGCTCAAATAGTAAATATCAAAAAAAGACATTAGAAAATAAATATAAAATTCAATTAAACGGACTAGATAAAAACAAGAAATTAGCAGAAGGAAAAAGAAAAATGTGAGTACAAATTTAGATGACTAATAATTATTTTCAAAGTAGATAAACAATTTCATACTATAAGACTGACATAAAAAAGTGCCTAGAATAAAAAAAACAAATACTTTTTTCAAGTTTTACTTAAAAACAAAATTCTTTTAAGTAAATTTAATAATTTTTTTGGTGTTGTGTTGCCCTGTGTTTGTCATTAAAGAGATTGATACTAGATAAAAAAAATAAAAAATTAGCAAAAAACTTTACTCTTCTCTAGATTAAAAAAAAACTTTAACATTTGTCACTTATAGCACGATTTTATATGAATCAAAAATGTTTGATGCTAGGTAGCTTCTAATAGATGTCGCTAGTTCTACCATACGTCTCTAGATTAGTCAAAAAATAATTTTACAACGGTTGTATGGCTATTTTGTTTACAACAAACACAATAGACTAAATTCATAAAAACTTTCATTTATCAGTTCCTTATTTTTTTAAATTATTTCAGCCAAAAAAAAGAAATGTTGGTCAAATAACAACGTTACCACATTAACGCTTATTGTTTGAAACGACATCTAAGATATTCAAAAGATTTAATATTGTTGCCAAAAAACTCAAAAAGTAATAATGTTAAATCATCATCTGTCTAGTGACTCTTGACATTGAAACGTAAAAGCTTGGTTTTTAGACCTCAATGCAGCAAAAAGCTATCACTCATTAGATGGCACTGCGTATTACACTAAGATTAATAAGCACTTTAGTAAGAATAAGCCCATTCCTGCCAAAACAAATTTATTCCAACAAAATAGGCTTATTTAACTACGTAGTAAACTTAAATGTTAACTGATAAGTCTTTCTGACAAGTGCTAATGAGCAAAAAACTTGCCATTATCAACAGGCTAAATAGCCCAATTGCAGGTCAAAGTGTAAACCATTAAGACGCAGAAATGTCACTTGGCAGATTACTTGGGGATATAGACTGTGACCCTTTAAGGGACTATTGTACTCCCTACATTCTCAAACGTACACACACACTCATATGCAAGAACACGACTCTTGCATGAGTGGGAATCGAACCCGCATCTTGTCTCCAACGTACTTTCGTTTGGCCAACTGATCAACCAATGATTTTCTTATTTGGTACTAAACAAATAAACATATCCTTGATATTGTTACTGATAATAATTAAATGTGTTTAATATTTTGCAAAATCTTTCTAATAGGTAAATAATTTTAATAAACTTCGTAACCAAGCAACCAATCAACCAGCCAACCTCTAAGGGTAAGAAAATCGAAATGAGACTCGCTGGCGGGCTGTTTGTTTTCGCGTTATGTTTAAATGCTGTAAAGTGTACAAAGACATCAAAAATTCGTTAGGAAATCGTTGAGCGAATAAATTCCACAATTACGTTTGTATAGAGGATATGTTTCTCGAGTTAATTGAGAAATTTTTCTTTTGGCAGAATGATTTGCTTGGCGGCGGTTATTTTGCTGAAGGCGTTGTGTTTTTATCATGTCATTTCCCGCATCCATTCCGGAAGCGAAAGCAATTTTTTGTTTTTCGTATTTCCGGGGTGAACATTTGGCGGTTGCTCGAATTTTTCTAGTTAATTAAATTTGTTTGGCTCTGGCACGCAATGTAATACAATTGCTTATTGTGTTATTGTCATAATGATGCGGATTGGGCTTGCTGTTTCAAATACTAATTAAATGTTCTGTTTTTAGAAATTTATCACGTTATTTTACCTAATTGCTCTGCCATCAAGGGATAATAATTAATAATCTCTAATTTTTTTTCATTATTATTATTTGTAATTATAGATAGTAAGGAATATGTTGAATCATATGCCAAATTATTTGTACTTAAAAACCCAAAGAAGACAAAAACTAACATTAGCCCTAAACAGTAGTAGCCAGCAGTATAACGACCAAAAAAATAATTATTATTTTGCAGTTTAATATAGAAGCGAAAATGTTTTCGCTCTAAACAGCAGAAGCTGATAAGATTCATGATTTACTAATAACTAATCAAAACTAGAATATGTTTGGAAACTGTTTACTAGAGCAAGTTAAATGATACTTTTCCAAACCGCTGGATCGGTAAAAATGGAGAAATTCATTGGCCAACCCGGTCTTCTGATTTGGCGCCAAATGAGTTTTTCCTATGGGGAGATTTGCAAGATCGTCTTTACAAAACAATGTGGAAGAACTAAAAGCAGCAGAACTAAGTTGCTATCAATCAGCGTCATTGAGAAGAAACTTTAACGATAGGTTGGAATACTGCTTAGATGTCGGCGGGATTTATCTACACACCTAATTTAAAAACAATTAAATTAAGATAAATAAAACAAGTTATTATCCATTTGTTATCTTCTTGTTAGAAAAACTAAAAGAGTCTTATTAGAACCAATTTCAACTGTCAAACTAGTTATTTTGCTTACTTTCATTTTGACATTTTCACGGCGAACGCTGATTTTTTTGTTCTCTTTTTGGTGTTATTTTGACACTTGAAAACTTAACAAAATAAAGAAAAACAAATTTAGATAGGATTTTTATTCCTCGACAACCTTAGCATTCAACATTTTCCTGTAAAATAATTAAAGGAGCCATATCCACAAGTTTTTGATTTCCCATGTTAAATCCCTATGTCTAAAATTCAATTCTACTGTAACGCCGCCAAAAATGCACTATTTTATATTAAAATTACTTTTCTTTAAAATTATGTGTTTATTAAATTTATACATTTGAATCCTACTATGTCAAAAGTCAGCAAATTTTTGACAGACAAAGAACCCGTCAATAAATCTCCCTTGAGTGCACAGGTGATCAGGTGTTAAAATAATAAATATTTTTAAATCTAGACTAAACTAAGAAGCGCAATAAAGTTGAAGAAAAGTGGTTTAGCTTGATACTTCACTATAAGTCTTGTGTTTACTTAAATCGAATGATTTATTAAAACATTAGGAAAAGTATAAGTCAAGATCCACTTAACTGCATTTGGTTTAATGACATAAACGTCTAATGCCGGTATTCATAGTCGTAGCTCAAGATCAAGCTTAAGCTTAGACTCAAGCAAGGACTCCGGACTCAATGCTCGGAAAAGCGTTTGCATGCGTTTTGAAATAGACTTATCGCTGATTCCATTGCAAGCAAGGACTTTGGCAGTGCTCGTGAAATCTGATATTTATGTATTGAGCTTGAGGTCGATCTCAAGATCGGACAGTATACATAGACAAATCTCAAGATTTAAATATCAAATTACGGTGTGAATAAGAGCGATTTTTGCTTCATGAGCAAGCGCACTGGGGTCGGACTTGAGCAAGGCCTCGACTTGTCTTGAGTACGACTCAAGGCGCCATTCGCCGGTTATGGCATCGTTTGACGTTGGAAAATACTAAAGAGTATTATGTGTTGCAGTTTATAACAACAAACATTGACATGCTGGACGAGTTATGTACGGGGTGCTGCAAACCCATTAGAATTTTTTCCAACTTTGAATGTAAGCGTCGCTACAGCTTTACAAATGACAATGTAGTGAATGTAGGAGTGCTTGCAAATTAGTGGAAAGACAATTATTACTTACACAAAATTAAAGAGCCCACATTTTGTGCAAAAATGAAAGCATTGAATAAAAAATGAAAGCATTGAATAATAATAAAAGTCACAGATATTTATTAATTGGGTAGTTGTAACACTTTCTGCTGGTAAACATAAGTACAAAAAAAGTAAAATTTTTATTAGTTTACATTATAAGTGTAAGGTATTGTCTGCAGAAGCATAGTAGACAAAACGACAGCCGAAAACTTTCATCTTTACACACTTCTTGAATAGCTCCTACTACTCACTACTCTGATAACTTTTCTGCATCACATTTCCTGCACTAAAAGTGGATAAAAGTCTGGTTAGATTTATATTAATGTTGCACTTACATTGTCCTTCTCAAAAGCGCGCAGTGTGAGCTAGCTTCTATTTGGGTCTCACTTTTGCAGTTTTCGTGTTCTGAGGAGAATGATCCAGATCGTTCGCTTTTCTTGCGGCATCCGTCGTAATGCTTTCTACACTATTAGGGTTGTCCATGCGATACTACAGCAAGGGTTTTGTTTTTTGTGTATACGCAGCTTTTTCGTCTATAATGCACATTTTATGAAATTACCATACACGTATTCTGTCAGTAGATAGACATGTACTCAACCGTCGTCATTCTTTTTTTTTTTGCAAAAACAACACAAAACACTTTCGATATAACCTCTGCGGCATCAAGTTATTCCTTGACCTGTCACTTTATATAAACACAGAGAATGACTGTCATGCGTTAAAATGTTAAATTTTAAACCTAACAACACACAAATGACTACTTTGGTGACTTCCGCAAGACGCACGCTTTCCCGAGCATTGTCGAAGTCCTTGCTTGCTTTTCCGAGCATTGCCGGAGTCCTTGCTTGAGACGGCGTCTCAAGGTTGATCTTGAGCTACGACTATGAATACCGGCATTAGATATTTTTTTAATTTTTTTTAGTGTCAATATTATTCTCCTTAAAGCACCAGGACAATTAATAAGCAATGCACTAAAGACAGTGGCGTGATTCTAACTGTCGTGTCAAAAAATAGACATAACGTTACAATATTTATATTAATGTTCCAATAAATTTTTAAGAAAACGTTTTGAAAATATAGTGAAAGTTCTCTTTGCGGATAGCTCTTACAAGCAGACAAATTTCCTGGAGCCAAACTTGTTCCTATAATTTATCAAGTAAAATAGGCTCTAATAAACGAACACAGACATGGCATTTTCTCACAAAATTTATGAAAAATCTTTCCTAAACGAATGCGTAGGTCTGATAAACGGACGCGTAGCTTTCGCATAGGCATTAATATGCGTGCGCAGAAATTTTGGTAATTTCCGTTTTACGTGACACTGTATGTTAATTGTCTTACGTAGGCATTTACTTCTAAGTAATTGTTGATTAAATGTGTATAAGAATGTCACCTAAAAAAAACCTGCGTACTTTGAGAGAAAAAAATAAAAGTGGTGATTAGACAAGGAAAAATTATAAGTGTTACACACACAGTTGTCAAATTCAGACATTGTCTGAAACAAATGTATCTATGGTCTATTCTTTTTTGTTTCTCTTAAGCGGATATTTCTTATAAGCGGACAAAAAAGCCGCTTATAGCCGATTTTTTAATAAAATAACAGTAGGTACTATTGTGTGTTGTCGCGCAAATCTCAAAATTGTTACGTGGTTACGTCTCTAATTTTTTTTCATTATTATTTGTAATTATAGATAGTAAGAAATATGTTGAATCATATGCCAAATTATTTGTATATACTTAAAAACCCAAAAACTAACATTAGCTCTAAACAGTAGTAGCCAGCAGTATAAAGACCCAAAAAAAATTATTATTTTGCAGTTTAATATGAAGCGAAAACGATTTTTATAAACAGCAGAAGCTGATAAGATTCATGATTCACTAATAAAAAATCAAAACTAGAAGATGTTTGAAAACTGTTTACTAGAGCAAGTGTGTGTCACCTAATAATTCCAAAAAGCTTGGTACAAAAATACAAAAAATTTCTATTTAAATACGAGTACTTCGTAGCGACTATGTGGCACCTCTTTTCCATTAAAAGGAACGTATAGACACCTATGGGAAGGATGCACCTACAATAATAGGAATTTAGATAGTGTTATCACTGATAAAAATGTGTATACTTTTCCGGGAACTGTACAACCATTCATCGTTGTCCTCCCAATATATAACGCCTCTCCACTCCGGGTTCTCCCAGCGGCTAGAGCTCCCGGTGGAACATTACCATTACTTGCAGACACCCAATGCATCGTTTTTTGAGTCAATACCCGGAAATCATGCACTCTAATCTCTTGACCATCATAACTGACATATGCTTCGTTTCTTCTTGGAACGATTTTGCAGGGAATTTCGTCCCCCATATAATGGGTTATTCCTACAAATATCTCGCTACCATCCAAATCGTGACCGGCCCTGACAGCATTTGACGGCATCTGGAAATGCCTAACGGACACAAAATCGTATCCTAAAAAAATGCAAAATGTGCTTTACCTACGTGTTTTACTTCATGAGGGCATACTTTACCATTCATGGTCGTGGTATTATGATGGTTTGTGGTTTTGAACTGCAGCGAACTGCGAGGCAACGTTGTTAAACACCTATCGCAATTGAAATTGAATAGGCGTGATAACTGATAAATGATAAGAAGAATAAATGTTTTTTTTCATGGCGATAAGACTAGCTTCATATTTACGTTTCATTGAAGCAGCTTCATAGTCATAGGTAATGAACTTTCAAATGATTTTTCAGTTTTAGATCTATTTATTATAGATTTTGACAACAAATTTTCGGTGGTATATATAGCCGAAAGTAATATTCATTTTGATGCAAAACTACCTAAAATGTCGGAACCTTTGTCGGTTAGTGACACGGTGATCTGACACCGTTGTGTATGCAAGACGCTTGCTTTGGCAACTTTTTTCTACTGTGATGCAGCTTCAGATGAAAATAATCCATTGAAAAGTTAAAAGCTTTTAAAATTGAAAATTCAAAAATAGTGTGTGAGTTTATTTTTTATACATTTATTGTGATAAATTATTTAAGTCAAAACGGCTTTAATATAATATTGCATGAAAGAGGGATAGCTGAGTGGAGATTGCGCAGAGTGCTTAGCTGAGGGATGATACTATTGCCGTAAGAGCAGTAGACACCGGATAGCGGGTAGTACTAGTAGGAAAGTCAAGTGCGGTACTCGTGCATAGTCAAGTCAAGTCGAGAGCACGAGAGTGATAGTTATCTTTATACTCGAACGAATATAATTTGTTATTGTATGCAAATTAAGAGCGAATGTGGTGTCTTAACATTTCTGTTCTAGTAACCTAGCCAGGTGACAGATCCTACTTTCTTCTGACAATGTGGCTGGTTTGGCTATAGCAGCTAGGTTTGAACTATTTGTAATAGATTTTTACAACAAATTTTCAGTGGTACATATAGCCGAAATTGATATTCATTTTGATGCAAAATTACCTAAAATGTCGGAACCTTTGTCGGTTAGTGACACGGTGATCTGACACCGTTGTGTATGCAAGACGCTTGCTTTGGCAACTTTTTTCTATTGTGATGCAGCTTCAGATGAAAATAATCCATTGAAAAGTTAAAAGCTTCCAAAATTGAAAACTCAAAAACAGTTTTTTGTCTTGCATATTTTACATTTATAAGATGTGTTTAGTGTAAAGTAACCATAACTAGGTAGGTGAGGACTTATGCGAGCACGTAAGTCTTCAATAAAATAAGCAGAATTAAAACTATTTATTTATCGATTTATATTAGAAAATAATTGGTCAAAAAGCATATCTATTAATAAGCCAAAAAAAGTTTTTGCAACTTGAGCCCGTTGCAGAAGATAGACGGACCCTTTCTAATTGCGTTTATTTCTTCTCCTTTCTTACAACTTGTTCGGAAATAATGCGTAAAATTTTGTGATAACTTTATTAATTTATTAACACATATTAATTTACAACAGCAGAGTCAGTACTCAGATAGGTGGCCGCTTGGGAATACCGCAAAGCGTTTTTACAACATTAAACTTAATTTAAAAAAATTGGTAATGTAAACTTCAAATTTTATGGCTTTGTTACTCATATATTCTACAGAATTTGCCGTATGTAGTTTTTTAATATGATTCAGGATTAGTCATCAATGTGGGACTGGTTCCTTATGTCTTTGCTATTGCTTCATTGTAAGTTTTGTTAACGGAATGAACTTACACAGCAAAAATCCAATTTCTTAAAAATAGACGCAGAATAGAAACAGGCCAATTTTTTTTAATAGAACATTGCTGCATGATATTGAGTTTTACAACCATTCTTTGTACAGCTCCATGAATGACGATGAAATTGTGAACGGGTACTCAATGGTCAGCAAGACGATGCTATTCTACATACCACTTAAAGGACCTTAAATATGATACAAGAATTTTCGAATCGTCGAGTTATCAGCTATAACTTACCCTTCAAGATCCTGCAACCACTCTATGTGACTTCTTTTTGTGGCGCTATTTAAAGAACTTGATCTTCCAGAAACGCTTAATGAGTTGCGTCAGGCAATAGTTGCCATAAATGACACAAAAATTTGTATCAAATTTAAATTGTTTTCTTTTAATTAATTTTACTTACCAGGAGGAAATTAATAACAAATTGTCTATTTTACATGTAAACGTAATTTAAAAAAAAACAGACGATTTAGAATTTGATATATTTAGAAAAGAAACGAGCACATTAAGATACATGCGTAACGACTCAAATCATTGTTTTCAACATAAAAAAGCAAATTTAAGTTACTCAGTAAATAGATTACTGTCAAAAAACTTTAATAAAAAAAAAACATATTTTAAAAAAAGCAGCTATTATAAATGGATATAATAATAGAATAGTAAATAAAATAATGGAAAAAACCGACGTCATTATGATTAATTATTCATTTATTTGTTTAGTAATTGATTCAAATGGTTTAAATTAATTGAATAAATAGACTATTATTTCATTATATTGAAATATTTACTACTGCTCAGATCTTGATCAAATTTGAAGGGAAACAATTAAAAAGCAGTCGTTTCTAAATAAAAAAAAAATTTAAATTTGTTTCACTTTAATGTAACTCTTTAATTCTCTCCGATAGACTATATAACGTGTAGATAATCTTGATTCACAAAGGATTCTGTTGCAAAATTTTTGACACTTTTGGGTTTGTTGAGAGAAATAATTTGATTTCATACTTGTTCAACATTTTTATCTTAAGTTCAATTGTTTTTTTTTTAAATTAGTAGAAAACTGATGGTATAAAAATGAAAAAAAATTCATAATAATATTCTTTATAGATTTTACAATATAATTAATTTTATTATACAAAACTATAGTTTATATATTAACCTTTACCCTCTCTGTTTTTTTCTGTATAAATCTTTTATTATTCTTAAACTAAAAAAGCTAGAAAATCTATCAAAATAAAAACGATTTTATAAATTTTGTGTTAAAATGAGTCCATCATTTTGAAATATAACTAACTTTTGTCAAAATTATTTTCGTTTTTGCAATTTTATTAGATTTTAAAATGAGGTAACTCCTCAATTGTTTCAGATGGACTATTTAAAGTAAAAATAATCTTATTAAAATTCATTTATGAAAACATATGATATGCTACTGAATCAGGATAATAAATGGTCCTTACTATTTGATAAAATCCAAGAACTAGAAAAATCTTCGTCGGAAAGTGGGTTTTCATCAATAATTTATTCGATTAGGCAATTGCAGCAAAATATTTTTGACTTATCAACATCATTAGTCGAAAACAACGATAGTCCTAGTAAATCAAACATGTTTGATAATTTGTCAGATCTTAAAAAAAGCATTCAAGCAATTCAGGTGAATGTGCAAAATGTTACTAAAAAACTAGAGACTTTAAACATGCGAGACAAAAATGTTTATTTAAATTCTGATGCTGGTAAAAAGAAAATATTTATGTCAGCTGAAACTCAAACTGGCAATAACATTCAAAACTTAGATACATCGCTGCCAAAAATAAGATACGAGAAAAACACTATTAAACCTAAAAGTATTTGGCATTATGTAAGTGTAGGATTCTCGCATAATTACACAATATCAGAAGTTGTTCACTATGTCAAGGACAAACTATGTACAACTGATTACATAAGATGCTACCCGTTATCGATTAATGACGAAATTGTAAATACAATACGTCATTTTAAAATCGGAGTCGAGGACAAAAAACATGCATATCAACTTCTTGACTGCTCCTTTTGGCCTCTAGGTGTGTCTGTCAAATGGTCACATAAAATTCCATCCCCATCACTTTTATCATCTTTGAATTCTTCTGCTAATACGCCGCTTGTTGCTGCTAATCAAAAAACAACTTTGTCAGAGTGTGCATCAATTTCTTCTAAGTGTGACGGTACTCAAACTGCTTATATTATCAGCTCGGATAGAGAAGCTATTTCTTTTAGTAAAACCAACAACTTGGCAATAGACCACAGCTTTATTATCGATCCCTTGACGCCGCCTCGTGTTAACTTGACAAAAATATCGGAAGCTGCTGACGGGCGTTACCTTATGTCACGACTTAGGGAACCTACTATTAGAGATACACTCAGACTATATCTTGCATATCTTCATGACCAACAACCTACTTTATGTTATGAGGGATCAACTGGTACTAGTGCAAAAGTATTACTTGCCTCTGAAGGTCTACCAACTGATATGGAATCCCTGAAGAAAATTTACTATGGATTTCATAATGCTTATGGAATTAATTCAACTGAAGTAGACAATGATCTCTTATCGTTTCGTGTTTATTTAACTTCTAAGAGACTGATCCACCTTCAATCAGCGCAACAGTGTCAGCATAATTACTTACGCTCTCCAACCAAAAATTTTTAAATCAGTCGACGTGTCTTGAGGAACTAGATGCCTCTTTCAAAATTATACAAGACGACGGTAAACTTAGCATACTTGTTTTAAATATTCAATCATTAAGGAACAAAATTGACGATTTTTTATTGCTATTGGAGGATTTTGGTTTTCCTCAAATAGTTGCTGTGACAGAGCACTGGTTAAACACTGATGAGCCGGTGTATCTTAATAATTACAACATAATTTCAAGATATAATCGAACAACTTCTGCACATGGGGGAACCTTAATCTTGTCCAATAGAAAAGATTTTTTTTCTATTAGTAAATTTGACCATTTGCTTGCAGACGAAAGTTTTGAATTTTCCGTTGCTCATAGTAAAAAGTTAAATTTATTTATTATCTGCCTTTACAGATCTCCACATTCAGATGCAAAGTTATTTATTTACAAGTTGCTAAGCTTACTGGAACTTCTTCCTATAAATTGTCAAATTATTCTTTGCGGTGACTTTAACATAGACTATGTTAGTATGTGCACTACCCAGAAGCTTCTATTATCTGTATTTGAGTCATTTAACTTAAAGATGCATGTTACCACATTTACCAGGATTGCTAAAAATTCATCTTCAATTATTGACTATGTAGTTTCCAATTTCGATGCTTCAGATGTAAATACTACAGTTACTAATTCAGGTATTTCAGACCATGAGCTTATCTTTTCCACAGTTGAAACTAAAGATAAACATCTGAAAACATCTTCAAAATTAGGTAGAATTCTTTCCTCCAAAAATTTTAGGTATTTTACTACATTATGCAATTTGGCAAACTGGGATTTTGTAGGAGCTGATCTTGAATGTAGCTTTCTCAACTTTATCAATACTATTACTCGTACATTTCACACTGCCTTTCCACTTAGAAAAATAAAAAATAAACGTGCTAAATCTTGGATATCTAAAGGCTTAAAAACATCTGCTAAAAATATGCGTTCACTGTTGTACATAAAAAAATTTACTGTCAACAAATATGTGCTCGATTATATTGCTACCTATAGAAAAATTTATCTAAAACTTATTAAATTTTCGAAAGCAACCTACTATGGTAAACGCATTGAGTCGGCTAAAAATAAATCTAAAGAGACTTGGTCTATAGTTAACGAATTACGAAACAAGTCTACCTCTTCCTTCCAAGTGGGTCCAAGTGCAAATGACTAAAATAATTATTTTGTTAATATAGCTAAAAATCTAATAGACAACATTAATCCGTCCGAAGACCCACTTGTATATTGCTGTCCCTCTAAAAGAAATCTTTGTAGTTTTTTTCTTATGCCTGTCAGCAAAATAGAAATGCAACATGTTATAAAATCAATTAAGAAAAGTTCACCGGCGACTACTGACGGACTATCAATAAAACTATTTTCTAACCTTCCTGACAGAGCAATTGATACTCTTATTTCTCTTATTAACAACTCGTTCGAACAAGGTATTTTTCCACATTGCCTAAAAACATCAATAATCATTCCTTTACACAAAGGTGGCGACAAAAATAATGTTGGTAACTATAGACCTATTGCTCTCTTGCCTGTGTTATCAAAAATTATCGAGAAATTAGTAAAACCCCGGCTAATGAAGTTTTTTTCAGATTTCAGTGTTTTATCTCCACGACAGTTTGGTTTTTTAGCAAACAGAAACACGAATGATGCTATTTTTTCGGTTTTAAGTCAAATTTATACAGCGGTGAACAACAACTTATGTACGGCTACAGTCTTCTGCGATTTTGCAAAAGCTTTTGACTGCGTTAGCCATAACATTCTTCTCAAAAAATTAGAGTTTTACGGTATACGTGGTATTCCCTTAAATTGGGTTAAATCGTTTTTATCTTGCAGACATCAAGCTGTAAAAGTAAATGATACTGTTTCCAACTATAAAAAAATAGAGTTCGGCGTTCCTCAAGGTTCGGTTCTTGGTCCTGTGCTTTTTCTAGTCTTTATTAATGATATTGCAAATCTGAATATCAATGGAAAGCTTTATTTGTTTGCTGACGACACATCCATCACTTGGAGCCATTCCGACATTGGATCTCTTCATCAGGTTATTGCTTCCGACCTTACATTAATAAAAAAATGGTGCGACTCTAACCTCCTCAGTTTTAACACTCAAAAAACAGTTTTTATTTCTTTTAGAGGTAATTTACAACCAATATTTATACACAACAATGAAATTAAGTCGGTGCAATCAGTTAAATTTTTGGGTCTACGCATTGATAATTCACTGAAATGGGCTACTCATATTGATATGTTGATGAGCAAATTAGCTGCCTCTTGTTACGCCTTAAGATCAATCGCTAGAGAGCTTGATTCTTTAATATCTAGAAAAACTTATTTTGCTCTTTTTGAATCTCATCTTCGATATGGGTTACCTTTCTGGGGTAATTGTACGTCATCCCAATTTCAAACAATTTTTAAAATACAGAAAAGAGCGTTACGTTATACTTTTGGACTTGGAAATAGAACGCATTGTCGGCACTATTTTATTAAACATAAAATCTTAACTCTTTCGGCATTATTTATTCTTGAAACTGTATGTCTTGTGCGTAAACATTTGCAAGAACTTCCAAAGCCGCCTCAACATAACTACGCTACAAGAATAAGAAATTTAAATTCCGATGTCTATTTGCCTTTACCTCACTCAGAACTTACCAAAAACTCTATTATTTATAATGCAAATAAGTTATATAATCATCTTCCCTCTCAGCTTAAATTAAAACCATCATATTCCATGTTTCGGAAATCAGTTAAAATGTATCTACTTGACAAACCGTTTTATTCTGTAAATGACTTTTATCTAAAATGATTTTTAAGATGTAGACAGATCTGGGTAATGCACATTGCACAAACATATTAAATTGATCATATATGGTTATTTATGACTTTGAAAAATTTCTAAATGTAGTTATATATTAAGGTATGTATATAAATGTGTATATATATATTTATTTCATTTCATTTCATTTTATTTTATTTTATTGTGTTTCTTGTTTCTTGTTTTTTTGTTTTTGACTCTATGTAATTTACATGTCGTAAATTCTATTTTTTTCCATTTAGATTATAAACTTTGTCTACAAAATTCACTGTATAATTTTAAATGACAATAAAGTGCATATTATTATTATTATTATTATTATTATAAAAAACATTCTATTTCAACGTTTTAACAATTTTAATTAATGACACATTTTACTTTTCTGAGAGCAGGAATTTGAGTTATACATTTAAACTGGTTTAACATCTTTTATCTTTGTCCCATTGTGGTGTTTTTAAAAAAATATGTACTAGAAAACTGATAGAAAACAAACAAAAGAAAATTTATAATAATATTCTTTCTAGTTTTTGAAATACATATAATTAATTTTTCCGGAAATCGTCTAGGAAACAACATTTTCCTGCTTATTTACGCGCAGGAAAATTGAGTTTTCCGGACTAGTACTGTAAAAACTTTACAAAACGCAAAATAAAAAAAATACTCTAGTAACTATAGTTGCCAACAAAATTGACAACCTTGATTTTTGTGGAGTTTGTAAAAAAAATTCTAAAATTTGTAAATTTTGTTTTTTTTTACGATTTCCGGAAAAATTTAATACAAAACACATATTTTACTTGACTCGGAGCTTTAAAATACTCGGCGCAAAGTGCCTCGTATTTCAATTTAGCTCCTCTTCAGTAATGTGACATTTTCCTGACTTTTATGTAAATAACTATTACAAAACTATAGTTAATAAAATATCAAATTTTATTATTGTCAAAAGTATAGAATAAATTCATTAAAAATCTAATTTTTTTATAAAAGAATAAAACTTTTTTTTTATAAAAATTTGTTTTATGCCAAATAGAATTCCAAGCAGTAATTTGTTTTAGAGTTATGACGTTTTCGATATTTTATTTAAATAGAAATTTTTTGTTTTTTTTCTAATTCTAAAAATTATTTTAATTGTCTAAAGGACCGTGTAAAATTTTTTTTATCTTACATAAAGAATGTTTCAAGAAAAAAACCAAAAGTGGAATAAATAATTTTTAAAACAAACATCAATTCGATAAATCAAGTTTGTAAAACAAATAACTGCTTGGAGTGGTATTTGGCATAAAAAAATTTCTTTAAAAAAAATTGCTTATTTTTTAATGAATTTATTCCATTCTTTTGACAATAATAAATCTTGACATTTTATTTTGACAGTATTTCTTACTCAATTAGTCACAGGTAGCGCTGCTTAAACTGGCAAAACTTTTTATTATTGTCAATGCATATCCGTTGTTTTATGTTAATAAAAGTGATAATAAAGCTCTTAGTTTATATATATATTTTTTTACTGCTATATTACAAATTTCTTTCAATTGATTTTTGCGCTTTATTCTTACTTATCAAAACTGATTGCCTTGATTGGTACACCAATTTAAAAATGATTATATTAATTAATAATTTAATATTAAAAGCAAAAGTTCATCGGTTCTAAAATGAAAAAAACACCGTTGCTTGAATATGCCACAAAAAGTTAAAAAAAAAACAGAAACATAAAAATCTTGTAATTCGCCAGATGAGTTTTTGTAATATTTATGATTTAGTACAAAATAAGAAAATATTCACTTAAACATGTGTTTGACATTTGATTCCTAAAAGATTGATTAAGAAAACATAAAAATGGTTTTTATTTGTAAACAAGCACTTCATAGCGATTATGTGGAACCTCTTTTCCATTAAAAGGAACGTATAGACATCTATGGGAAGGATGCACCTACAATAATAGGAATTTAGATAGTGTTATTACTGATAAAAAGATGCTAACTTTTCCGGAAACTGTACAACCATTCATCGTTGTCCTCCCAATATATAACGCCTCTCCACTCCGGGTTCTCCCAGCGGCTAGAGCTCCCGGTGGAACATTACCATTACTTGCAGACACCCAATGCATCGTTTTTTGAGTCAATACCCGGAAATCATGCACTCTTAACTCTTGACCATTATAACTGACATATGCCTCATTTCTTCTTGGAATGATTTTGCAAGGAATTTCGTCCCCTTTATGGTGGCTTACTCCTACGAAAATTTCACTACCATCCAAATCGTTACCTGCCCGAACAGCATTTGGAGGCATCTGAAAGTGCCTAACAGACACAAAATCGTAACCTAAAAAAAAATATTGAAAAACTGGTTTTTGGGGGGCTTTAATACCGTTCATGTTAGTGTGGTACTTCCGGAATGTAGTGTGGCCCTGTCCTATGACGTGCCGACCTTTAAATGCAAATCGCTATGTGATAAGTGATAAGAAATCGTGTGGTAGTGGGCAACAGTGAGTTTTTTAATAGTGATTGATAAGACTAGTTTCATATTTAAGTTTCATGGAAGCCTATGGTCATGACTTTGATATGATAAAAGTTTATTAATTCTATTATAAGCTTATTTATTAAGAGTATCATCATTGATAATAATATGTGTCATTTTAATGTTTATTATGAAAATAACAACATTAAAATTCAGCCAGAAGCTACTTTATTAGAATTCCTTAATACACATATTATATCTATTACAAATTTTTCCAAGGATTTGATAAAAATAGCAATTTGATAGTATATTGTGAAACTGTATAGCAATAGTGGTATTTGGTAAGAAAATTGCTGCTGAATAACTGTTTAAAATCTGAAGTCTTGTGTTGTTTTGGTATCATTTTAATAATAAAATCAGATTAGCTCTTTTTAACCGACTTTTAAAAAAATGGAGGAAGTTCTGAATTCGACTGTATTTTTTTAATTTGTGTTACTTTATAACTTTTATCTGGAAAAAAAAATTTTGAAGATTTTTTACGTGAAAGCTGGTGCTTTTCATTTGGTCCCATTTAAATTGGATCAAGATGTGATCAGTAGTTTATAAGTTATTTTTATCAATGCTTTTGTTGACATACAATTATTGATTATAAAAATTTATGAAAAATAAAAAAAAAATATTTCAAAATAATAAAAAAGTAGTATATTTATTTAATTAATTTAAGCAATTTGAATATTAATTGTTATGTTGTTTGATGTATTTGATAATGCATTATGTTACGACATGCGCTGTAGCCTGCCTCCCACTTTACCTAGAAAGCACAGGCACCCTATGTTAAGGGTACCGGTGAAGATATTAGTCGAGAACTATTAGAGTAAGAGTAGGAGTCACCAACCATCAGAGAAAGTACCTCATGTGGAGGAATTTACTCATCAAGTCATCACACGTTATGTTGTACATTTGTAAATAAACTTATATTATATGGTCCTTCGAGTGTTCTAAAATAAAACCCCACCACATTATAATATCAAAGAAAATGTTCTCTTGATAAATTTCAGTTAAGTATATAAGCGCAAATTATAAAAGAATTAAATAAAATAGTATTAATTAATTAAATATTAAGTTAACAGTAGATTTTGATTCTGTCTTCAAACGGTGCTGTCTCATATTAGCAGCGCGTTCAATAGGTCTATTATAATATATACAGCCTTATACAAACCTACCTTGACTGACACCGACTCCAAAAATAACAACAAGTGTACATTATAGCAGTCAAATATGTAATTTAATTTTTGTTTTTTTTTTGCTAAAATTTTTTTTTAATTAGGGTCAATAGCATTTTCAAAGCAAGACATACAGGGCATAGCATAACAATGACAATAATTTTAGAGCTTTGAACCAAACTGTAAAATTTTGTGATATTCTCGACCATGCGTGATGAAATGAGATAATCAAATAATTCCGTATGAGCGTGCCTTATTGACATTTGATTCCAAATAGCATTTTTTGATGCAAATTAAAAAGTGAAATTATATTTCTTGGTTTTAATATTGCTACATACAGTAACCTGATTTACCGAAACAGTCGGGACCGGAGCCTCTTCGGATAACTGAAATTTCGGTTAATACGGAGTGTTTGTGAAAAGAGACTGATACCTATATAAAACGATATTATATTGTATTAACTCATATTTTAAAAAAGTCTTAGGTGCACACATGCATTATATTATGTCATTAAATACATACAAATAAAATACATAGTACATTTTTATTTACATACACACTTGTAGTAATTAGTTTAAAAAAATCTCAATTTCTGGCAAAAATTTGGAAGTTGATTCGGTTAAAAACCAGATTTTTATTAATTCTAAGAAGTACACGTGCAAATTTCGGCAATTAGAAAGTTTTGTCTACACTGTTTCGGTTGAGACAGCGGCTATAAAACTCTCGGCCGTTTCGGATAATGCAAATTTCGGTAAATTGCAAGCCGGATAATCGAGAGGCTACTACCAACTTCAATATTTGAAAGAATTATATTCTTTTCTTTGTGGTTCTGACTAAATCTTAAAGTGTACGTTATTGTAAAGTTGTAACTCGTAACGTAATGGTCCTACTTACTGAGTTAAATACAGTTTTAAAAAAATTACAAACTATGTTTTGTTCATTATATATATCACTGTGTAGTGTTTAACCAAAAAATAGATATGGAAAAACTTGTTAATTTATAAAAATAAACAAAACCCATTATAAAAGACAATAAGCAATGTTTTTTTTAATGAATTGTTTAATGTTCTAAAATTGGTGACTTTTTCATAAGATCATAGACTGGAGCAACGTCTTTGGAAATTTCTGTTCGCTTATGCGCTGACTTAGCTTTTAAAATATCAATTATTTTTGCATCTTATTTTTAAGCTTCAAATAAAGATATATTTTTACTGTTGGATTGACATCGCAAAATGCCACTCAAAATTAAATAAGTCATGCCCATACGGAATATTATTTTATCATCACACTTTATCACAAATGGTCAAGAATACTACCATCAGTTAGATTCGAAACGTTAGCAAATATAAATAGTAAGCACGTGTAATGTTTTTTTTTAATAATTAGTTTGTGGAATCAACCTCTAGAGGTTTTTTCTGTGTAAACCAACTCCTATTGGTCAAAATTCTAAGTTTTATAGACTCTGATTAGTTGTATGAATTAACCAATCATATTTTTTGACAACTGCAATGTTTTGTAAAAACAACAACTTAAAGAAATGACTTTAGCTTTTGTACTCCCACTCAGAATACACCAACCTTTTTATAATTATTTATTTTTCAACTATTTAAAATTAAAAGTAGATATATGATTTTTCAATAAAAGATCAAATTTACGATTTTATTTATTTATAAAATTAAAAAAACATCAGACCAAAAGTAAACAATCAATTTTTTACGTAAATTAGTGCTGGAATATTGTGATTACTGGAAGGCTAATACTTCATAATGTTGCTGAGACACTTCTTTACCATCAAACGGAACGTATAAACACCCATGGGACTGATGTACCTACAAAACAAAAGTGTTTATTGAGAAATTAAGATGATTCTGATTAGGAACCTTTCCAACTACTGTCGAGTTGTTGATTTTGCCTCTTCCAATAAACAGTGTCTCTCCTGAATCTGTTCTTCCAGCTGGAATCGCTCCTGGTGGAACTTGTCCTTTACTTGCCGACACCCATGTCATGGTTTTTTCTACCAAAACCTAAACAAAATTATAAACAAAAATGATCAGAAATTGTTTTAGATGCGGCTCAATATGTACTTACTGTAAAAGATGTCACTTTAAATTCTTCACCATTATAGCTGACGTAAGCTTCTTTTCTTCTGGGGATAATTTTGCAAGGAATATCGTCTCCTCCCATATGACTTAAGCCGACAAAAATATCGCTTCCATCCAAGTCTTTTCCGCATTTTACAGCATTTCGAGGCAAGTTGAAATTGCGAACATCGACAAAATCGTACCCTAAATCAATGTAATTAATTATAATATTGACTATTAAATGAAAAAATGTACGAACCACTCATGTTGAACAATAAATTGTTATACGATTAATATCATAAACATGTTTCCTTATATACTTGACAAGTACTTGATAGATAAATAGGTTTTTCTTGTAGAGAACTATCACTGATAAGCGATAAAGATGAGAGGTTTTCCAATAACAAGCCTTTTTTCCGATTGATGAATCAAAACGGAAAAGCTAAGCCAAATGTTTTGAAATTTTTTTATCTAAAATTATATAGAATAAACAGGCAGGCTTATTTGTTTATTTCTGAAATCATCCAAACTGGAATTGTAATCACAGTTGAGTAGTTTTTTTTCAAAACTGTTATGAGTAATTTTACAATTTTATCCAACCCCACTTTATTATGAAGTTATAAAAATTGATGTTTTGATTGTATTATGGGGCCTAGAAAACCCAAGTGAAATACTTTTTCAAGAACTTTTGATTTCTTGCACACTTGACTGTTTTTAGATTCGTTTTTCAAAAAAGCAATTAACATGCTATATTGTAAAATATTGTTTTTTTTGAGAAGCTTTAACGTCAATCTTAACATGTAGTATTTCGCCCAAATTGAAGAGACCGCAAATCGTTTTTTGACGTTGAAGAAGTAACCCAACTTCTTGGCTTACCCCACTAACATCGTTTTCTTGTTTCCAGTTATTGAACTCACTCAATTCCTTGTAATAAGCGTTTGTGGATTTTTTAGATAGCAAACTTCTTAAACATCTTTCGCAATTTTTCAAAAAAAAAAAATTTTTTTTTTTAATTTTAACAATGTTACAAGCGCCGAAATTATTCGATTGCATAATTTTTCTCAAATAATAAAGTTGTTGTCAACAACATAGCAACCAAACCATAGACTACTATTAATCTTTGTTGATATAAAATTTTTGAGTTTTGACGATTTTTCAAGAACTCTTACAGAGAGAGGTGTTGGATAAAATTATGTATTGTACTCATGCCTTAAATGTGTGACTTATTTGCCTTATAAAACATTTGTATAATAAATGGCAATTTTTTTTGATAAATATTTTAGTTTTTTGATCAATCAGCGAAAATTATAGATTTTACATTAATAACGACAGATCAATAGAAAGCAAAAGACAAAAATAAATAAAAAAAAGTCAAAAAAAAAAGTAGAACATGTATACAAATAAGACCTTATATGTACAGGATGTGTCATGATAATAACCTATTAGACCAATAAAAAAATCGGAAAAAGCATTTCAGATATAATTTTCATCTCTATGTTTTAGACCAAATGTTTTTTATAGTTTGTTTTGAGTTCTAAACTGGTCTTATAATTGATGTTGCCATTGTCAATCGTTTAAAACAGGAAAAAATAATAAATACATTTTTTTTATTTTTATTAATTTTATCACTATTTAAAGTAATAATAACTCTATAATTTCTTGAAATAGACCACTTGGTGTTGAGTATTTCTTGCTCTACTTGTCAAAATGTGTTTTAGCGCACCTTACGCGCCATTTTGATTTTTAACATTTTTCGGATTTGTTGACTATATCACTTGATAAATAAATCATCTTTTTTCATAGAAAACTAATATCCCATACACACACATAAAAAGATTTCCCAAAATCAATTTATTTCCGTTTGATGAATCAAAACGGAAATTTTTTGAATTAGTTCAAATTTTATTGATAATTTTAATCTTATGTTATCTAGCGTGAATAAGCAAGTTTGTTTGTTTTTTTCTAAATTTATCTATTGTTTGGAATTAAAGTTAAATAATGCTTTTTTGGAACAAATATGAGCAATTTAATTTTTGGTTTTTGCTTATAATCATATTTTTTTTTATTAAAAACTAGTAGTAATTTTTTTATTAAAACGGAGTAAAGAAAAAAGTAGATAAATAAAACCAAAAAAGAACAGAGAAGCAAAAAAATAGAACAGGTTAAAAAATAACATTGCTTAATATATATGTTTGGGGAAAGGGACAGATGTAAAGTGCAGGTGAGAGAACTAGTGAAGAAAAGAAAATAAGCGTGTTTATGTGAGATAGATGCTAGAATTGAGCAAAAAGACTTTCGGATATATAATGAAAAACAAAAAAAAAACGAAAAAAAAAAGAGTAGAAACAGGGAAAAGAATACTAATTTTTGAGGACAAAAACATAAAACGAGAACGGTGTGATATATTGAAAGAGAGCTGGAAGGTAGTGTAATTACAGAATAGATGTCTAGATTCTTGAAAAGAAAAAGATGATAGAAAGATTTTAGTGCGAATTTGAAGAAAGAGAAACTGGAAAGAAAAAAATGAAAGGAAATATAATATGTGCGGACGAGAAAGAGAAACATTAGAGAATATGATCAATAAATGCAGAGGCGAAAGAAAGCAAGGTTAAAAAACAGGACATAGTAAAAAAAAAAGAAATAAAATAGAAGAATTCAGAAGTGGTCGAGATAAAAAGAGAAGCAAGACAATGGGTACATGGTAAAATGAAGGATAGATATAGAAACATAGACAAGCACAAAAAACATGTTTAATAAATAAAGTCAGTATAACTACAGAAAAAATGTCTAGATTCTTGAAAAGAAAAAATGAGAAGAGAGAGAAAGATGATAGAAAAGTTTTATTGCGAATTTGAAGAAAGAGAAACTGGGAAGAAAAAAATGAGAGAAAATATAAGATGTGCGGAAGAGAAAAAGAAACATTAGAGCATATAATGAATAAATGCAGAGGCAAAAGAAAGCAAGGTAAAAAAAGAACATAGTAAAAAAAAAAGAAATAAAATAGATAAAAATGATAATAAGAGAAAAAGATTGAACTAGACCGGGAACAAAAAAGAGTAAACGAAGAAAAAAGAGTAGAAACAGAGAAAAAAGTGCTAATTTTTGAGGACAAAAAAATTAAACGAGAACGGTGTGATATATTGAAAGAGAGCTGGAAGGTAGTGAGTAGAAAAGCAAACAAAGATATTAAAAAATAGCATCATAAAAATAAAAAGTTTACCGCAGAAGTGATCGAGATAAAACGAGAAGCAAGACAATGGGTACATGGTAAAATGAAGGTTAGATATAAAGACATAGACAAGCAAAAAAAACATGTTTAATAAATAAAGTTAGTATAATTACAGAAAAAATGTTTAGATTCTTGAAAAGAAAAAATGAGAGGAGAGAGAAAGATGATAAAAAGACTTTAGGGCGAATTTGAAGAAAGAGAAACTAGAAAGAAAAAAATGAGAGGAAATATAAGATGTGCGGAAGAGAAAGAGGAGCATTAGACCATATGATGAATAAAAGCAGAGACAAAAGAAAGCATGGTAAAAAAACAGGACATAGTTAAAAAAACGAAAGTGGATAAAAATGATAATAAGAGAAAAAAATTGAACTAGACAGGGAATAAAAAAGAGTAAACAAAGAGAAAAGAGTAGAAACAGGGAAAAAAGTACTAATTTTTGAAGACAAAAAAATAAAACGAAACCGGTGTGATATATTGAAAGAGAGCTGGATGGTAGTGAGTAGAAAAACAAATAAAGAAGTTAAAAAAAAACATCATAAAAATTAAGAGTTTACCGCAGAAGTGATTGAGATAAAAAGAGAAGCAAGACAATGGGTACATGGTAAAATGGAGGATGGATATAGAGACATAGACAAGCAAAAAAAAAACAGGTTGAAAATAAAGAGAAACCTTGGAGCATATGATGAATCAAAGCAGAGGCAAAAGAAAGCAAGGTAAAAAAACAGGACATAGTGAAAAAAAAAGAAATAAAACGGATAAAAATGATAATAAGAAAAAAAGATTTAACTAGACAGGGAATAAAAAAAAGTAAACAAAAAAAAAATCGAAATAAAAAAAGAAAAGTAAAGCGGTCAGAAACAAACTTGCAAGCAAGAAAAAAAAAAAATTTTTAATTTAAGATATTTTGAAACAAAATGACTTAATTATATACGTAAGTGAAGCAATAACAGTATTATGTATAACAAATAAAAAAAATTGCAAATATTTATAAACGTTCACAAAATGCGTCAAAAATGTAGAAAAAAGTAAACAAACATTATAAAAAAAAATTTATTTTACGTCAAGAGTATATATTTGAAGCATTTTTATCAATTTATTAAAGTGTTTAACTTTATGGCATATAACAGACCACTTCAAAAATATTTTTAAGTTTCCATGTGAAAATGTGTTTTCCATATTATAAATTATATAGTTTAAACGTTTTTAAATTTTGATTAAATGTACTTTTTGTAACAGTTGATAAGCGTTATATGTTAATACCAAACACTTTGCAATTTAAAGGCCGCTCTATAGTCAGGTGGCTGAACATAGTGCTTTCAGAACTGAACCAAATAAGCGGCGTCTATGCAAGCAGATGTTTTTTTAAAGATGGTTTCTGTCTGACTGTGGATGTTTGTACATTAAATTTTGTGTTATAAATTTGGTTTCTCTACTACAAGCGCCAAACTTTTTTTACATTATGATCAAGAATGTTAATGGAAACTTCAATAATCACGGTGGGGAATTAATTATTATTTTATTTTAACGCTTTGGCCAAAATAAATTTTAAAATCTATTGACGAAATAAAACTTATATCAGTTTGTGCATCTCTTTGACTTATGAAGAGGAAATTATTAACAAATGATCTTCTTTAGATGTAAACGTGTTCAAAAAAGCAACAGGTGATTTAGAGTTTGATATATTTAGAAAAGAAACAAGCACTTTAAAATACACACCTAAGGACTGCAATCATTGTTATCAATATGAAATAGCAAGTTCAAGTTTTTTAGTAAATACGCTAATTACCTTTCTATTAAGTCAAAAAAAGTTTAATAAAGAAAAAGTGAAAACATAGAAAATACAATTATGAATAAAAAAAAAGTATAAGAAAGTGCCCAAACTGTTCAAACGACTATGTAAACAAATTTATTTCATCACTCTTTGAACGAAAGATAACCAACGGACGTGAAATTTAGACCCGCTTATCAATCAGAATTTAAATTTAAAAATTTTTTTTAAATTTTGAGTTTTCTAAAAACGATTGTTTTTAGAAAAAAAGAATAGAAACCTTTTTTATAAATTATTATCTGATCTACAATTTTTGTTCAACTTAATTTTATGATAAAACTTACCATTTTGGTGAAAATTGAAAAAAACCCGTTTTTGTACATTTTATTTATAATAGTGTTTTGAACAGTCCTACCAACTTTCAGCCATGTGTGAATTTTTGTGATCTCACCCCTATTTTTTAGTATAATTTGACCAGACTATAAATACATATTATGTAAATAAAATAGTATTATTTGAAATAACGCATTTTTATAGATAGATGGTTTAATTTCAACTCTTGATCGTAGATATTAAAAAAATAATTTTTATTGTTATTTTTTGTTTTTTTTATGTTTAACTTTTTTTACCATTTGTACATTTTTTATAAATTATTGCATTTAACTGTTATTGATTAGGTTTATTGTAATGCCTATTATAGTAAAAGTTTATGATGAAATTGTCTAAATGTCTAAAAATATTTAGAACCATTATTAATAGCGTAAATTTTCTATTATTGTTTAAAAACTATTTAGAACCATTAATAGCGTAAACTTTCAGGATCAAGCTCATATAATTATTTTAAAATAAAACACTTTAATTTTTAGTTATTTTTTGAAAGCCGTTGTGTTAAATTGCTGGGTTTAATGGTTTTGAGTTGCAATTAAACTCAAAAAAACCTTTTTTTTAATTTTTAAAACTTGGATTTTTAAAAAATGTAAGAGTTTTATTAATTAGAGGTGTTTAATAATAATAATAATAATAATAAATAATAATTATTATTATTATTATCATTAAACACTTCTAAACACTTTCTTGTAATGTAAAAATAAACACAACTCTTATTAGACAGTTGTTTCCTTTATTTTGTACTGAACCACTACTGAAAATAATATAATTAAAATGGGTTTAATGTGTTTTTTGCGTTCAATATAGACTTCAAATAACAATTTTTTTTATATTTTTAAAAAAACCAATATTGACTTTTTTTGACGTTGCGTTAAAAAAAAGTTGTCACACGTGGTAGTTCAAGTTTAAAAAATGATGAAAAAGAAAATAATTTCTGATATACCGACTACTTTAAGAAAGTGTTTCTATTAAAATAATAATATCAGAGTAATCTTTAGATATCATATACATTTATAAAAAAAATATCAAAGCCTGTAGCTGCGTTTTATGATTAGTCAACTTTTTTTTCCAAATATTTCTAGTTTGTTCTGATTAAGGAACTGCTCAAGACTCAGCAAACAACTATAATACACAGTTATTTAGAAGATAAACAATATATAGAAATCTTATTACAACAAACATGCTCATAGTGACCAACCAAGTCCGAACAAAGCAATTTCATTATTTAAACTGTTGCTTACACAGCGCTTACAGTACCTGGAAAATCTTGTAATAAATGATAAGATATTAATTTACCTACTGTCAAAAATATAGCAGCTTACAGCCGTGCTTTGAAAATCATTGCCGCCATATTTTAAAGTAAAATTGGCCAATTTTTTGCAAACTGTCGATTGGTCGGCCATTTCTTTCTTCTAATAATGGCACTCGTCGGTTGAGTTATAGGATAATGTATTTTGCGCAAGAAACGAATCACACTGACCAATTTATTGTCAAGTCAATACGGCCCAAAAGCCTGTAAACATGTCCACCGATGTCATTAATAATAGACGTGTAGAAGACCAGCCGGTTAACCTATTATTCCCAGGCATGTTAGTGTCTCTGTAAAATAGTGATGATCCATCACTCCCGGGAAGAGAACTAATCATTGTTCGTTTAACAATTAGAGAATGTGATTTTAATCTCTATGGTTTTAGCATGTTAATTTATAGTGTCATAAATATAGATTGTTGAATGTCGGGTATTGTGTTTTTAATCGAAAGTAAATCATAGAGGATTAAACACTACCCGGACATGATTTTTTTAATAATTTTGCGCTTTTTATTAAATTTGATTGTTTAATAACAAATGATTTATTAGATAAATCAATGGCAAAAATAAACATCAATAATACGAGCTTGGAAATTTAAACAATCTATAAAACACAGCAACTAGCTACAATAAGTCATTAGTAATGAAATAGCACGGAAATAGTCTGAATCGACAATGTTTTATTAAAATATAAATTTTTTTTAATTTTTTTGGTAGCAAAGCTGGAAAGAAAAGGATAAAAAATATTGCCTATCTTGGATTTGCGATTTAGACAAAAGACGCTAATTTAATATCAAGCAATAGTTCTTCTGTATCGAGTGACTTTTAACATTTAACCATAAAGGCTTTTGTTTCTATCCTTGAGTTGACACAATTTCAATATTTGAAAAAAATGGAGCTTAGAAGCGTCACTGTTTTTGTCTAAAATATTTATCAACAAGTGCTAATACTTTTTTTAAAATAAAAAATACCTTCCAGCATCGATTTTTTGTGTAACATAATATTTACATTCTTCTAAGAATATTTTTTTTATTATTTATTACTCAATTTTTCCGGAAAATTGTTTCAATAATCATAATGTTTCAATCACTTTGTTTTGAAAGAATTTAAAAAAAAATTGAATCTGCAAGTCAGGTGTTTTCTAAACGTTTTAGCCCGGCTAGTGCCGTTGAGTTACTTTATGTGAGATAAGCAATAAGTTATCTTTGCAAAACAATAGAGCTCAAACGTCGTATTGTATTTTCTTTGAGATGTTTGCAAACTAAAGCCTATTCATTTCCAGCTAAAGCGCTCGTGAACAAATAAGGCCAAAACATCAACTTGGCAACAGCGTTAGTGGGTCTATTGTGGCAGTGGGCTCAGCTAAGACCACAGTAGAAATAGATAGGTATGACTTGGAGATCACATGGACTAGTTGTTAACTTACCTAAGTGACCTCAAAAAATTTGCCTCTGCTGAATAGTGCAAATTAAATGCTTGAAAAATGCACATAAACCACAAACAGTTTCACTTATTTGAAGTTTGAAACAGAAGTATTGCCACCGGAACAATTGAATAAACACACCAGAAACTTGAACTTGTGAATGCCAATAGACCCGCTGGCAGCGTTGCCACATTTTGCTGTTTACGGCTTGTTAAGTAAAGACGGCTGTAAGCGTACGCATCTATTAGGCATTTAGGTAATTTTTTACAAATCAGGAAAAAGAGGTATCAGATACACACAAAAACTGATTTCTATGTTTATATTAGGTATAATAAAGTATAATAAATTATAATATTTAAAAAAATATATTATAAATTTTTTTTTAAACCAAATTTAGTGATGGGCGACAAAAAGTAAAATTTGAAAACTCAAGCTTTTCAAGTCAATTTATATATCATAAACTCACACTCAAATTCCAGAACAAATTAGAGTGATACTGAGCAAATTAGACTGTGAGTAGATAACGTCAAAGAAGGAAGAAAGCCAAAACAAAGTTTTGTAGCTTAGAAAAAAATAAATCAAAGCCCAGATAAAAAAGAAAAACAAATGTTTGAAATAATAAAAAAAAATTTGAAATTAAAAATAAAGCTAGTGATAAAGATACAAATTAGAAAATTCGACAAAAAACGAACTAAAAATTTGCATGAAATTAGAATACAAAGGTAGTACTAGAAAACTAATAAATATTGAAAAAGTAGACCATTAGATAACAAAAAAAAATGGCTAATGCAAAAAAGATTGGAGTAAAAGAAACAAAGAAACAAAAAATCATAAAACCATGACTAGAATAGTAAAATTTTTACAAAATTAAAATAAGGTAGCATAAAAATTAGATTGGTTAATAAAATAACAGCAAAAACCGACCAAAAATACGAAAACAAGCAAAAAAATATTTTCTATTATAAAAAAAATAATATAGTCATTGTCATTACTTGACAAAGACAGCAATGATTTTTGAATTCAACAAAATTGCAGTGTTTTAAAAACAGAGAGGAGCAAACATATAAATAATAAAAACTAATTAATAATAAATTACTATTTTAATTATTAAAATAATTATAAAAATAAATAATAACCTAAAAAACAAACCTATTTTTTTTTGTTTAGCTTAAAACACAATTTGTGGTTTTTGCTTTTAATCTAATTCCTTGAACTAAAAGCCTAATTTTCAACTATTTTTATATTATTGAAAGAATAATATTGTCATTATCATTTCTTGTCAGAGACCGCAATAGTTTTTGTATCTAGCAAAATTGCTGCGTCTCTGATACAGGAAAAATTAAATATAAAAATAATAATAATAATAAATATAACTTCAAAATTATTTGATAAAAGTAAGTACAGAAAATTTTTATAAAGTACGTGATTTTTTGTGTTTAATATACATATAAAAAAAAATAAAAAAAAAATGCAAAAATATTTAAAGTAACAGAAAAAAAAAACAAGACATAAGAACATGACTAAGATACAATAATACAAAAAAAAGACCTATGACCTATATGCAAAAAAACTAGCATTTTTTTTAATGATAGGTTGTTTTTGGTTTAAAAATGTAAAGATGGTTGAATAAGTGGTAGCTTGCTTGAAAGCAATTTTATTCAAACTCAGATAGAGAGCAGCCGAATTTTAGGGTAACATTTTAAAAAGTAAAGTTTTTTTTTGTTAAATTAGGCTTTATAAAAGAGATATTAGAACAATCCGGCTGTTTGTTTTGAAATAGATTATAGCAAGATCGTAAATCTCAAGAATTCCGGCAATTAGAAAAAAAAGAAAAATGCTCTATTTTGTTAATTCTTATAATTTTGAGGTTAGGCAGCGCTGAATTGTAGGTTTTTTACCGTTTATAGTTCTATAGTTAATAGTTTGAAGGTTATGGTTTAATGTTTTCAGTTTATTAATTATTATCCATTGCACATCTTCTGTACTCAACGTATTTTGGAAATTTTTCTAACATATTAGTTGGTACAATTTATCACCTAACGGATATTAGCCGTACAAGATAGCTCCAAGAAACAAGACACGCCAAGATCATAATGCCTAGCCAAACGCACCAAGGCACTAATTAAACTATTGATTAAATTAGAAAATAACCATTATTGGACAATAGTGAAGGTAAACTAGTATATGGAGCTGTATGAAAGCATAAAAGAGACAAATATAGTACAGATTGTCATTTCAGTGGTGCAATTTTGAGTTTTTATGAAAACTTCATTCATGGTAGTCGCAATTAATATATATCACTTTGTTGTTGATAAAAAGTCCTAATTTCAAAATTGATAGCATAATTACTTAATTTTTTACTCGGCACTAGATAAGCTTCAGTGATATTTTTAATAATTTTTATTTTGATATATATATATATACAGTGAGATTTTTGTTTTACTGAACATAACGTTATAAATCGTATGTTCAGTTTTAAAAAAACCATGTCAATACATTGTCGCTAGGTAGGCAACCAAATTAACAAATATTTTATTTTGACACATGACTGACAGAACAGAACAGAAGGTTGTGTAATAAATTCACCCATAAAAAGAAGAAGAACTTGTCCGGTCTTGACAGAAGAACGAGAAATACAGATATTATGTTATGCTGAAGAAAACCCCATTACCCCGTCGCGGATAATAGCAAACGAGTTTGGCATTTCAGAATCCTCTGTCCTTAAAACTTTCAAAAAGTATAAATACAAACCTTACAAATTTTCAAATCACCAACAGCTTGTTCCTCTTGACAAAATAAAAAGAACAGATTTTTGTGAAACAATATTTAATTTAATAAATGAAAATGAAGATATTTTACACAAGATAGTTTTTACTGATGAGTCATCCTTTTGTTTAAATGGCACGGTCAATTCACAGAATTGTCGGTTTGTATTGAACACCTCTTTCCTTTTTTTTCCTATCTTTCTTTCTAATTCCCACAGGTATTGGTCACGTACAAACGAACATGTTCAAAATTTAACACACACTCAGTATAATAGCAGAGTTAATGTTTGGACTGGAATAGTCGACGGTACCCTTATTGGTCCATTTTTTATTGATGGCAACCTAAATGCCGCCAAGTTTTTGGAACTTCTGCAAAGACACATAATGCCACGACTAAAAGACTTAAACCTTGAGAACGCATGGTTTTAAATGGACGGCGCTCCACCACATTCCACGGGCCCTATTACACGTTTCCTCTGAATGAAAATTTCCAGGATCGCTGGATTGGACGGTTTGGACCAATAGCTTGGCCACCTCGGTCACCAGATTTATCACCAAACAATTTGTTTCTTTGGAGTTATCTTCAATCTAAAGTCTACAACAATACCGTAATAGAGAGTACAGAAGAACTAAAGAATAGAATACTCACCGCCTGCAACGAAATAAATTCAGTTTTTGTAAAAAATACTGTACAAGCATTTTCCAATCGTTTGGCGTATTGCTTAGAACAAGAAGGTGGTCACTTTGAACATTTAATAAATTAATTTGATTAAAAGTTTCTTTTTAAACTTGTTATTAAGACGTAACATAACCTTCCTTACCTTTGAATAAAATTTCAGAGTTCTGTTCTGTCAAGTCAGTCATGTGTCAAAATAAACATTTGTTAATTTGGTTGCCTACCTAGCGACAATGTATTGACATGGTTTTTTTAAAAGTGAACATGCGTTTTAAAACGTTATGTTCAGTAAATCAAAAATCTCACTGTATATATATACAATAATAAAATAATAAGAGTTTGTTTTGTGATAATGTGAATTAGAGTAATCTTCCTCTTTCGTAGTGGTGAGAAAAAATAATTAAAAAGCAAGGTGGCGCTAAAGTTGTGGTTGTGATCTACATTCTGTTGAGTTCATTGAATATATATTGAAAACTCCCTACTCTCAACCAACAGCTTGGCACATTTTGAAATGACTAGACGTACAGTTAATTAAGCTTAATTCTTGCAACTTTGTTGCAAACGTCATTCTTTTAATGCAGAAGTAGCAGGCACTTAAGTAAAGATAAGCCCAAATTTGTCACTGCAAGCTTATTTAAATCTAAATTTGTTGCAGCTTGCTGAAGAAGTCCAACAAGAACGAAACGTGTACAAGTTTACAGGTTTAGTTTGAATGAATTTGCATTGATTGTTCTATCTATTTCTTGCCTACGATTTTAGGCCCTCTACACCAATATTTTGAACGCTCATTAGCAAGGACTATTGAGTACACTTAGAGAAAGGGCTTATTTAGTAATCAGAGAAAAAGCAAAACTATTCATATTTTAACCACGTCTATGGTGATGAGAGATAAAAACTGATTTATTTTATGAATGTAACTGAAAACTAACTTATTACAAAAATAATTTCTTTACCTGCCATAATAAAAACTGCCATATCAGTGAAGATATGCCATCACTGCCACAAAGTGAAACTTTGTAAGTATATGTAGTTTAGATTACAAAATGCCATTTGGTAAATGATTTGACTTGACTAAAATTGGAACCAATATTTGTTGATTAAATTTTATTGTATTTTATAATATTTATTGGTTATAAAACCAATTAAGGATTTAGTTAATTTAAGCATTCGTGTTATTCTCTGTTATTACCGGCAACACATTTCATTTAAGTTAATCAAAGCAGGAAAACCCGTTAGTGTTAATTGCAAACCCATTAACATTTATCAAGATTGAGCAGGTTTTTCCAATCTCGACTTTTCTCTACTTGTCTTAAGAGGGATCTGCAGGAAATTGGCTCTGGACAGAGAAATATAAGTTTGTTTGAGGCAGATAACGCTCAGATTATACAAAAGTTTTCGGGTCGACCCTTTTTTTTTGAGTGAGCCCTGTCGAGATACAAGATGTTACACGCAACTTCGACATTCTGAATTTGAAACAAAGGGCGCAAAAACGCTGAGGGAAAGCTGCTCCAATGCATGGAAATGGCTGATTTTTATTGGGATGAAATTATTAATTTTGATTTAGGAGTGAGTGTTTGAGAGGGAAATTTGTTGATGAAAGCAGTAAAAGTTTTTTTTTAGAAGAAACATAAAATCTTGTCTGTTACATCGTAATTGTTTTTTGCCGACTTAGTCGGTTGCAGTTTTAATTCAATTTAGGGAGAGGGCGAAAAGTGATTTATTTTTGGAGGTATATTTTTGTTTAGATGAATGCTGGAGAGTAAAGTTTTTTCTCGAATGGCTGTCACTCAACCTTAACGTTCTGGATGACAAACCACAAACTACTTAAAAGTTTGGCTTTTCTTCAGAACTTATTCAGCTTTTTTAAAACAAAGGAAAGATTGAGCTGTTTATACATATTGAAACATCATAACCATTTTTCTTTGTTTGAACTAAACTTCTAAGTATAAAAATAGAAATGTGGCAACAATGTTTTGCAAATGCTTAGCATTGTCAAAAATGTCAAAAATCCTAGACATTTTTTTACATTAAGCTGATGCTGAATATTTCATAAAAAGAATCAAGAAAAGAATCAAATCTCTAATGAATGTAATCAACACGAACAATTATATTTGCTCTTTCGAGAGAGTTACGAACACTCTTTTTTATTTGACCACAATTTTATATTTCACTGGTAAACTACTTTACCAGAAACGATAAAAATATCACTTTCTGCTAAATGCAAAATTATGCGATTGTAAACAGTTTACGTTTAGCATATCCAACAAAGCACAATAAAACATATAGTTTGGAAACTAAACCTCCGACTTTCAACAGCAAAAATGACGTATCATATTGTTGGCGTTTTAGTCAATTGTTACACAAATGCCTTGGTAACATGATATATATATTTTGTCAGTAGATTTAAAAGCGGTTTTTGACGGGGTAGATAAAAATTAGTTTTAGGATGACACGATAAAAAGAGAGCGAAAGAAATAGCAGAGAAAGTTGAAGAAATATATTATGAAATTTATTCCTCCAATATACAGTGTTGGAAACAATATATTTAGAAATAATATAATATAAAAAATAAAACAAAATTCTAACTTACACTTTCTTGTTTTTTTCTGATTGTTTTTGACCGATTTTACTTCATTCACTAAGTTCAATCTTTTGCTATTATTTTCATCTATTCTTTTTCTTTTTTTTCATTATGTCTTCTCTTGCTACCATACTTTCTTTTACCTAAAATTTTTCTCTCTCTTTCACCCATTCTGCATTTTTGTAGAGAAGGTGAAAAAAATATATTAGGGAATAGAATGTAAAGTGAAGGTGATTGAAAAAGAAAGCGAATGGTTGTATAATAGTAATAATAATATTTATTTCTTCAATGTACAGTTTTATAAATAATATAATATAAAAAATACACACAAAACTTAAACTTTCTTGTTTTTTTCGGATTCTTTTTCTTCTTTTTCAGTTTTTTGTCTTTTTTTTTGACAGATTCTACGTTATTCAGTAAGGTTAATCCTTTGGTATCATCTTCATCTATTGTATTTTTTTTTGATTATGTCTTTTCTTGCTACCATACTTTCTTTTTCTCTTTGTTTCTCACATCTTACATTTTCTTTCATTTTCCTCTTTCTAAAATCTGTTTCTTCTCTCTTTGTTCCTACATATGAATCCTGCAATCATCTTCCTCTCTCTCTCTCATTTTATTTTCAATAGGTTAGTAGTTCTTTTTTAATTAATCTCATATTTTTTTATTATATTTGTTTTTCTAATTTTATCTTTTTTTTTTGTTTCTCTGTGACTTCATCTCTGTCTCTCATTTTTCTATTACTCATTGCCTCGCTTCTATTTTTCTCTCAATCTCTTCTACACTAAGCCCGTTTCTTTCATAGCATTCCTTTCTTTCTTTTCTTGTTAAGCAAATAGTTGTAAACCATAAAGTGTTTTGGACTCCATCCAAAAATGTCTTTTGACTCCATTACTGTTTACAGTTTAAAGAGTGTTTTTTAAAATTTGACGTCATAATTAGTCATGACTACGCCTTAGTGTGAACGAACCATAATTCTTAAAATAATTGCTTCAAATGTCAAAATAATTACTAGATTTCTGAATTTTTTTTGATTTTTTTAACTAAAATATATTTCTCACAAGAATAGAAATTTTTGTGTGGTGGAAGCTTATTTTTACCGGTCACTAAGTTGATGGTGATTGGTGAATTATTGAGTCATTTTTTTAAATGGCGAAAAGAGAATTTACCGCTTTTTTTGCACAGTTTTATGATGATGAAATTGTAAACGGGTATTTCCAGCATGTTTATTTTTTCGTTTGTTATAACTATAATACTGCAAATGCTTTCAAGTGGTTTTAATTTAATCTCATAAACGTGTTGAGCTCTCAATTCATTAAATTTGAAGTCGGGTTTAAGTTCAGATGTCAAATTAATAACTGTCATACCAGTTTAAAGGTAAAAGTACATTTCTTGTGCAAAGTGCAACGCCATTTATGACAAGCTTCAAAAATTGAAAAAAACACCCGATGTATGACTGATATGTTAACAAAAAAAACAAAAAGGAAAAGTAAGGGAGGAATAGTAGTAGGTAGAAAAAAAGTGTGAATGCTGGCGTATGCAGATGACATAGTTATGATGGCGAGAGAGGAAAGAAGGATTCGCAAAATGATAAAAAAACGCTAGAAGGTACATGAATAAAAATGAATTTAAGGTAAATGAATATAAAACAAAGATAATAATAGTTAGTAAGGGAATGAGAAAAAAAGCTGCTTGAAAATAAAAAGAAAAAAGTAGCGCAGGCTAAAAACTAGAAGTATCTAGGATATATGTTAGAATTGAGCAAAAAGACTCTAGGATGTATAGTAGAGAGAAAGAAAAAAATTAGAATAAAGGCAAAGAAAAAGCCATAACGTTTAAAAACCAAATAAGAAAAAAAACAAGAAGGGTGTGAGATGTTGAAAAACAGCTGGAAAGTAGTGAGTAAAATAAATAAAAAAATACAAAAAAAAAGTGCTATAAAAAAAACTTAGCGTATAAAAAAGTGAGCAAAAATTGAAGCAAAATATGATAAAATGAATGATAGAAATACAGACATACACAAACAAAAAAAAATGAAAAAAATAAGGTACAATAAAAGGTACATTAATTTAATCACAAAAGAGTAGCATAGATTTTTAACAGGAGAAAATAAGAGAGTAAGATGATAGCAAGATTTAGGTGCAACAATCAAAAAATCAAAAAGGGAAAATAGATTTCTGATGGAAGGAAATTAAAGAAAATGTAGAATGTGTGGAAGAGAGTGAAAAAGACTAGCGCAAATAAGGAATGAAAGCGTGGAGGTAAAATAATGCAAGCTGGAGAAAATAGACCTAATGAAAAGAAAAAAAACAAGAAATAGCATGAGTAAAAATGCTAATAAAAAAAAGAGAATGATTAAGCAAGACAGGGAATAAAGTAGAATGAGTAAAAAGAAAAAAAAACATGAAACAAAATTTAATTTAATGTTAGAAACTGAACTAAATCACTTCAATTAATTATATGTTAACACTGTACGTGAAACATTAAACATTATTACGTAAAAAATTGTACTTTTTTTTAGTTTATTTAGATACTAGACTACTACGTTTCACGTAAAAGTGCAATTTAGTATATTTTTTTAAAGTCAGAAGATTTTGTTGAGTTGCGTTCAGACTTTGTCAAGCTCGTACTTTTAGGTGAAACACGTAATATATGTGTTAAGTGGAGGAATACCATTATACGTATAAAATGAAACGGCTTTTTATTTTCTCTATACGAGATGTTAAAATAATTAATTACTTTATAATTGGTATTATCATTGAGTAATTATTAATACAGGTATTATTCGTTTATTTAAAGTGAATATATTTTGAATTTGGTGGTAGCTGGTACTTTTCTCTATTGTCGGCTTAAACTCTAATCTTCATTGATTATTTTTGAAAATGGTAAATAAGGAAAACTTATTCAAGAAACGTAAGGACATAATCCCGCCGAATCTTGAAGGAAAATAATATAACGGCACCGTTAAAGGGATGTTTCCGGGTTGTTTCCGGAGAACCTTGAGCGGGTGCGTTCCTATAAACAGAACAATTTAACTGATTCAGCTGGAACGGCCAAAAGATCTGATTTCCATGAACGAGGTTCACAAATAGCGGGAATATATCGAGTGGCACAGTTTGTATCTGGGAATCCGAAACCCTGCTGACGTGCCCGGAATTTCCATGCCTGTTATTCCGAACACCTACTTTCCTTTTCATAAAATATATTTCTTCAAGAGCCCTTTTGGTCTGAGGGAAAAACTTTCACAAATTATTAGCTAATGCTGTACCAAAGTCAACTTTTAGAGAGAAAACGATTAGCTTTGTATATATTTTTTTAGCATTTGTCAGATCTCCTAACTGTCATTATTACCCAAAAAATTTTACATTTCTATACCTTTTCAACTTTTAAGTGAGAATAACTTGTTTTAAAAAAAAATTAGCTAATCATTTAAATTTAAATAAACAATTTCAAATTGAGAATAAACAAATTCGAATTGAAATGAGCAATTTTAAGTTGAGAATAAAAGGTTTATGTTGAGAATAAATTTATTCAAATTGAGAATAATTAGTTGAAAATTGAGAATCTACAGAAATTAAGTATCGGAAGTTAACGGACTGTGTCATTGATGTAATTCTTATAGAATGGATTTAAATACATCAGTTAAAAAGTTAATGAGAAATGTTTTATATTGAGAAAGATGAAGCTAATAGAAAGAAAAAACAAATTTGCGCATTGTTTAACCAGGACCAAGATTGGCAAAAACTTTAGAAGTTAATATAATAATAATAATAATAATAATAATAATAATAATAATAATAATAATAATTGTTTATTGTTTGAAAAGTTAACATGTATGTACATATTCAATAATACAAGAGAATAATTTTATAAAGTAAATTTCTCAGGTACATAAAAACTTACAAACTCGTCCTATCAAAAAATTCTTTTACCGAATAGGGTTCCAATTCGCAAATATATCTATGTAAAGCTTTTTTGAACAAGTCGGTCGATTTAACAGATTTCACTGTAGTTGGAAGACTATTGTATATTTTCATAGCCATGTATTTGCCTGTCTTTTCTGTTAGGGTTAATGAATGAATTGGTAAAGCATAGTCATCCTTATGACGAGTGAAATACAAATGCTGATTTTGAAATTCAAGAAAATTGTTTGTATTTGTTTTTAAATATAAGATTGTATTGAAAAGAAAAATGCCAGTTAAAGTTAATAAGCCATTAGATCTAAACACATTTCTACATGTCTCTGTGTATTTCATCTTAAACATTACACGTATAATTCTTTTTTGCATAGTAAATGCTCTATTCACATTTGGAGAGTTTCCCCAAATTATGACTCCATAATTTAAAATAGGGTAAGTGTACGCATAGTACGCCATTTTTACAACTTGCATTGTTGTGTATTTACTAAGTATTTTAATAGCATAACAGCTATTAGATAGTTTTCTACAGATTATATCAATATGTTTTTTAAAATTTAAAACAGAGTCTATGTGTACACCCAAAAATTTTACGTCTTGTGAGGCATGAAGGATATGGTTTTCTAATTTCATATCAGGTGGAAAGCATATATCTTTGTTTTTCAATCGAAAATGAACTAATGACGTTTTATCAATGTTTAAAATAAGTTGGTTTTGTTTTAACCATATTTTAATATCGTTCATAAAGTTTAGTACTATTTTTTGGTATGTCTGTTGATTAGGTATAGGAATCAATATTGAAGTATCGTCAGCGTAATTTATTATATGCGACGTTGGATGTAGTTTTGACAATGCTTGTGATAGATCGTTTATGTATATAATAAATCGGAAAGGTCCAAGAATACTGCCTTGTGGAACTCCCATAGATATATTAGAGCATGTTGACTTAAAGTTGACTCCGTTTATTTTAATCACTACTTGTTGTTTCCTATTTTGCAAATAAGATTTAATTAAGTTTAGTGCGTTGCCACGAATACCATATCTATATAATTTGTTAATCAACATTTCGTGGCTGATACTATCAAATGCTTTAGATAGATCTAAAAACATTCCACAAGCAGTTGTCTTGTTTTCTAAACAAAGTAAAAGATGTTCGTAAAAGCTTAATACACCAGATATAGTATTTCTTCTTTTACGAAACCCATGTTGAAAGTCATTCAGTAATTGGTTACTGTCAAAAAAATGTAGCAGTCTGTCATAAACTACCAACTCAAAAATTTTTGAAATTGACGGTAATAGACTAATTGGTCTGTAATTTGATATAATATCTACGTCATCTTTTTTGTGTATCGGAACAATTTTTGCATGTTTTATTTGGCTTGGAAAAACCCCTTGTTCCATGCACGCATTTATTAAATGAGTTAGTACTGGGCCTAAGGTTTTTGAAGATGATTGAAGTACTTTCATAGGAATTTCATCTAAACCGCTGCTATTTTTGTTTTTGTTATATAACCTGTTAATTTTCTCATAGATTTCTCCTTCACATACAGGATATAAGAAAATGGATTTATCATTATATTTTATATCGCATTTAATAGTAGTAGGTGACACATGGTTTGACATAAGTTGAGGCACAATGTTGTTAAAATAAGTATTGAAGTTATTGGCAAGTGTCGTATAGTCTTTGGTATTTGGCAGTATAGACTTATACCTTAGAGAAGGAGTAGTTACTAATTCGTTTACAATGTTCCAAATTTCTTTAACTTTATTATTGGCGACATTTAATTTATTATTGTAGTGTTTGTTTTTAACAGACAATAGTTCCTGAGAATATATTTTTTGATAAAATTTATATGTCTCTATATAACTAAAATCGTGGCTAGACAACATTTGTAGTAAGGAAACTTTTTCTTTCAGAGAAATTAACTGATTGTTATGAAATAATGGTAATTTTGGCTTATGGCTTGGTGAAATAACTTTACTTCGAATAGGAAAGTTATTGTTGAATATGTCAAGAAATTTTTTGTAAAAAGCAGTGAAATTGGCATTGGCAGACAGCTGATTTGAAATTATCTTGGCCCAATCTGTATCTTTTAATTGAGAGCAGAAAACTTGTAATCGGTTGGCAGTGATTGGCCTATATGAGGTTTTAAATTGTTGTAATTTTGTTTCAATGTTAAAATTTAAACAAATCATTTTATGATCAGATATCCCACTGTTGAAAACCTTAGTATCATAAGTTAAATTTTTGTTTACAAGAAAGTTATCAAGACATGTTTTTGAATAGGGTGCTACTCTCGTATACTCACAGACTGTATGCTTCACATTGTAAGATTGTGAAAGATCCATTAATTGCTCCAAATTATTAGAGATTGATAAAAAGTCAATATTAAAATCACCTGAAATAATAAATAGCTTATTAAATTTAAATAGCATCTCATACAAGCAGTTCATTTTTATCAAAAATAAGTCAAATGAAGCAGTTGGCGGCCTATATATGGTTACTATTATTATGGGTGTATTATTTATATTAATTTCCATAGCACAGCACTCGAACATGGTTTCAACCGATAGAGCATCAACTGCTTTAACACGACTAGGCTGCTTGGTGTGGTTGTTGAGTCGATAATAAATTGCTGCGCCTCCATGGGAGGTTTTAGATCTACAAAAATAAGATATTAACTCAAAATGTTTTAGTCGATGTAGAAGTAACTGATTTTCAATTTGCCAGTGTTCGGTGATACATAAAATATTGCAATCTGGAAAATCTTCTAATATAGACTCGAGTTGATCGAAACAATTACCAATTGATCGCACATTTTGATGAATTATAGTGACGCCAATATTTTCCAAAGATTTGGTTACATACGTGGAGCTGCCGTTGTCTTCCGATGAAAAAACCGCGTAACATATGCACCATTCGGCCAAAAAGAAGACTGCATGGCATTGTCTAGATTGGCTAGGTCAATTTTCACTTTAAATGATTTGAAATAGTCTCTATTCTTGTTGTCAAGAAGTTCACATTCTACTTCGGGAAAACGGTTTACCATAAAATCAATTACATCTTTAGCTGTAGTTTCTAGATCTAAACGGGAAACATATAAAAAAGCTTTTTTGGGAACAGCTTTTAATTTAAAGTCGGTTTTAACGCTTTGGCCATAAACTATAGGGGCAGATTGTCTGCGATTCTTCTTTTTTGATTCGACAACCTTCCAGTCAGCATTCTGGCAAGGTGGTGATATATTTTTCGGAGAATTATGTATAGGTTTTGGTACCGTCCGGGCTAATTCTTGATCTTTATTAATATAAATCAACAACAATAAAATTTGTCCAGTTTGTTAAAGGTGGCTTACCAAAGGTTAAAAATAATTGTGAGAGTTTTTAATTATATAATAATTTAGAGTAAAATTTGCCAATAACCATAATATGATCTCGATGAGGCTCATATGGCATCTTAAGTTAAAGAGGGATAAATTGGTCTTAGCACCTCTGAAAAGGCTGAGTAGCGGTAGCAGTTAGTGCACCAAGAGGGATGGGAACGAGTAGAAAAGGAATTCGAACGGTCGGTCAGGCATTGTGTATATTGTTGAACTGTGAATTGTTTATAAAGAGAGAAAGATAGACAACGTGTGCTGTTGTCGTTGCTAATGATAATGTGTTGTTTTATGATATGATTACTAATCGTAGTAAAAAATAACCGTAACTTTTGAGGTAAATTGGAATCGTGACAGATGTAGAAAGAGTTGAATATTAAAAAAATGTGAATTTTTTACTCAAATAATAAGTATTTTTTATCTTTTTAAATTCATTGTGATTTAAATAATGTCAATTAGATATTTTATTCAATTTATATATGTATTTCAAAGAATTTGGTATTATATGTTCTTGTACAGACTATACGCTCGTCTTTAATTTCGAGTAGAGTTGAGTAGGAATCTAGGAATCAGCTCGGATTAGGATCAGGCTTCCAATTCGCTCCTTAACAGATAGCGACCCAAACTAATGCAACAACACAAAAAGACCATTATCACAGAGTTTTGCTTTTGCATTTAGCGAACATAATGAGTGAATTAAAACCAAAAAAAGAACACGCTTTTTAGAGCAGCGTAATGTGTGTAGTGCTTTAAAATACTGTTGCAATGGAGATTTATTGTTATATTCTCAATTAGCGCTAGAAAGCTTCGCATTACATTACGAATAACACACGGTGGAATAAACTTGTTTGTATAATTTTGGAATTATGGAAATAATGATAAATTTGGTGGCTGACAACTTGACAGCGACTGGATTATTACACCCTCATGACTATACAAAGAGCTAAGAAGAAGAAATTCTGTTACAGTCTGTAAACTGCAAAATAAAATTAAAAATTATTTCAATTTTTAAAATACTGTTTTATAAAAAAAGCAAAACAATGTAGTCTCAGCAGCTTTCGTTCACAAAAAGATCTTATCAAACTTGTAATAATTATCTTAATTTTTATTGTTGAAAAATTTTTCGCTGACTTAACCTGACCTGCCCTAACAAGAAAAACTGATATTCTAATAATTATATCAACATTTCTCGTTGCCAAAACATATAAAATAGAAAACACATTGTCAGTTTCACTTGAAAAGTGGTTGAATAATTATTTTTTTTACGACATTATCGGAAAATGTTTATATCAAGAGTGAAAATTGAATCATAGAAAGCTACATTTGTACTGAATTTTACTTTGCATCGGTTGCAAGGCAAGTTGCTATGCAACAAATGCATTTTGTTTTTGATAACCAATACTATGGTGGCTTAGAGAATATAACACCGAATGACAAATGTCATCAGTTTGTGCATTACAAATAATTTCGTATTTATTTCCAAGAAATCAGATAATAAATATGGAAAGTGATAGTGATAATGATTTGGAATTGAAACTTCCAAGTATAACAGAAGCAGCACATTTAACAACACTAAATTTGTTGCCGGAAACATCAAAGAAAATGTACACAAGGGCTTATAACCATATTTTGGAGTAGAAAAGACATCTAAACGCAAAATCGTTTTCAAGAACGTTTTAATGGCTTATTTTGGCAACTTGGCGGAAAAATGTTAAAGCTTCACATTATGGACACAATACTCAAACATCTCTCAGTATTTATAATAATATAGATATTGCAAAATACTTTAAACTGAAAGCATTTCTTAAGCGACAGTTTGACGGCCACAGACCCAAAAAGTCGAAGATCTTTACATCAAATAACATTAACAAATTTACCAAAAACGCTTCAGATGTTATTTAGCGTCAAAAGTAAGTTTTATATAGTAATTTTATATAATACTAGCTGACCCGGCAAACTTCGTACCGCCTAACAGTCAGTGAATGTCGTGTTACTATTTAGCTGAACTAATTTAGGCTTTGATGAACTTAAAACCATGATACAAAATAATATATTTATATAGATAGAAACAAAAAAGTATTTTATTATGATGAATGATGATGAAAACATACATACAGAATGAGAATAAAAATAAAAAAAAATAAAAAATAATAATTAAGTACTTCAAACTCAGTTCAGAAAAAAATGATTAAAAACTATGTTGTGCAGATTGGGAAAAAAAATAAAACTCAGATTAATTTATTAATAGGATTTTCATTCAAGCACTTTGTGGTAAACGACATTCTTTGTTTTTTAGTCAGGCGCAAGAACAAATAAAGCGGATGGTTTGCCGACATGTGAGCATGCCACGTACAATTGACCATGAGAAAAACATGCATTTTTTAGATTGAGGCCACAAATAGTCAAGGATTGGTCCTGTGATGTGTTGATCGTCATGGCGCAAGCAAAACAAATCGGGAATTGAATTCGTTTAAACTCAAAGGGCATATCCGTTGGGATCATCAAAATCCTTAGAATAAGAACTTCCTCATATTTAAATTTTCTTTTAAGTATCGACGCGTGCAATTTCTCGCAGATAATTGACTCGCGATATTCTGTTGCCTAATTGCATTACGGCTTCGCTGGGAAAGATTAGATCTTCTAAGACGCGGCATTGTTATTAAAATGTGCACTCGCATAAAACCACCAAATATAATAACAGTGCCTGAACTTTCGAGACATAGACAATAGCTCAAAGAGTATATAACCACTACGTATGAATAGCTTATCAAGAAAAATCATAGATAACCTATAAAAAGACATTTACACTTTTGTTAACCTGTAGATTTTTTATCCTTAATCTTATAACCTTTACCAACTGATTTTTTATTTCCTAAATTCCGTTCCTTTCCGATAATTTTATGTTTTTACTGTAGAATAAATCTTAGGTATTATTTTCTGGAATTAAAAACAAATATAACAGTACCTAAACTTTGTAGACATTTTACAAAAAATAAATTTCTGAACGCACACATGATGTCTTCAGAAAAAATAGAGTTGTGGCTTAAAGGTCTCAGCAACCAGGCCATAAGCTCTAAAAAAAAAATAGTTGTTACCCTATTTGACAGGATTGGACAACAAATGGTTGACATGTAATAAAAAAATCAGCATCTATTGAAATGATTAAGTATTCATTACACATATCGAGTTTTCATTGTTTTTAAGATGTGTTCTGCTATTCGGGACGGAAACAAATGCAACAAATCAAAAACCATGGCAATCGGTCCAGCCGTTCTCGAGTTATCAGTGTTGTAACAAACACGACTTTCTTTTATATATATAGATTATTTAATTTCAATGATTTAGGCTTAGCTGAGGGTCTGGTAACTATACCAGACACTCAAACCCAGATTATACAAAGTTTTACTGTAACTAGTCCTTATTATAAACTTTACAAAAAATATGCAAACTTTTGCCTTTCAAATATAAATAGCCCACGGTTCTTTATAAAAAAAACACAGCCCAAAAAAAAGTTTTCACAAAAAAAGCAAATCACACTGTATATAATTAATTGATCAAGTGATACCGTGAGAGACAAGAACAACAAGCCAATCAACTTAAATAACAAAGTTAGTCTGTTATTCTTAAATAACTCATTTACAATTATCTCTTGTTTATTTAACAAGAATACGTTTAGTAAACATTGATTTACATAAAATACGCATTTACTTTGAAAATCAACCGAAAGTGTACCTACAACGTTTGTTAAACTTTCTGATTTTGCTTAACAGCACAAATTTCCAGCAACGATTACTGTCATATTTTTATATCAGCAGCTTGGATTTCCTCTAATAAAAGGCACATTATTTTCCGAGGCAAATTACCTAAGTTTAGTAATCTACTAGATTTCCCACCAAAATCATCAGAAACTAGCATTTGTCATCTGGCAACCTACTCGCCTGTCTCCAATCAGCATTTTACGAGCGCCACAGCACACTAGAGCATCATAAACCGATTTCAGCTCACCCGTTTTCTTTCAGCAGGGCTCTATATTATAGCAAGAGATTTATATTTTATGCAGAAGAATAAACACGTGTGTATAAATAGTTGCCTTAACCTCTTAAATTGTAGATGTTTTTCTGGCGTTCTTTTTCGCTGGCTCTACGAGAAATGCATGTGGAATTGTAATTTGACGTGTGACCTTATCTAATAGTCGTAAATTTCACCCAGATCCAACAAATTCTCTCAAAAAACTAAATTTATATAAAAGATACGAATAGAATCCATACATTTAAAGAATACAAAACATTGGTTAAAAATCAATTTTAATAAAATAATCTTATTTCAATTTAAGCAGCTATTTTAATAAAAATTAGATGAGAAAAATGGTGGAGGCGCCAGGCGAATCATAATAATAAAATTGCAAATTAAAATTCCGTGTTTAAGTTACACAGCCCTTGTCATTCTAGAATTGAAATAAAATGTCAAAACTTGTTTCTTGACAAAGTTGTCATTAACTAATATTTTTCAGACATTTTATTATCCTATTTATACTAATATAATAAATATTTTCGAATATTTAAACTTATTAGATCTCATTAATCATTTTTAACTAATAATCACTCTACTTGAACTATATACAGCACGAAGCTTGATGACATTTTATTCCGAATGACATTTTGCGATGCAAATTAAAAAGTGAAATTTTATTTATTTGTTTTAATATTGCTAAATGCCAACTTGTGATGTATTACTTCAAAGAAATAAATAATTTTTTTCGTTTTTCGTTTCCGCATACTATCTGTGGCTCTGACTTAATCTTAAAGTGTACGTTGCTGTAACGTTGCACTCGCAACGTAATCGTACATCTTATCAAGTAATATAGTTATAAAAATATAGAAATAGTTATATGGTAATAGTTATACAGCTTACAAATTAGTTTTTGTTTATTATTTGAATCACTGTGTAGTGTTTACCAAAAAAACAATTAAAGTACTTTTTATGTTGGATCTTTAAGACAAAGAAGATTTTGTCTATTAGACAAAATAAAATAAAAATAAATCAAAACTGACTAGAATAAACTACAATTATATTAAATAAACTGGAATAGGCTGAAATAAACTAAAATAAATTAAATAAATTAAAATAAACTAACAAAAAGAAGATAAATTGAAAAAAATTAAAATAAACTTAAATAAATAATTAAAATGACCTAGAATAAATTAAAATGAACTGAATTAAACTAAAATGAACTGAATTGAACTAAATTAATCTGAATTAACCTGAAATAAACTGAAATAAATTAAAATAAACAAAACGAATCTAAAATTAACTAAAATAAACTTAAATAAACTAAAATATACTAATATGAACTAATATAAACTAATATAAACTAATATAAACTAATATAAACTAATATAAACTAATATAAACTAATATAAACTAATATAAACTAATATAAACTAATATAAACTAATATAAACTAATATAAACTAATATAAACTAATATAAACTAATATAAACTAATATAAACTAATATAAACTAATATAAACTAGTATAAAGTAATAAACTAATATGAACTAAAATAAATTAAAAAAAATATAATAAGCTTAGATAAACTAAAATGAATAATTGAAATGAACTCGAATAAAATAAAATAAACTGAATTGAACTAAAATGAACTGAATTGAACTAAATTAATCTGAATTAACCTGAAATAAACTGAATTATATTAAAATAAACAAAACAAAACTAAAATTAACTAATATAAACTAATATAAACTACTATTAACTAATATAAACTAATATAAACTAATATTAACTAATATAAACTTATATAAACTAATATAAACTAATATAAACGAATATAAACTAATATAAACTAATATAAACTAATATAAACTAATATAAACTAATATAAACTAATATAAACTAATATAAACTAATATAAACTAATATAAACTAATATAAACTAATATAAACTAATATAAACTAATATAAACCAATATAAACTAATATAAACTATTATAAACTAAAATAAATTAGAATAAACTTAAATAAACTTAAATAAACAGAAATGAATTATTAAAATAAACTGAAAAAATGTAAAATAAACTAAAATAAACTGAATTGAACTAAAATAAACTGAATTGAACTAACTTAAATTGAATTAACCTGAAATAAACTAAAATAAATTAAAATAAACTTAAATAATCTAAAATACACTGAAGCTAAACAAGCTAAAACCAATCAGAATAAAGTAGAATAAATTGAAATAAACTAAACTAAACTCAACTAAAATAAACTAAATTAAACTAAAATAAACTAAAACAAATTGAAATGAATAAAAATAAACTAAAATAATTAAAATAAACTAAAATAAACTGAATTGAACTAAAATGAACTGAATTGAACTAACTTAAATTAAATTAACCTGAAATAAACTAATATAAATTAAAATAAACTTAAATAATCTAAAATACACTGGATTAAGCTAAAACAAATCAGAATAAAGTAGAATAAATTGAAATAAACTGAACTAAACTAAAATAAACTAAAATAAACTGAAATAAATTGAAATGAATGAAAATTAACTAAAATAATTAAAATAAACTATAATAAACTGAAATAAATTAAAATAAACTAAATTGAAGTGAAATTCAGTGAACTGAAATAAAACATATTAAAATAAACTGAAATAAAACAAAATCATTTGAAATAAACTAGAATAAATTGACATAATCTGAAATAAACTGAATGAAACTAAAATAAACTGACTTGAACTATAATAAACTAAATTAAATTAAAATAAAGTAAAATAAATTAAAATAAATTAAGATAACCTAAAATAAACTGAATAAAACTGAAATAAACTATAATAAACTGAAATAAACTAAAATAAACTGAATTGAAATAAAACAAACTAAATTGAACTAAAATAAGCTAAATTAGACTAAAATAATTTTAAATTAATTAAAATACACTAAAATAAACTAAATTGAACTGAAATAAGTTAAATTAAACTAACATAAACTGAAATACATTAGAATAAACTGAAACAAACTGAAATAAACTAAAATAAAATGAAATAATCTTAAATAAACTTGAATAAACTAAAATAAATTAAAGTGAACTAGAATAAACTAAAATGCTCTAAAATAAACTGAAATAATCATGAATTGAATTAAAATTATCTAAATTGAACTAAAATAAACTGGCATGAATTAAAATAAAATAAAATATACTAAAATTAATTGAAATAAGCCAGGCTAAAGTGAAATAAGTTAAAGTAAACTAAGGTGAGCCAAAATAAACTTAATTGAAGTAAAATATATTAAAATAAACTGAAATAAAACAAAATCATTATATTAAAATAAACTAAAATAAATTAGAATAAATTAAAATAAACTGAAATAAGCTACAAAAAAAAAACTGATTTGAACTAAAATGAACGGACTTGAACTATAAATTTATAAACTAATTTAAACTAAAATAAACTAAAATAAATTAAAACAAACTAGAATAAATTGAAACAAATTAAAATAAACTGAATATATCTAAAATAAACTGAATTAGACTAAAATGGAATAAAATAAACTAGACTAAACTAAAATAAACTAAGTTAAACTAAAATTACTCAAATAAATTAGAATAAACTAAAACTGTCAAAGATCTCCCAGTAGCAGCTTCTTTATATCGTGCTGATTTCATTAAAAAAATTAACAACAAAGAAATTGAGAAGAACGAATTGTTCAACATTGTTTTAGATAGATAATTTACATTAATAGGATTAATGTCTTTTCTTATGAAACCGTCATTTAGAGCAATGGATTTAAAAATTCTTGTTTGCGTATGTATTATTATTTTTAGGTTTCAAATAAATATAAAATTACTTTTTGATTTTAATTTCTCTTCGGAACAAAATATCTATATGCCACGCCCATACGGAATCATTACATTGCCTCATTTCATCACTTATGATCAAGAATACTTTTGATCGTGAATACACTACTGTTCACGACTAAATAATTACAATGCTTTTTCTTATAATCAGTTTTCAAAAAGTTTAATTAACTTCAACTTCAATGCTTCATAAAAATAAAAGAAATTAAACAAAATTATTTGTTGATTTAAAAAACTCAGGCGGTTTTATATGAAAAAACAAACATTCAACAATGTAAATTAAACAACAATGCAAAAATGATGTTTTTTTTGCAAAACAACTTTTCAATTATTAATTTCAATTTTGAAAAGTAATTGAAATTGCGTACTATATTTGATAATTGTTACGTGACTCTATAATTTTAAGTAGGCACAATACTAAGTACTTGACAAAATATTATTCATACATTTTTTAAAAAAACATTTTCAAGACAATCGTGAGCTCATTCGATATATTTCCGCCTTGTTTAACTCGCACATTTTCTCTAAAATGAGATATTTCGTCAGTATTTTGATTAACTGAAGCGTGTTCTTAAGAAAATGCTTTTCTGTAAAAGTGCGAAAAATTATGTTACAGGCGTTAATTAAATGTAGGCACGTCTTCCGCAAAGTGTTTATGAAATATTCGAATGCTGGACGCATTCTGCGACTTTATATCACGACAAAGTAGATATTTTTGTTAGATGTGACGATGTCGTCTTAAAACGTGCACGGTATGCTAAAACTTAGATTACTTTTTAATAGAAGTAAAAGAGAAAAAGAAAGATAAAAAAATATAGGTTATAAATTTTTTCTTAATATAAAAATAGAAGGTGGTACAGTACGTTTTTTCATGAATCAAAAATTCTAGATTTAACCATTTAGAGTTGGCAGTAACTGACAAATGTCACTATCTCTTTAAACGTTTTAAAAAAAAAATTACACAATTTGTATGCAGCTTATTTGTAGTAAACCAGAAAGTTTTATGACAGAACTGTGCAACCAGCAAATACAGAATTTTTTAAAATAAAACATATTATTTTTTATTTTGACACATGAGCGTTTTTTCCAAAAATATGTTAGATAATAGGCAAAAAACCAAAATTTAAGCTTTATTTCAGCTGTAATTGCTACAAATAAAACTTTCATTTAAAAAATTTAAATTGTCAACTGCAGTTTTTAAGAAAAGTTTAGTTAAAAACAGTGTTATTAGACTTGTTGTCTACAAAATCGGCAGTGATTATAAAGATGGATACTGAATTGGAATTTTCAACTGTCAATTTTTCACTTTCGACAGTCTATCGATAAGCTTCATTTTGCATTCTTACTACAAGACTAAGAAATGACAAATTCAGCTATAACAATAAATAATGATTAGCCTCTTAAGTCTCACTGATAAAATCTACTAAGTTTGTAAAATCTCACTTTAAGATTAATTTGTTTTTAATTTCATATATATTGTTTTTGTACAATAAGCTAAGTAATTTATTGAAAATGAAAATAAGCTCTTTGACTATAATTTAAAATAAAAAAGGCGTTGTCAACTCAAACTAGTTAACTAGTGTTGTAGCATTGGTGTGAAATAATTTGTCTTGATATATAATCTATAGAGAATTGTCCTTTTACAGTAAATGCATAATTCTAGATCATATCCTCTAACCACTTATGACTTCAATTATGCAAGACCTGAATACTGATAGTGTACCGTATTTCAGCAGCTCTCTACCTGTTATGTAATTTGAATACAGCATCTTTGACAATAATTGGTTTCACAATAGATTAAGCACAATAGACTGGTATTCAATACCAACACTAGAGACTTTACAATATTTTAAAATATTGTAAAATAACTTGACCTGACCTAACAGACTGTAATATTTAAAATGTCTAAAAGCTGAAACAAAACCAAAAAAAACAATAAAAACATTATTGGCGTTTTAACATATAATATAAAATTTTGTTATTCTTTATTTTGAGATAACAAATGGCACATATTGCAACTAAACGGCTGGTTTAGTTGCAGTATAGATAAATAACTTATATACCGACTGCAGCGCTATCTGCCTAATTTGTGAATCTAAATAATAATCTAGAGCGTCACCCAAAGGCATAGAAAAAAAATCATTCAAATCGGTCCAGCCGTTTAGGAGAAGTTCAGTGACATACACACGTAAAATTATAAATATAAAGATAATTATAAATTATTATATTGAATATTTGAGTGAAAAGTAACACATTACTTTGCTAGTAGAGCAATAAAATAAAAATCCACTTTTTAAAATAAATTGCTTCATTTTTAAAGTCAATCTTAATTACTTGCTGCTATAGTTATAAATATTAATAACACAATTCACTTATTTATAGTAGGACAGTCATTTCTGATTAATTATTTTTTAGTAAACCGATTTGAATAATTTAAGTTTCGGTGAAAAAAGGTATAAAAGAAGTTTTGTTAATAATCCGACAAGAATCTTTAGCGATATAAGCGGAAATATACCACAAAATGACATTTGTCAATCAATTTCTTGATTTTTTCATACAGAATGTCGTCAAATTTATATAAAAACTACTCTTAAATCATCTTCAATTAAACAAAAAAACAAAAAGCTAATATCAGTCCAGTTATCAAAAATGAATTTGTGACGCATTTTCTTATCAATCAGTATGTATAAAAATTATCAGTTTTTTAGTTTTTGGTTTGATATTTATTATCATCCAAATGAATGAATAACTTTCAATATTTGTGTTTAACTTTTATGTTTACAATATTTTTTTAAAAGGGTGTTTTAAAAGGTGTTTTTGTGAAAAATTTGAAAATAATAAGACTAACTTATTTGAAGTTATAAGCAAAAACAAACTGCAACTAGTTTATAAACATTAAAATTAAAAATGTTTAGAAAAATACTAAAATATTCATGAAATAAATACTTTCAATATAATTATCATAATTGGAAAAAAACGCAATATTTATTAAATTGTTATAATCAATTCTTTTTCTATTGACTGATTTTGTTTGTTTTGGTTTTGTTGTATGTTTTAGGGATGGTTTAATAGAATCTTAGCTATAATCTGCATAAAACTTTCTAGAAATATATACAACATTGAATATGCAGTGTTGCACTTTTTTTCAATCAGTATATCTCTTCAATCAGTATAAACTCTTTGTTTCACTAGTTTTATAGTTTTTCTTATAAAAACCGGATTTTTGCTATTTTTTTATTAATGTCTTATTTAAATTCTATTCAAATTTAGAGATAATCTGACAAAGTTTTTCAGACTTATAAGCAAAAATGTACCAAAAAAATTAAATTACAAACGTAAAAGTAACAAATAAAAAAACTCTGATTTTTCGTTATTTGCTACTTTTGTTATTTTTTTATTTTGTTTTGCTATTTCTATCCGTTTGTTTTTTTCATATTTTCTACTTTAGCTTGTTTTTTTTTTCGTTTTGTTTCTAATCTTTACTTTTGTTTTCTATTAAAGAACATTAGATCAGTGTTGCGTTTTATTTTCTAGTCAGTACATGTTGAAATTGGTTGTCTGACTAATTTTTTAGTTTTATAAAACCCGCCTTGTAAATATTTTTTTATAAATTTTTGTGCATAAGAGAGTTTAATTTTTTTTTTTTAAAATGAAATATTCTAAAAGCAGTTTCTCAAAAATTTAAATAATCTGAAAGGTATCTTTAAATTTTAACCAAAAATATACCTCAAGTTAAAAGCTTTGTAAATTAAAAAAAAAAATAAAAAAAAGAAACACATATACAAGAATTGATAATGTATCGTCAAATCTAAAAAAAATCTGAAAAATCAATAAAGCAAATAGTTTCAATATACTATGTAAATATAATAATTACAAAAAAAATGTCTTATTTATTTAATTTTAATAGCTATACTTTTTTTAAACCAACTTTATAAAACTTTTCCAAAAATATGAAAAAATTAGATCAATGTTGCATTTTTATTTCCATCAGTATATTTTAAAGCTATTTGCTGTATTAGTTCTATAGTTTTTTGTATAAAAACTTTGAATGTTTATTATTATCTTCTTTAGTGTTATTGACATAATTTTAATATAATTCACTTTCTGTAAGCTCGCTTTTAGGTTGAGGTTATAGAAGTAAGCGGTTAAAATTAAAGTTAATTCGTTATGTGATTGTCTGAATATGCGAAAGCTACCAATCAAGCACTTTCATTTTAAATATAATTGCAATTAGCTTAATTTTAAATTAATTTTATGTCTATAAACCTATCGTTTGTCTGCTAAATGTTAATAAAATTAATTACATTTGTAAAAACAACAAACCAAACAACTTTATTTTAAATTTAATTGCAATTAACTTAATTTTAATTTAATTTTATATCTATAAACCTACCGTTTGTCTGCTAATTGTTAATTAAATTACATTTGCAAAAACAACGACTCAAACACCTTTATTTTAAATTTAATTGCAATTAGCTTAATTTCAAACTAATTTTATGTCTATAAACCTATCGTTTGTCTGCTAAATGTTAATTATATTACATTTGCAAGAACAACCAATCAAACATCTTCATCTTAAATTTAATTGGAATTAGCTTAATAATTGTAACATTATGCAATACAAACCGTTAGTTGTCGTTGATAAATGTCTGACAATGACAGCAAATGTCATAGTAATCATTTTCTAGCCTAGGCTGGCAAGACGGCGTTTTAGGCCGCTTAGGACACGTTGAAAGTTATGTTTTGCAGGCGCAAGGCACAAAAAAAGTATTGATATTATCTATAATTATGAGACATAATAATAATTATCTTTAAAGTTAAGCTAAATTCATTATTTTCATTCACTGTTATTTAATTCTGTTAATGCATAATAATTAATTTGAATAAAATTCATAAATTTATTGACATACAATTAAATAATTTTATTTCAATTATGATGTCACAATTTTTCTTTTTTCAATCTTATGATGTTTTTTGTGCTATACATACATTACCATTTCTTTTGAAACGCCTTCTACTGATTTTGTATTTGGCAACGTCAATCGGGTAATTATTTTTTGGCTATAACGTCATGTAGACTAATGTAGACTAAATCATATTTTAGATTTTTTTTAATCATGTATTATTTTGCTTTGACAGACTTAACGTCAGTATATAACTCGTTTTACAAACTATAAAACGTCATAATTTTAACTTTTTACTTAAAGTCGTTATAAAAAAATACTTACTGCTAAATTTTGAAAAAAATTTTGAAAATGTGAACAGAAATGGCACAGTCTATACTAAGTAACTGTATAATGTAAACAATTTTTACTAGGGACTGCTTAACCTAAAATAAATACAGTAAAATCTATTAAATGAAGCTTCTTACATAAAAATCAAGAAACCAAGTTTCTACATGTCGATGCTATAGGTCAGTCTAAATGACAAACTCCTATTTTAATAGAAATATGTTTGAGACAAAGATATATACCGCTAATTATACAATTCCTCACAACTGCGTCTTTAGTCTAAAACGCACGGCTAAGATATGCATTATTATCTATTTTCTGTGAATTTTACTGACAAATAAAAAAATCTGATCATTCAAACTAGATTCTTAGACTTGCACATGTTTTGTTCTTATTATTAGAATTCTTCAGTATGTCGCAATAGATTTTTATTTGATCAAACTTCCAGAGACAGAGAAAAAGGTTTAGAGTCTACTAATTTTAGTTTGGATAAATTTTGCTTTATTTTGTAAAATAAATGCAACAATCATGTGAGAGAGTACCAATGGATTGTATTTGCACTATTTAAAGCTTGTTATAAAACCGTTAAACAGATTTTTCTATAATTTGTTTAAAACAGTAGTCAACGTTGTCTGTTCGTCTATATATTACGTTAAAAATGATTTTAGCATGTTGTTAACAACGACTCAAATTCAGAAAACAAAACTAAACTAAAATTGACAATTTTCTTCACTTTGTTTCTTCTTAAATTCAGAATGTTTTCACAACTTTTTAGGTATAATTTTAAAATTTCAGACAGGGCTATGATAAAGTGATACACAAAATTCATAAAACATACAATGTTTATTTCTGAAAAAATACAAAAGCACGAAACCGTTTTATGTTGTTTCACGCTTTTTGACATAGATCAAATAAATAAAACGTCAAAGTTATGACGTTAATCATTTTAATATAATTGAAATATTTTTTTATGCAGAAAGCCAAAATTTTTATTACATTATTTAACAAAGTCTATTTTTTTACACTATGGATAAATAATTTAAGTAAGGGTCACATTAGAAAAAAAACAAGAAAATTAATAAAAAACAAGATTAACTTAATTTTTGTAATAACTTTTAAGTTAACTGAACGATCCATTAAAAACTAAGATCTGTAAATAGTATATTACACTACAAGGGACAAAAGTTGAATTTTCGGCCCTGCGCGCCATAATGCCCGAGGTGAAGCCGAGGGCATCATGGCGCGCAGGACCGAGATTTCAACTTCTGTCCCGCGTCGTGTATACGATTTTTCTTCATACCTCGGTCGAAAGTACGTACTTTTATTTTTAATTTTATTTTTTTAGCTTTAAATGCTGATAGTTTTTGATGCCTGCCGCGACATTTGCGGCACGAGCGAAGCGAGTGTTGCTGGTCATATAACATAGTTACGAGTATAAATAAACACGATGAATTCTTTTTTCCCGCTATTATAGGGAAGAAAGAATTTCATCTTACAGGGACTAAAAGTTAAACTTTCGTCTCTGTTATTAGGGACGAAAGTACGTACTTTCGACCGAGGTATGAAGAAAAACAGATGTTTTCACTATAGTCCAGTTGGAATCGGCGCATGAGTACCGAAAACTAGTCAACCTCATTTTTTTTTGCGATTCTTTTTAAATAATATGAATGCATAGGGCAACCCAGTTCCATACTGTTCAATAGAATCCTTTTTATTTGTAATATAATAAAAAATATTAAAAAAAATTGTCTGGATGGAAAATAACAATTTCTTGCAATTGTTTAAGCAATTTTGGGTTTAACTTAAATACAAAAGCACGAAACCGTTTTTTGTTGTTTCACGCTTTTTGACATAGATCAAATAAATAAAACGTCAAAGTTATGACATTAATAATTATAATATAATTGAAATATTTTTTTATGCAGAAAGCCAAAATTTTTATTACATTATTTAACAAAGTATATTTTTTTACACTATGGATAAATAATTTAAGTAAGGGTCACATTAGAAAAAAAACAAGAAAATTAATAAAAAACAAGATTAACTTAACTTGTGTAATAACTTTTAAGTTAACTGAACGATCCATTAAAAACTAAGATCTGTAAAAACAGATGTTTTCACTATAGTCCAGTTGGAATCGGCGCATGAGTACCGAAAACTAATCAACCTCATTTTTTTTTGCGATTCTTTTTAAATAATATGAATGCATAGAGCAACCCAGTTCCATATTGTTTAATAGAATCGTTTTTATTTGTAATATAATAAAAAATATTAAAAAAAATTGTCTGGATGCAAAATAACAATTTCTTGTAACTGTTTAAGCAATTTTGGGTTTAACTTAAATACAAAAGCACGAAACCGTTTTTTGTTGTTTCACGCTTTTTGACATAGATCAAATAAATAAAACGTCAAAGTTATGACGTTAATAATTATAATATAATTGAAATATTTTTTTATGCAGAAAGCCAAAATTTTTATTACATTATTTAACAAAGTTAATTTTTTTACACTATGGATAAATAATTTAAGTAAGGGTTACATTAGAAAAAAAACAAAAAAATTAATAAAAAGCAAGATTAACTTAATTTGTGTAATAACTTTTAAATTAACTGAACGATCCATTAAAAACTAAGATCTGTAAAAACAGATGTTTTCACTATAGTCTAGTTGGAATCGGCGCATGAGTACCGAAAACTAGTCAACCTCATATTTTTGCGATTCTTTTTAATATTATGAATGCATAGGGCAACCCAGTTCCATATTGTTTAATAGAATCGTCTTTATTTGTAATATAATAAAAAATATAAAAAAAAATTGTCTGGATGGAAAATAACAATTTCTTGTAATTGTTTAAGCAATTTTGAGTTTAACTTAAATACAAAAGCACGAAACCGTTTTTTGTTGTTTCACGCTTTTTGACATAGATCAAATAAATAAAACGTCAAAGTTATGACGTTAATAATTATAATATAATTGAAATATTTTTTTATGCAGAAAGCCAAAATTTTTATTACATTATTTAACGAAGTATATTTTTTTACACTATGGATAAATAATTTAAGTAAGGGTCACATTAGAAAAAAAACAAAAAAATTAATAAAAAGCAAGATTAACTTAATTTTTGTAATAACTTTTAAGTTAACTGGACGATTCATTAAAAACTAAGATCTGTAAAAACAGATGTTTTCACTATAGTCCAGTTGGAATCGGCGCATGAGTACCGAAAACTAGTCAACCTCATTTTTTTGCGATTCTTTTTAAATAATATGAATGCATAGGGCAACCCAGTTCCATATTGTTTAATAGAATCCTTTTTATTTGTAATATAATAAAAAATATTAAAAAAAATTGTCTGGATGGAAAACAACAATTTCTTGCAATTGTTTAAGCAATTTTGGGTTTAACTTAATTTTGATTTTAGCTTTTCATTACAAAAATATATTGGCAACGCCATAACGTTGTACGTTTTATAAATTTTGTAATTTAGTTCATCATAACTGTTTAGTTATTAATATTCCTGCATTATATAATTTATTATTTTGATAATAAATTACTAAACAATAAGATACTGCGTATAATGCTACAAAAGTTCCAAATGCAGATATAGCAACAATATAAATTTTTCATAACCTTTCATGAAATGTATGAAAAGATACTGTTTGTTCTCTTATTATAAATTTTGAGTTGCAATGCGTTTCCGCGCATAATTCAAAATAGAAACAGCTGCTTTCCATTTAGAGCAAGTCTTTAATAAAATTAAATTTTCTAAATCTGTATTTTAAATCGAGAAATATTATTGAAATAACAACAACAACTTTTGAAAAATAAACGTATCGATTATCGGTCGGTGTGATATAAAAAATTGAAAGACGAGTGTTGATCCTGTGTTTTGAAGCGACAGGATATCATTACAGAAATATCCTAATAACGTTACGTGCGAACATTGCTCGATAAATCAAACAAAATTGATTACGAAGTAGACAAGTGCTGTCAACGTAACCTTTCAAAAATTTAGACAGGCTTTACAAATGAGCGCCAACGTTATAATGAACCAATTTTTGAGTTTACCGAAAGATTGCACATGATCGATTGACGAAGCAAATTGCATACACGCTGTACCAGATTGCTGAAAATGATAAATTAGCTATAAATAACGTGTCTTCTAGCTATTTGGCACAAATTAGCTGGAAACTAAGCTTTTTGATAAACTATGCAGTCTCTTATGAGCAACAAGTCTGTTTTCGGATGGAATAAATTGAGTTCAAACTGAATGAATATAATGCCATTCCGTGCAACAATTCTCAAAATTATCCACCTATGTATTAAATTTTTTTATAAAGTACACCAACAACTTTATAACCAACATTATTCTAGGCCACTTTCTAGAAGCTCAAACATCTGAAAGTTTTCCAGTTAAATCCTCTTAAGTGCTTGCAAGTTTTATTGGCAAAGCATTTAACATTTATATTCCAAACAAAAACATTTTTTTTCAATTTTTAATTATAACATTTTATACATGAAATTATCACATTAATTATATTATTTCGTTAACTCTGCAGTGTGAGCCACGTAAGACTACGACTCTGCCGAATTGGAAATACAACCCAATATTCAGTTTTCGTTGACTCGATTCTTTAAAATTAGTAGTAATTTTAATTTTGAACATCTTCTATTATTTTGTCAAAAAATGTCACATTTCAAAATTTTTGACATTTTTCTGTAAATTAAAAGGGTTCTTTTGATGATGGAATTCTACCAAAATGTGCTCACAATCAGATACACATACTCAACATTTCTTTAGAAAAGCTGATTCTTTAAAAATCACGAAAATATAAATTAATTAAAGCTATCTTGAAAGATGTTCAAATTGATTTCCACCATCTTCTAAACATGCTTGAATTTGCATCATAAAAGAATCTTTGTCATCTAACTAAAATATTTATTTGTGCACGAGCGGCTTCTGTTTTTTAAGTCTTCCATATTCTGAAAAACTGTTGCATAAACTTTATCTTCAACGGCTCTGCACCAGAAAAATTCTAGTGGTGTTAAATCTGGACTAAGAGATGGCCCGCTGCTAACGCTTTTTTTTTCAATCTACTTGACTGGATATGGTCTGCCTAGGTGTTTTTTTACAATTCTTGCGTAATGTTAAATGAGACCATCTTATTGAAACTACAAAAAATATATCTTCCAATATCAATAGAAACATTTTTGTGTTTTATAAAATTCAAGACAACTGTTACCAGTTAATGTTTTGTAGTAGCTCATTATAAACAATTTTTTAAAAGCGGTTATCTAGTGTTAAGTGAGGGATTTCTAAAGCATAGTGCTGATTGACAAAACCATTTTTCAAAAAATTTGCATTGTTGCCAAACATTAAATTATTTTAACTCATTACTATAGTTTTTTTCTTGTAGAAAATTACAAAATAGAACTCGCTTAGGATAGTCTGATTCTTGTAATCCTTAAACCAAGATGAAGATAAAACTAATTTTTTTTTATGTTTGATTGACTTCAGTTTTTTGGGATGTTTTCTTTTGATGTGAATCATTATCGATAATCTCCTAGATCCAAATATCTTTCTTTTTCGTTTTAGCCAGTTTATTTTTGGATCATTCAGAAGTCTTCTGTAGCTTTTGTCAATGGGACGTAGTCGGTTAGGATACCAAATTCTGGCTCAATTTTGTAAATCTTTTTTTTTTCATCGAATATATTTTTTTTTTTTTTAATTACATTTTAGAGCTATTTACGGAGCTTACATAACGTACAAATTGTCATAAATTGCCGCTACCGTACGTACAACACAAAAATTATTAACTGCTATGACATAGTACGTGAGTTTAAGTTGGTTTTAATTTTTATGCACTATAATGTGTACATGTGGTAAAGATCGAGCTCATAAAAGTGTACTGGTTTGTGCAATGTCCTGAACTTATAAGTTGCCAATAAACTATTCTCAAGGATTTGCAAGATACATTACCTTTTTATGAGATGCTCAGAGATATAACCTTTCATGCATTATACAAAAATTTTTGTTAAAATTTTTATTTATTTTATTACCCATTCTACAAACTTTTTTAACATGAACAGAGATGTTGTAAGAATAGTAAGTAACATTATAATTTTTAATTTTTTTAATTTATTTTTTTAAGCTTTAGTTTGTGGTTTATTAATTTTATTTATATACATAATTCGAATTGCATTAAAAATTCAATTATTGTTTTTTTCTTAATAATTATGAATACATACTTTAATATTGTTTTAGAATTTGAAACTTTTTTTTGTAAAATTTTAATTTGTGTAACAAAGTTTATTCAGCTCATAAAAATCTATTTTTCTGTTTTTTAAATATTTTAGAATTAATTATTATAATTGCTCTAGTTAAAATTTTTGTTCCTTAGCAGGTCCTTTAAATCAAATATTTAAATAACGATAATTATTATTTACCTTCAATAAAAAATTTTAATAAAGCTCCAATTTGTTTACTTTCGTCTTCTGATAATGATAATTTTCAAAACTTTAGATCATTATTGTTTTATAATTTTATTTAAATCATTCCAAAAAAGTTTTTTGCAATATATTACTGTTCTAGAATTATTTCTTTTTATTAGGTTTTCTTCTAAATAAATAGTAATTTATTTATTAAAATTACAGAATTCGGAAATTTTTCTTTTTTAATAATAAAATTAACTTTAATTTTATTATAAGTTTACATACTATATATTATACTGTTGTACTTTATAGCATATTCGAATAGTTTTTTTTTGCTTTAATTTTTATAAGAACAGATAGAAAAATATTTGTTTATTCAAATTCAAAAATGTTTACTATTTTGAAATTGGTTTCACCTGTAGTGTTATTTTTATTACTTTGAGTTTTATTTTAAATAAAGGATTTAAGTTGAACTTTAAACTAAAAATCTTCAAAGTTAGAGATTCGGCCTTTCGAACATTGAAAATATAAAACCTTATAGAAATTTTTTTTTAGAATTATTGTCTACTAGCTGGCCCGGCGAACTTTGTTCCGCCTTAGTTTTGTTATTTTATTTTTTATTTTTTTTGTCATTTGTTTTGTTATTATATGTCAGATGCGTTTACGTTTTATATTGTATGTCACGTCACACAAAATGGGATAAAAAATATTCTTTGTTGGGCTACTGGTTCTAAACAACCACTCCACCAATTTTCAGCCAAATCGGTCATAAATAGATATAGATTTTTAAAATAAACGACCCCAAAAACTATAAAAATGATACCCAAATTAATTATTCACATTTATTACCTTTATCACATTCATTTTACAACCCTCTTTAACTTAAATATCATTTTCAAAATCAACGACCTGAAATTCCTCGAAAATACCCATATCGTTTTCTTACATTTTTATCCCTAGAACACTCTCTTTTCATCCCCCTAAGGGTAATTTTTTAGAAAGCAGGAAACAGATACCTATTTTATTTTTTTTTGAGAACTTAGGCAATTTATGGGAAAAATTATGAAAACGACATCAATCTTTAGACATTTTGCTCTCTTTCCGCCCTATCAAGAAATGATAATATTTTACTTCTAAAATTTCGGATTTAAACATAGATATTATTTTTAAAATAAACAATCCAAAATTTTTGAAAATCATACTAATATTGGTACTTGTCATTTTTTGTTCCTATCCCACCTCTTTTTATCTCTTTGTTAATAAAAAGTATTCTATTCTTTTCATTCAAATCCAGTCATCATAATTTTCCATACAAACTTTCACCCAAAGTTGTTATATGGGAAGTTGTCTCATGGAAGACGATTAAAGACGGCCACTGACGATCCAAGATCCAACGCCACAGTCGTACTGCGGCGTCGGCGCGTTGGATCGTCAGTGGCCGGCTTTACATGTAAACGCACGGTCCGACTTTGGTTGGTGGTGGGGGAGTGGATCGATTTATTTGGAACGGTAATTTGCCGAGCCTCACCGAACGTTTCCGACATCGCAATTCTAATTTTGATTTAACCCTTCTTTTAGAGGGTGGTTTTTGGAATAAAAAGTATCCTATAGCATTCTCCTGGCTCTAAACTACCACCTCACCAATTTTCAACCATATCGGTAAAGCCGTTCTTGAGTTATAAGTGGAGTAACTAACAGACTTTCTTTTATATATATAGATATTTTCAACTAATCATAAAGATATTGGAACATTTGTAAGAGTTCACTTTTTATAAAATTTTCAATTTATTTAAGTCAAAGTGGCTTTAAAATAGTATAAAACAAAAAAGGTAGTTAAATAGAGATTGCGCAAAGCGCTTAGCTGAGGGATAAAACTATTTGCCGGAAAAGCGGCATTTTAGACAGTAGTCAGCGGGTAGAACTGGTAAGAGTGTGGTACTCGTCACGTCAAGTCGAGACATCGGGAGTGATAGTTATCTCTACACTCGAACGAATATAACTTATTATTGTGTGCGAATAAGATATATTGACTTTTTTGTTCAAGTAACCTAGCCAGGTGACAAAACCTACCTTCTTCTAATAATGTGGCTGGTTTGGCCATGGCAGCTAGGGTTGTGAGTGCTGAGACGACTTGCTCTAATCTTGGAAAAGAGCACATTTAAGACTTTATCACATATATTAATCATGTCTGCATTGGCATACTTGTTTTTATTAAAGAGCTACCTGTACTACTCGCTGACCACTGTCTACTGCCCCTCCAGCAAATAGTTTCATCCCTCAGATAAGCGCTTTGCGCAATATCTATGTAACTACTTCTCCTTCTTGTATTATACTATTTTAAAGCCGTTTTGACATAAATAATTTAAAAATTTAATAAAAAGTAAACTCTCACAAAAGCTCCAACATGTTTATGATTAGTTGAAAATATAGACAATAGTTCTTAAAAAAAAATGTCTATAAAGCTTTTTAAATCTATTTGAATATACTATTGACAGTATAATACATTCCATTCAAACATATAATAAAATTTAAGTTAATGTATTTAGTAAAAAAGGTAAAATTTTGAATTTGCTTTATATTACATATTTTAAAGCGGTTTTGATTTTGAATAATTTTATAAAAAGTGGACTTTCACATTTTTTTCACCATAATGCCGTTTAGTAATTTCAGATGCTTTCTTGAATTATTAGTTTTTTAGACAATAATAGATAATTTCAATATCAGAAGTACCATAAAATGGGTTAAAAAATGTGGCTGATTGGTTATTTTTATAAGAGCGCAGCTAACAAAAACAAGTTAAATAATGATTTGGAAAAATTCAGCATAAAATTTATTAAAAAGCGTGTCTTTTGCAGAAAAAAACAAAACCAAATATTTTATCAGGCAACAGACAATTTAATTAATTAATTAAAGTAATGACAGCAGGTGCTCGCTTGGAGGTATATTTTCAAATTGATGCCAGTATGGAGTTTATAGCCAACATAGAACTTTTGTCTTGATTCTACAGAAACAATAAAAACAAGTAAACTAAAAATATTTTGAAGCCTTTCATTAATCATGACGGACTTTATCAGGAGACCGCTCATATTTCACCGTGATAGACATGAGCGATAGCGCAAACGTAATTACGTCTCATTTAGATTTAATGTGGCTTTTAATATTTACACAGATACCTCACACGGTTAGGCCAAATTTGAATTTGAGAGAACTTGCAAAATTATTTATAATTATATGCACAAATAAGTGGAATATGGCCGATGTTTAACTATTCGGTTAAGCGGGACCACTCAGCTTTATAGCGTTTTCTGCAAAATAAGAGATGAATGTGCTAGAGCTAGATTTTTTTTAATTTAATTATTCAAAATAGTAATTCAATTAACATTTAGCAGACAAACGGTAAGTTTATAATTAAAATTAAATTGAAATTAAGCTAATTGCAATTAAATTTAAAATGAAGATGTTTGATTGGTTGTTCTTGCAAATATAATATAATTAACATTTAGCAGACAAACGATAGGTTTATAGACATAAAATTAGTTTGAAATTAAGCTAATTGCAATTAAATTTAAAATAAAGGTGTTTGAGTCGTTGTTTTTGCAAATGTAATTTAATTAACAATTAGCAGACAAACGGTAGGTTTATAAATATAAAATTAAATTAAAATTAAGTTAATTGCAATTAAATTTAAAATAAAGTTGTTTGGTTGGTTGTTTTTACAAATGTAATTTTATTAACATTTAGCAGACAAACGATAGGTTTATAGACATGAAATTAATTGTAAATTAAGCTAATTGCAATTATATTTAAAATGAAAGTGCTTGATTGGTTGTTTTCGCATATTCAGACAATCACATAACGAATTAACTTTAATTTTAACTGCTTACGTCTATAAACTCAACCTAAAAGCAAGCTTACAGAAAGTGAATTGTATTAAAATTATGTCAATAACACTAAAGAAGATAATAATAAACATTCAAAGTTTTTATACAAAAAACTATAGAACTAATACAGCAAATAGCTTTAAAATATACTGATGGGAATAAAAATGCAACATTGATCTAATTTTATCATATTTTTGGAGAAGTTTTATAAAGATGGTTTAAAAAAAGTATAGCTATTAAAATTAAATAAATAAGACATTTTTTTTGTAATTATTATATTTACATAGTATATTGAAACTATTTGCTTTATTGATTTTTCAGATTTTTTTTAGATTTGACGATACATTATCAATTCTTGTATATGTGTTTTTTTTTTATTTTTTTTTTTAATTTACAAAGCTTTTAACTTGAGGTATATTTTTGGTTAAAATTTAAAGATACTTTTCAGATTATTTAAATTTTTGAGAAATTGCTTTTAGAATATTTCATTTTACAAAAAAAAAATTAAACTCTCTTATGCACAAAAATTTATAAAAAAATATTTACAAGGCGGGTTTTATAAAACTAAAAAATTAGTCAGACAACCAATTTCAACATGTACTGACTAGAAAAAAAACCGCAACACTGATCTAATGTTCTTTAATAGAAAACAAAAGTAAAGATTAGAAACGAAACGAAAAAAAAGCAAGCTAAAGTATAAAATATGAAAAAAACAAACGGATAGAAATAGCAAAATAAAATAAAAAAATAACAAAAGCAGCAAATAACGAAAAATCAGAGTTTTTTTTATTTGTTACTTTTTCGTTTTTAATTTAATTTTTTTGGTACATTTTTGCTTATAAGTCTGAAAAACTTTGTCAGATTATCTCTGAATTTGAATAGAATTTAAATAAGACATTAATAAAAAAATAGCAAAAATCCGGTTTTTATTAGAAAAACTATAAAACTAGTAAAGCAAAGAGTTTTAATATATACTGATTGAAAAGAAAAGTGCAACACTGATTCAATGTTGTTTATATTTCTAAAAAGTTTTATGCAAATTGTAGCTAAAATTTTATTAAACCACCCCTAAAACATACAACAAAACCGAAACAATCAAAATCAGTCAATAGAAAAAAGAAATTTGATTATATCAATTTAATAAATATTGCGCTTTTTATCAATTATGATATATTGAAAATATTTATTTTATTAATATTTTAGTATTTTTCTAAACATTTTTAATTTTAACGTTTATATACTAGTTGTAGTTTATTTTCGCTTATAACTCCTTAGTCTTATTATCAAATTTTTTACAAAAACACGTTTTAAAACACCTTTTTAAAAAAATATTGTAAACATAGAAGTTAAGCACAAATATTGAAAGTTATTTATTTATTTAGATGATAATAAATATCAAACCAAAAATTAAAAAACTGATTATTTTAATATATACTGATTGATAAGAAAAATGCATCACAAATTGATTTTTAATAACTGTAAGGATATTAATTTTTTTTTGTTTAATTGAAGATGATTTGAGAGTAGTTTTTATATAAATTTGCCGACATTCTGTATGAAAAAATAAAGAAATTGATAGACAAATGTCATTTTGTGGTATATTTCCGCTTATATCGCTAAAGATTCTTGTCGGATTATTAACAAAACTTCTTTGCAATTAAATTTAAAATAAAAGTGTTTAAATCGTTGTTTTTGCAAATGTAATTTAATTAACATTTAGCAGACAAGCGGCAGGCTTATAAATATTAAATTAAATTGAAATTAAGCTAATTGCAATTAAATTTAAAAAAAATATGTTTGATTGTTTGTTTTTGCAAATGTAATTTAATTAACATTTAGCAGATAAACGGTAGGTTTATAAATTTAAGATTAACTTGAAATAATTAATGTATAGCCCCCCAAAGTTCCTAAGCCGTAATGTGTGCTGGAGTATCGATTTTTTCAGAAAACAGCAGTTTCGCTTTTTAAGAACGCAAATAGGTAACTTTTGAAATGTCAATGCAAATATGTTTTTTTTTTAATAAACAGGACATTTGGACTTTTTACTTAGCGTTGCCATAACATGGAAAAAACTTTTTTTATTAAAAAATTCTTTTTATTTTTTAAAATAAAAAATCGGCAGCGGCACAAAAAATCTTGTGAATCACACGTCTGAAAGCTTTTGCAAGGGTTCGTAGTTTGGGCCAAAATCACTCGCCTTGCAAAATGCTTGTTTCTGGCCTTGTGATTCAAATAACTATTATTATGTAAGGACATAATTTTAATTAGCAATTTTTATTATGCCGCGACATAAGCAATATTGAAAAATATTCAGTTATATTTTCAGCATAAATTTTGAATAAATTTGAACTTAATTAAATTAACTTTAACAGAATTTGAATTGAAATTATGTGCATAACAAAAATTGCAATTTTATATTATGTACATAATAAAAGCCCAAATTAAAATTATGTACATAATAGAAATTTCGAACTGAAATTACGTGCATAATAAAAATTTCGAATTAAATTTATGTACAGAAAAAAAAAGCTCGCATTAAAATATTGAATATAATAAAAATGTTTCATTAAAAATTTTGTACAGAATAAAAATTCCGTATTAGAATTCTATTTACATAATTTATAAAAATGTTGCAATTAATATTATAAACATAATGATGATTCAGAATAAAAATCATGTACTAAATTACAAATTAATAATTGCAATTATGTACATAATAGAAATTTAGAATTAAAATTGGAAATTTAGCATTAAAATTATGTATATAATGGAAATTCAAAATCAAAATTTATATGCTTTTTTATACTGCTATGAGTGATTATTGTATATATTGCATATTTAATTTCAATTATGAGTCATAATTGAAATTATGTGTATAATTAAAATTATTAAATTGAAAGTATGTACATGATCAAAATGCTGGAATTGAAACTATGACTGTTATAGAATTGAGAAGTTTGTGTACCTACATATTAACTAGTCAATATTTATATGTAAAAACATATTTATGTTTTTATTTTTATGCTAAGCAAATTAAATTAGCTAGCGACATTTATTAGACGCTACCTTGCATCAAACCGGCAAATACTTTGCACCATGACTGCCTGATTATTATTGTAATTGGAAACTGTCAAAAATTATCGACAATTAGATGACGGCGGATCCACCATTATGCCAGAGAGTAACAATTTTGTTATTTATCATGGACCATAGAAAAAATCTCAAGTACCAACTTTGGCTCTCTTTACACACTTAGTAGATAAATAAGTATTTTTTAAATATCATTATGTCACAAGATAACGTTAAGAATTTTTTTTATAAGAGATCAATACTTGACTTTTTCAATTTATGCTGCAACACAAACAACACATTATAAAATTTGTTTTTTTATCAAAAATTACCGTTTTATGTAAGAATATTAAAACGGCGTGTCATATAGTAACGAAATAGGACATTTTGGCAAGAAAGTCATCACTACAAGTTATAAAGTGCAACTTTTTTCATTTTAGATAAACAGTAATTAGAAACAATATAATTTATCTTGAAGGTTGAAGATTATTTTTTTCTATAAAAAATATTTGATATAGGCTAGAAGCAGGGTTTAAAATAAGAAAAAAATTCTTCGAAATATAAATCCACTTTGGAAAAAATTGAAGTCGATTTCTATCCAAAGTTCGTCTCGTTTGTTTTAAACATTTATCAAAACTGGCCTCTACGAGATCAATCGTCGTTTACAAGGGTTGGGGCTCGCAGGGAATTAGAAAGGAAGACCCTTTCCGGTTTATGTGCGCGATACAGTGTGCTAAACATTTATCAATTTTAAGCCTTCGCCCCACATCCCTTCCCTGTACGGTCCAATTGACACCGGCAATGTCCAATTACACCGTTTAATTCTCAATTGTAATGTTGTTAAAATTTCGGCTTATAGCCCCCACTGAGAGCATTCAACAAAGAGATGTAATGGTATTATATCGGAAAGGGTTTATAAGCTTTAATATCAGATTAAATTTCAATATGATTGCTGGCTGGCGTTGTCGATGTTCTCGGCAACTCACCGGTTTTATTCCATTTTTATTAAGGGTTTTACTGACGAAATGCTATAGTTTATAGCCGATACCAGTTTTTTTTATTATGAAAATGGTATAAAAATTCTACTATAAAACACGGCGCTCTTTATTGCATTGCTGCGTCATTATATTTATCTTAAACAAAAACTATGCGAACTGTCAAAAACGCTTTTTGATGTTTTTATCATTGCTTCTTATTTTTAAATTGAATCAAATTACAAAAAAAACTCAAGTCTATAAATGCTTCTGTGACACTATATCACATATTATTATAAAAACTATCAGTTGCCAGTGAAGTAAAAATTATTTTTTTCTTCTACAATGTACAGTCGCCTGCAAATTATAATTCACTAAAGCATTTTATAAGCAACTGTTTTTACTAAAAATACCACTTGCATGGCATTACTGTGTTTGGTTGGTTGCAGATTTAAAAGTTCTCAAAGCTCTTGACAGCTGTTAATCATCGTACCATAAAGTAAATAAGCAATAAAATTTTTATCCTCTTCTTTTCTGATTATAATAAAGAATTGGTCACTTTACCTGTTTCTACGAGAAGTAGCTAAAGAGCCAATAATGCATTTATGCATTTCCAACGTGCCCGTTATATATAAATGCTGTTTAGTATAATGTAAGTATAATAAACTGTATTATACAAACACTAACATTATTATGTTTAAGGAGTTTTGCTGGATTTAAAAATCATTACAGTCTTTGACAAGTGATGATAATAACAATATTACTTTTTCAATAATACAAAAATTGTTGAAACTTCAATTAGTTTAAAACCTAATAAAAATTAAATCACAAACAAAAACCGCAAATTGCGATTTAAGCTAAATAGAATATATAAGTTGGTTTTTTATAGAATCAAGCTAAATCACTATCTTTCCACTCATTACCAGAATGCGTTGCTACTAGAATCCAGCGTTAAGAGAGCACTTAGAGCAACAATATGTATTGAATAGAGACGAGTCATTTTTAAAGCCATCTTAGCTTTCAGCTTTGGAGTTGAATGAGTAGCTATAAACTGAGACACACCTCGAACAGCTTAAGAAAAGGGAGCGCAATAGAAAATGGACCAATAGGTCGCAGTGCATTATGTACTATAATATAATCTAATCGAATTTAAAATTTTATTTATATGATGAGTGTTTGAAAGATGTCGAGAATAGTAACTCGTTTAATATTTTTACTGCATTTTGTTGTAAATGCATACGCCTGCAACAACACTAATAATTAAAATTAGAATTTGAGAATAATAAATATGACTTACTAAAATTCTAAAAAAGCGACTTAATAAATATTAGTTGCTTTCTTAAAAAATTCCGTATTTTTAAGCAAGAATCTCAAAAAGCAGAGAGAATTATGTAGTGCTATTAGCAAAGCAAAACTTTGTAAAAAATATGTAAAACATAGAAATGGAAGCATAAAGCTGATAAGGTACTTAAGGCAATAACAATCACGAAATGGAGTTGTTATTGCATTTTACACAGCCATATAACGACGGCAATTTTTACAGCCTGTGCACATGCATAATTCTCTGAAATGTCTTAATTGTCTTTATATGTACATTTTATTGACTTTAAAAATGGTGATTAGTTTTAGTGCACTATACGGAATGTTTACATTGCATGTTGCACGTAGAAAGTATGCAGATTTTACACGTAGTCTAATAAAAGTGTGCAAAGTATCGCAAAATATAAATCAAACGAAAACTGTATGTTTGACCTAAAAAAGATTAGCTAAAAAAGAAAAAAGCAAACAAAGTAAAATGCAGGTCACATGCAATTTTTTTGTTGAGAATTTAAATAATGGTGAACTATAGCTGAAGTAGATGTCATTTAAGTCTGACATTGCATTTCAAGATGAAAATCTTTGACGCACAGTATCAGATTACTTTGACACTAACCAACAAAAGTTTATATATAATCTTTATTTTTCTACGGTACGTGTTTTGAAATCTAATGTAAAAAATAAAAAATATAAATTGTTTTTTTACCTTTTCTTCTTGTTTCATTCTACCTCATTAACCAAGTTTAATCTTTTGTTTCTATTTCTATTCTATAAATAAAATAAAAATATATACTCTTATTTAATCTATTTTGGTTTTTTTTATAAATTTTATTTCTGTTTTCTGTTTTTTCCTATTTTCTTCTGGTTTTATTTTGTCTCATTCACCAAGTTTAATCTTTTTTTTCTCTTTATATCATTTTTATTAATTCTATATTCTTTTTTTTTCTTTCAATATGTCGTCTTTTAAAACTGGCAAAAGGTTCAACAGCAAGTCTTTATTGAAAGTGGTTTTGGAATTTGGACCATAAAAACATTTGTCATATCGCGGTCACATGCACATTTTTTTGTTGAGAAGTTATATAATGTTGAACTATAGTTGAAGCAGATGACATTTTAGTCTGACATTGCATTTCAAGATTGAAATCTTGAAATGCACAGTATGAGATTACTCTGACACTAACCGACAAAAGTTTATATATTATCTTTATTTTCCTACTGTACAGTGTTTTAAAAGCTAATATAAAAAATGGAAATACTCTAACTTAATCTGTCTTGATTGTCTTCATCAATTATTTTTGTTTTCAGTTTTTTTAACTTTTCTTTCTGTTTCTATCTACCTCATTTACCAAGTTTAATCTTTTTTTTTCTCTTTTTTTTATTTTCATCTATTCTATATATAAAATAGAATTGATATATAAAAAAATAAAAATATTCTTATTCAATCTGTCTTGATTTTTTTCTTCATTTTTTTTCTGGTTTTTGTTTTTTTTGTATTCTTTTCTGGTTTAATTTTTTCTCATTCACGATGTTTAATTTTAATTTATCTTTCTATCATTTTCATTCATTTTATATTCTTTTACTTTTCTTCCAATATGTCGTCCTTTAAAACAGGCAAAAGTTTCAACTGCAAGTCTTTATTGAAAGTGCTTTTGGATCAAAAAAACATGTTTCATATCGCTTTTTGCTACTAAATAACTAACCGCTAGTGTTTTGTTGTTATGCCAACGTTATATCTTGATAAAAATAATAATAGTCCCGCCGGTATAAATGTAATAGCTTAATAAGATTACCAAATTTTATCCAAAATACAATAAGTATTGTTAGACTGTTTAATTCTATCCTTGTTCTGAAAAGAAAACAACTTTTTTTTTTAAACAATAATGCTTATTGTTTCATCTTTAGTGTTATTAAACATATAATTACCTAATTAAGTTATTTTGTTTAATATTTTTTTCTAAAACTGAATGTTATTTGTTTTCCTTCTGTCTTGTTGCTTTTTTCAATTTTTTTTGTATTTATTTTTTTTTACGCACTCTTGTGTAACAATTTTTTCTTCTATATTATCATTTTCAGCTGTTTTATTTCTTTTTTTTTATTATTATTTTGTTTCTAGCCTGCTTTTTTTAAGAATCTAGGCAGCCTTTTGTGATTAGCACCTGCTTTCACTTATTTTTTCTCATCTTTTATGCTTGTCTATATCTCTGTCTACCCATAGTCTCACTTCTCTTAGTCTTTTTAACGCTAAACTTTTTCTTTTCTTAGTCTCTGTTCTCTTTTTTTTATTCCATTTGCTGCTTTTCTACTCACTACCTTACGGTTTCTTTCAATATCTCACACTTTTTTTGTTCTCTTATCTTGTTTTCACACGTTACTGCTTTTTCTTTCTTTTTAACTATATATTCTGGACTCTTTTTTGTCAATCTTAACATTCATTTGACATATTTCTTTTGCATTTTTTCTATCTCTGCTCTTTTTCTCTATCTCCAAATTTCCGTACTATGCAACATTACATTTTTTACTAGTTTTTCAAACTTTTTTATTCCTATTATTTCATAATTTCTGTCAAACTTTCCCTCTATCATTCCTATTACACACGTTCGGTTCTCTATTTTTACTATTTCTCTCACCTGCGCCTTATATTTGTTGCTTTTTCCAAACATATGCTCCAAGAATTTCTATTCTGCAAGCTGCTCTGTTTCTTTTTTTTTATTTTTAGCCTACTTTTTTTCTAGCTGTCTAACTAAACTCTGTTATCTTTGTTTTACACTCACTCACTTTAAATCCCTTCTTTTTCACGGATTTTTCTGCAGTTTTTATCATTTTTTGCATTCTTTTTTTTCTCTTGCGACTGTTATAAATCTGTCATCTGCTCCCGCCAGGATTCACATTCTCTTTCTACCCACTGCGACTCTTCTCTATTCTCCTTGCTTGATAGCAGATTGTCTATATCAGTCATATGTATTGTAAACAGTAGTGAACTCAGAACACATATTTGATTAAAGCTCTTATATGTTCACAACCATTCGCTTTCTTTCTCATTCACACTCACCTTACACTTTGTCTTCTTATATTCTTCTTCAACTTTTGTTACTTTTTCTTTCGCTATCTCTTTCTTTTTTATGTAATCTTATAACTTACTTTTAATTACTCTGCCAAAGGCCATACTACAACCATATCACACACTTACTCTCTTTTCTTCTCCTCTTTAGTATTGCACACATTGTCTATAAACTTTTTTCCTTCTCTAAATTCCGTTTGCCAATCTAGTAATCCTCCCACTCTTCCTATTTTTTTTGCCACACATGTTGCATACACCTTGTATATCGTATTGTAAAGAATTGTATAAAATAATAACTTACATACTAAACTTCTTACAACACCGGTTAAAATTCAACATGGTAAATAATCTATAGTCAAAATATCAAAAAGAAGAATGTAAACTTGTATGTGAGTTAAAAATTCTGTCAACAGACGGACACTTTCTGCTCTATTGCCATTACCATCTAGAATGTTGTAAATTACAAAACGGCAAAAAGTGTAAAATACTATAGAAAACAAAAACAATAAACACAATAAAAAATAGCAAATTGATTACAATTAATTTTATATTGCAACAAAACACAGCGTTATTACTCTTTCCTTGTTGTGCTTAAATACATAGTACATAGAACAGTCCTGACCATAATTTAAAGTATTTTGCTTCACTGAATCTTACTTTGATTTGGAAGTTTTTAGTTTATTTTGTTTTAAATGAAATCAAATTCTTCTTAGCAAATTAACCAAACTGGTCTTAACACTAAGAAAATTAATAGCCTTGTAAACAATTTTAGATACAGCAAATGCTTAATTACAATACATTTGCTAAAAGCTGGCAAAACGGCATAATCTATAAATTTTACAAAAGTCAGTTTAGAGACAATCCTGCGCAAAGTAGCGTCATCTAGTACTAACAATTGACACTTATAGCTAGAACATTATTTTGGGAGCTTGCATACCATTTCCTATGTGCATCTTGGTGACAACAAAAAAGTGATGATCCTTGATTGGTTGGTCAAACTTTTGTGCTAATGCTATAAATGTCAAAATTCGATACCAATAGTAATCTTAAAAATTATTATCAACTTGTCAAATGTACTGTACCAGTAACGTTGTTATCCTAATAATGGTTTTTTTGATTTGTTTTGAATATGTTTTCATCAAAATGAACCTAATAATTTATAAAAACAAAGATAATCAAAAAATGTTTTAAAAGAAGATTTAAAAAACTGATAAAACAATAATTTTATAATATTAATATTAGTTAACAGAAAATCACATTTGACATCTGACATTAGTTCTAAAGCCTTGTTGGAACTATGAGTCATCAAATCGCTATTAAAACTACAAGAAAACTGACAAACTTACTAAAAAAGGGCGCTTTAATTTTAGAAACTAGATTAAATTAAAAATAGAGTGTCATATGCACTGCAGCTTATTGGTCTATTGTGTTCTCCTTTCTCGGGGTGTTTGAGATAGGTCTCAGTTTATAGTTCTCTATCCAGCTCTAAAGCTTAGGTCTCAGTTTATAGCCTCTATCCAGCTCTAAAACTGTAATAAATTCCAGCAAGTGAAATACTCTTAGCCATGTTTCTATCTAATATATATTCTTGCCCTAAGTGTTCTTTACGTTAGGTCTTAATAACGACGCATTCTGTTACCAAGAGTTTTGAAGTTTTCTTTTCTTTTCTGCAAAATTTGCAATGGTCATTATCTTCAGCAGTCTCCGCAGGTGCTGAGACGGCAATAGCCGGTAAGGAGACCTGTGAGGATGCAAAGCTTATTTTTAGTAACGTTTAAGTAAATTTTCGATTTTGCATGGTCAAATTCTCCAAGGAATTCCTTAGAATATTTCAAACCGGAAGGTTCCAAAGCTTTGAACTGTTTGTCTCTTCCTTTATTTTAATTAAACTTTTTTTGTAGATGTTCTGGCCTTACAAAGAAGGCTAATGTGGTCTCTGTTGTAAGCTTATCAGCAAGAGGTCAATATGCTTTTTCCGAGTGTCCGGGTATTCTTACTAAAAAAAACATATGATTGCTCAGTTTGTCCAACTTGCCTCAACATTTTCATATTATTTTGAAATTAATGACATAGAAGCTTAGTGCTCTTATGATTGTTTGACTATCGTTGTGAATTGCAGTTTTACGTGTTTGACAGTTTTTTTTCTAAGTTGAATTCTACACATCTTCTAATTGCGTGTGTTTTCGTTTGAAAAATGCTTAGGTTTTTTTTCACTGATTCTGAGTATGTGGTTGTAGAACTAACATCTTCTGCTCCCGTAATTTTGTCTGTCTTGGGGCCGCCCGTATACTATTTTATGGTATTTCTTTTAAACTCACTGGTAGTTAGTTCTTTTCCTCAATCGTCACTGTTGGTTGATTTTACAATAATTTTTTTTTTTAAATTATATTTTTTTCCTGTATTCTTACTTAGAAAGTTTAGAAAATAAAATGCTAGAGCTTTTATGCTGGTATTCATAGTCGTAGCTCAAGATCAACCTTAAGACGCCGTCTCAAGCAAGGACTTCGGCAATGCTCGGGAAATCAAGCAAGGACTTCGACAATGCTCGGGAAAACGTGCGTCTTGCGGAAGTCACCAAAGTAGTCATTTTTGTGTTGTTAGGTTTAAAATTTAACATTTTGACGCATGACAGTCATTCTCCGTGTTTATATAAAGTGACAAGTCAAGGAATAACTCAATGTCGCAGGGATTATATCGAAAATGTTTTGTGTTGTTTTTGCAAAAAAAAAAGAAAGACGACGGGTGACTACATGTCTACTGACAGAATACGTGTATGGTAACTTTATAAAATGTGCATTATAGACAAAAAAGCTGCGTATACTCAAAAAGCAAAACCCTTGCTGTAGTCTCGCATGGACAACTCCAATAATGTGGAAAGTAATACGACGGAAGCCGCGATAGTGACCAATCTGGACAATTATTAAATTCTCCTCAAAACACGAAAGCTGCAAAAGTGAGACCAAATAGAAGCTAGCTCAGACTGCGCGCTTTTGAGAAGGACAATGTAAGTGCAACATTAATATAAATCTAACCAGACTTTTATCCACTTTTATTGCAGGAAATGTGATGCAGAAAAGTTATCAGAGTAGTGAGTAGTAGGAGCTATTCAAGAAGTGTGGAAAGATGAAAGTTTTTGGCTGCCGTTTTGTCTACTATGCTTCTGCAAACAATACCTTACACTTATAATGTAAACTAATAAAAATTTTACTTTTTTTGTACTTATGTTTACCAGTAGAAGGTGTTACAAAATAAAAATACTACCCAATTAATCAATATCTGTGACTTTTATTATTATTCAATGCTTTCATTTTTGCACAAAATGTGAGCCCTTTAATTTTGTGTAAGTAATAATTGTCTTTCCCCTAATTTGCAAGCAATCTTACATTCACTAGATTGTCTTTGGTGAAGCTGTAGCGACGCTTACATTCAAAGTTGGAAAAAAATTCCGAAGGGTTCGCAGCATCCCGCGCATATCTCGTCTAACATGTCAATGTTCGTTGTTATGAAATGCAACACATAATACTCTTCAGTATTTTCCAACGTCAAACGATGCCATAACCGGCAAATGACGTCTGGAGTCGGACTCAAGACAAGTCGAGGTCTTGCTCAAGTCAGACTTGAGACGGACTCAGTGCGCTTGCTCATCAAGCAAAAACCGCCCTTATTCACATTGTAATTTGATATTTAAATCTTGAGATTTGTCTATGAATACCGTCCAGTCTTGAGCTCAACCTCAACCTGAAGATATGAATATCAGATTTCACGAGCATTGCCAAAGTCCTTGCTTGAGACGGAATCAGCAATAAATCTATTTCAAAACGCATGCAAACGCTTTCCCGAGCATTGCTGGAGTCTTTGCTTGAGTGTAAGCTTAAGCTTGATCTTGAGCTTGAGTCTAAGCTTAAGCTTGATCTTGAGCTACGACTATGAATACCGGCATTAGACATTTTTTTTTTTATTTTTAGTCAGTCTAAGAAAAGCTGTTTTTGCTGTGACTATATCTAGATGTGTCACATTTGTAATAACCTCTATACTGCAGTAGGGCACGCTCTCTAGCTTTTCCCTTTCTTTGTGATCACTAGAATTCCAGGCTATTGCCACAAATGTAATGATGGGTCGAATAATCATAGTATACATCTATCGCAATATTTTCGGGTGGCATTCTTATGTTTCACCTGCTAGATTTTTGCAGACTATAAGCATTTTAATGGTTTTTCTACGTGATTATTCTGAAGAAGTTTTATGTCTTGCTTGATTCCTAGATATTTAACTTTGCAATTTTTTTGATAAATTTTTGCTTTAAAACCTAAATTTTTATTTTCCGAGTACATGATACAAACGCAGTTTTGTGATATGTTGATAATCAACACCTTTGGTTCCCACTACGGCTTGGTATTTTGTGATATAAAAAAACACTACTATAGAAACCTTTTTAAAATAAAGAAAGACTCCGATAGATTAGCACTTTGACCAAAATTTTCTTGTTTTGAGAGAACCATGAGAACCATGTTCTCCAAAAGTTCCACCATGCTATATAAAATGTCTTCTTGAATCTCATTAAAAGCAGGCTTATAGGTTTCATTGGTCATTGTCGTGTGTAAAAACATCTTCTTAAACTAGGCTTAGAAGATATAGACAAATAAAAAGAGAAAAAACTTTAGAAAAACTTAACATATTCCAGAGAGAATGTGTGGCTGTTTGGAATAGCATAAGAAACGGTAGACTGAAATCAGCTCAAAGAAAGACAGCACAATAGACGAATAGGTTGCAATACATATGACACATTATTACTAATTTAGTCTAATCTAACTTTTAAAAGCTTTTTGGACTTTTAACCAAACTTCAAAGTTTATTTGAATTTTGAAGCCTACAATGTAATGTTTTCAATTAAAGCATAATGTTTTTGATCAACATCTAATCGCTCTAATTGATAACTGAAAGTGTTACTTTCCATGAGTTTCTATTTATTAATCATTATGAATGCAAACAGTTTGGGAGTCAGATAAATTGCAAAGCATTGTGTAATGCTAAATGCGATAGATTGCATGCAATAAATATTTGGAATAGCAAAAAGCCTACTTGAAACTTGTAACGTGTTCAGGTTGCAAGCAGGATACGAAGTAACGTATTAAGATATAAAGAACTTGAGCTAAAACTTGAGAGCTTTACAGCTGGAATATATTTGGTGAGATTTAGTGCAGGACGAATGAATATTTCTTCCGAACGTTTCTATTGCTACTTGTAAAGCTCAACTCCACTTTAGCAGCTGAAATGTATGGCTTCATTTTCGGGAATTCGTCAAGGGATGGAAAGGAGTAGGCGCACAGAGACAAAGAAATGTCGCAATGTATGTATTTATGTAAATTTATGTCACTTTACCGATATTCTTCCAGTGTATTGGCGAAAGCAAGGAAACAATAATCGAGTCGGATTCCATCTCTCGAGACTCCAAAAAGTATCTTTTGTGTCCTTAACCAAGCACGACCGGCTGTCACCAACAGCTGACCGTTTAACTCGTTTCTTTCTTGTAAACGTGACGGGAAATTCTAAGCGCTGAGGAAAAATGATAGCCATTTTTTATTCACTGTTGTTTACGTTCTCTGTTATATTTTTGCTTTGAACATTGTTTTTTCTAACGTAGACAACTTTGTCTTATAAATTAATTCTAAAATGAAAAACAAAGCTTGTAGTCACAAAAAACAAAACGGTTACATAAATCTTCACTAATAGTAATTAAAATACAGAATCACTTTGATATAGATATACCAAAGGCTGCAAGAAAAACAAGAATTAGGGGTATCTTTTCTATGTTTATTAAAACGCACGCTGCAAGTAAAAATAACACACAATTTGTTTACTGACTAACTCGTGGAATTGTCGCTCATCAATACTGATCTAGCAGACCAGTGCAACAGCGCAATGCTAAAAAGAAAACAATAGCTTTAGGAATGTTCAGCCTACTATACTGTGTTGCCATTGACGTTTGCCAACTTTGGCTTGCTAAACTTTTCTCTGGGACATTTGTTGATATGTTATTATCAAGTTTGTTTATCATTTGACAGATGTTTTACTTAAAACACCTAGCTTTGGGTTTAAAATTAGGTTATGATCCTTTAGAAATCATAAAACGTATAGCACTGGAAATTGCCATAGGAAAAACATTTGTGACTTTTTTTTAGAGTTTCTACTAAAGCTTTTACTTATTACTTGTCGGAATTGCGTGTGTTTGTATCATTTTGTTAATGCTACAAAATGCTTTTTGTTGATATTTTTTTAGAACTACTACATTTTTGTTTATTTGCATTGTACTTGCAAATAAACATACCTGTAAAACCAGTGAGGAAGTAAAAGCACGACCTCTAGTAAGTTATACATCTGGCTCCGTGCAACAGATTGTAAAACCAATTGAGAGTTTTGACTCCAGAAGCGCACTTGTGACTTCATATGTTTTGACATTTTAGCCATAAAATTAAAATTTAGAAATAAGGCTAATAAAAAGAAATGTGACCAATCGACATCAACAATTTTTGAAAAAATTGTTGACGTTTTACCAGAACATGAAAATAGGAGTGAGAATAAGCATGGTAACTTGACTTGTAAACCACGCTAGAGGCGAATCTGTCTAGACCTCGTTGCTGCTTGGGCTTATATTGGAAAATAAAAAAGAAAAAGCGGTGGAAAAGGCAGAAGAAAAAGCAATGGAAAGAGCGAAAACACTTTGTGTTGTTAAGAACTAAGTGTTATAATATTCCTTATCTATATTTGAGTATTTAACAATTTCAATTGCTTCCGTAGTTTTTTTCTTAAAAAAAAACCGATTTACAAATCAAAGAAGATTCATTAAGACTTATTTGCTGTCCGCTGTCACCGATAGAGTACAAAACGTCAACAACTTTTTCAATACGGTGTTTTTTGGAAAAAGTCAATTTTTTAATAACTTTGGGGTGTGAAAGGTTTTCTTCTCTAGGTGAATAATGTTAAACTTATTTTTAATCTTGAAATAACATTTTTTTTTTTTTAAAATACTTTAGAAAAAGGAAAAAAACTTAAACTAGGTGTATAAATAAGCTGTGTAAAAACAAAAATGCATTTTAAAGTAATCGAAATAATTGTCAACAACAAACTACTTGATTGATATACTGTATTCTTCGGCTATTAGCAAGAAGAATCAGACATCTTCAGAATCGCATTTAAAATACTCCCTTGCTGTTGGTTAAAGCAAAATTCCGCTTACGCAGCACAATTTTATCTATGAAAAACGGTGTCAGCACTGTCATCCAAACTTGTCAATTTATTCTAACCTCACGTTTGTCTGTCAATCAAGATTTTTTCTCAACGGCGTACAAATCCTGTGTCGTTTAGAGCGCAAAGCTTGGTTTCTGTGGCCACTGATGTCACATTTTTCTCCACTATTGCGAGTCTTCAGAGATTCTGGTGCTTGTGTGAAATTATGTAAACCTAAACAATTCATTGACACTAACACTATTGACAGCTAAATTGGCAGCAATTTCTTGAAAATGCACCGAAAGTTGCTATATGGCATGTAGGGTTTCTTCTAATGCGCGCGCATCCGGTTCTGCCAAAAAATAGAGTCAAAGCCGCTCGAGAGAACCTAATTTCTTCATTCTAACTGCTAGAAAAAAATTAGCATTCTTTTGTTTTGATCTACCAACAGAACAGTGAGATTTAACTAAAAAACAAATAATGTATGAAATTTTATGAGCAAGCAAAACAGACCAGAAGTGATTAACTGTTCTATCTAGTAAAATTTCAAGCATGCTTCTACATTATTCTGATTTGGTTCTAACCTCAAAAAAACCATCTTTCTTTCAAAAGAAAACTCCTGCTTGGGTAGGATTCAAATCAACGCTACTCATTTGGTTAGGCTTTAGAAGCACTATCTTCAGCTACCTTGCCACAATAAAACTTTTTTTGACTTTCTTACAATGCCTACAACTATAAATTGAACATCTGTCAGAATGATAGCAAAATTATAATTATATATATTCTACACAAGCGCAGAAATGCAGTTTATAACTGCTTTTACAATAAAATTTTCAACTTTAAAGTTATTGTGGTCGCACATTTATGTAGCCCCGTATCTTGTTGTCTTCATTGTCAAACCAAAATGTGTTGTTAAGATGGTTCACTTTGTATATTATAATTGTCTATGAATTACAATATAAGCACGCGCAAATAGCTTAAAGTCACGTTAAAGGGCTTATTACTGTTAACCTCAAAAAAACTGGCATATTTTTTATTACTTCTTTTGGTATACTAGCGAAATCACGCTTGTTGGCAGCTAGAAAAGAGTTTTTAGTTGCAGTTATAATTTAAAAGTTTTAATTTTATTAACAACGTTGACTTAACCAACAATAGTGAATAAGTGAATAGTGATAATACATCCCAGAGCGCTAATTGTTTTACCGAAGATGGCAATCTCATAGGCTTAGAAAATGGCAAATAGGTTGTGTTGAGATTTTTTGAGCCACATTATAACATTTATTAGCTGTTTTTTGTAAACCATGGTATGCTATGGTATTACCTAAAGTAAATAGATAACACTGTATAAATGAGAGAGTGGATGACTTAGATAAGTCTATCCAAAGGTTATGCCTTGAACATACAGACTTTTTTTTACTTTTTTGTGCGCTTTAGAAAGCATTGCAAATAGTTACATAATTGCCACATAATTGTACCAAATTGTAACTTTTTTTATCTCAAGATGGAAATTTTGTGCTAATTTTATATATTTTTTATCAATTTGAATGTTTTTTTTTGCGTTTGTAGGTCTTATTCGTGGACTGCTGACTGACTGGTTGACTAAGCTCTAATTTTTATATAGTAAGTAGAATGCTCTTTTTGTTGCAGTTGTAACAGATACTTTTTTGGGTTGGTGCCATAGGATATGTTTTACCTTCTAAATTTTGCTGGAGAGAGAGAGAATGGCAAACTTTTTGCTGCTGCCAGTTCGAGTGCTGCCACCAAATTCACATAATCGCAACCGAATTTTCTCTCTCGCCTCTTATTACTTCTTCAGCTGAGAGGGGTAACAGTGAAAGTCACAATTTCTGGTTATTTTTAATTTATATTCATAAGATATCTGCAGTCAATTTGTTAAAAAGGTCTATGTATGCATAAAATATATATTTTTATTGTAATTAACAATTATTAAGTTTATTTACAATTTTTTTCGTCACTTAATTTGCACTCAAGTAATCTTTAAATTATTATTTTTTGCCTACGTTTAGCTCTTATTCTCAACTTTCGAAATTAGCTTATTTGTGGATCTAATAAACCATTAAGTTTACGAGAAGATATACGTTTATCCTGCATCTTAGAGATTACAGCTTCGCAGAGAAGTTGCAACTCACGTTGGAAAATAGAAAACCTAAAACTTAACTGAAAATATTAGCGACGTTATTACATTGAAAGCGTCCTAGAAATTGTGCAGAGTTGTTGAGGAAGACACTAACTTTATCTTATAAACCATTGACAAAGCTTGAGCATCTAAACTTCTCCATCAAACAACATTGTGGAAATTTGCAAAGCTGTTACAGCTTTAATATAAAAAGTACCATATTAATAATTGATTTATTAAAAACATCTAAAATAGTGAATTATTTTCTTGATAATTGATGTTGAGCTTTAGAATTTTTATCTGTAGCAGCTGCAGGCAAATCTTTTTTGTTTAAGCTGCTGGCTCTTAAACGTAGATAAATCACAAAGCACTTATTCGAAGCTTTGGAAGGTGTGGGATGTATTCTCTTTCTATTTAACAACAGTGTTGATTTATCTCAGATGTTTTGCGCCTCTTGCACTTACAGAAGTATTCGAGGAATGTACTTTATCTAAGTTTCAGAAACAGAGAAACCGCGCAAATTTGTCAGATGGTTATCGCAACCAAGACAAGGAGCTTTACGTTTATATAAGATTAATTGCTAAAGTTGCATCTCATATTAGAAAATACTAAAACAAAACACTAAAAAACTAGATGAATAGCAGCATAGACCATTAAAAATAAACTGCTTGACTCACCTGCAAATACCAACAATTATATAATATAAAACCTTCCAAAGAAATAAATCTTTTATTGCTGAAAGAAATCAATCAACATTTTTTGACATTTTAAGGTAGACAATTTTAAAAACAAAGATCAGTCGTTTAGTACAAAAATTTTTCAAATACAATGCACTTTCATGTGTTAAACGAATAAACCTTTCTTGGCGTTTAGCTCAAAAGTCAAAAGTTACTATAGTTGATCCCTTTCTGAAATGTGCCACATAATCTTTTATTTAAAGAAAAAAGGTTTTTAGGGCTAGAAGTTAGTAAAATTTACGTCTTTTGAAGAAAACTGTGTCAGAATTTTTAAAGAGAGTACGTTCTGTTTCTAGAGGGTTTACACGTCAAGTTACCGTGTTTGTTTTTATTTTGCTTGTTTGTCCTAATGACGTTTTTACCGATAGTGTGCAAAATGTCAACATTATCAGTAAATTTTTTTATCTTCTTTGACAGACGTTAATTTTTCATCCGTTTTAAGTTTTTGTCTGATTATTGTTATGTTACCAATTTATTCAATTGTTTTAAAACACATAAATAATCTTTTATTGAATAAAATAATACGTGCAAGAAGTGAAACAACTAAACTTTACAAAAAGAATAAGAAGAATAATGATTTATCTAGAAAATTTTTTATAAAACGCAAAGGGTTAGCAGTGCTGCTTATTTAATTTTAAAAAAAATTTTGTCGGATAAGTTTTCTGATAAAGTCTCGTAATCAGTTCTGTTTCTTATATTTTTTTTTTCTTGTATTATATAAGCTGTCTTGTAAGAGAAAGAGGAGTAGACAAATGGCTGCTGAGTAGGGTTGAAGAGATATACGTAAAGACAAAAAGCAAAGTAAGATCAGGAGAGAAATAGAGTAAATGGTTTGTAAACAACAAAAGGAGTAGCCCAAAGGTGTCCGCTCAGCTCCTTGTTATTTACAATTTACATGCCTGACTTAAAGAAAATGTTTAGAAAAGCGCAAGCAGAGAGATGTAAGGGATGATGTGGTAATGGTAGCAAAAAGTGAAAAAGAGATAGGAGAAACAATGAAAAACCTAAGAAGGTATGTGAGGAAGAAAAGGCTAAAAGTGAATGTAAATAAAACAAAGATGATGTTTAACAAAAAAAAGATAAAGGATGAAAAGAATGATTCCGAATGGAAAGTAGAGAAGATAGATAGATAGATAAATGCTTTATTGTCTTAAAAATTACAAAATTGTTATGGACAAAGCAATACACATAAAAATACGAACATGAAATCACAACAAAACAAAACAAAAAGAACCAATAACATTACAAATTATTGAAAGTCGACAAAAGTTAATATAAAAAAACAAGGAGAAACAACAAATATAAAAAACAATAAAAAACAATAAAAAACAAAGATATAAATATATATATATATATATATATACATATATATATATTTATATCAAAAGTCTACGACGTTTAGAGATATTCATCGCAATTCATATGTGTGAATAAAAAAAAAGAAGAAAAAGTTAAAAGGAAGTTAAAATGTATCACCTAAAAACTCGTCAATGGTGTAATAGGGTCTTACCAACAAAAATTGTTTAACCATGAATCTAAACTTAGTGTCAGTCGGTGTCGTCTTTAAGCAAATTGGTAAGTGGTTGTAGATTTTTATAGCTTTATAGAATACTGAATTTTTTACTAATTCAGTACTAGGTATTTGCAAATGGATATTCAAATTTGAGCTTCGAGTCATTATGCTTGCTAGGTTTTTTTTTGGGAATATCGTCGATATGTTTTCGTATCAGACATACAGTTTCCAGAATGAAAAGTGACGCCAGAGTGTTAATTCTGTGTTTTTTAAAATAGTGTTTGCAATGGGTTCTTAGTTTCAGTCCGCACATATATCTGATTGCTCTTTTCTGCAATTTAAAGATAATTTCAAATTTTTGTTGAATACAATTTCCCCAAAAAGAGAAAATAGAGAGAGTAAAGAAGTTCAAGTATTTGAGGTATACATTTAATGAAAGAGCAACAGACAAAGCGCATGTTAGAGAGATGGCAAGAAAGGCAAACAGAAAAATAAATAGCGAGAAAATGGGAAAGGGTTTTTAAGAGGAGAATGATGGAGTATATAGTAAGGAAAGAATGTAAGAGAAACAAGCTGAGAGTGAAAGCGGAGAAAAAGACCATTAAGTTTGAAGATAGAATGAATGGAAGGAAAAAATGTAAAATATTGAATAACTGTTGGAAAGAAAAAAGAATGAATATAAAGATAAATGAAAGAGAGAAATATTACAGAAGAAATGGATATACGAGTAAAGAAGTGAAAAGATTAAGAACAGAAGGCAAATAGATAAACGGAGAGACGTGTGACAGAGACAAGGGTGTAGATAAGCAAGAAAGAAGAGAAAGAATTAAAAAACCCAGTTACAACAGAAATTATGAGAAATGTATAACAGAAGAAATCCTGGTGTACATAAGAAGAGAAAACACGGAAGAAAAAAATGCGGAAATGAGGAGAGAAAGAATAGGTATTGGGCGGAAAATAAAAAGAAACTGTGTAGGATATGTAATGATGAAAAAGAGACAATAGAGCACATGTGGAATAAATGCAGTGAGATGAAAGAGAGAAATAATGCGGGAATAGAAGAAATACTGAAAGAAGATGGAAGGGAGATACAGTGGATGAAAGAGGTATGGGTGAAAAGGAAAACAAAGACAGAGAGAAGAGAACACAATGGAAAAACAGCAAAGCTAGAAAAAAAAAATTTGTATAATTGTATAATTATGTAGATATTTTAAGCCTGTATAGGCAAAAAATAAACCTTTTAGTAGTAGATATCTTGATTGCAAGACACTGTCAAGATTTCAGATAATTCTGTGCAAGCGGATTTAAAAACTTTAAAAAAATTTGTGAAATAAAACGTTAAAATGTTTTTAAAAATTTAAGGATTTAATTAAGATAAGGTTTGTTTGTAAATAATTGTTTAGTTATTTTCACTAAATTTTTATTTTGTTTTTACGAACAAATTTTTTGTTTTTTTATTCAAACAGTTTAAAACTTTTTTCTATGTATATGAGATACTTGCCGATATTGACTCAGTAAGCCAGTGCAACAACACGCAGCCATATACTGTTTGCTTCAACTGCCTTAGATAGCTGATTAGACGGTGCTAAAAAATAATTGTTTTAGAGAAGAATCATACCGATTAAGTCTACTGTAATTGCGCTGTTTACTAATTAAATTTTATTTAAATTAATATTTTGATTTTAAATTAATGTAAATAAACACGGCTTTTTTAAAACTATTAGAAAGTTTGTTGATCTATTTTCAGAAATAAACAAATCAGCATTCATTTCAAAAGCCTTAGATAATCAAACTTATACTGAGCAGTCAGGTCTACACTACTCTAAAACGTATAATATTAAATTATTGTAGTTTAAATATAAATATCTTTAATCATTATCTGGCAGATGTGCTTAAAAAACAATTTATTTTTTTAAGGGTGGTTTTAAATGAGTAGGAAAACATCTTTGTACTCAAGCTTATTAATAATCATTGTATTATTAATATTGGACCAATTTTAAACTATAGTGCTACTACGTTTTAATAGGCATTGAACAATAAATATATTGTTTCATTGATAAACAGTCTTATGCATAATACTTCCAAATAAACAAAATTTGTGGATAAATAAAAATTTAAATATGTTTTTGGAAATTTTCTCAGTGAATAACTCATATGAGAAATTGTGAAAATAGTGAAAAGACGTTAAATTAAACAATAACAAAAAATTAGTGTCTTCTTGATGTCACTTTAACAAAATTGAACAAAATCTAATTAACGAATTCATAACAATAACGGAGCTATGCGTACAACAATACATTCTTTGATGTAACAACAAATTTTACAGACAAATTGAAAGAGATGTGATGAGTAAATGTATAATGCCATTTCTGTTTAAATTATTGATGTATTTTGAAAACAATGCAGAACGTCTTGAATATCTTTTTTTAATAATAAGTTTTACAAATTCTGAGTTAAATTGCTTTTTTTTAATAAAATTAGATCTTTAAAGAAAATAATAACAAAAAATTAATGTTTTCACATGCTAAAGTAATCTAAATAACAACAATTTTATACAATTAGAAAGGAAACAAGCACTATAAGCTACATACCTAATGACTCAAATCAATGTTTTCAACATAAAAAGCAACTTCAATTTTTTTAGTGAACAGATTATTTAACTTTGCTTAGAGTTAAACATATTTTATTTACAAAAAAGCAAACTGCAAAATTTTCGATTTATTAATCAAAAAAGTTGCTAATATTATTAAATATAATAAAGAAATAGTGGATAAGATTATAAATAAACAAAAATTTATATTAACTGTTAAAAATTGCACAACTTTTTCAACAAATAAAAAAAAACTAAATTTAGCTTAAGATATTCGTTGAATCTTAGATAAACAATAGACCTTTTTGTCATTCTGTACTCTAACTGTGATTGTTTCACTTCTGTTTGCGTCTACTGTTACTTAATATTTACGCATGATGCTGTAAAATGACAAGCGGATGCGGTAAAATATCAGAAAACACTGAACATTTAGAGATATTTGAGAAACCAACTATTTTTATGATAATTAAGTTTATGTGATAGAATACTTGTTACCTAAGTTGTTATAGCAAATACTTCGGGCTTTAATAGATAAAATTAAAATTTATGAATGTAAATTACCACCTCGCCACCTAGCGTTTATTTGGAAAAGTTAAAAAATAAATGTCAAATGTCAAATGTCAAAACCCCAAACATGGCGGTTTGGTTAGGGCACTCTATTATATGTATGTTTTGATTTTTTATTATTTACTATTATTATTTTCTAAGAAATTTATCGGCCAAAAAATTTTACACAAACCTCATGCTTTAAGCCACTTTACAGGACTCGAACACCAATAAGGCACTAGCTCTAAAATTCTGATCCTGTAAAGTGTCTTACCACATTTGAATGTAAATAGTTATTAACATTTAGGATTTAGAGCGGTTTATCAGTCAGGATCAAAATTAAAAAAATTGTTATTGAAGATTTATAAGATAAAATACTATTTCTAGAAAAGTTTGACAATTTCCGCATAGATTGTATACTTAGGTTGTAGCTGTGCCAAATTTTATATAGGGCAAAGAGGTAGATCAACCGAGATTAGACACAAGGAACTTAAAATACGGTAAATTAGACAACTCAGGTATAGCTGAGCACACCTTCAATAACAATCATAATACTATTAATATTATGATATGTTATGATATAATATGTTAATATTATTAACAGCTTCAAATAGGTCATGCAAACAAACAATTATCAACATTTTGATGCCGCCAAAATCAACAAAATCTATTGAAACATGGCAAATGCCCTAAACAAAGATAACTTCTCCTCAGCTTCTTAGTTAGATTATCAACAAAAAAAACCCTACAGTTTTCTAAAGCAGAATAATTTGGCCAATTTTTAAACATAGAAAAAAATATTTTGTATTATTTATCTTCTGTTAATCACACTTTATTTGCAATTAAGAAAATCTATATATATAAAAATGAAACCCGTTTTCCGTTGTCACGACATAGCATAAAAACGGCTTGACCGATTTGCCTGATTTTTTTTTGTAGTTTCCTAATACTATTTACAAGGTTCTTACGGAAAAAAATATTAAGAAAATTTCTCAGAAATATTAAAAAATATACATTTAATTTTGCATATTTTAAGAAAAGCGCGTTACAAATGTCAACGTCATTCAATTTAAAACAAAAAACTCTGTGGTGATCTATGACACCACGGACATAACCGCGCTAACAAATGTCAACGTCATTCAATTTAACTTCCCTTTCGAACATTTTGAAAGGGAAGTACGAAGGGGAAGATGTTTTAATCCCACGCATTCCTATGATACCGAACGATATGCCATTCAGTTTTAAACGTTTACTGTTTTCAGTGCGGCTTGCATTTGCAATGTCAATAAATAAATCGCAAGGGCAGTCGCTAAGTGTATGTGGCATCAACCTAGAAAATCCATGTTTTTCACATGGCCAATTATATGTCGCCTGTTCCCGTGTCGGAAAACCATCAACATTATTTATTTACGCGCCAGAACATAAAACTGAAAATATAGTTTATCAAAAAGCATTAGAATAGAGTGAAGCAGTGAAGGGTATAGAGGCTATTAGTTGCTTTCTAGAGCGCGCATGATATTGAGCTCAGTGTTTACTTCAAAATGCCCAGTTGTTCAATAGCGATTTGTAAAAATATAAGTGAAATTATTGAACCCTACGGAATAAACACTATTATGAAAATATATATTTTGTTTTTTATTTAATAAAATTAGTAAAGTTCTTCTCAGGTATGACGAGACCAGGGAAATAGGTATTCATTTTTATATGGAGGATATTATAGATTTCAGTTCAAATTGAATAGGTACGCATACATAAGATAGGTCAGCTATACAAAATAAAGTAGTGCATCAAATTTACGCTAAGGCGGTACGAAGATCGCCGGGTCAGCTAGTTATGTTAATAAAAATCTAATTAATTGACAAGGTTATTGTCGGATAAAGAATATTTTAAACAATATATGTGCTACGTATTGCTATTTCTGGGTGATATTTACGTCAATATCTATATTTAGACTTTTTTGTAACAAAGTTGAAAGAAGGATTATTAGTTTAATAATCCTTCTAATTTTAGTTTAATAATTAGTTTAAGTTCATAATGATTCTTTTCTCCACAATTATGAATTCAAGTAGGTTTATTGAAACTTTAAAATAGACAAATTGATGTATGAAAAAAAGCTGAAAAGGCAGTTGTAGCTTCATTTGTTTTTTTGAAAATATCTTGACAAGTTACAAAGTGAGTTTTTTTTTGTTTCAATTCATTTTGATATGGCTATTCACATCACTGTCAATCATAAACTGAAATGAATGATATGGTGCATTTCGCATGTATATGATATGGGTGTCCTACCCTTTTCCCATTGATCAAATGCACGCACATCCCCTGCGTCTGTTCATAAGCACTGTGTATCCAAACCGACAGACAGGGTGGAGTTGGTAGCGTCTCCAGAGGGCCCGCTATCACCATCATTCACAGAATATAACCCTGCATGTTCTGTTCGTGTTGTTTGCGCAAAACGTGTGCAATTCATTATTCATGCTTTGATAATTATCAGCGAAAGAACGAACGTGCAGTTAAATTGCCAGCAGGACCCCTTTTCCTTTCTGCAAGCAACACTTAGCGCTTCGTTCATGAATTATTCCATTCTCAAAAATTCAGTTTTTTTTAAGAAAGCTGTTTGGTAATTGGGTGCATTAAGCCCCTCCGGTACATCTGTTACATGTTCAAACAGACCACTAAACATTCTACCCCTTCGCAACAATAGCAAATTTGAAATATGCGAGTGGCGGGCCACGATACCGTAAAATATTTAAATTAGGTTCTGTTCAGCACACGTTGGCTGTATGATGGAAAATTGAACATTTATGCACTGGTTTCACACTCAATGCGTTCCAACTACAAGATTGGTTTATTAAGACCAAAGTTTCATTATTTTGCAGTATTTTGAATATTTAAAACGCTTATGTACATTTATAGCGCTTACACAATAGAGTCTTTTGTCATACTAGCATATATACCCCTGTTAACCCTAAAAATATGTGCTAATTGTTAATAACATAAAATGTAAAAAAAGGACCGACTTTAAAGAGGAAACTGAAAAGTAAACGTAAATACGCGTTAACAAACGTATTGTAGTATTTTTAGGTTAAAGACAAAGTAGAAATAAACAAAACACAACGTGTGATCATCACATGGTTGGGATCCCATGGTGGCATTAGATGCAAAAACCACATATTGTAAGCAGCCATTTGTTTCACGTGCTTGATTTTTCAAATTGATTTTGTCTGTTATAAATATTAGTTCTTCCAACTTTGATTTTTTTTTTCAAAACTTGTATACATACTGTTGTTTTGTCAACTAAAATAATTTTTTAAATCAAAAAAAAAATAATAAAAAGTTTCTATTTAAAAAAAGATACGACGACGTCATAGCTCTAAAGCAAATGACTGCTTGGGGTTTTATTTGGCATAAACTATGGGTTTTTATAAGTAAATTTGACGTGTCCAAAAATTTCTTTGAAAAAAGAATTGATTAATAATTCTTAATGAATTTAATCCATACTTTTAACGCGCACTGTATTTATTTTATAAGTTATTGATTTTTTTACTACTTTTTGGGTAGTTTTCAAAAAATAACTATATTTTAGCTTTCAACATAGCCTTAGCCTGAAACAGCAAAAAACCCCTAGAAACCTTTTATCAGTTTCTCAAAAATGTTGTCTTTTAAACATTTCTATATTAATATTACACTTTTAATAAAAATATTTTTTATTGCCAACCGTCAATAGACCAACAGCGATTTGTAGAAGTATATATATATATATATTAAGTATATATATATAACTTGCTACCTTTTCAGCGTCCATATACGGACGCTGAAAAGTTTTCAATGTATTTCTGCTTTCTGCAATGTCTTATGACAATCTACTATTTTTTTTTCATAAATGATTAAAGCTTGGTTATTGATATTTGCAATAACAGTTTTCTTCCTTGAACGGTTCTTGTCTGTATATTTATATATATTTATATATATATATATATATACATCTCGCTACCTTTTTAGCGTCTTTCCATGATGCAGTCTTTCAGCGTCCACCTCTGTATATTAAAATCTCTTATTACCCATAGATGGGGCTTTTTCTGAGGTTTTAAGAAATTCAATGTATATTAAATTAGGAGCATTATTTTTAGTTTAAATTGAAAATTTTCACTTGGCAGCTTTTCAGCGTCCATCCGTCTTGCTATTTTTTTCACGTCTATAATATACATTCTATAATGCAGCTATTCAGCGTCCAAATATATTTTTTTATAGATTAGACCCATTCAGCGTCTGGCAGCGTTGCCGCTATGAACTTTCAGATTGAATCGGCTACAAGCAAGACTCTTGCAAAATTTTAAAATTTTGTAAATATGTAGTAACACTTTTGTTTCTTTAGAAATAGATTGCTATTGCAAATTTTTTTGTCACATAACAAAATGAATAAAGTCTGTGATAAAATGCAAGAAAAAGTGCATTTATTAATAATATAAATTTAGAAGTTAAAAAAAAATTATGGTGTTGTCAGAATACTTAAAGCAGAGAACAAAGCTTTGTTAGATAAACATTTTTGTCAATCTTTCTTATTGTTTATTTTTTTTATTTAAAATTATTCTTATTGTTTAATTTTTTATATCTGTTAGGTACTATATTACTTCTGTGTATTTGTTCTAAAAATTTCTCTCTACTTTTCGGTGTATACATTAACACACTCTTTCGGAAACAATCAAGCATCAACATTCTTTCTCTGCAGTCTGTACTACATTTTTTATCTGTATTTATATCAAAGATTTTTTTTTCCAATTTTTTTCATTTACCCATGTTTCTAATATTCCTATTATCTCAAACTCTATGTATTCCCACATTTTTGAGATCTTATTCTTGCTACATTTCAAAATACTGCTTTTAGTACATCGCCTTCTTTCTCTTCTTCTTTTTAACTGTGTAATTTTTTCTGTTTTTTTTATTAAGTTTCGGTTTTTATTAGTTTTTTACTCTTTTTTCTATTTTACTTTTTAAGATTATTTTTTCTGTTTTTTTATTTTTTTTTCCTTAATTCGCTTTTTTTATTTATTTTAAATTTTTTATTTTTTGCTTGTTCTTTATTTTGTCCACCTTTTTGTCTCCATTCCTTTCTTACTCTCTTTTTGTCTTGTGTTTTTTTGTGTTTTGTTTTGTTTAACTGTTATCTCTTGTTTTATTTTTTCTTCTTTTTTATGTTCTTTTGTGTCTTTTCTAGTTTTGAGAGTCTTTTTATTTTGTTGTTTTAAACCTTTTTTTTTCTACATCTTTTCGCTTTTCTGCGTTATCTTCTTTTTTTTCTGTTTTCTTGTGTTTTTAACCTCTGCATCTTTTCCCCGTGTTTTTTCTCGTACTTTTTTTAATTTTTCTACTTCTTACCATTTCTCTCGTGTTCTTTTTTGTGCTTATTGTTATATTCGATGCTTTTTTTAACTTTCTTATTTTCTTAAACGTTTTTTCAAATTCCCCCTTCTACTTCATACATTTTCTCTTCTCCCAAATTGTCTTATACCCTATTTTAGCATTCTTTATTTTTCTTCTTTCTTCTGCTATTAACTATCTTAAATTTTTCTTTTTTCGTCTATAAATATGTTTTTTCTCATTTTGTCTTTAATTTTTTTTAATTACATTTTTTCTTCTTCCCACTTGTCTAGTTAGATCACCACCATCTTTATCTTATTTATCTTTTACATCTTCCTGACTTTCACTGCCACTTCTAGATTCTATGTCTTTTTAATTTTTTTTCTGTTTATCTAACCATGTTTCTGTCAAGTCTTTTTGACATCCGTTTGTTTTATCTATTTTTAAAAGACTTATATTTTATTCTTACCTCATTTTATAATAGTTTTTTTTTGCTGTTTTATTTCTTATTTTTGATTTTTTTGTTAATATTTTCGTTTTTGTTGTACTTTTATCTATGTTTTTTTTTTGTTTAAGTTTTTATTTAGGGTTTTTAATAATTTATATTTTTATTATTTTTTTTCTATTCTAAATTTGTATCTATGTAAATGTAAATTCAATTCTTCATCTTGTTAAACTTTTTTTTTCATTTTTTTCTGTCCTTTTTTGTTTTCTGTATTTTCCGTTTGCTAACTTATTATTTAGCTCTTCAAAAAATTGAACAAAAAAAACTTTTGAATGAATACTATTACAAATAGAAAACTATAAATAATAATATAATAGAATAAAATTAAAAATCTGCTATGAATTTCTAGCAAAAAAAATCCTAAAAATCAATTAGTTATTGATTATATTTAAAAATTAGAGATAGTTATTGTATAATAACACAAAATAATAACTTGTTTGAGAAAAAAAATTTAATATTAGTTTTTGACAAAAAAAAAACAAATTGCTTAACAAAACATGCGTTGTAACACAATTATTTTATTAAAAAACATTTTCTTTAAACTAATATTATTGACAATTATGAAATTTATAAAAAATCTTATAAGCAAAGTTTGCTTATAACATTTTTTTAAGCAATCAAACTTAGTTAATTAGTGAAAACTTCAAAACTTTATTGCTTCGTTAAACATTCTTGTATTTTCATTATTCAATTAGTTAATGAAAAAATTTAGTACTAAAAGTGGCATTTTTTTTCAGATTACTTGAAGAATTATTTTCTCAAGCTAATTTTAAAACTCTACAAAAATACAAAGTTGCCGTGTTAGTGGACGCTGAATAGCTGCAATCTGTTTATGGCTTACTTCAAAACTGAATATACTGTATATTCTGCTAGCGCTGCTAACGAGGAAACCTTGAACTAGATGTGTATATTTTGTATACACTTTGCAGCTTTTCAGCGTTCACTCAATAATTTTTCCAGACAAGAACCGTTTAAGGAAGAAAACTGTTATTGCAAATATAAATATCCAAGCTTTAGTCATTTATGAAAAAAAATAGTAAATTGTCATAAGACATTGCAGAAAGCAGAAATACATTGAAAACTTTTTAGCGTCCGTATATGGACGCTGAATGGCTGCGGACGCTGAATCATCCGTAATTTTCATATGTATGGACGCTGAAAAGGTAGCAAGTTATATATATATATAATATATATATATCATATATAGACTTGAATAAAATAATATCAACATAGTTATGACTGCTTAAACATAAATCGTTAGTTGCTGTCACTGCTTCAACAGTAAAAGTTTTGTAGAGAATTATTTATAGACAATAATAGAAGAAAAAATTTAGTGTACGCCGCTTGAAGTTTAGTTTAAAAGAGACGTCTTTTGAAATTCTTCCACAAAAATTAGTCCTCTTTGATAATAACAGTAATTTTCGCAAAATTTCAAAACCATTTTTATAAGAATGCAGGAATTATTTTAGATTTGTGTTGTGTTTGGCATTTCTAGGGCTTTACGTAATAAAACTTTTGAATTTGAAAGTAAGTGACATAGAGCACAAAGAAACATTTCTGGTTGTTCAAATAAGTAAAACAAAGACCAACAAGCCTTGGTTTTTTGTGATCACTTCAGAGTTTGAAAAAAAAGTAAAATTAACAGAATTATTTAACAATTATTTAGGTCTGTGTCTTAAACTGACGCCTCACGACAGATTTTTTTTGTTAACTTATAGACAGATTAACTTATAGAAGTGACAAATGCATAGTCCAGCCAGTTAAAATCCTTAATTTTGAAAGTGTACTAAGCAAAATTGCTAATTATTTGGATTTACCACTACCATCACTTTATACGGTACATTGTTTTTGACAAACGTCAGTTAGTCGTGGAAAAGCAACACGATTGCAGAGTCTTATGTTGAAGAATCTGTGCTCAATAAAATGATAATTGCTGAGTTGATACTAGTGACAATTTTACTAAAGACGTACAAATTGTTAACATTGACAATATAATCTTCAAACATTTTCAATTAAAAGTTCTTCGACTTCAAGAATTAATTTTTATAATGTGTCAGGGTGTACGTTCACGTTCAATATAACAAAAGATTAGTACTTTATATTTATTAACTGTTTATTTTTTCAGAATAAAATGTCCTAAGTTACAAAATCTCAATTTTTGATTATTTTTACTTTTGTCGATATACACCATGCCAGTAAAAAGTCTGAAAAAAAGTTTATTTATTTGTTCCCAAAACTTCTGTTATTTTTGTAGTTTTAGAGTTTTTTGCTGTTTTAGATCTAGACAAGATTTAAAATAAGGCCCATAAATGTACTTGTTATAAAGAACAAAATTACAAACAGTAAAAGAGAAAATTTTACAATATTATTTATCTTATAAAACGTAACTAGTATAATACATGTCAAAAATGCCTACAAACTTTAAAACACAATACGACAAACATTTATAATTTGAAATTCTCTATAACAGAACAAATGAGTGTAACCGTAATTTGAAATTAATTAAGAACAGGATATTTTAATGTCAACAACAATGAACACGCAAAATGCATCAAGCCGGGAATTTCCAAGCTAACGGTTGACTTTAAAAGATTCTCGTTCTTTGAAAAATTTGGTTCACTTTAAAGATGGTCAATGATGAGATACTGCGTGTGTAAAAAAATCACGTCCTGTTTTTTCAGCAGAGTTTTTACTTTAGACAAGCAGTTATCGAGTCATTAAATAATTAACTGCTATAAAATTTAAAAAAATTAATTAGGTAGCATATAAAATATTCCGTGTTGTAAATTATGGCAGTTTTAGAGGTTAAAGCTTGTCTTAGTTGTGTAGAAAATAAGAAAATTGAAACAAAGCATCCAAAATTAAAAAAAATTGATTGAAAAAAATTATGTAGAAATTGATTTATTTATTGATCAACTATCGTAAAGATACATACAACATTTTATCGGATTTCACCTGTAAACAAATATTTTTTTGAATTTGGAAGTTTGATTTAATTTTGTTTCCGTTTTGTTAAGAGAATCTGTGCCTACATCACCGCAATCACAAAGTTGTTTACTTTTTTCACAGTGGCAGCCAAATCTCGGGCCAAAAATGAGTGATTCAGAGGAAAGTTTGTCTTTTGATGTAGAAGTAGCTGCTCAATCTGTCATAAATCCATTAATTTCCGGTACTGAGCGGTACGAGATAGTGTTCAAATGTTTTCAAAAATTGACATTAGCCTGTACTATCACATTGTGACTTTCTCAAGTTACAAGTTTAAGAAATCGAATATTTTTCTCAAAAAACAGTAACATCCATTTCTTAAGAAAATGAGATAGAATAAAAAACTGGCCTGGATCTAAAGGTGTGAAAATTATAAATTTGATAAGACGAGACATTTAAAATGAAAAAAATTTCATCAAGATTACTTGAACAAAAACAGAAAGAAAAATTATACGAGAAATACATGAGCTTGAGATTTAGTCAGACTAAGCATGAACGCTTTTTTTCCAACTACAGAAGAGGTAAATGTACCCAGCAGCCAGTTGGAGTGAATATACAGTCGGAGATGTTGCTCCGAAAATTGCTTCTGCATTGGGATTATCTAAACCAGCAACGTACACAGGACTTTGTTTTCGAAGACCTTTGGCACTATTGCTGGCAGATTTAAGAGCCAATGTGCATACTCTGAAGCGCCAAAGAATTTGGAAATCTGACAGTATTGCAGAGGGATATGTGGAAACGTCAACTGAAAATAAAAAGAGAATTGCAGCGGAAATAATAAAGTCTTTAGTTGCGGTGGGTTCTACAAACAAAAATAAGAGACTCATCAGTTACAGTAACGTCACATGCACAGAGAAAGAGGAACCCATAAATTTGGGAACAGCGTTTCAAGTTAATTTTAAAAATGTTTCAAACTGTGTATTTCATATCAATACAGAGTTATAAACAGTTTATTTGTAATATCTATTGACTTGGTTGCAATAGTGCGGCAAAGACTGTCATTACGACACTAAAAAATTTTTGAAATTGGACACATTACGTCGTGAAATCAGATAAAAAAATTTAATTGGATACCCTGGTAGGTATGTTGATGAAGTAATTAAACTTAAATCTCTGTACAAACAACATCCGAGCTATGAAAGACGCGTTAATTACGAAGCACCACTTTTCAATTCAAGATGCAAATGTTTTACAAAGCACATGACGATGCTCTTCTGAAATTTCCATCTCGCCGCATACGACCCTCATCCTCGGCGAGTTTTTTCAGCCAAGTCCGGTTCCGTAAATAATCAGATTTGTACACCTACATTTCAAACAGTCTCTTTAAATATACACCTATTTTGAATAATTGGGTTTGCAAGACATAGTGCTGTGGCGCTTTTGCTGTAAAAGCCTGCATTACGCGTTCTTCCACTAATGCGTTTACATATTCATGTGTGCGCCGCAAAATAAAATTTTTTTGCCTTAAAACATTTTGAGGTGGGTTGTTGATCTAATTAGCTTTAGGTGTTATCTCGTTTTTAGTTATCATCTACATTCAATTATGAATGTGTGTATTTCAGATTGCGACCAACGTTTTTGGTTATTTAATAGACTTAAAATAATTAGATAAAAAAAAGCTTCTAAACCACTACAAACCCTCTAAACTGTATTTTTTAGCAAGTTTTTTCTGAAAAACAAAATGAATAAAAATCTTTTGACGGTTTTAAATAGTGCTACCAGCAGATGGAGCTAATAAAAAATTTTAAATTATAGGAATAACTGACATAGAAATTGACACACATATCAAGTAGTTTTTTAAGTATTTTTTTCAATTTCTTATATGTTGTGACATGTTAATTATTTGATAGATTTATATTTTATTGTTTAAAATAGAATGAGTTAGGTCTCTTACGCTTTAGCTTTTATTTGATGTAGACTTTGTTAGCGAAACAAATTTCTACTGCACAAACTCTATGTCTAAAAAATATACAGTATTACATATTTATTTGAAATAAATAATACTTTTTTTGAAATAGAGCACTTTCATATTTTTAATTTTTTTGTATGCTGTATTGATTGCTATACAACTATCTAAGTGTTTTAGGCATTAACAACAATAATTATATTTTTTTTCAAAAAAATTCTATAACATAGGTTTACTCTTTTCAAAAAATGCTATAGTTGTAATGTGCTTTTTGTTGGGATTATCTATATTTTTTAATACGCTGTCACTCTTTAAAAAATTAAACTCTTAAGCTAATTGAATTATTCTAAAGAGAGATAATAGGTAAGTAACAAGATTAAACACTTATAATATTTTATACAATTTAGTAAAAAGGTTGAAAAATTGTGGAGGCGCCAAATACAAAACTTCTAGTAAATTTTTGTGATGTTTAATGACATTTGCTGCATTCTTAATTTTCAAAACTAAAAACAAAAAACAAAAACAAAATGTCATCAATTTTGGTCATTTATTGGTGATACAACGTGCTTTTTGTTGAAATTATCTCTATTTTGTGCAAATTTTTCAGTTTTTGAACTTTTTACTTTTTTTAGATAGACCATATAACGTAAACTCAATTTTTATTTACTTATTAAAAAGTATACTCTTTCAGCATATGAGCAAGCCATTTTGATTTTTGACAATTCTATTTTCGTTTTTTTTAAGCAAATATTTCCAGTTTTAATGTTTTTAAAATCTTTATTTTAAGTCTAATTTAATGCTTTTTTGAAAAAAAAAACTATGAAGCCAATTAAAAACCAACAGAAAAAGTTTGCTCAATTTTTCTTATAGTTTTTGAAATATATAGTTTATATGTTATTCTTTGAACTTTCTATCGGTTCTATGGTAGTCTTTATCATTCTTAGTCTTCAAAAATCTCTCAAAAACAACAAAAAAAGGTATCTCATCAATTTTAGTTTCATTTGGATTTTTGACAATTCTATTTTTGTTTTTTTAAGCAAATATTTTTAGTTTTAATGTTTCTAAAATATTTATCATAGTATAATTAAATGCTTTTACAAAAATAAAAAAACTAAGAAGCCAATTAAAAACCAACAGATAAAGTTTACTCAATATTTCTTATAGTTTTTGAAATATATAGTTTATATGTTATTCTTTGAACTTTCTATCGGTTCTATGGTAGTCTTTATCATTCTTAGTCTTCAAAAATCTTTCAAAAAACAACAAAAAAAAGGTATCTCATCAATTTTAGTCCCATTTTGATTTTTGACAATTCTATTTTTGTTTTTTTAAGCAAATATTTCCAGTTTTAATGTTTTTAAAATCTTTATCTTAGTCTAATTTGATGCTTTTTTGAAAAAAAAAACTATGAAGCCAATTGAAAACCAACAGTAAAAGTTTACTCAATATTTCTTACAGTTTTTGAAATATATAGTTTATATGTTATTCTTTGAACTTTCTATCGGTTCTATGGTAGTCTTTATCATTCTTAGTCTTCAAAAATCTCTCAAAAAACAACAACAAAAATGTACCTCATAAATTTTAGTTCAGATGAGTCATTATTTTGTAATATAACGTGTTTGTTTTAAAATTATTTCTATTTTTGCAATTTTACTAGATTTTAAAGTGATGTAACTCGTTATATCTTTCAGAAAGATTTGATAAAAAATTCTATTTCAACATATGCCTCATTTTAATTTGATTTTATAAGAAAAATCTTTTCTTGAAGCTATCTTGATAGCTTATGATGAGTTTAATTGTGGGATTTAATTAAAAAACAAACAAAAAAATTTATTAGATCTGTAAATGATGTTTTGTTTTATTTAAAACAAAAGCAAAAATAGGGTTAATTTTTCTAGTAACAGGAAATATCTACATAGTATTTTGCTAATATATAAAAATTACAATTTTTTCTCATATGAGTTTGACGTAAAACCTCATCTTTACGTCCAAACCACTCCTAAAACTGCTATTGTTTATTTGTTATTAATGCAACAATCTTGTTTACAAAAATATTTAAATTTATTAAAAATCTTGATTAATCTAACTGAGAATACCATTCAAGCTATTCAATAATATGCACTAAAACTACCAAAATGCGTACGACATTCAAAAAACCAAGGTAAAACTTTTCTATATAAAGCCCATTAATTTTTTGACTGTTCAACAACAACAACAACAACAACGGCAATCTATCAACATGAAGTGGTTTGTGAGTAATTAATATATTTTTTCATTAGTAGACTTTATTTTTCAAGAATATTATGAAGTCTTATTTGTGTGAAAGTTAATCAGTGTGTACCAATAATAACGAGTGTTTTGTAAAATTTGACGTCATAGTTGGCCATACTTATAAGTTTGTGTGAAGGGGCCATAATTTTTTAAACAATTGCTTCAAATGTCACATTACTTACCAAGTTTCTCAATTTATTTTTAAAAATTTAAAATGGTTTTCTGACAAGAACAGAAAATTTTCATCCAACACTTTTTATCATAATGTAATTTATTGCATTTAACTTTTTTGGAAGACTGAAGAAAGTAATGAACAGAAAAAGTTGTTAAAAATGTAAGGCAAATAATGGAAGAGGCGCCACAAACATCTTTACGTCGACTATCACAACTTTAACTATCAACCACGACTTACCACAGAATTTAAAAAAAAAGAGTTCACAAATTTAAATTTTTCACTTATTATATAAATAATTGTTTTTTTATTGTTCAAAAGATTACTTGCACCTTGGTCTTGGCAATTATTATGTTAGCTGCTGCTGCTCCTGATGAAAAATGGGTATCTTCAATTGGAAGCAAAATTTTGAATTCTCAAGGTAATGATGCCGTTCTGTCAAGCTGGGGTTAATGCTATACTTGTATTTATATTTAAATTAGCACCACATCTTGGGTAAACATACGGAATTAACCAAGGAGTAGGAATTAACAATAATGAATTTTTCAAATAAAATGTAATATTGGTAAATAGAACAAAACTTAATAAAAAATATATACAGAGTGTTTTAGAAATAAACTGCTCTATATTTAGAGTTCTTTTGTTTGGTATCTATCTATTGTGTTTATTGTACGTGATCATATGAAAAAGTTTTGTTTTTGACGGTTTTGTTATTGCATAATAAGCAACTAATCAATGAAAAATATTTAAAAAAAGTTGACATTGCATGTTGACAAGCATGGTTGCCAACAAGCTGGCGTCTGTGTAAGACATAATTCTCTTAAGTCTCATTTAGGCTTTTTCGATAAAAATAATTTAAAAAGCCAATAAAAAAATCAACTGAAAAATATTTTCTTAATATTTCTTATAGTTTTTGAAATATCACTGATTTTATTATAAAAAACTGTAGCTTATATATTATTCTTTGAACTTCTTTTGAATCTATAGCAGTTTCTATCATTCTTAGTCTTTAAAAATAAGAAAAAACACCAAAAAATAGTTTTTTTTAAATTTAGGTTCAGATTAGTCATTATTTTGTGGTATAACGTGCTTTTTGGTGAAATTATCTCTATTTTTTGCAATTTTATTAGTTTTGAATATTTTTAAAAGTGTTGTAACTTTTCATATCTTTCAGATAGACCGTACAAAATAAAGTTAATTTTAATTTACTTATAAAAATTGTTCTGTCAAAACGTATGCATCATTTTATTTTTTGATTTTTTTAGAGATTTTTTTTTAAAAGTTTTTTAGACTTAATCTTAAGTCTAATTGTAGCGCTTAAAAACAAACAAAGAAAACTTTATATTAATATTTATTTTCAAATTTTGTTATAGAAAACATTTGTTTATATAATAATAAACTTTTACGTTTTCTATCGGTTCTATGGCAGTCAAATAATTATTCTTAATCTGAAAAAATTATAAATAAAAATTTTCGTTTTTGTTTAGATTCAAATAAATCATTATTTTTGATAATATCAATAATTATCTATATTTTTTGTAGTTATATCAGTTTTTAAAATGCTTTAATTCTTGCTTTCTTAAAAATCTTTAACTTTATTATTTGACATATACAAAGCATTGAAACATGTGTTTGAAAATTTGTGTCAAACTTTCAAGCTAATCAAATTAGTGTAAACAGAAAGTTAAAAAATCAAAATTTATAATATTTTACACACTTTCGTAAAACTTTTCAAAAATGGTGGATGCGCCAAATACCAAATTCTTAGCAAATTGTTCAATGTGATGTTTGAAAATAAGAAACAATAACAAAAAAAATATGTTTTTTTTTAATGTTGGTTCAAATAAGTCGCTTTTTTCTCATATTTTAAAATGCTCTAAATTTATAATTTTTTTAGATAGGCTAGATAAAGTAAATATAATCTTAATTTTTGTATTACAAAAAATTTATTTTAACATATGAGTCATTTTAATTTTTGAGGTGCTAAGAGGACTTTTCCTTTCTTTAAATTTGTTTAAAATGTTTGATTTTTGTGTTTTTTTAACACTACTAAGAAACTAACAGAAGAAAAACAGAAAAAGTTTTATCTCAATATTTTTTACAGGTTTTAAAATAGGACTGATTTTATTACAAAAACCAATGGTTTTATATATTAATCTCTTTAAGATATTCGATTTTATGGCAGTCGATTGTTTATCTATTCTAAATCTTTAAATGTAATAAAAAGTATCTGAAAAAATATATTTTTCCAAATTTTGGTTTAAGCGAGTTGATATTTTCTGTGCTTTTAATTAAATTTTTTTTTTTTCAAATTTTAATAATTTTTGATGAGTTTTAACTGTTTGTATTTTTTAAATAAGCCTTAAAAAATAGTTTTTAATTCACTTATTAAAAAGTGGAATATTATTGATATTTAAAAGAAGAAAAATAACAAAAAAATTTTTGTTATTAGTTTCGGTCCAAACAATTTATAATTTTGTAATGTGACGCTCTTTTCAATAAAATTATATCATTTTTTTGTTGTTATATCAGTTTTTAAAATGTTCTAACTCTTTAAGAATTTGTATTGAATTATTCAAGTTTTTCTGAACAGAGAGTATGAACATCAACATTTATAATATTTTATAGACTTTAGCCAAAATTTTAAAAAATAGTAAATGCGTGAGGTACCAAATTTTTATCTACCATTTTTAATCTTTAAAAGTAAAAAGAAATGACAAAAAAAAATGTTTTTTCTCAATTTTGGTTCAAATAAGTCGTTATTTTGTCATATAAGGTGCTTTTTGTTAAAATTATTTCTGTTTTTTGCACTTTCTAATCTTTATCTATTCATTAAAAAAAAAAATACTAAAAAAAATATATTTTTTTTAATTTGGTTTTAAATAACGTTTGCTATTTTTTACAAAATAATCTTTTTACATAACAATAAAAATTTATTGTCTAATTTTCATTATTTTTAAAAATAATAAAATAATTTTATTATTAATCATTTAACAATAATTACAATTATCTACAAAATTTTTATCTACCATTTTTAATCTTTAAAAGTAAGAAGAAATGACAAAAGATGTTTTTTCTTAATTTTGATTTAAATAAGTCGTTATTTTGTCATATAAGTTGCTTTTTGTTAAAATTATCTCTGTTTTCTGCACTTTCTAGTCTTTATCTATTCATTAAAAGTAAAAAACATTACTAAAAAAAATATTTTGTTTTAATTTGGTTTTAAATGACGTTTGCTATTTTTTACAAAATAATCTTTTTACATAACAATAAGAATTTATTTTCTAATTTTTATTATTTTTTAAAATAATAAAATAATTTTATTATTAATCATTTAACAATAATTACAATTATCTACAAAATTTTTATCTAACATTTTTAATCTTTAAAAGTAAGAAGAAATGACAAAAAATGTTTTTTCTTAATTTTGATTCAAATAAGTCGTTATTTTGTCATATAAGGTGCTTTTTGTTAAAATTATCTCTGTTTTTTGCACTTTTATGAGTTTTTAGAGTTTATAATTCTTTCAGATAGATCACATAAAGTAAAGTTAATTTTGATTTACGTATTAGGTTTTCTATTTTAGCATATGAACTATTTTAATTTTTGGAGTTTTGACAGTATCTTTTCTCTCTTTAAATTTTTTGAAATGATTTTTTTTTCAACACCGTTAAGACACTAATAGAAGAAAAACAAAAAGCTGCCTTTGAAATGTGAATGATTTTATTACATCAATAGTTTATATTATATTAATCTCTTTAAAATATATTTGGTTCTATCGCAGTCAATTCCTAATCTCTATCTATTCATTAAAAGTATGTAAATTTTAGTTTAAATGACGTTTGCTATTATTTACAAAATAATCTTTTTGCATAGCAATAAGAATTTATTTTCTAATTTTTATGTTTTTTAGAAATAAAAAAATTATTTTATTATTAATCATTTAACAATAATTACAATTACATCTAAATGTTATAATACAATTATTAGCTACAATTGTCAAAAAAATTTTGATTTTGTTTGTGCGGCCTTAAGCACAGTTTTTTGGCTAGAATTAGCTTTTGATATAAGCTATTTGACATTTCAATTATTAAAACAAGTTATTTACACATTATCAATTATTTTATTGAATAAAAAGCAAATTTTTTAATTAAAAATAATAAACTTTATTAACTACAAATTTCCAACCGCATAAATCTACAAAAAAATAAAACATTAAAATATCGAGCAGGATAGGTCAGATTTAAACTGGAGGTCCTCCAAACATTTCTTGCTTTCTCTTCAACTTATCCTTGAGTTTATCACAGGCTTTCTGGTCCTTAATTTCCTCAGCAGGACAATTCATTTGAATTTCCCTAAACATACAGTGAGCAAGTTTAAGTCCTGCAGGATTACAGGCTTCGCTATTGGTGGTGTCGCGGTTGTCTGCAGCATCCTTGCCCTCACTCAAGCACGTAGAAATGACTTTGTCTTGGATTGAATCAAACCAAGACTCATTCGACATGTATCCTCGAACGAATTCTTTGATTCCTGATTCTTTGAAGTTTCCTTCTTCATCCAGCTGCAATAATACCGCAATTTTAGCGTTAATTAAATTAATTAATTAGTAATTGTACGAGAGGTGAGTGGCCTCAATGGAAAAATGTAGGAAGTGTTTTTGCAAAGAATTTTTTGCACACTTCTAATAATATTACATAAATAATAGGCAGGATACGGCTGATTTAGATTGGCATTAGTGCAGCCTTGACTTATCTAAACTACTTACCACGTTTGTCTTTTGACCAACACACTGAGCTACGCACTAAAACAAAATATTTAATTTTTTTGGATTATTTTGGTATAGGATTGGTTACCATAATATCATTTCTCATTTTGTCAGCTTTCTCCTTGTCACATTTGAAGGGATCAAAAGCTCCTCCGTGGTGGTGATGATGTCCATGATGATGCGATACCCAATCCTTGCCGGTAACCTCTTTGAAGCACTCTCTTTTTAATTCTTTTGTTTTCTCGTGAACACTTTCAAATGTTTCATCGGCACAACACAGCCGTTTCTTCTTATGCTCTCTTTTGCATTTATCGTCTTGACTTTGCACGGCCTCCTCGTCCCGGCGATTCCTTGGATGGAAAGGTGAGAGGGACTCTTGAAGCTCCTGGTATTCACTGGCGAGCAGCTGATCTGTAATTCACACGCAATAAATCTCACTAAAAATTAAATAAAATTGTCACAACTTACTGAAAAAGGGGTCGTTAAAATCGTAGGCCGTTATAAGCGCTATCGCTGCAAAAAGCGTAACTACACCTATTTGGTAATTCATCGTTGTGCTTGTTGATGACCACTGAACGGCGATCATTTGAACCGGGTTTATATATTGGTTAGTACGGTAAATCTCAGCAAAAAAATACTATGACTGGACAATTTCTCTCCTTTTTTTTGATGCTGCAAAGCCATTTATTTTATATTATTAGTAATTACGAGCTTCGCTCCTCATTCGGTGTTGTATTGTGCGTTTGCAAAATACATTGTAATGTGGGATATCCGCTAAATTTAATAGATGGAAAATTAGATACTTTACACCTGGAGATTAGGTTTTTGTTCGTGATTGTTTATTAATGATAAAATAATTAAAGCTTTGCTGTCCTCGATTGTTTTAAATTTAACTTTAATTAAATTAAATATAAATATATCCAGCAGTAGTTTCCCTATTTTATTCAGATAAATTTACAAACAATATTACCATTTAAACAAAATATATATTAAAAATTTAACAATATTTAAATGAACTATTTTTGCAACCGCGTCGTGTGTTATTTAATCTCTATCAACACTAAACCAAAAAAATAAAATGTGTTTAAATGGTAAATTATTAAATTAACAAATAAAAATTATTTAAAACAAGCAATGTAATATTTTGTAAAGGTTTAGTTAATAGTATGAGAACCAACAATACTTTTCAATTTTTTGTAGCTTTTTTTAAATTTAATTTTTATTTTTTAATTTGATTTCAATTATTTTTTCGGAAATCGTCTTGGAAACAACATTTTCCTGCTTATTTACGCGCAGGAAAATTGAGTTTTCCGGACTAGTACTGTAAAAACTTTACAAGACGCAAATTAAAAAAGATACTCTAGTAACTATAGTTGCCAACAAAATTGACAAACTTGATTTTTGTGGAATTTGTAAAAAAAATTCTAAAATTTGTAAATTACGTCAAAGTGCTTCGTATTTCAATTTAGCTCCTCTTCAGTAATGTGAAATTTTCCTGACTTTTATGTAAATAACTATTAATTTTTCAGTTTTCTAACTTTGATTTACAATAAGTTTTACTGCTCATAAACGTTTATTAAATCAAATTTAAGACTTTAGTAGATTGGTACAAACAGACGTTTAACGCCAATAAGCATTTAATTAACATAAATTCTGTTTCTTAAATGCAGGTCTTCAATTTAAGAGTTTAGTGATAAGTTAATCTTTCGGCTGAAAATAATTGGTAAACCACTATAGTTTCTCATTCTACATTTTTTTTCTTTTTAAATTATTGCAAAAATGCTTTTTTGTTAATGTTGAAACTTTTTCTATATTATTAAGTTCAAATCTTCCTGTTATAGAAAGCATTTCTGTGGCATTTCAAAAATAAAATTAATTAAATAATTAAGATATAGAAACATAGTTTTTTTTAAATATTATTTGCGTTAATTTTAAAAATAATAGTTTGTGTAGTTTTATTTAAATATAAATTCTAAGTATTCTATTTTTAAAATATTAAAAATTATTCTTATAATACAATGCAACTAAGTGTATCAAATAAAATGTAACAAAATCTGAATGAACTATTTTTGCAACCGCGTCGTGTGTTTTCTTAATCTCTATCAGCGCTGAACAAAAAAATAAAATGTGTTTAAATAGTAAATTAGTAAATTAACACAAAAAAATTATTTAAAACATGCAATGTAATATTTAAAAAAAGTTTAGTTAATTGTATGAGAACAAAAAATACTTTTTAATGCCAATAAGCATTTAATTAATATAAATACTGTTTTGTAAATGCAGGTCTTCAATTCAATAGTCATAAGCTAATCTTTCGGCTGAAAATATTTGGTAAACCACAATAGTTTTACATTCTCCATTTTACTCTTTTTTTAATTATTGTAGAAATGCGTTTTTGTTAATGTTTAAACTTTTTTTACCATTATTGATATTATTAGGTTTAAATCTGTTATAGATCTGTTATAGAAAGCATTTCTGTAGCATTTTAAAAATAAAATTATTGAATAATTAAGAATTAGAAGCCTAGTTTTTTTTTAAATATTATTTGATTTAATTTTAAAAATAATTTGTAAAGTTTTATTTAAATATAATTTCTGACCAAGTATTCCATTTTCAAAATATTAAAAATTATTCTTATAATATAATTCAACTAAGTTTATCAAATAAATTGTAACAAAATTTGAAAATTTGTTTAAATGGTAAATTATTATATTTACACATAAAAATTATTTAAAACAGGCAATGCGATATTTTGAAAAAGTTGAGAATTAGAACCACAAATATTTTTTTAATATTCTGTAGTTTTTTATCCGAAAAAAAAGAGGTTATTAATTTGACTGTATTTTTTTTATGCGTGTTTGAAAGAACTGACTTGATGTCAGTCAACTTTTCAATTGAAAGCTAGTGTTTTAAGCTTAGTTCCATTAAAAATTTGATCAAGATCTGATCAGTAGTTTTTAAGTTATTCCTATTAATGTTATTATTTTTGCAGAATTAAAAAGAAATTACAGTATAATTAAATAATAGTTTATTTATTTAATTAATTGAAGTAATTGGAGTATTATCAATTTTGTTGCTTAATGTGTTTGATAATGCCTTACAATATCAAGAAAAATGTTCTCTTCATAAATTTTACTCATAAATATAAGCGCAAATTTATACAAACTAGTATCAATTCATTAAATATTTAGTAAACAATAGATTTTTTATTTTGAGATAAATGCGGGTTTAATAGGCCTACCCATATTAAAACAAATAATAAAACTCAAACAAAAAATTTTACACAAAAACCAATAATAGATTTAAATTTAGAAAGCTTTAGTTAAGCTCAAATAATTTTTTAAACTTTTTAAAAAATTTTTAGGTTTGAAAAAATATCTTTTGATATAAAATCTAAGTTTTAAAAACTTTCACTCGAAAGAAATTTAAAAACAAGGCAGATTTGGATTTCTTATTCCATTAGCTATCCGGAACAGTAACTGGAATTGCTAAGAAACATTTATTAGCTTATATTATATTAGAGAAAAAGTAAACCAAAAAAAAAATATTTTAAAAAATTTATTTTTAAGATAAAAATCAATCAAAAAATTTTAGACAAAAATCAATAATAGATTTGAATTCAGAAAGCTTTCGTTAAGCTTAGGTAATTATTTTAGATTTTTAAAGTTTTTTTTATTAAAAAAAATATTCATATCCTTAGATGAAAATTTTAATGGAAAATTTATCTTTTAAAAACTTTTACTTGATAGAAATTTAAAAACAAGACAGATTTGGATTCCTTATGAAAAAATTTTAACAAAAGAAAAACCAACTTTAAAAACTAAAAAAAAATCACTAAAAAGTATAATAAAAATTGCGTAGACTTGTATGCTTAAAACACAATCAAATTATTTGGATACTATGATATACAATTATTGTTATTTTTGGAGTCGTTGTTAGTCAAGGTGTGATGAGCGCCTGCGTCTGCTCGCCTGTGCGCCGCGTGCGGTTAGTTTAAATATTGTGCATGCTAATATTAAGATTAGTATATTATAATATATCATGATATATATACTAATCATAATATAAACAACTTTATACAAACCTACCTTAACTGACACCGACTCCAAAAATAACAATAACTGTACACTAGAGCATCTTTCTTTTATTTAGACTGCTAATAAGTCTTTTGAGGCCAGTTTAAAAAAATATATATTTAGTTATATATAATTTCTATCTAAAATATTAGGTAGAACTTTTTCTTCTAAAAATTTTACAGATTTTACTAGGATTTGGTAATAGCTGAAGCTGATCTTGAATGCAGTTTTCTTAACTTTATTAATACTATTACTCGTGCATTTTACACTACCTTTCCACTTTTAAAAAATAAACATCTTAAGTCTTTAATCTCTAGTAAAAAATTTACTTTAAACAACTATGTTCTAAATTATATTACTACAAAGAGAGACAACAGATATTGTATGGAAGAAAACGAAAGAAAATGCAGAATGTGTGGAAGAGAGAAAGAAACATTGGAGCACATAATGAAAGAGTGCACAGAAATAAAAGAAAGTATGCTAGAAAAAGCGGATGTAATGAAAGGAAATAAAGAAGGAATAGAATGGATGAAAATGATAATGAGGGAGAGAGAAAGATGAAATCAGAAATTGAATAAAGAATAAATAAAAAAAAGGAAGAGATGATTGAAGGGAAAGCGGGAGACAGAAGTACGCAAAAAGAGTCAATGAAGACACGGGAAGAGAACACAAAGAAAGAAAAAGGAAGATAAGATAGAAAAAATTTGTGAAAAAATAAATAATTGGGTATTAATGTATATACTCGTATTTAAGCCTGTATAGGTAATAATAAACATGTTTACATGTTACTACCTACAGAAAAATTTATCTAAAACTTATTAAATTTGCTAAAACAGCCTAAGCCTACTATGAAAAACGCATTAAATCGGCTGAAAATAAATTTAAAGAGACTAATTAGTCTATAGTTAACAAATTGAGAAACAAGTCAACCTCTTCCTTGCAAGTGATTACAAGTGCAAATGACTTAAATGAATCATTTTGTTAATATAGCAAAAAATCTAATAGACAAAATAAGTTTACCTAAATCATCTAAAAAAAATTTTGGTAGGTTTTTTCTTCTGCCTGTCTACAAAATAGAACTTTCTCTTATTAACAACTCGTTCAAACAAGGTATTTTTCCACATTTTCTGAAAACAGCAATAATCATTCTTATACACAAAGATGAAAAAAAATTTGTTGTTTGTGTTGTCAAAAATTATTAAGAAAATATCAAAATCCCGTTCAATGACGTATTTTTCAGATTTCGGTGTGTTATCTCCACGACAGTTTAGTTTTTTAGCAAACAGAAACACAAACGATGCCTTTTTTTTGGTTTTAAGCCAGATTTATACAGCGCTGAACGACAACTTATGTCTGGCTACAGTCTTTTGCGTTTTGACTGCGTTAGCCATAGCATTCTTCTTAAAAAATTAGAATTTCATGGTGTACGTGATATTCCCTTAAATTGGATTAAATCTTTTTTTCATCTTGCAGACATCAAGCTGTAAAAGTAAATGATACTGTTTCCAACTATGAAAAAATAGAGTCTGGCGTTCCTCAAGGTTCGGTTTTTGACCCGTGCTTTTTATAGTTTTTATTAATAATATTATTACAAATAGATGAATATCAATGGTAAGCTTTATTTGTTTGCTGACGAGACAAGCATCATTTGGAGCCACTTTGGAGCTGCTGACTTTGTGCAAAGTCAGCAGCTCCAAAGTGGCTCCAAATGATTTTTTTAAAAAACCATGTTTTTTATTAAAAAACATGGTGCGACTCTAACCTCCTCAGTTTTAATACTCAAAAAACAGTTTCTCTTTCTTTTAGAGGTACTCTACAACCAATATTTATGCACAACAAAGTAATTAAGGCCAAATGGGTTACATTTTTGGATCTACACATTGACAATTTGCTAAAATGGGCTTCTCATATTGATATAATGATAAGCAAATTAGCTGCTTCTTGATACGCCCTAAGATTGGTCTCTAGAGAGCTTGATTTTTTAACATTCAGAAAACATACTTTCCTTTTTTTGAATCTCATCTTCAATATGAGTTATCTTACCTGGGGTAATTGTACTTCATCTCAATTTTAAACAATCTTCAAACTACAAACTAAAGCATTACGCTATACTTTTTGACTTAGTAATAGAAGGCATTATCGACATTATTTTATTAAACATAAAATCTTAACTCTTTCAGTATTATTTATTCTAAAAAATGTGTGTCTTGTGCGTTAATATATAAATATAAATACGCTTCCTAAACCGTCTTACCATAACTACAATACAACAAAAAGAAATTTAAGTTTCGAGGTCTATTTGTCTTTGCCTCACTCAAAATTTATCAAAAACTCTACTATTTATAATGCAAATAAGTCATCTCTCCTCTCAGCTGAAATCAAAACCATCATGTCCATATTTAGAAAATCAGTTAAAATGTATCTACTTCACAAACCGTCTTATTTTGTAACTGACTTTTATATATCTAAAACTTGCCCGGCGAACTTTGTTCCGCCTTAGTTTTGTTTTTTTATTTTTTTTTTCTTTCTTTTGTCATTTGTTTTGTGAATCTATGTCAGATGTTTACGTTTTATATTTTAGGTTCAATGTCACGTCACACGGAACGGGATAAAAAGTATTCTTTCTTATGCTACTGGTTCTAAACAACCACTTCACCAATTTTCAGCCAAATCGGTCATAAATAGATATAGATTTCTATAATAAATAACCCCAAAAAATTTTTAAAATGATTAATTATTCACATTTATTACCCTTATCACATTCATTTTACAACCCTTTTTAACATAAATATCATTTTTAAAATCAACGACCTGAAATTTCTCGAAAATAATACCCATAATATTTTGTTACATTTTTATTCCTAAAACACTCTCTTTTCATCCCCCTAAGAGTTAATTTTTTAAAAAGTAGGAAACATATACCTATTTATTTTTTTTTAAAACTTAGGCAATTTATGGGAAAAACTATACTATAAAAACGACATCAATGTTGATCTTTAGACATTTTGACCTCTTTCCGCCCCATTATTTTACTTTCAAATTTTCGGATTTAAACATAGATATTCTTTTAAAATAAACCAACTAAAATCTTTAAAAATCATACTAATATTGATACTTGTCATTTCTTATCCCTATCCCGCCTCTTTTCATCCCTTTGTAAAAGGTATCCTATCTTTTTCATTCAAATCCAGTCATCAGTTTGTAATTTTCCATACAAACTTTCACCCAAAGTTATATATATGGAAAGTTGTCTCATGCAAGACTTAACATGTTCACTTTGGTTCGTGGTGGGGTTTGTGGATTGCTCTATTTGGTCATAAACGGTAATTTGCCGAGCCTCACCGAACGCTTTCGACATCGCAATCCCAATTTTGACTTTCACCCTTCTTTTAGAGGGTACCTCTTCACCAATTTTCAGCCATATCGGTAAAGCCGTTCTTGAGTTATAAATAGTGTAACTAACACGATGTTTATATGTATAACTCTTTTATATATATAGATGACTATGATGTCAGCAGATCTGGGTATTACACAAACTTGTTTTATTTTTATATATACTTTTTATTTATTATTAGATTGATATTATATTGTTATTTATGACATTCTAAAATTTCTATATGTAGGTAAATTCGAATATATATATTTATTTTTATATTTTGTTTTTGACTATGTAATTTACATGTTTGTAAATTTTATGTTTTTTCTGTTTTTAATGTATGCTTTGTCTACGAAATTCATTGTTTAATTTTAAATGACAATAAAGCAAAAATTATTATTATTATAGTAGTAAGATGCGGTAGGTTTTTTTAGACAAAACGACGCGTTTGTAATAAAAAAATTGCTCTAGTTAAGATTATGTAATTTATAAAATAATATTCTAAAATGCTTTTACAACGACTTGGTTTATATTATTTTGTCAAAAACATATTTTACAGCAAAAAAAAATTCATTGTTTAACTTTAAATGACAATAAAGCAAAAATTATTATTATTATAGTAGTAAAATGTGGTAGGTTTTTTAGACAAAAAACAACGTGTTTGTAATAAAAAAATTGCCCAAGTTAAGATTATGTAATTTGTAAAATAATGTTCTAAAATGCTTTTACAAAGTCTGGTTTATATTATTTTGTTAAAAAAATATTTTTCAGCAAAAAAAAAATGTTTTATAATTTTAAGTGACAATAAGGCAAAAATTATTAGTATTATAGTAGTAAGATGTGGTAGGTTTTTTTTAGACAAAACGACGTGTTTGTAATAAAAAAATTGCCCAATTTAAGATTATGTAATTTGTAAAATAATATTCTAAAATGCTTTTACAAAGTCTGGTTGATATTATTTTGTAAAAAAAATATTTTACTGCAAAAAAAAAATTTATTGTATAATTTTAAATGACAATAAAGCAAAAATTATTATTATTATAGTAGTAAGATGTGGTAGGTTTTTTTAGACAAAACAACGTGTTTGTAATAAAAAAATTGCTTAAGTTAAGATTATGTAATTTGTAAAATAATATTCTAAAATGCTTTTACAAAGTCTGGTTTATATTATTTTGTTAAAAAAATATTTTTCAGCAAAAAAAAATGTTTTATAATTTTAAGTGACAATAAGGCAAAAATTATTATTATTATAGTAGTAAGATGTGGTAGGTTTTTTTTAGACAAAACGACGTGTTTGTAATAAAAAAATTGCCCAATTTAAGATTATGTAATTTGTAAAATAATATTCTAAAATGCTTTTACAAAGTCTGGTTTATATTATTTTGTTAAAAAAACATTTTACAACAAAAAACAATTTTTTGTATAATTTTAAATGACAATAAAGCAAAAATTATTATTATTATAGTAGTAAGATGCGGTAGGTTTTTTTTAGACAAAACAACGTGTTTGTAATAAAAAAATTTCCCTACTTAAGATTATGTAATTTGTGAAATAATATTCTAAAATGCTTTTACAAGGTCTGGTTTATACTATTTTGTTAAAAAAATATTTTTCAGCATATAAAAAATTTATTGTATAATTTTAAATGACAATAAAGCAAAAATTATTATTATAATAGTAGTAAGATGTGGTAGGTTTTTTTTAGACAAAACGACGTGCTTGTAATAAAAAAATTGCCCTAGTTAAGATTATGTAATTTGTAAAATAATATTCTAAAATGCTTTTATACAGTCTGGATTATATTATATTGTTAACAACATATTTTACAGCAAAAAAAAATTCATTGTTTAATTTTAAATGACAATAAAACAAAAATTATTTTTATTATAGTAGTAAGATGTGGTAAGTTTTTTTAGACAAAACGACGCGTTTGTAATAAAAAAATTGCCCAAGTTAAAATTATCTAATTTGTAAAATAATATTTTAAAATGCTTTTACAAAGTCTGGTTTATATTATTTTGTTAAAAACATATTTTACAGCAAAAAAATACTAAAAAATTTGTTATTAAAAATGTCAGCTTTGTATGTTTTCTTCACAAATGCTTTCATATGATACATAAATAACAAGCTTGAAATAAACTGCTACTACCAAAAATATTATTCATCGCAAAATTATTATTACATCTATTTGATATAATTTGCTCAATTCATTAATATTCATTTCGCCAAAGTCAACAATGGGAAGTCCCTCTCAGCTGATGTTCTTCTCAACATTAGCCGTTACCTAAAAATAGGTTCCTTAAGCAAATATTTAATATTTACTCTTAATTTTCCCGAGAACTTATTATTATGTAACGTGACTCCTAAATCTTCTAATATAATATTTGTATATTAGTCGGCCACACAAAAAAATATTATTAAATGAATAACGGTGCAGAAACGTGTCTGCGAAATTAACAGCCTCATCACGACGTCCTGTCTTTTCTCAATTATCCACGTTTGTCAGCATTGATGGATCCTATAAAGCGATGGGTAATCGGTATTTAACGTATTTATTTTTTCCGCTGTTTAACTGTGAACTTGAAAGGTTTTTACAAAAGTCATCACAACAATTTTTCGAGAAAAGTGCTCGCTAAGCGAGGTCAAATCGATCTAGTATGATCTAGTACCAATTTTTGCAAAGCTTTTGACCATATGATCACGACAGCACAATATTTTCAAATCTTCTCAATTCACTTTAAAAAAAAAGTTTTAATAGAGTTCGCTTGTCTGAAGAACCGCTGCAGAACGGAAAAATTATTCAAGAAGTAATTAAAAACATTTACAAAATAATATTGAAAGAAACATATTCCAAGGAAAAATTCTTTATTGCTTTTGTAATTTTGCCTAGCATTAAACCTTCTGTCTACACTATTCAATAACACAAAAAGTGGCTACAGCACCAACCTACAAAACCGAAGAAAGTTATCTCACCTACTCTAGATGGATAACCTGAAACTATATACAGAAACGTCAGAAAAACTACAATCTCTTATAAAAACAGCAGAAAAATTCAGCAATGATATCAGAATGTCAATTGTATTGAAAAATGTACAATTATAAAAATAAAACAAGGAGTTGCTGAAGAAAGGCAAGACAGTGTCTGTGGTACCGAACAATTGCCACCCGAAGCTACCTATAAATATCTGCAACTACTACAAAACCAGCGCTTAGATCACGAACTTCTAAAGCAAGAATTTCTAAAAAAATACAAATACCAAGCTAAAAAAGTCTTAAATACAAAGTTTGCAGGCTGCAATGTTTGTAAAGCAGTTAACAGTTGAGCGGTACCAGTACTTACTTATTCATTTGGTATTGTAAAGTGGTCTAAAGCCGACCTAGAAGAAATAGATCGACTAACTCGACGACTCCCAACAAAATTTAGATGCTGGCACACGAATTGTTGATATATCCCTCGCAAGCTTAGAGGCAGAGGCCTCATAACTATCAGAAACCTCTGTCTCAACCAAGAAAAGAATTTGAGAGATTGGTTTCAGGGTTGATATAATGCATACAATTTCTGCATCTGATAAACGGTATACACCCTTAAACTTGAGGAAAAATAACATTCAAGAAGAGAACATATTAAAAACAAAAGAACGTAAAACTAAATAAATTGAGCAGATCCTTTACGGAAGGTATCCAAAACTGCTAAAACAGCAAAATGTAGACAGAGAAGAGTCGATGCGATGGATAGTCGACAGTTAGTTTTATCCAGAGACAGAAGGAATTGTGATAGATGTTTAAGATATAGTAGTGAGATCTCAAAATTTTTAAACGCATGTGTTAAAGCTTGACGTGGCTGATACCTGTAGAAAATTTGTTCCTTCTGTTACGTGTTCAAATTAGCCAAAGCTTGCAAAAAGCTCGATGAAAGGGAAGGGAGCCACATAGACACCACAAAATACTATCAGATCGCACCGCTATATTACTGAAAGAAGAAAAGAACTACAAGAAAGAATAAATAAACCGAGATCAATGAGAAATGAGCTTTCCGCCCTCTACAAAGTAACAAATAAATACATAAAAAGAGATTACGCTAAATACAGAGAAGATACTATAGAAAGACATCTACAACACACAGAAAGCACACAGAAGGCCTTTAAAGAACTTAGAACGAACAAGACCTGGATAGAAGGATTAAGAAAAGACAACAGAACTTTGTGCAAGCGCACTGCCATAATAAATGCGGCGACAGACTTCTATAGAAAGTTATACAGTGATAACACACAAAACAATAACCAGTGGACGAAATGGAAGTCCAAGAAGCAATAAATAGCTTAAAACTGGAAAAAAGCCCTGGATCGGACAACATAACAAATGAAGTATTAAGACTTGCAAACAAAACATTAGCCGGACCACTAGCGGAACTATTTAACTTAATACTGCAAAAGGCTGAAACGCTCATACAATGGTCTAAATCGGACATCATACTCATCTATAAAAAGGGTGATCCGAAAGATATTGGTAACTACAGACCATTAAGTTTACTCCCGAGCCTCTACAACTAACTCTTCTCAGCCATTATAAATAAAAGAATCAGTAGCACATTGGAATTAAAACAACCAATAGAGCAAGCAGGCTTCAGGAAAGGTTTCTCAACAATGGACCATATCCACACACTTAAACAAATCATCGAAAAATACCAAAAACAACAAAGACCGCTATACATAGCGTTTATAGACTATCAAAAAGCATTCTCCCCCCCCTTATCTCCAATAATATTCATAGCCATTCTAGAGACTATCTTCAGGAAGATAGATTGGAGTAAGTCAGGCCTATATACAAAAGGACGAATACATAAGTCTCTTAAGATTCGCAGACGACCTAGTGCTGTTATCAGAAACCAGCACCCAGTTACAACAAATGATCACAAATGAAACTTTACATTCGGCTAGTATCAAGGTGGGTCTGAAAATGAATCTCTCTAAGACTATGGCAATGACAAATCGACGAAGAAGAATATTAACAATAGATAAAGTGCCACTTGAATATACAGACTCATACATCTATCTAGGTAAGCAAATTAGTTTTGAGCCGAAAAATAACGAACTAGAAGTGAAAAGAAAAATACAACAAACGTGGAATAAATACTGGAGCTTAAAAAAAATCTTTAAAAGTGGCCTGCTTATCACCCTAAAGACAAAAATTATGAACTCCAGCCTTCTTCCAAGTTTGACTTATGGCTGCCAGACCTGGAAATTCACTTCAAAAGTAAAAAATCTAATCACCGCCTGTCAAAGAGGACTGGAACGCAGCATGCTTGAACTAAAGAAATCAGACAAAATACGACACACAATAATAAGATCAAAAACCAAAGCAACAAATGCATTGAAATACGCCCAAAAACTTAAATGGAGATGGGCTGGCCATGTCGCGAGGCTTAAAGACCGAAGATAGACCACAAAAGTGACTTTTTGGAAAGGACCTCCAGGTAAAAGAAAACGAGGAAGACCGCAGACTCGCTGGGAAGACGAGATCAAAAAAGTAGCCAGCCCAAACTGGAATCCGACTGCACAGGACAGAGACAAATGGGCATCTTTAGAGGAGGCCTTTACCCAATAATGGAGTTTCTACAAATTATTTTATTTAGGTATCTAAAATCTAACAAAGCTAGCTAATAATAATAGTAAATATTATCTAGTAGTAAATATTATATAGTAACAAATATTATAGAGTATATTAATAATAGTAAATAAAATAGTTATAGGTAAATAATATAGAAAATAAATAAGAATAAGCTGCATAATATAGGTCACAAACAAAATAAGTAGGTATTAATTTTAATTAGTTAAGCGTTTAAAAGATAAGTAATGTAATAAACTATATGTAAAATTAATTTGTAGGAAATAAAAAAAAGGCTTTTTATTTATTTATTTATTTATTATCAGCAGGTTGTCCAGGCTTAGCATACAACTCCTACCTGGAACGACACAACCAGGTCGCCAAGATAATCAATCCATCTAACACACAATTTGATAAAAGGAATACCTTACAACAAGTACGCATTCGATCCAGTCCTTGAATCAAGAGACACTATTTTACTTAATCTTCTGTATACAACGTATTTTGAGAAGCTTCTGGCTATATTAGTAGGTATAATTTATCACCTACTGAATTTTTTCCGCACGAGATAAATCCAAAAAGACCCGCTAAGATCATCAAACGTAACCAAACGCACCAAAGCACTAGTAAAATTAGTTATCTGTAGTAGTTATCTGTAATATTTGTAAATTTAGAAGCTAGTTATCAGAAAAAGAACATTATTTTGGGATCAGTAAAAGGAGGATTTCACTAAAGGGAAGAGACTTATAGCATAGATTTCCAGTTCAGTTATTTTGAGTTCTGTGACAAATTACTTTAAAAACTTTGTCACGTTAAGTCTAAAATTTAGCTTATTTTGACTTTTAGTGATAGTGCAACGCCGGTTACCAAGTTATTGGCTTTTTTTAGTCGACTTATGCTTTCTTGATCATTTATTTATCACTGCTTTCAAGAATTACACAAACTCTGTAGCTTATAATCAAATTACATGATGTATTGTAATTTTAAATAAACAAAAATAATTTACTTAATTAACTAATTTTATTTGCTGCTAAACGTTTGTTAAACTCTTGTGATGGAGAATTTGACTGTTATATTCTATTCTATTCATTGCTATAAACCAATTACAAAATCCAATCGAAACGTCCATACTTCTGCTAAGTGTTTATCCAAAACATGTCCAAACCGGACCATCATCATATGAAGTAATTGCAGATTCCAATCAACTTACGTTCGAATAACAGAGATAGTAGACCAAATAAATCACACACCCTGAATAATTAATAGAGATGATCGCTTGCAATCACGTTTGTTCCATGAATCAACTGCCCCGGGCCCGTGATAGATATTGGTGTTCCGTGTTCCAGAAAATGGCTCCAGGTATCTCAAAACTTTACATATTCTCCCTTTGGAATTCATAGACTTTTCCAAAGTTATTACAGATAGATTTGCCGAGGAGAGATGATAGTATTTGCAGGATATTAGCAATAAATCATAAAAATTTTTATTTAAAGAAATGGAAGAGTTTTTAATTTTATAATAATTTATAGTTATATTTAAAGCAAAATACGCCAACAAGGCGTTAGATAACTTGTATATAGTATTCTAAGTTAGAGAGGGTAACCCTGGTTTTAGCATCCCTAGAAAAGTTGAGTAGCGGTGGCACTTAGAGCACCGAGAGGGATGAAGACGAGCAGAAAAGATCTTTGAACGGTCGGTCGGGCGTTGTGTATATTGTAGAACTGTAAATTGTTTATAAAGAGAGAAAGATAAACAACGTAAGCTGTTGTCGTTGTTAATGATAATGTGTGGTTTTATGATATGATTATAAGAGGAATATGAATACAGTGCTGACTCCCTGGATTCGAAAGAATAATGAGTGAAGTAATAATATACCGGTAGCATAAACATGTATTAAATATGTTAATATAAAAATCCACGGCTGAAACTATACCTTTATTTAATACCTGGAGTACGGTCTATGCGGCGTTGCATCTCTGACTGTTCGGCTGTACTTTCATGACGTCTGTACCCATTTACATATTGCTATCCTGACTCTCTATTTGTTCAAAAAGTAGCAAAAGGAAATGAAAAGTGGCCTCGAGCCCGTTAACCGCTACGGTTATGTTCGTATCAGTAAATGGAAAAGTTGTAAAAAAATATTTTCTTAAAAATTCCTTTCATTTAATGCTAAAAACTTTTTTTAAGATACTCAAAAAAAGCGTTTTCTATCTTTTAATAAAGTTTTTCTTTTAACTTTGTTGATGTTAGAAGCCGACTTTTACTTCTCTAGATCAGCCTTATGACGTAGTGTTTATGAGAACTTTTGAAAGTTCTTTCTAGAAAAGCTCAATAGAGGTCTGTCGAGTCTTGCCAAATTTGCAAGTATTATAAAGTAATGTTTATTCAAATTTTCTAAAATTCCGTCTTTTCTTACATAATTCTTCTCAAATTAGTTCACGAAAGCTTTGTGCAAATGTTTTATTCACTTCATGAAAAATTAAATCAGATGCTTTTGAAAATTTTGTCTCTGGTCATTCAGCTCTTTTCAATAGAGAGAGAGACGTAAAGCCGCTTCTGCCACTAATTAGAAGTTGGGCCAGACTTTTATTGATAAATGGTTAATTATTAACAGAAGCTAAGAAAAGTTTCCGAGTCTTCAACAGTATCACTCTTACAGGTGATCTTGGAATAATGCAATACTTTATTAGTTTTTTATTGTATTATATTTTTGTTTCATTACTAGATCGTTCCAAACTTGCAACAAAGGTTGCAAATTTTATATGAAACTAGAATTCTACAGCGTGATCAAAATTCACTGTTTGTAGGTTATGTCACAGCGACTAACTTTTTAATTCGCATCTGTCAATGATATTGTCAATGTCAAAAATGTTACCCGTCAACAACAGAAAGTAAGAGTTGCAGTTGTACCAATTAAAATGAACCGCAGCATTGCCAACTCAAATTGTCATTGTTGACCCTGTTGAAGTTTACTATTCTGTAAAAAAGATGATATTAGAAACTGTTGATGAGATAAAAAAAGTAAATAATTTCTTAGTAAAACTTATATTGTAAGAAGTCGGAAAAAATTAAATCAGTTATTTGTATAATTTATTTATTTATTTTGACAGAGCTGCCAACAACAAAACATCTGCAGATTACCTGTTCATCTTCAACCAGTGTTGTCATATTTGTTTCCGTGACAGTGCTACCAACAGCACAATATCTGCAGATTTCTTATTCATCTTCGACCAGTGACAATGACCTGACGCCGTCATATTTGCTTTCAATTTTAGTACAGCTGATTGATTGAAAAGTCGTAAAAAACTAAACAATTTTTTTGTATAATATATTTTGTAAAACTAATATTCTACAGCGTGGTTAAAATGCACTGTTTGAGTTGGCATCATTTTCCAGAGACTTTTTTTATTTTCTTAGTTGCAACACTGTAACCGGATACGCTTGTTTGACGTAACACTCATAAATAAATGTAGGTTATGTCACAGCGACTAACTTTTTAATTTGCATCAGTCAATGATGTTGTCAATGTCAAAAATATTACCCGTCAACAACAGAAAGTGAAAGTTACAGTTGTACAATTTAAAATGAACTGCAGGATTTCCAACTCGAATAGTCATTGTTGACCCTGCTGAAGTTTACTATTCTGTAAAAAAGATGATATTACAAACTGTTGCGTAAAATGTGCCAGGTTAGATAGAAAAAGTAAATAATTTCTTGGTACAACTTATATTGTAAGAAGTCGGAAAAAATTAAATCAGTTTTTTGTAGAATTTATTTATTTAGTTGGACAGTGCTGCCAACAGCAAAACAACTGCAGATTACCGGTTTATCTTCAACCAGTGTTGTCATATTTGTTTCCGTGACAGTGCTACCAACAGCAAAATATCTGCAGATTACTTATTCATCTTCGACCAGTGACAATGGCCAGACGCCGCCATATTATATATACAGCTGATAGATTGAAAAGTCGTAAAAATCTAAACTATTTTTTTGTATAATATATTTATTTAGTTTGACAGTGCTACCAACAGCTAAATATCTAAAGATTACCTATTTATCTTTGACCAGTGACATAGACCAGACGTTGTCGTAATATTTGTTCTCGATCTTAATACAACTCATAGATTAAAAAACCAAATGATGTTTTTCATATAATTATTATATAATTTATTTAATTTGACAGTACTACCAACAGCAAAATATCTTAAAATTACCTATTTATCTTTGACCAGTGGCAAAGATTGGACGCCGTGATATTCTTTTCCAATCTTGGTACAATGTATAGACTAAAAAGTCGTAAGAAACTGAATAATTTTTTTGTGTAATTTATTCAATTAGTTTTACAGTGCTACAACAGATTTAAGTCTAAATCTAGTGCAACTTGCTGAAAAGTTCCAATAAGAGCAAAACACGTCCAAATTTACTGATGCAGTTTGAATGAATGTGAATTAATCTTATTAAGTTACTAAAGATTTACCAATCTTTTTAATTTGATTCTCGTTTTATACTTATTAATTTATACTTATAAGAATAAATATTACAAAAAATATGTTTTTTATTTACAAAATTTAAAAAAGACGTCTTAAGTTGATATTTTCAAAAATTAGGTTCATACTCTACAACTTAAATTAACGCCACTTTTTTACCTAGGCCAAATTCCTTCAATGCAACTAAAATATCAACTAATGTGGGTTTTGATCTAGTAAAAATAAAACTTATTAATTATTAATAACACAAGTTATTGGTCACAATTGAGGTTAGTTTATAGTTCTGTTGTATTTATTGAAAAACTATATTTAAAAAAATTAAACGTCTCAGGCATATTGTATTAAAAAAAAATTACAAAATAGTAAGGGTATAGTAGTCTCAATAAAATAACGTTATATAGCGTTTTTAGCTTTGTTTCAAAAGCTAGCAGAATTTCCAGCTTTTATTTTTGGCACAGATTTGACGTAAGTAGTGTTTGTCTCTATCTTTAGCAGGTATGACGATTGACAAAACACCTGGTATAGTTATAATAACTGTAAATGTTTGTGATACATGCATAAATAAGAATTAATTTTTTGTTTAGATGACGCAAAAATGATGCTATAAGGTCTTTATCTTTCAGAAACAAAATATTCACAAATTTACAAATCTTAGTTTGCCTGCAGGCTTACAAATTTAGTCCGGCCCTGTATAATTTGTTGACCGCTGTTTGAAGGTTACTTTTTTCATGAGTGATTAAGTGTATCAGGTTAAAAATTAATCACAACTGTTTTTTTTAATGTTTACGTTCAGTAATAAGAAATTTTAACGCAATATTTTACGTACATCTATATAACGTTATTTTACTGGAATTAGTATATATAATAATAATAATAATATAATAAAGTTTGTGACAAGTCGTATAAAGTTTTTTCTATCAAACAATACTCTTTATTGTTGAGGAACACAAAGCGAAATAACTCGTAAACTTACTATTCATAACAACATTAAACAAACCAATTCTACGTTCTCAACTTCGGGGCGCACTAACTTTCTGACATGAAACAAAACAAAACAAAAACAAAAAAAAAGAAGTAAGTATCTGAGAAAGTTCTTGAAATAAAATTATAACATGCACATTAGCACGGCTGTCTCTGTATAAGAAGAAAGCTTTTCTCCCTGTTGTGACGTCAGATGCGATGAGGCAGCCTCTGTTAAGTTATCTTCCAGACGTCTCCAGGCGTTACCGTCAACGAACAATGCCTTAAAAAGATGACGACTGAAACCTCTTATCCTTCATGTTTTTGTTATGTATAGTCGACGGGAGATGAATCCTACTTTTTAACTTATTTTTAAATTGCAAAAAGCACGCGCTTGATTTAATAATAAACTCGTTGCTTATTTATTTAGACAACCAGCGATATGCTTTAACAAGATCTTATTTTATCTTTTGAAGAGCAACACTTTTCTCAAACATTAATTTTTAGCCGAAAATTAACAACTTTTTGTAAGCTTTTATAATAAAATGAATTTTTTCAAGAGATTGTTAGATGCTCACAAAGCGTCAGCACAAAACAAGGTTTAAAACAACCTTAAAGTATAATATTTATCTCATAAAAGAGTAATAATAAATGATAATAATAGAGAATAATAAAAATTCGGAGTAATAACAAAGCAAGCTTGATTAAATATGAGCTTTTACTGACTATAAAAAAGCTTATGATGCTGTTTCTCATTGTTAGTGATTCTATGTAAGTAATTGAAACATTTTTTTAAAAAACAGTTATTTTTTGAATGAAAATTGTTTAAAATTGTTTCAAAATACTTTTGTAATTATCTAAAATACTGTAAAATTCTTATAAGCCTTAAAAGTCTTTTAATATAATAAGTCGATTAAGACTGCATTTAATATGAGGGATATCTAGAAGAGATTTGATAAGTTTGTTACGGTTTTGTTTAGCAATTAGTCTATTATTGCTTTTTATCAATAATTTTGCAAATAATTACAATCTACGATAATTTTTGTAATTAATATTACCAAACTTTTAATTTTCTTTTGATTTATTTTTTTATTGAGCATTGCTTATACCTATTAAACTCACAAGAATGAAACTATAATTATAATCAACAATAAATTTATTTAGAGTTTAAATTAGAGAGAAGTGTACAAAAATCTAGAGTCTACGCTATAAACAAAGTTTTTATAAAACAAAACAAAATAATGCTACTAAAATGTTTTTCAAACTTTAATAAGTGTAAAATCAAGCAATATATACTTATGCTTCTCTTTTAATATATTTTTTGTCTAATTAGAAAAACTGCAACAGATATTAGTAATATCAATTTTAATAAAACAACATTTCATAAATTTAACAATATCTATCCTAAAGCATTATTTATAAAAGTTTTTTAATTGTGAAAGAGAGAATAAAAAAATAAGTATGTTGTATAACGCAGTTGAATAACCAAATAAACAATTGAATTTTCAAATTGGAATTCAAACATTTTTGAAAAAATACAAGCAGCAGATGCAAAAATACATGATTGCAGATGTGTGAAAAAACATTAATCAAGCTTGATGCGCCAAAAAAACATTTTTTTTTGTTTAGATTGAAACACAACTTGTGGTTTTGGATATTAATTCAATTATTAAATTAGTTTATTAAAAATATTTTTTTGATCTCATTATTTAAAGATCAATACTGACCTTATGGCTTCTTTTAAAAAACCGTGATGATTTTAAAAATCAAGCAAAATTGCTGCGTCTTTAGATCGAGAGGGTTAAACATAAAAATTTAATCTATTACATAAAAACAAAAATAAAAGTTTAAAAATTTAGCAAACAAAAATGAGAAATCTAGAAAGCTTAAAAAAATACAAATACAAAGCAAGAAATTTAAGCATATGAGAGACTTTTAGCCTAAAAAAAAAACACAAAAAGTTTAGAAGATTTGTAATCTGCAATTTAGAAAACATAAGTAGGATGTAATAATAGTTTTAGACCAGTAAAAAAATAAATTTATTATAGCCAATTAATCTCTAGTCATTATATCTCTAGTGGCAAAACAATTTCTGTTTTATCAATAAATGAAAACACTTTAAGATAATTGCATTTTGGTCATTTCACAATTTTGAAAAAATATTAAAATTTTTATTCTTTTTACTGATCTTTTGTTTAACTTGACTAAATTGTGAATTTGATCCAATAAAACATCACTTACCTAATTGAGCCACTTTACATTTGATGCTTCCTTTATTTTCACATATTTTTCAAAATGACAGTATTTATAATTCTAAATTTTTAAAATTGAAAAAAAGTATCAAAAAGAAGAAGCTTTTCTTAAATACAGGTTCAAATAAATCATTATTTTGTAAGATTCTATAGACTTGAATAAAAATCTTAAAAAATAGTGGATGCGCCAAATACAAAATTTCTTATAAATTTTTCTATTAAGTGATGTTTTGTGGTACCATTTTCTTAAGCTTATCAAATTACTCTAAACAGAGGTTAATACATAGATTAAAATTTATAATATTTTATAGATTTAAGTAATCAAAATAATCATCTTCTGCTAAGATCAAAATAATCTTGTTATAATATATATTTATGTATAATAAATATTAATGTCTTAAGGTACACAAATCTTTCTCGGTTATTTGTCAAAAATGAGAGAATCTTCTCTTAAGTAACGTCAATTGTTAAAATCTAGAAAAGCTTCTCTGCTTATCTGCCAAGAATAGAAATATTTTTTTAGAAAATGTTAATTTTCTGAATCAAAATCATCTATTTTGCTAAGATTGAAAAAATTTTTACGAAAAAATTAATTTATAGGCTGTAAAGAATCTTTCCTACTCATCTGCTATAAGATCAAAAAATATTCCTTCAAAAAACCTCAATTTTAATATCTATCTGTCCAAAATTACCAAAAATTTACTTTAGAAATGTTAAAGTTTAAGATTTTGACAATTTTTCTTGCTTATGTGCCAAAAATTTTTTATAAAATGTCAATTTTCAGCATCGAAATCATTTACTCTTTTCTAAAAAAATCTTTTCTAGAAAATGTCAAAAAATCAGTAATTCAAAAATAAAAAATTTTAGATAATGTAAATTTTAAAAATATAAAACTTGACAACTTTTTCAAATAAATGTTGTCTAAAGATATAGAAGATCTTTTTTGTTCATTTGACAAATCTAAAAATATAGGTCTTAAAAATGTTAGATTTTTAGATCTAGAGAATTTTCTCTGCTTGTTTATCTGTCAAGATTAGAAAAATCTTCTTTAAAAATGTCAGCTTTTTGAATTTAGACCATCTTTTCTGTCAAGATTAAAATATATGTTTTTTTAAATGTTATAAAATTTTAAAAATTCTCATTCCTCATTTGCAAATATTTTTTTTTCAATATTTGTCGATATTTAACGTTCTATGTTTATCTGCCAAGATTGAAAAAATTCTATAAAATCGTTTTACTTCTATCCGCTAATTTCAAAATTTACAAAAATTTTTAAACTAGCGCTTCTATCATTTTTGAACATCTTTCTAAAACTCTATAAAATATGATAAATGTTGTTTTTTTTACTGCTCTACTGACGGCAGTTTATAGTAACTTAGCTTCTAAACTTGATACATGAGAACATGACCTAATTGAACAATTTACGAAAAATTTTGCATTTGGCGTTCCCACCAATTTTAAGCATTTTTATCAAATTTTATAAGTTGTTTATTTGTTTACTGATCCAGTATAGCAACCTTGTAAATTTAATTCAACAGAACATTATCTAATTAAACATTTTACTGAAAAATTTTGTTTTAGGCGTTTCCACCATTTTTATACACTTTTACTAAAGTCTGTATAAGTGTTTTCCTTACATCTACTGACTTTTGACTACAGTGACTTGATTTGCTTGTAAACTAGTTTGCTTTTCTTGCGAATTAATTACTTTAGATTGTAGTATTTCTTTTATAATTTTTTATCAAGCATTACCTGTACTTTTTAAACCTACAAAATTAAAAGATATTATATCTTGTCTTAAACTTGATTAGAAACTTTGTCTTTCTAATTATTAAACAGTAAATAGTGTGCTGTGACATCAAATGTGTCAAGATAGAAGTTAATCTGTTCTTTTTTTTTCCGTTAGCTTAAAATACTTTTTTTATTTATAGAACTAAAACCGTATTTTTGTCAAAAAATGAACTGTTAAAAAAAGCGTTTTTATATTATAACTAGCTGACCCGGCGAACTTCGTACCGCCTTACAGTCAAAATGTCGTGTTACTTTATAGCTGAACTAATTTAGGCTTTGATGAACGTAAAACAATGATACAAAATAATATATTTATATAGATAGAAACAAAAAAGTATTTTATTATGATGAAAACATACATACAGAATGAGAATAAAAATAAAAAAAAATATAAAATAATTATTAAGTACTTCAAACTCATGTCAGAAAAAAATGATTGAAAACTATGTTGTGCAGATTGGGAAAAAAAATAAAACTCGGATTAATTCCTTAATAGAATTTTTATTCAAGCACTTTGTGGTAAACGACATTCTTTGTTTTTTGGTCAGGCGCAAGAACAAATAGAGCGGATGGTTTGCCGACACGTGAGCATGCCACGTACAATTGACCATGAGAAAAACATGCATTTTCTAGATTGAGGCCACAAATAGTCAAGGATTGGCCCTGTGATTTGTTGATCGTCATGGCGAAGGCAAGACAAATCGGGAATTGAATTCGTTTAAACTCAAAGGGCATATCCGTTGAGATCATCGGAATCTTTGGAATAAGAACTTCCTCATCTTTAAATTTTCCTTTAAGTATCGACGCGTGCAATTTCTTGCCGATAATTGACTCGCGATATTCTGTTGCCTAATTGCATTACGGCTTTACTGGGAAAGATTAGATCTTCTAGGACGCGGCATTGTTATTAAAATGTGCACTGGCATAAAACCACCAAATATAATAACAGTGCCTGAACTTTCGAGACATAGACAATAGCTCAAAGAGTATATAACCACTACGTATGAATAGCTTATGAAGAAAAATCATAGACAACCTATAAAAAGACATTTACACTTTTTTTAACCTGTAGATTTTTTTTCCTTAATCTGTTAACCTTTACCAACTGATTTATTATTCCCTAAATTCCGTTCCTTTCCGATGATTTTATGTTTTTAGTGTAGAATAAATCTTAGGTATTATTTTCGGGTATTAAAAACAAATATAACAGTACCTGAACTTTGTAGACATTTTACAAAAAATAAATTTCTGAACGCACACAAATGATGTCTTCAGAAAAAAATAAAGTTGTGGCTTAAAGATCTCAGCAACCAGGCCATAAGCTCCAAAAAAAAAAAATAGTTGTTACACTATTTGAAAGGATTGGACAACAAATGTTTGACATGTAATAAACAAATCAGCATCTATTGAAATGATTAAGTATTTATTACACATATAGAGTTTTCATTGTTTTTAAGATGTATTCTGCTATTCGGGACGGAAACAAATCCAACAAATCAAAAACCATGACAATCGATCCAGCCGTTCTCGAGTTATAAGTGTTGTAACCAACACGACTTTCTTTTATATATATAGATGAGCCGGAATATCTACGAAATTCTAAACTCGCTCTAGACTGTATCATCGAATTTACTTTTATTGATATTTTCTGCCAAGAAAGGGAAATCGCTTAGTATAGAACAACCTTGCGATGGAAACTAGCGACGACATGGCTGGTTGTGAATGATAAGCAATCGACAAAAGCGGCTCGGATTAAATTAAACCAATTTTCCAGTATGCGCTTCTAATATTTCGACACGAGTCTTATTTTTTCGCCGAAATGATAACAATGTAAGCTGAAAACCCTTAAAATTTGTTTCAATTTGACCCTTATAATCTTACGGATCAGGATCAAGCCTTGATTCGAGTTCGTCAACAGCGCCCCCTGACCTGACATTCACCCGCATGAAGATCCCATCACAGATACGACCTGCTTACCGCAAACACCCTAAACAAACACTAACGTTATTACATTGTTCATCGGAACTATTGCAGGACAACAGGATGATCCTATACTCTATTGCCAGGAAATGCTATTTATAAACGAGAAGCTAAAATAAATTCCTTGTACTTGCTCTAACCTCCTTGCAATGCTTTCTTGTTCCAGATAATCGCAGATAAGCACGGAGAGATTGTAATCCTAGGATTCTAAGGGTGACAAATTGCTTGCTGTACTCCTGAGGACTTATCTTTTATTTTACCTGGCTTCCGTATACCATCCATTACCGAATCATCATCGATAAAAGTTATTAAACAAGAAAATCAAGAATTACCATTGAAATATGGCGAACGATTGAAATCAAGTCAAATATATATGACACTCTTTTAGGTCAGGTCAGGTTAGGTCAAGCTGTTTAATAAATATCGCAAATAAAACAGCTTCTGTACTTTTTTACGGCTTATCAATTAGACTTATTTGCTTGATAAATGATCATCTAATCTACAAAAAGTTGTTATTTTGGTTTTACTTATTAAAGTGGATTTAATTACCATCAGACCCACCGTAAGTTCACCAGTTCGAAAAGCTTCTTTATTTGGTTCAGTCGCTTCTTTCTTTTGTCTTGTAATTTGTTTGGTTGTGTTGCTTTTATCATTCACTTTCGTACATTGTCTTCAACTTTTTTCAGATTTTTATATTTCATTCTGTTTTAACCGGGTTTGTAAGACTTTTTTTTCTAATCTTGCGTTTTGCCAAATTTTAACAATTAAATTGAATTAAATAACCGTTAACTCTTTCTCCATAATAAATTTGTCAGGATGTCTATGTTCTACGATTATTAGCCTTAATTATTCACTCGAAAACAGTGTACAGAATAGCAACAGTCAGCTACATTATCATCAACAATCTACTTCAACTCACCCCTCTATATTCATTGTTAGAGAAACGCTTGAGCAGTCAGACGGATCGATTGGGCGAGACATGAAAAATATTTACACATAATATACCTGTCAATAATACCTGTAAAGTAACTCACCGGGGGCTTTTCTCCCCCTCGCAAGATTCTCTTCCTCTTGAACTGATTGTGGAAGACATCACCAGGCTCATTGGACTTTGACAACCACTCCATATTCTCGATTGACTCAATCTTCACCCCTTTTCTTTAGCATCGTGTTCTCAATGATGTCTTCATTGTTTTGGTACCTTGTTCGGGAGCAACGTAGACGGTGTCGCAAGGCCTCAATTCTCTTACACTAAATAGACTGGCCAGGAATAATGCGTAATAGGAAAAAGTGTAAAATAAAGATTAATAAATGAAGAACCTAAGGACATTACGCATTACTCTGTCATACCAGCAAAAAGGAAATCCACAACCTTTTTATACACTGATAGGAACATAACCATAGCGGTTAACAGGCTCCAGCCCACCCCTTCACCTCTTCGCCAGTGTTCGAGGAAGTAGAAAATCAGGATAGCAATCTGTAAAGGTCTACAGACGTCATAGGAGTACCACCTCAGTCTGAAATGAATTACCACATAGACCGTACTCCAGGTATTAAACTATAGTTTCTGCCGTGGATATTTCATATTAACATATTGATGTTTATCAATGAAACTTTACTCATTATTCCTCCGAATTTAAGGAGTCAGCACTGAATTCACAATTATACCACAAAACAACACATGATCAACATGTTAACTAACTATCTTTCTCTTTCACTAAACAATTAACAGTTTAAATATTTATAATACTGCCCGTCCGACTGCTCTGACCTTTTTACCAACGTTCTCACTCTCGCCCCGCTCAGTTTTCTGATACTGACTGGCCTCTACCTTTACAAGGATGCTAAGCCCATGTTCTCCCTCTTTAACTTAAGATGCCATATGGCCCTCATCGAGACAATTTACTTATACAAGCGATTTAGCGCTTTATTGGCTTATTTTTACTTAAAAAAATAACTATAAATTATTATAAAATCAAAAACTCTCACAGATTAAATTTTCTTTTTTTCTGAACTAAATCAGTGCTCTTTCTTAGCCCTAAAATATTTCTAAAGATTTACGGAGTGGAGCAATGTACGTGATTAACGCTAAAAAATATATAGAATATTTTAAGACCAAGCTTCATCTTGTACGTCAGTGGCGACAATTTATGACTATTTGTAGGTGATGTTAGTTCCTCAGATTAGCTCAAGCAAATTAGAGAATTTATTTTTCCAAAATTTCAAAGCAGTGGTTGTAAGCACCCAAAAATTCATCACAAGTTGGAATTTTTAACAATATTCGAAAAAAAAAAATTTGAAATATTTGATCGCGTATCAATTGTCACTCAGAATAAAGTGTTCTTTGACAAGCCACGCCTAAACAAAATTATTTTATTATCTTATTCTATTTCGTATCTTTGAGAATAGCACCCATAATGGTTGATAGGATACTGGAAGCTAGATTGGGGTCTTTTGGAGATACTCGCAGAGTTTCTAAGCTGACTTGTCTGTCAAGGAGCTGAGGATCTAGCAATATCTGCAACTATTTTTGTTGTCAAAACTTAAATTCAAAGTCATCATTTCAACTAGACTATACTCTATTCACTTTCAAGAAAAAGTGAGAGAAATCAAATACATGCAGGCTTCACGTGTAAAAATTGTTTATTCTATTTTAAACCAATTTGTTTTCAATTCGGTTTAAGTATATTTAAAACCACATTTTTTTCACTAGTATTTAAGTGGCTACAAGCTTTTTTTTGAGAGAATTGAAAGTTCTTGGATTAACCTCAGTCTATGTCTCTGTAGACGACATTTTAGGACACAAAAACAGCAACGAAACAAATGCACCCCTGTGTTTTGAATGCCAGCTCGGCCGAGATTCCAAGAGCTGGGTAACACGTGGATCTTCTGAATAAATCACGCATTGATCTAGTCCTATTTTGGGGTCTTTTAGAAAAACCCGCAGAGTTTCTAAGCAAGACTCTGTTTGTCTGCCTGCCTGACAAGGAGCCGTGGATCTAGCAACTTCTGCAAGTATTGTTGTCAAAACTTTCTAGCTTGAATTCAGAGCTATCATTTCAACTAGAATAAACTCTATTCACTTTTAAGAAAGAGTGGAAGAAAATAAATGCATGCAATATTAAAACAATGTGTTTTCAATTTGGTTTAAATATATTGAAAATCACATTTTTTTATTAGTTTTTAAGTGATTACGTTTAGCCCTTTTCGGGGACGACTGAGAGTTCTAGAATTAACCTTAGTCTCTGTCTTCGTAGACTCCATTTTGGGACACAAAAACAGCAACGAAACAAATGCACAATGCACCCCTGTGCTTTGGAATGCCAGGTCGGCCGGAATTCTAAGAGCTGGGTAACACGTGGAACTTCTGAATAAATCACGCATTGATCTAGTCTTACATTGAGGTCTTTTAAAAAAATCCGCAGAATTTCTAAGCAAGACTCAGTTTGTCTGCCTGCCTGTCAACGAGCTGTGGATCTAGCAATTTCTGCAAGTATTGTTGTCAAGACTGTCTAGCTTAAATTCAGAGTTATCATTTCAACTAGAATAAACTCTATTCACTTTCAAGAAAGAGTGAAAGAAAACAAATGCATGCAATTTTAAAACATTGTGTTTTCAATTTGGTTTAAATATATTGAAAATCACCTTTTTTTATTAGTTTTCAAGAGGTATTACGTTTAGCCCTTTTCTGGGACAACTGAGAGTTCTGGGATAACCTCAGTTTCGGTCTCCGTAGACATCATTTTGGGACACAGAAACAGCAAGGAAACAAATGCACAATGCACAGGGGTGTGCTTTCGAATGCCAGCTTGGCCAGGATTTCAGGAGCTCGGTAGTACGTAGATTTTATAAATGAATCACGCATTGATCACGTCTTACACATTATTTACTATTACTCTTTCTTGAAGTTAAACAGACTATAGACAAAATTTTCGTTATAACTTAGAACTCGATATAAAGTTGATCTTATTGTTAACTAAATAACCAAAAAAATAGTCTGCTTAATAGTGTTCCATGTAATTAAACTTGTAAGCTTTTGAAACAATGGCTACACAAGGGTTGCTGAGAATTCCTATTATCGATGCCGAATACGTTGTAGTTGGTATTTTTTGCTGATATATCGCTTAAACTTGTTGAATCTCTCGAATATCATCTGCAGCTAAAATCTAGACTTAGTGTAAACTTAATTCATTTAAACAATAATTGAATTTGCTCTAGGAGATGAAAGCTAAAATTGAATAGTAGAGCGATTTCCACCCAACGCTAATGGAATCAGTTATAAAGCGCAAAACTCGTGAAAAAGAGCAAAAACGAAAATGATAAGGCCTCGGTACTTTTTAAGCCATTTACCTAATTGATGTTATTGCAGGTGCAGCAAAAAATAAGCAATTTTTTCAAGGAAATACACTGCCATTACCATAATTCTTCGTAGTTTTCTTTACGTAATGCGAGTTTGCTCTGCAAACAATTCAATTCTAGCTAATAAATGGATTTCTATTCACGATTTTGAGCCAGTCATGGTGTTTTACTTTATGGGGCTAATTAAGCAAATTGCAAAAATTTTCTATTGTCCGAATATTGTCACGCTGACGATTGCTGATTGTTATCGTTCCTCATTATAATGGTTAAACCCATATTCGCTTGATATGCGTCGTGTGTTGTCAGCTTCTATTTGGTCATAGTTTTAGTGACAAAATTAATTAATACTTTTCACAAATATGCCAGATAAACAGCTAATTAGTTGTTTGTTTGAGTATAATAAAACTTTTATAAAAATTACAGTTATTGGTCAAATAATTCTTTCTATTTTACATTCTCATTATTGTAATTATGTTGATTTAAATAAAAAACGTTCAATGCCAGTATAATTTTCCCTACAGATGGCTTTTCAGATAACAAACAAATGCTAAAGTTTGCAGTGAAAAACGCTCAATTTATTACGGATGCACTCTGTCACTCAAAATAGTGTATTCTGATAATGCGTGACAATCATTAGGTAAACATTTCTTGAGGCAATGGATGGATTGGTGAAGGTGTTCTGTCAAATAGCCACCCAAATCATATGATTTATTCACCCGTTTGAAATTTTTTGTTAAAAGGCGCTGAAAATTGCAAGTTTTTACGCTACACAGATCAAAGCACTCGCAGTGATGAGTCAATGTTTTGTGGAAAAATACCAATCAAAAACACTAAATGTGTTTGGCTCTGACTTGTCTAAAAATTATGTGTTAATATGTTGTTTATTTTTTTAAATTTGATAATCTGTGGCTTTGTAAACATCACCGTTTAGAAAAAGAATGCTTTTAGTCAAGTTGGCTTAACTATAAATTGTAGAAAAAAGGCTTTCACGGTTTATTGAAAAATTATAGACATTGATCCAAAAAAATCTCGTCAAAATGTTGGAAAAACTGGTCGACCTTTAGCACTCGGTAAAGGAGTCATTAAGACAAAAAAATTAAGGTAAAAGCAAGCACGGTAATTCAATGTGTGAACTACGCTAGAAACTTATTTAAATATGTTTTGCCTCTAGCCAAGTTTTTATTTTTTTATATTTTACCAACAGACTGCAAAATGTCGAAATTTTTTGACAAAGTCTTTTTACAAAAGATGTCAATTTTTCAACTGCAGTATAAATTGTAAAGTGCTGCAAAAATCTTTTATGTTTAGTGTAATAAGTATACATTAACAATGCACACAAATAAGAGATTTAAAAGGTTCTCAAGTATAAACCTAAAAGTCTCTTAATATTGCAATAGAACTCTAATAATCTCTTTAAAATCAAACGTTTGAATTAGCAATTCCTGTCAAACTATATCGGGTGTTTTCTAAAATTTGGTGTCAAAGTTGGCTGTGCCTATGTGTAAACGAATCATAATTTTAAAATTAATTGCTTGAAATGTCAAAACAATTACAAAACTTTTCAATTTTTTTGCATTTTTAAATTTAAAATAATTTTTTACATTGGTTAATACAACATTATTGTAGTAGAATCTAATTGTCGTGACAGCCAGCTAGTGATTGTGAATGGAAATACTCAAACAAAGCATATTTTCAAGAATTTTGCCAAAAATGCAATTTTTCACACTTTTTATTATAATGTATCTCATTGTATTCAACTCTTTCGTAAGACTGGCTTGTGTGATTGTATAAAGGGTAGTGCCAATAATGGAAGAGGCTTTGCGAACATTTCTACGTCGATTTTGATAACAAGTATAATTATTATCAACCAGCACATGCTACAAAACTTTAAAAACATGCAAATGTGTTAAAGGCTTTCCATTTAATCTCATTAACGTGTTGAACTATCAATTCATAAAATTAGAAGATAGGTTAGGCTAGGTTTAGATGTCAAATTAATAACTGTCACTTTAATTCAATGGTAAAGGTACGTTCACAATTCAAAGTTAAACATTTTTGGCAATCTCTGACGTGAAAATTAAAAAAACGTCCGTTGCAATTAACAATTTGGTACAAATTAAACCTGTTATATCAAGTTCGCTTTATTTTATTTCTGTTTTTAAAAATTTAACGATGTGCTAAACAAGAAAATATTCAATGTTTTATTATTTGTTGTATATTCTATTATTTATTTTTAAAGAAACTAAAGTTAAGCTTGAAACCAACAACCTAACCAATTAAAAATTGGGAAAACCATCTTTACTAAATTTAATTATCAATTTAATCAATTATTTTAAGTAATTTTTATTTTTTTCTAGCTCAATTTATTTATTTTATTTTATGTTCTTATTTATTTATTATATATTATTATTGTTACCTATAAAATTATTTAATACGTAACCGAAAATTACGATATAACTGCTTAAGTACATTTTAAAACATACTTGTGTATGATGCTAAGAGCAATTTATTTATTTAATTTTTTTTAACTGCGTTCATATCTTTTCATCAATATACATTTTTTGTAAATAATTAAAATCTAAACCTGTGTTTTTGGAGCATTTTTAATTTTAGAGAATACATTTTTTTTTCAATTTTTGTCTTTTTTATTCTCTCTTACTTTAATTAATTCTTCTTCATATGGAATAAAATATATGCTTTTAGAATAAAGTTTACTTTTATTTAAATATTGCTAAAAATACCAACTTGTTATTATAAATTGTTGTGTGCCTACCTCCATTGTTTTAATATTTTAACGAAAGATATTTTTTTTATTGTTTTTTTTTGTAACTTTTGCATCTGTAATCTACACTTATAACAATTCAGTCAAAAATTAAAACATGACCAATAATAATAACTTCCTAATTAGACATTTAACGAGTGACAATTTATACGGTTAACATGAATCTGTGCTGGTCGTCTTTTTTTGATTACCAGAAGGGCAGATAATAGCAACGTGAGTGCATCAATAACTCCTACAACTTCATCAAATTAAAATTTAAAAAAAAATAAACTTCTAATTAATCTATTTTGAACTTTCTTAACAATTTTACAAAATGTTCCAGAAATACCTGAATTATCAAAGCACAACAAACTTAGATAACACACCTTTACTGTTATTGCATATGCAAACAGGAATTTTCAAATATGTGGCTACAATTGATGGTCTTATTAAAATAATCACTATTTTTACAACAATATTGAACAAATTCTTAAGAGACGAAGCATTGTTTGTAGGTTATGTTAGATCTACAGAAGGCTCACGGTAAGAAAAAACCAATAAAAGAATATACATATTTTACAGTACAATTCATCACACAATACACCACAAGATAGTATTTTTAGCAATGTTTAAAAAAAATTAATTTCTCTTTTTAAGTAGTGGAAACAAATGTCACAATTTCACTGTCAAGCCACGCCTCATTTTCGGCATAATTTTATTTTATCTCATTTCGTACTGTCAAGAATAGCACTCTGAAAAGTTGCTCAATTTAGTGCTGAGAAACTGTAAAAGTCAATTTTTCTTAAATATGCTGTAATTTAAAAAAAATTAATTATTTAAAAATTATTATTTCTTGATAATATTGATCTGAAAACAAATTGTATTTATTAATAATTGTGAAAGAAAAAACAGTAAATTGGCTCAATTGCATTGTAGCTTGATTGTAGGTCAATAAGATTATGTGAAAATTAAATAAAAAAAGTATTCAGCTTTTGCAGCAATTGACTTTTTTCCAAAATGTTAATTTTTTGGTAAATAAATAAGTTTTTGTATTTATTCTCTTTAGGTTTGATCTTTTTAGTGTATATTACAGGAAAATGTTTAACCCTTTCTGTCTCGGATGCACAGCAGTTTTGCTGGATTTGTGGTTTTTTTTTTCAATAATATGAAAATTGTTGAAATACACATTCCATTTTCAATTTGTTTAAAATCCAATTTAAGAATTGAGATGAAAACTAAAACCATATTAAATTATTAGATTATTATTATTCTTGTTCAACTCTTTCTGTCCCGGACGCACAGCAATTTTGCTGGATTCAAAAATCATTATGGTCTTCGACAAGTAATGATAATGACAACATTATTTATCAAATAATATAAAAACTGTTAAAAACAAGCTTTTAATTTTCAATTATTGAAATTCCAATTTAAGAATTGAATTACAAACAAAGCCAACAAATTGTGTTTTAAACTAAATAGACTAGACAAGCTAAATTACTATCTCCCTACGCATCTGCGATCATATCATTTGAATTGTAAGATTTAACATTTAAAAACATTCGAACAATATGTCATGAACATCATAATATTATAATGTTAATAATAATAATTTTCAATAAACTTATTTGTAGTAGACACGGTGTTCATAAAAAAACAAATAAAAAAACGTTATATACATAAAATACAGGATAAAAGTGCACTGAAACGAGACACTGATCTGATCAGCATCCATTAGCGTATAACAGTGCAGTTTTTTTTAGGCTATAATTAGTTTCACTTTAGTTTGCATCGGAATATTTGCGCTTTTTTTTCCGAAAGCTTGTTAGCGATCAAAGGCAATGTGTTTTACTGATACCGCTGTTCCACTATTTTTCCCAGCTGACAGTCGCTATTACAGGGCTATTTTCATGTGCACGCAATATACGTCAACACAAACAAATATGTCATTTTGTTAAAATTATTGCGCTGTCGAAGCATTGGCTGCTTTTACGGATAAAAGTAGCTATTAAATCCATCACTATTATATATGATGATGTGGTGAAATATTTACAAAAAAAAAGAAAAACGTAAAAAAACTGAAGCCATCAACGTTCTAATTTGATTAGCTGTATTAATATCTTTCAGGTGGATTGCCTCACAATTAAATTACATGCTCAAACGATGCTTTTTTAGAGACGCATCTGGTGATGCCTCATGTATTTAAATATTTTATCAGCTTAATTTAGAAATTATTGTAAAATTATGGTTAAAATAAGGAGACAGCAAATATTTATATTATTGTAATTATGACTAAATGTATGCAAAATCTGAAATTGTTTGTGTTACTGTTAATATTTTAATTAATTAGTTTTACATGGAAAATGAGTTTGCTGTATGTGCAAACTTTTAGAATTTGTGTGCTCAACGTAAATTATAATTATGTTAATAATTTTTGACTTTTAGTTGAAGCGCGCTTGTGTCAAGAGGTTTTTTCCAGTAAACTGCACAATTTTTAGGAATGTGAAGCTACCTACTTTCAAAATACACCCCTAAATTAGGAACCTCAATGACTTTTTTAAGATAATACTATACTATCAAAATGATGCACATTTTGCACGAGATTGAAAGTCTGCGACACGAGCCGAAGGCTAGTGTTACGATTGAAACCAGTTTGTTTTTGCCATTTTGTGTGAGTTACATACTATACTTTTCCTACGACAACGACAATTATAAAAACAAAAATGCAGATGTTGGATATGCTGGACTATAAAAATAGAAAACTATCTATTCATTAGCAGAGCCTAGACAGCAATGTTCAACCAATTAAGAAGAAGAATTATATAATATCTTACGTATTTTATGTATTGTTACAGTTAATTGTACAATTATGAAAAATCATTTTTGAAAACTTGTGAAAGGCTGGATACTAAAATTTCACAAAAGTAAAATGTGGTAAATCAATTATGTGGGTCTGGTGGCAGCACTCGAACTGGCAGCAGCAAGAAGTATTCCGCTCCGGTATAGCGCTTGTGTAGAGCGTATGACTTCTGGCTCCAACCCAAAAAAGATGGTCATATTTGTTGCAGCTGTTCCAAAACAAACATCCTATTCACTAAATAACTAGTTAGCCATCAGCCCACAAATAAAAAAAAATTATTTATTGATCAGGAATAATATATCAATAAAAAATTAACACAAAGTCTTCGGTTTTTGGACAGCACAAATATAGTAAATTACACTACAAATGCAGAAAGTTGAGTGCAGGACCTGAATTGCGCGCCATGATGCCCTCGGCTATTTACTCCCACTAAAAGAAGACGCGCGCATAGCTCTATCAGTGCATGAAAGATGCACTTTCTGCCGTAGAACCGCAGCCGGAACCACGTACTTTCGACTGGAGTAGCAAGAAAAAAAATTACAGTTTGGTACAATTATGTAAGAATTTGTAATAACATCTAGAGCACTCAGTAAAAAAATTATCTATCTTTAAGTCATAACTTTTGGATAGACTTATCTAAGTTCGCTCTCATTCACACATTTTCCTTATTAGTGCAAGCAATAGCTCTTTTTTAGCCGCCAACAAGCGTGATTTTGGTAGAATACTAAAAAAGATATAAAGAGGGCACATTATTCAATGATATGAGCTATGATATCTATGAGGAAAAATGTGGATATCAGAATAAACATTTAACTGATTGCATTTCTTAAAAGAAAATCGGAAGGATATAAACCAAAGAAATCGATCATTTCAACTAAACAGGATGTTACCAAGTTTTTACAAGAAGCTGAAGATGAAAAGTGGTTATTGACAAAGGTATGTATGTCAAACCGTGAATTTAGTTAAAAATAGCTATAGTTTATACGTACTTAGGTGGTCCTGATTATGGGGATTTGTGGAGGATGCAGGAAAGAGGAACTGACTTACATGGAAATGGAAAACGTGAAGAATCAGGGAGAGATTTTCTTTGTCAAAATACCAATGACAAAGACCAAGATTTCTCGTAAACTTCTGGAGACATCGTTGGAATCAACCTAGTAGAAATAGTTCGAAAGTACATAGCACTGGTCCAAATAATACAGATCACAGAAGGTTTTTTCTTGGCTATAAAAGTGGCAAATGTATAAATCTGCCTGTTGGTATCAACACCATTGGTAGCATGTCCAAGAATATTGCTACTTTTTCAAAATTACCAAAATCCAAAGACTACACCGGGCACTGCTTTCGAAGATCGTCAACTTCCTTGCTTGCAAACTCAGGGGCAGACTTGTTAACAGTCAAAAGGCATAGAGGTTGGAAGAGTAACACGGTTGCTGAGAGGTACATCGAGTCGTCAGTGGAAAATAAAAAACAAATTTCTGGAAAAATTGTGGGAGAAAGGAACATGCAGATGGGAGCTTCAAACAGCAGCCACAGAGAAAAATTTGAAATTAATGCTTCTTCGTCAGAATTGTCGTCTACTGGAATGAATCTGTTGAAATGCCAAGATTTTGTTGTTCATATTCATAATTATTATAAATAATCATTTTTCTCAATGTTCATTAGTTAATAAATAATTTTGCTATAAATCGTTATAACAATGAGTTTGATCTTGATTTCATTACGTAACTAGTGAGGTAATGAGCTTCATTACCTAACTCAAATAAATTTAATAACAGGTTCTTATCCAAGTAGTCGTAGATAAAGCAATTTATTATATTAAAAATTAGTCGTCATATCAATAAGAAAGTGATAGAAAGCTTTAAATTAGATGAGTAAAAAAGTGTCATTTGGATTGCAACTTTATTTTGATATGCTTCTTTGAGTCGTTTGAGGTATATCTCAGTCTAATAACTTCGTATCTAAGTGATTTCCTTCCCAAGTGTTTTTTACGCTGGGCTAAAGATTTTAAAAATATTTCTTTTTTTACAAATATTGTTAAAACTTTTGCTTTTTTTGTTGTAGGCTAAGAAAACTTTACGTCTGTTTTTGATCTTACATAGTCAAATTTTCTAAAAAAAATTTTTATAATGAGGAAAAATCTAAAGCTTTAATAATTTTTTAAAAAAAAAATTGATTATATTTTTTTTCAAAGTATCTATATTAAATAAATTATTTGAGATGACAATAACATAAATTGCGGAAATTGCTTAGCCTTATAGAACAACCAATTTATATTTAATATTCGAAATAATTAGAATAGAATAGAATAGAATAGAATAGAATAGAATAGAATAGAATAGAATAGAATAGAATAGAATAGAATAGAATAGAATAGAATAGAATAGAATAGAATAGAATAGAATAGAATAGAATAGAATAGAATAGAATAGAATAGAATAGAATAGAATAGAATAGAATAGAATAGAATAGAATAGAATAGAATAGAATAGAATAGAATAGAATAGAATAGAATAGAATAGAATAGAATAGAATAGAATAGAATAGAATAGAATAGAATAGAATAGAATAGAATAGAATAGAATAGAATAGAATAGAATAGAATAGAATAGAATAGAATAGAATAGAATAGAATAGAATAGAATAGAATAGAATAGAATAGAATAGAATAGAATAGAATAGAATAGAATAGAATAGAATAGAATAGAATAGAATAGAATAGAATAGAATAGAATAGAATAGAATAGAATAGAATAGAATAGAATAGAATAGAATAGAATAGAATAGAATAGAATAGAATAGAATAGAATAGAATAGAATAGAATAGAATAGAATAGAATAGAATAGAATAGAATAGAATAGAATAGAATAGAATAGAATAGAATAGAATAGAATAGAATAGAATAGAATAGAATAGAATAGAATAGAATAGAATAGAATATAATAGAATAGAATAGAATAGAATAGAATATAATAGAATAGAATAGAATAGAATAGAATAGAATAGAATAGAATAGAATAGAATAGAATAGAATAGAATAGAATAGAATAGAATAGAATAGAATAGAATAGAATAGAATAGAATAGAATAGAATAGAATAGAATAGAATAGAATAGAATAGAATAGAATAGAATAGAATAGAATAGAATAGAATAGAATAGAATAGAATAGAATAGAATAGAATAGAATAGAATAGAATAGAATAGAATAGAATAGAATAGAATAGAATAGAATAGAATAGAGTAGAATAGAATAGAATAGAATAGAATAGAATAGAGTAGAATAGAATAGAATAGAATAGAATAGAATAGAATAGAATAGAATAGAATAGAATAGAATAGAATAGAATAGAATAGAATAATCGTTTATTTCTACAAAAGTATATACTGTACATACATTAACTTAATAATAAAATACTTTAAAATTAAATTTTAAAATTATTAAACAAACACAAAAAAATTTTGCTGTACAGCCTATTCATCAGCTAAAATTAATAATTATTGCGTTAGCTATTTTTTTACCAAATACCACAGTCAAGTTAATTTAGTCCCAAATTTAGTTTTTTTAATTTTGAAAAAAGCATAAATAATGTATTTTCGCGTTTTTGACAATTTAAAAAAAAATATTTCTGGAACGATCAACACATTTGTGGTGCAGCACAATAAATCAGTGTAAACTGTTAATTTTTTTAGCAGTTTATAAAACTTTGACAACTGAATTTATCTTATTACAGCAATTGTCCCAAAATAGCAATTGTTTCCAACCAGTTGTTAATAGCCTTGACGAGATCTAAGGGTAAAAATTAATTGAATATTCTCTATTATTTCTGCTTTTTCTATTTATCTTTTTTTACATTCTTACATTCTTTTGATATATGTTTCATTGTTTTTTTTTGTCTATTTTTTGAACATTAAAACTAATCATTATCTTTCTTTATTATTTTTATATCCATGAATACAATATACTTGTAATCAAACAGTTTTTTTCTTGGTATCCTAGAAATAGTTTATCTATTTCTAAGTTTTGTACTTTTTCATAAATCTTGACATCTCTCTATCTTTTCTGATTTCTTGCTTACCTTGTATTTATCTTTTTGTCTTATTTTAAAAAATACTTGTTAATTTTCTTTTTTTGCCTATGTATTTTTACTCTACTGAACCCTTTTCTTCATCATATTGCTATTCATCTTTTCATTCCCTTCAAGTTTCATTATATTTTTTTCAACACTTGCAGTATATTAAACTGTTTTCTTGGTCTCTTATTTTTGTTGTCATAACTATAGTGTTTGGACAATAATAATAAGCTTTATAATATTAAAATAATTTCTCTGCTATAGGTAGTTTTAAAGACAAAATAGTCTTTTTTTTTAAATTAGAAACAAGGCTGCTAGGCCAGCACAAACTCTAACAATTTCATACTTATCGACCAAATAAAATTAAAATCGAATAATCCCGAGCTCCCCTTGTTCAATCCGTAATAAATTTGTCAATTCGATCCATTTAACTTTGTTTTTAGATGATGTAATGTGGATTTATGTGTTTGAAAATGTCGCGTTGTGTGGACCCCCATGATTATGCCGATGCATAAAAGCTTAATGGGTTATTAAAACTTGTCTGCAGATCAACAAGCCGCAACCCTAACTTATTCTAATTAAACTGGCCTTAATGACCGCAATAACATTATCAAATCCATTATGCGATCTCTGCAAGCTTAGCCCCTGAAATGCTTTAAGTGTCATAATTCAAAACGCTCCGCAGTGTTCTGATTGCTAAGATAATGAAAGTCTAAGATAAAGATGTTTTCAGCGGATTTTTTAGGAATTACCGGATTTTCATTTTGACAAAGTTTTAGTGTTTTACCAAAAAAAAACTTTGTAAATCATAAAATATATTTTATTTTGAAATCATAATCGTCTTTACGGGTACTCAAATGCAGAAGTAATAAATAAAAATCACTTTTAGATTGCTAATTGAACAAAGTCTAAAGCTAACACGTTTTCCATTTGCTTCGGGTATGTTTAAGTATCACCGCCGTTCTCAGCCAGCAGAATAGCTGCTCGTCTACGGAAGCAATTCCTTGCAAATTTGCTTGCATGCGGTAGTTTTAGGTACTCGGTGCATTTTTCCTAATGTGCTTTTTTCCACTGACTTAGAAGAGCACTTGCCACCATGATAAGACAAAAACAGGTTGTTGATTTTAGCGTGTGTAGGTTATAGCAACAATCAAGGGGTCTATCGTTTAAAACAATCAAAAACTGTCCTAGCATGTAGGTTATAGTCAGACCAATTTTTACCAATAAAACTGATCTTTCAACTGTCACATTCTATATTCGTAAATTGTAAAATTCCTCACGTCGACATGCTGCAAACGTGCTGAAAGCTGTGATCAGCAACAAATGGCAATAAACAATACAGATATGAAGCAATCATTAGTTGCAGCTGTCATGTCAAATCTGGTGCTTTTAACATAAATTCTGCTGCTGATATTTTTTTTACACCGCCAATCACAAAACTTCTCGTACTCTTTCTCGTACAACTCTTTCAACTTTACCAGAGTCAACTTTTGCTGGTCGGCCGCAAAATCGTAGAAAAACTCGTTTAATAATATTGTGAAAATAACGAGCACTGCTTTTTCTAGTTTTTGTCAATAAAATTGTTTACAAACAAAAACGCTTTATAACAACACACCAAAACTTGGCGCCTAAACATTGATAATTACATCTTTGTGACTAAAAGGCTATTAACACAGTTCTACCACTTGCCAAAAAGTTTATTTTAGATCTCGAGAGCTCCTTGGAATGTTTTATTCAGGAGATGAATAAAACATTCATCTCCTGATGATGACCACATGGTGGTCGAAAGAGCTCTCGAGATCTAAAATAAACTTTTTGGCAAGTGGTAGAACTGTGTTAATAGTTTATAGTGCCAAAGATTCCAAATCAATCAATTACTAAAAGGCTGTTTAATTTTTTGTAGAAAGCCTAATAAAATATAACGGTGTAAGTACCGCAGGCAAAATTAAGATTATGGTCTTTGGCTTTCGTTTGTTGGGCTTTAAACATTTTTTGGTGTCATAATCTAGTAGATTATGCTTAATACATAAATAGCTATATTGTATGTTTTTTTTATTATGTTTCTAAGCAAGCAAGGAATGATTGGAGAAATAGAAGGCAGAGATAGAGACATAGAGAAACACGAAACGAAAAAAGATATATCAAAAAATAAGAGAGACTGGATATAGAAGAGCTGCTTAGATATCTAAAAAAAGCAATTGATAGAAAGAGGAAAATGAGTCAGAAGTGAGAATGAAGAGGGAGAAAACAGATTTTGAATAGAAAAAAATGAAAGAAAATGCAGGATGTGTGGAAAAAAGAGAGAAACAATAAAGCACATAATAAAAAAAATGCGTAGAGGTAAAAAAAGTATCATGACAAAAAACGACATAATAAAAGCAAAGAAAAAGGGTATAGAATGGTTGAAAATGACACAAAGAGAAAGAAAAAGATTAATCTTGGTGAATGAGGTAGAATAACAGAAGAAGAAAAGAGAACATGCAGAAAACAGAGGCGAGAAGTCAGAGAAAAATAGCAATAGGCAGATTATATTAAAGATTTTTTATTTTTTACTATATATATTATGTATCAAAACATGGTACAGTAAAAAAATATAGGTGATAATATTATTAATATGCCTCTATAAGTGCAAATATTTCTGTACAATTACATGTACAGAAACTCTGTACAATCTGTAGATTGCACAAATTTTATTGTACAGCAATTGTCAATCTGTACAAATAAAAATCTCTATGATTCTATGAAATCCCTACGATTTTATGACCCATAAAATCACAGGGATTTTTATTTGTACAAAATGACAATTGTACAATGACAATTGTGCAATTGTACCATTAAAACCATAGAAATTTTTATAATTTCTACTTGTTACAGCCAGCTGTAATTTATTGTAACAATTTATTAGAAGTACCAGGAGAATAAAAGTACCAGAAGCTCTTGTCATACAATTCCTTCTCATCTAAATTTTTTGCGCAATGGAAATCATCTTTTCTAGATTTTCTTCTAAATACCTTTTTGCAACTCTGCCAGACTCTCGCACTCACCCCTCTCATGCACTTCTATCATGTTTCCACCGGTGCTTCCAAATATGGTCGCTGCAGATCTTCTAATGCAGTGGCCTGTGTACTAAGCTAGAATTTTGAGTTTAAAAAATGTTGCAATTTTTTCAAGAATTTTAGAAAAAAGATAACGTTACATGACTGAATTACACTTATTATTCCTGTATGATACAAAAACTCTTCTATGTGTAAAATAAACCGCTGCATATTTTTTTAATAAAAACCTCAGACGCCATGGAATTTTTTTGACACAAATGAACACATTGTGTTCTGTTTACTATAATAATTAATATATTTTTGTTATAACACTTTTTGTATAAATTATGGTCTATCAGCTTGAAAATAGGCTTAAACCACATTAATAAGTCAGATCTAATTGCGCTTAATGAGCAGCAACGTTTATGTTTTCTGGCGTTTTCTTTAGATCAATCTCTCGAAAATGACAATTCAATAAGCACGTTTGGTCAGATCGTTCAAAAGAATTTCTGAAAGACCAGATTCAATTACGTTAGGGTTAATTGACGGTGATGCTCGTGCGTTTACCAGAAATACAAGAGCGATCTTCGTGTTAGTTTCCGTTCGACAGATCCTGAAAGAAGTGTAATTATCGGTCCTGACGAGGAAGTCAGTTCGACCTGCTTTTTTGTGGTCGTCGATATATATCAGTTTTTTAAGCTTTTCCAATTACTTTCTATTATTTTTTATTTTCTAATAGAATCCGGCGTCAAAATAAGATACAAGATCTAAGAAATAAATATTTCTTATAAAAAGAATGTCCCTGGATTGAGCATATAAGAAAAACAAAAACCTAATTTTTAATTTTACAAAAAAATTACAAAAAACATTTTTTGCTTTATTCACAATAGATAGATCTGCAATTACTAATTTATACATTTATTAACCGTTCACAATTTTTTTCCTATCCTATTTTTTCTTTTAGTTGGTAGCAAGAAAAGGTGCATGTATTAGTAATATAAATTTAGAAGTTTGAAAAAATTATGGTGTTGTCAGAATACTTAAAGCAGAGAATAAAGCTTTGTTAGATAAACATTTTTGTTAATCTTTTTAAAAAGATATACGATTGTTAATTAACTAATTTTCATCTAACGTTGGTTCTAATAAGATCGACATAAAAGTTTAAATAATGGATCTATAATTTTTTTGTTTGTTAAAGCTCTTTTATTTACATATTTGACAAGATCACGTTATGATTTAAATTTTGTTTGTTTTGATTTATTTTTATAAAAAAAAAATCAAAAATAATGCATCGAAAAAAATTTTGATTTAAAAAAATTAACAAATTGTTACTAACTTGTAAATTTCTTTCATAGTAGCTAACTTGTTGAAATATACTTTCAACACCAATAGTCAGATTTGATAAATGTTTCTTTTAAGAACTGAATCAGTTATTTATTGCTCAAAAGTTAAAACTAAATTAAGTTTGGAAAAGTAACAACCGATTTCAATTACTCACGATTCATTTTTATATTTTATTAACTAAAAACGAAAAATTTCTAAATATCTTAATCGTCTTGATAATTTCAAGAATTAGTTTTATAACTATATTACGAAACACACATTACTCGGGTTAAAAAAATACAAAAAAAATTTACCAACTATCTGCTGTTTAAAATGAATGTTGATAAACACTTATGAGCTCACTTATGAGCTATAAGTAATATCACTTATTGAAGTTGAACCTCTAATTTTAAGAAAAAAGAAGTTTGAAATTCGTTTTGGTTTCAAATTAATTGAAAGTTTTTTTTGACTGTTCTGATCTTTTAAGCAGACTGTCGTACTAGTTATGATAACCGGACGGACAACCAGAGTGCTGTTATTGATAACGTTTCTCGATTCATCAACAATGTGTCAATTGATATTTTCAATTGTTTCTTTTCTTGTCCACCTTTTTGTCTCTATTCCTTTCTTACTCTCTTTTTGTCTTTTGTTTTTTTTGTGTTTTTTTTTGTTCTACTGTTCTCTTTTGTTTTAAATTTTCTTCGTTTTATGTTCTTTTTTGTCTTTTCTAGTTTTGAGAGTCTTCTTATTTTGTTGGTTTGAACCTTCTTTTTTTCTACATCTTTTTCTCTTTTCTGCTTTATCTTTTTTTTTCTGTTTTCTTGTGTTTTTAACCTCTGCATCTTTTCCCCGTGTTTTTTCTCGTACTTTTTCTAATTTTTCTACCTCCTATCTTACCTCTCGTGTTCTTTTTTGTGCTTATTGTTATATTCAATGTTTTTTTGAACTTTATTACGTTCTAAAACGTTTTTTCAAATTCTCCCTTCTACTTCATACATTTTCTCTTTTCTCAAATTGTCTTATGCCCTATTTTAACATTCTTTCTTTTTCTTCTTTCTTTTGCCATTAACTATCTTAAATTTTTACTTTTTCGTCTATAAATATGTTTATTTTTTAGTGACATGATATTGTTGATTTTCGTTATGGATACGATATATGAAACGTATCTCATATCTCCCTTGGGACTTTGTAAAGTTTTTCACCCTCAAACACATGGTTACCATGCATTTGCAGCAATTATACATTTATACATTCTCGGATGTTGTTATTTTTCATATAATTTTATTAAGAAAGCAGTAATGAAATGCTAAAAAATAAAATATTTAATGCACTACGGGAGATATTCTGTTTTTCACCCTCGGTAGACTTACAGACCGCGGGCCTCCGGCCCTTGGTCTGTAACACGTCAACCTCGGAGAAAAAACATTCATATCTCCCTTAATGCATAAATATCTATTTTGCCTTATTTTCTCCTTAATTTTTTTTAATTACATTTTTTGCTCTTCCCATTTGTCTAGTTTGATCACTACCATCTTTATCTTATTTATCTTTTACATCTTCCTGGCTTTCACTGCCACTTCTAGATTCTATGACTTTTTAATTTATTTTCTGTTTATCTAACCATGTTTCTGTCAAGTCTATTTGACATCCGTTTGTTTTATCTATTTTTAAAAGACTTAGATTTTATTCTTACCCCATTTTACAATAGTTTTTTTTTGCTGTTCTATTTTTTATTATTGATTATTTATTGTTATTATTTTGGTTTTTGTTGTAATTTTATCTATGTTTTCTTTATTGTTAAAATTTTTATTTAGGATTCTTATTAATTTATTTTTTTATTATTTTTTTTTCTAAAATTTTATTTATGTAAATGTAAATTCTTCATCTTGTTAAACTTTTTTTTTCATTTTTTTCTGTTCTTTTTTGTTTTCTGTATTTTCCGTTTGCTAACTTATTATTTAGCTCTTCAAAAAATTGAACAAAAAAAACTTTTGAATGAATACGATTACAAATAGAAAACTATAAATAATAATATAATAGAATAAAATCAAAATTCTGCTATGAATTTTTGGCAAAAAAAATCCTAAAAATCAATTAGTTATTGATTATATTTAAAAATTAGATAGTTATTGTATAATAACACACAAAATAATAACTTGTTTGAGAAAAAAAAGCTAATATTAATTTTTGACAAAAAAAAAACAAATTGCTTAACAAAACATGCGTTGTAACACAATTATTTTATTAAAAAACATTTTTTTGAAACTAATATTGTTGACAATTATGAAATTTATAAAAAATCTTATGAGCAAACTTTGTTTATAACATTTTTTTAAGCAATCAAACTTAGTTAATTAGTGAAAACTTTAAAACTTTATTGCATTTTTTTTCAGATTACTTGAAGAATTATTTTCTCAAGCTAATTTCAAAACTCTACAAAAATACAAGGTTGCCGTGTTAGTGGACGCTGAATAGCTGCAATCTGTTTATGGGTTATATAAATGCGTTTTCTTTCTCCCACTTCTCTTCTTTATTTTCAGCATGTTCTTTTTCCTTTTTTCTCATTCTATCTCATTCAGCAGTTTAATCTTTTTCTTTCTTTTTGTATCATTCTCAACCATCATTAACGGTTTCTCCAAACATTATTTGCCTCGCTTACAGACATAATAAAAAAAATACGAAATAGTTATTTATATATTAAGAGAACAATCTACTAGATTATAGCACAAAAAAATATTGAAAGCCAAACAAAAGAAAGCCAAAGACCATAATCTTGATTTTGCCTGCGGTACTTACACTGTTATATTTTGTTATTTCTAAAAAAAATAAAACAGCCTTTTAGTCACAAAGATGTAGTTATCAGTGTTTTGGCGCGTTATGTACTGTTGCTATAAAGCGTTTTTGTTTGTAAACAATTTCATTAAAAAAAATTGAAAAAGCGGTGCTCGTTATTCTCACAATTTATTCAAACGAGGTTTTCTACGATTTTGCAGCTGACTAACAAAAGTTAATTCAGGTAAAGTTGAAAGAGTTGTACGAGAAAGAGTGCGAGAAGTTTTATATATATACTTCTTGCAGTATTTTTTTTTATATAAAAGAAAAGTGATAAATAATGAAAGTTTCACGAAAATAACGCCTAAAACAATTTTTCAAAATGATTAATTTTTGTTGTTAGGAAATGCAAGACATAATCAGTTGACAATTATTTATTGTATGTAGTTTACCCAATTTAGTTTTTTAGAAATAAATTAATTTTTTTTAGCCCATTTTTAGCTGTCAAAAACCAGGCTTATTAAAAGCTTTTGTCTCTAATCTGAAATCGCTTCTATCCGGTTCTAAGCCCAAAGATGAAGTCGCAAAAATTAGTGGAAAAATGACCTGTATACCTCCAGTTTATCTTTTTTATGATAAATTAATGAAAAAATGACCTGTATACCTCCAGTTTATCTTTTTTTTGATAAAACAAAAAGTTTGTTTTAGACTAAACTGACAATTTGTAGTCTACCAACAACTTTGCACCTTAACAACTTAGGAATGTTTGAGATTTACAAAAACATAACCACACGACAGCCATCTTCTTTCTATAAAGAGCTACTTGCCTGCGTGAAACTCAAACTTAGAGCCAGACTCAGAAAGCACTATCTTCAGGTATCTGACCACCGAGCCACTCAACTCAAGCAACTTAAAAATTTAAAAAGCAACTCAAACAGTTAAAAACTTAACAGCTTATTATTTTTCATTTAAGGCAATAAAGATTAGTTTTATTTTATCATGGAGACTTGGTAACACCAACGATGTACTTTTGGTTTCATATTATGTCTATCAGAATTGATATTTGCCATTTAGAATGACCTAAGTCTGTTTTCTTAACTTTGGTGAAAAGTTAGCTTCTAATAGATGTCGCTTTTTTACTACACCACGAAAGTAAGGCACTTGGTAAATATAAGCCCAAATTTGTCACATTTATTCAAATCCAACTAGTCCAAGAGTTTCACTAAGAGCAACACATGTCTATGGATCTACTTTTTTTTGTAAAAAGTATAGTTTTAGATTTATAATTTCACTTATTTTTTTTACTACTTTTGATAAAGCTACACTTAAATTTTGGCGAGAAGCAAATATTATATTTTAATTGGTTAAATTAAAATAATGCAAGAATGTCGTAAGTCCAATTCAGATGGTAACGGTGACCCTGACACATCCATTTTCATTTTGCTGACGCTGATCAGCTAACAACGGTTATAGCTTTAATATTTTAGAGTATTGTGTTTATAAGGTTGCTGAAATGAACTCAAATGCTTCTGTTATGAAATATTACGTTTAGAAGCGGTTATGTTCTCCTCTTTTATGGAGAAGAATATCTGTACACCTTTACATTTATCACTACATCTGTTTAGCGGTCTAACTGCTAACTTTTCTGATTATTTATAAAGATATTTTTTATTCTTGGTGCTATTTTCCAACTACACTTTTTTAATTTGATAGCTGAAGATATAATTTATAAGATAATTGCACTTGTAATCACCACATGTTGATTGTCAAACTTAGCTCACAATGGAAACATAATTTGCAAGGAAAATTAGTACCTGCCGTTCCACAGATTCATCCCTAACCGTCAATTGACCAAGGCAAATCAATTAGACATTGTTCGGGGGCTGATACATGAATCCCGTCATCTGGTCTATATGGTCATCTAGTGTGGTCATCGACGACCATACATTACGGTTAGCACACCATTGATGCGTGCGTGAAATAAGCAGATGGGTTATTCAAGTCCTTTGAATGCATTCTCTATCAGCCCTCAAGTCTCTTCATTCATAACCATAAGTATGCCGTACACGTTAGGGCATTGTTTATTTAGCCAAGCATCAAAATCGCTCAATAATCATCGAAAGATGAGGTGAATATTTTATTCTAAGGTCTTTTTGGAAAGCGACAAAATAAACAAAAGAGCTGAAGCTCATATAAATTAAAATTTAGCAAAAAACAAAAACTTTTTTATAAAGCTGTGACAAAACTACTGCAAAGCCAATCCTTTCACTATTAATTGATCATCAGGTATCATTCAATATTTATCACTTTTTTTCTTAATTTAGTAGTTTTTAGGAAAGTTAAAAAGTATTTTATACAAAATTTGAAGAAATCTTAAATATTTCACTTTGAATTGTGATCACTTAAGTGCTCTACCCTTTTTTTTCAGTTATTTTCTCCTACTGCAATATTCTTTCTATTGTTTGTCTATTGTTTACTATGATGACTTTTCATATTTCCTAATATAAATGGTTCTTTATAAAAACTTAGTTTTATTTAATTTTTTTTTTATCACAGTTTGATCTTGCTATTTTTTTTTATCATTTTCTTACATTCTGATGTTATGATAATTTTTTTTTATTTTTGTTTTATTTTTTTAGCGTTTGGTTCACTCACTGTCCGCTATCGCGTTTTTCTTTCTATATTTTAATTTTTTTTGTTTGACATTTTAATCTTGCTGTTATTATTTCTTTTTCTATCGTTTTTGATTACATTTTGATATTATTTTTGTAATTTTTGCTTTGTTTGCTTTTTTTAACCTACTATTTTTCTACGTTGTACACTCAATCAATTCATAAAAGTAAATTTTGTTGTTTTTCTTATTTTGTCCGCTTGTACTTAGAAACTTTTCACTCGTTTTGTTGTGATTTAGTTCTATCTTGTATTTTATAGACGTTTTTGTACTTTTTCAGTTTTTTGTTGTTGTAACTAAACAACGTTTTTGTTGTTATCTATAACAAAACAAACTCATTAGTAATTATAAATTTATTTTATAATAATAATAAGTAAGAAAATATTTTATTATAATATTAAGTAGCTTCAGAAAATAAAAAAATTTAATAAATTTTATGCTAGATTATTTTAAAAAACTCTTATACAAAATTTTATTATATTTAGATAATTGACTTTAAATTTAATCTTTTTTTTTTTAAATTCGCTTTGTCGATTTTTCCTTGTTGCCAAAGTGTTCTGTACTTTTTTTTTTTAGCTTTTTCAATTAATTTCCTCGTTAATGCTATTTCAAGTTTTTTCATTGTCCATTGTCTTTTTTAATGTCTTTATTTATATGTTCTACTGTCTAATCTTTTTTTTACACTTTTTGCATTCTGAGAGTTTTTTCATTTATCAAAACTAAGTTTGTGTGTTATTTTTTACTACAATAATCTTGCTATTATTTTTTCTTTGTCTATCACTCTTTTTAGATTTGGGGGTTTTGTTTATATCTTTTTTAATTTTTGCTTTATTTTTTTTTGGTTTGTTTGAACTTATGATTTGCTTTTAGGCAAAAGCTTCTTTTGACTTTTTTAAATTGGATCCGATTATCTCACAAATTTTTTTTTTAATTTTTGACTCGTTTCTTGTTTAGTATGAACGTTTATTTTTTTTGAATATGGTGTTTGCATTTAATCGCGTTTTATTGTTTTTACGGATTTTTTTTACTAGTTTTGTTGTGATTTGTAGTTTTATGTTATATTTTATAAGCGTTTTTACACTTTTTCAACTTTTTTTGTTGTTTCTTGAACAAAACCAACATTTAAATTATTTTATTATATAAATAATAATTAAAAAATTTATTATAATATATTAAGTAACAACATTTCATAAAATAAAAAAAAACAAAAGCTTGATTAGTTGAAATTATTAATCGCTAAAAATTTTAATAGCAATTTTTCAAAAACAAAAATTTATTAAACATTAAATCGTTTCAATATTAAGTGGTCATTAGGTATCATTCAATGTTTAAATATATTATATTAAATAAAATAATTTGTAAATTTAAAATTCAAAATTTAAAATTAAAACACCTTAAATTTAATTTTTTTTATTGTAATCAAACCTTGTTGTTTCTTCCTTGTTGCCAAAGTGTTCCTCATTTTTTTTTTGACGTTTTTTATTAGTTTTTTCTATTGCAATACTATTTTATGTTTGTTTATTATCCATTGTGTACTTTAATGACTTAATTCGATTCCCAGCAATGCATGTGCTCTATCTTTCTTTTTCTTTACACATTTTCCATCCTGTGAGTTTTTTCTTTTATCAAAGTTTAGTTTTTTTTCTTTTTTACCTCTTGCTGTTTTTCTGTTTTTTTTTCTGTCTTTTTCTATATATTTTTTTCTATTCTAATGATTTGTTTAAATCTTTTTAAGTTTTTTAAGTAACATTTTTTCAGCGTTAACTTTCCTCCACTTCCCTATTTGTTTTCTCGCTTCCTTCTAATTTTTTTTTGACTTGTTTTTTTTTTGGCTACTGCGTGCATCATCTATCTTAGTTATAGGTTTTATTATGTTTTTTAATTTAATTTTTAAAATTGGTTTTTTTGTCGTTTTACTATTTTTTTATCTATAACGTTTTGCTGGTTTTTTGTGATTTATTGCTGCCTTGTATTTTATAGACGATTTTGCACATTTCAGCACTTTTTTGTTCACTTTATATAAAGAAAAACCTATTAATTGTTACAAATTAATTTTATACAAATATAAAGTTAACAATAATGCAAACAAAATATATATTGCATAATAACAATTTGATAAACACAAAAAAATTTTATGCGGTTTATTAACTTATTCTTTTACTGCAATCAAATGATTTACAGCGGATATTAGTTGTAGATGTATTTTAATTTAGTGAAAAATGTTAAACTATTATATAATAATATATTCAAATTTATTTTGAAAATTGATTTCAAATTATATTGGGATCAAACTTAGCTGCTTTAAAAATTGATGTCAATAAGCCAGATATTGTTATATTTTTTAAACAAACACAAATTGCATAATTTATAAATAATACTGTTGTTGTAATATTATTCAAAATTCAATATGCAAATGGTTAAAAATTTGGTGTTGTCGGTAGCCATTAGAAATTTTAAATAAAAATTTAAAAAATTCGCGCGGAAATACATTATGTACATTTCATATTGTTCAAATGTTTTGAAATGTTGAATCCGCGATTTTAAATAATATAATCGCCAGTGCATACAAAAATTGTAATTTAACTGAATTTTTTAGAATTCAAATTTTGGTTTTGAACACAATTTGTGGTTATTGCTTTTAATTAAATTTTTTTATTGCTTTTTTAATTATTTAAATTTAAAAATTGACAGCTGAAACTATAAAAAAATTATATTTTTATTATCATAATTTGCCAAAGACTTTAATGATTTGTAAAAATAGTAAATTGGCTAAACATAAAAAACAAAACACTTTATATCAATAATAGGTAAGTAACTAAAATATACAAAAAAAATTCTTTACGCCAGATTATTTAAATATTACATATCTGAAACTTTTTGACAAGCTTAAAATTGCAAAAATGACAAATATGTTTAAGTATGTTTTCAAAATCTAAGAAATATCAAAAAAAACGACAAATCAAAAAAATATGTTTATTTCACAAATAATAAATTAGGGATCTTGTCAGTAATACAATAAATTAAGTAAGTTTTAAAAAAAGTATGAAAGAGTCGATTGTACACTGCACAAATGTAATAAAATAAATAAAACAAACAGAAAGAAGAAGCAGAGTAGAGACACAAAAATACAACGAAAAGTGTAAATATTGAGAAAATGAAAAAAAAAACGTAAAAAAATGACATCAAAAAGCAAAAAAAAACAATAAAAGTAAAAGATTTGAGGCCCCAAAACAAATAGAAAGAGGTCATAACAGACGAAACGTAAGCATACCTGAAGAAACAATAAAAATATAAAAATAATATATAGTAAAAAACAAAAAAACATGCAAACTATGTGAAAATAGAGCATAGACAGTAGAAAGAAAGAAAAACTTTAAAGTTAAACTTACAAACCATTTGTTAAAGTTATAGAAATTTTATCAAATCTTTGCATTTATATCTATTAGACTAATAAAAAATTATTATTTGAAAAATAGGATAGATTTCAGCTCATAAACCTCAACAAAAAAGATTTTTTTAAGGTTCCAAACAATATTTATTATTTTGTAAAATTGTTATTTTACCAAGAAACATTTTGTGTTATTAAAAGGTAGAAAAAAATGTGTATCGCTTAACTTGTAATGATAACAGGAAATGAAATAGAAAAATGCACAAAAGGGCTAAAATCTGTGATGGCTGTTTAACAGTCTCAAGCTTTTTTCTTACAAAAACAGCTGCTGCCGTTCCAAATTAAGCTAAGACAATCCAAGTTTTGTTCCAGAGTCAATTTTAAAGTTTAAGTAAGCCGAAGGAGATAACGTAAGGGACGCATTGAAGCCTAAAAATTGGGTCACGCTTTTCGGGTCTATTAGCCACAGCCCAGCAGTCAACTTATTGCCGCCAACTGCGATGAACTTACAACACAACATCATTATCATTTCATAATACTCACTATTAGGTTTTTCGTAGCTCGAAATATGCTCAAAACGAAGACAAAGAATATTATACGGGACGATGAACGCGAAGACGAGTGTTTTGTCAGAGCTTCATTAATGTTTATGAGCAGACCTCATTTTCTTTGACAAATCTTTTGGAAGCGGTATCGATAAACAGACGCGTCGCACAACGTAATTACTTTTCTTATTTTTAAGGAAAATTTGCAAATCCCCGCTGCGGGTTACATAAAAGAAAATCGCAATTGAGTCAAATACAAAATTTTTCTGAAAAATTTTATTCTTTCGCATTTATCAATGGCTTTATTCGAGGTTTTTGCGATGCTTTTTATAGGTTGTAAAAGCAGTTGACAGAGTTTCTGCTGTAATAAAATTTAGAGATGGCCAAACGGTAAACAAAAACATTTTATTGTTTCATAAAATAGTTAGCTAAACTCTTTCTTTTTTTTTGCTTTAAACAGCTTTGATACTGTAATTTTGATTGTATTTCCAATCGTATTTCACCATAAAAAACAACAAAAGTAATTAGTTTCAATTTTTTTTCTTTTGCTATTTATTAACTAGTTGTTGTTTTTAATTTTCACTCGACGACACAATGGAAATTTAGTTAAAGTTTACCAAAATTTATATTCACTTTTTGTACGTACCATCATAAACCAATTGTTTGGCTCGTAAAACCTTAATTTTTTCTATCACATTTAAAACCAATCTTGATAACTGCATCTTCGTCTAGAAAAATTATAATCCGACTTTCTGTGTATCATCTAGTTGGTTATGGATTGATGCAATGCTAAGCCCTGTCAATAAAATGTTAACGTATTGTTAATAAGTTCTGGCTTCCTCTTTTTAATAGCAAGCAAAGTTGAATTTAAAATAGATACAAATGAAGATAATAGGTAAGTAGAACCAAATATTTTTTTTTCAAAAAGGAACAAAAGAAAAAGTTACCTATTCTTAAAAAAGAGAAAATATTACAAAAGTAACTACCTTAGAAACGGTCTTTGACAGGGTAGTTAGAAATAAGTTATGGGATTGCATAAAAAACAAAGTAATAGCAAAAAAATAGTAAACAAAATTAAAGAAATATATTAAAAAACAAAATGTAAGGTGAGTGTGAATAAAAAAAGAAAATGGCTGTGGACAAATAAGGGCCTTAGACAAAGGTGTCTTTTAAGTACACTACTGTTTACAATATATATGAATGATATAAAAGAAGTGCTAACAAAAGATCAAGAGGAAAGAGAGGTAGTGGGTAGAAAAAAAATGTAGATCCTGGAATATGCGAATCACATAGAAGAGAAACAAAAAGAATAAAAAAAAAATTTTTAAACGCTGAGAAGTAAATGAATACAAAGACATTTGAGATGAATCAATGTAAAACAAAGATAAAAAAATTTAGTAAAGGAAAATATAGGTTGAAAAAAAAGCAAGTTAAACAATAGAAGTAATTTAAATATTTTTTTGAAGAAAGGAGTAGATGTAAAGCGCAGGTGAGCAAACTAATAAAAAAGAAAAACCCAGCATGTGCAATATTGTGGAAAATGGTAGAGAAAAAATTTTTTCTTGCTACTCCAGTCGTAATTACGTGGTTTCGGCTGCGATTCCACGGCAGAAAGTGTATCTTTTATGCACTGGATCAAGATACACTTTCTGCCGTGGAATCGCAGCCGAAACCACCTACGTTCGACTGGAGTAGCAAGAAAACTAGTATACACTACACAGGCAGACATTTGAGATCCCTGAACTGCGCGCCATGATGGAATTATGGCGCGCAGTCCCATAATTCCGCATAAGTCTGCATAAGTGCATAAGTCTGCTCTTGTAGTGTAATATACTATAAAGAGACTATGAAATAGGAATGACAATGTTTGAATGTCTAGTAAAAAGTGTAATGTTGCAAAGTGCAAAAATTTGTAAATGGAAAAAAAGCGTGATAATAAGATAAGAGTAAGCAAAGACAAAAAAAAAACAAAAAAAAAAAATAAAAGCAGAAAATCGAGCAGTAAAGATTGAAAAAAAAAGTAAAAAAACGACAAAAGAATATAATATTGAAAGAGAACTGGAAGGTAGTGAGTAGAAAAGCAGATAGAAGAATCAAAAAGGAGACAAGAGTACTATGCAAAGAAAAGGTTTAGCGTAGAGAAGACTTCGAAAAAAATAAGAGCGATACAATAGGTACATGGTGAAATGAAAGATAGGGATAGAGCCTTAGACAGCAAGATAGAAGCGGTAAACTAAATGTAAACAGATACAATTAAATATACACTAGTCTAAACAAAGAAAAGCTGTCTAGAAAAAAAAATAAACAGGAGAGAGACAGATAATAGCGAGATTTAGGTGCAAAAATATAGAAAGAAAACAGATTTTAGGTAAAAGTCAATGTAAAATGGATGAAAAAAAATGATTGAATGCGGGGAGGTGAAAAGAAGCAAGCTGAGTACAATAGACTTAGACAATAGAACAATAGAAACGCAGAACAAATAAAATGATAAAAGTGAGAAAAAAATTGAACAAAACGAGAAATAAAGTGAGTGACTGAGGGAAAAAAACAAAACAACAAAAGAGATGAAAAACAAAAGAACAAGTTGCTAACCAAAGCATTTTTAATTATCAAAATAGAAATTGTAAAATTATCAAAAGTGTCAAACCATTATCTATTTTATTTAAAAATTTAGTTTAATAATATATTTTAAATTAAAAATCTTTAAACACAATAAGAATTTTAATGTAAAAAAGAGGAAAATAGATTTTTCAAATCTTTAAGGTTATGTTATTCAATTATTTTGCAAAAATTTGAAATTAAAATGTTAAATGTCAAAAACCGGCTCAAAAAAAAGATAATTAAACAAAATAGGTGATGAAGAATTTGAAAATTATAGATTTAAATAAAGTAACAATTTAATTTAATTTAATTTAAGTACAGTCATTTTAGAAATTTAAAAATTTAAGAAAATTTAAATGTTAAATATAAAATGAAGTCAATTTAGATAATATGTTAGAATAAAAGATAATTTTTGTTTTGTTTCATATGCATCGTTAGAATAAGACATTATAAAATGCAAGATAGAATCAGAGTTTGTGCTATTAAAAACAAAAAAGTAACAGTAAAAAACAAACAAAGTGAAGAAAAAGCGTAACACGAAAAAGAATCGTATTCTTATGTAATATAAAACAGCAAAATACAATAAAAAAAAAAAATTATAAATAAATTAAAAAAAAAAACTGCTGAAACAACGCTTAATATCAAACAAAAAATTTAAAACAATATAAAATAAATTAAAAAATTATTTTATTCAACACCTCTTTATAATGACTTTATCAAAATTGAATTATGGTGTCTATACAACACAAGCGGTTTTTTGAATCAATTTTACAACTTTTTTTATATAATTTAAAAGTTTATTAAAAATAGAAGAATTTTTTGAACATCAAAAGATACAATACATAAAATTACAATTATAAGAAACAGAAATCTCAGATAAAACCATTTGTCGAGATTGACTTCAACACTCATATTAAAAGATAAATAAAAATAATAACAAAATTGATCAACCTTCAACATCAAAAATTTTTTGAGGCGTTTTTACTAAAAACTGTTGAATATGGTGTCTTTTGATTTCTTGCACTTACAATTTTTTGATAAAACGATTAACTTGCCATATTGTAAAATATCTTTATTTTCCTGAAGCTTTAATGTCGATCTTAACATGCATTATCTCGCCCACATTGAAGAAACCGCAAATCTTTTTTAGCGTTGAAAAAGCAACCCAGCTTGGTTTACCCCACCAACATTGTGTTCTTGTTTCCAGTTATTGAACTCACTCAATTTTTTGTAATAAGCGTCCCTGGATTTCGCGAGCAGCCAACTAGATGTGACTTTTTCAATATCTTTCGCAATTTTCATAGAAAAAAACAATTTTTTTTATTTTCAACAATGTTACAAGCGCCAAAACAGTTTCCAAAATTTTTCTCAAATAATAAATTTGTTGTCAACAACAACATGGCAGTTAAATCATAGACTACTAATACTAATCTATGTAGATATATCACTTTTAGGTTTTGATGATTTTTTAAGAATTTTTACAGAGAGATTTCTTGGATAAAAACTCTGTATTGTACTCGCGTTTTAATCGCAAATAACTCACTCAAGCAAGCTCGCGTAGCTAAACATTTCTTTGTGACTTATTTGCCTTAAGACACTTGTATAGTAAATAGCTATCAACAAATCAGCCAGTTTTATAAATAAGTAGTAGAAGAATGAAACGCATGAGATAAAAAAAGAAAAAATAAGAAAAGTGAAGAACAAAATGTGTATAGAAAGCAGAGTGCATACATAATATAATTGATAAAATAGAAAAGCAAGAAAACAGCGTTATATAAACAATTAATTACATAAACTAAGTAAAGCTTTATTTAAAAATAATAATAAAAAAACGTTTATGAAAAAATGCCAGTGGAAAACAAATTTTTTCAAAAAAGTGTATTTGTAGTAGACTTAGGAATCAATTGTAAAAAATATTTTTCTATACAGCGTCTAATTTTCAATGTTAGTTAAAATATATGTGAGTATGATAGCCGCACAGAAAGTAGAAACGCATCCAAATAATCATTTAAAAAAAAATGTGAGCCGTCTCGAGACGCCTGGCAGATGTAACACATCGAAATTATTTCGTGCAAGTAATATGCATAAAAAAACAGATTACGACAAAAACTAAATACAGCTTAATGATAAACAAAGCTATAACTGTTTCACTTCAATGATTTAACAAAACTAAAAAAAAAATTAACTAACTTTAAATAACTTTTAAAGCAGTTGACTTGACAAAAAAATTAAAAAATTTTTATTGTATGCTTGTTGAAAAAAAATCTAATTACTCGACAATAATAAATTTTTTTTTCACCAAAACTTTGTGAAAGAAAGTATAATCAGATAAAATAAGCAAAAACAAAACATAATTACAAACTTAAAGTCCGGGTGTTTTTGACAGTCGACCAATCTGATTGTTAATGTACTCTAGGGTTAGCATCTTCAACTCCACGACAAAGTTTATTTCTGACAATTTTGAATATAGCTACTAGACTAATTCTATACATTTTCAATGAAGGATAAATCTAACGACCGAGGTGTCCAAGATAAGATGGCTAAGAATTTTGCGCAATATGAGACCGTGCATTATCTTGTTGAAAAACGCTATTACTGTTTTCAGTAAATTAGTAGAATTGAGGTTATGGATGATTTTTGACAAGCGATAGTTTTAATTTTGTTATTTGTTTAGCTTTGTTAATAATATCTTATCTGAAACAATAGGAACAAAATTTAGGTTTGAAAAAGCCATTTAGCGGCTTATTTCTACCAAATTTTGAGCTTTAGATGTATTTGAGAATTCCCAACCGGCATACTTACTACAAACACAAATATTTTTTTACGCTCCTTTTGTCTCTATATTAATAATGACTGAAATATTAATTATATCAATGTACCAGATTAGGATTAGGCCGTGCACAAAGTAACGTTTCAAAGCGTTGGCATCCTATTGTGTTAATAATTCAATTGAAATTCTAATTAAATAGCACTCCTGAGGATCTCTGATATCAGGTGTCCTTTGATCCTGGATTAAAGTATTTACAATACGCACCACAGGCTTGTAGGGATTCAAAGTTAAATAACTTGACCCTGCAGCAAAGCAGGTATAGTTTCAGACGGGTGAGGTAAACCCTCCTCTGATATATGGTCATTATTGTATATTAGATGGAGTATATATTTAGCAGAACATGAACAATTAGATTTAAGGGATCTAGTTTGACCAGATTTATTTCACTTAAATATTATACTTCGGTGAGAAATTCTATGAACTTGCGAATTGTGCCAGGGAGAAGACGGTAGTGGCATCATGTTGACAACGCAGGAGTCAAATTAACAAAGTTTGCCAACTAATTAAGAAAGTACGATAATGACCTCTTGAGACCCCACAAATACTGCAACGTTACTTCGGCAGCAATATGAATTTAATTGGCTATGCAAAAATTAATTAAATAGTTTTTAACTTTTTTCTTAGTGAACTTAATATTTGGTAAAACATGTCTTATACTTTAAGAAGGTTTCAAAATGTCTACAAAATTTCTTCTCATTAACCTGCATAAGTTCTAGAAATATAGTCTTTAAAGTTCAGCGGAGTTCATAGAAAATACTGTCAAAGCAAATTCATTCGAACTAGATTGATAGACTCAAGCATCTTTTGTTCTTATTGGAGCTCTTCAGTAAGCTGCTGCATATTCTTATTTGAATAAATTTGCTTTGACGTGTTTATTACTTTCTTATAGCGATAAAAATTACGACATCTATTGAAAGCAACTCGTACTTACATCAAGATCTAAAAACCTCGTTTCTGCATTATAATGCTAACGATCTCTCCTAATAACACATATTGATTTAAGATTTACTGAAGAGTATCAATGAGAACAAAATTAGTCAAAGTCTACAAATATAACTTGGATAAATTAGATTTGACTTTATTTTACTATTTGTTAATAGAAAATATTGCATATCTTAGATGTGCGTTGCAAAAAATCAGCGCTATTGTGATACTTAGATGTCACAATATCTTTTAAATGTTTCAAAAACCATTTTCTTATAATTAATATCTGTCATTAGGAGTGACCTCTTGCGTCATAATGCGTGAACGTTGCTTCTCGATTTTAATAATAAAAGCTTTTAATATATGTAGCTATTTGTTTATAAGGGAACAGAAAATATAGTTTATGAAGTAGTTACTGTCGAATTAAATTACAAATTTAAAAAAAAATTAAAAGTGTAGAAGCGATCACGTACGTTTGACACTTTCTTTATATAAAATCAAATTTATAATTAAAAAACCAGCTATCTTGTTGCAAAATAATATAAAGAGATAAATCTATGTTCTTGTAATAACTTGCTTTCCACAAAGTTTTATTGCGCAGCTGTCGTTTAGTTTATTATAAAACAGTAAATTAGCAGCTCTTTCAAGCGCCACCCTGATTTGATTTGTTTTCTACGATAGGTATAAAAAGTACTAATTTTTTTATCGCAGAAATTACAAAAAATACGGTTTTTATCATACAACGCAATCATTATATATTGTCTTTGATTCAATTCAACCAGCTGCTTATGCAAATTTATTGCAAAATAAGTTTTAATTACAGAAATAAATAAAAATATTGAAAAAATTTTAAAAAAACTGTAAAAAATGTATTTTAAATTAAACTTGATGACATGATGACAAACCAAACAAAAACCCAATTTTTGTAATGTTATTTAATTTTTGTAATTAGATTTTGAATAACAGAAAAATAAATTTTTTATAAATATAAACACTTTTAAAAAGCAATCTAACGCTTATAAATCAATGATATATTTTTTTATATCTTTATTCTGTTTCAGTCAATAATCGGCTTTTAACGCTCCCAAATGAGGGCATTTGATGTTTATGTCACAGATCTGTAAAAAAATTATTGCAAATGTTGCACAACTTGTCATATTCTGTCAAATTCAAATTTATTAAATTATGGACAATTAATTTTTCCTACGCAGCTTTGAATTCTAGGAAAAGTTCTGCTAAATAAACGCTTTCTGCTTCAGAAACGTTTATTTCGAAAAATAAATTGTTGTTTAAACAAACGCAGTAACCTAAACAGCATCAAAATAGCTAACTTTCTATACACAAAAATTAAACACTAAAATTTAAATATACACAACTTTTAGTTAAACTTCTTTAAGGAATACTAAATATTTGTTTGAATTTTTTAGAATTATAAAGTAGAATAAAACGTATTATGTACCACGGGCATAGTTGTCGATTATAGCCCTCGGGCTTCAAACATTTTTTTAATTACGCCTTTAATACGTAAATAACTATTATATTTATATAAGATATGTATTTTATAAATTTTTATCACTTTGACATTACAGTTACTTTTATACAACAAAATTTTACCTAACTTCTTATACACTAGCATTTGATTATTGATTTATTTTCTAGATAATGATGATTTTTTAAAAAACTACATTTTTAGGTTAAGTTTGAAAAATAAAATAAAAAAACTTAATATTGCTACATTTTCTAGATCAACAAAACTGAATAAAACTGTATATTTATCAAATTAAAATTTTTTAATCATAATAGGTTAAGAATAAGAGATATATTGCACTGCAATCTTTTAATTTATTGTGCTCTTTACAAACACCCATGACCACACGAAACCCGTTCTTTTTTTCTTAGATAAAAACTCTTGCCTGGGTGGAATTCGAACTCACGCTACTCATTCGACCTGGTTCTAAAGCACTATTTCAGCCTTTTGACCGCAAAGCGACCTCATTAAACCCTAAATGATATTGCTATAATTTGCTATAAAAAAGCATATAAAAAAATGTGAGCCGCCGCGGGACGCCTGGCAGATGTAAAACATCAAAATTATTATGTATAAGTAATATGCATGAAAAAAGATTAGAACCGGAACAAAATATGGCTTGATTAAAAAAAATATGATTACTAGGTTTTTTCTAAAAATGATGACAGTTTATTTAAGAATCAGTCATTTTTATTAAATACTAAAACTAAAATTTTTAATTTCTTTGCAATTGCGACAACTGAATTGTTTCTTTTGAAATGTGACATTTTTTTTCAATTGCGACAACTGAATTGTTTTAATAAGCCGCTTAGTAATTATTGAATTAAATGTGGCTTCTAACAATATTACGGCGACAATTGATTGATGATGCCTGAACAACTTAAGTATTCAATCTCGGTCGCTTGGTGTCGCGAGCGCGATGACATAAGCTAGACCGAATCAACCACAAAATGTGTTGTCATGAAATGCATTAGGTTTATCGGCGGTTAAAAATGTTTCACATAAAAAAACTAAAATGCGGCATCATTAACTTAAAAATAATTTTTTTTAGCATTTTGGCACATAGTCTTATTTTCATTAAATCTATTTTGTGATTATATTGTGATTAATATTTTTGTAAATTTTTTAGAGATTTACAATTATTTATCATAATATCATTAAATAAAAAACAAATTCACTTAAATTGAATTTGTACTGCAACACGTTTGTTCAATTTTTTGACGTTTTGTTATATAAAACTACAAAATTATTTTTTCTTAAATACAAATTAGTCTTTACACATGAGAAGAAAATTTTTTTTTGACAGAAATACAGATTTTAGATTTTTAAACAAAACATAAAACTTTTTTTGACAATGTCAATAATAAACAATATAAAAAATAATTATAATTTTTGATTTATTTACATTATTTTTAGCACTGAACGTGTTATATACGGTCATAAATCATTTAGAACAATTCGTGCTACACAATTTTGAACATAATATATCTATTTTTTGATTAGTTCATACGCAGATACAGACGTGTAATGTATTATTGGATGAGCTTTGACGTTTGACAGCGCGTTAGTACTATCTGTATGAACTTAAATTGCGCAGCAGGAGTTGATCTAAATAATAATTCATACGCACCGCAGAATTATAATTAATTCTAAATAAATTGTTTTGCTTGTTTTTAAGGTCTAGATTAATGAAGTTCCATGTGTCAATTTAAGTAACAACTATATTTTGTGGCAGCATTTTTTGATAAAGTGATTATAACCTAAGAGTAAGAGTAAGCACTATAACTCGACGTGTAAACCACGCTAGAGACAAAACTTATTCTGACTAGACCCCGTTGCTGCTTGGCTTATATTGGTAAGCGAGGAAGAGAAAGCGGTGGCAGTCTTAGAACGTTCTTAACAATTTTCTATTTCATAACCTAACTATCTCTTTAAATTTGTGATAAGCTCATAAATCATTAATCTCAACATGGCAACTTTTACATTACACCCACGACATTTTTTTATCAATCTTTGCTATGGAAAAATCCGCCAGTTATGCACGTTTTTGTGAAAGAAAAACCTGTTTAAAGTTTGTTCAGAAAATAAGGCACCAAGTCTAGACTGTGTCGTTACCGTGTCACGTGCTTAAAACTGTATTGTTAAGCTCGACAAAATAGAAAAAAAACTCCTTACAAAAGTATTACAATAAAAATAGAGACTTGTTCGGCAAGAAGCTGGAATGTGAAAGAAAATTTTTATTTATTTTATTTTGGAGCAATCGATCATTCTTGTGTCTAGTTTTTCTTTTAAAGCGTCTCTTTTAGAACGATTTGTAAATACAAATTGATATAGGAATCTGGTTCACGATAAAATGTTTGATTTTGTAGAGTCCTATTGTCCAGAATACGCGCATATTGTGTCTGCAGATGATAGAAATTTGAAAAATGCTTTAATAGCATCAATAAGTATAAATTTGTGAACATTTATACTGACAAAACTTTTAATAATTAAAAACAATTTATTACAAATACTTTTAAAATGTTTTTGAACCTCTTAGCAGAACCCACTATAGCGCTGTCTTGTTTTATTATTTTTAAACTTATCAGGTAGATGTACTGAAAAGAAGTCAATGTATTTTGCAAATGATCTTAAGCTAGCTTAAAATAATTAAGATTGCTATTGAAAAAAGACCATTGTAGGTGTACTGATTTCAACACAGTGGTCAGTCAGGTCAAGTCAGGTCAGATTTATGTTAAAATCTGAAGTGAAGTAGAAATTGTAACGCTATCTTATAGTTTTGTAGCGTGAAAGCTGTACAGTTTATTTATTCAACTTATTTATCTATATAATAATATTACGTTACTAATTTCGATATGAATTATAATGATTACACTATTTTATATAAACTTTGTAAAAACACTTTGTACATTTAATTATTTATATTTATGTTGATACAGTTGTGCCACTTGCGCGATTCGGATCTCCACGGACTCCCACTCTCTCTTGCTGCTTTCTTATATCCGTTCGACTCTGAGAGTCTGGAACCAACTAGGCAATGGTCTCAAAACTTTAATCCTTCTTGAATCTTTGATTCCGTTACAGTCTGAAACGAGCTAACCTCAAAACCAATAGTAAAACTACCTAATTGTCTAATATTATTTATTAGACAATTATTTATTTTAAAGCCTGCTAAATCAATTTTGTAGGTTTTTTCTATTTATTTTCGGTAAAATAACTATTACTAGTGCTTCAACCATTCATATGCTTGCAATGAATGGAAAATACAATAATAAAGCAGTGAGCTAAATCGGCGAAAATTAAGTTTTCTGAAGTGGGAAGGAAGTGCGGTAAATGTAAGTACGCTTGAGCTTTCAACTGGGATTTCGCATGCGAGTCAAAAACCAATCACCGAGATGTGCTGCTGACAGATATGTGTTGTAAGTATACACAATAGACGAATTTATTGCCACTATCGTCGTTCGAAAGACTTTATTCACAAAAGAATTTAAAAAGCCAAATTTAATTAAAAATATAAACAAAAAAAATTTTTTTTTTAAATATTGTAAATAATTGTTTCTCAGTAATAAAATCAACATTTTTGTTAAACATCAGAACAGGAAAGCTTGACTTTTAGTCTTAATTTGCAAAACTTTTGATAGGTGTCACTACGTATAGTTTTCAACTAAAAAAATAATTTTTCCACAGTTACCTCTATAAGAGTGATTATAAAAAGCTTACCCTCAATGCGAAAATTTAGCAATTCACACATTTTTCCCTAGTGATCATTTTAACATTGCAACCACGTAAACAATATAAAAATAAAATAATCGCGTAACCTCATTTTACTTTACACATCGCAATCGCTATGGTTACCTGATTACCTCATAATTATAGTAATTCGGATTTGCCAAAAATTATTACCAATTAGATGACGGCGCATCCACCATCTTGCCAGAGAGTTATTTATTTTAAACGATAAAAATTTTTCATATGTATTGTGAGCGTAATGAGCCATTTTGGTATCCGGTTGCTTTTTCTTACCTCGCTAACGCTCGCCGCGAAAACCGCATTATTATACAAAAATATTATTATTTTGCTATATTTTCGAGTGATCTAAGAGATTCTGTAGTTTTCTTGAGAGCAAACCGCCAATTTAAAGTTGTTCTATTAATTCGTTGTCATGGTGTGAGGTGTTCTCCTTATAGGAGACAGCCATTTTTTGTAATTCTTCGGGAATGTATGAAACTTTTAGGTCGTTGTCAATAGTCTTGTTGCTGACATATTATGGAACGGATGCAATAGTTCTTAAGATTTTTGATTGGAATCGTTCTATGCGATTAATTGCGGTCGGTTTAGCAAATCCCGTCGTGAAGTGTATGTGAAGTGTTTTGGCCATGAATCGGACAAATCGGTAATATGCTCGGGTGTGCCACAGGGTTCCATATTGGGTCCACTCTTTTTTTGTCATTTATATTAATGACTTTGCGAACAATGTAGCTTCTCAGATGCTTATGTATGGTTGTTCAATAGCAATTTGTAAAAATATAAGTGAAATTATTGAACCCTACGGACTAAACACTATTATGAAAATATTTATTTTATATATATTAATAGGTACGCATACATAAGATAGGTCAGCTATACAAAATAAAGTAGTGTATCAAATTTACGCTAAGGCGCTACGAAGTTCGCCGGGTCAGCTAGTTCATTATAAAAAACTATAATAAAGCTGATATTAAAATTAATATAGAACTAATAGATTGAATGATAAAATATTTTATTGTAGATTCTGATGATTAAGAAATTTTTTTTCTTACAAATTAAAGTAATGAATGAAATCATATTAATTTCCAGTTCTATTCATTCTTCTGTGGTAATTGTGGTTCTTGGGGGGCTGTAGGTAGCAGTAGCCGTGTAGTGCCAGGAATGGGCAGTGATTTTAATGCTGGCTGCTTGTATGTAAGGTGTTGGAAATTTAGGTAGTACGTGGTGTATTTTGAAATTTAAATAAAAAATAATAAAAATTATAAATAATGGAAAATAGATATACTACTATTGTATTATTCTCCCATATTGTGTTGCGACTATCAAACCGAAAAAGCTTTATATTGTTTTAACCTAAAATCAACCTTCAATAATTCTAAAATAAACGTGAATTGTATTGTAATATGAAAATTATTTATTTATCAAAAGGGTTTTGTTCCATTTGCATGCGTTTTAATAATACATCGATATTATTTTCTACTGTTGTTCATTTCCAGGCCACTTAGCACATAGTTATTATATTAATAATGTATCATAGCGATCCCAAACACGTTGCCTGATGTATGTGACTCAAATTCAAAATCCGCGTAGCTACGGCAAATAATCGCCGAATCTCTCAAAATTGAGGCACTTCTCCGGAAGCTTTCATTTGGCAATCAGCAAGTTTATAATTAGCCTTCGCGAATTCCGAGTGGTTTTCCACATTATTATGAAAGCTACAAAAGCGCGTGCTTCCGAATCGTGATACATATTTTCAATTTGGATGCTCCTCTTGTCCTATTGCAATTGGACGTAAATAAAAAATCTTGTGTCTACTGAATCCGTTCTAATACTTCTCTTATTTGTAATCCTAATGACTGCGCCATGCACTTCGGTTTGCATTATGCACCTTTACAGCTCGTAATAATAAACTAGTTTATGGCTTATACTGGTAATAACTCTTTTTTTACGACAGTATTAGAAGTGCTTGTATTTCATGTGTGAATACTTCAAAACAAATTTTATTATTTGAGTATCAAATAGGCTGTTACCATGCTTATTTTTTAAATCAATTTTTTGATAATAGTTTAAGGTTGCTCTGGTTGGCTATACAAAATGGAATGAATTAATAGAATTACTCCGTATAACTTATCGTCTCTCTATTTGACTACTATATAATCGTAATCTTGACTACATATAAGTTTCATTTTTAAGACGATTTCTACTTAAGTACATTACAATTGCTATAAATGACAAAGTTGATTATATTAGAAGCTTTTGAAATGCATAAAATGATGTCAAATACAGAAAAAGTCTTCTTCAAGGCCTTTTAAACATTGCAATGCTATTTTTTTAATATTTTTGAATATTTTTTATAGTTAATTCTTAATTGATCTTACGTTTTTCAGTTTTCTTTATATTTTTTTATAAAAAAAAAACAATTTTTGACATAATAGGTTATATTTTACACATGGGTTGCCTTTTTACCAACAGCAATTTCTCTAAATAAGAAAATATAATATTGTAGATTTAAAAAAACTTCTACTAAATAAATAATTTTTAAAAAATATTAAAAATTATTACCCTGTAATTATAACCAAAAAATGTTAAAACTATTAAATAGTATTTTTCTGAAATTCTGTGTCCAATAATAAATTTAAAAAAAATATAAATGGATGTAGGATTGATCTCGTATCATTTTTCTATTGATTTAACGTAAACACTATTAACAGAATAAACTTACACTGAAAATACTGTATTTTTTATAAATACATATATGACGCTGACAAACTCAATTTAGTTTTTTTTATCTAGCGGCATCTATTTTAAGCTACTTTAAATCAAAAAGTTAAAAAACAAGATTTTTACATATTTTATTACATATAAATCATTTTAAATGGCATATTTGATAGGCACAAATTGAGATAGAACGTATACCAATGATTGAACAACTAAGTTACCACATTAATGCCTTTTGTTTTAAACGCATATCAATGTTGCGCAATGTAATATATGTATGTTCTTTGGTTACTCTCAACAAGTAGAATAATAAGATCATTGCAAATTTACTCAAACTAGATCCGTAGACATAGAAATGTCTTGTTGTTAATATTGGAACTCTTCAGCAATCGATTTACATTTAAATATGTTTTACTATATTACGAAACTGACATGCACTTGGGTAAATATAAGACCAAATTTATTACTGCAAAAATTTTCCAAATGTAAGCTTGTGGCGACATGTTGAAGAGTTCCAATGAGAACACAAAACGTTCAAATCTACAGATCTAGTTTGAACAAACTTGCATTGATTTTATTGTTTTATTTTATTTATTAAATAAATCATTTTTATTTTTTATTATTTTATTGGTTACCGTATTGACTTAAGTTGGCATTAAATTAAAAACAATGAAAACTAGATTTACAAGGGTTACAGCACTTTTACAATTTTTTATAAAATCTTATTTTTTAAAGATAGGAAGAATTTTGGGCATATAGATTCAATTTTTATATTAAATATTTAATTTAACAGAAGAAAAATTTTAGTTTTAAAAAAATTTTTTTACAAGACGCAAAATAAAAAAGATACTCTAGTAACTATAGTTGCCAACAAAATTGACAAACTTGATTTTTGTAGAATTTGTAAAAAAAATTCTAAAATTTGTAATTTTCGTTTTTTTTTTACGATTTCCGAAAAAATTTAATACAAAACACGTCAGTAAAATCTCTTACTTGACTCGGAGCTTTAAAATACTTGGCACAAAGTGCCTCGTATTTCAATTTAGCTCCTCTAATGTGAATTTTTTTTGACTCTTATGTAAAAAAGTATTACAGAATAACTAAAAGCAAAAACATAAAAGACAAATTCCACACTAATAAATAACACAGTGATTATTAGTTCTAATAATAATATTTTTAATAAAAATAATTAAATATTCAAAATTCTAACATTTGATTTAAGCGAGCTGTGTTTTGTAAAGCAAGCTTTGTGCACATACAGAGTGATCCAAAAGAAAACCAATCGAGTTGCTACCTTATCTTTTGTTTTATTGAAAAGTTTGTCTTAGATTGATTCATTTAATTTTAATACTCTGATAAACTTGTTGATAATTAATATCCATCTAACCCGGATATTTGGCTTAAAATTATTTAATTCAAGAAACAATAAAGTAAGCTTATTTTAAAAAAAAATAGTGTAAAACACACAATTTTTAACATTCTAATAAAAATGCTTTTTTCTTAGTGGTAACACTTATTTTACAACTTATACTGTAGTAATTGTTCTTTAGAAAAACTACCAAAAATCAAGAAAATGTTAACAACAGTAAGCCGTTGCTTTAAAGTTGACTCTTTTTGACATTTGACATTTTCGAAAAATGTAGAATGTAGCTGCTCCCAATCATAATTCCATCGTTTATAAGATATTTTATAAAATAACGTTTGTTACCGCAAATTGTCGACGCCTATGCATTAAACGCTTATTTGCATAGGATTTTGCGACGACATGACCGACAATTTGCAACGCCTGCTCTGATTTGTGTTCTTTTTAAACCCAGCAAATGATCCTATTTAGAGCGCAATTGAGAGAATTTTTTAATGTAAATCATTGACTTGTCGTAAAAAAATGCAAATTTTTCACTTTTCTCTATGAGAGCCAAACAAAATGTCAAGAGCGGTAAGAAAAATCATTCTGACAGCAGAACGTCACGGCACAGCAAACAAGCATTTTGGAGATTTTCGCCTCCAAGGCGTGACATAAGATGTTTCACATCAAAACCTAAATCCGATATGTTGATGCTTTGCATTCTCACTTGTCCTCACTTTTACTTGTATAAATTGATTGTAAAAGAAGCAACTCTGGTGGAAAAGGGAAAACGGTAAGAAAACCAATCAGAATGTTGGTCAATTTTACATAAATAAAACGCCAAAATAATTATTTCACATCAAAAAATTTGTAGTAGAATAATGAGTTATGAGACACAAACAGTTTCTTTTGTGTTTGTTTTACTATTAAGTTATTTTTTTGAGTGTTAAACTGACAGTTGACAGGTGTTTTAGTTCTATAAACGTTTCTAGAAACGCCAATTCATATTCATCTTATTCCAAAGAAAAAGAATTCGATTCTCGCCAAAAGTTTGAAGCAAAAGAGCAAAATTCGAGCAAAGACAAAACAAAAGAGTATCCTTTTGCGCCCTCTGAAAAATTCATCGCAAAACTTTTCCCACCCAAATTAGTTGAAATTCAGGCTGAAAAACGCTCCACTTGACGATCTGCGTTTAAATTGTTCTTTGGTGACGGATATCGCTCTGGATATATGGAGGGTATCGATTCCGGTCGGTGGATTTCGTCGGCTGGAGTTTTGCTCCAAACTCCAGCGCAAGCGTGAGTCCTTTTCGGAGGACTCAAACTCTGAGTCCTGATAAGAGACCAGTGTTTCAGCTGCTCTCAGCTTCCAGCGGTGCGGAACGAGCGTTTTCGGGAAGCTCCCATCACGTCAAAACAGGCTTGGAGTATTCATGCTTGTTTGTATCAGATCTGGAAGCGCTTTTGGTGGAAGTTTCCTCACAACAAAACTTCACTTGGCGGCGGATAAAATCCCGCGGAGAGTTTACTTTGTAATTGGAAGTTCGATTCAAACACGTGTTTGTTTGATCTGCAACTTTTCTTCTTAAGCACTCTATGTTGAGGAGAACTCTTGTGGTTTAATATAGAGTGATTAAATATAGAGTGCATTAAACTTTTGAAACTGTTGCATGCTTCTGACGGTTTTGCAAAGGGTCCCGCTCAAGTAAGTAATTTATAGCTTACCAAGAAGAAAATTAATTTACGACGATAAATTACCGACACAGTTTATGAATAATTTTGGACTGAATAACTGCCAGAATAACAGTATACATAACAAACAATTATTTATTATTAATAAAAATATCATGTTCTCGCATAGATGTCAATTACCTATTGACACTAAACAATGGAATTAACTCAATTAATGTATTTTCAAATCTTTCTGATTTTATCGTATTTGGAAGTTGTGCTATTTTTAAAGCTGATCTATGCAAAGTTACAAAGTTATCAGGTGTCAAAAATACCTCAAATAAGAGCATACAAATTTTACTACGGTAACTGCATTTTTATTAAAACTACTATAAATTAATATGCTGCTTGAAAAAAATTTTTAATACAAGTTTTTTTATTGAAAAAACATTAAAAAATTGATAGCACTTGTGAGTTATTGTGGGAGTTAAACAGACACCACAGACTTGTGAATATAAAGTTTAAAAATAGAGTTTAAAATGCAATAATTTATGAAAAATTTTATTATGAAGCAAAATTCTTGCTCCACTTAACATGATGTTAGATTTTTAATGTTTTATTATTTATTTTTGTACATACTATAAAATATATTTTTTAATGCGAGACTATATTTCAAAATATCTTGGATCTTATTTTGAAAATCAACAAGTGTTTCTGTCAGAACCTGCAGTTTTAAATAGTGTTTTTTCAACTATGACAATTATGAGTCAAAAACGTGACAACAATTAATAATAAACAAATAGTTATTTTGTAGTATCTTAACTGTCAGAATCTGTAGTTTTAAACAGTTTTTGTTTAAATCTACAGGTTTTTTAGTACGATAAATAGAAGTCAAAAACTTGACAACAATTAAAATTATTAAACTACTCAACAACGTTCAAAATAACAACTATTTATTTAACCTTACTTGTAATTAATCGATATAATTTAAGTAAAAAAATATATTAAAATTTACCGGGGATAAAACGGTAATTAATAGAAAGCATTGTAATTTTTAATTAACGCTTTCTTTGTATAATTCAAAATTATGATAATTTAGTAATAATAATTCAATTCAATTCACAAAAGAATGCAGTTTTTTATCAATGTTTTTTTATGACGTTATTACGTAAAATTATTGTCTTTACAGGCGACTATTTTTTATCGATAAATTTATGATTTTGTTTTACTGAATATCAACTTGCTATTTTCTTAATAAAATAAACACTTTTTACATATTATCTTTAAAATAAACACTGAGTAATTTAATTTTGAAGTAAAATTTTAATAAATAGATCAATTTCATTGTTAAACAGCATATTAACTATTTATTGTCAGTTATAAGTTAGGCTGAGTTATAACTAATTGACATAAATTTTTATGAAAATAATTTTAAAACAACAAAAATAAATAAATAAGTTTATACCTACATTTTTTATTTAGTTTATTTTTGTTATGTTTTACTCTTTTTCTCTTGCTTTGCGTTTATAATATTTTAAGCTATAAATAGAAATTTACATAATATAATTTATTGTGATTTGTTTACAAGTTATAATATAGCTAAAAACATAAAAAAAGCTTAAGAAAAATTAAACTAAATAATTAAAGTTACTGTTTTTTGTTAGTCAAGATCAAACGTTAAAAAAACATTTTCAACTATTAATTTTTAAAAATTTTTGAATATTAAAATTTAATAAATATCAGGAAACGTTACAAAATTAAGCATTATCAGAAAAAGAATTATAAAAAAGAATTGATTGAGAAACAATATTTGTGTTTTCTTCTTACTCACTTATATTTTTATCTGCTTTAGTTTCCTTTTTTTTCTACTGCATCAAATTTTATCTTTTAATAACTTTTTTAGATTTTTTGTTTTTTTTGTGTTTTATAAATAATTTTCATATAGTTTTTTTTTTAATTCTACAGGGTTTTTAGTACGATGATTATAAGTCAAAAATCGCGACAACAATTGATATTAAACAAATATCTATTTTGTAGTATTTTAACTGTCAGAATCTGTAGTTTTTGATAGTTCTTATTTTAAATCTACAGGTTTTTTATTTAGTACTATAAATAAAAGTCAAAAACTTGACAACAATTATTAATATCAAACAAATATTTATTTTGTTGAATTTTTTTTAAATTTAAAGTGTCATAAAATTTGAACAGCATGATCAACTGTCAGATTCTGTAGTTTTAAAAAGTATTTCTCTAATTCTACAGGCTTTTTAGTACAATGAATATAAGACAAACATGTGACAACAATAAAATGATATTATTAAACAAATTTTTGTTTTATTTTGTATTATTTTTTTAATTTGAAGTGTCATGAAAACCAAACAACATAATCAACTGTCAGACTCTGCAGTTTAAATAGTTTTTTCCAATTCCACAGGTTTCTTAAAACGATAAATAGAAGTCAAAAACTTGAAAAAAATTAATATTATTTATCAAATATTTATTTTGGGAATTTTGTCTTAAATTTAAAGTGTCATAAAGACCAAAAAACATGATCAACCGTCAGACGTTGTAGTTTTATATTTTTTTTTAATTCTTTAGGGTTTTTAGTACGATGATTATAGTTCAAAAACGTGACAACAATTGATATTAAACAAATATCGATTTTGTAGTATTTTAACTGTCAGAATCTGTAGTTTTAAATAGATTTTTTTTTAATCTACAGGTTTTCTAATACAATAAATAGTAGAACTCAAAAACTTGACAACAATTAATATTATCAAACAAATATTTGTTTTGTTAAATTTCTTTTAAATTTAAAGTGCCATAAAATTTGAACAGCATGATCAACTGTCAGGCTCTGTAGTTTTAAAAAGTATTTCTTTAATTCTACAGGCTTTTTAGTACAATGAATATAAGACAAACACGTGACAACAATAAAATAATATTATTAAACAAATTTTTGTTTTATTTTGTATTATTTTCTTAATTTGAAACACGTGACAACAATAAAATGATATTATTAAACAAATTTTTGTTCTATTTTGTATTATTTTTTCAATTTGAAGTGTCATAAAGACCAAACAACATAATCAACTGTCAGACTCTAAAGTTTAAATAGTTTTTTTCTAATTCTACAAGTTCCAATTCTTAAAACGATAAATACAAGTCAAAAACTTGACAAAAATTAATATTATTTATCAAATATTTATTTTGTAAATTTTGTCTTAAATTTAAAGTGTCATAAAGACCAAAAAACATGATCAACTGTCAAACTCTGTAGTTTTATATCTTTTTTTAAATTTTTAGGGTTTTTAGTACGATGATTATAGTTTAAAAACGTAACAACAATTGATATTAAGCAAATATTTATTTTGTAGTATTTTAACTGTCAGAATCTATAGTTTTAAATGTTTTTTTTTATCTACAGGCTTTTTCATGAGATAAATCGAAGTCAAAAACTTGACAACAATTGATATTAAACAAATATCTACTTTGTAGTATTTTAACTGTCAGAATCTGTAGTTTTAAATAGTTTTTTTTTTAATCTACAGGCTTTTTAGTACGATAGATAGAAGTTAAAAACTTGACATAAATTAATATTTTAACAAATATTTATTTTGTAGATTTTTTTAAAAAAATAAAGTGTTATAAAATTCAAGCACTATGATCAACTGTCAGGTTCTGTAGTTTTAAATAGTATTTCTCTCATTCTACAGGCTCTTTAGTACAATGAATATAAGTCAAATACGTCACAATAAAAAATTGATATTATTAAACAAATTTTTATTTTACTTTGTAGAATTTTTGGCATTTAAAGTGTCATAAAAATCAAACAACCCAATCAGCTGTCAAACTCTGTAGTGTTTATAGTTTTTTCTTCTAACTTTACAGGGTTTTTAGTACGATGATTATAAGTTAAAAAACGGGACAATTGATATTAAACAAATATCTACTTTGTAGTAATTTAACTGTTAGGTTCTGTAGTTTTGAATTGTTTTTTTTTAATCTACAGACTTTTTAGTACGATAAATAAAAGTCAAAAACATGACAGCATCTTACATTATTAAGCAAATGTTTACTTTGTAGAATTTTTTATGAGATTAAAGTGTTATAAAATCCGAACAGCATGATGAACTGTCAGGTTCTGTAGTTTTAAATAGTATTTTTTTAATTCTACAGGCTCTTTAGTACAATGAATATAAGTCAAACACGTGACAACAGTAAATTGATTAAACAAATGACTATTTTGTAAACTATTTTTTAAATTTAAGGTGTTATAAAAACCAAACAACATGATCAACTGTCAGGTTCTGTAGTTTCAAATAGTGTTTCTCTAAATCTACAGACTTTTTAGTACAATGAATATAAGTCAAAAACGTGAGAACAATTGATATAATTAAACAAATATTTAATTTGTAGTATTTAAACTGTCAGAATCTGCAGTTTTTAATAGTGTTTTTTCTGACTGTACAGGCTTTGTAGTACAATTATTTAAAGTAAAAAACTTGACAATTTAATATTATTAGACAAAAATCTATTATTAAATTTTTGTTTATCTTAAAAATTTACAGGTTTTACTATCAAATTTTGTGGTTTTTAATAGTGTTATTTTCATTTAACAGGCTTTTAGGTACAATAAATTACAAGCAAAAATAAATCAGTTGGATATTACTAAACAATTTTTTATTTTATTTTGTAGTATTTTTTAATTTAAAGTGTTATAAAGACCAAAAAACATGATCAACTGTCAGGTTCTGTAGTTTTAAATGGTATTTCTCTAAATCTACAGGCTTTTTAGTACAATGACTATAAGTCAAAAACGTGAGAACAATTGATATAATTAAACAACTATTTAATTTGTAGTATTTCAACGGTCAGAATCTGTAGTTTTCAATAGTGTTGTTTTTTCGGACTTTACAGGCCTTGTAGTACAATTACTTAAAGTTAAAAAAAAGACAATTTAATATTATTAAACAAAAATCGATTTTTAAGTATTTTTTTTATTTATGATGTTGCAAAAACAGGTTTCACTGTCAGACTCTGTAGTTTTCAATAGTGTTTTTTCCGACTTCCGAGAATGAGATGATGAGATTATTCCGTATGAGCGTGGCTGGTCAGAAAAATTTTGGCATTTTATTCCAAATGACATTTGAGGCTCCAATAAAATAATAATATTGATTTTTTTTAATATTGTTAAAAACAGCAAATTGTGATAAGTTTTTGTAGGTTTATGTTGACTTGTTAAATATTTTAAAGAAATTTTTAAATTGTATTTGATTTGCTTAGGCTACCTATAGACCCATGATAACCTATAAATCGTTATAAATTGTAGCTACCAACATGCAAGGTAAAAATCGCTTTCTCAAACTTACAAATTATTTTTTGCAACTGCTGACGTTATTTTTATTATTTACTTTGAGTATTTCACAAAAAAAAACCGCTTTTTATGTTGGATTTTTTGACCGAAGATAAAGCTGCTAAAAAATGTACAAGCTTTTTAAAACATAGCTAATGCCATTATAAATATAAACAATGTGCAATGCAAAACAATGCTTTGCCTCTTAAGAGATTTGAATTCATAATTTTGGTAGCTCATTTTCACTGTTGGCTAGAACACTGGCATGAATATATTTGAACCAATATTTACTTGACAGCTTTCTGTAGCAAGACAATGTGATGCCGTCAAAGTCTATATCTTAAGTATATCTTAAGAGCAAATCATTGCATACAATAATTTTTATTTTTCACGTGCGGCAGCAATAGTCTAAGACGATTTGTAGGTTATGTTAGATCCTTAGATCGCTATAGTAAATAAAACAGTAATAATTTTTAAAATATTGATACAGTTGAGGAAAGCACACAAGAATCTGTAGTTTTAAATCGATTTTTTTTAATCTACAGGCTTTTTAATACGATAAATAGAAGTGAAAAACTTGACAACATTTAATATTATTAACAAATATTTATTTTGTAAATTTTTTTTTTAAAATAAAGTGTCATATAATTTGAACACCATGATCAACTGTCAGGTCCTGTAGTTTTAAATAGTATTACTCTAATTCTACAGGCTCTTTAGTACAATGAATATATGTCAAACACATCACAATAAAAAATTTATATTATTAAACAAATTTATATTTTATTTTGTAGTATTTTATTTTCATATGAAGTGTCATAAAAACCAAACAACACGATCAACTGTCAGACTGTAGTTAGAGTTTTTTTTTCTAATTTTACAGGGTTTTTAGTATTAATATAATAATTTTTAAAATATTGATACGGTTGAGGTAAGCACACAAAACTTTATCACAAGTTTTTAACAATATTTTTTTATAGGTGTCCTAAATGTCATTCGGAATAAATTGTCATATATTCACTGAGAAGCCACGCTTATACGGAATAATCTTGTTATCGCATTTCATTACGTATCATCGAGAATAGCACTTTAAGACTGTAATAACCTCAAAACTAACAAAAAGGTCAACAAAATCGTTGGATTTTTAGTACATTAAACATGACGTAATCTTGAGATATGCAATTTTGTCCTATTGCATACTTTTGTGACACCGGTTACGACGTTCACCGTTTTTTGTTTTGAAAAACCTCTAGCTATCCCGGCGCCTCCACCATTTGTCTCATTCATCTTAAAAGAATTTAATTTAATGCCTTGATTTAAAATTGCTACACCACCATATTGAATTTGCGTTTTAATTAAATAACAAATCATAGTAGATTGATTGCAGTGGTCCACATTTGTGGTAGTTTTCTCTGAAATAATTTTATTGATTGAATACAGTATAATACTCTGCAGTTGACATAGATATCACCGGGATATACACAGTAAATTGAAATTAATTTAAGGTTTAATTATCATATGCTGGAGGGCACTGAATCAAAACATTTTATTTACGTATTCTGGTTATCTGCTAGATTTAATTTGGCTTTAATCGCGCACGTCATTCAAGAGTAATCTTGTTCTGGCGAAAAGGTTGGATTAATCGCCAAAAAGTAATTATTGTTTAAGGTGGACATTCTAAATAATAACAGAACAGTATGAATAATAAATAAAATCTTTATTGATTTATTGTTTTGATAGAAATGTAACAATACAATATGTATTTTAGTTAAGCTTTTCTGCATTTTTTATGGCTTGCTTGATTCTATAATAGAACCTATTATTATAGACGGTTTCCATTTATAGGGCCACAAGTTAAGTTAATATTCATAGATTGAAAACAATACCGATGTGAATTAGATATTCTCGAGATGGTCTCAATTTAGAAACTGAAATTCCTTTACGATATAAAATTTTATTATTCTAAAATCCTCTCTTTTACGATTGCTCAGTTATTTCAAGTTTTTTGTGATTTTTTATCGCAGGTCGTGTGATAAAATTTTGGCGGTAGCCCATAAAGCAAATTTCGTTCGAAAGTGTCATAATTTTGCGGTGTTTATTCACCACTACGCCAGCTTCTATTTTAAGGTACTTAACATTTATTTTTTGCCGAAAGAGTTGTAAAGTTCAAAGTTTGTGGGGAACGGCTATGAAATATTCACTCAAGCAAACGTCGAAATGAAAAATTAATTCGAAATAAAATTTTATATTCCAAATGTCAATCAACGCCTTTTAGAATTAATATTAGAAAAAGCTTTGTGGTGCTTTTTCTTTATAGAATAAAGTTTGTGCTTGACATTTAGCTTCGAGCCACTAGATTTAAAATTCATAAGCAAATTGCTTCATGAAATATAGAATACAGGTAATAAACAGCTGGCTGCTCAGTGAGTTTTTCGGAGAAATTGTGCAAAATGCTTGACCTAATATTTGCAAATATCGATTCAACACTTTTTTTTTGAAAAGCTTACTTAGAATTAGGAATTTTATTTACTATGTATACAATTCTGACGTTTTATGCTTTATTTATTCTTAAAAAATTGTTATAAAACAAGCTTTAGTGTTGTTTAGATAAAAATACTGCTAGTTTTTTTCTATAATTATAGAAAATAGACTAGAGAGAATGAATCTTTACCTGCCTAGTCAAGTAAAGTATTTGACTTAACTGCCACCCTGGTGACATTAATCACCTTGACTACTTATCAACTGACAATCGATTTACTTATTTTATTATTACATTAGTACAAAATTATGAACTAATACCAAATCAATATTAAATTATTAATATTTTATATTTCTAAAAAAAAAGTAATTAAAACAATTACAGTTCTACTGTGTGTCTCAAACTTTTTTTTTAAGTTAGCTTTGAGATAAATTACGAACGACATCGGACAGTTAAGTAGTTTGATATAAAAGGTAGGTTAGATTTATTTTCAAAATTAAAAACAGTGAACAAAAAAGTATACAAAAGTTATCAAATATTTTTAAATGTGTGCTGTAGCTCCATTCTGTTGAAACCATACTTGTGGATAGTTTTCTACACTGGCACTTGATACCAAACAATGTTGGAAATTCTAGCAACTTAAAAAAAATCTTTAACACTGTTTGATACCAAGCACCAGTGATAAAAACGGCGACATTATTATACGTTTGTTTTCTAAAAAAACATAGGTTAATTATCTTTTCCAAAAAAATTTTTTTTTATAATTATTAAAAATATTAATTGTTTGGAAATGTGGAGGCAGGGTAAACTTTAGACTTGGCAACATGGTAGTATAATAACCCTATAACCCTAAATCTATAACGCTAACCCATAAAATTAAACACTAAAGCACCGCACAAAGCTTATCAGGTGATATAAAATTCTATATCAATTATTATAAAAATGACAAGTCAGCAGTAGTTTCAATACACTACCAAATAAATTAGGCCATCTAGAGATCTAGTCATTTGGTTGTCTTAGTAACAATAATTTGTTTAACTCTTATTATATTTGCCATTTAAAAAAAAAAAGAAGAACGTTAGCGTCTGTCAAAACTAAATATGAGAATATAACAAGCTACAGTGCTTCCAAGCAAACATGAGCTCTAAAAATTATGGGGACTAAATTAGCAAATTCAGGATTAACCTCAACTTAACCAATCAAAAGCCAATCAAACCACGCTTCTCCAAGGTTTATGTTTGCTTGGAAGCACTGTATAACATATAACTCCTACTAAACTCATTGCCTCATTTAATTTTAAACGTATGTTAATTTTTTAATAGGTAATACGCCAAAACGTACAATATTTTACAAGCTTTGACAATTGTTTGACTTTTGTTAGCAATTATACTGTCAAAAACAATAAACATTCTCCAAGGTTTATGTTTGCTTGGAAGCACTGTATAACATATAACTCCTTCTAAACTCATTGCCTCATTTAATTTTAAACGTATGTTAATTTTTTTAATAGTTAATACGCAGAAACGTACAATATTTTACGAGCTTTGACAATTTTTTGACTTTTGTTAGCAATTATACTGTCAAAAACAATAAAAATTTTCTAAGGTTTATGTTTGCTTGGAAGCACTGTATAACATATAACTCCTTCCAAAGTCGTTGTCTCATTTAATTTTAAACGTATGTTAATTTTTTTAATAGTTAATACGCAGAAACGTACAATATTTTACAAGTTTTGACAATTGTTTGACTTTTGTTAACAATTATACTGTCAAAAACAATAAAAATTCTCCAAGGTTTATGTTTGCTTGGAAACACTGTATAACATATAACTCCTTCTAAACTCGTTGTCTCATTTAATTTTAAACGTATATTAATTTTTTTAACAGTTAATACGCAGAAACGTACAATATTTTACAAGCTTTGACAATTGTTTGACTTTTGTTAGCAATTATACTGTCAAGAAAAATAAAAATTTTCTAAGGTTTATGTTTGCTTGGAAGCACTGTATAACATATAACTCTTTCTAAACTCGTTGTCTCATTTAATTTTAAACGTATGTTAATTTTTTTAATAGTTAATACGCAGAAACGTACAATATTTTACAAGTTTTAACAATTGTTTGATTTTTGTTAGCAATTATACTGTCAAAAACAATAAAAATTCTCCAAGGTTTATGTTTGCTTGGAAGCACTGTATAACATATAACTCCTTCTAAACTCGTTGTCTCATTTAATTTTAAACGTATATTAATTTTATTAACAGTTAATACGCAGAAACGTACAATATTTTACAAGCTTTGACAATTGTTTGACTTTTGTTAGCAATTATACTGTCAAGAACAATAAAAATTTTCCAAGGTTTATGTTTGTTTGGAAGCACTGTATAACATATAACTCTTTCTAAACTCGTTGTCTCATTTAATTTTAAACGTATATTAATTTTTTTAACAGTTAATACGCAGAAACGTACAATATTTTACAAGCTTTGACAATTGTTTGACTTTTGTTAGCAATTATACTGTCAAAAACAATAAAAATTCTCCAAGGTTTATGTTTGCTTGGAAGCACTGTATAACATATAACTCCTTCTAAACTCTTGGTCTCATTTAATTTTAAACATATGCTAATTTTTTTAATAGGTAATACGCAGAAACGTACAATATTTTACAAGCTTTGACAATTGTTTGACTTTTGTTAGCAATTATACTGTCAAAAACAATAAAAATTTGTCAAGCTAAACTACACAGCAAAACTAGATTTAAGTAGTTTGTAAAAGCATCTTATTAACATTAAAAAAGATCATAAATTATTTATTAATTAACTCTCACAATAAAAACTATTAAATGTAAATAAACAAATTCAAATAAAAAAGTATGAATCTTATAACTGTGAATCTAATAATGAATCTAACAATTTTCAAAAGTTTTTTTAAGACTTTAGTTAAAAATAGACGCTTTTGCATTCTATGACCCGCCAAAAAATCAAAATTGACAACTTTGACGTTTATGACAATCGGCAGCATTAGAAAATTTTATGAAAGTAAAACTGTCAGCTCATTGTGATTTTGGTTAAATAGACCTTCACGGGTGACTCGACTTCGACTCATGGAAAAATCTTTCAACAGGTGTCACTATCTTTATATTTATTTTTTTTTTTTAATATTTGTTGTGCAAACAAGCATACTATAAATATAAACTAATTTTTCTCTTATTGAAGTAAGTTGGCACTCCATGACAATAATTGTGCGCCATAAAAACTAGTAGCTTTAAAACTAGGCAGAAATTTATTAGCAAAAAACTATATCTACGCTTAAATTTTCCGTAGTTTGGTCTATAAACAAACTCAATTAATTGAAAACAGGTTTTGCCGCTTACGACAAAAAATATGGAAAAAAATTAGAATTTTTCAAAGCTTCCGTACAAAATACTGAAAAGAAATAAAACAAAAATTATAAAAAAAAAGATATATGGGGCTTAAATTCATAATTAATTTGTAATTTAAATGTAAATAAAAAAAGTAATTTTGAGCTACCCTGTATCTTAAGTTTATATTTTACTGGTAAAGCTTGTATACAGAACGTGCATAATACTAAAATTTAATGTAATTCCAATAAGAACAAAACTGCGCAGTTATCAAAATTTGCAAAATACGTAAAACATTTATGAGATGTTAGATAGATATGACCTTATATGTGTCACAAATTTAAAACCAACAAAACAACTTTTTTTCCATACAATTAAGTTGAAAGTATAATAAATTCAAATTTGACAGAATCATTATCTAATAACTGATAGCTGATAGCTTAAAAGCATTTTGCAAAATTCATTTTAACTGAAACTTTACCACATTAAATAGTCACAGCTTCAACTATAATAATGCAACAGCTGACAGGGTGAGTATTAAATTGCTTATTAAAATGTCCAAGCTTTTATTCAATATTTTATAAAGCAAATTAATTTCAGCACGTTTTTACAATAAACGCCACAGATGGAATAAAAAAATTAATAAACCTAAAACAAATTATTTAGAATTTAAAAAATCTAACTTTAAACAAGTTTTATTTTTATTATATCTCATCTGTGCCATTTAATAGGTTGAATTTAGTTAAATTTCAAAAAAAATAGCTGAGTATGTAATTCTTTTTTTGTAAAGGTGCTATTCTAAATGAGACAATGAGATTATTAGGTAAAAAAGCGTGGCTTGTCAGTGAACTTATGACATTTTATTCCAAATGACATTTCGGACGTAAATAAAAAAACAAATTTGGAATTATTTGTGTGTGCTTACTTCAATATTTTTTTATTCGTCTATTCGCTACGGTTATTTATGGATTTGACCTACTATTTGTCAAACATTGTCGCCACCGTACGCACAAGGTAAAAGTTATTGTATGTATTTGATGTTTTATTATGGCTTTCATAATCAGGAAATGGTTTTCTTGGTAAAATTTTTCCACAAATGAAAACCACATATTGTTATTTAATATTACTTACAGTATTATTAGTAAGTACAATTAGTACTTCTGACTATTGATACTTGTAGTACTGTATGTACTACTAGTGTAGTGCTAGTAGTACTGCATTTAATTTATAGTAAAACATTTCTATAGATGGAAACAAACACGTGCCTAAAGCTCTTATGATGTGAAACATTTGTCCTTGAACGATGACTTACAAAGCAGGTATTGCAAATTACCTTTTACAGTGCCAAGTAGTTTTGATTGAGCGTTGTAAAATGATTACCGCACAAGATTTGTTTATAAGTTTTTAGCTGACATTTTTTTCAAATAAATAACAATTTGAATTATTAAATTATTAATTATATTTTTCACAAAAATTTTATAACTATATTTTACATCTTAAAATTATATAATGATGTTAATTTTTCTAAATAAGCTTGCAGGTTTTAACAAATGATAAAGCGCAGAGCTATAAAGCAATGATTAATATTTTATGCCCCAAACACACCCTAAGAATGTTAAATATTTCAGTTACAACGTAGTCGTTAGCAGAATTATCTGGGCCATAATATTTTAGTAGCTATAGCTAAACTACCAAAAAACTTGGTAATGACACCCTTAATCTAAAACTATACCATACACACTGATACCACTGCAATATTGCCGTCGAAATTAAGTTTTGTGGTTTAATGCGATTTTAACGCCCAGCTAAAGTCATGTACAGTGACACTTATAGGAGATTTGCAGAAGATTACTATCATTAAGCCGTATCTTTAGTACAGCCGATAAAAATATACTTATCCTGAGTACTTCACCTGAACCCTATTGGAAATTTCAGGAAAAAGTTACAGACTAAACGGGAAGCGGCAGTTCTCGTATTTCAGCACAGAAAACTGATAGTTTTACGGCCGAATAGCTTGGGGAGTTTTGCTTATAGAAAATAGCGTAAACTAGTTGTTATTGTAGACAACAATATTGAGCATAAACAATAGATTTTTGGTATTAAAATGACTGGCATAATATCAAATTTGCTCTTGTTTGGTCTTAATTGAGTAAATAAATTTCCAAAATCTTCCAGAAATTCTACTAACTTTAAAGGATTTCATACACATGGCATAACTATTTTAGTTGTTTTGGTAATAAAGTATTTTATTTCAACGAATAATGGCAGTTGAACATAAAACTTTGTATGGAGTTTGCACATGATAAAGCTGTGCTGTCTTATCCATATTATGGTCTTGCTAGAAAGCTTGTTTAGCCATAAACTATAATCTGACAATAGAGATCTAAATTTGCTACTCGATACATAAAATTTAATTCCATAAAAAGTGCAAAAAGCAATTTTTTAACGAAAATAAGAGGAATTCCCGCCGTTTGTTTCTGCATGAGCTTTGGAACAACGTTTTTCTATAGAAAAAAATTAAATTTTAAGCGAAAATTTCCGTGAAAGTGCGGAAATTATTTACTTCAGTGCGAGAATCAGCTAGTTTTTAACAAATATGGTTTTTACACTCAATTTGTGGCTGGAAATATTTAATTTTAAAACGCTTGTAGAAAAATAGCTATTACTGCTAATAAATTGTTTAGTTTTTCTAATTTTTCACTTTACCGTTAGGTCTATAATAACTAAAATTGACAAACTGGTCCTTGGTAGTTTTTTGTTGCGTATATGACATTAATTATAATATAAACATAAACAAACTTTGAAAGAGAATATAATTAATGTAGCTAGAGGAAAAAAATATATTAGTAAATAATAAAAACATCTTAAAACACATAAGTAAATAGTAGTTGCAAAAAAAAAGATATGTATTCTAGCGGGTCGTTCGGTTGCCAGGTGGTTAAAAAAAGTGCTTTTAGAATTTGGCTAAATAAATAGCGTAGGCTCAAATCTCACTCAGACAGAAGTCTTTTTCTAAAAAAGAAAATAGCTTTTGTCTGCGTGTAAAAATGTAGGGAGCACAATAGTACAAAATATGTCTTAATCGTAACCTTTTAAGTATACAGCAATAACAAAACAAAATGTTGTTAAATTAACAAAAATTGCAAAAAATCTGAAAAAATTACAAATCATACAACAAAGTAGAGACCTAAATAATTTTGAATAAATAGCTGTAAATGGTACTTAACTAAAATTAATTAAAAAACTACCACAAAAAGAAGCAAATAATAAAAAATTACAGCAAAGAGATAAAAAAAACTGTTAAAATTATATAAAATGCAAACCCAAATAAGTTGATAATTTAAAAGCAGCAATAGTAAAAATAAACAAAAAAATAAAAGAATCGTAAAAAAAATAGACAGATAAGAAAAACTAAATAAAAACAGCTTGCAGTAAAAAAAATTGTCAAAAATCAAGATTTTAGAAAAGATAAAACTTTATTATTGGAAATAAGTAAAAGTATTTTAAGTAATAAAACAAAAGAAAATAAAGATGATTATTATAAAAAAAATAGAGAAAACATAGAGGATAAAAATATATTCGTAAATAATAAAAATTTGTAAAACAGATAAGTAAATAATAGTTGCAAGAAAAAAGATATGTATTCTAGCGGGTCGTTCGGTTGCCAGGTGGTTAAAGAAAGTGCTTTTAGAATTTGGCTAAATAAATAGCGTAGGCTCAAATCTCACTCAGACAGAAGTCTTTTTCTAAAAAAGAAGATAGCTTTTGTCTGCGTGTAAAAATGTAGGGAGCACAATAGTACAAAATATGTCTTAATCGTAACCTTTTAAGTATACAGCAATAACAAAACAAAATGTTGTTAAATTAACAAATATGGCAAAAAGCAAAAAATCTAAAAAAATTACAAATTATACAAAAAAGTAGAGACTTAAATAATTTTGAATAAAAAGCTGTAAATGGTACTTAACTAAAATTAATTAAAAAATAACTACAAAAAGAAGCAAATAATAAGAAATTACAGCAATGAGATAAAAAAACTGTTGAAGTTATATAAAATGCAAACTCAAATAAGTTAAAATTTAAAAGCAGCAATAGTAAAAATAAACAAAAAACTAAAAGAGTCGTAAAAAAATAGACAGATAAGAAAAACTAAAAACAGTTTGCAGTAAAAAAAAATGTCAAAAATCAAGATTTTAGAAAAGATAAAACTTTATTATCTGAAATAAGTAAAAGTAATTTAAGTAAAAAAACATAAAAATTAAAGTTGATTATAATAAAAAAAAATATAGAAAGCTTAGTCAATGACGAAAAAGTTAAAAAAAATTGTTATATAATTAGCAAAAACTAAACTTAAAAACACACGACGATTAAATCTTATATAATGAAATTAAAGATTTAATAGAAAGAAAATAATCAAATAAAATTGTAAAAAATTATAAAAATAGTTTAAAAAAAAACAGCAAAACCAAGTATAAAAAAAACTTTATAAAAATCGGATCCAAATTAAAAATAACATTTGTAAATTATAACAAAAATATTGAAAACAATAAAATGAGTAGACACTATTGATAAGTTTTATAAAATTTTTAGACTAGAACAAAATAAAATAAAACTAAAAACTTAATAGAAATAAATCACTAAGAACTTGAAAAGAACAAGACAATAAAATGACTACACATTAGTAAAAAACAGTTAACTGTTATTTAATTAAAATTAATTATTAAACATTAGTAAAATACTTAGATTCGAATAAGTAAGTCTTACTATATATTGATAGTAAGTAAAATTGATCAATATTTATTACTATTAAAATAAATAAATAAATAGTGAACAAAAGCAATAGTTATTTACATAAAAGTCAGGAAAATTTTGCATTACTGAAGAGGAGCTAAATTGAAATACGAGGCACTTTGTGCAGAGTATTTTAAAGCTCCGAGTCAAGTAAGAGATTTTACTGACGTGTTTTGTATTAAATTTTTCCGGAAATCGTAAAAAAAAGACGAAATCTACAAATTTTAGAATTTTTTTTGACAAATTCTACAAAAGTTAAGTTTGTCAATTTTGTTGGTAATGCGTAAATAAGCAGGAAAATGTTGTTTCCAAGACGATTTCCGGAAAAAGAATATACAAGCTTGTAAGTTTTATAGACAAAAGCACAAAGAAAGCGCCATCTATTGATACAACTATAAACTCACATCTCAAGGAATACAAAAAAAATAATTCGTCTAACTCTGTAGTGCTGTTTTGGTAAATAAACGTGTGTTTAGAAGTAATTTGATTAATTCTTCATGTCTTGCTTTCACAATTTGTTTTCTAAGTTTTTTTCTTATGCTAAAATAAGTTGAAATGTCTGATTAAAACAATTCAATTTGTGGCACCTATAAATAATTGAAAAAGCTTATTATCTAAACAAGTAAAATGACACTAATATGGTAGAATTAACAGCGATAGTCGAGTCAGAAATAGCTGACTATTGTTTTCCTTAGCATCTAAGAGTGCCATCTATTGCAAAATTAAAGTATAAAATTCAAATTCTACATAGAGACTCATTAAAAATTATTTTAAAATTGCCTTCGTAGTTATGCAAGTTTCATTAAAGGCCCTTTTATAAAAAATAATCAATATGGTCTAGTCATTATAAATTATTGTCTCCGTGGTCGTAAACAATTTTTGTTGTGTCTATTAAAAGTTTTAGTAGTGTAAGTGAAAAACCGCCTATATAAGCTTGTCATTCCAAGTTCGATGCTATTTAATAATGAAAGTTTGTGACCTAAATTCCGAAGTTTGATAAACTGAGGTTAAATTAATGTCAGCCAGCGTTCAATTGCGTTGTAAGTTGCGGAACATTAGCCTTCCACACTCATCCTTTATCGAGAAATTGCTCCAGAAAGAGATCATTATTTGTTCGCTCTAAAAATTTTAAAATTTCTATGGAACGCCACAACAACAAAATAAACAATGCAGGTCGTGTATCTTTGTAAAGCTGGCGAAATAGCTCGAGCCAGCATTCTATGGCAAAACAAGCAACTTAATAAACAATCTCTAGAAAGAATCGTTTCTCATAAAAGCACTTGTACATTGCAAAAGGCGAAATACAAATTTTGCTGCGATTACCACTCTTAAAATAAACTAACGTGAAATGTGTCTTTTAGTGTAGTTATTTTTAAAATATGTACTCTATTTGGAGCAGAAAATGCAAACATAGTAAAAAAGAAAGCTAAAATACTAAAAATAAGACAAATATTTCTAATTCAAAAAATCCTTTTGCTGTCAAATTTCTAACGACATCTGTGTTACAACAATAAAGCATACTTTTCAACCAAATTTAGAAATTTTGTTTTTTTTCTATGTTTAGAACTTCCAACTGGGGAAACCGTTTTTAATAATTTTGTTTTTATTTAAAATGTGGTCTTACTAATATTTGAAAAGTAGTTTTCAATTTTTTTTAAGCAATTTTTGATAGGTACATTATATGTGCTTTTTTCTTGTTTATTTTACGTTTCTCATTTCTAATAATAAAAAATTAATTTTGGTTTTTTTAGAATCTTGATTTTTAACCAATTCACTGCCATCTACTGTTTTTAAATTTTTTTTCATTTGACAATTGATAAAAAAATTACTAGTTTATAATTTTAACATAATTATTTAATTTTATTATTAAAATATTTAGATTTTTAACACAAACAATAATAATTTTTTTCTCACTGAATCTCTTTGGTCAAAAGATTTTATAAAGCTTCTTCACTGATGTGTAGTTTAATTGTTTTTTTCAATTTTTGAGTTTTTTGTGGCTTACAGATGATCTTTTTTATTTGTTTTTTATTTTGTTGTTTTTATTTTTAATTATTCTTGAGATTTCTCACTATTTTGTTTAATTTTATATCAAATTTTTATTCATCACGATTTACTTTTTTTGTAATTGTAAGATTAGTTTTTTCAGATTTATAAAATTTTTTTTAACTTTATTGTTATTGACTTCGTATTCTAATTTTATTTCCTATATTTATTGGTTTTTTTTAAATGTTTTTAATTTTTAAAAACAACTGATCAATTTTGTTTTTTTCTTGACTTTAAACCGATGTTTTTAATAACGTATGTTTAGTTTTTTTCTATTCGGCAAGAGATAAAACTGTGTTAGTAGCTTATAGTGCTAATAATTTCAAAACAATTGGTTGACTGTATTAATATATTTATTAATAATAATAATTTTTTTCTCAATGAGTTTTTTTTATTTTCGTCTTTAGTCTAGATATTTTATAAAGTTGTCTCACTAATGTGTAATTAATTTATTGTTTTTATGTTTTGATTTTTGTGTGATTTACAAATGTTGATTTTAATTTGGTTTTCAATTCTATTAAATTTTATATTTATTTTTGTCGGTGTTTTTTTTAGTTTTCATTTCTATTAAGTTATTATATTTATTTTTTGTAGTGTTTTTTTTAATTATTTTTATAATTTTTTACAATTTTATTAAATTATTATTTTTTTTAATTCTATAATATTTTAAAAACAATGATTTGAGTCTGTTAAAATATTTATTTTAATAACACTAACAATAATTTTTTCTCACTGAATTTTGTAATTTTTTTTTTTTTGGTATAGAGATTTTATAAAGCTTATTTACTGATGTGTAGTTTTATTGTTTTTTTTTTAAATTTTTGAGTTTTTTTGTGGTTTACAGATAATCTTTTTTATTTGGTTTTTATTTTGTTGCTTTCATTTTTAATTATTCTTGAAATTTCTTACTATTTTGTTTAAGTTTTCATCAAATTTTCATTTGCACTATATACGATTTACTTTTTTTGTAATTGTAAGTTTAGTTTTTTTCAGATTTATATCATTTTTCTTAATTTTATTGTTATTGACTTAGCATTCTTATGTTTTTTTCTATATTTATTGGGTTTTTTTAATGTTTTTAGCTTTTAATAATAACTGATCAATTTTGTTTTTTTCTTAATTTTAAACCGATGTTTTTAATAACGTAGTTTAGTTTTTTTCTTTCTGGCAAGAGATGAAACTGTGCTAGTAGCTTATAGTGCTAATAGTTTTAAAACAATTGGTTGACTGTATTAATATATTCATCAACAATAATAATTTTTTTCATAATTAGTTTTTTTTATTTTTGTCTTTAGTCTAGAAATTTTATAAAGTTGTCTTACTAATGTGTAATTAATTCATTGTTTTTATGTTTTGATTTTTGTGTAATTTATTAATATTGATTTTAATTTGGTTTTCAATTCTATTAAACTATATATTTATTTTTGTCGGTGTTTCTGTAGTTTTCATTTCTATTAAGTTATTATATTTATTTTCTGTGGTGTTTTTTTGAATTATTTTTATAATTTTTTACAATTTTATTAAATTATTATTTTTTTTATTTCTATAATATTTTAAAAACAATGATTTGAGTCTGTTAAAATATTTATTTTAGTAACACTAACAATAATTTTTTTGTCACTAATTTTTTTTTTTTTTAGTTTAAAGATTTTATATAGCTTTTCTACTGATGTGTAGTTTTATTGTTTTTTTTTAATTTTAGTGTTTTTTGTAGTTTACAGATAATTTTTTTTATTTGGTTTTTACTTTATTGCTTTTATTTTTGGTTATTCTGGAAATTTCTTAGTATTTTGTTTAATTTTTTATTTAATTTTTATTTTTACTTTAAACGATTTAACTCTTTTGTAATTGTAAGTTTAGTTTTTTTAGATTTATAACATTTTTCTTAACTTATTGTACTTTTTTACTAATTAATTCCTTGTTTTTTTGTTTTGATTTTTGTGTGATTTACAGATGTTGATTTTAATTTGATTTACAATTCTATTAAATTTTATATTTAATTTTGTCAGTGTTTTTTTTTAGTTTTCATGTCTATTAAAAATTAATATTTTTTTTTATTGTGTTTTTTTAAATTATTTTTATATTTTTTTACAATTATGTTTTTTTTATTTCTATAATATTTTAAACAACAATTATTTGATTTTATTAAAATATGTATTTTAGTAACACTATTTAGTAGTATTTTTCTCACCAAGCTTTTTATTCTTTAGTCTAGAAATTTTATAAAATGATTCTACTCATGTGTAATTAATTTATGGTTTTTTTGCTTTGATTCTTGTGTGATTTACAGATATTGGTTTTATTTGGTTTTCAGTTCTATTAAGTTTATATTTTAATTTTTTTTTCAATGGATCTTATAGTTTTCCAACAATTTTATTTGATTATTTATTTTTATTAAATACAATTACAGCTTTTTGCATTTTTGCAAAATTTTGAAAATTTGTATCTATTTGGCAAGTGATACTATGTTAGTAATTTACTTTATAGTGTTTACAATTTGAAAAACATTATTTGATTTTATTAAAATATTTCTTTTAATTGCACAAACAATAACATAAGATGACTAATAATTAAAAAAATGATAACGTTTGTTATCAGCTTATGACCACAGCCTGAATTAATAAGAAGATTTGACAATGGATTAATAATTGCTAAACAAAGCCATGGAAAACTTAATAAATCTCCTTGAAATTATCCGCGTTTGATTGGCAATAATGCAGCTTTCAATTTGTTTTTAATTGAGAGACAAAAATAGTTTATTTCATTATATATTTTGGTAAATAAATTAATTTTGAATTAATCTTATACTATTGTAAAAAAAAAATTAACCAACAATGAAGAACAGAATCATAAGCTTTTTTATAATCATCAATAATGCTACGTTTAATTAATTAAACTTGTCTTATCATTACTGATTCAATAATTTATTGTTCTTTAAAGCTCATGCAATCTTCCTGTTTATTTTTTATAATATTATTATTATTGCAATAATTATAAATTAAATTTTTGATGTGTGATGTTAACAGTTTATATAATTACGTCAGCAAACTGGTTATAAGTCTATAATTTGTTAAATTTTTTCCTTGAGTTATACCTTCGGCAACAAATTTTGAAAACCTATTTGTGTTTTTCATAAACTTGTGTGACAAATAGTGAAATTTTTAAACCAGAAATAATAAATTTTGGCTTTTCTAGGCAATTTCTAATTATGTGTCTTTGACACCTTACTTACTGAATTAATTTGTTTTCTTATAATTATTGATATTTCCATTAGTTTACATCAAAGAAAGTGTATATGAAAATTTATACAAAATTTTCTTATACAATTTATAAAAGTATCTGAAGAGTAGACAATTTAAGCAATGATCGGTTGGAAAATGTCATTTGAATGCTAACTTGACATTTGAATGTTAGAAAAGTAAAACGTTTTGTTGGCTTCTATCATATTGTTCAATAAGTCCACAAGTCCAAGAAAATAAATCATTCAGACGAGCGGCATAGCTCAACTTGTTTTACACTTGTGACTTCGACGTAATGACAAAAGCTATCTTTTTTCTCTTTTTTTTGACACGAAAACCAACAGAAGTAGCAGTATAAAAAAATAATACTCTTTGCAACATCTATTACGACATTACCAAAATGAAGAAACTCCCAATGCAAACACCAACAGCACAATAACTCAAATCTGCTGAAATCAACTATTTCCTGGGCTGGAACTAAAATTTGTTAACTAACACACATGTTACGGTTATTATGTTACCAAAGTTACCAACATTGCATTAGATACCAAAATGAAGAAACTTCTAATGCAAACACCAACAGCACAATAACTCAAACCTACTGAAATCAACTACTTCCTGGGCTGGAACTGATATTTGTCAGCTGACACACATGTTACGGTTATTATATAGAAATCTATAGTGCATTCACAGAAAAAAAAGATTTTTAATCAGACAGTGTAATGAGTTCATTTTTAATAACAAATGAGCTGCTTTATGTATTTATCTATAATGTAAATTTCCAATTTCAATGTTTTTTTTTTGGCGAAATCGATTCTCAATTTATGTGATGCTATGTTAGAATTATATAGCGTCTATAAAATATGTATTTCTTATAGACCGTCAGATAAACGGCCACCCATCAATGTGTAGCAAATGGTAAATTCATGTAGGAAAATATAAAATCGCTTTTGAAAAAGTGAGTAATAAAAGAGGCTAAGCGACTCCGTTTCTGGTTGGCGGTGGTGTAAAGGCCACCGGTGAAAGACTTATCTTGATGGAAATACTGTAGAGAAAAGCTCATCCTTCTGAAAAATCTTTACCAGTTTTACTGAAGCGAAGCTAAAACCTTTATCACGTCTGTTCAACATGTATACATACTTAACTTCGGTTTTGTTGAGCTATTTTGCATCCAAATTAGGCTTTTTAGAAGAAAAGTCGTTTTCGTTAATGGGGTTTCAGCAGCGCATTAACGTGCAGACACCTTTAATAGGTTTATAATTTCATTAGATAACTCTAAGCGCAAGTTGAGTTAATTATCAACATCAAATAAATTACAACAACTGATCACACATTACCGAAAACTAACCATAACATGAGTGGTTTTGAAGAATTTAATAGTATACGAGTATCTTGCAACAAGGAAGGGAAACTCGTACTTTTTTTGGAAGTTGAGTATATGGAGTTGCAATAGTTATTTTTGCAGTCATCGCTCAAAGGTCGGCAGTTTTTGGTCGCTCTCAATGCACCAAAAAACATTTTTTTTTCGCACCGCGGTGTTTTTTACTTTGCAGCCAAAACTAGAGGAAAATTTTCGACACAATGTTTTTTTATTTCGATAAAATCATAGCAACCAAACAATCAGACCATTTTAAATTTAAAAGATTAGGTAATCGGTGAACGCAGTGCCACCAACCGAAAAATAAGTATAAAACTAAATTCTTTAATACTAAAAAATTAGAGTTAATCGTTGAAAAAAAAATTTTAGGAAAATTTTGATCCATTCGCACTAATGCAGCGCGACTGAAATCAGTTCAAAGAGCTCATGTAGGAATTTTAATTTTCCGAACTTGTTAACTACTGCGAAAACAGATAAGTGCGCTTTGCGCACGAGTGGAAAATGTCGCACGAGTAAAGCACAAGTGTACCCGCACGCATTAATTTTTGTACGGATTCTTTCCCAAGAAATAAACGTAAATAAAATTTTAAAATTTATGTTTTGAATTTGTCGAAAAAACCAAGTGCCTTGATGTTGATAATGTAGGTAACTAACTAAACATTTAAAAAATTGTCACATTTTTTAAAAATTTTAAAACCAGATTTAGAGTAAAAAAGGTTTTTTGTCAAAGAATATTTAGAATGTACGCCACCCAAATGTCAATAATGTTGTGAATAATTTACCTATAGCATAGTGAAAACGTTTTAGTAGCTTGATGGCTTGATGGCCCTTTTAAAAAGAAAAACTAAACATTATTGTCGAAAAAAAGTCTCAAATTTTTTATTATTTTGCATTGCACAGTGTCAAAAGCAGCTTTAAAGTCTTCTTTGTTTTGATCTTCTTGAGTTCTGATACGATAATTTAACTTTACACCGTTTTTATCGAAAAAAATCTCAGTTTTTTGCACGCTTTAGTGCGGTAAAAACAAAAAATGATTAAAAAATTGACGTTCCAGATTGATAATTCCGTAATAATTTGATTTTTAGTAAAGAAATGTAAAAACGCTATTTGCCTACGAGAAACATTAACTTAGCTTAGAATTTTTGAACAAATTACTTTTATTTTTTAAAAGGTGGTTTGCTATTATCATTTTTTCTTGTTTATTATTGCATTCCTATCAATATCAATTGTTTGGGTACAAATTTAAGCCTTTGTTTCTTTTTTTTTAGATGGGACGATACCAGCGATGCTGAATTGATATGAAAGTACGATGTATATAAGAAAAAATTTTAATTATTTTCTTGTTAACTTCTAATAAATTAAAATTTTTAGATTTTTATCAAGTCTGTTTAATTATTTTTTTGAAATCAGTTGAATCTATGGCTTTGAACCATAGATTCTACCAGAGCCACAAGCAATTTTTCAGTGATTTGTAATAGAAATGCCAGTCACATAAATTCAAAATCTTACCATTTTTACCGTTCAACAATAAAAATGTGATGTATCTGGTGTTTTAATAGGCATTTTTTGTTGTATAAAACTATTTTAATTTATAAACGTACCTGAAAAGTGACAACTATGCCATTTTTTCCGCACGGCAGGTTTAGAAATCAAGGGCGACTGTAAACATAATGTTTCTCAAGAATTTAAATGTCAATTTGACGTTTACATGACAGGTTAAGACAGGTCAGGTCAGACCAAAGAAATATTGTTACTAGAAGTGAAATAGACGTTTTCATAAAAGATCAGCCATGGAAAGAAAGAAGTCTACTTTCACATCTAAAAGTAAAAAAAAATTTCTAACACATCGATTTACTTAAAAATCTTAAGAGGTTTTTTGACTATCATGTAGTCGCCATCAGGAGATAAGATACATGTTGTTTCTCTTCTAATAGAGACTAAATGGTGGTCATAATAGTAATACTTTTGTTATTATGTTGCTACAAAAATAACCTAATATTGTTTAGTTCATTACTTGATGATGACTATATTCATAATTAATATTACATTAATCTGATACCTAAAAGATGACTACCTGGTAATCATAAAAACCATCTAGATCATAATCATAGTACGCGTTGTTCTAAAACTGAACCAGAGTCTAAAGAGCCAAGGACCAGAACTATAGAGTCTAAAGCGATCAAAAATATTTTTTTTGCAATTTGCAATTTTGATACTCTAATAGACTCATTAGCAAACGATACGTCATAGAGTTCGATGCGGTTATAAGCCATTAGAGCACCAAACTTTTTTTTCAAAAAATTTTTTGGTTGGCAAAACTTAATTTGACTTTTTATCTGTCTGTCAATAATGTTGCAAATTAAAATTTGATATTGCAATTTTTGAACAACAAAATGAAGGGAACGATCAATGGAAAGTATATTTATGTGAACTATGATACATATTTTGTGTAAATAATAAGTGCACTGGTCTGGGAAAAACAACCGATTCAAATAAAGCAAAAGTCACAGTTTATATGTCACTTAACCTAAAAAAGTAGGTATCTTACAATAATAATAATAATAATGAAAACCAAAATAATTTTTGATATTTCACGGATTTTGGGAGGCCTCCATATAAAGTTTTCTTTAATTTTCGTATTGTGGGGCTGACAAGATTAGAATTTTTAAATAAAACAAAAAAAAACAAATAGATAAAATTTTCAGTTTTAAAATCAAGATATTGCCAACCCATTCCAAAAATTCCTAAATTGATCAAATTAAAAAGAAAATGCTTAAAAACAGGATAAAACGGGCAAATTACAAACATGGTATAAAAATCTCGTTTCATAAGACTTTAAAGAAATTTATTCTTTAAAAAACTTGTAGCTTTGCCACTCGTTTTTTAATCTTGAATGCGTGCTTCAAGACACGTCTTATAAAACTTGTTTTTTAATATACTATTTTACATTTTTAATATTTTACATTTACCCAATTAATCAGTTTAGAAAAAAAATGCGTTTGGCGCAGCCACCATTTTTTAACCTTTCTAACAAAATATTAAAAAATGTTATGAATATCCCCTTTTTTGTTAGTTTAATAGTGTTTTTTTACAATAACTTGATTAAGTTGTGATTCTAATAAAATAGAAGTTTACCCAATTAATCAGTTTTGAAAAAAATGCATGCGGCGCATCCACCATTTTTCAACTTTTTTACCAAATTATTATAAAATGTTATAAATATCCCACTTTTTGTTAGTTTAATAGTGTTTTTTTACAATAACTTGATTAAGTTGTGATTCTAATACAATAGAAGTTTACCCAATTAATCAATTTAGAAACAAAATGCGTTTGGCGCATCCACCATTTTTAAACTTTTTTATAAAATTATTATAAAATGTTATAGTTATCCAACTTTTTGTTAGTTTAATAGTGTTTGTCTACAACAACTTGATTATGTTGTTGTTCTAATACAATAAAAATTGACCAAATTAATCAGTTTAGAAAAAAAATTGCGTTTGGCGGACTTAACATTTTTGACTTTTTTTTATCAAAATAATCAAAATATTATAAATTGCTGTAAATAACCAACTTTTTGTTAGTTTTCTAATGTTTTCTTATGATAACTTGACCAACTTGTGAGTCTAATACAACAGATGCTTACTTACTAAAACAATATTTTAAAATTGGCGCTTCAACAATTTTTAAAATTTTTTATCAAAGATTTTTGTTTGATAAGCAAGCGCACTGCGTCTGTCTCAAGTCAGACTTGAGCAAGGCTCTGACTTGTTTTGAGACGCCATTTGCAGGTTATGTCATTGTTTGACGTTGGAAAATACTGAAGAGTATCATGTGTTGCAGTACATAACAACGAACATTGACATGCTGGATGAGTTAATATATACGGGGTACTGCAAACTCATTAGAGTTTTTTTCCAACTTTGAATGTAAGCGTCGCCACAGCTTTACAATGTAGTGAATGTAGGATTTCTTGCAAATTAGTGGAAATACAATTATTACTTACACATAATTAAAGAGCCCACATTTTGTGCAAAAATGAAAGCATTGAATAAAAAATTAAAGCATTGAATAATAATAAAAGTCACAGATATTTATTAATTGGGTCGTTGTAACACCTTCTAGTGGTAAACATAAGTACAAAAAAAATAAAATTTTTATTAGTTTACATTATAAGTGTAAGGTATTGTTTGCAGAAGCATAGTAAACAAAACGGCAGCCGAAAACTTTCATCTTTACACACTTCTTGAATAGCTCCTACTACTCACTACTCTGATAACTTTTCTGCATCACATTTCCTACAATAAAAGTGGATAACAGTCTGGTTAGAGTTATATTAATGTTGCACTTACATTGTCCTTCTCAAAAGCGCGCAGTGTGAGCTAGCTTCTATTTGGGTCTCACTTTTGCAGCTTTCGTGTTTTGAGGAGAATGCAATAATGGACCCGTCGTCATTCTTTTTTTTTGCATAAACAACACAAAAAACTTTCGATTTAATCCCTGCGGCATCGAGTTATTCCTTGACCTGTCACTTTATATAAACACAGAGAATGACTGTCATGCGTCAAAATGTTCAATTTTAAACCTAAAAACACAAAAATTACTACTTTGGTGACTTTCGCAAGACGCACGTTTTCTCGAGCATTGTCGAAGTCTTTGCTTGATTTCCCGAGCATTGCCATTTCCCGCCCAAGCTTGAGACGCCGTCTCAAGCTTGAATCCAAGGTTGATCTTGAGCTACGACTATGAATACCGGCATTAGCAAATTTATTAACTGATGACATTATTCATCATGACGTCGACCCCTTCTCAATCATAAATCAATCAAGTGGAGTCAAAAAATTTAATGAATATTTTAAAGAAACTAGTTTTACTATTTCAAGATAGCCTTCTTGTTTACCGGATCTAAACCTCATAGAGCTGCTGTAGCAACTGTGCACTTTGCAGCATGTTTTGAAGACTCTGGCACAGCTAATCTAACAAGATTTAGATTCTTTAAAGCTAGGTATCACCAGCAGCTACTGTTTATTTTTTGATACCTTTATTTTGTAAATGTCTAAACGTGTACAAGAGTGTTAGTTGATTGAAAAATAAAATTTGATTCAACTCAGCAGGCAGCGTTGCTTGGTTAGAACTTGTGTTCAGATCCAATTTGCGTTGAAGGTTCCTAGAGATAAGCTAAAAAAACAAACGAACATAATTTTGTTGCTGTAAATGCCGTATATTCTTGTATGCATGTATTATTCTGACATTACAAGCAAATACGTCAAAGTTTTCTTTGTATGAGTAAGCAATTTGAGAGAAAATCTTACGCACGACCGACGACATGACAGGTTAAAGCTAAACTAAACTCTAAATCGTGCTTTATTTGTAAAACAAAACAAATCATTTATCCGATCTCGAAAAGTAACAAAGGCAATTTTTCACACGTGATTTAGCTAATACCAAAGGAATAATGGATGTCCAGGGACCTATGGTCTTGAATTAAACTCGGAACCTTCCAGTATTAGAAACACTCCACTACGAAATTCGTTATTCTACACTAACGACCAATTATCGGAATCATCTGTTAAAGAGAGACCTTAATCGAGCCGAAGGATCGCTTAAAAAATTGGCCATCAAAAAGGCAAAGTCCTAAATTACTCTAGATAAAAGAGATGGCTTATGGAAGGAGTTCATTCCGTATTTAATTTAATCACTGAAAGCTTCTACAAAGGTGTACAGAAGTCGAAGTTCCTCCAAAAGGATCAAGATTTAGCTTTATCAATGCAGTTTTTTGTTTTTTTGCTGAAACAAGTCTGTATTTGCAGTAAATTATGTCTAATTTTGTTTAACTCCAACACAGTTTCAATAGTGCTTCATCCATAATATGTAGAATAGAAGCGGCAATTGCAATTTTAAATTCTATTCAAGCCAAAACTCAAGCATTGATTCCATTCTATTTTATCCTCTCGCAATCAAACTAAAAACTATTAGATGTGTTAGTCACTTCAGTAAATTAGATAATCAAATCGAGAAAGCGCAGCAAAATGGCTCGTAAAAAGTAATTTTATTCTTTTTACAGCATACAACGACAAACTGTAAAATAAAATCAATTTTTATTAGCTTTTATTCAAATTAAGTTACAAAAGAGTAATATTTTTCCCATTATTTTTCAGAAGTAATATAAAACAACAAACATAAATAATCGCGTTTCCCGTTCGCTTTTTCCGTTCTGAGACTAGTGCTGCTTTATTCCCTACTATTCACAAAAATTTTAACGTCTTTATTTAATGTATTCGATCTTTACGGATTGCTTAAAATATTTGACATTTTTTAAAACCACTCTCAAACTAAAAATTTAAGTTTTTTGAACATTCTGTTGCCTGTGTATAAAGAGACACAAAAAGATGTAAGATCAAGGCAAATTCATTCAAATTATATCTGTAAGCCTTGGACATGTTTTGTTCTTTTTGAAACTCTTCAGCAAACTGCAAAAGATCCAAGTTTAAATAAATCTGAAATATTAATAATTTTTCCAAATTTTTTGAGGCAAGGTAAATAGATGTCGCTCATTTTACCATATTACGAACTTAGGTAAGAGACACTTAGGTAAATATAAGCCAAAATTTGTCACTGCATGTTTATTCAAATCTGAATTTGTTACGATTTGATAGTAAGTTTTGAAAAAGTATAATGATGTATGGAGCCAAAATTTAGAGATAGAAATAATAGATGGAAATACAAAAAGTGCAAGTAGAAAGACTTTAGGATATATAGTGTGAAAGAAAAGAAAGAGAGAAAAATTAAGAATAGAAGCAAGAAAACGAACCGCAAAGTTTGAAGATAGAATGAAAAATAGTAAAGGGTGCAAGATTTTGGAAGAAAGTTGGAATAGAAAATCAGATAGAGGAATGAAAAAAAATGAAAAGGATATTACAAAATAAATGAGTTTAACGTAGAAAAAATTGAGAAAAAAAGAAGAGCGAGTTAATGGTTGCATGGGAAATTGAAAGACAGAGACAGAGACCTAGACATAGACAAGCTAGAAAGGAAGAGAGAACTTAGAGAGAACAGGTATACCAATAGATACATAAATCTGATTACAGAAGAGTTGACGGGATATGTAAGGAGAGAAATCAAGAAAAATCAAAACATGCTAGCAAGATTCAGATGTAGAAATGAAGAAAGAGATAACAGATTTTAAATAGATTAAAATGAAAGGTAATGCAGAATGTGTGGAACAGAGAGAAACATTGAAGCACATGATGAGAAAATGTGTAGAAGTAAAAGGAAATATGTTAGCGAAAAAAAATGTAACGAAAGGAAAGAAAGAGGGAATAGAATAGATGAATATGATAATGAGGGTGAGAAAAAAATTAAATCAAAAGATGAACGAGAAATGAATAAAAAAAAAGATGATTAAAAAGAATAAATTGAAAAAAAAACAAAGCAAAAAAGTATGTAAAATAAATATAAAATAAAAAAAAAGACATAGACTAATCAAAAAAGATAAATAAGTATAATAAAAAAGAGATGAAAAACGAAAGAGATAAAAAAATAAGACACAAAAAGAAAAAAGTATTTATTTTGTGCTTTATTTACTTATGTGTAACACTATAGTGAGCAAATAATGAATAAAAAAAAATGATTAAAAAAAAATTAAAAAAAAAACAAAGCAAAAAAGTATGTAAAATAAATATAAAATAAAAAAAAAGAACATAGACTAATCAGAAAACATAAATAAGAATAATAAAAAAAAGGTGGAAAACAAAAAGGAGAAAAAAATAAGAAACAAAAAGAAAAAAATATTTATTGCATACTTTATTTACTTATGTGTAACACTATAGTGAGCAAATAAACATTTATATATAGATAGTTTCTAAAACAACGGTTTAGAGATATAGTTTGAATAAATTTGCAAAGATTTTCTTTATTTTACCTGTAGGTGAGTAACCAAAGAAAGTAGATTAAATTGCATATCATTGATATATGTTTGAGACAAAAGACGTTGATGTAATACCTTAATCGACCAATCAGCGAAATACTTTTTATTTTAAATTGTATCTATCAACACTGCCATTCTATGATTTAGAGCGTAAACTATTTGGATAAAACATGTGTAAACAGTCAAAATTGTTTGATGCAAGGTAACTTCTAATAGATGTTGCTTTTTTGGTTACATTAGGAAGCAACTAACACTTGGGTAAACATAAGCCTAAAATTGTTACTGCAAATTATTTCTTTCTGATTAGTTCCAATAAGAACGAAACATGTTTAAGTTTTCATCTGATCAAGTTTTGAGTTAGTCTTATTAATGCTTTTTTTAATATATAGTTTTGATACTTCAATTGATTATAAGAATTTGTAAAAAATTTTAAAAAAATTTAATATTATTAATTGATAATCTATTTATTCAATCAGTAAATAAGTAAAATAATAATTAATCATATTAAAGCTGCTTTTTTTCAAATTTTTAATTTGTGTAATTTAATTTTTTTAGGTTGTTTTTTCCTAGTATTTTGGCTTCACTCACACTATTCATCCTTTATCAGCATTTGTTTACGTTATTTAAGCCTTTGTAGTACTTTTTTGGCGTCTAATTGATTTTTCTTCGATTTTTTGTAGTTTTTATATATTTTTTAATTTATCATCTATTGATATTTTCTTATGTATTATATTTTTTACAAATTATTTTTTGTTGATTCTGAAGTCTTGTAGGATATTTTTGTATTTTTTTTAAATCTGTTAATTTTTTTTATATTTCAATCTTTTTTGTTTTTTATATTATGTGTTTAATGGGTTTAAAGCCAAATTATTGTCAATTGACGTAATTATTTTTTGACAGTCACGTACACCAACCTCTAAAAAAACATTAAAAACACTAATATAAAAGACTCTAAATTAAAACATCAATAAGCTTATTAAAAACTCAAATTTGAAAAATGAGTTTTATTAATATCAATCTCCTAAAATAAAAAAAAAAAAAGTAAAAAAAAAAATTACTATTTTGCAGAAAAATATATTGTCTGTTGAAACTAGCTATTTTAAAACTATATCGTTTAGCAATTTGATTAATTTGTAAATTTTTAGCTGTATGAGATACAAAAGTTTATTAAAAGTAGTTTTTGATCTGTTTCTCATAAAGTGTTTTATTTCAACATTTAAGTCAATTTTATTTTAAGCTTTTGAAATTTTATATGAACCAAATAAACTGTTTTTTGTTTTTTTAATATTTTTATTAAAAAAACGGCAATTTCACTTTATTAACATAAAATCGAAACTCAAAGATTGATAATAAATTGCTGTTAATACCTGAATCAGGTTGGCATATCGTTAGTGCCACTTAAGCAGTCATTTATTATTCAAAAAATTGAAATCATTTGAAAATTTTTATTTTAACTGTTTATTTCTCTATAAAAGATATTGATTGCTTAATTTCAAATCTCAGATGAGAGCAAAATTTTCATTATTTGCTCGTTCGTTAAGCGGAAATTGAATTTTCTTCCAAATTTCTATTTATTGTGTAATATGTTTACAAAGCTTCATTCAATACAAAATGACAAAGCAAAAAAATCAATTTACGTTTTACACAATTTATTTAAATCCATTTCCGAAGGAAACAAACAATTTCCGCTTCGATTACAGCAGCAGCCCTTCTAATTTCCATTTATCAATTTATTGTAGAAACTTATGATTTTATTATAATATAAAAAGCAGAATTATATATATTTTAGTCAATTCCAAAACACAGTCGAGAGAAAATTGTCAAAGAACATAATAAAATGGTCTCTGAGGAGGAAGTCGTTATAACAGGAAAATTTTATTAGGAATTTGCCGCCTTTATGCATAACGAAATGCAATGAAAGTAAAGTGGTTAACATAAAAAGTAATGTTTGTTGTACAGAGGGCTACAACGGCGATGCTTATTGTTATTAGCTAAAATAAAAGTTTTGCAGCTAAACAAAGAACAGAAAAGATTATAAGTAGTCTGCTCATTATATTTTAAACACCAAAGTTAAACAAATTTTTTTTTTAGTCAGCATCAAACCTGAAACAGAAAAAATTATTAATAAACAAATTATCAAACAATAACTACAAAATTTTTCTCCTATGCCAAAACTATATTTTAGTGAAATAGTTTAAAAGCAGTATAACGTGTCAAAATATTTTCAAGTATTCACAATTAGTAACGCCGAACAGAAAGAAAAATTTCATCTATTTGATGGAGAAATAATGAACTTTTTTTATTTTGTGTCTAATGTAATGATTGATTAATATCGTTTATTTTAAACTTTCTATACACAGTGTTTCATCTAGGAATACATATCTGACACAGTGTAAAAGAATCTCAAAATACATGTGCTTATAACAGCTTATAGAAAAAAAAAAAAAATACAAGCAGAAAAAAAACTTGCAAAGTTTAAAGATACAATAAGAAAACATGAAGTGTGTGAGATATTGAAGGAAAGCTGGGAAGTGGTGACTAGAAAAGCATATAAAAAAAGTACGATTAATGTAAAAAGTTTACCGTACAAAAAATCAAGAAAAAAATTAGCCAAGACAATAAGTGCATGGATTAATAGAAGATAGAGAAAGAAACATAGACCAGCAAAAAAAGAAAAGAGAAATAAAACAAAGCAGGTACAATAGTTGGTTTACAGAAGAATCGCCTTGATTCTGAAAAAGCTAGAATAAGACAGAAAAAGATTATAGCAAGATTTAGGTGCACAAATAAAAAAAAAGAGAAATGTAAGAAAATGCAAAATATGTGGGAGAGAAAGAGACACATTAGACCACATAATAAATGAATGTGTGGAAGTAAAATGAAACAGGCTTAAGAAAAAGAACATAACAAAAAAATAAAAAAAAATATTATAAAAGATAAAGAAATAATTAAGAAGACAGTAAATAAATAGAATGAAAAAAAAAAACGAACTAGAAGAGAAAAAAAAAGCATTTAAATTTACTGAAAAGTTTCACATTGGCTACAGATCCCGTAGAAACAGTCATTTTTAGGGAAAAATAAAAAAAATAGATAAAATAAAAAAATTACGTTTAATTTAACATAAACTATGATTTTAAGCTGTTTTTATCTACTATAGGTACATCTCCAAACCCATAGTAAATAATTGTGTTCAACGGGTTTATAAGCATCTTAAAAATGTAATGATTGATTAATATTGTTTATTTTAAACTCTCTATACACAGTGTTTTATCTAGGAATACAAATCTGACAAAGTGTAAAAGAATCTCGAAATACATGTGTTTATAACAACTTATAGAAAAAGAATAAATAAGAATACAAGCAAAAAAAAAATATGTAAAGTTTAAAGATACAACAAGAGAACATGAAGGGTGTGAGATATTGAAGGAAAACTGGGAGGTGGTGACTGGAGAAACATATAAAAAAAAAGTACGATTAATGTAAAGAGTTTACCGTAGAAAAAATCATGAAAAAATGAGCCAAGACAAAAAGTGCATGGATTATTAAAAGTGCAAGACAAAAAAGATAGAATAAGACAGAAAAAGATTATAGCAAGATTTAGGTGCACAAATAAAAAAAAAATGTAAGAAAATGCACAATATGTGGGAGAGAAAGAGAAACATTAGGCCACATAATGAATGAATGTGTGGAAGTAAAATAAAAAAACATAATAATAAAAAATGAAAAAAAATTTATAAAAGAAAAATAAAGAGTAAACAAAACAGTAAATAAATATAACAAAAGAAAAAAAAACGAACTAGAAGAGAAAGAAAAAGCATTTAAATTTACTGAAAAGTTTCCCGTAAAAACACACATTTTTAGTTAAAAATATAAAAAATAAAATAAAGAAATTACGTTCAATTTAACATAAACTATGATTTTAGGACGTTTTTATCTACTATAGGTACATCTCTGGAGCAATAGTAAACAATTGTTTTCAACGGGTTTAAGCATCATGGTGATCAAAACAAAATAAAAAAACAAAACAGAATAAGCAAAATAAAACATAAAAATTTGCTGATGATAAGACAAAAATACTATTCAAAACGTCATATAATGCAACTCCACCAGAATTTGTACAAAATTCCTCATTTTTTTATTTTTATCAGAATAAACGTTTGCGCTAAAGTTCTTTATTTCTTTAAAAAAAATATTTTAAAGATTTGATAAAAATTGGTCAATGATCTAACAAGGATCTTCGGAGTTATTGTTGCAAATTCACAGCGACAATGCAGAAACCTTGTTACACAATTAAATCATTTTAAACTCAACAGCTTTTTTTATTATAACTATATTTCTAAAAAAGGAAATTGCAGAATAAAATAAATTGTTTTAGATATTTTTTAATCAAAATGTTATTATGCATCAATAATCGAAAAAAAACATGCTCTAAAAGATATCAGCTTCAGACCAGAAATTTGTAGCTAAAATTTCAAATTGCTTTAGCATTTGTTGTTTGATCACAATTTAAAACTTTTTGAGCCCATTTGTGCTCCATTTCCGAAAAATGGCATCAAAACACATTAACCCTGCCTCGCAGGCCACATAAATATGAATTCAATTTACTTTGCGTAAATGTGTTTCGCATTTAGCCCGATACTGTTTCATAATAAGGAATAAATAATGCTTATCTCCAAAAAACGAAAATTCAATTTCGGCTTCCAAAGCTGCGCTTGTTTGCTGCTAACCTTAATTGTTGCAGAAGTGGCAATTTACGCGGAATATTTTTATTTAAAGGCTTAGTAGCATTAGGGTTGCAACGGATTAAAATATAGAAAAAAAGTTTTGGGAGTAGTAGAACTTCAGGATTTGCCGAAAGTTACTTTAGAAGGAGTTTGACGCTTCTATCAACTTTTTACAAGTTTAACAACACACTCGAGCTGTGATTTATCAGAATAGTTTTGGATCTAGAATCAAAACAAATTGTTTATGCATGGGAAAATATTTCTTGACTGATTGACAAATCTTGTCAACCACCGAATAGAAGATCAGACGCTGTTTGAGATAAATTTTATCTAAATAAACAGCAGATGATGCCAAGTTATAAATTCATTTTTAATAATCATTATCTTAATACAAAAATGCTTTTTGACTTGATAACGAGCGTGCAAGCACAAGTGCGGAACATGCGATAGAACGGCACGATTGGCTGCGAGTATTTGAAAATTGGCATGTTGCTGCCACAGCCTGTATGTGCCACCGTTTTTGAATGATATTGATGCCGATGAACTAATTCTTCTTTGCGGCAACTTTAACACAAGCGTAAAAAAGAATGAAAGGAGGCAAATAAATGTTAATGTATAGAAAAAATTGTAATTATTTTCAATTAATTTTTTTTTTGTATTATACAGAATAATAGTAATTTAGTGATAAATTGTTGATCTCAATTCGCAGAAGTTTGCGATTTTTTATCAATGTTTCCTTATAACATTCTAATTTAAGAAAAGATTGCAAACAACGTCAATAAACATTATTAAATATTATTTAACAATAAAAAACATTAATAAACACTTTAAAATTAAAAAGCATTACAAAAAAATGTGGCTTTTATAGAAAAAAATTAATATTTTTTTATATAAAACAAAAAAAAAATGTATAGAAATTTTAATTTCAAACTTATTGAATCATAATTATAGTATAAACTTGATTATATTTGAAAAAAATTGTTTAAAATTAAGTTTTTACTATTAGCATTTCTCTTATCACTTAAGAGAATCTAGCATTATTCTATAGGAGGAAATGGTTGTTATTTTATAGGACAGAAAAATACCCAGCCGTACTATATGATTGCAATTTAATAATGTACATAATTTACACTTGGGCATAAGAGAACCTAGCATTATTCTATAGGAGGAAATGGTTGTTATTTTATAGGACAGAAAAATACCCAGCCGTACTATGTGATTGCAATTTAATAATGTACATAATTTACACTTGGGCATGACATTAATATACATATAGAGTAAAAATAACATCACTAAAGTAGCAAACAAACAATAAATTAAATTTTAGATTAGTAGTTCTTAATCAAATATAAAAAAAATATATCATGAATTGTGACTGCAGTAGATGAAGTCCCCAACGTAATTTGTCACAGAACATAAAATTGCATTACTGAACTAGCAATCTATGCTATAATTTTTCTCACTTGCATTTATTTTTTTTACACCTTCAGATACTTAGTGTGGATTAATTTGCTTTATAAGTGACAACCGCTCTTCACTGATGCTAAAATAATGCTGTAATGGTTATCTTCTGAATTCAGAGATAATTTGAGTGGTGTCTTGGTGCGTTTGGGTATGCATGATAACCTTTTTGTTATATAGTAATATTTATTGTTTTATCAAACATAAAATTAAGCTATTTTGTTCGAAATCTAAATCTAATCTTAAATGCTTTTTTTTCGGTTTTAATTTTTGTTTTGCTTCTTTTATTCTACTTCATTGCCTGTCATGTTTTATTTTTGTTTTATTATCAATTTTATCTATTTTCTTCTTTCTTTAATTTTTTTTTTAATATAATTTTTTTTTAGCATGTTTTCTTTTACAAATATATTTATTATGTGAATTATTATAATTTAAAATGTATCTTTATTTTAATATTGTTTAATTTTTGAGATCTATTATTTTACTATAGATTATTCTTAATCTATTTCAAAACGTTGGCTTTAAAATGCGTTGCACAATGCCAGTTTTTGCTATATACTAAAATTTATTGTTTTGTCAAACATAAAATTAAGCTATTTTGTTCGAAATCTAAATCCAATTTTAAATGCTTTTTTTCGGTTTTAAGTTTAGTTTTTGCTTTTTTTATTCTACTTCATTGACTGTTTTGTTAAACTTGGTTTTATTATCATTTTTATCTATTCTCTTTTTTCTTTAATTTTTTTGATATAATTTTTTTCTTTAACATGCTTTCTTTTACAAATTTATTTATCATGTAACTTATTATGATTTAAAATGTATCATTATTTTAATATTGTTTGATTTTTGAGATCTACTATTTTGCTATAGATTATTCATAATCTATTTCAAAACGTTGGCTTTAAAATGCGTTGCACAATGCAAGTTTTTGCTATATACTAATGTTTATTGTTTTATCAAACATAAAATTAAGCTATTTTTTTCGAAATCTAAATCCAATCTTAAATGGTTTTTTTTTCGGTTTTAATTTTTGTTTTTGTTTTTTTTATTCTACTTTATTGACTGTCATGTTAATTTTTGTTTTATTATCATTTTTATCTATTCTCTTCTTTATTTAATTTTTTTATTGATATAATTTTTTTCTTTAGCATACTTTCTTTTACCTTCACACATTTATTTATCATGTGCTTTAATTTTGTTTCTTCCACTTATTCTACAGTTTTTTTGTGCTAGATTTATTTTCTTTTTCTTCATTTTTACACCAAAATCTTGCAACCATTTTTTTTTCTCTTAAATTTTTTCTTTTTTGAAAATTCAACCATTTTTTTTGTGAAAAAGGTATTGTACTTCTTCTTGTATCTGCTTTTTTTTATTTTAATTTTTTTTGCGCTTGTCTGTGGTTTTATCTATATCCTATTATTTTTTTATGCACCCATTGTTTTGCTTCTTTTTTTATCACTCTCTTTTTTGTTAAATTTTTTCTTTTTAAAATACTTTTTTTTAAATTTTATTTTCTTTTCTGTCTACTTTGTTGTAGCTCTCTTTCTATATCTCACATACTTCTCGTTCTCGCTCTTTATCTTCAAACTTTTTTTTGTTACAGTTTTGAGCAATTTTTCCTACACAAATCTTTTTCACTCAATGTGTGCTTTTGCACTAATGCATATAACACCGCTTAAGTGATTTTGGTCAATAAAACACAGTGAGTCTAAAATAATAAAGGCGAAACATGTCTGTCTTAAAATGTTCTTTTTATTTGTTAGAAAACATGTAATTGTATGACACAGTTTGTTTTTAATTTTACAATTTAATGTGATAATTATTATAACAACATTGTTCAATTTAATCAATTCTATGTAACTTAATCAGGACGGCTGTGGTTCTTTCATATATAAAGAATACCATCCTCCACGACAACAGATTAGGAGTGTTATTCTCAAGAATATGTAATAGAATGAGATAATAAAATAAGTTAGAAAAGTTATCACCCTTGTTTGTAATAATAAATAAAAAAAAAATTTTAGGAAGGAGTTAGGGTATTGAACAATGTAGATGTTTTTATGTCCAGTTTTTTATTATCTATAAGCGACGTTTTGGTAAAAACAATTTGACCTTCTTCAGTCCTAAAAACAATATAGACAAACTTAAAAACTAGTGACATTAAACATAAACTTACTAAAAACACTTACTGCTGACGTATGTGAATTAGATAAACCGGTCTAAATGTGGTTAACCTGTTAATTTGGCCAGACATTTTTTTTTTCATTGAAACGCCGCTTATAGATGTAATAAAAAACTGGAAATAAAAACATCTACATTGTTCAATACCCTAAATCTTTCATAAAAAAAATTTATTTATTATAATAAAATAATTTTGTATGGGCGTGATTTGTTAGTGAAAATATATCATTTTATTCCAAATGACATTTGGGACACAAATAAAAAATTAAATTCTACAATTTTTAAAATATTGCTAAAAACACTATCTTGTGATACATTTTTATGTGCTTATCTTGAGTGTTTCAATATTTTAAAGAAATATATTCTGTTATTTGATCGGACTATCTATAGATCTAAAACAACCTTCAAATTGTCATAAATTGTCGCTACCAACTTATTAGGCGAAAGTAATTGTATACAATAATTTGGTTTTAGGATATTTCAATTTTCTTACGTATTATTTTTAAGTTTCAACAACATTACGCTTCAGTGCGTTGTCTATTAGATATTGGCTTTTCATTACAGTGTTCCAGCCAATAGTAAAAATGAGTTTGTAATTCAAATCTTTAGAGAGACCAAACATTGTTCATATTTATAACACCATTAGCAGGAGATAGAAAAACTCGTACTTTGTTATTTGTTGGTAGCGTCGTCTTTGTCTAAAAGATTCAACATATAAAAAGATTTCTTATTTATTCTTTTTTTTCAAAACAGTACACAGTGATGTATTTAATAAACTTTGTAAAAATAATGTTAAGAGTTGAAAAAAATAATTTGTAAGTTTTAAAAAGCAATTTTCACCTTGTACGTACGGCAGCGACAATTCAAGTCAATTTGTAAGTTGTGTTAAATCCATAAATGCTCGAGCAAATAACAAAATATATTTTTTTTAAATATTCAGACAGTCAAAGTAAGCACACAAAAATCATCACAAGTTGGTTTTTTTTAAATAATATGAAAAAACAAATTATATTAATTCTTTTTAATTTGAAATAAAATGTTATAACTTCACTGACAAGCCACGCCAATACAAAATTATTTCATCATCTTATTGCATTACGTATCCCCGAGAACAGCACCCTTAGACAGCTTAGTTACTGACACGTGTCATAAATCCTTAGAAATATTTTCCAAAAAACAAATGTCGATTATTGATTGAAAATATATTACATGTTACTATTGTAAATACACGTCATCCTATTTCATTCCGTTTTAAGTATGTTCTGAATTTATTACCTATTGATTTGTTACTATTTCTATCTTTCAAGTAAAAAGTTTTTAGAGATCTGAAAATATCTATCAGCTGTCGTAGTTTTTTTAAATACTGTTCTAGTTATAGTATTAACAATTTATTTTTAAAAATAAATAAAAAAAAAATATTTTTATAAACAAAGAGTGAAAGCTTGTTTTTTATGTAACCAATATAATCCTGATTATGACAAGATCACTACAGAGCAAACGCAGTTTGAGATTATTAATTCTTATAATCAAAAAAATTGGCTACTATATTTTTCCAACCATTGATTCAAAGCAGAGCTGTGATTTTTTAAACTGGTTCTTGTATAAGTTAAGTTTTTGTTTTGTTTTTGTCGGTATAGCACAGATTTGTAAAGTAATAGTTATTTATGTACTAAGCATAAAGCAAAAATGTATTCTCCATAAGTCAAAAAATTTGTATGTAAAAGAATATAACAAGTTCTGCAAATGGCGGTGCGCGAAAAGTTTGGGCACTATTTACAAAATTTTTGACAGATTTGTGCTATAAAAATCAATGTATGCCTTCATTTCAAATTTTTTTAATAACTGCAAAAATTTCAGGTGAGAATTAAATATAGTTAGCTATAGAATTAGCTCTCATTATATTTTGCTAAATTATTAAAAAAGTGGTTGAAATTGTCGAAATGACTTTTGCTCGTCTTTTAAGATTTTGCAAAAATCATAATGACGAAAAGTTTTATTGACAACTAGGCTTCGTTGTTGGCTCAAATTTTTGGTGTTGATAAAAACATTTTTTACATTTTATGTTGATCAACATGTATTAGATTGTTGAAATAAAAAAAATGTAAAATTTTACTCTTGTTGCTATTTAAGAAAAAGCAAGTTGGTTTTAGATCTTTGAAACAAACTTATCTGACAAAATTACAGCTAATAGATTTTTTTTTGATTTTTACGTGTTTTATTTTATTTTGATCAGTTGTTTTCAACAAAAATATTTAACCGTTGCGCGACCGTGTAAATTATACGTCAAATTATCACTTATTAATTTCAGTCCTGTTGGGTAAAAAGCAAAAATTACCGGGATAATCTCGTAGTTTATTATGGAAAAGTCTTAAAATCTCAGTAAACGCCAATAGATTCTGCAATTAGCTACTAGCAAACCGTCAATGTAATTTTAATCTTATTAGTTGATTTAAAGTTTTTTTCTAATTTTAATTAGCTGACAGGAGCGTTCAAAAAGTTATTATTGAGATTTTCTGAATTGCTTGTTAAAAAGTAATTAAATTTTGCCGATTGAGCAAGTTTTGATTCGCTCATGAAGTTTTTCTATGTAATATAGAAAATCGTCGAGAAACGTTACAACTTCCACTAATTAACTAAGTGTACAAGAGTAAATAAAATGTAACAAGTATTTCCCTCATTATCATGCAAAACTAAATTCAACTTAAAAGTTGGCTCAAAGTTCTTCAACTTATAAATGAGCGTTTCAACTACATTAGCCGCCTTGCATTTTTCAGCTTCAGAAACTGTAGCCTAATGTGTGCTTCGGAAATGTGAGTAATTGAAAGATCGATGTCTGTGCAAGAACTTAATAGTGACAGATAACACAGTGCTTTATTTATATCCGAAAATTGTTTCCTGAAAATACGAAAAAAGCTTTGCCATTAGATAAGTGCAACGCAACAACAACGAAAGAGCTCCCGTTTTTCATGTCGTTCTGACACAAATTATATAGAAAAAAACCTGAAAAGCAGGCAGCGCGACCACATTTCCCTGAAATTTAACGTCTACATTTTAAAAAATGTGAAATATGCGCTTTTTCTCAGGCCCGACGCAATAAAATTTTAAAGCGCGTGTCGCGGTTCCACTGCATTAATAATATTTATTGAAGAACGTTTTCCACAATTTTCGACGAAAAACGCTTTTTGTAGCAGCTTTTAATTAAATATTAAAAATTATTTTATAAGAGCTGTGTCATGTCTAAAATTTTTATTGCTGTCGCATTATAAAGAAATTATTTTGTGAGTTTAGAAATGCGGCTAAATTTGAGAGGAAATTTAGCCGCATAACAATTAACGGCTAATGCAGAAAGCTTTTAGGGTTTAATAGGGCTATTGTTATAGTCTAATCATCTGTATAACAACTTATCTGGAAAAAAATTATCTAAATCTTATTATTAAAAGTTCTGAGCAAAATATTTAAAAAAAAAAATTTTTGTTAATTGTTGATATTGGTTTTAGGAAAATTTTACACTTATCCTGTAAGCAGTTTTATAAAAACGCATAAATTTTCTATTAAAAAAAATTGAAATATAGACAAGACTATAATCAAATTATTAAAAACTTTTTTGAAAAGTACAGTAACAATCAAATAATTTATTATATATTATTTAATAACAATATCAAAAAAAAAATTAAAAAACTATATTTGGCTTAAAAGTGCGTTTTAAAGCAGTATAAAATCTACAGGCGTAAAAACTGGGTTGCTTAATATTTTTTTTCGAATTGGACTTTTTAATAAATTTATAAATGCTTTTAAGAGAGCCTTTTATAAATATCTATTCAAGCACTTACAGATGTTTTTAGTTTTTAGAGTTGTAATTGTTTAAAAATAATTACACATTTTTTTCAGTCGTTGTTTCTACAGCTAATTGTGGAATTTTGAGTGAAGCACATGAATTCTGTTCTTCTTGTAATAATAATTTTATGTTGAAAATAAAACAAAATAATTATGTTAATCAAAATCTTTTAAATCAAATGTTTTGTTAATGTTAGCAACCGCTAGCAAAACAATTTCTTAGAACTTAAAAATTATTTTTATTTATGTAACATTATGGAAAACAAACTCAAGTGAGAAACAATGGCTTAAAAAACACGTTTTTAAAAGAGTTATCAGCGCGCGTGTCTTACCCTTGAGCTTGTGCGCTTAAACAACCCTTATAAAACTAATTTGTTAAAATAGTATAATTTAAATAATTTTTCTAATAAAATTTCTGATTTTATAAATTGTAATAATAAAAGCACTTGATCAGCAACATTTATTAATTTCTGGATAATGCGGTTTGTGCCTTTGTCTCTTACGGTTTTAGGACACAAGAACAAAATTGTATATATTTTTTTAAAAGATATTTTAGTTAAACAAATGAATAAATTATTAATAAAAATAAAAATTTGAAAAAAACCGACTTGAATATGATTAATTATTATTTTATGTATTTACTTGACTTTGTTTAATTTGTTTAAACTAATTAAATAAATAAACTATATAATATCTTTTAAATTTTTATAATCAATTGGAAGTGGCGAAAATATATGTCAAAAAAAAAATTAATAAGAATAACTTAAAAATTGCTTTTCAGATTTTGACCAAATTAGTATGAGGCTACAAGAAAGAAATCAACTTTTTGACTAAAAAAAAAAATCAAAATCGGTTGAAAAGACACACAAACTGCTGCAAAACAGGTTTAAATCACTTTCTTAAAAAACAAATTAAAGGATTATTTTTTGTTTCTTAAATAACTCGTTTCTTTAGAATTTTAAAACAAAAAATAGTTATTACAAAAGTTGTTTAAAATTAAATTTCTTACACTTTAGGATCTTGTAAATTTTGTCCTTAGATCGACTTTTTTCGATTTATACGCAAGAAATGAAGGGGATGAAATTTTATCATTGTTTTATCCCGTTAATTGTCAATTTTAAGAAAAAAATTGTAATAAACAAAGCTGTTTGAAATAAAATAATTTACAATTTTGATTCTTTTCTTTTTTTTCTGAGGTATAAAACTAAAAAAAATCGATTATACGGCAAAACTAAAATTGTAGAAAATTTGATTTTAAACAAGTTTTATAATTACTATTTTTTATGTAAAAATAAAAATAAACGAGCTGTTTGGTATCCAAAAATAAGCGCTCCCGTTTCGGATAAAAAAAAACAAAAATTTAAACAATTTAAAATTGTAGAGAATTTAATTTTAAAGAACTTTTGTAATAGTTATTTCTTGTTTACAATGATTGGAAAGAAACGAGTTATTTAAGAGACAAAAAATAACTTTTTAATTCAAGATGGCGGATGACGTTTTTTTGACGTCTTTTGACTACCAGTAACACCTTCATTTCTCTTAACAAATTCCAAAGAAAAATTCCTGCTTTGAATTTTTGTAAATTTCAGCTCGTTTTTGAGCTTAGTCGACTGGTTTGTTTTTTTGTTATGAATTTCAATATTCAGAAATTATTTTGGTAGTGAGCTTGCTTGGTTGCTACCAGACAAACTCTCTTTTTTCTTTAGATGATTAGATGCGATTGTTTTTATACTTCTTGAGACAAACAGATTGTTTTTTTATGTGTTTATTTTTTTTAGATAGTTTTCTGATGTTTTACAGCTTTTTTCCTACACGTACTTCTTCATTCCGCATCTCACTCTAGTTGAATTGCCATGTACGCCATTTGTGGCTGCTGCCCATACTCTGCAGACACTGTTATAGACTGTTCTATACCTGCTTATTTATTTTATTACAAACATTTACAAATTTGAATGTTGTTATCTGCAAAATGTTGGAACAGATTCTTCATAATAAAGAGAATTATGCAAAAAAGCTGTAATCATGTTTCTTAAATTCTAGAAGCTGTGACAGAAAAATGTTTATTATAAACATATTTTCGATTTATCAATAAATTTCATAAACAAGTTGCAGGAACTTTGGTTTGTCCTCTGTCTTCTGCCATTGTCAATATCTTCATGGAATCTCTAAAACCTAAGGCACTTGATACATCGGTTATAAAACCTAAAGTATGGCTTCGATATGTTGATGAAACTTTTATTATATGACCTTACGGCAAGACAGTTTTTGAATGATTTAAATGTCTTAATTAAAGATAAAAAATTGACAATCAAAATTCTCTTTTATTTTTGGATGTCCTGGTACCCCGTCTTTCCTACGGGTCTTTGAGTCATACAATGCACTTACAGGTCGCCATCTTCAGGCGACATCACACTAACATCTTGCTCAAAGTCTGGCATAGTTTACACTTCAAGTGACCGTGCTTGTTTTCACCTCTATTTTCTTGTGCTGAAGATGTCTCCACCGATGTCGTGCAAAAATTCTAAAATTTTTTCACGCTTTTTGTCAAAATTGAATAACAATTTTTCTGTTTCATTTTTTTGATCAAAGCTATGATTACATGTGATAAGTTCTTTCTCTCGTCAGGGTTGCCTTATTCTTGCATTAAAGTCTCCTAAAATTGAGAGAACTTGACATTATTGGTTGATTACTAGATAATATCTAATTTTTTCAGTTACTTGTATGAATCGCTGAACTGTTCAACATAAAATTTAAGAAGCTGAAAATGACATTTTTGAGGTATTGGGTCTAGTTTTTTATTTCTTGTGCGTAATTGTATTGTTTGGCGACCTAATCCAAATAAAAATACTGTCTTTGTTACAAACAAGCACACACAACCTGCTGTGTGTGTACACAAGCAATTACAATATTGACATAGACCTTATATTTGAGGTTGACATTTTGTCGATTGATGATGACCCAATTCGTAATTACCCGTAACGACCCCAAACGGAGCAAATATTACTCAGCGTCAGCTACAAGCCCTAGTTTTACGAGAGGGTCGGTCGCCTAGAAAACGGTTTCTCCAGTGCTTAACCCAGGGATTTTACTGACGATCATTATGCGAAAAGTAACTAGCAATAAAAGTAAATTGTTTGTTTTTGGTTTTCACTAAGTTGCTACAGATAAAACAGAGAAATCACGTGTGAATTTCTAATGATGGAGAGGAACGTGCTGGAATTGTTAAGGAAGTGCAAAGTCAGGATATGGGATGTAAAACGGGATACGGAGATGTAATAGTTATAGTGGCGTTGGAGCTTTATGCTTTATACTCTACATTAATGTTTAAACTGACAACTATAAAGTTATGATCGTGCTACTCAGCTTATAATGGGAAACTAACCGTTTAGTTGATAATACCGTTTTATTATTCTCGACAAGTGTTTAATTATTCCATGTTGTGCACGAATGCAAAATTTGGTAGAGACGTCCTCGTTTTCATTTTCACATATTTTACTATTTTATAGAATATTATTTTTTATCTATTGACACAACATTGTCAAAAAATGTTGAAATCAGAGCAGGCGTTGCAAATTATTGGTCATATCGCAGCAAAATCCTATGTAAATAAGCGTGAAGGTAGACAGTTTGTTTGCATTCTATTATTATTACCTAATATTAGAAAAGAAATTATAAAATAAAAAGGCTACAAGTGGCTGTACAAACAAATTTATTACCACGTGGGACGCCACTGGCGAACTGATTTTTTGCTAAAATGTCAACGAAACGGTTATTTTAAAATAACGGTTTGTTGTTCTTAACTTAAAAAGCATCTTAACAGAGTAAAGCAAGAAAATAGAAAGTGGTTCTACTTTAGACCTCCTTAGATGATTATTAATTATCAACAAGTTTATCTGTCTATCAAAATTTGTATGGCTCAAACTACGACAAACTTTTGATAAAACAAACAATGAGGTAGCACTCTTGATTTGTTTTTTATATGATTTTGTACTTTTCTTTTATTTAAACATTTTAATGTAGTGAGATTTGCTTATTTTTATCTAGTATATGTTCCTCTTTCAGCTTTCTATTATAACATACAGCTTAATCTGTTGAATTATTAATTTTATTTTGATTCTATTTTCAAATTAATTTTTTGTATTATTTTTTTAGTTGTTTCATTTTTTTCTTTTGTTGTCTTTATAAAAGTTTTTACGCTTTTGTGTTGATTCATTTGCTTTTTTCTCTATCTTTGCAGCGCTACCACTAATAGCTCGTTTTAGATTTTTTTTTAATCTATTTAACTTTAAGTGCTGTTTCTCTCTTATTGATTGAAATTACAGTTTTAACGCAAAAACTTTTTCTCAGAAAAACTGTAGAAACGTCAAATTAAACAAAACTGTCAAATATTTGTTTAAGAGAGTCAAAAAACACCATTTATGTTAAATCTTGCGACTGACGTCTTGCTCTTGATCTTGCTTTAAAAAATAGCGAAAACGACATGTCTGTACTAAATATTACAATTGAAACGCCTACTAAAACACATTTACTATTCTACTGTAATTTATAATTTTTTTCTTATTGTTATCTACAGGGTGTATAATATTAACACAAATCAAGAATAGTTGTGCATTTTTGGCAGCATGTTTTAGATCAGTTTGTACTGAAATTGGATAAAATTTCTACTCAACCTGCATTTTTTTTAAAGACATAGATTAATCAAATTTTTCAATTCTCCATTTGTTTGTCTTATTAATCAAAAATAACATCGATTAATTATAACTAATTATTAGTGCCGGTAAGCTAAGCCGGTTTATTCACAAGTGTCATTAACATTTGAGCATAGTGTTGTGCATGAATGCCGGGCTGCAGGCAAGAAAATGGAGAATAGAAATATTCGAAATATTATTAAGTAGTTATTTTATCTAATTTTAGTACAAATCATTTATTAGCACAAAAGCGCTAAAAATAATTAAAATGACGCAAGTTAATAAAAACATCGCTTTAAAAGTAAAAAAAAACATAGGAAGACACGTATATTGAGAAAGAGACAGAAAAAAAAAGAATAAAAACAAGAAAATGCTATTAGAACAGAGAGAGAGAGAGGTGTGGAAGTACATAAACAGGAAAGATAACGAAAAGAAATAAGAACAGTTTTTCAAAAAACTGCTAGAAGGAGAAACAGAAGTAGAGATAAGAAAACCAGCAAAAGAAACAAACCAGACTGCTCCAATAGAACCAGGAATTACGCTGGACGAGGTAGCAAGACAGATACAAAGGGTAAGGAAGGGGAAGGTCCCGGGAAGGGAATGGAATACAGAATAAACACTGAATGTGTAGAACGAGAAAAGTGATAGAAAGATTGGTAGAAGTAATGAATATATAAATTGTATGCTTCAATTCTGAATAAGAGAGTCAGAAAAGAGAAGGAAGAAAAGAGGGCAATACTAGACAGTCAGGCGGATTGATAGGAGGGAAAGGAACTATGGATAACGTAAACATCCTGGATCACACAGCTAGGAATGAGACGAAAAAAAAGAAGAAAGACTGTATGCACTATTTATAGACTTTAGAGCAGCGTTTGATAAGAAAGATAATGTGTAAAAGTATGAGAGAAAGAGAAGCAGGCAAATGGCTTGAGAAAAAAATAGAAAAGATTTCAAAGATTAAAAGCAAAGTAAGATCTTGAGAAAAAAAAAGTGAATGATTTGTAAAAACAAAAAGAGTAAGACAAAGGTGTCCGCTCAGTCTTTTGTTATTTACAAGTTACGTGTTTGACATAGAGGAAATGTTTAGAAAGGCGCATGCAGGGAGATGTGTGATGGAAAAAAAAATTATGAAGCTTGGCGTTTGCAGATGTTGTGGTAATGGTAGCAAAGAGTGAAAAGAGATGAAAGAGATGATGAAAAACCTAAAAAAAAATGTGAAAAAAAAGAGCTAGAAGTGAATTTAAATAAAACCAAGATAAAGATAAGACAAAAAGAAGAGAAAGGAAGAAAAGAATGATTGGGAATTGAAAAGAGGAAAAATAGAGAGAGTAAAAGCAGAGTTTAAGTATTTAGAGTATACATTTAACGAAACAGCAACGCACAAAGCGCATGTTAGAGATGACAAGGAAGGCAAACAAGATAATGGAATGTGTATAAGGAATAGGAGAGAGAAAGTAGAGAAGAAATTTTAAGAGAAGAATGATAATGTTTCAGAGCTTGGTAGAGAGCGTATTGATGTATAGAGATCTGGGGGTGGAAAAAACAGAAAGAAATAGAAAGGGTGCAAGAAAAAAATTTGGGATGAGGGCTAGGAGTGGACAGAGAAACCCCTGAGTATACAGTAAGAGGAGAATGTAAAAGAAACAAACTGAAAATAATAGCGTGGAAAAGGGCTACTATGTTTAAAGATATGATAAATGGAAAGAAAGAATGTAAAATATTAAATAAATGTTGAAAAAAAAAAAGAATAAATACAGAGATAAATGAGAGGGAAAAATATTACAAAAGAAATGAATATACGAGTAAAAAGTGGAAAGATTAAGAACAGAAGGCAAATAGATAAACAGAGAAACGTGTGAGCCTGAGAAAAAAAAAAGAGCAAAATAAAGAAAGATAATGGCGACGTTCAAGTGCGGAAATGACGAGAAAGAGAGAATAGGTATTGAACGGAAAATGAAGAGAGACTGTGTAGAATGTGTAGGAAAGACGGGCAATAGAAATTCTCTCATTCATTCAATGGAATGAATGAGAGAAAGAGAAGTAGAACGGAAAAATAAAACAAAGTCAAAGAAAATAGAGAGGAGATAAAGTGGGTAAAAAAAGTATGGGAGAAAAGAGAAACAAAGACGGTAAGAGAACACAAAGAAAAAACAGGAAAAATAGGATACAAAATTTTTGTATAATTGTGTAATTTTACAAGACATTTTAAGCCTGTATAGGCAAAAATAAACCTATTAGTAATAGTAGGAGCCATTCTAAGACCTGCTGTCGAAAAAACACAGCCGCCATTGATTCATGTTAATTATTATATACCCTGTACTACATGTACTCTTATAAGCCTTCAATAGCTTGGTCATATAAGTTTTTAGATGTTACATTCTCGATTTTTTTCAGATATTTTCCTAAAATGTCAAATGTCAAAAAAACGTCACTATTCAAGCAACAGTTTGCTGTTGTTAACCTGAAAAGCATCTTAGCAAAGTAAAACAAAAAAATTTAAAATTAAATTATCTCCCATTCCATTGAAGATTTTTAAGAAATCCATATGGTTCGGTATTTAAAAAAAAAATGTCCATGTTAATTAAATAGAAAATCGCCATAAGACACAACTTAAAATTAAAATTAAGAGCTTCAGTTTGATTAGGCATTTTTTTTTGATATTTGGAGCAATATTTCCAGTGTAATTTTCAAAAAAAAAATTATTTTTTTGTGACAGTAAGGTACATTTTTGTTATTTATAATTGGCGACAATTGATTTCTGAACAATTATGTATATTGGAATAAATGTCAATGTTATTACGAATTAAAATTTCAAAAGCGCATTTTTGTCTCTATAGTTGAAATCTAACGGTCAAAAAGTAAATACTATAATCAACCTGTATAATGATTGATTCATAATTTTGACTATTTAACAATTTTATTCAATATTTATTGACACACTTCTTTGTAAATTGCTATTAATAAATAAAAAAAAATTTATTGTTTTGTTTAATTTTTTTTAATCTACCACTTTTTAACATTTTTTTTTATTTCACGTTCACAATGACAATTTTGTGACACGGTTTTAAAAAAAAAGTAGCTAGACAAAATTGAATGTTGTGCAATCGTTTTTAGGGACGTTTTTAGGTAGTAGTTGTGATGCCAACGACATTGACATTACTGGCTTTATAATAATTAATATTAATAGTTATATCAGTCATACCAACTTGAGAAAAAAACTCACTTGATGGATTTTTCATAATCTTAATATTAAATTATACATATTAATAGAAAAAATAGCATGTTGCACTCGTTTTACAAAACATATTTGTAGCACTTATTCATTTCCCATGCGTGCCGCAAACATATATCTTGTGCAACTCGTATAACAATATACTATTTTCTCACTTTTTTTCCATGCTTTGACTTAGATTATATAAAGTTACTAAATTAAAATGTGTATTTTTATTACTAAAGTTGAAAAGTTTATAAAGTTTTAGATTTTCTTAAGTAGTTAGAACTTGCGTCAGTTTAGTTAAAAAAATTAACCTTTAGCGCACACAAGGTATAAAAGTGATTGGTTTGTGCTCAAATCTTGTAGATATTAGGTATTTTTTCAACCTTTACTAAAAGATTTAAAAAAAGTCGTTTTATATAGAAAGCAAAAAGTGCTATTATCTATAATGTAAATGCGTCTCCTGTCAGATGTGGTCCCATTTCGTTCATCTCTTCAGCAAGAAAATTCTAAAGCGCTTCCTGCTAACCCGGTTCTGGAATGATTTCGATAGCCGGGGGCCGATCGGAAGTTTTTACAATGGGCCCCCGTCATGTGGAAGAATCATTCCAAGGCTGTCATAAAAAGTCAGCGTGATATGACAAGAGAATATTTTTGAATAGCGGATTTAAATGCACGCCTTGGGACATGTTATCATACTAAACGAGCAAAGTACTGTGATTTTGCATTTACATTTATGCAGATATGAGTGGGACTGTTTTGGAAGAATGCAAATGGTTTGTAATCATTGTAGCAGACAGATAAATGCATTTTTTCAATTTTTTTTTGCTTGTTTTAGTCGGATTTTGCGAGGAGAGAACTTTTAGAGATGATATTTAGGGGTGTATATCTCGAAAAATGCAGGAGCTGTTTATGCAAAATGTGTGGATTATATTTGCTCTTTTTAGTGTCATATTGTTAGGGAGTAGATCTGTATATTATCCTTTTTACATTGTTGAATAGCAAAGCTACTATTTTTATTCAGGAGAAGTTATGAACTAATTTGTGGAGTTGTTAGCTATGAAACTAATTAGTTGCGTTTTTACCTATCAGAGAGGGTAATTATTTTAACAGATGTAGAGTCTACTAGCAAGTCACCTGTATTTTAAAGTTATTTTTTGTATAATTATAACACTAATAGCAAATTAAAATATAATTGAAAGTTGGTCAAAAAAAAAAGCTTGTTTTTGCATTTCTTAACTTAAATAGCACTTTTGCCATCTTTATTTAATGTTGTATATATATATATATATATATATATATATAACTTGCTAACTTTTCAGCGTCCATACATATGAAAATTACGGATGATTCACCGTCCGCAGCCATTCAGCGTCCATATACGGACGCTGAAAAGTTTTCAATGTATTTCTGCTTTTCGCAATGTCTTATGACAATCTACTATTTTTTTTCATAAATGACTAAAGCTTGGTTATTTATATTTGCAATAACAGTTTTCTTCCTTGAACGGTTCTTGTCTGGAAAAATTATTGGGTGGACGCTCAAAAGCTGCAAAGTGTATACAAAATATACACATCTAGTTCAAGGTTTCTTCGTTAGCAGCGCTAGCAGAATATACAGTATATTCAGTTTTGAAGTAAGCCATAAACAGATTGCAGCTATTCAGCGTCCACTAACACGGCAACATTGTATTTTTGTTGTTTGTAGTTTTAAAATTAGCTTGAGAAAATAATTTTTCAAGTAATCTGAAAAAAAAATGTTTTTTAATAAAATAATTGTGTTACAACGCATGTTTTGTTAAAAAATTTGTTTTTTTTTTGTCAAAAGTTAATATTAACTTTTTTTTCTCAAACAAGTTATTATTTTGTGTGTTATTATACAATAACTATCTTTAATTTTTAAATATAATCAATAACTAATTGATTTTTAGGATTTTTTTTGTCAGAAATTCATAGCAGAATTTTAATTTTATCCTATTATATTATTATTTATAGTTTTCTATTTGTAATAGTATTTATTCAAAACATTTTTTTGTTCAATTTAAACTGAAAAACCGATTTTCAACTGAAAAAACCGAAAAAAAAAGTTTAACAAGATGAACAATTTACATTTACATAGATAAAATTTTAGAAAAAAAAAATAATAAAAAAATAAATTAATAGAAACTCTAAATAAAAATTTAAACAATAAAGAAAACATAGATAAAAGAACAACAAAAACCAAACAAATAACAAAAAAAAATCAATAATAAGAAATAGAACAGCAAAAAAAAACTATTATAAAATAGGGTAAAAATTATATATAAGTCTTTTAAAAATATATAAAACAAACGGATATCAAATAAACTTGACAGAAACATAGTTAGATAAACAGAAAAGAAATTAAAAAGACATAGAATCTAGAAGTGGCAGTGAAAGTCAGGAAGATGTAAAAGATAAATAAGATAAAGATGGTGGTAATCAAACTAAACAAGTGGAAAGAGAAAAAAATGTAATTAAAAAAAATTAAGAAGAAAATGAGGAAAAACATATTTAAAGACAAAAAAAGAAAAATTTAAAATAGTTAATAGCAGAAGAAAGATGAAAAGGAAAGAATGCTAAAATAGGGTATAAGACAATTTGGGAGAAGAGAAAATGTATGAAGTAGAAGGGAGAATTTGGAAAAACGTTTTAGAAAATAAGAAAGTTAAAAAAAGCATTGAATATAACAATAAGCACAAAAAAGAACAGGAGAGGTAAGATAGGAGGTAGAAAAATTAGAAAAAGTACGAGAAAAAACACGGGGAAAAGATGCAGAGGTTAAAAACACAAGAAAACCGAAAAAAAAGGAGATAAAGCAGAAAAGAGAAAAAGATGTAGAAAAAAAAAGGTTTAAAACAACAAAATAAGAAGGCTCTCAAAACTAGGAAAGAGAAAAAAGAACATAATAAGAAGAAAAAATAAAACAAGAGAGAACAGTTGAACAAAAAAAAACACACAAAAACAGAAGACAAAAAGAGAGTAAGAAAGGAATGGAGACAAAAAGGTGGACAAGAAAAAGAGCAGGCAAAAAATAAAAAATTGAATTTTAGTTAATAAAATATAAAATTGAATCGTGAGTAATTGAAATCGGTTGTTACTTTTTCAAACTTAATTTAATTTTAACTTTTAAGTAATAAATAACTGATTCAGTTCTTAAAAGAAACATTTATCAAATCAGACTATTCGTGTTAAAAGTAAATTTCAACAAGTTAGCTACTATGAAAGAAATTTTACAAGTTAGTGACAATTTGTTGATTTTTTTTAATCAATGTTTTTTTCAATGCATTATTTTAAATTTTTTTTTTTTAATAAATTATTACAAACAAAATTTAAATCATCACGTGATCTTGATAAATATGTAAATAAAAAAAGCTTTAACAAACAAAAAAATTATAGATCCATTATTTAAACTTTTAGGTCGATCTTTTTAGAACAAACTTTAGATGAAAAAGAGTTAATTAACAATCGCATAATTTTTTAAAAAAATTGTCAAAAATGTTTATCTAACAAAGCTTTATTCTCTGCTTCAAGTATTCTGACGACACCATACTTTTTTGAAACTTCTAAATTTATATTATTAATAAATGCACTTTTTCTTGCATTTTATCACAGACTTTATTCATTTTGTTATGTGATAAAAAAATTTGCAATCTATTTCTATATTTACAAAATTTTAAAATCTTGCAAGATTCGATTCAATCTGAAAGTTCATAGCGGCAACGCTGCCAGGCGCTGAATGGGTCCAATCTGTACAAAAATATACATCTGGACGCTGAATAGCTGCATTATAGAATGTATATTATGGACGCGAAAAAGATAGCAAGACGGATGGACGCTAAAAAGCTGCCAAGTGAAAATTTTCAATTTAAACTAAAAATAATGCTTTTAATTTAATAGACATTAAATTTCTTAAAACCTCAAAAAAAGCCCCATCTATGAGTAATAAGAGATTTTAATATACAGAATACATAAGTGAACATAAGTACATAAGGTGAACGCTGAAAGACTGCATCATGGAAGAACGCTAAAAAGGTAGCGAGATGTATATATATATATCAAAAATATTTTTTATCATTTTTAACAGTGTCACAAGCGCCAAAACAATTTGTTTGCAAAATCTTAAACAACGAATTCGTTGTCGTTAAGAGCAACTAAGTCACTCAAAAGAAATTAGGCCACTTAAGCAAGCGCTTGTGACTAATCATTTCTTTTGCTACTTATTTGCCTTATGAGGCACTTGTATAATAAATAGCAATGAAATTAATAAATAGCATTAAAATAAATTTTTGAAAAATAAATAAATATAAAAATTTCAAGAAATACATATATTTTGACAATCACACTACTAATAGTGAGAAATGTTGGTAATTTTTTTTATTCTCGTGCTCTAATTTTATTTTTTCTATGTTAAAATCAAGATAAAAAATATCAATTTTGTTGATATTCATGTACAGAAGTGGCTTAAAAAAATTTAAATATAAAATTGACTTGTCAAAAAATGTTTATCACTTGTTTCGCAGAAAATATCTAAATTATGAAAAAAACAAATTTATAAGCGATTTTGACGATTTTATTTTTTTTCTAAATTTAAAGTAACCTTTAGAATTTTTTTATTACTTGACGTTTGGGGCAGACTTTTAAAACATTGTATGTAAACTTACATAATTCGGTGCAGAATTTAGAAAAAACTCTTAGTTTTTGGACCAGTCTAATATATATAAATACATACTATAGTATACTATAATACCATACTATTCCATGGATTTCAATATGACAGAAGACATCATCGCTCGGAAAAGGATTTTTGTTGTTGTGAGTATTATGCATTATTAATTTTGCCTTTGACGGTCGGTGAGTTGGTAAAGAAGAAAAAATGACAGAATAAAATTAATTATTATTGCTTTCTATTTTAAATCAAAGTGCAACAATATTGTTCATAAATTATATAGATCTACTCTTGCTGTATAATTTAGCTTGACAGATTTTCGTTGTCTTTGACAGTATAATTGCCCACAAATGTCAAACAAACGTCAAAGCTCGTCTATAATTTCATACGTTTCTTCGTATGAACTACTCAAAAATTGAACATAAGTTTAAAATTCCATGGCAAGTGTAGATGTAAATAATTTATGAGAGCACTGTATTTACATGGTGTTGTCTGTACATGTCGTTTTCTTTTGCAAATTGGCTGATTCTGATAAAATCATGTAACTCTGATACATTTACAACTGATATGTTTTTTTTTTAATTTTGACGGTTTTTTTCTGTGCAATCACAGTTAACCGTTGCAAAATCATACCTTAAGTTATAATATTGCAAAAGTTTGCGATTTTATATGTATAATAGGAACAATATTTTCAATATAGATGATTGTGTGCATGATCTTTTTAATTAATTATTAATTACTGAATATCAAACGCTTAGAATTTAATTTAGTATTTGACTGCTTTCTTACGTCTAGCTATTATAAATTAGCAATTCCTCCATAATTAACATCGGTTACAATCAAGATCCAAGTTGATAATAAAGCAACACAGAAGCCAGTCCCAAAAAGTGAACCCTTGGGCGGCGTTATGATTAATGGCTATTAATTAGAGTGGATATCAGCCGAGCGTCCAGGTTAGGCCTTTGGGAATTTCAAGAGACTTAACCAGGATATGCGTCACCTTCTACCAGGATCCTCTCATTATCAGATTCCTTCGGGTCCGAAACGATATAATCACAGAGTACGGTTCGGTTTGAGCACGTAATTAATATTAGGAGAATAATTGGAGCCATTTCCAGTTTCTCTAAGCATGCTTGCAGGCATTATCTAATTTTCTGCAAAAGAAAAATGCAATGAAAAAAAACAGCTTTAAAAGCAGCATCTTTATCTGTTTTGAAAAAAAAAAATAAACATTTAGTAGAGAAATTCACATATTTAATAAATTAATTTAGGCTACACTTGACTTTTTTGATTATTTTTAACAATTAAGCAAATTACTGAGACAGATTGAATAGTCACTTATCTTGGATATATTCCACGGCGTGGTTAACAATGACTATTTGAGTTGACAACATCTTTTAGAGACTTTTTTTATTTGCCTAGTTGCAACACTGTAAGAAAATAGGCTTATTTAACGAATATTTGATATAAGGCTCATAAAAAAATTGTAGGTTATGTCACAGCGACTATGTTTTTAATTGGCATCTGTAAATATTGTTGTCAGTGTCAAAAGTGTCACCCGTCAGCAACAGAAAGTGGTTGCAGTTGTACCATTTTAAAATTAAATGTTGGATTTCTCACTCAAACAGTCATTGTTGATCACGCTGTAGTTAAGCCAATTAAAGTGTATGAAATAGGCGGTTGGTTTATTGCCGTAAATATAAAAACGACTTTAACAAATATGTTTTACAAATTATTTTCTATTTCTTAGCCTACTTGTAGTTGTTGTATTGTTTAACCAGATTTTTATGAAAATGTTTTTTTATTGGTAACCAAAAGATTTTTTTGCTAATTTTTATTTGCATTTTTTTTCTTTAAATAATTTGATATTTTTTCTATAATTATGCTCTAATCAGAAAATTTTAGAAAATATGCTTATATAATACTGTATTTTTTCAAATAATATTTAAATCAAATTAAATGTTTAAATTGACAAAATTCAGCATCTTGACAATAGCCTAATCCTAATCTATCACAAAAACGAATTTTGCAGCCAGTTGGTGATATTTCTTTAACTGCATGGCTCACAGGTTTTGCAAATTTTCTGGCTTTTTTTTGAAAATTTTATCATTTAAATGACTTTGGAGGGAAAAATCTAGAAAACTCAAATCAGACAACCTAACAGGCTATTCAATAGATCTCCAACGTTCTATCCTACAACCTGTAAAGGTGTTATTCCAAATCAGGCAATTTTTGACTTCCAGATCTTGGAATATTTTCTACATTTGAATTTTCTCTAAATTTTCTAATCAATTCAGATATTGTGGACTGTACAAAACATTTTTTTCTCAATAAGCGTTATTAAATAAATTGCAAACATTGGGTGTGGATGTTACCATCATCAGAATTTCAATTTTTTCAGTTTTATTGAGTTTTACCATGTTTAAACTATTCTTATCAAATTAACACAATAATAACTCACTTGATTGTCATTTAAAACAAGTAGATAACATTTCTATAAAACAGATTAACTTACAAAAACAATAAGTAGGCTAAGAAATGAAAAATAGTTAGTAAAAAAAAATTTGGTAAAGGCATTTGGTTATAAATATTATATTTACCGAAATAAACCGCCTATTCAATACTACTATAGACTAACACTGTATATCAAAAAGTACATCTTAGATCAAAAATTAATTAATTTAATAAAACATTTTTTTTTAATGAAAGAGAAATAGTAAGAATAGTAAGAGGCAAAAAACAAAGCTGTAATGTTGGAAGATAAAATGAGAGATAGAGAAAGGTATGAATACTGAAAAAGTGCTGGAAAGTGATAAACCGAAAGACAAACAAAGGAATAAAAAAGAAAAAAAAAAAATACTATGAAGGAAAAGGGTTCAGTGTAGAAGAGATTGTGAGAAAAAGAGAATAGAGGCAATGAGTGAATGGAGAAATAAAAGATAAAAACATAGAGTAAGGAGGGAAGAAATTAGAGAAAACAGGTCTAACAAAAAACATGAGAGATTGTTGATATAAAAAAACTAACTTGATATCTAAAAAGAAAAAATGGAAAAAAGAGGCAAATAATTGCAACATTTAGATGTAGGAATGAAGAGAGAAAAAACACATTTTAGATAGACAAAATGAAAAAAAATGCAAGATGTGTGGAAGAAAGAGAAAAACATTAGAACACATGATGAAGGAATGCGTTAAGGTAAAAGAAAGTGTGGTAGCGTGAGAAGATGTAATGAAAGGAAAGAAAAAAAATAGATAAAAATGATAGAAAGAGAAAGAAAAAGATTAAACTTGGTAAATGAGGTAGAATGAGAGAGAAAAAAATGTGAAATTGCAGGGAACAGAAAAGAGAAAATGGAGAAAATAAAACAAGCTTAGAGATTTTTCATATTTTTATCTTTTATTTTTATATTATGTATTAAAACATTGTACAGTAGGAAAATAATAGTATATTGTAAACCTAGGCGGCAAAGGGGAAAATCACTTTGCGGCCGTGGTTTACACATTATTTTTATCCTACACAAATCACCTTATAATCGAGCATTATCTTAAAATTAATTGAGGTTATCACCGCCAATTGCCAATTCCAAATGTCAAACTTTGACAGATGTCAAAAATTTATGGATTACTTTACTGTCGTGATTTACACAATTTATTTTGCAAAAAAAGTGTTATTTAAAATAAGATTGATGTTTATAAACAGTAAATGTGTTTTAAAATTTCAACACCCTTTATAAATAGTGAGACGTTTAGAGTTTAGAGTAATTTTTCTTATAACAGCGACTCCTGACGGAGAAAATTAAATTTTTTTTCTCGGCTAGCCGAGAAAGTACATCTTTTCTCGGCTAACCTGAAAATGATGTACTTTCACGGCTGTCGAGAGACGAGAAAATTTTATTTTGAGTTGGTGTAGGATAAAAAGATTATTATGTTATACATATTGGTTTTTTATTTATTCCTTTTGATGTTATAATTAAAACATTTTACTCAATGATACTTGACACCGTAAAAAGTAACTATTTTAACAAAACTTGTTTAGACATAATTCTCAATAAAGTTAGATAGTCGGACATGTCTTCCTTATAAGTTTTACATGAAACAAAACCGCGCTGCAATAGGTTCTTTTAAGAAAACAATTCAAAAATCATTTTGTGAATATCTCTAATAGTTTTAACAATTTATGTGATGTTAAATTCTTTCTTAGTCTATTCTATGTTCTTAATAGTTTTTTGGGGTTGAACAAGTTTGTAAGAAATTTAAACTCACATTTTTAGCACTCTTGAAGCTTGTATAAAAGATAATTTACAAGAAATGCTCAAATGAGGTAAATTTACAATTTTGCAAAGCAGAGAAATTCAATTTAAAAGTGAATTAAAGTTAGTTCAAACAATTTTTAAAAAGTTTCTTATACTTTCAGCTGACTTTCTTGCTAACTAAATAGAATAACTCATTTGAATTATACAAAGAAATATTGGTGTAAATTTAAGAACGGTTCTATAGGCAACTGTTCTTTTTTTCTGCAAAAGGATCTAGGTTGGTAGAGGAAAGAATTAGTAAAATGTGATCTAACAATAATAATAATTTATACAGAGTGTATAATATTAACATGAATCAAAGGCGGCTGTGCTTTTTTGACAGCAGTTCTTAGATCGGTTTGTACTTAAAGCTGGTAACAATTTACAACATACAAAAATAAAATTTAATTTTTTTTTTAAACACTGCTAAGAACACCAATTTGTTATTTTACCTAATCTATAACAGTATTTATTAAAATTAATTTTTTTTTCTCCAGCTATCTGTAGATCTAACATAACCTAGAAATTGTCATGAATTTTTGTTTGTCTTAATAGTTGTTTTTTGAAAAAAAAAGCTGCTGGAAGATGTGAATGCCCATTTTTTTTTATTTTTAGCTGATACTGTTTAAATATGAACAACGTACAATACAAGACAATGTTTTGCTTTCAAAAATATTTTCATTACATACTTCAGAAACTCATCGTCACTGCTGCCTGGAACACTGCCATTAATAGATTTGATACATTATTTATTTGACAATTTTCTGAAGCGTATAAAACGTAATACTATCAAAGCCTAAAAATAATAAAAATTTAAAAATTAAGTCATGGCATAAGTTTCACCTTGTACCTACGTTGGTATCAATTTATAGCGATTTGTAGGTTATGTTAGATCCATAGATGGTCTGAGAAAATAAAAAATTATATTTCTTCAAAATATTGAAACAGTTAAAGTAAGCAACTAAGCACACAAAAGCTTATCACTTTGGCAATATTAAAAAAAAATATTACATCTTATTTCTTAAAAACAGCAGCCAGGTTAACCTAAAAAATCAAAAACAATCTAGACCTGTGGCAGATTTTCGCGAGAATTAAACTGTTACATGTAATTAGCAGATGACTTTGTTGACTTCAAAAACCATTTCAGAAAAATTGAAGAAGCAGAAGCTTTGAGACTGTTTTTGTTCAAATTACATTGAATTCCGTAACCGAAATGTATATTTATTTAATTAAAAAGTTTAGTACATATTTAAATGAATTCTTGTTTTTGTTTTCAGAGCAAACAACGTGCATCTCTGATTACCTACTCATCCGCTTCAATCTCAGGTAACAATTCATTTGCAATGCTGTCAAACTCAAACCAAACAAAAATCTTTGTTTTATTAGAGAATTTCTGTCTGATGTGTAGAATTCGATAGCTAATAGAGCATTACTACAAAACCAGAACAAGTGTAAATACAGCAAACGTAGCGTGTACAGTTCATTAGTTAAATTGTAAATGTGACAATATTATTCAAATTGTTTGAATATTTATGAAGCTGCATAGTAATCAAAATGTGCGAACTGGTTAATTAATGAAGGATCTACTAATTGAATTAATCCTTTGAAGTTTCCGTTGGCAGCAGAAGCAGTTGGAGGCAAGACACCCTCTCAGCATCGACATTTCCCTTTAATGTTTGTTGCTAGCTGCAGTTGATTCAAATTGGTTTAATATGGCATACGTCTGCAAATATACTGATGTATAGCTCATTTCCTTTTGTTGCCAATTGTCAAATACAAGCTAGCTTCAAATTTATTGTTGAAACGTTGGGCTACGAGAATTAAACATAACTATAGAAAACATTCCGTGCGGAAACAATTTGTAAATTTACTATTTTCACAGCCGTCTCTACTTAACACGCCGTGAACATCAACTTGGCAACAGCGTTAGTGGGTCTATTGTAGCAATGGGCTCAGCTAAGACCATAGTAGAAGTAGAGAACTGTGACTTTCAGATCACATTAACTCATTGTTAACTTACTTAAGTCACTGTACAAACTTTGTAATCTTGCTTACACCACAAAGTTGCCACAAAACAATTCGACTTACCGCCTCTGCTTAAAAGTGCAATTTGTCATACACTCACTAATAAAGTAACAAATTAAACACTTGAATAAATGATAAAACCACAAACAGTTTCACTTATTTGAAGTTTGAAACGAAAGTACTGTCACCGGAAAATTAAGTAAATACACTTAAAACTTAAACTTGTGAATGCCAATAGACCCACTAGCAGCGTTGCCACATTTTGCTGTTCACAGTTTGTTAGTTATTTTTAGAGCGCATTAGAAAAATCTAGGTACAAAAAAATTCAAAAATTTCTATAATTTTTGTGCTGTTGTTCAAGTGGAAGCTAAAAACCTCTAAATCTACCTCTACGCGGTCTATTATACACAAAGCCGCTTTAGAGACTTTTGGGAATTTGTTTGCTTACAGTGTCCAAATCAACATCCAAGACATAGTATTGCGCTTTTAACAGATAATGTTGAAAAAACAAAGCTTGAATCTTACAGAAAACAAAGTGTGCCAGAGCTAATCGCTAACTGACACTAATAGTACATAGCCTAATACTATCAAATTTAATTCAATAATACAATTCATTATTAAACTATTTTAAATAAAAGAATAAGACTATAAGACGTTTAATTGGCTGCTTTGTGATAGACCAGGATAGACAACTGTATTATTAAGTATGAGTTTTTGTAATCTCATAAATTCTTAATATACAACTTTGCCTTATACTGACTCTTTTTTTTTATAATTTTTTTATTTTTAGTCTTTTTAAATGTTGCAGAGTTTCAGTTTTTTTAAAATACTTTTGTTATTATTTGACTGAAAAAAATCTTCCTATTTTCTATCACATATATATTTTTAATATTTTGATTGTTCATGTCTCTATGTGTGAATGTGTTTCAATTTCCACGAGGGAAAGACCTGTGTTAAAGGGTAATTGATTTATCTCTACGTTTCGCACTCTTTATTAATTCTTCATCAAGAGATATCAATTTGTAGAAAAAAGCTTTTTGTTTTTTTTCCCAAATGTTTTTCTTATGTTATCTAAACGTTTTAGCAAGACAGCTAAGCATTACAACTCTAAAAAAAGTGTATTCATTATTGAGAATAAAATTAAGATGATTCACAAAATAATAACATTTTTTTTTAAATTCGTCTTAAAATATGTAAAACAGGTTAAGTTAATTAATATTTTTTTTTAATTATTAAAAATCAATTTTTTATTAGTTTTGTAATTTGTTTTTTTCTGCAGAAAAATATTGTAAAAATCTTAAAATAATTTTTCTTCATACCTCGGTCGAAAGTACGTACTTTCGTCCCTAATAACAGAGACGAAAGTTTAACTTTTAGTCCCTGTAAGATGAAATTCTTTCTTCCCGCTATTATAGGGTATTATAATTCATCGTGTTTATTTATACTCGTAACTATGTGCTATGACCAGCAACACTCGCTTCGCTCGTGCCGCAAATGTCGCGGCAGGCATCAAAAACTATCAGCATTTAAAGTTAAAAAAATAAAATTAAAAATAAAAGTACGTACTTTCGACCGAGGTATGAAGAAAAATCGTATACACGACGCGGGACAGAAGTTGAAATCTCGGTCCTGCGCGCCATGATGCCCTCGGCTTCACCTCGGGCATTATGGCGCGCAGGGCCTATAATTCAACTTTTGTCCCTTGTAGTGTAATATACTATTATGTCAAAATTTAAATTTTTAAAGTCGCTTTAAATTTTCCTAAGGTTTCTAAAACAAGTACTTAGCGCTTAACTTCAGTAAATTAAACTAAAAATAACTGGAATGTACTAATAATTAACTACTGTTGTGCTTATAAAAATGTTATCAAAAATTATAAAAATTTTATTAAAATGTCTTTTTTTAAAAAATAATTAAACTTGAAAAATTTAATAAATTATGGTTTTTTTGTCGAATACACTTGATAGTAAGCAATGTTCATTTATTTTATTTTCGGGTTTCTAAGCTTTAACTTCATTCTCAGGTATGTCAAATTTAAGAGAAAAAATATCCAGTCTGTTGATACTCATGCTCATGAGTAGTAGCTCGATAAGATGTCTTGGAATCTTTAAAAATTTGAAGCAATTTTTTAATATTAAAATTTTGTGTTAAAATCTTAGAATCTTTTTTTTTTGCAGAAAAAATAATTTAAAAAAATGATTTTGAACGTTTTTAAAAATTTTTTTTTGTCTTATTTTTAAGTTTGGAGGGGACTTTAGAAACATTGTAAACTTGTATAGTTTTTTGGTACGAAACTTAAAAAACCAACAAATTTCTTAGCTCTTAGGCCACTTTAAAACTATATTTAGAAAAATTTTTCAGACAGCTTTTGACTGTTTTTCTTATATTGTAGGTTACACTATATATAAAAATTTATTCTAATTAATAATTTACACACGTGAATTAATAATTGTAATACAAGAGTCTTATAACGTACTAGTACTAATAAATTTAAGTTAATAAAGTTTTAGAAGTTGAGACGTGAGTTTAAAAATCAAATGCTTAGTTATAATTGACAAATAGACAGTTTCAAGTTGTGTCAAATTTATGTCACTTTTAATACAACCTGATTGAGAGAAAAATTGACAGTGCTAAGATGTGTCAGTTTTGAGTTGTGTCATTTTCAATATATAAGCGCGTTTTGTTACCGGATAGAGTCGGTATTTTAAAAACTATAAAACAGGTATCAATATAGTTGAAATTATCATCTCTAGTGGTTTATCTAATAAATAAAATTCAATTTGGCGCTAATTGAAGATCTCTTTTGCCTCCCAAAGTAAATATAATATTACAGACGCCTAGAAGATTAGAAATGTAAGCTGGAAGATTTAATTTAGCAGTGCATATTTACGTTTAAATTCAATTACGTAAACTAAATAAAATGTTAAATGCGTCACACGTGAGTTTGTTAATGTAAAACAGGACAGTTTACATGCTCTACAAATTCGGAGCGGTTTTATAAGCTTTAGCTAATTCGGAAAAATCATGTACTGCAGAAAAAAACAACAAATTGTAATTAAAACTTTAATTAAAACTTTAGATCTGTCTTTGGCACTCTATTAAAGTTTCGTGACGTTTAAACTGAATAGTTGTAGCAGAAGAGAACTACACCAATTGAATTTTTTTCAGACGGTTAAGTTTAATTCGTTAAAAGTTAAACGATATTAGGCGTTGTTTCGTACAGCGTCAAAAGATATTTCCCGAAAACGATATTTAGTTCGGTGTTTAAGTTGTTGAGACGATAAGAGCCTCCTTTTCACTCCTTGGCTATTGTTTGGTTTTATAAAGGATTTTCCTGAGTGATATTATGTAACGGTAAACGGGAAACAGCGTCATTGTTTACAGGTAAAAAGCTTTAGAGATTTTAAATTACTTGTTTTAAAGTTTGATGAGCGGTATTCAGTGTGCTCTTTTGCAGGGATTTGTATCGTGTTTTGCAAAAAAAGAACTCTTATAGCTCTGTCTTCGCCGGAATTTAGAAAATAATGCTCGTTTTTCAAACTTGGATTTTAGTGGCTTTTTATTTTTCATTTGCCAACGGGTTAAAGTTTCATACAACTTTCACAGCGTTTTAAAAGTTCGAACTTTTCAGTGAAGGCTAAAACAAACTTGCGAATTTCAATAAACAAATACCAGCTTGGTGATTTATGCAAAAAAACTTGTTGTGCAGATAGGGAAAAAAATAAAACTCGGATTAATTCATTAATAGGATTTTCATTCAAGCACTTTGTGGTAAACGACATTCTTTGTTTTTTGGTCAAGCGCAAGAACAAATAAAGCGGATGGTTTGCCGACACGTGAGCATGCCACGTACAATTGACCATGAAAAAAACATGCATTTTCTAGATTGAGTCCACAAATAGTCAAGGATTGGCCCTGTGATTTGTTGATCGTCATGGCGAAGGCAAGACGAATCGGGAATTAAATTCGTTTAAACTCAAAGGGCATATCCGTTGGGATCATCGGAATCCTTGGAATAAGAACTTCCTCATCTTTAAATTTTCCTTTAAGTATCGACGCGTGCAATTTCTCGCAGATAATTGACTCGCGATATTCCGTTGCCTAATTGCATTACGGCTTCGCTGGGAAAGATTAGATCTTCTAGGACGCGGCATTGTTATTAAATGTGCACTCGCATAAAACCACCAAATATAATAACAGTGCCTGAACTTTTGAGACATGGACAATAGCTCAAAGAGTATATAAAACCACTACGTATGAATAGCTTATCAAGAAAAATCATAGACAACCTATAAAAAGACATTTACACTTTTGTTAACCTGTAGATTTTTTTTCCTTAATCTTATAACCTTTACCAACTGATTTTTTATTCCCTAAATTCCGTTCCTTTCCGATGATTTTATGTTTTTACTGTAGAATAAATCTTAGGAATTATTTTCGAGAATTAAAAACAAATATAACAGTACCTGAACTTTGTAGACATTTTACAAAAACCAAGCCATTAGCTCCAAAAAAAAATAGTTGTTACACTATTTGACAGAATTAGACAACAAATGTTTGACATGTAATAAACAAATCAGCATCTATTGAAATGATTAAGTATTCATTACACATATCGAATTTTCATTGGTTTTAAGATGTATTCTGCTATTCGGGACGGAACAAATCCAACAAATCAAAAACCATGGCAATCGGTCCAGCCGTTCTCGAGTTATAAGTGTTGTAACAAACACGACTTTCTTTTATATATATAGATACGGTTTTTTGCAAAAAGCGTAAAACTGATCATTTTTCAATACAATATCTAATAATAGCCTATTTGAAAATAAAAAAAGTGGTTGAATACTCATTTGTTACCAATCTTGAAATCTCTAAACGCTTTTTACTACTTTTAAATAACGTTAAAGTCAATTTTGTTAAACCCATTGCAATAAAAAAAAACTTGAGATTATGTTTTGTTTACAATGTTCTACAAAAAGAGAAAAACGACTGTTTCTAACTACGTCAAGTCTTTAATAAAACAAAACCTAAGGCAGCCAAGTAGATAGCTGGTTCATTTAATTTAAAACTAAATTGTAAACAATTAGATTGGAAACTTTTATTTCTTCTTAGCGATCGAACACGACCGGACGAGCCAAAGTTTTTGTAAAGAATTGTTTTTATCGAGAGTTTCTTTTACCAATTTTTTTTTGTTTTTATTATCAGTAACAAAAAAACCACAAAGGCGCAAAAGCATTAGTTAAAACAAAAACAAAATTAAAAAAACAAAAAGAAAATATAATCATAATACAATCAAAAAGAAAATTTGATGTAACCAACATCATGACATTTAGCAGAGGTACTGAAACCAGTTAATATATTATATAAATTGCTTACGAAACATCGTAAATTGTCTTAATTATTAAAACTCCCAAGAAAATCAAAGATTGAGAATAGTCTCAATCGAAATAATTTTTTTTGAAAACGCTAAAATATCTAGAAAACTTTTTTTTATTTAATTTGGAAATTGCTTTACTTTTGAAAGAGAAGCAACGACGTGTTTTACAGAAGTGGAAGAGAGATGAGAGAGTCCAAAAATCGAGAATGTTTTTTTCTAGGTTTATCGAGTAAACTACTAAAAAATACAACCAAACGCAGAAATTCAAAAAAATAAATAGTTTGGAAAAGCAGTGCCAACAGAAGGACAGTTAAATAAGTCAATCGAGTCACAAGTAATAAGGCGGTGTTGATTGAAATAAAGTGTACAAAGTAAAACCTAAGAATAACAGTATTGTTTTGATTCAAATGGCTTATAGAATTTGATTTCTAAAAGTTTGCTGTAGGGAAAATGATTATTTCAAACAATTAAAGTTCTTTTCTTCTTGAAATAATTTAGTCTCTAGAAGACAATTAGTAACTGAAGCTGGAGTTTGTTTTAGTTACTAATCAGATACAACACATTTGTTCGTATTTCAATTATTGAAATCAAGTGAATTGCTCTACAACATCTAAATCTATCAGCGAACGTTATAAATAAACCAAAAAACAAGCACTTTAATACAATCTTAGGAAATCTAACAGATCAAAATATTCTTAATTAAAAAGGTTTTCTAAAAGCGTTAGAATATCTACAAAAGTTTTTGATTTATTCTGTAAATTGTTGCGTACTTGAGAGAGAAGCAACAACGCCTTTCACAGATGTGGGAAAGTGATAAGAGAGCCCAGAAGAGGTGAGAAAATTCTGCAATCGGAGAAATTGAAGAGAATAATAAGTTTTAGATAACAGTGCCGACAAGAAGTTAGCTAACTGTCGCTAATAAGTCAATCAAGGTAAAAGTAATCAGAAGGTGTTGATTGAAATAAAGTGTACAAAATAAAGCCAAGGTGTGGATGTAATGTTTTGGTTATTAAGTTTCTAAGAGCTTACTCTAGGAAGAATGATTAATTGAAACAATTGAAGTTTCGTTCTTCTTGAAAGAGTCTCTAGAAAACTATCAGTAACTAAATCAAACTTTACCGAAGCGTCAGAGTAGCCTTAGCCTCAATTTTCTAAAAAAAAATGAAAAGCCTTACAACATTAAAGGCTATCGGCAAGCGTTTTCAAGAAACCAGAGAACGAGTAAGTTTTCAGAATCTTAAGAAATCTGACAGATCAGAGCAGACATCTAATATCCTCAATTTAAAATATTTTTTAGAAGCGTTGGAATATCTAGAAATGCTGCTGATTTATTCTGTAAATTCTTGCGCACCTGAGGGAGAAGCAACAACTTCTTTTATAGACGTGGGAGAGTGATGAGAAAGCCCAAAAAGTGACCTGACCTGGCCTGACCTGACTTGACCTGAGAGAGGAGCAACAACTTTTTAAGTGTGGGAGAGTGATAAAAAAGTGCAAAAAAGTCAATTTTTAACGATTTTGCGAGCAAAAAAATTGAAAGAAATAAGAAGTTTTAAATAGCAGTGCCGACAGTAAAATGGTTAAGTGACCGTAATAAGTCAATCAAGTTAAAAGTAATCAAACAATATTGATTGAAATAAAGTGTACAAAATAAAGCCCAAGTGTGGAAGTATTGTTTTGAATTTGAGTTTGGTTCTAGGAGCTTATTTAGGAAGAATGAATAATTGAAACAATTAGAATTTCCTTCTTTTTGAAACCGATTAGCCTCTAGAGAACTATTAGTAACTAAATCAAGGTTTAAAAAAGTTTTGGATTAATTTTTGTTTTTTAAAAATAAATGAAAAGCCTTACAACATTAAAACCTATCGGTAAAAGAGCGTTTTCAAAAAGCCAAAAAGCAAGCAACTCTCCAATATCTTGAGAAATTTGACAGATCAGAGCAGAAATCGAATAGCAATAGTCTTAGTTAATTAGTTAGTTACTTTAATTAGTCGTACGGGTATACCAGATTTGTTCTTGTGCCGTTCTGTTAAAATCGGCATCTTTAATTCATTTAATTTTATTAATTTATTAAATATTGTCATTTTTCTTAATTGGTTTGATTAATACTAAAATCTGCATGCCATTCACAGAATATAATATCTTGGAAAAGTATCGGTTAATTCTCATTTCAAATATTGGCCGCCTTGCTAGTTCATTCTACCTATTTAACTTAGTTTAAGACTTTTCTTCTAGATGACGCTAGTAAAGACTGAAATATAGCCAAATATCACTTTAACAATAACATTTAATAATTTATTGCAAAAAAAAATTTTTGGATGATAGAGTTGAGACTTGCTACAGCAGATGTTCTAAGTGCGAGTCGTTTTCTTCAGCACAGAAATATGCGCTGCAGCGCTGCATAATGACGTATGTTTCCGGCTGCGTTGTCGATGCGTAGTTGTAATTCAGCAAAAGTCTTTACTTTCGTCGCCTAGATCAATGTTTTGATGCGCCTCTAGAGATAAAAATCGCACATATATAAATCAGGCGATCGTAGAAGCCACGAAATAGGTTTTTTTCGACCAATCCACCTGCCTAAAAAAGTGCCATTTAAAAGGTTGCAGATTTCAGGGCGAGCCGTCATGTAAAAACCACAAGCAAGCACGAGCACTAAGTGGCACCATTTCTAATAATTCAATTAAATTGTTTTGCAAAAAATCCAAGTAAGCTAAGCCTGTCGTGCGGTCAGGAAGAAAAAAAGCTCTTAAGGAGTTTTTTGACAATACTTGCCTATTCGTTAGCTGGAAATTGCTGTTGAAAGTATGTTCTGCAAATGATATGCGGATTTGCGGTGCAGAATGAGTAAAACAAGCCAAGAGCTTTTGAAAAAAAGAAGAAGAAGAGGACAAATAAGAAGAAGAATAACAAGAAGAGAAAGAAGACTTTAGAAGAAACGAGTTTTTGTTACAGACTTTCTCACAGAGTTGGCTTCCAATGATTTTTAATTATTTTGAATTTAGGTATTGTTGGCTCCAAGCCTTGTCACTTGATTTTAGTAAAAAATTAGTAAAGAAATATACCAATATCTTACGATAAACACGCAACTATTTTGATAAGATAGTACAAAACTATGCACTATGTTGTTATAATTTCTTTTGTTTCGTGGTATTTATTTAAAATCTCTTGACTAGGAAGCGTTATTTACGTTTTGAAGCAGAGTATTCATATTATTATTTACTTTGAGCACAAACAGTTGTTTTTTCTATATCTTTTCTAGTCTATTCTTGCAGAATTATTTTAATGCGTGTAGTAAGTTTTAATACAGTTTCCACTAAATTGAATTTAAGCGCTTTTCGCCAAATGAGTATCAACTGCAAAAACATAGAGATAGATAGTTCTAAAAGTGATTTCAACCGAAACTATGCATATTTAATATCCTTTGAGCTTGTCTGATGTGAAGCTTTTAGTTACAAACAGACTGTTTGCTTACTATTCTCGTAAACTCAGTCAATATTTTGCGATTTTACAACAAAAGCCTACAGGATTTAAACTTGCTATCAAATTACATAGAAATTCCTTTTATTACCATAAACATAAAAAGCGTTTTTCGTCAAGTTTTGGTTTATTTTGGCACAACTGGTAAAACGTTGTTTTCTTGGGGTGATAAAAGATTCCATTAACATTATTTGTGTCGGCTTGATGCTTGTAGACACAATGAGATGCTTCAGCAAAGAGAGTCGTCTCGCAATTCAAACATAGAGACATAAAAAATTAATTTCTTTCGCAAAAAAGCTACAAACAATCAAAATCTCTGTTTTTGAACTTCTAATTTAGTCGCTTGTTGTAAAAAAACCTATCTAAAGCAGAAAAAAAATACTTAGTTTTGTACAAAGCAAAAACTTTTGGTAAACAAAACGTAGATCTACGCTTGTACGCACAAAAATCATACTTTTTTTTGATAATAGAGATGAAATATAGCAAAATTATGATTACTTTGAACAATAAATCTTATATAACATACAGAAGGCGCTGCTAATTTTAAATGTATAGCATTTTGCTGCGTTTCTAAGAGAAAAAAGCAACAAAAAGTCTTTCTAAAGTGGGACAGAGATCAGAGATACCAGAAAAAGCGAGGAGGATCAGAATGATCTAGATTTATTGATTAAACCAATAAATACAATCGATCGAAAAAATATTAGTCTTGAATAGCAGTGCCGCAAACAAAAGAATAAGTCAATCAAGTGACAATAGTCAATCAAGTTAAAAGTGATCAAAAAATGTTGATTAAAATAAAAGTGTACAAAGTGAAGCCTAAAGTGCGAATATGTTGTTTCGGCCTCAAGTTTAAAAGTGATAAAAAATTTTTAAGAGTTCACTTTTGAATGAATGATTAATTCAAACAAACACAGTTTTTTTCTTTTTTCAAAAGTTTAGTTTTTAGAAAAGGATTAGTGACTGGATTAAAGTTTGCCGGGACTACAGATTGGTTTCAATTTCAATCTTGTAAAAACAAATGAAGTGCAACATCTAAGGCTTTTGCCAAACCTATTCATTAAACAAAAGAGCGTGCAACTTACCAGAATCTCAAGAAATCCTAATTGACGCTTCTAATCTTTCCCTAGAAAAGTTGTGCTTAATTGTCAATGCAGATTGGCAGCCCTGGTTGCTATATGCATAATATTGTTACTTTTTCAACTAGAATGTGAATTAACTTATTTGGAAAGATTTACTATTTGTTTAATGATTAATGTCAAGTTATCATTTTTTCATCACTATTTGACTCTATTTACGCTTTTATTTGTATTTATTAAAAATTATTCTATACGCTATCAAGCTTTTGCCAGTATTTGCTATAAATTTTAATAAATTAATTTTTAATTATTATAAGTTTGAGACTAAAGGCGCTAACGTGATAACTTGGTTGTCCAACCAGCGATATATTTTGTATTTTATTTGTATCTATTAACTTTGACATTTCTCAGTTAGAACATAACCTATACTTCAAAAAATGTAAAATTTTGTTCTCAAAAATGTTTGATGCAAGATTGCTTTTAATAGATGTCGCTCGTTCTATCATACAAAAATAACGTCGTCACTGCAAACTCATTCAAATTTAAATCTGTTGCAACTTGCTGATGAGCTCCAATATGAACGAAACATGTCTAAGTTTACAGATAAAGTTTGAATAAATTTGTATTGATTTAATAATTGAAATAAAAAATAATCCTTTCTGTTTTTAATGCTATATTTATTAAATTTTCTTCGCTCAGCTAAAATTACTGTACTTATTTAATAAACAATTTGTTATTTTAAAATTTAATTATGAACTTTCATCGTTAGAAGATGATTAATTATCAGTTTAAATTATTAATTAAAAATAAACTCACTCAATTTTATTTCCTGACAAAGCAAAGCTTTATAATAAGCAGATAAAACAAAAATGTCCCTAATTTGCTCTCAGCAGAAACCAGGATAGTTGCTCTATTTTATTGGGGAATATAGATATAGAAACTACATAAATGACAGCTGAGTTGTCCGCCATTTTGATGCGTATTTCCGTATGTCACTTATCAAAATATTCCACATCAAACGTAGATTTACAAATTTTTTTTAAAACCAAACTGCTCCAATTAATTAACAAAATGCTTTAAAATGCTTACTATAATAATTTTAATTATAGTAAGTACTTTTTATAAAGTACATTCCTTCATACATGTAAGCATTCGTTCCCACAATGTTGCGGTATTTTGGATCATATGCTAAAACATTATACTACAATTGAGGGTTCAAGTTTTTATTCTTTTTGAGAATTTCCTGTTTTCTATTTAAATAATTAAAAGTTTATTTCACATTCAGAAAATAGCGCAAAAGGCTTGCCATTAATACACGGCACTGTGCTCAAATGAGAATGACAGTATTGATTGACAGTTGTGACTAAACACGTGCAATACTGGGCACTAATAAGTAATTAATCAATTTTATTTCCGAAATGAGATTAAGCAAGAAAATGGAATAATTTGATTAACCTGTGTTTTTTATAATAATGCAGGTTGAGTAGCTATTTTACCTAATTTTAGTACAAGCTGATCCAAGACCTGCTGCCGAAAAAGCGCAGCCGAATATCATAAACCCAGCATAATATACCAAATAACATTCTTTGATTTTTGTAGACATCTATCTTAGAAAGGTATTTGTTCTAAAAAAAATAATAAAATTATATTAGATTAATCTTTTTTTAGTTTTTTCAACATAAGAAAGTTAGATATTTTATTATAAACTTTTGCTTCAAATGATTGTTTCTTGTTTTGTTTTTGATTTTTATGAATTTTTTTAAATTTAATTATGAATTAAACTAATGTTTTGTCTTGTCTTTATTGATTATAATAATAATAATAAATTTGATTTAAAATAAACTCTTTAATTACTTTTTTAAGATTGAAGCTGACAAAATAAGTTAACTAATTTAATTTCTTCACGTTCTCAAATGTTTTATTTGAATTTTATACTCTAAGTTTAATTTAATTAATTAACAAAATTGAAATAAAATATAAAAACTATTATACTATGTACTATGTTATCAGTTTTAATAAAATATTACAATAAATTATATCTGGCTGTAAACTGATGTATTATGGGGTAACTAAGGGGTTATGGGATTTCTATGATGTTTTGACCCATTTATAAGCACTTATAGAGACTTAATAGACAATGATACAATAAAATTCTATAATTTATAGACAAAATGGTGTGCAATTATCACTAATCCCGTTATTAGTTTATTATAAAAAATAAAAGAGTTGGATTTGTTCAAATTTATCTGAAAGATTGCTCAGACTTAAATGAAATTTTCCAAGAAGCAAATTACAATAAAGAAAAAGCGGCGAACTTTAGCCTTAAATGAATAAAATCGCAATAAAAAAATGGAACCTCTAATTTTCCGACACGAAAAACCGTTCAGACGTTTTCAACTTACGAAAGTCGGAGTTCGCGCGACTTCAACGGCTCTACGAAAGCCAAATACAATGAAAAATTCATATTTGACTCGCACTAACTAGGGTCGTCATTTGCATTTTTATTATATTGGCTGTTGCCGACCTTCTCGTTTGTTTTCCCTTGTCTTTTGTCTGTTTACCGAAGAATTGACAAACGCCCAGCATCACAACGAAACAGCTCGTCCCGAACTTTCTCAAGCGCTTCAAAAAGGAAAACATTCATTTCTGTCTCTCAATTCGAAATCCTTAATCAAAATAAATACACACTGTAATTGGAAAACTCCACAAAGTTGCTGAAGGTTCTTACAAAACTTTTTTATTTTAATTTGAATTTTTTTCTTTGTTTCAAATGAATTTATTGTGTGTACTTGATTCCGCCTCGCGCCTACTCGAAGTTAGTGCAAAATTCAATTTTTTTCTTTCAATATAAACTTTGTGCATAATGATAAATATTTCAAGAAAAAACTTCTTAAAGGCGATAACCGAATTTTTCAAGACATAAAAGAAACAAATTCAGTCAATACTGTGCGTTCATTATTAATACTCTACTTTATACAATTACTACATTATAAATCTACTCTTGCTAATATAGTTCAAACGCAGAAACATACAAGATTTGAGACGAGATCTATCCTTGGTTTATTACACGGGAAGAGTAAATCTAAATAATTTATGAAAGCGAACCAATTTAGAGTGCTACTTCATCATTTGTTTTATCAAAATAATTTGTCTTAATTTGGGTTATACGGATATACTGTTTACATAGTTCAAACTCTTGCTAATACTATGTTCAAACGCAGAAACGTACAACATTGGAGACGAAATCTATCCTTGCTCTATTACACGGGAAAGAATAGATCTAAATAATTTATGAAAGCACGTCATTTGAGTACTATAATTTCAATACACTGATAATTAATATCTATCCGGTTCAGATATCTGCTTTATAATTCTTCAATGCAAGGTGTAAACACTTTTCTTTTTCTCGTTTTATTCAGTTTTGAAAGTAACATTTTCGTCAAAATGCTTTTTTTTAACGGTAAAACCTGTTTCCCAATTTATTCTGTAGTTATAATTTCAATCAATTTTTGAAACTAAATTTTTAAAAAACGTTATATAATCAGCAAAATTATGTATATGTATTTATATTTTTGTATGTATATTTTTAAAAAATTTACATTTTCTGTGACATTGTTTGCTGTTTTGTTTTTTATGAGGTTTCCAAAACAATTATTGTAAATCAAAATAAATTTTACACAGACCTTTCTTAGTACAAGTTTACCAACATTTGGTTTTAGCTTTCAGTGGCGCTCGCCGGTTCGCTCCATTGCCTTAACACAATATAAGCAGAATAATAATTATTATTATAATTATTGTTATTATAATAATAATAATTAATTATTGATTCCGTACTTGATAAAGCCAGCTGGATTTAATAAACGTAACATCTACACTGCTTTCATTGATTATAAAAAAGCTTATGATTCCGTTCTTCATTGTTGGTTAATAAAAATTTTACAGTTGTATGAGATCAACTTAAATTTAATTCAATTATTAAAATATATAATGCAATTTTGGCTAACTTTTCTTCATTTTTCAATTGGAAACAAATCAACAAAATCTGCATTATTACCAATCAAATGCAGAATAATTCAAGAAGATTTATTAAGTTTTCTATGGTTTTGTTTAGCAATTGATCCTTTGTCAAAACTTTTTAATAATGCAGGCTGTGCTTATAAACTGATAACAAATTATAATAATCATCCAAAATCTTCAATTAAACGATTTTTAATTGCTAGAGAAAACTGATTACTAAAGTATTATTAAATAACCAAATTTCTAAGATGAAAAATTACTTTTATAATTATAAAACGGATAATAGATTAGTAAAATTTTTCGTGAACACACATACAGGTCTTACACCATTAAAATTAAAGAGTGAAATTATCACAAATAAAACAAGGTCATAATTTTTTATTAAAAAGTAAAACAAAAGGCTTACAAAATCACAGTACATTTTTTTTAAAAATTGAGTTAAATGGAACAGATAAAAAGCTGTCTTTTTATGGATCAAATTAAGACAACTTTCTTTTTCTAGAGACTGAAGGTTTTGTTTTTGGTATTCTAGATATATAACACTAAATTATTAATTAACACTAAAAATTGCCGTGAGTTTATAATTAAGACAAAATAAGTCGATATTTTTGTAGATTGTGTTTGTGATTGTGTAATTTGTCGGAAACAATTGAACACATTTTATCTTCTTGCTCAGTGCTAGTTAATAAACAATATAAAAAAAGACATAATCCGATTGCAAAAATAGTTCATTCAAATTTGGTTTTCAGGCTTGGTTTGGTCAAAAATGTAAAACCGTATTATAATGATGATTCAGAAAAGCTAACTGCTTCAAAAATTGAAGCCAATAAGCCGGATATTGTTATCGTATTGAAAAAAACTAAAGTTGCATATTTTATAGCCGAAAATGGCTAAATATTTTCTTTTTACAGTGGTCATTAAGGATCTTTAAAATTTAAAAATGGTAAAAGTTTTACCTTTTGTTATTTCAAATATGGGTGCTGTGTACTTACCCATATCATTATATAAAAATCTAAACATTTTAAATTTGTATTTAAAAATTCTTGTGGAAATACAGAAAACAGCATTATTATGTCATATTGTTTAAATGTTTTTAAATGTGAAATCTAACAATTCAAATAGTATGATCGCAGATGCATGGGGATGACAATTTAGCCTGATTTTAAAAAAATCAAACTTATATTTAGTTTATTTAGCTTAAAACACAATTTGTTGTCTTTGTTTGTAATACAATTCTTAAATTGGATTTTAGCTGGTTTTTTAACATTTTTTACATTATCATTACTTGTCGAAGACCGTAATGATTTTTGAACCCACCAAAATTGCTGTGCGTCTAGAACAAGGAGAGTTGAACATAATTGATAATAATAATTATTATATTAATTATTAGTATACAATTTTCTTAAAAATTAATAATATTCAGGAATTTTCTAATTTTACAAACCGATTATTAAATTTTCATTTTTTTATATTTATTATTTATTTTACAATAAACGGTTTTAAATGAATGGAATTAAAATGAATTAAAACATATAATTCTCCATAGAAATAAACTGTACCCATTGTTTTTTTTTGACTTTCGTAAACAAATGTTTTAGAAGTTTAAAAATAGATTCCTATCTCTAATCTAGATAAATGTTAGTAATGAAATAAATAATAAAATATTATTTATTTTATTTAAAATAACTAATAATATTAATTTTTATTCTTCAATAAAATAAAATGCTTGTAAAGTACAGCGTGGTCAAAAATGACTATTTGAGATGACAATCTTACATTTTATTTTAAAATGGTGCAACTGCAACCGCTTGCTGTTGTTGACGGATGATACTTTTGACACTGACAACAACATTGAATGATGCCAATTAAAAAGTTAGTCGCTGTGACATAACCTACAATTTTTTTATGTCAAATATTTGTCAAACAAGCGTATTCGGTTACAGTGTTGCAAACAGGCTAATAAAACAAGTCTCTAAAAAGTGATGCTAACTCAAAGAGTCATTGTTGACCACGCTGTACATGATTGGGTATAATAACAAATTGCCAGTATTTTATTTACTCACAGTTTTTTATTATTATTTATAAAGTTATGGCGTGCATCTTTACTTTATAGTGATGTAATTCATTTACTTGAGCAAAACTGCAACAAATTTGTTTTGATCTATAAAATAGTGAAAAAATGTAATTATAAGCTCATAATATTTTTCAGTTTAATTAGGTTATTAGTAGTTGAACCCTAAGGTAATCATAGAAACAATCAATTTACAAAGATTTAATTTTAGATTTAATTTTTTCATATATAGAAATTGAAAAAAATTGATATGTTGAGAATAAACTCTAGAAAAGAAGTTTCAAAGCCGTTTTTTCCAAATAAACCAGAAATTTTTTTGTTAAAAGTGATTAATAGTAATGTTTTTATAAAAAGTTGTCAGTTAAATTGATAAAACGAGCGACATGACATCTATTTATAAAGCTATTTTACACTAAAAAGTTTGAGAAACTAAATTTCTGCATGTTTTCGGTCTAAATAACAGATATCAATTTTAATAGATACAAATTGAGATAAAACGTATTTCGCTGTTTGAATGCAAGTTTACAGATCTAATTACTGGTAGTAGCAAAAGAAAATAGATTACGTTTTAAATCATTGATCTACATTTGAGGCAAAAAATGCTAACGTGATAACTTGGTTGCCCAATCAGTGATATACGTTTTATCTCAATTTGTATCTATCAAAACTGACATAATATGTCATGTAAAGTGACCTATATGCATTAAAACCTATGAAAACGTGGTTTTTTGAATTTTTGAGTTAAGGTAGCTTCTAATAGAAAATGTTAATGAGAATGAATGTGTTGCCACATGCTGAAGAGTTGCAATAAGAACAAAACATGTCTTGATATTATTCGTTATCTTGATGAAAAAAGTAAATTAATGTATTAAAAAGGCTTGAGATCAGCAACACACACAGACTTTTTCTTGAAAAGTGTGTTGTATAGCAGGTTTTCTTTCACCAACTCCTTTGATGCGTGATTGCATTCTCGGATAGGACCCTGTCCATCTATTTTCCATGTTATTGGTTTGATTTCGGAGTGTCAATATAGGCGAAGCGACTTTGACTGGTTTTTCACAAAGGAATCAAATACATACGACACTCTTCAGACCACAATGCTTTTTGTCCCTCCTTTTAGGGCTTTCCATAGAAAAAAGTTTGCTTTCTTTTATTATTTTTATTTTATTTGGGCCTCTTTGAGCTTTTATTCAAAAGAAAAGAGCTTTAATAATATTATTGTAGATTGTGTATGTTTAAAGGAAAAATTAGAGGATGTTACAGTTTCATAAAATTATGTTTTATAATCGTAGATTCTTAAGTAGACTTTAGACAAAATTTTAATAGATTTTAGACAAAAAGCTAATAACAAATGTTGTTTTCAAAAATTATAACCGTTAATCGCTATATGACTCAAAAAAATTATAAAATTTTATTTAAGTTAACTTGATTAAGGAAATTTGGTCTAAATTTCCAAAACAGATCTTTTTGCATCAGATGCTAAACAGTCTTTTATTTTTTTTAAATTTATTTGCATACTACATTAACTTGTTTTTTTCAATTTATAAGTTTTTATATTGCTACTATAAATTTAAATTTATAAAACAACATTAATTTTGATTCATATATTTTTCCGGAAATCGTCTTGGAAACAACATTTTCCTGCTTATTTACGCGCAGGAAAATTGAGTTTTCCGGACTAGTACTGTAAAAACTTTACAATACGCCAAATAAAAAAATACTCTAATAAATATAGCTGCCAACAAAATTGAAAAACTTGATTTTTGTAAAATTTGTAAAAAAAATTGTAAAATTTGTAAATTTTTTACGATTTCCGGAAAAATTTTATTTAAAACACGTCAGTAAAATCTCTTACTTGACTCGGAGCTTAAAAATACTCGGCACAAAGTGCCTCGTATTTCAATTTAGCTCCTCTTCAGTAATGTGACATTTTCCTGACTTTTATGTAAATAACTATTAACAAAATAATAAAAAGAATTAATTTTATTTTGAGATTCTATTTGTTTTTCTTGTTTTTTGTTCTATTAGCAGAGCTAACTTGAAAGAAAAAAATCGTTGAGAGCTAAATCGGAAGACCAAGGTGGTCAAGCGATAGAGCCAAGTCTTGCAATTTTGCGATTATTAAAGATTTAGTGTAGAACGTGGCAATAGTTATTTTTAACATACAATAGCTTTTATCTTGTACGTACGGTAGCAACAACTTCTAACAGTTTGCAGGTTATATCTACAGATGACTTCAGCAAATAAAAAAAATAATTTTTTTAAATTATTAAAACAATTACTATAAACACACACAAATTTATCACAAGTTGGTGTTTTTAGCAATATTTGAAAAAATAAATTTTTTCTATTGGTGTTTCAAATGTCATTTGGAATGAAATTTTATAACTTCACTGCCAAGCCATGCCCATACGGAATAATTTTATTATTTGTCAACTCTGAGCAGAGTTGACTCTGATCTAATACTGTCCTAATGGAAACTAGTGGGATGATGGCAAGTATGCCACGTGTTTTGTAAACCCTGTCATTACTATAGATCAAAGGGTGCTATGTAAAAAATGTGGCAGGTATCTGCTTCCTTTAAAGCTATAAAAATAAAACATTAAACTTTGCTTTTTCATTAGAGGGTAAAGTAGCTGCAAACACAAAAACGGTCGCCAACCCTTTTACCGCTCTTAAGATTCCAAGAGACATCAGGTGAAACGGAAATGGAGTGAGCATGAAAGCATTTCCTGGTTTAGGCATACTTCAGCGTTGACTTTGTCAAAATTAATTAAATTAAATGCTGATATAAATACACTTTTACATCTTGGAACGCGCATATATAATATCGTTACTAACTCTCATTATGCCATTATCGCCCTAGAGAAATTTTACAGTGTACCAACTCAGCAAAAGCGAATTATTCATGGCGGCTTGCTCGCGAGTTGATTGGAAACTTGGGAAGCCTTCTAACTACCTGTCTTACATAATTTATGTTATTCTCAAAATGTATTAAGTTAGGCTTTATGACATAGGAATTATCAAAAAAAACTTTTTATCCCGATCAACACTTAAAAATTGTTTTATAATTCATAATATATCTAACAACAATTTGTAAGAGTTTAAAAGTTAGAAGAGCTATGTTTTAAAACTGAAAACATCTTCAATTAAGTGAGTCATTAGAGTGTAATATGATTTTGCTAATTTATTTAATCACTATGAAAAAATTACTCAATAGTTATTTACATTATTAAAGCACTCCGCTAAGCGTCGTGCTTTAAATTTATTTTGCGCTGTATAACGGACAAGATTTGTATAAAACATCTTTGCCGACAATTTTTAAAAATTATTAATTATATTTTTCATCAAATATGTCACATAAAGCACAATTGTATGTTCTAAATTGAACAATCGCAATACCTATACACGTTTTACCTTTTAGTCATTAGTTTAAGTAAATAAATCTTGTCTTAAGCAATAAAAAAGTTTTTTCTTACTACGGCCTTAAGAAATTACAATGTCTAAACTCTATTTACTTTAAATCGACTAAGGTTGATATTCATTATTACAATTGTAAGAGTTTATAATTTTATAATAATTTATAATTATGTAATAAGATTTAATAATAATATAATAAGTCTTTTTAAGGTTAGAATAAAACCAAATTGAGTTTCTGTGTGGAACAAAAGTTTTATTTACATTATTTACAAGTTTTATTTCTCTTCTTACCTGTGGAACAAAAAAACAACATTTAATGCTCTTATTCTAACTTAAAATGTCCTTCCTACAGGTTTATCTTTTATAATAACAGCAGGTCGTTTTATAGGTACTCGATTTAAACCACAGATTATAACGCTTTAAGAAAAGCAACGATACCAAAATAAGAGTAACGTCATTTTCTTTACACTTATATTTATAGCAAAATACGTCAACAAGGCGTTAAACAACATGTACAATTAAATGATCTCAATGAGAGCAATATGGTATCTTAAGTTAGAAAGAGAGAAATTGGTCTTAGCATCCCTGGAAAGGTTGAGTGGCAGTTAGTGAACTGAGAGGGATGATGACGTTTGGTAGAAGGTTCTCGAGCGGTCGGTCGGCCGCACAGTATTATGAATATTTAAACTGCTATTGTTTATTAAAAGAGAAAGATAGTTAACGTGTTGATCTTCTTGATCATGTGTTGTTTTGTGCTATAATTGTGAATTCAGTGCTGAGTTTCTGAATTCAGAGAAATAATGAGTAAAGTATTATTAATAAGCAAAAATATGTAGTGAATATGTTAATATAAAACATCCACGGCAGAAACTATAGTTTATATCTGGAGTACGGTCTATGTGGCGTTGCATCTCAGACTGTTTGGTTGTACTTCCATGACGTCTGTAGGCACTTACAGATTGTTATCCTATTGCTACAAAGTTGCCAAGCTCATTGACATTAAGGAAACTAAGAATCAATGCTCTGGAAACCTCACTTTTAGTGAACTTTTATAAATACTAGGCCAGTGAATTGCTTTTTCCGGCCTATTTTGAATCCGGCAAAACAGATTTTTATAATAGAAACGTAGATTTATATAAAAATAAAAATCGTTGCCCGAAACCGATGAATTGTCGTAAGCTATTGATTCTGCAATTTCTGAAAATCTTTTACAGTTATGTTGTAAAAAAAACGTTTCAAATCAGCGTTGAATTTTGCCTTTCAATGACGTCCACGTAAACTATTTCAAGTCTCTCAAAAAAAATTGCTGCTTTTACAGAAAATAAAATCGAGGTAGACCGTGTCACGCATAAAGCTCGAATGGCATTCCGTAATAGGATGGACGTGATATCTGGCGACATTTGATCTTGTGCCGGACTTAACGATATCCAAAAAGGCCAAATCATGATAAAGCATAAAGTTGAAAGCCAAGAAAACAATACATCAAGCGAAAAGCATCGATTTGGCGCATTTCGCCCTTTTGCGTTACACCCCGACCTAGTTTATATTGTGACCCTGTGATCTTCAATTTACTGGAAATAAGCGGCGCGGTCTGCGGAAAACTCGCTAAAGATAACATTCTGTTTAATATTATTAGCCACTGCGTTAAATTGAGTGAAAAGAAGAAGAATTAATTTACAGCTAATTGTTTTTCATACAGAGAACTTCAAAGGCAATTTACCATTATGAAAGTCGGTAAAAAAAGAAAGAAAACGTATTTGAACCATTGAACCACTTTTCAAAACACTTTTAAAGATTTAATGTTCTAATGTAATTTCACCATCTTTATAAAAGAAAAAGTTTCTCAATTTGCATTTTTTTATGTTTGTTGCCACAAAGTTTTCTACTGGGTAATCTAATTATAAATCACTTTTTTTGGAAGCTGATGCTTTTGTGTGTGTTTTATTACAATTCAGTTCTGACAATGGCGTTTGTGAGAAAACTATATAAGTCTTAAAGTATGTGCGCAACAAATAAACGAATAACTGAATATCACGCCAACTTTTCAATAATTCTTTTGCTACCCGACTTAAACAAAAAAAAATTTTTTTATTTAACGGCATACTATATATTTTTTTATGTGTGCTCGCAGATAACTTTGTCGTTTATAAGCCGACTTTGATATATTGTTTTTTGTTAGATGAAAAAACAATTTTCCCACGCAGCGGTGTTATTTACTTTGCTGCCGAAACTAAGAAATAAATTTTGAAACAATGTTTTTTTATTCCTATAAATCGATGACAACCAAACAATGAGAACATTTCAAATATAAAAAATCAGATAATATAGTAGACACTAATAAAGCAACAAGAATAAAAATTAAAACGTTTTTTTGAAGTACATTTTTAGAAAAATCTAAAGTGATAGACTGCAAAAATTAAATTTTAAATAAAAATAACAATTAATTTTTTTTTAAATTTCGTTTTGTTTTTATGTATTTATTAATTTCATATTTAGTTGGCTATTTTTGTTTTTGGTCGTAGCGGCTGATACTTTATTTTATTGTAAAACTTCAAATGCACTTTCTAGTAGTAAACCGTTTCATGAGTTATTAATAATGCTTAAATAAATATATATTCAAATTGTCAATTAATGCCACTACATTATGACACTTAGAGTTTAAACCGAATTTACAATGTTGCCATATCTGCCTCATAACAAATTTTACGGGAAAAAAATTTCTTTCTAATTTGATGCCTGTGTTAGAGTTTTTATAAGATAAACTATGTATCGGTGAGTTGGGAGTTTCTCATTGATGAGAAATCTCGCTAATGTCAATAGTAAACTTCTAAACTTCAGACCAGATTCTGTAAGAAACCAGTGCAGTTTTAGTATAATCTGCATTTGCTCAGATGAGTAGCATTTATCGTAAATTTTCAGCAGCTATTTCCTCAGTTTATGATTATTAGAAGAGTCAAAGTATAATGCTTATTATATTACGAGAAAACTAACATTTTGCAGTTCATTTACTTTTATAACCATTTTAACTTGAATTTACCATAACTTAGAACCTTAAAAGTTTCGAATTCTAATTTGAACTTGATGAGAGTAGCGTAAGCTGCATAATACACATTGTCTATACTTTCCTTTCTTAAAAGACCTAAAAAGAGCTCAACATTGGCAAGTTTTTTTGCCTCAAACGCACTTTTAAGTAAGTTTCTAACTCAGTTTTGAACGCTTCTTTATCGTGTTTGGTAAAAAAAATTTGAGTAAAGTGTAAATGTTTTCATTTTTCAACAATCTTTTTGTGATACACAAAAGCTTTTTTTTATTTTGATCACAAGTGGGACTATATCTTATTGTTTTACTCCCTTTTTTTAAATCTTTGTGTTTTTTAGAAATCTTGATCGTACTCAAAATGTGAAAAAAAATCTAAAGTTTTTAATGTAAAGAAGGAAAATAAAGAAACAAAAAGAAAAAATTACATAAAATGTGTTGAAAAAACATAGTGGAAATCTTCAGAAAGAAGAAGAAGAAGAAGAAGAAATGAATCATAAAGAGGATGTGGTAAATATAATTAAATAATACACACAAAAAATGATGAAACAAAGCAAAAAAATATATACAATGATAAGAAAAATTGGACAATAAGAATAAAAATTGAATTAAAAAAAGTGAAAAAAAAAGAAAAAATTAAATGGAGTAATAAAATACAAATACTAGCAGACAAAATAGAACAAAGAAAAAAAAATAGAAAGAGCAACATACTGATATGATAATAGGTTAGAGCTAACTGCCAAATCCAAAAAAAAAAAAAAGAATTTAAAACAAAAGAAATCAAAATTAAATTTAAAGAAATATATAAAAATTTACCAAATTGGGGATACGATTTGATTAATAGTTTTGACGTTTCAGCGGTTCTAACATTTTGAGGTGTTTTCAAAAATTTCCTAAATTGAATGACTGATCGCAAAAAGGTTTTTTGATTGATTGCAAAACAACATTTTTTAATTTTTTTTAGAATTGGTCAATAAACAAAAAATAACGTTTTTTAAAATTCGTGACTTTTCTCAAAATGTGAAGAAAAGAAAAAAACGTTTCGTGTATGTGTAGTGGGTATTACTGAATAAAACACAAAAAAAATAATCAATCAGAAAAGGAAAACAAACAAAATTAGAAAAAATAAAAACAATAAAAATAAAATTTAAAACATGAAAACAAGAAGTGGACAAGAAAATTAAATTGAGTTAAAAAATACAAAATACTAGCAGACAAAATAAACCTTGGAGAGAAAAATAATAAAAGAAACAACATACTGATAATAGAGCTAGAGCTAACAACCATAGCTTAAAAAAACATAAAACTAAATAACTTAAAATTGAATAAAATAATAATTTTCTAAATTGCATGAATCACCACAAAAAGATTTCTTAATTGATTTTGAAATCATTTTTGTCACTATTTTAGAACCTTACCTAGAATAAACAACAATTTGTGTTTTTCAAAAATTTTGATTATACTCAAGATGTAAAAAGAAACAAAAATTTTTGATGTAAAGATGTACAATAAGAAAACAAGAAATGGAAGTTCTATAAAATGTGCTCACAACAAAATAAAAACAATAAAAAAATCTTAAAATTTAGGAATAATAAACAAATTGCAGTGGATATTATTGACTAAAACACAAAGAAGATAATGGAGGAATGCAAAAACACATAAGAAAAAAAAACAAAAACTTTACTAATAAAAATTAAAACGAAAAAAACAACAAAACAAAAATTGTGTAAAAGAATACAAATACAAGTAGACATAAGAAAACTAAAAAAAATTATAGAAAAAACACCATACTGATAAAAGGGCTAAAGCTAACAGCTAAAGCCAAAAAAAGCAAATCCAAATAACTTAAAATTAAAGAAAATAAAAAACAAAAAAAAATTATTAAATAATATATAAAAATTTACAAAATTAGAAATAAGATTTGATTCTCATCTTTAACGTTTCAGCCGTTCTAACATTTTGAGGTAGTTTAGAAAATGTTCTAAATTTAATAAAAATGCATTTTTTTTAATAATTTTTCAATTATCAAAAGTTTGTGTTTTTTGAATTCTTGATAGTACTCAATAAAAAATGTAAAAAAAACAAAGTCGTTTGATGTAATGTAGGTATTGTTAAATAGAACACAAAAAAGATAATAAATCAAAAAAAGAAAATATAAACAATAATAGAGAAAATAGAAACATCAAGAATAAAACTTAAAATGAAAACAAAAAGTGGAAAAAAAGACAAAATTAAATTGAGTTAAAAAATACAAATACTAGCAGACAAAATAGAGCAAGAAGAAAAAAATAATGAAATAAACAACATATATATAATAGGGCTAAAGCTAACAACTGTAGGCAAAAAATAAAACAAAATAACTTAAAATTGAATAAAATGAAAAAACTTAAAAAAAACGATAAACAGTTGACTAAAATTTTTAAAATTTATGATAAGAGTTGTTTCACAGCTTTTATATATATTTCAGCCGTTATAGCAGTTTAAGGTAAATGCTGAAAATGACAATGTGAAAAACCAAACCAAAACGTTTGATGTAAAATGTAAAATAGAAAAGCATAAAGTGTGGTTACAGCAAAAAAAACAAAGAAGAAAATTTTCAGAAAAATAAAATTAGTTATTTAGAAAATGTGATGGGTATTATTGAATAAAACACAAATAATTAAACAAATTAGAAATAATAAAAATAACTTAAAAACTACTAGTCAGATCTTGATTAAATTTAAATGGGACCAAACGAAAAGCACCAGCTTCCAAATAAAAAAAAATCATCAAAATCGGATTACTCCAAAAAACGTTAACCTCTTTCTTTTTTTTTGAAGTCGGTTAAAAAATTGATAAATCAAAGAAAGAAAATATGAACAAAAATGAAAAAATCAGAAACATCAAAGATAAAATTTGAAATATAAAAACAAAAAGTGAAAAAAAAGACAAAATTAAATTGAGTAAAAAAATACAAAAATAGAACAAAGCGAGAACACTAATAGAAAAAACCACAAACTGATAATAAGGCCAAGACCAAATCTAACAGCTAGAGTCAAAAAAATAAAACAAATTATCTTAAAATTGAATGGAATTAGAAAACGTTTAAAAAAGAGAAAAAATACAAAAAAAATCCTTAAAATTGCGGATAAAATTTGTACAGTTTTTACACAGCAGCCGTTCTAGTAGTCTAATTTTTCAAAATAAATGACTCATGGAAAAAAAAATTCTGATCTGAATTTAAAAAAGCAAATTTTTCCACGTTTTTAGAATCTTTCAGTACCAAATAGTCTGTGATTTTTTAAATTTTGACTATGCTTTATAGGCGGTTCACCAATACCAAAAAAAAAAAAAGATGAAAAAGCAAAATTTTAAATGTAAAGATAAAAAATACATAAGATGTATTTACAGCAAAAGAGAAAACACAAAAATACGTCAAACATAAAAACATACAAAATTATTTACAAACTTTTGAATAAAATTCGATATTTACAAAATAATTTTTCAAAATAAATGACTTATGGAGAAAAAAAATTCTGTTCTGAATATGAAAAAGCAAATTTTCCCACGTTTTTAAAATCTTTCAATGCCAAATTATTTGTGTTTTTTATACACATAGGTGATTCATCAAAACCAAGAAAAAAAAAGATAAAAAAGCAATACATTTAATGTAAAGATGAAAAATACATAAGATGTATTTACAGCAGAAGAAAAAACACGTCAAACACCAAAACGTAAAAACATAAAAAATTATGAATAAAACACTTTATTTACAAATCTGTGAATAAAATTCTATATTTACAAAATATAAAATTTTGCAACATTTGCAACTAATCATCTCTTAAAACCTCCACTTTGACGCGTAGGTCGTCAGATCGTACACCAGTTCCCAAAAAAAAATCAAGTTGTTCTTGGGAAAAGCTGCAATTATACATTTTATTATTCGAATAAAAGTCAATTGGTTCATCAAAAATGCAACATGGCTTTTCAATTGTTATTTTGTTCTTGTTTTTGTGGCAAATGTCAACTTGATATTTCAAATTTTCTGTTTGAACGGTGATCAATTGAGCTGTAACATAAAAACCCACTTCGTTAACGATAGTTAGCACCCAAAGCAAGTGTTCATCAAAAGCAATGGCCCCAACACCTCCAAATGATCCAATTTCTTCGATAAAATTGGAATTAATTTCATGGTCATCCAAGATGTGTTTTAGTAAATCGCCTCTTTTGCCTTCCCAAGTACACGAAAAGAAGTGGCATTTGGAATTTGAAAAGTAACATGTTTTGGTGTGAACTGATCCACTTGTTAGTGTGTCACTAAAAGGACAACCGTCCTTCTTGAATCGGCAGGGGTACTTGATGGTGGATATTATACTCAATAAAGCATCATCATAGGGTATTGAAACAAAAGGAAATTTTTTCATAAAGCAGAAAATACAGTAAATTTGGTTCAAATATCGAATTGGAGACATATCATATTTACATTCAGTACATCTCACACAATCCATTATCAACAAATTAGTAACCACTTCGTTTGGATCATCTTCAGCAGCTTGAAATTTAAGACTTCCTTTCAGTTGAGTACTTTCAGAAAAATTCATATTTAAAACAAAAGATTTTTCTGATAGTGGAATGGAAACGTTAAAATTTTCTCTCGACTCCTGTTTACCAATTTCCATCACCGCTGAACACTGATAAAATTGCCCTTGTTTTTCTATTCCGTCAAATGTCAGTAAAACTTGTAACGTGGTTTTGTTTATCTCTGTCCAATCAATTTTCACAGTAAATATTCTGTTTTTGATCATTATAACCAACGGAAAGTAATCATCTGGCTTATCTTTTATATCAATCAGGAAAGTTTTAGTTTCATTTGGATCATAAATATGATCATCCAGATAATGTGTGACAATTGCATTTAAAGATCCTTTCCAGTTACATGTTACTACAGTACATACAATTTCCCGGTCACGACAAAGTCTTTCATGTATTTTCATATCTACAGGAAGCACTTTCCTGGTACATCCCAGCTCCTGATACCGACATGGAAACTCCCGAAATACTGCCAGATTCTCGTAAACCTCATTTCTTACAGAGTTTGGTGGAATGGTGCACCGTCCACAAATGTTCTCGCCATTGGGTGTCAAAGAAATAGGAAAATATGACAAGTGATTGATACAGGAACCACATCTTGGATTTGCACTGGCTTCATGGTTGGCTGCCATTTTGTTAATTTTGGCTATGTTTTATCAGAGAGGTGTCTTATCGGGGGATTTTCAGAAGCAAAAACTGAACACTAAAAAAAAATTATCCAGTTCCTAATATGTCTTGATAAAAACACTATTTTAAAAAGTACAAAAAGAATCATTTTTTTGAACAAATTGTGTGATCACATTGCTACAATGCGATCAAACTAAAGGGTCAAGAGCTATTTAAGCAAAACGATCCTACTGACCAAATGAGGATTTGGTACTTGATGCTTCAAAAAAACAAAAAAGCTGTCGTTTTATCATCATCAATGGTTTAAAACTGAAAACTTAATAAAAAAATAAAAACTTAATATAATTAAAAAGCCTGACCTGACCTGATCTGACCTAAACAATAGAAGCTATATGATCATTCATAAGAGACATAATATCAACAATGCAAAAACTATTCAGTAACTAAATTAACCATTTGATAACGATTAAGTGTTAATCGTCAATCAAATCCATGATTTGACCAATCAGATATCAAGAAATAAACAATTAACGATTTGATGGCAATCAAAATTTGATTGACGTTAATGCAGCTGGGCCTGAATATAGCTGCAGTAAATAGCCTAGCAATAGCAAATTGATGATAATAAGTTTTAAGAAGAGATTTATCAAAAAACATTTAAAAACGCATATTGCTACATTTCCAAATTTATACATATGTTCAAAATCGCATTATGTGCTAGATTTACAAAAAAATAAATAAAAAGTCTGCGCAGGAGATCAAAAAGCATATTTTTGCTTCGACCATATTTTAATTTATAAATAGCAATGTCATCTTATGTTTGCAAATGGATATTTTTGTATTATTTTTAGTAAAACATTTTTTTTTTAAATTTTTAAAATGAGTTTGAGCAGACTTTTTGAGATCGTTTGAGTTTTGTTTATTTCGTAACATATCATTATATTATATTTCATAATCTTTTTGCATTGCGACAAATTGTGAAAGCAGTTTACACAAAATATGTGTTGATTTCAATAAATTTTTAAAATATGTTTTATGAAAAAGTACTAAAATAGAATTACAAAAAACAAAAGACTAAACTTTAGAAAGTAAAAATAATAAATAGGCTATTTATAAGATGAGCTCAGTATTATTGGCAAAAACACAAAAAAATAATATAGAAAAAACAAGGAGATTCAAATAGAATCAGGAAAAATACAGATACAGGTAAAAAAACTAAAAACCAACAAAAAAAAATTAAAAAAAAAATATTAAAAATAGAAACTCATAGAAATAATAAAACAAAAGAAAAAAATGTAACAAAAAACAACATACTCATAGCAAACGCGGATGTAACAACTGGAAACAAAAAAAAGAACATGGAAAAGATTATCTGAAGATTGATTAAGGTCAAAAATTATCTATAAATATAGAAAAAATAAATAAAACTGAATAATTTAGAAGAAAAGACTAAGTAATATAATTACAAAAAAAAGTAAACAAAAGTATAAAAAAAAAATTGTATTTAGTAATAGAATTTATTTAAAACGTTGCAAGAATAAGAAACAAAAACTAACACTTTTAAAATTTTATATAAAAATTTAATATTTAATAGCGCTGAAAGAATAGAAAAACTACTTCTAAAATTGTCAAAAAAAAAACTGTGTTTGAAAACAGTTTTGATTAAACAAAATAAAATAGACATCATCACAAAAAACTGTAATAAAACAGTATAAAAATAAAAAAGTAGAACAGAAGCACAGTAGAAAAAGATAAATTGTCAAACGACGCTTAAATAAACAACACAAAAAAATAATTTAATGAGAGAAATAATAAACTATGTCTGACAGAGAAAAAATGCTAATTTAATAAAGTAGGAGACTTGTATGTCTGATATTATATAAAATAAATAATTAAAAATGTAAGAAAACAAATTTGAAAAGTTTTTCTGAAACTTTGCATCAAAAAAAAAAAAAAAACAAATATTTATAAAAATATATAAAAAAAAGTATTGATATTTGACAGCGCTAGAAAAATAGTGATAGCACTTCTAAGAAAATTAATGCAAAGACAATAATTTAAAAAAAGCTTAGGTTAAAAAAGTGTTGATAGAGCAAAATAAAATAAACGTCATTACAAAAAAAAAGTAGAAAAATAAAAAAAATAAACAGTAAAAAAAACCACGTTTAAATATAGAACACAAAATAAGCTATTAAAATAATAAACGTTGTTTGACAGGTAGAATAAATGCTAAATTAATAGAGTATGAGACTAATATGTCATATTATAAAACAAAATATAACATTGACAAATAACTGTAAGAAAATAAGCCTACTGAGCACAAAGCACATAATATAGGAATCGATACTTGAAGAAAACCAAATAAAAACTAGAGAAGAAAGATGCATTACCAGATAGATAAACAAAATTGAAAAAAAATATCTTAGACGTCTCAAAATACATGATAGATATAGATTAAAAAAAAAGAATAAAGTGTGCAGATCTTAAAACATCAGATGATAATGTCAGTGAACAGTTAGAAGCTATTAGAATTCTATATCTAGTAAAACTATAGAAGCAATCTTCAGCAAAATAATAGAGTGGCGGTAAACAGAAAAACTACAGTATTTTTAAGTTAAAGGCGAAGTGGATGTAAGCAAGAAATAGCGCATGTGAATCACGTGATGGGAGATCATTGGCGTTTCTATTGGTTGGCCCATCACATAGCCTAGCAGACAGTGCGTTGATTGGCTGGCAAGACAGACTTGAGCACGTAGTATTGTTTACTACCGCTTCATCTTTAACTTGGAAATACTATAGCCAAAAAGTTCAAAAGATAACCATTTTGCTAAAGTTTATTTGCATTTTATGTAAGCCACGTGATGTAGAGGAAACGTTAAGCCAAGCGCAAGTGATAAAAGAAATAGAAAAATACACATACTGACGCATACAAATAACATGTTGCTGATTGCAAAAAAAAAATTGCAAAGTTACCGCGCGTTTAGAATTGAAAAAAAAGACAAAATAAAAAACAAAAAATAAAAAATTTAAATATCGAGTGTTCAGAAAAGAGACAAAAGCTGACGAAATACTATAAATAATAAAAAAAAAATGTTTAAAATGGTATAAAACGGAAAAGCATGGATGTCTAGAAACTGATACAATGAAGGATAATGTATTGTGCAAAAATGTTGGATTTGAACAAACAGGAAACTATAAGAGATCCATGCAGAGTACTGATTATAGAATTAAAGAAAAATACTCTAGCATACATAGCTTTAAAACAAAAACATAAAAAACAAAATAAAAACAAAACAAAAAACAATTTAGAATGTAAAATACAGCAAGAATGTCAGAAAAAAACGAATAAAACTAATTATAAAAATGGAAAAAAAAGAAATTATAAGAGACAAGTAGATACACAATAAAAAAAATTTAAAAACTAAAAATTAAAAACGTAACAAGCCAAGACCCAGAAACAAACCCAAACGTATATAAGCAAAAAAAAAGTGCAAAAATACAAGAATTAAGTAATAACAGCAAATACGAAAAGATTATAGCAAAAAAGATGCCATTATCTATAAAAAAACATAAATTGATAAAAGTTAAGAAAATATAAAAAAGATTTATATAGAGAAACAGAGAAAACAAAGAAAAGAATAAAAAACTTTTTAAAGAACAAAATGTGTAAAATCAAAGCAAAAACAATAAAACATATGATAAGAAAGTGTAAATAACAAAAGGAAGAAATAAGAAATTGGAAGATAAAACAGAATGCAAATGAACATTACTATTATTACTTTGCTCGTGGAATAAGCTGCTAAACTGAAGACGCACTTTTAATCATAACGTTTTTGACCTATTGTGCTTCCTACATTTACAAGCATCTCTAATCAGACTTATGCTATCTTCTTTTTAGTAAAAGACTCCTGTCTGGGTGGGACTTGAACCCACTCACGTGGCTAGGCTCTGAAAACACTATCTTAAGCCACCGGACCTGGCCACAGAGCCACCTCATAGTCAATTTTAAAGTTTTAAGACTGCCTTTAAAAAGTTATAGCAGTAAAATCTTATGTTTTATGTAAATCTTACTTTTTTATCTAGTTTTTTTTCCTTAACAATAAAAATAACTATCAAAAATCTAAATAATAAAACTTTTCAAACTAGTTCGTCTAATATTAAAGTTAGCGAAGATCTGGTGATTTATTCGTATAATAAAAGCAAGTTTACTAAAAAGACATGATTCCGCGGCACCGCCATAGATCAGGTTGAATCTCATGTGAAGAGGCTATAAATTATGGAAGTAATATGAGTTTTATTTGCAGAAGATGGAAGAAGAGAAAGTAAGATATTTGAAGGCGGTATCACACCTCACAGAGATTGATATGACGTCACTGCATGCACGGCACACTCAGATCAATCAAGCATAGAGGCGTAAGCGTGTTTAGAAACTACAAGTGCTTTGCAGGTTGCGTGTAAATGGAATGTTACCTTGAAGTGCCCTAGATTTAGGCTTGTAATGTTGATTATGTTGGCTTTGAGGGCTAATAAGAAATATGCTATTACTGTTAGCAAACAAAATTTACACTTTAAGTGGGATATAATTAGCAAAACGCCATCTATCTAAAGTTTTTGAAGCCAATGCTACAACAGCCGTCTCTTCTTAACGCGCCGTAAACATCAACTTGGCAACAGTGTAAGAGGGTCTATTGTGGAAGTAGATAGGTATGACATTAACTAATTGTTAACTTACCTAAGTCACTGTACAAGTTTTGTAATACAAAACAATTCGACCTAACATCAAAAAATTTGCCTCTGCTAAATAGTCATACATCCACTAATGAAGTAACAAGTTAAACTGTAAAAGACAAAATACACATAAACCAGTTTTGCTTATAACTTGAACTAGTGAATGTCAATAGACCCGCTGGCAACGTTGCCACATTTTGCTCTTCAAGGCTTGTTAAGTAGAGACGTGAAGAATAAAAACTTTGACAAGTTTTGTAGAAGAATTAAAACAGGCTTAAACGACTTTATTTTTATCTAAATTGAGTAAAATGAGCGTGGACAACATATATGGTTCTAGCACAACGGTGTCACGTGTTACACGATGGACATTTGGTATCGGCAAAGTAAGTGCCGTAAATTAGCCACCAAGATAGTGCGATTTATCCTCAATTATTTAAAAGACGCTATAAAAACCAAATCAGACTCAAAACCTCTTAGCTTGATTCAACGCGTTTAGTTTGACATTTGTTTTTTGACTTCTGTCAAAAAACAACTGCTTGATTTGCCGTTTTCAAACAATAATAGTCATCACACAACAACAAAAAACTTTTTTTATAGAAGCATAGGTTGTTTGATATGGTATTCTAGCGCTCACGATTAATGATTTGATTTTTGACAACGGTTTTCTGATAATCTGACACTTTATGGACACAGATTTTTATAATAAGGTTAGGAGAGTTAGGACTATTGTCAGAATATTCATAGACACTGGAAGTGTTGGTCAGAAAAAAGGTGTTGGATGAGTTAACACTCAACACAGAGGAGGTGATAGCAACTGTTGAGCAGCAGATGCATGATGCACCCACAAAATCTTTGAGCTGAAAATTGAGGATTCATTACTAATATATAATTATATACCTACTAAAAAACTGAAAACAATGGTTGTAAGTCTTAATTTCAGTTTTTAATTTTTTTTTGTCAAATATTGAGTAATTCAAGTAAATGAAGAAATTATAATTTTATTGATGAACTAATTTTGACAGTTGTATCAAAAAAACAGTATTCTATTTTTGAGCACCTAGTGGCTATTAATCACTCGAATAAACTACAATTGCAGGCTTTTATTCAAGTGTTTAATAGCTATAATTACTCATTTGTTGAATAATATACTATTACACAGCCGATGCTATCAGTATGAACTCCTCATTGACACTAACCCAGGTAATTGTAATAGTTTTCTCCCGGGAGTAACCCATCAAAGTTATAATTGAGAATTTCAGATGGCGCGTTTATGATTTGAACAATTTTGTAAGAAATAATCACGGGAACAGTGCCAAAAAAGACAAATTTTGTTTTCTCAAAAATTAAAAATTATTTTTTACACCCGAGCTTAAACAGACCAAAGTATTCAATAATTCAAAACTAAAAATTATTTAGATCTAGTTTAGTAATTTAGCTTGTTTATAATATCGTACGTTTCTGCGTTCGAACTAATTAAACATAGGTTTAAAATTCTATGGCAGATTAGCGGATCACTTGAGGATATGTACTGCGATCCTTTAAGGATCTATTGTACTTCCTACATTCGCAAACGTACTCACAATCTCCAAACTAGACTAAAAGCAGAACACGGCTCATAAATGGAAATCGAACCCACACTTTATCAGACCAGTCTCCAACGTACTTTCGTTTGGCCAGCGAACCTACCGAGGTCAGTACTTGGCTTCTACACAATGGCTCTTATCATGGACACGCCAATTTGCACTAAACTAAAAAACAAAAAATTAATAACTTTTTTTATCTGGACTCCATACACACCACCTCTTTCAACAAGATCTAAATTTTCTTAAAAAACTCACAAAAAAATTCTAATTTTTCTAATTGCTATAAATTCTTTTTTGAAACAAAAAAAAAATTCTTATTGATACAGTTTGGAATAGTTAAAACTTGTATAATTATAAAAGTACGATTACGCTGGACTGGTCTGGTGTGGTCGGCCCAAAAACGGGTTTTATGAGCCTAAACACCAGATTTTGAAATTTGAAACACCAACACAAACTTTGAAATTATTAAGGGTTATTGTTAGCACAATAGAGTAGTAAAATTGTGGGTTTCTTATTGAAAAAGCACAGTCATACGTATGTTTGACAACTTATTTTGTGTCTAATAATCTTGCGCTTTTTATGATAATATAACTATTGATATTTAATTTTAGATAATTAGATGAAATCATGACAGCGGCATTTCTTTTTCATCTTCAGTTGGCTGAACATGCTTAAATTTGGTTGCTATTTTGATATTTTTTTTTATTATTATTATTTTGTCTTTTTCTTTTAGTTTCCTATTTGCTATTTTTCGGCTTTTTTAATGTTTTTTTTTGGCTTTTTATCATTGTGTCTATTTATTTAACTTTTTTTCAATTTATCTTATACTTTAGTCGTATGCTCAATTGTTTTTTTTATGTCTATTTTACATTCAACTTTTCTTGTTTTTCTTGCAGTGACTACTTGTTTTCTCTTCTACTATTTTACATCTAAGATTTGCACATATTTTTCTTTTTTATCACTTTTTGATTTTTTGACAAATTTATTATTTTTTTACTCTTTCTACTGTAGGTGATTTTATAACTGTTGCTGTGTTTTTTTGTTAACTTTTTATTCTATGATCTTACTTTGTCTTTCAACCGTTTTCTTCATTTTGTAAGAAACCTTGTAACGTCTTTTACAAAGCGTTGTAAAAATCTATGATAGACTATTCTCTTAGAAATTTTAACAATAATGTCAAACATAATAATAAACTATTTTCGTTAATATAACAATTTATACATTTTTGAATAACACCAATATTGGGATAAATTACAAATTAAAACTTTTTATGGTTTGAAATTTATTTCATAAACACTCTTTGTTGTGTAATTGATTTTATAGTTCAAATACCACGCTTGTAATTATTTTTTCTCTTTTTCTTTTTGTTTTATTCAATTCTATTCTTTTTTCTTGGGCTGATTTTTTTCATATTTTACTTTCGTTTTCAGTGTAAAATGTTAAATTGTTATTTTGTCTCATTCTTCCGTTTTTTTTTTAATTTTTTAGAATTTTTCTTGCTTTTGTTTATATTGTATTTGTTTTTTACATATTTTTTTGCGCATTTCAGAATAATTTATTATTTATTTTATTATGTTTCTGCTCAAGTCATTGTGTTTTTTTGTGTTTTTTTACTTTTAATTATTTTTTTGATTATATAGCTTAACATCACTGATTTTATATAAATAAATACTTTTTTTATACAACAACTTTTCTAGTTTTTTTAATTCTTTTTACGTTTACGACCAAATAACGCAAAAAAACCTTATCTTTTTCACTTGTTTATTTACAGTTTTATCTGTAGTCGCAACAATTTTCTTAACTTTGTTGACTCATACTACTACTCTTTATTTATTAATTTATTTGTGTTTGACAGTTTTTCTTATTTTGATGTTTAAAGTTTGTTACCATTTAGTGGTTTGGTAAACTTTCTATTATTTTTTTTAAATATTGTCAGATATTTTTTTCTATTTTACTTTTCCGATAAATACAAATAGAGAAAAATTTTTTCAATCTTAGAACATCTGTTTTTTATAGTTCGTACATTTTTAAATACACAACGTTTTTAAGATAAATTAAAAATAAAAACTATTCCATGAATTTTGTCATAAGTAAACACTTTTTGTTGCATAATTGATATTATAGTTAAAATGCCACGCTTATCATTATTTTATTCTATATTTTTATTTTTTGTCTATCAGCTGATTTTATTCCTATTTCATCTAATTCTTTAGTATTTTTATTATATTTTTTTTTTTGCAATCGCTGTTTTACATTTTTTTGCGCATTTTACCATGATTTATTATTGATTGCATCATGCTTCTGTATATATTGCTGTGTTTTATGTGGTTTATGTATGAGCTTAGTTTACACCAAGTTTTCTCATTGTTTCCTTCTGTTATTTTTTTTATTTTATTGAACTTTAATCTGTTTGTTTCCAACAATTATTTTTAATTTTTTTTTTAAATTACGTGTTTTATTTTTTTAAATATAATTAGCGTTGCTCTTTCTAGTGTCTTTACTAATTTTGCATAGATACTTTTTTTATCTTTATAGCTTCATTCAAAAAACACAGAAAAAGATTTTATTTTTTAGAACTTTATTTACAGTTTTATCTAAAATCGCTACAATTTCCTTAACTGTGTTATCTCACATAACTACACTTTATTTATTTATGTTTGTCGCTTTTTCTTGTTTTATTTTGATTTGTTGATTATTTTATTTTAACAATATCTTTTAAGATGTTGTTACTTATTAGTTGAAAAAACTTGGTTTTATTCTTTTTTTATATATTGCCAGATATCTTTTTATTAATTTTCTAAATTTGTAAATTTTGTCCCAATAACGCTTTTGCTTATTCCAACCATGAGCCCAGCTGTTGGTCGACAGCTGATGGGAATAGAGTATTCAACAAATTCTACAAGATGTTGATCAGAACGGCAACTGAAGCGCCTCCCTGTCTTTATTTATTTCTTTTTTTTGACCAATTGGAAGAAGGAAGACCACGTTGATTTGTCTTTTCTAAGGGCCAAAAATTGTTATATTTTAGGACATAAAAGAACTCAGACTTACTATGTGACTACATCTTAAATAATAATATATATATACATATAAAAATGATCATAAACACCACTAAAGCTTATGTAGTGTTAAATAAATAATGAACTAATTTTATCAAGCTCTTAAAGTAATTTGTCATAGAAAACTTAAAGTTCCATTACTGAAATGGCAATCTATGCTATATTTGTCCTTTCACTTGCATTCATACTGCTTTATGTAGCTACTTATAGACTAGCTTGCCTTACCAGGCATGAAGTACCCTTTGGTGGCAACCTCTACTTTACTGTACTCTTCTGACTCCAAACATGATTCAATTGCTGCCTTGGTGCTTTTAGGTGTACAAAATGGTCCTAATAAAAATTAATTAAATTAACCAGCTGCTACCCTGTGTATCTCTAGATCAAATTTAGTTGGCAGAGTTTCAGTTTGTGTCCAATTTGTCCAATGTGCGTAGAGTTTTGTCAACACAATAATAATTAATTAAAATAAAGTACATATTGCAGTTAATTAAATCCTTTGTCTACTAGATATCAGCCTGAAAGCTTATTCTGAAGCGTTGAAAGCTTGCGTGTTCGAGGCCTCTCCCTAAAATTTCTCTCTTTCCGTGTCATGGGACTTTTAATCCTTCTTACTTATAAACTACATTAACAGGAAACTTGCTCCAAAATGGCTATGTAATTGATTTAATTGCATGAGTTTTTCTCAAGTTTCGACAGCTCGCCTGTCTGCTTCTTAGCATCGCGTGTGCTATCCCGCTGAGATTGGCAGGAAATCATTTTTCAGGCTTTCCCCAAAAGCCCATTTATATTAGGAAAATATTTTCTTGAATCGTGCGAGACCGACACAAATTACTTTTTATTATTAGTTTGCTTTCGGTTGGCCCATTTATTATCAAGGCAGGCTTGTTTGGAGAATTTTCACAAAAATCTTATCACCAGATCCGCGTTCTGGAAACAGTCTTTTTGCTTTTTCCTACAAAACATGGCATGCTTGACCCGTACATTTCTGAACTGAAAAAGCAACAAATTATGCTGGGGGCTGGAAAGGAAAACAGAGGGCTTGTTAGACGATTTAACATGACATTTTCTCTTCTTTCATAAAATCTGACGTTTTCAGCGGTTTATAATAATACAAAAACATCCAGCAAACAATTCTTTCAAATATGTTTGTAAATAGAAATATTGAACGATTGCAAGACAGACCAAATCCACGTAGATTGTAATCTATGTTTTGAAGCGATTGAGCTTTATTTGGTTGTTTTCTGCGAATGTTTTCAAGGTAGTACTTGTTGGTACCGCAATCTCGTTTTTACTAGCGTTTACTACCGCTGTGCGTTTGGAATGTGCCAAATAACGTTTTCACTGGAATCCAGCTAAGTTTGCTCGAGCAGAGTTCTATGATCGCACTGTATACTTCCAGAGCATCAGAAAGTTATCTGATCAATTCTACAAAACTTGATGCCATTTGAAAGCAGTTTTTAGACAGATGTTTAGCAATAGTTTAAAAAATGCAGCTCAATGCGTTTTTAAAAAAGTCATTTTAATTTATTGTAAAAATATATATCTCTTACTATATTAATTACAGGGTGATCACTTTAAAAGTACTAAGTGACTTTTTTTGTGCAAAAAGCGGTTAGATTACGGAACCCGACTATAAATGTTTTAGTAAGCAAAGACGCTGCAATAGCTACTTTTAGGCAGTCGACACCGAGTCAGTTTTGCTCTCAATATATTTTTTTAAGTTGCTGGCTGGTAGCATTCAACATTCAAGACAAGATTTTGATTTTCATCGTACTTTTATCTATGTACAGACTACACCTAAAGAACGAGCTTTTTTTGTTTTAACCACGCAGGTAACTTAATTCAAATTTAAACTGATGAATGAGAGTGTGTTAGGTCAATTAGTTATTTTTAGGTCTAAATTTGAAACCGCTCTTTTGAAGGCGGTAGTTTTTTTGTACAGTATTGCTGCACCAATCAATCATATAGATTTATTAACCCAACCAGAATATATTCTTTTTTTATATTGTTGTTGCATAATTTTTATTTATTGTATTTATATTTTAATAATACGTTAGATATATTACTTTTAGATACTTTCAAGTTTTCTTGAGACCATCTGGGTCTTGAACTTAGTCTTGGTATTTTTCCTATTGTGTTAAGTGGCGCAAATAGCCTTTTTGTTCAAAGCTTTTACCTCCAGCCTCTCTGGGTAAGATTCTAGTCAACATATAGATTTTGAGCAGCAAAGCAACTAACACTAGGTCCTTATTAGCCACCCCAATCTCATAATATACCTATTGCCAGATTTGAGCTACCTGGAAGGGGCTTCGTTATAATCTTATTATTTGAATGCTTTAATAAATTTAATCGCACTAAAACGTCATAAACCCAAGCGTCGAAGACACTTGACCGATCTTAGACAATAATTAGAGCTTAGTTTCTTCTTTAAACAAGTATTTTTTAATCTGTAAACTGTTCTGACCGTTCTGGACACTTAACATGTTTTTTTTGGTCTACCCTAAGTAAAGTGATACTTGAGTTTGGAAACTATTTCAGCGGACTGTCTATTCTACTTTGTTTATAATTAGTTTCAACCTTTTAGCTACACACAGGTCGCTTGGTAGTCAGGTGGCTGACGATAGTGCGTTCAAAGTCTGGTCTTATGAGTGGTGTAGACTTAACCTCTACCTAAGCAAAAGTCTTTTTCTACAAAAAAGATGAGTTTTGCAGCTATGGACGTTCATATATTTGTAAATTTGTCGCAGTGCAACATCTCTTGTTAATCTTAACCTCTTAGCTACATACACTGCATACACTTTTTACACTTTATTTACCATTTATACCTTGTTTACTATCTTTCTTAACTTCTGTACGCTTTGTCGTGTTTTTTCCCAATGTTTAAAATATTTTGTTCTTCTTTTACATTTTTCAATTTTTATTTTAATTATTTTTTTTTAATTTAATTGACTAAAATGAATATTTTTTATGATATTATAATTATTTTTTGCATACATATGAAAACTCAAAGTTTTTCTGAATTTTATATCAGTTTATTAAATTTTGAAATGTCAGAATTTAAACAGGCAATTATTTGTGTGTCAAAATTAATTTGCTTCTAAATTTTTGCAAGTATTATAAAAGAGTTATTAGTTTTTATCTACCATGCGATCATAAAAAATTTTTACGAAGTATGTTATAATATTAAAAGGTCATGTCAAAAATTTAAATCACAAAAAGTACTATTTTAAAGTTTAAAATGGTTTTAATTGTTAAAAATAATCCTAACAAATAAACACTAATTTTTTTTTTAATAAAATTTAGCGCTTGTAGCTATATTTGTTTGGAAAATAAAGAATGAACATACTTTAAACCTGCAAGTATAGCGGATTTTCAGACAATGGATCTATATAACTATTTATTCAAGACCATCCAGTACATGGTGCAATTATTCAATGAAACTGGGAGCGTCCAACATCGTCCATGCTGTGGCAGACCTAGTGTAAAATTTGAAGAAAACATCAACAATATTTGAGGTATTATAGAAGAACATATTTCAACGTCGATCAAAAAACTATCCCAACAAGTTGATTGTTTTTTTGAAACCTGTCAAAGCATTCTAAAAGAGATATGTTTATCTATTATATTTTTTCACTTCTTCACTTTTTTCACAGATGAGGCATGATTTCAAGTAGAAGAGTTTATTAATTCTTAGATAATGAGGTGGTGGGCTATGTAAAATTTTCATCGATTTATCAAAGTGTCACTTCATTTTTGGAAAATCCGGGTCTAGGTAGCCATTTTGAGAAGGAAAGTTAATGGTTATACTTTTTTTATCGAGAAAAATGTCTGTGATTATGTCAATATCTTAACCCAATTCATAGAGCAATTACATAATGATGAGATTTTGTATATATATTTCTAGCAAGACGGAGCGACATCACATCTCTTTTAATAAATTTCATTTGTGAATTTTATGATAACAGGGCTATCAGCACAAATTTGTGACCGACTTCTGCAGATTTCTTCCAGGTTGGTCACTGGAAAAATACTGTTTACATGAAGCCTATTAATAACGTTGACAAGCTTGTGGGGAAATAACTCCAGTCTTGCGTTTTGTTTAGAGAATGGTGGCTAACAATTTCAACATTTGTTATAAAGATTAGCTCTTTCACTTGTTTAAAGTTATGAAAGATACTGTTTAAAATAATTTGCTATTAATTGCTTTATTTATTTTATCATATGAATAAACAGCACGATGTTAACTGCCAAAACCGATTTTTTGCTAACGTACTGCATGCCTTAGATGTATGCATAAAAGAATGATGCTGTAACCTATATAACCCTTTAGGGCTTATTATTCAAAGCACTCCGCATAATTAGAATAATATATTAAGAAAAGTGTCTAAAGTTTAATCGGTTATCTTCATATGATTGTTTTCTATAGTTAATTGATTAAAATTTAATTTTTCTTCTGAAGACTTTTATTGAATAGAACAAATATAACGTTTTTGATAAGCTAATATTAGAAAATTTAGTAAAAATGTTTTTCAGCTGGCAGCTTTTAGAATTCAGATCAAGTCTCGAGGCTTAAACAGGGTTGTCAACAATTCTACTATTTACCGCCCTGTTACCGTGTTACAGGATCTACTTTTATAGTTTAAAGCCGACTGGGATCACAATCACGTTTTCAACTTTGCACCTTCTATAATTTTCTTTGCTGTTCTATAGAGTTTTCCAGCTCTCGAAGAGAATATTTCCTTTGAGATATTCTCTATTTTTGTAAACGTGGATACGGTAAAGTGTTTCTAAGGAAATCAAACAAAAAGTTTATGCTAGAATTGGAAAATGTTATCGAAAAAAAAAAATTGTATTAAATGGAGCTGTTCAAGAGTAACGGTTTTACAATATTTCAGATATAAAAGTTATCTATTTTGCAGATAAACCGTTATAACGATTGAAAATTAGTTTTTTAATCCAGAAAATGATCTTATCTTCTTCAAAGCTTAAACTGTACTTCATTGACTAAAAAAATTAAGTTACAAAAGCTTGTGATATTCTCTTAAAACACCTAGGAACTATAATTTTTTAACGTGCAAACATCTATAGCGACGCATTTCTTTGTTCTCTCTGTTTGGCTTTGCGTCATCTCGCTCGCAACACCGAACTCTAAAAATGCTTTGGATACTTCAGTCTTCAGTTGTTATCAACCAACAGTAACAATACCACGGACAATATCAAATATGTCACTTATTAAAACCGTCAAGTTGTTGCTCTATCCTTATATTATTTTGAGACACAACATCTTTATTTCAAATAATGTTTTTACAATCTTACGGTGATTATGAGTATAATTTGAAAAGAATAGTTTTAGTAAAAGCCGACCTAACCTAAATTATCGACATGGTTGCGCTATTTTCTATTTTCTCCCAGAGCTTCTAGAGTCTCCAACCTAACCAAGCTGATGAACGAATATACTTAAATCTAAAATAGAGAGTAATTTTTTGTCAACATGCATAGTCTGATTCACAATAAGAGAATTAACTTCTATCATGAAAACGCATTTGGACAGCTAAGAACTAGCAAACTGTAAGCTGTTTAATGTGGGTTTTCCTCGTTGTCTGGGTATTCGGGATCTTTTAGAAGGCGTTGTTTCATGACAATCTTTCAAACTTCTTAGAGGAAGAATGTGAGCGAGAAAAGCACATTTTAACGAAGTTTTGAAGATACGCCATAAATTTAAGACTATGAGCGTCGCTCAAGTTACAGTGAGAGCGTTTTGTTACTAAATATACCATTCAGCAAAAAATTTTGCAAGGTTAGCTGGAACATCTGAAGAAACTAAAATTGTTTTCAGTATATCCGAGGCGTTGTGTTTGTTTTCCTAATGAGACAAACAGAACCCGAAATACTTCCGGTCGCTAGTTCAGCAATGTTTTGCTGGCAGTGTTTACAAGTTTCCATTTGAGCAGCAGTTAAGATTGCTACAACATCGTTGGATAGTGTTGAATCTTGATTGCCAGCATTCGTAACAAGATACCGCTTATTCCTCGACGGTTTCTGATTGTAAGATTTATGGTAAATTGAGTTCCGAGCCGCGTGTTATTAGATACGGCAGCTTTAGACGGAAATAGCGATAAGTCGACAACTTAACTCTCTGATGGATTAGCGGCAGTTTAGTTTGCGAAAGACGTTTGTTAAATTCCTGAAGAAATGCAAGAATTGGTCCATCTGTTTTCAAAATCGGGTAATAAATATGAGAGCACCGAAAGTTCGCTGCCGATAAAGTATGCCCTCTATATAAGAGGAAGTTAAGGGTTACAAACTCTAAAGTCTGAACGTGTTCCTTAAGACGTTTTTCAAATACTCTTTTCCTCGTATGCGACTACTTTTTGAGTCTAATGTTTAAAAAGATTTAATTACATTAGTGAGAGGGAGGCAGCTTTTTCAATAGAATAAAGTAGTAGCACAGCGTCTTCTTAAACAGCCCTTGTCTTCAACACGTAATTAAGTGTCTTCGGGCTTGAGGAGGTTATAAATCTGCCCCGGTGACTTCATTAAACAAAGAGTATGCTTGAGGAAACTTCATTACGGCGTTGTCGGCTTGAGGTTTCAATTAATATCGATTCGGTGACGTCGGGACGCGGATTGTTTGGCCGTCCTGCTGTGTCTTTTCGCTTGAGATTGGCCGGAATTGGGGTTGAAAAAATCGTCTCGTCGTGCCAATCATTGGTGATTTTTTTTTCCTGGCAATTTCATGTAAAGTGGTAGGATGACAAACGTTCACTCAAATCAATTGGCGACTTTTAAAGTAGATTCCGGTATTGCATTAGTGAGATTACGTGTTACCGGACTTGGGGATATTTAGCGGATTTCCGGTCAGCGATTAATGTACCTTAAATGTTCCGCTCGCTGGTTGGAGCAGAATCTGTCAAATTAAATGTATGCTCTATGTATCAGAAATGTGCATTATAATACGCACAAACTATACATCTTATTGTATAGCTCGCGGTTGTCCTAATTTAAAATCATACTATTAATTGCCAAAAAAATTTAATAACAAAATAAAGCAAATTAATATATTTACCCCCAATCAGCTTTGTAATCGAATAATAACACACTTGTAGGAGGTAGGTTATGTGCATCTTTCCTCTCCTGGGCGAAAAAACCTATCCGACTACTTCTATTACACTGTACGGTGTCGCTATGTAACTAACTGCAAGCAACGATCTATGATTTTATGATTAATTTTTAATTGTTTTTCTTCAATTCAATACTTTGAAATGTTGATTTTTTCCTTCATAGTCAATGCTTAAAGCTATATTGTCTTCAAATTTGAACCATCAAACCACTTTTCAAAATGCTCTCGGCTTAAAATGAATGCGTGACTCGATTAGTAATACAAATTTCATGAAGTCGTAAAATTCTAGATCTGTTGTAGGTAAAAAACGCAAAAGATTAAAACCAGTAATTCACTTCTAATAATTAAAGCCTGACTGTTAATTTATAATTAAACAATGAAGGAGAATAACAATTGGAATAGCTATAGCTTAAGATTTTAGCTTTGTTACGTATTTATTTGTGAAAAAAATTGTCGAGAAAAGTTCATTGTTCGGTTTTCGAAACAATCGATATGAAAAACCGATCAAAGCTATTAAATTTCCAGGTCAAAACCTACACGTGCATAAAAAGCTTCCTCTTGGACAGCTCCTCTATTGTCGATAGGATTAATATTTGTTGGTCTCCCGCCTTGCCTAGTGTAATAAAATTCAGATCGGCCACTAAACATATCAATAAATCAGTTGATAAAAAACAGCAAAGAGTATATAACCAGGAGGCGAAGACAGTTTAGTGTCATCGCTTAGCAAAACTCCTGCTGAAATGTCATAACAGTTTACGTAGATGATTGATGATTGTTCGCGACGCCTGATACGCTTCTATCGAGCTTTTTGTGTCATTTTTATATCACAGCATTTTTCTCTGAAGTGTTAATCCGATTGGGGTAGGTCTGTAATAAAGTTTTTTGGGAGTTTGGAGTACAAAAAGTATAAACTAAAAAAGTAGTAGAGCACTGTGACTTTATCTACGCATTTTGTTGTTCAATATCACAATCTTGATAATTTTGATTAATTTTATAAGGGTTAATTTGTATGTCCGACAAACCATATAAGAATAATACCATATTATAAAACTATTAACTTTTCTAAATGGTTTATGGCGGTCATGTTCGGTGCCACTCAACATTACAGCTGTCCAAGTAAGTCTTGGAGCTCATTCGTTCGTGCGACTAATTGTCGCCTAGCTTGAACAGCTTTAATGTTTGAACAATACAGTCATAGACCACTATCAACGACTTAAAAAATTTAACAGTTATATTTGGTTTGATTGAAACATTGGAACAATCAAAATTAATATGTCACAAAATTTTTACCAGTCAAAATTAAAAATAAAGACGTATAAATTCATATTTTGTCTGAATAAATTACATGGTTTTTGCAATCACAAAAAAATCTATTATGGTCAAAGCGCATTTTTGCAATGCACACAAAAAAAATTGCTAATAAACTTATTCTATTGCCAATTTTTTGAAATAATTTGGCGTTTTGTCGCAGAATATATCACAAGTGTTAAATTTCCACAAAGCTTCTACAATCCGAACAAAAAATTATCAAAATTGATTTTAGTTGAGACAGGTATCAATTTTGTGGCATTTGAGTTTGTTTTAATGATTCAATCAAAGACAAGCGGAATATTTACAGCGGCAGATATCTTCTGATTTAAACTTCTATTATTTTTTTCTCTATTCTATTTTCTATTTATCTAGTCTAACAATTTTTGTGAAATCAATTTGTTTTCTTTCACTATACTTTTTATTCTATATTTGCAACTTTACTTTTTGCTTATTTTGTCTCAATGTTTCAATATCGTCTAACATAAAATCTCTTTACATGCTTCTACATGTCTTATAAGTAAATGTCATAAAAAAATAAAAATATTTTTGTATATAATATTTATTGTTTGAGATTTTCTTTGTCTATATTGTTTTTTACAACATATATATAATTCTTCTTGTTGCTGCTTACCTTTTTGCACTTTTTCAATTTTTAATGTTTTTAGTTTGAATATGTTATTACTCTACAATAAATGCATATTGCTAAAAAACATTATTTCATATCTGACTTGTCACTTAATAATAATAGTTTGTTTATTTTATTGTTTACTACAATTATCTTAGCCCACTTTCTATAGAATGTGTGTGATATTTTACATTCGAATTTTAATGTTCACTACATTACACAGCAAAATTTTAAATTTCAATAAAACACTGTTTAAAATATTAATTTATATTTTTTCACAATATTTTAATATAATTATAATAATATTCTTTATTTATATAATATATAAAATTTGTCGTTAGAGAAACCATTAATAAATAAGTATGTATATACAAAAAAACAATTTGTATGAAGAGACAGGTTGTCGGAAAAACAATTATCGTACATATTATAAAACCAATGATAAAATAATTTTTTGTAAAAAAAATACAGAAAAAAATAGCGCCGTTTAAAAAGTAGATAAAGAACGCTTGTTGACATATTTAAGAAAAAAAAAATTAAAATAAAAAAAAATTTCAAAAAAACAAGAAATAATCTAATAAGAAACAAAAAAATATAGATATATATTTTTAGACAAAGAGGGGTCTAAGACAAGAATGCTTGTTAAAAAGTTAACATGAAAGACAGAGAAAACTTTAGCAAGAGCATAGGCACAGAACAGTGGCATAGTTAAAAGAGCTAGAGAAAAGTCTTAGCACTAGCCTACGCAAACGGTATCAAAATAAGAAAAACATTGTTTTTTATTTAAAACAAAATATTATTTATACAAAACAATATAACAGTACATGAGCAAGAAAAAGCTATCAAAAAATAAAAATAGACGTCCAAAATAAAAATATTAAAAGAAGGAGATGAAAGATAAAAAAGAAGTGGTCAACAAGACAGTGAGAATGATAATAATAATTGATAATAATAACTATATTCTACATTTATTATCCACATTTTGTCTTTTCAGCACTTTTTCTATTCATTCAAATCTTTTTTCATCTGTGTTTATTTATTAACATTTATTAACTTTTGTTTTGTTTTTTTTTCCTTAAAAATCTTCAAATGTTTTAATGACTCTTTCTTTCTTTCCAGCACATCTTACACAATTCCTTGTCTGCTTTTAACCAATATTTACTTTAAATCGCTTTATTTCCACACTGGCATGTTGCAATGATACTCCTTCTATTTTTTATTAAATTTTTATTAATTCTTCTTTTATTTTTTTTTAAATTTTTCTGTACAACATTGAACAAAACAAATAGTATTTACAGCAAATTTACCTTATAGAACGTAATAATATTATAAATTTGCAATAAATGTATTAAAAATAAAGAAAATAACTGGAGGCCAGAAAAAAATTAGAATTATCTGAAGTAAAAATTTCGGTTTAAACAAAGTAGGTCGATCTTTTCTAGTTTTAGCATAGCATCATAATTTCTTATTCTAAACAACTTTTTTAAGTAACATTTTGCTGTACTATAAACAAAAACAGCACTTTACCTGAAAAAAAATCGTGTGTGCTTTGCTGTCAAAGCCAACTTGTTTTTCAAAAACGAAAAATATTTAAAAAAATTTTTTTTGCACTACGCAGACCTTAATCTCACTATTTCAAACCAAAATTAAAAAAAATGTTTTTGTTTGTTGTAGCATACACAGATTAGGGTGGCTCTCATAAACAGAAAAAATCTGTTTTTTCAAATTTTGTATTAAAATATGTAAGTTCTTTACAATATTTTATATATAAAAAAACTCTCTGAACAGCAATTTAAAAAACAAATTTTAAATGTAACTCCATGTCTTTAAAAATATATAGAATGATCTAAAATCTCTTTTTTTCAAGTTGTTTTTTTTATAATTTAATTTTTTTTACAAGAAAAATGATAAACAGTTAAAAAATCGCAAGTCAATATTATAATTTCTAATGGTCGCACTAAATTTTTCAAAGTTGCCAAGACAAGTATTTTTTATATTTTCGAACAGCTTCTAAACGTGAATGTCAAAAAAACATTTTTTTTCTTAGATTTGACATATTAAAAATAGAAGTAAAACGCAGAAAACAAAAAAAAACAGCTAGCTCCAAATATTGTAACGCAATTGTCAAACAGTTTTTTAAATTTATTTCTTTTTCGAAAATAAACATTCTAGCAAAGTTTTTATAACATTTTTATAAACTTTTAACACAAAAATAGTCAATAATTTTTGCTACATTTAAACTATTTTTAGTTCAATTTGTTAACGTTAATTAAGTTAAGTGAAGTACTTGCCTTGGAACCTTAAAAAAAATTGGAGCGACTATTATTTCATTATCTTTATTATTTTTCTTTTAGAAAAAAATCGAAATAATGAAAAAAACAAGTTGGAAATTCAAATAAAAATCCGTTTTTGACAGTTTTAGAAATTTAAAAAAATATAAAGTAGCCTTTAGAAAATTTTTTTTTGACCTGCAGCTTAAAAGGGACTCTTAAGATATTGTGAGCTTACATATTTTAGAAATAAACTCAAAAAAAAAATTTTGTTTCGTAGGGTACTTTAATACACAAATGAGTGAAAACTTCTGTAGGCACGTTGATTTTTATTTTTTTATTTAACAATAGTATATTGTACACCTAGGCGGTCAAGTGTCATTTTTTATTGTGTCACTTTTCAAAGCCTGAAAAGCCACTTTGCAGCCGTGGTTTACATATTATTTTTTGCCCTACACAACATTACCTTACATTAAAAGCATTATCTTAAAATTGGCTAGAGGTTATTACCGTCAATTGAAAATGTCAAACCTCGACAGAGGTCAAAAATTTAAGAATTACTTTACTATCGTAATTTACTCAATTTTCAAGTAATCTGTAGAAAAAAATTTTATGGGGTTTTTGTCGGATCTTTGTCTTATTTATAGCAGCGTCGTCTGGCAAAAAAAGTTAGATCTCCTTTTTCTCGGCTAACTCATAAATGGTCAACTTTTCCGCCTGCCGAATAATAAAAAAATTTTATTTTGAGTTAATGTAGAATGAAAATTAATTTTTTTACATCTCTTATTTTTTATTCTAATATAGCTAATAATACATTCCTTCCTCACATTATTTTTTGCTGAAACCTTAATAAGTTACTAAAACTTCTTGAAGTAATAATCTGATTTTGTTATTAAAAAATATTAATAAGAATTAATAATGCTTATTACAGTTGGATGTGGAAAGACAGATATTGACGTTTTGTGTCAAATAATGTGACATTTCTGATAAATTCTGCCATATAAGTTGCTATTAAAACACCACCTTCTGAGGTTAAAACCGTTTCCTGTCATCGCTTATCAAAAGCCTTGCTAAGCCATCATAACAGTTTACGTCGATGATTGATGATTGTTCGCTTCGCCTGATTCCCGCTCCTCTATCCAGCTTCCCGTGTCATTCCTGTGCCAAAGTAGTTCGCCCTCGTGCGTTTAACGTTCATTTAATCTGCAAACCATTATATCGACTCTAGGATATTGTACTTACGCATCGGTTACGATAATACTAAAGCGACAGTTATTGTCATGCTAAATAACTGTGAATTATGTGCGAATGGATGGGGATTGTTGCGTATTTTGCAAGCTAAAGCAAAGACAGGAAATTAACGCGAAATGGAATTGGTACCAAACGATTCATTGGAATGTAGTAATAGGCGAACTGAAAGGGCAGCTTTTAAAGCTTTAGACGCAAACAAAGTTGTTTTGGTGCGTTTATATAAATAACTTGTCACTTTATAAACGATTAGTGCGTTGTATGAATTTTTGACAGTCTCATTATAAACATTTATTAAAACAGTGTCAAAAAACAAAGAAGACACAAAAAAGTTAACAAAAGTTGATAAAAGCACAACCCTTTTGTTTCTATAAGCGTATGTTTCAACACACCTCTGTCAACTCTAATCAACGTCTAACAAAAAGTTTATAATTTAGTAAGCTTTGGTATGGATTAGAGAATTGTATGAAATTCAGTCTTGCTGTAATCTGGGATTGGTCCACAAGACAACGGTAATCTATGTATAAAAATAAATTTGGTCTATAATGTTATTCCGATAACTATTCTTCACTATTGTCTGTCACTACATTGATCTTCATTTAGGTGCTCTTTTTATCATTTTTTCTAAAACCTTTTACCTTTTTGGTTAAGTTATGTCTTAGTCTTCATCCTCTTCTATTTTGGAACGTCCAGGTTTATACGTGATTTAGAATTCTCTCTTTTCTTATAGCAAGACATGTTTATACCATCTCAATTAACGCATTCAGTTCTAACGTGTTGTACTATTGTATTTTTATTCACACAGTTGCCAAAAATTTTGTTTATTAGATGTCAAAAGCTCTTGTGACCTCTAAATGATCATGAATAGAACTGAATGATTATGTACTTAATTTTACCTTGTTTATGAAATTTTTGAAGATTTTTCCATAAAATCTAACCAACGAGATGAAACGAAAAACGTTATATCTGTCAAGAGTATTTGCTATATTTTTATGAATTTTAATGAATTCAGAATTGGGCATCCAGATGTCTATAGTTATTTATTTGCTTGACTTTAAACTGATAATACTAATATGATGATTGGCTTGGTGGATCAGTTGGCCAAGCGAAAGTACATCTGACAAGATGTGGGTTTGATTTCCACCCAGGCAAGAGTCGCGTTCTAGCATTTGATGATGTGTGGGAATGTAAGGAGTATAATAGAACCTTAAAAGAGTCGCAGTAGATATCCCCAAGTAATCTGCCAAAAAAATATTGTGATTGTAATTAAAGGCGTGCTCTGCTATATTCGACTTGTCTAATCTGCCATTTTTCATATGAGCCAAGTGTTTTTCGTATCTGGTTTAAGCCGGTCTACGCGTTCACTCCATATAACAGTTATTACACTCTATGCGATCAATTAGAGACTTTTCTAGAAATGGCGTCTTGTTTTTTGGACCTCCTAACAAATCTTATATATTTGATCCTAACTGATAAACCGCTCTAAATCAATTTTCAACTTTGTGGCAAGTGGTAAAACACTGTGTGAATAGTTTATAATCTCAAAGATTTCAAACCAATTAATTAATACTATATTTTTTCTGTCATAATCTTTTTGTTTTCTGTTTTTCAGTTTTCGTTTTCTTTTCTATTAAGTTTTTTAGAAATCTGCTTTCTTTGCTAGAAACTTGTGCTCTTATTTTTTCTTTAGTGACCATAGTTGTATTTTATTTTTGTTGTAACAAATTTTTCTATTTTTCTATTGTTATTATATTTGTTTGTTGGTAAGATATAAATAAATCTTAAGATGTGTAACCTTACGCTTTTTCTGAGCCAAATGTACGTGCTTGAGTAAATGCATTTTCTCTGTAAAATAGTATATTGTAATCCTAGGCGGCAAAGTGGTATTTTTCCAGGCCGAGAGAAGATATGGACAGGCGAGCCTGGCCACTTCTCAAGGCCTGGAAAATCACTTTGCGGCCGTGGTTTACACATTACTACACAAATTACTTTATAATCAAGCATTATCTTAAAATTGATTTGAGGTTATTACCGCCAATCGCCAATTCGAAATGTCAAACTTTGACGGATGTCAAAAATTTATGGATTATTTTACTGGCATGATCTACACAATTTATTTTGCACAAAAGTGTTTTTTTAAAATAAGATTGACGTTCATAAACAGTAAATGTGATTGAAAATTTTAACACGCCTTATAAATAGTGAGACGTTTAGAGTGTCCGTCTCTATAAATATAATTTTTCTTATAACAGCGACGCTTGGCGGAAAAAATCAGTTTTTTTTTTCTCGGCTAGCCGAGAAAGTACATCATTTCTCGGCTAGCCTGGAAATAATGTACTTTCTCGGCTGTCGAAAGCCGAGAAAATTTCATTTTGAGTTGGTGTAGGATAAAAACTAATTTTTTATTATCTTTTTTCTCCAGACTTTTGGTGTCTGTAAGTATTTTTAAGCAGTTGGTGCAGTTTAGTATTTTGTCTTCTAAATCTTATCCAATTTCTTGGCCAGTTTCTTGTATGCTTTTTTTAGTGTGACAATGGAGTTTGTCAATATTTCTAAAGTGACTTTTTCTGATCAGTTTTTGATATAATCTATTCTGATATAGGTTTTTAGCAATTTAGTGTTCAATCTACTTAAGCTAAATTTGCTTTTTTTAGTCCTTCTTTCTATGCAAATTTTTTTGGCTTCTCTGCTAACTTGCTAAGGAATTGGATTTTTGTTTTTACCTTGTGGTGTTTGTTTCCACACGCTCTTTACATGCTTTAGTGTCTATTATTATTATTCATTTTCATTTGTTTTGTGCTTACATAATGAATTCTTGACCTTAGGGTTCTAGTCTGTTGGATGCATGTGCACTTATGTGATAATTTACCAAAACACCAAGTTGTTGCTGTTCAAAAAATCTATTTATCTTTTTAGAACCTTTTAGTTATATTTGTTTTACCGCGTTTTTTTATTATTATATTTTGGTTTTCTTTTCAATTCTGCTGTTTATGTCGCTCAATATCATAATTTTCCTGATTTTCATTTATATATTTATATATATATTTATTAATAATTTGGTTATGACTTCTTACGGTGTTATAGATTTTAGTGTCAAAATTTGTAGTGTGTCTGTACAGGTTTTTTTCTTTTGTAACGTTTCTATAGAAGTGATCATAGCATCTATGAAATTATAATTTTTGTTTTAGTTTTTGTGGTAACTACCATCACCTGCTATATAGATCCACATTGATTTTTTGGCTCTTTAATTTTGATCTTACTTTTATCAGTTTCTAAGATCGGCTTTGTATCATCAAAAATTTAAGATTTTTTTCTCAAGCACCTGTTGTTTCTGTTTTTTCAATCTGCTCTAAAGCTGTAAGATTAGTTTTTCATCATATTGCATCTTTTTGAGTATCAAAAAATTAGCCAGCTGGCTCAACCTCTATCCTGGAGAATTAGAACTTTCTGTATTAAAAAAATTGAGTTTCCAAGCGCTTTTTGCCATCTTTTTGTAAAATTTATGGTTTTTTTAGATGTAGACGATCTAAAGATATGTATCTGGCAAGTATTTAAACTGCTTACACTATTCTACTACATCAATTAACCACTTGAAAAACACAATCCAAAACTTAAACATTTCTAAAATGACTAGATTGGAGTATATAAGCGTATTTATTTTCAATACTCTACGTTCTACAAAAGCTTAATCATTTTCCTATGCAGAATAAGCCAGTTTCGTCTGCAAATAGAGTCAGAAGTTTATAAAGCCAAATTGCCAAGTGGAAGTAGATTATGCATCTCAGACAGCGTAGGTTTCCACAAGAACACAAAGAAAGAAGAGATATTGTTGTGGAAGTGTCAGTCAGAAAGTGCATTGATGAAGCTCGTTAGTGTCTCGCCCTCATGTTCGCGCTAATGACAGCAACGCGTCATCACATACCGTGGCAGTGTTTTGTCGCCCGGTAATGACTCTGTAATGGTTGTAAGAGCTTAGAGACGCCCGGATTTCACACTTGTAAAATATATTATTATTATGAGCCTCCTTTGTTATTTCTCCAGCAATCCCGCGAAGCAAATTGGCTAGAAGTTGACGTGGAGAAAAGATGAATTTACACCGAAGAGCTTGCTTGCGTACGTACAATAGAGAACGAAAAGCTTTTTTGTTCATTTAAGTTTCATATTTTGGGATGTTATGCAGCAACGGAATTGAATGGAGTTTTGGTTTCATTGTTTTCTAGTCATTGTCGTTTTTGAGTCATAGAGGCACTAGAATGTCTAATAAAGCGCGAAAGGAATTAAATTGGCTTCTTTATTCATTTCTCTGCGGTTGAAGCTTACTGAGTTATTGAAAGATGATAAACTTACTAGGTTATTTAACTTTGGTATATACAATACATATCTCCACAGGAATACTTTCAAATATAATACAAGATTTGAAAAACTGTTCCAGCTTAATGCTTGAGATGATGGATCCTAAAATTAAAAAAAAAACGAGAAAAAGAAGAAGAAGAAAACGACGATGAAAACAAAGAAAACCAACAGATCAAAACTTTCAATATTTCTAGACTCACAGATGAAGAAAGTGAACGCTGTTTGAGTGCAGCTAGTAATAGCAGCAAAAGCAGCAGCAAAGACGACGGGTACAGCTCTACACAAAGACTTTTGGAATCAAGGCAAGTACTAATTACTTTTAAAGACGTTGAGAAATTTACTGGTGATAACCACTTGAGGATTTGACAATGGGTGAATGACTTTGAAGATATGGCTCTATTATGTAAAGAATTGGTATGAAGATCAAAAAATTGCTAATGCTAAGCCACTATTAGAAGGTTCAGCGAGACTATTATTTTGTAAACTATAAAATAGGTTTGAAAACGTGATCAAGGCAGAAGAAAGAGCTCAAAGATGAATTTGAAAAAACAGTTGATAGTTTACAAGTACACCGAGAGTTGAGCAAGAGCAATATTGTACGGCACAAAAATTTTTTGATAAGTTAAAGACAAAGTTACACAACAGGAACAAATGAAACAAAAAATGTTAAAATCAAAAACACGGTCAAGTGAAAAGATAACTAGTAAACCAGAGCAGACAATTCATTAAGAAAAGAAAAAATGGAAGAATCCAACTAAACGTTGTTTTAACTGTGTTGCTCAAAAACAAGTGAGTGCAGTGTGTCCTGAAAAAACAATAGTTTAAAGTGCAGTGAATTTAGACATTTGGTTCAGAGTGCCGTGCAAAATCTTAAAATGTGTTTGTTGCATCGAGGCCCGAAAAAGAAAGATACCAGAAGCAGGTGGAAATTAAGAACTGTAATATTGTTTATAGGCCTTAGATCTGCAACAACTACAACAATAGGTATGTTTGCTACCAGGATAATAATAGAAGAAGAGAAATTAGCGTTTAATTTTATGTTGTACCCGATTCAATATGAAAACCGCTTATCTGGCTGGTACTGATTTCCTAAATCATGTAGAACGAGGCTTAATAACATTTGTTAAGTTAGACAACAACAATTTAGACAAAAATTTGTCTCAGCAATCTCATATATTTAAGATTATTGTTATTGACAAAAACAATAAAATTGACTTGTAGCAGCTTAAACAGAATATAGAAGAAACAATCAATATAGATAATAATCACCTATTGTTTTAAGAAGATGAGAATTTAAAAAACGCACTAAAACAAGATACAGAAGATTGCGTGTCGTTTTAACAAGATGACAATTCAAAAAATCTAATGCAACGAGAAGAAACAGAAAAAGATGAAGCAATGGGACAAAAAATAGATCAGATTTGTTTTAAAAAAAATGAGAATTTTAGAAATCCGATGGAACAAAAAACAGAAAATGATCAAGCTAAAGTGTTATAAAAAAAACAAAAATTGGACGATGACTCTTCTAAAAAAGAAAAGTTAGGAAAACCTTCTGATGTAAAGAAGCTAGACAACTTTTCAGAAAAGCAACATATGGGTAAATTTTGAGCAAAACACGGTTTGGAAGACTCTTTTGTAGAAGATGAAGAGTCGGAAGATTCTTTACCTAAACATAATTTAGAAACACCTGAGGGAGAAATGGATGAACCATTTCAAGAAGAAAATGCTACAACGGCAAGAGATAAAGTAGAAAAAGAAGACAAATTAAAATTTGATCAATCAGACGTTCAAGACTTGAAAGAAACAACAGCAATTGAGGATGATGCATCCGGAACGCAAAAAGCTGCTGATGAAACATCACAAATTGAAAAAATGGTTGATAATCAAAGTGTTGAAGATATTGTAGAAGTCAGTCAGAGTTTTTTTTTCTACCAGAATCAAGAGATGATTTGGAAACTATTTCTGATGATACATCTGAATAAAGATCTGAGTGAAGCAGAAGACAACGATGAAGAAAATGTGAAAAACATAAAAATATCTAAAATATAAATAGTTTGACCCAGTAGAAGAAAAACAGACAAATAGTCAAGCGACAATAGAAACTGAAAAAGCGGAAGAAGGAAGCAACAGTAAACATGAAATAGAAGACGAATTTAATAAAGATGACGGAAAAGTTGATGAAAACGTTGATGAACTTAGAGTAATAGAAGACGATGAGTTTAAGGTAAAACAACCCTATTGTTTTAATCAGTGACTAAACAACTCAATGTAGCCTCTGGAGGTACTAGTGTGACAATTGCGCTATGATAACTAAACGACTGAAGTATACAAGCTCAGTCGCTCGGTGTTGCAAGCGAGATGACGCAAAAACAAACCGAGTGATGGCTAGCAACCCAAAAACAAATCTGATAGTTTTAAATCATTTATTCTCAAATGGTAACATCAAAAACCAATTGTGAGAAAAATTTACACCACGTACGTGCACGATAGGCTCACAAATTGTTTCTGTGAGCTTCTTGTACTGTAACACTCGCACAATTTACGGTTCTATAAGACAAAATCGTAATTATTCAGAAAAAAAAACGTTTTAAGTGCAACACAGATTCAAGCTGACTTTAAGTTTTTAGTTTTTAGCAAATTCAATTAATTTGTTTAACGGATAATTATAAGATAAAATGAGCGACATCTTTTAGAACCAAAAACATGTTTGAGAATCAAAATTTGTACAAATAGGTTACTTTATCTAAATGATAAATATTATTGTTATAAGATACAATTGGAAATAAATCGAATATTGCTGATTAGACAACCAAATTATCACATTAGCGCATTTTGTCTCAAACGTATATCAATGATATACAATCTAATCTATCTTCTTTGATTGACTACGAACAAGTAAAACAATAAGATATCTGTGAACTTGAACATGTTTTGTTGTTGTTGAAACTCTTCACCACATAAGCCATCGAATAAATATAAGCCCAAATATGTCACTGCAAATTTATTCAAATCTGAATCTGCTGAAGAGTTCCAATAAGAACCAAACACCTCCAAGTTTGAGGAGAAACTTGCATTAATTTTATTATTTGACAATTTGAAAGTGTGTATGTGTTATGAAAGTGGATTAATGATTAATGTAAAAACAGTTTAAAAATATAAATAAAAAAATGACTGAAAGAGGCAGACTATTACTAGATATTATTATTGACAAATTGGATTTAAGTAAAAAGAATTTTTTTACAATAAATTCGAAAAAATAATAAAGAAATGTATTTTTGTGATCGAATACTGGGCTGATGGCTAGCTCATGCGATGATAAAAATTTAAAAACATTTCTATATTGGTTTTGTTTGTGTAATAAGGTGTGTTGGCACGGCATAATGACAGTGTTTTGGATATGGTAGATAAAGATAAGCTTAATTATCATGTTGTTGTAGAAATAAAACCCTTTTTGTGTATTTTTCTATAAACAATTAAATTAGGCAATTCCACCCTTGTTTCTTCATCCCTAAAGGTAAAGATATCTCATTGAAATATGTAAATTGCTGCCTTGTTGATATACAAAATTATTTAAGTTAAATTTATTTGAATATCTCGTCAAATGAAAATTAATTATGAATTATTCATTGAGGTCATTTACAATTCAAAATATTTTTCAAGTGTTAATTACTTTTTATGGTTAAGTCTTTCGAGGTCTGATTCCGGCTTTAATATAGTCTCTTCCCATTTCCATCAAACTTTAACTTCAAAGTAGTTTAATAAAACTTATAGTAAACATTCTGAGCGATATTCTTCTGTAATTCTCCTCTGCTTACCTCCTTAATGAAATTTTTTCTGAGCAAACGAGCGGGCTCATTCTGCTGTTTCTTGCATTGTCAAAATTTATTGCTATTTGTTTAGCGCTTTAAAATATCTTTTCATAAAGACGCTCAAAAAATAAACTAAAATAACAAGGCTGGAGGAGATATTTCAATTTTTGCTGTGCGAAAATAGAAAGCATTCCCTAGTCGAAGGCATCGCGTTATCTCATTTCAAAGGCGACGCCCGGGGATGATGAAACCTTCAATACAAACATTCCGCTATACAACGAATATACATTTCATTTGCAAAATTGAAAGCAAACATTGTTTTGTTGTTATTTCTTAAAAGATGACAAATTGTTGTTAGCTTTCTTCTATTCCAATTGGTTTGTTTGGCGGAAACTGCAGCAATCCTAGGAAACCGTTTTATATATGTATACCGACCCCAAGTAAAATGCGAACACTAAAAAAACTATTTTTTCAACAAAAGTGTGTGAGAGAACAATACTGGTAGTTCACGTACGCGAATAGTCACCTCCATCCAACAAAAGATGTTAACAATGTTTATAAAAGCTTATAGCATAAGAATGCTTTTCCCACACTTTTTCGATAGGTTATAAATCTGGCAACTGAGGTGGTCAAGACAATCTTCTTCTTAGACCCGGTATTTCAACACAGCGTTAACTCAAAAAAATTGGCCTATTTTTTTTATTTAATGACGCATTTCAATGCGAGGTTAGCAGATAAACCAGGTCAAATTTACACCAAAAGTTAACCCATGTGCCAGAGGTGTTTAAACCAAATTTGAGATAAAAAGTAGTTTAAGACATAAACAAACAGTTCCTATTATTTTGACATTTTGAGTTGAGGTTATAATTATGTTAACAGCATGATAAAATCAAAATTAAAATCTAAATTTGGGTTAATTTAATTAAAAATATTAATAGAACTCAGTGCTCTTAATTTAAGAATTTTATTATTATTCTTTCAGACGAGTTTCAACAATCATACTATTGTCATCTTCAGGTTATAAGACTAAATATCTACAAAATTACATTTGTAATAACAAATGTGTGTTGTTTGTTTTGTAGATAAAACACAGAAAAATACTTTTTTCCAAAAAGATTCTATGTTGAAAACTAGTTTGAAAATTGTCGAAAAAATTTGAAAAAATTCACAAAACTTGATTAAAGCCTGTTGAATAAATGTTGGTTATTTTTATTGTGTTTTGTAGATCTACATAACAAACAACACACATTTGTTATTACAAATATAGATTTGTACATGTTTAGTTTTATGACCTGAAGATGACAATAGTGTGATTGTCGAAACTAGACGTAAATAATAATAATAAAAATAAAATTTTTAAATTAAGAAGACTGGGTAGTATTGATATTTTTAATCGACTTCAAAAAAAGAAAGAGGTTATTAATTTGACTGCTTTTTTTATGTGTGTTAGGTACCTCATAACTTTTTTCTGGTAAACAGATTTTGATGATTTTTTTTTAATTGGAAGCTGGTGCTTTCCAATTAGTCCCATTTAAATTTGATCAAGATCTGATCAGTAGTTTTTCAGATATTATAATTAATGCTTTTTTTGACATATATTTTTGACACTTACTATAATGTATTATAAAAATTGGTGAAAAATTAATAAAATATATTTCAATTAATTTAAGCAATTTGAATGTTATTAATTATGTTGTTTCATGTGTTTGATACATTACAATATCAAGAAAAATGTTCTTTTGATAAATTTTACTTATATAAGCGCAAACTATAAAAAAAATTTATATAAAATACAATCAATTAATAAATATTAAGTAAATTATCTATTTTGAGGCAAATCTTTCACCCTTTCTTCGTTTATCTTTCAAAAGAAAGTCGCTGTCCCATATTCGCAGCGGTCTACCCATATTAAAACCAATAATAATAATTGAATTCACTAAAAATCAAAAAATTAAAATAAAATTTTAACAAAAAACAAAAATCAATTTTTAAAAACATAAAATAATTGCAAAGTCTTGTATGCTTAAAAATCAATCAAATTATTTAGATACTATAATGAACAATTATTGTTATTTTTGGAGTCGGTGTCAGTCAAGGTAAGATGAGCGCCCGCGTCTGCTCGCCTGTGCGCCGCGCGTAGTTTAAATATTGTGTATGCTAATATTAAGATTAGTCTATCATAATATATACAACCTTATACAAACCTACCTTAACTGCCACCGACTCCAAAAATAACAATAACGGTACATTATAGTATCTAAACAATTTGATTGTTTTGTAAGCATACAAGACTACGCAATCATTTTATACTTTTTAGTGCATTTTTTTAATTTTTTTAAGTTGGTTTTGGTTTTTTGTTGCAAATAAATTCCAGAATTCTAATTTAGTTAATATAAAGGACTTCACCAGTGATAGTAACAGTTAACTATCAGTATCATAATCAGTTTATTCAGTTTATTGAGAATCTGGATCGAATTCGGCAAATTCAAAGACTTAAAATTTGAAAAAATATTTGTACAAATAAAAAAAAAATGTACAAAATTAAACCAACTGCTTTTTTAATTAGACTAACTGTTTTAAGCTCTAATTTTTGACAATTGACAAGTGATCTTAGTTTGAAAACAGCAAAATGCGCCTTCAGATTCCGACTGGCACCAACGTAACAAAAAAATTGGTCAAGTAGTCCTGGTCAGCTTAACCCTCTTTTATAGATTGAACTACCCATGGAAGTACATAAACGAGTTTAAAAATTAAACGAGTTTAGCTAACTTCAATTTTAACCCTGAATTGGAACACCGGGTCTAAGAATCGTATACAGTGCAATATGAGAACGAGCGTTATCTTGTTGAAAATTTTATTTTTTAATTTTTTTTCTCATGAGAAGACTTGCAGAAGTAAAAATTTGTTAGTTCGATTGTACTGCAAAAGCGACTCAAAATGACGGCACTTGCTATGTTGTCTTTCTTCTGAATCGTTTTTTTTACCATAACTTTCTAAACAGAACCTAGATTGACCTAATTCTCTCTTTGTACGTACGGTAACGACAATTTATAGAAATTTGTAGGTTAAAGCCTTAGATCATCAGAAGAATAAATTTTTTTTTTGAAAATATTGAAACAGTCGCAACAATTTATCACAATAATGTTTTGTCATGATGTTTTTAGCAAGATTTACAAACTTCAACCAAATTGTTAGAAAAATAACATTTTTTTTAGTACTTTATTTCTCCTGCTGGAGTATAGCGTCTTAAGTCTTTCTAGAAGTATATCAACCAATTAATAAATAAACGACATATCTATAGATAAAAACTGTTATTATTAATATTTCTAACTAGATAATTTGCCTTGGAATATTTTATTCTTTCTTTAGTTTAAGAAGGAATCAGGTTCTGATTGGTGAAACTTGCTTCTGCAAAACAAAAACGCTTAAATTTCCATTAACTTCAAGTAGAAAAAAAAATTTTTTTTGGTTCTGCGTCAATACACAAAAGCAGGTTTTCATTGATATCTATTCTTCTGGAAAAGTTTTATATTTTTATTTTGTTCGGCAACATATTTTATTGTTAGTATTGACAATGCTCTGGCTTTTGACCATTGGCCGTTATTTTACAATTTCCGGGCAGTTTGCTGAAATTAACCGTCGACTGCGCCTTGGCAAACATCTTCTGAATTTCATAGATAGGGCCCGCAATAAATTTCATCTCAAAGGTTTACAAGAAAAGTCGCTCAGAATTTACGGCATTTGTTGGTTCATCTGGAAAAGAGTTTGATGCAACTCCGATGACAGGAGTTTTAATTCCGTAAGGGGTGAAAAAGTGAGGAACGCCAGCGGCCATAAAATACGAAAGAAATACATCAGACGCAGTTTATTATATTTCTGGACGAAGCGGATGGTACAGAAGTGGATAAAACAGCAAACTTTCCTATTGTCCTCTGGGTGTATAATAAATTCTAATGAAAATGGTCGCGGAGGATCTTTGTTGTGCTAGAGAAGTAGGTTAAAATGTCAGATAGCAGTTTTTGTCGACGTTTCTGAATTAAAACCACCCGTAAAAGAATACTTGAAAAAGTTGTTTTGAGAAAATACGACAACTCGGTAATTACGCACATACAAAACAAAGCCACAGTGCAATAAAGCACAGAAAAAAACTTTTTAAGTAATTTAACAATGAAAAATACTGTTTTACTAGCCATTTAAACGCCAGTAAATTTGCGTCAAAAAACAGTCTAAAAATTAAAATTAATTAAAACATCAAGTATTTTGAAACTATTGTAGCAAAAGTTTTTATTTATTATTGCTAATTTATTGATAATTGTCACTCAAATCAATAAATAATTAAAAAAAAAATAATTTGTTTTAGTTCTATTCCTAAAAAGACTATCAAACATTATTACGATAGTCTCTTTTTTGTTGGTGCTAAGTATAGAATCATTCCATAACCAAATAGATGATACACACAATGTTAGATCATAATTTTACACGGTATGTCACAGTAAAATTGTAATTTTTGTCTAGATTTGTATATTTCAGATAAAATTTTTATTAGTTATTAAAAAAAATTGTTTATTTATTTTTTAAATAGACTGCTGTACACTATATATCAAATTAATTGCTATTTTTGTTAATATTTAAAAAAATGTAATAAAATTATACAGCACAGCAAATACCACTTTACAAGCTTAAAAAAAATAATTTGAAGTCTTTTTCGACGACACAAAAATCTAAATAATATTCAAAAAAAGATTAATAAAGACATTATTTTTTTGCTCAGCTGTCAATGTAAGATTTTTGTCTGTCAATCAAAAAATATTTAGTAATTTTATAAGTTTGTTATTTGCTTAATGATTTTTTAAAATTCTTGATATTTTAATTCAAACACAGAGTAACCGTTCAAATTTATTGAAATGAAGGATAAATCATAATAATTTTTGATATTGTAAATTTTGTAACTAAAAGACGAAGTAATTTTTGCAATTGCTTTGATCTTTCGCTGTTTGTAAACTAAAAAATAAAAACTACAGAATAAATAAAAGAAAGGAGTCTCCTTGATAAGAAAGTGTTTGATAATAAAAAAAACAAATTCAAGAAATGCAGTCTAATTAAGTCAGAAACAAAAGTTTTAATAAAATAAACAACACAAAGAAAAGCAGAGCAAAAATGATAAAAAAATTATCAATAAAAAAAATAGATAACTAAAAGGCAGTGAAAACTAAAACAATTTTTGATGATTTTAAAAACCGAATTTTATTATAGTAAAAAACCGAGACAGACAATACAAAAAAAAGAACTAGTGAAACCAGAACAAAATCTAAAATGTATTTGAAAATAAATGCTTCAATTGAGAACTTAGGTTAGAGAGAGAGAGAATAAATAGAGAAATAAAAAGATGTAATTTAAAAAAATTCAAAAAGTATTGAGCACACCGAATATGTAAAAAAAACAAATAATAAATAGCGCAACCCAAAGAAAACAATAAACTTAGAAGAAAAGTAAAAAATCATAACTGTGCAAATTAAAATTTTGGGAATATGTTTAATTATTATTTTATTTTCTTAAATGGTTTAAATTGCTTTTGTTTAATTTATTTTAATCAATTAATAGTTATTTACATAAAAATCAGGAAAATGTCACATTACTGAAGAGGAAGAGGAGCTAAATTGAAATACGAGGCACTTTGTGCCGAGTATTTCAAAGCTCCGAGTCAAGTAAGAGATTTTACTGACGTGTTTTGTATTAAATTTTTCCGAAAATCGTAAAAAAAGACGAAATCTACAAATTTTAGAATTTTTTTTACAAATTCTACAAAACTCAAAGTCAATTTTGTTGGCTACTATAGTTACAAGAGTATCTTTTTTATTTTGCGTCTTGTAAAGTTTTTACAGTACTAGTCCGGAAAACTCAATTTTCCTGCACGTAAATAAGCAGGAAAATGTTGTTTCCAAGACGATTTCCGGAAAATAAATAAAATATAATTTAATTATATTAAATTAATTTTCTACTTATTTTGATAAGTACTAGTAGGTTTATTTTTGCCTATACAGGCTTAGAATCAAAAATGTTCTATCTTATCCTCCCTGTTCTTGTTTTGTGTTCTCTTATCGTTTTTGTTTTTCTTTTCTCCTATACCTCTTTCATCCACTTTAATTTTCTCCCTTTCATTTTTTTTTTAGTATTTTGCTCTATCTCTCTCTCATCTCACTGCATTCGTTCTATATGTGCTCTATTGGCTTTCTTTCCTTATAACACATCTTACACAGTCTTTCTTTATTTTCCGGCTAATACCTATTCTCTCTCTCCTTATTTCCGTACCTGATCCGCTATTATTATTTTTTCTTTCGCATTTTTTCTTTCCAGGTACGCTGGGATTTCCTCTGTTATACATTTCTCATAATTCCTGTAGAACCTGTATTCTTTGATTCTTTCTCTTTTTTCTTGCTTATCTACATCCTTGTCTCTTTCACACATTTCATCGCTTATCCATTTGTCTTCTGTTCTTAATCTTTCCACTTCTTTACTTATTTATTCATTTTTTATGTAATATTTCTCTCTTTTCAGTATTCATTTTTGTTCCTCTTCAACATTTATTCAATATTCTACATTTTTCTCTTTTTTTATTCTATCTTTAAACTTAGTGATGTTTTTCTTCGCTATAACTTTCAGCTTGTTTTTCTTACATTCTTATAAACACCTGCAATACCGGCTTAGCCTACCAGCACTACTAATTAATTGTTAATATTTTTGAAATGGAATAAGGCATAAAAATGCACATTGAGTTGAGTGTCTTCAAGAAATCTAGGCTGAGTATCCACAGCGCATCGATCTTGATTACCAAAAGGTAATCAGTGTATTCAAGTTATTTGCCTAATTTTTGGCACAAACCGATCTGAGACCGGCTGTCAAAAAAGCACAGCCGCCTTTGATTCTATAATATTATAAACCCTGTAGATTTTGCTAGTTTTACCATATTACGGAAATGATTGACACTTGGGTACATGTAAGCCCAAACTTGTCACTGGAAATTCATTCAAATTAGAATCTGTTGCGACTTTTTGATGAGTTCCAATAAGAACGAAACATGTCCAAGTTTACAGATATAGTTTTAATAAATTTGTATTGATCTTTTAATAGATATTAGAAAAACAATGCAATCAATCATTAATTGTTAACCCAAACCGAGCAGTATTAGGAAAATGTAATTATAGTATGATGGAAAATAGAAAGATTATCCATAAATGGCATTGTTTCTTTTGTAAATTAAGTATACACTTACGGTAATAAATAAACAATATTTGCATAAATCAATACATTATTTATGCCCAACAAGGCTCAATTGTCAGCAACTTTTCCTCCCAACATTAATTTTTCCGATAATCTCCTAAAACCTGCCTATAATCCGCCTTCCCGTTTAATGCAATTCCATCGATTTATTATCATTTTAAACCAATGTTTTACTCTGGTTTAAATAAAGTGACTTTGGCTTTCCACGCGAATATTAATTACTTTTGATTCATTATGTCAAAGAAATGTAATTACCCCTATAGCTCATAGCCAATAGAAAAGCCCGAGAAGCTCAGATTTAATCTGGTTTGCTTAATTATGAATAACGCTGCTTCTTTTGTTATCTTTTTTCTTCTTAACGCTGTTTTTGTTGCCTAAGGTGCATAATAGAAGCTGTTTGTTAAAAATGCTGCTTGCAGATGTAGACTACTACTAACTGCCCTAAGTAAAACGGAATAAATATTTCAATTCAATTACATTTCGGAGTTTGCTTTTTATTAGTTCTTTCTAACGATTGTTTGTCTAGACAAGATTTGCTAGTCGAAAGAATATGCTTCACTGAGTCGCAATTATTGAAAACTTTTTCTACTTAGAAGCTAGCTAGTAGTATTTATAGGAAACTTCGTCTTACACAAATACTGAAAAAACTAAATAAAACTAGACATGGCGAAGATCTAAGAGCAGGTCAAAATTGATAGGAAATCTTTCAAATCTAACAATCCCTTCCAACCAAAATAGTGTGATAACAGCTAAGGAATTTTCCTTGAAAAAGAAAATTTTAGATGGAAATCTTAGAAGGAAAAACGTTAAACAGAGTAGAAATTTTTTATATTTTCAATAAATACATGGATTTTATTACTGTACTACACCTTTTGTGCAGTAAGTGTAACTGGTAATTCAGATTGATAAATTGTAATTCAGGAAGCGTTAAATGTAATTCAAACTAGTAAATTGTAATTCGGAAAGGGTCACTTGTAATTCAAATAAGTAAATTGTAATTGAGAAAAAGGAAGTTCTAATTCAGATTAATAAATTGTAATTCAGAAAGCGTTAATTGTATTTCACAAATCAAGAAGCTTTCTTTATATAAACTTAAAGCTTTGTTTATTAGTAAACCTAATACATAGTTTTACAACAGTTTAATGGGCAAAATGCAAAATTATGTTGATATAGGTAGACAACATAAAGTTTTAAAAAAAAACGAAGAAATCGTTTTCCAGAAAAGTCCAAATGCGGCAGATAAAACCTTTTTGATGATAAAAGAAATTTATGAAAATTTTTCCTAACGTAAATAAGTGGCAAATGCACAGTCCAGTCAGTTAGAATCTATACTTTTGAAAGTGCACCAAGCGAAATGACTATTTATTTGGATCTACCCAAGTCATCACTTTATAGTTTATACAGTACATTGTTTTTGTCGAGCGTCAGCCACTCTTTTTGCCAACGCAGAAAGCAGTAAGGACAGTTTAGAGCACTACTTAAGGCGGAAAAGCGACACGATTGCAGAGGCCTATGTTGAAGAATTTGTGCTTAATAAAAGAAAAATTGCAAAGACAATTTAAGGTGAAGATCAAACTCACAACATAGATGATATTAATGATAATTTTACTTAAGACGGACAAATTGTTAACATTGACACCAATCCTTAAACATTTTCGATTCAAAGTTCTTTAACTTCAAGAATTAATTTTTATAACGCCCCAGGGTGTACGTGCCGTTTATTATAATAAAAAAGTAGTAGATTTGCTTTGTATTTGCTATTTTTTTTTGAAAGTTAATTTTCTTAGAATAAAATATAATGTAAATAGAATAAAATGTCATAAATTCAAAAATCTCAATTTTTTTTTATTTTTACGGTTGGCGATAAAATTTTGTATGCACCAGGTCAGTGGAGGGTCTTTATCGAAGCACTTTACATTACTGAGTTGGTACATAAATAACTATTTTTGCAATCGTTATTTTGACGTAGGTAAGCAATTACTAATTAGAACATTTCAAAAATTTTCAAGTTTGCTAAAAATAGAGTTAGTTTAAAAATATTATTTAAAAGTCATTCTTTTGAGTTACCTTAGGTAACTCAAATATTTAGGTTATTTTTATGTTTTCCATTTTTAAAGATTATCAAAAAATGTGACTGTTATGAGAGTATAAAAAACTTTTTTTTCTAGTATAAAGTTCTAGTATTGTATAAAATAAAACCAGTATAATTCTGAAAACTATTTGCAATTTACCCTGTTTTTTTTTCAGTTTCTATAAGAATTTTCTGAAAAAAACTACAATGATTAATAGAGTGGTATTCTCGACTATACGTGATAAAATGAGATAATGAAATAATTCTGTATGGGCGAGGCTTATCAATATAAGATTGTGACATTTTATTACAAAACGACATTTGGAACTCAAATGTAAAATATAAACTTTATTTTTTTTAAATAACGTTTGGAACAACACTTACTTGTGATAACTTTATGTGTATTTACCTAACACTTAAATTTGAAGAAATATATTCTTTTATTTGCTCAGGTCAGGTCAGGTCAGATTCATAGACAGAGATCTAACCTAATATACTTGCAACTGCTAAGGCTATTTCCACAAATTTGTTTATTACATCATTATGTAGTGTATCATGAAAATAATGAAGAAATAAAAGAGTTTGTTATGTTGGACATGAAAAACGTGTTTTAGTACGAACTTATTTAGTTCCTGCTGATGCCATTATAAATATAAACAACGTCTGTATGTTTTGCTTCTCAAAAAATTTGCAATATCTTTACTGTTGGCTGGAACACTGCCATGAATAGATTTGAACCAATATCTATTCCTGATAACTCTCTTGAGCGATAAAACGTAATGCCGTCAAAGCTTAAGAATAAAACGTAAACATATTTAAAGAAAATAAAATTAGTTCAATGCTTACAACAATTTTCATCTTGTACGTACGGTAGTGACAGTTTATAACAATTTTTAGGTTATGTAAGAGCTATAGCTAGCTCGAGCAAATAAGAAAATATACTCTTTAGAATATTGAAACAATCGAGGTAAGCTTACAAAAAATCATCACAAATTAGAGTTCTTAGCGATATTTAAAAAAAAATAGAATTAATTTTTTTTATGTAGGTTTTGAATGTCAATCGTAATAATATGTCACAATCTTATTGATAAGCTTCACTCAATCGAAATTATTTTTTTATTTCATTAAATCACGTGTAGTCAAGAATACCACCCTAAATACACAATTTTGAAAAAACAAAGAAAAAAACTTTTGCTTAAAAAATTCAAAATATGACAACTAAAATCGCTCATACGCTGCGATAAAATTGTTTTTAGTATTTAGACAAGTGGTTAAGATCCACTAACCATTATTTTATTCAAACTTTAATTATTATCTTGTATTTAAGGTTTAATTTTTCAAGTGTAAGAAAAACAGAAATTTATTTTGATTTTTTTCCCTTAATTTGTGGAGTGACTTAAATGACGTCATGGTTTATACAAATAGCTCATAGAATGTTCTTCTCTGTATAATATAAACATACCAGCATCTACATACCGTTAATCGGTACCTATTCATTTGTCGATAAGTTCTAAAATGGTTCGTAGGGTAGGAAAATGTGTTTGTCTTGCTGTTTTGTGAATAATGAGGTGAGTTTTTCTCATTGAGCGCTTGCTTCTTTAGATATAGTGATTATTAATTATTATTTATTGCGTTTATCTCAGTGAGCAGATGCCTTAGTTATAGTGCATAGATATTATTAGTGAGTTTGTCTCATTGAGCGATTGCCCTACGATGCATGTTAATATTATTGACTTAATTATATTCAAAAGGTATTAAAAGTAGAGTTCATGAAGATGTGGCAGGTATTAAATGATATAAGTAAGTTTGTCTTTGGTGCTTATTAAACTATTTAATGTTAAATCATGTTTATGTAATAATGACGCATGATGGGTTTGTGCTTTGTGTTTTAAGTGGTAGTTTAGATCCCGTTATGCTTATGGCACAACTCACTATCAAGCTGGAAAGAATTGTAAAGCGAGAACAGGTAGCTAGAATGAGTATACAGGATGACTGGGATTACGGTTCCTTTATACTCATTGACGTATGAGGGCTAGACGCTCACCAATCTAAAATTACTTTCAATCAATTTCTTACACAGATTTTGTTAATATTTTGTTACGTAATTGTCACAGATCGCATCCCAGATTATTCCCTAAGTTTTTCATTTTGGTTATTAGAGAATTATAATGTGTAATTAAATGTCATTAAGAGGCAGAAAACAGTCCAAAATAAGAGTTTTTTTCCTCGCCAAGTTCTAAATTCGAGTATAAACAAAATATCCAAGTTGAAACAAGTAGCGATAAAGATTGTATCAGGGCATTCATCCGCGAAGCAGATGCTCGCATTTGTTATGCAGATGAACAACTTTACAATTTTTTGCTAAAATCATTATTCTACCAAATATTAAACTTTTCGCAAGCTCTAATTTAATATATTGTAAAAGCTTTCTCTCCGAAAATAACGCGCCGAACTTCACTTTTTCTCAGTTTTTTAAATTTAGCCAGCAGACTGTCTCGATTACATTCGCTTCGTCTCACACTTATTTAATAACAATCGCTGAAAAAGTGCCCGACGACGTCGTCAAATCAGGATTTTTCTTGAGCAAGTGTGCACTTGTTGAGAAATCGTTTAAAGCGTCTGCATTTTGTAAATTTCACACTTGATCAATCTGTAAAGCTCTCGCAATGCTGCACGTTTAAATGGGTCAATGGTTAATAATATTTTTACAAAATTTGTTTGCAGAGTAATTGTTTTGTTTTGTCATTTCAAGCGAGTGCATTTTGTGTTTATTAGCAACATTAATTGAATTGTGTGGTCATTATTTAGAGAACTTTTTATAAATGTGACCAATGTAGCCACATTTTTTTTAGTTTAATTTTTACATTCTCTAAAACCACATTTTTTATAATTAAACAATTTTTAATATTCCATGTTTTTCATTCATAATAAAACGTCATCATCTATGGTTGCCATGGGATGCGAGATATTCATTTCTTTTCTTTTTTTGATTCGACGACAACAGTGCCACGATTGTTTCACGTTTGCACAAAAAGAAAATTACCTAATGTATAAAGGGTTATGGTAAAAATCCAAAGCGTGCTACTTATAACAATGTGTCATATTTCAAAACATTTTTTAGTGTCGTAATGCCAGTTTTTACCGCACTATTGCGGCAAGGTGAATAAATATCTATATATATAGAAAAAGTCGTGTTTGTTACAACACTTATAACTCGAGAACGGCTGGACCAATTGCCATGGCTTTTGATTTGTTGGATTTGTTTCCGTCCCGAATAGCAGAATACGTCTTAAAAACAATGAAAACTCGATATGTGTAATGAATACTTAATCATTTCAATAGATGCTGATTTGTTTATTACATGTCAAACATTTGTTGTTCAATCCTGTCAAATAGTGTAACAACTATTTTTTTTGGAGCTTATGGCCTGGTTGCTGAGACCTTTAAGCCACAACTTTTTTTCTGAAGACATCATGTGTGCGTTCAGAAATTTATTTTTTGTAAAATGTCTACAAAGTTCAGGTACTGTTATATTGGTTTTTAATTCCAGAAAATAATACCTAAGATTTATTCTACAGTAAAAACATAAAATCATCGGAAAGGAACGGAATTTAAAGAATAAAAAATCAGTTGGGAAAGGTTGTAAGATTAAGGAAAAAAAATCTACAGGTTAACAAAAGTGTAAATGTCTTTTTATAGGTTGTCTATGATTTTTTTTGATAAGCTATTCATTCGTAGTGGTTATATACTCTTTGAGCTATTGTCTATGTCTCGAAAGTTCAGGCACTGTTATTATATTTGGTGATTTTATGCGAGTGCACATTTTAATAACAATGCCGCGTCCTAGAAGATTTAATCTTTCCCAGCGAAGCCGTAATGCAATTAGGCAACGGAATATCGCGTGTCAATTATCTGCGAGAAATTGCACGCGTCGATACTTAAAGGAAAATTTAAAGATGAGGAAGTTCTTATTCCAAGGATTTCGATGATCCCAACGGATATGCCCTTTGAGTTTAAAAGAATTCAATTTCCAATTCGTCTTGCCTTCGCCATGACGATCAACAAATCACAAGGCCAATCCTTGACTATTTGTGGCCTCAATCTAGAAAATGCATGTTTTTCTCATGGTCAATTGTACGTGGCATGCTCACGTGTCGGCAAACCATTCGCTTTATTTGCTCTTGCGCCTGACCAAAAAACAAAGAATGTCGTTTACCACAAAGTGCTTGAATGAAAATCCTATTAATGAATTAATCCAAGTTTTATTTTTTTTTTCCCAATCTGCACAACTAGACCAGGGTAGAAACCTTTAAAAATAATAAAAAGTGAAAAAAAATAATAGTAGAATGAAACCCATTAGAAAAAGAAGAAAATATTATAACAATTAAAGGAAAAATAATTTACGGGCGATTTGAGGTCGGAAAGAGGATGGGGGTAAGTTTTTAAGGGTAAAAAACGGTTTTTCTTGATTTCCGGCAAAACTAAAAGTCCTATCAAAAAAAGTCAAATGGCAAAGTTGTAGGTAATAAAAAGATCTAAAACTTTTGTATTTACACTTTTTTTACATAACCTTAAAATTTATGTGAAAAATTTAAAAATCCAAGTTTTTGGTTTTTTATTTTTATCTTTTACAAAAATTTTTTTTTTTAACAACATTTGGTGAAAGCTTACCTTTTTATGTCCCAAATACGCTGTAATTTATTTGATTAAAAATATTTATTTTTTCACATTATTTTGAATTAATATCGAAAAAACACCCTAATTTTCAATCGAAAATTCACCTGTCAAAATATCAGCTTTTTTCAAAAACTTGGTATGGTTTCTGTTCGTTGAAATCTCTACTTTCCGATGGTAAAAAAAAATATATATGTTACTACAGTAACTCTTCTCAGAAAATGCAAAAATTCAAAAAAAACTTAAATTCGAAAGTTTTTTTTTAATTATTATAAATTAGGTTTTGTTCTTTAATGTTAGGGTAGTGTATGTTTAATTATGTTTTTTCCAGGAATGTTAAGAGAAAACAATGAAAGAATGTTAAGGGAATGTATGTTTAATTATGTTTTCTGTGTTGAATGTTAGAGGAATATATGTTTAATTACACTTTTTTTGTCGAATGTTAAAGGAATGTATGTAAATTATACTTTTTCTGGAAAGACGTTGCAAGTTCAGAAAGTCTTCATTTGACAAGAATCTATCAAAAAACACATTAAAAAGTTAAGGGTAAAAGAACGTTAAGGGTAAAAGAATGTTAAGGGACATTAAAAACTCAAGGGTAAAACAATGTTAAGAGAATTAATTATGTTTTTTTGTTTAATTACAGTTTTTATGTTTTTATTTTACAAGTCTAGAAAGTCAAAATCTAACAAAAATCAATCCAACTTATTGTTTTTTTTATACGAAACTACTCCTTAATGTACTAACATCTAAAGACTTTTATTCGTTCTAAAAAAACCCACACTATTGTTTAAAATGCACAAATTTATGTTCAAACTGTCATGGTTCTAAAAATTGCTCTAAGATTGAAGAAGAAACCTACGAGGAAGTTAATGATTCAGAAGAAATTGTGGATGAAGAACCAACGCAGTCTGGAAATAATGTTGGAGAGGAAGAAGGTGATAGTAATGAAGATTTCGAAGATCTACTAGAATCGGAGATGTTTGACGAATCTAACGATGAAGAAATGCCATCAAAAAGACAAAAACTAATGGATAAGTGATTAGAATTGAAGATAAGGTATTTATGAATGATAAGATTAATGTGTTTAAAAATATTGTAATGAATAACGTAATCAGAATAAAGCATCTACATTTAATAGTACGATTTACATTTATATTTATATATAATGAGATTTTCTATGACATAAATGTAATTTAGCATTAAATAAATCAACTTTATGTTCGACTGCATCATATTGATAAGGTTTTTGACATTGTTTAGTGTCCAAAATCTACCACTTTTTTGGACTAGTACCTTTTGTTTATTTTTTTGGACTCATCTGTCATTGTCAAGTATAAATGTCGAACTAAATAAATAATTTATTTTCGTCAAAAAATTACAAATATTAACAAGAAAACACACTGCTCTATGAGTGAGGATCAATTAATTAATTATTGTTATAGAAATTAATGTTTAAAACACAATTTTTGTTCTCACAAATAGTAACACCCGACGATAAAGAATTCTTCGAATTTCGAATTTGAATGGTTGACGATGAGGGATTCCCTGGAAGAGAATCTTTCCCCAAGATTTTGCTAGCAGTACCTATTTTAGTGTTTTCTGATTGAACTATATATCCTTCTGCGACGGACGACGAAGACCATCCTCCATGTCGCATTATATTCTCCATACTAGCTCCCGAATTAGCCAAAAGACTTGCAGAAGTGCGCCTGAAACAGTGTCCAGTGTATGAAGACGGATTCTCCAAATTCAAATATTTCGCCACAACACTCGGCACTGCCGCAATCTTGTGCACTCCCACCGGTTGAACAGTGCATTTTTCTCGAACGTAGTTTATGAAGAATCTGTTATGTGGTGTCCGCGCTGGTCTGAGCTGCATGTATTTTCTAATAATTTCTAAAAAGTTTAAGTTTTGAAGATCTCCAGGCAATATTACGAAAGATCTATCTTTTTTGGTCTTCGTGTCAACAAGTTTAACCAAGAAATGTGTTTGACAATCTTCCACAAAATTTGTCTCTAGTGCAGCCAATTCTTGGCGCCTACACGCCCCAGCGATGCCGAATATAAGAATGACCTAGGGTACAGAGAAGCATTTATGAGAATAGGAAAAAATAAAAAATCAGTGACATGCCTTGTTTAACAAATGCTCCTTTTCATCTGCTGCAGTCAAAAATTGCTCAACGTTTTCTTTACTTAATGTATTGGACTTCTTCGGCCTATGTCCCTCTGCTTTTCTTTTTAGATAAAGAATCACACTTGGAAACTTACTGATGTCCACCCCTTCCTTAATGTTAATTGTCGATCTTAACATGGAGTATTTAGACCACAGTGTGGAACTCTTGTAACATTCCAGTTCACTATTAAAATACGCCAGTATGCTGTCCTCACTCGTTTTCGATATATTTTTCATTATGCACCACTTGCGATACATTGCATACATATTTTCGTATACGGATTTTGATTTAGTAGGCAACAATGATTCCCGGGCATTTGCTGCCAAAGCTCTCACGTCTTCTACTCCATCCATACCCAGAACTTTACACTTTACACTTGGAACAGCTTAGAATGATTATATTTTGAAAAATTTTACGTTTCTATAAACAAAAACAGTTGTTAGCAACCGTTACCCTGGAGGCACCCAAGCTAAACTCAGTACATGATCTGGATGATCTCCTGTATCTTCGTGTCAGCGTATTTTCCCAATTATTTCTTCAAAGCAGTCGAACATAAAGCTTTGTTTGCCACTCGTACATAATCTGACTTGTTTTGGACTCGTCTTTATTATGGCCGCGCTTCGCTTGGCCATAAACTCGACTCGTCCAAAAAAGTCATAGATTATGTACTTGTGACAAAAATAGCTATTTTAATTGAAACAAATTGCAGCAATCACATTTTTTAGATAAAATTATTTACAATAATTAAAAAAAAATTTTGAATTCAACTTTTTTTTTAATTTTTGCATTTTCTGAGAAGATTTACTGTAGAAACATATATTTTTTTTTTACCATCGGAAAGTAGAGATTTCAACGAACAGAAACCATACCAAGTTTTTAAAAAAAGCTGATATTTTGACGGGTGAATTTTCGATTGAAAATTAGGGTGTTTTTTCGATATTAATTCAAAATAAGGTGAAAAAATAAATATTTTTAATCAAATAAATTACAGCGTATTTGGGACATAAAAAGGTAAGTTTTCACTAAATCTGGTTAAAAAAAAAATTTTTTTGTAAAAGATAAAAATAAAAATTCAAAAACTTGGTTTTTTAAATTTTTCACATAAATTTTAAGGTTATGTAAAAAAAATGTGAATACAAAAGTTTTAGATCTTTTTATTACCTACAACTTTGCCATTTGACTTTTTTTGATAGGACTTTTAATTTTGCCGGAAATCAAGAAAAACCGTTTTTTACCCTTAAAAACTCACTCTCATCCCCTTCCCGACTTCAGATCGCCCGTAAATTATTTTTCCTTCCATTTTTATAATATTTCCTTCCTTTCCTAATGAGTTTTATCCTACTTTTATTTTTTTTGGTTTTAAAAATTATCGACCCTGGTCTAAACATAGTTTTCAATCATTTTTTTCTGACATGAGTTTGAACTACTTAATTATTATTTTTTATTTTTTTTTTATTTTTATTCTCATTCTGTATGTTTGTTTTCATCATCATTTATCATAATAAAATACTTTTTTGTTTCTATCTATATAAATCTATTATTTTGTATCATTGTTTTACGTTCATCAAAGCCTAAATTAGTTCAGCTAAAAAGTAACACGACATTCATTGACTGTTAGGCGGTACGAAGTTCGCCGGGTCAGCTAGTTACAAATAAGTTGCTTACAACTATTTATTGAAATAAAATACACACATTAATGGGTCTACTCCGCAATGTGTTCTCTCTCTTGGAATTACCCCTCAGAAAGTGAGTTGTGCAATGAGTATAAAAGAGCCGAAAAAGCCAGGGTCATTCTTTATCTCGCTCCGAACTGCCAATCCAAATCCAAAGAACAAACGCATCATGATAACATAAACATGATTTAACATTAATATGGTATTGCATAATTATGGAATACAATTAGGAAGTACTTATACCATGATAAATTATCTAAACTTCATTATCTTTCCAACTCTTCTCGCAGCAAAATCTGGCAAAACCCATAAATCAAATAAATGCAAAATGATAAAGTAATTTAAATTGCAAGGTGTGAATACGATTAGGCGAAACCAATTCTCTCGTATAAATTGCCTCACGCAATTATTCGGGCTGGGCGTCTGTCTCACAGCCAAGAGCCGTGCGATAAGAGAATTTTACTTTTCAATCAGATTAAACTTCTTGGGAAGCTAGATTTTTTGCTTTGATTTTTTTGCTTCATCAGCGATAATTGCAGGGTCGTTCGTATATAAGTAATGGTAGGAAAGTACACGTAATTCGTGTAATCCATCTTCTGTGGACAGCTCAACTAATCAGCACGCTATTCTTTCTATGCTTTTCTGGGAATGACCTTTCAACCAGCGTTTTCCGCAGGAGTTAAGGTATATTCTAATCTTTCTAACCATCAAATGTTAAGAATAATAGCAAAACAGTTATGCGACAAAAGTTGGTAATTGATTTCTCTCGCCCGGAGTCTGGAATCTTCAAAAAATTGTGACTCTACAGATGCCACCATCCAATTTTCTTTTTTTACAGAATTTTTTTTTTATTTTACCATTCTTGTATGACAAAACTAAAACTGCTACTGTAAGAGAAGCAGGAATTTAATTTTATTTTTTTCCTTAATTTGTAGGGCGACTTATATGCCCATGAAATGTTCTTATCTCTATAACATAAACATACCAGTATCTACAAACCGTATATCGGTGCTCATTTACTTATTCATTTTGTCAATGAGATATTCAATAGTTTATAGTATAGAAACATTGTGTTTGTTTCCTGTTTTGTAAATAATGGAGTGAGTTTGTCTTATTGAGCGTGTGTCTTAGTTGATAGTGCATTAAAATTTTTTTTCATAAGTTTTTTTATTGGGTGTGAGTGTTTGCCTTACATATAATGCATGTTAATATTATTGGTTTGATTATAATGAAAAGGTATAAAGTGACGTTTAGCTCATGAAGATGTGGCAGGTATTAAACATTATTAAAGTACTTTTTTATAATTTTGAAGCGCATCGTGAGTTTCTCTTTTGTGCTCAAGAAACTTTTTAATGTTAAATCATGTTTCTGTAATTATGACGCATGATGGGTTTGTGCTTTGTGTTTTGACTGGTAGTTCAAAGCGAGTAAGCGGGATGACTCTGGTTTTTCCGGTTCCTTTATACTCATTGCACATCTCACTATCTAAGGAGTAACGCTCAAGAGAGAGAACACTTTGCCGAGTAGGTCCTTTAATGTGAGTAATGAGTTTAATAAGATTAATGTGAGTAATGAGATTGATGATTACTCTGATTAATATGATTAATGGGAGTTATGAGATTAATGTGAATGACATGCTTATTGTACACTCAGTACCAAGTACAAAACATTGTGAAATTGCTTGAAAAGGATTACATGGCCATCTCTATGAACGATCGTTCTAAGGACGAAAAACATTCAAATATAATTATTAACAGAAATCTTTCAAGTTAAACGAAGTAACCTAAAATTATTTTTGGTTATCTGTTTACACCACATTTGTATATTTCAATAAAATAAAAAAAACAAAAACTTTAAATTATAAAAGCAATTTTTTGAGTTAGTCGGTGAAAGTTTTGAGAGTAATTTTTCTATTGGTCAAAATAAAGATTGTGCGCCAGTTTTGCAATGTAACGCTGACCCTGACACTGTACGGCTATTGCCATTCTTTTTTGATAAACGGTTAAAAGTTTTTTGTTACATAAAGGCTTTATCGCAATCCTGTTGCCCTATATTGCATTATGCAATGTAAATCAGACTTTGGCACATCAAGCTTTAACTTTTTTTGTAAAACTATATCTCTTTAGGGGTCTAAGTCTGATAAATTTTACCGAGAACACGGTTTTAAAGCTTATAGGTACAATAGGAAGCCAGCTTCAAGTTTATTACCGTTTTTAGAAAAACACAATGCTTGTGTACTCTACTAATTGAAAAAAAAAATAAAAAAATTAATAGTTATTTACATAAAAATCAGGAAAATTTCTCATTACTGAAGAGGAGCTAAATTGAAATACGAGGCACTTTGTGCCGAGTATTTTAAAGCTCCGAGTCAAGTAAGAGATTTTACTGACATGTTTTGTATTAAATTTTTCCGGAAATCGTAAAAAAAGACAAAATTTACAAATTTTAGAATTTTTTTTACAAATTCCACAAAAATCAAGTTTGTAAATTTTTGTTGACAACCATAGTTACTAGAGTATTTTTTGTTATTTTGCGTCTTGTAAAGTTTTTACAGTACTAGTCCGGAAAACTCAATTTTCCTGCGCGTAAATAAGCAGGAAAATCTTGTGTCCAAGACAATTCCCGGAAAAAAATTAAAAAATTAAAAAATTCCTTAGATCATTCGCTTTTATAAACAACTGCTAAACAGTTTCAATGTTGGCCACATCTTTTAAAATTTGTTGTTGGAGACATTTGAGCCGAATTTAAACTAAATCATGTAAATAGAGCATTAACGGTAATTTTTTAAAAAAATGTAAAAAAACTGATAACTGACTGATTTGGTTGCCAAATGAAAATCTGTAGTTCTGCGTAAAGAGCAAGCGAATTATGAACGACTTTTTGTAAGTTATAAAAATATAAGTTATGGCAAATACAGCGTGGTCAACAATGACTGTTTGAGTTGGCAATCCTACATTTCATTTTAAAATGGTACAACTGCAACCACGTCTTGTTGTTAACGGGTGACACCTTTGCCACTGACAACATTATTGACATATGCCAATTAAAAATTTAGTCGCTGTGACATAACCTACAATTTTTTCTCTAAGAGATATGTTAAATACAGTGTCAATGCAGTGTTGCATATAGAAGAAGATAAGTACGAAGCTTTAATAAGACGAAAAAAGCTGATTTAGTTTTAATCTGGTGGTAAAAATGTTAAAGATCAACATTCTGTAATCATTATCCCATTTGGAAACGTGTTTTCCGTTGATCGTTTCAAAGTAAATACCTCCAAAATGGAACTTTTATTTGCGGAAGAATCTGATTGCAATTTTATTAAAATCAGAGATTTGCTGCTTTGAGTGACACCCTCTCAATATTTTCCAATAATATTTACTCTCCACCATAAAGCACCCCAAAGCTTAAATTTTGCATTTGACACCTTCCCCTAAGCTAATTTTTAACCTGTCTGCTTCTCCACAGAAGGGGAAACACTTTTGACGGATGTGTGACGCTCATCCAATATCCGCCGGGGATTTTCCTCCTGCAGATTCGAATGCAAATGTACATGTAATTAGTATCAAATAATATGACGTAGAGTTGTCGCTTGTGGGCCAGGCTGAGCCTTGTGTTACGGTGTTACATTAGTGGATGAGTAAGGTCGCGTGTGATATCGCTAAAACACAGCCAGGGATGTAGACTGATAAGGTGTGATTAATTGTAAACATGTTACTCCAATGTACTAGTTTCAGACCAGAGTTTGTGCGTTATACAGACGATATTGTTATGGTTATTATGTTTGAAATATAGAAAATTTGCATATCATTGCATATCAGACATATATACAAATGACAAATCATTCTTTCTATCGTACTAAAACCACATTAGCATTACCCATTAGCGCATAAAGTTTTTTAAAAAAAAAAATTTGTTCTTATTTGCTCACTTACATAAATAAAGACTCAATTATGACCAAAAACTACAATCTATATATCGGATACTATGCCAAAGTGGACCCAAAATGTATGAGAACTTTTAAAACGCGGTCTTAGATTTAGAATTTCTTTGACAAAAACTGCATACTTCATCAGTATTTACAAAACCTGGCAAATAGTCTCGACTGTCATATCAAAGTTTCAGTATGAGGTTTTGCATTGTCTTCTCTCTATTAGATGATTTTCCAGGCGTTGTGGGTAATTTGTTGGCTATATATCGCCAATGAATTAAAGTACCTTAGTACGAAAGTGAAGTACCTTTTTTATTCATCATCATCATCATACAGCAGGTTATCTCGTCTACTGCCGAACATAAGTCTTTCTTAAGCTAAACCATTTTTGCTTGGTCTTGGGCAGATATCCTCTTCAACGTCCAGCAAGTGCGGTACGCCATTCTATTATTCTGTTTGTCCATCTATTATCTGACACTTTTTCAACGTGGCTAGCCCAATTCTATTTCAAGTGTGTGACTTTTTCCATTGCATTCGTGGTTTTTGTTCATCTATGTAGCTTTTCATTCCGGATTCTATCTCGTAATGTCACTCCTAACATAGATCTCTTCATGGCTCGTTGCGTTATTCTTATATTATTGAGAGTTTGTTGTGTTAATGGAAGTGTTCTCAGTCTCAGTCTGCCAAAAGCAACTTAAGTCAGTCATATCCTTCTGTTTACTTTGTTTCTTCCTATTTGGATCTCATGTTGCAGATATTTGTAAGATTTTATGTATTGAATTTCTTCTCTTTCTTGCATTAGGGTACAGCTGGAGACTAAGTTTTTCATAAATTGGGTCGTGACAATGCTGAGACTTTGAAGCCTACTTTTTGGGAAGCGGCAGATAGTTCTGCGACCATTTCGTTTGTCTCGTGAAGTCGAGGTCAACCTTATTGTCTAATCTGATCTTTTTAAACATATATTCTATTATGCCGGTATTCATAGTCGTAACTCAAGATCAAGCTTAAGCTTAGACTCAAGCAAGGACTCCTGCAATGCTCGGGAAAGCGTTTGCATGCGTTTTAAAATAGATTTATTGCTGATTTCATCTCAAGCAAGGACTTCGGCAATGCTCGTGAAATCTGATATTCATATCTTAAGCTTGAGGTCGAGCTCAAGATCGGACAGTATACATAGACAAATCTCAAGATTTAAATATCAAATTACGGTGTGAATAAAGGCGATTTTTGCTTGATGAGCAAGCGCACTGGGCCCGTCTCAAGTCGGAGTTGAGCAAGGCCTCCACTTGTCTTGAGTCCGACTTCAGAGCCAGACGCCATTTGCAGGTTATGGCATCGTTTATAACAACGAACATTGACATGCTGGATGAGTTAATATGTACGGGGTGCTGCGAACCCATTAGAATTTTTTTCCAACTTTGAATGTAAGCGTCGCTACAGCTTTACAAAAGACAATGTAGTGAATGTAGGAGTGCTTGCAAATTAGTGGAAAGACAATTATTACTTACACAAAATTAAAGGGCACACATTTTGTGCAAAAATGAAAGCATTGAATAATCATAAAAGTCACAAATATTGATGAATTGGGTAGTATTTTTATTTTGTAACACCTTCTACTGGTAAACATAAGTACAAAAAAAGTAAAATTTTTGTTAGTTTACATTATAAGTGTAAGGTATTGTTTGCAGAAGCATAGTAAACAAAACGGCAGCCGAAAACTTTCATCTTTACACACTTCTTGAATAGCTCCTACTACTCACTACTCTGATAACTTTTCTGCATCACATTCCCTGCAGTAAAAGTGGATAAAGGTTTGGATAGATTTATATTAATGTTGCACTTACATTGTCCTTCTCAAAAGCGCGCAGTGTGAGCTAGCTTCTATTTGGGTCTCACTTTTGCAGCTTTCGTGTTTTGAGGAGAATGTAATAATGGTCCAGATCGTTCGCTTTTCTTGCGGCATCTGTCGTATTGCTTTCTACACTATTGGAGTTGTCCATGCGAGACTACAGCAAAGGTTTTGCTTTTTGTGTATACGCAGCATTTTCGTCTATAATTTATTTATTTATTTATTTATTTATTCAACAAATAATTATTACAATATTATAATGCACATTTTATGAAGTTACCATACACGTATTCTATCAGTAGACATGTACTCATCCGTCGTCATTCTTTTTTTTTGCAAAAACAACACAAAACACTTTCGATATAACCCCTGCGGCATCGAGTTATTCCTTGACCTGTCACTTTATATAAACACGGAAAATGACTGTCATGACTTCTTTGGTGACTTCCGCAAGACGCACGTTTTTCCGAGCATTGTCGCAGTCCTTGCTTGCTTTCCCGAGCTTTGCCGGAGTCTTTGCTTGAGACGGCGTCTCAAGCTTGAACTCAAGGTAAAGCTTGAGATACGACTATGAATACCGGTATTAGAGTTGTAAGAAGTTTGGAAAAGATTGTGTCGCTTTGTCAGACGCTCTTTTCGATTCTAAGCCGATCTGTTTTCGCATGTGTTTTTACTTTTGGTGTTGCCTGCTTAAATATGAGTCGTGATAGTCTAAATGACAGTTTGCGAGAGCTTTAAACCGTCCATGGTGCTTTACATAGTCGACGGATAATAGTACTGAGGGCTTGTTGTGAATCTGTGCTTTTTTGAGATTTTATCTCCTGAAGATGGTCATTTGTTCGGAAACCAGCTTGCTCTCTTGGCTGATACAGATCAAGTCTATTAGTAAGCCTTGCGGTACTAATTTTGGTAAACCATTCATATAGGTGTGTCAACAGACTTATGGATCTATAGCTCTGTAGATCTGTGATACTCCCTTTCTTATGTATAGTAACAATAGTGGCATTATCATATGTTTGTGGGGTTGTTCCTTCATCTAGGCATTTATCGAAGAGTTTGGTTATTGCTTTGAGTAGCTCACTTTCTCCTAGTTTAATGGCTTCTGCAACCAAGTCTTTGCCAAGTGCTTGGTTTTTTTTTTCATTTCTGACTACAGCATAAGGACTTTTTTTTCAGTTATTTTTGGCATCTCTTCCGATTCTTAACTTAGAATGTGTAATATATTTTCTGATGCTTCTGCTTGACTCTGGTTTCTATTTAGTTTGTGTTTGACAATCTTTAATATTTTATCTCTGTTGCTTGTTATTTGTCTTCTCTCATTTTCTAGTTTAGTTGTTTCAGTTTTTCCTTTACTTAATTTTTTATGTAGTACTTTTATGTTTTTATTTTTTTCTATAACTCTAGTCTCTCATTTATTGTTGCAGTTTCTGATGTCAATCTTTTTTTATTATTCGGTTATCAAAAGTCAGGTATTTACAATTGACACTTCTAAAAGATTGCAAAATGTGGGACATCATCATTTTTTTTTTGCTGCATTTTACATTTTGCCACAAAAAACTAGTTAGCATGATTGTGTACGGTTTTCAAAATTATTTTACAATTTTTTTCATTGTTATTTAAGCGTTTAACAATCGATTTCTCACAACAGAAGATTGACTGACACAACAACGCCAAAAACACTCGATAATTGTTTTTTGTTAAAAATTTGAAAAATATACTGCTGAAACAAGAGCCAAATTACTGTTGTTTCCAAAAGAAACTAAAAAATTGCTACTCTATTACATAAATATCTTTTATTTTTTAGTGACATGATATTGTTGATTTTCGTCATGGATACGATATATGAAACGTATCTCATATCTCCCTTGGGACTTTGTAAAGTTTTTCACCCTCAAACACATGGTTACCATGCATTTGCAGCAATTATACATTCATGCATTCTCGGATGTTGTTACTTTTCATATAATTTTATTAAGAAAGCAGTAATGAAATACTAAAAAATAAAATATTTAATGCACTACGGGAGATATTCTGTTTTTCACCCTCGGTAGACTTACAGACCGCGGGCCTCCGGCCCTTAGTCTGTAACACGTCAACCTCGGAGAAAAAACATTCATATCTCCCTTAATGCATAAATATCTATTTTCTACAGTCACTTCTAAAACTGGCTATTAAAAGCTCACTATCAATGCAAAAATCTAGCGATTTACAAATATTTTTTTTTGGTAATTATTTTAACATTGCAACTACGTAAACAATATTAAAATGAAATAAACACGTGGCTTTATCTTACTTTACACACCGCCATCGACATAGTTACTTAAGTATTATTGTAATTTGGAACTGTCAAAATTTATTAGTAATTAGATGATGATCTGTCAGAAGAGCATCTATCTTAGACCATAGATAAAATTGTGTATGTACTATGAGTGTAAAGAGTCGTTTTGGTAAGCGGGTGCTTTTTCGCACCTCGCTGACGCTCGGCACAGAATCCCCATCTTCATACCAAAACTATTGTCCACTCTTCCAACAATCTTTTTTTTACGACCATAACTATTTACTTTTCTATATCTCTTTCGAACACTAGATTTACTTTTCTTGTCTCCCTCTAAAAGTTTTAAATTTTTCTTTCTTTTTAAGTATAACATTGTTGTTTTTTCAGTTTTTTGTTTTTTTGTCTAAAACACTAACTACATTTCTTTTTCTACGTTGTCATGTTTTTTTCTCTTTTCCTCTAAATTTTTATGAATTTTATATAAATATTTTGAAATTTTTACTTATATTGTTTTTTTCCTATGTGTTTTAAACATTTTGTTTCATTATTTTTTTGAATTCGGTTTTTTGTATCTACAATTTCTAAAATTTATAACTAAGCTTTCTTTTTCTCTGTTTTTTTTTACTGTCTTCTTCTTTTCTTTTTATTTACTTTTTTTTTATACTTTATTTTAACCTGGAGCTCCTAGGCGTTTAATCAATTATAAATCTTTTCAAAATTATCAAACCCTATACCATGCATTTTTTAAAATATCATTATTATTTTATCCGCCTTGCTGATTTTTTCATTAGTTTTAAGCCAAATTGGACTGAATCTTTAGTTCTATGCATACTTTTCTAAGAAGCTCAAAAGTACTCATAGTTAATGTAATTGTAATACGGCAAATAAAAAAAATTAATTAATTTTTTAAATATTCTGCTATTATTTGATGAAAATTTTGATTTTGATAATATATCTTATTAATTTTTGAACTCTGCAATATATTTATTGGATTAATTATTAAAATAAACTTTACATTCAAAGCACTTTTATTCAATAACAAAAATTAGTAGTAAAATCTACAAACTTGTTTAATATGTGGAGACATGTGCAGCGGATAAAAAAATATTGCAAATGCGGGTGATGCGGGTTTATAACGGCCATAGTGATCACACAGTTTACGGCGTCGGTTTCGAATCGGTAAATACAAAAGTATATTCTGTTATAAAGTATTAACTAAGCAATCAAAAAGCTTTATTAAAAAAACAACTTGTCAATTTTTTTGACAGAAAATTTAAGGCTACAGAAGTGACAACCAACTTAATAATCTTGTATGATTTAGTAGAAAATATTCCGTCCTAACCTAACATACAATTCCGATGAAAAATTGCCCAGTTTCAAATTTTCCGAGCATCTCCGGCGCCATAAATCAGAGAGATAACTCAAAAAATTAGAGCAGAATGAGCGGTCAAACGTCGGGCAGTTGATATTAATGATGTGCGTTTGTCAGATGTGCTCGCAAATGCACTTGATGCAGCAAATATGGATGGTTAAGTTTTATACATGTTTGCATATTTTGTTTTCATAAAGTTGACGTGTGGCTGAAGCAGATAGTGGCAGTTTTAAGTTATCTGTCACTGGCACTATTTTAAAGCATTTTTTACTGAAAACTATCAAGTTTACCGCTTAAAATGGTTTTCGGCTTATCAAAATACAATTGGGTTGTGGAATATACATTATTGTGCTATATTTCAATTGCTGATCATTATTAATCTTATAACTCACATTAATCGTTAATCTCTCAATTTAACAGAGCATCACATTAATGGGTCACCTCCGCGTAACAATAGTGAGTTGTGCAATGAGTATAAAGGAACCGGAATACTAGTCAATCACATTATACCCGCCCTAGGTACCTGTTCTCTCTTTGACAATTTCGGCAGACTTGATAGCGAGTTGTGCAATGAGTACAAAAGAACCGGAACCTTAGTCAATCACACTCCGAACGACTTGTACCAAAACACAAAGTGTATTATGTAATTATAACCCATCATGGGTTATAATTACATACACGTGATTTAACATTAAATAGTTTAATGAACACGAAAGACAAACTCACAATGCGCTACAAAATTATAAAAAAGCGCTTTTATTATCATTGACTACCTGCCGCATCTTCATGAACTTAACTCCACTTTCAATAAAGTTAAGCTAATAATATTAAACATGCGTTATAAATAAGGCAATCGCTCAATGAGACATGATAATTAACATTCATTGTAAGTAAAACCGACGCCCAATGATATGTCTCATCGACAAATGAATAAGTAAAAGAGCATCGATATACGGTATATAGATGTTGGTAGGTTTATGTTATAGGGATAAGAGCATTCTAAGGGCTATTTTTATAAATAATGACGTCATTTGAGTCGCTCCACAAATTAAAAGGGAGAAATCAAACTAAATTTTTGTTTCTCTTACACACACGAAGATTATAGTACTTAATTCGTGAATGATTAGCCACATCACGTTCAAACAATTCTCGTAAAATATAGCCTACATTACACACTTATCAAATAATATACTATTTTATCTTTAACAAGATAATAGTGTTGAATTTGTAAAGTATAAAAAACCTTATCTAGATCACCAAGTACATTTCATGCTGCAACACTTTGTTTTAAAACAGCTGTTGTAGTCTTTTCGATGTTGGTTATCCTCTGAGCCTAAAGTCGCTTGCAGAAGTCGCTTTTTGTGCAAGAATATCATCCCCTATTATCGCCTAAGATAAAAGAAAAGCTTTAAAGATAATAGCTGAGTTTGCAACCTCGCTTAATGTTCTCTGTCTACAAAATGCAATTTGTCGTAATTGTTGTGTTTACAGCTTCACTCCATACAATGAAGATATCTCTAGAAACGAAATTTGGCAATTATACAAAACTCACCCCGCAAATAACCACCTTCGCAAAATGCAATAAACTGAAAAAGAGGTTTAGAGCCAATATAAATTTTACGAGCACCTCCAGAAAGTTTCATATTAATGTTGGATGCGGTAACATTGAAGAATCCTTCTTTAGTAACAAATAAATTACTTTTTGTGACTCGTTGGGGTACTAAAGCGGCCACCCAAATTAGGTTATGTATACTCACACAACACACATAAAAATTTATCATACTCAGAACAAAAACCCGTTGGCTAAAAATAAAAAAATCAGTCGTGACTCAATGACACGTTTTGTTCATATTGGAGCTCATTTGCAAGACGCAACAGATTCAGATTTGAACAAATTTTCAATGACAAGTTTGGGATTATATCTACCCAAGACCCAAGTGCCTAAAATCACACACAAATATTTAATTTTCCTTATTTTTGAAATCTGCAGGTCTTATTTGGTGCGGTAAATTGTTCTGGTACAAACTAACTATATTTATGACTAAACAACACTTTTTTTGGAGGTTTTTAAAAGCAGATAATTTTCATAGTATTTTACAACACGCGAATGAGTCAAAAAGACAAATGGGAGCTCTGTATGTAAAAAAGTCTAGATACCATAGCAGTTGACAAGACGTAAATATGTAGTTTACAAGCGACGAGGCTAAAAATTAAACAGAAATATACGTCTATAGTGCACTAGTGCTTTTATAGATAAATCGGTCAAAGACTCTATTTTGAAAACATTATTAAGCTTATTAAATACTCAAAATCAAAAAATTAATTTTTTACTAAATTGTTTCTGATTTTACTGCTTTCAACAGCTAGTATGCTCTTGAACACTCAAAAATGCTATAGGTTTAACATAATACACTGTAAACACAAAATTGACAATTATTGTCATTCTTTTTAAGCTCATATACAAAAGAAATCAAAATCAAAATATTAAATTTGTCAGTAATAAAAATACTGTTGCCTGTAATTGGAAATTTGCATACTCTTTGTGTAGAATTTTTTTGACTCAGTTTTTGTAGAAGTTAGAGTAGAGTTTAGAGTGGTTAAAGATCTTCGCAAACAATGACCTGTGTGTATAATTATAGTATACTAGCTGACCCGGCGAACTTCGTACCGCCTTAGCGTAAATTTAATGCACTACTTTATTTTGTATAGCTGACCTATCTCTATCTTATGTATGCGTACCTATTCAATTTGAACTAGAATCTATAATATTCTCCATATAAAAATAAATACCTATTTCCCTGGTCTCGTCATACCCGAGAAGGACTTTACTAATTTTATTAAATATTGCTCCCCCAGTGCCCCTTCCACCCCACCCGCCGCGGTGCCCGGCGCGCTTTTCAGACTGCATCGCAAACAACGGCCACGGCGCTATGGCGGTTTTGTTTACTGTTTGAATTTTTTAATTCGTAATATCTTTTGAATGGAAAGTCCAATTTAAATAATTTAAAAACTATTTTATAGGTAGTTAAATGGTCTTGACTATAAAATAATTTATTTGGATAAGGATTAATATAAACACATAAATAGCATGGTTTGAATTTGGTTAGCATTTTCATTAATGTTTAAAATGAAAAAAGTTGTTGTAGTGACATAACTACAATAGTTGGACATATGTTACCGCGGAGTTTTTTGTAGACATTATGATGTTCTTCAATATTGTTGTACATTATTTTGTTCTATCGCTAATAGTTTCGGCAGCGCATTCGACGAAAGACATTTTAAGACTTATTTTTCCACACCTTCGGTTACATTGTTCAAATTTTACCAAGGATCCCTAATTTTTTTCAAAATGAAATGTAGCCTATGTCAAATTGGAAGAATGTAGCATTCTATTGGTAAAAGAATTTTTTAAATCGGCCCAGTACTTTTTGAGCCTATTCATTACAAACATACAAAAATAGGTACAAATCTTTCCTCTTTATAATATTAGTGTACACTATTGTATAATTTCTATATAAATCCACCAATGTGAATCAAAACTCAATCTAAAAATTACCATTTGCTTTGCTATGTACTTTATTTGTAGGTGGTAATTATCTCAGAATGATAAATAGAAACAATGCTCTTGCGTGTCAACACTTTTAACGTAATTATATAGTGAAATAAGCATGTTTTAGTAGTAGCTGCTTTTACTACGGTATTTTCCCATATGTGCATTATTTACGTGACTTTGCGAGTAGAATTTTCACTTGTCATAAAAATAAATAACTGGGTATTCTGAACCACGCAATGACACTTATGTAGGGAAAGCCTCCAATTCCAGCAGAATATCTTCCAGAATAGAGGGCGTGTATAAGCGCCACCCTATCACATTATTAATAAAAAATTATATTAAGGCATTCCATAGACACAAAAGCACGCAATCCGGCTTATTTTAGTAGAGTGACAGTTCATTCACATGTATTTTTCAGAAGCCTGCTTTACCGTCTTATATTATACGATCATTTCATTGGTTTTTCAGCATCATCAAAAAGCTGAAACGCTGAAGATGGATGTGATTGAAACTGTCCTCTTTTGATCACCCTTAATCGGCCAACTTTCACGTGATCCATCACCTGATAATTGCCCTTTCGACAGAGAGCTTAAAGTTTAAAGGGCGACATTACCACGTAACAATTTTGAGATTTGCGCGACGAACACACAATAGTAGTGTTATTTTATTAAAAAATCGGCTATAAGCGGCTTTCTTGTCCGCTTATAGGAAATGTCCGCTTGAGAGAATGAAAAAATAATAGACCATAGATACATTTGTTTTATAGACAATGTCTGAATTTGATCACCAACTACCACTTTCATTTTTTTCTCTCAAAGTACGCAGGTTTTTTTCGGTAACATTCTTATACACGTCCAATCAACAATTACTTAGAAGTAAATGCTTACGTATGACAATTAAAATACAGTGTCACGTGAAACAGGGATCACCAAAATTTCTGCGCACGCATATTAATGTCTATGCAAAAGCTACGCGTCCGTTTATGAGAGCTACGCGTCCACTTATGAGAGCTACACGTCCGTTTAACAAAGCTACGCATCCGTTTACGAGAGATTTTTTATGAATTTTGTGAGGAAATGCGATGTCCGTGTTTGTTTATTGGAGCCTATTTTACTTGATAAATTATAGGAACAAGTTTGGTTCCAGGAAATTTGTCCGCTTGTGAGAGCTGTCCGCAAAGAGAGGTTTCACTATATTTTCAAAACGTTTTCTTAAAAATTCATTGAGAGTTTAATATAAATATTGTAACGTTATGTCGTTTGTCTATTTTCTGACACGACAGTTAGAATCACGCCACTGTCTTAAGTGCATTGCTTATTAATTGTCCTGGTGCTTTAAGAACAATAATTGTTTAAATTGACACTAAAAAAAATTTCAAAAATATCTTAAACGTGTATGGCATTAAACCAAATCTTGACTTATGTTTTTCCTAATGTTTTAATAAATCATTTGATTTAAGTGAACACAAGTCTTATAGTGAAGTATCAAGCTAAGCCACTTTTCTTCAACTTTATTGCGCTTTTAAATTTGGTCATAGATTTAATAGTATGTTGTAATCCTAGGCGGCAGTGTGGTATTTATCCAGGCCGAGAGAAGATATAGACAGGCGAGCCAAAGGCGAGCCTAGCCAGTTCTCAAGACCTAGAAAATCACTTTGCGGCCGTGGTTTACACATTATTTTTCATCCTACACAAATTACCTTATAATCGAGCCTTATCTTAAAATTGATTTGAGGTTATTACCGCCAATCGCCAATTCAAAATGTCAAATTTTGACAAATGTCAAAAATTTATGGATTACTTTACTGTCGTGATTTACACAATTTATCTTGCACAAAAGTAGTTTTTTAAAATAAGATTGATGTTTATAAACAGTAAATGTGATTTAAAATTTCAACACCCTTCTTAAATAGTGAGACGTTTAGAGTAATTTTTCTTATAACAGCGACTCCTGACGGAGAAAATCAGATTTTTTTCAGAAAGTACATCTTTTCTTGGCTAGCCTGGAAATGATATACTTTCACGGCTGTCGAGAGACAAGAAAATTTTATTTTGAGTTGGTGTAAGATTAAAAAGTAATTTTAATAGAAAATAGTGCATTTTAGGCGGCGTTACAGTTACAGTAGAATTGAATTTGAGACATTTAACATGGGAAATCAAAAATTTGTGGATATGGCTCCCCTAATTATTTTACAGGAAAATTTTGAATACAAAAGTTTTAGAGTAATAAAAATCCGATCTAAATTTATTTTTCTTTATTTTGTTAAGTCTTTAAGTGTCTAAGCAACACCAGAAAAAGAGGAAAAAAATCAGCGTTAATCCTGAAAATGTCAAAAACGCCAAATAATTAATTTGACAGTCGAAATTGGTTCTAATAAGACTCTTTCAGTTTTTCTAATAAGAAGATAACAAATAACAACAAAGAAGAAGATTGCAATAAAAAGACAATAAATTAGATAATAACTTGATATATTTTTTTAATTTAATTGTTTTTAAATTAGGGGTTTGAATAAATTTCCACCAATAGCTAAGCAGTACCCTAACCTATCGTTAAAGATTCTTCTCAATGACGCTGATTGATAGCTACTTAGTTCTGCTCCTTTTAGTTCTTCCACATTGTTTTGTAAAGACGATCTTGCAAATCTTCTCATAGGAAGAAGTCATTTGGCGCCAAATCAGAAGACCGGGTTGGCCAATAAATTTCTCCACTTTTACCGATCTAACGGTTTAGAAAAGTATCATTTAAATACTCTGTGACAAGACGTGTTTTATGAACTGGACATCCATCATGTTGAAACCAGAATTCATGTGCCGTTCTCATTTTGTCAATATCTGGTCCCACCTTTTCCTGCAGTAAGTTTAAGTAACCTATGCTATTTAAATAATGTATAAGAAAATACAAACCAATTATGTGAGGACCTAATATCGTTGGCTTAAGATGCAAATGGCGTAACTCCTAAAACGCAAATTTTACAGGAGAACCAAAAACTTCTTAGATTTACACTACAATAAATAATCAAAATTTTTTTTTGTATAAATGATACTATATATTAATAATCTAGCAATACAAAAATCTGCAGTCTATGAGATAGGTCTTTTGCTACACTAATATCACAAAAAACTTATTTCGATGTAAAGTGGAGTTAAGCCATTTGCATCTTAAGCCGACGATAAACCATTTGCATCTTAAGCCGACGATATGCCATTTACAGTGCTTCGGTACTGAGTATTTGTCTGTAGCAGTAAATGTTGATTTTTGGTACTCCAGATACTTTTGGTAAATTTTCTCAATTTGGTGTTACCATTCAGGAAAAACGTATAAACCTTCTGTCATTGTTTGCAGTTTCCATCATTGCTTTGCAAAACTGCATCCTTATTTCCTTGTCTTCTTTAAAAATTTGTTGATGTCTTGCATATTTTTATGAAGAAAACCGCGGGAGATGTACTTTCAAAATTTTTTGTGCTGCTGTTTTCCTGTAGGTCTCCTCAGGCACTTGCTTAACTTGTTAACGCTCCCTTGTTTCCAAAATAAATTTTCTACGATCTTTTGAATTGTTCCAACAGCGGAAATTGGTCTCTCTAGGCGAAAAGCTGCAAAAGCCGCTTGCACCTCCCTTGAGGAAGATATGCCATAGTACCACTTTACAAAATTAGCTTCTTTTCTGTGTTGTCAACGTTCTTATTGTGTTTCTGTGCAATACATTTTAATAACAAGTAAAAACTATTTTTATTGTCAAATTCTCTTTTTCTCGTGTTATTTCTACACTTGAAAATGTAGAAATGTAGAAAACTTTTTAAATATTTCTACAAAATAAATAAAAATGAATTTGAATAGAGATTCTACTATTCATTTTGGCAAAGGAATAGAAGCAGTAAGTTAGACTTTAGGGAAACAGGTCTTGTGTTGACACATATTGTCACAACTTCAAATAACTTCGTTTTATTGAGCAGCATAAAATTCATTTTGTTTTCATTCAATATATTACTAAAGGCTTAAGAGACCAATCTCACACTGATATCTTACCTTACCTATTACAAAAAATATTTGTTCTTTTTCGAAAAGGTTGCAAAAATTCTTAAAGTTTCATTGGTGTTTTCATCAGTTTACTTTATTTTCTCCTGTCAAATCTTTCTGATGAAAATTAGTACTACTAATAGGTTTATTTTTGCCTATACAGGCTTAAAATAATGCATCAATATATAATTATACAATATTACACAAATTTGTTCTATCCTATCCTCCCTGTTCTTCCTTTGCTTTCTCTTCCCCTGTCTCCATTTCCATTTTCTCTTATACCTCTTTTATTCACTTTATTTCCTTTCTATTTTCTTTCAGTATTTTTTTTCTTTCCGATCTGTCTCTCTTTCTGATCTCACTGCATTCATTCTACATGTGCTCTATAGTCTCTCTTTCCTCATAACACATTTGCTTTTCTCAGGTACATCGAAATTTCACATTTCTAATAATTTTGATGTGTTTTGATTATTTGATTTTTTCTTTTGTTTCTTGCGTATCTACATCTTTGTTTCTTTCACATCTCTCCGTTCATCCATTTGTCTTATGTTCTTAATCTTTACATATTTTTACTCGCATATCTTTTTCTTCTATAATATTTCTCTCTCTCATTAATTTCAGTATCCATTTTTTGTTCTTTCCAACATTTATTCAATATTCTACTACATTCTTTTCTTTCATTCTTTCTAACCGCAAACTTACTTACTCTCTCGCTTTTACTCTCAGCTTGTTTCTTTTACATTCTTCTGTTACTATATGCCCAGGGGGTTTTCTGTCCAGCCCTAGCGCACATCTCAGATATTTCTCTTGTACCTCCCTTTTCTTTCCTTTCTCAAACATCATCATTCTTTTTTTAAAATTTTTTTTACTCTTACTCTACTATCTTGTTTAATTTTCTTGCCATCTATTATCTAACATGCGTTTTGTTTTCCGTAAATACTTAAACTCCCTTACTTTCTCTATTTTCTCTTCTTCCCATTTCCAATCATCCTTTTCTTCCTTCCTTTTTTTCTTGTTGAACACCATTATCTTTGTTTTATTTACATTCACTTCTCGTTTTTTCTTCTTCACATACTATCTTAGGTTCATCATTTCTCCCATCTCCCTTTCACTCTTTGCTACCATTACCACATCATCCGCAAACGGCAGATTCTATACTTTTTTCTTTCTACCACACATCCCCCTGCGTGCGTTTTTCTGAACATTGCCCCCTCGTCAACCATGTAAATTGTAAATCACTCATGTCTCACTCTTTGGTTGTTACAAACTATTCACTATCTTTCTCTCCTGATCTTACTTTTCTTTTGGTCTTTACGTCTATCTATTTGTCTAACTTCTCTACCTTTCTCACTGGCCATTTGTCTACTCTTCTTTCTCTCATGTTTTCACACATTTTCTTTCTAATCACTATATCAAACGCTGCTCTAAAATCTATAAATAGTGTATACAGCTTTCCTCTCTTTTTTTTATTTCATTCTTAACTAGGTGGTGTAGGATGTATACATTATATATAGTTCCACTCCTTTCTCTAGGCTGTCTGGTATTGCTTCTTTTTTATCTATTTCTTTTCTCGCTCTTTCTTCCAGAATTGACGCATACAATTTAAGCCCTGTGTTTAGCAGAGTTATTCCTCTGTAGTTTTCTACTTTACTTTTTTTATCTATTATGTGTTTCTTCTAAATCTTTCTATCACCCCTCTCGTCTTATACATCTAGTGTTAATTTTGTATTCTATCTCTCCCCGATGCCTTCCTCTTCCTCAGCTTCTTTATCTGTCTCTCTATCTCCTCTAGCGTAATTTCTTTTCTTAATGGTGCTGTTTGGTTTGTTTGCTTTGCTGGTTCTCTTTTATCTACTTTTCATTTTTTTCCAGCAGTTTTATGAAGAGCTCTTTTCATTAATTTATTGTCCTCTCCCTGTTTATGTACTTTTTACTACGCCTTTTTCTCTGTTTTAAAAGCTGTTATTTCTATTTCTTCTCATTATTATTTTTGTCTTTTTTCTTTATACATCTCTTTGTTAACAGAAAATAGGTTGATTTGCCAATTTTTGCTTTTGCTTTTAAATAAAAAATATAATGTAAATTATCATCCGAAATTTGGGTGATCGGTCGTTCTTAGCCATTTACACATTATTGAATCTCTATTTAGCAAACTCGTTGAATAGTGGTAATTCCATTCAAGTTAACATCTGTTTTAGAGAGCAACAATAGTTCGAAAGCTAATTTCTTAACTAGCTCCAAGCTGAACACGCAACCATTCCAACACAAAGAAAAGAAAGCTTATTGTATAATGCTTAACCTCAGAGATAGATCATAAGTATAAATTGGTGGACGTTTTGCCGACTGAATTTGACAATGAATTATTCCCGTTTGACAATTCCAGACATAATAATTAGGGCAATGAATCAATTCGACGATAATAGATACTGGAAAGCTGTCAATTGCACTTGTATGCAACTAATAATACTTTACACTGAAGATTTTTCCACCAAACGATGTTGTACACTATAAATTTCTTGTTTGCTGTTTATGATATTTATGGGTTAGTATAGATTCTACAAGATATCATTTCAACAAAGAACAAACATGTCTTCTGCAATAACCGTACTGATTTATAACGCTTGGCTTGACAGGAAACTATAGAATAAATAGGTACATTATTGAACTTTTGCTTGACTTATGTACTAGAAATTTATATAAACTTTTAAATTTAGTGCTTCTTTACAAAACATAGTTTAATTGTTTGATGTTTATGTTTTATTTAAAAAAAAATAACGACAAAAACTTAATATAGTCTAAATTAAACACAAATTGGAAAGAAAAGAGTTGAAGTGTAAAGTTGTCTTGCTTTACAACGATACGATATGGAAGAAATATAAGCAAAGTACCGGAAATAAGTTCTAAAGAAACGCTAGTTTACTTAGTTCTGAAAAAAAGTATCCAAAAAATAAAAAAAAGAAGCAGCAGAATTTATAAAAAGCATCAATAAATGATAAGAATGTAATGCACAATAAAAAAGCTTCAAAAATTAAGTAAAATAAAAAAAACAAAACAAAATATTACAAAAAGTGTAACTACTCAATAAAAAAGCACAAAAACATAAAAATAATAAAAAAAACGTAACAAACAAAACTACAAAGACAGACAGTGACGTGCACAAACCGAAAAAAGCCAAAAAGAAGGAAAGTGACATACATTAATTTTTAACGAGAATATTGTAACAAACACAAGCATACTTGAAACAAAAAATATTTTGAAATTCAAAAAAACTTGGTTTTAATTAAATTTATTATTATATATTTTATAAATTCCAACAAGCTAAGCAAAAACACATTTTGCTTATTTATGTACTTTTAATAAATAAACTTATAAATATTTATATTAGAATTGATTTTTTAAAAATGTAATTTGTCACTTGTTTCTATAATCAGTCGTCTGTGTCATAGAACGCATTTTTAATTATTAAAACTTAAAATGACCATTTAGATCTTGACCTGTAGGAGAAAAAAAGCTTTCAATTGACAACAATTTTGACTCATATAAAAAAAACTTTCAGTAAAACATACATAAAAAAACTGTTAAACTAGATTAAAAAATAGTAACAAAAATAATCAAAAAACTACTAAAAAGGCAGAGAAGGCAGATTTTGTAAAATGTGGATAATATATTTTAAAAGAATGTAAAAAGTTGTAGAAAAATTAAAAGATTAGAATAAAATTTTCAATAAAGAAAAACAGATAAAAAAAGAAAACAAATCTGAAATTATTAATTTAAAATTTTTTTTACTTTGAAAATTTAAGAAATTTATTTAATTGTGTACCAATAGATTTATAATTGAAAAAATTACTACAATTATTATCAAACTTACTCTACTCGTCTCAAAAGCACAAAATTTTTACTGAAAAATATGCTAACCATAGCTGAGTTCAAAAAATTTTAAAAAACACGATTGATTGAATTTATTATTAATTTATTTATTTTTTCATTTTATTTCAAAGAAAATAAGCAAAAAACAATTTGCTTTTGATAATTACTTATATTACATTTTTTTAACATTTGCTATGAAACGCCTTCTTAAAGATCACTCAAAAACTACTCAGATCTTGATCTATATGAGATAAAAAGCTTTTAATTGAAAACAAAATTTTCAAAATTGGATCACCTAGGTTGTGACATATAAAAAAAATAGTCGAATTACTTTAGAAAAGAATAACAATATTTAAAAGTGAGAACATGAAAAAAAAACTACCTAGGTACTCAAAAGAAAGAGAAGACACGCTATATAAACCAAAATCTATAATAAAAGAATGTGAAAAATTGTGGAAAAATCAAAAGATTAAAAATAATATTCAATAAAAAAAAACGAAAAACAGAGACTGATAGAAAAAGAAAACAAAACTTAAATTATAAACTTGAAATATTTTTCAATTTGGAAAATTCAAGAAATTTATTTAATGTGTGAAAAATGACATTTGACATAAGTAAAATGCCATATGTAGAAACAAAAATATATAATAAAGTAATATATAAAAAAATAATAATTTGAGAAATAATCAGAAGATTAAATAAAACTTAATAAAAAACGTAATATTAATGTGTATACATTTATTATTAATAAAAATTACTACAATTATTATTAAATTTGAATTTATTAATTTTGTCAAAATAAACAAAAAAGCAATTTGTTCAGTTTTTTTTTAATAAATAAACTAATATTTCATCATAATAAAATTAATTTTTTCAAAGTTTTGTTTGTGGTTTCTATAATCAGTTGTCTAAGACGTATTATGTCATAAAACGCACTATAAAATAAAATGAATATGACATAATATAAAACGCAATATTAAAAAAATCTCAAAAGTTAATACTCAATACAAATCTTAATCTAAGAACATGTAAAAAAAGCGTTCAAATAAAAACAAAATTTTCAATATCGGTTTACTTAGAGAAAACTAACATACTGTACAAAAATAATCGAATTTAAAACATGTTCCTTTGTTTTAAAACCGGTTTAAAAAAAGAGAAAAAAATTAGAAGAGAATAACAAGGTTTAAAAGTAAAACAAAAATACTACTAGAGAGAAAGAGAAGAAAGATTTTGAAGATTTTGTAGAACAAAAATGCATAATATATAAAATTGTAAAAGAATTATAAGACTAAAAAAAATATTTAATGAAAAAACAAGAAATAAAGTGGATGAAAAAAGTGATAGAAAACAAAACAACTCAAATTGTGAACACAATAGTATATTGTAAACCACGGCCGTGGTTTACACATTATTTTTTATCCTACACAAATTATCTTATAATCGAACATTATCTTAAAATTGATTTGAGGTTATTACCGCCAATCGTCAATTCAAAATGTCAAACTTTGACAGATGTCAAAAATTTATGAATTACTTTACTGTCGTGATTTACACAATTAATCTTGGACAACAGTAGTTTGTTAAAATAAGATTAACGTTCATAAACAGTAGATGTGATTTAAAATTTCAACACCCTTCATAAATAGTGAGACGTTTAGAGTTTAGAGTAATTTTTTTTATAACAGCGACTCTTGACGGAGAAAATCAGATTTTTTTTTCTCGGCTAGCCGAGAAAGTACATTTTTTCTCGGCTAGCCTGGAAATGATGTACTTTCACGGTTGTGGAGAGACAAGACAATTTTATTTTGAGTTAGTGTAGGATAAAAAAAACTTTTTCTAATTTATAAAATCTAAAAAATTTATTTGATGTGTATACATATTTTATACTTATAATATTAATAAAAATTAATATTAATTTTATTAAATTTAGCCCTACTCGTCTCAAGAGCACAGAAATTTGGCTAGATTAAAAAATATTATTGTCTTTGACAAGTAACGATAACAATATTCTTCTTACCATACAAAAAAAATGACTGAAAAACCAACTTTTAAATATTTTAGAAAATTAAAGTTTTAATGAAAAAAGTAGCAAAACTATAAATAGGGTTAAGCTATTAAAAAAAACAGCAGTCTTTCTTTGCATCCGCAATTATATCATATAGGTTGTCAAATTTAACATAAAAAACATTCGAACAATATGACATTATTATTATAATACTGCTTCCTGTATTTTTGCAAGAACTTTTGAAAATAAAGTTAAAATTTTTAAATTGATATTTAATGACATGTGTACAGCATTTATATATGAAAAAACTATAAAAAAAACATTATTACTAATAATTTGAAATGTTATTATTATTATTTATGACTCAAATTTTTTTTCTGTTTGTCTTTAATATAAAATAGAAGAAAAATGCCACAACCTTATTTAAACAATCTCCAACAATAACTCTTCAGCTCCATTTAACATTTTTATTGGGCCATTAACTATTTTTTACAATAGACCGTTTCTGCGGCAAGTAAATGAACCGAAACATGTTTTATCTAGAATCATGGCGTCGCCATTTTTTGATTAAATACGAGCGCGTGTCGAAGAAAGCTGCAAGCAAGAAAAGCTTTAAGCCGTCTACGGAAAGCTTGCGAGAAAGTGTTGCGGTTTATCTAAGTTAATTGAAACAACGCCTCTGCTACACTGAAGGTTTGAAGACATGGAATTTCATGCTGATTTAATTGAAGTACATTCAATTAGCTTAATTCATTTGTATTAAGTTGTGTCGAGCTGTGAATCTGCTTGGTTGTTTTATTTTTACACTATAATCATATGAAGTTATACAGTAAAAAATAAAAAACTAGGAAGACTAAAGCAGAATAGAGTTGAAAAAAAATAACTACAACTAATTAATTTTATACAATGAATTAATTGAAACGGTAACGGCAATTTTAGCGCCACCCTGTCATTAATAACTTCTTTCCATCACTGAAATGAAGGAGAACTACGCTGATTTGTTTTATCCAATGGCAGGACATTGTTATTTTTTGGGACATTAATCAATCCAAACCTACTATGTGACTACAATTTAATAATGTATATATTTACATATTGAATCATAATATATATAACAAAAAAATGAATAAAAATACATAACACAAGAAAAATTATCGTAAGCAATAAACCAATTATATTATAAATTTTCAAATTGATACGTGTCATCATATACATTTAATTGTGACTATAATAGACAAAGTCCTCAACAGTAATTTGTCACACGAAACTCAAAGCTGCACAGCTATCACAATCGACAGCTATCTCCTTTAAAAAATAACATAAAAAAGAATAGTTTAAAAACGTTTTTCAGCGAGCTACCACTTATTCAACCGCTTCTACATCTTTAAACCGCTACACCTATTTTTATAATATATTGGTTCACCTGCTCAACGTTAGTATTGTTGTAATATTTTGTTTTGGTTCTGCTCTGTATTCTTTCATATTTCAGTTTGTTAAGTATTAATAACAATAAAGTAATAAAGCTTTAAAAATGAGCTGATTACTGCAAAAATAGAGAAAATTGAAAGCACAGCTTTGTCTTTAATTAAATTTCCGATTATTAATTCATGGGAATTGATGCTCAGAGCCTTGCGACGTGTACATAAAATGTCATTAACGGCGCAATTAACCTACTTTTTGTATACATTTTTATATAGTTAGAAATTCCTTGATGAGCACTTAACAAAGAAAATAAAATTTTACAGACTTTCGAGCTATTAATTCTTCTAGCGCCAATTTTCCGCCAATTTTGAATTCGGGGGGCTATTTTAGCGTGTGTTTTTTAATCATTTAGAGAAGTGTTTTTGGTATTTTCGATCAAAATATTTCCTAGAAGCTTGTCTATCTTCCGCTTTTATTGATGTAATTCTGAAAGCTATAAAGTTTTAACAGCTTACGGTGAGGTTCGGATGTCAAAGCAAACAAGTTACCGGTCTGAGATGAAAAATAAACTGTGTCATAGGTTGTCGTGGCAATATATATATATCTGTATTTACCCATTACTCAGCTGCTAAATAAATTGTTTTTACTTTTTCAGTGAATGTATACATAGCTAGATGATCTTGATATAGTAATAAAGTCAACGCAAATTCATTGAAAACCAATATTTATAGACTCAGACTTGTTTCGTACTCAATAACACTCATCAGTAAAATCTTACAACTAGTATTCAAACTAGCTGTGCATGAAAAACACCACAGTTTTGTTTGAAATAAAATAACCCTTTTTCTTACAAGACATTTAACATTTAACCCTGTCAACGACTTAAAACCCAGTCTTTTTCAAAAAAAAGTATTTCTATATTATATGCTGTACACTCCTTTATCATTAGTTAAAGCAATGACCCGTTTACACAACACAGTTTTAGAATATTATGGAACAGAGGTGTCAGCAGGACTTATCAATTTATACTAACCTCACTTTTCCCTGTTACACTTTTCCAGCAAGACGTTGCAATACGCCACAAGGCGGACAACAAGTTGAGGTTATAGTTATCTTTTGTAAATTAATTACGTAAAAGCATCTTCTTACGGAGAAAGATAAGAAAATTTTAAGAAAAAAAGTTTGTCTAATACTATTCGTCTAATGCTAACCAAACAAAAAAAAAGGCTTTAAGCTTACTAATTTCTATTTTCAGTTACAACTAGGCAACTTTGGTGATTGCAAACGGCTAATGTGTACTATAGTATACCTCTCAGATATAGTATAGAACAAAAAATGTACAAAAAAACTACTAAAAACAAGTCATGGAATGAGAAAATAAACGTTGTTAACGTCTATTGTTAAAAAAAAAAGAAAAATAAACTAAATAATATAAAAATTTAAAGAAAAATTTTCAATGAAATAAAAGTTAGAATGTTAAGCCAACAAAAATGATAAAAAAACCAACATTATAGAAAGACTATGAGAAAAAAGAAAAATATACCACAAGAGATATTTGTTTAATAAACATATTCTATATTTATTTATTAAATTAATTTAAGCTAACTAAGCAGAAAGACAATTTTCCTGAACTAATTAAAAAAATAAACTAGTAATGAGAAAAACTCTAATAAAAACACATTAAAAAAATAGTTAAATTAAAATTTTTTTTAAAGTGGCATGAAAAAGAGAAATGGTTAGAGAAGAATAACAAGACTTATAAACAAAAACCAATAAGCAAAAAATAAGTACATACTAGAAAGAAAAAGAAGACAGATTATATATAATGTGTAAAAATAAAAATCTGATAAAAGAATGTAAGAAATTGTTTAAAACGCAAAAAATAAAAAAAAATTTGAAATAAAAAAACTTATGAATAAAGTAGATAAAAAGAAGAACAAAATAGTTATTTGTTTATTTAATGTAAAGAATGCATTTCTGTTGCGGATTTTGTGCCGAGCGCGAGCGAGGTGCAAAAAAACAATCAAATATCAAAACGCCAGCGTACTTAAACAAACAAATTACAAATTTAGAAAGAAGCGACTTCACTATAATTTATTTAAAATGTATTTGTTGAATTAATTTAAGCAAATTTAGCCAAAAGACAATTTGTTTAACCTATTTAAATAATTAAACTAATAATTATTAATTATGTATATTATAATCAATTTTTGAAAAATTAAATTATTTGCTTGTTTTTATAATTAATTGTCAAACATATCTACTATTTAGATCTTAATTTAATTTACGAACTACGAGAAAAAAATTAGCTTTTGAATAAAAATTAATAAAAATTATCAAAGTTGGTTTACCTAGAGAAAAACTCTAATAAAACACAATAAAAAAATTAGTTAAATTAAAATATATTTTTTTTAAAGTAGCTTAAAAAAGAGAACAATTTAGAGAAGAATAAAAAGATTTAAAAGTGAAAACGAATAAACATAAAATAAATACATACTAGAAAGAAAAAGAAGACAGATTATATGGAATGTGTAAAAATCAAAAATCTGATAAAAGAATGTAAGAATATATTCAAAAAAACAAAAAATTTTAAAAAATATTATAGAAAAAAACCTATGAAGAGAGTAGATAAAAAGAAGGAAAAAATAGTTATTTGTTTATTTAATGTTTAAAGAATGCATTTTTGGTATAAAGATGCGAATTTTGTGCCGAGCGCCAGCGAGGTACAAAAAACAACCAAATATCAAAACGGCACCGTACTTAAACAAACAAATTACAAATTTAGAAACAGACAACTTAAATTTAATTTATTTTTAATTTACTTATTGAATTAATTTAAGCAAATTTAGCCTAAAGACAATTTGTTTACTCTATTTATATAGATAAACTAATAATTATTAATTATATTATAATCAATTTGTAAAAAAAATTATTATATATCTACTATTTAGATCTTGATCTAATTTACATAAAACTACAAGCAAGGAATTTATTAGCACTTAAATAAAAATTATCAAAATAGGTTTACATAGAAAAAATCACTAATAGAAACACTTAAAAAAATTAGTTAAATTAAATTAAATGTTTTTTTAACGTTGTTTGTGTGAAAGAAATGGTCAGCAAAAAATAACAAGATTTAGAAGTGAGAACAAATTAACAAAAAAGAAGTACATTCTAAAAAAGGAAAGAAGGCAGATTATATAGAATTGTTAAAAATAAAATTATGTTAAAAAAATATAAAACTGTGTAAAAAACAAATAACTTTAAAAAATATTAAATAAAAAAACCGATAAATAGAGTAAATAAACAAAAGAGGAAAATATAGGTACGAAAAAGCAACCAAATACCAAAATGGTTTTTTACTTTAGAAAAACATACAAACATTTTTCTATGGTTTAAGATTAATGACAAAATTGTGACAGTTTGGCGTGATGATGGATGCGCCGTTATATCATTGACAATAATTTTTGACAGTTCTGAATTACAATAATAATCAGGTAGCTAGAGCCATTTCCCAAATTCAAAGATCCAATAAATTTGTTTAATGTAAACATGTGCAAGAAACTAATAAAAAATATTATTATTATTGAGTTTAACCCTACCTCTCTCAAAAGTATAGAATTTGAATTTTTTTGTTTTTGACAAGTAATAGTAACAATATTCTTTTATTTAATGAAAAAAATGGCCGAATAGCAAATTTAAAAAAAACTAAAAAACTAATTTAGAAAGTGAAATAAAATCAAAAATCATAATAAGGGTTTTAAGCTAAACAGAAAAAAATATTGAAAAACTAAGCAAGATTTCGATCGCTCTACTGAAGTTATGTTGGCGGATTTATCATTAGAGAACATTCGAACAATATAATAATGCTGCTTTCTGTATTTCTGCAAAAATTTTAATAACCAGTCTAAAATTTTAAATATGTTATTCTATTTGAAAAAACTTATAAACAGCAATTTCTGGAAAATATGCAATTCTAGTTTACGTAAAATATCCAACTTACTGGCTTCAAATATTAAAGCAGCTAGAAAAGTTTTAAAAATTTTTGAGAATTATTGTTATAATATAGTTAGTTCACCATGTTTCATTTAAGCTGCATCTGTAAACTTTGACATGTTTTATTCTGATTGGAACTCATAAGCAAGTTGCAACAGATTTAGATTTGAATGAATTTACAGTGACAAGTCAGCGCTTATATCTACTCAATGTGGTAAAACAAGCGGCATCTATTAGAAGCTACCTTTTTGAGACACATTTTTTTTTCTACACATGTTTTTATGCATATAGTTTATGTTTTAAATGATAGAACGTCAGTGTTGATAGACACAATTTAAAATAAAAAGTATATCCCTGATTGAATATATCGCCTGTGTCGTCAAACGTATATCAATGATATACAATGTAATATATCTTCTTCTGTTAGCTACCACCTGGTAAATTAAAAAAAATTATTGCAAATTTATTTAAACTCAATCTGTAAAATAGGACATGTTTTGCTCTTATTGAAGCTCATCAGCAACTCAATTTGAATAAATTTGCAGTGATAAATCTAGGCCTATATATGTTCAAGTTTACGGATGTATTTTGGATAATTTTGCATTAATCTTTTTTATTTTACCAGTTGGTGGCTAACCAAAAAGATTGATTACATTGTGTATCATTGATATACGTTTGAGACAAACGGCGCTAACGTGATAACTGAGTTGCTTAATCAGCGTTGGTGGTTCTAATATTTCTTTCAATTATAACTACATATATCTTTATACACTTAAGATAGAGAACACTATTTCCGTACATTTTTTTTAATAATTGCGCACTATTTACAATCACTTTACTTTTAACCATTTTTTTAACGCGTTTTTGATTACAAAGTTATCTTACCTTTTAGATAACAATAAAAATCGTTTGTTGTAATTATCTCTTAAAAATAAAATGATTACTATTACTGACAGCTTGCAGTTTCTTAACTTCTCCCTATACCAGTATTTAATATTATCACTCTTCAGATCACCAAGGAAAAAAGCATCGTCAGGCCTCCTCGTCTGGTAATTATTTTCCTATCTTTCTCGCCTCGATTCCGCAAGATTAAGGCAGAAACGTATCCAAACGCCTATTTAGTTGGTCTAATTCCTAGTAGAGGGTTAAATGACCGACGTTTAGTCCCGACTACAGCTATCAAAACGAATAGAATCGTGGAAGATCAGGGATATTTCATTTGATCGAATGGTGAAGAAATCACTGGACTACTTAAAACTTAACTAAGTGCAAGTTCACCAGGAAATCGTAACTTTTGAGGATAAAGCTAATGTACAAGACTCATGACTCTTCGTACAGAGCAGGAAAGCTGAGCTTGCTGTGTAAAGAGATTTGAAATTTAAGGGTACGTAAAAGTGTCCAAATCTGAAGATATTAACTACGAAATATATAGCTAAGTTAGAGCTTTATAGAGGTCAACCAAAAACTAAAACAAATTTAAAGCTCTTTTGAAAGACTTTTTCTTAAGCTTTTTTTTTGATTGGTAGAAAGTCTCTCTTGGTAATGATATACAGAACTTACAAACGTCTTAGATTCTCATTTCTATAATAGATTCTAACTTTTATCTAAGTTAATTACAACTCTCGTGCTCGCTTCTCCTGTTTAAACTCAGTTTTCATCTTTTACTATTGTTTTATTCTTACTAAGATCTCACTAAAATAACAGTCAGTGAAGATTACATTCATGTTCTTAGAATAATCAAACACAACGTTAAACTTGTCGCACTTTAGCTAGAAATTATCATATCAGTTTTCTATTGAACAAAACAGCCTTTATCTAACGATTTTTTCCTTCGTACACATAAACAATCATTGTGAGTGACATATAAAAACAATTGCTTTTTTTTTGTTGCTGCAACCGGTCAGTTTTCTGTAATTTGCAGTGACACTTTACCTGTAAAGATTTGCCTGAGAAGTAATGGTTTTCAGTTTATTGGTTTGACAAAAGAATTATTGATACTGGAAGTGCAGAACGTGGTTGCATTGGAATACAAGAAGTACCAACTATGTAATCTGCAGTGAGACATTGCCAAAATATATTTGACTAAAACGTTATGGTTTTCAGTTAATTGGCTTGACACGAGAATTATTGGCAGCACGTGCTTGCATTGAAATCTCCTCTTATTTTATTTTTTAGAAATTTAGGCAACTTTTTTGTGATTATGCTGGTGAGCTTTTTTTTTATTTTACTTCTTATTTTTTGCTTGACACAGTCTCTATCTTTATCCTTCAGTTCAATATGTACCTTTTGTTTTGCTTCTTTTTTTTTCCTAGACGCTAAACCCAATCTTTTCATAACGCTCTTTTTTTTATTTTATGCTTTTTTACTCACTACGTTCTAGCTCTCTTTCAATATCTGACACCTTTTTCGTTCTCTCATTTTGTTTTGAAACATTACTGCTTTTTTTTCTTGTTATTTTTTTTATTTTTTCTATCTTTTTCACTATATATCTTAGAGTTTGTTTGCTAAATCTTAACATCTATCTCACATATCTCCCTTGCACTCTTTCTTTCACTCATTTGTTCTTTTACTGCTGATTTTTCTCAAATACTGGAGCAAAGAAAACACATCAGAAAAAAAATAAACATTTTCGTTTTAAAGTCGTTTCTTCTTCTTCTTTTTCTTCTTAAGGTATTTGCTCTGATTTGAAAAAAACATTTTTGGGACAAGAAATTTTTACAGATTGGTACTAATAATTATAGATAACACGATAACAAAAAAAAAATCACATTAATTTATGTAAATTTATTTTTTAATTTTTCAATTGTTCTGCTATCTTTCAATATCTGACACTTTTCTCGTTTTCTCATTTTGTTTTCAAACATTACTGCTTTTTTTCTTCTTATTTTTTTTATTTTTTCTACTTTTTTTAATATATATCTTAGAGTTGGTTTGCTCAATCTTCACATACATCTCACATATCTCTCTTGCACTCTTTCTTTCACTCATATTTCTCTTTTTGTAAGATAGTTTAAACACTTTTTTGACTTTTTTGACTTCTCTTTCTTTTATTGCTGATTTTTCTCAAATACTGGAGCAACGAAAACACACCAGAAGTAAAATAAACATTTTTTTTTAAGTCGTTTCTTCTTCTTCTTTTTCTTTTTCTTCTTCTTTTTCTTCTTCTTCTTCTTCTTCTTCTTCTTAAGGTATTTGCTCTGATTTGAAAACTAAACAGTTTTGAAACAAAAAATTTTTACAGATTGTTCTGGGTGTCTTGATAATAAAAGTCACCGGTGATATCTTAGAAACCGCTTGCCATAGAGCTTTAAAATATAAAAATTTATAACAAAAGTGGTAAATAAATTGCTGGACATTATTTTCAAGCTTCTAGATTAGCCGCCAGAGGAAGAAATTGTCACAATTAACTAAAAAAACCATTTTTTGTGTGAAAAGACTAGAAAAAGATAATCAAAAATATGTTTATTGCAAAGACAGAGACAATTTTACACAAATTGGATAGGGCACTCTAATTTGTCAAATGTAAGTAAGAAGAGAGTGGAAGTTTGTAATCCAAAAAACGTCTCTAACGTTGCCTTAACCAATTTTGACAAAATTAGTCTCAATACAAAAATAATTTTTTGTTTTACTTGTTACTTGATAAAGTAAACAATTTAATTCTATTTTTCAGGTGCTAAATAAAACTCTTTAAAAAAATTCAAATTTAGACATTTTTTTAAAAAATTTCTATTAAACGGTTTAGTCTTAATATATTTTTCATAAAAATTAAACAACAAGTGCAAACTTTAAAACCGCACGTCGATATCTTTTTTGCAACAAAAGTTATAGGTGGAAGAGTGAAAGGAGTATTATTTTTCAGTAAATGTTAGACATCATTTAAATAAGCTGTATTCTGGAAAATAGATTAGAAGAAAAAGTGTATCTCCATGGCCACCAAGATCGCCAAACTTGACTTGGGTAGATTTTTATTTGTGGTAAAAAGCGAAAGATTCAGGGTGTCTTACTAGACCGACAACAAAAGAAAACATGGTGCAAAGAACAAAAAATGCACTTTGAAGTTTTCCAGTAGCTGAAATTAAAGCAGCTGTAAACTTCTAACACCAAAAATTGTTTCTTTCCATCTAAAATAACAGAAATAATTTTGAACATTTGACAAACCACTAGATTTAGTTCTTTTTCTTAATTTTTTTTCTCTTTATTTTTTATACATGCATTTTTGTTATTTTTGTTGTTCATGTTTATTTAAACAAAATTAAATTGTATAACAAGAAATTTTATCTTGATAATCAATTTTGTAAATATGTTAGTCTAATATTCTCAGTTTTTGTAACGTATTACTAAAAATGTAATACCTATCAAACTCCTTTCACTTCTCCACCTATAATTTTTGTTGCAAAAAAGACATCGACGTGCGGTTTTCAAATTTGCACTATTTTTTAATAATTTTGTATAACATTATTTCAAAACTTATAAACCGATCTATTTAAATTTTCAAACAAAATTGTAAAATTTAATTTTTTTTTTAAGTGATACATAGTAGTTAAAAAATAGGGTTAAACTGTTTAATTTTTTAACCATTGAATAAAACAGAAAATTATCTTTCCATTAAAATCAATTTTGTCAAAATTGGTTGAGGCAATTTAAAGTTTTAGACGTTTTTCGGATAGCATAACCCTTACCTTCTTCCTATTTACATTCGACAAATTAGAGGAGCAAGTGTCAGATCTAATTTGTGCAAAATTGGGTCATCTTTGCAAAAAACATATTTTTGATTATCTTTTCCTAGTCTTTTCACACAAAAATCGGTTTTTCTAGTTGGTTGTGACAATTTCGTCCTCTGACGGCTAATCTAGAAACTTGTAAACCATTTCCAGCAAATTTTTTTTGCTACTTTTGTTATAATTTTTTTTATTTAAAAGTTTTATGGCAAGCGGTTCTTCAGATATAGCCGGTGACCTTTCTTATCGGTACAAGGCTAAATAAACTGATGTTAAAAAAAATTATTAAAGTATGAACTTTTTTCTGTGTAATTTATTAATATTTGATACGTTTAGTGTGACCGAATGTGATACAAGATTTTTTTTATCATTTTTATACTGATAAAGTAAACAAAAACCAATGCATTCAAATTGATTCAAATCACATCTGTAAACTTGAACATGTTTAGTTCTTATTGGAACTCATTGGTATTGTATTCAATGATATACGTTTGAGATAAAAGACGCTAACGTGATAACTTGGCTTTGCAATCAGCGATATAAACATTTGTTTTGATTTGTATCTATCAACGCTGACATCTAGAGTATAAACTATTTGAATTTATAAACAAATAGACAAAAAAATTTTTTTCAAAAAATGTTGATTCAAGGTAGCTTCTAATAGATGGCGCTAATCTTCATACTGATAAAAAATGTTGCAAAGAAGAAAAGATAATCATTATTTTGTCTAAGTAAGATCTGAGACAAAAAGATCAATCTTATGACAAGCAAGTTAAATTAATATGAAAACAACACATTTTAATTTATAACACGCAAGCAAAAAAAAAACTAACTACAGGGTGTACAATATTTAGAGAAATCAAGAGCGGCTGTGTTTTTTTGACAGCAGATCTTAGATCGGTTCGTATAAAGCCGGGTGAACATAAATTTGCTTATGCAATGGCGTAGAGATGTTTGTAAATTTGAATTAATTAATTTATTTGGTTTGCGTTATTGCTTTTGAGCGCTGTAAAATAAGAAAAACATATTTTTTTTTGCTTGAGAATTTTTTACTTTATTTTTAAATTATTAAAATTTTATTTAACATTTGAAAAATGACGCTAATGCATCGGCCTGGCACTGTGCTCAAATGACAATAACAGTTGTAAATAAACACCTGCAATAGCATGCACTAATAAGTAATTATAATCAATGTTATTTTCAAAATAAAATAAAGCGGAAAATGGAGAATGGAAATATTTGATTAATCTGTGTCTTTAAGAAAACTGCAAGCTGAGTAGTTACCTAATTTTAGTACAAATCGATCTCAAACCTGCTGCCAAAAAAAGCAAAGTCGCTTTTGAATTCTGGTAATAGTATACACCTGGTAGATACTTTTATGGTTCTCGCGCATCTTATCAATGTGCAGCGAAATCTTTTTTTTTACATTATTTAGTGATTTTGTCTATTTTTATTCAAGACACTTTTCTATTTCTCACTTAAAGTAACGAATGTAGAAACTACCGCCTTCGTAATTAAAGAAATTAGAATAACTTCTGGCAGAAATGCATTTTCTTGTCATTGAATTTATGAAAGCGTCTAAAAGCCTGATTTTAATTAGAAAAATTAATGAGATCTGCTGTCAGTGTACAAATTAAAAGAAATGACTGGCCACATATATCATTGCGACGATTCTAATTTGTGTACAAAGGATAAATCCTACTCTCTTCTTACCATTCCCAAAGCCTCTGAAGGATATCACTCATTAAAAAATCTGTCAAAAAATTGTGCAATAATCAGCAACGAGTAAGCCATTCATAAAACTTGAGAGAAAAAGTTGCCATAACTCGGCTTTAATACGGACCTAATGAGGGCTTCGGTGTGTTTTCGCACATCTTTTTTTATTATTTCCTCTTCGGCTCACCGCAAGTTATTTCCATAATGAGTTCCGCAATGTTGCCAGCCACCTTCAAAAAGTTTTTCTAAAGGCGGAAGTGCTAGAATTTAATTAAAGCGAGCCAAATCCATCAAGGCTGCAATTTTCTAGCTAATACTCGTAGGGGAAAAGAAAAATGACGGGCCGTTTATTAAGGATATATTTGCATCTTTTGACAATATTTACCAGATTAATTCAGAAAAATAGCACTCTTTTTTGCTTTTACTGTTCTATTCAATAATGGCTTTCGAACGAGGTTCTAATAAAGGTAGAGCCAATACAGGCAAGGAATGCAAACACTCTCACTAACCAAACTGCCAATTTAGATGGATGCTAGAAGATTATCCCTGACTACAAACAAATGTGCATGTACTTCTTTAGGTTTTTGGCTATATATTTAATCTGCAAATTCCACAGGTTTGCTGGCGAAAATAAATTCCCCTGTACCAGCTAATAATTCACTCTTTTTAGTCAGATACATGTTTTGACAAAAGCATATTATATTTGTAATGTTTGAAAACTGCCAAGCGACATCTATTAGAAGCTACCTAGCATCAAAAAATTTTTTACACGTGTTTCATGCAGATAGGTTATGTTCTGAATGATAAAATGTCAGTACTGATAGAAACAATTTGAAATAAAACGTAAAAACGCAACAAATTCAAATTTGTATAAAATTGCAGTGACAAATTTGGGCTTATATTTACCCAAGTGCTTGTTTTTTCAGTTGTACGGTAAAACTAGCGACATGTATTAGAAACTTGCCTTGCATCAAACATTTTTGAAAAAAAAATTCTAAATGTTTCAATGCATATCTATATATATATATATATATATTATATATATAGTATATACATCTCGCTACCTTTTTAGCGTCCTTCCATGATGCAGTCTTTCAGCGTCCACCTCTGTATATTAAAATCTCTTATTACCCATAGATGGGGCTTTTTCTGAGGTTTTAAGAAACTCAATGTATATTAAATTAGGAGCATTATTTTTAGTATAAATTGAAAATTTTCATTTGGCAGCTTTTTAGCGTTTATCCGTCTTGCTGTCTTTTTCGCGTCCATAATATACATTCTATAATGCAGCTATTCAGCGTCCAAATGTATATTTTTGTACAGATTGGACCCATTCAGCGTGTGGCAGCGTTGCCGCTATGACCTTTCAGATTGAATCGGCTACAACCAAGACTCTTGCAAGATTTTAATATTTTGTAAATATGTAGTAACACTTTTGTTTTTTTAGAAATAGATTGCTATTGCAAATTTTTTTGTCACATAACAAAATGAATAAAGTCTGTGATAAAATGCAAGAAAAAGTGCATGTACTAATAATATAAATTTAGAAGTTTGAAAAAATTATGGTGTCGTCAGAATACTTAAAGCAGAGAATAAAGCTTGGTTAGATAAACATTTTAGTCAATCTTTTTAAAAAGTTATACGATTGTTAATTAACTAATTTTCATCTAATGTTTGTTCTAATAAGGTCGACAAAAAAGTTCAAATAATAGATCGATAATTTTTTTGTTTGTTAAAGCTCTTTTCATTCTCATATTTAACAAAATCACGTGATGATTTAAATTTTGTTAGTTATAATTTATTTTTATAAAAAAAAATTAAAAATAATTCATTGAAAAAAATTTTGATTAAAAAAAATCAACAAATTGTCACTAACTTGTAAATTTCTTTCATAGTAGCTAACTTGTTGAAATTTACTTTTAACACCAATAGTCTGACTTGATGAATGTTTCTTTTAAGAACTGAATCTGTTATTTATTACTTAAAAGTTAAAACTTTTTTTTATTTAATTTCAATGTTTTATTTTTAGCCTGTTCCTTTTCTTGTCCTCTTTTTTGTCTCCATTCCTTTCTTACTCTCTTTATGTCTTGTTTTTTTGTGTTTTTTTTTTTGTTCAACTGTTTTCTTTTGTTTTATTTTTTCTTGTTTTATATGTTATTTTTTGCCTTTTCTAGTTTTGAAAGTCTTCTTATTTTGTTTTTTTGTACCTTCTTTTTTTCAACGTTTTTTTCTCTTGTCTGCTTTATCTTTTTTTTTTCTGTTTTTTTATGTTTTTAACCTCTGCATCTTTTTCCCGTGGTTTTACTCGTACTTTTTCTAATTGTGCTACCTCCTGTCTTACCTCTCGTGTTCTTTTTTGTGCTTATTGTTATATTCAATGCTTGTTTTAACTTTCTTATTTTCTAAAACGTTTTTTTGAATTCTCCCTTCTACTTCATACATTTTCTCTTCTCCCAAATTGTCTTACAGCCTATTTTAGCACTCTTTCCTTTCTTTCTTCTGCTATTAACTATCTTAAATTTTTCTTTTTTCGTCTATAAATATGTTGTTCCTCATTTTCTCTTTAATTTTTTTTTAATTACATTTTATTTTCTTCCTACTTGTCTAATTTGATTTGATCTTTATCTTATTTATCTTTTACATCTTCCTGACTTTCCACTGCCAATTCTAGATTCTATGTCTTTTTAATTTATTTTCTGTTTTTCTAACCATGTTTCTCTCAAGTCTATTTGACATCCGTTTGTTTTATCTATTTTTAAAAGACTTATATTTTATTCTTACCCCATTTTATAATAGTTTTTTTTTGCTGTTCTATTTCTTATTATTGATTTTTTTTTTGTTAATATTTTGGATTATGTTTTACTTTTATCTATGTTTTCTTGATTGTTTAAATGTTTATTTAGGGTTTTTATTAATTTATTTTTTTATTATTTTTTTTTCTAAAATTTTATCTATGTAAATGTAAATTCTTCATCTTGTTAAATTTTTTTTTTAATTTTTTTTTTGATCATTTTTGTTTTCTGTACTTTCCGTTTGCTAACTTATTATTTAGCTCTTCAAAAAATTGAACGAAAAAAACTTTTGAATGAATACTATTAAAAATAGAAAACTATAAATAATAATATAATAGAATAAAATTAAAATTCTGCTATAAATTTCTGGCATAAAAAATCCTAAAAATCAATTAGTTACTGATTATATTTAAAAATTAGAGATAGTTATTGTATAATAACACACAAAATAATAACTTGTTTTAAAAAAAAAAGTTAATACTAATTTTTGACAAAAAAAAAACAAATTGCTTAACAAAACATGCGTTGTAACACAATTATTTTATTAAAAAACATATCAAACTTAGTTAATTAGTGAAAACTCTAAAACTTTATTGCTTTGTTAAACATTATTGTATTTTCATTTTTCAATTAGTTAGTGAAAAAATTAAGTACTAAAAATTACATTTTTTTTCAGATTACTTGAAGAATTATTTTCTCTAATTTTCTAAAACTCTGCAAAAATACAAGGTTGCCGTGTTAGTGGACGTTGAATAGTTGCAATCTGTTTATGGCTTACTTCAAAACTGAATATACTGTATATTCTGCCAGCGCTGCTAGGTTAAAATTAATAAATATATACAAATTGAAATCAAAATTAATAATAGTTATAGGTTGTCTTCTAGATGGCAAAATTAATAAATATATACAAATTGAAATCAAAATTATATCGCTGGTTGGACAACCAAGTTTTCTGGTTAGTGCCTTTAATGTGTATTTACAGGTTAAATCAAACAATTTTTCGAATTCCACTGAAAAATTCATTTTATATTAAAACTCTTGTAGTTCCAATTTCTTAACACGCCTAAGTCTAACCAAACTGGTACAATTTTTAACAAATTTATTAAGCAAGAGATTAGAAAAAAATATTTATTTTACATAAAAAGTTGAATTGGTCATTAAAATAAATAAAAAAGTGAATTAATGGAATAGAGTTGTCACTTGCCAAATGTCTTTAGTCACTGTCTGCTAGTAAAGCAGAAAAGCATTGTTTTTGTTTATTATTGACTAGTGTTTGTTATTAAAATCTTATAATTGTGTGCAAAAACTATTCATTTTTCTTTTGTTGCTGACGCAATATTTTCCTTCGAAGGCTAGATCGTTTTGAAAATTGGGCAATATCTAATAAAATCATAGCCTTCTGAAGGTCTTTTAATCCTTCTTAGTGGTCAGTGTCTGGAGAGTTACCTGTCGAATACCAAGTGAACAGGTGTATTCAATCTGATTGCTGTGATTAGAGCAGGTGCTTCGTTCCTATCGTGATTCACCTGTCCGAATTGGATGCTCCGCTGGACCGCAGCAACTTTCATCAAAGACCAAAAAACACCTGCCCAAATCAAAACACAACAAAATCAAAAACAAAAAAACTGAGAGAAGCCCTTGATTTTGGAAATTAAGACCTCCAACAGTCTGTGGAATCGACAGGTGCATTGTTTTGATGAAACTATGCAAAACCACCGAAGTTTGGTCTGATAGAATTGCACATTGGGGTTAACGAATCTTGTATCGTTATTGAAGTGTGTAATGCGAAATGTGGTTACCAATCAAATAAGAGCGAGTACCATCATTGTTCAATCAATTTCCTACAAATATGCCGTGTATCACGAACGGAATTTAATTAATTCATATTGAGTGCATAAATAAACGTGATAAAAAATAAAGACCAATATTTTGTTAATTAATCAATCCAAAACACGTTTAAATATATTTTCAGACTTTTGTACATTATTTAGTTCACTTGGTTAAAATATGCTTATCTTTAAAAAAAATTACAGTGTTTTGCTGTAAAATCCGTCAAATCTTAAATCTTGACGCAGTTTCTACGACCAATAAACCAAATCCCAAAGGCTATCAATTGTATTTTAAAGATCCTAAAAGAGCTGGACTCTATCCTAAGTAAGATTTTGTTGTAAAGTCGCATCAGGAGTCTAAAGGGAATAAAAGCTTTTTATTAGTAAAATTTTTTTCATTGGCTTTGCTTCTACCTACAATACATTATATAAAATATAAAACCAAATATGGCATTTATTAATTCATGAATTGAAACAATGTAAAACATGATCTGCTTTTTGTTCACATATTTTAATTACATTAGGGCATCCAAATATGCAACATAATTATAGAAAGATTATCTGTTTCGGTAGGTAAAAGAAGATTACTGGAGGTAATAAGCTTAAAATAAAACCTCCAAAACCTTTTTTTTCTTATATTGCTAATTTCTGGATCTGGAAAGACATCATATTTGTATTATTATAGGTAATTCTAGAATTGTAAACAAAATTTGGTTGAAACTGATGAGGTAAATAGTTTTGAGCAAAAAAAAGTGAAGAGAAGCATTATTTGGTTGTAGTTGTTATTATAGACAACTGACAAGTGCTAACAAGCGCAAATAAATGGTTTGAATAATTTATCTTCTTACAAAACTATATGCTTCGGTTATTGGCAAGAACAAACGAGCATCTTTCTTCAAAATTGCATTTAAAACCCTGCTTTTCTCTTGGTTAAAGCAATGTCCCGTTTACACAACACAATTTTATGAAACAGCGGTCTCAGCACTGTCTGCAAGACTCATCAATTTATCTTAACCTCACTTTCGAGTGGTCAACCGAATTGTTCTTCAAAGGCGTGCAATTCCTGTTTCGTTTGGAGCACAAACTTTGGATTCCATGGCTATTGAGGTCACATTTTCCTCTACTATTGCGACTCTCTAAAGATTCCGGTGCTTGTAAACATGAACAATTCATAGACACTGACACTATTGACAGTTAAATTGGTAGCAGATTTCTAATTATTTTTTAAAAATACACCAAAAATCTTGCAAGATTTAACAAAGTTGTCATATTAAACAGGGTTATTATTATATCTGGTAATTTCTTACATTTACCGCTTTTTATTCTTTCATTATGTGGTCTAATATTTTACAACAAAGTCTGCAGTTTAAGTTTTTTTTTACTATTAATTTTGAAAAGTTGCTAATATTAATGCTGTTAATATTGAAAATCGTCTAAGAGTGTGACCACAAAGTTGATGTTTTAAAATTATTAGACTTTTCCAAAAAGTTTGCAATGGAAACTGTTTTTGGGAAGCTTCTTACGTTCTTTTTGACACAATTATTTGAAAAATCATATTATAAGTTACGCTAACAGGTAACAAGTTATAAGATATGCTATTGACGGCTTAAGCTGTTTCTGGAAGTGTACATAACAATTGTTAATCTACATTTTAGCGTTATTTAGGTTTAGGTAGCGTTTGGGGTTATGTAAGTAACGCAAAATAATTTTTTGTTTTTATGTCTTATACGAGTACATGATAATCTCTCTAAAATAATACAGTATACCTATCATTAAATTTAAAATAATTTGGCTGTTTCTCACCAATACCAATAGAACTAAAATTCTGAAACCTGGTTTACAAACCTATATACTTTAACTTTGTCTTTGTTTATTTTTTTGTTTTCTTCGCTTGCTTGTTTTTAAACAAACTGCGTAAACCGCTCTTAGCACAATTCCTACGCACTTTTAACTCAAAAAGTCGCAAAATTAGTATTGTTAAAATTAAAACAAAACAAAAGTAGTTTAGAAATAATGCTGTTTTTTGCTAGCAACTATATTGAATTTTTCAAAAACCATAAATAGTTCAATAATTTTTCAAACAATAACTACTCATACTGTTGTTTTTAATTTTTTTTATACTCACTATCAAGCAAACAGGTATTTACAGAAAAAAAATAGTGATAATCTAAAATTATAAAATATTGCATAAAAGCACAGAGAAAGACTTTGACTGTTTTTTATTTTTACAGATTTCATATATAAAAACTATGAAAATAAACAACTTTTAGTAAAAAATATAAATAGTTACAAAAAAAAATTAAATATATTTAAATTATTTGTTGTTAACTTCAATCAATTATTGTTCAACCTCTCTGTCTCAAAGGCACAGCAATTTTGCTGGATTCAAAATTCATTTCGGTCTTTGACCAGTAATGATAATGACAAAATTACTTTTTATTTTTTCAGTATTAACATTAGATAAATATACAAATTATAAAACTTACTAATGATAATGTTTAAAAGCTTCAAAATATATTAAATTATTAATTACACAATTTCAGGTGTTTTTAAAAAAATAATTAATTTTTTTTTAAAAAGATTTGGTATAAAATTTAAACGTTTAATAATCATAATTTCATTATTATCAATAAGATTATCATCCGCTATAAAAAAAAACATAATTTAAAGTATTCTTTAAGTTTAATAACAATTTCACTCATTAATAAACGCCAATCAAATTTTGATTGTCATCAAATTGCTAATTGTCTATTTCTTAACATTTGATTAGTCAAAATAACGATTTGACGCTTAATCGTCATCAAACTGTTGATTGACCCTTGTGCAACCGGGTCATAAGGTAATAAAAAACAGTGAAATGTTAGGGATTTTGCACTTAACAATAAAACAGAAGTTAGAATCAAAACGGTAACTCAACGTGTCATTACTACATTAGAGACAAAACGTATTTGGTTTCATTTGTCTGTATATTTATTTGCAAATCTTGCAAATTATTTGCAATTATTTTTTATAATAAGTAACAAAAAATGCAATTACATATTATAATTAAATTGCGCGCTAAACAAAATCTTGTTACTTGTAAAACAACATAAAGATAAACAACAATAAAAACTGATAAGACTGAAATCATCAACGCAGTAAAATAGACAACTACAAAAATTTAACCAAAAAAATAATATATGAGATTTGATTATTTTCATTAATGGCTCAAGTACAGCTACAGAAAATTATCCAGATATACAGTGAAATTTTCTTTGTAGGTATACATATACGTTAAAAAAAAAATCAATTTTTTGTGGTTGCTTGATGATAATTATTGTAGAAACAATAATCAAATTATTTATTGGCAATATATAACCAGATTTTTGTTTTAAATTGTCTCACAAAGTTGATCATTACAATATATTTCACTAAAAACCACAAAATTTAAGTTTAAATGTGGTACCAGAACGGCAATCGCTTGAGAATAGTGCGAGATTTTGGAAAAATATCCAGACCGACCGATTCCATGTATTAGAGCAATTCAAACAATCATAAACAAATTAGCTTGAAAAAACTTGAAATTTGGACTAAAAAAACAAAATTACACATTTTGAGCTATAAGGAAGAAAATCCGATGTCTTTTTGAGTTGTAGCCAGATATTTTGAAATTTAAAGAAGCTCGGTTTTTACAATTCTGAAAGAATTTAACTATACAATCTACAAATTTACCAATCATCAGCAATTATTCCGGGAAGACAAAATGAAAAAAATAAAATTTTGTAAAACAATGTTCAATATTTAGGTAAAAATATTCTAGAAGAAATTTTATTCACAGATGGAGCAACTTTTACACTAAATAGAGAAGTCAATTGTCAAAATTTTTAGTTGATATTATCACTTATATTTTATGTTGTTACTTAACCTTGTTTCTCCTTAATTGAAGATAATGGTCTCACACTAATCTCCGCAATATCGAAACAATAATGTAAACATTTGGGCAAAAAATTATTAAATTACAGATTTCCAGGCAGGTGGATTGGAAGGTTTGGTTCCATACTATGGGCGCCCCGCTCTCCCGATTTATCGCTTAATGGCTTTCTTCCTTGTTGCTATTTTCATAATCTAGATAAATCAAAAGAAGGCATAAGCATTCGTTGTGGTCGCATTAATCCCGGGTTTCTCCGTAATGCTGTCCGTGGTTTTCATTATAAGTTAGGTCAGGCCAGGTCACTCCTCTAAATGACAAACATCAATTTTAATAGACAAAATTTTAGACAAAAGTATATCGCTGAATTAGCAGCCAAGTTATCAGATTAGCGTCTTTTGCCGCAAACGCATATCTATGATATGCTCTTTGTTGGTTACTATTTGTTTTGATCTTATTAATACATTTTTTGTCGTTTGATGAAGTGATGCGATTGAAAGTGTAATAAAGCTTTAGCGATAGACGTTTGCAGCGTAGATTTCTCATCGTGTAATTTTAATCCGCGCCTTGCAGAATTTATGCAGGAATTGGACGAAAGCCCAAAAATAGACCGTAAAACTTTCCCTTACTGGGGTAAATTTTAACCGACTTTCTCGGCAGTAAAACAAAGTTTATTCAGGTTTTTTTGTGTGTGTCACACGTGCGGCAGCAATCCTTATATTTCATGACCACCTGGTTGTGATTGTTTTGCCATCCGAAGTTCGCCGCTTGCTAGACTAGTTTTTGCACTTTTCCCATCGCAACTTTGATAAATGTTATTACAGGGATATCCGACTTCGACATGTGCATTATAGAGATGTAAATCGAGTTTGAACAACATTTGCCTGATTTAGAATCGACAAGATTTTACGAAAATATTGCCATTTATTATTTATATGTCAATAATCGTTTATTTTTGGTAATAACAAGAATATGATTATTTAGAATTGCCAGTAAATAATAACGCTCGAAGGATCAGATTTTTATATTAAAAGATTATTTACAATTAAAAACAAATATTATGTTGCTACCAACTACTCTTTTTTATTACTATACACAAGCTTTCTGAAGAATCGTCTACCCTGAACATAGGTTGGGTGGTAAGTATAAAATCGAAACTATAAAGATAAAGTGCAAAAATCTAACTTTCTCCAACTTAATGCAATATACTACAATAGTATATTGCAAACCTAGGCAACAAAGGGTATTTTTCCAGGCCGAGAGAAGATATGGACAGGCGAGCCAAAGGCGAGCCTGGCCACTTTTCAAGGCCTGGAAAATCACTTTGCGGCCGTGGTTTACGCATTATTTTTTATCCTACACAAATTACCTTAAAATCGAGCATTATCTTAAAATTGATTTGAGGTTATTACCGCCAATCGCCAATTCAAAATGTCAAACTTTGACAGATGTCAAAAATTTATGGATTACTTTACTGTCGTGATTTACACAATTTATCTTGCACAAAAGTAGTTTTTTAAAATAAAATTGATGTTCATAAACAGTAAATGTGATTTAAAATTTCAACACCCTTCATAAATAGTGAGACGTTTAGAGTTTAGAGTAATTTTACAACAGCGACTCCTGACGGAGAAAATCAAATTTTTTTTTCTCGGCTAGCCGAGAAAGTACATCTTTTCTTGGCTAGCCTGGAAATGATGTACTTTCACGGCTGTCGAGAGACGAGAAAATTTTATTTTGAGTTGGTGTAGGATAAAAATATATTAATTTTACGATTTGATAAATAGAAGCGGCTGTGCTCTATATATTAGGAGCTCATAGCTTAAAAATTTTTCAAGCAATCTTTAAAAATTAAAGTTTTGACTTAAGATTCTTAGAATCTTAATTATTTTTCTTATAGAAAAAAAAACAAAATAAAAAACAATTTTTTTTTGTAAAATAGGTTGTTGTCGACTTTGGAAATTAATATTAATTTGAGGTAATCTTTAAAAAAAATGTTGTTTAATCTGTCGTTCGGAAGTTTTTTGAAAAATTATGTTAATTGCGTTTAAATAAAAAATTTAGATTTTTCTATTATTGGTTTTTTAAAATTTCACCACTCACGTATCAAGCTAACCCTAAGAGTGAGTTTATAAAAAACAAGCTACGTTATTTAATTGAAATTAAATCGTTATGTGATTGGTCGATTTTCAGAGAACAAGTTGATCAAAATATCAAGTCAATTAATTAACTTAATTTTGGCTTGTTTTTTTCTGTATTCACCCTTTCCTCATCCTTAAAGTACGTTTTTTTTTGTATGAACCCACTTTTTACCCACTCTTAAAGTAAAAAATTAGAAAAAATGCTATTTAATCTAAATAAAAATTAAGAAAAAATCCTGATTTAATCTAAAATACAGACTGGTAGTTTTCTCAAACTTACCCAATCACGTAACAAATTAATTTTAATTTTAATTGAATATTTAAATTTTAAAAGATCAAGCTACAAATTTTAAAAACTTGCTTAAAACCTTCAAGATTATTAAGAGACTATTTTTTTGTAAACTAATTGTCGCAATAATTAATTAAATACTTTTTGAAATTATTTTATAAATTTTGTTAAAAATTACTTGAATAATTTCTCAAAAGTACTACGTATTAAATTAATTTTAATTTTTATTGAGTTACTTTTATACTTACCTTACTTCAATTTAAGTAATCGGTTTTATATTATTAGTTATTAACGTAAATTAGTAGACGTAAGGTGGGTTTGGTTGAAGTAACTGAATTAAATATTTAATTAAAATTCAAATTAATTTGTGTCGTGATTGGTTAAATTTGCCTAGCCATTCAACTTTTTTTTTCTGTAAACCCACCCTTAAAATGGTAGGTTTAAAGCTTAATTAATCCAAAATGAAGCTAATTAAACCATATTTTTTTTTTGGTTGCTTTTATCAAATTCCACCAGTCACGTAAACAATGAGTTTTGAATTTGAATAAATGTTTAATGTGATAAACTTATCTTAAGACTAGATAGATAAAAAAAATTAAATTAGAAATTAATTCGTTACGTGATTGGTTGACTTTGAGGATTGAACTGATCACAATTTTAAATTTTGTGTTTAATTACAATTATTTCAATTTTAGTTTAATTTACTTTCTATAAAGTGGAAAATTTAGCAACCCACCTTTAAAGTGGTGGGTTTAAAGCTTAATTAATCCAAAATTAACCTAGTTAAGGGGATCTTCACGGTGAATAAAATGCTTGGAAACATGGGATAAGTTTTTTGAGCTTAGTTTTTACGCAAATCAAATGAAATTTTGAATATAAAAGTTTTAATGTCTTCTCTATGGATTGCTTGATTTCGATTTTTGAAATTGTTATCAGAAAGTGATAAAAAATCGTAAAAATTGGTAACTCGAAAATCTAAATCAACGGTGGTATTCAAAATGTAGTTTTAAAGGTAAAATTAAGATATACGTTTTTCAAAATTTTTGTAAATAAGGGAGTAATTGGCGGATAATAGTTGAAAATTTTAGCTGGTGAGGTGTGTCGTTTGAATGTATCTGACTCCTCCTCCAAGAGCTTTATTATCGACGTCACATTAAGAGAAATCACGGATATGGTTTCAACTTATCTGTCAGGGTGTTAAGAACCACTTGTCTCGAATTACTATACGAGGATACGATGATTGTTTTTATGTTTCAGACCTAACGCTAGGCTAGATAAAGAGAAGAGACACCGCTTGTATTTGTGCTTTTCATAAAAGTAAATTATTATACATATTATTAATTGATAATATGCATTTTATTAAATTGTGTATCGCAATGAAAATTTTGATTTAAATTTATAATAAATAGAATCATAATCAAAATAATAGGTGATATTTAAATAAACATTAATCCTTTAAAGAATATCAAAACAAATAAAAAATAAAATTGGCAATAAATATATTATGAAGGAAATAGCCGGGCTGGTTCCAGCTGTGGAATAAAAGCAAAGGAACGACTTAGCCTCAGATGGTATAGTTTAGCTAAACATTTAGTACGATTACAATTTTGCCTTCTTACTTACTTTGCAACCCCTATTTGCATCAAACTGGTAGCCGACAGATGCGTTTGTAGTTCTTGTCAGCATAGACCGTAATGAAAATTTTAGCCGGACTAAATTTCACCGTCAAAATGAAAAAACTGTAGTCGTTACGTAATTGAAGAAAAACATTTCTACCGTTAAAAATAGTATCAAAACTAATAATTCAAGTTAATAATGATAGTAACAGTGATTTTGATATTTATGCAGATGATTAAATGAAAATTACTAATGTTTTAATACTCTACATAATTTTTATATTATTCAATAATAAATAAATCTTTGGCTAGAGAATTAAATGTAATTTTATTGTTATATTCAGTAACATGCAGGCGAAGAAAATAGAAGCAACCTGAATACAGCACTGGCAGTATCTTTAAGATTCTGCACAGGCAAAACCCTGCGCTAAACCCTCATAAAAATTAGTGAAGATTACCTAGCAATAAAACCATATTTGCACAAATTGTTTAGACAAACTATACTATATAATAAAAGCAAAAAGCAAAAAAAGTTGTTGGTGGCAAACGAATAAATTTTAGTTTGAAAAACAGCTATGAATTGCAGCGCTTCAATTTAACGAGCACGAAAATTATATATCCAAGATCTATAAAACAATGACGACGACAAGCCCGGGAAAATACACAAAGCTGTACATTGACAAAACTAGACGGAAAAGAATGTATAATTTAAAAAGAAAACAACTTTTTTCTACAAAGATTAAAACAAGAAACACATTTTCTAGTGCAGATGCTGAATATGTAAGTAATGAAAGTAGAAAAGAAGAACTGTTATTTCTCATTGCTACTTCTAATATCTGGGAATTAGAAATAAAAACTAGAGGACAGTATAGCAATCCCTTGTGGAAAATGAAGCGCATGTACAGGCTTACTGCTTCCAACTTTGGGGCAGTATGTAAATTACGAAAATCTACCGATCCGAAGAAACTTGCCAAAAGAATTGTGAATTCAAATTTTACAGGATCTGCTGAGCCGCTGGGGTGTCGATCATGAACCTATTGCCAAAGCCAAATTTATAGAATATTATAAGATCGAAGAAGCAATTACCGAATCCGGCCTCTTTGTTGATGCGGACTTTCCACATCTAGGAGCCAGTCCAGACGGATTACTTTCGGGGGGAGACATTATAGAAATTAAATGCCCGTATTCAAGTCGGCAGTTAACTACAGAAGGAGTTTTCCAAAAAAAAAAAAATGTTTAGAAGCATGTGCAGATGGAATCTATCGCCTTAAAAAAACTGATAACTATTCCAACCAAGTACAAGGTCAATTAGCGCTCAGTGGAGCTAAATTTTGCTACTTTGTTGTGTGGACGCCTTTCGACTAGCTGACCCGGCGAACTTCGTACCGCCTTAGCGTAAATTTGATGCACTACTTTATTTTGTATAGCTGACGCTCATTATTATGTGCGTTCTAGAAAGCAACTAATAGCCTCTATACCCTTCACTGCTTCTCTCTATTCTAATGCTTTTTGATAAACTATATTTTTAGTTTTATGTTCTGGCCCGTAAAATAAATAATGTTGATGGTTTTCCGACAGGGGAACAGGCGATATATAATTGGCCATGTGAAAAAACGGATTTTCTAGGTTGATGCCACATACACTTAGGGACTGCCCTTGCGATTTATTTATTAACATTGCAAATGCAAGCCGCACTGAAAACTGTAAACGTTTAAAACTGAATGGCATATCGTTCGGTATCATAGGGATGCGTGGGATTAAAACATCTTTGCCTTCGTACTTCCCTTTCAAAGTGTTTGAAAGGAAAGTTAAATTGAATGACGTTGACATTTGTTAGCGAGGTTATGTCTGTGGTGTCATAGATCACCACAGAGTTTTTTGTTTTAAATGGAATGACGTTGACATTAGTAACGCGCTTTTTTTAAAATATGCAAAATTACATGTATATTTTTCAATCTTTCTGAGAGATTTCCTTAACTTTTTCTTTCATAAGAACCTTCTCCTGATAATAACAAACAGAACAAAAAAAAAATCAGCCAAATGGGTCCAGCCGTTCAGGCGTGATGCCAAGGGAAATAGGGATTCATTTTTATATATATAATAATATAGATAAAGTAAGATATTGCATAATTAACACAATTATGTTATAATATACTATTATTTTTTGTTGCAGATAGCATATGACAAAGACTTTTGGAACGCAATGTTGCCAAAACTTAATGAGTTTTATTATAACGTAATGATACCAGAAATTTTAAAACATAATTAATATAGAAGAAACCTGGTATTTGTATCTCCTCAAAAAGAGTGCCAGCGGTCAGTTAGTAGAGTCCACCCAAGCAAACATGAGCTCAGAAGAAGCGTGATCTGCCCTGAGGTCGCTTTAGGTTTCATGTACACACCACATCGATTGGTTAATTTGAATTTACTCCTGACTTTGCTAATTCAGTTTGCATATTTTCCGTAGCTCATGTTTACTTGAGCGAGCTGTAGAGGTGTTACTAAACTGGTTAGGTGAGAACAGGCGTCACAGAACAGTGTCGGCACTTCTTTTGAGCGTAAATAATAATATTTGATATAAATATACATTAGATTAGAGTTTATTCCAAAAGATAATTAACGCACGGTATATATTTTAATTTGTTTAATATGTGCGTTTTATGTGCTTTAGTTGAACATGTTTTACAGTTTTGCACATGTTTAAACATGTTAAACATGTTGCAAATGTTTCTGATATCATATGAAAAAATTTAAAATTTTTTTAGTGTTTAGAGTTTTATAAAGCTTTTATATTTTTATCTTTTGCCATACAGTACTTACACGGGATATCAAGTAGCGCTTATCGGCTTTTCTAGTTTATAAAGTTATCAGCAGCCGATGCTTAACTTAAAAGATCATATTACAGTCCACGTGGACTTGAGAATATGTGTCATTCTTGTTTATCCAATCAGATGCAGTTCAAAGCGATAAATCAACATTGAACATTTTATGAACACACCCCCGAAAAATCACAGTTTCAAGTTCATTTCTAGCGTGAGGATCCCCTTAATTCAGATTTTTATTGGTTGCTTTTTTCAAATTCCACCAATCACGTAAACAATGAGTTTTGAATTTGAATAAACTTTTAATGTGATAAACTTATCTTGAGACTGGATGTGTAAAAAAAAATAAATTGGAAATTAATTCGTTACGTGATTGTTTGAATTTGATAAAATTGTCACAGTTTTAAATTTGGTGTTTAATTACAATTACACCTGATTGGTTAAATTTGCGTAGTCATTTAACTTTTTTTTTTTGTAAACCCACCCTTAAAGTGGTGGGTTTAAAGCTTAATTAATCTAAAATTAAGCTAATTAATTCAGATTTTTTATTGGTTGCTTTTTTCAAATTCCACCAATCACGTAAACAATGAGTTTTGAATTTGAATAAACTTTTAATGTGATAAATTTATCTTAAGACTAGATGTATAAAAAAAATTAAATTAGAAATTAATTCGTTACGTGATTGGTTGAATTTCAGGATTGAATTGATCACAATTTTAAATTTTGTGTTTAATTACAATTATCTCAATTTTAGTTTAATTTACTTTCTATAAAGTGGAAAGTTTAGCAACCCACCTTTAAAGTGGTGGGTTTAAAGATTAATTAATCCAAAATTAAGCTAATTAATTCAGATTTTTATTAGTTCCTTTTTTCAAATTCCACCAATCACGTAAACAATGAGTTTTGAATTTGAGCAAACTTTTAATGTGATAAACTTATCTTAAAACTAGATGTATAAAAAAAATTAAATTAGAAATTAATTCGATACGTGATTGTTTAAATTTGATAAAATTGTCACCGTTTTAAATTTGGTGTTTAATTACAATTATCTTAATTTTAGTTTAATTTACCTTCTATAAAGTGGAAAATTTAGCAAAAACTGCGATTTAATCGTAAATATAGGTATTAATCAAGTAACAAACTAATGATAATTTCAATCAAAAATCCCCTTTAAGGCTAAAAATTTTAAATATCTTGCTTAACACCTTCTATTAAGAAACTACCGCATATATAAATCTGACGCGCTCAAGTTACTCTAATATTTTCTGTTTAAATTTTTTTTATTAGAAGAAAAAGATCTACAGAAAACTTTAAAATATTTGAATTTTCACTGAAAACTTGATTGCATTAAAAAAATACAGCAGCTTTGTGCAGTTTACCAGTTTTATGATATGAACGTTGTAATACGTATATAAACTAAAAGCAATCCAATAATACCCAAGTCTCCTCTACCTCGGATTAAATAGGAGATACAGAGCGATCTGGGATTGAGAAAAGTTGAAATGAACATTAAATGCAACGGAGTAAGGGAATCCGGGTCTGTATAAATTTACAATTTAGACGAATAGAGTTCGGTTGTAGGAAGATAATGTAATTAGCCGTATCCTTCGCAACACATCCCCAGTTGTTAAGTTAACGGAGTTAAGGGTCTGAGAGGGTAATGAGCTCGGACCGCAGCTCCAGCTCTACCTCTCTGGCTCTCTAACCATCCTGGGCAAAAGCGTGAAGACCTGCCTGAGAGCAATTAGCATACAATACCTAGAGATCTGCTAGAATAGTTGCTACAAGGGCCGATACTAATTGAGTTACGGTGGTTGCTAAATTCCCAAACAAGCACTGGACGATCTTTAAAGCAGCCAAACAATAAACCAACAATTAGATACATATTGCAATAAAAAAGTATTAAAAAAAATTATTGAAAAAAATAATTTTTTTTATAATAAAATTCTTAAGAGCTTTTTCTGTTTGTAGTGTCTTAAAAAGCATAAATATAAATAATTAAACAAATGTATTTCATTAAATTAATTATGAAATGACCACAGTTTCTTAAACGTACAAGACATTAAAAAAGCGTTTGACAATGCCATTTTTATATTTACGAACTAGTTATTCACCTAACAAGTTTGAAAAGTGGAATTTCCCACATGAGCACTTCGTTTGCAGCAAGAATCATAATAAGTGATTTAGTTTTTTACTTATTTTCTGGTAGGTAGCGTTGCCCCTGCCGATTTTCTGATAATTTAAATTTAAAATGATTTTATTGTATAGTTGCTATGGTTTTTGAAATAAACAAACATTGCTTTGCAAAGTTTTTCGTAATTTCGGCCGCAAAGTAAAGAGAAAATGCGAGAAAAATGCTTTTCTATGCATATGGAACGACCGAAAACTGCAAAAAAACATGATTTTAGGTGTTTAATGATGTCAAATCATAATAATATTGTTTATTTATGATTTATTTTAGAAAATTTGGAAGTATGTTGCCGTTTTTACAATCAGGAAAATGAACCTAAGCACATATTTCAATTCAAGCAATACAATAGGTGGCGTAGCAAGCAGCACAAAAACTCTACAAATTCGTCTGGACACGAAATAAAGCCACAAATCAATGTGAATTTATTAGCGAGCTAGTGTCTAGAACAAATACAAATGCATTGGTCAGGAGAAAAAACAAGAAAACAACAAATAATATGAGAGCGGTTAAAAATAATAGATATGGCGGTAAATCACGCAGGGGGCGGGAGTAGAAGATGAGTCTAGTTAGTTTATCACTTTATAATAACGGTTGATGGAATTATTGATTTGAAAATTATGTAAACAATAATTTAAAAAATTGCACAATATAAATGCAAATATTTAATAAAGCATAAGACACAGTTGGCTGTGATTTTATCTTTAGATTTACACTATCGGTTATATCCAGAACAAACCGTAATGTAGTGCCTAATTTTTAAATTTTTAGGACAGAAGCATTCAACTTTTTTTTTTTTTTTTCAAACTTTAAAAGAAGCAGAATTTCTCTGTCGTTTATTATTCTAGATTTAATAGTATTGATAATAAAACTTGTTTTACACAATGCCAAAATTGTACAAAGCAGTTTTTCCAGGTAAAGTGCAATTTTTATTGTTTACAAATTTGACAGTTTTATATTTTTAGCAAGTATTCTGAATCAAATTAAGCTTTAAATCAAGTGATTCGGTATGAAAACAAAGTAATTCAAAAAATTTGAATTACTTTGGAACAAGTAAACTGGTGGCAAAAATTTGTTGCCTAAAAAGTCTTATCCGGTCTATAATAAAGTTTCAGGTTGCGCGGTGGCCAAGTGACGGACGATAGTACGTTTAGAGCCTAGTCGAATGAATAGTCTGGGCTTAAATAAAATAATATTAATCTTTATTACGCCACTGTACAGTGCTTTGAAACATAATTTAAAAATAAAAAAAAATAAAATTTAAAAAAAACTCTAATTTTATCTGTCTTGTTTTTTTTTCCAGGTTACTTCTGTCTTGTTTCGGCTTTTTCTCTTTTCTTCTTCTCTTATTCTACCTCATTCACCTAGTTTAATTTTTTTTTCTCTTTCTATTATTTTCATCCATTCTATACTCTTTTTCTTTCAATTCATTATGACTTCTTTTGCTTCCATACTTTCTTTTACTATCCTGCTTTTTTTTCATTTTTTTCTATCCCAAATAACTGTTTTTTTTTCATTTCCAGATCTAAATTTTTTTTTTTCTTTCTCATTTTCTTTTTTTAGATTTGTCTAGGTAGTTTTTCTATTACCATTTTCTCATATTTTTTGTTATATCGGTTTTTTTAAATTTATTCCTTATTTTCTTTTGTCTCTATTTCTGTCTCTCATTTCTTCATTCATCCATTGCTTTGCTTCTTTTTTTCTCTCAATATCTTCTACGCTGTTTGGTTTCATAATATTCCTTTCTCGCTTTTCTTGTTCTCTTGTCTGCCTTTGTGTTCATCACTTTACAGGACTCCTTCAGTATTTTACATCCTCCTCTCTCTCTCATTTTATATTCAAACTTTACTGCTTTTTTTCTTGTTTACTTTATTCTTACTTTTTTCTTCTCTTATATTTGTCTAGGTAGTTCTTCTATTACCATTTTCTCATATTTTTTGTTATATCGGTTTTTTCTAATTTATTCCTTATTTTTTAATTTGCCTCTATCTCTGTCTCTCATTTCTTTATTCATCCATTGCTTCGCTTCTCTGTTTCTCTTAATATCTTCTACGCTGTTTGGTTTTATAATATTCCTTTCTCGCTTTTTTTATTCCCTTGTCTGTCTTTGTGTTCATCACTTTACAGGACTTCTTCAGTATTTCACATCCTTTTCTATCTCTCATTTTATATTCAAACATTACTGCTTTTTTTCTTGCTTTCTTTATTCTTACTTTTTTTCCTCTTTTGTTATATATCCTGGATCACTCTAGCATTTATCTCAAATACTTTTTTGCACTCTTTCTATGTCAATCTTCTCTTTTCATTCCTAATATTCCGCTCTATACAGCATTATACTTTTTACCAGACTGTCAAGTATTGTCATCCCTATTTCATACTCTTTTCTAAACTTTCTCTCTGTTATCCCTCACACTATCGCACAAATTTGTTTTTTTTTACAAATTCTCTCACTTGCGTCTTACTTAGATTTCTTTCTTCAAACATGTATCCTAAGTACTTCCATTTTTTCCATTGTTCTGTTTTTTTTCACCGTATCTTCATTAGCGTAGTTCAAATATTGTCTAAGCAAAAAAATTTTTATTGAAAAAATGGCTTTTGTCTGGCCATAAGTGTTAGTATGTTTGTAAATGCAGAAAATACAATAGAAAATATGCAGTGCAATAATCTTATGCTTGAGACTGTACTTCTGGTCAAACTTTTATTTACGACGTGATGATTGTTAGCAGTAAGCTTTTTTTTTGTAAATACTATCTTCTATACAATTAAAAGTTAACTAAGTAGCCACCTAAATCTTTCGACTTTACGAAATTAATTTTTTTTCGGTATGGCTATGTGGAAAATTTAGTGTATCAAACACATTCTGCAGCTAAGGACAATATAAAAATAAAAATTTGATCACTTTAAAGATACTGAAAAAAAGTATTTTTCTAAATACATTTTTTTTTATTTAATTTATAAATTTTTTTTTCTTTTATTACTAAAGACAAGTACACTGGTTGTTTGAGAATATTAAAATTTAAATTAAAGTTTGAAAATAATCTTGTAACTGTAAATAAAGTACAATAAATTTTATAATTTTTATTATTTATGTGCTAATGTTCAATATAAATGCTAAAAAACATAAATTTACCTCTATGTTGCTATTGAAAATTGGTTGCCTAAGAAGTCAAACTCGGCATAATAAAATAAACAGTATTAATATTTTTGTATTTTTATTGGCGACAATGCTGTTTTTTAATTTTTGTTTTTTTGATTTTTTTCTTGTTTCTTTTTATACTTTGTTGTTTTGCTTTTTCTTCTTTAGGTTATGAGATTTTGCTTTGCTTTCACTCATTTGCTTCCTGCTCACAGCCAGTAAGTGCTTCAATAGCCATAATTCATCTAATTTTGCTCAAAGCTGTTTCTATTTCTGAAGTTACTACTGTCATTTTTATTTTAGATAAAAATTGACAAATAAATAAAAAATTAAAATCACGTTTTGCGTGCCTAGAACTGCCCTGTTCAGTCTATTTTTGATATTTATTTCCAACCGACTTAAAAAAAAAAAGAAGTTTCGGAATTTAATAGTATATATTTTTTTTATGTGTGTTTGCGGATAAGATTGTTATTTATGACTTGATTTTCATAATTTTTTTTTTGTTGTAAAAAAGATATTTTAAAGGTGGTCTCATAATAAAAAATTTAAGATTTAAAAATAACATTATAAAGAAATTGAGAAAAACGTCAAATAGTGCGTTTGTCAAATGTGTGTTCGCGGATAACTTGTTGTTTATAAATGAATTTTGATAACTTTTTTTTGATAGAAAGAAAATATCTCAAAAGTAGTACTACGATAATAAAATTAAGATGTGATGATGGCATCTTAGATAAATCAAGAGAAACCTTCAAAAAGGTTTACTTTTTAGTTACCTCTTTAAAGTCGTTTTTTTTTTTGCTTAAAAATATTATTGTACTTATTTTCTTTACTTGTATGTGTTGTGTCTATTTTGTAAGTTTTTTTTAAAATAATATCAAATATCTCTCATTTTAAGCAGCTTGGGCTTTAATCAAGACTCCCTAAAACATTTTTTTTGCAAAAAATAAACTAAGCTTGTTGCGTCACATCAATAAAGCTTAATAAACTCAAAAAAGTAAGACTTTGGTTGAAAAACATGTTCAAACGAGTTTTTTATTATGTAGTAAAGAATTTTAGTCTCAAATGTAATAATTTCCAAAAGCGTTTGACTCAAAAACGTTTTTGTCTGATAAAAAAAAAACCCATCTGCGGCCCACTTTGCGTGCTACTTAAAATAAGTATAACCCAAGTTTTTCTTATCTATTATCCAAAAGGCTTGAAACTAATTAAATATTTAAAACCAACACGCATCAGCAGGTGCGTGTCATTATCCGTACCTCAACTAAAAACAAGCGCAAAAACCCCTCAAAAGCCCTTTTCGTTTGTTAAGTCTGCGGCTTTTATCCTCCCGGATTAATTCCGGGCTTTTCTGCAGCTACGCAAAACGTCTTAATCTAAAATAACCGCGGTAAATAATTTATAATGACAGGTAACGTGCTCCTCGTGATACCTTCGAGAATTTTCCGAGGATTTATCGTTAGGATAGATTAATTTTAATGGCCATACTTTCGGAAAATTCTTCCTAGCAATTTCCTAATTTTTATAAAATACGACCGAAATGCTCCGCATACCCACCTGGAATATTATGGTTGATTCAATACGTCAGCGTTTTCCTACTTTGAAAAATAGAAGAAACTGAGACAATTCCGCTTTCTCAGTTTCTATTATCGTGAAACGTCGAAATTCAACGGTTTTAGCTGGGAAAATCACAGTATATTGTTTTCTACTTTCGTAAAGTATTTCCTCGAAGAAATATTAAACGTCAGAAAAATTTTCTTGAAGATTCTTAAATGCAAAAGTAAATTACGTTTTACATTTTTTTAAATAACTAAGTGAATAATTTTCTGTGAAACGTCAAAAATCAAATGCTTATTTCTACATTTTAAGTCTTATTTTTATATAAAATACCAAAAACTTTCTTTAAAAAAAAATTGTTATTTTATTAACTTTGCCTAATAAATAAACCCATTATTATATCAAATCTATAAATCGTAATAATAAACCGATTTTGGTAACATTTAGTTTTGTCATATTGGTGACAGCTGATATTAGATACGTCAAACTTGCAAGAACGACGTTTTCTGTGACATTTAACGCTTTGTTTTTCTGACATCATCTATTGAAAGCCAAATACTTTTTATTAGATTGTGGAATTTGACTTCCTAAGCAACAAATTTACAATGGCAGCGTAGAGGTAGATTAATGTTTTTAGCGTTATTTAAAAAAAAAGACGCTTAAAATGAGAAATTTATTAAAGTAAGAACACACAAAATAGAAACAACACATACAAGTAGAGATCAATAATTACAATAAGAACAATATTAAAAATAGACTGAACAGGACAGTTCTAGACACAAGAAGCGTGATCAAATTTTAATTTTTTTTGACAATTTTTATCTGAAATATAAATGCCAGAAATAATTGCAAAAATTGAAAAAGCTTTGATCAAAATTAAATGAATTATAGCTATTGAAGTATTTTCTGGCTAAGAGTAGGAAGCAAATAAATGAGAACAAAGCCAGATTTTATGTCCTAAAGAAAAAAAATAACAAACCAGCAAAGTATAAAAAAAACAAGAAAAATAAGAAAAAACGAAAGAACTTTTTCAAATTTGTATTTAAAACACAACATTGTCTCTAAAAAAAGACAAGAATAGTTATTTACATAAAACAATAAACAAAAATCTTTTTATTACATTATGCCAAATTAGCTTAATATTAGCACAAAATAATAGATAATAATAAATTTATTTATTCTTTTACGGTTATTTCCAAAATTATTTTGTATTACTATTTTCAAATTTAAATTCAAGTTTTATTTTTTAAATCAGTTTAACAGTTTTTTTGTCTTTAGAGTAGATAAAATAAATTTTTAATTAATAAATTAAATAAAAAAAATTATTTTGAAAAATACCGTGTTTAGATATGTTTTTAGTGATTGAATAAAATTCTTGACAAATTTTTACTTCGATTTGTTTTTAGCTGTAGAATGTTTTTATTACACTAAATTTTTCAAATAACCATACATAAATTTAATTTGGTTTAGTCGAAGGATTTGGATGGCCACTTAGTTAACTTTCCTCTGCTATAGTTCTACAAATTCTAGTTTTCAAAAGTGTCTATTGTATAGAATATAGTATTCACAATAAAGGCCTCACATATTTGGCCAGGCTTTAAACGCACTATCGTCAGCCACTTCGTCACCGTGCGATCTGAAACTTTATTAGATTCTACCGGATTTGACTTCTTAAGCAACAAATTTTCATTGACAGCGTAGAAGTAAATTTATATTTTTAGCGTTCATATTAAACATTAGCACATTATTAATAGAAATGATAAAATTTATTGTTTTACAGTAGCCCGACTAAAAAAAATACTGGAAAATGCCTTTTTCAGTGTTTTTAGTAATGGAATTAAATTTAAACTTTTATAATGTTCTTAGCTGTAGGATATAATTATAAATAATAATGTTAAAAACTTTATTTTTATTGATAAAATAATTAAATAAGGTGATCTAAAAATAGTTCAATTTAAAAATGCTCCTATGAAAATAACGGGAAAAATTAAAAAAACTATTCCTTTAATTATATCATTTAAATTTTCTTTAATTGAATTTAAAGAATAAAAATTAACCCTACTAAAAAAGTTTAATTTAGATAAATCGAAGGATTTGGGTGGCTACCTAGTCAACCTTCTTTTGGTATAGTTATTCAAACTTCAGTTCGCGCCTATGATGATGTCTATTGTATACAAGTTAATTAGTATTTACAATACAGACTGCTAAAAATCAAGCAAAAGCCATCACGTCGTAAATAAAAGTCTGACCAGACGTACGGCGTATGCAGAACCGTATTTTGTTATTCAAAGCAACATAATGTCGAATAGCTTTTTCTTTTATTAAAAAAAAAACTGATTTATAAATAATTATTATATAAATTATTTAAACAATCAACATATTATTTAAATTGATTTGTCTTAAATTTATTTTATTTGAAATGTGCTTTTTATTACCTGAAATTGCAAACAACTGTTGCAGGTGAAGGCGGTTTTGTACAGTTTTAGGTTAATTGGCTAAAATTTTATTTATGACAAATTTGTTTATAATTTTCTACCTTTAAGTCAATTGTTATTGACTGTCATAAACGTTATCTGAAATTTATATAACTATAATGTTGATAATTGAAAATTATAATTTTTTAAGACCGCTCTACATTCAGAATTGTAAGGCTATTCCAGATTTATTAGCTAATAAATTGTTAGTACACTATTCAATGTTAACTAGGTATAAAAACAAGTTTTTTTATCAATTTTGAAATTTTTTTAATTAAGAAAAAAATTAAACCATGCAATTTAATAAATTAAAAAATTAAAGTAAACAATTAGTCTTAGTTTAAATTTGTTTTATATAAAACAAATTGCAAATTTAGGTCTTTTATTAGCTTATTAATGTTTTCAGTTTGGAGTTTTTTATAGACAATTATCTATAAAAGCACTAGTGCTCTTATAGGTACCTAAATAAGCACTAGTGCTCTTATAGATATCTATATCTTATAGGTATAGAAGATATCTCTTATAGATGAAGATAATTATATTTTTGAAGGTCATTAACAATAATTTTTTGAATTACAGATTATTGATGTTATATCTTGAAAAAATAATGTAAACATTTCAGATAAAAAGTATTTTGAAAAGTAGTTTGATAGTTTAAATTAAAAAACAAAGTGGCTTTAAGCAAGGCTGGAAATTTTTGTTTGCTGAGACCTCTCTACATTTAGAATTGTAAAACTATTTCGGATTTATCGGGTAATAAATTTTTAGACGTTGTCTTGGCCAGTTGACAAATTTTGGATTTTAGCACTTGAATTCTGTTCTTTTCTATTATATTAATTTTTTCTGAAAAATAAACAAACAATAGTTGCAAATTAGATTTTAAATTAAATAGTTTGTTGCTGTTACCAACCATTGGCTGCAAAATTTTCTAGATTATAAAAATTTATAGTTTTTTATCTAAAATTAAAGAAAAGACACACAAATAGTCTAAAGAACACGTTTTATAAATGTTGTTGACGCACATTTTTTACTCTGCTAAATCAACCTTTATAAAACTAGCTCTTTATTATACTATTTTGCTTTTTTATTTCGCTCATACTTTATCTTACAAAATAAATTCTTGTAACATTGTATATTCTGCAAAGCAATTTGATACATAAGTAATAAACGCTAAATTGTTTGAAATGAGAAAACTTTTAACAGTTGGGATATAAAATAAAAGTTTTTAAACACATAAAATTCCAAAGTTTAGATTCTTTTCCGATTGAATTAATTCCTAAGACAATCAATTTTATTTTTGTGATGCCATCAATGATAATACTTTTAAAATGTAGACTGTCCCGAGAATAAAGATGAAACTTTTGTAGATCATTTAACGACTCTTTTTTACAGCTTCCACTAAAAATTACAATGAAATGAGCTCTCTATGCGTCTGATTTAATTACAATTGAAGCAAGCACGAGGCAGTTATTTAATTTACTACAAACATTTTATAATTATTCATGATTGATTTAGGAAAAAGGATAGCGCAGAGTAATTAATGTTATTAAAAAATTAAGAAGCCTTTTAATTCCAATTAGTTATTTAATGCTTTTTCTAATTCTCAGTAATCTTTAATTAAAATTTTTATTTGCTGCAAACTCAATTATGTGTATTTCTTTAATAAATTGATTACGGAAAGCAAGGAAGCAAACGAGAAAGAAATGCACGGCAAACATTTAATAAAGCTGGTCTTATAATTAAATACAATCTAAAATAATAGCAGTCGTAAAAAAACTCTCTTTTTATCAGCAGTCAACACATTTTGTTTATACAATCTAAAAAAACAAGCTTATGCATAAATAATATTAATACTTTTTAGAATTAATAATTATTTGTGGGTCAAAGGATCAAAGCTTCAGGGTAATCCCACGGCTGTAGTAATGCCAGAGCGACCGAAGAGAGCAAGTGCATCTTCAGCCAAAGGATCAATAAAGATCTATTACTAAGATGCAAAAAAAACTTTTTGAAGGTGATAATTATAATAGATATGATTTCTAGATAAGGTACAATCTAAATATAGGAAGCTGGTAATTCTCAATAAAACAAGTTTGTTTACAAATTACTATTAAAAAAATTGCTATTCTTCCCTAGAGAATAAAGTACCTCATTATGGATCAACAACGAGGAAATAAAGCTCTACTCTATTCCCGGTTGGGAAGAAAATAATGTTAGTGCTAAAAAAGCATTGTAAATTTTTTTTTTATTAAAAAAATTATTTTTTATTTTTTATTTATTGGTGGAAAATCAGCTTGTGCCTTCTATTTGCAAAATATTTTTTTTAATTTTCTTGGCCGAATTTTAAAACAGCGGTGGTTTTGTTTTTGTTTTTTTTTATTTTTAATTTATTACCTATATGGTTCTGCACAAGAGCAAAAAATCAAAATGTAACAAAATTACCATATCTTTATTATTATTTAATAATATAAAAAAAATGCAAAAATGTTGTTTCTTGCATTATTTTTTTAATTTTTTTTTCTATTTAGTTTTTATATTTTTATTAGTTTTTAATGCTTTTATTTGCTGTTTTTTGTTTTATGCTAACATACACTCTTGTATTTCTTTTTTACTTCTATCTCGCTCACTTTACTTCTCTCAAAGTAATTATTTCACTTCATCTCTCTTCTCTCTAACATTTTTTTTTAGAGCTATTTTAGTAGTTTTTTTCTGTATTTAGTGTTAATTTTTTGCATTTTTTTGACAAAAACTTATTCTAGTTAGTGCTATTATTTTGGCAAAAACTTATTCTGGTTGGTGCTTTTTCGTCTAGCAGTAACTTTCACTTCTACTTTGGATTCTACCCTTATTCTATTTCTATGCTTCTGCTCTACAGAGCACCACTCTGAACAAAAGTTTCAGATAGCATTTTGTTGTTTTAACTATTTTTGCTTAAGTTCTATATTTTTTGTAATATTAAACCTATTTTTTTTATAGAGATTTTTACGTTTTTTTTTTAAATTTATGTTTTTGTAGTGCTTTATACTGTTTTAAATGTTAGTTTGTCTCTATATCTTTTAAAAACTTTTTTTGTGTACTTTCTTGCGACACTTAATCTTGGCCATTAATCTTTTATTTTTTTATAGTTTGTCTTCTTCACAATTTTTTTAATTTAGTTTTAAAATTTTATATTGTGTTCAAATTTTTTATCGGAATCTTATTTTCTTCATCTTATTTTGTCAACATACACTGTTTTTTTCTTTATTTTCTTACAAATTTTGATTTTTTATTATTATTTCATACATTTTTTTAAATTGCATGCTTTTTCAGGATCTAATGTAACTTTTTTTTCAATATTTTATAACAGTGGTTCTGGTGTTCTTCTGTCTATCCTCACTCACATGCACTTTTTTAATATTTTTTCAATTTATTTACCATTATGTTTTCGCTTTATAGAGCATACTTAATTTCTAAAAACTTTTTATTTCTTCTAACAGTGTTTTTATTCCAAGTTTTATTTGAGTTAAACTATACTTAATAAAAATTTTGTTGTTTTAATTGTTTTTGCTCAATTTCTATATTTTTTGGGTTATTAAATCTTTTTTTTTATACAGTTTTTTGCGTTTTTTCTTAAGTTTTTGTTTTTGTAGTGCTTTATACTGTTTTAAATGTTTGTTTGTCTCTATATCTTTTAAAAACTTTTTTTGTGTACTTTCTTGCCACACTTAATCTTAGCCACTAATCTTCTATTTTTTTTATAGCTTGTCTTCTTCACAGCTATAAATTTTATAATTTATCATTTTGGAATTTTTTATCTGAATCTTACTTTCTTCATCTTATTTTATGTTAACATAGGCTGTTCATTTTTTATTTTCTTACATATTTTGATTTTTTATTATTATTTTATACATTTTCTTAAATTACATGCTTTTTTTAGAACCTAATCTAATTTTTTTTTAAATATTTTATAGCAATGTCTCTGGTGTTCTTCTGTCTATCCTCACTCACTTGCATTTTTTTAATATTTTTTCATTTTATTTACCTTAATGTTTTTGCTACATAAAGCATACTTAATTTCTAAAAACTTTTTATTTCTTTTAATATTGTTTTTATTCTAAGTTTTACTTAAGTTAAACTATAGTTATTAAACATTTTGTTGTTTTGACTATTTTCGCTCAACTTCTATATATTTTGTGTTATTAAACCTATTTTTTCTTTTTTGCGTTTTTATTTAAGTTTTTGTTTTTGTAGTGCTTTATACTGTTTTAAATGTTTGTTTAGTTCTATATCTTCAAAAAACTTTTATTGTGTATTTTCTTGCCACACTTAATCTTGGCCATTAATCTTCTATTTTTTTTAGCTTGTTTTTTAACAATTTTTTTTATTTAGTTTTTAAATTTTATATTATTTTTGAATTTTATATTTGGATCTTATTTTCTTCATCTTATTTTATGTCAACATACACTGTTCTTTTTATATTTTCTTACCAATTTTAATTTTTAATTTTTATTTTATACATTTTCTTAAATTAAATGCTTTTTTTAGGATCTAATCTAATTGTTTTTTCAATATTTTACAACAATGTCTCTGGTGTTCTTCTGTCTATCCTCACTCACTTGCACTTTTTTAATCTTTTTTCATTCTATTCACTTTCATGTTTTTGCTTCATACAGCATACTTAGTTTCTAAAGCCTTTTTATCTCTTTTAACATTGTTTTTATTCTAAGTTCTATTTGAGTTAAACTGTAGTTATTAAACTATTTTTTTTAGATTTGCTAAAGAAGTATGTTTTAAGAAGTTAACATTGAACATAATACTGGAAACAAGCTTATGCTGTCAAAGGTATTGTCTTCATTGTTGAATTAAAAAAAAATTACAAAAAACTCTAACTTTTAATAATAAATAACTCAAAATTTTTAATAATAAATGATTGAGCTTTTTACTTATTTTTTGCTTGGTAGCGTGTCTTGTGCCGATTATCTGATGTTTTGAATTCAAAATGGTCTTATTGTTTGGTTGCCATGGTTTTATTAAAATAAAAAAACATTGTTTTAAAATTTTTTCTCTAGCTTCGACAACAAAGTAAAAAGCGCCGCAGTGCGAGATAAATTTTTTTTTATAGAACGACCAAAAACTGCCGATATTTTAGAGATGAGTGCAAAAAATTATTCACAGAATGTATTATGTTTAATAGTTAACCTTTTAAAAGACAATTTTCTAACAATATCAACATTTTAATTTTACAGATATAGGTTGTGTTATATATTTGGACATGTTCTGTTTAGCTGTACATTTTTAGCTGATCGAAACAGATTCCCATAAAAATAATTTGACAAGCCAATCGCGTTTTGTGATTTTATAAATTTATTTTTCTGACAATAAAAATACACAAATTGTGTAGCTTTTAGTTTTTACACAAATTACCACACCTCACAGGGGTCCACTAATGAGAGCAAATAAACCATAGTAAGCCAACTTAAAAATGTTGTTTTATACCACAACCAATGTAAAAAATGATGTTCGCATATTATAAACCGCACATTTCAATAACTTTTTTGCAAAACTCAGCCGAAAATCTCTCACGTTTTCACCGAAAAGCAAAGCTTACTGAAATAGATTTTTTTTTGGCTAAATGCCAATTAGAGTCAACCTTCAATAAAGTTCAAAAAGATGTTTTAGATTTAAGAGTTTCAAGGTATTGAAATGACTTTCTATATATTTATGTATTTTAAAAACTCTAAATAATTGTCTTTTATTTTATTCTGAAATTCAGGCTTGTTTCCAGGATTAACAACAGGAATTTGAACTGAACAGGTACTTCATTATCCAATCCCAAACGAAAACCGATGAACAGGTGAGTGAATAATAAATAATCTTTCTGGATTTGTTAGAAGTTTAATATTTAACAAGATAAATTTGATCGATATGGTTATAACAAATCTAAAAACTTTTTAATCCCAAAACATAAAACTAAAGTATTATCTTCACAGCTCATTATTATTATTATTATTATTATTGTATTCAACCATCTCTGTCCCAGAAACACAGCAATTTTGCTGGATTCAAAAATCATTACGATCTTTGACAAGTAATGATAATGGCAATATTATTTATCAAATAATATGTGAATTGGTAAATTGGCTTTGAATTTTCAAAATTTTAGAATACAATTTAAGAATTGAATTACAAACAAAAACAACAAGTTGTGTTTTAAACTAAATCGGCTATATAATTTTATTTTTGGAAGAATCAAGCTAAATTACTATCACCCTACGCATCTGCAATCATATTATTTAAATTGTTGGGTTCAACATTTTAAAACATTCTAACAATATGATATGAACATAATAATGTCGTTTTTTGGTATTTCTGCAAGAATTTTCAAATTCAATTCCTAAATTTTGAGATTGTTACTTAATGGTAAAGGTACAACATTCATTTTTTTAAATAACTAAAAGTCAAATTATTTCTATTTTTAAATTCAAAAGATCCCTAATGGCCTTTGAAAGCAGCAAGTATCTAGCCATTTTTGTTTTAAAGGTATCCATAATATTACAAGAATTAGGAACAGCAATATTTATAAAATATGCAATTTTAGTTTTCTCAAATACTATAACAATATCAGGTCTATTGGCTTCAGTTTTTGAAACCGTTAGTAAAGTTTGATCTCAATATAATTTGTAATCACTTTCCAAGAAATGTTATGAATTATAATTATTATAAGTTATTCTGCTTTTTTGACCAAACTAAACTAAAAAACCAAATTTGTAAAAACTATTTTTGCAACCGCGTCATTTGTTTATTAACTACCACTAAACAAAAAGATAAAATGGGTTCAATTGCTTCCGACGAATTAAAACACATTCTGCAAATGTCATTAATTAATTTTTTCTCAAATTGAATATTTTTGGTCAAATTATAAAAATTTTAATTAAAATTATTAGACCATTATAACCTACCCAACAACTTTGTAGATCTTCTAGATTTGGTAAACCTTTTTTATTTTTATTTTCTAAATTCTGCTAAAATTGTTTTTCATTATTTTTAATTGTTTATTTTCAAGTTTTCTTAAAAATGTCTTTTTATAAATTTTAAGACGTTTTGAATATCAATTGAAGATTTTGGATGATTATTATTAAATTTAGTAAATGATGTTTGAATTTATATGTTAATATTATTATTATTACTACTGTTATGACTCTGAACAAAACAGCAATTTTGCTTGATTTAAATATTATTACAGCTGTTGACAAATAAAATTAATGTTCAGTTAGTATAAAAACGAATTTTAGAGTTAAATTGAAAACGACAATTAAAAACTGTGTTTTAAGCTAAATAAAAAATTAAGCTACATTTCGATCTGTAAACAAATTTTCGAATTTACATTTGAACAATATGGTATAAATATAATAGTAATGTTTTTCGTAGTTTTGCAAGTGTTTTTGTTTTGTAATGATATATTTGTTTGAAAAATAACTAGCGATAAAATTTAATTATTTTCAAATTTCAAAGGCTTCTATGACCACCGAAAGCAGCAAATTTTTGATTATCTTTGTATCAAAAGTTTTATTTGTAAAAAAACAAGAAGTTGAAAGAAACAAGAACATCTATAAAATACGCAAATTTATTTAGTATACGAGACAAATTTGAATACACTATTTTTGCAACAGCGTCATGCTTTTTTTTCAAATATCTATCAAGCTATCTATTCAACCAGAAGATAAATTGTGTTCAATTGTTTCCAGCGAATTGAAACACACTCTACAAACTAAGAAGCCAATTTTCTAAAATAGGAAAAATTTTTCACGTGCAGTGCTAGTAGTTCTCTAGGGACAGACATTATTTAGCTCCCATTTAAGCACATTGATTTTGTGATACAATTTTAAAAATTTATTTCAGCAGAAGAGAACGTTTTAGGTGCTAAATTAAAGTTTGCAAATGGCAAAAATAATAACATAGCAACATTAAAATGATGCATTGCTGATCAGAATCTTGAAATTTTTGAAAAAAAGCTGAATTAAAAATTTAAAGTTAAATTTTTCTTAATAAAAAGAGTTTTATTATTTTATAAACAAATAAATTTGATAACAGTGTTATTAGGTTCTTTATTTTTTATCAATTATTCATTATAACTTTCTCTTTTTGTTTTGCTAAGAGACGTTTTTTATTGATATTTTATATATTTGAAGAGTATACTAGAAATAAAAAAAAGTGGCCAGGCTTAGTAATTTAAAAATTGCTAAAGTGTTTATCAAGACATTTAATATAAAAATTTTATGTAAGCAGCACCAGATTTTTTTTAATAAATTTTTTATTTTACCAAAGAGCTTTAATAAGAACAAAACGTGTTTGACTCTACGAGTTTTGTTTGAATGAATTGGCTTTGAATTTATAATTCAGATTAATATCTTGTAATTCAGAAAGTGTAACTTGTAATTTAGAAAGCGTTACATGTAATTCAGATTGGTAAATTGTAATTCAGGAAATGTAAATTTAAATTCAGGTTACTAAAATATAATTCAGAAAGTATAACTTGTAATTCAGAAAGTGTTACTTGTAATTCAAAAAGAGTAAATCGATAGATTATTAAAATGTAATTCAAAAAGTATAACCTGTAATTCAGAAAGCGTAGATTGTATTTCAAAAATCAAGAAACAATTCAGTCTATCAATTTACGCTTTCTGAATTACAAGTGACACTTTTTGATTTATATTTTACTAATTTGAATTACAAATTACACTTTCTGAAGTATATTTTATACTTTATAAATTACAATTTACTAATTTGAATAGCAATTTACTCTTTCTGAGTTACATTTTACTAATCTGAATTACAAGTTACACTTTCTGAATTACAATTGAAAAAAGTGTAGTGATTATAGTTATAGTTAGCTGCTATATATTTAAATTCAATCTTGCAATTATAAATGGTAAATCTTTTCTCTAAGCAATTTATTATTAAAACTAAAAAAAAAAACAACTTTGAAAAATAAAAAAAGCACTTAAAAGTATAGGATAATTGCGTAGACTTCTATCTTTAAAAAACAATCAAATTATTTGAATACTATAATGTACAATTATTGTTATTTTTGGAGTCGGTGTCAGTCAACAACATATTTTTCAATTTTTTACAAATTTTTTTAAACAATTGCTTTAAGAGTCAAAAATATATTCTAAAAAAAGCATTAATGAGAATAGCTTAAAAACTACTGGCCAGATCTTAATCAAATTCGAATGGGACACAATGTAAAGCACCAGTTTTCAATAGTAAATCATAAAAATTGGTTCTTTTAAAAAAAGTTATAAGGTAACACACATAAAAAAATACAGTTACATTGAGAACTTCTTTCTTTTTTTTTAAAGTCGGTTAAAAAATAAATCATTTCAGTTCAAAAACTATATCACGTAAAGTCTTGCCGGGAATAATTTAAAGAAAAAAGTTCAAAGTCTTGCTTTTTCACATGTGACGTGTTTGAAATTAGTTCCCTGAAAGCCTCATATCCTCAAGCTTAAAACAGGAGCTTTAATAACCTGTGCTTATCGTCGACGCAATCTGCAAGAGCTTTTACCTGCTCGCATAATATTTCATACTCCCTTAAACATTATAAAAACTTCCGGTCATAAGTGGACGTGCCCTTTTGAAAGAAAAGATTCTACTCCCTATTTTTAACTTCTTGCAATAATTCAAGCATGGCCGTGTTCTTTGTAATTGGTAGAACTGCTTGGCTCTCAAATGCGTCGTTTTGTTATGAATGGATTTTCTATTTGCTTCAACATTGAATTTATTTTCAATAGATTTTATTGAACTGTCAAGTTCAAGGTTTTGTAAATTTTATTCCTTATTTTGAAGATGCCAATCGAAAAAAAAATAGTGTTACAAAAGAAACAGACTAAGTAGGTTGACACCAATATAAATTAATTTAATTAAAATCATGTATTTGCAGTGAAAATGTTTGATACCAAAAACCAAAGTCATAAGTTAAAGAACACTGGTTGCAGACCGTTCTCTGTTCAGGGTAGGACGCATATAGATTTTAAAATCTTACGAGTAAAATCTATTGTCGAATTCTATAAATTAAATTAAATGGAATCATAATCATGTTTACTTGTACAAATTATTGAATTGGTTCTAAAAAAAAAAAACTCAGCTTCACCCGAGATTAAAACAATAAATCAGTTGTTAGAATTAGTTAAAAGTTAAAACTTTGATTAAAATTATTCCATTGATGAAATTACGTAAAGTAATAGATGTGCCCTTTTAAAACTTTTACCATATTTGCTGTAATTTTGATTCTATTGAATTAAAATAAAAAAATACATTATTTACCCTGAGAATCTCAAGACGTTTATATGAACCAATCAGACACTGAGATTTTAGGAGTTTTCCATAGTAACCATGAAATTATCCCGGTAATTTTTTCTCCCTACTCAACATGACTGAAATTAATAAATGAAAATGTTTTGCAACAATCGTAATCTACACTTGAACAAAAGTTTGGAAACATTTTTCCACTCATAATTAATTAAAAGAACAATTTTCTGATTGTGTTGACGTTTAATTTGTGGTTGCTACAGTATAACAGCATAAACTTACTCAATTTCGATCATGTTTAGAACAACTTCAAATTCCATGTTTTACTTTTTCTTACACTATCGGAAGCGTCCTGAGATTCTCTACCCGAATCCCATTTGTGCATAAATTTTTAAATAAGGAAATACATTAATTATTCTTTAAGTTCATCAGCAGCTATAAAGGTTATTAGAAAACAAGTAGATCTATAACACAAGATAAAGGGCGAAACTGCTTTTAAAATGTAAGGTCTTTGTTTTTAAATACACAACTAATTAATAGTATATTACGCACCGTGCAGGAAATGCTTCCCAATTAGGATGCTTTTCAATCTTGCATCCTCAATAAAAAGTGTACTTACAGTTTTAGGATAGTAAGCCATTTTATGCAATAGCTGCACAAAATAAGTCAAAACCTGTTACTTCATGTTCCATCAAAAATTAATAAGTCAATTAATTTAATTTAAATTAATGAAACTAATATGACGTTTGTTTTAACGTCAAATGTCTCTAAATATTCAAAATTGCAAAAGTTTTTGAAGAATAAGAATAATTTTTGAAGAATAAAATACTAATTATTATCTACAAAAAAAGCAAACACACAAAAATAAGTGCAAAATGACGTATAATTTGTTTTGAAAGTAGTGCGAAGGTAAACTAGTAAATAGTCATACTATAAATTCTATTTTGTAAATTTTTTGAAAAAGTCTAGAAAATATTTATCCTCAGGGGGCTTATGGTGTGAATACTCAAAGCTCCGTTCTACAATTGCTTCCAACGATAGCGTCAAATATCTCTAAATATTCGAAATTGAAATAATTTTTAAAGAATAAAAATACGTGTTATCATTCAAAAAAAGAACTAAATACTTCTTATAAAAAAAATTGAAAATTTTTGATCTGAAGCGCTTGAGAAAACATTAAAAAAGCTGGCGAATAGAAGTCGTCAGCAGTAGCGGAATGCGATGTAGCAGAATCAGTAGCAAATCAAAAAAAAATGGTCAATAAAATGCTTCTCGTCAACAAAAAAAAAACACAATTTATTTCTTGGAATAAATAATTATAAAAATGATTCATTTTTTTGTATAATTTAGAATAGGCAATGACTAACTGTTAACATTATATTAATTTAAATAAAAACAGCGCTCAAAAAGCTAAACGTTTATTTTATTGTCTTATTTTAGCTCTCATGATCATGAGATGGCTTTCTTGGTCAAATTCCTTCACAGATTATGAATGTCACACGCAGGTACTCCATATTACTTACAGTACTAGTAGTACTGTAGGTAAAATATTACTATAGATAACCAAAGACGTGTCTAAAATGTTTTGGCTACTGCGACTCTGAACGTTATCTTACAAAGCAGATATTGCAAAAATTAAATTATTATAAATCTAAATGATCGCATCGCGACTTATCTGAATCTGATTTTGATTTCAGTGAATTTATTTAGAATATTCAGTTTTAATTTAATTTTTAGCAAGTAAGAATAAAGAGTACCGGTAATGTACATTTTACAATTTAAATCTCAAATATATAGCAAACAACTGATCAGCAACAATATTTGGTTTTCTTGTTTGAGGTTATTTTTACGATTGGTTAGTTATATCCATAAACACCAGGCACCCGACACTACTAACTCTGGCTGTAAATTTTTCTTACCATTGTAGTTCTGTCTAGTCTGTAGTTGAAAGAAACTAATATAACATCATGGTCCATGAGAAATTGGGGCGAGATGAATAGTACCCCATCTCCTAGCACAAGAGCACCACCATGAATGTGAACTAGTACCTCAAGATCAGATTTAGAATTAATCTTTTCTCGTGGAATGTAGACATTAATGTGGAGACAATCTTCTACTCTAATGGTATTGCCCAGAAAATCGTGCATCCCAAACGTCCGGACCATGGTTGGATTGGCTCTGGAAGCTGGAAAAAATCGAGAGATGCACTAATGGATTAGTACCTTTACTATGGTACTAGTCCAAGTAATAAGCCCAGAAAACCCTTAAAGGTTAAAAGGCAAGTGCGTTTTTACTTATTTAACTCAAATTCGGAAAAGTGTTTAAAACGTACCTCAAATCTTCTCTCGCCAATTGGTGGTTTGGCGTAAGGAATTCCTTCAAATGCGGAATGCTGTCGCATCCCAAAGGACTCTTACGAAACTCCCTTCAGTTCACCAAGGGGAGTTTACACAATGGGACTTGCTTCCCTAATCTCGCCAAACACTAAAGCTGCAAGAAAAAGAAACAGTTTTTGTAAATAATAATAATCATAATTATTATAAAAGTACCAGTTCTAAAATAATGATCAAATTAAGGATTATTAGTAATAATAATAATAATAATGATGACAAAGGTCGTAATGATTTTTAAATTTAGCAAAATTGCTGTGCCTCCAAAAGAGGGCGAGTTGAACATAATAATGATAATAAAAAATAAGATTTTTTTGAGTACCTAGCTAATACCAAAACAATCAAAAAATAATAATGAAACTATTATTATTATTTATTAGAATGCATGACAAACTTGTGTCTAAAGCAATTTGATTATGATAATAATAATAACAATAATAATGAAGGTAATAATAATAACGGTAATAAATAAAATCCAGAGCACACTTCTTGGGAATAAGGTTTTTTTGGGTACCCAGCTAAGAAGCAAATATCAAAACAAAACAAAATAACAGTAATAATAATAATAGTTATGTCTAACCCTCGCTGTCCCGGAAACACAGCAGTTTTGCTGGTTTCAAAAAGCATTACGGTCTTTGACAATTAATGATAATGACAATAATATTTATCAAATAATAACATTATTATTATTTATATCAATATTTATTTATTATTATTGCAGTTCTATTTGTTATAATAATAACTATTAGACTAAGTATATTAAATTATATAGTATATTATTAATAGTATATTAAAAATAATATACTATAGTATATTATATATAGTATATATACTATGTAGTATATATAGTATATTAAAAATAATATACTATATATAATAAAATTAATAGTAGAGATATTAATAAATAATAATAACAAAAGTGATAAATAAAATCTAGCTCATTCTTTGGGAATATGATGGTATTGAATACCTAGCTAAGAAGCTAATACCACAACTAAACATGTAAATAATAACTATTATTATTATTTGTAATAATAATAGCATTAAATATTATTATGAGCAATAAAATTTACTGCTTTTTTTATTTTCTCTCTTTCCATCATTACTCCTTTTTATTCATTCTTTGTTTATCCTCTGATTCATTTTTTCTCACTCCGTCATTATTATTTTCATCTATTCTATTCTCCTCTTCTTTTCTTTTCATTACATTCTCTCTCCCCAACATATTTTCTTTTATTTCTACGTATGCTTTCATTATGTGCTTCAATGTTACTTTTTCTCTTTCACACATCCTGCATTTTCTTTATTTTTTTACATGCTCTCTGTAATTTCTTCTCTCTTTTCTTGCTTGTCTATGTCTCTGTCTATGTCTTTTAATTCTCCATACATCCATTGACTCGCTTCTCTTCTTTCCTGAATCTCCTCTACGCTGAACGCATTAATTTTGTAAAATTTCTTTCTTTTTCCATTCTTCTATCTGATTTTCTACTCAACACTTTCCAACTTTTTTTCAATATTTTGCACTTTTTTTGATCTTTTATCCTATCTTCAAACTTTGCGGTTTTTTTTTCTGTTTCTATTCTTAATTTTTTTCTTTTTTTTTTCCTTTCTTACTATATATCCTGGAGTCTCTCAAATCAAACCTAACATTCATCTTACATACTTTTCTTGCACTTTTTCTATTTCCTCCCATTCTTCCCATCTCTAAATTTCGGCTCTATACATTATTACACTTTTTACTAGACTGTCAAACATTGTCATTCCTATTCGATACTCTTCTCCAAAATTTCTCTCTGCCATGCTCCATACACTCATTTGGTTCCTCTTTTTCACTAGTTTTCTCATCTGCGCTTTACATCTATTTTTTTCTTCAAACATAAATTCTCATTTACTTCTATTTTCTTACCTGTTTCATATTCTTTTCACCTCTTTTCCATTCTACTTTTTTCCTTGCTCCCTCTCTAATCACTATTATTTTTGTTTTACTTTTATTTGAAAATTCTCTTTTTCTCATGTATCTTTCTGCAATTTTTATCATTTTTCTCAGTCCACTTTCCTCTCCTGCTATCATCACTATATCGTCCGCATACGCCAACATCCAAATTTTCTTTCTCTTTACTATCACTCATATATCGTGAACAGTAGTAGGCTCAGAAGGCACCTTTGTCTTAAGCCTCTCTTTGTCTACAGCCACTCCCTTTCTCTTTTATTCACTCTCACCTTACACTTTGTTTTTTTATAAATTTCTTAAATTTTTCTATTTCTTCTCTTTGTATTCCCTTCTTTTCCATACATTTTCACAATTTATACTTATCCACTCTGTCAAACGCTGTTTTTAAGTCTACGAATATTTTACATACTCTTCCTTCTTTCTTTCTTTTCTATCTCACCCTCTACCATGCTTTCAAAATATAGACATTGTCTATCGGACTTCTTTTCTCTATAAATCCCGCTTGCTCGTCTGGTAATCCTCCCACTTTTTCTAATTCCTTTTTTAATTTTTCAGCATTGCATACGTCTTGTACATCGTATTAAGAAGAGTTATTCCTCTGTAGTTTTTTTCTTTATCTTCAAACGCTCTTATTGTAACTAAATCTCACGAACAACCTTTGGGTGCTCAACATGAGGGTGTTTCATGTGGAAACATTTTGGATCTAAAAATCTAATGTTTAAATTTTGTTATTTGATAAAATATAAAATAAAAGAGTTTGGTGTTTAATTGAACGTTTCGGTATAAAAGAAGACATTTGGATATATATTGAATACTTAAAATACATTAAATTTTTATGACTTTTTTCAATCACACCAGCAACCTCAACCAATAAAATCCTCTATAAATCAGCCAAAAGCAGAATAGCTTGCAATCTTCATTATCGCTCCATTATTATTCATAGAATATTCCAATTTGAACGTGTTCCAAATTCCAACGCAACGCCCTCAATATCGCAAAAACTTCAAAGGCTTTCGGATTTTTCTTCATGTTTTGCATTAACCGTACATGCATTTTACTGAAATTAGCTTATGCGATCCTTATCAGTGAAATTACAACACGCAGTCTATCGCAAAACACGGAAATTAGGAGCAAATTCGAACATGTAGCTAATTTGAAAGTTTTGTAATGTATCACAAACACCTATTCAATTACTGTAAATTATTTAAAGCTTCAAATGGGTTTCGACCGATAAATGATATTGAGTTTGAGATATATATTGTGCACAGTTGTATTAATAGTCGCCAAAAGCAAACTTTTTAATTAAATTAACTAATTTGTTTTTGAATTAAATTTTTTGCAAATTTTCGATGCTTTCAGCAAAATTTATACCAAATGAAATTGCATCATTTAAATTAAATCTAACAAATTCAACCAAAATAAATTGTACATTTTTTGTAATTATTAACGTTTAATAGAATATACTATATAATCAAATGTCATTGTTTTTGTAAGAAATAGCTATTTATGTATTAAGGGCATAATCTATTAGATTATAGCACGAGAGAATGTAAGGAGGGCTTTTAATTTTTTGAGGTTCAAAATCTTAATTATGCCCGTGGCACATATAACGTTTTATTTTATTTTGCTTCCGAAAAAAAATATCACTGGTTTTTTGGCACACAGATTATCAGTGTTTTGGCGCTTCCTGTGTATTGTTCCTATAGCACAGTGTTTCTGTTTGTAAACAATTTCATTGAACAAACATGGAATAAACCGTGCTTGTTACCTCCATACTGCATTCAAAGGAAACTTTGGACGAATCTAAGCCCGTTTACCAAAAACTGAGTCCACTAAACTCGAAGACGTAGTACGAGAAGTTTTGTTATTGGCGGTGTATACTCAACGATTTACAAGCTGTCATCTCTTTGGTGCATCCATTCTAAACTGAAAAATATGGTCAAGATTAAAGAAAGAGTTGATATGTCTACGATTGATTTGCTCATTCTGTAGATGACAAAGCTAAGAAAACAATGGTATTGCAAGGAGATTACATTCAAAAATTCATGTTAAAAGCATCTAATTTGACGTATTGGTTCGTTAAGGTATGCTAATAATGGCTTCTTCTTTTGGCATGTTTGGAGCATGTCGACGTGAGGAACTTCACGATTAACAAATTTAAGATGTGACAGTTGAAAAATCAGTTTGATTTGTAAAAATTTGTCGGAGTAAACCCTAGATGCCAAGACAGTTTACAATTGTTCCAAACGATGTTCTCGTTAATTACGTTGCTTTGTACAATCAATATGTTGGCTTACAATCTACACAGTTCAAAATCCACAGTGTTTTTTTTTATTATCATGATGGTAAGTGCTCTTCTCAGTCAGTGACAAAAAACATTTTATGAAAAATCTTGAGTAACTAAAGCTTCCAGATGGAAGCAAATTTACAGAGAAGTGCAGCTACTATGCTAACCGAGAACGGCGGTGATACAAGAAGTTCGACGCAATTGAGTGATTGCCAATCGGATAAGATACTCAAGTCATACGAATTTTTACAAAACAAAATCAAAATTCTTTAGGTGAATAATTATTAAACATCCTTAAAGCAAATAGAGGACGTGTAAGCTTTGAACTTGATTCAAGTGGCATTACCATTTCAAATCCAAGCAATTGCATATTCAATTTAAAAAAAAAAAAAAGTTGGATTGGTGTTCCGATAAGAAAGGTCACGAAATAAAAAAAATTAAAACAAAAGTGTCAAAAAAAAATTGCTGGAAATTGCTTTCAAGTTTCCAGATTAACCGCCAGAGGAAATAATTGTCACAACCAACTAGATAAACCAAATTTGTTTTAAAATCATGCTTTTTCACTAGTATTTTGAGTGGTTACGTTAAGCCCTTTTTCTGGGAGAACTGAAAATTCTGGCATTAATTTCATTCTGCACACAGATACCGCAACGAAACAAATGCACATTGCACCCCTGTGCTTTCGAATGCCAGCTCCGCCAGAATTCCAAAAACTGAGTAACATGTGGACGTTATGCATGGATCACGCATTGATCACGTTCTACACACTATTTACCATTACTTTTTCTTTCTTGAATTTGAACAGACTACAGTGTTAATAATGAATAATACAGGTTATTATTAATCTATCTTTTTTATGTGTCTATTATTTTAAATCTGTATTTTTGGTAGAGAAAATTAAGAAACTTTCTTGGAACATCACGTAAAGTAACAAGTGTTCTTCATTGAAGCTGTTTGTAATACAAACTTTAACAACAGCAAACCTCTCAAATCCATGCTACCACCTACAGCAAATATCTCGGTGCTCTTTTGTTTTCCCGAGATAAGCTCCTTAAGAAAAGATGACAACGGCTGTCAAGACATGTAAGGCAATTTCAAACGTCACCAAACTTAAATAAATCAACAGCTCGTTACAACTTAACGCTTCCTCCTCACTGAGAATTCTGTCAGTCAATCCTGCAAGCTCCTCCACCAATTCAATTATCCTTCGACCTTCTTTTGTTGGTCCCGACGGCGTGCGCGATGACGTCACTAATAGCGGATGCGTCACGACGCTGCAATTTCGCCGCCAAGTATAACATAATTCAGAAATCGCATGGGAATGCTCGACATTCAGTCAGCCATGTCTTGAAAGAATCAATTTGTAGGTTACCATTATGAACAAGGATGGGAAAGAAAAAGATCAGAAATTAAGAAGATAATATCATAAGTTAAAGCAATAAATAAAATCTTTTATAAAAAAAAAGATATTTTGACATTGTTTATATTATGAAAGTCGTTATTACAAAAACTATACTATTTTCACGTTGAAGATGAAGAGGAAGTAAACACTATCACGTGCGGTTTACGTGATCTCCAACAAAATAAGCGTGTCAGTTCTTACAGGGTTGTATTCAAAAAATGCATGCTCTTCATCTTATACTTCATGTGATAACGTTTCTTACAGCAAAACCGAACTATTACTCAGGCCCTGTCTCGTCGCCTTTCTCGATTCAGAATCCAATACTATCTATACGATGATCTCAACCATGGGATGATCACGCGTTGCGTTTTGTTTATTTCTACTTCGTCTTTAACGTGAAAATACTATAGTCAAAACTATTTAGATTTTTATTTTGAGTGAGAGTTCTCCATCTCAAAAATTTTTATAATAAAGTTATCTTAGTTATTTGCAATCCAAATTAGGTAAACCGCACACCTTGCTGATTATTCTTTCACCCTAGAATTCTTAAGTATTGATATTCAAATTTTTTTTTTATTTTAGAGAAAAGAGAGATTCAGAAGGATTTTTTGCATATTTTAGATATCTGATTGAAACAAAAGACGGTAATGTGATAACATGGTTGTGCAAACAGCAACATTTCTTATTGTCTGATGATGTTTTCTGTCACATTGGCCAATCTAATTTAGTTCTAGCCAGTTGTTTACCTCTGCTGTTGTATATACTATAGATTTTTTTTTAAATATTTGCTAATTATTAAATAAAAGTAAAGTTTAAACTTATTAATAATTATTGCAAAAATATAATTTTCTTTAAATATTGATACAAGTGTTGTCAATTGTCACTTGTGAGTATGAATATTTTGTTGATAACAATATAAAATTGATAGAATCTGGCTAATAATATAAAAATTTTAGTTGAATTGACCAAATTGTTTATATTTTTGTTTTAGTTGTTTTATTTTGACACTAAAAATAAATTATCGGGTCAATGACAGTGAGCTGTAAATATCAAAAATATCTGCATTGAATTTGCATTAGTTAGCGAAAGTTACATAAGAGTTTTTTCAGTACCTTATTGCGTTAAGATAATTTACATTAAATTAATAGGTACTAGCATAAGAAGACTTTACAAAAGTTTAAAAAAAAAGAAAAAAATTATCAAAAATGAAAATGTGAAAAAAAACATATAAAAATTAAATTAAATTGCCTCGCTTGTAAATTTTTTTTAATCTTTATTGGTTGTGATTAGTACCCAAGGTTAGCATTATTAGTGGCACAAAGCTTAGTTTAATGGTTGTTTAAATATCTTGTTCTTTGCTTTAATAGACTACATCATTAACAGTGTATTCAGCAATAAATAGTAAATTATTATAATATTAATTTGAAGTTAACCAATCAATAAACTCTGTTATTTTTAGCAATTATTAATTTTAACAATAATAACGTATATCAAAATTTCATGTAAATTAATTAAATAGGTATTGAGTGGAAAGGTTGCTAATCATAAAAGGATTTTCAGCGTTAATTATGTAAATTAATTGTTAATTATGCATTATTTTCAGTAAATGGAAGTATGGTTCAGTATATTTAAATTTTGGTTACAAAATTGTTTTAGAGGCGTTTTTTTCTATCGGTGGAGTAATAAATTTGTACGTTTTCATAAATTATTCTAAGATAATTTAGACATATCGATTAAAAGAATTTATTTTTAATTTAAATGACCTTTACCTAAAAGTCTACTCATCGTGGAAACTGAAAAAAATACTTATTACTCAACAAAAAATAAAATGACTCATTTAATTTAGAAATAATTTAAAAATAAATCTGAGCTGCTAAGCAACGAAATAATTATTTCTCGAAATTAAATTTTAGTAATTTTTTACATGAGACGGCGGAGGTTTGTGACATTATAATTTAGCGGTTTTTTGATACGCAATGTCATCATCAGGGATAATTTAGCTAATCTTTTAATGCAATTACAACTTGACCTCGTCCTTACAACAGGCCAACCCTCAATTTGCATAAAAGTGGTAGCTTTAATTGTTATCTTCAGTAACATACAGGCGAAGACTGCAGAATAAGCCTGAATACAGCCCTGGCGCAGTATCTTCCAGATTCTGCACAGGCAAGAAGCCCTGCGGTAAACTCTCATAAAGATTAGTGAGCATTAAGCAACAATAAAACCAAATTTGCCCAAAATGTTTAACCAAACTATAGAAATGATGTGTATCAGAAGTAATAAAGTTTAAAACATGTTCTTGCTATTTACCCAAATATTGTTATTCCTCCGTGTTACAATTTTAAAAATATCTAACAATAAATCTCTTATTGAATAATGCAAAACCAGTAGTTACGATTAAAAACAGGTCTTTTGTTGGCTAGGAAATGTTAATGTTTTTATCTATATCTTGTTTATTTTTGAATTGCAATTTATTAGATACAGTCCTGATTTATTATTATTATTATTAGCTTTGTCTCTACTATTTTTATAAATTTTACTATTACTTTGAAATACTGCAGTAAAATAAAGCTTTTACTCTTTTTTTTAATTTCTTGATAGATTGGTATGTTTTATTTATATATTTTTGGCTTTTGACTAACAAATTAAATGTAAGTTATTCAATCATGATTTCTTATCATTTGAGATAAATACGCCATCTCGAGTTTTTTATTGCCAACTGTTGCCCACACTTTTAGCGCGCCGTCACTCGCCAAACATGTCATAATCTTTTACATACAAATTGTTTGATTCATGAGAAATTGAAACAGCTTTAAATTTTTGCTAAATCAACACTTTCTGCTTTAGAAACGTTTATTTCGGAAAATAAACTGTTTTTAAACAAATGCATTAACCTTAACAACATCAAAATAGCTAACTTTCTACACAATCTCAATTTTTAATTATTTTTTTTTAAGGAATGACAAATATTTGTTTGAATCTTTTAGAATTATAAATATAAAATCTCGTTCCTCAGGATTTAAACATTCCTTTATGCCATGATCTCCTAATTATGCATAAATAAATATTAATTATCATAAAATTAGATATTTATTATTATGTTTTATTATTTTTGATTTATTTAAATAAAATATATTATATTTGTTTTGGTATCAACTAAAACCATTAGCTCGCATCTAAACCTGTGTTTACAAAATTATTATATCGGTAAGATAATACTTTTAATGTTCTAATAAATTATTGTGCGATATTTTAAATATAGAATATCAAGTTTTTAGACTCCATTTAAAATGACCTCCACCTTTAAATCTGTCAACATAAATTATTAAAAAGCCTCATTTATATTCTAATTTAAGCAATGATTTGATATAGATTTTTAAGGTGTTTAAGCAAAAATATCTAATTATTTTTTGTAAATTTTTTGGTATTTTTTGCAATTGTTAACAATTGTTAAACATTTTTAATGTTGGCAACGCGATTTAAAAGTAAATGACAAAAATAATTGACATTAAAACTTAGTTTTAATGTTGATGTCAAATGTAAATGTTAAATTTAGGTTAAATCTTTGTTAAATGATGTTTTGATAATGTTGCTGGCGTTTCTAACATTAAATCTGTTTGACAATTGTTAAAAAAAAAAATAGACTTTAGGTGCCATTTAAGTACATTAAAGGGTCGCTCAGTAACCAGGTGGCTGACGATAGTGCGTTCAGAACCTAGCTGAATAATTGGCGTAGGTTCGAATCCTACTCTGGCAATAGTTTTTTACTAAAAAAACGATGGTTTTCGTTTTTTCTATTTTTTCAATTTTTTTCAGCATTTTCTTAATTATTTATATCTTTGTTAATATGTAAAATAAATTTTGGAAATTAAATATTTAAAAATAAAAATTGTAATATTAAAAGTTAAACTAAAAATTTGAATTTTTGTTTTACTACTATTGTCTATTTAAAAAAAAAATGTAAATACAAATTTTTTAATAATAAAATCAAAATATCAAGACTAAATTTATCAGGAAAATATATTCTTTAAGCTTTTTTTTTATTATTGCGTCTTTTTTCTTTAATTTTATATAAAAAATAAAATTTTTAGCTTTGAGTAATTTTGCTGCTAACAGTTAGTAACAGCAACAAGTCACTTGATTTTAAATTTAATTCGAATGCTTTTGTTTAACAGAATTTGTTTTATTTTTAGCAAAAAGTTGATATTATAGGATAACATAGTTTATCTGAATCACCTAAAATTTGAAAACTAGTCAAGACAACGACTCAAAGTTTATTACGTGTTAAATGCAAAAATACGATGTAATCTAACTAACCTAAGTGTAACAAGGTTTTCGAAACAAAAAAATTTTTGCAGCTCTGCTTGAAGCCACTTTTTTTCTAATAAAACCACTTACCACTTTTCAAAATAATTTTGGTTTGAGATCAATTTGAACTTTTTTTTAAGGATATAATAATAATAACAGTAATAATGTATAATAATGACAATTATGGCAGTAATGTAATTATTTTTTGACAGCTATGTATACCAGCACCAACCTCTAAAAACTAAAAACATCTCATGTGTAAAGACAGGAGTGCTTTAATATATATCTACACAATATAGAAGACTCCATCTTAAAAACGTTAATAAGCTTTTTAATGATTAAAATTGGAAAAAAATTTTTTTTAGCATTTCTCACTTATTTATGTCTTTGTTTATGGCAAATGGGACACGTGCGCCTATAACTCTTACAAAACATGTTCTTTACGATATTTTTTCAAATTTGCGTCTTTTTCTAAATTTTATATAAAAAAATCAAAAAAGTTTAAGCCCTTAAAAAATGGCCAACCGTTAGCAACAGCGATTGAAACATTGAAACAATAAAAATTCAGATGACATAAAATCCGCATCTATTAAATTCCAAAGCTAAACTGATATTAATCAATTATAGATAAATTATTATTATTATTGGTACTATTGTAGTTTTATTATTATGATCCTCAGTTTGTCATAGTCAAATAACTCAAAAACAAAATTTCTAGCACTGTTATACCACTTAATAACTTAGAATAAATTGAATTGTTGTAAATAAAATAATTAAGTATAACATTACAATTACATATTGTAAAACGTTTAGCTTGTGAACAATATTAAATTTTAGCCAATCACAATTAAGTATTGCAAATTACTGATATCTGAAGTTATTTCTGCAGAAAAAGGCGTTATATTATTATCATTATTGTAAATCCTAACAATGTAGAATATAAAAATGTAAAAAATTACAATAAAATGTAGAATATAGATGATTATTACAAACAAAATGTAGAATGTAGATGATTATTAGAAATAAAAATTTTTTTGAGTAGTTGCAAAAATGGTTGGTTTAAGTTACTTTATGAAACTACAGTTTTTTATAATTAAATTTTTTAAAGACATTTATGACAATAAATAATCTTGTTTATTCAAGTAAATAATTTTCTTTTAATTAACCTCTACCTTTAAGTTGATCACCGTGAAAAATTCAAAGCCGGAATAAATAAAAGAATCTAATCTGTGCTTCTACCAGCCTCTTTTCTCTGTCTGTCATGACAGAAGAATATATGAAAACATTTGTAGAGGAAACGTCAGTCGAATGAAAGGCATTATTCTTTAAATAAAATTTCGAGTCTACAGTGATACAGTTGATACAGTCATTCAAAGCACAAATCCCATTTAAATATTACAGGTCACAGGCTTTTTCAAATCTGACACTTTTATTGTAACAGCAAAAGAATCTTCATCTAATTTATTTTTTAACACAGTCTGATGGCATTCGGCTTTGCCGGAATGGGGAAGGGGAAATATATTCCTAACTTGGATTTTTTGCACAGGGAATTACATACAAATGCTGTTTAAATAAAAACTTTTTTTAACTTTACACATTTTTTAATTATTACTGTAATCTGAATAAGAAATGGTGTATATTTGAGTCACCAGGTGCTATATTTGTCTAAGAATGCCATTCTTAAAAATAGATAATGAAATAATTTTGCATGGGCATAGCTTGTCAGTGAAATTATGACATTTTATTTCGAATGACATTTGGGACACAAATAAAAAAATATTTGTGTTCTAAAATAAATGCTAAAATCTTAGTTTCGGCATTTTAAGATCTTTTTCTTTATTGCTTGAAGATTTAGCTTTTTGTTTGATCCTTGTTTGTTTTGTTTTTCCCTTGAAGACATTTTGTTCTAAAACAACTTTTTGTCAAAATTCTTTTTGATAGTGCACTTTGAGATGACATTAAAGTAACAAGAATCTGTTTTCTGATGTTTCAACAGCCTTTTAAACTAAAAACCTTTTAGTTTAAACCATAACTACCAAAACCTATTTTGGAAAAACAAGTTTTAAGTAATTATTGTTTAAAAAATGTTTTTTTTTATTTTTTAGAAGTTCTCACAAAGAATGATAAAAAACAAGTCATTTCCTGTTAGTTTGATAACCAAATAATAGTAATACCAAATAAATAAAGTACATTTGTCCTTACCAATACATTTTCCAATAAATGTTTTTGTTTTTTAAACTTTTAAAAGTTTACTCAATTTTTATCTAGAAGCCTGAGGCCAGTATTTTAAGATTTATTAATTTTGGAAAACACGATAAACTAGGCAGTAGGTCTGTAGGAAACTAACCAGATTTTGATGTTTTTTCTTCAGAAATCGATTTCTTGTTTTTTCATAGTATCTTTAAATATTGATTTTTGATCTTAAGAATATTGTTTCTATTGAAATTTCTATTTTAAAATTCTGTAAAGAATTTTTTTTAATGTTTTACACTTAGAAGATTTAGCTAAAGCATCGATCTATCGGTGTTTTCTTTTATTTTGAATTATTTTTATAAGCGTTTATTACCACAAAATGGTTTTTTCACCACAAAAGACAATAAAACATTCTCTCTTCTTTTAGCTTGTTTTGCTAACAGTTTTTTTATTAACATCTATTTTATGTATTACAGCCAAGATAAAGAAATTTAAAATCTTTGCAAAAAAACGTCTATTCAAACTATTGAAATTTGATAAAAAAAACGTCTAAAAGTGTATCTTACCATTACTAATTTTTTTTGCAAAGCACAACAGGAAGCTCTTTAAACAAAAGACGTAAACTTTAAATTAATTTTTCCACTCAGCATCAAACATTAAATCTTCTAGATGTTCTGATCTGACATCATCTGGAGCAGCTAGAGAATCTTTTAGAAAAAACATTATGGCGAAACATGATTTATAGAGAAAATTAAACAATGTAAACTGTTTTTAGATAGTTTACAGAAATTGAAAGTTATAAGAGGCAAAATATGTTTTTATTCTAATTGAGGTAAATTCGGTAATTTGTTTAGAACAACAACATTTAATGAAAATAGTAAACAAATAGCTTTGCAAACATCGTTTTTAATGTACTTTTATCACTTTTGATACAATATATTTCTTTATAATGTTTAAGATTTAGTAAGCAAAAAAAATATTTAATATTGTTTTTGCTACATACAGTGTTGCGAACCTGTAATTAGTCTAGACCGTTTTGCAAGATTCAAAATCGACCGGAAACCGCAATTTTCTGGTCTAGTACTTACAGTTTGAGTGACGTTTGTGAAAAAACCACTAGAAGTGAGGTTAGCAGCATTAATTCTTATTTTTTTAAATGGTAACAAGCTTTGCAGCTTTGGCATCAAAGAGAAATTAAATCTAAGCATTGCATAAATAAACAGATTAAACCTCTGAGTAAGCAGTTTTTTTAGTTTATCCTAATGCAGATGTAATCATGTAATGTCAATTGTTTTTTAGGTTAGGTGTGGCATAAGCAAATGTTTAATTTAGAAAATGATACGTGTTGGCTCTACGTGATCCAAACAGCTATGGTTCAAAATACCATTCTAAAAAAATGTTTTTCTTTTGTTGTCTGTTTTTTTTCATATTTTAATAAGTTTTACTCTGGTTCTCCTTTATTCTCCATATTATTAGGTTTTTTTTACTATCTTATTTTATTTTTTATCTATATTCTATTTTTTCTTTTACTTTGTTTTTTCCTCTTGCCTGTTTTTTTTCACTTCCACGCATTCTTTTATCATGTGCTGTAATGTTTCTTTCTCTCTTCTACACATCCTAAATTTTTTCTATCCAAAATCTATTTGCTCTTTCTTTATTTTTGCACCTGAATTTTGCTATCATCTTGACATTGAATGTTTTGTTATAAATATCGTTTGAAATCATTTTCTGTTAGAGTTTGTGATTTTGACAAATTGTCAATATTTTCACTTTTCAAATTCTCTCAGAAAATGTTACATTTTTTGACATATTTTAGATTTTTTAATAAAAAAATTAAACGCGAGCAACTAATGAGCTTAAACCAGAAACCTCGTGTCTTGTTTAGGAAAAGCTTGTTGTTTTCCTTAACAAATAATGTTGAATTGTTGTAAGACATTCAACTTTTCATAATTAACTTATTTTTCCTCTAAACAAGCTCTCTAAAAAGCAGTGCATAATAGAAAATCTTTTCGTTTTCCAACTGTTAGTCTTGTAAGGTGCTCGAATAAACATTTTACAGTTAACTGAAGCAACAAGCCCTTAAGTATATTTCACAGCCAAAAATGTGTTTTTGACAATTTGTTAATATTGTCACTTTTCAAATTCTTTCAGAAAATGTTACATTTTTTGACATATTTTAAATTTTTTAATAAAAAATTTAAACGCGAGCAACTAATGAGCTTAAACCAGAAAGCTCGTGTCTTGTTTAGTAAAAGCTTGTTTGTTTTCATAACAAATAATGTTGAATTGTCGTAAGACATCTATGTTTTCATAATTAATTTATTTTTCCTCAAAACAAGCTCTCTAAAAAGCAGTGCATAAAAGAAAATCTTTCCATATCCCACTTTTGCTTTTCTGGAATAAAAAAAAAGAGTATATCCCACAGGATTGTTTGTCATCGCATTTTCGAGTTAACTAAAGCAACAAGATATGCCCTTAAGTCTATCTTACAGCCAAAAATGCAATATTTTCTGTTGGAGTTTGTGTTTTAGACAATTTGTAATATTTTTACTTTTGAAATTCTTTCAGAAAATGTCATATTTTTGACATATTTTTAATTTTTTGATAAAAGTTTTATACGCGAGCAACTAATGAGCTTAAACCAAAAAGCTCGTGTCTTGTTTAGTAAAAGCTTGTTGTTTTCTTGAACAAATAATGTTGAATTGTTTTATGACATTCAATATTTCATAATTAACTCCTTTTTCCTCAAAATAAGCTCTCCAGAAAACAGTGCATAATAGAAAATCTTTCCATTTCCCAACTGTTGCTCTTCTAAGGTGCTGGAATAAAAAGAGGAGTATATCCCCCTGGATTGTCTGTCATCGCATTTTCGAGTTAACTGAAGCAACAAGACATGCCCTTAAGTCTATTTTACTAGCCCTTTAGTAGTTTCTTTCAGAAGCAAATCACCAGGTGCGGTAGAACGCAAACACAAAGCCATAACGTAGTATTTGCTTTCTTATTCCGCAGTCTTATTGTTTCGTTCACCAGGTAAGCTCATATTGAGCCGTTGAGCCTAATACGTCCCGACATTATTCAGCTTCTTGCATCTGCCTTCTTTGTTAAAATCAATATTTGGATATCCAGATCAAACAGTTTTAAAGTTTAATTACCGGAAAATATTGTAATATCGACGGCAAACTTCACCCCCTTTCCTGCCGAAAACGAATAAACCCACTAGAATTTTAATGCCGAATGCACACGGGAAAGGGGCTGGAATATGAATCATATTTCTAAATTGTTTAGCAAAAGAGTTTTGGCAGGGGGATGCATAAGTACTCGTCAACAGACGTAATAATTATAAGACCAGAAGCAATCTTTTCAAATTTTATTAATGCAACAGGTATAAACTTGGGATAACTACAATCGTAGCAATTTGACACCAAAACCAAATTTATGAAGATGACTGTTACGTCGCTATGTTTGGTAACAAAAAACAAACTTATTGTGCTTTAAACATAGATTTAGGTATTTTGTTATTGTAAATTTTTACAAATAGTTTATATTTTATCAAAAAGTAAGTAAGCAAATCTATCTAAAACTAAGATTTATAGACTCAGTCATGTTTTCTGCTTGTCATAAGTAAGACTCAAATATTGAAATTTAAATCATCTGCGCATCAATAGCCTAGATGGATCACTTTTGTTTTAAATAAACTTACTCTGACTGTGATGTGCTTATTTTTATTCAAATAACTGTGTCTTAGAGGTCATGTCAACTGCTATGGTATCTTTTATACATGCAGAGCTCTTATTTGTCACTTTGACTCACTGATGTGTTGTAAAATACCATGAAAATTATCTGTTTTTATACATCTTCAAAGTGTTGTTTAGTCATAAATATAGTTTGTTTATACCAGGACAATTTACCGCACTCAATAAGATCTACAGATTTCAAAAACAAAAACAATTAGATATGTTTGGTGCAATTTTTAAAGTGCCATCTTGTGGTGTTGTACTTAGCTAAGTAGTAATCTAGCTCTAAGCCACATCCTCTCGGTACTTGGGCTGTTAACCTCAACTGTCAATTCAAATCGCGGAATTTTTAAAATAGAAAAAATTGGGCTAAAAAGTGTAATACATTATTTGCGCCTATAATACATTATTACAGCGCAAGGTTTTAATTTTGAAGCACGACGCTCTGCGGAGTGCTTCAATAAAACTTACCGCATTAATAACCTAAATAAATAATAATTAATCACATTTATAAAAAGTTTATTTAATCAAGGTTGGAAAATAAAGATTTAACTTTTTGATACTAAAGTAACTTAGAAAAGATACCAATATGACCTAAAATAGTTATTTTTAGACATTGAAAATGTTTGAAACGTCTATCTATAATATATAAAATTTCTGATTTCCTACTAGAGTATCAAAACCCAATACAATTTGGGCGTGTTTACTTAAAACAATATTGATTCCTTCACCTAAGTTATTTATGCACAGCTAATATGAATTATAATTGTTAGGTTTCACTGATAATGAGCACATAACAAGTCTACAAATTGTTGTTTTGAATTAATTTGCTTTGACTTTTTTGCTGTTTTATTTTTCGTTTTTTATAAAAATATTAAAACAGATAGAGAATATTGCATATCTTAGATGTGTGTCTCACCCATAAGATACTATTGAAGTAACTTAGTTATCCTATCAGTAAGTTTTATTATTGACTGATAAAAACTATTTTTCTTCATATTAACAACTTCTTCAAAGCTAGATTTTAACTTAGAAACTGTATTTCCTAAATGGGATTGGAAAAACTTTTGATAGGTGTTACCTACCATTTAGAATCAGATGTTAATTTTATATAAACAATTATTTAAAATCATGCAATTTTGGCGTTCATTGGCTTTTCTTGATGACACTTATCAGACTAAAATTTAGATTAGCTTCAATTTGATTGACTAAATGAATTAATTTGATTTGACTTTTTTGCAAATAATCATAAAAACGGATTTTTTTAGACAGAAGTTATAGAAGTCAGAAACATTTCTTGACTTTTCTATAATATATTTATTTTCATGGTTTGTATATAATTGCAACTAAAAACGTAAAAGTAAAATATTTGAATATGAAAAACGCTGCTTATAAAGATATTAAGCACTTGCAGTGATATAGGGTGTATAATATTAAGATTAATCAAGAGTGACTATGCTTTTGTGGCAGCAGGTTTTAGATCGGTTCGTACTTACCGATTGTTACCGGTAACAATCTGTAAACAAGAGTCGCTTACGCAAAGACGCAAAGATTTTTTGAATTAGAATATATTAAATTAATTAGTTTGTTTTGTTTTCAAACGCTGTACATAAGAAATAAATATATTTAAAAATTTTCTGTTTTTTTTTTAATTATTAAAATAATATTTCACATTTGAAAAATAGCGCAAATGCGTGCGATAGGCATTTAATAAAATTGCTAAAAATAGCAGTTATAATTAATGTTATTATTATAATCACTGTAGTATTGGACGTTTGGTATTTTTTAATAATTATATTAAATTAAAAAAAAATTAATTATAAACTAAATTATGTAATTTTATAAAAAGTACATAATTTATGTAATTTTATAAAAATTACTTAATAAGATTAAAGCCAATTCATTCAAACCTAGATCCGTAAACTTGGACATGTTTTGTTCTTATTGAAACAATAAGTTGACCATCCAGCGTTACGTTTTACCGCAATTTGTATCTATTAAAATTGATATTTATTTTTTAGACCCTTATAACCAAAAATAAACTCAAATAAAAAGTTATTAAAATCTTAAACTGTGTTGAAATTAAATATAAACTGAATTGTCCAAATATAGTAATAAAACTGCAGCAGAATGAACAATGCATAAAATTAAGAAAAACGCAATATATATATACCAAAAGGTTCAAAAAACTATACATTTAAAAATAATAAGACAAAAATAAAAAAAAATTGTACAAAAAATTTTCCAAAAACAAAAAAAAATTAAATTGCAGTGTGCATTGACACCATACAAAATATTTTTCCGGAAATCGTCTTGAAAACAACATTTTCCTGCTTATTTACGCGCTGGAAAATTGAGTTTTCCGGACTAGTATTGTAAAAACTTTACAAGACGCAAAATAAAAAAGATACTCTAGTAACTATAGTTGCCAACAAAATTGACAAACGTGATTTTTGTGGAATTTTTCAAAAAAAATTCTAAAATTTGTAAATTTCGTCTTTTTTTACGATTTCCGGAAAAATTTAATACAAAACACGTCAGTAAAATCTCTTACTTGACTCGGAGCTTTAAAATAATTTTCAATTTAGCTCCTTTTCAGTAATGTGAAATTTTCCTGACTTTTATGTAAATAACTATTAAAAAATTATCTGACAGATTTGACGTTTGACGCAAAGTTTACTGTGTCTGTTAGAAATAATTTTGTCTTTCAATCAAGTAAAAAGAAAAATCATTTTAAGCTCGTCAGTTACAGCCGTGCAAGAATTATTTTTTTATAACAGTGTAATAACAATTGACTTAAAGGTAGCAAGTGGGTATATCTGTCATAAATCACATTTTGACGGTTTCTTTGACTAACAAAATACGGTTCTGCAGAAGACCAGACCTCTGGTGATACTTGTATTTATGACCTGATGATAGTTAGCGGTAAGTCTCTATTGTGAATACTGTTAACTTCTACACGATAGACAGCCTCATAAAACAAACTAGTTTTTGGACGAGTATTAATATAGCCACATTATTTTATTGAGCAAAAGATAGCGTGACGTTAATATAGTAAACGCCTTAAGAGGAGCTGAATAAAACCAGAATAAGAATATATAATAAAAAACAACATTCAAAGCAATTAGTGAAAAAATAAAAACAAAACAACAGCAAGTTGAAAAATTCTACAATTTTTTATTTATATCTAAGCATTAATGCCTTTTCTTTCTTTAATTTTTAGTTTGTGTAGAAGAAGCGTTTTAGACTGGCGCTTTGTGTGGTTCCCTTACAATACCACCTGGTGTGTTCCTTTGTAACCTGAAAGATTTGCCCCATATTTGTGTGTCAAAACTGTCGGCATTGTATATATAATCGTCAATTTCCTGCGTCATTGTGCGAAAGTAAACATCCCTAACACAACAGTAAGTTTGTTGCACCGAGTACCTACATCATAGAAATTGAGCTATGATTTATTTATTTGTAGCTTGGAAAAGACGATATGTATGAATTGTTCCGTAGAAAATTTTTTATTGCAAAAAGCACTTACAAGTAAATCAAACCGTGAATTTTGTTCTTCTTAGACGTTGGAAGTATTGGAAACATCCCAGCGTCTGTACAATAAAATAGTCTTTTGGTCCATTAGACCGGTAGGAGGAATTGAGATAAATCAATAGACGGGATGAGGAGATGTAACAAAGAGAATCTAGAAAGGGTGGATTATTGTTTTGGCCATTAAGACAGTCAAACAATGAAAAGTTTTAATAATTCTTTTGATGGGTTATCTTCACGGGCGTTCGGTTTAATTTAAATCTCAGGAGAAGAGGAAATTGTATTTTTTCTCTCGTCCAAACTGAATTTTTAATAAAATATCACAAAGCTGAAAGCTCTTCCTGTGTCTGACAGAATAAAGCCAATATTAACGACGAATGCTGCCTGCCGACGACGAGATTTGATTATTCTATAAAAAGAGCTTGTGACAAAAATTTTGTTTATTGTATCTTAAAAAGACTTAACATACTGTAATTCTTGGAAAAGAGGAATAATGTCGTCGCTGATGCGTGCTGAATGAAGGTCTTTCATTTATGTAGCTTATTTGAATATCAACATCGAGGATCTAACCATAAATCCACCCTCTTATTGTCTTCGAATCCCTAATGCAAGCTTTCTTTGATGCCACTGCTTTTAAGCTTGCAGAAACTCAAACAATTTTAATATGCTTATCGCTTCAATATTATTACATCTATATCAACTAAGCCCATATGCCATAATTGCTGATAATTATTTGTACACTACTGGTTCTCTGGGTTAGAATTAATAATTTTGTCACAAAAAATAATACAATCTCCAATAAAACCTAGCAAACACTCATTAACTCATCTCCTTATTCAAAAATAAAATATAAACTATATTTTTTTAATAATTTGCCCTCAAATAATTGAAATTTGCTCTATAGCAACTTTAGCACTAGAAGAAAAAGTTTATGCTGTGCTCCAAGAGTACAAGCCTGACAAAGTCTGAAAGCAACTCAAAGTACATTGGTGTATGACAACTTTCTGTAATATTTTACAAAATTTTATCTACGACTACTTGGATAAGAACCGGTTATTAAATTTATTTGAGTTAGGTAATGAAGCTCATTACCTCACTAGTTACGTAATGAAATCAAGATCAAACTCATTGTTATAACGATTTATAGCAAAATTATTTATTAACTAATGAACATTGAGAAAAATGATTATTTATAATAATTATGAATATGAACAACAAAATCTTGGCATTTCAATAGATTCATTCCAGTGGACGACAATTCTGACGAAGAAGCATTAATTTCAAATTTTCCTGTGGCTGCTGTTTGAAGCTCCCATCTGCATGTTCCTTTCTTCCACAATTTTTCCAGTAATTTGTTTTTTATTTTCCACTGACGACTCGATGTACCCCTCAGCAACTGTGTTACTCTTCCAACCTCCATGCCTTTTCACTGTTAACAAGTCTGCCCCTGAGTTTGCAAGCAAGGAAGTTGACGACCTTCGAAAGCAGTGCCCGGTGTAGTCTTTGGCATTTGGTAATTTTAAAAAAGTAGCAATATTCTTGGGCATGCTACCAATGGTGTTGATACCAACAGGCAGTTTTATACATTTGCTACTTCTATAGCCAAAAAAAAACTTTCTGTGATCTGTATTATTTGGACCAGTGCTATGTACTTTCGAACTATTTCTACTAGGTTGATTCCAACGATGTCTCCAAAAGTTACAACAAATTCACGAGAAATCTTGGTCTTTGTCATTGGTATTTTGACGAAGAAAATCTCTCCCTGATCCTTCACGTTTTCCATTTCCATGTAAGTCAGTTCCTCTTTCCTTCATCCTCCACAAATCCCCATAATCAGGACCACCTAAGTTCGTATAAACTATAGGAATTTTTAACTGAATTCACGGTTTGACATACATACCTTTGTCAATAACCACTTTTCATCTTCAGCTTCAGCTTCTTGTAAAAACTTGGTAACATCCTGTTTAGTCAAAATGTTCGATTTCTTTAGTTTATATCTTTCCGATTTTTTTTTAAGAAATGCAATCTGTTGAATGTTTTTACTGATATCCACAGTTTTCCTCATAGATATCATAGCTCGTATCATTGAATAATGTGCCCAAAGGCTTGATGGTTTATAATACTTGGATAAAGTTTCAAAATAAGCTAATAACACCTTTTCATTTGCTTTATTTTTAATTTTCTTTTCATCGCACCATTTGGATAAACGTTCGTAAGCTTGTTGATATTTTATCCTTAATTTTTCAGGTATCAGTGACAAAATTACATTGGTTGCAGATTCTTTAACAATATTTTCACAAATTCTCACCACAAAACAAAGAGAAACTGCAAAACAAAACAAAAATTTCAGTGTTGTTGACATATTACCATGATTTCGAAAGCTTAGATAACTTTGATAATTAATGAAACATTCGTACTAGACTCGTCAAAAAATTCCGACTTATTGAACTTTTTTCAATTTTAGGGTAGTCGTAGATGAAATTTTGTACCTTAATTCGAGTGATAAGGCATATTAACATATTCATGCTCTTACCGATTTACCGCATTCATATGTTAATAATGCGCTTATCCGACTAATAAGGTAAATAACTATTATCGCATGTTGTGGACGTTTCTAAAATTTTCTGACAGTTTTGACAATTTTGCTGTTGCTTATTTTTATTATTATTTAGCAGTTAACTAATCTAACCTATTACATCTAAGGCCATGTGCACGTTTTGCACTTTATTGGTAAAGACGTCATCAAGACAAAAAATAAAGTTGAGAATAAACAAGGTAACTTGACGTGAAAACCGCGCTAGACGCTAAACTTATCCAGGATAAGTTTCAGTATTTTCAGGTAAATATTCAATGAATTTTTTCGCCTGCTTTTGCTTGAGAGCTTTTTTCCAGTAGCGCAGGCTGGCTGCCTATTCCCACCTAAAGATGTTAGACCTTGTTAATCCACAGAACGGTTCGGGGCTTATGGGAGGAGCTTCGGAACCTGCTTTTGCTAGTTTTTTGGCAATTTCATTTCGTTGACCTGGCACCAAGATGAGGGCAACCTTGTTACCCACGGCCAGTTGCTTGAAAAACTGTCTGTAATCCCAGACCGTTTCAGAGTCAGTGTTATTTGCACTGACAGTTTTTAACTGAATATAGATCTTTTTACCTTTAAGTCGCCTGTGCAGACATTTTTGGGCAGTTAGATCTATAGCAAGTGTCTCAGCTTGCATAATTGAAGATGTGCAACTTAGGGCTATTGTTGCTTGATATTTTGAACCATAGATCTCTACTTTCTGTTTTTGATCTATCTGTGTACCAAATGGAGAAGTTTACACTATGTTGTAGAATTTGACTTTGCCTCGTATGAAGATCAGTAATGACCGTTCTAACCGTTTTAAATTTATAAAAAAAACCTGTTGTAGAAAGTCTAGTATCTTGAAATAACTTGATTTAAATTTTTTAATTAGGTTAGTCTCAAAGATGCCTGTAGACTCTCTTTTTGCACCTGTAGGTGAAAGAGCATTAGGATCAACAGGACCTCTTGAGCGGTAGTAGAAGTCGTGCGCATGAGTCTTGTAATACCCAGCCACGCAAGTTGCTTCCATTTCTGCAGCTTGTTTTGTGTTGCTGTTTCTCTAATTTTAGTCCACCATACAAGAGATGCGTACGGGTTATTACCGTGATTTACAATTTGTTACTGTTTTTGGCTTCAACCTCTATTTCTTGCTAAAAAACTTTCGACATGCCCGAAAGCAACAGGTTACTTTGACAAAAACCTTATCGACCTAGGTGTTCTAGGGTTACTCCAAGATAATTTACTTCATTAGAAAATTGTATTGATAATACCTCCAGTTCCGGAGCTTTAAGATTTAGCTTCTTGGCTCTGGTAAATAGGAATGTGATGGTGGTTCTTTTAGTGTTAACACAAAGTTTCTCCTTATCACACCATCTTTTGTTGTGTTTACGGGGTTCTGTATTAGTCTAGAAATGACACTTTTATGCTTGTCTTTAACTAGAATTGCAAAGTCATCTGCATATCCTAGTACGCAGTGACCTCCTTGCGTTAACTCACAGAGTAGATCAGCCACTATTATTGACCACATCAAAAGCAACAGCACTCTACCTTATAAAAAACTTTTAGCTATAATCAACAAAGTATCTATAAGCTGCCAGCTTTATAGATTTAATAAAAGTGTTATCAAACGCATCCTCTATATCAATAAATATGCCAGCAGCTTATCCTTTGGCTTCGATAGTTTTCTCCACTTCTCTACCAATGTAGGAAAACGCGTTTATTGTGGATTTGCCCAGTTGGTATGCAAATTGTTTGGATTGTAACGGTGTTTCGTTGTAGAGCACGTTCCTCATGTGGTAATCCACAATTTTCGCTAATGCGTTAAAGAGAAAGAAGATTAGGTCAATTCAGCGACATGATTTGGCCTCGTCTAGAGGCCGTCTGCCTGTTTTTGGTATAAAGGCCACTTTTCACACTTCACTCCAGGACTAGCCTTTAAGGCTCAGTGCAAAACTTGTCTTAAAAGTGTTTGGCAGGTAATGCTTTTTTTAGTAATGCTGGAAATATTCCATTGCCTCCGGGTGAGTTGCAGGGTTTGAAGCTGTTTATGGCCCATTTTACTTTTTCAAGAAAACGGTTTTTTTCCAGACGTCTGCTGTCTCTGTTTAAGTGATGGTGTTCATCACTCGCAGAAACAAAGCTTGTCTAGCCAATGTTGTTATTTGTATCTATAGAGCCCGGGATGTAGCTCGACATCAGCATCTGTAGACTTTCTCGAACGTCCTGGATGAAGTCATTATTAGGTTTCTTTATAAGCCCTATAGTGTCTGAGTGATCCTTAGACAGCACTTTTTAAAAAAACACAGCTAAGTCTAGGTTGTTGATCTCTTTGAAAAAATGCCTTCAGGACTTTTTTGTTGACCTCCTCAATTGAACGCTTTTTTGGCTTTGATCCTGAGCTTGTCTTGTTAGGTGTACCACTACAGTACGTTCCTAGGGACAGTAAGCTTTACCACAGTACGTTTCTAGGACCGTAAGCTTTCTCAGAAAGCAGTTGGCTTTGCATGAGAATATTATTTGTTGCCTTAGATCTTTAGAGGCAGCTTCTAACTCCTCTACCGTGAATATTCTTTAGTGAAGGCTTTTGAATTCAGTTTTCAGTGTCTCCGTAAATAGACACCAATCCGTCTTCTTTGGCACTCTGCACTGCACTTTTACCACATTTGTTGTTTCCAGTTCAAACGCTATGGTCGCGTGCTCTGAAACCGATGGTTCATCCGTCACTTGTCAATTTTTGACAAATTGCAAGTCCTTACTTCTTTGATTGTTGTCCGAGCTGCCTCATACTTTATGGTGCGCGTTGGCATTGCAGCCTAGAATAAGTTGTTTTTTCTTCTTTCGGCACCAGTCGGTGAGGCGTTAGACTATCTCTGGTGGTGCACTGGTTTCTTTACCGACAAAGTTGGCCAAGGCTATTACTACATTTTTCTTGCCTGCACCAATTGACAGCTCAACTTCAGCCACCGGCAGGTTTTCCGTGACTTTAGACTTGAGACAATATTATGTATTATGTTCAACTGGCGTATTAGGGAATTTCTATAATATTATGATCTATATACCTAATTGTACCGAGTTGTTAAAACAGCTGTTATCGATTGATGTTTTATAGATACTAAATTATTAAAAGATCAAACTATGACAACATCACGTAGTTCGATACAAGTGTGTAAACTCTGTTAATCAATTTTTTTCCACTAAAAAAACCCTTTAAAATCAATAGCGTCTAAAATGATGGGATAAGTTCTCATTTCCTATATAAACCTTGTCCGTCATATTATGTTTGCGGATCATGTCGAAATTATTTTTACATCAAACGAGCTGGAGAGATCGATGGCAACCCATGTGATATTTTCGCTATGGACGGTAGAGTAGAACGCAGAACGAGCACTTGCAAAGGAAAAACAGCCTCCAGCCAACAACTCTCTGCATTTCAACTTTTGCCTCTTTTCAAGAATTTCGCTTTGAATCTTTGAAATTCGTTAGAAAAACAAATGCTCATTTGTTCTGGAGGCAAGAGGTGGAATTTTGTTTTGGGCAATCTTTTTATTAAATGTTTAACAGCAACAATGCTGTGTTGGCTTTGAATGTAATATGTTTCTTTAATTAGGAATTCTTGTGTTTTTTTTCAACTTTGCCGACAGATGTTCCTACAGCAAAAATCTTTTCTGAATGATGTAAAGCAAAATCATTAATTGAGGTTAAGTTCACCGTATTTCTGTATTTTTAACTGATTACGGCTTATTATTAAACTATCAATGGTGTAGTCACTTATCTGTTACTCAAACGACAGAAAAGATCATATAGGAATACAAATTGTGAGCCGTCACGAGACGCCTGGCAGAAGTGAAACATAAAAATTAATTTGCACAAGTAATATGAACAAAAAGACAAATTACGAAAGGAATTAAATATGTCAGTTTAAAGACATCTAAGGCTGGTATGACATTGTTACATTTGTGGTATGTTCAAAATTTTATAGGCTTCTGTTGATAGAACTGGCAATTTTAAAACAAAAAAAAACGGTTCTAAAAAATTTTAAAGTTAAGGTGATTGCGTTATTAAGATACGGTTAGGCGCTATAGCCACATGTTCTATTATTTTGGAATCTGACGAAATTTTTGTTTTTATGTTTTTGTCGTATTCTGCTATATTGTCTTCCGTCTCTGTTTCTTCCTCTGTGTTATTCAGCAACTCATCAAAAGACTCTGTTCATCTGTTCAATCGTTCTTATTGCTCTTTTATTATTTGGACTTTCTTATTTGTACAGGAGTCTAATGGCGTCGTTTTCCTCTTGCTGTTTTTATATCTTGGTAGAAGCTTCTAATTTCTTTCTTTTTGCAGTGTTTTGCAATCCTCTGTAATTTTTGGTTTGTTTAGCCTTTCATAAACTCTTCTGTTTCTGTTTACTTTTGAGTATACTTTTAACTTGTTGATTTTGGATTTATTTCTCTGCTCTAATACATTCTTTATCAAACCAGTCTTTATTCTGGTGCGATTTCGTATTTCTTATGCTTTGTTTTAGCGCTTTTATTGTCGTACACTTTAACTTTTTCGACTTCTTCTCTGCTTTTTCTGATTCCGTTGTTCCGGATAATCCCATTTCCGTACCTCTTTGATTACATTATTGTTTTTTAGATCTTCTTGATTAAACTTTCGAATTTCTTTGTTTTTCACTCTCCTAAACGTAGGCAACTGTTGTTTTATTTCTTCTTTTACTAGAAGATGGCTAGGCTCTCGATAACTTTTTACGTCTTTTATGTCTTTGTTCTAGGGGCACATAGTCTACGTGATTCTTGTGCTTCCGTCTGGAAAGATCCATGTTACTTTATGTATATTTTTGCAGCCAAAACTTGCACTCTTTATTACCTTGTTGTTTGGTTTTGCGTAGTCTATTAGTATTTTTTCGGTTTCATTTGTTTCTAGATGTAGACTTTTTCTTTTTACTACAAGTGGGTAAGTTTCTTCTCTTTTTATTTTTGAAATTAAATCTCCTATTACTATTTTTGAATCAAATACCAGTATCTCTTCTATTTGAAAGTTTATTTTCTTGCAAAAATTGTTTTATGATTTAAATCCTTATGATACTGTAATACTGTTTTGAAAATGATTTAGTATACGAATTATACAATGCCATTTCTTCTATAGAAACAGTCAAACTAGATAATTTAAAGACCAAATTCGGTAATTTAAGTGTTTATTGAAGGAAAAGCAACAAATTGAAAAATTCTGAACAATGAATTGACCCAAGATGCTGATTTGATTTTATTTATGGTTACCAATGATTTTGCACTTGCATATCTAAATCAAATTTTTTCTTCAAAAGAGCTAATTTGATACAAACTATCAAATTGATAGTTGTGCTACACCTGACTGACTGGGACGTTGCAATCAAGAAAATTATAGACAAAACACAAACAATTTAAAGGAAACATTTCAATTGTTTGAGTCTTTTGATTAGATTTTTGGTCAAAAAACTATTTTAAAAATATCTCGAGAATATAGAAGATTTATCTGCTAAAGAAGAGTGGAAAACAATATGGCAAAGCTTTGAAATTATACAGAAAGAGCTAACTGAAGACTGATTTTAACTTATCTAGAATGTTATGGTGGCATGTTTTAACCGCTTGAGAACTGATCATGGAAGAAGTGATAATATGCTTTTATGTGACGCTATATTAGATTGCATTACACCTGTTGTCTAGAAATGGTTACCTACTTTAAAGCTACTGTAATTTTGATTTTTTTTAAATTTTTTACTTGTTTTTGCAAAAATGTGAGAGTTAGAAATTACTGGTTTGTTTAACTTTAATCTTAAGTATATAATTGTCTAAGCTAGCCTAGATTAGCCTTAGATTAGATGTGTAGTATTGTTTAAATAAGTTATTATTTGTCTATCATTTAATTTAGGTTAGTGGAACGCAGTTAAATTTTGTATTCTAACCACAGTTGAATACTTCAAATCACTGTCAGATGGGTTAGAAGCTCTAACGTTTGAACTTTGAACAGTTGAGCATTTATTTGTGACAAAACTGCAACATTTTTGGTCACAACATTCTAGCTTATTATAATTATAACTGTTGATGTTTCTATAAATAATGTTTCTAGAGCGTGGTCAACAATTACTATTTGAGTTGGCAGTCCTACCTTTCATTCTAAAATGATTCAACTGCAACCGCTTTCTGTTGTTTTGACATTATTGACAGATGCCAATTAAAAAGTTAGTCGCTGTGACATAACCTACAATTTTTTTTATAATTTTTATGTCAAATGATAATCAAACAAGCGTATTCGGCTACAGTGTTGCAACTAGACAAATAAAAAAGTCTCTAAAAAGTGTTGCCAACTCAAACAGTCATTGCTGATCACGTTGTATAATCAGATTTGTAGAGTAGCAAACAAACGTTTTATGAAATACTAGCTGACCCGGCAAACTTCGTACCGCCTTAGCCCTTTGCGTCAATTTGATGCACTACTTTATTTTGTATAGCTGACCTATCTTATGTATGCGTACCTATTCAATTTGAACTGGAATCTATAATATCCTCCATATAAAAATTAATACTTATTTCCCTGGTCCCGTCATACCCGAGAAGGACTTTACTAATTTTATTAAATATTGCCCCCCCAGTGCTCCCTCCACCCCGCCCGCCGCGATGCTCGGCGCGCTTTTCAGACTGCATCGCAAACAACGGTCACGGCGGTTTTGTTTACAGTTTGAATTTTTTAATTCGTAATATCTTTTGAATGGAAAGTCCAATTTAAATAATTGAAAAACTATTTTATAGGTAGTTAAATGGTCTTGACCATAAAATAATTTATTTGGATAAGGATTAATATAAACACATAAATAGCATGGTTTGAATTTGGTTAGCATTTTCATTCATGTTTAAAATGAAAAAAGTTGTTGTAGTGACATAACTACAATAGTTGGACATATGCTACCGCGGAGTTTTTTGTAGACATTATGATGTTCTTCAATATTGTTGTACATTATTTTGTTCTATCGCTAATAGTTTTGGCAGCGCATTCGACGAAAGACATTTTAAGACTCATTTTTCTACACCTTCGGTTACATTGTTCAAATTTTACCAAAGATTTCTAATTTTTTTCAAAATGAAATGTAGCCTATGTCAAATAGGAAGAATGTAGCATTCTTTTGGTGAAAGAATTTTTTAGATCGGCCCAGTATTTTTTGAGCCTATTCATTACAAACATACAAATCTTTTCTCTTTATAATATTAAAATATTAATATAATATTAAGTATAGACTAGTATAGATTAAAATCATTAGTGTGTATTTATTATTATTTGTTCAATTTGATTTTTTAGTTAAGACACTTGAAATACAACTTGTACACCATTTTAGTTTATTTGTGGTCAGATAAATGTTTAAATTTAGATAATGACAGTTAACCTGCATTGTAAAAAATAAGCTGTATTAACTTACAAAATATACTACAGTCAACCCGTCCAGTTGAAACACCCATTATAAGGTCACTTGATTAACACAGGTAGCGCTATTAGAAAATGCTTCTATGCTTAGATTTGCTATTAACAAAGGATGGAAAACGCAAATGTTGTGTGTCAGACAAAGAGGTCACTAGCTTTAGAGAATTTTGTTCGCAAAAATGGCAGCAGTGTATCAACGTCAAAAAAATTAAAATTAAGCGTATATGAGATGTCACTCTGACAGCTAAAATTTTTGATTGACATCACATAACCACATAGCAGTGACCGGCGCCAGTAATCTGATGTTAGTCTTTTACAGGTGTTTATCTAGTAACCTTAAAGCAATTTTTTTATAGGTTAGATTACTACTGATTGCTATTCTGCTAATCCTAATCAGCTGAAAAACCGTTTTACCACCGCATTTTTGAGATTGTGGTTATAATGTTTTCTAAAATAAGCTCAAATGCTTATGTTGTTTTTACGTTATCAGATATTATCTTTAAGCTGTTGTCTATTTATTAGCAGCCTTGTTTTCCTATGTTGCAATGTAAATCAGACATCGACGCAAAATGTCTTTGCGCATCAAGCTCTGCCTCATTTGATTTAGTGCTATATCTGCTGAGCGAGCCAAGTATAGCATGTTTGTAGACTAATGGAGTTTTTAAGCCACCTAGCCTTAGCAACACATTTCTGAAACAGTTTGTGACTTATTCCTAAAACTATACTTAGAGCTTTGGAATATAAATTGATGAGGCATTCTGAGAAATCTATTTTGATTTTTTAGACCACTCTAGGCTATCTATTAACCTGGAAACCACTAATGATAAAAGTTACAAGTTTTAATTCGTAATCAGACATTGGCTTGTCTCTGGAAGAATTACAACTGTGGCGGTTTTCTATTTAACCAGAAATTTATTGCAGAAAATTAAATGTGTGTTGTGTTGAATTCGGACCGAATTCAATGGCTATCCTACGGGATAATTTACGATTTTGCGCTAAACCTGTCTAAAAATAAATAGTCGATATACTGAAATTAAAAAGCCTAGGGGTAATGTCTCCCAGATATTTTATCTTGCTGGTTACGCGGGTCCTGAGGGAAGAAGTTTTATTTAAATTGGTTCACCGAACAAAAAAATTTATGTACTTTAAAGAGATTTATTTTCCGAAAATAAACGGAGAGTGGTTTCATTAAGTTGTTGGCATTAAATCTAAAATAAAATTCTAAATAAGTGTGTTTATTAAAGCAAACATTGAATTGTATGAAGCGTAGCTTGGTACAAACTGTTTTATAAATAATGGCCCATATAAATAGTAGGCTCTGAATTTGACAGGAACATTGGTTAACATTAGATTTGAAAAATGTTCTACAAAAGTTATCTTTAATGTTTTAGACAATTGGCAAAGTTAAAAATAAAAAAAAATAATGTTACAACATATGTGCGATTTTGTGTAAATTATTAATACTAAAATAGTAATATTAAAACTTTTTCAATAAATTGTTGGTTTAAAATCTAAAAAAAAAATTATTAATGAAAACAAGAATAGTGAAAAACGTATAAAAAAGATAAAATTAGGTACAAACTGTCTTAAAAACTGTGTTCTAATTTACAAAGCTCTAAATTTTGAACAATGTTTAAAATTTTTGAACAAAAACTAACTTTGACAAAACATTTTGGGTTTTTGCAAAAAATGTTTATAGATTGACAATAATGTAATAGTTTTATTAAAGCAAAATCAATTTATTTTTAAGAGTTATTTTTTCAAATTGCTTTTATTGTAATAAATCTGTATGGCTGTTGTAGTTTTTTAGAAACAATACAAGTAATTTTTTAGTTTTTTTAAAGACACATTATTTTTTAATCATGAATTTCAATCATTCCATGATAATATGTGTGTACCACAAATAAAGTCTATTTTTTTTAAGAACAATTGTCAAACATTTTTAATGTTTATTTAAACGTTATTTAAAAGTAAATGTCAAAAACAATTGACATTAAAACTTAGTTTTAATGTTAATGTCAAATGTAAATGTTTTTTGTTAAATGATGTTTTGATAATGTTGCTGGCGTTTCTAACATTAAATCTGTTTGACAATTGTTAATAAAAAAAATAGGCTTTAGGTGCCATTTATGTACATTAAAGAGATCGCTCAGTAACCAGGTGGCTGACGATAGTGCGTTCAGAACGTAGCTGAATAATTGGCGTAGGTTCGAATCCCACTTTGGCAATAATTTTTTACTAAAAAACGATAGCTTTTGTCTTTTCTATTTTTTCTATTTTTTTCCAGCATTTTCTTAATTATTTATGTCTTTGTTCATATGTAAAATAAACTTTTTAAATTAAATATCTAAAAATAAGAATCGTAATAATTTTTAAACTAAAAATTTTAAATGCTTGTTTTACTACTATCGTCTATTTTGAAAAAAAATGTAAATAATTTTTTTTTAATAATAAAATCCAAATATAAAGACTGTTTCTTTATTATTGCATCTTTTTTCTTTAATTTTATATAAAATAAAATTTTCAGCTCTGAGTAATTTTGCTGCTAACAGTAACCGCAACAAGTCATTTGATTTAAAATTTAACTCAAAAGCTTTTGTTTAACAGAAGGTTTTATTTTTAGCAAAAAAATGATATTATAGATTACATAGTTTATCTGAATCACCTAAAATTTGAAAACTAGTCAAGACAACGACTAAAAGTTTATGTTAAATGCAAAAATACGATGTAATCTAACCTAGGTGTAACCTCGGTGTAGCAAGGTTTTCAAAACAAAAAAAAAATTGCAGCTTTGTTTGACACCACTTTGTTTCTAATGAAACCACTTACCACTTTTCAAAATAATTCTGGTTTGAACTTTTTTTTAAGTATATAATAATAATAACAGTAATAATGTATATTTTGGCAGTGATGTAATTATTTTTTGACAGCTATGTATACCAGCACCAACCTCCAAAAACTAAAAACATCTTATCTGTAAAAGCAAGAGTGTTACATAATATAGAAGCTTTTTAATGATTCCAATTTGAAAAAATTTTTTTTTAGCATTTCTTACATATGCATGTCTTTGTTTATGGCAAATGGGACACGTGCGCCCATAACTCTTTCAAAACATTTTTCTCACGATATTTTTTCAAATTGGCGCTTTTTTCTAAATTTTATATAAGACAATCAAAAAATTTTAAGTCTTAAAAAATTGACCAACCGTTAGCAACAGTATCAATCTGTTAGATTTCTAATTAAATTCAAAATTCTTGATTACCTTAATTTGTTTAATTTTTAACAAACAATTATGAATAGAAAAGAAAAAATGTTGGTTATCCACCCATATGTTCTTCACCCAAAATTTGGAAACTTACCGAAAAAACGACTAAAATACTCTTGGTTTAACATAAATACGTATATTTTTTAAATATTATATTCCATAAGTAGAAAAAGAAAAAATTAACCAAAATGACATTGACATTTAACGCAATTATTTTGGTGACAGCTATGCAGTACCAACTTTTGAAAAATATCTGTAAGAGTACTAGTGCTCTCATAGATATCTATAAAACACTCCAAACTGAAAATGAGTAAAAAACTCAAACTTAAAAACTTTAATCAATGACTTTTTATTTATTAAATAAATTAATGATAACAATATTTAAATAAAGTATAAAAAAATAATTCAATAAAAATGAGCTGCCAAGATCATAACAGTCTAAATAGGTTTGAAACTATACAAATAGAAGAAAAAAAAACTTTATTGTCATTCAAGTACTTTTTCTCGCCATAAATTAAAAACAAATGTTACGTCAACTATTTATTTTTGTTTTATTTAAAATAATTAATTGCTTTGGTTCTTTCGGCATTGGTTTATGACGTTTATAATCATTTTGGGGTGTCTCATAATCATGTTATTCAGATGCCGAATTATATCACTGTTTCGGCAGGATATGTCTAATTATATCGGTCATAGGCCAAATTTGCCATCTGACTCCAACACCAAGATTCTTCTATAGTGTTTCTCGGTTTTCTACCATCATCTTCTACAGGAATACGCTTGTTTCCGTCTTTTAGGTTATGTTAAGAAATATTTTCTGACACAAACTCTATTTTGTCTTAATACTCATTATCTTCTGTTGCTAATTAATAGTAATAGTTTATTTAGATGCTTTCAGCTTAGTATGTACACTAGTGTACACATTGCAGCATGTTAGATTTACAATTATTTTTCTGCAAATTCAATTTTTTGATAAAGTGACATAAATATTTAGCATTTTCTGTAAAAATGCAGAAATGCGGTGACTCATTTCAACTAGGATGAACCTTGATTGGACAAAGTTCATTCGCCAGTAAAATTGCAAGCTCGATGTATTGGCCCAAGTGATGCAATGAGAAAATCCAATTTTAAATTGCATCCGAAAATCTATTTCACGATCTCTTACACTAAACGAAAAACGCGATTTTTTTTTGCCCATCTACCGGAATTTCGATGGAAGGTTGCTGAAACAGAACTGTTTTTTCTCGTAATTTGCATCCGTCAGAAAGCGCATCTACGGCCAAATTGATCTTGTCTACTCGCTCAAATTTGTTTTGGAAAACCGTCAAGCAGGAATCATCCAGTCCTCTCCAGGATTTTAATAAAATCAGCAGCAAGCGCTCTGGAAACTTGTAACGTTGCAATGAAATACCAAATTTAACTGCTGGGACGTAATTGCTTTTTTATGGGTAACAATTTTGCTGGACGTTTCTACGTTGCTGTTTTGACTTTTTGGAACTGAAGGGAATTAAGAGAAATATTCCATTTCAGCTTGAAATAAAACATTTTTTTATCTGTTTTTTAGGCCTCTATTTATATTAGTGAGGTTTAACAAGTTTTAACTTCAGTTACAATATTTAAAAAAAATTGTTTCTTAAGCCGCACTTATATTTTGTTCAGGGGTTTTTGTCAACAGATGATACATGGGTTTTAATTTTTCTACTTATAGCAAATCATTTTTCATTGCTTGATACCTTATTGAAAACCAAAAATAATAAAAAGTATAAAAAGAAACATAATCTAAAACTATACAATTTAGAAAAAGGTAAAAAGCAAATCAAAGTTATAAAGTGAAGAAAAGTGAGTTCTTGGAACGTGGCAGAAATAAGAGACAACAGCATTTATATATGAAATATAAATTATTAAACAAAAAAAGCAGCTGACTTTTAAGCCACAACTTGTTACTGAAGTCGGTACCAGTCAAGTCTAGTAGGTAGTAGACAGATACAAATATCTACCTAGTTACTGGCTAAGCTGACACCGACTTTAAATAGATGTGTGGGTAGCGGTTATAATAATTATAATAAGTTTTTTTTTTGTTCATGTTTAAGTCTAATAGGTAGAAGATAGATACTATGCATGAACTTGTGGTAGTATCTATCTAATACCTATTAGACTTGAACAAGAACACTGTAGATACTAGCTACAAGATCATGCATAGTATCTATCTTAATACGTATTAGATAGATACTAGCTAAAAGTTCATGCATAGTATCTATCTTCTACCTATTAGACTGAGCTGGCACCGACTTCAAATAGATAATAAAATAGATTTTTCCTCGGCTATTACGAGGTTATTTTGTTAGTTTTTTTTAACTTTTTTAAGAGATCATACCTCTGAAGCATACCCTTTTGAACTAAAAAAGAATTTGAATCTGTTTACAATTGGCTGAAATATCAGTGAGTGTCAACAAAAGAAAAACATACTGACAAACTTAAAACTTACTCCTCTTTTAGAAGTCGTTTAAAAACTGATAGAAACGTTGAAAATAACGAATGCGATGAGTACTATATAACGCCAAAAAACTATGTGTAGTAATGTTAAAACGCAGATGAAACCAAAACGAAAAAAAAAAGTTATTGAAGAAATAATTGCAAAAGTAGAAAAAAAAAACAAAAAAAACACAAGTAGATACCAAAATATCGAATGATAAAAATTTGAGAAAAAGGTAGAAAAAAAAAGTGCAAGAAAAAACCTTGCAATCAGATTTGTTCTTTTTTCCTCACTATTTTGTTATTTTTTTTTAATTATTTTTTTAAGTAATTTTTACTTTTTCAATATATTTCATATAATGCTTTACAGTTCCTTCATTTTTGCAGCAAATTTTTTACAAGCATTACAATTTTTTGTATCTACTTTTCTTCTCTTTTTCACTTGCAGTATTTGCTTTCTTTTATAATTTTTTTTCCTAGTTCTTATATTTAATTTTTTCTAAATTGGTTTTGGAAATCGGCTTTTATATCTAACGTGTTGTTTGTTAGATATTGTTCTGTTTATTAAACTTTTTACGATCTTTTTTTCATTTTTTTGTGTGGTTTGATCTGTTTTTTTATGTCATCACATTCTCTTACTATTTTCTCTATCGTTTATTCATTTTTGCAGCAAATTTTTTATCGCAATAATGTTTTTTCGTTTCTAAAATTTATCTCTATTATTCAAATTTTTTTCAAATATTTTGTTCTGATTTATTGCAAATTTATTTGTATTTCTAAGAAGCTAATAAAAGAATACTTAACAAACTAAGTTTTTTTTGAGGTAATTATTTTGTCATTATTAGTTTTTTTGTTTATTTTTGTGTTTTTTCTGTTTTACTTTGAATTTTTAGCTTTTTTGTTCATTTTTTTTTATTTATTCTACATTTGTTTTATTGTTTTTCTTTCTTTTTAAAGCACATCGGACATACTTCTACTTCATCTTTTTTTTTTCTTCTATTGACATTTAAAATTTTTTTTTTCAAATTTTTATGTTTTTTATATTTTTTTCTATGTTGTAACATACACTCAACAGAAAATGCTAATTGTTTCTATCTCTCTCTGTTTTTATGCACATATTATCTTTATTTTGGTTTATTTTTACTTTGTTTTGCAGTTTATTTTTTTTTGTGGTTACTTTTATTTTGTTTTTATATTTAATTTTTTTTACATATTTTGATAATTTTTTTGTTTCTTCTCTCATTTGTCTTATTTTTTTAAAAATTTTAATTTTTTTTTTTTTTATTTTTATATCATTATTTATTCTATTACTGTGTTTAAATTTTCTATTCAATACAAATTTTTCTTATTTTTTATAAATAAGCATAGCCTATTTAATAAAAAAACATGGCAATATTTGAGAAATTTTTGCGGCTTGAATAAAATCTCTTTTGACTTAGGGACATGGATTGAGTGGTAATTGGCATGAGTGTTTATTTTTCTTATTATAATGTGTTATAAAAATAATAATAATAAAGTAAAAGCTCTAGCTTTATTTTTTTTTGTTTCATTTTTTGTCTTTGGTCTGATTTATTTTTGCTCTCTTAAACCATTTTTTTTTGTGTTTTTATCATATTTTTGTGCTTTTAGAAATAAATTGGCAGTAGTAAAAGAGGCGAGGAAACTTGGTAAATTCGATTATGAATTAAAAATACTTTTGTAAGTTTGTAGATGAATTTAGTATAATAATGTTGTAAACGCGAGTAATGTGACAGTTTTTAAAAATAACTGATTGTGATTAAGTATTGGAAAAAAATTAAACAAAAACAGTTTTTTATAATGTTTATACTATTTATTTTCACCAATGTAATAATAAAATATTATTTTTTGTTCTTAGTGATAATTTAATAAAATTCAGTCTTTCCTCCCTTTACCAGTGTTTTATTTTTTAAAGTTTAAAATGTTTATATTTTTGAAATAAGTATAGCCTATTTAATAGAAAAACTCATGTCAAAATTTGTGGAAACATATAATAATGCTCATCTTTCTCATTATAATGTGTTATTAAAACAATAATAAACTAAAAGTTCTATCTTTAATTTTATTTTTTTCAGTTTCATTTTCAGTTTTTGCTGTGTTTTTTTTTATTTCTGTGTGTATTTCTTGTTTTTAGAAGAGTTCAAAGAGAGGTGAAACACTCGGTAAATAAGATTATGAAATAAATTATTTTTGTAAGCGATGAGTTTAGATTAATAAAGCCGCTAATATGAATTTTAACCAGACTATCACACTTCTGAAGCGTTATATTTTTAACTTTTTTCAAAATTTATCTTTCCGTCACGTGGTATAAAAATAATAATAATAAAGAAAAAGCTCCAACTTAAGTTTTATTTTTTGTCTTCTGTCTGTTTTATTTTTGCTCTCTTAAGTCTTTCTTTTTGTGGGTTTTTGTTTTAAGATTTAAGAAAAAATTCGGCAGTAGTAAAAGAGGTGAGGAAACTTGGTAAATTCGATTAAGAATTAAAAATATTTTTGTAAGTTTGTAGATAAATTTTGTATAATAATATTATAAAAGCGAGTAATGTTTTTTAAAATATCTGATTGTAAAAAAAATTAAACAAAAATAGTTTTTTATAATGTTTATACTATTTATTTTCTCTCTTTTACTAGTGTTTTTTTAAGTTTAAAATATTAAAATTTTTAAAATAAGAATAGCCTATTTAATAAAAAAAAAACATATTAAAATTTGAAAAATTTTTGCGATTTGTATAAGACTTTTTATGAGATTTTGACTTGGAGACATATACTAATGCTCGTCTTTCTTTTTATAATGGGTTATTATAACAAAAATAAACTAAAAGCTGTTTAATTTAATTTTTTTTGTTCTATTTTCTTTTTTTGTCTGTTTTATTTTGGTTTTTACTGTGTTTTTTTTCTTATTTCTGTGTGTATTTTTGGTTTTCAGAAGAGTTTAAAGAGAGGTGAGAACCTCGGTAAATTAGATTTTAAATTAAATTATTTTTGTAAGCTTGTAGATGAATTTAGAATAATATCATAAAAGCCGCTAATATGAATTTTAGCCAGACTATCACACTTCTGAAGCGCTATAATTTTTAGCTTTTTCCAAAATTTATCTTTCTGTCACTTGTTATAAAATCCTGTTTCCATGTATTTTGGGCGACCTTTAAAGATTTAACCCCAATATCCCCCTGTCGGTTAATAAATCATGTTCAACATGTTCTCTGAACTATAAAAATTGCCAAGGTGATAAATTGTAAAATGTCAGTTTCGTATATTTTTTATGTAAAGTTTACGTTGTGACGAGAAAAACGAATCGCGCCCGTCTCTCAAAAGAAAAGATTTTTCCGAATGATCCTATCGGGAAACACAATGTCGAAAATTAATTTATAGGACGATAAATTCGTACTCCAATTTTGAAATATTAATGTCGTCTGCGATAATATTGGAAGCGTTTTCGAGAAAGTTCCAACTAATTGCTGCTGAACTCATCAAAAGTTTAATATGCAAGCAGAAAACAAGTTGGTGAATAACGTTTTGAATGTAATTAGAACTATATTAGACGTATTTGTTTGGTAATTACAAATTCAGTTTAGCGCTTTTTAAAACTAGGTTAGTTTTCTCGCCTTGCTTTGCTCCAAACCAATTTTTTTTTTTGCTTTTATTTTAGACTAGCAAACTACAATTTACAAAAATTGCGTTTTAAACAAAGTTTATTCGATTCTAAGCTTTTCTATAAAAAAAATTATTATTCTTTCTAAACATCATTTTAAAAAAAAAATTGTTAAAAAAAATTGTATGAAAACAGTATCTCTAGAGTGTGAGAATAAATTGAAAATTTGTTGCACAGAATTTCCGCTTTGCACGAGACTATTAGGTTATGCAAAACTTTGCAAGACATTAGTCAAAGCAAAACTCTTTACAAATTAGTATTTTAGGGTACAAAATAGTTTTTTAAGAGTACTATAAAATGGTACTAAAGAATATTAGCTTAGTCAAAGCAAAACTCTTTACAAATTAGTATTTAAGAGTACAAAATAGTTTTTTAAGAGTACTATAAAACAGTACTGAAGAATATTAATACTATATACATGCAAGTTTAGAAAAAAAAATTGCGACAAAAAATCTGAACATATTTTACTTTTGTTCTAAATTTTTTCTGTAACAATATTCCTAGAGAATGTAAATATGAAATACAGACAAAAATAAAACAGACAGAAGATAAGAAAAATAACCACTAATGCCAATTACCACTCAATCCATGTCCCCAAGTCCAGAAAATTTCTCAAATATTGCCATGTATTTTTATTAAACAGGCTATGCTTGTTTATAAAAAAATAATAAAAAACTGTATCAAATAGAAATTTTAAACATAGTAATATAATATGAGGATATAAAAAACGTGTTATAAAAATAAAAAAAAGATTAAAATTAAAATGTTCAAAAAAAATAAGACAAATGAGAGAAGAAACAAAAAAAATATCAAAATATTTGAAAAGAATAAAATATAAAAGCAAAATAAAAATAACCGCAAAAAAAATAAATTGCAAAACAAAGTAAAGATAAACAAAAATAAAGATAAAATGTGCATAAAAACAGAGAGAGATGGAAACAATTAGCATTTTATGTTGAGTGTATGTTACAACATAGAAAAAAATAAAAAAAAATTTAAAAATTCAATAAAAAGATTATAAAATGTCAATAGAAGAAAAAAAAGATGAAAAAGAAGTATGTCCAGATGTGCTTTAAAAAGAAAGAAAAACAATAAAGCAAATGTAGAGTAAATAAAAAAAAAATAAACAAAAAAGCTAAGAAATTAAAGTAAAACAAAAAAAACACAAAAATAAACAAAAACCTAATAATGACAAAATAATTACCTCAAAAAAAACTTAGTTTACTAAGAATTCTTTTATTAGCTTCTAAGAAACACACATAGATTTGCAATAATTTAGAACAAAATATTTGAAAAAAATTAGCACAATAGAGACAAATTTTAGAAACGAAATAATATTATTTCGATAAAAAATTTGCTGCAAAAATAAATAAACGATGGAGAAAATAGTAAACGAATGTGATGACGTAAAAAAAAACAAACTAAACAAAAAATTGAAAAAAATGATCGTAAAGAATTTAATAGACAGAACAATATCTAAAAAAAAACACGTTAGATATAAAAGCCGATTTCCAAAACCTATTTAGAAAAAATTGAATAAAAAATTAGGAAGAAAAATCATAAAAGAAAGAAAATACTGCAAGTGAGAAAGAGAAAAAAAATAGATACAAAATAGTTCTTAAGAGTACTATAAAATAGTACTGAAGAATATTAATACTGTATACATGCAAGTTTGAAAAAAAAAATTGCGACAAAAATTTAAACATATTTTACTTTTGTTCTAAATTGTTTTTGTAACAATATTTCTAGAGAATGAAAATATGAAATACGGACAAAAATAAAACAGACAAAAGACAAAAAATAAAACAGATAAAAATAAAACTTAAGTTAGAGCTTTTACTTTATTATTAATATTATTTTTATAACACATCATAATAAGAAAAATAAACACTAATACCAATTACCACTCAATCCATGTCCCCAAGTCAAAAAAGATTTTAATCAAGCCGCAAAAATTTCTCAAATATTGCAATGTTCTTTTATTGAACGGGCTATGCTCATTTATAAAAAAATAATAAAAATTTGTATTAAATGAAAAATTTAAACATAGTAATAGAATAGGATGATATAAAGTACGTGTTATAAAAATAAAAAAAAATAATACAATTTAAATGTTTAAAAAAAATAAGACAAATGAGAAAAGAAACAAAATAAATATTAAAATATGTAAAAAGAATAAAATATAAAAGCAAAATAAAAGTAACCACAAAAAAAAATTGCAAAACAAAGTGAAGATAAACAAAAATAAGGATAAAATATGCATAAAAACAGAGAGAGATAGAAACAATTAGCATTTTATGTTGAGTGTATGTTACAACATAAAAAAAAATAAAAAAAAAATTAAAAATTTAATAAAAAGATTATAAAATGTCAATAGAAGAAAAAAAAGATGAAAGAGAAGTATGCCCAGATGTGCTTTAAAAAGAAAGAAAAACAATAAAGCAAATGTAGAGTAAATAGATAAAAAATAAACGAAAAACCTAAGAAATTAAAGCAAAACAGAAAAAACACAAAAATAAACAAAAACCTTATAATGACAAAATAATTACCTCAAAAAAAAACTTAGTTTGTTAAGTATTCTTTTATTAGCTTCATATAAATACAAATAGATTTGCAACAAATCAGAACAAAACATTTGAAAAAAATTAGCATAATAGAGATAAATTTTAGAAACGAAAAACATTATTCCGATAAAGAATTTGCTGCAAAAATAAATAAACGATGGAGAAACTAGTAAGAAAATGTGATGACGTAAAAAGAAAAAGAACAAACCACACAAAAAAATTGAAAAAAATGATCGTAAAGAATTTAATAGACAGATTAATATGTAAAAAAAAACACGCTAGATATAAAAACCAATTTTCAAAAACTATTTAAAAAAAAATAAATAAGAAATTAGGAAAAAAAATCATAGAAGAAAGAAAATACTGCAAGTGAGAAAGAGAAAAAAAATAGATACAAAATAGTTCTTAAGAGTACTATAAAATAGTACTAAAAAATATTAATACTTTATACATGCAAATTTGAAAAAAAAATTGCGACAAAAAATCTAAACATATTTTACTTTTGTTCTAAATTTTTTCTGTATTAATATTTTTAGAGAATGAAAATATGAAATACAATTGAAAATTGTTGCACAGATTTTCCACTTTGCTTAAAACTATTAGGTTATGTCATAAAAAATTGTTCATTTTGACTTGCAACGTTGCTCACTATCCCAAAAGCTAAACTTGCTACAAAATAGTGCTTAAGAGTACTCTTTTATAGTAAATAGTATTAATACTTCTTACATTCAAATTCAAAAAAAATGTTGTACAAATCTAAAATCAAACAATAAAGATTATTGCTTTTTCTATTTAAATTTTAGAAAAAAAAGGATTGGAAACTGGAGAATATAGTAGTCCCAGTAAAATAACGTTATATTGTTGTCCAAAAAAATTGCTTTTATATTCCCTTATTACTAGACAGAGCACCTAATCCCTCAAAAAAAAATTTTAAATAAACAGGTGTCTACAGGTTTTCCAGAGCTGTACCAAAATTGTAAATAAGCAGCTATTTATTTATTGTTATTGGTGTTGTTACTTATTGCTTTATTGTTTAAAAAAAAAGCTCGGTAATTGGAGCAACATTTAAATTTTTTAGAAATATACGTTTTTTACATTGGTTTTGTTGAAATTTGAGCCAATTAAATTCCACTGACAAGACTTTTTAAGTTTAAGTCATGTATGAGTGCTATAGAAAAAATTTATACCGAATTTATTTTAAAATAATTTTTTTTTGTTTCTTGCTTATATATGATGATATATAAGTGAAATTGTAAATAAACAGGTGTCTACAGGTTTTCCAGAGCTGTACAAAAATTGTAAATAGGCAGCTATTAATTTTTTGTTATTGGTGTTGGTACTAATTGCTACATTGTTTAAAAAAAAATAATTGTATCAACATTTAAATTTTTTAGAAATATACGCTTTTATACATTTGTTTTGTTGAAATTTGAGCCAATTCAATTTTACTGACAAGACTTTTTAAGTTTAAGTCATGTATAAGTGCTATAGAAAAAATTCATACCGAATTTATTTTAAAATAATTTTTTTTTTGTTTCTGGCTTATATATGATGATATTAAAAGATGATTTTAATGTTACCAAACAGTGATTAGATGAAAATAATAGACTATATCTAAAATGATAAATGCTATCCAAGAAAGTATACGATAAAAGATGGGAAGCTGGAGAAATATAGTAGTCCCAGTAAAATAACGTTATATGGTCGTCCAAAAAAACTGCTTTAATATTCCCTTATTACTAGACAGAGCACCTAATCCTTCAAAAAAAATTGTAAATAAACAGGTGTCTACAGGTTTTCCAGAGCTGTACAAAAATTGTAAATAGGCAGTTATTTATTTTTTGTTATTAGTGTTGTTACTAATTGCTACATTGTTTAAAAAAAAAGCTTGATAATCGTATTAACATTTAAATTTTTTAGAAATATACGTTTTTTTACACTTGTTTTGTTGGAATTTGAGCCAATTAAATTCCACTGACAAGACTTTTTAAGTTTAAGTCATGTATGAGTGCTATAGAAAAAAGTCATACAGAATTTATTTTTAAATAGATTTACTTTTGTTTCTTGCTTATTTATGATGATATTAAAAGTTGTTTTCAATGTTACCAAACAGTGATTAGATGAAAATAATAGACTATATCTAAATACTGATAAATACTATCAAAAAAAGTATACGATAAAGAATGGGAAGCTGGAGAAATATAGTAGTCCCAGTAAAATAACGTTATATGGTCGTCAAAAAAAATTGCTTTTATTTTCCCTTATTACAGGTTTTCCAGAACTGTACTAAAATTGTAAATAGACAGCTATTTATTTTTTGTTATTGGTGTTGTTACTTATTGCTACATTGTTTAAACAAAAAGCTTGATAATTGTATCAACATTTAATTTTTTTAGAAATATACGCTTTTTTACATTTGTTTTGTTGGAATTTGAGTCAATTAAATTCCAATGACAAAACTTTCTAAGTTTAAGCCATACAAAATTTATTTTTAAATAGACTTTCTTTTGTTTCTTGCTTTATTTATGATGATATTAAAAGTTGTTTTCAATGCACAACCGCTATCTGATATTGTTTTCAAGATACTGTTCCAGATGCAGTTTTCTATTTTAAAAACAAAATTCTATGAATTGTTTCATACAATAAGCTGAAATCTTGCTCAATTACATTCCATTCACGTCCTGTTCTTATTGTCAGACTTACAGAAATCATAAAGAAGAGACTTGGTTGGGAAAGCCAGTCGTAAGAGACCCGGGCCCCGTATCCATAAATGTTGTGAAAAATAATCCTCTGTATATATTGATCCAATCATTCGCTTTGGTGACCCGAATTCAACTGTTTGAGAAACTTTCAATAATCTGACACGTTTCTCTCAATCACCTTTTTTATTTTTTCTCGATGTCCCAAATATTGGAAACTTTTTCGATTATAAACAGCTCCCAGGAACTTAAACACGTCATGTTTAAGCAGGAGTTTAAAGTTTTTAATTAAAAATTTACCAAATTTTGCTGCGCTTATTAAAACTAATAAATTGGAATTTTAAATATTTATAGCTGTAACTTTTTTGACAAATTTTTAGATCCATTTATTTAAGTTTTAGCATTTATGCGCCAAACATTGCATTGCATAGACAAGTTCTTGTTTTCTGAGAGAATCTATTTTAAAGTAAGCCAAAAAAAAATTTTTCTTTGCAATTACAAAAATATAGTTCAGAATAAAAAAAAATTGAAAACTTTAAACTCTTAATACTATTATTAAGAGGTAATAAATTATGCTTTTTGATTTCCCAATTAAATAACACAAGAAAGATTCTTTTTTCATTTGGAATTTTAATGCAGTTGAGTAAATTTTTGCCTTGTAAAAATCTAAACATATTTTTTCAAAAAACTTAACAATTTGCAAAAAAGTCTAATATGATTTTTTGCTAAGTTGACGTCTTTGACCGTTATTTAAGATTAAAGTTCAACCTCAAATTGTAAACGATTAATTTTCCAAATAAATTTTTCTTAAATTACCAAATTGGAGAGAATATCCAGCTTGAGACGAACTTTAGCTACACTTTTAGTGAATGGTAGAGCTAATATAACCTGTTTAAAGAGACACGGTGATTGGAAACCTAATAGTGTAACTGAAGGGTATATAGAAGACCTCCTCTCAAACAAACAAAAAATAGTCATAAAATTTTTTGCCTCTTAGGCAAAGCCTAGCCCTAGTACGAGTAATTCAAAAGCATGTCCAAGTGAGCAAGTAATAGACACAAACGACACTGGTCTTGTGAATAATCTTGTACTACCACTGGATGTAATTTCCAACATGTTTTTTTTCCCAATTGTACTTTCAACTTTAATTGTAATTAAAATATCTAAATGAGAAAAATTTTGACAAAATGAATTTATTGACTATGGTTACGCTTTATTTGTCAGCGGCGCTGAAGTGTACTACGAACGGCATATAAAATATTTTTTATCCTACACCAACTCAAAATAAAATTTTCTCGTCTTTCGACAGCCGTGAAAGTACATCATTTCCAGGCTAGCCAAGAAAAGATGTACTTTCTCGGCTAGCCGAGAAAAAAAAATCTGATTTTCTCCGTCAGGAGTCGCTGTTATAAGAAAAATTACCCTAAACTCTAAACGTCTCACTATTTATGAAGGGTGTTGAAATTTTAAATCACATTTACTGTTTATGAACATAAATCTTATTTTAAAAAACTACTTTTGTGCAAGATAAATTGTGTAAATCACGACAGTAAAGTAATCCATAAATTTTTGACATCTGTCAAAGTTTGACATTTTCAATTGGCGATTGGCGGTAATAACCTCAAATCAATTTTAAGATAATGCTCGATTATGAGGTAATTTGTGTAAGATAAAAAATAATGTGTAAACCACGGCCGCAAAGTGATTTTCCAGGCCTTGAGAAGTGGCCTTATCTTCTCTCGGCCTGGAAAAGTACCACTTTGCCGCCTAGGTTTACAATATACTATTTTTGTGCCTTGCGCCTGCAAAATATAACTGTCAACCTATCCTAAGCGGCCTAAAACGCCCTCTTGCCAGCCTAGGCTAGAAAATGATTACTATGACATTTGCTGTCATTGTCAGACATTTATCAACAACGACAACGGTTTGTATTGTATAATGTTACAATTAATGTATAGCCCCCCAAAGTTCCTAAGCCGAAATGTGTGCTGGAGTATCGACTTTTTCAGAAAACAGCAATTTCTCTTTTTAAGAACGCAAATAAATAGGTAACTTTTGAAATGTCAAAGCAAATATTTTTTTTTTAATACACAGGACATCTGAATTTTTTATTTAGCGTTGCCATAACGTGGAAAAAACTTTTTTAATAAAAAATTCTTTTTATTTTTTAAAATAAAAAATCGGCAGCGGCACAAAAAGTTTTGTGAATCACACCTCCGAAAACGCTTTTGCAAGGGCTCGTAGTTTAGGCCTAAAAAATCACTCGTTTTGCAAAATGCTGTTTCCGGCCTTGTGATTCAAATAACTATTCTGTCATGACAATAAAGTGACACCTAAGCAAGCCTTTTTATTTCAGAATTGTAAAGTCACACTTTACTGACGACTGAAGAAAAAATATTATATCATTTACGTTAAGCTATGAAAGACTCACAAAATAATATTAATTTAAGGAAACTAATATTAATATTAAGAAATCAAGCTTTTCCAGATTTTTTTTCCCTGACAATATTTTCATAGTAATTAAAAAATTTTTGGCCTACTCTAGTTCTTATTGGGCTTTAGTTGTGTTTTGATGCAAAAAATACCAGAGACTACAAAATTATGTTTGTCAATTAAGTTTGTAATCTTAACCTCAAAAAATTGACATAAGAATTATTAAACACCCTGGTCGACAGTTCAAGCTGTATAAAATATAGATGCCAAATTCTAAAAATTATATTTATTTATTTATTTCACATGTGATCTTAACTTTAAAAAACTTAAGTAAAAATTGTTACACAGCCTGGAAGACAGTTTTAACTGTATAAATTGTAAAATAGTAGAGTTGTGACTTGGTTTAACAAAAAAAAATGCAAAATGCTTTAAAAGAAACAGTTTAAAACCAACTGTACACCGCATAGCCAAATTAGCAAGAACATTATTATTGTCAATCAATTTTATTGTTTTGAATCGGGTAAATGTATAACGTGGTCAACCATGACTGTTTGAGCTGGCAACACTTTGTAGAGACTTTTTTGTTAGCCTACTTAAAATTGTAGGTTATGTCACAGCGAGTAACTTTTTAGTTGGCATCTGTCAATGATGTTGTTAGTATCAAAAGTGTTACCTGTCAACAACCGGAACTGGTTACAGTTGTATCATTTTAAAATGAAATGTAGAATTGCCAACTCAAACACTCATGGTTAACCACGCTGTATATAGAACAATTATTGATATAATGTGACTGGAAGAGCTTAGGTAGCACAACTTACCTGATAATTGCGTAAGCCTAAAACTATGTAGTAGTAAGTAAGCTAAAACATGTTTTATTATCCAAATTAACCTGCAGATCTTACCTGATAATTGCGTAAGCTAGTAGTAAGAAAGCTTTAACATTAATTTTTTTATCAAAATTCGAACAACTTCTGTGTAGCTTTTTTTATCTTTGAGATCTCTAAAAGCAACAAACAAACTCCCTCTTTTAGCAATGTTTTTGCTTAAGCATGAAAGTACGTATTATTAAGATTGTTTTTCTTTGCCAAAATTTTATTAATTTAATCTTTGAATGTTTTGTGGATGGTCATTGAACAACCTCTATGTAACATTTTCTTTTCCCTTGAGATCTCCAAAAGTTAATAAATAAGCAATAAACTCGCTTCTATTGGAAATGTTTTTGAAGTTAAGCAGTGTTTGTACATCTTTGTGTATTCTCACAATGTTGTTTCTCCTCTACTTCTCGTTCGGCGTGTTAATTAAAGAGAAAAAAAGTTGGCAGACCACCGTTTCCGCAACGAAAATTAAAGCAGAAACTAAAAAGTTTTTAACGCTTATTCCACATGACACGTCTTTGTAACAGCGAGAAGCGGATATATTATAAACAGTTTAGAGAGAAGTTTCAGAACTCGCAGCTGGAATTCGCTTTAGAGAGCACCTTTTGAAAGGTGTGGGATGTTGTAATTTATCATTAGTGGAGAAAGAGCCGGAAATGTGCGCAACATTACGTTCGAAAAGATAATCGGAACCGAGCTTTTGACCGAAAAATGAGCTTCGATTTTACAATTATTGTTACAATTTGTGGATCTCTCTATGGAAAGATTTTATAATAAAACGGTTTCGAATAGATTCTAAAAAATTGCTACCTGAATGTCGAGGGTTTAACAAAATCATCAAGTTAGCGTTGGTTTTTAGTAAAGAACAATAAGAAGATAAAAATACAAATGTATGTTTACACTACATATACTGTGTACAATATTAAGAGAAATCAAAGGCGTTTTTTTTGGCCCAGCGTTATTTTGCCTAATTATATATAGTACGAACCGATCTATAAGCTGCTGCCAGGAAAACACAGCCGTTTTTAAATCCTGTTAATATTATACACCCGGTATATAGACTAATACAGTTCCAAAACTAAAAAATTTTTTTTAAAATTTTTTATTAGAATATTGAAGTTTACAATGTTTTAAGAATTCTTTCCAAACAAGTCAAAAAAAAATTTTTTTAAGACTGTTTTCAAATCTTTAAAAATTTTCAAAATTGTCAAACTTCATTTTATTTTTAAATGTAACTATTCTCTTATTTACAAGAAAATTTAAAAAGAAAATTTACAGAGTGCTTCCAACTTTTTTTAAAGTTTCCATGACATTTTTTTAAGCTACTTTTGACCATAAACATCTAACAAACTTTATATATTTTTTTTTAATTTAAGATACGAAAAAATGAAATTAAAACACGAGAAACACAAGTAAAACTACAATAAACATTCCTCGTAATGATGCAAAAACCATGTTTTTTTAAATTTTTAAAAAATAAACAATTTAATAAGAATTTATAATTTATTATATTTTTATTTTACTTTTACTTTAAAAATAACAATAGTCAATTATTAGTTATATTCAAATTATTTTTGGTTCAACTCATTGACGCTAAGGGCGCTAGTTAGATAAAATAAATTTGAAAAAACTTGTAGCAATTTTTAAATATTAAAATTTAGGCTTTAAAATTATGATTCTTCTTGTAGAAAAAAATAAAATAATCAGGAAAATTGGTTAAAAAACAAAAACTTTATTTTATACGGCTTTAAAAATTAAGAGTAACTCCTAAAAAAACTCTTGAAACTTACTTATAAACATCCAACAAACCTTATAAATTTTTTCTAAATTTAAGATACGAAAAAATGAAATTAAAACACCAGAAACAAAAGTAAAACTTAATAAACATTCCTCGTAATGATGCAAAAATCATGTTTTTTAAATATTCCAAAAATAAACAATTTGATAAAAATTTTATAATTTTTTATAACATTTTCATTCTACTTTTACTTTAAAAACAACAATAATCAATTATTAGTTATATTCAAATTATTTTTGGTTCAAATCATTAACGTTAAGGGCGCTAGTTAGATAAAATAAATTTGAAAAAATTTGTAACGATTTTTAAATACTAAATTTTGGCTTAAAAATTATGATTTTTTTTGTTGAAAAAAATAAAATAATCAGAAAAATTTGTTAAAAATCAAAAACTTTATTTTATACGGTTTTAAAAATTATTTTAATTTAACTCGCCGTTTGAAGGATACATTTAAAACATTGTAAACTTACATATTTTAAATCCAAAATAAAAAAAAAAAATTGTTATAGCGTTAATTTAATATTGATAGACGTGGTAACTCATTAGTGAGGGATTGGTCTCCTATGCCTCTGCTAATAATTTAATATAAATAACAATTGTTAACAGAATATTAGCAGCTACATAACTTTAACTTCTTAAAACTTTTTTTGATTATGTACCTACATACTTTTAACTTAATAATATTTATTATGTACATAATTTTAATAACAAAATTTTTATTATGTACATAATTATAATCCGAAATTTTTTGTGTACAAGATTTCAATTCTGACATAATTTAAAATTTTTATTTAACAGAACCAGAACTTTAATTTACAATTTCGGTTATATACATAATTTTAATCCTGAATTTTTGTTTTGTACGTAATGTTAGTTTTAAATTTCCATTTTGTACATAATTTAAATCCTAAATTTTTATTATGTTCATTGTTTTAATTGAGACATTTTTGTTATGTATATAATTTCAATTTTAATTTTAAGTTTTTATTATGTACATTTCAATTTCCATTCTATTTCAATATGGAGTTTTTCCTATGCAGAGACATAATATAAATTCTAAACTTTTATTATGTACATCTTTTTAATTATGACATATGTCGTAAGAATTTTTTACATAGGTACGTCTAAGAATTATGTACATATGTACGTAATTCAAAACTTTTATCTTTTTGAAAGACATTTTCATTATCTACACTATTTTAATTCTACATTTGTATTATGTACATAATTTTAATTGTGAATTTTTATTATATTAAAAATATCAGTTCTGAGTTTTGATTATGTACATAATTTTAATTCTTTTTATTATTATTATTTTGTACATAATTTGAATCAAATCCAATTGAAATTCAATAGTTAAAAGCTAAAAAATTTATGTTTAAATAAAAATAAATATGTTTTAGTTCTATTTATGTCGCGACATAATAAAAATTAATTAAATTAATTTAAATTGCTAATTAAAATTATGTTCTCACTTAATAATAATACTAATACTTTTTATTATCATAAGAAATTCATTGATTGCTTTAGAATTTTTAGCACAAGAAACTATTCACACAGTTTTACCACTCACCAAAAAGTTTGTTTAATAAATCTTAAGAGCTTTTTTGACCATTATTAAGAGTTGAATAAAAGTATTAAAGATTATTACTTGCTAAAATTTTACCTGGTTTATAAATTTCTTGTGTATATTTTTTAATCATCCTACTAAGAAACTGAAAAGAGATTTTATTTGTTTATAGCTAGATGTCTATAGTTATTTATTTGCTTGACTAATTTTAAGCCGTTAACACTAATTTGATAATTGCCATCAAAGACGTGTTCTGCCATACTTGATTTGTCTAATCTATCGTACTTTAAATGAGCTAAATGCTTTTTATATCTAGTTTGAACTGATCTACGCGTTTGCCCTATATAACATTTGTCACAGTTATTAGACTTCATGCGATAAATTCCAAACTTTTCTAAAAATGGTGTTTTGTCTTTTGGACCTTCTAACAAATCTTAATTTCAATCCTGACTAATAAACCGCTCTAAATCCTAAATGTTTAAACACAATGTCAAGTCCGTTGGTTATCTTAGGTTCAAAGAGTATTAAAATCAAATTTAATTCTTGTTTATTTGTGCAATAATGAGCAATAAATGATGTGCAATTTTTGATATTTGTTTTAAATTTTTGTTAATTTATAATTTTATTTACTATTTCTTTATATATTTATTATTATTAGGATTTTCTTTTGAGAAATAATTTTTTTTATGTTAAAGTCTTTTTTGAATTAAAAGAAAGGTGAATTATATATTTATTAAAAAAATCAATTTTGCTATTTTATGTTTAATTATTAATATTTTCTTTTAAGAAATAATTTTTATATATTGAAGTTTTTTTGACTTAAAAGAAAGGTAAATTATCTATTTATTAAAAAACTTAATCTTGCTATTTTATGATGATTTCATTTCTAAATACATATAGGTATTAAATCCTAAATTGTTTGTATCTATTTAATTACGATTACATCTAAAAAGAATAATTTGTTATTAATTTCCTCTTCATAAGTGAATTTAATTGAAGAATAACAATTATTTAGGCACAAAATTTGTTAATCTTTCAGAATTTTTTAAAATAACGAAAACGTTGTCTACGTATTTTGTTCACATTCTAGTAAAATATTAAAAACTGTCTTTAGCACTATTTTCAAAATGATACATGAATAACTCAGCCAGAAAAGCTCCTTCATCTTCTCAATAGGATTATTAGGAGTTACCCACAAAAAATCTATAAGCCAGGTAAAATTAACCAAATAATATTTTAGGTTTATTCATCTCCTGAGAATGACCAGAGATCTATTAAACGAACGTTTTGGCAAGTGGTAAAACTGTGTGAATATTTATGAAACATAATAATAATGATTAAGTTTTAAAATTCACTTACAATTATTTTAATTCACTTTTATTTACTAATAATACTACATAATAATAAATTAGAATAAAATTAATGTTTTGACATAAAAATAATTCGTATGATCATTCATGTTGCCTCTTAAAAAAACCATTTATTTTTTGTTTTTTGAATATTTTGATTGTTTTGTTTCTTGGTGATCAAATAGTAAAACAGCGGTCTATAAAATTTTTATTTTGTATTTCATTTTAATTATAAAAAAATTATTATGTACTTAATTTTCATTCTGAATTTTTATTACGTTTATAATTTTAATTAAATCATTATCATTATGTACATTACTTTAATTTAATCATTTTTATTATTATTATGCATATAATTTTAATCAAGTTCAATTAAGTTTCGAAATTCAATTGCATTTAAATTTTGCGAACATTTATGTTGAAACTTAAAATAAATATGTTTTAATTTTATTTATCTTGCATCATAATAGAAATTGCTAATTGAAATTATGCTTCTACATGATAATAATAATACTGATATTTTTTATGAGACAAAATAATAATTGAGTTTTAGAATTTAGCCAAACTCATAATTTTAAGTCACTGTTTTCAATTAAGTTATAGCATAATAATTAATTTATGTATTAAAAAAACAATTCACTTTATTGCCACATAAAGAAGTTATTTAATTCTTGTTTTTGTTTATTTAGATTTTTTTTTTGATTAAATAGTAAAAAAGCGTGTCATAATTAAGTATTAATTTAAATTAAATTTTTATAAGAAATTTGACTTTTTCTTAAAACTATTTTGCTGGAAACTGTTTTTCAACTGGTTTTTTTGTACGGAAAATAGTATAATATAGTCGGTGAACTATTACGGAGATGAAATATGTAGAGGCAAGACCGATAACGAGGGTCTACTTAGCCTTTCAGACGTGATAAATAGTCGTTGTTCAATAAGTTCTCATTTGGGGAGATATTACAGAAATTGTTCCCATACCGTCGACCTTTGCTTAAATTGTGTTGCTGCGTTTATTAAGACTTATAAATCATATTTTAACGCACATCTGACGTCATAAGCAATGTTCGTCTGCGTGGCAAACGCGTAATTAAGCTAAACAAGCTTTTTGATTGGGGAGCGTAGGCTTTGCTCAAACGGCTTTGAAAAAACAACAATAACCTATATTTTACTTTTAATTTGTACCTTTTTTCTGACTAGATTGAGTCTAGCCACCAAAAAAAATACTACAGACATAACCTAAAAGTATTTTTAGCCATGACATGATACACAAAGAGTCTCAAATGTCCTGTTAAAAGTTGCCTCCGACTTGTTTTCTATTTTTCATTTTTTTTACACACATTTTAGCAAATTAAGCCTCGACTATTTTATTTCTAAAATTTTTAAAATTTCTAGCTTATTTTCTCTAGACCTATAAGAACACACTTAAAATTAATTAATTTTAGCTTTTTCTAAATGATTAAAAAAAGTGTTTTAGAAATTAATATACCTGAAGTTTAGACTTTTATTAGAAAGAAGATATTTTTCTCTATTCCATTTGAGCTTTGGCAAATTTGTTTTTGCTTAATTGCAGTTTGTGACATCACTTGACAACGTATCAAAATTTATTCTCGATGGTTCTAGTGTTGTCATTGTGGAAGTGACATCAGTTAAAGTAAATATGGAAATTCAATTAAACGTTTATTGACAAACGACATTATTTCAAACAACAAACAGAATTTATTACTTTCAATTATGCATTTTAATTGTAAAAACAAATCGTTCACTTTATATGCTAATGTAGTTTCCAAAACTTTAATTAATTTTTCTATAGTTTTTTCACAGTTCTCCATTCTAATATTTTTTCATGCATCTACAAATAGTAAAATTTAAATTCAATTATGTAAGTATTTTGAAATATAATAAAAAAGACAAAAAGACTAAAAATGCAATACAGAATGAAATGAAATAATAAAAATATTTCGTATGTGCGTGGCTTGTCAGGGAAATTTGTTTTTAAACAACTTTTAAAAGCAAATAAAAAGCATTCAAATTAATTTTTTATTAAATATGAACTTGTGATGAATTTTTTTGTGCTTATCTCGCCTATTACAATATTTTGAAAAACTATATTATTGTACTCGCTCTGGTTATCTACGATTCTAACATAACCTACAAATTGTCATAAATTGTCGCTACCGTACGTACATTGAGACGCACATTTTAAAAGCAAAATAATTCTTGCTGCTTTTTATTAAATAACCAAACAAGATAATCTAATTGATCTGTTATATTTTTAATAAAATCTTGTAAGATTATGTTTTTGTACATCAAATTGTGTTCCTTAATTTTAACAAAAAACCATTCAAAAGCTATCAATTTTAAATGATGCTTTTTAATTAAGCTACCGAAATCTTTTAATACAATCCATAAACTTTCAGTTTTGAGAGTTTTAAAGCCGAGCGGTTTTCAAAATACTTTAATTATTTATAAAATGAACAATCAGCAAGGAAGAAAAGTAGCACCAATTAGGGCGGAAAATTGATAAGCAAGCTCAAAGACACCATTAAAAATTTCATATTCAACTCGGCTGCAAATTAGAATGTAAACAAAATGCCAGTCAAGTCAAAAAATCATCGCCAATTTAGGAACTGCTATGTTTAAGCAAAATATAATTGCGCATTTAATTAAAACAGCGGCGGCGGCAGCTTAAATAAGCTTAACAAAACAAGAAAACCAAATAATTATTTTGGAGTATGTTGGGGGTGGTGCGTTTGTCGAGCATATTGTGTACTGCGGCAGACAAGTTGCCAGAAATTGTCAACAGTAAGCTGAATATAAAATAAATCTAACTTTGTACATAAAATTACTTATTAATTGTAGTGACATCTATCGGAAGTTTTTTACTACATCGAAGTCGGTAAACAAAGCTGTATTATTTATTTGAGGCCTAATTGTTAAGCCTCACGAAGAAGCGCTCATAAGCACAGAACATGCTAAAACTACAAATGTTTCTTTTTGAATAAATTTGTTTTGACTTTGATTCTTTCTTTTTTATTATTGCTTTTTAATTTCTGCACTTTTTAATTTTTTTTGTTACTTTTATTTATATATTTTGTGTTTAACATTTTTGTATTCAGTTTATTGTATTTTTTCTTGTTTTATCTTATTTTTAATTTTTATATTTTTTTAATTTTTATTCAAGGAAAAAATAAAAAGTGTAATAATTTTTTATTTTTATACTGTCTAACCGTTTATTCAAGACAGGTTTGGGTTTATTTAGAATTGATTTATTATTTTATAATTTCAGCACCACACAAATTTGTTTGTATTTTTCAACATTTTAATATATGGCCATATATGTTGCTTTTCTTTTGTTTTAAACTTTTTTGTTTTTGTTTTTTGTAATATATTTTAGTTGATGTTACTTTTTTAATAACCTGAGAAGAAGAATCTTTCAAACAAAAACCATGCCGCAATATTGGGGTTTAAACTTGGTTGTTATTAGTAACAAAAATCAAATAGATTGATTTTCAAGTTTAGTGGAAACATTTTCAATAATTCCATTGAAAAAGTAAACGAAATTAGATTTTTTATGTTGAATGTACAGTGTGGGTGAGTTATAACGCATTATTTTTGATGTTTAACATCCTCGACATACATTTCGCATGCATCAAAGAATGAATCCATCATACAATGCTATCACACCACTTTTTTTGTGAGCTATATTATCGCTCAAGATTAATATTAATATTAATTGTTGAATTTCGATTAATTTTTAAAGATTTTTTATTTTTTAAATTAAAACATGGAACATTTTTGCTTAAAAACCTATTAGATAACTAATGTTTTTTTGTTTAATTTTTATTTCATTGTTTTTGTTTTGTTTCTTCAACTTTTTTTATGTGTTTTACACAATTATTTTTGATATGATTCCTTGCATTTTGTGTCTGCTTTTGATTTTAATATTTTTTTACATTTTTTTTAATAATTAAAAACGATAAAAACGATAAATTTTGCTATTGCTTTTTTTTGTATTTTTAATTTTTTGTGTTTTAATATGCTTAATTTTCATATTTTTATCACTCTCTGTTTGCTATTTATTTATTTATATAGACGTTGTTTCCTATTGCTGGTCTGTCACTAGTCACAGGTTTTTTGTTTTTATATCCTTTATTTTCTAACTCTATTTATCTCCCCACAGTTTTTCTAAAAAACTTTTCAACATTTTCTAATAAATTCTGATCTTTTTTGTTCTACTACTATTTTGCAGTTTATTTGTTGTTTTTTTATTGTTTTGGTCTTTTAATTAGTGTGGAATTAGTATCTTATGCTTTAAACATAAACCTATTCCAAAAACAATAAAAAAATTTACACAACAAAAACAATTTAAAATACTGAACAAAAATATAAATTAGAACAAAAGCAAAAGCAAGTAAGTCTTAATGAACACAAAGATTTTTTTTTCTATTTTTTGAATCACAATATAAAACACACTAGACTAAACCAAATCAAGAATTACCATTTATTTAAAAACTCTTTTTTTTCTTTCACAAAAAAGACTTGGAATTATAAAAACTAACTTTTTTGCAATTTATTTTATTATTGTTTGAAGTTACATCACAAACATAAGCTAATTATTTGTTTTTGTTTAGTGTTTTTGTTGTTTATTTGTTTATTTATTTTTTATATTTGTTTTTCAACAATGGTTTTTTTTAGCGTTTTTTGTTAGTTTTTGGATTTAATAATTTTTGAAAGCATTTTATTTTAATTCAACTAAGCATTTGATTGTATTATTTATTTGTTTCTGGATATTTGTTTTTTGGAAATTTACAACACACTTTTTTTTTGTTGTGTTTTATATTATGTATAAAAATATATTTATTTTTAAATATAACAGTTATAATTAACAGGAAAAATTGAACTTACTTCAAAAAATTTTTCTATATGAAAATATAAAGATATTCAACCCTTCCTGTCTCAGAGGCACAGCAATTTTGCTGGACTATTATAAAAATATAATAGTATTTATATTATTATTTATTTACATTATTTTAATAGATTATTATGTGCAACCTTTCTTGTCCCAAGGGCACAGCAATTTTGCTGAATTTAAGAATCATTACGGTTTTCGACAAGTAATGAAAATGACAATATTATTTTTCAAATAATATAAAAATTCTGGAAAAACACGCTTTTAATTTTCAATTAATTTAAAATCTAATTTAAGGATTGAAACAAAGACAATCAATTGTGTTTTAAACTAAATAGACTATACAAGTTTGTTTTTGAAAAAAGCAAGCTAAATTACTATCTCTCCACGCATCTGTAATCATATTATTTGAATTGTTAGATTTATTATTTTTATCATTATTATTTTATTTTCAGGCTTATTCGCACTCTATTTGCGATTTATTTTTTTGGTTTCCAGCTCTCTTTAAATATTTCACAATCTTTTAGTTTGTTTTTAAACTTTATTACTTTTATTTCTGTTTTTCTTCTATTTTTTTTTCTTTTTTATCTTTTCTCAATATTTATCATAGAGTTTTTTTTGCTAGACTTTCAAACATTGTCATTCTTATTTCATGCTCTTTTTCAAACTTTCTCTCTACTGTTTCCTTCACTATTGTACAAAGATAGTTTTCTTTTTTCAGTATTTCTCTTACCTGCGCTTTACAAATATTTATTTCTTTAAACTTAAATTTTTAATACTTCTTTAACACACTCTATTTCTTTTGTTTCTTATTTCTAACGTATTGGTTCCTTACTCTTTTACCAAACACTATTATGTTCGTCTTACATTTATTTACTTCAAATCTCTTCTTATTCATCATCATTCTTTTCTCTCTTGGTACAATCACTACGTCGTTGGCATAAACCAGCTTCTACACTTTTTTTCTACCTTCTACCACTCTTTCATCTTGTTCTTTTGCTAACATTTTTTTTATATCACTTATATTACTATAGTAATCAGTGGTGGACTCAAAATGCTTCCTTATCTAAGGCCACAATCATTTGTTTTTTTCTCATTCAAACTCACCTTACGCTTTGGCTCCTCATATGTATCTTTTTTTTGTTATTCTTTTTTTATGTAATCCCATAACAATCCTGTCAAAAGCCTCTTTTATATCCACAAGCACACCACATATACACATTACTAATTGCTTCTCTCTCCTTTCAAAATCCTGTCTGCAAATCTGGTAATCCTCCCACTTTCTCTTCATTTTCTTAAAATATTTTTTTGCCTTACACGTTGCATTTACCTTGTACCTTGTACTAAGAAGAGTTATTCTACTGGAGTTACTTTTATTATTTTTTCATTTTTTTTGTGGATTGGTATTACTATTCTTTTTTTCCACTTCTTCGCTCTATCACAATTTGTTCAACAGTTCTCTTAGTTTTTTCCCAACTTTTTCAGTCCCATACATCTATGCCTCATTTGGTGTCTTATCCGTTCGTAGTAAGTTTCTTCTTTTTAGTTTTTTTAGATTTTTTTTGGTTTTTCTTCATTTTCTTCTTTCTATTTTTTCTATTTTTATTTTTTCTTTACTGTCTTTTAGTTCTTTGCTTTTTAAGAGTCTTTGTAAAATAGTTTATCTAATTGTCTACTATAGCATATAGACTATAGTCAAGTTATCTAGAAATTTTATTGACAATAGAGCTGTAATTCAGCTAAATACTGCTGATTTAATTAGTTCTACTGATGAGAGGTAAAACCTTGATTGAATTTAAATTATTACGATTCTGAATAAATTTGTTGTAGTACTGAAAAAACAGCTAGTTTTCTAGCAAAAGATAATGTTACGTTATCTTTTTTACTGTAATTTGTAATTGATTCTAGCTAGATTAATTTCGTCTTGTTAAGACTGCAATCTTTTTCATCTATTATGCTCTATATTTACAAACACACAAACACCCATAGACAGACGAAAGCAATCATTTTTTTTTTAAATAGATTTTTGCCCGGGTGGAATTTGAACCCACGCCACTCATTCAGCTAGGCTGTGAACGCACTATCTTCAGCCACCTGGCCACTGAGCGACTCATTTTGCTTTTTCCTATTTTATGCTTTCATGGTATGTTGTGGGTTACCGTATATTTACTAAATTATGTTTTCATTTGTCACCATTATTCAACATTTATTTGGTTTTATTTCGCTTTACAACTTTCCAAGCTTACTGTATGTAGTGGTCATGCTGGTAAATTGACACATTTACCTCCTAAATTGCTTTATAGAAAAAAAGCCTGTAATATTGTATAAGCTTTAATATTGTACATCGGCACCCCGCTATTAAAGAAATGCTTTTCATTGTAATAATTGGTTAGTAAATTACACTTTATTGATAGAAATTGTTTCGCAGACAAGTCAATAAAATAGCAGACTATACATACTTAAAATAAACTTTTCCACTCAACTCTATAAATAATAAACCTCCCAAGAAGCACACAATTTTCTCAATAAACGGAAATTACAAAATAATACTTAGAACGTTAGAAATTAATCAGCTTTCATCTTTTAATCCGCCATTTTTAGAATGGCGTTTTGCTAAACTGGGCGATAAATATGGATAAAATATATATATAAAGCTTTGCGCTAGTTTAAAGCAATAATAAATCGCATTGACGATTTATTTCCTATTTTGAATATAAATAGAGAATTATCGATTCAAAGCTTTTTGTGTAATTATTTTGCGAGTGTAGTTTATTTTCCGAGCAATAACTCGAAAATATTCGACAATATAAATAACACAATAATATTTGGAAAATATTTGTTGATATGACATTTGCGGTCGATGCTTATTTGCGATTATTGGGAAAAATTCATGTATTTTCACTGCTTAATCGAGCAGTTTTTATATCATATTTTTATATAAAAAAAGCTTTTACAACGTATTATCTCCTCTCAGCTGAAGAAATTATAAAGCGCGAGAGAAGAAATTACGTTGGAATTATGTGGACCTGGTGGCATCACATGAACTGGCAGCGGCAAAAATTTTTCTCTTCCGTCTCAACTTAGCTTGAGAAAAGCATAAGGGTGGTAATTCTCTCTCTTTAGCAAAATTTGGGAAACTAGTATGGCTCCAACCCAAAAAAAGATATTTTTTACAGTCGCTACAGAACGAGCTTTCTACTCATTAAATATTCGTTAGGGCTCAGTCAACCAGATCAACAAAGAAAGTCAAAACTGCTAGATTTAAACGCAAAAAAACAATAATAAATAAAAAATATTGATCAAAAAAAATATAACGGTAAAACAAATGCATAAAATTAGTAGAAAATTCTCTGTTGTGGGTATAGATTCAGCACAGAATCTATTACCAAACTGCAAGATTTGACAATTTGGTAGAATTGTAGAATAATTGATGATCTTTAGAGCGCACAAACATAGTAAAAACCAAGTCTTAGCCAAGTCTTCTCTCACTCGTACACTTTCATCTATTAACTCTAAGAAATATATCTGCATAGAGATAATGTAGTAATTTAGCTCTAAAAATCTTATACCAATCGATTTGCTATTTTCTAAGCCCATGAAAATACTATTAAAACTGTAAATCTCTAATAAAAAAAACTTACTGATTCCCTAATAACAGTAATTCAAAAATGGAAATGCTTTTCTTACCAGTCATCTGAAGCAGTTTTACTCACAAAAAAGTCGCCTCCAACGTTTTAGACTTTTATTACTGCACGCAAAAACTCTTTTCTAGCCGCTAACTAGCGTAACGTCAAAAAAAAAGCGTCATATAGTTTACCAAAGTTAACAAAAGTATTGACTCCTTAAACCGAGCTTTATTATAATATACAAGGTAAACTATCTTCAGCAACACCATCATAGAGTTACGCACGGGAGTTTCAAAAATCGTCTATAATTTGAAAACTAATAGCTCACTGGTTATTAAGTTAGCATGTGACTGTATTGTTCGGTACCTCACAGAACATTAAAGCTGTCTAAGCAAAGACATATTTAGTCACACGGACGAATGAGCATTACAGCTTGACCGGACAGCTGTAATGTTGAAAACAACTACAATAAACTACCTGAAAAAGTTAATAGTTTTATATAAAGTATTAAGTTTGTAAAGATTTTACTAGCTTTTACTTGGTTTGTTGCACTATACAATTTTTTTTTGTTTTTTTGAGCAGGCTACAATTTTAAATAAATTGTCGTTTTATTAAAAACTTTCAAATTAAAAAAGTTTTTTGATTTTGAAAGAATAGACAGATTTGCACACGGAAACTAGGCAATTCAAAGCTATTGTAAAACATTTCCAAAACTTTGGCAGTTTTAAACATTTTTTTATCGTTGAGTATATTGGGCAGAGGAGGCACAATCGCTTAGCCTACTTGTTCTCCCGACCTCACACTATCTAATATTTTTTTTTTAAATGTTTGATAGAAAAAGTGGCTGAAATTATACCAACAACACTGTAGAAAACAAAAAAAAACTTACGCAAATCAAATTTTTAATCAAACACAAATAATGATAATTATCTATATGTTTTGACAATAATTTTACACCAATTAAACATTTCATTGTTTTACTTGCGCTTGTGTTGTATTTATGTTTATTGCAATTATTAGGCTAACAATAGTGACGTGAAGACAAAAAAATAGTACAGGTACTACTAAAAGTTAATCAATTTTTCAACTATGTAAATTAAACTGAGCAAAAAAAAATAGTATGATATAATAAAACTATTTTTCAAGATGACACGTCAAATAAAAGCTACTAAAATTTTAACAAGCTCAACACTATATAGAAAACTGTTAACTTTATGAAGTAGTTGATAATGGTTTATGACTGTATTGATCGGCACCTCACACCTCACAGAACATTAAAACTGTCCAAGCAAAGAGTCACTTAGTCGCACGGACAAATGAGCACCATACCTTGCTCGGACAGCTGTAATGATCAACACGACCGCCATAAACATTCTGGAAAAGCTAATAGTTTTTATGTGGAGCATTAGGTTTGTAAAAATTTGTAGAGCTCTTATTTGGTTTGTCGCACTATACATTAATTTTTCTTGTTTTTTGTGGTTTATCAGAATTTTTTTTAGAATAATTACCTGGTTTTGATAGAAAATGCGAATTTGCACACAGAAAGTATAGCAAGACTTAAACGGTTTTTAAAAAAAATTTATTGTTGAATATATTAAGCAGATGAGGCACAGTTAATCAGCCTCCCGGATCTTCCGACCTCACACCGTCTGAAAATTTTTTTTACATGTGTGATTGAGGAAGAACATAAAGTTGTACTAGCAAATATTTGAAACAAAGAAAAACATACACAATACAAATGTTTAACCAAAAAAAAAAGTACAATATTTTTATACCAAGTATGCATTTCATTGTTACACTTACACTTTTGTTCATCTTTTCATTACAATGATTAGCTTAACTATAGCGTCTTAAATAAACAATTACTACTAAAAATTAAAAAAATTTTTAGCTGTGTAAACAAAACTGCAATTTGTCAATTAATGTCAATTTTTTTTGACTTGTTTAAAATATACATTTTTTAGTTTTTGACATTTTTGATAAAAATGACGTTGCCAAGAAAACCCAAAATTCACAAGTGAAAAATTTATAGTACACTATTGCTTCTAATGTTTGTAGAACTCTAGAAAGTTCAGTTCTTGATGAAAAAAAGTTAATGACATTATAATGACGAAATAGAAAGAAATCAACAAAAAATAAAAATTCGAGCCGTGTTAAATGAAAAATTGTCATTTTTAACACTTTAAAAAAAAAGAAATAAAAAAATTATGGAAAAGTTCATATTGCTCCAATTATAAGAGAACGAACAAATCAGTCAAATTTGAATAAAACTATAGTATTATTACATTAAAATGATACTTCAGTCGACAAAAAGACAATTCAAAATAAAAATTTATTAAAACTGCTAGTGTTTAAAATCAAGTTTTATAAAGGTAATTATTTATTATAGTCTTTAAATTGTGTATCTAGTTAGGGTGATGGCAACGGCTAAGGACATAGGGCGTGGCCTGCGTCAGTGTGCGCGGCAGTTTAAAACAGGTTCTTTTAACACAAAAGAGGAGGCGTAGAATCAGCTATGCTTTGCTTTGACAATAGTTGGTTTTGTTTTCAATTAATGGTTTGTTAACGTTTAGACTGTGTATAACTGGAGTTTTGTGTTGTGCTTATTGAAATCAAATTTGTTTTTTTTCCAAAACAAGCTAGTGATATTACTTCATTATTATGTAATGCCTCGGTTGACAAACCATTTTTTTACCCTACGTCAATTGAGCTGGAAATCCACACAAGTCGTAGGCACGCCCCATGTCCCTATAGCTTCCACATATTTCACCTTAATTACATCTTTAGAAATTTGCTGATTTTTTCTTGTATTTTAGATGATGACAATCTTTTGTCTTCAGCTTTAGTCAAATTATTACGGTTTTTCTATTTGCTGGTAGAAACCAAAATAGATAAATAATACTGCATATCATAGGTACGCGTTTCAGACAAACAAAAGCGGTAACGTATTAACTTGTCTCTCTAATCAGGTATAGTCTTCTGTCTCTAAAGATCAGAGTCAAGATCTCTCATTTGGAGTGATCTATACATTGACATGTATAGATCACTACAGATGCTTCCAATTCTATAAGATGTTGCTATTTTTATCAAAATTATTACCAATTTTGCTATTATGAAGGTATAATGTTGGTCTTACCTTCAGTTCTTTAAAATCTGTACCTGTATTTGCAATCAGCTTTAAAAAAAATGCCAAACAAATTTTCAAAAATCTAAATATTTTAGAAAAGTGGTTTTAACAAACATTATTCTAAAATTGAACATGTTTTGTTCTTATTGAAACTCATCAGCAAGTCGCAACAGATTTAGATTTGAATAAAATCTGTATTGGAAAATATTCATAAAAATACTTATTGTTATTCAATGAACTAAGATTTTTAGTTTTTCTTTTAAATGTCAATAATTTTTCTGTAAATAAAAAAAGTCTTAAATATTTTTAAATATAAATCTTTCGATTTACAGAAAGAAAGTACTTTATGTTTAGACGTAAATCTATTGTTTAATAAAGTATATAAAACTACAAGCTGACGAATTAGCGAGGGATAACTCCTAGCATTAGCCTAGCAGCATGCGTTATTACACTGCTGACTAGCCACATGTACCTAACAAAGGGGTTGCAGATTTGCTAGATTTTTTGCGTAATAAAACAATAAAGAAACGGAAAAATATGTTGAAATAAGGGTATATAGTCTTTTTTAATTATTACTTTGTATTTTCCAAATTTCAATATTATGTAAATGTTGAAAAAAAAGTTGTATGATATTAGCAAAAATGTTTTCTATTGTTATTTAAGCAAGCTGTGTAAATTAAAAACCTTTTGATTAAGCTTGTTGCAAAAGGTTAAGCAAATTTGATTCTTTTGAAAGTTATACCCAGAAAAGTAGAAAGAGCTAAAATAAAATAAAATGAATTTACATTAATTAAATCCGAAGCCGAGTCAGCGAAAGCCGCACCGCCGAAATAATACCCCTAAAAATACCCTAAAAGACAAAGCGATAAAGGTTAAAACACAGCAAGCGGCTCGGGGTGGCTTCCTGCACTTGCAGGAGCATTTCATTTCCTGCTGCGGTAAAGTATAATTCGCAGGATTCCTAATCGGATTTGGACGATGTTAAATTTGTATTTGGAGATTTTCAAGTCCGGCCAGAAAATCGTCGAGGGTTTTTGATTCCGCATAACGAAAAGAATCGCAGCTATCTCCGCTCCGGTATGCCCGGCTCTGGAGTCGGTATCCGGGAATTCCGGGCGCTGGGCTGGATGGAATATCTCAGAATGCAGGATCTCAGGAATCCGACTGCGACATCTGCTGCCACTTGCCGGTCTGTCACATGTTTCAGGACATTCATTATTTGGCTAAAGGGCGCCGAAAATCTTTCGACAACTTTTGCGATGGACGTTAAAAACTTTTCTGATTATCGGATTTCGGTCAAGTCTTTAAGGTTTTTTGTTGACGTGCATGTGTGCCGAGCGTTTTTGTGACCTAGCCAAGGATCATAACAGTCAAAACTTTTAACGCGGCCACTAAAATAACTTAAATCATGGGGAAACATTTTGGCGGAACTAAACTACTATTGTTCAAGATTTATATATTGTGTGAGAGTTTTTAATTTTATAATAGTTTATATTCATAGTTAAAATAAAATACATCAATAAGGCGCTAAAAAACTGGTACAATTGAATAAGCTCAATGAGGGCTATCTGGAGAGGAAGAAATTGGTCTTATCCTCCCTGGAAAGGTTGAGTGGCCGTTAGTGAACTGAAAGGGATGAGGACGCTTGATAAAAAGTCTTCAACGGTCGGTCAGACGGACAATATTATAAATATTTAAACTGTTAATTGTTTACTGAAAGAGAAAGATAGTTAACGTGTTGATCTTGTTAACAATTGTAAATTCAATGCTGAGTTCCAAAATTCAGAGAAATAATGAGTAAGGTTATATTGATAAACACACATATGTATTAAATGTGTAAATTAAAACATCCATGGCAGAAACTATAGTTTATACCTAGAGTACGGTTTTGTGGCGTTGCATCTCAGACTGTTAAGCCGTACTTCCATAACGTCTGTAGGCATTTACAAATTGCTATTCTGGTTCTCTACTTCTTCAAACACTGGCGAAGAGGTAGAGAGGTGGGCTAAAGCCTGTTAACCGCCATGGTTATGCTCCTGTCATTGGATAGAAAGGTAGTGGATTTTCCTTTTGCTGGCATAACAGAGTATTGCGTTATGTCTTTAACTTCTTTACTTATTAATCTTTATTTTATACCTTTTTCTATTACGCATTATTCCTGGCAAGTCTATTTCTTATAATTAGAATAAGGCCTAGTGACCCAGTTCACGTTGGTCCCAAACTAGATAAAAACATTATTAAAAACACGAGGCTAAAGAAAAAGGGTGAAGATTAGGGAACAAAAAATATTTTCCAGCGATTAGAAAAAAGAGATCTTGAGTGCTTCAGGAACTTCAAGGTTTTTCTTTGTTACTGTTTATAATTTTTTTGTTGATCGTTTAAAAGTTATGATTTAAAAAATTTTCTGGTTATATTAGTTGGTATAATCTATCATCTACTGAATATTTGCCGTACAAGATAATTTCTAAAATACACACCAAGGTCATCCTGAGTACCTAAACGCACCAAAGCACCGGTTGAATTGTCTGTGAATTTATAAGTTTACTATCGGAAAGGCAACAGTATTTTGGCATCAGTTAAAGGAGGTTGTCACCAAGAGGGTGAGTTGTATCACGAGCATCTAGTAAGACGTAGAATGCAGGCGAGAAAGACTGCAGCATAAGCTTTCCGCTTAGAAGTTAAATTTTGAGTTCTGTCACAAATTACTTTGGAGACTTAATCCACTGTTGTCACGATTGTTTATGATTATTTTTTTTTGTATTTTTGTGAAAGACGTATTAGTCCAAAAATTGATTTATTGTTTATTGTTTTCTAGACAGTTTGATGGTGTTTATGATTATATTTCTTTTATATGTATATAAATATATTATTGCCTAAGTGTAAATATATACATTATTAAATTGTAGTCACATTATAGGTATGGGTTGCTTTCTGTCTTATAATATAACAGCAATTTCTTGTCATGAGATAATGCTAACCAGAATGCTCTTTTTCATCTTAGTTGTAGAAAAAAAAAGACAGGGTGGCGCTGAACTTGCCGTTGTGGTCAATATTCTGTTGAGTTTATTCGCAATTTTACCTCCTACTCACAACCGACGACAGGGTACATTTCTAGAAGGCACAAAAAGATTCACTCCTGACTTACAGTTTACTTAGTATAATTTATTTTTGCAACTTTAGCGAAAATGTCATAAAGTCTTCAAACTTCTTCTTCAAATCCTCGGCTTATCCTTTACTTATTGCTTAGCTACTTTGTCGTAGAAGAGTAGTGGGCTTAAAAAAATGCTTGTGTCACTCTATCTATATATATAAAAGAAAGTCGTGTTTGTTACAACACTTATAACTTGAGAACGGCTGGACCGATTGCCATGGTTTTTGATTTGTTGGATTTGTTTCCGTCCCGAATAGCAGAATACATCTTAAAAACAATGAAAACTCGATATGTGTAATGAATACTTACTTAATCATTTCAATAGATGCTGATTTGTTTATTACATGTCAAACATTTGTTGTCCAATCCTGTCAAATCGTGTAACAATTTTTTTATGGAGCTTATGGCCTGGTCGCTTAGACCTTTAAGCCACAGCTTTATTTTTTTCTAAAGACATCATGTGTGCGTTTAGAAATTTATTTTTTGTAAAATGTCTACAAAGTTCAGGTACTGTTATATTTGTTTTTAATTCCCGAAAATAATACCTAAGATTTATTCTAGAGTAAAAACATAAAATCATCGAACAGGAACGGAATTTAGGGAATAAAAAATCAGTTGGTAAAGGTTATAAGATTAAGGAAAAAAAATCTACAGGTTAAAAAAAGTGTAAATGTCTTTTTATAAGTCGTCTATAATTTTTCTTGATAAGCTATTCATACGTAGTGGTTATATACTCTTTGAGCTATTGTCTATGTCTCGAAAGTTCAGGCACTGTTATTATATTTGGTGGTTTTATGCGAGTGCACATTTTAATAACAATGCCCCGTCCTAGAAGACCTAATCTTTCCCAGCAAAGCCGTAATGCAATTAGGCAACAGAATATCGCGAGTCAATTATCTGCAAGAAATTGCACGCGTCGATACTTAAAGAAAAATTTAAGGATGAGGAAGTTTTTATTCCAAGGATTCCAATGATCCCAACGGATATGCCCTTTGACTTTAAACGAATTCAATTCCCGATTCGTCTTGCCTTCGCCATGACGATCAACAATCCTTGACTATTTGTGGCCTCAATCTAGAAAATGCATGTTTTTCTCATGGTCAATTGTACGTGGCATGCTCACGTGTCGGCAAACCATCCGCTTTATTTGTTCTTGCGCCTGACCAAAAAACAAAGAATGTCGTTTACCACAAAGTGCTTGAATAAAAATCCTATTAATAAATTAATCCGAGTTTTATTTTTTTTTCCCCAATCTGCACAACATAGTTTTCAATCATTATTTTCTGACATGAGTTTAAAGTACTCAATTATTATTTTTTATTTTTTTTAATTTTTATTCTCATTTTGTATGTATGTTTTCATCATCATTCATCATAATAAAATACTTTTTTGTTTCTATTTATATAAATATATTATTTTGTATCATTGTTTTACGTTCATCAAAGCCTAAATTAGTTCAGCTAAAAAGTAACACGACATTCATTGACTGTTAGGCGGTACAAAGTTCGCCGGGTCAGCTAGTTTACTAATTTACCAATGTTTCTAAAAAGAGCAACTGACTATACAGATGAACAAGCTTATTCGTCAACTCTTACCACAACTTATTAGATTTAAGCTTATATACCTAAATTGTTTATTTACAGTAAGGTTATGTGTATGGACAAGGAAATATATATAAATTATTGTATAGTCATGGTAGATACATTTATTTACTAAACTAATGTTTACATTAATTTAGAAAAAACAGTCAATTAATTTCAGCAAACAAGAGCTGGCTTAATAAAACTATTATAATAACCACCTCAGGCTGAGATTAACAGGAATATTGCACTGCCACCTTTTATATGTATAGTGCTTCCTACATGGCCAAGCAAGAGTAATTTTTTATATAGCAAAATACTCCCGCCTGGCCAGGCTACAAAAGCACTATCTTCAGCCACCTGATCACCGAGCGATTCTATCTCACTACCATATACACATTATAGTAGTGACATCTGAAATACTCTAATTATTTCTGACACTTTCTCTTAGTTTTGCGTTTTTGTAATGTCAATGTCAATTATAATGATGAAGCTACTGCCCACTGTAGGTATTTTTTGATGTATTATGACGTCACTTTTATAATCATAAGCTTTTTAGCAAATCCTAATAAATCTCAATAAATTAAATTTGTATTTTTGTTGATCAATTTAGAAGTGATAAATGTTCTTGACATGTCTTAAATTTTTTTTGATATGAAATAAGATCATGCCGGAAAATAACCCCAATTTACAATCAGCCTCTATTGTAATGAGCGCCATCTACAGCCAAAAACTATTGTATTCTGAAATTTTTTCTGAAATAATCTAAGTTATCCAGATACAATTATTCAAAATTAGAGCCCAAAAAATGAAACAACCTGATAAATATAGATTTAAAAAAATCTCATAAAAAACAATTACCTAAATTATAACTAACACTAATTTTAAGACCGGTATTGCGTTTTAGCGTTTATTTATTTGTTTGTTAGTTAATTAGGTTTCTGTCTTTATTTTAAATATACTCACACTGTTTTTTTTTCAGGTAAGAGTACCGACAAAACAGAGATCTGCTTTTCCTAGGTATGTAACGTTATAACTGACTATTTATCTTGCAGTTTCTGTAATTTTTTGTAATCATGACTTTTTAAATTAGTATCTCTCAGTTATTATTGTTGCTTGGAAATTGTATTTTTACACAGCAAAGTTTTTTACGTTAAAAACAAATATTTATGTTATTTTGAACCGAGATTATTTTGAAAAGTAGTTCATTGGTTCAAAATTAGAAGATACGGCAGCTTCAAGCAGAGCTGCAAAAATTTGTTCGCTTAGGAGACTGTAGCAACTCTTATTAAACAAACAGAGATGAGAATTATTTACAGATTTTCTGAAAAGAGATGAGAGATATTAATAATAAATTAAAATATGTATATAATTTTGAACCGAGAATATTTTGAAAAGTGGTTTATTGGTTCAAAATTAGAAGATACGGCAGCTTCAAGCAGAGCTGCAAAAATTTGTTCGCTTAGGAGACTGTAGCAACTCTTATTAAACAAACAGAGATGAGAATTATTTACAGATTTTCTGAAAAGAGATGAGAGATATTAATAATAAATTAAAATATGTATATAATTTTGAACCGAGAATATTTTGAAAAGTGGTTTATTGGTTCAAAATTAGACGACACGGTAGCTTCAAGCAGAGCTGCAAAAATTTGTTCGCTTAGGAGACTGTAGGAACTCTTATTAAACAAACAGAGATGAGAATTATTTACACATCTTCTAAAGAGAGATGAGAGATATTAATAATAAATAAAAATACGTATTTTATTTTGAACCAAGATTATTTTGAAAAGTGGTTTATTGGTTTAAAATTAGAAGATTCGGTAGCTTCAAGCAGAGCTGCAGAAATTTGTTTGCTAAGGAGACTGTAGCAGCTCTTATTAAACAAACAGGGATGAGAGTTATTTACACATTTTCTGAAGAGAGATAAGAAATATTAATAATTGAACAAGGTTATTAAAATAATAATATTTAATAAATTAATGAAATTAAATAAATTAAAGATGAATTCTAAGAGAATGATACAAGTATAATTCAAGTGCCAAAATATTTTACAAATCTTTAGAATACTAATTTACGTCTAATTAAAGTAATTAATTAATAAACTAAAACTTTGATATGTTGGATTTCTTGAGATTCAACAAGATGCTTGCTTTATGGTTTATTGAAGACGTTTGAAGATTGAAATAAGGACCAACCGTCTTGTAGACACAACCTATTCGAAAAAAAGGAGCTCCAATTGTTTGAATAATTTACCACTCTTCTGCTAGAAACTCAATTCTAAAAGCTACTTTCAACCTAAACAATATTTCCACACTTTAAACTTCACTTTGAACACTTTTATTTCAATAAATATTTTTTGACTTTTACTGATTATCTATCTTTAAGCACTGCTATTCAAAATTTATTTATTCTTTATTTATCCGTATTTATTGCTTTACTCAATAAATCTAGAAGATTCGGATCTTTCTGGAATCTCAGATCTTTTTCCTACGTCTTCAAAACTCGTTGTTGCTTCTTTCTCAGAAGCGTAGCGTAGCAAAAGAAGAACATTCTACATTATTCATTTATTTATTGTTATTAATAATTAGAACAAATTATGATATTTTGAAAACCACTTATGAATTATTTTTATAACACATGAATTGATTTTGAGACTTAGACATTCAGAATTGTTGAGCTATTTTGGATTTATCAGATCATACACTTTTAGACGTTGGCTTAGATAGTTTTTAAATTTCAAATTAAGCACATACATTCTTATTTGTTAATGTTATTGTAAATTAATCTTTTTTTTAAGAGTAATCAAGTTATGTCAAACCAATAGTTTAAATTAAATTTGAAATCACATAGCTTGTTGCTGTTACCAACCGTTAGCAACAAAACTTTCCAAAACATAGAAATTTAATTTTTTCTGTCAAAAATTAAAAAAAAAAGACGTAATATAGGAAAAACACTTTAAAATAGCCGTTTTATAATGGGTATTGGCGACGTGTCTCATTGATCTACTCTGTGACTTGTGCGCCACATCAACCCTTATAAAAATAGTTCTTTGATAAACTATTTTTGGTCCACAAAGACTTTCACTTTGCGATAGGAACTAGATAATTGGCTTTGTAAGGTCACCAGATTGACAAAATCTCTAACTCTCAAATAAATTGTTCTTTTATTTTGTTTATATCTCGGCTATTAACAGTCAACAGAAAGTTTTAAAAATCTTTTCAATGCTTTATTTTTTAAAAAGATAAGTAATTAACCAAATGGCTTAAACAAATAACAACTGCTGTTTACCGTAAATATTACTGTACAACTGTGTAAAAAATTACTACAAGTCAGGCTTGGTTTTAAAATTCTCCAAGAATAGCGCTAATTGGTTTACCACAAACTGGCATTGATTTGAGCAAAGCCAATATTTTTTATTACTAATTGAAAATTTTATTTTCAATAAGCTAAGTTTTAATTGAAAATTTAGTATTTTCAATTGGTTTACTATTTATATTGAATTGTGTGAATACTTTTTTATGGAAAAAAGATGAGACAGCAGAGGAACACGTTTACTTGAACACTCATGGTAACCGCAAAACAACTATGGTGTTTTAAAGTTAAAGGCAAAGTGGATGTGAACAAAAAGACGCGTGATTGGATATCATTGACGTTTCTATTGGTTGAACCATCACATAATCTAGCAGAAACTGCATTGATTGGCTGGCGATACAAGCTTGAGCGCGTGATTGGATATTATTGACGTTTCTATTGGTTGAACCATCACATAATCTAGCAGAAACTGCATTGATTGGCTTGCGATAAAAGCTTGAGCGCGTGATATTGTTCACCTCTCCTTCATCTTTAACTTAAAAATACTGTAGTCAGTTTAAGAGAATTTTAATGAAGAAATATTTGCCTTGCTGGGTTACAACTGTTTTGTTTTCACAAAATTAGTAATATCATTAAAAAAACTGTTTTTTTTTAATTAATAAAACAGAACAATGTAAAACAGTATGTTTTGCTTTCATTCTAGGCTTGTCAGTCATATACAGTTTTTTTTAATTGACCAATAAAGTCAAGCGGAGCGGTGTTATTGAACAACAATGTAAGAGCAAAACAAATTATATTGTCATGTATTCTCAGCAGCAGTTAATGAGTCTTTATGTCAACTTAGAAACTAAACTTGAAAAACTAAAGATTTGTCTTTATTCCAGAATATGGTTGTTGTATTGTGCTTTTAACTGTACACATAATTTTTTTTTTTTTTCCAAATATTGTATTTATCTAGTACGAATTTATCAAAAACTATCAAATCAAACAAGTTTTTACACTTTAGTTTGGTATTTTGCACGTTATAGATATACTTTTTTGTTCATAAGAAAGACAGGACAATAATGGTAAAAAGAATTTACAGTCCAAAGTGTAGCGTGTTTTGAGTTTATGAGTAGAGACATTCAGGTAACTGAGTACTATCCTTAAAAGTGTTTTTTAATTTATAACTGTGTAGTTTTGAGTGCCAAACTTTCTGAAAGATTAGTGCAAAAAAAATAATTGCCGGGTATATCTCAAATAGTTTTATCTTGTGACGTAAGAAACTTTTTTTTTAAGTTTTTAAATCGAAAGATATAAAAAAACAGCTTATCAAACTTAGGTTATGTTCCTATAATACCTGTAGATTAAAAAATTATTTTATTTGATGCTACTTTCACGTACCGATACCGTAAAAAAAAAAGTAAAAAATTAGTACAAGGCTGATTCTTTGAATTATATAATCTAAAGCCGATTAATTCTAGAGAAGGATGAATTCAATACGTCCTAAGTTGATGAGATTATTAGTTCAGTGCAGAATTGAATGAATGAAAGATTAAATGAAGCATTGAATGAATGAAGCATTGAAGGATTGAAGTCTGAAACATTTATATTTCTCAATATAATCGAAAATTAACTCAAAAAGCACAATCTAAACAAAAAACTAATCTCAGACGAGTAACGTAATCTGAATATAATCAACATAATCAATCACAGTAACGTAAATTTTTCTAAAACGTATAAGCCACTACATATTGACACTTGATTGAATTTGTTATTTTGTTTTTTTTTCATATAAGTTGCTTATTTAACTATCTAATCTATCTATGCTTTTTCTATCATATGTTTAATCTAAACATTTTTTTTCGGTTAAAGACATAACCACACATTATTTTTGCTTATGTCTTTCCTAAGCTCATTTGTTTTTTTTTTCTTGTTTGCGTTTTGACACTTGATTGAATTTGTTAGTTTGTTTTTTTTTTTATATAAGTTGCTTGTTTATCTATCTGTTTTTTCTATCGTGTGTTTAATCTAAATATTTTTTTTAGTTAAAGACATAACTAAACATTATGTTTGGTTATGTCTTTCCTAGGCTCATTTGGTTTTTTTCTTGTTAGCGTTTTGACACTAAACTTGGTTGAATTTGTTATTTTGTTTTTTTTGCTTATTTATCTATCTATGTTTTTTCTATCGTGTGTTTAATCTAAACATTTTTTTTCGGTTAAAGACATAACCAAACATTACGTTTGGTTATGTCTTTCCTAGGCTCATTTGGTTTTTTTCTTGTTTGCGTTTTGACACTTGATTGAATTTGTTATTTTGTTTTTTTTATATAAATTGCTTATTTATCTATCTATGTTTTTTCTATCGTGTGTCTAATCTAAACATTTTTTTCGGTTAAAGACATAACTAAACATTACGTTTGGTTATGTCTTTCCTAGGCTCATTTGGTTTTTTTCTTGCTTGCGTTTTGACACGTGATTGAAATTGTTATTTTATTTTTTTTATATAACTTGCTTATTTATCTATCTGTTTTTTCTATCGTGTGTTTAATCTAAACATTTTTTTTGGTTAAAGACATAACCAAACATTATGTTTGGTTATGTCTTTCCTAGGCTCATTTGGTTCTTTTCTTGTTTGCGTTTTGACACTTGATTGAATTTGTTATTTTGTTTTTTTTATATAAATTGCTTATTTATCTATCTATGTTTTTTCTATCGTGTGTCTAATGTAAACATTTTTTTCGGTTAAAGACATAACCAAACATTACGTTTGGTTATGTCTTTCCTAGGCTCATTTGGTTTTTTTCTTGTTTGCGTTTTGACACTTGATTGAATTTGTTATTTTGTTTTTTTTTTTATATAAGTTGCTTATTTATCTATCTATGCTTTTTCTATCGTGTGTTTAATCTAAACATTTTTTTCAGTTCTTTATTTTTTCTCTATTTCGAAATTCGGTTTTATTCGCAACATTATTTTTTAACTTCATAATTAGTTTTATTTTCAATTTTATATGGCTTTTAACTAGACATTTTTGTTTATTATTAAACCAAAATGTATAACAAAAATTTTCTCAAATTGTTCTAAATCAAGTAAATTGCCAAAACCGCTTTCACTTTACAAATTTCTAATTCTAGTCAAATTTTCAAAAACGTCAAAGTCATTTTAATTTTAATACTATTATTTCCTATTTTCTATCTCTGTCTCATAAAATTTTTAAATTTTCTAACGTTTCTAAAAAGCTCCAGTGCTGAATCAAAAACGTTTTTTATTTCAAAACTTCCAAAATTCTTTTTCTAACAAATAGACAATTTAATCATCTTCTCCTTAATCAATCAATTACAAAATTTAAATTGTATTCATTAATTTGTCAGACAAAAAGCACGTTATCACTTTTTATTATTATTGAATAATTTTATTTAATCGTGAATTGGACAGAAGTTGATTCAAAATTATTGCAAAATAATAAATTTGTCATTTTGTACAATTACTTAGTGCTATTTATTTTTATGATTATGGCCTTTGTATAACCTTATAAATTCAGTACATCAATTCCACGTAGTGTACACTTAATTTTGTTCCTCTAATTTTTCTCTATTTCGAAATTCCGTTTTATTAGCAACATTATTTTTTCACTTTAATTATTATTAGTTTTATCTTTAATTTCATATGTCTTTTAGCTAGACATTTTTGTTTATTATTGAACCAAATTGTATAACAAAATTTTCGCAAATTGTTCTAAATCAAGAATAAATTCCCAACACCGCTTTCACTCCACAAATTTCAAATTCGCGTCAAATTTTCGAAAACTATTAAGTCATTTTAATTTTAAGGCCATTATATCCTATTTTCTATCTCTGTCTCAAAACATAAGATTTTCAAATTGTGTAACGTTTCTAAAGAGCTCTAGGGCTGAATGAAAAACGTTTTTTTTTCAAAACTTCCAAAATTCTTTTTCTAACAAATAGACAAGTTAATCGTCTTCTCCTCAATCAATCAATTACAAAATTTAAATTGTATTCATCAATTTGTCAGACAAGGAGCACGTTATCACTTTTGATTATTATTTAATTTAATTTTACCTTAAATTAGACAGAAGTTGATGCATTGCAACATAAATTAATTTGTCATTTTGTACAATTACTTAGTGCTATTTTTTATGATCATGCCCTTTATATAACCTACTAAATTCAGTAAATCAATTCCGCGTAGTGTACACTTAATTTTGTTCCTCTAATTGTTTGTATTGTCTCTCAGCTCGCAGAAAAAAATAGATGATAAAGCAAGCTCATCATGTTGTTTGAAAAAGGTTTAATTCTCCAACAATAAAATCATTTGGTCAGAATTGTGTTTACTGCTCCAACAGTAAATCCCAGTTTTACTATCATTCAATTTTACTGTTCGTACGCTAATGACAGTAGTGATGGGGTAGCAATTTCCTGATTAAACCTAAAATATCGACTCAACAAATTTTACTTTAGAAAATGGATATTTTCGCATTTGTTGGATAAATAAGTGGGAAGTCGAAGTTTATCGCATAATTAATCCTAGATTAAAGTGGTTAGGAAAATCTTGACTCCGGCACTGGGATCACTCCGGGAATCTCATAAATCCCACGGACATCTGGTCCGTTAGATTTCCGGAGCGGAGAGGCACTATATTAATCAAGAATGAAGTACATAGATCCCTTATACTAAGTTTACGACAGCAGGCTGGGGATCGTATTTTATTATTACTGTAAGAGGGACACAACACATTTAATTTATTTTACCAAAAAAAAACGATGTGAAATAAATCCCTAATTTTATATTATTTATTCAATTTTCAAGATGCTGTCAATATGTCAGATCCGGGTTTTCAGGGCGTGAAACTAAGTAAATAACAATAACCTCAAAATCGTTTGAAAGGTACCGACCGGCATTGCCTATAAACTTCAAACGAACAAAGCTTTTTCGAAAATCAGATCAAATCGTCTGAAAACGTACGAAAGTTAATTAATTCCCAATATCTCCAGCCTTTCGTCCAGAAGCGAAAGTGATTATTATAACGGGCCGATTCGATTAATTCTACAGTAGCAAATTTTAATTGGGGATTACCTGACTGCTATAAACATTTTAATTGGGAAATTAGACCAGTAGCCGTTGATTATATGGATGGGGTGGGCAACCCAATCCAAAATTGAAATTTTACAAGCGGATAATTGATTGTAAAGTGCAGTATCAAAGAATATTTTTTTTTGAAATTATTATAAATACTTTTGGAATCTAATAAAACTATATTTTCCCTCAAACAAAAAAAAAATCTGAGATATTGAGAATCAATTTTTCAACCCAAGAAAAAAGAAAAGCTTTCAGTGATTTTTTACGCCAAAGTCTGATTTTAACAGATATATTTTTATTGGATAAAGTTCGAAGTTAATACCTTATAAATTTAAACCAAGAATTTTGCTCCAGAGATAAAAAATGAAGAATGAATCATTGTTCACCCAGTACCTAAATTTACAGCTGTGAACGGATTCTACTAAAAGTTGAGACACATAACAAAAAACTTAACAAAAATCTTAAATTTTTATTAATTTGCAAAAAAAAAGAAATATACACAACTCTTAACAAAAAGAAAAACGACAAAAAAGAGAAATAATAAATAAAAACTTTGTTAGAATTTGAGATAAGCTTCTTAATTTAGAGTCTCTTATAAATATAAAGCTATGAAAGCACTTGTGCTTTTATAGATAGTGTTTTTTTTTAAATTGGTGTGCATGACTGTCAAAATTATAAATATGCCAAATGTCATTTGATTTTTAGTTTTTTACTTACAAATTATAGCCGTTACATTAATACATTATTCATTTAATGGGTATTTTAAAAAGTCAAAGAAGAGACAAAGTGGCTTCAAGACAAGGTTGCCAAGCCTTGTTTACATTTTGATAATATTGTGTAATGTGTTTTGAAGCGTTCAAATAAAAATTACACTTTAAATTCGAAACTTAAATGCTTTAGAGCGTAAAATGATTGCAGCTAAATTTTTTCAAAAAATATTGATGTTTACTGTACACATTTTGATCTTCTTTTGCCAATCCTCATGTTTACGGATTTGTTTTTTGTAAACTATTTCGGATTTATTAGGTCAGGTCAAGTCAGATCATTTCTAGTCGTTATCTCGTCCAGTTTGCGAATTTTGAATGAGAAGCATAATATCTGTTCTTGCCTATTATTATAATTTTCGGTTGAAAAGTGAACAAATTGTGTTAAACAAAAAATTTAAATAGCATTTTATATTAAATAGCTTGTCACTGTTACCAACCGTTAACAAAAAACTTACCCAAAACTAAAGAACTTGATTTGATTTTTGTAAAGAGTTAAAAAACAAAGACGCGAAGTCGAATAAATAGCCTAAAGAACGTTTGCGTCTTGTTTTCTACACTAGGACTTGTGCGCCAAATTAACCCTTATTAAACAAGTGGTTTAATATATTATTTAACAAAAAATTAAATCTGTAAACTAAGACAGAGCTAGAAAAAAAAAATTTTAAAAACTTTTGCGGTAGGTTCTACACTAATGTAAATATTTAAATAATTATGACACAACGACAGATAAACAAGTTTAAGCATTTTAGGCATACACAGTATGTTTATAAATAAAAATAGGAATAGGCTGGATTTGGACAGTATTGTTAATATGGAGAGCCATAACTTGACATGCCATTTAGTATTGCTTTTTTCAAAGTTTTTTTTTGTTAAAAAGTTTTTACTGCATAACAATTAATATTACTACATATTTACACATTTTTACCACTTGCCAAAAAGATTGTTTATTAGACCTCAAAAATTGTCTCAACCACCAAGTTGTCATCATCAGGAGATGAATATTTGCTTAAATTTACTTGGTTTATAGAATTTTTTTAGGTATTTCCTAGAAATCCAATTAAAGAGCAGTGCTCTGCTATACTCGATTTGTCTAATCTGCCGTATTTTAGGTGAGCTTTATATCTAGGTGTAATAAATTCCAGACTTTGCTAAGCATGGATCTCCTAGCAAATCATTTAATTTCGATTCTGGCTGATAAACCGCTCTAAATCCCAAATGTTTAAGCACAATGTCAAAAAATCTGTTGGTTATCAATGTTTGAAGTCCGTTGGTTATCTTAGGCTCAAAGAGTTATAAAATAAGTTTTAATTCTTGTTTATTTATTTGAAAACTTGTGCAGTGTTTGATATTTGTTTTAAATTCTTGTTTATTTATAATTTTATTTACTATTGTTTTATTACATTCATTATTATCAGCGACTTTTTTGATAAATGCTTTTGTTTTATTAAGGCTTTTTTTGCTTAAAAGAAAGGTAAATAATCTATTTACTAAAAAATTTAATTAAACTTGTTATTTTATGTTGAAAACAATAATTTTAGTTATTAGGTATGAATCTTAAATTGCTTGTTTCTTTTCTCAATATATCAAATTCTAAATCGCCTATTGGTTTTTTATTAAGTTTACATCTAAAAAAATAATTTGTTATTAATTTCTTCTTCATAAGTGAGTTTGATTAACGGAAAACAATTATTTAAATTTAACACAATTGTAAACTTTCAGAATTAATAAAAACTGCAAAAACGTCGTCTACGTACAGGTCGTCAAACATAGCAACAACTCTGAGTTTTGCTCGGTATGCGCAGACAAAAAGAGTGAGGCAACATTCGGATGGAAAAAGATAAACGCTACGCACGGCGAGATACCCCTTTGTATTTGTTTAGTACTGTCTAATGAATGCTAATATTAAGTGTTATTTATTTATGTATTTAGACAAAGATATCAAAAATGTATTAGCAAACCTAACTAATATTTTAGAAATACCTAAATAGGTATAAACTATGTTTTTTTAACTATATTTACTTCCCAACGGTCCGGCTGCGACTGCAACTCTGCCATCCAAATGGAAAGATTTTCCAATGCGCATCTAGTGGGCGGCCACTTTACAGAGTTGTTCCTATACTTGACAAGCTGTACCTTATTCACATTCCACATCTTTATCCATAAAATAATGTATTAAAATCACAAGAAGACTTGAGAATAAAAACAAACAAAATATAATAAAGAAACCTTACTAATTAACAAAGCTTAAAAACAAGAACGTTTTTATAAATAAAACAACGGCAAAAATGCTATAAACTAAGAATGTGACCAAAAACTAAATTGTAATGAAATACATCAAACACTCAAAAACTGTTACATTTAAAATCTTGTTTAAAGTTTCATGAGAGCCACCATTTCTCAAATAAAAAAAATATATCTAAATTGGTTCTCCTAGAAAAAATTCAGACGTAACATACTTAAGAAAAATACAATCTAAATAGAGAATCTTTTTGTCTTTATAAAACTATATTTCATATTAAGAGTTTTATTATGGAATTTTTGTTAAAAATTAGGAAAAATCTTATTTTACCTGTTACAATAACAGGAAATTTTTTGACGTTTTAAAAAAAAAAGAATTGATAAAAAAAATAAAACTTGTGAGAAAATCATAAAAAAAAGCGGTAAAAAACTATAAATATGATACCAATATTAAATAGCTTGAATAAAAAAAATAGAGATATTATGTTTAAAAAAAAATTACAAAAAATTGATAAAAAGAGTATAAAAACAACTAAAAGTTTAGTAGAAAAACTGAAATTAAAATTAAAACTTGGTTTTCCTAAAAAAAAGTTTAGACGTATCACATATAAAAAAATACAATTTAAATAGAGAATCTTTTTGTCTTTATAGAGCTATATTTCATATTAATAAGTTTATTATCGAATTTTTGTTAAAAATTATGAAAAATATAAATTTATCTTCTAAAATCTGACAGAAAATATCACACTTTTTGACGTTGAAAGAAAAAATAGAATTGTTGAAAAAAACAATAATATCTGTAAAGTACGGAAAAAAACTATAAACATGATACCAATATTGAAAAGTTTAAACGAAATAAAATGTTTTAATGGAAAAAAATAGATTTACAAAAGTTGATAAGAAGAATATAAAAACAAAAACTTAAATAAACAATTAGAACATATTTTAAGTCTTTGAATCTCAATCAGTGTGGTTTAACTATATCACATTAAAATGTTCTCTATTTTTTACTTGTAATACTTCCACGATTTTTTTTATATGTTTTTGATTTTCTAGAATGTTTTTGATAGATTCTATTATTTAGTTTTTGAACCATTTTTTATTATTTACATTACATATGATTTTCCAATCTTCTTATCTACCGTAATAATAGTAAAAACAAAAAATTCATAAGCACATTGGAATAAGAAAATACGTTACAATTTTTTTTGTTTATTCAAAACATAAAATTTAACTTTATCTGATTTTTCATCAAGCTTTATTGCAATCTGTGCAATCAAATAAATTGAAAATCGTAAATCAATTTGACGATATGTCATACTATGTAAATTGAACAAGTGGTTTTATATCAAAATGTTTATATTTATGACTCTAGCTGAAAAATTAGATTTTTAACAACATTTTTAGTGATATGGACAATAGCGATTACATTGTTTTCAATATAAAAGAAAATAAAACGATTTTATGTCAGAAAAACAAGAAAACTAATTTCTCTTATTTTTTAAACATTTATATAGGGTGTATAATATTGACAGAATTTAAAGATGACTGTGCTTTTTAGACAGCTGGTCTTAGATCGGTTCGTACTAAAGCCAGTAACAATCTCAGTAAACATAAAATTGCTTACGCAATGACGTAGAGCTTATTGTCAATTTAAACATATCAATTTATTTTTTTTGCTCTATTGTTTTTGAACATAATTTAGGTGTGACATTGAAAAAAAGCCAAACAGATAATATTAAACAAAAGAAAAAGATTAAAGATGCAGACTATGTGGACTAGAAAGGAAAACAGTAATATGCGAAGTCATATGAGAAAATAGTGTAAAAAAATTAGTTAGAGAGAAGACAACTTAGAAGATTTGTTAAGCGAAGAAGTAGACAAGATTAAGTAGATAAAAAATAATTAAAGGACAAAAAAATGTGAAAAGAATGGGAGATGAAAATATATAATATATTTTAAGCTTTTGCGGAATATTTTATTTACTTACTGATTATTTTTGGACTAGAACCAGACTCTTAAATACATAACAGATTTATAAAATAAAAAATGGTGTTAAATAGAGAGGCTTTTGTGTTTTCAGCTCTTTCACCTCTTCCGTGTTGAAAGAGCTGAAAAGAAATAATTCAAAAGTGTCAACAAAGGATAGAACAGCAAGATTAAAGATTAAACAAAAAAAAAATGAGATGTAAATTATTACAAGTGTGTATGAGAGAGAAGGAAATGGAACTAAAAAGAAAGAAAAATGTTACAAAAGATACCGATACGCAAGTATGGAAGATACGTAATAAAACATAAATAAGAAGCTAGAAAACATGTTGAGAGCTAGCAGAAACCGATGAAAATGTGCAAAGAGAAAGAGACTTCTAACAAAATAGAAAAAGCAAGAAACTAAAAAAGAGAAACAGTTGATAGCAAAGTTTAGCTGTGAAATTAACGAAATTGAACAGATATTGAACAAAAGAAAAAGATTAGAGATGCAGACTCTGTTGAGTTGCAAGGAAAACGTCAAAGGTTATATGAGAAAAAAATGTAAAACAATGGATTAAAGAGAAGAAAGTTTAGAAGATTTAATAAGCAAAGAAGTAGGTAGACAAGATTAGGATAAAGAAATATAGAAAAGAAGGAAGAAAACAGAACCAAAAATGAAAATATATATATTTTATGTTTTTACAGGAAAAAACAACATATTACATGCTTACTGATTTTTTTGACTATAACCAGTTGGTAATGGTTCTAGATTCTTGGATATATATAAAAGAATTAAAAAATTTTTTTTAAACCGTAAGCGGGAAACATGTGAAGAGCTGGAAGAAAACGATAAAAATAGACAAAGCAAGAAAATAAAAAAAAGACAGTTGGTAGCACGATTTTGGTGTAAAATTAAAGAAAAGCTTAACAGATATATTTATAAATTTTAATTTTTTTTCTGCTGTTTAAGTTATTTTTAACTATAGTTAGCATAAATTCACTTTTATCTTTTTTTATTATTTGTTTTTAGACTTTTTTCTTTCTTTCACGTTTTTTCTTCTAAGTTTTTTTTCACAACACTTAAATTAGCAATTTACATTGCAAATATCGTTTATTTTTTTCATATTGTAATTGACAGCTTGCTTTTTTGTTTATTTATTTCTTATTTGTTTATATTCTGTTATGTGTGTGTAGTTCTATTATTTCACAGTTGCAGATGATAATTACAGTATGTTGTTTTACTTGTTAAATTAAATTATTCTTCTTTTGTAAATCTGTCATATTTTATTTTTGTAATAAAGTCTAAGGTGTGAAATTGAAGAACAACTAAACAAATATTGAACAAAAGAAAAAGATTAGAGGTTCAGATTATGTAGAGTTGAAAGGAAAACGGTAGACCATATGAGAAAAAAATGTAAAAAAATGAAATAAAGAGAATAAAGCTTAAAAGATCTGTTAAACAAAGAAGTAGACACAATTGAGTAGATCAAAAAAAAATAATAGAAAGAAGAAAGTAAAAAGAATGGAGAATGAAAATTCATATATTTTAATCTTTTACCGGAAAAAACAACAAATTACCTGCTTACTGATTATTTCTGGGCTAGAATTAGTTAATAATGTTCAATATCTGTTTAATATCAAAAAAAAAAGAACAATTACTTCTACATATTTTGGTTTTTATAATCTGCTGCTGACGTAAGCCATTTAATATGTATAGTATAAAGTGTGATTTCTTAGTTTTTATCTCAATAATCTTAGAATAAGAATGTTAGCGATCACATAGAACCGTTTACTACAAAATTTTTGTAGTGGCGCATTCACAAGTTTTATAAATGTTTATCTTTTTACTAATCTCCTCACCTCTATTTAGAATAACTTGATTAGCTTTAGAATTTGTAAAAAGTTACAGCACTTTAAAATCTGATAAAATTTGCGAAAAGTAGAGATAATATCACCAAAAATCACGTTATATCACAAAATAATGGCTCATTTGAACCAAAATTTTAAAAAAACATTTTTTTTTGGTATTTTTTTTCACTCTTGAAAATTAAGAACGGCAGTGACTGCCATGGAGCAATTTACTTAAAATTGTATTTAGCGCATCCACCATTTTCAAGCTGCTTTGAAAAGTATTACAAAATAATGGCTCATTTGAACCAAAATTAAAGAAAAACGTTTTTTTTTTATATTTTTTTTCACTGTCAACAATTAAGAATGCTACCATTCTTAATGGCAGCCATAGAAAAATTTACTAAAAAATTTGTATTTGGCGCATCTACTATTTTAGAGCTATTTTATAGAAATTTATAAAATTATACAAAATAATGACTCATTTAAACCAAAATTAAAGATGGACGTCTTTTTTGACATTTCTTCTGACTCTTAAAGATTAAGAATGGTAATGACTGACACAGAGCAATTTACTAAAACTATTGTATTTGGCGCATCTACCATTTTTTAGCTACTTTGTAAATTGTTACAACATAATGACTCATTTAAACCAAAATTAAAGAAAAACGTTTTTTTTTATATTTTTTCTCACTGTCAACGCTTAAGAATGCTACCATTCTGAATGGTAGCCATAGAAAAATTTACTCAAATATTTGTATTTGGCGCATCCACCATTTTTGAGCTATTTTATAGAAATTTATAAAATTATTCAAAATAATGACTCATTTAAACCAAAATTAAAAATAGACGTCTTTTTTGACATTTCTTCTGACTCTTAAAGATTAAGAATGGTAATGACTGACATAGAGCAATTTACTAAATCTATTGTATTTGGCGCATCCACCATTTTTTATCTACTTTGTAAAATGTTACAAAATAATGACTCATTTAAACCAAAATTAAAAGAAAACGTTTTTTTTTTTTTCTCACTCTCAACGATTAAGAATGCTACCATTCTTAATGGTAGCCATAGAAAAATTTACTAAAAAATTTGTATTTGGCGCATCCACCATTTTTGAGCTATTTTATAGAAATTTATAAAATTATACAAAATAATGACTCATTTAAACCAAAATTAAAGATAGACGTCTTTTTTGACATTTCTTCTGACTCTTAAAGATTAAGAATGGTAATGACGGACATAGAACAATTTACTAAAACTATTGTATTTGGCGCATCCACCATTTTTTAGCTACTTTGTAAAATGCTACAAGATAATGACTCATTTAAACCAAAACTGAAGGAAAACATTTTTTTTGTTATTTCCTCTTAAACATTTAGAATGGCAGTTACTGCCATGGAACAATTTAATTTTTTTTTTATTTTTGGCGCATCCACCATTTTTCAGCTTTTTCACTTATTGATTATTTCTGGTCTAGAACCAGCTGGTAATGGTTCTGGACTCTTGGATGTATAAGAGGATTAAACAAAGCTTTCAAAACTGTCATAATCAATGAGAATATTCGATTGAAGTGATAGATAATGTATTAACAATTGATTAACAGCGATTAAATTGAATATAACTGAATTAAATCCCTTTCATCGCATTCACACCTTTGCCGCAAACCATTAGTAAAATCCATACAGTTGTAGTAAAACGAAATGGTTAGGCGAGCCAACAAAATTAAATTTACAACTCGGGATAATTGATTTTGGAGAACACAACAAAGGTGTATTTTTCTTCGAAATAATAAATACGCGGAAATAGTTCTAACTGTGGTAACGTCAACTCCTTTGTACTTTCCAATAATGGAAAAGACATTATATCACCTCGCGCCCGGAAAGCACGCACAAAAAGCTTTCAGCAAAAAATAGCTATTTCAACCTGAAATCATTAAAACTATATCTGTCTCCGCCCTTTTATGGGGCAAACGATGATGCCTCATCTTTCAGCGGCGCTTAAATACTTCTTAGGCTTGTGGAATGATAAATACTTCCACATCACACAAACTGGTCAAAAACATATGTTTTCAGTTGACAGATTTGGGATCTATGGCATTGTACTTCCCCTTGTAATCTGAAACCTGTAGAGTTTCAGCTACTGATGTGGTTTCATCTTTTGCAGGGGTGGCAAAGGCTAATTTAAATAGTTTCAAATTCTTTAGGGTTGTAAGGTTAGACTAGGTGAAGTTCAGGAAGTTGTCGCCAACATCCCACTTATGTTAATTGCGACATTCTCAAATTAACACTTTGAAATATAGACTTTTTTTGTGAAATAAACAACCACATGTAGACAAATTTCAAAACATTTTTTTTTCAGTTTTAGTTTTTTTTTTATTGGTAGTGATACATAATACTGTGCGTGTATAAATTATTTAGATCGCTCTTGCTACAGAATCTGGATCGTATGTTCATGTTTTCATTCGTTCATACGCAGAAACGTACGAAATTATAGGCAAGCCTTAACAGTTAGTTGACCATTGTCAGCAAAAACAACAACCTAAATTACAAATCAAGCTTATCCAGCTTATATTTTTCAAACTGACAGTATGTCACAAATAATCTCTCACTTTTGAAAATTTTTTTCAAAACATTTTTAATCAAAAAATGTATAAAATAAAGCAAATGGCACGTAATAATAGATTATTTTTTTAAATAGATATTTATTATTTAAATAGAAACTGGCAAATAGATTTTGGCATAAATTTGACAGCTTTTGTAGTTTTTTTGACATTATTAAAGTAATTTTTTGATTATAACGTGATTGTCATTCGTCTTAGAGCTATTTAAGATTCTATCAGAGTTGCTTCTAATAAAAACATGTTTTTTCATAAAAAAATTTAATAAGCATACTTGTTATGCATTGTTGATTTAAAAGAAAAACTGAAAACATTACAAAAATATAAATTTAATGAAAAGGTATTGACGTACCAGTTTTGATGCTATGAAGGCTATTCGACATATTTTTAGCTCATTTTGTAGTCTTATGAAACGAGTTTTTTTATACTATTTTTTGTAATTTGCTCTTTTTATGCTGTTTTTAAGCTTTTTTTTTAATTTGATCGATTTAGGGATTATTGGAGTGGGTTGGCAATATCTTGATTTTAAAAGTAATATTTTTATCTGTTTGTCTTTTCTCTTATCCAAAAATTCTAATCTTCTCAGCCCCAAAATACGAAAATGGAAGAACATGTAGGCCTCCCGAAATCCGTGAAATAGCAAAAATTATTTTGGTTTTTATTATTATTATTATTATTGTAAGATACCTACTTTTTTAGGTTAAGTGACATATAAATTGTGACTTTTGCTTTATTGGAATCGGTTGTTCTTCTTTGACCAGTAAACTTATTATTTACACCATTATATGTCATATTTCACATAAATATACTTTTCATTATTCGTTCACTTTGTGGTTCCAAAATTGCAATTTCAATTCACTATATTCTTGACAAGCAGGTAAAAAGTCAAATTATGTTTTACCAACCTAAAAATTTTATAGGAAAAAATGTTCGGTGCTCTAATGGCTTATAAGCGCACGGAAACCTATGACGTAGCGTTCTATAATGAGTCTATTAGAGTATCAAAATCGAGGCAAATTGCAAAAACTATTTTTCTTAAAGCCTCTCGGTATTAAAACTAAGTACTATAAATACAATAAAAAACTAAGATCAACCAAATGCTTAAATAGAAAATAGTAAAGAAAATGTGCTAACTTTAAAAAAGAAGAGAAAAAACGTGTTTTTAAAAATATATTTAAAGAACATAAAATAGCATAAAATTTAGAAATAATAAAAAGAGCTCTAAAAAAACTTAAATTAATAAAAATTGAGAACGCCAGACTAGTTGCATAGTCACAGCATAATAGATTAGATTATAATCTTTATGCTGTGGCATAGTGATAAAAAACAATTTTTAAAAATATAAAAAAAATATTTAAAAAGCGATAAAAAAGAAAGATAATCAAAAATTTGTTTATTTTATATTAGTTTATACGCAGAAACGTACGATATTATAGACAAACTTTAACGTTTGTTTGACATTTGTCGACAATCATACTGTCAAAGACAATAAACATCTGCCAAGCTAAATTACACAGCAAGAGTAGGTTTAAATAATTTATAAACTCAGGTTATATGACAACTACATATATTTTTTAAAATTTTAATATTTTCAAAATTGTTGACTCTATAAGAGCTTTTGGCAGATATTTGAAAAATTTATTCTAATTTTGAATTAGTTTCTCTCCAGACGTTAAGAAATGTGATATTTTCTGACAAATTTATAAAGTAAAATTTAAGTTTATTGACAACTCCGTTTACAACAAAAGTTCTAACAGAAAAAAATGCATTTTTGTTTAAAAAGTATAAAAATAAATATTTATTACACATCTAAATATTATTTTCAACTTATACTTATTTGTATAGTGCAACACACTAAAAAAGAGATAGTAAACTTAATACTTTATACAAAACAATTAACTTTTCCAAGTAGTTTATGAGAGTCATATTTGACATCACAGCTGTCCAAGCAAGCCATGGTGCTCATTAGTCCGTGCGACTTGTCGCCTTGCTATGGACGGCTACTTCAAACAGTTTAGCATAAGCTTCTAAAAATTTTACTAAGTCTTATTTTGTTTGTTTGTATTTGATGATACAAACAAAATTTCTGTTTTTTATTTCAATTTTTTTTTTATTTTATTTTTTCTTTGTATTTTAAACTTTTTTATCTACTTTTAACTAATTTCTATTCTTATTTGTTACTTTTTTTTTGTCAATTTGCGTTTTCTCAGTTTCTCGCATTTTTATTGCACATGCTACATATTTATTTTTGTTTAGTAACCAGTATGTATTTTCTTCTTCTTTATTTCTACATCTAAGTCTTGGTATCAACTTTTTCTTTTTATTTTAGATATTTTAGTAGTTTTACTCCTAAGAATTTTTTTTATACCGTTTGTTGGATCTGCAATTTTTGTTTTTTTTTCTTTGTTTTGATTTCTTTCTTCCACTTTTTTTAAATATGCATTTTTTACTATCTCTCTCTCATTCTTTCAATCTCTATTTTATATTTATTTTTTCATTCATAGTACCTTATGGTTTGTTTCTCTTCTTTCTTTTTTACTTACCTTTCTTATGTTCTTTGAATTCTTCTCTTCTTATATAGCCCAATATCCTCTATTCTCGCATACATCTTTCGCACTTTTTCTATTTTTGTTTTTCATATTTGTTTTCGGCAACGGTTTTTTTTTGCTTCAATAAATATAGTGCTATTTTAATTTGATTCAAATTTGCTTCTTATTTTTATTCGACAGATTTTTCTTACATTTTAAGTTATTTTTTCCACACTAGTTTTTTTCTTTTTTTTTCTCACTCATTATGTAGATACGGAATCAGAAAAAACCAAAAACTAAAAAAGCTTTAAAAGTGTCTAAAAGTATTACTACTGTTAATGAGTCTAAAAGTACGCTCTAAACTAAACTTGACCATCTATAGAAAAAAGAAGAAAAAGAAGATTTTGTGACATAGAATGTTTGGCTCAAAAAGCAGTCGTGAAACAAAACCGAAGACATAAATAACAATTTAAAAATTCAAATTCAATATCATTTTGTTTAATTTTAGCTAATTTTTGCAGCTATGATTATCATGTTTATTGCACGCTTTAGACTTTTTGAAAACCTTTCTCTCAACATTATTCTCAATCTTTTTTTATTGTTTTTGATTTTTTTTGACATTACTTTTTTTTATATTTTTGAATTGAAACATTATTCTTCTACGTGCTTACTAATTTTAGAGCGTGGTCTACAAAGACTGTTTGAGATAGCAATCCTACATTTTATTTTAAAATGGTACAACTGCAACCACTTCCTGTTGTTGACGGGTGATACCTTTGACACTGACAACTTCATTGACAGACGCCAATTGAAAAGTTAGTCGCTGTGACATAACCTACAATTTTTGTTATGACTTTTATGCCAAATATTTGTCAAAAAAGCGTATCCGGTTACAGTGCTATAACTAAACAAAAAAAAAACTCAAAAAACCTTCGGCAAAGAAGTTGTCTAAAGTTTATTAATGATCAAATATCATTGAATAATAGCGCAACCTGGTAACAAAAAAATAGCAAGACACAAGATGCTTTGGAGTTAAATTTAACTGAACTACATACATTAGTTGTTTGAATGTCGGATTTAATTCTCTATCATCTTTCTTGTATTTGTTTGTATAATTGTTTTGTATGACTTTTGTTACAATACTGCTGCTATAAAAGTTTTTTGCGTTAAAAGCGTGTCATAAAAGTTCCTAAACGAAGTCGGAGGCTCAAGCAAAAGAAAAGTTTAAAAATATTGGTCTTTCGAGCCGGACTCGATTTGAACATAAACTGTCAGATCAATAGCTTAAAGGTTAAACGCTGTTAAAATTATATAGGTCTTTCTCAGAAAAAACTGAGCATATATAATTGTGGCCATTACAAGAATGTGTGTTATAGACAATTAAATTGCACTTTGTCGTCCTGGAGCAAGATGAGTTGTTAACCGTCCAGTGGCTAGTGGCAATTTTGTTAGGACTCATGAAAGATGGCCTTAATTGCTGATAGTGGCTGTTCTACAGGCTATTAGAAGATATTATGTTGACTCACACATAATAGAGAATCAGCACCCAATTCTAAAGTGTTGGTTTCGGTGGTAGAATGGCTTCGTTGATTTATGTCGCCTCCTGTGTGTAATCCTGCAAATTGCCCTGTTCCCAAACTTCGCACCAACTTCATCAACTTTCTGTAAAAACAAACCTCCAACAAATAAACTGTCGAGGCCGACGATTGTGATTATGTGGGAGAGAGCACCTAGATCGGGCTCGAGGAGCATTGCTGGATGGATGGGTGGGAATATTTCCAGGAGGTCGTAAACATCCTGCTGCTGATGCAAGATGCTGATACTAAACATTTTATTAGACATAAAGTAAACCGTGGGGCACGGGTCAATTTCAATCTTACACTTTTATTGCAAGCCTTCACGGCTTATTTTAATTTAGGTTCTCACAACGGGGGCTTGATTAAATATGCAAAACGCAACGATAAGTAATACGTGTAGTAGACATTCCAAAGAATTAAAAAATTATATAAATTTCCAACAGAAATTGAATTGGTCAGCATAAATTACAATAATAAGTGAATAATAAATAGATGGTCAGGTTTAAATTAGTCAACTGAGTCAATATCTGAGGCCGATACGTGGAACGAGTTAGTCAGTAAACAAATTGCGACAAGTAATGTGATTGATATATGATAAACGAACTGGGCTGCTGTAATGTCGTAAAATGCGCCAGCTGCCTATGTCTTAGATCACCTATAAGTGTAACCAGAAAACGCTTACCAGATTGTTATTTTTACACACAAAAAAACAAATCAAACTTTTTAGATACATTTTATCTCAGCGATTTGACATTATTAACATTTATGTTGATTGTTTATTTTAAATTTGTAAAAACAGTAATTCCTGGACGATCAACATATGCAAACGTAGAAATTTTCATTTGTTTTTGTTTCAAAATTTCCACTTCAAAGCATTCTTGCAGTTTTTCTTTTTCCTTCTAGAGATTTATTAACATTTTTTTCCGCCACAAACTTTTCTACTCTCTATGTTGCTTCATATCATCACATCGGCACCAGCATTTGTCGATGTCCGTCGAAAACAATGTCCCGTGTACTGTTCGAGATGGTTTGGGTATTGCGCAATCTTATTTGGTGTTTCTTGGATGCTGTGAATTCCAACTCTCATTTTGCCTCAGAAATATAAAATTTTCTTCTAAATTTTTTGATGCAAGGCAATGTATTTTCTAAATGTTTCTTAAAAATTGACTCTGTTTGCTTCATTTATCACAGAAAATATTATTTTGACGTTAGTTTTGGATTGTAGAATTGTAATTGTTAAGTGGAATTCGGTATGTTCTACGTCTTCTGAGTGCTCCTCTTGCAGCAATGCCTTTTATTACAATAACCTAAGATTAATTAAAATTGTATATAAACTACAATCATGTCAAAAACCGGTTGAATTTCTTTCTTGTAAAGGTTTTAGATTGATTTTGTTGATACCCAACGCTCGATTTCTTCAGAAAGGCCGTCAACTTATTAAATTTGGCTATGTTTACATTCTTATGGACAAGCAGCATCTATTTTACCGTATTTGGCCCATAGTGCAAATTTTTTTTGACTAAAAATAATGATTTTTAAAAGATAAATAAGTTCAAGACTGATAAGTGAGATTTAATAATTTACATTTGAATCAGCTGTGCATAAAAAAGCACATTAAATAAATTATTTTTTCTTTTTGCTCCAAATAGAATGACTTTGTTACATACCCAGCTTGTCACTGTCAAATTTATTCAAGTAAGAATCTTGCAACTTGTTGAAGAGTTCCAATAAAAACAAAACATGTCAAGTTCCTTAAAATTTTTTTTGGCTTTATTTTTTACTATTAATAGAATGTAAAAAAAATTTAGAGCTTTTTTAATTTTATATTTTAATGTTATTTTGCGTAGTTTCTTTAAGTTTTAAATTTGTGTTTTTATTGTATCTCTCAATGTTTCTAAAGAAGAAAAAAAACATTTGTGCTTTTTCAAAAAGACTGCGTTAATTAAAAATTTTTTTATACAAAAATCGTTTTTTGTGCTATAACTGTAATTCGACGCCTATTTTCATTGTACCAAGTAAACATCAATATCAATTTTTGACATGAAACATCTATAGCAGCGGGTAAACTTAATTCCGTAGCGACGCATTTTTTGGTTCACTCAATTTGGCTTTGCGACACCGAGCTTGGATACTTTGTATCGATTAATTGTCACAGTAATACCGTCAGAGACAGCATTAAATATCTATTAATAACCGAGCTAGCATATTAGCAACAACAAATGAAAATCTTAAAATCCTAATTTTACGACGTACCAACTTAAAAACATAACTTAACGACATACCAACTTAAAAATTTGACAATTTGGCAACTTAACCACTTTAAAACTTCATGAATATTTTTTTGACACAATTCATTTCTAATAATGAATTTTGTGAGTATATGAGAAGCCTTTTTAAATATTATGGATGTACAAATATGTACAATTTTGGTGTTTTCAACAACAAGCATTTGTATTCAGAAAATAATATTTAAAAAAATAGAATTTAAAAAAAAACTACAGATGGCCACCTCAATTGCTTCCTATCTTTCTATTTTAAATCTTAATTTTTTCAATTTTTAATATGTCAAAGTGTTTGAGTGACAAAAAATCTGTTATATTCTATTTTTATTTATTAAATCATATTGTAATCGGTTCTTCTATGTATACTTGTACAAAATAATTTCGATGTTTTACATCTGCTAGGGCTCTCGTGACGGTTTTTTTAAAGCTTTTTATATGTTTACCCAAAATGTTTGTTTGTAAAAGATGGTTTTTTTGTAGAATATTTAGAACTTGAATTAAATAGCCAATTATAACGTATGATATTTAATCAAACCGCAACGTTTTGGTTTCAGATTGAACCTTCTTCAGTCTGTCAATTTTAATAAACAAATCTAAAAATTAGTTTAAATATTGAGTTAGAGATGTTTGTAAATTTTATTGGTCGTCTCAAACATGCAGCTAAAGGTTTGTAATCGTATTTTATTAAAAACTGTTTTATAATAATTATATCGAGACTTTACATTCAGATCATTTTTGTTCGAAAACAAAAATAAATATCAAATTATGTGTAGAAAATAAGATGAGAATTGAAATAGTTGATCAACGTATAACGTCTATAATAGTAATAGAGTTTAAATTTATTCAATTTTAGCTATTAATGTAAAGTCGTGCATTAATGAGGAACATTACCGATCAATTTGTTAGTCAAAACAAGAGTTATAATGGCTTTAATGATCAGTCGAAGCAAGAAATTATTATTGCTACATAAATAGCCAAAATAACAATCAAAATTATAAGAGCTTATTTCGTGTTAGAAGTTCAACAGAAAATACACAGAGAAGTACTCAAAATCGCTTAGTTTCCAGTTTTTTTAACTTTTCCATGAAACTGCTTTCTGTTTAGAAAGCTTTTTATCATTTCCTAGTTTTTAGTATTAAGTCTAAGCTCTTTTCGTGCAATCAAAAGGCTAACAAATCCTGTTCATCTAGTGCATCTCGGCTTCGTTTGTTGCACAATTACTCCTTTGTCTAACTTAGCAATGACAGTTTAACAGTCTCGAAACAAGAGGAAACCGTTGGAGTAATCAAATACTAATGAACAGACTCACAAACACTAACAAATTCAAACAATTGCGAATGACGGTTAAAGTAAACTTATTGTGGTTTTGGTCGGAGATAGAGAATCTCGGAGTATATTTTGTCCATAATTTGCTGGAATCTATTACACTGACTCAGTTTCCTATCAAAATACTTTTCGTCTGCAGACCCTGTCTTTGTCGACTGCATTCCTACTTTAATTTATGCTGTGCGAATACAGGAAATTCCTGGAGAATACCATCATGTGATAAGCGGAAATTCAAGAGATTTTAAGGAAGGTGCCATATGATGAATCAGACAGTTTATTTTAAGATCCGCACTTATATAGTTTCCTTAGACAAATAAAAAAGTCTCTGAAAAGTGTTGCCAACTCAAACAGTCGTTGCTGATCACGCTGTATTAATGTAATCCAACATAGCTCTGAAGCGAATGACATTCGCGTCATAATAAAAAAAAAATTAAAGATCTGTCAAATTTATGTCAAAATCTTTTTGCCAGTTTATAAGATAAGTCGTTTTTATAAAGGACTTATTTGTAAGACAATTCAAATCATCTTTACACCAAATTAAAGGATGATAGACTACAAAAAGTTAGTATACCATTAGAGCTACACTGGTAACAAAAAAATTGACACAAAAATTGCCTAATTTTGTCGTTTTTTTATCAACTGTTGTTTAAATAAATAGTTAAGAAAATGTTTTATAATTACATGACTTTTGTTTTATTTTATATATTTTCTGGTCAAAATTTTTGGAAAAAAATATTAAAAAGTATTCAGTTAGTTTAAAAAAATCAAGTTTTTGTAGAAACTAGACAAGAAATATTTAATTTTATTGGAAAAAAATTTGACAGTGACAAACCTGTCACTATTAGGGTTAGATGACATAATTTATAGCTCATTTTGTAGTCAAAATTAGAATCCGTTTATCAATAAAAGCTCAACGACGACTTATTCTCAAATTTTAGCAGCACTACTTCTTTTTCTGTTTTTCTGTTTTCTTTCATTTATTTTAATTTTTTTATTATTTGTATCAATATCTTTTCTGTGCTACAATGCTGTTTAACCTTTTACGCATTATAAAAAAATTTTTTGAATAATTTTTAATCAACTTTTTTTCTCTTATTGTCTTGGGTGCCTTAAAAATGTTTTTTTTCTCTATTTTTTTTTTCGGTCTATGTTTTCAGGCTGGCACCTGTTAATTCTGTTTCACAATTTTTGAATTTTTTTATTTTGATTCTTGTGTCTAGATATAATAGTGATACTAATTTTAATTGTTTGTTCACTTAGCTGTTACAAAAGATTTTTGGAATAATATTTGTTTTAGAATAATATTTGAACAATTTGAGTGAGATAAATGAGACGGTGATCTTATAAATCATCAGCATCTCACTTTGATAATGTTTCTCTAATTTAGTATAATTTTTTACCCAAAATATTTTTATTTTTTTATTATTTGTATCAATATCCTTCCTGTGCTATTGTGACGTTTAACCCTTTACGCATTATAAAAAAAAATTTTGAATAATTTTTAATCAGCTTTTCTACGATCTTATGGTCTTGTGTGCCTTAAAAATGTTTTTTCTTTTTTTCTATTTTTTTTTGGTTTATTATCTTTTCAGGTTGACACTTTTTAGTTCTGTTTCAGTTTTTGAATTTTGTTTTATTTGGATTCTTATGTCTAGATATATAAGTGATACTAATTTCAATTGTTTGTTCACTTAGCTTTTACAAAACATTTTGAGCATAATATTTGAACAGTTTGAGTGAGATAAATGAGACGGTGACCTTATAAATCATCAGCATCTCACTTTGATAATGTTTCTCTAATTTAGTATAATTTTTTACCCAAAATATTTTTATTTTTTTATTATTTGTATCAATATCCTTCCTGTGCTATTGTGCCGTTTAACCCTTTACGCATTATAAAAAAAATTTTTGAATAATTTTTAATCAACTTTTCTACGATCTTACTGTGTTGTGTGCCTTAAAAATGTTTTTTCTTTTTTTCTATCTTTTTTTGGTTTATTATCTTTTCAGGTTGACACTTTTTAGTTCTGTTTCAGTTTTTGAATTTTGTTTTATTTTGTTTCTTATGTCTAGACATAATAGTGATACTAATTTCAATTGTTTGTTCACTTAGCTTTTACAAAACGTTTTAAGCATAATATTTGAACAGTTTGAGTGAGATAAATGAGACGGTGATCTTATAAATCATCAGCATCTCACTTTGATAATGTTTCTCTAATTTAGTATAATTTTTTACCCAAAATATTTTTTTTTTTATTATTTGTTTCAATATCCTTTTTGTGCTACTGTGCTGTTTAACTATTTACGCATTATAAAAAAAATTTTTGAATAATTTTTAATCAACTTTTCTACGATCTTATTGTCTTGTGTGCCTTAAAAATGTTTTTTCTTTTTCTCTATCTTTTTTATCGGTTTATTATGTTTTCAGGCTGGCATTTTTTAATTCTGTTTCACAATTTATGAATTTATTTATTTTGATTCTTATGTCTACATATAATAGTGATACTAATTTCAATTGTTTGTTCACTTAGCATTTACAAAACATTTTAAGTATAATATTTGAACAGTTTGAGTGAGATAAATGAGACGGTGATCTTATAAATCATCAGCATCTCACTTTGATAATGTTTCTCTAATTTAGTATAATTTTTTACCCAAAATATTTTTATTTTTTTATTATTTGTATCAATATCCTTCCTGTGCTATTGTGCCGTTTAACCCTTTACGCATTATAAAAAAAAATTTTAAATAATTTTTAATCAACTTTTCTACGATCTTATTGTCTTGTGTGCCTTAAAAATGTTTTTTCTTTTTTTCTATCTTTTTTTGGTTTATTATCTTTTCAGGTTGACACTTTTTAGTTCTGTTTCAGTTTTTGAATTTTGTTTTATTTTGTTTCTTATGTCTAGACATAATAGTGATACTAATTTCAATTGTTTGTTCACTTAGCTTTTACAAAACGTTTTAAGCATAATATTTGAACAGTTTGAGTGAGATAAATGAGACGGTGATCTTATAAATCATCAGCATCTCACTTTGATAATGTTTCTCTAATTTAGTATAATTTTTTACCCAAAATATTTTTATTTTTTTATTATTTGTATCAATATCCTTCCTGTGCTATTGTGCCGTTTAACCCTTTACGCATTATAAAAAAAAATTTTGAATAATTTTTAATCAGCTTTTCTACGATCTTATTGTCTTGTGTGCCTTAAAAATGTTTTTTCTTTTTCTCTATCTTTCTTTTCGGTTTATTATTTTTTCAGGCTGGCACTTTTCAATTCTGTTTCACAATTTTTAATTTTTTTTATTTTGATTCTTATGTCTAGATATAATAGTGATACTAATTTCAATTGTTTGTTCACTTAGCTGCTACAAAACATTTTTAGCATAATATTTGAACAGTTTGAGTGAGATAAATGAGACGGTGATCTTATCAATCATCAGCATCTCACTTTGATAATGTTTCTCTAATTTAGTATATTTTTTTACCCAAAATATTTTAATTTTTTTATTATTTGTATCCTTCCTGTGTTACTGTGCTGTTTAACCCTTTACGAATTATAAAAAAAATTTTTGAATCATTTTTAATCTCATTTTTCTACGTTTTTATTGTCTTGTGTGCCTTAAAAATGTTTTTTTTTTCTCTATCTTTTTTTCGGTTTATTATGTTTTCAGGCTAGCATTTTTTAATTCTGTTTTACAATTTTTGAATTTTCTTATTTTGATTCTTATTCCAAAATTCCAATTTCTCTTTCTCAAACTGTATCTTTCTGCTACTAAACATTTTTGAATTGTTGGTTACTACTTTATGTTTCTTTCCTATTACTCTTATTTTGTACAACATAATTTTTTTTCTTATTTATTTATCTAGTTTATACTCCGTTTACTCTTATTGTGCTTGGCTTAACTAACAATCTTATTTATTGTCAGAAAATATTTTCTGTCACATGTTAGTAACTTTAAACATTAAATTGAAGAAATTTGCTTTTTAGGAAGCTACGCTTTAAATAATTTTTTTTTAATATTTATGTTTGACGTTTTTTAGTTTTCTATTTGATTTATAAGCGTCACATTGTCAATTGCATTTGAAATACACATCTCCCATCCATCACTATCAGCATCCCAATAAAATAGTAAAAACCAGATTTACAGCATAAGTTCTCCGGCTAAAACTGATCCTGCCTGAAACTTAGAGGATAAAAATATATTAGCAAACAATAAAAATTTGTAAAAACAGATAAGTAAATAATAGTTGCAAAAAAAAGATATGTATTTCAGCGGGTCGTTTGGTTGCCAGGTGGTTAAAGAAAGTGCTTTCAGAATTAGGCCAAATAAATAGCGTAGGCTCAAATCTCACTCAGACAAAAAATTTTTTCTAAAAAAGAAGATAGCTTTTGTCTGCGTGTAAAAATGTAGGGAGCACAATAGTACAAAATATGTCTTAATCTTAACCTTTTAAGTAAACAGCAATAACAAAACAAAATGTTGTTATTGCTGTTATAGAATAAATACCTGTAAATAGTACTTAGCTGAAATTAATTAAAAAACTACCACAAAAGAAGCAAATAATATAAAATTACAGCAATGAGATGAAAAAAACTGTTGAAGTTATATAAAATGCAAACTCAAATAAGTTAAAATTTAAAAGCAGCAATAGTAAAAATAAACAAAAAAATAAAAGAATCGTAAAAAAATTAGACAGATAGGAAAAACTAAATAAAAACAGTTTGCAGTAAAAAAAAAAATTTTAGAAAAGATAAAACTTTATTATTTGAAATAAGTAAAAGTAATTAAGTTAAAAAAAAAATAAAGTTGATTATAATAAAAAAAAATATAGAAAACTCAGAGGATAAAAATATATTAGTAAATAATAAAAATTTGTAAAACAGATAAGTAAATAATAGTTGCAAGAAAAAAGATATGTATTTTAGCGGGTCGTTCGGTTGCCAGGTGGTTAAAAAGAGTGCTTTTAGAATTTGGTTAAATAAATAGCCTAGGCTCAAATCTCACTCAGACAGAAGTCTTTTCCTAAAAAATAAGATAGCTTTTGTCTGCGTGTAAAAATGTAGGGAGCACAATAGTACAAAATATGTCTTAATCTTAACCTTTTAAGTATACAGCAGTAACAAAAAAAAATTTTTGTTAAATTAACAAATATTGCAAAAAGCAAAAAATCTAAAAAAATTACAAATCATACAGAAAAGTAGAGACCTAAATAATTTTGAATAAATAGCTGTAAATAGTACTTAACTGAGATTAATTATTAAAAAATAGTCCCAAAAAGAAACAAATAATAAAAAATTACAGCAGAGAGAAAGAAAAAACTGTTAAAATTATATAAAATGCAAACCCAAATAAGTTAATAATTTAGAAGCAGCAATAATAAAAATAAACAAAAAACTAAAAGAATCGTAAGAAAAAATACACCAACTTAAAACAAAAATTTAATAAAAATCTGGTGCTGTCCATAAGAAAAAATTAAAAAATGTGTTAATATATATAGACAGATAAAGAAATACCAAAAACAGTTTGTAGTAAAAAAATCTGTCAAAAACCAAGATTGTAGAAAAGACAAAACTTTATTATTTGGAATGAGTAAAAGAAACAAAAATCAACTAAAATAAATTAGAAAAAAAAAATTAGAAAGCTAAGTCAATGACATAAAATTGTTATATAATTAGCAAAAACTAATCTTATAAATACAAGAAGATTAAATCTTATTTAATGAAATTAAAGATTTAGTAGAAAGAAAATAATCAAATAAAATTGTAAAAAATTATAAAAATAGTTAAAAAAAAACAGCAAAATAAATTATAAAAAAAACTTTATAGAAATTTGCACCAAATTATAAATAACATTTGTAAATTATAACAAAAAAATTGAGAACAATAAAATGAGTAGATTTATAAAATTTATAAACTAGAACAAAATAAAATAAAAATAAAAACTTAATAGAAATAAATCACTATGAAATTGAAAAGAACAAAACAAACAAATGACTACACTCTAGTAAAAAAACTTAAGACTAAAAAAACCACAAAAAACTATGGAAAGTGAAAAAGAGTTAATTGTTATTTAACTAAAATTAATTATTAAACATTAGTAAAATATTTATATTCGCACAAGTAAGTCTAACTATATATTGAAAGTAAGTACAATTACTATTAAAATAAATAAATAAATAGTCAACAAAAGCAAAAGAATATACAAGCTTGTATGTTTTATTTGACAAAAGCACAAAGAAAGCGCCATCTATTGATACAACGATAAAATCACATCTCAAAGAATACAAATAAAAAAATTCGTCTAACTCTGCAGTGCTGTTTTGGTAAATAAACGTGTGTTCAGAAGTGATTGATTAATTTTTTATGTCTTGCTTTCACAACTTGTTTTCTAAGTTTTTTTCTTATGCGAAAATAAGTCGAAATGTCTGATTAAGACAATTCAATTTGTGGCGCCTATGAATAATTAAAAAAACCTATTATACAAACAAGTAAAATGACACTAATGACAGCACGATGATAGAATTAATATGTTTCTTTTCTATTACTCTCATTTTGTAGAACATATTTTTTTTATTTATTTATTTATCTAGTTTATACTCCGTTTACTTTTCTTATGCTTGGCTTATGTGGTCAAACAAACAATCTTTTTTATTGTCAGAAAATATTTTCTGTCACATGTTAGTAACTGTCAACATTAAAATGAGGAAATTTGCTTTTTAAGAAGCTACGCTTCAAATTATTTTTTTTTACTATTCATGTTTGACGTTTTTTAGTTTTCTATTTGATTTATAAGCGTCACATTGTCAATTGCATTTGAAATACACATCTCCCATTCATCACTATCAGCATCCCAATAAAATAGTAAAAACCAGATTTACAGCATAAGTTCTCCGGCTAAAACTGATCCTGCCATCAATCACGTTGAACCTGCAGAAAGCAAAAAAGTTTAATCTTAAGCTGTACTAGAAAAAAATGATATCTTCATACTTGGCAGGAAAAAATGACTTCAATTTATCCTCCGCGCTCTAACGCCAAATCGAAAGATTCCCATAAAATTACACCCGAATTTATATTTCAGGATAACGAAAGCTCACTTAAATTTCAAAAAGCGAGACGCTCAATTTACTTTCGATTTTTTTCTAAAAAAAAAACGCTTACGTTTTTTTTTGTATGTTAACAAGCAATTTGAAGATGTTTATTTTCAAAGATCATTTTGCGGAAGAAATGGTAATATTTTAAATACTTCTTTAACCGCTTAACGCTCAAAGTAGCTGTAATAACATGTTATTTGCTTCCTTCCATCTTTGCTCTCTGAAAGAGAAATTTTCAAAGATGAATAAGGGGCCTTAAGGCAAGTGACTTACTTCCCTTATTATTTCATGTTTTAGCAACATTATTACTAATCTGCAATTTCAATTTTATTACAACAAGATGAATACCTGTATTATTCGGCTTGCGGCGTCGTGACGCTCAAAGTTCATCATCGATTCTTTTTTTTTTTCCCGTCGAAAAACTCAATTCTTTATATTTAAGTTCTGGCGGGATAATGCTATTATCGTGTTGATAACGTCGTTATTGTCGTCGCTTTTTGCTAGGAAAATACCACGGTGTACGCTTCAAATGTCATAGCTGAGACGACGGAAATAAATCGCAAGCAGCAAAATAGATTAGGTCGTTAATTCTCAAATACAATGCAATTTTAAGCTTTTTGCTAACCATTAATAAGCTGCTGAATTCTCCTTTGTTCGACTAAAAAGTGCTAAACTTAATTTGGCGCCAAATTATGGCAGATGACAATAGTATGACAAAAGATGTGTCACGCTCAGAGTCAAACGCTTCAACATCCGCACGAACGATCAAGTCAGGACGTCGGAATTAATGATCTGCCACACGAATTTTGTGTGAGCAGAGCTTTTTGTCAAACATTTTGCTGTTAATCTTTTGTCATAGAGAAAATAAATGATTTGAATCTTTGCTGTCAAACGGACAGCTCGCACAAAAAGCATGACTCATTGTCACGTTGCGCTTGGCCTAAGCGTGAAAACGCAAGCATAGACAGGCACGATCGGCTGCAAGTACTGGTACCTTGCTGTAACAAGTACTTATTCCAATATGTGCCACCGTTCTGTATAGATATATGACAATTTCGAATGCATATCAGTCAACAATGCTAAAAATAACAGCTATTTATTTAACCTTACTTGTAATTAATCGGTGTAATTTAAGTAAAAAAAACATATTAAAATTTAGCGGGGAAAAAACGTTAATTTATCGAAAACATTGTAATTTTCAATTAACGCTTTCTTTGTATTATCCAAAATTATGATAATTTAGTGATAATAATTCAATTCAATTCACAAAAGAATGCGATTTTTTATCAATGTTTTTTAATGACGTAAAATTATTGTCATTACAGGCGATTATTTTTTATGATTTTGTTTTACTGAATACCAACTTGCTGTTTTCTTAATTAAATTAAACACTTTCTAGAAATTATCTTTAAAATAAACACTGATTAATCTAATTTTGAAGTGGAATTTTAATAAATAAATCACTTTGATTGTTGAACTGTATATTAACTATTTATTTTTATCAGTTATAAATTAGGCTGAGTTATAACTAATTGAAATAATTTTTTTTGTAAATAGTTTAAAAATTTTTAAAACAACAAAAATAAGTAAGAAAGTTTATACCTAACCTTTTTATTTAGTTTACTTTTGTTTTACTCTTTTTCTTTTGTTTTGCGTTTATTGCTTAAATATGTTTTTAATATTTTAATCTATAAATAGAAATTTACATAATATAATTTATTGTGATTTGTTTACAAGTTATAATCCAGCTAAAAACATAAAAAAATAGAAAAAATTGTTTGTGTGGCAGCTGAAGAAAAATCAAACTGAATAATTAAAGTTACTGTTTTTTGTTAGTCAATATCAAACATTAATAAAACATTTTTAACTATTATTTTTAAAAAATTATTGAATATTAAAATTTAATAAATATCAGGAAACGTTACAAAATTAAGCATTGTCAAAAAAAGATCATAAAAAAAAATTGATCGAGAAACAATATCGGTATTTCTTTCTTGCTCACTTATATTTTTATCTTTTTTTTTCTCTACTGCACCAAACTTTATCTTTTAATATTTTTTTTTGGATTTTTTGTTTTTTTTTTGTGTTTTATAAATTATTTTTTTCAACGTTCTTGCAATATATTTTACTCGTTTTTTTTTTATACTTTACTGCTTCTATTCCCGCTTTAATTTTTATTTTTTTATCTCTCTTTTTCTGCTTTGTATTTGAGTTGGTGTTAATTCAACCAAAACTACAATTTTTTTCATTCTTATTATAGTTGTCAAATATCAATATTCTTTTATATCATTTTTTAAATTCTGATCTTTTATGATAGTTTATTTTTTACTAATTTTTTTATTTGTGTCTTACATTTGTTTCTTTTTTCACTTGCTTTTTTTTCATTTTACTCAATTTTTTTTCTTTATTGACCACCATAATTTTAGTTTTGTTCTCGCTATTCTTTTATTCTCTTTTATTAAGTATTTTTATGGTATTGAAAGATTGGTAGCTTAGCTTAGGATATTGCACTGCAACTTTTTTGATCTATTGTGCTCTCTAAATTTACAAACATATACAATTATACATACAAATACCCATAGCCAGGGGTATTTGTATGTATAGTATTACAAGCCATCCTCTTTTTGGAGAAAGACTTTTGCCTGGGTGAGAATCGAACTCACCACCTCGTCAGACCAGACTCCAACGCACTATCGTTGGCCATCTGATCCACCAAGACCCCAACCCTTATACGTAGAAAGTTGTTAAAATTCTTACCGAGTGTGTTCTAGCTGCTAAATCAACTAAGTTGTCAAGTCTTACTCGCACTTGATCTCGTTTTCTTAATGTATAAGAAAATTTTCAAACCATTTTCTTATCTTACTAGTTGGCTATTAGTGACATTTAGCATTGAAATGTGAAAGCATGTCTTTTAAACTTTGACAAAGCTTCTGATAGATGTCGCTACGTATTATATTTCTAAGAAGTCACAAATGAATCAAATATTCAACTCTGTTGGTTGCACACATCTGACTTGGAGCTTAATGATTAAGTTTTACAAAAAAGTGCCAATAAACACAAAACATGTCAGAATCTAAATTTTAATAAATTTATTTTGACTTTTTCACTATGTTTCTTTAATTATAGTTCGTTTAAACTTAAAAAAAAATGTAAAACTTTTTTAAATAATTGTCTATTATCAATCAGAAGCTCAATTGAGTAAATACTAATTGTACAATGTCTTTGCTATCAATCAAATCTTCCAGTGACAGTTGGAAATGAAATTAGTAATTGATGTAACGACTATTGAAATTCGCTACCAACTTCCTAATGGAAATGGATTAACGTTAAACATTAACATTTGATATGAAACTGTATTATAATTATCATTTATGGAACATCACTATATTATTAATTAATATATTCAAATTGATTACACTGAGGTTTTTAGACTTTCTGTCATTGATAAGGTCAGTTTTTAAAATATTACACTTTTTAACGAAAAATCAGTGAAAAAAAAACGTCTTTTAGCATTTTTTTTTAAATATTTTACTTATTGTATTTTGGCCAAAAAAAACCAGAAGGGTTGTTAAGCGCTGCAAGAAGCGTCAGGCACGAGGTTTGTATTAAATTGCTTTTCATTTTAAAATGAATATTATTACACATTTCTAAAAAACATCAGTTAAAAAGAACCTTTGTTGCATTTTTTTTTAATATTTTAATTTGTTATTGTATTTTTGTAGGAAGAAGCTATTTGATTTAACAAAAATTAAACTTTCTGCTAACTGAATGAATTCAAATTGTACGTGCAAAAATTTATTTTTTTTATTTTATTTCGGTAGAGTTTTTACTTTTATTAAGTGTTAAACTTTGTGCAGCGCTAAGTTTAAGTTTAAAACGCAACGCACAATCAAATTGTTGTGTCAAGGTGAGCACTACAAACAGCGTCAAGCACCAGGTTTGTATTAAATTGTTAAAAAAAAAATTTAAATTGATATTATTACGTTCAGTTATAACTAATATTTCCAGAAAAATACCAAAAATTAGTAAAAAAACGCTTGTTATCATTTATTAAAATTTATTACTAGAAAAATGTATTTGTTTTGCAAAAATCAAGCTTTCTGCTAATTAATTTATTACAAATTAGCTGCAAAAATTAATTTTTTATCATGAAATGTTTATTTTATTTCTGTAGGGTTTCCACTTTTATTAAGTGTTAAACTTTGTGCAGCGCTAAGTTTAAGTTTAAAGCCCAACGCACAATCGAATTGTTGTATAAGCGCTACAAGCAGCGTCAAGCACAAGGTTTTTATTAAATTGTTTTAAAAAAAATTTTAATTTATATTGTTCCGCTCAGTTATAACTAATATTTCCAGAAAATAACCAAAAAAGCAGAAAAAAAACGCTTTTATCATTTATTCCTAGAAGAATTCATTTGCTTTGAAAAAGTTAAGCTTTCTGCTAATTTACAAATCAGCTGCATAGATTAAATTTTTTTTATGAATTGTTTGTTTTATTTCTGTAGGGCTTTCACTTTTATTAAGTGCTAAATTTTGGGCAGCGCTAAGTTTAAGTTTAAGACTCAACGCGCAATTGAAGGGATGTATTAAGATAGGCGCTGCAAGAAGCGTCAAGCACGAGGTTTGTATTAAATTACTTAAATTTTCTGTTTAATTAATATTATTACGCTCAGTTAAGTGTGTAGCTAATAAAATAGAAAATATCTGTCAAAACGTTTTAAATTAAAGAAGCTAAATTGTAGAAAGTAGTATAATTTCTAGTAATAATAAACACTTTCTGCTAAAATGTAGTAAACTAAAATGAAGGTATGAAGTAGTTTATCAAAGTTCTATTAATTTTTTGTGAACTTCCAACTTCCAATTCGCTCAAGTGCAAGAAACTACTTGTACCAAACTGGAAAGTAGTTAACAAACAGTGAAGCAAAGTTTCCTAAATCTCAAAATATTGACAACAAAAAGCCGCCAGCGCCATATTATTATTCGTAAGTAATTTAACTTTGTGAAAACGCTCGACAAATTCAACCGCAAACATTTGTCGTTACTTAGTTGATTATTCCTTTACAGTCACCGGAAAAGTTAAATTCGGAAGTGAATTAAGCTCTTCTAAACTCTAATGTGATTTGTGTGTGAGATGGTTTCCAGTCGCCATGGCGCTGAAGTGTAAATCGGAAAAAGTCTAGCGACGAGACGCTTGTATGTGAGCCGAGTGTGGCTGAATGCGGTTGTCTGTGATACTTGCGTCAATCTAACATGAGGTTTATGCTTTTTACTTCAGGCTATAACGTTATTACTTTTTTGCACGGCGACAACTTTTTGGAGCTATATCTTCTACGGAAAATATCTATCTCATTTTAAAACTACTCCAAACTTACCACTTTGAACATTAAATTTAAAAAACTAATCTCACGATCTTCCACTAGACAGTATGACGTTTGCGCCAAACTTGCAAACTTATACTTAATTAATTGTAGATCAGAAGTGAATTCGTGTGAAAGAGGGGTAAAATATTCAACAAAGTCATCCACAACGGCATCTTTAGCGCCACCCTGTATTTACTTTTTTTTTAACCACTAGAATTTGCATTATCTTATGGCAAAAAATTGTCGTCATATTTTGAGACATTAAACAATCTAGGTTTACTATGTGACTACAATTGAATAGTGTGCATATTTACATGATAAATAATAATATATATTTATATACAATGGTATAGTATAGTTTGAAACATTCCAAAAAATTTCTTAGAAAATTTTAGCATGCAAGGACAAAAGTCTACTTGAACTAAGCTTTGCATCCTCACAGGCCTTTTTACCGGTTACTGTCGCTTGAGAAAGCACCTGGTGAGACTTGGCCTAGCACATAATGATAAATAATAGAGATTTTGTGAGAAAGAAGAGGAGACTTTGGAACACCTGGTAACAGAATTCGTCGCCATTAGAACTCAACATAAAGAACATTTAGAGCAAAAATACACATTATCTGAAACCGTCCCAACTACTGGAATTTATTACAGTTTTAGAGCTGGATGAAGAGCTATAAACTGAGATACATCTCAGTCAGCTTAAGAAAAGGAAGCACACTAGACCAATAAGTTGCAGTGCATATAACACCCTATCACCAATCTAATTAGATCTAATAATATTGTATATTGTAATAATTTTTATTGTCGTTGATGGTATGATCGCGCCAGCATATTTCGCGCCAGCGTATAAACTATTAAAAAAATGGATATATGTATGTTTAAATTTCATAGCAAGAGTTGATGTAAATGGTCTATAGAAGCACTGTATAATATTTATAGTATTGTGTGGTATAGTGTAGTAGAGTGTAGTATAGTGCAGTATAGTCTAGTATTGTGTAGTATAGTTTAGTATAGTGTAGTATATTCTAGTATAGTGCAGTGTACTGTAGTATAGTTTAGTATAGTGTATGGTGTAGTATAGTGTAGTATAGTGTAGTATAGTGTAGTATAGTATAGTATTGTGATTGAGATTAAGATTGAAATCAAGATTGAGAAGAAGGTTGCTTGGTGCTTTCCACTTTACAGAACTGTGATCAGAACGCATTCTTGACTTTGGTTCTAAGCTTGCCTAGGTTGGCGTTCTACCACGGTACGTTCCTAGAGACCGTACGCTTCCTTAGAAGGCATCTGGTTTTGTATGAGAGTATTATTTGTTGCCTCATATGTTCATGTCTAACTTCTCTGTCGTAAATATTTCGTAGTAAAGGTCTTCGAATTGAGTCCTCAGTGTCTCCGTGACCTGAAGAGGCATCTTTTTTGGCATTTTGCACTGCACTTTTACTACTTTTGTTGTTTCTACTTCAAACGCTGTAGTCGCGTAATTTGAGAACAATACTTTATCTAGCACCTGCTAATTTTTGTAAAATTGCGTCATAAACGAACTTGTCAGCGTGAGGTCCCGGACCTTTTGGAGTATCGCGTCCTAGAAAGTTGGTTTGTTGCCGCAACTCGCAATGTTTACATTGTTAGCACAAATACTAATTCTGGTGCGCGTTGGCATCGCAGCCCAGAATAAGTAGTTTGTACTTCCTCCAGTAGTGCACTGGTTCCTTCACCGGGAAAGTGAACCAAGGCTTTACTACACTTGTTTTGCCTGTCCCGATCAGTGATGAACTCTGGAATTAAGACCAAATTTACGTCTTTTTTGAGCAATAATGCTGCTCTTGGTCTTACATGAGTGAGGTCAGCTAGAAGAGGTCCCTCTTGGGAGTTTTTTCATTACGCCTTTGTTTAGCCAGGGTTTTTGGAGTAACGCTACGCTCACTTGCTTTTTGACAACAAACCTCCAAAAGAAGGCACCAGATGCTGTCTTTGAGTTCTGGAGGTTTATTTGGATACATTTGATAAATACATCTTATTCAATGTATTTAAAAAACACGTCTCTCTTTTTCAACAAAAACGTCGATACTACCCTCCTTGGTTCAATTCGGACATTATATATAGCGTTAAACAAAAACATAAATTGACTTCTACATCTTAAAATTTCGTGAATTGCGTTCAGTTGTCAAAAAGCAAATCTATGCAGCTCATTTAACATATTTATTTTGAATTACATTCAGATCTACCTTCGCCATGAGCCTAAAAAGTTCTGGAGTTATATAAATACCAAGAGATCTAAAACCAGAATACCTGGTAAAATGCTTCTGAATAATGAAACATAATTGATAACCCTTTACAGATAGTAAACGCGTTTTTGGTGATTTATTTAAGTCGACGTCGATTACACCAGCTTATTGAGTTGCCAACGTTCCATTTTAAGAAAATGGCGTCTTACTTTCAACTTCAATTATAAACGTACCTAATATTGTAGAAGCTGACATTATTCAAGCCATCAAACGTTTAAAGCCTGGTATGGTTTCGGGAAACGTGCCACTTGAGAGTGGCACGTTTCCCGATAAATAGAAGGTATATAAAGTTTGTCCTGTCTTAAAATCTGGAGATGCCTCTAAGATTGAGAACTACAGGCCTATCTCGCTTGCTTCTAATTTTACAAAAATTTAGGAAATCATTATTCATTCATATAGATACCCCTCCGTTAGGAATAACATTTCCTCAGATCAACATGGTTTTGTAGATCGCAGGTCAACTGCAACAAACTTAATGGCGTTCTCACAATTTGCGTCTCAAAAACTGGAAGAGCAGTTTCAGGTCGACATCATATATACAGACCTAACAAAAACTTTTGATCAGATTGACCACAATATTCTATTGAAAAAACTATTTCACATTGGTTTCAGTAGGAAACTACTAAATCTTTTTCAATCTTATTTTACATCTAGATCACAATTTGTGTGCTACAATGGTTTCTCATCCTTGCCATATGATGCTAGCTCAGGAGTTCCTCAGGGATTTGTATTAGGTTCTTTAATATTTCTTTTATATATCAATGATCTACCTTCCACTTTGAGTTGCAATATCATTCTATAAGCTGATGATGCAAAAAAGTTTGACTCTATAAATTCTATTGATGATGCCTTGGTTCTTCAACAAAACTTATCTAAGTTTCGTACACCCGTAAGAAGAACACTATAACTTGGGATTATTTAATTGATCAAACCTGTCTTCCTCGTTATGACTCTGTAAAAGATTTAGGTATAACATTTCATAGCAGTTTTCGTTTTAATCTTCAGTGTGAGAATGTAGTTTCAGCATCCTATGCTAAGGTTGGGTTTATTATGCGTAACAGTAAATCTTTTTATGATATTTATTGCTTGTTAGCTTTATATACATCTTTAGTGCTAAGTAAGCTTCAATATGGCTTTATTATGTGGTATCCTATTTATAATACTTACAATGATATGATTGAAAGTGTTCAGTGAAAATTTTTTAAATATCTATATCTCATGTTTATCATCTCGAGGATTTGATCACCGTCTATTGCTACATGAATTTGGAGTCCCTCTACTCACACTGAGAAGAAAACTAAATGTTTTGCTGGTTTTATATAAGATAATTCACTTTCAAATAGATATTTCACAGCTACTCGAAAAACTCAGCTTCCTAGTTCCTCGTCTCGGTAGTAGATACCAGAACACTTTCTACTACAACACTCCCAGAACCAATTTCATACTGCAATCTTCGGTGTGTCTTATGTCCTAAGCTTACGACTGTATCTGCCACGAGGTTGATATATTTTATTTAGATTATTATTTATTCAAACAATTTGTAACTGAGCTACTGTCTGTCACTGTTTATGATTTTTGATTTGTAATTTTTTTTAATTTGTTACAATAATTTTAGTTACTTTGTTAGAATAAGTACTATTGTAAAATATTTCTTTTGTTTTGTCCTGTAGTTGGTGCTTCTGCACTGCTGGGCTAATAAACTTTATTATTATTATTATTATTATTATTTGAGACCTAGAAAGTTTGGGCGTTAGTGTCACTTTCTTTGGGGGTCGGCTTGTTGGTGAGCTCTAGGGCATTTTTTTCATCTCATCCGTTGTCTACCAGAACTGGAGCTTTCTAGCTCCTTGGATGTTGAGCTCTGCAGCTTTTTGGGGTCAATTCTTTGGCCCCTCTTCGTACGTAATTGAATTTGTCCGAAGCGGTCAGCAACTCTATTGCACAAATTTTTAAGATTTTCGGTAGATGATCTACCGAGAACGCTACCTCTAGAGTCGAGCCGAGCAGATTCCTCAAGGAGATTTTCCAGTTAGAGGTTTTGAGAACCTTATTAATATAGTGTAGTATATGTTCTGGAGTGTAGTATAGTATATTTTGATTAATTTTAATCATTTTAACCAACCGGTTATCGACAATTTTGTTAAATATTCTTCAGTTGTAATAATGTGATTATATCTATATATATATATAAAAGAAAGTCGTGTTTGTTACAACACTTATAACTCGAGAACGGCTGGACCGATTGCCATGGTTTTTGATTTGTTGGAGTTTTTTTCGTCCCGAATAGCAGAATTCATCTTAAAAACAATGAAAACTCGATATGTGTAATGAATACTTAATCATTTCATTAGATGCTGATTTGTTTATTACATGTCAAACATTTGTTGCCCAATTCTGTCAAATAGTGTAACAACTATTTTTTTTTTGGAGCATATGGCCGGGTTGCTGAGACCTTTAAGCCACAACTTTATTTTTTTCTGAAGACATCATGTGTGCGTTCAGAAATTTATTTTTTGTAAAATGTCTACAAAGTACAGGTACTGTTATATTTGTTTTTAATTCCCGAAAATAATACCTAAGATTTATTCTACAGTAAAAACATAAAATCATCGGAAAGAAACGGAATTTTGGGAATAAAAAATCAGTTGGTAAAGGTTATAAGATTAAGGAAAAAAAATCTACATGTTATCAAAAGTGTAAATGTCTTTTTATAGGTTGCCTATGATTTTTCTTGATAAGCTATTCATACGTAGTGGTTATATACTCTTTGAGCTATTGTCTATGTCTCGAAAGTTCAGGCACTGTTATTATATTTGGTGGTTTTATGCGAGCGCACATTTTAATAACAATGCCGCGTCCTAGAAGATCTAATCTTTCCCAGCGAAGCCGTAATGCAATTAGGCAACGGAATATCACGAGTCAATTATCTGCGAGAAATTGCACGCGTCGATACTTAAAGGAAAATTTAAAGATGAGGAAGTTCTTATTCCAAGGATTCCGATGATCCCAACGGATATGCCCTTTGAGTTTAAACGAATTCAATTCCCGATTCGTCTTGCTTTCGCCATGACGATTAACAAATCACAGGGCCAATCCTTGACTATTTGTGGCCTCAATCTAGAAAATGCATATTTTTCTCATGGTCAATTGTACGTGGCATGCTCACGTGTCGGCAAACCATCCGCTTTATTTGTTCTTGCGCCTGACCAAAAAACAAAGAATGTCGTTTACCACAAAGTGCTTGAATGAAAATCCTATTAATGAATTAATCCGAGTTTTATTTTTTTTTCCCCAATCTGCACAACAAAGTTTTCAATCATTTTTTTCTGACATGAGTTTGAAGTACTTAATTATTATTTTTTATTTTATTTTATTTTTATACTCATTCTGTATGTATGTTTTCATCATCATTCATCATAATAAAATACTTTTTTGTTTCTATCTATATAAATATATTATTTTGTATCATTGTTTTACGTTCATCAAAGCCTAAATTAGTTCAGCTAAAAAGTAACACGACATTCATTGACTGTTAGGCGGTACGAAGTTCGCCGGGTCAGCTAGTTTATTATAATTAAAAGTTCTCTAGTTGCTAGAGTGTGTCACAAATAAATGTTCTTATTCTTCTCTTTTATATTTTTAATAATTTATAACGCATTTCTTCTTTTTATGCCAATACATAATTTATGCGAGAATGTGTTATGGATATTATGTTTATAAATAAATAGTCGTTATTCATTTATGTCTGAAGAGTGTCTAACTGAATTTCGAGTCTTGGAATAAATATTCATCCAAAGTGTTTCGGTGCAGCGTATTTAAATATGATTAATGCGCAAAAGTGCTGACGCCTCGTTCAAGACATAGATCTTCATTGTGAAGTTTTATATTTAAATGGTCTTTTTCCATGCGACTAGGATAATCAAACGATGTACACCTAACCGAGTTTAATGCATATCTCCATAGGGTGCAGAAATAAATTACTCGAGCGCCCAGCGGTAATTTAAAGTTTGACAGAAGAAATTTTTTGAAAAATTTATAATAAAGTTTGAATTTGCTCGATTCAATAAAAATGAATTTATGGACAGGAAATGAGCGAGAACTAAAGGAATCTCTTTGAAAAAGTCTTTTGACGACGCTCGAAGACTAATTACTCTTGCGCTCGGCAGCCCTCCACCATGAGTTTACATCAGAAAGTTGTCGTTTTTGTTTCATGACGAGAATAGAGGAGAACTTTTTACACGTCTCGCAGGAATTCAGAAGCAATCAAAATCATTGTTTCAGAACTTTTGGAAGTTTAGTAAGGATCCGGGCCAGAATAATTTACTCCAAATCTGCTAAATACCATGAGAATTGTCTTTGCAAGAATTAGCACCAGAACTTTACTTGGAATTTTAAGAAGCGCGCTCATCTAGATACAAAATTAAGAGATGCAAGTTGTATGTGCCTTTTAGATCTTTTCTTCTTATACTAATTTACGACATTAAAATACGGGTATGTAGTTAAAGTAGTTATGACAAGTCGTTTAGTAAACAGCTCAACAACTAAAGATTTCAACTGTGGTTACTAAAATTTGATTAGTTTTTTCTCTAATTCATAAACAAATGCTCTTAAAATTGTAATAGTATGAAATAGTTATTTACGTGTAAAGTGTGCTAACAGATGTTTTACATATGAGTGCCGATTTTGCGACCAATTCGGCAGGAATTGGAATTTGGCGCGGAATTCAAATATACATACAATTTAATTCAGTTGCATTTGAACTACCCGATTGTAAATAGAAATTTTCAGTAGCTAAATTGTACGCTATACAGCAATAGAAATAGGTATGTTTTGGATCTGTGGTAGATCAAATAAGCGCTTTTCTATAAAACAGTTCTGTCACGGATCATCTTTAATGAAAGATTTTCAAGCTTTTTACAATAATAGATCGGGTAAATTGTTTCTCACAAACTAAACTTTATCCCGATATAAGTGAATTTTTAGCAAAGTGTCTTAATTTTCCAGTTTTTTGGTCACTTTTTCGCACACTTGTTTTTGAAACCGAAAGTTACACTATGTCGGTAGACACTCGAATTGAAACGTTTTACAAGTAGGGAGTGCAAAAATATTATTTTGGGCCTCCTGACATGTAAACGTCAAACTAACATCTAAATGACATTTCTAGAAACATTAATTTATACCACTCTAAAAGCGCAAAAATAACACAACATCTGGAAAAAGCCAAACATCTGATTGCATAGTATTTGAGATGCACAAATGTATTCAAACCACTTAAAACTTTACCAAAAATTGCATTGAGAAGATTTCAACAACAGAGTTAATGTTTGTCAGTGGGCTTCTGGAAAAATTGTGGAAAAGATACTTAGGTTGCCAAGAGATTAGAGACCCCTGCCTAAAGCAGGGTTCTCTAATAGTGATTATGGGGTTTATGATGGGGATGGAGCTTTTAAACTTCTTGTGGACAGCACTCCTAATCACCGAAGATTGTAATTTCATCATTAGAAACATCTAGAAAAACGTGATTTTAAAAAACTTATGTTTTTTGTAGTAGAATCTTCTGTTGTATTAAACATAGTATTGCCACTACTCGCTTCTTCCTATCCCATTACTTTTAGTTGGAGGCATCAAACCTCAAACGGCGGTTTCTCAATTTAAAATTTCACAACGCATTAGATTATCATCAGCACCTGAAAGTTCCTTAAACTCGATTATTCTAAGTCATATGTAATTAAAGCGTCGTGTCTTTGCTGTTGCTACATTGTTCGGTTGGAGGCTGGTTGGAGGGCGTAGGGAGACGTATTTCGGTATTCGGGAGCAAATTAGGAACGGACTGTTGTTTGAAACGGGGTAACAAGGCGAGCATTGCTACGAAACTTGCCCAGTCTTGGTCTAATTGCAATGCTTATACATACGGCAGCAACTCATGCATAAACAAAGAGATAACTGAAGGAGTTACAAGAGGATGAGGAGAATAAGAAGCAAGGAAAAGGGAGAGAATGTCGTCTGCGCTAAGGGGTAAACTCTTAACAATTACACAGGCTGTTAATGAGAATAATTCTTAGATTAATATTTTTCTACTCATTGAATCGAGCCACCCTTAAGATGCTTAACAAATACATTGTTCACTTATACTTTAAAATAAAAAGATTTTTTACCAAAAAAAGCTGTTCTCCGGCAGAAGGAAAAATTAAAAATCTAAGAAACAAAACAATAAAAAAACTAGTAAAACAATAAAAATGTCGACTAGACACTAAATTTGTCTTGAAAAGTAGAGAGTTTTTTTAGAATTTTTTGGTAAAATATCTATTGCTTCACGCACTGTGTTACAAACATATAGTTAAAGTATTTGGTTCAAAATCTAAATGTAAATTTAAATAATTTTTCTTCTCTTACTCTATTTTAGATAATGTGCTGTTTAATCTTTTTCTTTCTCTTTTATTATCATTTATATTTATTCTATTTGGTTTTTATTATGTTTTATTCTCTAGCTGGTTTTTTTTTTATTTGCACACATTTATTCAAAATGTGGTGTAAAGTTTCTCTTTCTCTCCCACCTATCTTGCATTTTTCTTGATTTCTCTCTGTATTACAAACATATAGTTAAGATATTTGGTTCAAAATCTAAATGTAAAATTAAAGAATTTTTCTTTTTCTTCCAGTTTGTTTTCTATTTTTTTCTCTTACTCTATTTTAGTTAATGTGCTGTTTAATCTTTGTCTATCTTTTTTATTATCATTTATGTATATTTTATTTTGTTTTTATTATGTTTTATTCTCTAGCTGGCTTCTTTTTACTTGCACACATTTATTCAATATGTGGTCTAATGTTTTTCTTTCTCTTCCACCCATCTTGCATTTTTCTTGATTTCTCTCTGTGTTACAAACATACAGTTAAGATATTTGGTTCAAAATCTAAATGTAAAATTATATGATTTTAATTTCTCTTTCAGTTTGCTTTCTTTTTTCATCTCTTACTCTATTTTAGTTAATGTGTTGTTTAATCTTTGTCTTTCTCTTTTATTATCATTTATATATATTTTATTTTGTTTTTATTATGTTTTATTTTCTAGCTGGCTTCTTTTTACTTGCACACATTCATTTAATTATGTGGTCTAATGTTTCTCTCTCTCTCTCTCTCTCTCCCACCCATCTTTTATTTTTCTTGATTTCTCTTTGTGTTACAAACATATAGCTAAGATATTTGGTTCAAAATCTAAATGTAAAATTAAATAATTTTAATTTCTCTTTCAGTTTGCTTTCTTTTTTCATCTCTTACTCTATTTTAGTTAATGTGTTGTTTAATATTTGCCTTTCTCTTTTATTATCATTTATATCTATTTTATTTTGTTTTTATTATGTTTTATTCTCTAGCTGGCTTCTTTTTACTTGCACACATTTATTCAATTATGTGGTCTAATGTTTCTCTCTCTCCCACCCATCTTGCATTTTTCTTGATTTCTCTCTGTGTTACAAACATATAGTTAAGATATTTGGTTCAAAATCTAAATGTAAAAATAAATGATTTTTCTTTTTCTTCCAGTTTGTTTTTTATATTCTTCTCTTTCTCTATTTTAGTTAATGTGTTGTTTAATTTTTGTCTTTGTCTTTTATTATCATTTATATATATTTTATTTTGCTTTATTATGTTTTATTCACTAGCTGGCTTCTTTTTACTTGCGCACATTCATTCAATATGTGGTCTGATGTTTCTCTCTCTCTCCCACCCATCTTGCATTTTTCTTGATTTCTCTCTGTGTTAAAAACATATAGTTAAGATATTTGGTTCAAAATCTAAATGTAAAGTTAAATGATTTTTCTTTCTCTTCCAGTTTGCTTTCTTTTTTTATCTCTTACTCTATTTTAGTTAATGTGTTGTTTAATCTTTGTCTTTCTCTTTTATTATCATTTATATTTATTTTGTTTTGTTTTTATTATGTTTTATTCTCTAGCTGGCTTTTTTTTACTTGCACACATTTATTCAATTATGTGGTCTAATGTTTCTCTCTCTCTCTCTCCCACTCATCTTGCATTTTTCTTGATTTCTCTCTGTGTTACAAACATATAGTTAAGATATTTGGTTCAAAATCTAAATGTAAAATTAAATAATTTTAATTTCTCTTTCAGTTTGCTTTCTTTTTTCATCTCTTACTCTATTTTAGTTAATGTGTTGTTTAATCTTTGTCTTTCTCTTTTATTATCATTTATACTTATTCTATTTTGCTTTTATTATGTTTTATTCTCTAGCTGTCTTCTTTTTACTTGCACACATTCATTCAATATGTGGTCTAATGTTTCTCTCTCTCTCTCTCCCACCCATCTTGCATTTTTCTTGATTTCTTTCTGTGTTACAAACATAAAGTTAAGATATTTGGTGTAAAATCTAAATGCAAACTTAAATGATTTTTCTTTCTCTTCCAGTTTGCTTTTTTTTTTATTCTAATTTAGTTAATGTGTTGTTTAATCTTTGTCCTTCTCTTTTATTATCATTTATATTTATTTTATTTTGCTTTTGTTATGTTTTATTCTCTAGCGGTCTTCTTTTTACTTGCACACATTTATTCAATATGTGGTCTAATGTTTCTTTCTCTCTCTCCCACCCATCTTGCATTTTTCTTGATTTCTCTCTGTGTTGCAAACATATAGTTTAGATATTTGGTTCAAAATATAAATAATGTAAAATCAAATGATTTTTCTTTCTTTTCCAGTTTGCTTTCTTTTTTCTTCTATTACTCTATTTTAGTTAATGTGTTGTTTAATCTTTGTCTTTCTCTTTTATTATCATTTATATTTATTCTATTTGGTTTTTATTATGTTTTATTATCTCTCTCTCCCACTCATCTTACATTTTTCTTGATTTTTCTCTGTGTTACAAACATATAGATAAGATATTTGGTTCAAAATCTAAATGCAAAATTAAATAATTTTTTTATCTTTTCCACTTTGTTTTCTTTTTTCATCTTTTATTCTATTTTAGTTAATGTGTTGTTTAATCTTTGTCTTTCTCTTTTATTATTATTTATATTTATTCTACTTTGTTTTTATTATGTTTTATTCTCTAGCTTATTTTTACTTGCACACATTCATTTAATATGTGGTCTAATGTTTTTCTCCCTCTCCCACCCATCTTGCATTTTTCTTGATATCTCTCATTTGAAATCTATTTTTTCTTTTTTTGGTTTTGGACTTACATCTTGCTATCATTTTTTCTCTTTTATTTTATCTTTTTCAGAACCTAGGTAACTCTTCTGTGATCAAACTAATGTCTTCTATGGTACAAGCATTGTTTTATTTCTCTCTTTCTTTCTTTCTTGCTTGTCTATGTTTATATCTCTATCCTTCATTAATCTATGCACTCATTGTCTTAGTTCACTTTCTTTTTGATCTATTCTACGGTAAATCATTTTCTTTAATTGTACTTTGTTCTCGATTGTAGCTTTCTTTCAATATCTTCTTCCTTCTTGTTCTCTTATTTTATCTTTCAACTTTACTAGTCTTCTATTTTGCTTTTACTCTTATTTTTTCTTTTTTCATAAACCCTGGAGTCTCTTTGGTCAATCCTAACATCCATCTTACATAGTCCGCTTGTACTATTTCTATCTCTACTTTTTTTCCTATTGACAAATTCTTGCTAGATGTTCAAACAATACCATTCCTATTTGATACTCTCCTCCAAACTTTCTCAAGCGACAAAGTATAAAGTTCTTAGATCAGATCTATACAATGGTTCCAAATACAGATTAAGACTGCTTTAAGGAAGAAATTGTTTTATAATTAATAATCTACCTGGTTTTATTTTGACAACTTGAATAATTTGTGAGTTTGTTACAAATATATGCTCACCTAAGTAGAAAAATGTTCAAAATTTTTTATTTAGCTTGTTCACCACATTTTAATATTGTTATCAAATACTTGAAAATATTATAAATGTTCCACTCTCTGCTGATCTACAAGGCTTTTTTATGAGATGACTTTAAAGACTTGTAAGTTTAATACAAAAGATGCTCATTTAAGGAAAAAATTTACCAACAATTTTGTCTTTGGCGCCTCCACCATTTTTCAAAATTTTTATCAAAGATCATAAAATATTATAAATGCTCAATTTTCCTACTGTACTCTTGCACGTAAAGAAGATTTCTGAGGCTTTGCCTGTTCACTTTAAACATAGAACAGGTGTCTAAGTTAGAACCTGAAATATATCTTAACAAATACTTTGACACATTGTAAATCCTTCTAAAGCCAAGATGTAAAATTAATTAATTTTTTCATTTAATCAAATTTCTGTGATATTTAGAGCATTAACTTTCTGACACTTTGAAAGTTTATTTTAGCGAAGAAAACTATCAAAGCAAGAAAAAACCGTAAGATATCTTCTCATTTTCAAGTCAATAGGCCGAATTTTATTAATTTGTTATTGATTTCGATTTCCTCCGAATTCTAATGGAGACCTCTTTGGATTATTTCAGTCGATTGAGTAGTGGGTCGGAGCTTTTTCCGAAAGCGGTTTCAGACGACATGGTTCAGCTTTTAACGTGCCACCGCAATTTTTCGCGGTTATAAAGGAACAAAATGGACTTTTTCCTCTCGGCGAGCTGTGAACATTGGGATTTAACTCGATTACTCAGTGTTGTATGTAGGGCGTCCCGACGCTCTTTCTTGTCTTTGGATTAAGACGATCAGCAAAGTGGGGCTTTCAGATATTTCCAAAGGCAGGTGCGTGTGTGTGGCGGGCAGGTGTTTCTTTGCGCGTTCCATTGATTAAGCCACTTATTTTTTTCCTCCGGAGGATTGAATTACCACTTCGAAGATGTCTATCTTTATATTTATGCCATCAGCCAGGCAGCGACAGGCCGCTCTTGCCGCAGGGAAATTTGGTCTTAACATTTCATTTTAATTACACCGTGGAAACAATAAACACTCGGGTAGCAAATTACAGAAATTTATGAGAAATTTAAATTAGGTAGTGCTTCCACGGCTCAAGAAAAACAAAAAAACCTGTCTACCTGCTGCTAAAAAAACAATTATGGTGTATTTTTAGGCTCCAGAAAATTATCATAAATTTCATATCATTATAAATATTACAGATAATTATTAAAATGCCGTCTTTTTCTTGGGTTTTACTCTAACAGGTTGAATATTTGATGTGCGTTTCATACGAGAGGCAATAATGTGGTAACTTAGTTACTCAGCCAGCAAATTTTTTTATTGCCTCATAATGTTTTCTGTCATCTGTCGTTTGACTGTGACATTAAAATCGTAGAAAAACTTTTGATATGTGTCACTACTTAAACATATTTAAAAGCTTAATTTGTCTAAAGCTCCCTTAGTATTCTCTGACTTCTTTATTATAGATTTCCGTCAGCCTGTTGCAAATAGTTCTAGGTTGACCTTTGTAGGTGACATTTAATAATGCTACTCTTTTGTAATTCTTACAATTGGTCGTCTTCTTTTTGTTATATACTAGCTGACCCGGCGAACTTCGTACCGCCTTAGCGTAAATTTGATGCACTACTTTATTTTGTATAGCTGACCTATCTTATTTGTATAGCTGACCTATCTTATGTATGCGTACCTATTCAATTTGAACTAGAATCTATAATATCCTCTATATAAAAATGAATACCTATTTCCCTGGTCTCGTCATACCTGAGAAAGACTTTACTAATTTTATTAAATAAAAAACAAAATATATATTTTTCATAATAGTGTTTATTCCGTAGGGTTCAATAATTTCACTTATATTTTTACAAATCGCTATTGAACAACTGGGCATTTTGAAGTAAACACTGAGCTCAACATCACGCGCGCTTTAGAAAGCAACTAATAGTCTCTATACCCTTTACTGCTTCTCTCTATTCTAATGCTTTTTGATAAACTATATTTTTAGTTTTATGTTTTGGCGCGTAAATAAATAATGTTGATGGTTTTCCGACACGGGAACAGGCGACATTTAATTGGCCATGTGAAAAACATGGATTTTCTAGGTTGATGTCACATACACCTAGCGACTGCCCTTGCGATTTATTTATTGACATTGCAAATGCAAGCCGCACTGGGAACAGTAAACGTTTAAAACTGAATGGCATATCGTTTGGTATCATAGGAATGCGTGGGATTAAAACATCTTCGCCTTCGTACTTCCCTTTCAAAATGTTTGAAAGGGAAGTTAAACTGAATGACGTTAACATTTGTTAGCGCGGTTATGTCTGTGGTGTCATAGATCACTACAGAGTTCTTTGTTTTAAATGGAATGACGTTGACATTTGTCAACGTCAATATTTTTTTCCGTAAGAACCTTTTAGAGAGTATTAGAAAACTACAAAAAAAAAATTAGCCAAATCGGTTAAGTCGTTTTCATGCTATGTCGTGACAACGGAAAACGGGTTTCATTTTTACATATATAGATTGGGCAAATGATGGTATTGTTGTATTGTTTCTAACTAGATTTCCAATCCCTTGTTGTAATTCAGTTCAGCTTATTGTTCCGATTTCAGCCCTTAACTCCACTGTTGTTATTTTTGATTATTTTCTCTATTATTTCAAAATCTGACGGAATTTCTATTTTTTTGTTTTCATCGTATTTCTGCTATATGGTCCTCCGTCTCTGCTTCTTCTTTTGGGTTATTCAGTAACTCATCAAAGTATTCTGCCCATCTGTCTAATCGTCCTTGCTCTACTTCTATTATTTATTTTTTATTTCTTTAGGAGTCTATGGTCTAGGTCCTTTTTCTCTAGCTTTTTTTATTTTTTGGTAAAAACTTCTAATTTCTGTCTTTTTGTAGTGTTCTTCAATTCCCGATAATTTTTGGTTCAGATACTATCTTTCACATTTGTTTAGTCTTTTTTCTTGCTTCCTCGTATACTGTTCTTTTCTTCTGTTTACTTTCAGAGTTTATTTTTAACGAGTTGATTCTGGCTATTTTTTTCTGCTCTAATACATTCTTACATTCTTTATCAAACCAGTCTTTACTCTGGTGTGATTTTGTATATCTTATGCTTTTTTGTACCGCTTTTATTATCGTACACACTTATTCTATTTCTTTTCTACATCTTCATAGCTGTTTTGATTTATTTTTTTTATTACTCGAAGATGGTCTGAATCAGCGTCGTCCTCTTCATAACTTTTTACGTCTTTTATGGGTGTTTCATGTTTTTTTTTTCTATGAGCTTATAGACTATGTGATTTTATTGTTCTTCAGTCTAGAAAGCTCCATGTGACTTTATAGATATTTTTGTGGTCAAAATTTATCACCATGTTGTTTTGTTCTGCGAAATCTATTAGTATTTTCCCGTTTTCCTTTTGTTTGTTTAAGTTTGTAAGTTTCTTCTCTTTCTATTTTTGAGTTTAAATCTTCTATTACTATTTTTAAATAAAAGATTTGTATTTTCTTTATTTGAAAGAATAATTTTTCGTAATAATTTATTTTAAGTTTTACATTCTTAGCTTCGGATGAAGCATGTGCCTGATTATACTGATCTTTCTATACTTTCTTTGTAATCTAAGTCTGTTTAAGACTGCTTTGAAGTCCACTATATGTTGGCTGCTTCAATCTTTAGTTACAATAAAACCTATTCTTAGGTATCTGCTTTTTCCCGCTGTTCAGCAATCACTCGTTTATTTATATGTGTTTATTATTTTTATGTTTAATCCAATGCTTTTCTTTATTATTATTTAGTTCTAGTAAGCAAGATTTTTCCTCCAGTCACCTCGTTTGTCTAATTCCTCTATCAATATTCATCTTGCCTTTCAATAGTCTTTCTATTTTCTCCTTTATGTTTAATTCTACATACGTTGTAAAGGTTATAACCTGCTCAATTATGTTGTTTTTTATTTATTCTCTATTTATTATGTCTGCCTTTTGCTCTACTTGTCGCATCTCTTTTTTTAATGTCTTTTTCTCTTCTTTATATTCTTATAGTCTTTTTTAACTTTTCCTAATTCTTCCCAATACTATTTTCGTTATTTCTTTTTTTATACCTGCTTTAGTTTCTTGAATCGTTTCGATTATTTTTGCTAATTTATCATTTGTTTTATTCTTTTTCTCTAGTGGCTTTCTGGTTTTTATTGATCATTCACAAAAATCTTCAAACTTTTCTATATTTTTTTTTCTTGTTTGTGGTATATTTGTCGCTGTACAATAAACGTTTAGCTCTCGTAAAATACGGCAGGTTAGACAAGTCAAGTGTAACCGAGCACGGCTTTACAAGCAATCATTATATTAGTATTAACAGCGTGAAATTAGTCAAGCAAATAAATAACTACAAACATTTTTTAAATCTTACAACTGAAGCATGTTCTATTTATATCCTGATGATTACCATATGGTGGTCAAAAGAGCTCTTGAGATTTAATAAACAAACTATTTGAAAAGTGGTAAAACTGTAATAATAGTTGAAAAATTTTTTTTCTCTTAATAGATCCAAGGACATGTATCTAAACTAAAAAAAATAGTTCTTTCTGTTTTGGATGTTTTAAGCTTTCTTATTTGTTTTGATCTTTTTTTACTTTTGATATTTATTAGCTGCTTTAAGTGAGATTGTAATCAATCTGTGTATTTCTGTTTATAATTCGTCTTAATGCTTGACGTAGTTGAATAAATTTACTTTTTTTAGAGATTTTGTATTGTTATACGTTTTCATCTGATGTTTTGTTTTTTATATTTTAAAATCATTAAAAAAATCAGAGATTCTTTTTGAAATTTAACCTCACCAAATACGAGGTTCAAGGAGAAAAGTTTTGTTTGTTGTACAATCTACAATTACTGTAACTCTGTAAGGGTTGAAAAGGAAAGGGCAGCACTCAAAAGAGAGACCTATATTAGGTTTAATCAAGACCGGACAATTCGACACCCAGAATCTAAATATTTCGTCCTTTGTTCTCATAATTATTTTATGTTGGTTGTCTACGAAGGAAATGGGCAAAGTAATCAAACTAAATTTCGTTATGGAGGCGGCTGCCATCTTCTCAACTCCGACCAACAAAGGAAATGAAGTACATCAATCTCGATTCTGAGAAATGCGACCACAACTTTTTAAATTACAATGCAGAAAGTGCATTTAATCAAACTTTCAATGATACTGCTTCTGGTTATAACATTTTATTAAACTGTATATCAGAACCAAACATCATTATTTGCATGTGATAGTTGTTTGGAGCGTAGACACGTAACAAACATTGTGATAGTCAAATAGCCATTTATCACGAGAATTTTTTTTCAAAAAAATATACCATAATATTAAATCGGAACAACTGTATTGATCCGGCAATAAACAAGGTATTAATTTTATAGTAGAACATTTGAATTGTAAAATAAATTGTTTTGTCGTGTTTAAAATCCAGACTCAGGTGGTAGTTTTCAAATAAATATTCTTATCGGGAAATAATTTCTATAATATAATGCCTTTTTCAAACAAGTCTGTAAACCAGTTTTCGCCCGCTTATAGCCAACAAGAGCAAAAATTAATTCTCAAATCGGTTCGTACTAAAATAATTCGCATTTTTTTTAAAGACACAGATTAATCGAATATTTTCATTCTTTATTTTCTTGTTTTATTTAATTTTGAGAATAACATTGATTAATTATTATAAATTATATTAGTGCCGGTAAGATAACGTGTGTATTCACAACATTTGAGCACAACGCCGTGCATAAATGCCGGGCCGATGCATTTCTAAATGTGAAATAAATTTTTAATTATTTTTTTACTAGCTTTTTAATATACTATTGTTAACTTGTACGTTGTGTTTATTTTATTGCTAATAAAATGACAATAAAACGAGCGTTCTCGCCTGCAAAATAGTTTTTTTTTCCTATTCAAATAGTCGTTCTATAATTTGTAGTCGCCACTTAGAGCTCGTATAATTAAATTTCATGCTAATGACCATTTGTCATCTTGTGCAGAAAAACGCTATTCTTCAAACGTTTACTTTCGTAATTGGCAAGTTCAACGTCGTCTTTTCTTCCTTTCGGCAAAAGTCGATAAAGGCACGTCACGCCTCAATTATTATCTTTTCCTTCCCCCGGCGCCTAGATCAAAATAAGCTCGAAACAACAAAAGTAGCTTTTTGAGAAAATATCCGGGTGGTTGAGATAAATTCGTATTATTGTCCTAGGATGTATAATTAAAATAATGAAAAGGTCCTGGATGTACAAAACCCCTTATTAGAATGCTGGGGCCGTGAGCTATTTTCTAGCCAACTGGTACTTATGGTGGTATCTAAAGATTTCTTTCTGTTGGCTCTAACTGATGATTAAAAAAAAATTAAATTGAATTTATTGTGTATTTTAGGGCTTTTGAAACTAATGTCTATTTTCAGATGACAACTGCTTTTAAATAGATAGATATTATTAAAAGAATCTCTAAAAAGAGGATTTAATCAAAAAAACCTTTTACAATTTAAGAAAAAAATTTTGTGACGAGTGGAAATTTATGCATTTTGGATCTGATACAAAAATTTTTAATACAAACTTTTAATTTTTCCAAATAATAAAACCGTATCTCAGTTATATTTGATAGGATTATTTCCGTATACTTGACGTGAGTAATAATGCATGTAATTATTTACTAGTTAAACGTCCAACTTGTAAAAAAAATTTTAAAAGATTTTGATATCGAAACATATTTAGAGTGGTATTCTCGATCATACGGAATAAAATAAAATAGTGAAACTATTTAAAATGAGCGTGGCTTGTCAGTAAAATGTTATTCCAAATGACATGTAGGTTACTTTTTGCTCTTGAATCAGTAAATAGCAAATGAGATCAGTGAGAATTTTATTTATCTATTTGTGTTTGTCTCTATTCAAATAACGAGGCATTTGTGATATATAATAAAAGAACCACATCTACTCTATGCTTTTTGATTTTTTTTAAACAATCTTATGTGTTATAGTCTTTGAATCAGTAAGAATAATAAATTAGATTTTGAAAAAATTAAAAGAGTTTGAAATTGGTTACTAAAATCATAAAATGTCAAAAATTCAAATAGTTTTATGATTAATAAATAAAGATTATTTTCACTTTGTATAGTCTATCTGAAAGAATTGAAGAGTTAGAGCTCTTTAAAACCTAATAAAATTGGAAAAAATAGAGATAATTTTAACGAAAAACACGTTATATCACAAAATAATGATTCATTTAGACCAAAATTAAAAAACAAATTTTTTGTTATTTTTTTTTTATTTGTAAAAATATAAAAACTATAATTTTGTTATAGTAGAATTGGTCGTTTCTCAAAAACTATAATAAATATAAAAATGCAGTTTTTTTCTGTTTGTGTTCTATAAGTTTTTCAGTAAATTTTATCATTAAAAAACAACAATTAGATTTGAAATAAAAATATTAAAAAAATTAATCAGTTAAAAATTAGTTAAGGAAAATAAAAAATTGACATAAATTAACTTGACTTAAAATCAAAATTTCAATGTTTTTGATGAGAGAATCAAACTTATTTATTATTTTTTACAGTTTATCTGAAAAAATTATTGAAAAATTACAACATTTTTAAACCTAATAAGAATGCAAAAAATAGATATAATTTTAGCAAAAGCACATTTTATCAAAAAATAGTATACTCATTTAGACCAAAATTAAAAAAATCCACTATTTCTTTTTTTTGTACTGTTTAAGAATAATAACAATTGATATAGAATTGAAAGGAGAGCTTAAAAATTAATATAAAAACTACAGTTGCTTAGAGTAGAATTTTTTGAAAAACTATAAGGAATAATATTAACATGCTTTTTTTTTGTTTTCTTTTAGTTTTCCAGCAATTTTTTTAACCACAACAATCAGAGGTCTGCAAAATCAGAAATTGTCAAAAATTAAAATGCTGAAATTTAATGTTTTTTGATAAGTGAATCAAGATTATTTTTACTTTACTAGATAATTTTAACAAAAAGCATGTTTTATCACGAAATAATGACTCATTTAAACCAAATTTGAAGAAAATCAACGATTTTTGCTATATATTTTTTTTGAATAGCTTAGGATTAATAAAAATTGATAGAAAACTGAAAAGAGAGCTTATAGATTAATATAAAAAACATAGTTTTTTAAGAGTAGAAGTTCTCAAAAAACTATAAGGAATAATATTAAGATGCAGTTTTTTTTGTTTTCTATTCGTTTTTCCGTAATTTTTTTCAACACAATAATATGCTGTTTTTATAATTTGAGATAAAGATTTTGAAAAAATTAAAAGAACTAGAAATCGGTTAACAATATCGGAAATTCTCAAAAATTAAAATTGAATGTTTTTTGATAAGTGATTATTTTTACTTTATATAGTCTATCTAAAAAAATTAAAGGTTACACCACTTTGTAACCTAATAAAAAGCAAAAAATTAAGATATTCAACAAAAAGCACGTTTTATCACAAAATAATGACTCATGTGAACCAAATAACAAAAACAATGTCTTTCTGTTATTTTCAAAAAAATTAAAAGTTAAAAATCTGATAATAAACTCAAAAACTGTCAAAAACTAAAATTGTTTAAATGCTAAAATTGAATGTGTTTTGATTAGTGAATCACAATTATTCTTAATTTATATGGTCTATCTGAAAGAGTTAAAGAGTTACAGTAAATAAAAACCTAATAAAAATGCAAAAAATAGAGATAATTTTAACAACAAGCAGGTTAAATTACAAAATATTGTTTCATTTGAACTAAAATTGAAGATAATTGTAGTCTTTCTGTTATTTATTTTCTTCTTTTTTGTATTGTTTAAAAATTATAACGGTTGGTATATAAATGATAGAAGAAAGTTAAAGATTAATCCTAAAACTGTAGTTTGTTATATTAAAATAAGTATTTTTTCTCAAACTATAAAGAATATTAAGATGCAGTTTTTCCTGTTGGTTTTCTATTAGTTTTATTAGTTTTAAAGTATTTTTTATTATTAAAAAATAACAATTAGATTTTAGATAAAGATTTGAAAAAAATCGGTCAATATAATAGAAAAATGTTCATCAAGATTATCTTTACTTTATGCAGTCTATCTAAAAAAAATATATATATTTTTTTTAAAACTCAATTTGTATATCGTTAGAAGCATTTGTGATGAATGTTTATGTGCGATCTCAACTGTTTTAAGATTTTGAAGAAATATATTTTTTTATTCGTTCAGGTCATTCTTAGATCTAACATAACCTACAAATTGACACAAATTGCTTTCTAAAACTTACAAGTTATTTTTTGCAACTGCTCTTGTTATTTTTGCAAGTTTATCAATTTTATCACTGTGTAGTTTACAGAAATAATTTTGAATTTTTTGGAGGAAAAAGAAGTTGCTGGAAGATGTCAAAGTACAAACTTTTTTTTATTTCTTGCTAATGTAGTGATAAATGTAAACAACGTATAATGCAAAACAATGTTTGCTTTTCAAGAAATTTGCATTACAAGCTTCGGTAGCTCATCTACACTGTTGGGTAGAATACTGTCCTAAAGAGATTTGAACTAATATCTATTTGTCACCTCTCTGAAACAAAAACGTAATGCTGTTTAACTCTAAAAATAATAAGTAAAAATATTAAAATATTTTACAATTAAGTCTTTGCATACAATAACTTTTACCTTGTATTTGCGATAGCGACAATTTACGACGATTTGAAGATTATGTTAGATCTACAGACAACTCAAGGAAATACAAAATTACGTTTTTTGTAAATATTTAAACAGCCGACATAAACACACAAAAATTCATTTCAAGTTGACGTTCTTAGCGGAATTTAAAAAATTTGACTGACAAGCTACGCCCATACGGAATAATTTTATTATTATTTTCCATTTCTTATGCTCGAGAATATCACTCTTATTGTTCTAATTTGAAGTATTCAGAAATCTATAGAAACGTCTTTGAGTTGATCTCTTGATGCTTAAATAGTTAAAAATTATGTAATCTTCCTTTGTTTTGTTTTATTCTCAATTCTATTTAGAAATAATTAAACAAAAACATAACAGACATAAAAACAAAATGTTTTATCACTTCAGCAACATCCGGATATGAATTATATCACCAAGGGACTGAAAGGCAAGAAGTTTTATCACAAAGATTGATATTATTGGAAATTATTATTGAATCTGTATGAATTAGTATAATCAAATCAGATTAAAGCGTTTCTTATTTGTTAGTATTTCAGTTAGAAAAGAGACAACAATAAAGACTTTGTGTTACAACGGCCCAATTCCGGTCTGGCATTAGTGAGGATCATTCATCCATTCCGGTTGGAGGAAATCTGCATACATCCGTGTTCTAATTTCGGGAAAGTGCACACAATGTGACACACTTTGGACAAATCATTCTGAAATACAAAGTGAGGTTGGCTGTTCCGCTAATTTTCCAAGCAACGAGAGCTTTCCAACACCATAAAACTAAATTGAAGCTCACACAGTGTCAGCCAGCAAAGGAAAATCCGGAAACCGGAATCTGAAAGAGATTTTCATTAGGCAAGGTCAGGATATGGCGACTGGCTTTTCAATGGAATATTGAAGCGGATGTCTTATCTGCGGAATAAAGCACGGCGAAACGACCAAAAAGTAAATACAAAAGAGATTACTACACATTGAACATTTCTAGACTAGGTACTTGCTTAAATTTAATATCCCAATGTAGAAAGTATTACAAGATAACTTTGTTGTTACTCATTGTTTATAATTAATAACTTTTACTTATTATTATTTGTTAGTCTATCTTCTATTATGTTAGATACAGTATTTATAGCTCAAAAACGGCTAAACCGATTTGGCGGATATTTGGTGGGAGCTTAGAACCAGAAAACGGACATCTGATACTGTTTATCTCGTTTCCATGGGACGGGACATATAACGTGGGATAACAAAGCCCAACTAACAGAAAAACAAAAAAAAATATCAATCAAAACATCAGTCTAGCCGTTCATTTGTTAAAAATGGTATAACAAAACGCAAATGACAGATAACGGTTGAATGTGGTTCAAAATTTGACGAATAGAAATTTTTAAGTTGACCGGTTGACCGAGTCGATTAAATCGTTCCCAACACATTACGAATGAAAGGACTATTAAGAAATATTAACTAAAACTATATACAAAATATATAAAACAAAGTTAGATTTGTGCGAACACTTATAACTCGAGAACAGCTGGATTAGCAAAATTACCCAATTAGCCAAATAATTATTAAAAATATTAGATAAAAAATGTTAAATTTATGTATTCGTTCATAAATTTTTTTTGTGTAAACTAAAGAAAATATATAAAGCTACTTGAATATACAACAAATATAAATAATATAATTGAAAAAAATCATGTCGATTGGTGTCACTCCATCATTCTAAATTATTCTGTCAATCTAGTCAGAGTCAGTATATTATATAAATAATATATTGAGACCGGAAGGTCCCAATATAATTTGTAATTATCATTTTCTAAAAAATTTTCTGATTTATAAAACCAAATTTGAATGAACTATTTTTGCAATGGCGTCATGTATGTTTTTACATTGTCTATTAACTAGTACTGAACAAAAAGATAAAATGTGTTCAATTGTTTTCGACGAATTAAAACACATTCTACAAACGCTCTTAACCAATTATTACTTAATTATGAACTTACGATAATTTTTAGTGTTACTTACCAGTCTAAGCAGAACGCAAGGACTAATTATATGTTCTTAAAATAAACAAAAAATAATGAAATAATATTTGCACGAATGGTATTCGGGTAGAGAATCACAGAACGCTTCTGAAGGTTTAAAAAAAAGCATAACATGGACTTTAAAGTACCAACCACAAATTAATAATCAAAACAAACAGAAATTTATTCTTTTAATTAATTATAAGAAAAATGATTCTAAATTTCCAAAAAAGTGTAATTTTCAATTGTTGCAAAAAATTATCACTTCTCAGTCATGCTGGGTAAGGAAAAAAAATTACCAGGATAATTTCGTCGTTGTCATGCAAAAGCCTTAAAATCTCAGTACTTTGATTATTATTATTACTATTAAATTATTGTTGAGATAAGGATGTAATAGAGAAGACATGAAAGTTTTTTTTTAATTTTCTTTCAAATAATTTGCTTAAAAATTTAAAATATTGGCGTCTAAGCAAGTAAAAATGTAGTTTTTATAGATAAAAAATTTATCTTTTTTGTGTAGATTGTGTAGACAGAATTTTCGATTGTTTTTGTTTCTGTATTTTATTTATATATTTTAGTAAAATATTACTTTTAAAATCTTTTTTAATTAAAGACTAGATAATGTTATCTATTTTGCAAATATTTAGAATAAAAATTTTAATTTTGCTGGCGCTAGATGAGTTCGAACTTTTATTTTCTAACTTTTTTCATAAATAAGAAAAAAATTCATTTTGTTATGCAAATGATTTTCGGAAAATTTTAATTTTTAAGTTAAAACGTCTTTATTAGATCTTAACAATGCTATATAACTTTTTTTTCAAAATGTAAATAATAACTTAAATAAACTAAATATAAATAAACAGAGTTGCTAAAGCAATGGATACTTTAATTCAATACTTTCAAAACAGTTTAGAAGAACATGCTCGCTTAGAAAAATATAAAAAGTGTTAAAATTTTTTGAGACTTTTTTAATTTTTTACTATTATTGATTTGTAAATAAAAAAGCTAGCATATTGGTCTAAAACCAAATTTAATGGTTTAACAAAAATTAGTTGTTTAATATTTTATATATTTTCAATTTTGTTTAAACAAAGTTAGCATTAAAAATGCTGTTATTGGCTATTTTTCATTTAGTTTATTTTTTTCACGTTACACAATTTTATGTTTACAAATGTCAAGACAAGGACAGTTAAGTTTAGTTTAAGCATCAAATATAAAAAAAAAGAATAAAAATAAAAAAAGTTCACACTATTATTTCGTAAATTTTGAGTATTTTTACCTTAATTTTCCTCTTTTTAATTCATTCTCATATTTTTTTTAAGATAATTTTATTTTTCTAGTTAGAAGAAATTTATTTATTAAAAAATTTAAAATAATGTATACTTATCAATAAAGTAAGAAAATAATGCATAAATTATGTTTAATTTTTATGAAATAATTAGTAATGTTCAATAGTTATGTAGTTCATTGAGAGAGATGCAAAGAGGAAGAAAACAAAAGCTAGACAAAAATAGAAGACACAAAAAAATATGAGAATATTTTTATTATTAAATAAAAATAACATTTTGCTTAACCTGACATATACTAATAAATAACAGTGCTGAGTCATAATGTGAGGAAAGTCGTAGTTTCAACCTCATAATTTAACATTTAATTACTTTAATAATAGTGACAACTATGAACAGTAAAGTTATCCAAAAAATCATTTTGAGTTTTGTAGTAAAATTTATGTAAATTTACAATTTTTAAAAAATTTCCTCTATACGACAGATCAAAAAAACAAGTTTTTAAAGCTTAGTCCAAATCGATTTTTCTTAATTGTTTTACTCATTATTTAATTTTTTTCTACAAAAAAATTTTTTTTTTGGTTTACTGGTTTTTTTGTGATAAAATTTTCTCAGAACGAAATAATTAATAACAAATTGTGTTTTTAAGACGTAAATGTAATTCAAGAAGCAACAGGCGATTTAGAATTTAAAAAAGAAACAAACATTTTAAGAAACATAACTAATAACAAAAATCATTAATTTCCACGTAAAACAACAAGTTTAAGTTTTTTAGTGAAGAGATTATTTACCTTTATTTTAAGTCTAAATACAAAAAACGCATGTATCAAAAAAATTGATATCATGAAGAGTGTAATAACTATGACACTTGTTATGTAAGCCAAACGCGTAGATTAGTTTAAGCCAGATACAAAGAGCACTTAGTTCACTTAAAATACGGTAGATTGAACAAGTCGGGTATAACCAAACACGTCTTCAATAGCAAAGATAATATTAGTATTAATAGCTTAAAGTTAATTAAGCAACTAAATAACCATAAACATTTAAGCGCCGCCGAATTTATTGTATATTTAAAATCTATAAAAACAAAGAAAATGCTTTTGACAAAAATAACGGCCTTCCATTCAGTTCCTCAGCTGAATTATTGAGAAAAAACTACAAAAACTATCTAAGCTAAGTAAAATCAAGCAAATAATAGTTTAGTTTTATTTATTATATGTTGATAACAATATTATGGTTGCAAAAACGTTCAAGATTTAATTAAAAACCATTTTGGCAAGCGACAAAACTGTGATAATAGCTTACAGTGCCAAAAATTTTATAATTTTATATATTATTGACTATGCTGTTTTCTTAATCTAATCTAATCTATGCTGTTTTCTCAAAAAAAAATTGTATTAGAAGATAAGAAAAATTTCTACATTTTATCGATATTTTCAAATTTTGCGGTAAATTTTACTTGATGTCATCATTACTATGCTTCTTAATGAGTTTGCTTGTCGTGTGATTGCTTTCAACCAATAGAATTAGCTTTTTTTATCAGACAAAGAAAAATTGTTCTCAGATCTTTTTGTGAGATCCTAGGCTAAGACGCCATTTTATTATCTTTACTGAATCCCACTAGTTCACATGCAAATTAAGTTATTGCTGTTTTTATTGGTTTTCACTAATTTAATATTAATAACTGTGTTTATTAGTGTTTGCTATTTGTTGTGTAATTTCTAATTGCTTTAATTTGTGCAATTGTGATGTGTATTTGTGCTTTTTTTTGTCTAATTGCGCTACAGTTCAATGTGTTGGGACTTTTTAACATTCGGACCCCACACGCTTTTTGGAAATATACGGCTAATTTATATCTTGGTATATCTAGTAATTATTACAATTATATCATATTTTAGTAATTTTTCTATTTTTTTTAATATTTAAAGAGCCAAAAACCATTTTCGTAGATTTTCCTTGTCTTAAAAATATTATAGACCAGTTAATAGCTTTTTTATCCTTATTCTCGTAAGTTTTCCTACTAGATAAGTTAATTGCACAAACTATTATTTGTATTATATGATTATTAATATGGTTTTATTAAAGTCTGCGAAAAAATTTTGACTGAATTTCTGCTAAAGGGCATTAAAAATTTGACATAATATTATGTTCTTGCAAACTCATCGCCACATAGTATTATGCTTATGCAAGCATCAGATAAGTAAAAGCTATGAAAGCTTTGCCTTCACATTGATTTGTATACTTTTTTAACTGATTTCAAATAAAGGGGAGGTTTCCTGATTCTACCGTAAATAAATTTGTTATTTATAATCCGATTTTGATATATCTTTTTTTAAATGTAAATTAAAAAAACACTATATCTTCCCATAGATGCATCTATGGGAAGATATTGTGTTTAATGTAAATTAAAAAAACACAATATCTTCCCATAGATGCATCTATGGGAAGATATTGTGTTTTTTTAATTTACATTTAATTATTACAATCCCATTTTGTGTCAAAAAGATGGAACACCTTCACAAGTTATATCTTTTTTTGTTGGAAAGGAAATATCTCAAGAACAGTACCATTATAAAAAAATAGGATTTGATGATAATGGCATTCTAAAATAATCCAATAAAATTTTTAAAAAATGTGTTTGTTAACGCGAGGTCGCAAAAAACTTTGTTGTTTTTTGTTTGTTCAAATGAAGATATCTCAAAGGTGGTACCTTAATATAGAAATTGAAATGTAGGAATGTTTAAATAAACCGAGTGAAACCTTCGAACATTGTAGTGGCGTCTATACTATTTTCACGTTAAAGGTGAAGTGAAACTAAACACTATTACGTGATCTCCTAACAAAATAGGCGTGTCTGTTCTTACAGGGTTGTATTAAAAGAGTGCTTGTTCTGCATCTTGTGCTTCATGTGATAACGTTTCTCGCAGCAAAACCGAACTATGACGGAAAAGTACTTACTCAGGCCCTGTCTCGTCAAACAAGTTACGCCTTTTGTAATACTAGTCACCAATAGAATCACAAACCATGTGATGATAGCGCGTTGTGTTTTGTTCATTCCTACTTTGTTTTAAACGTTTTTTTTTTGTTAAAAATTATTTTATTATCTTTGTTCTCGAAAAGTGATACTTACGTTCTCTGCTGCTGAGCTCTTGATCTATAACTTAATACTCACTTTAAAAACACATTTTTTCTTAAGTTTTCATTGAACTAATCAAATTAGGCGTTTTAAAGGAGACTTTTTCTCAAATTTAAGTAAAATATTAGCTCAAACTAGCGTCGATAGTATATTATTCAGTTATATAGATGGATCAATCTCTCTTTTAGGCAAATATTGCAAGGGCATAATTAAGGGCTGCTGAGTGCTGGGTCATTTTAATCGAAGATTTAATAAACGTTCTCAGCAAATATGCTAATGGAAATTTGAATGCTGTTGATTCCATAAATTCATCACTTGCATCTCGTTTATTAGTAATGCAGAATGTGAGGCGAATAATGTTATTAATACGGTTTGCAACAATAATCAGATTTTCGGTTAATCACGTTCCAGATAGACGAGTAATTACTAGTTCTAGTTAATTGTCACAGCTACTGCCTTAATTATCACAAAACTAAAAATATGAGCGCAAGATGAGAATTTGATATCAAAATTACGTTCGGGTGCTGCTAACTGATTAGCTATTTTTTAAATGTGCATTAAATTAGAGAAAATCATCTTGCACGTTTGAAGAATATTGCTCTTGCTAATTCTGTGAGCTTACACATACTGACTTAAACCAAAACCAAATTATTTGCAATTAAATCTATATATATAAAAAAAAGTCGTGTTTGTTACAACACTTATAACTCGAGAACGGCTGGACCGATTGCCATGGTTTTTGATTTATTGGATTGGTTTCTGTCCCGAATAGCAGAATACATCTTGAAAACAATGAAAACTCAATACGTGTAATGAATACTTAATCATTTCAATAGATGCTGATTTGTTTATTACATGTCAAACATTGGTTGTCCCATCCTGTCAAATAGTGTAACAATACTGTTATATTTGTTTTTAATTCCCGAAAATAATACCTAAGATTTAGTCTACAGTAAAAACATAAAATCATCGGAAAGGAAGGGAATTTAGGGAATAAAAAATCAGTTGGTAAAGGTTATAAGATTAAGGAAAAAAAATCTACAGGTTAACAAAAGTGTAAATGTCTTTTTATAGGTTGTCTATGATTTTTCTAGATAAGCTATTCATACGTAGTGGTTATATACTCTTTGAGCTATTGTCTATGTCTCGAAAGTTCAGGCACTGTTATTATATTTGGTGGTTTTATGCGAGTGCACATTTTAATAAGAATGCCGCGTCCTAAAAGATTTAATCTTTCCCAGCGACGCCGTAATGCAATTAGGCAACGGAATATCGCGAGTCAATTATCTGAGAGAAATTGCACGCGTCGATACTTCAAAGGAAAATTCAAAGATGAGGAAGTTCTTATTCCAAGGATTCCGATGATCCCAACGGATATGCCCTTTGAGTTTAAACGAATTCAATTCCCGATTCGTCTTGCCTTTGCCATGACAATCAACACATCACAGGGCCAATCCTTGACTATTTGTGGCCTCAATCTAGAAAATGCATGTTTTTCTCATAGTCAATTGTACGTGGCATGCTCACGTGTCGGCAAACCATCTGCTTTATTTGTTCTTGCGCCTGACCAAAAAACAAAGAATGTCGTTTACCACAAAGTGCTTGAATGAAAATCTTATTAATGAATTAATCCGAGTTTATTTTTTTTTTCCTAATCTACACAACATAGTTTTCAATCATTTTTTTTCTGAAATGAGTTTGAAGTACTTAATTATTATTTTTTATTTTTTTTTATTCATATTCTCATTCTGTATGTATGTTTTCATCATCATTCATCATAATAAAATACTTTTTTGTTTCTATCTATATAAATATATTGTTTTTTATCATTGTTTTACATTCATCAAAGCCTAAATTAGTTCAGCTAAAAAGTAACAAAAAACTTTAAAAATAAAATACACATTTTTTAGCTATTCTTAACAATAATTGTCTGTTTTAGTAAAAATAAAAATTTTAGGCATTGTTGAGTAGTCAATAGTGCAGAAGCTCGCCTTGCATTTGACTGCTTTGGACCACATACGTCATATTGTCTGTCAGATGGATATTGTCAAATAGTTTCTTTTTAAACTGAAAAAAAATTTCAAGCTTGTATTGACCGAATTGACAAAATTGATTTCAATGGAAAGATAATTGTTTGCTTTATTTGATGGTTAATAAATTAAACAGTTCAACTTTATTTTTTAACTGCTGAGTATCACTGCTTAAAAAAATTTAAACTTCTACAATTTTCTCTAAAAATTTAAATGGATCGGTTCATAAGTCTTAAAATAATGTTGAAAAAACTAAAACGGTTTTTTTTTAAATTAAAAACGTGCAAATTTAAAAACTGCACGTCGATATCTTTTTTGCAACAAAAGTTATAGGGGGAAAAGAGAAAGGAGTATGACAGGTATACACATTTTTAGTAATACGTTTTATAAACTGAGAATATTTGACTAACATATTTACAAAGTTATTCTATCAAGAAACAAATCTTTGGTAAACAACTTTATTTTGTTTAAATAAACATCAACAACCGGAATAACAAAAATGCACGTAAACAACATACAGATAAAAAAATTAACAAAAGTACTAAACCTAGTGGTTTGTCATTAGTTCAAATTGATTTTCGTTATTTTAGATGCAAAAAACCAATCTTTGGTGTGTGGAGTTTACAGCTGCTTCAATTTCGGCCACTGAAAAACTCCCAAGTTCATTATTTGTTCTTTGCACCGTTGTCGGTCTAGTAAGGTACACTGAATCATTCGCATTTTACCACAAATAAAAATCTAAGCAGGTCAAGTTTAGCGATCTCGGTGGCCATGGAGAGACACTTTCTCTTCCAATCCATTTTCTAGAATACAGCTCATCTACATGATGATCTCAAGACTTATAAGGCGTTTTATTTAAATTTTAAAAAAAAATGTAAAATTTTAAAACAATTGTAAACAATCTTACTAAGGTAGCAATTGAAAAATAGAATTAAATTGTTTATTTTATTAAACATCAAATAAAACAATGAAATATCTTTTTATCCTACACCAACTCAAAATTTAATTTTTTTGTCTTTCGACAGCCGTGAAAGTACATCATTTCCAGGCTAGCCGAGAAAAGATGTACTTTCTCGGCTAGCCGAGAAAAAAAAATTTGATTTTTACCGTCAGGAGTCGCTGTTAGAAAATATAAGAAAATATGTATAAGAAAAATTACTCTAAACTCTAAACGTCTCACTATTTATAAAGGGTGTTAAAATTTTAAATCACATTTACTGTTTATGAACATCAATCTTATTTTAAAAAACTACTTTTGTGCAAGATAAATTGTGTAAATCACGACAGTAAAGTAATCCATAAATTTTTGACATTTGTCAAAATTTGACATTTGGAATTGGCGATTGGCGGTAATAACCTCAAATCAATTTTAAGATAATGCTCAATTATAAGGTAATTTGTGTAGGATAAAAAATAATGTGTAAACCACGGCCGCAAAGTGATTTTCCAGGCTTTGAGAAGTGGCCAGGTCGCCTTTGGCTGGCCTGTTCATATCTTCTCTCGGCCTGGAAAAATACCACTTTGCCGCCTAGGTTTACAATATACTATTCCATTGACAAAAATTTTATAAAAAGCAAAAAAAGTGTTTTTACTAATACTTATCCAATTTCTTAGTGATAGTCTATTTACATCCAGTTCTAAAATATATTTTTTGTGTAAACGAGTTGGGAAAGGTAAACTATGAATTCTGTGACATTTTACAAGGTGGAAAAGAGCCCATTACTAACTGCAAATTTTTCAGTGTGAAAAATACGTGTTTGCCCATGGTTTAGTCTGGATAGATTATGCTATCATTCAGTACACAAATCAAACTCAACTTATCCATTAGCGAACAATGAAACAATGGCTGTCATTGTGTATCATATCTTCAGATTCAGAGACGGTGTCAGATAATGGGTCAGCAATATAAATCTGATTTGCTGTGCACTTATCGTCAGCTATGGTTTCCCTTAATTGTGTGAATTAATCCATGCATAGTATGGAAATAGTTCTAATATTGTATGGAATTGAATAATTATTACCATTAGATGCGTAATATAATTTTGATTGTTTGTTATTCAGGGGTACTTCAAACCCTATTTATTATGATAATCGGTAATATCGGTTTTAGATGAAACTGTACTTCATTATATACTCAAATACACTATTATGATACAAATTTTAGTAAATTGGAAAAATCTGCAATCTGATTGGCTTATTGTAAAGTCTACAATATATCTTGACAAATCATTAATCATTAAATTTACAAAAAAAAACATAAAATTTATCAGTGGTTTTACTTCATCTCTACAAACAAATTGATAGAAAGCATCAATACTTCAAAAATTTTAGAAAATAAAAACTTTTTTTTGCAAAACTAGAAACTTCTAAAAACAGTCTACACTTATTGACCAATCAGTGATGCAAGACGTCTGATGTGTTTCTTCTTTGTTTTATTTTATTTGCTATTATTGTGTTTTTTTTGCTTTTTTGTTTGACTATTATTCTTGCTTTACTTTTTTTGTTGTTTAATTCTGCCTAAGAACTTATTGTTATTATTATGTTAGTTTTACCTTTATTTTTTTTTTCTTAATTATTCTTTATTTATTACTTAGAGGGTTAAGTGGTAGAACAACTTTGTGGCTGAACTTTGCCTCCTGCCAACAATTTGAATTTGTTTATATGGCTTTGTTTTTGTAACGATAAAAATTGTAAAACTCAGTTTCTTGTAACAGTGTAGATTTCTGGCAAATAAAAGACGATTATTATTATTATTATTGTTATGTTTTTTTATTTAAATTAAAGCTTTTTCCGTAAATTTCCCAGTCCAATAATTGTATTTGATAAAATATTTTTTCTAAAACATGAATTTTATGGATAGGTATGCCTGGATAATATTTTTTTTTTATATTTCAATTTTATTATAGATCGTAGTAAGCAAACTAGACTTGTTTTTTAATTTTGTCTTTCTCTGCTTTAAATCAACATAGTGAAATAGACATAGTGACAGGTTTGCCTTAGTAGAAAAAAAAAGAAGTTACTAAGAAACCAGTACTATATGGCACAGCACAGGTAGAGAAAGCAAATTAAAAAAATCTTATTACGTGCGTTAATAGAAGTTGTGTCAAACTGTTTTATAATGTTTTTTCAAATTTTGAATTGAAAAGTTTTTGCTGAATTGTTTTTAGCAAATTTTTGTTTCTATCCTATTGATTGAAAATTTTTGATTTGACACATACGACTTTATCTAGTCTAAAGAGGGATGTTATCTATGCTATGGGATATATTAGGAGAATGGCATGGTATAGAGGTAGAACTAGCCAATCCATCTTTGACCTCCGTGATTAATGCATTATTAAAAACAGTTAGAGTGAGCACAATATTTTTTCTACCACAACATCAAAAAATGTTCAAATCAAAAGTGTAAATTGAATCATAGGAAGCTACATTTTTGTACTTAACTAAGGTGGCTTAGAGAATATAACGCCGAACGACAAATGTCATCAGTTAGTTACAGTTTGTGCATTACAAATAATTTCGTACTTATTTTGAAGAAATCAGATAAATAATAAAGAAAGTGACAATGATTTGAAGAAGAAAGTTTTGCATCTAGCGTGGTTCACACGTTGAGTTACCGTGCTTCTTCTCATTTGTATGTAATATTCCTGTCCTGATGATGTCTCCTCCGATGGAGTGCGAAACGTCAACGATTTTATTAAACTTTTTGACACGGTCTTTTCTGAAAGATGCCAATATTTCAATAATGATTATAATCTATTTAAATAAGTTTATTATAAAGAGAATACAATTAAGCATTAAACAATTTATAAGATTAATTATCCTTGTTTCTAATTCCACGGCTCGATCTAGAATGACGTCTTTTCCCTTGATTCCAATTTCCTCGATTTCTGCTGACTCGGTGGTTCCTCTCTAGCTGCTCCGCGCCTTATCTGCTGTTGGGCCGTCTAAATGGCGCCACTGATAAGTAGACATGGTTGATGATGTCATACCAGTTTACACGGCCATTCTGACAGGCTGGCGTCCACGACAGCGCAAAAATCTGAAACGGAGAGGAACACAGGCACACGAGTATCGTGCTCCTGACTACAACAGAACCAGGGAAAAACTAATACAAAAATAAAATTGGGTAGAAAAAAGAAGTGCCGAAAAAAAACAACAAAAAAAAACAAAGAACAAAATAACAAAAAAAAGAAAAAACAAAACGTTCAACATTAATTTTACACAGGCACCACAAGGGATCCTGAACACAGGCATCACAGGGGATCCTGACAATGACCTCCAATTTCTGACACAGGCACCACAAGGGATCCTGAACACAGGCACCACAGGGGATCCTGACAATGACCTCCAATTTCTGACACAGGCACCACAAGGGATCCTGAACACAGGCACCACAGGGGATCCTGACAATGACCTCCAATTTCTGACACAGGCACCACAAGGGATCCTGAACACAGGCACCACAAGTGATCCTGACAAAGAGCTCCGATTTCTGACACAGGCATCACAAGGGATCCTGACACAGACAAAACAACAAGTATGTTCCTGAAAAAACATTTTTTTTTTGTTTAACTCTTAACTAACTATCGGATTCCTCTGAGTCAAAATTACACAAAAACCAAGGTTTAATATGTTCAACAGCATAAACACCTGTATATTTGCGAGATGGTTGTAAGGTTTTCAGTTCCGTCACTTCATAGCGATCTCTAGGCAAACATTTTGAGATTTTAAACGGACCTTTCCACTTTGCTAAGAGTTTCTTAATTTCACCTTGAGTGATTATACTTGCAATTTTAACGACGACCAAATCACCAATGTTATACACAGAAGGCTTTGTGCGTTTCAAATCAAATTTAGATTTGTTATATTGTTGCTGCTTTGAAAGACGGGCAGAAGCCGCGGCACGAAGTTTAGTCACATCACAAGTTTGTTTGTCAAGATCGGCAGTTAATAAAAGAGTGCCGGGTGTGTGTGCTTTATAGCCCATCAGTAGATTCTGAGGAGACGAATTCAATGATTGATTTAATGTATTGTTCAAAGCGAGTTGAACATTTTGTAACTTTGTTGGCCAGGAAGATGGTGAGTCGGCGCAGGAAGTTGAGAGACTTTCAAGAATAGTGCGATTATAACGTTCGATTTGCCCATTACCTCGAGGCATACCGATAGTATTGATAAACTGCCGGGTACCAATCGACGAGCAAAAAGACTTAAATTTTTGTGAAGTAAAGGACGTAGCAGCATCACATATTAATCTGCTTGGGACCCCAAACACAGCAATAATTTCTTGGAGAACTCGGATAGCATGAATAGATTGAGTATTGGAGACCGGCCGAAGAATGATAAACTTGGTAAAGGCGTCTATAACAGCAAAAATATATTTGAAGCCATCTGGCGCTTCAGGAAAGGGCCCCAGGTGATCAAGATGGATAGTATGGAATGGCAGTGCGACTTTATTGATAGGATGTAAATATCCCGGTTGTTTGCCCCCTTTTAGTTTGTGGTACGTACAAGGAATACAAGCTCTAATGTATTTGTGGATGAAACGACGCATTTTGGGAAACCAAAACAGGGTTTTAATAGAAGAGTATGTTTTGTCAAAAGAAAAATGCCCCAAATCATCATGAAAAATGCGCAAAAGTTGCCAACGACAGGCAGGTGGAATGACTAATTTTTGACCTTCCAGTGTGTTAAAGTAAAGTCTACCACCTTTCACAGAATAATCGTGAAAAATTGCGGGATATTTATGACGTTCTCCAGAAAGGATAATTCTAGTTAATTCCATTAGCGATTTATCAGAGGTTTGAACCGCAGAAATCCAATCTGGAGTAGAAATTAAAACTTGAACGTTGTATACGGGACTCGTTAATGGATTGCGACTTAAAGCATCGACAAATGCTAAAGTGACACCAGATTTGTGGATTGTTGTAAATGTGAATTCCTGCAGTGAGAGAACCCAACGAGCAATACGAGCATTTAACTCCTTCTTGGAGAGAGCATTTCTTAAAGCATTGCAGTCAGTAACAAGGGTAAATGGGTTCCCTAACAAATAGTGCCGAAATCTTTTAACAGCTTTGATGACTGCTAACGTTTCCAATTCAAAAGAGTGATATCGCGACTCAGCTGGGCTAGTTTGACAGCTGTAATAAGCAACAGGTTGCTCCTTTCCGTCCACTATTTGAATTAAAACAGCCCCAAAGCCATGAGTAGAAGCATCAGTGTACAAAAGAGTTTTGCGGTGAGGATGGAAAAAAGACAATATTGGTTTATTAATTAAGACAGTTTTAAGATTGTCAAACGCAATCTGTTGTTCAGATCCCCAAACCCAGGGAACATTGGATCTCAACAAGTTTGTCAAAGAGCGGGTTTTGAGAGCAAAGTTATGAACAAATTTACGGAAGTACGACGTGAGACCTAAAAATTGGCGAAGTTGAGTAAGAGTAGTAGGGACTGGAAACTTGTCAACTGCTTCAATTTTAGTTTTATTTGGTCGAATTTCATTGTAACCGATGTCAAAACCTAGATATGTAATAGAAGTTAAAAAAAATTGACATTTATTAAGGCGTAATTTGAGATTGGATTGGCGGAAAAGATGTAAAACTTGTTTTAAAAGATGCAGTCCTTCAGAGATTGTATGAGAAGGGACGACAATGTCGTCCATGTAAACTATAATTTTGTCTTTCAAAGGTTCTACAATGTGACTTATTGATTTTTGAAAAAAAGCAACGGCATTACGTAAACCAAAAGGCACTCTTAGAAACTCAAACAAACCATCACTAGTGCAAAAAGCAGTTGTAGGAATAGAATCCTCAGTAAGATGAAATTGATAATACCCAGATGCCAAATCTAGTTTGGTATAATAGGAATATCCCGCCAAACGATCGATCAAATCTTCAATTATCGGTAACGGGAAAATTTGAGGAACAGTTATTGAATTTAACTGACGATAGTCAATACAGAGACGATATTGCCCATTCGGTTTTTTAATTAAAAGGCCAGGGCTACTGTAAGCAGATGTAGAAGGTCTGATAATATTTGCTGCTAAAAGTTCATTGACTAACTGCTGACAAGCCTCTTTTTCTACGAGAGCTAACCTGTAGGGTTTGCGATTCACTGGTTTATCAGAGGTTAATTCAATTTTCATTGCCAATTGACAATCACCAACATCAACAACATTGTCCTTAGCGAAGCAAGGGTCAAATTCAGTTATTAATTGGTGAATTTGACTTTCAACAGTATTATCTACCGTTCCCGCTAAAAGTGTATTCACTTTCATTGATTGAAGAGAAAAATAAATACCTTGCAGAGTTTTTTCATAGTATACATGAGAATTTTCGGAAAAATTCCGGCCAATAAGAAGATCGGCAAAAGGGAGACATTTATCTAGGACATAAAAATCGAGAGGCATTGTGACCGCATCAAGAGTGATAACAGCTGACGTTTGCAGTTGTGTTTCAGTTACATGATCGCCTAAATGATGCAATTTTACGACTGGTATTTCAGTTATTGGTAAATCTAAAGTGTTTGCCAATTTGGTAGACATGAGAGACACATCACTTCCTAAATCAATATACCCTGTATAATAGTTTTTGTTTATTTGAACTTTCTTAAGAAAGGCGTTATCTGTAGAAGTGAGAAAATGTACATTTTTATTGTTATGCGAGGGGTATTCAATCGCAAGGGTTTTGTTTGAGCGCTCAAACGGGAGGGAATTTTTTTTCTCTAGATTTCAATGAAGGGCAATCAGCACGTTTATGGCCCTCTTTCTTGCAATAGAAACAAGCGAATGCATATCGAAACTGACGAGAAGGTTTAGTTAGGGATTTCAAATTATTATTCAAATTTGGCATATGTTTGTTAACCGGTACTTTGTCAAGTGGAGCAACACTATCAAAAACTTGTAAATACGTCGCCAAGTGTCCCACTGCCGGATTAAATTCCGGAACAAGATTAATAAAGTTACTTACAGGAGCCAACGGCGGGTGTGTACGCGCTGCTCGAATAATTACAGCATCGTCGGATGCATCTTTCCACGAAGCTGACATGCGACGGGAATATCTTCACCTTGAAAAAGCTGAAGATGATGCCTTTCGCCCGCTCTGCATCTACCTCTGACCTGATGCTGTTCCGCAGATTGGCGAAGGGGTGTCAAGCCAACTAATGGTGGAGTGTAACTGCGCTCAGAGTTACTTTCAGGTGTACTGCGATAACCCTCGGCCATCCTATAAAATAGTGTTAACACACACAAAACCGAAAAACTAAAAAAAAGAAAAAAAACACTTTCACACTTCCCGGAAAGTCCAGAATTCCTGAACTAAAAAAAATAACAATTTTTGGCGCACAGGTTTTTTTAACCACTTCTGATATAATCTATTTAAATAAGTTTATTATAAAGAGAATACAATTAAGCATTAAACAATTTATAAGATTAATTATCCTTGTTTCTAATTCCACGGCTCGATCTAGAATGACGTGACGTCTTTTCCCTTGATTCCAATTTCCTCGATTTCTGCTGACTCGGTGGTTCCTCTCTAGCTGCTCCGCGCCTTATCTGCTGTTGGGCCGTCTAAATGGCGCCACTGATAAGTAGACATGGTTGATGATGTCATACCAGTTTACATGATTTGGAATTGACATCTCCAAGTATTACAAAATAAATAAATTTGTTGCCGGAAACATCGAAGAAAATGTACACACCGGTTTATAACCAATTTTTGGAGTGGAAGAGAGATTGAAACGCAAAATCGTTTACCGAGAACGTTTTAATGGCTTATTTTGGCGACTTGGTCCAAAAATTCAAAAACTCTACATTATGGACACAATACTCAATGCTGCAAACGACTCTCAGTATTTATAATAATATAGATATTGCAAAATACTTAAAAACGAAAGCATTCTTTAAACGACAGTCCGACGGCTACAGACCCAAAAAGTCAAATCATCAATACATCAAATTCCGTATTTTCATGGTCCAGCATATTCAATATCTTTATAATTGTCCTTGTCGTAGAAAAAGTATAGTATGCAACTAGCACAAAATAGCAACTAGCACAAAACAGCAATTTTATACTTGTTTGAACATGTGCAAAATGTGCATCATTTTGTGCTTGCTACACAGTATACTAATTTAGGATGTCGATGCAAAATTAAACAAATAATACTATAGGTTATAAAATATTTAAAAGCACGTTTTTTTACATTTTTGTTTTGCTTTTGATTCAAACAAACACATCAATAATTTGTTTTATTTATTGCCCTAAACAATAGACAATTAATTTTTGGATTTTGTTTTTCTTAATTAATAACAGTGAGAAAGGAGTATACATTTTACGGTAATTTAATGCGCAACCGGTTCAATTTCATGGTTTTTTCATTTTAGTGAATAGCATTATTCTAATTATTTTTTATTTTCAGTTTTGATTATTATCTTTGATGATAAAGTGCATATTTTAACAGTAGAAAAATGACTACTTTATTTTTTGTTGTTGTTTTCTTGTGTTTATCGCCACTAATTAAAGCAGCATTTGTGAAACAAGACGCTGCAAATGGTACTATGCTCCCGGAGGAATCAAAAAATGGTACTATAGATAAATAATTAGATTAATTTTATAGATTTATTTATTTTAGCAACCTGCAATGCCGAAAGAAGGCCAGAAGGCTGTAAAATTTGTAATTGCAACTCTAATAAATGGGAATGTCAACATTGTCCATCTCCAATATCTAGGACATTATTGGCTAGAAACCTGAAGGATTCTCCATCACCAATCTTATCAGAAAATTCGAATAAAGACAAATTTCCAAAAACTATGGAAATTCGCAACAGCAATTTGGAAACCCCAACAGAAGAAAACACGGCGAGAAAAGTTGATAATCAATTTTACGACGTTTTATTTTCAGATTTTGTATAAACAATAAGGTTTAATTAGATCAGAGTTAAATTTGTTTTGGATAGGATTAACAAATAGACAATAATGACACTTTACTCAAAAAAATAAAGCAATTGAAAGCCGAAAATTTTTGTAACAATGTTGGCTTAGAAAATTTATTTATGCTCAATTTATTTATAGGTAAACTTAATCAAAGCAGCTATTTCTCACTAATTAAGTAAAATTACTTTAAGCAGTGTTGGTTACTTTTTAACATTACTTGATTACTTTACATTATAATACTTCCGGGTGTATAGTATTAACATGAATTGAAGACGGCTGTGCTTTTTTGGCAGCAAGTCTCAGATCCGTTCGTACTAAAATTAGGTAACTACTCAGTCTGCAATTTTTTTAAAGACACAGATTAATCGAATATTTTTATTCTTTATTTTCTCGCTTACCATTTTGAAAATAGTATATCTCAACAGAATATATATAAACACAAGAAATCTAGTGAAAAAAGTAACGAACAAACAGATGACTTTGTGACGAAAGAAGGTGTAAAGGAGTTTAATAAAAGAAGTAATAAAAGAAGTAAAAACAAAAGTCAAAGAAATTCAAGTAAGGTACAAAAACATGAAAGAAGTTGAATTTTCTAAATACGCATTTGACGGATTTTTAAAGCGTAGATCAAATAATTATAAACCAAAAGAATCAAAAATATTTAGTTCAGAATAACTTGAAAAATTTATTTTCAATGCTCCAGATAACCAGTTTTTATTGACAAAAATTTAAAAAAATTTGAATTTTGTTTAATATACTAAGTATATTTATAAGAAAACTGTCGTCGTCAAAAGCTGTCAAAAATCCAAACAGATAATATTCAGAAATAGCTATAATAATTATTATCCAACAATGGAAAAATAAAATATGTTGAACTTTTACTGTTGTTTACACCAAGGATACAATTTAAATTTTTTTTGCAAATTTAACAAAAATCATAAGCGATTTCTCGTCTTCTACAAAAATAATAAGTGTACAAAACCATTCGTCGGCTTTAATCGTCCTAATGACAAAATACCCTCTCTAATTGCAACATTTCTTAATCTAAAGGACTCTAGTAGCTATACAGGGCATAGCTTCAGACGCTCATCAGCATCTATTTTTCGATTTGGGTGCCGATATTTCACCAGTTAAACGGCTAGAAGAATGGAAATCTTCCACGGTTGCAGAGAATTACACGGAAAAAATTTTTTAACCAACTTCAGGCACAGCTAACATCTTAGACATACACTTTTACAAGAGAAGTACTTGTTCACAATGAGAATAAAGAAAATAATCCCAGTGTAATAATTAAGAACATAAATAACTGTACAAATTTGACAATAATATATTAAAAAACAAGTTTCATAAGACATGTCTTAAAGCACGCATTCAAGATTAAAAAACGAGTGGCAAAACCGCGAGTTTTTTTAAAGAATAAGTGCTTAAAGGCTCTTAACGAGAGTTTTATACTATTTTTTTTTAATTTGTTCTTTTAATGCTAATTTTTTTTTAAGTTTGATTCATTTAGAGATTTTTGGAGTGGGTTGGCAATATCTTGATTTTAAAAGTGAAAATTTAATCTATTTGTCTGTTCTTTTGCTTTATCCAAAAATTCTAATTCTATCAGCCTTAAAATACGAAAATGGAAAAAAACTTCACAGGCTTCCCAAAATCCGTGAAATAGCAAAAATTATTTTGGTTTTCATTATTGTTATTATTGTAAGATACCTACTTTTTTAGGTTATGTGACATATAAACTGTGACTTTTGTTTTATTGGAATCGGTTGTTGTTCCCAAACCAGTGCACTTATTATTTACACCATTATATGCCATATTTTACATAAATATACTTTATTTTTTAGTAACATCATATTCTTTATTTTCAACATAGATACAATACATGAAAAGATAACTCCCTAGGGATTTTTGATACTTTTTTCTTCCTCAATTTCCTGCGCCTGTTCACGAGTCAAATAGAAGGTACAATTTTCAAACTTTCCACTAAACTGGTTGCTTTTGAATGAGTTTGTAGCTTTTTCAGCAGCCAACGATCTTGGTTTTTCAATATTTTCCACCCCAGCAATCACACGGGATATATTATTTTTTGATTCCATACTATCCGCCAAGTAATTTGAAGCAACAGTAGAACTTTTCCATCCTCCTAGTCGCTTCAACTTTGTCATATTTAATCCACCATCTGCCGCCAATGTTGCAGAACTTCGACTAACATTACAGTTCCATTTATATCCGTAACCCCATTTTTCACCATCCATACATGAAATCGGTCATATTCTTTGATGTACAAATGTTCAGACTTCTTCGGAACCAATAACTCACTGGCTTTATCCGCTTTTATAATCACAGTGTGAGGAATAACGCTGCTGCTTCCAGACATTTTTTTTTGTTGATTGAAAAACAAATTTATGTAACTGTAGCAACTATCGTAGCAACGGCACAGTCAAACCACCTTTGATATCCACATTTTTTTCAAATTTTGAATGTTTTTTTTACGTTTTATGTTGAAAATAAAGAATATAATGTTGCTAAAAAATAAAATATTTAATGCACTACGGGAGATATTCTGTTTTTCACCCTCGGTAGACTTACAGACCGCGGGCCTCCGGCCCTTGGTCTGTAACACGTCAACCTCGGAGAAAAAACATTCATATCTCCCTTAATGCATAAATATCTATTCCATTAATTTTTCACTTCACTTTGTTGTTTAAAAATACCAGTTTCAATTCACAATATAATTGACAGACAGGTAAAAAGTCAAATTAAGTTTTATCAACCTAAAAATTTTTTAGAAACATTTTAGTTCTCTAATAATTAGTCTATTAGAGTAACAAAATGGAGGCAAATTGCAAAAAATAGAAAAAAGTCTGTTTTATATTTATAATTGCTTATAGATAAGTGGTTTATTTAGGTTGTAGGTTGGAGATTCTATGACACACGTGTGTAAAAGGCTTTTCTGCACTAGTTGTAACATACTTTTATCATAAATAGCTATTTTCTAGGACAACATCAAAAATTACAAAAACAAATATAATAACAAATATGTTCGCCGCATTGAGTATTGTGTCCATAATGTGAAACTTTTGTAATTTTTTCGCCAAAATAAGCCATTAAAACGTTCTCGGGGAACGATTTTGCGTTTCGATCTTTTTTTCACTCCAAAAATTGGTTATAAGCCCATGTGTACATTTTCTTTGATGTTTCCGGCAACAAATTTAGTGTTGTTAAATTTGCTGCTTTTGTTGTCAATTCCAAATCATTATCACTATCACTTTCTATATTAATTATTTGATTTCTTCAAAATAAGTACGAAATTATTTGTAATGCACAAACTGTCACTAACTGATGACATTTGTCGTAATTCTCTAAGCCACCTTATTTTTTGTTATCAAAAACAGCAGACCGAACACAAAATATTTCATATTGCATTTGTTGTCTAGCAACTTGCCAAGCAACCGAAGCAAAACAAAATTCAGTACAAAATGTAGCTTCTTATGATTCAATTTACACTCTTTGATATGAGCATTTTTTGATGTTGTCGTAGAAAAAGTATAGTATGCAACTCGCACAAAATCGCAATTTTGCACTAGTTTGAAACTTTTTAACTAGTACAAAATGTGCATCATTTTGTGCTTGTTTTATAATATATTAAATTTGCATTTAAAATAATTGATAAATAAGCGTCTCTGGTCTAATTTCATATTTATTTAAATTTTAAAGTATATGTTCTCAGTTGTCATAAAATAATGATCAGAAAAGAATACTTGTACGTTTGAAAGATCTACCTTTAAAGATATTATACAAAATTCAAAGTTACTAATGCTTTTCTCTTTTTAAATCCTCAACAAGAGATACCTCTAGGCTCTTCTTTCAAGTTTCATGAATTATTTGGTATAATGCTGCGAGATATCATTTCCCTCTCGTACGCTTTTGTTGCTTTTAACAGACCTGATGACACAATAAACTTTTGTTGGAGGAAAGACAATACTGTTGGAAATGAGTACAAAGAATTTTCATTGAAAGAAAAGTGGCTTTTGGGTACGATAAAACATTTGTTTGAGTCGCAGCCCCAGCTTTTGCTCTATTTTCCCGTTATTAATTAGCTGGAATCGTCGCTAATATTCGCCTGTAAGGCAGGAAAATCGCCGAAAATGGGCGTTTGTTATGCAACAAAACTTTCCCTAAAAGGTGGAAAAATAGAAACGAAAATTTATTCGAGTGTGCGTTTGGGCAAATCAATGAACAGTGAAATTTCCAATTTTGCTGATATCTACTTCAAACAAATCTGAAATGTTTTCTTGACCAGAACGCCGGAGTCGGCTCCATTTTTTATGTTGATATTATGCGTAAAAGGCTTTTTCTAGTCTTCAGTTTGAATAATTTGGACGATTTTCTATACAGTTCGAACTTACAAAACGCTGCATTAGACTGATTGAAAAGTTTCCCTCAACTTTTTTCCAGAATAATTCAAATTTATGATAATATTAATTACTATTTTTACCTCACAATACTCATTTTTGCTTGATAATTTGACATATACCTATACGTATTTCCGATAACAAAAATTATGATAATTTTTAATTTTATAGTAATTTATATTTATACTAGCTGACCCGGCGAACGTAAAACAGGGTTTGATGAACGTAAAACAATGATACAAAATAATATATTTATATAGATAGAAACAAAAAAGTATTTTATTATGATGAATGATGATGAAAACATACATACAGAATGAGAATAAAAATAAAAAAAATTAAAAATAATAGTTAAGTACTTCAAACTCATGTCAGAAAAAAATGATTGAAAACTATGTTGTGCAGATTGGGAAAAAAAATAAAACTCGGATTAATTCATTAATAGGATTTTCATTCAAGCACTTTGTGGTAAACGACATTCTTTGTTTTTTGGTCAGGCGCAAGAACAAATAAAGCGGATGGTTTGCCGACACGTGAGCATGCCACGTACAATTGACCATGAGAAAAACATGCATTTTCTAGATTGAGGCCACAAATAGTCAAGGATTGACCCTGTGATTTGTTGATTGTCATGGCGAAGGCAAGACGAATCGGGAATTGAATTCGTTTAAACTCAAAGGGCATATCCGTTGGGATCATCGGAATCCTTGGAATAAGAACTTCCTCATCTTTAAATTTTCCTTTAAGTATCGACGCGTGCAATTTCTTGCAGATAATTGACTCGCGATATTCCGTTGCCTAATTGCATTACGGCTTCGCTGGGAAAGATTAGATCTTCTAGGACGCGGCATTGTTATTAAAATGTGCACTCGCATAAAACCACTAAATACGTATAATAACAGTGCCTGAACTTTCGAGACATAGACAATAGCTCAAAGAGTATATAACCACTACGTATGAATAGCTTATCAAGAAAAATCGTAGACAACCTATAAAAAGACCTTTACACTTTTTTTAACCTGTAGATTTTTTTTCCTTAATCTTATAACCTTTACCAACTGATTTTTTATTCCCTAAATTCCGTTCCTTCCTTTTCGATGATTTTATGTTTTTACTGTATAATAAATCTTAGGTATTATTTTCGGGATATCATTCGTAATAAACAAATCAGCATCTATTGAAATGATTAAGTATTCATTACACATATCGAGTTTTCATTGTTTTTAAGATGTATTCTGCTACTCGGGACGGAAACAAATCTAACAAATCAAAAACCATGGCAATCGGTCCAGCCGTTCTCGAGTTATAAGTGTTGTAACAAACACGACTTTCTTTTATATATATAGATTTAAAGTAAAATACGCCAATAAGACGCTAAACAAATTTTACAATTAAATGACTTTGATGAGAGCCATATGTCATCTTAAGTTAGAGACAGAGAAATCGGTCTTAGCATCCCTGGAAAGGTTGAGAGGCAGTTAGTGGGCTGAGAGGGATGATGACGTTTGGTAAAAGGTTTTTGAGCGGTCGGAGAATTTAATGCTGAATTTCTAAATTTAGAGCAATAATAAGTAAGGTATTATTGATAAGCATAAATATGTATTGAATATGTTAATATGAAACATCCACGCCAGAAACTATAGTTTATACCTAGAGTACGGTCTATGCGGCATTGCATCTCAGGCTGTCTGGTTCTACTTCTCTGACGCCTGTAGGCATCTACAGATAGCTATTCTTCACACTGTTTTTAAGTGAATCTTTAATGCTAATAATCGTAGAACATTCTGACAAATTTATTATAAAAAAGCAGTTAATTGTTTCAACTTGATTGTTTAAATTTAGCAAAACGTAACATTTAAATAATTAAGTCTTACAATGTAATTGAGCATATTAAAAATTTAGAAAAAAAAAACGATTTTAAGATTATTAATTATTATTTACCCTTAATCAGTATTGTAATCGTATAATAACAAGCCAGTAAAAGGTATATAATGTGCATCTTCTCTTTCTTAGGCGGATAAACCTAGCCTACTTGATAACACACATCATTATATGTAGCAAACCGCAAGCAACGATCTATGGTCTTATGATTAATCTTCAGTTGTTTTTAGTTGGATTAAAATTTGTTTATGTTACTGCTACACGATGACGGAACACAGATAAGCTATAACAGTTTGTATCCATAATGTATAGTTTAATTGACTGGTTTGAATATTTTTTATGCAATGTTAGGAATAGTAAAGTTGCAGTGTATATACCAGCATACTTACTTTGTTATGACTTGTGAGCCTCGTGAGCTAATTATACCTGAAATCACCTCTATAGTTCCAAAAATGCATTACAAATAAAGCAATAAGATTGGTTAATAAAACGAATAAAATTGACAATATGCTTTTTCCTATTAAATTTTTGATTTGTTTGGCAGCAAATCTATTTCCACACTTTCTGCTAACCTTGAAATACGTGCGGAGACACCAAAATCTTTCATCACTTTTATCAAGAACGACCAAACGTGGAAAAACTTGTGACAATTTTTTTAAATTTTTATAAATCGCATAATATTCTTGTTACAATAATAGCTATAATTTTAATTTTTGATTTGTTTGGCAGCAAATTCATTTCCAGACGTTCTGCTAACTTTAAAATACATGCGGAGACACCAAAATCTTTCATCACTTTTATCAAGAACGACTAAACGTGGCAAAACTTTTGACAAATTTTTTAAATTTTTATAAATCGTATAATATTCTTGTTACAATAATAGCTATAATTTAAATTTTTGATTTGTTTGGCAGCAAATTCATTTCCAGACTTTTTGCTAACTTTAAAATACGTGCGGAGACACCAAAATCTTTCATCACTTTTATCAAGAACGACTAAACGTGGCAAAACTTTTGACAAATTTTTATAAATCGCATAATATTCTTGTTACAATAATAGCTATAATTTAAATTTTTGATTTGTTTGGCAGCAAATTCTTTTCCAGACTTTCTGCTAACTTTAAAATACGTGCGGAGACACCAAAATCTTTCATCACTTTTATCAAGAACGACCAAACGTGGCAAAACTTTTGACATTTTTTTTAAATTTTTATAAATCGCATAATATTCTTCTTACAATAATAGTTATGATTTCCAAATTTTTTTAGAATCAGTTGTAACTGTCAAGAATCTATCTCAAAGAAATTCTTTATTAATATTAACTCAAAAACTGCTATTTAGATTTTGATCAATTTAAAGACAACTACAAAAAAAACATCAGCTCTTAAATAAAAACCAACATACAATATAGCAACTCTGTTAAATCGAGCAGGATTTTTGGTGTATTTTTGAGAATTTGCTGCTTATTTAACTGTCAATAGTGTCAGTGTCAATAAATTGTTTATATTTACATAACCACACACACGTAGCGGATCGCAATAAGAGAGGAAAATGTGCCATGGTAATCAAACTTAGTGCTCTAAAAACATTTGCACGCCGTAGAAACAAAATTTTGTTTGACAGACAAAAGTGAGGTTTGGATAAATTGATAAGTCCTGATGACAGTACTGACACTGCTGTTTTATAAAATTGTGTTGTGCAAACGGGACATTGCTATAACCAATAGAAATAAAATGTTTTAAATGCGATTTTGAAAGTGTCCGATTGGTCTCGCTAATAGGCAAAGCATAAAATATAGTATAGTATAAGGCCATTTGACTGCTATCTAGCTCTATATTAATGAAAATATTTAGAATATTTTTTTTTTTGGGAATATCACTCAGAATATCTTTTTCTGTTTAGTTTTTAGAATATTTTTGTACTTATTTGCAATAATTTCTTTTTTAGAATATCACTTAGAATATCTTTTTCTGTTTAGTGTTTTAGAATATTTACGTACTTATTTGCAATAATAGAATGTAAAAATATTAGTTATACTACACTAAAATTGTCAAAAATATCAAATTATGATACAAGCTTATTATTGCTCTATGTCAAAAATGAAATATTATTAGACATTTTGAACCAAAGACTTCTTCGTCGTTTATCTTATACAAAAATATTACGTTTTTTTACAAGTATGTACATAATGGAAAAAAGTTTTTTTACAAGTAGTGGAAAAAAATGAATAATACGAGTTTTCTGCACGCGTAGCAAAATTTTATTTTTAATTTTGTACAGCATAAGCCCGATTGTTTTTCAAATAAACGTATCAATTTAAAATATTTTTAAAAAGTTTTTTTGCTCTAACGTAATTAGAATTAATAAACTCATAATTGCTCCTCACAGAACAAATTTGAAAAATACGCTGCAACTGCATTAGTCGTCGTAAAAACAACAATTAAACAATAATTAGAGTATTTTCAAGAAAAAAAAATTAATGGAATATTTAGCAGAAATGCACTCGCTTATTATACATAGCTGGCAATTGCCATTAGCTCGGAAAACAAACTTGGTAGAGTCGCCTAACAGGATTATTTCGACATGCAAACTACATTAGTAAGTTTTAGTTTTCAGCAAATTTCAGGCAACATAACGAGTTAAAAGTTACGCCTACAGGTAATGCCTTGTTAATAACTTTTCAGTTATTAGTGTACTGAGAAACTAATAATTATTTCTATCAAAAGCTACGTAACAAGGAATAATAACACGTTTATTTTACCGTAAAGTTTATTTTCATTAATAATATCAATAATAATAATAATATTTTCATTGTAGTTTCAGTCGTCGTTTGATGTTCTGACGCAATTTTAGCATAAACAAAAAAAATGCGAAAACAAAACCGTTAGAATGTTAATATGGTGCAAAACGCGTAAAGTTGGTAATGAAATTAAGAGTTTGGTAGACATGTTAGTCCAAATTGCAATGTTGCTAAATTTAAACGAATTACATGGAACGTGGAAGGGTTGAAAGTTAGTTTTGTTTACTAATTGCAAATTGTAGTCTAATTCTAAACAAGTGTAACATTTTACCAATTTTTGAAACATCCATTAAATATTTTGTATATTTTCACCAAACTTGATCAACCCAGAAACAATTTTACAGACGTTTCTGCGCCAGGCGGTGTTGCCATTAGTTGCCATTTTAAAAAAACTTAGATTTCAAACTTCACCTGTCTCACCCTTGTTTTAACTTCAATTTTATCTAAATTTTAGTTTGTTCTAAAGTCAAATTAATACTCGTTAGTTTGGTCAAAGCCACTGTTGATTGTCATATTTTATTATGTATTTTTTAGCTTTTTGGCTTCTTTTATTAATAATTTTAAAATCTACATTTTTGATTTTTATTTTTTTTTTCTGATTCTTTATTCATACATGTCATTCCTCTTTCTTTTCTATTAAACACATATCAGTTTCTTGTCTCTCGTTTGTTGTTTAAGCTTTTTGCACTTTTTTATTAAATGTTTTTTTGTCTCTGCTTTGTTTTCACACGTTCTGCATAGTGTTTCTTTTTTTATCTTCTGGTGTTTACATTAAAATCTTTCAATTATATTTTTTTTTTAGCAAATTGGTGTCTCTTCTGTTATGATTTTTCTATATTGGAAACTGTACTTTTATTTATTTATGCTTGGTTGTGGAGGTCTCTGTCTTGCCTCTTACGTTTTTTACATTATTGTTTTTTTCTATTGTGTATTTCTTAGCATTATTTAATTTCTGTTGCTATTATATCAAAAATCTTTCAAGTCTTTCTTAGAATTTACTTCTCGGGTTTTTGATTCTATTCTTTTCTTCTTTTTTTTCTCTGTTTATTCACATATCTTTACGCTCTACGTTCCTGTGCTCTGTATCAGAATTTTATAGCCGGTATTTTTTAAAAAAGCTTGTTGACATAGTCGGTTGTGCCTGTTTGTGTAAACCGACCTTAATCTTTAAAACAAATGACAACAAAAAATTTTTTATTTTTGAATTTAAAATAGTTTTCTCACACGAACAGAAAATTTTTGTAAAAAAACTTTTTTTTTTGTAACGGCTACCGAGTTGATGGTGAATTATTAGATAATTTTTTTTAATGAAACATGAACTGCTGCAAGATACCGAGAAGAGATTTTACAGCCTTTCTTTACACAGTTTTAAAACGATAAAAGTCTAAACGGGTACTTTCAGCAAGACACTATACACACCACTTACGAGACCTCAAATATGATACAAGAAATTTATGATCGACAATTTTTATAGCCAACTTACTCTTCAAGATACTGCAACCTCATTCTATATGACTTCTTTTTGTGGCTTTATTTGAAAAAACTTGTTTATTACATCGCAGTAACGCAATTGTTCAAAAAGTTTGCAAATGCCTTAAAGTCAATGAACCACGTTTTGATTATTTGTTATAAATTTTATTTTCTTGTTAAAATTAATTTTTTTGTTTGTTATAACACTACAAGCGCTTTCAAGTGCTTTTAATTTAATCTAATTAATAAGTTTAACTAAATTAAAAGTGAGATTAAGTTTAAGTGTCAAATTAGTAACTGTCACTTCGATTCGATAGAAAAAGTATTTTTAAAGTTAAACATTTTATGGCAAACTTTGGCGCCATTATATAATGCTTTTTTTAATATTGTCTTTCTCACTTTTATTTTCCATATTTGTTCTACTACCACGCTAAATGTTTTAACCTTACAAGTTTTCTTATATGTGCTTTCTTTTTTTGTTTTTTTTTCTTGTTGAAAATGTATCCAAAATGCTGAAATTCTTTCACCTCTTCGAATTCTTTCTCTTCTCCTTTCTATTCTATTTTTTTTCAGTTTATCTTTTTGAAAGACTCTAATACCTTTTTTTATGTTATTTTGCGTTTTTTTTTCATCCTGTTCAATCATTTTTTATAGATTCCTCCTCTTTCAGTTTTTTTACATATATATTTTTTTTAATTTAAGAATTATTGCAAAAATGTTGTACATTGCTCAGAAGATTTGGTTTCCTAAAGTTTCATATTAATATATTTTTTTGTATACAGAGCATATCGAACTCATTCTTCCTTAGCTTGGCATTCTTTTTTCTTGATAATTAATTTTTGTTATCATTCTAATTGTTTGATATTTCTCTTATTATTATAGTTTTTTTTGTAATGTATATTTAAGAGTTGTTTAGCAGTTGATCTATTCTTGTTGTTTTATTTTTTTAATTTTTTTATTGGTTGTTTTACTATTTTTTTGTGATATCTTCTACTTAGTTTTTTTTTATTAGATTTTCTTGTATTGTATTTTTGTTTCAGATGTTGTGTTTAGAAGCGTTTCTTATTTTTTCTGTACAGGTGTTATGTGGTTTCAATCTTCTGATTACTCTTACGTTAAAGTCTCTGATTATTATTCTGCTTCTGTTTTAAATTTATTATTGGTTTTTTAACGTTTGAAGTATATTTATTATTGCTAGTGTTTGATTTTTTTTTTAATTAATTTATTGTTTCTTTAAGTGTTTGCAATGTTTTTATTATTGCTTTGCAGTTGACAGTTTAATTGATTGAGTTTTTATTTTTTTTACTTTTGTTCTTTGTTTTTTTATTTTTTTTATTTATTTATTTTGTTTTTTTATTTTTTCATTTAGTATTAACTTTTTTTTTAATTTTTGTTATCTGTGTTTCTACCTGATCTAATATATCAAATTTTCACTTTTATTTTTAATTCTGACAACGATCTAAAACTTCACATTTATTTTTTTTTTGGTTTTTTTTGCAGATTGTGTTGCTTTTTTTTTGGTTTTTTATTTTTGCAATGCTATTTTGTTTTCTATCTTTAATTTAAATTTAGTTTCATTTTAATTTTCATATTTATATGTTTTTTGCGTTTTTTGCTACTAAACCTTTCTTGTACATTTTTTAAAATTTATATGAATGTGGTTTTAAGTTAAAGTCTTGTTTTTTAACTGACTTAAAATAAAAGAAAGAGGTTTTGAATTCGATTGTATTTTTTTCTAGTTGTCTTACCTCATATTTTTTTTCTGGGTGAACTAGTTTTGATGATTTTATTTGAAAGCTGGTGCTTTTAATATAAATGAAAATTAAAGTTTATTTTTTCTTTAAATTAATTTTAAAATGTTGTCATGTTGCCATCACTATTTAGAGTAAATGTCAAGAGCGGTTATAAAGCAGGACTCCAACATAATTTTAGAATTTTTGACATTGACAATTAATTTAAAAAAAAAGAACTATTTAATAAGCAATTTGAGTCAAATAAATAAATAAAATGATCATATTAAAGTCGGATTTTTCTAAATTTTTAATTTGTTTAATTATTTCTTTTATTTTATTATAAAATTGCTTAAACTTACTTAAACCTTTTAGTTCTTTTAGTTATTTTTGATTTTTAGCTAATTACACTTTCTTTTGTGAAAGTATCTCCACACATACGAAAAGCTACCCACTCTGCAACGTTGACATTTTATGAAACAGGCTTCATCCAAAACATCTAAAAACTCACAATTGTGAATAAAATAAACACTTTTTTCATTTGTTTCAAAGTTGCATAAACGGCATCTATAAGATTCCAGTGAATCGTAACAGGAAAAAACCGAGGAGGAACGGCAGCACTTCGAGAAAACCGACATTTTTGATAACGTCAAATTGAACTAAAACATCAAAATTTTAATATTTTTTATTTAAAAAGTAAGCCGTTAATATAACCATTCATTTGATACGTTAAAACTGCTTTTTTTGAAACTGAGATGATAGTATCACAACACTTTATTAGATGAAAATCTAACCTCATTTCTAAACTTTCAGTAGTTACATTCAGCAGACAGAACCGCAACGGTTCACGCTTATTCGCTGTTCGGTGAGTAAAAGTTGTGTCTGCTGAAAGCACTTTTCAGTTCTGTTAATCTGTCATTTTACCTAGCAAAACATTAAAAAAATAACGCAAACATAAGTCTACTTTCCTAATTTAATTAATTAGGATTATATAATATCTTAACATAAACTATAATACTTAGGTTTTTACAATTTTACCTACAATAAATTGACCACATCAAAATGTTTGAATTTATTTAAACTTAAGTAATTTTACAGCTATAACAACGGCAAAACATTTCTGTTGGAATGTTTCAGATTTCCGAAATATTGTATAACTAAACTAAAAGTAATACTCTTAAAAATAATTTGTTGGATGTGGATTTTAGTGATAGCATTGGAATTTTTGTTGTAAATCATTTAAAAGATGTTTTGCATTTATATGTGTCGTCAGGTTTCCTTTATAAATAGTTGTATATGCACACTGGTCGCATTGGAATTTTTGTTGTAAATGTTTTTGCAAGATGCTTTGCATTTTCATGTCTGTTTAGTTGATTTTTATAGAAAGTTTTATATTCACACTGATCGCATTGGAATTTTTGTTGTAATTCTTTTGAAAGATGTTTTGCATTTATATGTGTCGTCAGGTTTCCTTTATAAATAGTTGTATATGCACACTGGTCGCATTGGAATTTTTGTTGTAAATGTTTTTGCAAGATGCTTTGCATTTTCATGTCTGTTTAGTTGATTTTTATAAAAAGTTTTATATTCACACTGATCGCATTGAAATTTTTGTTGTAAATCTTTTGTTGTAAGTCATTTTGGAAGATGTTTTGCATTTAAATGTATCTTCAGGTTTCCTTTATAAAAAGTTTCAAATTCACACTGATCGCATTGGAATTTTTGTTGTAATTCTTTTGAAAGATGCTTTGCATTTATATGATTTTTCAAAAGGTCTTTGAAACGAGTTTTATATTCACACTGATCGCATTGGAATTTTTGTTGTAATTCTTTTGAAAGATGTTTTGCATTTATATGTGTCGTCAGGTTTCCTTTATAAATAGTTGTATATGCACACTGGTCGCATTGGAATTTTTGTTGTTGTAAATGTTTTTGCAAGATGCTTTGCATTTTCATGTCTGTTTAGTTGATTTTTATAAAAAGTTTTATATTCACACTGATCGCATTGGAATTTTTGTTGTAAATCTTTTGTTGTAAGTCATTTTGGAAGATGTTTTGCATTTAAATGTATCTTCAGGTTTCCTTTATAAAAAGTTTCAAATTCACACTGATCGCATTGGAATTTTTGTTGTAATTCTTTTGAAAGATGCTTTGCATTTATATGATTTTTCAAAAGGTCTTTGAAACGAGTTTTATATTCACACTGATCGCATTGGAATATTCGTTGTAATTTTTTTGAAAGATGCTTTGCATTTATATGTTTGTTTAGATTACTTCTATGAAAAGTTTTAAATTCACACTGATGACATTCGAATTTTTGTTGTAAATCTGTTGAAAGATGCTTTGCATTTATATGATTTTTTAGGGCCTGTTTATAACAAGTGGAAAAATCACACTGATCGCATTGGAATTTTTGTTGTAATTTTTTTGAAAGATGTTTTGCATTTTCATGTCTGTTTAGTTGATTTCTATAAAAAGTTTTATATTCACACTGATCGCATTGGAATTTTTGTTGTAATTCTTTTGAAAGATGTTTTGCATTTATATGATTTTTCAGATGCTCTTTTGAAAGAGTTTTAAATTCACACTGATCACATTGGAATTTTTGTTGTAATTCTCTTGAAAGATGTTTTGCATTTATATGTTTTTTTAGATCCCCTTTATAAAAAGTTAAATATTTGCATTCATCGCATTTGTATTTTTGCTGTAATTTTCTTGGACGATTAATTTTATGTTTTTTTAAGCGCGCATTTTTTTCGGTCGTTTTAAAATTACCAAGCATTTCCCTTGGAATTTTTTGCAATTTAGGTAAAGAGTGCTTTCTGTCAATATGTTTCAGATAAATATGTCTTTTTAACTGGAATTTGTATTTACTTGTATACTTGCATTGATCACATTCAAAACAAGTAGCAAATTGGTAACGTTTATCTGTTTGGCTAGTCGTTGTAATAATACTGTTTCCATTTTCCGTATTAGTTGTAACAGATGATTTATGTTCTATAAAATTACACTTTCTTTTGTGAAAGTATCTCCACACATACGAAAAGCTACCCACTCTGCAACGTTGACATTTTATGAAACAGGCTTCATCCAAAACATCTAAAAACTCACAATTGTGAATAAAATAAACAATTTTTTCATTTGTTTCAAAGTTGCATAAACGGCATCTATAAGATTCCAGTGAATCGTAACAGGAAAAAGCCGAGGAAGAGCGGCAGCACTTCGAGAAAACCGACATTTTTGATAACGTCAAAAAGGACTAAAACATTAATATTTTAATATTTTTTATGTTAAAAGTAAGCTGTTAATTTAACCATTCATTTGATACGTTAAAACTGCTTTTTTTGAAACTGAGATGATAGTATCACAACACTTTATTAGATGAAAATCTAACCTTATTTCTAAACTTTCATTAGTTACATTCAGCAGACAGAACCGCAACGGTTCACGCTTATTCGCTGTTCGGTGAGTAAAAGCTGTGTCTGCTGAAAGCACTTTTCATTACTGTTAATCTGTCATTTTGCCTAGCAAAACATTAAAAAAATAACGCAAACATCAGTCTACTTTCCTAATTTAATTAATTAGGATTATATAATATCTTAACATAAACTATAATACTTAGGTTTTTACAATTTTACCTACAATAAATTGACCACATCAAAATGTTTGTATTTATTTAAACTTTTTTTATATCTTGTTCGTCTTCTTTTAAATTTTTTTTACCAACTTTTATGTTTTGCCGTTTAACAATTTTATTCTTAATCTTTTTTTTCTTTGCCGGCTAGGTACATTCTTCAATAATCAACTCTTTTTAATGTTATTTTGATTTTATTATTATTATTATTATACGGTTATAATGTACTTTTTTGAATTTGTAATACTTTCAGTTGCGTTTTTCAGTTTTTGATGTAAAACAGATTTGAAAGACGCGGGTAAACCCATTGCACTTCGTAACCACGCGTTTACTCGGTTTGACTGTGCGTCATTTCGCTTGCGACACCGAGCTTAAAAATTGCTTAAAAGCAATTTTGAATACTCCTATTGCTGAGCCCGTGATTAAAACAGTTGAGTTGTCGCAGTTAAAATTATTATAATTATTAAATAAACAGTCATCATATCTTTGAGCCGGATTTTGTCTATTTACAGTGTTGTTTGGCTAAGTTTAATTGTGCATAAATCAAATGGTGGATTAAGGACAAACAACAGAACTAATGTTTAAACCTAATTATGTGTTTAATTTGAATTTTTTTTTTTTGTTTTTCTCTATTTATGAAGTAAAAGCAATTCAGTCATTTTAGCATCATTAAATATAAAAACCACGCTCACAGCCAACTGTGACTAATTACAGAAAATATCCACGATAAGCTATAGTTACCACTTCCCACCCCAATCTTATCAAAAAAAAATCTAAAGACTAATTTATACGTAAGTCTAATTTAAATATGCCACGTCTGTCCCGCATGTTATTTAAATGTAACGTAATACAATCTCAATCAGCATCAAGTGTCGTGCATAATCCAACCCGAACCAAACTTGGCATGGCATTTGGACATTATGTAAATTTGACGCAACCCTCAACAGATGGCGCTACAAAAACTCGTATGTTCGTCTATTAAATAGATATCTGGAAGTTCTGAAGTGCTACGTTTTGGTCCATCGCATAATTTCTGAGTTTGACTACAAAACGCGTCAGACAGATGTGTATTTTTGAAATTTAAGGGTTGCTTTTTTGTTTCAGGTGGTGCGACATGGGGCTTCAGTTTTAGGAACAAGATGAATGTAAGTAGACAGATCAACGTATGACAAGCATTAAGTGTTGTTTTATTGAGCGCTGTAAAAAGCTTTCCACAAAAGGTTTGTGTTGAATTTTTCGACTGACATCAAAATTTGGCTGACGTATTTAAACAGAAAATTTTTATAATTTTCTCGTTTTTGATGTCTTTTTAGGGATGAACGAAAAAGAATATTAACACTACGAGAGGTAATATTCAAATCCACCCTTTTTCTGCAAGAAGAGTCAATCTTTCTTCCTATTTGACAAAGTAATCAAAGCGAATATTGAGCCCCAGACGAAATTAAAAGCTTTTTAAAAGTTAATTCGTGTTCGTACAATCCCTTTTTGAAAAACGCTATAATATACACAATGGTCCATCCCTCATCTCTCTGAGGTAGTGCGACAGACACCACTCACTCTCTTCCCTAAGATCGAATAATTAAAAACGCCGCTCCGGCAAGCCGAGAGCCATTCATACGATATTTTTAACAAATAGTCGTCATTTTCAAACGCGCCATCTCCAATCAAAATAATTGCATACTATATTCAAACCGCTTTTGAGATTCAAGTACAAAAGTGACGCAAAAAAAAATAATAAAAAAAAAATCAGTTATCTTTTGCCATGTGTCAGAGGCACTCTAAAATTTTTGTTTTTAACATAATTACCAAAACTAATTTATAAAATAAATAATAATACAAAACTTGATTTTAAAAAATTTGTATAATAAACCAATCGAGATTCAAAAATTAAAAATTTTGCAAATTTTTGGAACTTTCTTTGAACTATTTTAGAAAATGTTAGGTAGAACAATGAGAAAGACGCAACTACATGTATAACAAAAGCGAAACAGAGAAGAGAGAAGCTTGACGCTACCTATTAAATTTTTTAAGTTTGAGAACAATAAAAAGCTATCAGCAGTACTGAATTAATAATTTTTAATAATAAATTAATAATTAATAAATAGCAGTTTTCATTGAACTCCTTCTATAGAGATTAGAGGTGTTAATTAAACAATTGAATTAAATTAACAATATTCAATAAATTAACAAAATTAGTAACTTAAATATAAATTCTAACAAATTGGCGGAATAATTTACCACTAATTAAAGTAATTAATTGAAAAACTCAGAATTAGCTGTTAGTGGTCGGTTTTCGTGAGATTCTGGTAAGTTACTCGTTCCTTGGTTTTTTGAAAATGTTTGCCAAAAGCTTTGGAGTAGGGCACTTTACTTGTTTTCAGAAGATTAAAACTGGGATCAATCTGCAGCTTTGGTAAACTTTGATCCAGTTACTAATCGTTGAGTTAATCACTCTTCTAAAGGTAAACTCGTAGAAACTTTATTCTAGGAACCACTTTTTAGCTTGAAATCAAAACAGTAGTTTCACACTTTAAGATTTACTTTGTAGACTTTTATTTTAATCAACACTTTCTGATTTTCTGGGATCTCTTATTTCTCTCCCACTGCTGCAAGACACGTTGTTGTCTCTCTCTCAGAAACGCAAGAGTTGCCAGAATAAATAAATGAAAAGAATGATGTTCCAATGCTTCTAAAAAGTTTTTTTGATTAACAGAAAAGTATTCTAGATCTTTGATTCACGTGGTGGTTTTAATATTATGTAAATTTTTATAATATATCGAAAACAATTTATTCATTATTTTTTATAATACATAAATTGGATTCAGTAGTAACAAAAATTCGATATTGCCAAATAAAATTTGAAATTAAATAGCTTTTAATCTATATTAATGACCGTTTTAAAAAATAAAATTTATAATAGCTTAGCAATGTTCAAATAATTCAATTGTTTTTTTTAAAAAACACTTTTTGTTTACTTAAAAAAAATTATATAAAATTATTGTTTAGAAGACAATGGACCTATAAGACGTTTTAAACATAGAAAAAATGCTGTCCTAACAAATATTGCAAACAACATTTTTACCTAATCAATGTAAAACATTCTGATTTTCTGGGATCTCTTATTTCTCTCCCACCGCTGCAAGCCAAGTTGTTGCCTCTCTCTCAGAAACGCAACAGTTGCCAGAATAAATAAATGAAAAGAATGAAGTTCCAATGCTTCTAAAAAGTTTTTTTGATTAACAGAAAAGTATTCTAGATCTTTGATTCACGTGGTGGTTTTAATATTTTGGAAAATTTATAATATATTGAAAGCAATTCATTTATTATTTTTTATAATACATAAATTAGATTCAGTACTAACAAAAATTCGATATTGCCAAATATAATTTGAAATTAAATAGCTTTTAATCTATATTAATGACCGTTTTAAAAAATTAAATTTATAATAGCTTAGCTATGTTCAAATTATTCAATTGTTTTTTATAAACATTTTTTGCTTACTTAAAAAAAATTATATAAAATTATTGTTTAGAAAACAGTGGACCTATAAGACGTTTTAAACATAGAAAAAATGCTCTCCTAACAAATATTGCAAAACACATTTTTACCTAATTAATGTAAAACATTCTGATTATCTGGGATCTCTTATTTCTCTCCCACCGCTGCAAGACACGTTGTTGCCTCTCTCTCAGAAACGCAAAAGTTGCCAGAATAAATAAATGAAAAGAATGATGTTCCAATGCTTCTAAAAAGTTTTTTTGATTAACAGAAAAGTATTCTAGATCTTTGATTCACGTGGTGGTTTTAATATTTTGTAAAATTTATAATATATTGAAAGCAATTTATTCATTATTTTTTATAATACATACATAAATTGGATTCAGTACTAACAAAAATTCGATATTGCCAAATATAATTTGAAATTAAATAGCTTTTTATCTATATTAATGACCGTTTTAAAAAATTAAATTTATAATAGCTTAGTAATGTTCAAATTATTTAATTGTTTTTTTTAAAAAACACTTTTTGTTTACTTTTGTTCACTTTTGTTTAGAAAACAGTGGACCTATAAGACGTTTTAAACATAGAAAAACGCTCTTCTGACCAATATTGAAAACAACATTGGTTTTTATTTATTTATAAATACACTATAAGTTTTGCATATTAATTATTCATAATAACAATAATATTTGATATCTAAATTAGAGAGATATTGCCTGCTGCGCTTTTTTCCATTCAATTGGTTCACATGGATTTAATTTTTAACGAATTTTTTTCAGCATTTTTTTTTATTATTTGTTTTTGAAATATTTATCAGATTTTTTTTCAAAAAACTGTTTTTTGATGGTAAGAGTTTTGATTCAAATCTCGAGATTTATTAACCCGCTAGTCTTAATTGAAACTATCAAATTGTTTAATTTTAATATTTCTATTCGACGGTTTAAAAAGAATTCTAAATTTTAATAAAACGTTTAGTTTTAATCTGCCAACTTAAAAAAAAAAAATCGCAAATTGAGCTAGCAATGAAAAAAATTTTTTATTTTATTTTTTTGAATAATGAAGTCTATTGTACAATCTTGAAAAAAAATTTTTATTTAATAAGTTTGCATTAAGTTTTTTTTTAATTTTTTTGGTAGCAATACGAAAAGTGATTTAAATTTTTAGACTATAGACGCTTTATGTAATAACTTGGTTGTCCGACCAGCTCTCTCTATATAATTGTCGGATGTCTCCATTCGGTGTTATATTGACATCTGTTGTCATTGATTACAAAAAGTATTTGTTAGGTGTCACTACATTATTTTTTTCATCAAATATTTTTTTCAAACCAAAGTTTTCTATTAATTAATTAATTAAAAATTAATTAATTTGTTCTTCAGATAAAATTCAGCCATCAATAATTAATGTTTTAATTTGTAGTTTTCGGTGTAAACATCTTGATAAAGCTATCAAACCGGCCAACAGGGTGTTAATCAACCACCGCAAAGCCACCTCGTATATTTGTACCTGGTCGTGGCACATATGGCAAGGTAGGCCAGTGTCGTAATTGAATAATTGTGGCCTCGCCATAATTCACCGTTAATAGGGATGGGGGTATGAAATATGCATGTGCGGAATATGTTTGGGGCGACACCCTTCAGCGAAAGGGTAGGAAGTGACAATGTTTTATACATCTGGCGAGAGTTCACGCATCTAGGACGCTTTTAATCAGATGTGAGACATTATAGAGAAAACTAAACTTTGGAGGAAGCCAAATTGAATTATGGAAGAGATAAGTCTTTATGTGGTAGATAAGACAAATGTATGCATGTATCTCATGGGTTTGCGTAATTCCGGTGCAAGAAATTGTCACATTTTGCCTCTAAATCTATTGGTTAAGAAAAAGTGTAGAAACTTTGACACTTAATGAGCATCATACTTAGTTCAAACAACTTAAAGTTTTTGCTCACACATTTGAAGAATCATGTCCAAAACTGAAATTAATAATATTTAAGAAGCAAAAACGTTTTGTCAAATGATTTTAGGCCACATTCGAACTTCGTCAGGCTCGTACTCTTAGATAAAACACGGTGAAAAAAGCGACAAAACTTGATTTTCTCTTTATTGAAAGAAGTTTTTTTGAATATTAATTGAATAGTTTTCAGTCAGACTATATTATTTACATACATAATTGTAATTTGTGATTTAATTTGACATATATTGTCTATAAAATGCCGAAAAAGTGCTATTTTGAGCCTTCAATCCCCCAACAAAATTTAATTTAATCCAAACATTAAAGTGTTTGTGTCATTATAATGTAAATTAAATGACATTAATTGAGATCCATTAAACTTGATTTACATAATGCATTAATCCAGTGCCTTCCCGTCTATCAAAAACAATTAATTACAAAAATTGACACCAATTTCATCAACAACATTAGACTTAACTAAAAAAATTCCTTGTATTTACGCTCATAAACCGAATCTTCATCCCAATTACCAAAAATTTTATGGTTTAATCATCCATAATCACAAGTGAGAATGTTTCTAGGATTAAATTTCATAAATTCATAAGCTGTCTCAGCTTTTTATCCAAAACCACAAAGCTCTTCTATTATTTATAGCCAACGTACAATATTTTAATTAGTTTTTCTTAAAAAAAAAAACTGACAAGAGAGGGAAAGAGAAAATAAATCTTGAATTATGAAAAATATTACCATAATAATCTTGCACGTCCAACTTTGAAAGTACACTTTTAATACGAGCCTCGCATGACCATAATGGGTGTTTTAACATAAAACTTATCAGAAATGCGGGGTTTTTTACCAATTAAAATTGTTTACACATTAGCATTAATGTACAGCTTTTTTCTTTACGGCATGAAGTAAATCACGAGACCAATCGAGGCTTTCGCCCACATAAAACAAGAGATTTTTGATGATGGAGTGGATCTTACGGTAATCTTTTGTTTATACAAATTTTGTATGTGGGATGATTTGATGAGAGGACTTTTGAACTTACACGTAAATGTGTCTCATATAAAAAAAAACAATTAAAAAAATGTTTTGTTGCAAAAGTTGAGCAGAAAAGATTTTTTTTTAATTATTAAGATTAGAGACAGTTATCAGAAAAACTTGACACAATGGCGTATCTATACTCTTCCAATTTCCGTAAGAATATTATAACATGCATTAATAATCATATTTTTTAGTAATTTCATATATTATGTACTATGCTGTTAATTAAAAAATTTTTTGGCAGACAACATTAAAATCTTATTAATAATCATATAATTCTAATATAAGTTTTTGCAATTATCTAGTAAAGAAAAATACGTGAGAGGTGCTAGGGCGGCTAATAAGCGTCTAGAAAGCGTAAATCGTGTCACAATAGTGACAAAACTATTAATTTGTCTATGAACTTTTAGGGCAAGGAAAATCGCCAAGAACGGTTTGCAAAGAAATGTTGACATTTTGTCTTACTAAATAATCAGGTCACTAGAAGTGCATAGCATTTTATAGAAAGATTTATAACTTACCTTGCAACCTTAACTTACCACTAAACCTTAGGAAAACGTCACTCATTATAAGCCTCCACGGTTGAGAAATATAGTAGAACAGCTATTGTAATCTGACGTAATTAGACAAAAAAGCACAAAACACTACACAATCGCACAAATAAAAGCAAAAAATAAATTACATAACAACAACCACTTATAAACAGATTTATGAATATTAAAGTAAAAACCAATAAAGAAAACAATATCTAGTGGGATGCAGCACAGAAATGCAGTACAAATAAAATGGCGCCCTAGCTTAGTATATCTGGGAACACTTTTTCCTTGTTCGATAAAAACAAACTAATCTATTGGCTGAAAACAATCACATGACAAGCAGAGCGATTTAGAAGCTTTGAATGATGACATCATTTTTTTTGCAAAAGTAAAATTTTCCGCGAAATTTAAAAATATCGGTGAAAAAATGTTTTAATTATTTAGAATAAAGACATATTAACTGATACATGGTTTGACTTTATTATATCTCATTGTTAAAACTTAACACGGTGACGTAATTATAGTCTTATAATTTTTGTAAGAATATTATGACTTGCAACTCTATCAATAACATTGTTTTTTTTAATATTATTTAAAAAAAAATTAATTGGTTTTCTGCTTTTAGATATTTTCAAATTTTGTTTTTGTTATTATTTCTCTCACATAAAACAAATTATTTTTGATGTATCAATGGCGTATCTGTGGTCTTTCAATTTTTGTAATAGTATTATAACTTGCAATTCTAATAATGACATTTTTCAGTTTCTTTATTGTCTTAAATTTTTTTTATTAGTTTTTTGTTTTAAAAATTTTCAAATTTTATTTCATTCTAGTTAGTATTCATTCTTTAACTTTTTTTTGGCCTTCGCATTCTATTGTTCTATTTCTTCCACTCTTCTTTTTGACATTTGAAACACAACTAAAAAAATTTAGTTTAATTTTTTTAAATATTGTTGAAAACACTTACTTGTGATAAATATTTGTGTGCTTACCTCGACTGTTTCAATATTTTAAAAAAAAATATTTTTTTATTTTCTCGATCGATAGAAAAATTCAACATAACTTATAAATTATCATAAATTGTCGCTACCGCACGTACAAGATAAAAGTTATTGTACGCCATGTTGTAGTATAGTATTCTTTACATCTGCATTTAATGTTTCATTGCCAGCTTATCTGTGGTTTATTGGTTTTTATTGTATTTAGTCTTTACTTTGTGAATTCTTTTTTGACTCTAGTTATTATTGCTCTCACATAAAACAAAATATTTTTGATGATGGAGTGGGTCTAACGGTATCTATCTTTTGTTTGAAATCAAAAAACCTTTTTAAAAAAAAACAGTTGCAAAAGTTAAATGAGAAAAAATATTTTAAAAGTTGTTTTAAAGAAAATAAACATATTAATTGATACATGGTTCCACTTCATTAGCTGTCATCAGAAAAACGTGACACAATGGCGTATCTGTGGTCTTTCAATTTTTGTAAGAATATTATAACTTGCAATTCTAATACTGACATTTTTCAGTTTCTTTATTGTCTTAAAGTTTTTTTATTTACTTTTTTGTTTTATAAATTTTCAAATTTTATTTGATTCTAGTTAGTATTCATTCTTTTGTTTTTTTTTGCCTCAGCATTCTATTGTTCTATTTCTTCCACTCTTCTTTTTCTAACTAAATGTGTTTTGGTCGAGCATGCTAAATAGAATAAAGTAATAGTCAGCTTGTCACTAGAGATCTATTCCAAATGACATTTGAAACACAACTAAAAAAATTTAGTTTAATTTTTTTAAATATTGTTGAAAACACTCACTTGTGATAAATATTTTCTCGATTGATAGAAAAATTCAACATATATAATAAATTATCATAAATTGTCGCTACCGCACGTACAAGATAAAAGTTATTGTACGCAAGGTTGTAGTGTTGTAGTATTCTTTACATCTGCATTTAATGTTTCATGTTAGCTTTTTTATGTAACGAGCTTATCTGTGGTTTATTGGTTTTTATTGTATTTAGTCTTTACCTTGTGAATTGTTTTTTGATTCTAGTTATTATTTCTCTCACATAAAACAAAATATTTTTGATGATGGAGTGGGTCTAACGGTATCTATCTTTTGTTTGTAATCAAAAAACCTTTTTTAAAAAAATGTAGTTGCAAAAGATAAATGAGAAAAAATATTTTAAAAGTTGTTTTTTAAAAAATGAACATATTAATTGATATATGGTCCTACTTTATCAGCTGTCATCAGAAAAACTGGACACAATGGCGTATCTGTTGTTTTTCAATTTTTGCAAGTTACAATATAATTTGCAATTCTAATAATGACATTATTCTATTTCTTTATTGTCTTAAAATTTTTTTAATAGAATTTTTGTTTAATTAATTTTTGATTTTTATTTGACCATTTATTCTTTTGCTTTTTTTTTCTCAAAATTTTATTGTTCTATTTCTTTCACTCTTCTTAATCTAACTAAATGATTTTTGGTCAAATGACATTTGAAGCACATCTAAAAAAATTAAATTAAATTTTTTTAAATATGGTTGAAAACACTAACTTGTGATAAATTTTTGTGTGCTTACCTCGATTGTTTCAATATTTTAAAAAAACATATTTTTTTATTTTCTCGGTTGATAGAAAAATTTAACATAACCTATAAATTATCATAAATTGTCGCTACCGCACCTACAAGATAAAAGTTATTGTACGCAATGTTGTAGTGTATAGTATTCTTTACATCTGCATTTAATGTTTCATGCCAGCTTTTTTTATGTAACCAGCTCATTTGTGGTTTATTGGGTTTTATTTGTATATAGTCTACCTTGTGAATTTTTTTTTGACTTCAGTTATTATTTCTCTCACATAAAACAAAATATTTTTAATGATGGAGTGGGTCTAACGGTATCTATGTTTTGTTTGATTCAAAAAATCTTTTTAAAAAAAATATAGTTGCAAAAGATAAATGAGAAAAAATCTTTTAAAAGTTGTTTTTAAGATAATAAACATATTAATTGATATATGGTCCTACTTTATTAGCTGTCATCAGAAAAACTTGACACAATGGCGTATCTGTGGTTTTTCAATTTTTGCAAGTTACAATATAATTTGCAATTTTAATAATGACATTTTTCTATTTCTTTATTGTCTTAAATTTTTTTAATTGAATTCATGTTTAATTAATTTTTGAATTTTATTTGACCATTTATTCTTTCGCTTTTTTTTTCTCAAAATTTTATTGCTCTATTTCTTTCACTCTTCTTTATCTAACTAAATGAATTTTGGTCAAATGACATTTGAAGCACATCTTAAAAAATTAAATTAAATTTTTTTAAATATGGTTGAAAACACTAACTTGTGATAAATTTTTGTGTGCTTACCTCGATTGTTTCAATATTTTAAAAAAACATATTTTTTTATTTTCTCGGTTGATAGAAAAATTCAACATAACCTATAAATTATCATAAATTGTCGCTACCGCACGTACAAGATAAAAAATATTGTACGCAATGTTGTAGTGTATAGTATTCTTTACATCTGCATTTAATGTTTCATGCCAGCTTTTTTTATGTAACCAGCTTGTCTGTGGTTTATTGGGTTTTATTTGTATATAGTCTACCTTGTAAATTTTTTTTTTGACTTTAGTTATTATTTCTCTCACATAAAACAAAATATTTTTGATGATGGAGTGGGTCTAACGGTATCTATGTTTTGTTTGATTCAAAAAATCTTTTTAAAAAAAAATATAGTTGCAAAAGATAAATGAGAAAAAATATTTTAAAAGTTGTTTTTCAAAAAATAAACATATTAATTGATATATGGTCCTACTTTATCAGCTGTCATCAGAAAAACTAGACACAATGGCGTATCTGTGGTTTTTCAATTTTTGCGACTTATAATATAATTTGCAATTCTAATAATAACATTTTTCTATTTCTTTATTGTCTTAAATTTTATTAATTGGATTTTTGTTTAGCTAATTTTTGAATTTTATTTGACCATTTATTCTTTCGCTTTTTTTTCTCAAAATTTTATTGTTCTATTTCTTTCACTCTTCTTTATCTAACTAAATGAATTTTCGTCAAATGACATTTAAAGCACATCTAAAAAAATTAAATTAAATTTTTTTAAATACGGTTGAAAACACTCACTTGTGATAAATATTTGTGTGCTTACCTCGACTGCTTCAATATTTTAAGAAAACATATTTTTTTATTTGGTCGGTCGATAGAAGGATCTAACATAACCTATAAATTATCATAAATTGTCGCTACCGTACGTACAAGATAAAAGTTATTGTATGCAATGCTGTATTGTATAGTATTTTTACATGTTTCAAGTCAGCTTTTTTATGTAACCAGCTTATCTGTGGTTTATGGGTTTTATTATATTTGGCAATTCTACTTATTTAGCCTTCACCTTGTGAATTCTTTTTTTATTTTTTGTATATTGGCTTTCATTTGTGCCACACGTAATAAATGTGATTTATATTTAATATAATAGTAAAAGACTTTGAAACTTGCCTGGAAAACAAAAACAATTAGAGCATCAATGGGAAAACAAACCCTCACAAAGAGCATTTAGATCAACATCTCTTCTATTCAATAATTCAGGAAGAAATAAACAGTTTCGGGAACGTCTCGCCAGTAAAAGATGCAATAGCAATTCAAAATTCGTACGTTTTAATAGTTCCGTTTTCCTATTGAAATATGCATTCCTATCATTTCTCTTAAAGTTGGTTTATAAACCGCTTTGACAGTTCCAACATTCGAGCTATAAAGAACCATAATAATTTCCTTTATATGGCCCGAGTCTCGAATATGAAATTTTTCATCGAAGACTCAACATCCACCCCTCGTTCTACCCTTACGGCAGGGTTTATCGTCGGATTAATTTTTATATAGCACGCAGGGTGAAATCGATATTGTGGGGCGAGCGCTAACTTTATTACATTAATAAATAAACAAAAGTGTTTGAGGAAAGGAAAGTTTGTCGTTGATGAGAAATTAAAGCTGTCTTGTCGGTCTATTCAATTATTTTATGACTAATTTCATAAAGATTCACTAAGAAGCAAGCCATCATTTATTATTAAAGAAACAAAATAATTGTTTATTCTTTACTATTTATGGCAACTTGAACTGGTAAACATAGTATTATTCAAGTTTAATAAGACCTGTATTGTCGCACGAGTGTGTTTTAAAACCCAATACGTTCCATTAGGTAATATACTATATTTCTCGAAAAGTTGATTTCTTAGGTGGTTTGGTAATGACATTAACCCTTTGTATTTAACTTTGAAAATAATCTTGTAGTCTTAGAAAAATTTAATAATTTTCATCTCTTGTGTGCTTAATATAGACGCTAAAAACGATGTATGTACTTCTACGTCACTTCATATACCTGAGAGGCCATTTAGAATTTGTTTGCCAAAAAAATCAAAACCACTATCAACAAAAAAAAAAAACATAACATTCTAAGAAAATTATGTCATAGAAAACGTCGTTCTTGTAAGTGTGAAGTGGTTTACAGCTGTCATTAATTTATCTAAACTAAAGGCTACCAAAATTAAGACTTTTGCTTCGGTGGGAAGCGAACTCACGACGTTGTTAGACCAGACTCCAACGCACTATCGTTGGCCATTTGATCTACCAAGCACCCCTCGTAAACAATAGTATATTACCTACCGTGAACCGTAAGTGCACCTCAACCTATATTGAATAATTGAATAATTGAATTACTGACCCAGCGCACTTCCTGTGTATACAAGTATACACGGAAACATTCACCGATCTATTGCTAGATGCGGCTCTGAGGCAGAAAAACGCGCATACCCAACAGACATTTGTCCAAACAGAGGGTATGAGTGAAGCAAATACAAACAAAAAGAAACAACAGAAGAAAAAAAAGAATCACTTTAATTAAGTATTGCTGCTAAACAGGCAGCAGACTCACATCTTCTAGGTTTATATCCTCTAAATAGAGACTTTTTATATTAAATATGTCCAGTTCGGTGGGAAGAGAGTTGATGGCATTGCACAATTTATGCAGCGGTGAGTGACTGTGAACGTTAATTCTCGATTGCGGCAAATACAAAAGTCTAGGATTTCTTGAATATACTCGACAGCAATTAAAATTAACCTGCTCGAGAATATCCGGACATCTAATCTTGTTATGTATTAGTTTTATAAAGAATTTAACCATTGCAAGTTTAGAGCGGTTTTGTAGCCTAGTAAAATCAAACCTCTGCAGTAGTAGATTTTGATCAGTGCCAATCACTGGATAACTGCCATCAATTCGGAAAGCTAAATATTTTAGAAATCGTCTTTGCACGTTTTCAATACAGTTGACATGACATTGATACAAAGAGGTCCAAACTATCGAAGCATACTCCAGTTTGGATCTGACAAAAGAAATATACAAACTCTTAAATACCCTTATGTCATTAAAGTCTCTTGACGATCTTATGACGAAACCCAAAGCTCTCATTCCATCAGAGCAAATTTTATTAATGTGGTTTACAAAGCTCAGACGCGAATCAAAAGTAACTCCAAGGTCCTTAACGGTTTCTGGTCGGGCTAATATGTGGGTGTCAATACTGTAGTTAAATTCAATAGATGTTTTCTTAAGAGAATATGTCATGGCAGTGCATTTTAAGAAGTTCAATTTTAGACCATTTGTTTGACACCACATAAAAATAGCCTTCAAGTCCTCTTGTAAGACACGGCAATCTTCTATGGAATTTACCACCCTATATATTTTAAGGTCATCAGCATAGAGTAGCGAACAAGAGTTAAAGATATTGGTTATATCATTTATAAATAAATTAAAGAGCAGGGGACCCAAAACTGAGCCCTGCGGTACACCAGAGATGACATCTTTTAGTTCCGATACGTGCTTACAGCATTCGACATAAAACTTCCTATTTAGCAAATAGCTTTTAGTAAGAGCTACTAGAGTACTAGGAAAACCCATTCTAGATAGTTTTGAGCAAGTCGTGGTTGATAGAATCAAAAGCCTTGCTCAGATCTGTATAGATCACATCTACTTGATGACCCTTATTTAAAGAATTTGATACAAATTGCGTAAAGCAAAGCAAATTGGTTGTGGTCGATCTACCTCGAACGAAACCATGTTGGTTCTCAACAATTATCTGGTTGACATTGAAATATATCTCATCTGTCAACAAGTATTCAAAAACTTTTGCAAAATTATTGATCAAGGAAATAGGCCGATAGTTTTCAATAATTGACTTGTCTCCACTTTTGTATATTGGGACTACCTTGGAGATCTTCCAACAATCGGGAAAAATGCTATTTGCAATGGATAAGTTAAACAATAAAGTGAGTGGGTATGCAAATACGGATGCACAATCTTTAACAACAAAGGAAGGAATAGAATCAGGTCCAGCACTCCATTTAGCATTCAGTCGCTTGAGACTCTTGAATACTTGTTCCTCGGAAAAGTTAAAAGATGAAAAAATTTTAACCTGTAACGACGAGGAGAAGGCCATTTTTGACGGTTTCGAGCCATGATTAACGCTATATAGATACTACAAACTAAAACACAACTTTACATTCTTTAATTATTGAAAAATACAATTATGGTAAATAACTTTTTTTTTTAGTTTTTTGATATTTTGTTTATTTGTCAGAGAGCTACACTTTTTTTTCTCTAGATTTGATTGAATTTTTTTTTAGGCATCTTGTGGTTCTTGTACAGGAGTAAATCTTACATCAGTAAAAGGATTAATTGTAATAATACCATAGTTCTCAAAATATCTGCTAATCAGCTGTTTTGCTACTCTGTTCCACAAGACCCTTTTTTTTAATAATTAGTCGACTTTTGTACGCCCAAACTGGTAAAAATAAACGCAATTTTTTTATTAGATGTGATTTTAATTAAAGTCTTTAGAAACTATCAAACTATTTCATAACAAAGGTTTTTGACTGGTGTTGCCTTGTTGAATGATTTTTTTTATCTTTGATGGATTTGGTCGAGAATCTAGCCCCAGGAACCGACGAATTCATTTATCATTTTAACCATGATGCGCTATTTTGATTTTCGGGAAACTAATAGCTCTTTGTCACTCGTTCTTTTTTTTCTTTAGTTTGCAAGTTGGCCGGTTGCATAAAAATTTGATCTTGGTGAAATTCAGTCAACAAACATCAAGTCATAAAATGCTCATTCATAATGGAATAATTGATAATAATCAGTTGATTGGAGATTGATTGGAGATTAATTTAGCGTTTATGTAATCACCTCAAAACATTTTCAGATCTTTAAAAAGTTGATTTGAATATATTTTTATCTTGATTTATCTATCATTTATTAGAATAATATTCTATTAGCTGAAAAACTTAAAGCTTTTTAAAAGCTCATTACGTAGGTAGCACCCCAACACCAATTTTTCCTCTTTCAAATTCTATCCATTCCCAAATCGCTCCAACTTCCCAGCCAACTTTAGTTGAAATAGTTTAGTGATAATTAGCTAATATGAAAATTTCTCAATTTGCTGGCATTCGCCGAGGCTCTAGATGAATGAATCGGGGGCGACCAAGGGGGCCACGGAGTCTTCCAGCACGTAACAGACAGGGAAGCGGTGATCAATATTTCAAGAAGGGCCCGAGGCCGACTTCACCCCTGTCTCTGGAGACCACTGCGTTTGGAATACCGAATTCTTTTTAATATTGATATTATGTACACAATTTCCATCACGCGCTGCACTTTGTGTAAAAGAAAAAAAAATGTTTTTTTAATCACTTTCAATAAAAAATTTAAAAAATGCCGGAAAATCTGGCGATTTGCGTCTTCTTCAAATGATCAAATAAATATTTTGTGCATTGTTTTTAAACATAAAAGCAAGGTTTATTTTGTTTAATGTCTCATAAAGACCACATTACGCGATATAAAAGTTTTATGGAGGGATGACCATTCGAACAGTAATATTGTGTTTATTTGCAACAAAATGTAGGTTTAATGCTATTTTTACAAGAATATCAAATTTTAGTGTTTATTTCTGTAGAAATGCATATTTTACAGACAAAAACAGAAAAAAAGCAAAAAGTCAAATATTTTTTCAAATCATCATTTTAAAAAAAAATACTTATTAAGAAAATGTTGATCGTTACGAGATGCTCAATCTAAAGAACATCAAAATTTTTAATAAATAATATAACAAATTAAAAATTTAAGAAGCTGACTTTAATATAATTAACAGATAAGCTATTTTTTGAATTTGAGACATTAAAAAGCATATTTTTATTAATGCTTGCAATTTGAGGTCTTTTATAGATATCTATAAAAGCACAAGTGTTTTTAGAGCTAGTGTTTTTTTTAAAGTTGGTGTACATGACTGTTAAAAAATGACTACGTTATTTGTCAATGTCATCTTTGACTTGACAACGTGGCTTTAAAGCAAGTCTGCAAAACTTTGTTTGCTAAGAAAACTCTGCTACATATGGCTTATTGTTGGTAATTTAAAAATAAACTTATTTATAAAAAATGTAAAGAACACGTTTAAAAGCGGTATTGACGCACGTGTTTCATAGAACGTGCGTTTACGTCATATCAACTCTTGTAAAACTAGTTCTGGAATTGATTATTTAATTAATTCAAACAATTTATTTTATTTTTGCCTAATTTGTTAAAAAATTAATTAAATAAATAATTTGATACGTAAATATATTAATAACAATTTTTCAAATTTTTAATTTTTTGCTTGTTTTTTGTTTTACATAAGAAATAATTGTAAACTTTTGGTGTAAACGCATTATTGATAATATTTTTAAAAATACTAGTCAGATCTTAATCAATATATATGAATAAATCTGTTTTTAAATAAAAATTATTAATAGCGGAACATCTAAGAAAATTTACATAAAATAAGCCAGTTTTCAAAAAAACTTTTTGACAAGTTAAGCGTAAATCGTTAAATAATCAAAAAAGTTTGGTGTCATTATTCTGTTAGAAAATATAAAAATAATTTGTTATTTTTTTTATAAACTTAAAGTTAAAAAAAATGGCAGCATTAAATTGCTCAATTTCGATAATGTTCAGAGTTTCCAATTCTATTTTTACTTTTACCTTTGGAAGCGTCCTGTCGTGCATAAATTATGTTTCATAATTTTTTCTTCTAAATTTTAAGGTAACTAATACGTTTTTAAAATACAACACAAAAAAAATTATATTACCTTATGATATTATAATCACAAATGTGATAATTTTATTAAAAAAAAAATTTTTTTTAAAGTGAAAATATAAATAATATTACCTTCTAAATCAATAGACTTTATTTTAGATATAGACGGTTTCATGTAAAATTTAAAAAACGTTTACTTCTAAATGTAGAAATAAAGAGAAAAATATATCTTTAAAGCTCAGTTCGCTCAAAACTTGGTATACAGAGCTGCCAAAAAAATGGATACGGGTAAATATTTTTAAAACCATTTATCAGAATCAAATAACATTTATCATGAGAAAAAAAGCTTTTAGCTGTAATTTTTTTATTTCATTTGTTTTAAAGATATAAGACCAACTTTCTTTTTTTAAACAGCAACAGGAGTGAAGTTTTACATTTTTAAAAAGTACACTTTTTGATTATTAAACATGTTTATTATTACATATACAGGCTTAAATATATACATTAATACCCAATTATTCATTTTTACACACATTTTTTCTATCTTATCTTTCCTTTTCTTTCTTTGTGTTCTCTTTTCCTGTCTTTATTTACTATTTTTGCATACTTCTGTCTCCCGCTTTCCTTTCTATCATCTCTTCCTTTTTTTCTTTTTATTTTGCTTATTCTTTATTCAATTTCTGATTTAATCTTTCTCTCTCCCTCATTATCATTTTCATCCATTCTATTCCTTCTTTATTTCCTTTCATTAAATCCTCTCTCTCTAGCATACTTTCTTTTATTTCTGTGCACTCTTTCATTATATGCTCCAATGTTTCTTTCTCTCTTCCACACATTCTGCATTTTCTTTCGTTTTTTTCCATCCAATATCTGTTGTCTCTCTCTTCATTCCCACATCTAAATCTTGCAATCATCTTTCGCTCTCTCTTACTTTCTCTGTTTACATATTACGGTCCCTCTTTTGTTATCAACTTCATGTATTCTTTATTGTATCTTGTTTTTCTAATTTCTCTCCTCTTTTCTTACTTGTCTATGTCTCTGTCTCTCTCCTCTACGCTGAATCCATTCCTGTCGTAATATTTTTTCCTTCCTTTTTCCATTCCTCTTTCTGCTTTTCTACTCATCACTTTCTAACTCTTTTTCAATATCTCGCACCCTTCCCTATCTTTCATCCTATCTTCGAACTTCACGGCTCTTTTTACTGCCTCTATTCTTAATTTTTCTCTCTTTCCTTCCTCTCTCACTATATATCCTGGAGTCTCTCTGCTTAGCCCTAACATCCATCTTGCACACCTTTCTTGCACTTTTTCCATTTCCACCCATTTTTTCCACCCCCAAATTTCAGCTCCATACATCATCACACTTTTTACCAGACTGTCAAATAATGTCATTCCTATTCCATATTCTCCCCCAAACTTTCTCTCTGCCATTTTTACAGTGCAGTACACTTTTTAAATTTTTATCTTTAATAGTTTCAAGTTGTCAAAAAATTTTTGACAATTTAGAGCAAGAATTTGAGTCAACGACAAAGCCTAATTGGCGATGAAATTTCTTTTGTAAAAATAGTCAAATAATTTATCTAAACATATAGATCCTCTGAAAACAACACTATAATTTTATAAAACACTTTTGACAAAAAGTGTTTATAAAGTTGTCTGTTTACTTCTTGGCAATAATAAAATCGTTTTGGAGACCATTTGTCTAGCAAGAATATTACTAATATTGCGTTAACTCTTAATTATTGTGGGATCGGTTTACGTAAACTTTAAACTTTGAGTAATTTCTTAAAAAAAAAATGTAGCGGAGTCAAATCCGGAAACTTTGCAGGCCATTCTATAGTACTTCTTTGTCATATCTACCTATCAACAAAAATTTCGCTTCAATACGCTCGCACATGTCCAAATTTGGGCAAAGTTCCAAAATTAATATCTTTTCTTCAGCGCTGCAGCACAAAACAATTTCATTTGTGTTGAGGTGTAAGAAATCGCGTTAAGCTCAAAATTAATAGTTCGAATAGACGCTCCCTACCTCATTAGTCCCTTTTTTTGACACACCAAATGCCTTAGACGATTTTTCTTCCGTATAATGATGGCTCATGTAATTAATTTACTTTGCATGTCACTCCATTTCCGAAAGAATAGACTAATGGCACGACAAGAACACCATTCATATAGCACCTTTCACACTAAAGGCAATTTAATAAAAGCTCTGCTTAGAAATCCATTTTCTTAAAATTACCTCTCGACCTCCAACCTTTCCATCCCAGCATTGTTTATATTTTATCCATCTCAGGCGTTCTTTCCTATCTGTTGGCGGAGTTTTTGAGTTGGCAAGCAATTGAAATGTAATTACTTACGAATAAAAAAACTGCTTCTATTAAGTTCTTAATGAAGAGTCACCATTTCGATAAAAAACAAATCAAATCTGGCGAGAGTTTTAAATTGCAAATTAACGATGGAGTTTCGGGCTGGCATAGTGATAATGTAAAAAAAATGTATTAAATTGCAATTATCTCTCATCAATTTTGCATCAAAACATTGTTCTTCTAATAATTCGGTTAAATATGACGAAGCAAATCTTTATTGTCAAAAAAAAAAGTTTCAACACACAAACATCATTGAAACGCCAAAATTGAATACAGCAAGACTTATATTTTCAACTATACAATGGATGAAGAAATGCAAGCACGACCTCTAGTAAATTTCGAAAAATTAATAATTAGAAATTATAGTGACAGCTGTCACCTAACTGACCTGACCTGACCTGGTCGAACTAATCGACAATTTTGACGTCAGATAAAATAATTTTCTAATTTATTTGCACTGACACTTCTGCAATCTAAATAGAATTTAGGAGAAGTGCCATATAGTGTAGTAGGAACACCAGGCAGCAAGTTTTATTGCTCATAATAAGATTAGCAGGCTACAAAAGTGAAAAAGATTTGCAATCCAAAGTGTCGCGTATCTTGGGTTATGAATAGAACTGACCAGGTACTTGAGTACTACCCTTAATAGAAAACGGTTTTCTTCAATTTACGACTGTAGTTTCCCGGGTCGAATTTTGTGAAGAACTATTGCAATAATTTTACAAAAAAGTAAATTTTACAAAATTTACTGCCGGACGTTTTTGAGACAGTGACAACTGATTTCTTAAAAAGCAGAGCACCGATTAGACCAAGATATTACCTGACAGAAAACAGTTGCTTTGAAAGAATATTTTGTGTTCACTCTTCTCTTATTTTAACTAAAATTGTGAAAAAAATAAATTAATTTAATTTTTTTTACCTAAATTGCTTTTTTTAGCATTGGATTAATTGATTTATTTGGAAAAAATTACTAAACTTAAGGTTCTTTTCTTCCTAATAAACTGATTTAAATCCTCTTAAACAAAATTTTAATTTATTAATTAAAAAAAAATTATTAGACCTAACTAACTGACAATTTTAACGTCAGTTACAACCCAAATAGAATTTAGTAGAAGTGCCAAATAGTGTTAGCAGTATAGTAGGAACGTCAGGCAGTAAGTTTTATTGCTCATAATAATAAGAGAAGCAGACTACAAAAGTGAACAAAATTTGCAATCCAAAGTGTCGCGTACCTTGGGTTATGAATAGAACTGACCAGGTAGTTGGGTATTTCCCTTAGTAGAAAACGGTTTTCTTCAATTTACGACTGTAGCTTTCCGGGTCAAAGTTTGTGCAGGACTATTGCAATAAAATTTACTGCCGGACGTTTTTGAGATAGTGACAACTGAATTCTCAAAAAGCAGCTTAAATTAGACCAAGATATTAATTGACAAAAAACAGTTGGTTTAAAAACAAAATTTATACTGATTTTTCTCTTTTCTCAACTAATATTCTTAATAAAGTAGATTTAGCTAATTCTTTTTATAACCAAATTGCTTTTTTTGGCATTGCCTTATGACTAGCTCTATTCAAAATTATTGAAAAACTAATGAAAGTTTCATTAATGCTTTTTTATCTAGATTTAAATTTCTAGTTTCGTTTTTTATTACAGCAAGACTCCTAGAATGCCATTCATGTTTACATTGCTTATGACGTATTTACACAACTTAACAAAAAGCTATATATGACTTTAAATTTTTGAGATCTGTCTAAAGCGTTTGATTGTGTAACTAATAAACTTTTATTAGATAAATTGTTTATTTAAGCAAAACATTTAAGACGTCATGTTTACATCATATGCTTATGACGTATATACACAACTTAACAAAAAGCTATTTACTGTTTTAAATTTTTGTGATCTGTCTAAAGCGTTTGATTGTGTAACTAATAAAGTTTTATTGAATAAATTGTTTATTTAAGCAAAACACTTAAAACGTCATGTTTACATTATATGCTTATGACGTGTATACACAACTTAACAAAAAGCTATCTACAGTTTTAAATTTTTGTGATCTGTCTGAAGCGTTTGATTGTGTATTTAAACTCACGTCACATATTTGGTCAAGCCCTAAACGTACTATCTTCAGCCACTTGGCCACCGAGCGACCTTTACAATCTTTACATTTTGTATTCTCAAAAACGTTTACTATTATCTAATTTTAATTAAATTTAAATCAACTTATTGTTTGTTCAAAAACTGTTTGTTGTATGCAAATGATATGAAAAGTTGACAATTGACAACGCAAAATTAAGATTTTGTACTGTTACTAACGCGCAATTAAACGTAAAAACAAGTTCTCTATGTAACTAATTAAGTACAGTGACAGGTAAACAAATTTTAGCTTCAACATAATTTTGGCATGTTAGACAGTGAGCGAATTAAGAAAGTGGAAAAGTTGTAGCCTACTGCGTATCTAAAATAAACCCGTATTTTTTTAAAATTATTTATACCTACATAAAACAAAAAATTTTATATATTACTTTTGCCTGATTCAACTGATTAAAAACGTTGAATTGACATTAAAATGACATATTTAGAAGCAATCAGTTTTTACCACCCGCCGTGCAAAAGAATTTCTTAATATAAAATGCTTTTATTTGAAGTAAAACGCTAGATACATAATTTTTTTATTGTTAAATAGTGAGCAATGATGTAATTTGATTATTTTTTAGTTTTAATTGGATTAGCGTCATCTTGTGTGCTAATTGTACACTGCATTGTATTGACATAACTGTTCTGAAAAGGGTTAACCTACAAGAACAGTTTTATATTTAACTATAAAACTATATTTTTATGTAAAAAAATATTTTATATTTTTTAACACGCTTATTTTTAAACAAACAAATAACAAGTTTTGATCATACCATTGAGGTTTATGTGATGAATTTAAAAATTGTCGATTAAATAGTTCAATGCAAACCTTGTGCCTTATAAAAATTATTTTTCGTTGTAAAATCTACGTTACCACACACCAATGTAAATAATTAATAATTGTTGGCAAAATATATACAAGAAATAAAGAATTGTACATACATAGTAGAAAATCAAGTTTTGACAATTATTAAAAAAAATGATAAGACGTCAAATGTAGATTTCTCTCTATAATAACATAATAATTTGTTTACATTTTAGCAATTTGAATGTATTATGTGTTACTTCTTTTACTTTTTTACAATCTTTCTGTTCCACTCCGCTTACACATCCTACAATCCACTAAACCCCATCTTCTCTGAAAAAACTTTTCCTTCTAACAAATATTAATTTATTCATTAATTCTTCCGATACCAAAAGTTATAGAAGCGCAAAAGTTTTTTTTCCCATCAAACGTAAAATCAGAAAATCTGTAATAAAACAGGAAAAGTTCAGAAAGATGGATAGCCTAATTTTTAGACGCCACGTCAGAAACGAAGGCGGTCCACAAAATCATACATCATAGGATACATATAAGAACCAGGAGCATTTCCTCAATATAAGTTATTTATATCTGTGGGCTTTGAAGAGTTGGCCGTCATGTGGTTTTGATAGGCGGATTTTGGTTTGATACAAAATCGCATTAAATTTGTTTTTAATCGGAGACAAAAATGGCTTCTTTTTTGTTACGCCACTGCTTAAGTTTTAATATTATTATGCAATTAAAATAATAGTAATGTTTTCTACCTGTAGGATAATTAGGATTATGCCTGAAAAATTACATTTTGCAAGACCGAGCTCTCAATCACAAGTTTTTGCAAAATAACTTATTAGACATGGACAAGCTTTTTAAGCAAGTATTTCAAAGCCAACTTAGATTTGTAGACTCAGACAAATTTCGTGTCATCGTATCAATCGATAGTGAATTTTGACATTAAAACGTGAAAGCTTGGTTTTCTAATCTTGATTTAAAAAACTTTCGATAGGTGTCACCACATTTCAAAGACTGATAAATATTGAAAAGATTTTTTTTATATTGTAGCGGTAAATTCTGACTGTTGAGTCTTCCTTAGAAATAGTTGAAAAGTTTGTTTTTTGGGAAATAAATGTTGATTGCGGCTCTTTTATTTTGTTTAAATTGTGATATGATGCTAGCTATGCTTAAAAAAATAAGTCCAGAAAACTGTTTCAACACTTTAATTGTGTTGTTGAAAATGGTTCACCTTATGACACGTTATCACTATTGTTAACTTTGAGAAAACTGGTCCAAACAGCAAAGCACTTTTCTATTTTTTTCGTTTAAGCATTCTACTAAACTTATGCTAGCTGACGGCTAGGAAAGAGTTTTAGCTTGGATTTTAGCAGTTTTATTGTGAATAATACTGCTTCAGTATGCTGATCTATTTCCTAGAGTGAATAAATGATTATCAATTTTTTTTGCGGCTGATTTTAGCAGTTTTGACTATATTTTTAAGTTGGTAGCTGACTGGTTGACTAAGCCCTCGCAATTATTTAGTGAGTAATGTGCTTGTCTTGGAACGACTGCAGCAGATGGTTTTTTGAAAGTTATACCTGACTTCTCAAGTTTTGCTAGAAAGAGAAAAAAATTTTACAGTCTTTACAAGATAAGCAGTGACGAGAGAACTATTTTCTTTCCGCTGCTAGATCGAGTGCTGCCACCAAGACCTTAACATTTTAATTTAAATCTTTCTTTTTTCGTCTTATTATTTCTCCGGCTGAGAGAGGTAATACCATCCGATCTTTTCTGCTTGATAAAGTTCTTTAAAAGTTTCTTAAATTTTAAATAAATTCAGCAGCTAATTATACCTAATTTAAATATTTATCAGAGAATTTACATACAACTAGATAATTTACAGCATAATTTAAAAAAAATGTCAAAAAGACTTGTTTTGGTATTTTTAATAAAATTTATTAATAAGATATCTACTAAATGTTTGTAGTAACAGTGATTCAACGGTGAGAAAATTACAATTAAGTTTTAACTGCCAGAAAGTTAAAAAAAAATGTTAAAAAGTTTAAGCAAAAGTTAAATAAAACTGGATTTCAAATTAATTCACAGTTAATAATTTGTAGACTATAGAGTTTGTCTTAAAGTTTTAACATGAGTTAACAAACTCAGTTTAAAACAAGCTATAATATTAGAAAATGTGTAAAATACTATAAATTTATTATATTTGAAATTATTAAATATATTATTAAATGTATATAATATTGTAAAATGTATAAAACAGTAATAATGTATATATAATATACATATTTTTGTTATTGCAGCTTACGTAAAAGTACAAATATAAAAATATTTTTTCGAACAATAAATAATAAAATAATTGTTTTAAACGCGTGAGAAATTTAAGTCAGGGTACTATAAGGCAGTATCTATTAGATCAAAGAGAGATATAATAACTGCAATAAAAAAAAATCAGTAGTCAAAGAAAATAACAGAAAAACAAATAAAAAAGTGAATAAACAAAAGTAGAGAAAAAATAAAATTAACAATAGAAAAAAATTTTAATAGAAGATTAGAAAAATAAAAAATCATAAAATTACAAGAAGAAGAAAGCAATATTAAAGAAAATGAAAAATAGGAATACACATATGTAGAAAGCGTAGCGGCAACGGAAATTGACTATCTAATAAGTAGTGACATTAAAAAAAAAGAATAATTGTGAAAAAAATGGAGAGAAAGTGTAAAAAAGTAGAAATAGACCGCTAGGCTAACAAAAACATATAAAGAAATACAAAAAAAATTCTATCAAAAACAAACCTAAAAAGAGGAAAAAGCAAAGAAAACTATAAAAAGCTGATAAAAACAGTTAACAGTAAACAGTTATATACGATAAACAAAAGTGACAGAAGAACGAATAGTGGGATAAGAATTACAGAGAGAGAAAAGAAGAGCTAAAGAACAGTTTCTGAGCAATTTTTTTAAACAATTCTTAAAGAAAGAGTACTTAGAGTCATAAAAATTGGATAAAAAGTCAATAATAAATACAGAGAACCTAGAATGTCAAAAAAGAAGTGGAAATATACAAAAAAAAATAGAATATCGTAGAATTAATAGAGATAGAAATGTGGTAGAAAGTTCAAAAAATCATTTGAAAAATAATATATATAGAAGAAAAAGAAGATATCACATTGGAAGAGATAAAAAAAAAATTAATAATCTAAAAAAAAAGGAAAGGTATCTAGAGTAGTTTAAACAAAAATGATAGAAGGATTTATTGCGTGTGAGAGGTTGACAAAAGTAATAAATGATGAATAGAAAAAAACAAGATGGATAGAGAATGAGTCTTATATCTCATATCTACAGAAAAGGGATAAAAAATATATGAAACTACAGAGGAACAACATTGATGGATTTGGCATCTAAGATCTGCAGTATGTGGACGTTATGAATTTATCACGTCCTACACACTATTTACTTTTACTTTTTCTTGAATTTGAACAGACTATAAGTTCAAAATTAAAACTAAAAACTTTCAGAAATCGTCTCACGGTATTTATTACTTTTACATTTTTTTTTATCTTTTATTTTAACTATCAAATAGCACGAAAACCGAAAGGGAATCTGTTAGGTAAAATAGTTCGAATTCCCTGCGTGCTTCCTTGACCTAAAAGTTAATTAATAAGCAACTTTTTTGAATCGTTACACAAAAGGCTTTGAATATTCCAGGCATTAGCGCCTCTAATGTTACGTGAGCACCAGTGGCTTGAATGAAAAACGATGTATCTCTAAGAACATTTTACTGTCACGGCCGAGTAACTAAATCCAAGTCATCATTCACCTCGCCGGAACCTCGTTTTATCTGATTATTACCTGTTTATGGATCATTAAAAAAGCTCTTAGGATTTATTTACCCGCAGCAATTGCCATTACACCTGAAGCTTCTTTATTTTATTCAAGAAAAAAGGAGAAAATAATAAACCAACATCTACAAACAACACAATTAATAATAGTTATTTATGTGCTTAGTGTGTAAAGAGAGCCATCTTAGCGTATAAGGAAGCGGATTTTGTGCCGAGCGCCAGCGAGGCGCAAAAAAACAACCGAATAAAATTAAATTAAAATAAAACACTATTTGGCATTGTGAAAAAATAGGATCACTAGTTTTCAAAATAAATGACCCACAAGCTGAAATGATAAGAAATATCTGAGAGAAAATAATAACAAAATTATCATAAATAAATGACCGCTAAGAGGCCGCTCAAAATGAGCATAAACAATATTTATTTTTTCATAATTTTTTTTTACGTAAAGCTATAGTTGTGATACATTGTTGTTTTCAGAATAAAAATACATATCAAAATTACCATAAAAAGTATATGTTGTGATGTAAAAAACATATTTTTGACATTTTTAATTTTTTAAATCTTTATCAGATTATTGTGTGGCCTATTTAAAATCATTTATTTTAGTGTATAAGTAATTAAAATCGGCCAATAGATGAGCGAGCTTCAGACTCGTTTTTTTTAAAGATAGTATGTATAAGCACTGATGCTTTTATAGATTTGTTTTAGTTTTTAAAGATTGGTATCGCATAATTACGTCAAATGTCAAAATCTTAATTTTTTATTTACGTTGGTATATCTTTCAAAGAAAATTAGTAGAGTATTTTGAAAAAGAGCTTAATGGTTTAAATTAGATGACAAAGCAGTTTCAAACAGGGCTACAAAAATAATTTTGCTACATCAGGAAACCTTGTCATCTAGAATTTGTTAAGCTATTTCAGATTTATCAGGCTATATCTTTTATAGTGCTTCAGCTATTTTTTTAATTTTGAGTAAAGCTCATAAATTTTGTGGTTTTCTATTTTATTAATTTTTGGTTGAAAATTAAACAAATTATGTGAATCAAAAGTTTAAACGAAATTTGAAATTAAATGGCTTGTTGCTATTACCAACCGTAAGCAACAAAATATCTTAAACCTTCAAAATTGAATGTTTTTTTAACCAAAATATAAATAAATGGTAAAATAGCCAAAATAAAACGTTTTATAGAGGAAAACTCGCCTACGACTTGGTTTTTAGCCTGAGACTTTCGCACCAAATCAACCATTACAAAATTAAATCTTGAATATGCTAATAAGATTTAAATTAATTTTAATTTTAGACTTAAGTTGTTGACAAATTTTTATTTGGTTTACTTATGATGCTTATCCAAAATAGAATATTTAAATTAAAAAATTGTTTTTCAAAAATTAAGTACAAATACATGTTGCAATAGTTATTTGTATCACAAGATAAAGTAAAAAAAAACATTATGTTTATGTTGGCAACATTACCAACACTAAAAAAAATATTATAAATGTAGAAAATTAAGCAAAATATTTGTTTTCTTTGACATTTTAATGATTTTCAACAAAATGGCATCAACGAATTTTTTTTTTAATTTTATTGTTATCTAATTGGCTTATTAATTTGACATTTGAATACAATTATAATAGATAATTAATTCCTGTTGACAGTGAAACATAAAGAAACATGTATTAAATATTTCTTTTTTCTACCCATCTTAATTTGGTTTTTTACAACTTTTCACAATTATTTGCAGCCAAATGGTAAGTTTAATATTGCCACTCGACTTCTGACATTTGTAATATAGTCAAACTAGCGACATCTGTTTTACATCAAAAATTTCAGAAAGGTTTCTGATATCCTCGCATATAAGTCACTCTAAATGACAGATGTCAATTCAAATTGAGATAAACGCATATCGCACAGGTAAGTTCTCACCTTAACGCTTTTTGTTTGAAACGCATATCAATGATCCGTAGATCCGTAGACTTAGAAATTTTTTGTTCTTATAGAAATTCCTCAGCAAATCGTAACAAATTCACATTTGAATAAGACGCAGTGACAAATTTGGGCTTAGATTTACTTCTGTAATATGGTAAAACTAGCGACATCTATTAGAAGCTGCATTGCATCAAAAACTTGAGAAACAAGGTTTCTACATGTTTTAATGTATGTAAGTCACTCTAAATGACATATGTCAATTTTGAATCTGTTGCGACTGGCTAAGAACGAGAAATGGTTAAGTCTACGGATCTCATAAATCTTATTATTTTTTAATTAAATTGTCTAAAAGTGGTTGTTAACCTAGTCCGGGAAATGTTTACTTTTGACCGATTGAGACAATTCTAAAGTTATGTTAGAAGAATAGTATATTGTAAACCTAGGCGGCAAAGTGATATTTTTCCAGGCCGAGAGAAGATATGGACAGGCGAGCCTGGCCACTTCTCAAGGCCTGGAAAATCACTTTGCGGCCGTGGTTTACACATTATTTTTTATCCTACACAAATTACCTTATAATCGAGCATTATCTTAAAATTGATTTGGGGTTATTACCGCCAATCGCCAATTCAAAATGTCAAACTTTGACAGATCTCAAAAATTTATGGATTACTTTACTGTCGTGATTTACACAATTTATCTTGCACAAAAGTAGTTTTTTAGAATAAGATGGATGTTCATAAACAGTAAATGTGATTTAAAATTTCAACAACCTTCATAAATAGTTTAGAGTTATTTTTCTTATAACAGCGACTCCTGACGGAAAAAATGAGATTTTTTTTATTCTCGGCTAGCCGAGAAAGTACATCTTTTCTCGGCTGGCCTGGAAATGATGTACTTTCACGGCTGTCGAGAGACGAGAAAATTTTATTTTGAGTTGGTGTAGGATAAAAATAATTTTAAAGCTTGTTTCGCACTATTCAAAAGGTTTTGTAAGCTTTTCTCCCTTATTTTGCAACAGATTTTATTCATTCTTGAACTGTTTATCCAAATCAAGTATTGGACGGAATTCACGAAACATTTGTTTTTATACTGTTTATAAATATCTCTACTCTTCCATCTTGTTATGGAAATAGAAAAACAGTAAAACGCCTATCAGAAGTCTAAGTTTTTGTCTAGCGATTGAACCGCCTTTTAAGCACCGCAATTTCGAAAAGTGGCTTTACTACTGACTGCAAATTTTCCAAATTTGTAGTCTTCGTAGTTCGATAAACTTTGTAAACATGAAGTCAGCAGCTTGTCGGTGCTGCATAAAATCATCTCAAAAAATCGGAAAAAACGGAAAAAGTTGTTACATATTCAGCGAAAAAGTCCGAATAACTGTGACGATTCGACCGATCTAAATTGGTTTAGGGCGAATTTTTCCAAAGGGCCACACAAAAATTAACAGGTTCCGCAATTATTCATCTGCATTTGAATTGATATAATCGAGTTTGGTGAAAAGCAATTACAAAAATTATACAATTATTCCTATTTTGTCATGCTGTGTACCAACTGTTTGTGTTGAAATTAGACCTAGGCTTTGTTTAATTTGTAAACGGCAAAACTGATTAACATGTTATCCATAAACATTTCGAGCAAACAACAGACGCGCGGTTATGGTTTTCTAACCGCCTCATTGGAAAGCACCACCAGCCGCGAAAGCCTCCAAAATCTTCTTTTTTGTCAAACAGAAAAAGAAATCCAATTGACAAAGCTTGGCCTATGGCCAAAGAACAGTAAAACACCACAAAATAAAAATTAAATAACTGTTTCAGAATCCGATGGAAATGAATAATGCAAAAACTAATGAATAATTACATTTGAGATAACAAGAAAGGCACAATAGCCTGTCAAATCCTGTTATTTACACAACAAAACGGTAATTCGTCGGTTTATTATAGCTGCTTTTAGCAGAAACAATAGCCTTTACTAAAACAAAAATTCTATCAATTCGAAAATCTGCCAACATATCCGATTTTTGTAAAAAAAATTTATTCATAGATATTTAAAAGTGGAGACAAATTAGACACAACTGCGCATCCTTAATAATTATATAATTAGGTCACAAGACTAATAAATAAACCACCCTTAAGAGGATAGTGTTAAGACAATCCTCTAAGAAAAATGTTTAAAGCCTTAAACTGCATCTGATTGGCTAAGCCAAAGCCGTGAAGATCAACTTGGCAACAGCGTTAGCGGGTCTATTATGGCAGTGGGTTCAGCTAAAACCATAGTAGAAGTAGATAGGTTCAGATCACATTAACTAATTGTTAACTTACCTAAGTCACTGTACAAATTTTCTAACCCTGCTTACACCACAAAACAATTAGACTGACCGCACCTATCCTCAAAACATTTGCTCCTGCTAAAAAGTCATACACCCATTAATAAAGTAACAGTTTAAACATTTGAAAAAACAGTAAAAAATTAAGTAAACACACTTGAAACTGGTAAATGCCAATAGACCCGCTGGCAGCGTTGCCACGTTTTGTTGCTTACGGCTTTAAGTAGAGACGGCTATGGCTAAGCTAATTGTGAAATTTTTTTGACATAGCGTTAAGTCAACGGAGATTGTAATACTATCTTTAAGAAATTTAAATCTTTAAGAAGGAGATTAATGTTGTCAATTTAGAGTCTTTTGTAAAAGCATGTCAGCTGTTTTGAATTTTTAGAGATTGGTGTACATAGCTGTCAAAAAAATAATTACGTCAATGTCATTTACGTATTATAACTGTTAAATCTTTGAAAGAAAGTACGTAATTATTTGGAGCCAAAACTATTTTGAAAAGTGGTTAGTGGCTCAAATTAGAGACAAAGTGGCTTTAAGCAAAGCTGCAAAAATTGTTTGCTACGGAGACCTCGCTTCATTCAGGATTGTAAGACTACTTCGGCTAGTTCACAAAGTTTAGGTGGCTTACATAAATTATGTTCTATTTGTAACATGAACTTTTTCTTTAAAATAAAACAAAGTATGTCAAACAAAAAGATTTAAATTGAGTTGTAAATCAAATGACTTGTTACTGTTACCAACCGTTAGGAACAAAAATTTCAAATGTTAAAATTTTAATTTGTTTATAACAAACGTAAATTGAAAAAACACGTTTTATAAATGGTATTGGCGCATGTGTTTCATAAAAAACTAATTTATTGTAAACTAAAAAAACTAATAAATTGTAAAAGTAACGATAAACACTAATTTTATCGTGAACTGTGGATAAAAAAAGTTCAAAACTTGAAAGCTAATTTTTAAAGTTTGAAATATTTACTACTTGAAAATATGTCAAAACAATTATAAACATTTGTTTTTTATGGTTAATTCAGTAATAAATATTAAATAAAATTAAAGTAACGTCTTATGGAAAGTTAAATATAGACAAAAGATAGCACAAAAATCAATTTTTTTTGCTTTTTTTCTTTTACAATTCTACCGCGTGCATAATTGTGCGTTACTTTATTCTTCATTTTCATATATATTTATCTATATTTTCTCTCTTTTTTTCTATTTGTTTTTTCTACCACCGTAGTTGCGTTTTCTAGAATTTTGATTGATTTTTTTTTTGTTCTGTTTTTTTTAGACTCTCATTAATTTTGGTTTAATTTTTCTTATATTTAATATTTTTCTATTTCTTCTCATTCTTTTTTCAACATATGCTTAGCATGTTGTGCAAGAAAAGGGGTAGGTCTGCATTATTGTTTCAATCTGTTTACTTAATTTTTTTTGTCAATTTTTCTATATTGCTTTCTCTTATGTTTTATTATTTTTTTTTTTTTTATTTTAAAAGATTTAACCCTACACTGTATTTTGTATATATGTTTGATTTTGATAAATTTTTTTAGCCGACAAGAGTTAATATGAAAACAATTGACGAAACAAGAATTTGACACACCAACTTTATTATAATTAAATTAATTATTAATTTATTTATTTAAATAGTTTTAGCAATTTGCTTTTCTATTCAATTAGTTTGAATTAATTAATTAAATATTTGATAAGTAAATAATTATATTAAAGTCAGCTTACAAAAATTTTAAAGTTCATTCTAAGATCAAACCCAAACGAAAAAACCTAGACAAAAACCAATAACAGATTTGAATTCAAAAAGCTTTAATACAGCTTAAGAAATTATTTTTAATATTAAATTTTTTTTTAGTAAAAACATACTTATTTTTTGATAAAAATTTTAATGAAAAACTTAACTTTTAAAAACTTTCACACGATAGAAATTTAAAAACAAGGCAAATTTAGATTTCTTTATTTATTAGCTAATTGGAACAATAATTGTAATAGCTAAGAAACATTTATTAGCTTACATATCGGAAAAAAAGTAGACAAAAAAAAAATATATTTTTGAAAAAACACTAACGTGTGCTTACCTTAGTTGTTTTAGTATTTTTAAGAAATATATTTTTCTATTTGCTTGGGCTATCTATAGATACCATAGATAACCTACAAACTGTAATAAATAATTGTCACTACCGTACGTACTTTTGTACTGTTTGTTTAAATTTTGGTTGGCATTTTATTTCCTCTTGCTCTCTTGTCTTTTAAATACTCATTCACTCAAATATTTCCAGATACTTTTCCAGTTAAACTGAAAGACTCTTAAGTATAAAATTTGATTGTTTACCTTTATTTATATGATATATTAGAATGGTTTATTTAATTAGAATAAAAAAAATTGTAATTTATGTCAATACTGTATAAACTATAAAATCAAAAAATTTTGTTTTATTCACAAGATCTTGGCTAGTTTTTAAAGATAAAGTTATTAAAAATAATTTTTTTTTTAGAAAAGACTTTTGTATGGGCATTGTTTGTCAGTGAAGTTTTATTCTAAATGTCATTTGAAACACCAATAAAAAAATATATATTTTTTTGAATATTGCTGAAAACACAACTTGTAATGAATTTCGGTGTGCTTACGATGATTGTTTCAATATTTAAAGAAAATTTATTCTTTTATTTGCTTGAACTATCTATAGATAGCCTACAAATTGTTATAAATTGTCGCTACCGTACGTACTTTTGTGCTGTTTGCTCAAGTTTTGGTTGGCATTTTATTTTCTCTTGCTGTATTACCGTTTTTAATTTTTTTCAATTATTTTTTTAGTGATTTTTCACAATTAGTTTTTATATTGGTTCTCTGTTCATATGTTTGTTACATTTTCCGTCTGAAATGCTCAATCACTCAAATAATTTCAGTAATTTTTTTACTAAAACTAAAAAAACAAAACGACGACTTTTAGGTATGAGATTTGATTGTTTGCCTATATTTTTATAATATATTAGAATATTTTAAATAATAATGATAAAAAAAATCAGAAATTTATGTCAATATGTATAAACTATATAAGATCAAAAACTTTTGATATATTTTAAAGATCTTAGCAAGTTTTTAAGAACAAATTTTTTTTTAGAAAAAAACTATTGTTTGGGTGGGACTTGAGCTCAGGCTACTCATGTGGCCAGGCTTTGAAAGCACTGTCATCAGACACTTGACTACCGAACTACCTCTTTAAATGGTACTCACAAGTATTTAAGTTAATGATATTAAGCTATGAATTCTATTTAAAGTTTATAATGTGTATAGTGAGCAAAATACAGTGCCCACTCACTAGTCTATATCGCAAGGAAAGTGCATTTTTCTAATTTTGCTTCCAAATACTGAGATATAGAAACTTAAATCATATAATTCAAAAAACTTAAAGTTGCAGCATAAAGCTTAACTTAAGGAAAATCTTGGTGGCAAATTTGATGGTAAGCGTGTGATAGATAATTTGAAATTGTCAAACGGGAGGTGCAAAATAGATTTCGCTGCCAAGGTAGACTATTAGCATTCGGCAAATGACTTTAGACTCCTTTAGCGTCTAAAGGAGTCTAAGATCTTGAAAACGTTTATTCAGTGAATCCAAATACCGAAAGTTTTCCCTATCTCAATCCCTGTAACGAAATTAAGTTCCTTCTTCAATCGTTCTAATTTCGCATTCAGCAACCACTAAAGTGAAAAATGCACTTCACTGAAACAATATTTACTCGTCTTTTTATGAGACGACTAAAAAATGCACCCCTAGCAGACATTGCACTACCCTATTCCCTTCGGAGTGATCTTTCGCTGCAAAAGTCAAACCTCCAGACATGGAAAACGCTCGTTGCATGATAATTCCACTAGCGATTTTCTTGTTTTTTAATTTATTATTAATATCTTAATATAGCTCTTCAGTTTGCCATGCTCTTAAGCCATTTTTCTTTTTTTGTTTAGGGCGGATAATATCGCTTCTACATAGTGCTTCGTAATGGAATTTAATTACAATTTATACAGCGCGGTTTAATTGTACAGCAAAAATTATTAATCTTTGTTAGATCCTGTTAAATGTAAGGATGCTATAATGCATCTAAAGCTCTTTGGAACCATTATAAGATAATTTTCGATGTAGAAACTTTAATAAGATTTCCACAGCTTATATAAACGCGGCTTATTGTCCAAATAGTCAGATATCATGCTTTGTAAATTAGACCAGCAAACTAAATAAAACAATCAAAAAAATTAAATAGAAAAAACTAGAAGATATAAAAACAGAAGGCATGCAAAAAAATTTGAAAGAAAAAAACTTTAAGAAAAAGCAAGAATAAAAGAAGTAAAAGAAAGAAGATAGTAAAAAAGGAAATAACAAGAGAAGAAGTAAAACATTAAAAAAAATCTGCAAAATCGGATGGGAATAAAGCAGGGATGTATGAGAATAAAAGGGTAAAAATCAGACTGACAGAAGTGTTGAATAAAGTGTAGAAGGGAGAAGAGTTTCCTCTGGAGTGAACGAAAGAGACAATAATACTAATCTAAAAAAAAAAGATAAAGAGAATGAAAAATCTACAAAAAAATAACTTTTTTTAATACGATGTACAAGGTGTATGCAACGTGTGTGGCTAAGAAATTGAAAAGAGTGCACAAGAAAGTGAGAGGATTACCAGACTGGCAAGCGAGATTTAGAGAGGGAAGAGGCCCGATAGTGTAAAAGAAAGAGAGAGAAACATTGCAAGAATGCGTAAAAGTAAAAGAAAGTATGTCAGCGATATATAATGAAACGAAAGAAAGAGGAAATAGAATGAATGAAAATGATAATAAAGGGAGAGAAATTTTAAATCAGACGGTGAGCGAGGAATGAATAAAAAGGAGAGAAGATGGAAAGAGAGAAAATCTAAAAAGAAGAGCAAGAAAGCATAAAAAATGGATTTATCCACATGATACTTTATTTACTTAAGGGAGCAAATAAACATTTATTATTATATATAAAAAAACAAACCTGAAATAAAGAGATTGTAAAAAAGTATTGTAAGATTTAGGGTGCTATTCTTGACCATACAATAGAATGAGATGATGAAATTATTTTGTAAAACCGTGGCTTGTCAGTGAAATTTTATTCCAAATCACATTTAAAACACAAATATGAAAGAAACATTTTTTTTTGCTAAAAACACTAACTTGTAATAGATTGTTATGTGCTTACCTTAGCTGTTTTGAAAATTTAAAGATTTATTTTTTTATTTGCTTGGGATATCTATGGAACTAACATAACCTACAAATTGTTATAAGATGTTGCTATCGTACGTACAAGGTAACTTGGTTTGAAAAAATTTGTTATTCTTACGAATTATTTTTAGGCTTTGACAACATTACGTTTTTTCGGTTTAAAAAATTGTCAAATACATATTAGCTTAATCTATTTATGACAATGTTCCAGCCAACATAAGTGAAATTAGGTTTCCAAAGCTGTAATGCAAGTTTTTTGAGAGGCAAAACATTGTTTTGGATTGTACGTGGGTCATATTTATATTTACAAGCCGCGTCTAGACGGAATAATTTTATTATCTCATTCTAGTAATTATGATCAAGAATAGCACTCAAAAAAATATTTATTATAAAAATTATTAGTAGATGAAAAATATGAAAACTAATATTTTAAATTAGAAATTTTTGGTAATATAAAACGTTGTAATCTAGTATTCTGCTTTATAAAAAGATTAAAATTTCAAAAAAATTGTTTTTTTGTGCATTGAATACAAGCTGCTATTTGTGTTTTAATAATGTTTGTTATATTGTCGATTGAGAGAGCTGCGCGACAAAAATGATGGCAATCTCTCAAAATCGGGTATAATATATACGCTCGCATCACACACAAGATTTTTTCCACATATGCACAGCTTAAAAACAATACATTTTTACTATTTTCAAATTCTTATTTTTAACATACTTGACAAAAGTTTGTTTATTTATTATGTTATAAAATAATAAACTATATTTAAATAATTGGATAACAAGCGTTGTGTACATTATGTGCAAAATACCATTTGTCAGAAAAGTTTACCTTTGCGTTGTCAAATGCACCGAGGATAGCCTAATTTTAGTTTCGACTGTAAAAAAAATTTTTTTTTGAGAGATGTTTAATAAATAATATATAACATTATGTCTACGAAAATTAAGTAGATTTTCTTTTTAAAAGCTTGTTCGTTTAGCTTGTAATTTTTAATTAAAATGCTATTAATGTTCAATACAAACCTCGTAAACCTCAAGAAATCGTGGATCTTTCACTCGATTGTAAGGCTATAATTGTCCCCTCGTTAAAACTTTTCATACATTTTTTATATCCGTTTACTAGGTTACAGCCTTCTTTCCATTTTCCCTATTAAATCGACTTTTCTCCACAACGCTTCATGCTGAGTCTCATCGGCATTAATTACAATTTCTAATTATAAATTCGATTTGTCTCTAACTTATGCATGAGTTTGATTGATTCAAGTTTGCGTCGACAAGGAATAATGATAATGCAGTTATCTAGAGACGTAAAAACTAGAAAACTTAGGTGATTTGAATACCAAACTAACCAAAACCCCCAACTGAGCTTCGATAATTATTCAATATCAAATTAAATATAAATTACAAAAAGGACACTATTTTAAAGCTATTGGGAAACTCGTTTTTGGAAGGTTTAGCTTTGCCAGGTAGACAGGTGGCTGGATGGAGCCTTGTGCCTGCCTTTCTGGTAACAAATTAGAGATGCTTGAAAATGGAACTAATGTAAAATATGTTTTATTTCCTCCAAGCTTTGTATTAAAGAACAATAATGATATTAATAAAAATGATAGTTGCAAAAATAATTCATTCAAATTTAGCTTTTAAATTAATTAGATCAAAAATATTGAACCATATTATATCATAATCTAGAAAAATTCTTAGAAAATAATAATTACAAATTATATTGAGATCAAACTTTACTATCTGCTTCAAAAATTGAAGTCAATAAGCCGGATCTGTTTATAGGGTTTGAGAAAACTTCAAAACAAAAATTGCTAAATATTTGCTGCTTTCGATAGTCATAGAAATCTTTCAAAAAAAAAATTCTTTTAATTTTTAGTTATTTCAAATATAGCTGTTGTACGCATATCATTAAGTAAAATGTTCAAAATTTTTAATTTGGATTTAAAAATTCTTGCAGAAATACAGAAAGCAGCATTATTAATTATTATGTTTATGTCATATTGTTCGAATGTCTTCAAATGTTAAATTAAACAAACTCAATTAAATTAAAACACAATTTGTAGCTTTTGTTTTAAATTTAAGTTTTAAAATTGTTTTTAAATTAATTGAACATAGACAGCTTGTTTTTAAACAATTTTTATATTATTAACGTAATAATATAAAAAATAATATATTTAAATTATTAATACAGTTTAAATTAGTGAAATTAAAAAAAAATTAAGTAACTTTATCGAAATTTAAACAAGAAAGGCAGAGGATTCAAATAAAACAAAATTGACAAAAGCAAACAATGAGAAACATAACAAAAACAAACCTAAATTAAAAAAGATTTACCAATTCATAAATTCTATTTAGAATAAAACACAATTTGTAGTTTTATAAATATAATTTTTGTAAACTAATTGAAAATAGAAAACTTGTTTTTTGAAAAAATTTATATTATTGAACTAATAATATAAAGAATAATATAATTAGACTTATAATATAGTTTAAATTAATAAAATTAAAAAAAAACAAAGTAGTCTACTTTATTGGAATTTAAACAAGAAAGGCAGAGGATCCAAATAAAACAAAATTGACAAAAGCAAACAATGAGAAACATAACAAAAACAATTCTAAATTTAAAAAAACAAGAATTTAAAAATTCTATTTAGTTTAAAACACAATTTGTAGTTTTTTTTTTCAATTTAAATTTCAAATTTGTTTTTAAACTGATTGAAATTAGAAAGCTTGTTTTTTAACAGATTTTATACTATTGAACTAATAATATAAAAAATAACATACTTAAACTAATAATATAGTTAGAATTATTAAAATTTAAAAAAAAACAGAGTAGTTTAGTTTATCGGAATTTAAAAAAGAAAAGCAGAGGATTTGAATAAAACAAGATAGACAAAAGCAAACAATGAGAAACAGAACAAAAACGACCCAAAATTAAAAAAAATAATTAATAATTTATAAATTCTATTTAGTTTAAAACACAATTTGAAGTTTTTGTTTTCAATTTTAGTTTTAAATTTGTTTATAAACTAATTGAAAATAGAAAACTTGTTTTTCGAAAATATTTATATTATTGAACTAATAATATAATTAGACTTATAATATAGTATAAATTAATAGAATTAAAAAAAAACAGAGTAGTCTACTTTATTGGAATTTAAACAAGAAAGGCAGAGGATTCAAATAAAACAAAATTGACAAAAGCAAACAATGAGAAACATAACAAAAACAATTCTAAGTAAAAAAAAATAAGAATTTATAAATTCTATTTAGTTTAAAACACAATTTGTAGTTTTTGTTTTCAATTTAAGTTTTAAATTTGTTTTTAAGCTAATTGAAATTAGAAAAATTGTTTTTCTACAGATTTTGTATTATTGAACTAATAATATAAAAAATAACATACTTAAACTAATAATATAGCCTGAATAATTAAAATTTAAAAAAAAAATCGAATAGTTTACTTTATAAGAATTTAAACAAGAAAGCAGAGGATTCAAACAAAGTTGACAAAAGAAAACAATGAGAAACATAACAAAAACAAACCTAAATTTAAAACATATCAACAATTTATAAATTCTATTTAGTTTAGAACACAATTTGTAATTTTGGTTTTCAATTTAAGTATTAAATTTCTTTATAAACTAATTAAAAATAGACAGTTTGTTTTTCAGCAATTTCTATATGATTAAGCTAATAATATAAAAAAAAATATATTTAATCTAATAATGTAGTTTAAACTAGTAAAATTTAAAAAAAACAGACACAGGATTCAAATAAAACAAAATTGCCAAAAGCAAACAATGAGAAACATAACAAAAACAACCCTAAGTTTAAAAAAATATTAACATTTTATAAATTCTATTTAGTTTAGAACACAATTTGTAATTTTTGTTTTCAATTTATGTTTTAAATTTGTTTTTAAACTAATTAAAAATAAAAAACTTGTTTTTTTATTATTGAACTGATAATATAAAAAATAATATATTTAAACTAATAATAGAGTTTAAATTAGTGAAATTAAAAAAAACAGAGTAGTTTACTTTATTGGAATTTAAACAAGAAAGGCAGAGGATTTAAATAAAACACGATAAACAAAAGAAAACAATGAGAAACATAACAAAAACAAACCTAAATTAAAAAAAAACAACAGTTTATAAATTCTATTTCACAATTTGTAATTTTTGTTTACAATTTAAGTTTTAAATTGGTTTTTAAACTAATTGAAAATAGAAAACTTTTTTTTTTAACAATTTTTATATTATTGAACTGATAATATAAAAAATAATATATTTAAACTAATAATAGAGTTTGAATTAGTACAATTAAAAAAAACAGAGTAGTTTACTTTATCGGAATTTAAAAAAGAAAGGCAGAGGATTTAAATAAAACAAGATGCACAAAAGCAAACAATAAGAAACAAAACATAAACAACCCTAAATTTAAAAAAATAATTAATAATTTATAAATTCTATTTAGTTTAAAACACAATTTGTAGTTTTTGTTTAAAAAACAGAGTAGTCTACTTTATAAGAATTTAAACAAAACAGGCACAAGATTTAAATAAAACCAAATTGACAAAAGCAAACAATGAGAAACATAACAAAAACAACCATAAATTAAAAAAAAACATAACAATTTATACATTCTATTTAGTTTAAAACACAATTTGCGGTGTTTGTTTTTAGTTCAAGTTTTAAATTTGTATTTGAACTATTTGAAAATAAAAAACTTGCTTTTTAACAACTTTTTATTACTGAATTAATAATATAGAAAATAACATATTTAAACTGCTTATATAGTTTCAATTATTAAAATTCAAAAAAAACAGTGTTCTTTACTGTATAAGAATTTAAACAAGAAAGGCAGAGGATTCAAATAAAACAAAGTTGACAAAAGCACACAATAAGAAACATAGCAAAAACAACCCTAAATTTGAAAGTAAAGTTAACAAATTAGCAAAATTATCAAAAAAAAAAAATTTGACGTAACATTGACAGCTCAAAGATAGTACAAAATTTTAAACTGATGACTTTGCAGTATTTGACAATATCCAAGACGATCAAAAAAAGCAGCCAATATATTTTGAATATGTCAAATTTTTGCTTTAAGATCATCGAATTGCTACACTTTGCTTTATGAGTGTTCTCATAAAAATTTAATGGGGCTAGATCTGGGAACCCAGCTGGCCATTTCATTAGACCTCTTGGTCCTAAACATGTTTAAAGTAGACTACTCTGTTTTTTTTTTTATTTTTCTAAATTTAGTTGTTGAGCCGTTTGTGTTAGCAAGCTTTTTTTCTATGTAACTAAAAAACTCTGCTCAAATATATAATAAAAAACATAGATTGCCATCAAAATAATATATTGATGACGTTATCACTGTCAAAAAAATTGATTAAAAAACTTATAATTAACTCTACCACATGCTTTTCTAGTAGAGATAAAACTAGAAAAGTACTTTTTACTTACATTACTTAAGTACTAATGGAGTTATTGAATTTATTCTTTACTTATTTTCTCTGCTGTATAAAAAATCAACATAATTTTTTATTTATAATGTATTTTGTGTTTTTGATCCGAAATGTTTGCACTATAGCCAATAATATGTTTTATTGGTCTACTAGTTGATAGATAACAGAAACAACTTATAATAAAAACTCATTTTAATATATTTTTTTCACTTTTTGATTTGACAAATGTCAACTCGATTCTGATCTAACTTTTTTATGTATAATATCAATTCAGTGAGTCGATATTGTTTTCATGTAAAAATAACAATTTTTTCTCCAAGTTAATAAAAATAGTCAGAAAGAGCCGAACTTTTTTGGAGCTTTATTACAAAATTGGCAGATATGCAGACATTTATACATTCAGACACACCCATAAGCCAGACAAAAGCCACTTGTCTGAGTGAGAATCGAACGTACAGTTTCCAGCGTACTTTCGCTGGCCGACTGGTCTACCAAAGCCTCTTTAAAAAACTCTAAACCACTTTTTGATTTATTACAAAATTACTTAATTTTTAAATATTTTAAGTGGAAGCTTATCGCATTCAATTTCTTCAAAGTTTTGGAGGTGTTCAAATTTCACTATAGCTCTTTTTTTAGATTTTATAAAATATTATTAAATAAATATAAAAAATAAGTGTTTTACATAATACAAAACATTTTTTTTACGTCAAGTATTATTTTTGGTTTTTAATAGCTATTTTGAGTAAAACTTTAATTTATTTTTTTTATTATTAAAAATACAAAAATGTTGCTTATGGGAGGGAAACGTATTATAGCCTCGCTTTTGTTGGGGTAATTATAAAGCGACCTGGCGTTATAATGCAGCAGCTCGTCTCTACAAAATATCTTCTCCCTGTTACAAACAATATCGACAGACATATTTTAGCAAATAAAAACAAAAACAAGGATTTTCATTTTTGGCTTTTTGATTGACGATCAAAACAAAGCTGACTGACTAAGACCCGTCCCAAAATTAGTAAAAATGAAATTGAGAGTTAAAAGCCAGCCGGCTTAAAAGAATAATAAAACATTTGAATATCTCTCCCTATACAAAAAGTGATTTGTCACGTAACCATTTAAACAAGACCCCATTCAAGGCAATGATTGATAGAAAATTTAAGGATGTGGACAAGGAACGCTTTTTTCTCTCGGCCGACTCTGCGTGAACACCTTTGGCTCAAAGACACTAAAGTCTGAAGGTACAATTTATTAGCTATTGTTAGGACACTCCACTGATTTTCAACAGGGTAAAATTAAGTTGTAGAATTCACCTGCTTATGGTGAGGAGACCCAAAGATGTATAAGTCAACCGCAATTTCGACCAAAAAAAAAAAAAAAAGATCTCGTCTGAGAATGGTTATAGGTGCCTCATAGTGTTTTTTATCCTTTCTACAAGATATTCCTACGCAAGAAGCAATTTTCTTTGTCTTGCCAGATCCAGGAGTGAAGGAAAATTAAGATTTCCAGCAGATGTAGGAGCATAATTTGTAATTATAGAGTTCGTGGGGTGCATACGTATTCAAATATGAATGTAAATTTTCCTTCTTAACAAACATTGTAGACAGAACGTAATCTCTTTTGATCCACAAATAAAGAAAATTGGATTTTTGCTCAGTCCGCTGTGGAAAAATAATGTTCCAACGATATTAATTTCTGTTTGCCTATAAGCTAAATTATTTCAACTGTGCTCAAAAAGCTCGCAGTAAATATATTTACTTAAAATTCAACCGAATTCTAGCTAAAAATCGCTTTTTTTGTTGTGCTCATGTTTGAGCAAATACATTAATTTACCTAGGCTTTTCAGCATTTTTTTTTCTGTTTCAGAGAATTTAAAAACGTTTTTGTATTTAATGAAATAAGCATTGCGTGCAGTAATTTCAAGAGCCGCAAGCAAACGTAATTTAGCTACTCTGGATGGGATTTAATTTGGTCTCACCTGCCCAGGGATGACTAATATTGCCTCATCCATCTCCCATAATAAAAATAATAATTATTACATGATTTACCTCAACCGAACAATATACCGAATGACTATAAGCAAATGATACCAAAACATACATTGGCAACACTGAGTAGGTTGGTAGTGCAAACTGTCAGCTGTCATCACAGTTACGTCAATCGTCAGCTGTAAAGAAATAGTGATGTTTAATATTTTATTTTTAAAACGCTTATGCCATGTTAGCGATGCTGCCAACTTAAAGAATTCAATTATCTCATAAACGAAAGAAAATTATTTTGAATCATTAAAAAACACTCGGTAGGATCAGATCAACAACTGAATTTTTTGTCTTAAAAAATAACTAGGAAAGTTTATGAAAATATATAAAATGTTAATTTTTTGTAAAATACACGGAATAACTATTAATTCGGTTTTTCTTATTCATATAATTCAAAAATAGCCTTTAAAAAGTGGTTAATAGTAAAACTTTGTTATTTATATAATAAATGTTTATTTGCTCTCTATGCAGTGTTGCACTTATAAGTAAATAAAGTGTAGCATGAATATATTCATTTTTTATTCTTTCTTGTCCTTTTTTTTTCACTTTTTTCGTTTCCATCATATTTCTTTTTTATTCATTCCTTGTTCACCTAATTATTTAATCTTTCTCTCTTGCTCATTATCATTTTCAACCATTCTATTCTTTCCTTTTTTCCTTTCATTACTAACATACTTTCTTTTACTTCTACTTATTCTTTCATTATGTGCTCCAAATGTTTTTCTCCTTCTTCCACGCATTCTAGAGTTTATTTCATTTTCTTTCATCTACAATCTGTTGTTTCTTTCTTTATTCTCACATCTAAGTCTTGCTATCATTTTTTGTTTCTTTCTTGTTTTCTCTCTTCACATATCCCGGCCATTCTTCTGTAATCAGATTAATGTATTCATTATTATACCTGCTCTTTCTAATTTCTCCTATCTTTTCTTGCTTGTCTATGTCTCTGTCTCTGTCTTTCCATTTTCCATGCACCCTTTGATTTGCTTCTCTTTTTTTCGTGTATCTTGGCCAGCTGTCATCATGTTCAAAAATGATTTTTTGTTGCTCTGATTGAACGGCAGCCATTGCATATGATAGAGGAGGTTAGGTAAGTAACTAAACTAAAAATTTAGTAAAAAAATTAATTAAATTGTAGAAAAATAGTGTTTTAATTTTTAGATTGGTCTGATTTGTAAATACCTGCACAATAGGCAAGTAGCGGCCTCAATTAAGATTGTAAACAATATGTAGCGGTAATTGCACTTTTATCAAAACAAACTAGAAATTGGGACACTATACAAAATGGTTCTAAATTACCGAAAGGGCAAAAATCTCCTATAACTTTATTAATTTAAAGATAATAGAATGGCGTGCTAGCCTAGTGTCCCACAAGAAGATCTGAGAACAATTTTTTTTGTCCGATAAAAAGAAGCTATTCTATTGGCTGAAAACTATCACATGACAACAAACCAATTTCTGATTTGTATGCTTAGATAATTTTTTGAGATTTTTTCAAAAAAAAAAGGTATTTTTTGGTTTAAAAAGTATCTTTAAGTATTTTTGGTTTAAGCATATAGAAAATTTTATAAAAGTTTATTTTTCAGATAAAATCTACACGAAAAATCCTATCTTGTTGCAAAAATTATTTCGCGTACAAGTAAATTCAATTGGTCTCCGCGTTGACCAGATTTAACTCAAGTTACTTGGGAGGAAAAGTCTCTAAGCATGTGAAGCAAAAAATAAGTTATAAATTTTAGTAATTAAATTTAAAAATATTCTCCATTTAAAAAAAAATTAATAGTTAATGTCTTGAATGAAAAGTTATAATAAACTCAAGCCATTTCGGCAATGTTGGGCCACTCTGTATAATTAAAATACAAACCCCATCTTCAAACATTTGTCCAGCCTGTGCAAAAACTGCTAAGTCAATGAGACAACTAAAGCCCCAAAAAGCCATTTGCACGTATCACTATTTTCCAAAAAGTAAAATTCTAAAAAAACGTAGATTCATTGTCATGAGAATTTTCTTCCATGTAAGTGGCGTGCTAAAGTTCTGAATACAGTCAAAAAATGTTTCAAAAGTTTAAAAAAATTTAGCTTTTTGTATTCTACAAACAAAATACTCACAAATTAACTATAATAACATAAAAAGTGGTTTAATAACATGACAATTAGTTCGTAAATAACTAAATATTTACTTTATTTAATGTGGTCCATCTAATAGAATTGTGAAGCTCTATAAAAACTCATAAAATTGCTAAAAATAAAAATATTTTCTAAGTAAAGCACGTTATATAATATATACGAGAGTATAGTTGCGCACCCTCCGGGTGTATACCCTAGTCTCTTGTGTAGATGAATCAATTAAACCAAAATTTTTAATAATATTAAAATTTTAATCTGTAAAATGATGAACATTTATAATATTTTACAAATTATAGTAAAAATCTTAGAAAAATAGTGGTTGCTCTCATTCCTAATCTTTATAAGTAGCAAAAAATATCAAAAAAAAAAAAATGTTTTACTTTATTTTTGATTCAAATGGGTAGTTTTTTCTGATATTTCTTAGAATCATATCTAATTTTTTCAGTTTTAAAAGTGCTGTAATTTCTTAATTGCTCTAGATTGACCTCATACTATTGATTCACTTATCAAAAAGTGTTTTTTTTCAATATATGACACTTTAATTTTAGACAGTTTTCGATTTTGTTTTTGAGATATGAAAATTTTTTCTGCTCCAACTGCAAATGGTATTAATTTGGCTATTATTTGATCAACCAGACCAAACATTTTAAAAATTTGTTACAGCATAATTGAATATTGTTCTTAGAACATTATAGCAATCTAATAATACCATTGGCTAAGATTGAGCCACTTAGATGAAATGAGTATTTATGCGCATGTGCAATGTACATATTGTGTTATGTGCAGTGTGGTATCTAAATTTTGTAGTATTCGAAAATTAAAATTTTGTTTATTTTTTATAAAACGACCAGATTCAATGGTATGATTAGATTAGATTGGTATTACTATTCCTTTTGATCACTCCAAAGGAAACGCTTCTTTCTTCCACTCTTTATTCAACACTTCTGTCAGTTTGATTTTTACTTTTTCATTCTCATACATCTATGCTTTATTCGGCATCCCATCCGATTTTGGAGATTTTATTTTATTAAATTTTATAATATTGCTTTCTACTTTATCTTTTGTTATTTACTTTTTTACTATTTTCTTTCGTTCTTCCTTAATTTTTTTTTCTTTCAAATTTTTTTGCTTATCTTTTTTTTTCTAGTTTCTTTCCTTCTAGTGATTTTGCCTCTGTATTTTTTTTTCTTCTTTATGTATGCTTCTTTTTTTTTATTTTTATTTATTTTTTACTTTTCTTGCTTTTTTTACTATTTATTTTCTTTTTGCTTTTTTTTTTAAATTTTCTTTTTTACATGGCTTTCTTAACTGTAGTTTCTAGTTCCTTTACCATCCTTTTAACTTCTTTTTTCATCCATTCCCTTTCTTCCAGCTTTTTTCTGTATGCTTGTGTGAATTTTTTGTCCCATTTTATTCTGATCGTCGTTTTTTTTCTTTTTTTTGTTTTTCTTCTTCTTTTTTTTCTTCTCTATAAAAATGTTAAGAAACAATAAAAAAAATAATTACCAATTGTTATAAATGTGTTTCTCACTATAGCAGTGCAATTGTAATTCATTCTTTAAATTTATTTATTTTTCAAAAATAAAACATATTAATAAAAATTTTATAATTTTTTACAACATTTTTCTAAGCTTTAACAATTGTCAATTAATAAATATATCCAAATTATTTTTAGTTCAATTAATTGACGTTAAGCGCGCCAGTTATAACTTAAGGTTAAGGATTATAAACATAAAGTACTTGTATCGAAAACTTTGAAGCGACCTTTGTTTAAATATTAAAATTTTGATAAAAATAAAATAATGAAAAAAACTAGTTGAAAAAACAATTTTTGACAATTTCAAAATTTTACGTAACTTTTCTAAATTTTTTTTTAAACTGCCGCTTAGAGAAAACGATAAAACTTACAAAAAACATTTTTTAGTTTTTTGGGCCATTTTAGTGTATCTAATATTTCTATATATTTTTATTAGTAATTTTTTATATTTTTCGGTGCAGTAGTAGTTGCTATGACGCTTTGTAAAAGACTATTATTATTTAGTGAGTTTGGTTTACATTTTAATTATACTTTTTATGTTTACACAGTTTAAGGACTGAAAAATCATCTATTGTTATGCTTAAGACATATTGGTTTTGCTACTGAGCAATACGTAAATTATGAGTTTTAAAACCGTTGGATTGGCAGAGGTGGGCAAGTTGCGTGGCCACCGCGCTCTTTCTCTCTAATTTTTTTAATTGTAGCATACATATTATGCTACAAACAAGACGTTTCTAAATAAGCCATATGTTATAATTAATGTTACACAACTTTCTGCCCGAGTTGCCACAAATTATTCAACCCTCACTCTATCAATTAAAAAAATTTAACAAGATTACAACTGGGGGTTGTGAATGACACTACCCGGCAATGCTCGTCAATTCGAATGTCGCATTGAATTAGGGGAGACGAGAGAAAATCGAAATAGTAGTTAAGATGTAAAAGGCCGGCATTGTGAGTCACATGAACATCGGAATTACTGAAATTCTCCAATTTCACCCTCATTTTGTCTAGCGCTACACGAAATGGCAGTAATTAAATAGGTATTTTATGTGTAATGGGCCTAACTGAATACAATGGACTATAATAATAGCTGCGGGGAGTTTTTCTTCACGCCGGGACAATGTCATAGTTAGAGCCGGGGGTTCAAATCTGCAGCTGGCTTAACTATATTAATGCTATTTTTTTCTATAGGCATGGGCGCTTTTTGCCTAAGGTGTAGAAGGAATGAGAGAAAAACTCGATCATGGGCATAAAATTGCTGACTGGGCGTGAAATTAGAATAGAACTTCTTGGTATGGTAACATTTGGCGTTTGACAGTCAAGCTATTATTACTATTCACACAGTTTCACCACTTGCCAAAAAGTTTGTTTACTAAATTTCACAACCATCAATTAAATTGGTTTATGAAAAAAAAAGTAATAACAAATTATCTTTCTTAGATGTGAACGTAATTGACAAATCAACAGGCGATTTAGAATTTAATATATGTATTATAAGCAGTAAACAAGCTTTTTAAGATTTTATAAAATAGCAAGTTTAAGTTTTTTAGTAAATATATTTGTTACCTTCCTGTTAAGTCAAAAAAATTTAATAAAGAAAAAGGATTTATCACAAAAGTTACCAATATTAATAGATATAATGAAAAAAGAGTGACAAATAAACAGGAATTTAAATTTAGTTTATTATTCTTTGAACCTAAGGTAACCAACGGACTTAATATTGTGCTTAAACATTTAGGATTTAGAGCGGTTTATCAGTCAGGATCAAAATTAAAAGGTTTGCTAGGAGGTCCAAAAGACAGAACACCGCATAGAGTGTAATAACTGTGACAAATGTTTTAGAACAAACGCGTATATCAGTTAAACTAGATATAAGGAGCATTTAGCTCACTTAAAATACGGCAGATTAGACAAATTGAGTATAGCAAAGCACGTCTTTAATAGCAATCATTATATTAGTTGTAATAGCTTAAAATTAGTCTAGAAAATAAATAACTATAGACATCTAGATGCCGCTAAACTCATTGAAATTCATAAAAATAAAACAAATGCTTTTTAAAAAGATAAAAATTTTTTTTTAGTTATTTAGTCGGTTTATTAGTCTTCTTCTTCTCACACCATCTCTCTTCGAAGGTTGGTGATCCAAATAGCCATCATTGTTTTAGACACTGCTGCACGGAAGATTTCAATTGATGTGCAGCCGAACCATCGACGTAGATCTTTCAGCCACGAGTTCTGCCGCCTTCCGACTGATCGTTTCCCCTGGATTTTGCCTTCAATAATAAGTTGAAGAAGTTCGTACCGACTCCCTCTCATGATGTGGCCTAAATATTGAGTTTTCCTTTCCATAATTGTGAGCAGTAGTTCTTTTTGCTTCTTCATGCGATTGAGTACTTCGACGTTGGTCACTCTTTGTAACCATGATATCTTGAGTATGCGTCTGTAGAGGTACATTTCGAAGGCTTCAATTCTTTTTTCCATGGAGGGGTTGAGGGTCCAGCTCTCGCATCCATATAGGAGTACTGGTAACACATAGCATCTTAGCATGCGAATTCTCAATTCTAGGCTTAGGTCCGGTCTAACAAAGACGTTTCTCATTGTAGTGAATATTTTTCTTGCCTGTTCTATTCTCGATTTTATCTCTTTTGTCTTGTCACAGTGTTGGTTCACTATGGTCCCCAGATACTTAAAATTGGTCACTTGTTCTATAATGTTGCCATTGATTGATATGGCAACGTTTATCGGTGTTTTTGACAATATCATTACTTTTGTGTTGGTTGTGTTCATAAATAGGCCGAATCTCTCACTATGTTGAACTATGTTGTCCATTATTTGTTGCAGGTCATTTGGATTGCTTGTTATGATGACTGTGTCATCGGCATATCTAATATTGTTTATTATTTTCCCATTAACCTTAATTCTGCCTGATGTTTCATTGAGTGCTTCTTTAAAAATTGTCTCTGAATATATGTTAAAGAGAAGCGGCGATAGCACGCAACCCTGTCGGACACCCTTTTTGATCTGAATAGTATCAGTAACTGCCTGGTCTATTCTTACTTCGGCCGTTTGGTTCCAGTACAGTTCGGTGATAATCTGTATGTCTCTTCTGTCCACACCAGTTGATTTTAAGATGTTAATCATTTTCTCATGTTGTACGCAATCAAACGCCTTACGGTAATCTATAAAGCAGGCATATATGTCTTGATTCATGTCTCGACATCGTTGTGTTAAGATGTTTAGGGCGAATAGTGCTTCGCGCGTGCCAACTCCATTTCTAAACCCAAATTGTGTTTGATCTATTTGGTTTTCGCATTTCTGGTATATTCTTGTATGGATTATTTGTATGAATATTTTCAATACATGTGACATGAGGCTAATCATTCTGTAGTCGCCACATTGGGATGAGTTGTTTTTCTTAGGCAAAGTGATGAAGGTAGATTTCAACCAGCTAGTAGGGATCTTCCCCGTGGTGTAAATTGCGTTAAATATTGTTGTAAGGAGTTTTAAGCTGGAGCCATCTTGTTCTGCTATTACTTTAAATACTTCCGCATAGATGTTGTCGGGACCTGTAGCTTTTTTGTTTTTCTGTAATTTCACAGCACGTATTACTTCGTCTTTAGTTATTTCGGGTCCTAATTCGTTTACATCTTCCAATGAGGGTGGAGGTGGTCGGTCATCGTGATATAGTGTTTTGACGTATTGAGCCCACCTCTTGAGTTTTTTTTCTATTCCTATTATTATTGTATTATCTGTGTCTCTTAGGATCGCTGTCTGGTGTTTTCGACTTCTATTTCCTAGTTCTTTAATTTTTTTGTGTAAGTTAAACGTGTCGTGCTTTGCTTGTAGATCTTCTATTTCTTTGCACTTTTCTGCCATCCATCGTTCTTTAGCCTCTCTTATCTTTTTTCGAATTGCTTTGTTTATCTCCTTGTATTTTGCGTGATCTGTTGTTTTATGCTGTCTTCTCTCCTTCATCATTTCTAGAATTTCCGACGTCATCTATTGTTGTTTCTTATTATTTTCCGTGAATCCTATCTTGTTTTCCTGTATATTATTTATTGTCTTTTCAACTGCATTCCATGTTGTCTCTAATTCTTTTGGCTGCGGACAGCTTTTTGATCTTATTGCTCTTAACTCCTCTTCCAAGGCTTCGCCTATATGGTTTCTGACAGTCGGGTCATGGAGTTTCTTTATATCTATTTTCTTCCGTGGTTTTTCTTTTTTCACTGTTTTAAAACGACGAAACCTGAAGTCGGCAACAACTGGGTTATGGTCAGAGCCAACATCGGTTCCTGGGTATGTTTTTACTGATTTCATATATTTCTTAAAATTCTGATTTAACATTATGAAGTCAATCTGATTTCTTACTATGTGCTCTTTTGTGTCAGCAGGAGAGATCCATGTGTACAGTCTTCTTGGGTGATGCTTATAGAAAGTGTTGGAAATATATAGGTTGTGTTCAGTGCAGAATTGTACTAGTCGATCGCCTCTGTTGTTTCTTTCGCCAAGGCCATATCTTCCTACTGTATTATTCTCGGGGCCGGCGCCTACTTTGGCGTTGAAGTCTCCTATGACAAATGTAATTTCACCTTTTTTCGTGAGTTTCATGAGTTCTTCGATGTCGTCGTAGAATGCTTCAACTAGTTCTTCAGACTTATCTTTTGTAGGGGCGTAGGTCTGTATTATATTCTTTGTTCGGTGTGAGGTTTGTAGTTTCAGCATCATGGCTCTATCACTTAGAGGTATGAAGTCTATAACTGATCTCGCAATGTCCGATTTTACCATCACTGCTACGCCGTATTGGTGTTGGGTATCAGATCCTCCTGAGTAGTATATGTATCCGTGATCTGTTTTCTGGGAGCCTTTGCCGGGCCATCTGACTTCGCTTAGGCCAAGAATGCTGATGTTTAGTCTGTTCATTTCGGTTTCAACGTTTGCTAGTTTGCCAGCCATGAATAGGCTTTTTATGTTCCAGGTAGCTATACGAATAGTGTTGTTATATATGTGCAGCTTTGTCTTATTAGTTTTGCGTCCTATGGTAGATGACGGGGGGATTCTTAGAACCCTCTCCTCACTTAAGAGGTGCCCCGGACTGAGGGCCGTGTTTACGTTTTCATCTGCCATTTGGATATTTGGATATTTTGGAATGATATAGTATAGTAGAAGTTCCGTTTTCTTTCTATACCGCAGTACGAAAGCCGTTGAGACTGTTCCAGTTGCGCCTTTCGCTGTTCAAAGTTGCACCACTTTGAGGTCATTCCCCTTATGCTACAGTTTGATACTGATGAAACTGCTGCCTTCCACCATGTAATTTTGGGAGCCATTCAATCCAGAACCTGGAAATTGCCTCCTTTGCTAGTTTTGGTCCGCCCCGGGTATTTTATTTCCCCAGTACCCGTTATATCTAACGAGCGTTCCCCTATCCGCCACCTGGGGAGGCGCCCAGTTGAGGATCTAGCAATCCCGCTGGGTTTATTAGTAAAAACTCCCAAAACAAGACATACTTTAAAAAAATTCATAAACGAGGCAAATTTAAGCAAACAATAATGTAGTTTTATTCATCTCCAGATGATGACCACAATGTGGTTGAAAGAGTTCTCAAAATCTAATAAACCCACTGTTTGGCAAGTGGTGAAATTGTGTGGATAGTTTATTGTGCCAAAAATTCTAAACTAATCAATAAAGGTATTTTTCAAAATGACTTAATCTGTTTATTCTTGTTGACAAATTAATGAGGTCACTTTGTTGACAACCAACTTGGAAATAAATTAAACTTCTATTGTAAATCAAATATGAAGGAGAAGAGCAACATTGCCACAAATACCATGCCACGTTCAACAGAGTTGAAAGCTTTTTTGCCGTCAATTTTCAAAAAAGCTTCGACTGGAGACGTATTATTGGTTAAGTAAGATCTTACAAAATGTACAGCAGTTTTGCAACCACTTCTGGTACCAAAACCAAGTTGTTTTGGTACCAGAAAGATAATGGCATTCCGATTTCGATGCAATGCGTCTAAAAGTGAAGTCAATAGCAATTGAACGTCTCTTTGTTGACAACCAACCTGGGAATAAATTAAACTTCCATTGTAAATCAACTATGAAGGAGAAGAGCAACAGTGCCATAAATAAGGATAAGTGAAGGAAATCGTTATCAGAATGGAGTCTCGTTTAACAGAATTGAAAGCGTTTTTGACGTCAATCTTTAAAAAAGCTTCGGCTAGAGACGTATTATTGGTTAAGTAAGATTTTACAAAATGTACAGCAGTTTTGCAACCACTTCTGGTACCAAAACAACTTGGTTTTGGCACCAAAAGTGGTTGCAAAACTTCTGGTACCAAAACTAAGTTGTTTTGGTACCAGAAAGATAATGGCATTCTAATTTTGATGCACATTAAAAGTGAAGTCAATAGCAATTGGGCGTCTTCTACCATCTTTCTTAGCCAGAGCGCATAAAAAAGCACCATAAGGCGTAATAAAAAGCGTAAAACTCAAAATTATTTTTTCAGAAAACATAAAACCGCATGAGCAGGTTATCTCAGACAGCAAGCGTTGACCAGCACCACATAGACTTTTACCAAATAGATCCTTTAGATGTTGTGGTTTTTTTCCATTTAAACCAGCTGAAGAACCATTTGGAAACGACACTATAGCTTTAGAGTTTTATTCATCTCCTGATGATGACCACATGGTGGTCGAAAGAGCTCTCGAGATCTAAAATAAACTTTTTGGCAAGTGGTAAAACTGTGTTAATAGTTTACTATAGCTTTTAAAACTTGATCTTCAAAAACTGAAGAGTAATCAACGTTTTCATTCAGTGCTTGAGGTAGATTGAAGATTCTAGAAAGAGAAGAATGTATTTCTTCTAATTGAGCAAAACTGTCTAAGTTGTTTGCTGCAAAAACTTGCAGCAAACTTCCTACCCACGGATATCACTCTTGAGCTTTGTAAACGGAATAATTTGAACACTTTTTTCTTATAAATATACATATTAAAAACTTCATAAGAAGCATCTCAAGCATCCATTGTATTAAGGGTAACACAAGCATTGATTACGGAAAAAAGTTTGTTTGCCACTGAAGTACTTGCTTTTTTAGGGATTCTTCTAAGTACAGGAACATTAGATTTAAAAGTAGCAATTCTTTCTTGAAAACTGTTAAATTCTCCATTTGGCGGGACATTAGCCAAAGATTTTTTTTGACATCTTGAGGTGTCAAAAGTACTCACTTTTATGATTAGAACTAGTTGCTGAGAGAGCAATAAAGCTGCACGACTTTTTCCAAGATGTATGTTTAAACCATGTTTTGATAAAAATTCTTTAAGCAGTAAAAACTTGCGTCCAATATCAAGGAAGATTGCGAAGATTGTTGTGAACCTCTATCAATGATGCCTACTATGTAAATATTATTATTGCCTATACAGGCTTAAATATATACATTAATACCCAATTATACATTTTTACACAAATTTTTTCTATCCTCTCCTCCCTTTTCTTTCTTTGTGTTTTTTTTCCCTGTCTTCATTTACTCTTTTTGCATACTTCTGTCTTCTACTTTCTCTTCTATCATCTCTTCCATCCAATATCTGTTTTCTCTCTCTTCATTCCCACATCTAAATCTTGCAATCATCTTTTGCTCTCTCTTTCTTTCTCTTTTAACATATTCTGGTCCCTCTTCTGTTATCAACTTCATGTATTCTTTATTGTATCTGGTTTCTCTAATTTCTCCTCTCCTTTCTTGCTTGTCTATGTCTCTGTCTCTGTCTTTCAATTTTCCATGCACTCATTGTCTCGCTTCTCTTTTTTTCCCGATCTCCTCTACGATGAATCCATTCCTTTCGTAATATTTTTTGCTTTCTTTTTCCATTCCTCTTTCTGCTTTTCTACTCATCACTTTCCAACTCTCTTTCAATATCTCGCACCCTTCCCTATCTATCATCCTATCTTCGAACTTCACGGCTCTTTTTCCTAATATGAAGGAAGATTGAGAAGATTGTTGTGAACCTGCATCAATGATGTCTTGAGTGGGTACTTTGAAGTTACGTATAACTTCCGGAGTTTCACTTCTCGAATGACAACTTCCAAAAAATTAGTTGTTAACTGTGGAACAATTTTCACAACTTGAGGTTGAAAAAATAAATTAATTAAATAAGGATTGCTATATCACACACTGTCTAGCCACCCAAGCAACTCCCGTAGCGCTAAGTCATGTTATAATGGTTCAACCAATAGGTACGCCAATCACGTGCTTAACAAGCGTATCTTCTTCTTCACTTTTAATTAAAGTCTATTAAAGACATGATTGTAGAGGTTATGTAACGGTATAATTTGTTATCAGAAGTAAAAAAAGACATCTGAGATATAAGAGAAGAGAAAACAAAATGTGACTGAATAAGAAATAAAAAACGCCATCACTGCTGATATTAATTGCTAAAAACTACCTAAAAAAGCCATTTGCACTAAATGGCTTTTAGTGTTGTCATTTTTTATTTAGGATCAGCAGTCGCTTGGGTCCGTTTGTTGCAAAGATAAGGCTTTATCTGAATTCGATTTATTGTGTCGTCAGGATTATTCGTATGCGAATGCGCTGCATTGTTTCAGAAACATGATGAATTGTTATGGGATGAGTAGACGTCAATGTTTGCAGATTGATTAATAGCCGCTATAATTCACGGACGATAGATGAAGTCCTATTTTTATCCTCGCTTGATACAATGTCTATTATCTCTTTTTTATGTTACGTTTCCAATTTCAAAACAAACTTTACGGAAAAAAAAAGAACTAAAACAATTTAACTTGTTCCCAATGAAAAGTTTAGGAAAAATAGAAGAAATTTTTAAAAAGAAGCCGCCGGCTTTGAGAGATTAAAGCCATGTAAATTTCTGTTTTGTGGAAGAGAAGATCGCGTTTAGTAGGGATGGTTAAGTTGTCAAATATTACAAAAGACTTTATTAGGTATTGTAAAGACTGAAGCAGCTCTTCACAGTTCGCAAATAGTAGGAGACATTTGACAGAGATAAGTTGGTTGTAAACCCAGCACGAAATACCAACATAATCATACATACAAATACAAGTTAGTTGGAAGTTTTACCAAATTTGCATATTTGCCAACTGTAATCCGCTACACCGCCAACCGAGGAAATTATGTGTATTTTCACTTCTCCAAAAGTTAAATTTCAATTAGTAAATCCATTTTTCTTTAACTATAGTAAAGCTGCAACGTAAAAACTAATACGATTTTAAGAAAACTTAAATTGTGTACAAAGTGATACATATAAAACAAAAACAACTAAAAAACTCTAAAAAGATAACTTTCCACAACTAAAAACAATAGACACTCGTTAATTGTGTGCAAAGTGATACACATGGTTCAGAAAGATCTCAAAAAGTTGACAATTTCTAAAAAAAATCAAAATTTCTCCGCCAGACGTCGCTGCTATAAGACGAAAGCCAATGAAATCTAGACGGTTGGACAGTCGTCACGAACCGAAAAGATTCTTAACGTCTTACTATTCATGGGCGGTGTTCAAATTTGAAATCACATTTACTGTTTATGAACGATTATTTGTGCAATATAATTTGTGTTAATCCATGAATTTTTGACATCTGTCAAGGTTTGACAGATGTCAGATTTGAGATAATGCTCGATTATAAGGTAATTTGAGTAGGATCAAAAATAGTGTGTAAACCACGGCCGCAGTGGTTTTCTAAGCATTGAGAAGTTCATTTCTGCTCTCGGGGATCTAAGCTTAGAATATACTATTTAGCCTTATTTTAGTTCCCTTGTTACTCAGTTTGCATCATCTAGCTCACGACACCAAGCTTGGATACCTCAGTCATTTAGTTATCATCGACCAATTGTTAAACTAATACCGTCAAATATAACTATTAAGTCACAGATTAAAACAATTAAGTTGCCGCAATTAAAAATAATTTTTGAATTTTTACTTTTTCCATTAAAATAAATAAATAACCATAATTTTTATTAACAAATTAGTAATATTTAATTTTTTTATTCAGCCGCTCTAGTCCCTGTTGTAATCTGTTTTTTTAACCATTTTATTTGAACAAAATAATTTCGATGTTTTACAACTGCCAGGCGTTCCGTGACGGCTCACATTTTTTTCATATAGAAAGTGTTTTTTTTTAATTTGGCGTCTTAACTGGTCATACCAATAAATTTGTGTGAAGAAACCATACTTTTTAAAACATTTGCTTCAAATGTTAAAATGAGAACCTGATGTTTTTAAATTATTTCAAGCTTCTGAGAGCTCACTCTATGTGACTATTTTTTGTGGCTTTATTTAAAGAACTTAATTTTCTAGCAACGCTTGAATAACCTCGGTAAAATTTGATAAAATTTATAGTAATCCCCAATTGTTTGCGAATGTCAGTAACGACGCAATTGCTCAGAGTCTGCAAATGGCTTAAACCCGATAAACGACATTCTGGTTATTTGTTAAAAACCCTATTTCTTTATTAATAGTCATTTACCTAACAACCTCAAAAAGTGAAATTTGCCACATGAGCACTTTGTTTGCGGTCGTGCTGTCATTTCTTTCCGAAAAAGTTAGGTACAATTTTTTTTGCAACGAATAACTCTATTTTTTCAATAATAAATTATTTAGTTTTTTACTTATTCTTCGGTTGGTAGCGTTGCCTCCGCCAATTATCTTATTTTTAATTATAAATTTAAAATGGTCTTATTGTTTGGTTGCTAATGTTTTATTAAAATGAAAAAACATTGTTTTGTAAATTTTTTTCTAGCTCCGGCAGCAAAGTTAAAAACACTGCGGTGCAGGAAAAACATTTTTTGATGCATTAGGAACAAAGGGGAAACTGTTGATCTTTGAGCGATGAGTGCAAAAAGTGTTTTTTCTTTGTTTGTAATAACACTACAAGCGCTTTTAATTTAATCTCACTAACATGTTAGACTATCGCTTCATTAAATTAAAAGTGAGGTTAAGTTTAAATGTCAAATTAATAACTGTCACTTCAATTCGATGATAAGAATACGTTCACAGTTTAAAGTTAAACATGACAAATTCATAGCAAACTTTGCCGATAAATTAAAAAAAAACAGAAGTTATATGTTTTTAGTAGATTTAGTTATAAATGCTTACAAAAATTTACTCAAAATTTACTTATTAGATAAAAAATTCTTGTAAAAATATAACTAAAAATATTTATATAAAAGACTAGCAGCCCGTCCCGGCTTCGCACGGGGTAGACAATTATTTATTTTTGGAAATTTGCCCTCCCCCCAGTGCTTCCTCCACCCCGCCCGCCGCGATGCCCGGCGCGCTTTTCAGACTGCATCGCAAACAACGGCCACGGCGCTATAGCGGTTTTGTTTACTGTTTGAATTTTTTAATTCGTAATATCTTTTGAATGGAAAGTCCAATTTAAAAAATTTAAAAACTATTTTATAGGTAGTTAAATGGTCTTGACCATAAAATAATTTATTTGGATAAGGATTAATATAAACACATAAATAGCATGGTTTGAATTTGGTTAGCATTTTCATTAATGTTTAAAATGAAAAAAGTTGTTGTAGTGACATAACTACAATAGTTGGACATTTGCCTCCGGGGAGTTTTTTGTAGACATTATGATGTTCTTCAATATTGTTGTACATTATTTTGTTCTATCGCTAATAGTTTCGGCAGCGCATTCGACGAAAGACATTTTAAGACTCATTTTTCTACACCTTCGGATACATTGTTCAAATTTTACCAAGGATCCCTAATTTTTTTCAAAATAAAATGTAGCTTATGTCAAATAGGAAGAATGTAGCATTTTATTGGTGAAAGAATTTTTTAAATCGGCCCAGTACTTTTTGAGCCTATTCATTACAAACATTCATGAAGCCATAGAAACTGAAACAAAATATCAAAACAATTTTAAGCTATGGTGTTCTACTAAAAGTATTAAGTTCTTGACAAGTTTTCTAAAATTAAATATATTTTTCTAAATTATCAATTTTTTTGCTCTTGTTTATAACAGAGAAAAATATATAAATAACATAGATTGTTATAATAGAAAATTTTAAATCGCCGAAGAGAGAAGACTTTGAGACATGGAGATCGCTTTCAGATTGACTTAATAAGATTCTTAGAAAGCAACTTGATTTCATTCTCTTTAATGGGAGATACCATTCCCATTAATGACATTCAATCAGTAAGTTCCTATCCTGGTGCCGACGTTTCTTCAGACTTCAACCCGTTTGCTGCTACTCTAAAAGCTTTTACAAATCAAAAACCTAGACCAAAGATTAGCAAAACTAAACTGCAAGCGCCAGATTAGAGTTCAAGTTCTAAGCAAAATTTGGAAAATCTCTAATAAAAAACCAACATTAAAAACACAAAAAGAATATAATTAATAATTGTTATACTTAAAATCGAAAAAAAACGATACAATATGAGAAACCTGAAAGAGCTTACAGAAGCACTAGCCGGGTTAACAAAGAAAGTAAAATCCTGATAAATACAGTAAAAAAATAGAAACCGTTTACAAAAAAACAATTTTTTTCTCTTTTGGCACAACTTCGTAGTAAAAAAAATTTTTTTCTATTTGACTTTTTAATAATAAAATCTATTTATTGTTTTTTTTTCAACTAGTAAATAGCTTGTTTTTTTCTTAATACCTAATTTAAATAAATTTTTAACATATTTTTAAAGTTGTTGTAGTATGTAGCTTATCTGTTTATTTTCTAAATTCTCAACTCGCCTCATTAAATTAGTTTTCATTCTTTGATAGATTATTTTGAAAATTTTAATCATCTTTTAAGATTGCTATTGTTGACAGTTAAAAAACTGTCAGCTATCAGAGGAAATTTAGTACAGTGCCATCATGAAAATCACGAGATTTACTTTCTAGGTGAAAAAACTTTATATTCGTACTGCAAATGAGATACACCTTGCTTACATTTCTAACCGGTCAAGACAAAAATGACAAGTGTCATCTGTCAAACAGTATAAACGGTTTTATTATATAGAAAAATTAAAATAAAAACTTACTTGCCTGATAAGATGACACTTGTCATTTTTGTCTTGACATTTTTTTGACATTATGTCATTGGTGAAAGTTTGTTATTTTGGCAATTTACTTCTTAATTTCTTGACAAAAATGCAACATTTTGTCAAGATTTGTATAATCACCCCTCAGGAAACTAATCATTTCGTAAAGTTATAAAAATCTAAAACGTTTAGTGCTATTGTAGCATAATCATTTTATTTTTCTCTTTTTTCATTTTTTTTTTAGTTGGTTTATCAAAATGTTTTTTTTAATCTTCAATATTTTATTGCTTTTTGTCAACATTTTAATTTGTTAGGTATACTGCTCTTAACACAAACATTATTTCTTAACTTGAGCACAGCAGACAGAGCTCCAATTTGGCCCTTCTGCTAAACTTTCCATCATAAATTTTAGAAAGTTTTGTGAGAAAATACATTTTTAATGCTTAAAAAAGCGGGGCCCAGATTCTCGTTAGACGGCCCAACAAAACGCGGTATTAACCTGGCAAAAAGAAATTCTAAAAAATATTTCTATAGCCGTCGTTCTACATTGTTGTCAAAACGTTCCCTACCTGAAGACACCCTCTTTTATTTGATTTTTTATGATCGTAATCGTGCTAAGATAAATATTTATGGGTTAGCGCGGGATTTGGGGTTTTACGGGTTTATTGTGGCAAATGAAATTTATTGTTTGCGGCGATGTTTTGATAAACTGATAATTTTTAAAAAGATGTGAGATGTGACACCTGGTGAATGAAAAAGATCAAGACATTTCACAGATCGGTGCGCTTTAAAGCAACAAGGAGAAGAGAGCAATAAATATAATTTAATAGGATTTTTACCAGTTTATATAAATTTCTTTTTCAAATCTTTGAGAAAATTAAAGAAAATTATTTTTAATTTCTTTATTAAATTCTTAGGTATCAAATGAAAATTGAAATAGCAGCGTTTCTAATTTTTATTAATAAATAAAAAACGACTTTAATATTACCACATTAATTATAGCACTCACAACGAATAAGTTTAAAATAATTTATAATAGCATATTAAAGAACAAGTTTTATAAGGGTTGATATTAAACCCCTTCTTATAAAACGTGTTGCTTAGACTTTTTATTTAATTTTTTTTTATATTTATGATAAAATTATTTTTAAGATATGGGTAATTTTGTTGCTAGCAGTTGGTAACAGCAAAAAAGCATTTGGTTTGAAAGTAATTTTGAAGTTTTTATTTTACATAAACAAAATTAATATTATAGGCAAGAACACAATTTATGCGGCTTATCTACAATTCAGAAACAAGCCTGAATTTTACGTGTAAAATTGGGGCTAATTTTATATTTTTTATTTTTTTTTTTGGTAAATCCGAAAAAACCTATAAAAAATTTAAGGATTTTTAATAAAAAAAAGCAAATGGCAGGCTATTTTTGATAATGTTTTTTTGGCACACATTGAGATGCAGCGCCAGAAGTACAAACCTTGTAGACGATTGGAACTATGTTTATTGAAAATATTCAGTTGCCAAATCTCATGTCCTAAAGCAAATAAATTCAGATTTTAATAAATGTTATTGACATTTAAACGCTGTCAAACACATTATCAATATTTCTAAATGTAGAGCAAGCAAAGTTTTGCAGCTTAGGCTTGAGGCCATTTTGTTTTCTAATTTGAGTCTTTGAATCACGTTTCAAAATACTTCCGTTTCCAAATAATAGTTTATTTTCTTACAAAACTATAACCCATGAGTAAAAAATTTAAGTCGATGATGACGTTGACATTTGACGTAATCATTTTTTTGACAGTCATGTACACCAACTTAAAAAAAACAACTTTCAGACACCCATAGAACAAATGAAATGCTGACCTTTAAGTCAAGAACAACTTTGTTTTCATGACAGTGGAATAACAATTGACTTAAAGGTAGCAAGTTGTGAACAAATTCGTCATAAATCACATTTCAACTGTTTCTTTGACTAACAAAAGACGGATCTGTATAATACCAAATCTCTAGTGATACTTTTATTTATGACCTGATGATGGTTAGGGGTAAGACCTTTTTGTGAATACTATTAATTTCTACACAATAGACACCCTTATAAAAACCAAACAGTTCTTGGACGACTATAGCAATTATTGTCAAAGAGTTAAAAAATAATAATTGGAATGTTATATTCTACATTAGTGTAGAATAAAACTTTAATTACCTTAAAACATTTTTTCTCTATGCATATTAGATTGGTCTAAAAAATAAAATTTTTTTTTTAGTTTTTTATTATAATATGTAAATTTACAATAGATTAAGAGTCTTTTCCAAACGACAAATCAAAAAAAAAATAGTTACCCTAAATTTTTAAAAATGTCAAAAACTGTTACAACTAGATTTGTTTGTTTTTATCTTATTTTTCTTATGGTTTTTTCAAATTTTTCGTAAAGTTTTAGAGACATCTGTAATACTTAACTGGCGCATTTAACGCTAATAAATTGAAATAAGTCTATTCTAGTAATATAACCAATAATAATTGAATATTGTTGTTTAAAATGTATTAAAATGTTTATTTTTAAAAAATAAATAAATTTAAAATATTATGATTGTTTACATTACAATACTAAATAATTTTATTTTGTTTTTGTTTTTCGAGTTGTAATTCTATTCTTCAGTATGTCAAATTAAAACAAAAATCTAGTTTGTTGCTATTCATATTCAGAAGTAGCTCAAAAATATATAAAATATTTGTCTTGGGAAATTTGAAAAATTTAGAGCGACTTTTAAACATTAAAATTTTGACTTGAGATTGTTAAGATCTTTATCATTTCCTTTTAGAAAAAAATAAAAAATTGAAAAAAAACAATTGTTTTTGAAATAAATCAATTTTTGATAATTTTTGAAATTTTTAAAAATTTAAAGTAACTTTAAAAACATTTTTTTACTTGTTCAGAAGAGATTTTTAAAATATTGTAATCTTACATATTTTACTACAAAACTGAAAATAACTAAATTATTAGTTTTAGGCCACTCTAGTGTATTTTAAAATAAAATAATTTAGATAGCCATAAAGTTAAGCCGTTTGTTGCTTCTTTCACCTACAAAAACATAAATTATTGTAAATAAACTAACTTACACTTAAAATCTTTAAATACGCTTGAAAAGATCTCGACTTGTAATTTTTTTTTTTATTTTTAATGATTTTGATTTGTGCCTATTATTGACAGTTTTATATGCACTCAAATATTATGTAAGTAGTAAGTAAGTAAGTAAGTAATTTATTTTTGTGCAATGGTTTTACAACTTACACACGTCAATGTTAACAAAAAGGAAAATGAAAATACATTATATTTTTTATAAGTGAGAAAAATAGCATATTACTATGACTAGCTTAACTAAATTATTTACATGTACAAAGGTAATAAGCTTTATGTCAATGCGTGACAGGAAAGGAATAACATAAGAATTCTTCAATTGAGTAGAAACTATTTTCCATCAGACACTGCCTAACTTTAGCAAGTAATTGTATCGGAGGCAACAGTTTTAAAGTATTTGGGAGCTTATTGTAGAACTTAACAGCAAAGTAATTTGTCGACATGCAGCATCTAGATATTCTATGGTTTGTATAAGATAAATCAGATGTTCTTGTTCCATATGTATGGAAAGACTGCAATCTCCGAAATGTCAATTTGTTTTTTACTAGGTATTTTAAAGTTCTAAATATATACATCGAGGGAAGTGTTAGAATTCCCAGGGATTGAAAGTGGCCCTTACAGTCCTCACGATACTTAAGTCCAGCCATAATGCGGACCGTTCGACGCTGCAATTTAAATAATTTTGGCAGGCAAGTTGAATGTCCCCACGCTAATAACCCATACTCCAATAATGAATGGATCAACGCGAAGTAAGCTGTTCTTAAGACATCTGGAGAGACAGTGTTTGAAAGATTGCGCAGCAAAAAAATATTTTTTGAACACTTAGTTTCTACTGTTTTGCCATGTATATTCCAGGAAAGTTTGGAGTCAAGCGTTACACCTAAAAATCTGCAAGTGTTATCTATATCTACATTATCTTTCTTCAGCGTAAAGGTCATATTAACGGTTTTACTTTCATTTAAAAGTAGTTTGTTAGCTTTCAACCACGATTTCATTTTATTTATTTTTTGAGTGAAATAAGTCTTATTAGGTGTATTGCTTTTTTCTCCAATCGTGGTGTCATCGGCATAGAGTATAGTGTCCGCTTCTGGAATAAAAGCGGGTAAATCATTGATATATATCAGGAAGAGCAATGGTCCTAGTATAGAGCCTTGTGGAACACCATTCTGCGTTGTGCATTCTTCGGACATTACACCATTAACAAAAACTTGTTGTTTGCGTCCAGATAGATAAGACGTTATTAAGCGTATACTTTTAGGATCAAAATTGTAGAAGTATAACTTTCTCAATAAAATGTCGTGCTGGATTGTATCAAACGCTTTTGTTAGGTCTAGAAATGAGGCAAAGTAAAATTGTTTATTATAGTAGGCTTCTAAAATATTATTGATAAGCGCTATTATTCCTAATTCAGTAGACAGATTCTTTCTAAAACCAAATTGATTATATGACAGGTAATTATTTTGTTCTAAATATTTAGCCATTTGATTAAAAAAGATTTTTTCAAAAACTTTTGACAAAGTAGGGAGCAGGGAGATGGGCCTGTAGTTTCCCATGTCTTCAACATCACCTTTTTTGTGAATCGGGATAACTTTTGCGTGTTTGAGTACCTCGGGAAACACACCCTCTTCTATACAATTGTTTATGATCTTTGTTAGCTGTGTGATTAATAAATCTTGTACAGACTTAATAATTCCTATATTAAGGCCAAAAATGTCTCTGCTTGCAGTATTTTTTATCAGTTTTATAGCATCTCTAACTTCTACTTCTGAAACTAAACGGAAGCTGAAGTAATTACAATTTGTTTGTATTTTCATCAACGATATTGGGTCAGTAATAGTAGGCCCAAATGAATTTACGATTCGGTCTGTTATATTGACAAAAAAATTGTTGAAATCAGTTGGCGTTAAAGTGGTAGTATTATTTTTTGTGCGAGGCCTGCTACGATTTATTATACACCACATAGCTTTTGCGTTATTTGAATGGTTTTTAACGAAGTTATCACAAGCTAAGATTTTAGCGTTTTTTATCTCTGCTCTATACTTATTTAAATAGTTTGTGTACATTTCCTTATTAGCTGGTGTTGCATGCAGTTTGTAGGCATCTTTTATAAAGCCCAGACATTCTCTCATTCTTTTGAGATCTGATGTGAACCACAAAAGGTTATGAGCAGTTGCATTTGTGCATTTTATTTGCTTTTGTTTGAATGATTGGTTAAATATATCTGATAATATATTTACAAATAATGTGCATTTGGCGTTTGTGTTAGTGTTATTTTCTACAACAGTCCAGTTAACATTACTAAGCATTTGATAGAAAACAAATTTCCCATACTTGGTGATTGTTCCCATTCTATGTTTCTTACTATAGACAAAGATTAGCTATAGATGCTTTATAGAGTTATGAGAAGTTTTTTTATAATTTGACGCAAAAGTTTGAACTGTGAACGTATATTGACCATGGAATCAAAGTGACAGTTTTCAATTTGACATCTTTCTAATCTAACATGAGAAAATAAGGTTTATAACAAATAATCAAAATGTCGTTCATTGTCTTCAAGGCATTTGCGGACTCTTTGAACAATTGCGTTACTGACATTCTCTAACATTTGAGGATTATTATTAATTTTACCAATTTTGGCCACTATTGCCTAATTAAGCGTTGCTGGAAAAATGGGCTCTTTAAATAAGGTCACAAAAAGAACTCACATAAAGTGAGGATATAGGTTTCCATTACAGGGAAAGTTGTAGATAGCTTGAGGATCATATTTAAGATCTCGTAAGTAGTACCGTCTGGCTGAAAGTACCCGTCAACAATTCCATTGTCATAAAGCTGTGCAAAGAATGGTTGTAATATTTTTTCTCGATATATGTTCTATTAGAATAAAAATAACCCACTAATTTACCATTTACCATCAACTTTGTGGCGGTTAGATTTTACCACAAAAAATTTCTGTTTTTGTAAGAAAACTATTTCTAACTCAAGAATAAAGAATGTGAGAAATTTTGTAATTATTTTGACATTTGAAGCAATATGGCCTGTTAACACAAACCGTTAGACATGGCTCACTATGACGCCAAATTTTAGAAAATATTTGTTATTTATGTGATATTATAAGTTAAATTTGACTACATTTTCTTAAACAAGTGATAAGCATTTGTGAATTAATCCTAAGCACTTGTATTTTATAAGCATCTTCAATTAATCAGAGACTTGCTTTGATTTAATTAACCTGGGAAGTAATCTAAATACTTAAGTGGCAATATTCAATGCAATTCACACAATTGAGGTGGAGCACAGATTGCCTTCTCAGGTAATTTGTAAATAAATTGCATGAGAGACACAATATATCAAATACACAGCTTTGAATGATAGATTTATGTGTTATACGGATATATAGTCGGTAAATACAGGGCCTTCATTAATGTTTACGATTTAATGTGCCTATTTCATTAAGCAACTAATTAAATATGCTATATTGATGTTTATATTAATTACTAATCTAAGCTAGATACCTCAAAATCAAATGCTTCTAGCTATAAGTTGAAAATATTGTGTTTGACCTACCCTTGTAAATACAAATTTAAAACATTCCGTGACGACGCATTGCTTGTTTCACTCTGTTTGGCTTTAAGTCATTTCGCTTGCGACACCGAGCCGGGGAGTTGCGTTAATAGTTTGATCCTCAGTTATCATTAAAATGATAAAGAGAGAAACAAATGTCAGATGTAATAAAGAAAAAAGAAATATGAAATGTAAAAAAAAATGAAGATTGTGTAGAAGGAAGAGAAAAAGACATAAAAACGCTTAAAAAAAAAGTTAAAAACTAAAGGAAGACGAACGAGTTGTCAAGAGAAGAGGTTACAATATAAATAGTAAAACAAGAAAAAAATTGTGGAAAAGCAATAAAAAGAATAGAAAATGAAGAAGCAACAGATGTATAAATTTCAGAAAAAATACATAAATAAAAAAAGATCAAAACAGTTAATAAAAATTAGAAAAAAAAGTTTACTTTTGTCAATATTCCAGAACATAAACCAATAAAATAGATGCAATCATTTGGTAATTGCGTCGTCACGCGACAGTTTTGTTCTTCCATGTTCGCTACTAATTTATTAATTTTCTTTTAATTAGCTTCTAAAAGCTTTCAGAGCATAGACTCGTTTTTAATGAGAACATGAAGGGTTACGTAAACGGCAAAGCAGCTCTTCCAGGTTTTATTGACTTATAGAATCTTTTTAATGGCTGCATTTATTTGTTTTTTTTCTTTCATGTAATGAACACTTTGCTTTAAGAATTTTTAAGCTCAGAAAGCTCATTTTGTAAAACTAGTTCGGTAATCCCATTCTAGGAGATATTCTCAATATTTTCTGAAATAATGTAAAAAAACGTTATTGTTTTGTATTTTTATCATTTTTTTTTCGCGTTGTGATGCTAATAAAGAAAGAACCGCGATGTAAGGCTACGCTCCAGTTGCCTGGAAAAGTAAGAATTCTTTAAGGAAAATCCAACATTTATGACACTTTTTTTTTATATTAATCTACAGACACTCAGGGTCAGACAAAAGTTATCTTGAGCCCCGCACCTCAATCAGGCTATGAAGCACTATCTTCGGCCACCTGGCTACCGGGCGATCTAAGATCTATAGTAAACTATTAAATGGTATCGCTTTTCAATGCATAAAATATGTTAAAATTTATCTGTTTAACAGGGTATCAAAGGCATTAGCCAAACAATTCACCAAACATTTTTATGAAAAAATTATTTGTTGTGTATCAAATATAAATAAAATTATACTCATATTTTAATTGCTTATTCAAAAAAATTATCTAAATTTATTATTTAGTTGTTCACTTTTTTAATTTTATTTATACTATTAATCACCTCTGGCAAACAATAATTTTGTAGTGAGTGTCTGCCAGCCTGTAGTCACTAACTGGCTAAACCAAATTTAATCTAGCTTTTTTTACTGTTTACACAGTTTAAGCACTTACCAAAAAGTTTGTTTAATAAATCTTGATAGTGTAGTTTTATTCATCTCCTGATGATGATTTTTTGGTGGATAACAGAGCTCTCAAGATCTATTAAACAAACTTTTTGGCAAGTGGTTAAACTGTGTGAATAGTTTATTGTGTCAAAGATTTTAAACTAATCAATTTATCTAGTTTTTTTTTGTTTTAAAAATGAGGGAATCGACAGTGTTTTTAGTCATAACTCAACAAAATTGACTCCGTCGAATAAAAATTATATCAAATTATATTTTTAATAAGCGTTTTTTCTAGTCGATCATCTATTTATTTAAACTAAATTTTGTAGATTCGAACATGTTTGTTTTGTTGTTGTTGGAACTCATTAGAAGTCACAATAGATACACATTTGAAAACATTTTTAGTGACGATTATGTCCTATATTTATCCGATTCCTTCTAACTTTTGTAATATGATAAAAATAACAACATCTATTTGACGCTATAAACCTGAAAGTTGAAAAACCATGTTTATACATGTTGATGCTAGAGGTCACTCCTATTAACAGATTTTGATTGAACAACCGCGTTGTCATATTAGCACTTTTTGTGTGAAACGCATATCTAAGATATGTAATATTACCTATCTACTTTAGATTCTAGCAACATAAAGTAAAAATAAAGTTAAATCAAATATATTTGAACTAAGATTCGTAGAATCTGATAAATTATATATTTTTTAATTTTAATTAGAAAAAATAATATATTACAAGAATAACGAGACGAGAAGATAAAGAAGATAACTGATAAAGACAAAAGATAAAAAACGTTTTGACAACAAAAGACAAAAATGTGAACAGTGCGTTTTGAAACAAGTGCCAAATTAAAAATTTGAAAAGCTGACTTTACTAATTATTAATTAATTTATTAAATTAATTCTTATAAATAGTTATTTGCTCAATTTCTTTGAATTAATTAAGTAAATAAATTAAAAAAATTAACAAATGCACTTGTTGCCACTACAACTTTCAAAAGATGTTCTTGGAGTGTTATGATCAAATTTAATTTCTTTATAAAATATAGGATCACATTTTGTTTAGACTTTTATGTAAGCTTAAATGTAGAGTTCAGAAAAACCTCGAAGTATAGGCCGTTATTTAAAGATGCAAAATTATTACGTTAATCTTTTTTAATAAAACATTGACTGCTGCAAAATTCCGAGAGACAGTTGTACAGCCATTTTTTGCACAGCTTTATGACGATAAAATTGTAGACGGGTACTTTCAGCAAGACGATGTCTAATAAATGTCTAATAAATTGATTAAAAAATTTGTCTTGTATTATTCAAAATGCAAAAAATCTATGGCGTTTTAAAAAAACATTTATTTTTTGTAGATTGCAGTTGGTTAAACAGAACGATGTCAGCTGTAGCAAACTTTTACTATATTTGATTCGACAAAAGACAAAAACAACTAGCCAGACTAACGACAAACACTAAATTGTCAAAATCATATTGACCTGACCTGACCTGACCTAAGACTGTTGCCTCTCACAAACTATTTTTTGATTACAAACAGTTGTAAATCACGGTTGTTCAAAAAAGCAACGGTTAAAGTGGTACTAAGAAAAATTGCAGCAGAACAAAACCGACATTAATTTGTCTTTAGTGACAAGTCTCAATTTTGCTTAGGTATAAGCAATGGTTAGAAGATGACGAAGAGAATGTCTACATTTTGAGTTTTTTGTGGGTTGTTATGTAAAGCAAACTATTAGATGGGACATGGCAGTAAACCATCATTGAAGTATAATAAATTCTCTACAATCTTTATTTGTATTTTTGCACTTTACCAAATTAAATTTTTAACTAAGATAAGGTTTGACCGCAAATTGCCAAGAGTACTATAATTTGTTTTCCAGAAGCTGCAATCACACTTTTTTTCTTGGTTCCCTAGATTTCCTGACTTATCTGCTATTGAACATGTTTGGAACATTATCACATCTGAACCATGACTCCTCATTAAACTGATTTTATCCTATAGACGTTTCAGACTCTATAGATAGACGTCTTGGTGTACATCTAAAGCAACTGATCTGGGTGGCTACAGATTTTGAAACGTCTGTATATTAAAATCAGTTCAATAGAAGAATATTACTTCTTGGTATTTTTTTACTTTTGTCATTTATTATATATTCTTGTTTTGGAATCTTAGTTTGGCATCTGCCACGGATTGAAGTCTGACAGTTATTTGGTTGAGTCGGCTTGTCAAAGCAATGCTTATAATCATCACAAATAAATCATTAAGTCCATGCAAAAATAATTTGAGTATTGGTAAATTGGAGAATAAGGCTTTTTACAATGTTATAATCATTGTAAAAACATGAGCATGTTGTCAAGACTTCATCCGTTGTCAAATGACAATTCATAGAAAGGGCTTATCTGTTAGTTTGGTTTAGAATGAATTCAACTAAAAATTAAATTGTATTACTTTTGGCATGTAGGTAATACTAAAAACAAAAGATTTGTTTAAATTTTTTAACAATTAAATATATATAAAAGAAACTAGAAGAAACAGCAGAAATTAAAGAAAAAATAGAATAGTTGTAGTAAGAGTTAGACAAAAGATGGTATAAAGTTTTATATATGTACTCGAGGCAATAGATGCCAAATCTGATAAAATTAATAATAATCTTCAAATGTTGGCGAATGTCAATGACGCAATTGTTTAAGAGTCTGCAAATGTCTTGAATGGCATTTTGATTATTGGTTATAAACCTTAATTCTTTATTATAGTCTATTTTTTTTGTTTGTTATAAACACTACAAGTGCTTTCAATTCAATCTCATTAACGTGTTGAACTGTCAATTCATCAAATTAAAAGTGAGGTTAGATTAGGTTTAGATGTCTTATTAATAGCTGTCATTTGATTCGATGGTAAAGTTCACAATTCAAAGTTCAAGTTACAAAAAAATTTGTTAGATACGGTCGAATTGAGAACCCTTTCTCTTTTAAAAAGCTGCTTGGAAAAGGGATACAAACCAGACAAGATATTTAAGCAATTTCAAAGCCCCAAAAATGAAGTAATGAAGAATTTAAATATAGATATCGTAAAAAAAAATTAAAACGTCACGGAAAAATATTTACTAATATTTATTAATTGAGAGTAAACTTAATTGCTTTCAATTATTTAGTGTTAAGCGATCAAGCTTTTGTATCTAATTAAATACAGGAAATTGAATTCCATCGTAACTGTAACATCTCGATAACACAACACGTTAACTAATTCTTATAAGAGTAAGATTTAGTAATAGAATTTTTTATGTCTTATTAAAACAGCAAAAATGGACGACGAAAGACAGACGTCTATCTCGGTACTTCCTTATTAGAATTAGTACTTGTTTGATCTGCAGCGAAACTGCCTTATTAGGCGCATCAAAACAAGGTCGTTCTCATACAATTATACACATTTTTTTATTAGTAATCTAAATTTATTGCATTTTGAGTTGTTTTATAGCTTTAATTCCATCCTTTTCGTTTCATGAATAGGAATAATCTACTTATAATGATATAATACACTAATACAGTAAATCATGATCGTATCGCTATTTAATCAAATAAAATTTAATATAATATAAATTCACAATGGATCATATTGATTATCTCATACATATATTCAGTTTAGTTAGTTATTTTAATTAAACAATTATTGTTTTGTAGTGTATACCATTAATGTAAATTTTTCTATTATGATAAAACAGTTTCGAATCAATAATGACTGTAAATGCAGCCGTATACAATAAATCAGTTTATTTGATAACAAAGATAGCACAAACAACATCAAAAATGATTATTTAAACAAAAGACTTTACTTAAATAATAGAAAAGAAATTATAACTAATCAATTAGATATAGTGCTGCGCTCAAGTACGTACTGACTTGAGCAAATTTGCGACGCGTATTGTTTATGCTCATGTCAGAACGTCTAACCTACCTTAACATAATGCGTGACCTAACCGCGACAGGGTTGGTCTCTCAGAGACTTTCTGTTCTAGTATACGAGTTTTTTCATTGCTTGACACAAAAAAACAAATGAATTAAAAGACACAACTGCGTTTTTTAATACCGATAGAGCAGACTGACAATCTAAGGTTATATTTATTGACAAACATAAACTAAAAAAGAAAACAAATTAATAAAAAAGCATCTAAATTTATTATTTTGGCAATAATCTCGAAAACAGCGGCTTGCAAAATTTTGCTTTTCAAGACTCTCGTATTTGGACTTATCTGTGTCAAGCGCTACTTTTGTCGAACTTATCTGTCAAAAACCAGTCTAAAGATAGGTCTGCTGTTTTCTTGTTTTAACAAACTATTTACTAATTTTTGAAAAATGAGCATCAGCTGATGGATAATGCTCAATTTTGAGGTTCCAGGCAAGATTGTTCGCCATTTATAACATAAAACATAAGAACATAATAACGAAAACATAAAAATTAAGAAAAAATTATTTTTGTTTTTAAATTTTGTTTATGTGACTATGTTCTATTGAAAAATGATGAACTGATGTTTGTCAGCCAAAGTTTTTAATTTTTTTAGACCGTTTGCTTACTAAAAAATGTTGGATGCACCTCGGCTAAAAGTTGACTTTTTGACCTCATCTGAAATGCAGGTTCAGCTGCGTTTTGTTTTCAAAATTGCAGTTTCATAATGCCTAATAATTAAAAACAAGTTTTTGACTTAAAAACCATTTAAGTTTTTGTTTTTAAGTTGTCGTAGGTGAGTAAGTTTCTGTTGGAAAATGTCAAAATACAGCTGATTTTTGTCTGCTAACATTTTAATATTTTTGAAATTATTGTTTAAAAAATAGCTAGAAAAGCTAATAATTGAAAAAAATCAAGTTTTTGTTTTTAAGCTGTCGTATGTTACTATTGGAAAATGTTAACATAAAATTTATTTTTGTATGCAAAAGTTTAAATTTTTTTGAAATGATTGTCTAAATAATCTCGACAAAAATGGCTAATAATTAAAAAAAAATTATGTTTTTGTTTTTGAGTTGTCGTAGGTGACTACGTTTCTGTTGGAAAATGATAAACCAAAACTGATTTTTTAGAACAAAAGTTTTAATTTTTTTGTACTGTTTGTCTAAGAAATGTTGTATTTATCTCGACCAAAATAGCTGAAAATTTAGAAAAAATTTATTTTTAGTTTTTAAGATGTCGTAGGTAAAGCTAATTTCTGTTTGCAAAAATTTCAATTTTTTTTTAAATGATTGTCTAAAAAATGTATGCATTTTAGCCAAAATAGCTAATAATTTGAAAAAGATCAAGTTTTTGTTTTTGAGTTGTCGTAGGTGACTACGTTTCTGTTGGAAAATGATAAAACAAAACTGATTCTTGTCTGCGAAAGTTTGAATTTTCAGTTTTTGTTTTTAAGTTGTTGTAGGTGACTATGTTCTATTAGAAAATAATGAAATAAAAATCATTTTTGTCAACAAAAATTCTACTTTTTTTGGATTGATTGCCTAGAAAATTGCTAAAAAGTCTAACTTTTTGTTGTTCTATTGGAAAATAATGAAATAAAAATGGTTTCTGTCAACAGATGTTAATGTTTTTTAATTTTTTAAGAATGCATGTCTAGAAATTGTTGTATGGACTTCAGCCAAAAAAGCTGTGTATTTGCCCTCAGCCTTAGCAGCGCCTCATTTGCAAAATTTCAAATTCAAAATGTTTAATAATTTGGAAAAGGTCAAGTTTTTGTTTTTAAACTGTGCTAAGTGGCTAATAAGTGGCTAAGTTTTGTTGGTAAATAATAAATAAAAACTGATTTTTGTCAACAAAAATTTAATTTTTTTTCTAATGACTCTAAAAAATGATGTATGCATCTTAGCAAAAACAGCTAATAATTTGAAAAAATCAAGCTTTTTGCTTGTTTTTAAGTTGTCGTAGGTAACATGTTCTATAGGAAAATGTTAAAATAAAACTAATTTTTTTCAGCAAAAGTTTTAATTTTTTTGGAATGATTATCTAAAAAAGGTGCTATGCATCTCGGTCAAAATGGGTAAAAAAATCAAGTTTTGTTTTTAAATTGTCATAGGTGATTATATTTCTGTTGGAAAATGATGGAATAAAACTGATTTTTGTATGCAAAAATTTTAATTTTTTTGATATAATTGTCTATAAAATCTCAACCAAAATAGCTAACAATTTGGAAAAATTCAAGCTTTAGTTTTTAAATTGTCGTGGCTGTGTTTTATTGGAAAATGGTAAAACAAAACTGGTTTTTGTCAACAAAAGTTTTAATTTTTTTGGAATGATCGTCTAAGATATGTTGCATGTTTATTGACCAAAAGCTGTTTATTTGATTTCAGCCTCAGCTGCGTCTTATTTGCTAAAACCCAGATTCAAAATGCTTAATAATTCAGAAAAAGTCAAGTTTTTGCTTGTGAATTGCCCTAGGTGACTCTGTTCTATTGGAAAATAATAAAATAAAACAAGGTTTTGTCAACAAAAGTTTGAAATTTTTCTTATTTTTTTGTTTTGTTTTTGGTTTTTAAATCACATGATTTATGAGGTATATATGGGTAAATATGGTCTACATTTCCAACAATTTTAGAAAAAAACTACGTTTCGTCAACAAAAATTTTAATTTTTTTAAAGTAAACGCCAGAAAAATGTGAGATCTGCCTAGGCCAAAAGCTGCCTTTTTACCTCAACTCAAATACAGCCTCGGCTGCGTGTCATTTGCCAAATTTCAGATTCAGAATTCTTAATAATTTAGAAAAAGTCCAACTTTTTGTTGTTCTATTGGAAAATAATGAAATAAAACTGATTTCTGCCAACAGATGTTGGCAGCTGTTTTTTAAATTTTTTAGAATGCATGTCTAGAAAATGTTGGATCCACCAAAAGCTGTTTCTTGACCACAGCCTCAGCTGCGTTTCAATTGCAAAATTTTAGACTAAGGATGCCTAATAATTAGAAAAAAGTCATGTTTTTGTTTTTAAGTTGTCGTTAAACATTATAAACTAATTTTTGTTACCAAAGTTGCAATTTTTTTGAAATGATCGTTTAAAAAATGTTGTATTCACCTCGGCCAAAAGCTGTTTTTTTGCCCAAATGCAGCTTCGGTTGCTTAAATTTTAGATTAAGCCTGTAAAAAACTGGTTTTTGCCAAAGCTATGATAGATTTAAGAGGTATATTGGCCAAATACAAAAAAAAACAGTATTTAGTGAGAATTTTTCTACCGAAATTATTAGAAACTTTTTATAAAAAGCTGTCTAAACGGCTTTTTATCAAGAATTTTAGGTGAGTATTACTTTTTTTTCCATAAAACGTTGCCTGCTGCGTTGTTCCTATTGATAAAGTGTTACTTACGTTTCGTGACTGATTTAGTCAATTTTGTTCTTTTGTACAGCTACAGCGACTCGCGATGACGTGAGTTACTGCTAAAATGCAGTCTAAATTCTAAAACGTCTTATAATATAACCGCATTTCCAAAAAATCTGCATTTTCCTTTGACAACTTCATTTCCTCACAATTTCAAAGCCACATTTTTTATTCGAAATACCTCTCGCATAGGAGCGCTCTAAATAGTCCGCTCTATATTACAGAATTCTTAACTGCTTAGCACAAAAGGCAGGCAGACATATACGCGCTAGTCAATACAACCTCAAACCGAAAATACGAAAGAAAAGAAAGGAATAAAAGCACTCTTAAATGCATTTAAAGGAACGGATGTAAGTTAAAACACGACGGAAACGGCCGTAGTGTCAGCGGCAAGCGAAGGTTTAATCCATTTTTGATAAACACCGAAAGGGGATTGGATTCCTCTGCAGTTTGTACATTGACGGAGATGAAATTGATATTGCGACGATTATAATCTTAGAAGTCACAAGAAGTAGATGGATACAGATAACAAAAAGTGAAAAAACCTGGCAGAGTTTAAAAAAATCCGAATAATATTGAACGATTTTTAAAGGCGCAGAATAAAAAGTTACTTAGACATTTTTAACTTTTTGTGTCTAAATGTTTATAGATATGTGACATTCGCCACATTCCGTGGCGACTTCTTTTTTGGTTCATTCGGTTCTGCTTTGCTCGCGACACCGAGCAACCGAGCTTTGATACTTCAGTCGTTCAGTTATCATCGACCGATTGACACAGTAATACCGTCAGAGGCAACATTGAATTTAACCATCATTAAGTCATTGATCAAAACAACTGAATTGTCACAACTGAAAATCAATTTTTAAATTTTTGATTTTTAGATTTAATGAAAATAGAGAGTTACTAAATAAGCAGTTATTCTTTTCAGAAAAAAAATAGTAATATTTAGTTTTTTTATTATGCCATATCTAGTTCCTATCGTAATCTGTTTTTTATGCATATTACAATAATTTTGATGTTTTACATCTGCCAGGCGTCTCGTGACAGCTCACATTCTTTTTTAATATAACAAATATCAACTAAGCAATACAATTAAAATTAAAATGTCACAAAATTTACCTGTCAAAAACCGACGCAATTTTTAAATCGGACTACACGGGTCTTATAAAACTAGACACTTAAAAAATTCATTGGTGGAAAAACGCAACGTTTTTTAAGCAATTAGACATACCGTGTTTTTATAAAAAATTATTGAAATTGTGGAAATTATTTGTAACTTCAGCCACAGCCAAAAGTCAGTTTACTACTGATAGTTTGACAGTGGCAGATATAGAATAACAAATATTTGCTCATCTAAACCCCCAGACAATTGAAACTCAACGTTTCAATACAATCTAAGTGGCTCAGGTAACGTTAAGACAACAATTAAATTAAATAACTTTTATATCTGGTCTAAATTAGATTTTTTTATTAAAACAAAACTATTGACAATGAATGATTGATTTTTCTTCTAGTAAAAAAACTATTCTATTTTTAATAAAAAAAAAATGTGAATATCTGTCGTTTTTTCTTTATATTTTGACAGATGACAAATTTTGTGACGTTTAAATTTCGATGGTTTTAATGTTTCAACCTAAGACCTGCAAAATATTTTCAACGGCATTTTATAATCTGAAAACTATTTGCTCTCTTTTTATAACACTGGAATACATAATCGCACATTTTGTCTGTTGCAAAAAATTAATTAATGGAAAAACGCAACGTTTTTTAGCAATTTGACATAACGTGTTTTTATAAAAAATTATGGAAATCGTGGGAATTATTTGTAACTTCAGCCACAGCCAAAAGTCAGTTTGCTACTGATAGTTTGACAGTGGCAGATATATAAAATAACATACATTTGCTCGTCCAAACCCCCAGACAATTGAAACTCAACGTTTCAATACAATCTAGGTGGCTCAGGTAACGTTAAAAAAACAATTAAATTTAATATCTTTTATATCTGGCCTAAATTAGATTTTTTTATAAAAACAAAACTATTGACAATGAATGATTTCATTCTTCTTCTAATATAAAAACTATTCTATTTTCGTAAAAAAAAAAATTGTGAGTAACTAACGTTTTTACTTTATATTTTGACAAATACAAATTTTGTGACGTTTAAATTTTAATTGTTTTAATGTTTCAATCAAAGACATGCAAAATATCTTCAACAGCATTTTATAATCTGAAAACTGTTTGCTCTCTTTTTATAACACTCACACATTTTGTCTGTTGCAAAAAATTAATTAATGAAAAAACGCAACGTTTTTTAGCAATTTGACATGACGTGTTTTTATAAAAAATTATGGAAATCGTGGGAATTATTTGTAACTTCAGCCACAGCCAAAAGTCAGTTTGCTACTGATAGTTTGACAGTGGCAGATATAAAGTAACAAACATTTGCTTGTCCAAACCCTCAGACAATTGAAACCCAACGTTTCAATACAATCTAAGTGGCTCAGGTAACGTTAAGAAAACAATTAAATTTAATAACTTTTATATCTGGCCTAAATTGGATTTTTTTATAAAAGCAAAACTATTGACAATGAATGATTTGATTCTTCTACTAATAAGAAAACTATTCTATTTTCGTATAAAAAAGAATTGTGAATAACTAACGTTTTTACTTTATATTTTGACAAAAAATACAAATTTTGTGACGTTTAAATTTTGATTGTTTTAATGTTTCAATCAAAGACATGCAAAATATTTTCAACGGCATTTTATAATCTGAAAACTATTTGCTCTCTTTTTATAACACTCACACATTTTGTCTGTTGCAAAAAATTAATTAATGGAAAAACGCAACGTTTTTTAGCAATTTGACATAACGTGTTATTATAAAAAATTATGGAAATCGTGGGAATTATTTGTAACTTCAGCCACAGCCAAAAGTCACTTTGCTACTGATAGTTTGACAGTAGCAGATATAAAATAACAAGCATTTGCTCGTCCAAACCCCCAGACAATTGAAACTCAACGTCAATTGAATACAATCTAGGTGGTTCAGGTAACGTTAAAAAAACAATTAAATTTAATATCTTTTATATCTGGCCTAAATTAGATTTTTTTATAAAAACAAAACTATTGACAATGAATGATTTGATTGTTCTTCTAATATGAAAACTATTCTATTTTCGTAAAAAAAAAAATTGTGAGTAACTAACGTTTTTACTTTATATTTTGACAAATACAAATTTTGTAACGTTTAAATTTTGATTGTTTTAATGTTTCAATCAAAGACATGCAAAATATCTTCAACAGCATTTTATAATCTGAAAACTGTTTGCTCTCGTTTTATAACACTCACACATTTTGTCTATTGCAAAAAATTAATTAATGGAAAAACGCAACGTTTTTTAGCAATTTGACATAACGTGTTATTATAAAAAATTATGGAAATCGTGGGAATTATTTGTAACTTCAGCCACAGCCAAAAGTCAGTTTGCTACTGATAGTTTGACAGTGGCAGATATAAAATAACAAGCATTTGCTCGTCCAAACCCCCAGACAATTGAAACTCAACGTCAATTGAATACAATCTAGGTGGCTCAGGTAACGTTAAGAAAACATTTAAAATTTAATAATTCCTATATCTGGCCAAAATTAAATTTTTTTATAAAGCAAAACTATTGACAATTAATGATTGATTCTTCTCCTAATAAGAAAACTATTCTATTTTCGTATAAAAAAGAATTGTGAATAACTAACGTTTTCACTTTATATTTTGACAAATACAAATATTGTGACGTTTAAATTTTGATTGTTTTAATGTTTCAATCAAAGACATGCAAAATATTTTCAACGGCATTTTATAATCTGAAAACTATTTGCTCTCTTTTTATAACACTGATATACATAATTTTGTCTGTTGCAAGAGGTTTTTTAACAGCTTTTGCTGATTCTAATCTCTAACCTTCTGTTAATACATAAAAGATGATGTTTTAGAGATATAGAAACTTTGAATAGATTTAAAAGAAATAAAATACTGATAAAATGTTTACTACATATGTGTTTCTGTTTATGTTATAACAAACCAATGATTTATTTTTAAAATAAAAAAAATATTTTTAGATTTGTCTTTAGTGTAAATCTCTTTCTGGGCTTGCTAATTTTTTATTTACGAAGAGTCTGAAACCTGCTTAGTTTTGCACTCCACACATTTTCAATAGGTGGCAAGTCTGCGAAAGGTGATGGCCAAGAGTTTAAGTTTATATTGGTCCGATCGTATAATCTAGAATAACTCCTACAACTCTTAAAATAAATAATCTGGCATTGTTCTATAAAAAAAAAATTTTAAATTTTTCTGATATGAAAAAACTTTGGTTCTTATTAGAATTCTTCAGCTAGTCTCAACAGCTTCAGATTTGAATAAATTTCTGTTTTCTACATATTTTAATGTATAAACTTCACTCTAAATGACATATGGGAATTTTGATAAATACAAATTTAGATTTTTGATGTATTTCTCTGATAGACAACTAAGTTATCAAACCCATATCAGTGATATGCGTATGAAAAAAGTAGAATAATATTCTATGACATCTGTCATTCAGAGTGACCTAAATGCATTAAAAATGTAAAACTTTATTTTAAAAAATTTTTGAAGTGAGGTAGCTTCTAATAGATGTCGCTCACATTTTGAGGTTAATTGACAAAGAAGGTGTCTTCAATATCCATTAAAAATTGTGTTATTAAAATGTTTACGGTCTTTCCTAAAAAGGAGAGTACCCAATAAAGTTTCCAACGGGAAATTATTGATCTTTAATAGAAAATTGGAAAATCATCCAATAAGAAGGTGCCACAATGTGGGATTTATACAGATTTAAACCTTCGATTAACTATCGAAGCCATTTAAACAGTAATTTTGTTATATGTTAATGCGTATAAAGATTACGGTCTTTTAAAATGGAATTAATCGGGCTGGGTGCGTTAAATGACTTAATTATGGGTTTTCTATTATTACAAAAGTCTCTTGATGTGGTATTAGATCGACGTGATGGCCGAGATAGAGATCTAACGATTCGAATCGATATTACGTTGTTAGAGGCTTGGGAATTCTTACAACTGGATTGTAGTAAATTGTATCCCCCTTGGAAAGCCGGAAAAAATGTTTTTCCATGTAAATAGGGGATGTGACATGTGTGTAGTCCCATGAATTTAAAAATGCATGTATATAATTTCACCACAGAATAGTCGGCTTGAATTGGAAAAATACAAAAGAACTTATGTTATAAGGTTATATAGCAGCACTAAAATTCTTCCAATAATTAAATCTAATATTAAAGCTAAAAAATTTTACAAAAAAGATAGGAGCTTTTGTCTCACCTGCGCACAGTAAATAAAAAAAGCTCAATTTAAAACAAAAAACGTTGACAGTGTCAGTTAGCAAAAATCTAATTTCTAACAAATAGTCTCAATTTGGTGCATATATATTTATAACATTTAAAGAGCAAAAGACAATCTAAACGTTAAAACTGTCAGAAAATTTTGAAAATGTTTAAAATAATCATTAATTTTTTTTTAGATTACCATGAACTAAAGTATAATAGTCTAGATAGAATAATGTTATATGATTCTTCCTTTGTGGGAAAGCTAGTAGCCTAACAATAGACTATTCCCAAAACACTATAAATTTGCAGCCTTCAGACAAAGGGCACAACTTTGGCTTAATTTATTATTTTTTGTATCTTTAGCAGGTATGACGATTAACGAAACACTCGGTATATTTATAATTTCTGTAAATGTTTGTAATATATAAAAAAAAAGAAATTAATTATGTATGCAATCATTTAAAAACAATTTTTTTTTAATCTTCTTTTACTTGTCTGTTTGCAAATTTAGTCCAGCTCTGGATATTCTGTCGACACCTTTTCAAAAGAATTTGCCACTTTTTTTTGAGTGATTGTCTAGAGTAATAAGAGATTATAAAAACTAAATTCTAAGTACGGCAATATAACGTTATTTTACTGGGACTGGTATAATTTTAGTTACGTTCAGACTTTTTAAGTCACAATTAGAAAAACACCTTGTGTAAAAAAATATGATTTTTTGTCAATCTAACTTTGTTTTCTTTTTTTTTTGTTTAATACTTTGTTACTTTAAAGTATTTACTAAACAAAAATGTCATTTTTACTGTTTTATTACCAGAATGTTACTTTTTCTATATTATTTGTGTTTAAATCTATTATTTCATTGCTTTTTACCTAATGTGTATATATAATGTGAATAAAATCAATTTTTGTAATAAATACAAGATTAAAAAATTTTTTAACCTCAAATTTTATTGAAAAAATGACAATCGATTTAAAATGGTTTTTTACAAATCTCTAAAAAAACAAAAAAACTAACTAGCTCAAAAAGCATAAAATTTAGATGTTAATTTTAAATATAATTAACTTATTGCTAGACTGTACCTATTGTCGGTATTTTTTTTTTAACAAAATTCTTCGCTACAATCTTTAACTTTTGCTCTAGTATCTCAGTAAAACACCTGGATTGTTAATTGCTGTCATTTCTGATCTTGTTGGTTAGAAAACTATTAAAATCTTTTTCCGGAAATCGTCTTGGAAACAACATTTTCCTGCTTATTTACGCGCAGGAAAATTAAGTTTTCCGGACTAGTACTGTAAAAACTTTACAAGACGCAAAATAAAAAAGATACTCTAGTAACTATAGTTGCCAACAAAATTGACAAACTTGATTTTTGTGGAATTTGTGAAAAAAATTCTAAAATTTGTAAATTTTGTCTTTTTTTACGATTTCCGAAAAAATTTAATACTAAAATCTCTTACTTGACTCGGAGTTTTAAAATACTCGGCACAAAGTGACTCGTATTTTAATTTAGCTCTTCTTCAGTAATGTGACATTTTCCTGACTTTTATGTAAATAACTATTATGAAAAGAGATTTTTGAATGACATTTTTATATATTTAATAATTTTTTTTTAATTTAGTTTGAAATGCTAGTATTTCTTAAATAATGTCTTAACTAAATATAAATTTAAATATTAATATTAGAAATAGTTTTCTATTTTTGCGTGTCTAGTTGGGATAATTATTAGTTATTAATTAAATAATTTTTTTTTCAACAATTTAATTTATAAGTGCTCTTTTGTATATAAAACCAAATCAAAGAGTTGCTAATCGCTGTTATTACTCATTTTGTTGGTTAATTAGTTTTTTAATTTTATTATAAAACCCCAGCAAACAATCAGCTAATCGCTGTTATTACTCATTTTGTTGGTTAAATAGTTTTTTAATTTTATTCTAAAACCGTAGCAAACAATCTGGGTTTTGTTATAACTTTTGTCTCTCTTTGTGTTATATAAATAGAGTGAAATAGACTTTACCTCGTCTTGGTAAAAAAAAATGAGCTACAAAAATGTATAGGGCAAGGCACGGATAGAGAAAGCAAATTATGTGAAGAAAAAATTGTCATGTTAGTACACGAGTCTTGTAAAGCTCGTTTTTGAATTACTAAATACGCGTAGTTTGTTTTTTTACCATAAGTCTTACTGTATTTTGACTTACCTCACCCAGAAGGTGGCATTTTTCATAGTTTGAGAGAAGTTGTTAGCTAACTTATCCTTTATCTCTCTTGTGTTTGATTCCTTATGTTTAGTTAGAGTGAGAGCGATGCATTTTTATAACATAGTTAAAAAAAAACAGCTTTTTCTGTGTTAAAATCAATCTTAAAAATGTCCTTATAAAAAGAATCATTAAGGCAAAAATTGAGAAAATCTAAAATAATTCAAAATGCACTTTCAATTATTTTATAGAAAAACTAAAATTTTGAAAAAAATTTTTAAACAGAACTTGGTTATTTAGGTTGAAGTGGAACAATTAATTTTTAGTAAATTGCTATTATTTAATGTAATTTAATTTTAAATATTTAAAAAGAACGTCATTAAGACAAAAAATAACACTTTTTTATAAAGATAATTTACTCAAATTTTTTTTTTTATTTTCAAACACTAACTTACAAAACTGAGTTATTTCAGTTAAATTTAAGCAATTAATTTTTTAGTAAAAGGCTATTAGTCATTGTAATAAAATCTTGAATTAATAATTAGAGCTCTATTAAGACAAAAAATAGACAAGATTTAAAATAATTCAAAGTGCGCTTTTTCATAAAAAAACCTACTCTAAATTTTTTTTCATTTTATTTTTAGGCATTAACCTACAAAACCGAGTTTTTTAATTTAAATTTGAACAAATATTTTTTAGTAAAATGTTATTATTCAATGTAATACAAGCTCAATATAATAATTAGAACGTAATTAAAGCAAAAATATCTCAAATATAAAATAATTCAAAGTGCACTTTTTTATAAAAACAACTTTAAATTTTGTTTTAATAATTTTTAGACATTAATTTACAAAACCAAATAGATATTTAGATTTAATTTGAAGAATTAATTTTTTAGTAAAATGATATTATTTAATGTGATATAATCTTAAAATAATAATTAGAACGTCATTAAGGCAAAAATAGACCAAATCTACAATAATTCAAAGTGCACTTTCAATTATTTTACTAAAAAAACTAACTCTAAAATTTTTTTTTTATTTTGAAACATTAATCTGCAAAACTTGGTTGTTTAGGTTAAATTTGAACAATTAATTCCTAGTAAAATGCTATTAATTAAAGTAATACAATTTTAAATTAATAAATGCAGCGTCATTAAGACAAAAAGTAGACAAGATCTAAAATAATTTAAAAAGCACATTTTTATAAAAACAACTTACTTTAATTTTTTTTTATTTTTAGACATTATCCCACAGGATCGAGTTATTTAAGTAAAAATTAAAGAAATAATTTTTTAATAAAATGTAATTATTCAATGTAATAAAATCTTAAAATAATAATTAGAATCATTAAGGCAAAAATACGCAAAATCTAAAAGGCTTTTTTTATAAAAAAACTTACTCTAAATTTTTTTCTTATTAAATTTTTGACACTAATTTACAAAACCAAAATATAAAATTTGTACAATTAAAGTTTCAGTAAAATGTTATTATTTAATGTGATAAAATCTTAAAATAATAATTAGAACGTCATTAAGGCAAAAATAGACAAAATCTAAAATAATTCAAAGTGCACTTTCAATTATTTTACAGAAAACTAAGTCTAGAAACTTTTTTTTTTTAATTTTGAGACACTTACTTACAAAACTTGGTTATTTAGGTTAAACTTGAACAAATAATATTTTAGTAAAATGTTATTATTCAATATAATTAAATCTTAAATTGATCATTAGAACGTCATTAAGACAAAAAATAAACAAAAAATAGGCAAAATCTAAAAGAATTCAACTATTAGTTTCATAAAAAAACTAATTCTAAAAATTTTTTTTTTAATTTTGGACACAACCGGCGAAACCGAGTTATTTAGGTTAAATTTGAACGATTAATTTTTAATAAAATGCTATTAATTGATGTAATAAAATTTGAAATTAGTAAATAGAACGTTATTAAGACAAAAAATAGACAAGATCTAAAATAGTTTAATGTGCATTTTTTTATTAAAACATCTTACTCTAAATTTGAGACACTAACTTACAAAACCGTGTTATATAGGTTAAATTTTTACAATTAATTTTTAGTAAAATGCTGTTGATTAATGTAATAAAATTTTAAATTAATAATAGATCGTCATTAAGGCAAAAAATAGACCTAAAATACTTCAGTTTCTACAAATTAACAAATTTTAAAGAACAAAATATATAAAACAATAAAATACAGTACATATGTATAGTTTGGACAATACTAATAAGACCTGAGATTATTCAGTCAAATTATTTAGCAACGTGTTGAAAAAAAAATGTGATTAACGATAACTACAAGATGTTTTTAGAACAGAGTAGGTACAAACTTAGACAAACATCTTGCAAATGTTTATATTCATTTATTGTTCATGTCGTTCAGTCTATCTCTGTCTAACAAACAGAATAATTTTTTATGGTGCTTCTTCATTTTTTTAAATGGTGCATAACAATTTCCAAGTACGTATCCGCAACTCTCTGGTGATACATAAACTTTTGCTTTTCCATATAAAATTTTGTTATTGTTAATACTTACAGTCTTATTTCAACACGTTGTCAAATAAATTGACTGAATTAAGTCAAGATTTACTATTACATTGTCCGGAAGATGGAATATGATGGAAAAACAGAAGATTTGACAAGCAAAAACCAAATTACAAAAATTTTAAGAATTCTATTCCAGCTTTAAACCAGCAAATAGGCCCTCTTTAATGAAATTCTATTGTTTGTAAATAAACAAATGACTAACATGCCACATAACCGTATTTTGGCCTCGAAACTCCGCAACTTTTCGAATAATCCACCTGCCATGCCGTAGCAAGTTGAGAGTAAGTGAGGCTCTTTACGAGAAGGGTTAGTTCTCCGACAAAGGGTGCTTGCCACTGCGCGCCCCATTGGAAATACATTACAACTATGCTAGAGGTTCTGCATAAATCCTACATTGGATACATTTTACGCCCTCGGGACTTCTATATTGACTACACTGCGGCAAATACAAATCGCGTTATACAACTGCTTCTGATGTGATGTTTGTAGATTCATTCGCGTTTGTTTCGCTTTCATTGTTGCATGGTGCTGAGTATTAGACGGTTATTGTTTTTAGACTGGGGTGAAGGGTTGCTCTTAATTGACTGGTCTGTGGCAGAGCAGATGGCTGTGATTGAAAGATAACAACCGAAAGGGAAAAATAAGCGCATCTACTTCATAATAATTCAATTATTTTACTATTAGTAACATTATCTGTTCCATTTGTTTGTTAACAATAAGATATTTCCTATAGCATCAGTGTTTTAACGTTGGAACAATCGAGCGTTTCCACTGACGCTGCAATAAAAGCAATAAATCTTGTTATTGTCACTCACAGACAATAACAACATGGTGTATTATTCGCCGTGTCAATGAATAAGCAAATATAATGCCATCGCTAATACAGTCACAAAAAACGCTGCAATATAGCGTAAACACTGCGACAACAAAAACCCACAGAGTTCTACTATTTCTCTATTATGTTATCAACACCGTTTGTTTTGCCATTCATTCCTAGAACAAATAATCAAAGTCTACCTTTAAAGCGAAAAAGTAGCAAATTGCTACTTTTGTCCGCTGAGTTACAAAAGAAATTGAGTAGCTTAAAATTGATTAATTTAGATTTTTGCTTAATAACGACCTTCTAAAGTCAAGGGCTGAAGATATTTTGTAATGGTTTTTGTCTGATACATTTTTGACTTGGACTAAACAAAAACGCTAATCTAACAACTTAAAAGATGAGCGTTTTTCTTAGACAATCTGCTAATGGCTATAGTACTTTCAAATTAAAAGCAAAGTGGATGTGTACAAGAAGCGAGAATCATTGGAGTTTCTATTGTTTGAACCATCACATGCCTTAACACGAAGTGCGTTGATTGGCTGGCTGGACAGAGGCTAGATAGTGCTTATTTTTTCACTTTGTTTTTTGCTTAAAAATACTATTGCATCATTTTTTTTTAAATCCGCTTGTATTTTCTTAAGCAATAAAGAGTGCTAGATTAAAATTAAAAAAATTTTAAACGGCGTTTGACAAGACAGTATCAAGATTTTAAAGATAGTTTAATACTCTGATGAGACAAAAATTACCTTTAAACCTTCTAATAGCCGTAAGCGTGTCTAAAAAAGACCAGCAGAACCAATGGCTATGAAATGTTTATGTTTTGATTGCTGCACAGAGTTTGCCCTTATACGTGTAATTAATGAAAATAATACATATTATTATTGCTACTTTAATTTTTGTTTAAGATAGATACAGATGACTAAACAGGTTATACTAAACTGAAAATGCTATTCTTGACCATACTTAATGAACTGAGATAAAATAGAATTATTCCACAAAGGCGTTGCTTGTCAGCAAAATCCTGACATTTTATTAAGAATGGCTCCTTTGGGATACAAATCAAAAAGAAAAATTCTATTTTTTTTTTGATAAATAGATGTGTGCTTACGTGAACTATTTTTTTATAAAGCATTTTATTACCGTGAATCATCTGTGAATTTATTATAGCTAACAAACAATACCAGGCCTCGCAAAAAAAAATTGTTCAACATTTTTGTGGAAATGGCGACTCTTTTCGCGTATGCAATAACTGGGTTTTTGAAATTTTAAATTATTCTTACATATGAATATTTGGCTTACGCAACATTACGTTTTTTTGCTTTAGGGAATTACTAAATAGATATTCTTGGGGAAAACTAAAGATTTTCGAAGAGTAAAAAACCCTATGTTGTTGATCAGTTAATGTTAGAAATATAAAAGTAAAAATAAGCTCAAAAAACTACTTAAAAAATGTTTTTTGGTAATTTCACTATCTGATTTTATAATCTTTTTTTACAAAATTTTGGTATATTTTTTGATTTATTGTTTATTGTTAAAGTTTTTATGTTTATTTTAGTTATTTATTCATTCAGTTGATAAATTCAGTCATGAAACAACCTGTGTAGACAAAGTTGTTGATTAGTTAATGTTAGAAATATAAAAGTAAAAATAAGCTCAAAAAACTACTTAAAAAATGTTTTTTGGTAATTTTTCTATCTGATTTTATAATCTTTTTTCACAAAATTTTGGTAGAGTTTTTTCATTTATTGTTTATTGTTAAAGTTTTCATGTTTATCTTAGTTATTTATTCATTCAGTTGATAAGTCATTAAAAAACCTATGTGTAGCCAAAGTTGTTGATTAGTTAATGTTAGAAATATAAAAGTAAAAATAAGCTCAAAAAACTACTTAAAAAATGTTTTTTGGTAATTTCACTATCTGATTTTATAATCTTTTTTTACAAAATTTTGGTATAATTTTTTGATTTATTGTTTATTGTTAAAGTTTTCATGTTTATTTTAGTTATTTATTCATTCAGTTGATAAATTCAATTATAAAAAAACCTATGAGTTGACAAAGTTGCTGATTAGTTAATGTTAGAAATATAAAAGTAAAAATAAGCTCAAAAAACTACTAAAAAAAATTTTTTTGGTAATTTTTCTATCTGATTTTATAATCTTTTTTTACAAAATTTTGGTATGATTTTTTGGTTTATGGTTTATTGTTGAAGTTTTTATGTTTAATTTAGTTATTTATTCATTCAGATAGTTTTATGTTTTGCTTTTAAAACAAATTTTTGCTTTTTTTCTGTAGATATCTTATTTGGTTTTGTACTTTTTTTGCTTTTTATTTTTATCTAGTTATTTATTCATTTAGTTTGTTCTATGTTTTGCTTTCAAAACTATTTTTTTGTCTTTTTAACCCACTTAAAAAGAAAGAAAGAGATTTTTTAATTTGTGTGTATTTTTTTATGTGTGTTACCTCATATCTTCTTTTTGGTTAAACAGATTTTAATGATTCATTTTCTATTTGGAAGCTGGTGTTTTCCGTTTGGTCTCATTTGAGATCAAGATTTGACTAATATTTTTTAAATTAATTTTAATAATGCTTGCTTTGACATATATTTTTGACACTTAGTTGATTATAAAAACCAACAAAAAATTAAAAGTTTAAAAAGTTGTTTTCAATTTGATTAAATATTATCTTACAAACAATTTGAGTCAGTTAAATAAAGAAAATAATAATTAAGTAATCATATTAAAATCGGTTTTTTCAAAATTTTTAATTTGTTTTTTTTTATGGTATTGGTTTATTTACTTATTTGAAATCGTATTTTTTTAAATTTTTTGTTTCTTTAATGTTTTCATTTTTAATTTTACCGTGTTTTTTGCTCAATTTAATTTAGTACTTTGTTTTCTTAAAAGCTTTTCTCTGTAATATAATTCTATACTTTCAGTTTTGAATAAGTTTTATTATTTCTTGCTTTTTTTCCGAACCCTAAAACCTTTAATTATTCAAAATTTTTGTTTAATTCAACATGTCAGTTACTTATCAATTGGACAACAATAGAGACCATAGAATTTTTACCAATTTTTAAAAATACTAAAACCAAGTTAAAACAGACAGAAGCTTAAGACAAACGAAACAAAAACCACAACATAAATACAATTTGATTATAAAATAAGAAATGATAACAGAAACGTGACATTAGCATTAGAAACTCTTGTAAAACTTTCATAAAACAAATTCAAAAATATAAAAAATACAAAAAATTTAAAAAAAAAACTAAATTTTTGTTGTACGAGCTATATAATTCGTATTTTTTTTAAATTTAATTTTGTACATTTTTAAAATTTTTATTCGTTACTGCTGTTTTTTATTTACCATGTCTTTTGTCCGACTTTATATCATATTTTGTTTTCTCAAAAGCTTTTTTTGTTAATGTAGTTCTATACTTTCAGTCTTGATCAGTTTTTATTATTTCTAGCTTTTTTCCGAAACCATAATCCAAAACTTTTGTTTAATTGAACATGTCAGTTACTTATCAATTTGACAATTGAGAGCATACAATTTTAACCAATTTTTAAAAGTACAAAAACTAAATAAAAACAAACAGAAGCTTAAAACGTAAACTTGAAGACATACAAAACAATAACAACAACAAAAATACAAAACAGAAACGTTACATTAGCATTAGCAACTCTTGTAAAATTTTCATAAAACCAATTCAAAAACATCAAATATACAAACAATCTTTGGAAAAGCTAGTATTTTGTTGTATAAGCTATATTTAAGTTGTTTTGCTTTACCAATTCTAATTCTTAACATCTTAACTGTTTAAATTTTTAGTAGACTAAAGCTTTTTGCCTAGGATGGTAACTTTAAACTCTTTTGCATTTAAATTTAAAAAGTTAATATTTTGACGTTATAATTTGAGTACTTATGTTTAATAAAAAGGCTGAGAAACAATGAATTTATCCCTACGCCGCCTGATAAATGCAAAACCACGTAAAAAGCTATTGAGATTTTGTTGTTTATAAAGCTAAAACTAGCACATGATAAATTTTTATTACATGCTATAGCATATGATACAAGCTATGGTCTTTTCAATAAATAATGTTATAAAAATAAAGCGTTGAATGCTACGGAAAACGTCATTCTTACAAGTGTGACATGGTTAGTGTCAGCTGTCACTAATATGATAAAGCTAAATGTTACCAAAATTAGTTTAATAATATGATCTAATAGTAAACTGTTTTTGATACAGAAAACGTCATTCATACAAGTGTGACATGGTTAATGTTAGCTGTCACTAATTGACTAATATAATAAAGCTAAATGTTACCAAAATTAGTTAAATAATACAATCTATTAGTAAACTGTTTTGATACAATAATGAGTTCGTAAAAAAAATAATTTTTGCAGAGTTTTATTAAATTGACCGCTACATGAAACTTCAGACTCAAAATTACAATTGTTAAATTTTTTATTGTAATTATTGCATTAGATGATTATTTACTTATGTGAAATTATGCCATAACGGTTTATTTTTGTAAAAAACAACATACATTGTTTTTGTTTTTTAACTTGAAGTTGATTTTAAGAGCTGCAAAAAATAAATTCAATAATTTGACACAAATTTGACAGTTTCACTTTCCTAACTCTATAGATATATTTAGGTATATTATAAAATAAAAAAAGACAGTGTTGATCTTTGCTTCAATTCATTTGAAAAATTTAAAGATAATGTAATTGTTTACTTCAGTTTATTGACTTTGTGAATTGTACACATTCTATCATTTTTGTTTTGCTTTTGATTTTTGTTTATTCTTATTTGTTTTGCTTCTAGCTTCTTGCTAACTTCTAATTATTGTTTTGCTTTTAATTTTGTTTTTTAAATGTGACATTATTTTGTATGTTAATTGTTATTTTAATATGTTTTATTAGGCTCTGTGTAATATTCGTACATTGTTCTGTAACTGGATTATTCCGTTGAACAATAAACCATTATTATTATTATAAAATGACTATTAAAAAAATGTCTGTTGATAATTTATATCATAAAAATAATTTTTTTTAAAACTATTACTAAAACTTGTATAAACTGCGTTGTTTACCTCATCATGTGCGACAAACAACGGCCTGCTGGTAAAATTGCACTATTGGTTATATTGTACAATATGTTAAAATAAAATTGACATCGATCAACAAGGCTGACAAATGAGGGAAAACACCTGAAATAAAACCGTATAAGATGCGTTCATAAATTATTTAGATCTAGTGTTGGTGTGTAATTTGGTTTGACAGATTTTTATTGTCCTTGATAGTATCATTGCTGACAACTGTCAAACAAACGTCAAAACTTGTCTATAATATCGCACGTTTCTGCGTATGAACTAATTAAAAAATTAAAATACGTTCAAAATTCTTAAGCAAGACTTGATCTAAATTATTAAAGTTTACTTTAGTCTACAATCTTTGTTTCAGCTCAGATTTTGATACTTTTTGTCTGAAAAGTAATGTCATATTTCATAAAAGTACTATTATAGAAGATTGCAATTTTATAAAATAAAGCATTTTTTATTTTTAGAGATTTTTGTATTGTTGCAGTGCTGTTATCCCTTTGACGTTGATGTCAAAGGAGTATAAGAAAGGTATTTTCGAAATGCAGCAGCTTGCGGCCTTATTGAATATTAAATTTAGTTTGATTGAACGGTGTATTATTCAAAGTTTTTGTCGAATTGGGCTGTTGTAAGTGGGCAGGTGTCCTTTCAGAAATCTCAAACGACGTCCGTTTCAGACCACAAAGGGAAGGAGGGCCCCAAACAATCAAATTGTGAAGCAAGACGTGCGAGTAATGCTTTTGGGATTGCTTTTACATAGAAAAGGAACGGTTCATCTATCATTTACATCGACAATGCAAACCATTCGGTCTTAAGGTGACCACTATTTTGCCATTGTCAGGACAATAGGCAATTTTCGGAATATTTACTTCAGCGATTCAAGTCATCACAGCAGGTACTGAAAAAATTGAAAACTGACCTAAATTGGACAATGTCTTGTCTCAATCAAAAGTCTTGTGCTTTGCAGTGCAAACAGAGCATAATGCAAAATTCATAATCAAAACGTTCAAAAATTTCAAATTTCAAATTCTAAACAGGTCAACTTTGCCCACATTACTGCCAGAAAATTATTTAACCGACGTTCCATATTTTATAATCCATTGGTCTCTTTCCCTTTCATCTCATCTATAATTCATTCAAACTAAAAAGAGACCCTCCACTGTGGTTAGACTCAAAACTTCTCCGAAAATTGATGTTTGAGTATTGAATTTATGTAGACACTTTCAAAATGTCAATAACATCACAGTAATGTATATCAGTAACACGGTAACATACATACAGTTCAATAAATAAAGTAATAGTTATTTACATAAAAGCCAGGAAAATTTCACATTACTGAAGAGGAGCTAAATTGAAAGACGAGGCACTTTGTGCCGAGTATTTTAAAGCTCCGAGTCAAGTAAGAGATTTTACTGACGTGTTTTGTATTAAATTTTTCCGGAAATCGTAAAAAAAGACGAAATTTACAAATTTTAGAGTTTTTTTTGACATATTCTACAAAAATCAAGTTTGTCAATTTTGTTGGCAATTATAGTTACTAGAGTATCTTTTTTATTTTGCGACTGGTAAAGTTTTTACAGTACTAGTCCGGAAAACTCAATTTTCCTGCGCGTAAATAAGCAGGAAAATGTTGTTTCCAAGACGATTTCCGGAAAATATATTTACAGATAATGATAACAACAAAGTAAGAAAATTTACAGATAGATTTACAGTAATTACAACTTTTACAAACTAATCAAAATCGATGAGTAATAAAAATTTAAATAAAAAATAGACCGTTTTTAGAAAAAAACAAACAATTACTGTAAAATAAAAGACAATTTTTTTATCATATCTTTTACTAATACAATTATGATCCAATTTTGTTGTGTATCATCTATTTGGCTATTGAATATTGCGATGAGAGTTAGTTATTGTAGATTGTTTATTTGAAAATGGCAAACTCGATCAGCTCTAATCTGTATTCCTCAAATGAAAACAAAATTAAACTAAAAAAAGGAGTGAAAAAAAGTGCAACCAACCTTTACGTGGCTACACTTTTCTCAAAATTAAAATATCACTGAACTTTTGGACATTTATGAATAGTTACCGCAGCAAATTGTCAAACTAAAAGTTGTATTATCATTAAAACTGTCAAATAATAGACTGTTTTATTAATAGATAATGTAGCTTATTGATATGTTTTAAATTAAAAATGTTTAGAAGCGACAAAATAGAAATGCAGAAAAAAATTTAAAAAATAGCGTTGACGAAAACAAAAAAAAACTAAATATGGCTTGGTACAACAAAAACTGTTTAGTTACATCAATTACCTAAAGAACTCATTAATTATTTCCACTGAAAAAAATAGGTAAGGAAGAGGTTACAATTACATAAACAAAATGGCCTAAATACTTATTTTTGCAAAAGCCTAGTGAGATTAGAAACTTTTCAAAAAATTCTGATAAAAGATTCTTAAATAATGTTTCAAAATAAACCAAAATATTTAATTATAAATTGACTTTTATGATATGAGATTATAGAAATTAATCAATTAATTAAAATAAAATAGTGATAGCGTTAATAAACTAATTAAAATAAACGAGTAAAAGAAATTTAGATAAAAAATAAGCCGTTTTTATAAGAAAAACCAAAAATTAGGCACTTTGAAAAAGACAATAAACCTCTTTTTTTTAAATTATGATTTAATTTTTCATGTATTATCTATTTGGTTATTGCATGTTGCGATGTTCAACGCAATTGAAAAAAAGTTAGCGTGATTATAGTTGATTGTTTAATTGGGAATGGCAAAATCGACCATCTCTCTTAATTGAAAACGAAATTAAATTTATAAAAAAAACAAGCTAAAATCTTTTTCTAAAAAGAAATGTATCTAATTTTTTTTGTTTGCGTTTTCTTTTTTATGCCTACTGTTTTCTTCTTCTTCCAGTCGTTTTTTAAAATGCTCTACTCATTTGCTCAGTGCTACCTTATTTGTTGTCTTTTTCTGTCTTCTTTTCCCTTATCCAGGTATTTTTGAATTTCATTTTGTGATCTTATTTCTAAATTCTTAAAAAATTTATCTAATTTTTTTTGTATTATCTACTTGGTTATTGAATGTCGCGATGAAAGTTAATTGTAGTTGATTGTTTATTTGGGAATGGCAAACTCGATCAGCTCCAATCTGAATCCGTCAATTAAAAAAAAATTAAATTAATGTGAAATTATAGGTTGAATGCACTATGCTTAAAAATAAAATGTTACTAAATTTGTTGTTGTATACATTTAACAAGTCATACGACGGCAATGGTCATACTTAAAACTGTATTATCACAAAAAAGGTGGAATAGAGACTACAAAGAGCAATAAAAACAAACTAAAAAATAATTAAAAAAAAGAACAAAGGAAAACTACATAAAAAAACAATAGAAATAAGATCACAAAATTAAAAATTACCTGGATAAGGAAAAAGAAGACAGAAAAAGACAACAAATAAGGTAGCACTGAGCAAATAAGTAGAGCATTTTAAAAAACGACTGGAAGAAGAAGAAAACAGCTGGCATAAAAAAGAAAACGCAAACAAAAAGAATTAACAAGAAAACAGCTCATAAAACTAAAAAAAATGATGGCGGTTAGAACGGATGGGATACCAAATAAGGCATAAAGGTATAGAAATGAAAGAGTTAAAGAAAGACTGAGAAGATAAAAAAGAGAAAAATTAATAAAAAAAATTACCGAAGAATAATTCTTCTAAATGTACAAGGTACAAGGTGGATGCGATGTGTGCCGCAAAAATGTTCAAAAAAGAGAGAGAGAGTGGGAGGATTACCAGACTGGCAGGTGGGATTTAAAGAGAGACGAGGGCCATTAGATAATGTATATATTTTAAATGCGTGAATTAAGAGTGAGTTAGAAAAAGAAAGAGAAAAAGTATGGGTGTTTGTGGATCTAACAGCAAGGGTTTGATGGAGTAGATAGAAATAAATCATGAGTTTGAATAGGAAAAAAAAGAAATAATAAAAGCAGTAATAGGGAAAGTGAAAGAAATATCTAAGAAATCAAGGATCAAGGTGAGACTGAATGAAACAGAAAGGAATAACTGTGGACAAAGAAAAGTGTGTGACAAAGATGCTTGCTCTCTGAACCCGCTACTGTTTATAGCTTATAACTTATGTACAATTTATATGAGTGATATGGGACATTTGTTAGCAAAAGAGCAAGAAGAAAGATTGGTATCAAAAAAAAAAAGAAAATCTGGATGTTAGCGTATACGAATGATATAGTGATGGTTCCGAGAGAAGACAGAGAAATGAGTAAAATGATAAGAATTGCAAAGAAGTATATAAAAAACAAGAGATTTGAGATAAATGAAACTCAAAACAAAGTTGATAAGGTTTAGTAAGAGAGCAAGAAAAACAGTAGTATAAAAAAAAGATAAAAAAAATTGAAGTACTCAGGAACATGTTTAAAGAAAGAAATCAAAGTAAGGCGCAGGTGAGATAATTATAAAAAAAGAAAACCACACACACATGTAGAGATTAGCACATTTATTGTAGAGATTAGCAGAAAAAAAGTTTAGAGAATAGTATAAAACAGGGATGACAATGTTTGACAGTCTGGTAAAAAGTGTAATGTTGTATGGAGAAAAAATTTAGAGATGGAAAGAGATGATAGAAATAGGAAAAGTGCAAGAAAAATATATGGGATAGATGGGCTAAGTAAGGAGACTTTAGGATATATGGTGAGAAAGAAAAGAGAAAGAAATAAGAAAAAAGAGAAAAGAATACTGTGAAAAAAAAAAGTTCAGTGTAGAAAAGATTAAGAGAAAACAGAAGCGAAGCAGTGGGTGAATAAAGAAATGGAAGACAGAGAAACAAACATAGAAAAACAATAAAGGAGAAGAAAAATTAGAGAGAAGAGATATAACAGAAAATATGAGATACTGGTAATAGAAAAACTACCTAGATATCTAGAAAGAGAAAATTAGAGAGAGCTGAAAATGATTGCTAGATTCAGATGTGGAAATGAAAAGAGAGAGAGAGATGATAGAAATGGGAAAAATGGAAGAAAAACATATGGGATAAATGGGTTAAGTAGAGAGACTTTAGAATATATAATGAGAAAGGAAAGAGAAAGAAAAAAAGTAAGAATAGAAGCAGGAAAGAGAAGGGTAAAGTTTGATGGTAAAATGGGAGATAGAAGAGGATGTGGAATACTGAAAGAGTGCTCGAAAGTGATGAATAGAAAGGCAGGCAAAGAAATAAGTAAAAAGAGAAGGGAACACTGTGAAAGAAAAAGGCTCAGTGTAGAAAAGATTAAGAGAAAAGAAAAGCAAAGCAGTGGGTGAATAAAGAAATGAAAGACAGAGAAACAAACATAGAAAAACAATAAAGAAGGAGAAAAATTAGAGAGAAGAGATATAACAAAAAATATGAGATACTGGTAATAGAAAAACTACCTAGATATCTAGAAAGAGAAAATTAGAGAGATCTGAAAATGATTGCTAGATTCAGATGTAGAAATGAAGAGAGAGAAATGATAGAAATGGGAAAAGTGCAAGAAAAAAATATGGGATGGATAGGTTAAGTAGGGAGACTTTAGGATATACAGTGAGAAAGGAAAGAGAAAGAAAAAAAGCAGGAAAGAGAACGGTAAAGTATGATGATAAAATGAGAGATGGAAGAGGATGTGGGATACTGAAAGAGTGCTGTAAAGTGATGAATAGAAAAGCAGACAAAAAAATAAAAATAAAGAGAAAGGAATATTGTGAAAGAAAAGAGTTCAGTCTAGAAAAGATTAGGAGAAAAAAAAAGCAAAGCCGTGGGTGAATAAAGAAATGAGACAGAAAAGCAAACATAAAAAAACAATAAAAGAAGAGAAAAATTAGAGAGAAGAGATATAACAGAAAATTTGAGATACTGGTAATAGGAAAACTACCTAGATATCTAGAAAGAGAAAATTAGAGAGAACTGAAAATCACTGCTAGATTCAGATGTGGAAATGAAGAGAAAGCAAACAGATGTAGGATGTATAGAAAAGAGAAAGAAACACTAGAGCACAAGTAAAAGAAAGTATGGTTGCGAGGGAAGACAGTGAAAAGAAAGAAAAAAAATAATAGAAAGGATGAAAATGATAGAAAGAGAAAGAAAAATATTAAACTGGGTGAATTGATTCTAAAGGAATACAAAATAAAAAAAACAAAAATAAGACTTATGAAGACACAAACAGAAGATATAAAAAAAGGTTTTGATTGTAGATTTTGGCGAAAAAAAACAGAAAATGAACATAAAATTATAAAAATGTGCTATTTTAAAATTGTAATAAAACAGGAAAAAACCTGAAAAAATTTTTAGTATTCATAATAATTAAATAATAACTATTTAATTTATTACTTTAGCCAAAATAAGCGTTTGGATTACTTTATTTGTATTTTTATAAAGCAGAATTAATATTAAACATGTTTTTCTGAAAAATAATTTAAAAAAATGTTCATTAAAATTCAAATCAGATCGATAAGTAATCTATCAAAAATTAAAATGTTTTAAAAAATGTCAAACAAATAGCGCATTTTGATTGAATTTCTGAAAAAATTGCTTTTTAATTTTGCTAGGCTTTTGGGCAATGCTAACAAAAATCAATTACAACACAAAGCAAATCGCTACGCGGTACATCCAAAACTGTTCAATAGAAGATAATTTGTTACATTTTATTTTCAATTTATTTCCATCATTTCGAAATTGAAAGAATATTTTTTTATTTCAACTATCTGCGAGCGATCCAATAGTAAATAATAGTTTTAATATTTAATCGGCGTCCCGAACGCCTCGTTCCAGGTTTAACCAGGAACAAAAAGCAAATAAATTAATCCAATTTCTCCCAAACAAAATCCTTGCATCCCCAATGAACTACACCACCCGCCGCAGAACACTCAATTTTGTAGGACAAATTTATCAGTTGTGTTGTCGCTGCCATCACCACAATAAATATTTCAATTTGTATTTTGCTCTACCTCAAACCACAATTTTAAATTGGAATTGAATCCGAATCAATTTTTGGCCCGATTTGATGTGTCTGACATTAATCGAGATTGTTACAAATTAGAAGGAATGTCATCACCTAAAAGTCACTATTATTTACTTGCTTTGCATGAAAAAGAACGTTTACAAATTAAAATATTTTTATACAACCAAAATATACGCCAGAAACATAACTTTTTTATTGTTGAACGCTGTCATTCTTATTACAAATCACTCCAAAATTGATATAGTCCAGTCATTACGTACATTCAAAAAAGAAAATGAATTTGCGCTTCTAATTTTTTAATATGTTGTAGGGGATACCTAGAAAAGCTTAACTTGAGATTGTCGACCAAGCTTTCCTAGGAGCTTTCGCCGCCATCTTGAAAAAAGGGGTAAAATTTGTTTCTCGGCAATAACTCGGCTATCCGATGAGATTTCAAAAAATTTTGTAAGACACTTTGTGTAGCTTTCTTTGTGCTCTACAATAACGCCTGGATCATTTTTAGCGTATCATGCATCGTTATCGAGATATCGATCGATAAAGTCAAAAATTTAGGACACAATTTTTGTTTTTTGCTTTTTTTTTCTGTGGGTCTTAATAAATATGAAAAATTGTGGAATTCAAACTTGTAGAGCATATTCAGACCTACAATTTCCTTCTTGGATTTTTTTATGTTGGACAAAAATTACGATCTCCAGCGCGCCGCAAAGTCGGTGAATCCACACTCAGCGTCGAGCGAGCTGCTCGATCGGTTGTGTCTGGATGTCGAATCGAATGGGAAATTGTTCAGGAAATTGATGGGATAAAAAGTAAGTACATAGAGCAACAAATTAAGGATCACACAATAGTAATTTATTAAACAAATAATTTGTTTGTGCAGTAAAAAAAATATTTTTTTACAATACAAAATAAACAAAACAAAATAAACGGAAAGAAAAATATTTTTTTCTGCACTCGAGACACGAACGATGGACTTTTTTCATGTTTTTTTTCGCTTGGATGGTCCAGGCTGAAGATCTTCGTCCTCCGTAAACTCTTCGAGTTGTTGTGTATGTTGAAACGTTGGAAATGATGCTGATTCGATGAGAGCATCGTCATCATCATCGTTACAGACATCGTCGTCGTCGTCAAGCAAAATGTCGACTCTGTTCAATATATGATTGAAGGTTTGCATTTTTTTATTAACGGGATTAATGGAGAACAGAGGAACAATGTTTCTTTTAGCGAACCAAACAACGACTGACTGTTATTTTTTCATAACGACCGCTGCTAGCCTCGTCAGTTTGTCTTTTTTTTTCATTCACCCTTCATTTGTTAATACATACACACTCACACACACACACACAATCTCTCAATTTTCTTGCGCTCCTACAATACGATATACTAACTTGAGCGCGCTTGACGCTGAGCGTGGATTCACCGACTTTGCGGCGCGCTGGAGATCGTAATTTTTGTCCAACATAAAAAAATCCAAGAAGGAAATTGTAGGTCTAAATATGCTCTACAAGTTTGAATTTTACAATTTTTCATATTTAATAAGACCCAAAGAAAAAAAAAGCAAAAAACAAAAATTGTGTCCTAAATTTTTGACTTTATCGATCGATATCTCGATAACGATGCATGATACGCTAAAAATGGTTCGGGCGTTATTGTAGAGCACAAAGAAAGCTACAAAAAGTGTCCTACACAAATTTTCGAATCTCATCGGATAGCCGAGTTATTGCCGAAAAACAAATTTTAAGCGTTTTCCAAGATGGCGGCGAAAGCTCCTAGGAAAGCTTGGTCGACAATCTCAAGTTAAGCTTTTCTAGGTATCCCCTACAACATATTAAAAAATTAGAAGCGCAAATTCATTTTCTTTTATTTGCCTTTTTTTCGGACGAAATGACTGGACTAATAGGGGTTATGATGACTTTTGAGATATATAGCTTGGTTTAATTTATTCAATTTTTTTTTAATTTATAAATTAACATTATAAAATGTGCACTTTAATCAAATCGTAAAAAGTATTGTTAGATTAAACGTATTCTTTTATTTTTTCAAATTTGGTTCTTTGCTGAGAATACAAATATTGGAGATTAATAAACTATAATTTGGAGGCTATTGAAATATAGTTGATCAAAAATAAAATAAGTAATTAAAAAAAAAAATTGTCGGCCAAAAGCTAAATACAAACCTTGTGCGTTAACCATTTCACAACGCTCAATCATTAAAATTCCAATTTATTTCGCGCTGTAAAATGTAAGTTACCGCACGCAAATGTATAAATTATTGTAAAAAAGCTAGCTAATGCTATACAAAAAAAAAATTAGTTTATTTTTGAATGATGTGCCTACTTAGTCTGATGGGAGAGATGATGGAAGCAAAAAACAGCTCAAAACGCGTCACTTTTTTTTATAAACTCTAAAGTAAGTAATTTTGACAAAATATTGTTTAAAACAAAATAAAATTAGGATAAATGAACGAAACTATACTAATTTTCAATAAATACATTACAATTTATTATAAGTAGTTGATACAGTTCACATAAATATAAAATAAATACGTTTAACATGGATGAAAAAACAAAAGAACAATTTGTATACAGATACACAAACATGTGAATAGAGACTATAGTGGTACTTTTCTAATTTTTTTACGATCTGACGAAAATATATTGCGCTTCCTCTAACTGTATGTGCGGCAGCAAACACAAGAGAGATGAACGATTGGCTGGCCGACATCTGTTTCTAGCTTAATCTTTTCTAAAAAGATCAATAATTTCCATCCTTTTACAAAATGGGGCTGTATTTGTTAAATTTTGTAATTTCAAACAATAGGATAAAAACTGTGTTTATCAGATATTTGCTAAAAATAAATGAGCAAAAAAAAACTAATTATGAGTCAAATTCTAAAACTTATATGCAAAAAAAGCATATTATAAGTGGGTTTTTGTTTGGAAATTGTTGTTTTGCTTTTATTTTCCTTTGTCGTGCCAAAACAGTATATTAAAGAACTAGTTTTATAAGAGCTAATTTGGCTACTGTAGGAAAAAAGCCGCAAGCAAACTTTGTATACACGTATACTTTGTATAAAACGTGTTTTTTAGGCTATTTTCTCAAATTTGCCAAAATTTTTTTATTATTTTATGTAAAAAAAATTAAATTTTTAAGCTTTGGGTAATTTTGTTGTTGACTGCAATAAGTCATTTAGGGTTTAAAATTCCATTCAAATCTATTGTTTGACCTAATTTGTTTAATTTGTAACAAAAAAAAATTAATATAATAGGTGAAAAAAGAATTTGTGCGATTCACCCAAAATTCAGTAGCCAGCCGAGACAACGACTAAAAATTTTTTACGTAATAAATCTAAAATAGCCTACAGAAAACAAATCTAGAAATTTGAGAATTGGCAATAATAGAACAAAATGATAATTGTTTTTTGGCGTATTTTGCGGTGCAGCGCTACAAACTTTTTGGACAAGTAGGATCAATGTTATGTACAGAGTGTATAATATTAACATAAATCAGAGACAGCTGTGCTTTTGAGCAGCAAGTTTTAGATCGGTTCGAACTAAAATTAGGTTAAATAACTACTCAGTTTGTATTTTTTTTAAAGATACAGATTAATCAAACATATTCTATTTTTTTCATTGGCAAAAATAGAACAAAATGATAATGTTTTTTTGGCGTATTTTGCGGTGCAGCGCTAGAAGTACAAACTTTTTGTACAAGTAGGATTAATGTTATGTACAGGGTGTATAATATTAACATAAATCAGAAACGGCTGTGCTTTTTTGAGCAGCAAGTCTTAGATCGGTTCGTGCTGAAATTAGGTTAAATAACTACCCAGTCTTTATTTTTCTTGAAGATACAGATTAATCAAATATATTCTATTTTTTTTGTCTTAACATTAACATTAACATTTGACGTAATTATTTTTTGACAGTTATTGACTTCAGTTATATGCTTCAAATTGAAAACATGAATAAGTTTATTAGAGACTCAAATTTGAAAAAATATTGTTCTTTTACATATTTTTTCTTTAAGACGAACTTTCTGAAGTCTGAAAACGACCAAATAAATCTACGAAGAAAGTTCCTATTTTGTGATAAAACTTTTTAAAAAATTCTACTATATTTCTTACTTCTTTCAGCTGAAAAATTTTTTTTCACTAAGGGTTTTCACATTTTTTTCATTTACAGTCCGCCTGACGTATTGCAGTCAATTAAAGAAAAATAATTTCTTACCTTATATAAGTCACATACTTTGCTTGCGAGATAAGCCTTATAACAATTTTTTTTATATTTTTTATGTTTTTATGACAGAAAAACTATTCTTTTCAACATGAGTAGTATAGCAAGCGGGCTTCTAGGACACCTGTCATCTAGTTCTTCGTCATAGTCAGCAACCCTTTTTGTCAATGACCAGAAGTCATGTCAAGTTTTTTAAATATTTTGCATTTGTTAGTTGCTTATGCAATAACAAATCCATCAAAAACACAATTTTTTTTTGTATGACTACAGACAATAGACAGAATAGATAGCGAAATAGAAGAAATCTTAATATATAAGCACTTTATTTCTGAAACACTTGGTATATGTTTTATTTTGTTTACATTTTGTTTGCAAAATGTTGATACATAATTATTGTTAATTGCGCATGTTTGCCCAGAATTTGGTACTAATTTAAGTATAAATCCATTGTACCGGTAGTATTAACCCTGGTTTGAGAGAGCGGAAGCCAATACGTTGCTTCCAATTGTTTGTCCCTTAGGAGCAACAGTAGCTACCATAATAACGGCCAAGACCAAGACGCAAGTAATCTTTTAAACAAATAAAAAAAACATTATATTTATTTTTTTATAGCTAAGTGAAAATTTTAATTTTGTGATCTCAATTTTGTAAGAATATTATTAATGATGACTATAACGGGTGTTTTTTTAAATTTGACGTCAAAGATTGGCATGAATGTTTAAATTTGAATTGTGAACGTACCTTTACCATCGAATTGAAGTGACAGTTGTTAATTTGACAACTGCATCTAATCTAACCTCACTTTTAATTTAATGAATCAATAATTCAACATAGTGTTTACATCAAATTAAAAGCACTTGTAGTGTTATTACATACAAAAAAATATTTTAATAAAAAAATAAGTTTTTTAAAAAATAATGAAAATGTCGCTCATTGACTTCAAATCATTTGCGAACTTTTTGAACAATTGCATTTTTGACATTTGTCAAAATTTAAGGATTATTATTAATTTTGTCAGTTTTTGGCAGTTGCCTGTCGTATAAGTTAAAAGTGTATTTCGGTTGATAACTCGACGATCATAAAATTTTGGTATGTTTTATTAAAAAAAAATTGATCCAAAAATTCTGATCAATAATTCAAAAGCCATTTTAAATTTAAAAATAAAGAAATTGAAAAATTTTGTAAATAATGTGACATTTGAATCAATTGTTTTAAAAATAATTATAGCTCGTTCACACAAACGTATAGGTGAGCATGACCAACTATGACGGCAAATTTTAAAAAACACCCGTTATTATTCTGACCTATTGCTACACACTGATTAACTTTTACAAAATAAAACTGTATAATATTCTTAAAAAATAAGGTCTACTATTAAAAAAATATTTTAAATACTCACAAACCACTTCATGTTGATAGATTGTTGTTGTTGTTGTTGTTGCTGTTGAAAAGTCAAAGAATTAATGGTAATACCAAAAATCAACGGGCTTTATATAGAAGAGTTTGTCCTCGGTTTTTTTTAAATGTGTACGCATTTTGGTAGTTTTAGTGCATATTATTAAAAAGCTTGAGAATGGTATTTTCAGTTAGATAACTTTTAGATTTATAACAATAAATTTAAATATTTTTTTTTAAACAAGATTGTTGCATTAATAACAAATAAACAATAGCAGTTTTAGGTGTGGTTTGGACGTAGAGATGTGGATTTGCGTCAAACTCATACGGAAAAAAATTGCAATTTTTATATTTTAGCAATATAATTATCTATATATTTTCAGTTACTAAAAATATTATTACTATTTTTCGCTTTTGTTTTAAAGAAAGCAAAACATCATTAACACATCTAGTCTATTTATTTTGTTTTCTTTGACTTGATTTGACTTGACTTGACTTGACTTGACCTAATCTGTGGTCTGTTTTTATATGTTTATTATTAAAAACGCAACTGAATAGTCCATCTTGCTGACCTACTATATTTTGTCAACATTTACTCTATTTTTTTTGTAAGGATTAAACAATTCTGATTTGATTTAAATCTTTTCATTTGAGATTATTGTATAATATGGTCATTATACGTCTGTTTGCTCGACTTAAGTGTAAACCACTAAATTACACAAATAGAATAATTAAAACTCATTTCAATACTCTTTGAACCTAAGTTAACCAACAAACTTGAAATTAAGACTTAATCTTAAACTTTTAAGATTTAGACCGGTTTATCAGTTAGGATTGAAATTAAAAGATTAAAAAGAGATTCAAAAGACAAATTTTTTATTTCTAGAAAAGTCTAGAATTTATCGCATAGAGTGTAGTATCTGTGATGAATGATAAGGCAAAGATAACGTACGCGTAGATCAGCTTAAACCAGATACAAAAAGCAGTTAGCTCACCTAAAATACGGCAGATTGAAGTAATTCGGCTAGAGTATAGCCGAGCACGTAAGTATTTAAAGAGCCAAAGTTTTATAATACTGAAGCAATAAATTAGAATTTTTATCGATAATGTAGCTAAGAAAACATAATTTTTTAGAATTTTTTTTTGATTTTGAAAACGTCAAACAATGTTTTACTGTCCTCAAACACTGTTATCTAAAAAATCCTTGCAATAAATAAAATAAATAATAAATTAATAAACAAATAGTCAATTGTACAAATTTGATTGGTCAGTTTGTACAATAAAATGCTATTTTATTGAAATATGCTTTAAGCTTTAATCGCTGAACAGCTTTCAACTTTTATCAAAAAACATAGAATAAACAAAATGCACCTTTTTCTAAATTTATCTCGTTTTATTCAAACAAAAACTGTCTAGTTATAAATCTCAAGCGTTTATTAATTCAAGCAAAATAAACCACGTCTAAAATAGAATATGTCCACACAACGCAACATGTTTTTCATGATTATTTTTTTAATTTTTCATTTTGTTAGTTTTTTGTGCCGAAGAACGAAGACGTGTATACAATTAGCTTATATTAATAGATTTGGTTTTAAATTTTAAACGCTGGAAAAAGGGTTAAAATTTTATAGTACAAAGCTGCGGAAAAATATTAGAATTTAATTAGGCTTTCAATTAGAAAATAACTAAATTATTATTTCAAGGTATAAAATTTCGAAGATTTTAATGCTTAATTGTAACAGTTATTCATTATTGAGGTACGCCACCAATGTGTTACACAAGGATTAATTAAAATAATATACTAATATAAAAATTGCAGACAATCTACAAACTGACAGAAACCAGACTTTTTTAAAACCGCAAAAAAAAAATTCAAAAAATTAAAAGTCTAATGAAGCTAAACTGGAAAAATTAAGCTAACTATACTAGGTCTGAGCCTAGACAAATAAAATGATTGACTGCTTTGTGCCCCGATTTGAGCCTCTTTTATTTCTACTATCAAAAAGTCTAGATACCTACAAATAAATCAACAAGATTTAAAATAAAAACAAAAACCAATAAAAACAAGAATGAAAAGAAACGTCAGAAAAAGAAAAATTATGCATAAGTACAATCTCAAAAATTTTTTTAGAACAAATAAAAAAGTTACATATAGAGCATAAGAATGACAGACAACAGAAAAAATGCAGTTTTAATAAAAGAATTGTAATTTAAACAACATTATAGAATAACTCAAAACAAAATCAAAATTTTTAGTTTATTGAAATATTCAAAAAAAGTAATTAAAAAAACTAGTGTAGAACAAAAAGAAAAATTAAAATAAACATCAAGAAATTGAAAAAAAAAAACAAAAAAGAAGTTATAGCTATAGGTTTAATAAAAAAACCTAAAAAAATAAATAAGAAGAAACAAAAAAAATTAAGCAAAGCTTGAAAGATGGTAAAATTAAAAAAATATATTTTTCAACCATCGTCTGTAAAGTTTGACGACAAACGAGTCTATAAAGAATGACAGACAAGTTCGTAAAGCAAAATTATTTTTAATTCTTGTTTTGTTTATTTTAAAATTTTGATTGAAACATTTATTATGAATGGAGCTACATAAATCTTTAGCTAAAACTGATCTATAACAGAAAATATTCTTGACATTTAGTATTTAAAAGTAAACTAGCTTTGAGCTAAAAAAATGACTGATTAAAGAAACAGATCAACAAGATTTATAAAAAATTGAAAAACAGTAGAAAAATAAAAAGAAAACCTATTCCAAAATGTCAAAAAAAGAAAAATAGTGTAAAAAGTGGTAAAACTCTAAATAAAATTTAGAAACAATTAAAAAATTAGAAATAGAACATAAGAATGATGGTCAACAGAAAATAATGCGATAAGAAAAAAACTTTTATGAGAGGATTGTAATTAATTAAGAAACAATATAAAATAACCATAACTTAAAACTTTGTTTTGAGTTTATTAAAATATACATAAAAGTTATTGAAAAAATCAGTAGAACTAAAATAAAAATCGTAATAAAGATAAAAGTTCGATAAAAAAAATCTGAATATGTAATAAAAAAAATAGGAAAAAAACAAGCATAAAAATTAGTAAAAGTAAAAAAAATGTTTCAAATCGTTTGTAAAGTTTGACATAAGAGTCTGTAAAGAAAGACAGACAAGTTCGTAAAGCAAACTTATTTTTAATATATGCTCTGTTTATTCCACATTTTGATTGAAACCTTTTCTATCAATTGAGGTACATGAATCACTCTCTATACTTTAGCTCAAACTGATCTATAACAAAAATTATTTTTGACACTTAGTTTTAGAAAATATAAACAAAGTTTGACAAGTGTATGATCAAAGAAATAAATCTTCAAGATATAAAAAAAAATATTAAAAAAAAAAGTTATTTAAAAATAAAGCATAAGATTGATAGTCAACAGAAAAAAATGCCGTAAGAAAAGATTTTTTATGAAAGAATTGTAAAATTGTAATTTAAGGAACAATATAAAATAACTAAAAACAAAGAAAAATGGTTTGAGTGTATTAAAATGTACAAAAAAGTAATTAAAAAAAACAGTAGAATAAGAATAAAAATTGAAATAAAGATCAAATCATTAGAGAAAAAGAAAAAAGTAATTAAAGTAATAGGTTTGAGAACAGAAAACTAAAAATTTATTATAAATAAAATAAAAAGAATCAAACAAAGAATAAAAACTAGTAACAGTAATTTTTTTTTTAAATAGTCTGTAAAAAATGACAGATCGTAAAGCAAAATTATTTTTATTTTAAGCTTTGTTTATTTCACATTTTAATTGAAACATTTACTATCAATTGAGCTGCATGAACCACTCTGTATACTTTAACTCAAACTGATCTATAACAAAAATTATTTTTGACACTTAGTTTTCAAAAATATGAACTAAGTTTGACCAAAAAAAGTGTATGATCAACGAAATAAATCAACAAGATATAAAAAAACAGTACAAGAACAAAAAAAGAACTTATTTAAGAAAAACCAGAAATAAAAAATAGTGTAAAAAATTGTAAAACTCAAAATAAAATTTAGAATTAAAAAATTAGAAATAAAGCATAATATTGATAGTCAACGGAAAAAAATGCCGTAAGAAAAGATTTTTTATGAGAGAATTGTAATTTAAGGAACAATATAAAATAACTAAAAACAAAGAAAAATGTTTTGAGTGTATTACAAAATATACAAAAAAAGTAATTAAAAAAAACAGTAGAATAAGAATGAAAATTAAAATAAAGATCAAATCATTAGAAAAAAAGAAAAAAGTAATTAAAGTAACAGGTTTGATAACAAAAAACTAAAAATTTAATATAAATAAAATAAAAAGAATCAAACTAAGCATAAAAACTAGTAACAGTAATTTTTTTTTCAAATAGTTTGTAAAGATGGCATAAGAGTCTGTAAAGAATGACAGACAAGTTTGTAAAGGTAAATTATTTTCATTTTAAGTTTTGTTTAGATATTTTACATTTTAATTGAAACATTTACTATCAATTGAGCTGCATGAACCACCTTAGCTCAAACTGATCTGTAACAAAAAACACATTTGACACTTAGTTTTTGAAAATATGAACTAGCTTTGAGCAAAAAAAGTGTAAGATTCAAAACATAAATCGACAAAATTAAGAAAAAAATTGAAAACAGTATAAGAATAAAAAGAAAACTTATTTAAAATACGTCAGAAACTGTGTAAAAAATTGTAAATCTCAAAAAAATTTTTTTGAAACAATTAAAATTTTAGAAATAGACAATAGAGCATGAGAATAATAAACAACAAAAAAATAGTGCTTGCAGCAAAATTTTCATTTTATTATAAATTTTATAAAATATCCAAAAAAAAATTAGTATAGTTGAACCAAAATAACAATTAAAATAATGATTCAAGATTTGAAAAAAGCAACAGAAAAGTAGTTACACTAATAGGTCTAATAAAAAAACATTAAAATTAAAGTAAAATAAAATAAAAAAAAACAAGCAAAGCATGCAAAATAATAAAACTGAACAAAAAAAAGTTTTCTAAAAGTGTCTGTAAAGTTTGACATAAGAGTATATAAATTTCTAAAACAAACTCATCTTTAATTTATTTTTATAAAAATGTATATATAAAACTTCTATAAAATTTATATATTTTTGTGTAAACATTATGTTCTATTTAATTTCATAATATTCTTTCTGAATTAATAATTAAGAAAATTTTTTTCTGAATAAGTTTTGGATATCTGGTACTTTATCAATAAATATTGAGTTCTTATCTACAAAATCTTTGTTCAATAATTAGGTTGCTCAAGAGCAGCAACAATCCTAAAAATTATTACAGTTTGCACAAAAAAAAGAATAAGTAGTCTAAATACTAAGAAAAAGTCACTTTTATTAAGGAAGGTGGCTCGGTGGCCAGGTGACTAAAGATCGTGCTTTCAGTGCCTTGCCAAATAATGGATAGTTTATTGTACAAGAATGCCAAACCAATCAATTATTCTATAATAGTCTATATCATTTAAGAGCATCAATCTTTCTTGAGCAGACTTGTTATACCAGCAATTGGCTTGTCTTTATTGCTGTCCAAAAATCTTGTTTCGTACATACAGATTTCTAAAATCTCTATCTTTTTTTTCAGATTTCATGGAAGATTTCAATAAACACAACGGGTGTCAAATCTGAGAAGGGAGGTGGTTGGTGTTGAGTTTGTCACATTTACAACTTACGTCAAAAGAAGTGTCATCTTGTTTATGGTCCAGAATCAGGTAAAAAAATCCGTCATGTATGTAAAAAGTGTAAAATAGTGTCTTCTTCAATGAACTGCCATTATATTTATAAAATAATTTTAACTTTTTTGATTTATACTGTTATCTTTATTAAAGATGGAGCTTTTTTGAATTGCTAAGCCCCTATTGTGCTCAAGTGTGGTGGTAAATTGACAGCTATAACTGATAATTTATGGCAATATATTAATCTGAGAATCTTTTTTTTACAATATTTTTTGAAATTGGAACTGATGGAGAATTTTGTCGTTAGTTTTCATTTACAATATCATAAAAGTTAACGCTTCTTCCATTCCAAGAAGGGCGGTGGCTGCCGTTAACTTCGTCACACAAATTAAGATTTCAAAGGGTCCACCTGGAAGTGCCATCCCATTATGGTAGAATTTCAGGTAGAGGCAAGGTGTTTGCATTTTGAGAAAAAAAGGCTGAGGGGGTGCGATAATTCTCTGTGGGAATGGAAAATAAATCACCGCAATGTCTGACACAAAGTTCCTCGTAGAAGTGTGATTTCCGACGCTTTTCCAGGTGTTTGGATTACTTTATGGCGGGGATCATAAAATTGTAGTTTACATAACGGATTACCGACGATTTACTCGGTTTTTCGAGGGGGCGACAACTTATTTTGGACGAAAAACAAACCTAGAAGTCTTCATTATTGAACGAATTTGGTCTATTATTTGATGATTCTAGAATGAAAATTGTTAAATAATACATTATGTAAATGTATGTAGATTTATTTTTCTTTAAAAGATCAATTAGAAGACAATATAAAAGCGTTTGTTTGACCTTATTACACGAGCATCATGTTTACGCCAACACTATCTAATTGTGAAGCAATAATTTATTGTTTATTTGACCTATATTCATAATAATGTATTAAATTTAATTACAGGCTACAAGGCCTGCTATAGTTTTTAGATTTAAACAGAAATAAAATTTTTATAAAATTTTAATATATATAAAGTATGTATACACGTGTATATATATATATATATTTATTTTTGTTTTGTATTTTGTTTTTGACTCTATGTTTATACATGTTCGTAAAATTATGTTCCCTGTTTTTATTTTTTTTACGCTTGGTCTACAAAATTTATTGTAATTTTAAAAGACAATAAAGTGAAATATTATTATTATTATAACAAATTTAACAATCACATAACAGTGAGTTTTTTAGACAAAAAAAATTTTTTAAAAATTTTGAACTACGCTTATTATTTAGTAAAATAATTATAATATATTTATTTAGTAATAATTACTAAAAGCTGAAGTAAAGATAAATGTGACAAAATGCTATGAGACATGACCGAATAATAAATATTTTGTTACCTTTATAATAAAAAAAGATTGCAATATGACTCAAAGTTAAGAATATAAAAAATTTTTTTTTCTAATAACAATAACTGTTTATTTAATAATCATTTATTTTTATTAAATAGAAAAAATCAAAATTGGAAATTTTATTACCAATTACAACAACTGATTTGCTCAGTTGGCAGTGGCTCAGTAATAATTCAATGTTGCTTTTGGTCGATGATAATTGAACGCCTGAAGTATCGAAGGCAATTTGCAATCTCGGTGTTGCGAGCGAGACTGAGCCGATTGAGCGTTGTCACACAATGCGGTGAGTTTACCAGCGGCTATACATGCTTCACATCAGTATTAAAAAAATTATAAATATAAAAAAAATAAAAAAAACTCTAAAATAGTAGAGTAGCTAGAGATTGCAAATAATATAATATTATAAGCCATGGTTGTGAAGAATCATCACCAGAATTGTTGTTCGAGAAGCACAATCTTGACAAAATCAACAAGAGATTGTAAACTCCAAATAAAACAAAAATTGCTCAATTTACTCAAAATGAATGTTAAAAAAATATACAACAATTGTGACAATAAATAGGACAAAATGAAAAAAATATAACTGGATAATGTTTTTTTATTCTTACTTTGGTTATAATAATAGTATACTTGCAACGTGGAAACAACGACAAACTAATAAGAAAAAATTATAAAAAAAAAGAAAAATTGTATAAAAAAATATAAATTAAATATATGAATATTTGCTAATAATACTATATTATAAAACTTGGTTGTAAAGACTATCATTATCATTAGATCGCCAAGCTTGATTTTTGAGAGGCTTAGAAAAAGAACGTCGCAAAAATAATTGTAAACTTATATAGGGTTTTTTCTACTATTAGAGTAAATTAAAAAATGACTTAATTTACAAATAAATCAAGTTAGTATTAAATAATGATAAATAAATAAATAAATAAACAAATAAATTAATAAATAAATAAATAAATGTTGGATTTGCCAAAGACTGATTACTATTTTTTCTTTTATCAGTAAATAAACCTTTAAGCCAGAGAACTGAAAGTTCAATTTGTTAAACCTGTTAAAAATAGTCAATATTATTTTATTGTTGACCTTAGCCATAATAAAATCATTATGGCTAAGGCCATAATGAAACGTTTAGTATTACTCAAAGTTAATAACAAAGCTTTATTAGTCCAAATATCTTAAAACACCCAGCACAATTAAACATTCTACAAATAATTTACTATAATAATATAATATTATAACAAAAACAAGTTTTGTATGTTTTGTATTTCAAAAAATCTTTTGTCATTAGAGAGCTACATTATCACTGCGTAGCATAAGCTATGTTTATTACTAAAAAAAATTTCTAAAATCTTGTGTTTTTTATCTAAATAAATATTTTGTATTTAAGACTGTTTCAATTTATTTTTGATTATTTTGAATAATGGAAATTAAACATTCCATTCAACAGATAGTACCAAGTTAAAAAAGAGAAATTAAAAAAATACATGTTGGTGTAGCTTCCGTGCAAAGCCGGTACGAGCTTCTAGCTGTAATAATTATTTTGACAGCAGCAAACGCAAAAAAGAGCTCAACTTCTATTTCTTGACAGATATAGAGTACTCTCTGTCCTAAATTCTAATATACTACTAAGTTTTAAACAATATTAGATATTTAAATAATTTTTTTATAAAATTTTAGCTCACATAGAACTCTGCCAGCCAAAAGAACCATTCAGGTGTTTTCAATACTTTCTGAAAGCCGTTTAACAATACACCATGGCCAGCTTAATCCTAAAATAGATACTTCTTGGAACATCTGCTGCTAGTTTGACATATTCATTGTAAATGGTTTTACATTGTTTGTGAAACGATTATTGTCATTTCAACCCTTTAGAAAAATATATTGAATATAAGAGTAGTTTTAAAGTGTCAAAACATCCCTCTAACATTTTAATTTGAAGTTTCCAGCATTAATCATATTGAATGAAAATAAATAGCAAATAGTGTATTTTCATTAGAAAACAACTTTTTTTATGGTAAAATATATGAAGATTGTTCAGATTAAAAATAAATAAATATAAAAAATATATAAACAAAAATATATTTGTAGTTATACAGTGCGTTCATGAATTATTTAGATCTACTTTTGCTATAAAATTTTTAACGTATGATTAGTTCATACGCAGAAACATACGATATTATTGACAAATTTGGCGTTTGTTTGACATTTGTGGGCACACAACAAGACTGGATTTAAATAATTTATAAAAGCACGTTATTAGACTTTTATAGTCAGTTTTTTGATAATTTTACTTAAAATAATTATTTCCATTGTTTTTGTTTAAACCGGAAATTAGTCTAAAAGAGAAAAATTATTCTAAAACCGGTTAATTTTCAAATTAAATAATTTAATTAATTTATATCAGCGGACAATGTCAAAGTTGATTTTCTTCGAACATTTTGTTTGTTGTCGTTTTATATTTTCTAGTACTAATGCTATTTTTATTTAATTTTTATACAGATTAGTTGATTTTTTTTTAATATACTCTGAAAAGTAGCTTATTATTTGAATTGATCCATTTTCGGTTAATTTTGCTTCTTTCTATAACTATTTTTGTTTCTGGGCTTAGAAGTTTCAGTTTTTTTTTTACTGATTAGAATTTTCGGTTTTTTAATTAATTAAATTTATATTTTATCTTTCTTTTATGCTGGACGCTTTCTTAAATAAATAAAATTAATAAATTTGTTTTGGATAAATATAATCTTTTTTTATCTACAGCAATGTTGGCGGATTAATTATTATTAATTTAAAAATAAAAATTTTTGTTAAAAATAATAATAAAATTTGCCATTAAAAAATATACAGGGTGTTGAAAAATTGAGAAAAGCTGCTAGAATAGAAGAGACTCTAATTATTCTTATAAGCAAAAGTTGTATTAAACTAGGTTGCTTAACAAAAAATAAATAAAATTCAAATAAACAGTTTAAACTAAGTTTTTAAAATTTTAAATATTTTTTTCTTTATTATAATTTTTATCTTTTTTCTTTTGAAATAAAAATTTAGGATTTACAATTGTGAATCATGATGAGAGTAAAGGCCTCAAAAGCTATATCAAGAAATGATTTTTTACAAACATGAATGTTCTGCTATTAAAAATTAAATTAAATCTCAAAATCAACAGCAATTTTTTCAAATTTCGTTTTGATTATAAACAATTTTATTTTATATAGAACTTTTTGGTAATTAGTGGCAATAACTTACAGGTGTTTTCTAAAAGTTGGCGCCATAGTTGGCCATGCCTATAAACTTGTGTGAACGGTTTATAATTTTTAAAACAATTGCTTCAAATGTCAAAATAATTGCTCAATTTTTCAATTTCTTAATTTATTATTAAAAATTTAAAAATTAAGACATTGAAAAATTGATCGTAAAGTGCCACGTCTTTCTTCCTAGAAAAACAGAAAAGGTTATCAAAATTGTAAAGCAAATAATGGAAGAGGCGCCACAAACATTTCTACGTCGACTTTCGCATCAAGTTTAATTATCTACCACCACTTGCCACAACATCCTAAAAAAGGATATTCACTGGTGTCCCTATCGTCTGCAAGCAGTAGATCAACTCCTTCCTGTTAATTATTCTGCACGTGTCTAAATACTGTCGTTGGTTTATTAATGTTAGATGCAGATAGCAAATTTGGTTTATGGCCGATATAATTGGACACATCTTCCTATGTCCATACTAGACAAGCGAAATTCTAAAGCAGACAAGCAAAAATTCAAACAAAAGAAACTATTTTAAATTCAGCAAATAGTTTATTACATAAATAACGTAACAATAGTTTTTTATTTATTGCGACAACAAGTAGTTGAATGGGAATATAGTTTTCTTTCTCTTCTATCTTTATAATCTCAAACCTATTCAGACGTCTATAATCTTGGCCGTTCAGTTTTTTTATTGAATTCTTTCTTTCTCTTGCTATACTTTACTTAGCTTGAATTATTTAAATATTGCTTAGTTATTTTTTTGGTGGTAAAATTATTATAGTCGTTCAAGATCTATTTTGTTTTTATGAAGGTGTCTATTGTGTAGAAGTTGATAGTATTTACAATAGGGACTTACCGCTAACCATCATTAGGTCATAAATAAAAGTATCACCATAGATTCGGTCTTATACAGATCCGTATTTTGTTAGTCAAAGAAACAGTTGAAATATGATTTATGACGAATTTGTCTACAGCTTTCTCACCTTCACTTTAATTATTGTTCTTTCACTCATCTTCATAATACTCAACGGCGGATTATGAAAATGCACATTTTGCAACATGGCTAAATTAAGTTAGTCAACAGCCTAACTTCGGCAACTAGCATGTAAAGCATGCCAGTCTAGTTCAGATAAACGTGATTTTATTAAAGAGGGTTTACTGCACTCAGAAAAAGTAGAAGTATGAGCTGCTATTTCAAAGCGCAGAATTAAAGAGGTTATTTTTTTTAATAAAGCATTAGCTGTTGCAAGATACCAAGAGAAAATTTTACAGCCATTTTTTGCACAGCTTTATGACGATGGAATTGTAAACGGGTACTTTCAGCAAGACGATGCCATTCTACATACTACTAACAAAACCTTGAATATGATACAAGATCCTGGGACCTTACTTCATTTGACTTCTTTTTGAGGCTCTATTTAAAGAACTTAATTTTCTAGCAACGCTTAAATAACCTCGATAAGTTGCGTCAGGCCACAAATTGATAAAATTAATAATAATCCTTAATTGGTAAGAAATGTCAGTAACACGATTACTCACTAAAAAAAAAGTCTGCAAATGTCTTGAAGACAATGGACAACATTTAGATTATTTGTTATAAATTTTATTGCTTCAATTAAGTTTATTTTTTCGCTTGTTATAACATTGCTTTTAATTCAATTTTATTAACGTGTTAAGCTTTCAATTCATCAAATTCAAAGTGAGGTTAGATTTGGTTCAGATGTCAAATTAATAACAGTTACTTTAATTTGATGGTCACAAGTCGAAGTTAAACATTCAAGGCATTGTTCGATGCCAAATTTAAAATAGTATGTTTGCAATAATTGTATATTTCAATACAAACTGTAAATTGTCAAAAAGTATGACTAATGAAAATTTATTTTACTTTTAATAAATGTGAAAAATAAACATATAATTAAACCAATAAAATTTTTAATCATTGCTAAAAATTCAGATTACAAGCCTATTGAGCTCCAATAATTTTACAATGCTAGCGATTATTTATTCATTAAATTAAAAGTGAGGTTAGAATTGGTTCAGATGTCAGATTAGTAACTGTTACTTCAATTTGATGGTCACAAGTCAAAGTTAAACATTCAAGGCATTGTTCGATGCCAAATTTAAAATAGTATGTTTGCAATAATGGTTGTTTTTTATGTTGAAACAACAAAAATATTTCAATACAAACTGTAAATTGTCAAAAAATATGACTGGTAAAGATTTATTTTACTTTCAATGAATGTGAAAAATGAACAATTAATTAAACCAATAGAATTTTTAATCATTGCTAAAAATTGAGATTAAAAGCCTATTGAACCACAATAATTTCACAATGCAGCGATTATTTAATATATGTAATAACAACAACAACAACCAAAAAGCAAAAATGCGAATTGTGCAGCCTAAAAAAAAAGGTTATTGCATAGCTGCAATAACGTTTGATGCAAATTTGCAAATCGCCAAAAAGAATTTTCGTAAATATTTCAATATTGAAAAATACCAACAGCTCTCATCATAATTAAAATTTGTTAAAAATATTGCTGCTATTAACGAGAAAAACAATTCTTTTGTGTACATTGTGCTTTGAAGTGCCATTCAATAAATATTATTTATTGACAATAAATAGACATTGATTTGTCGTAACAATGAGCATCGTAGTAACTTATGAATGTATTATATTTTCTCAATTATTATTGACAGTCAATTTTAATGTTATAAATGATGTTGATCCAGCAATATAATGATTACCAAACATGTTTATTCATTCGAGCATGTATATGTGCTTTCTCTATTGAAATGTTGGAAAAAATTTGAATATAAAACATTTTAATTTGAGCGAATAAGTGCGAGTTGTATAATAAAGGGTAAAAATCTGTGATTTCTAGTCCCAATTAGTTTGAAATCTATCCTGAAAGCGGGATTTTACATAAAAGTACTATCCTTGACCGTTAGACATGCCTCCATTCTGAAAGGCTTGTCTATAATAAACGATAAAGTTAAAATTATATTCACTTGACAACAGTACAACAGCTGAAGAATATTCCATTTAAATGCACTGCTAAACCAGTAAGTTTCAATATACTGTGCGTTTATAAATTATTTAGATCAAGTCGAAATGAGCGTATGTTAATTTTTTGATTGATTTATACGCAGAAACGTACGATTTTATAGGCGAGCTTTGACGTTTATTTGACATTTGTGGCTAATCATAGGATTGAAAGCAATAAAAATCTGTCAAGCTAAATTTCGCAGCAAGAATAAACGCATATTATAAGTTTATTACTTCAACTTGTCGTTAAGTAATATTATATTTTAAATTTTTGACAATTAGTTTTCTAATGCCTGTTTTATATGTGAATTCTTGTATATTTATGAATTTATTATCTATTGTTTATTTATTGATTTATCTAATTTATAATCTTTTCAGTTGTTTTCGAAAATGTTCTTAAGAAATGTAACATTTGATTTTTTTTTAATTAATATCTTTGAGGCGGTCAACCTCTCTGTTGAAGGATGCAACAGTACACTTATTGAGAAAAAGCTCTATAGTTTATATTTCATAATTTAATCTAAAAAAATATAGCACCGGGGGGCTGCTCAACATTTGTCAACATGCATTTATATGATCAGTAGGGCAGTTTAAATCGAATCTTTCTCGACAAAACCGATTTAAAACATTGCAAATGAAAAAACTATCAATAAATATGTACTAAAAATAAATAAGTTAATACAAAATAAACAAAATATTTATAATTAAAAATATACAAAACAAAGTCGAATTTGTTCGAACAATTATAACTCGAGAACGGCTAAACCAATTTTTAAACTTTTTAATTTGTTGTATTTGTCTATGTTTTAATTAGTAGAATAACTATTGAAAATATTAAAATATTAACAAAAAAACAAATTAAATAAAAATGAGTTTTGTAACTGTCAAATATTTAATGTTCATACCGTCAATATTATAAACTTCCTCCTCAAATTACAAAAAAGGATTTAAATAAAGGTGTTGGATCGACAAAGTACATATATAAACAATATTCGAATAATGGCGTATTTCAAATTTTAAAAATGTAGAATAATGTCAGTAATAAAAAATGATATGCGTTCACAATTTTTATTTGTTTAAATTAAGCAAAATATATTAGGTTACTTAAATATACAACAAATATTTTAATTGAAAAAAAATTAAATCTAATGGTTTTCCTGAATTATTCTAAATACTTTGTCAATCCAGTCAGAGTCAGTATATTATATAAATATTTACGTTGCATAAATGTAATTTATTCACGACAGGCAACGCAGAATGTCAGTGATTTGTTGTAATGTATGAGTATTATTATTAATAATGCCGCGATTAAACATATCTAATCTAATCTGCTACATCAATTGATAGGCTACAGAACATAGTTGACAAATTAATTAATAAAAAACGACAAATGGCACAAAAATAGTCTACTATTTTGCACTTTGTGATATACGAAATTTTTTTGTTTATCTATAAACAAAAATATGTCGTATATCACAAAGTGCTTTGCTCTAATGAAGAGAATTAGACCAATTTTTTTAAAATTTAAAATTATCTAAATATACATTGTTGTACCATGTATATATTAAAATATATATGTTTCAATCTTAAATTTGAAAAAATATTTTTAAGTCGTGTTTGTTTTAAAAAGATTTTTGTAAACATGTAGGTGCCTATAATTAAATGTGCTTTACGTTTTTTATTAAATTGCACCTGGTGTAAAAATAAAAATAACATAAGATATTTTCAGAAGATTCATACAGTTTGACTTTTGACATTATCTTGAATTTTTAATTTAATGAAAAATTTTTAAACCTGGGATTTTGTTAGATCTTTTGAGTCAGAATTATTTTTTTTTATCAGCAAAATAAAAAGAAAAAAATTTCACTTTTTAAAAAATTACACTTAGTAATACAATAAAATTTACAATTCTATTTTGCTTATAACGTTACTGAAAAATAGCGTTTATTTTTCCAATTTTTCTAATAATAGTAATTGCTGTGATTACTAAAACAAAATTCTTATTGATACAATTTATTAAATTTTTTTACTACAAATCTATAAACTGCGTATCAATAAAAACAAAGAAAAAAGCAAAACAGGAGAAAACTTGAATTTAATGAAGAAAAACAAATAAAAGAAGCAATCTATAGTAAAAGTTCTCCTGCAAGTATAAAAAAAGGTAAGAAAAAAATTAAAATATATGTTGTTATAACAAAATGATGACAAAATAGAACAAAATAAGATATACATGCAGGAAGTAGAATGCAAAACAGAACATGCTCACAATTAAAAAAAGAAACAAAAAAAATTCAAAAAATAGAAAAATTGAAAAAGCTAATAATCATTTTAGAAAAAAAATTCGAAATAATGATGTGTAAAAAATAAGAAAAAAACAAGTAAAATAGGTGTATGAAACACATGATATAAGAGAAAAATAAAAAGAAAATAAAAAAAATAGTGAGTAAAGTAGGTGAGAATGGAAAATAGGATGCATAAAATGTTTGCTGAAGAGGTTTAAAAAAACGATTAACAAAGCTATTGCTTTAATATAACTATTGATTTCAAAGTGAGTTTTGTATGTTCATTTAAAATGCTTAAGGTTTTATGGTATAAATTAGTTTTGCATGTCTTTTTCGTTCCATCAGCTGTCAAAATATTATTTGACAAATTTAACATTTAAGATCTTTTTCGTTTCATCAGCTGTCAAAATATTATTTGACAAATTTAACAGAAGACATTTGAGACATGTACACTTTCACTTGATGTACATAAAAAATATGAGATGTGGTTATTTAGCTATTAATATAACGAAAATATTTGAGATTATTTATAAAACGTTGCTTGCCGACGAGGCGATAACCGAGTCGCGTAGCAACGTCCGAGATGATTTAAGCTGGGAAGATTTCGGCTATATCAGAGCTTTATCGTATTGTCAAAACTAACAATTTTAAATAAAACACTAATTCATTTACATTAATTAAGAAAACATTCTCAAATGTTTTGCTTTATTTGGCCGTTTCTGATAAAAGTGATGAGAGATTTTGGTGTCTCCGCACGTATTTTAGAGTTAGCAGAAAGTGTGGAAATAGGTTTGTTGCCAAAAAAGTCAAAAATTCAATAAGAAATAGAATATTATATTTTTTGTTTGTGGCGAGACAAGGAACAGGTTTGAGGTGGCAAAACGGCTAAAAACCGTTTTGCTTTCAAATGCGTATTTTTCTTCATTATTATGACCGCAATATTTAATGCTACAAGCTTGCTTGGAACTAGAAGAAAAAATCAAAATTGACATAAATAGTTTGTTGATTTGGGATTGTGTCTGAAGATGTCAATCCTGTAATTTTAACTGCAAAATAAGCAGCGCTAGAAAGTCTTTTGTATGAAATGAAATGGAAAGTGCACTATTCAGCCATGTAGCAGGTAACATTAATTTTTTTTCTAAAATTCTTGAAAAAATTGCTACATATTTCTAACTCAAAAATCCAGCTATGTACACAGGCTAATGCATTAGGAGATCTGCAGCGACCATGCCCTTTGGCAAACTTGCTAGACTCCCATCCACCCAACTCTTGCAGTTCTAACTGGACAAACTTGTCTAACACGTTTCCAGTTAGAACTGCAATTGTTGGGCGGATGGAAGTCTAGCAAGGTTGCAAAAGAGTATTTAGAAGAAAATCTAGAAAAGAAGATTTCTAATACACAAAAAGTTCAGATCGGTTGTACAATTGTACATGGCAAATGATTCTGGTACTAAAGAATCAATAAAAAAGTGTGCTGACTTATCTGGAAGAGCTACAAGATATGTAACTGTTGAGATGGATGAGAAAAAGGTGTCTTTCAGGTTTGAGAATTGTGAAAATATTGAAATTAATGTTCAAAAATAATTTTGTACTACGTTATCAGTTCTAATAAATTACCTATAACTAGCGGTTTTGGGAGTTCAATGATTTTGTGACCCATATAATTGTACAGAAATATTTGCAATTATAGAGACATAACAAACGGTGATACGATGAAGATAATAATAGTCTAGATTGCTAATAATAAATGTCAATTTCAATACCTAAAAATTTAACTTTTGTTTTCTTGATCACCCCATGAGCAAAAAATATTTTATCTTAAAAAACGTCTTCTGATAAAAGTTGCAAATTAATTTCTATAATTTGCTTCAATACCTCCAACTCCAACATACTCATTACTTTATAGTCGCATGTTCATTAATATTTTATGAACTCGCAATTACATACTAAGTGAAAATGAATAAATAACGATAATTCCTATTGCTCTAAATACCAGTATCGTTGCATACATTCTCAGACCTATAATATAATGCACCAATTTATTAACAAATTTACAAATTATTATATTAAATTTATGCTTGCCTTTCTACTTTTATCTATTTTCACTCTAATAACATGATACAGCGATCGATTTGGCGACGTAATTATAGCTAATAATCCTCGTATTGATTTGCAATTTGTCCAACTATAAAAGATGTACTTTTATAAAAAATTTAATAATCGACATTAAATCGACATTTAACGAATAATGAGCGAAAATAGATTTTGGTCTGAAAAAATAATCGCTTCAAAAGTGGAAAAGTGACTTGCATAATTTACTCTTCCCAAAAACGTCCAGAAAATTGTTAGCAAAAATTGGTAAAAATGGTGGATGCGCCATATTGGATTTTTTATTGTAGCGTCGTTTAATATGTCTATAATTGCACATATTTTTGTACAATATATGGGCCATAATATCATAGAAAACCCATAACACGTTAATTACACCAGTTAGAGCCAGATTATAGTTTCTAATAATTTAGTAGAACTGATATTAACATTTCTATAAAGTTACTTTTCTACATTAATTATAATATTTTCACATTTATGAAAACTGAAAGACACATCTTTCCCATCCATCTTGACTGTCGCATCTCCTGTAGCTCTCCCAGATTGATTCTTTGGTACCAAAAGCACTTACTTGCCATACGCAACCGATCTGAATTTTTTGTCTAATAAAAATATTTTTCTTAGACTTTTTTCTTAATACTCTTTTGCAACTTTGCTAGATTTACCTAACTCTTGCATTTCTAACATGCTTCCACCGCCGTTTGCAAATCTCCTAAAGCAGTGGCCGGTGTACATAACTAGATTTTCGAGTTTGAGATATGTAGCACTATTTTCCAACATTTTAGAAAAAAAAGTGTGCTGTTTGGCTAAATAGCAATACAACTAGATTCATCTTGTGAAGACAAAAGTATTTGGAAATAGGTGTTGATGCCTGATTTATCAAAGGCTTTTGTATTATGTTGCTACAGACCCCCTTGCGGTGATTTAACTATTTTTTTCCATATTTTATATAAGTTATCTGATCCACAATTTCAGTCATACTGAATATAAATCAGACATTGATTTGAATAAGAAAAATAAAAATATCTTTCTTCTAAAAAGACTTTTCAATGAAACAGCAGTTTCAAAGTTTTTGATACTTTTTGAAAATGAATCTTGGAACGAGTTTTATGCATTAACCGACTTGAATCAAGCCTTTTCTTCATTTTACCAGTTTCTTAATTATTTTTAAATTTTATTTTTTGAAAAGACGACGGTGTGTAGACAATAATAATAATAAAGAAGAAACGATGGCGTTAGAAAATCCAGAGCTAATTTGAAAAATCTTTTTGCCGTAAAAGCTCTCTACCCTAACTAACTTTCACAGTTATACAAAACTGCTAATTCTAACCATATACCTTTAATAAACTATAATTTTTATGTGGTGCTATAGTTATGCTGTTGAGTGTATACAAAAAAAGAAAAAACTCTCATGGAAAACTATAGGCTGATAGCTCTGAGTTCTAGATTCTCAAAAATGTTTGAACACGTTTTTCTTAATTGTTTGTTAAAATTTGTTAAAAATTTCAAAAACGGTTTATGTGATAAATTTTTTACTACGACAGCAAAGATTAGCCTGATCGAAAAGATTGTCTCAAAAATTGAAAACGACAAGCTATTAGCAAGGCGTTAGATTGCGTCCATCATAACCTGCTGTTGAATAAACTGTTGAAGTATGGACTAAGAGGCACTTTGTAGAACCGGGTATTGTCATATCTGGAAAACAGGCTGCAAAATGTGTCAATTGAATCTTTTAAAGGCAATGTTAAGTCACAGATTAACTCCAACCGAACTTTTATTAATTTGGGTATACCGCAGGAGGAACAGATCAAATCTGTCAAAAAACTTATCAACACTACATACTGATGGCACATCCATAGTTTTATCAAAATCTAACCATTGTAAAGCGTCAAAAAAATGCACTGATTTAGACTTGACTATGTCAAATGAAAGAGGTGATACTAGTAACAAAAATGTAAGGTTTTTGGGTCTAGCTGGCGATTTGCACCAAATAGAACTTTCTTATATACGTGCAGTTTGTAGACTATAAGAAGGCTTTCGACCCTATAAAACTAAGTTTTATCAAATTAGACGAAATGACAGCAACAAAGACAATCAAAATAAAAAAAAAATAAGGCAAGGAGATACTATCCCTTCAAAACTCTTTACACTGGCCCTGGAAGACGTCTTTAAGACGCTGGATTAGGAAAAAACGGTGTTAGGGTAGACGGTAAAATGCTCAACCATTTGCAATTTGCTGATGGCATTGTCATCACTCTACAACCTCATTGTTAGAAAAATTTCAGAAAATGGTTGAACAACTACATCACGCATTTGCAAAAATGAGCCTTCGAATAAACTTTTCAAATAACAAATAAGATAGAAATAAGTGGAACATTTTTAAAAACTACTGAAAGAATAAAAAGAAAAAACTGGCAAGAAAAAATATATTAAAAAAAAACGCAGAGTAAGAAAAAATAACAAGAACAAAGCTGGAGAAACAACTTATAAAATGAAACAAAAAGTTGTCAGAAATGGATGGGATAAGGAATAAAGCATGAATGTATAAAAATAAAAGAGTTAATGAAAGACTGAAAAAAGTATTGGATAAAGAGGTAGCGGAAAGAGGATTTCTTGAAAATGGACAAAAGGAATAATAAATAGTACCAATACATAAAAAGTGAAAAAAGATATAACTATAAAGTAGAATAACTCTTCTCTGAACACAATGTACAAAGTGTAAGCAGAAAAGTTGAAAAGAGTGGCAGAGAAAATGGGAAAATTACCAGACTGGTAGACGCAATTTAGAGAGAGACGAAACTAAATCCGTTAATTGAGAGTGAGTTAGAAAAGAAAGAAGGTAAAGTATTTGAGATGCTTGTAAATTATGTAAGTGCGTGGAAAAAAAGAAAATAGCAAGGCAGTAATATGAAAACTGAAAGAAATTAAGAGATACAAAAAAACAAAGAGCAAAGTGAGAGAAAATGTAAGGGAAAGTGACTGGCTGTAGACAAAAAAGGGCCTGAGACAAAAGTGCTCTCTGAGCCTGCTATTGTTCACAATTTGTATGAGAGATATAAAAGATGTATTAGCAAAAAGGCAAAAAAGAAGAGTGGTAGTAGGAAAAATAATAATCTGGATGTTAGCGCATGCGGGTGATAACGGAAGAAGAAAAAAAAATGATTTGAATGATAAAAATTGCAGAGAGGTATATGAAAAAAGATAATTTGAGATGAAAAAAAATTGAAACAAAGATAGTAAAGCGTTTAGTAACGGTGCATTAAAAAGTAGTGTGGAAATAAGGTGAAAAAGAAATAAAGCAGGCGAAAGAAAAGAAGCACTGTTTGAAGAAAGAAGTTGAAGTAAGTTGCAGGTGAAAGAATTAGTGAAAAAGAGAAACCAAATATATGCGATAGTGTGAGGGGAAAGTTTAGAGGAGAATATAAAATAGAGTATTTGAGACAGTCTGGTAAAAAATGTTGTATAGAGCGGAAACTTAGAGGTAGAAAGAGAAAATAGAGACAAAAAAAGTGCAAAAAAAATATATGAAATAGATGCTTGGGTCAAGTAGGAATACTATAAAAGAAATCAATGTAGAACAGATTGAGAGGCAAAGAGAAACGTGGCAATAAATGAATGAAGAAATGAGAAACAGAGATAAAGACATAAAAAATCAGGAAAAGAGGAGAATAATTTGAAAATACGAGAAACGGGTTATAGAAGAACTACCGACATATTTAAAAAGACAAGTTAAGAAAGAGAGAAAAATGATTGCAAGATTTAGACGTGAGAATAAAAAAAGAGAAAACCGATTTTGGATGGAGGAACATGAAAGTAAATGCAAGATGTGGGGAAAAGAAATAAAAATATTAGTGCACATAATGAAAAAAGAGTAAACTTGGCCAGTGAAGTAGAATGAGAGTAAAAAAAAGACCAAAAGCAAGGAAGTGAGAAGAAAAATAAAAAAAACAAGACGCTTTAAGATAGAGTTATTTTTTATATTTTATATTATATTACTATTTGGTTGTTACCCTTAATTATTATATAATGAGAACGAATTTTGTGATTTTAGGGTCTAAATTAAAACACATTAAAAGTTTATGTCATTTGTTGCGACGCTTCGATTACGTTGTAATCTTCATCAGGCAATCGTGGAATCACGCAAAAGTGATATGTCGATTGCCTGATGAAGATTACAACGTAATCGAAACGTTGCAACAAATGACATAAACTTTTAATGTGTTTTAATTTAGACCCTAAAACCACAAAATTCGTTCTCATTATTTTATATTATATTATAGTGTAGTACAGGGTAGCAATTTAAAAACTTTTCGCCCTTAATATTTTCCTTACAGTTGAAAATGAGAAAAATCGAAAAATTTAGTTTAAGCCCCCTAGAAAGGGTAAATGTTACCATTGAAATCTTAAATGACAATGGGGGCCAAGTGGCACATTGTTTTAAAGAGCGTTCAATTTTTTTTTCAGTTGTATCCTACTTTGTTGCTTTTTGTGCCGAGATTTTTGAATAATCGCATTTTTGCAACTATTCGGAAACTTGTGGACAAAAAACAACAAAATAAGATACCACTAAAAAGAGAATTAAACGCCCTTTAAAAAAATTGTGCTGCTTGACCCCTATTCTCGTTTAAGATTCTAAGGGCGACATCTTCCCCTCCTAGACAGTTTATATTTTTTGCTGCAAGAAAGATATTAAGGGTGGAAAGTTTTCAAATTGACACTCTGTTTAGTGGGGAAATAAGGCAATACTAACTTCCTCAATGATTATCAATCGCATATTATCCTCTTTATTTCTATTCTGTGGGTGGTATGCATAATAACTTGCAAATAATGATTTTATTAGAATTTGTCGATTAGATAGCTATTTCCCTTGACTTATAGATGAGTATTGACTGACGCTGTTGGATAATGAAAAAAATTTCTTTTGGGTCGAGCGTCCTAGATAAAATTGCAGTCGAGCAAATGCCACAGAGATGTCATTTCTGCTTTATTTTCGGACATTGGTTATTGATTACATCGTGGATTCAGCTTTATGATTACATATAGGGGTTGCAGCCAATGTGTTATTATATCGTTGAAATACTTTGAAAAGCTCTGCCCGCCAACAATTTATCCCGGACATAATTCAAGTCGACAAAACGTCGTGACCACCGCCGTAGCAGCTTTCATTCCTCCCTAACAAGCTCATTTACGAATTATCATCGGTCAAGATTTTCCAAAACCGATAAGGAAACATCATCAGTTGTCTTATTGTGCAACAAAGCTCGCCCAAAAGCTTCTTTCCGGAGCACAAAGAGAAGGGACGACGCCAGCGGTTTTTAATATCTTTCAAATAGACCCAGAATTTTTACAGCTCATTGGAAACTTGATCCGTGCAAAAGAAAAATTATATGCGGTTTTGTCAAACCCTAGGGCTTTCTTTGACTGAACCGTAAAAAGTCTACCGTGGAAGCGGAGGAACGTCCCGTGCGACCGCAACAAATAAATAAAACAGATGGTGCTAAATCTATTGTTGATGAGCGACGAATCAAAATTCTTTTATTAGGGTTTTAGGTACTATTATAGTGTATTTGGTTTCAGGATTTATTTGCTTGACCATGAAATTGCATAAGGCGGTTTTAAATTCCTACTTGGGGTCATCAAGCTTCATTTGACGGTTTTCTTGTGATGGACACTCATTCCTCTCAATTTTTTCTTCTACAATTTCCTAAGAATCTCAATGCAAGAATTATAATTTGTTAACTATAATTAAAATAGGGAAAAAAGACACCTTGACAGGAGGTCTGCTGTTCTCACGACAAATCGGTGACAATTGACAAATGGCTTGACCTAAAAGCTGCAAACTATAACAGCTAAATATTTAGAGCTAAAACTATGTTGACAAACGATAGACATCTGCCTCTTATCGAAGAATCATCACTATTTTCCAAAATCCCAAGTATTCATTTGGCATCGTTTTTACGTCAACAGTTTCTTGTTGTCGAACTTTGCTAGTTATTGACTTTAAGGGTGTGAATGCAGAAAATTATTCCAAAACCATGTATTTTGTAACAAATACTACGCTAGAATCTAAATAATAAATAATTTGTGATCGATTGTTTTTTATAATTAAGCGGTTCCATATGCTAAAACTGTCCAATTACTAAAAATTTGAAAAAAAAATTATTTTTGTTAAATTCTCTTTATAATCTTTCTGAAAATTCAAAAATTAGTTACCGGCATTAGACCAAATCGATAATTTTTTAAACCAAAAAAATAATAGTGCTCTGAAACGCATTGGAACAGAAAGAGTATAAGAAGAATATAAGGAAAAATAATTTACGGGCGGTTTGAGATCGCAGGAAGTAGTGAGGGTGAGTTTTTAAGGGTAAATCTCGATTTCCGGCAAAACTACAAATTCTATAGAAAAAAGTTGAATAGCAAAGTTGTAGGTAATGAAAAAATCTGCAACTTTTGTATTATAATTTTTTTCACCTAGTTTCGAAATTTAAGTAAGAAATGTTTATCTTTAAAAAATTTTTTTGAAATTTGAACTCATTTATAAGTTTTTTGATTAATAGTTATTTCCATAAAAGTCAGGAAAATTTCACATTACTGTAGAGGAGCTAAATTGAAATACGAGGCACTTTGTGCCGAGTATTTTAAAGCTCCGAGTCGAGTAAGAGATTTTACTGACGTGTTTTGTATTAAATTTTTCCGGAAATCGTAAAAAAAGACGAAATTTACAAATTTTAGAATTTTTTTTACAAATTTTACAAAAATCAAGTTTGTCAATTTTGTTAGCAACTATAGTTACTAGAGTATCTTTTTTATTTTGCGTCTTGTAAAGTTTTTACAGTACTAGTCTGGGAAACTCAATTTTCCTGCGCGTAAATAAGCAGGAAAATGTTGTTTCCAAGACGATTTCCGGAAAAAATTTTTTTTATAAAATTTGAACTCATTTATAATTTTTTCGATTGAAAACATTAATTTATTTACTGTATTTTGACTTGATATTTAAGAAACATTTTAATTATTATCAATCAAAGATTCTCGTCTTCTGATATCTGCTTTTTTATAAAAGTTTGTGGGGCTTTTGTTGGTTAAAGTGTTTACTTTTTGATGATGTAATAAAAATATACATTACAAGGATAAATTTTCACAGAAAATGCACAAAAATACAAAAAAAAACTTAATTTCAAATATTTTTTTCAATCATTATGTATAATTTTTGGGTTATTTATTAAGATTTACACTCGAAAAACATAGGATTCTGCATTACAAATCTATAAAACATAAAAATTGCAAAACAACTTACCAAAATAACTGTTCTAAATATTAGAAAATTAAGATAGTATTTAAATTTTGATATTTATAAATCTTTAAAGGTAAATATTATTTATCTTGAATTTTAATCACTTATGCGTTAATTTTTAATTTTTGATATCATTTTTTATTGCTAGATTTGACATACTTTTTCGATTTTAGTCTACAAATCTTCTAAATCTTCAATATCAGGACCGTCTTCGTCTCTAATATTATTTCCAGTATCTGTTCTCAGTCCATATTCTAAATCATTAACTTTTTCTGTAAGTTTTTGCTTCTACATTAGAGCATTTTTTCGAACCATAACAATTTGTGCATTTTGTGCAGCTGCTACGAAATAACAGATATAGTGCGACCAACAAAACAAGAACTAGTAAAAATTACTAGTAAAAAGTAGTGATAATGGTTTATGACTGTATTATGCGGTACCTCACCGAAAACTACAGAAGTCCTGTTTAGTCGCACGGACGAATAAGGACTATGGCTTGCTCAGACAGCTCTAACGTTCAACATGACTATAAACTACCTGAAAAAGTTAATAGTTTACAAGCCTAATACAGAGTATTAGGCTTGTAAAAATTTTACAATATAATTTAATAATATAATATAATTTAAATTATTTATAAATTAAAATATTAATTTCTTTGAAAAAAGATATTCAGCTATCATCTCATGCCCTAAAGCAAATAAGTTCAGATTTTAATAATTGTTATTGCTATTTAAAGGCTTCAAAGTACATTATACTATATTATCAGCAATTCTAAATATGGCTAAAAAAAAACAATTGCAGTTTTTTCGGAAATTCACTTTGATTCTTATTTATATCAACAAGAAATTAGAAAACATTTTCAATGTTATTTTCATAAAAATAACAAAATAATGGCGTTTTTTGTCATTATTTATGATTATTTCTGACAATCACGTTGCTAGTCAAAACGTGTCTAAACTGATCTAAAACTAACCTTATTCTTATATGTATCAACAAAAAACTAGACCAATAAATGTAAATAATTTTTATAAGAATGACAAAATAATGGACTTTTTTGCTATTGTTTTTGATTATTTTTGATAATTACAGTTAAATGTCAGACAATGACTTTGCTAGCCGAAACGTGTCTAGACTGACCTGAAACTAAACCGACTCTTATTTATATAAACATTAAGGTAGAAAACATTTTTTATGCTAATTTTATAAAAATGGCAAAATAATGGCGTTTTTTTTGCCATTCAATCACGTTGCTAGTCAAAACGTGTTTAAACTGATCTAAAACTAATCCAATTCTTATTTATATCAATAAGAAACTGTAAATCTTTTTTTATGTTATTCTTATGAAAATAACAAATTAATGGCGTTTTATATCATTATTTTTGATTATTTACGACAATTACGTTTTTAGTCAAAACCTGTCTAAACTGATCTAGAACTAACCCTTTTCTTATTTATATCAACAAGAACCTAGACCAATAAATGTAAATTCTTTTATAAGAATGACAAAATAATGGAGTTTTTTGCTATTATTTTTGATTATTTTCGATAATTATTACAGTTAAATGTCAGACAATGACTTTGCTAGCCGAAACGTGTCTAGACTGATCTGAAACTAAACCAATTCTTATTTATATCAACAAGAAACTAAAAAACATTTTCTATAATATTTTGTATTGTTATAAAAATTCTTCATTATATTGTTATAAAAATAACAAAATAATGGCGTTTTATGCCATTATTTTTGATTATTTACGACAATCACGTTGCTAGTCAAAACGTGTCTAAGCCGATTTGAAACTAAACCCATTCTTATTTATATCAACAAAAAACTAGACCAATAAATGTGAAATTTTTTTATGTTATTTTTATAAAAATGACAAAATAATGGCGTTTTTTGCCACTATTTTTGATTATTTACGACAATCACATTGCTAATCAAAACCTGTCTAAACTGATTTAAAACTAAACCGATTCTTATTTATAATATCAACAAGAAACTAGACCAATAAATGTGAAATTTTTCTATGCTATTTTTATAAAAATGGCAAAAAAATGGCGTTTTTAATTGTTAAGCAGATGTCACAGTTCTAAAAACACTGTATATGTTCCAAAATTTGTAAAAAAAATAGAAGTTTGAGCCAGCAATATATACTTAATTGCATAATATAATTTAAAAAAGGCAAATTTTTGTCAGGGAAGTTGGTCTAAAAACATCAAGATGAAGTCGCGCTCTTAAACTTAGAATAGTTCCACTCCTGTTTTGGGAATTTTTCACCAAAATTGGATTTAGCTCCAATTGCTTACAGAATTTTTCTCTTCAGAAAATCTTTTCTCCAGAAAGAAAAATCGTGTTTAAGGGTTTTGAGCAAAAAATATAGTCGTTTCAGCCTGAAGAAAGACGAGAACCAAGGTAACGTTTTTGGCAACGTTGACAGACCGACCATCTTAGTTAAAAAAAATACAGAAAAACTAAGATCATTAAAAGAAAACAAGTCTTATGACCAACAAAACAATGCAAGAAGAAAAATAAAAGATCGTTTAGTTACAAATCTACACACAATTGTCAAATAACTACAACTTCTTATTATACATCATTATAAAATTTTAAAATATATTTAAACAAAAACTGTTTCTGATTAATCTCATCTATGAATAAAGTTAATAAATAAAAGGTGTTTTTCTCAAAAGCACAAAAGCTTTTCTTTCATCTTTTAACGCAAAAAAGAAGTAACTTTTCAAGGAATAGAAAGAAATTGCCATTTAGCACTGTAGTGCAGTTTAGGCAAATAAATATATTAAATCTGGACTTTAAAATTATTGGACTGATGTTAATTAATTTTTCAGGAGTTTGAAATAGTAGTGATTTTTTTTTTCATTTTTCAATTTTTTTTCTCATGCCGAAATAAGTAAAATACCTGACAAAGCAGTTTGTAATATTATGATGTAATAGTTTTAAAAAAACTCTTCAACAAAACAATGCAACTGACACTAATGGCAGAGATGCCAGTCATAAACAAATTAGAAACAACTGGCTATTGTTTTCCTTGGCATTTAAAAGCGCCATCTATTGCATTTGGTTCTGTCGACTAGTCAAAATTGGCAGAACAAAAAACTTGAAATCTTCACAAACACCAGAAAAAATAACTTTCATGTGTTCATTGAAAACCAAACAAGTGAGCAAAAATAGAGAGGCTCTTGAATAATAAATAAACATCTCAAATATCAGCTAAAAAACTCGTCTAACCGTTATTATAATACCTGACAGAGTTTATGACAATTATGTCAAAGAAAATGTGACAAATGTATAATCTTATTGCATGTTAACTGTTTTTTGCCTTGTCATGCTACTAGGACAACTTAAGCTGTTTTTTAAAGAGTTTAAAATAAAAGTTTTAATTAAGCATCAGCTGGTTACAACGGCCACTAAAATTGATCAGTTTTTTTGATATAATTTTTTTTTCATGTTATTGTAGAAGACTTTGTAAACAAGACACGCCAATTATAAATTTTTTGAGAAAAAAAAATCTAATAAGTGGCGAGATTGACCTTTTGGGAAATTAACTTTTTTCATAATAAAAGTTGGAGGCTATATGACCAAATAAATTTGCATAAGCTTGTTTTTTCGCCTATTTTTTGTAGACAAACAGCCCGTCGTGAAAAATAGTCGTTATTTTTCAAAAAAAAACAATACTTGCATCTCAATTTTGATGGAATTTATTCAGTTTCAACTGCAAATAATGTTGTTAACGTCAACCTTACTACAGTATATTCCACATATAATAGCACAATATTTCAGTATCTGTCAGTTTAGAACCAGTTCTACCTGAACTAATTCTTTGAGGCTATTTCTCATCTAAAGCCCACGTACTCGCAAGTTGCTGCTAAATTCAAAAAATTTAAATAAATAAATTAGCGCACGTTGTGATCATAATATTTACCGCAATAATAAGACGAAACCAGTCCAGCAACATTGTACGAGAAGAATGAAATTTCAGAGGCGGCTCTGTAGAAAGCACAAGAAAATTAATTAACAAGGATATTTACGTCAAAAAGTTGAAGAGCTCGTCTTAATTATAAATAGAAAGTTCTGTAGTGATAATTATTGAATTATTACATTTATAATTATTAGGTGAGTCATTCTACTTCTTCCTATATAAAATTGTTTATAAAAATTAGAAGATCATAAATCAGATGAAGAACAAAAAAATGCAAGAATGAAGTGCAAACATTAAGACAAAATAGAAAATGAGACATTTTTTTATTGCTATATTAGGTCAAGTCAAGTCAGATCTAATCTGTCGTCAGTTGAAACACATAAATACATACAAACTGTTTACAAGTAAATTAAAGCAAAGTATTTTAAGAAGAGTTATTAAGCTTTTTATGATTTTGTGCAGCAATAATTAATCTATTATCACGTCTCTTTAAAATTTTAGGTTATGATTATAAACTGATAACAAACTACGTTAATTTAGTCAGTTTATGTTTTTAGTTGACGTAAAAATAATCAATTACTGTGCTTAATAAATATTACTGGTTTGTTGGTATAAATTAATAATGTGAACAAGTGTAAACTTTTACGTCCAAATAAAAAAAAATATCAGATTTTATGATATAAGACTGACTAATAAAATTATTAACAGTTTAGAAAACGAAAAAGTGTACAAATATCTAAACTATAAACATTAATAATGTTTTTAAACAAATTTTATGAATTCTAAAAACACAATTACATAGTAAAAGATTAATAAAAACACAACAGAACATATAATAACTTTAATATATATTTTTAAAATTTATTTACAAGATTTGTAATTTTTGGAGAAAAGCGGAAGAAGTATTTTGAATACATCGGTATTTTTGAGTATAATTTTTTTTAAATTTGCAAAATATTTTTATTAATTATAGAACAGATAAAAAATCTTAAAAACAAATTAAAAAAAACATTTTCTATTAAGCGTTAATCTAAAATTGTTACAAAAAAAATTGATTAAAAAAAAATTTTGATTTAAAAAAGTTATCTTTTTCTAGAAATTAATAAATTTGATATTACTGTTTAAGACAGAGCTAATTTTTTTTTATTTATAATTGAAAAGCAATTAAATGATATTTGTAAAGTGTGTTTTAATTAATCAGAAACATTTTATTACATTTTGTTAGTTTAGTTAAGAAAAAATTACAAAAAATAAAAAATTTGATTCTGTTGTTGCAAAAATAGTTCATTCAAATGTAGCTCGCAAACTTAATTTAGTAAAAAATTTGAAATAATATTATAACTATAATCTTTAAAGTTTTTAGAAAATAATAATTATTTATTATATTTGAATAAAATTTAGCTTTATTCTTTAAAAATTTTAGGTCGTTTAAGATATTTTAGGTTTTTTTCTTTCTGAATTTCTGGCTGGTAAGGTTGACATTTTATAATTTTACAAAAATTATATAAATTATTAGGCCAAAGTAGTCCATATAAATTGAATTTTAAGTTGATCAGGTTATCTTAGGTTGCTTTCTTTCTGACTTTTTGGCTTGTATAGTTGACATTTTATAATTTCACAAAAATTGAAGTTATTAGGCAAAGGTAGGCCACATAAATGAAATTTTAGGCTGTTCAGGTTATTTTAGGTTTTTTTTCTTTCTAACTTTCTAGCTGCTTTATTTAGTTGACATTTTATAATTTTGTAAAAAATTAGATTATTAGAAAGTAGGCCACATAAATTCAAGATTAGGTTGTTTTTGGTTTTTATCTTTCTGAATTTTTAGTTGGTATAGTTGACATTTTATAATTTTGTAAAAATGTGGACTATTAGGCAAAAGTAGGCTACATGAATTGAATTTTAGGTTGTTTAGGTTATTTTAGGCTTTTTCCTTTTGAACTATTTGGCTGGTATGTGTTCACATTTTTTACAATTTTGTAAAAATTTAGATTATTAGGCAAAAGTAGGCTCCATAAATTAAAATTTAGATTGTTTTAAGTTTTTTCATTCTGAATTTCTGACTGGTATAGTGACATTTTATAAATTTGTAGAAATTTGGTTTATTAGGCAGAACTAGGTAACATAAATTGGCTTATAGATAGTCCAGGCTGTTTTAGGTTGTTCATGTTGTTTTTGCTTTCTTTCTCTCTGAATTTCTGACTGGTAAAGTTGACCTTTTATAATTTTGTAAAGTTGTGGACTATTCGGCAAAAGTACGTTACATGAATTAAATTTCAGCTTGTCCAGGTTATTTTAGGTTTTTTTCTTTCAGAATTTCTGGCTATTTTTGGTTTCTGTCTTTCTGAATGTCTAACTGATATAATTGACATTTTATTATTTTATCAAAATTTGAATTATTAGGCAGAAGTAGACCACATAAATTAAATTCTAGGTTTTTAGCTTGTTTCAGTTTTTTTTTCTGAATTACTCGCTGATATAGTTGACGCTTTATAATTTTATAAAAATTTGGATCTTTAGACTAAAGTAGCCCACATAAATTAAATTTTAGGTTGCTTTGGTTATTCTAGGTTTCTTTCTTTCTGGCTGGTTTAGTTGACATTTTATAATTTCCCAAAAATTTGAATTATTAAGCCAACGTAGGCCACATAAATTGAATTTTAGGTTGTTCAGGTCATTTTAGAATTTTTTCTTTCTGAATTTCTGTCTGGAATAGTTGACATTTTATAATTTTCTAAAAATTTGAACTATTAGGCAAACGTAAGCCACATAAATTAAATTTCAGGCTGTTGAGGTCATTTTAGGTTTTTTCTTTCTAAGTTTCTAGCTGGTATATTTAGTTGACATTTTATAATTTTGTAAAAAATTAGATTAATAGAAAGTAGGCCACATAAATTCAAGTTTAGGTTGTTTTGGTTTTTATTTTTTTGAATTTCTGGTTGGTATACTTGACATTTTATAATTTTGTGAAAATGTGGACTATTAGGCAAAACTAGGCTACATGAATTGAATTTTAAATTGTTCAGGTTATTTTGAGCTTTTTTTTTCAAACTTTTTTGCTGGTATAGTTCACATTTTTTATAGTTTTATAAAAATTTAGATTATTAGGCAAAAGTAGGCTACATAAATTAAAATTTAGATTGTTTTAAGTTTTTTCATTCTGAATTTCTGACTGGTATAGTGACATTTTATAATTTTATCAAAATTTGGATTATTAGGCAAAAGTAGATCACATAAATTAAATTCTAGGTTTTTAGCTTGTTACAGGTTTTTTTTTTCTGGATTATTAGCTGATATAGTTGACGTGTTATAATTTGATAAAAATTTGGATCGTTAGGCCACATATATTAAATTTTAGGTTGTTTAGGTTATTCTAGGTTTCTTTCTTTCTGGCTGGTATACTTGACAATCTTTTAATTTTCTAACAGCATTAATTATTAGGCAAACGTGGGCCACATAAATTAAATTTTAGATTTTTCAGGTTTTTTTAGGTTTTTTTTATTCTGAATTTCTGTTTGGAATAGTTGACATTTTATTAATTTGCAAAGAATTGAGTTGTTAGGCGAAAATGGGCCACATTAATTGAATTTTAAGTTCTTTAGGTTATTTAAAAATTTTTTTTTTTTTGAATTTTTGGCTGCTGTAGTTGACATAATTGCAAATTTTAAACTATTGAGCAAAAGTAGGCTACATAGATTGAATATTAGGTTATTTTAGGTTACGAAATGGAAAAAGTACACCAAAAAATGTAAGATTTATATCACTTGATTGTTTAGTTATATTTTACAAATGTTCCAAGCACTAGTGTTATTTTTTAAGTGTAAATTAGACGTTGGTTTACTTTTTAAATAATTTCTCTAAATAAATAAAAAAACAATAAACATTTTCGAGCTCATATCTTCATTCTGAGAGAAGAGAAAAATTGCTAAAAAGCGACATATTTCTTTATTTTTAACTACCAATTATATGTATAGCGTGAGCCACGTAAGAGTACGACCCTGACTAAACAAACCCTGACAGTTTAAACGCAACTTAACATTCAATTTTATAATCTACAACTGAGATTAGTAATGTCAGAAGTGTCAAAACTGAAGATTTAAAAAATTTTATTAAGTGATTCCAGTCTGTCAAGAAATTATGTCCTACTCTTATGTGGGCCACTATGTATAAAACATTGTGACTACATAATTTCGCCAAAAGAAGTTAGATGTTGGTCTTTCGTAAGAGTTTTGTCAAAATTGTGTTATGTTCAGCAAAAATTAGCGAGAAATATTATTCGTTTTTTCCGAATATGGGCAGTTTTAGAGGAAGTGTATTTATATCTTAAGACTTTTCCTTATTATTAGATACACCTTCTTGGTTTTTCTTGGAGGAAAATTGCAGCTCTCCTGGCACTCGCAAAGTCAATAGACACTTAGCTTCAAGGAACAATTGACATCTCCATTAACTTCTTTTATTTATCTATGTTTAACGTGTTTCCTGTATAAGACGTATGCACTTTATAAGTTCAAATAAAATTGAATAGAGCAAGCACGTTTCAGAATCACTTAAGCCGACATCCATAGTAATTTTCTTTTTCAATATCGCCTGAAGCCCCAGGTACATGACAGATTATATTAGGTGTTCTTTCTCACAGTGTTCAAACAATAAAAATCTAAATGCTCCAGCAACAAGTAACATTATTCTTGGAGCAGGAGGAGGAAGGAGGAGGTTACTACCATCATGCAGATTTACTGCGAACTAAAAATTAAGTACGAAAAGGCTCTTCCGCAGAGCTTTAAATTTAAATTAGGGCCATGTGTGACAATTATGTCACTACAATGCAAATTGTTTTTTTGTTTATTTATCCTTTTAGTCCTGCCAAAACAAGATTCTTTTTCAATTTCATTTGCATTTCATACAAACAAAGCGTTTGGAATGTAAATTATTGATAAATTCGTATCATTTGTACAACAAATTGATATTGAATTTAATAATTTATTGCTTCATTAAAAGATTTTTCTAAATATTTGATAAATTGCCAAACCAGTATAGTTAATTTAGTTTCAATTTATTTATAGTATTTGCCAAACGCAAATAAATTATTCAACTGTAAATATAATAATTTGGTAAATGGAGAGATGGAAGGCGGATTTGTTTGGATATTATATCAGGTTACACTATATTTGACAATGGCAAATAAAGCGAAAGGGTATATTTATTATTAATTAATAACAAATTATTTGTAAATATATTTAATTAAAATAATTTTACTAAAACTGTAAAAATTTTACCTTCCAACATTTGACATTATCACGTTCTATTTTATAGTCAAATAAATATTTATATAGAGGGTGGAAAAGTTTTTTTACCTATTAGGTACCCTGTTTTTTTTCCATTGTTTTTAAAATTTTTCCTAATATTAAATTTTTGAAAATAATAAAACAAATGGTGGTATTTTTATTTTTAAACCGAGCTGCAGATTAAACCAGTGCGCTAAGACAAGTTTAATGTGCAGCTAAAGTTTTGTAATCAATTATTAATCTTATCACGCATTATTTTTAATAAAAGTTCATAACAAATTTTGGTTTTGGTCATTAAATCTGAACAATTTATACTAGAACTAGCTGACCCGGCGAACTTTGTACCGCCTAACAGTCAATGAATGTCGTGTTACTTTTTAGCTGAACTAATTTAGGCTTTGATGAACGTAAAACAATGATACAAAATAATATATTTATATAGATAGAAACAAAAAAGTATTTTATTATGATGAATGATGATGAAAACATACATACAGAATAAGAATAAAAATAAAAAAAAATAAAAAATAATAATTAAGTACTTCAAACTCATGTCAGAAAAAAATGATGGAAAACTATGTTGTGCAGATTGGGAAAAAAAAATAAAACTCGGATTAATTCATTAATAGGATTTTCATTCAAGCACTTTGTGGTAAACGACATTCTTTGTTTTTTGGTCAGGCGCAAGAACAAATAAAGCGGATGGTTTGCCAACACGTGAGCATGCCACGTACAATTGACCATGAGAAAAACATGCATTTTCTAGATTGAGGCCACAAATAGTCAAAGATTGGCCTTGTGATTTGATGATCGTCATGGCGAAGGCAAGACGAATCGGGAATTGAATTCGTTTAAACTCAAAAGGCATATCCGTTGGGATCATCAAAATCTTCGGAATAAAAACTTCCTCATCTTTAAATTTTCCTTCAAGTATCGACGCGTGCAATTTCTCGCAGATAATTGACACGCGATATTCCGTTGCCTAATTGCATTACGGCTTCGCTGGGAAAGATTAGATCTTCTAGGACGCGGCATTGCTATTAAAATGTGCACTCGCATAAAACCACCAAATATAATAACAGTGCCTGAACTTTCGAGACATAGACAATAGCTCAAAGAGTATATAACCACTACGTATGAATAGCTTATCAAGAAAAATCATAAACAACCTATAAAAAGACATTTACACTTTTGTTAACCTGTAGATTTTTTTTCCTTAATCTTATAACCTTTACCAACTGATTTTTTATTCTCTAAATTCCGTTCCTTTCCGATGATTTTATGTTTTTACTGTAGAATAAATCTTAGGTATTATTTTCGGGAATTAAAAACAAATATAACAGTACCTGAACTTTGTAGACATTTTACAAAAAATAAATTTCTGAACGCACACATGATGTCTTCAGAAAAAATAGAGTTGTGGCTTAAAGGTCTCAGCAGCCAGGCCATAAGCTCCAAAAAAAAAATAGTTTTTACACTATTTGACAGGATTGGACAACAAATGTTTGACATGTAATAAACAAATCAGCATCTATTGAAATGATTAAGTATTTATTACACATATCGAGTTTTCATTGTTTTTAAGACGTATTCTGCTATTCGGGACGGAAACAAATCCAACAAATCAAAAACCATGGCAATCGGTCCAGCCGTTCTCGAGTTATAAGTGTTGTAACAAACACGACTTTTTTTTATATATATAGATTACGAATTATTACTGCTTTGCTTCCTTATTATTCGATGGTTATGCATCTAAGTCTTTTCATGCATCTGATCGGTTTTAAAAAATCTATTATTTAGGTATATTATTATCTGTATGCTTTATGTGTCTAGCTTTTCTGGTTATTTCTTATATTTCGCTTTTTTGTTTTTTCATAAATTTTTTTACACGTATTCTAATACTTTTTTTTATGCATTTATCTCTTCTCGGCTTATTCTTTCTTTCTTTATTTTTGTTACTTCTTTTATTTATACATTGCGTCTTTTGCTCTACCACTCTTTCTTCATGTTGTTGCTTTTTCCGTTCAGTTCCTTGTGTTACTACATTTATTAATTTTAATTTTTTTTAATTTTTAAAATTCGTAAAAAATAATTCAAGATCTAATTTTATTGAATGAAAAATTAAATTGAATAATTATTGTTTTATAGATATAAAGTTAATTAAGTTTTTCTGTCACCCCAACAAAATAAATTTTTTAATTAAACTATAATTTTTTATTAATTTTTTACTTGACTTCTTTTTTAAGAACTATTCTTTAGTTTTTTTTATTTGTTTTATTGTATTTGATGTTTATTTTTCCTTTAGTACTTTCCTATGTTATTAAAAAAAAGCTTTATTTTTTGTTATACTTATTTTTTTGTCTGTTTTGTGTCTTTCGTTGACTGCTATATAATATAGTTGTTTAAAGATTGTCAATATTTCAAAAAAGCTACCGTCTTTTTTTCCAAAAAGTTTCTGTAAATCTAAGTTTTTAAGAAATGTTATAGGAGTTTTGTTATTATTCACTAAGAGCTGATTTTCTGTGCATGGCATTAAAAAGAATTCCCATTATTTGTTTTTTAAAGTTATTATTTATATTTAATAATTAATGAAAACAAATAATAATAATTATTATTATTATTATGTAATTGTAATTTATTTTTATTATTATTATGTTTTCCCTTCCTGTTTTCAAAGCACAGCCATTTTGCTAGATTCAAAAATCATTACGGCCCTTGACAAGTAATAATAATGAATATAATTATTTAATATAAAGATAGATAATAGGTTGTTTTTTTAAGTTATTATTTATTTTTATAAATTATTTTTATTATTAATCAGATGAATAATTTATTATTATCTATTATTACTAGATGTAATCTTTCCTATTTGCAAGGCATAGCAATTTTGTTGGATTTAAAAATTATTACCGTCTTTGTCAAATAGTGATAATAACAATATAATTTTTTCACATTTAAAAATGTTTTTTTTGCTTGTGTCTGTCTTTTTTTTTATTATTTTTTTTCATTTTCTTGAATATGCTAGTTTCTGTCATAGAATTTTTTTATTTGTATCTGTTTTACTTGTTTTTTTATTAATTTCAATTTTTTTTGATTAATGCTTGTTATTACTATTTCATTTACTTTTCTTATTATTATTTTTTTGATTAAAAGATTTTTTTTGTTCGTTTTATTTTTTTGTTTTGATTTCTATTCTTCTAAGCTATAAAAGCTTGTCTTTGCTCATTTGATTCTTTGATGTTTTCTATTTACAGTTAGTTGTATCACTCTAATTTGTTCTAGAATTTGAGTGTGAGTTTATTTTATGCTTACAGAATGGAAAAACTTAGCACTGTACAATAGTTATTTACCGAACGAGTTCGGAAAGTGAAATTTCCCACATAAACACTTTGTTTGCAGCACGACTAAAAAGAGTGTTGCTGTTACGACAATCGCAACAAGAAACACCCCACCACCTACTATCGGCAATAGGGGTGGGAAAGGGTCATCCGGAGTAGAGCATCACCTTGATGATCGCAGAGGGAAGACTATCTTTTAAGCTTCGACCAAGAAACAACCTAACTCAAATTCATTTATTATATACTGTATCTTTATTAATATATATTTAAATTAAGTGTTAACCGGAGTTTATTCTCTTATATCCAAACTGCATCGTTATATTACATAACATTTGGTCCTTCGAGCCGGATTTGATTAATTGAGTAATCGAATTGAATTAATCAAGCCATCACATTTATTGCAAGTTTGGGTAAAAAGAATAATTGAAGCTCTACCAAGTGGGCAGCTTTGGTAGATTAATAAGGCAAATTCGGTGAATTTGAGACAAATAGTGGACAATGTTAGGAATAATTTAGCAGCATTAGGAACATTAGGAGAACCCATTCAACATTGGGATTCACTCTTAATAACAATAATAACTGATAAATTCGATTTCCATACTGCGCGAGAATGGCAATCAATATTTTCAAATTGCAATAACATGCCTCCTTTAAGCAAATTAATTCAGTTCTTAGAGTCGAGAACGCAACATCTAGAATCAATCTCTTACAATACTCCAATCAAGACAAATTCTACATCCAATCTTAAATCGGTTAGCAGTAACTTCAAATCATTTTTGATATCGAACAACAACCAGTTAAAAAAAATTAATATTTGTGTATTTTGTAAAAAATCGAATCATTTTTCAAACCAATGCGGTGATTTCTTAAAATTAACAAATAACGAAAAACTAGTAGAGGTAAAAAACTTAAATCTATGCCTAAATTGTTTAAAAACCAATCACGCAACGGATAAATGCAAATCAATTAACAAATGCAGACATTGTTCTGAGAATCACAACACGTTATTACATAATTCACTTGCAAAAACAACAAAACAAAGCACCGATGGTCCTAGTACATCAAGCTCAAATCTTTGCAAATCTAAAACGCTTAATTTCGAAGAATGTTTGTTACCGACGGCGGAAATAAAAATTCAAAATAATAAGCACACATATTATACTGCAATTGGTCTAATTGACACAGGCAGTCAGTTAAATTTTATTACTAAAAGTCTATGCAATAAATTAGGCATAAAAACAAGAATTATCAATCATCAGATAAATGGCATTAACAATTCAATAAGTAAGGTGCATTATAATACAGAAACATATATTAAATCCAAAGATAACAGTTTTAAAGCAAGATTAAATTTTGTTGTATTAGATAAAATTACCGGAAATTTACCTGAGTTTTCGTTTAGCCCTCAAGAAGTAAAAATTCCAAAAGGCTTGAAATTGGCTAATAAAAACTTTTATAATAACTCGCCAATTGAGCTGTTAATCGGTGTCGAAACAGCCTTTAAAATTCTAAAGGAAGGACGCATACAATTATCGGAAACACTATGTCTTCAAAATAGTTTATTTGGATATCTTCTTGGGGGAAAAGTGGAAATACCATCGATCCCCAATAAAAATTTTAAAAGCCTTTTGTCGGTTAAACATCTAAATGAGCAGGTAAATGCTTTCTTTAGAAACGAAGATTTCGCAAAAATAAGCAATAAAACATCTGAAACTTCTAATAACCTTATTTGTGAACAAAAATTTCTAAACGGTCATAAAAGAGACAGTAATGGTCATTTTATAATCGAATTGCCAAAATCCAATAACAAAATAAATTTAGGGAAATCAGATCTTATTGCTAAAAAACGGTTTTTTAATTTAGAAAAACGATTTGAAAAGGATTCAAATATAAAATATCCAATTCTATTGCCAAAGAATCATCATGTAACGGACATCATAATAGATTATTATCATAAGCAACAGTTACATTCTCCTGCGCAAGCTACCTTATCAGCTATAAGGCAAGTCTTTTGGCCTATATCGGGACGAAGTAGGGTTAAGCAGCTATTACACAAATGCCTAAAATGCTTTCGAGTAAGGCCCAAGCTAGAAGAACAAAAAATGGGCGATTTACCCTTAAAGCGAGTAGAGCCTGCAAGACCATTTTTGAATGTTGGCATAGATTACTGTGGTCCGATTTATCTAAAATCATCCTCAAAGCGCGGACAAAAATCATTCAAATCTTACGTATGTCTATTTATTTGTCTCAGCACTAAAGCAATTCATCTAGAGATTGCTAGCGATTTATCTACGGATACGTTCTTGAGCGCTTTAAAACGATTTACATCAAGACGGGGAAACGTAAAATATATAGTATCGGACAATGCTACAAACTTTAAAGGCGCATCAAAAGAATTAAAAGAAATATATAATTACTTTAATAACAAAAGTACTCAGGAAATTATTAAAACCAAATTGGCCGAAAACAATATAACTTGGGAGTTTATTCCGCCGCGAACCCCGAATTTCGGCGGTATTTATGAAGCCGCAATTAAATCAGTTAAATCTCATTTACATAAAGTCATTGGAGAAACAGTTCTCACTTATGAAGAGATGAGCACTCTTTTGACTAGTATAGAAGCCACTCTAAATTCCCGACCTCTTATACCACTGTCCTCTGATCCTAATGATCTTAATGCACTGACCCCGTCTCATTTTTTAATTGGAGAAAATATATCAGCACCAATAGAGCACGACGTCACTTCTTTGAAGGTTAATAGATTGTCTCGGTGGCAGCTAATTCAACAGATGAGGCAACATTTTTGGAAGAGATGGCACAATGAATATTTATCATTTCTACAGAATAGAAACAAATGGACTGGAAGAAAACTATGTATCAAAGTAGGAACCTTGGTACTTTTACATGAAGACAATGCCCATCCCTTGTGTTGGCATTTAGGACGAGTACAGGAGGTGCACCCTGGCCAAGATGGGTTAGTGAGAGTGGTTTCGGTAAAAACTAATAGTGGTGTTTATAAAAGAGGTATAAGCAAAATAAGTGTAGTGCCAGTGGATATTGAAGATTAGTAACATTCAATTATTGTCTGTTTTTCAATCTCTGTAACTTTAACTTAGATTATGATTTCTTTTCTTATGCATTCTTTTTATTGTTTTTTAGTCTTCAAACTATCTTGTTATTGTTAGTTATTTAATTAATTTACATAAATCTATAATCATGTGTTGTTTGGGAGTATGTTACGACAATCGCAACAAGAAACACCCCACCACCTACTATCGGCAATAGGGGTGGGAAAGGGTCATCCGGAGTAGAGCATCACCTTGATGATCGCAGAGGGAAGACTATCTTTTAAGCTTCGACCAAGAAACAACCTAACTCAAATTCATTTATTATATACTGTATCTTTATTAATATATATTTAAATTAAGTGTTAACCGGAGTTTATTCTCTTATATCCAAACTGCATCGTTATATTACATAACAGTTGCATTAGTTAAATTTTATTCTAAAAAATAATTTAGTTTCTTACTCATTTTTAGGTTGGTACCGTTGCCTTCGCCAAATATCTTAATCTTTAAATTTAAAATGATCTAATTTTTTGGTAGTTTTTATTGAAATGAAAAAACATTGCTGCAAACATTTTTTTCTAGTTTCAGGCGCAAAGTAAAAACACCGCGGTGCGAGAAAATCGTTTTTCGATAAATTTTGAACGCGATCTGTGACCGATGCGCGCCAAAAAAACTCAATAAGTCTCGTACTTTTATAGTGTAAATTTTTTATCAAATAATGTTGCAGTTATTTTTATTATTTCTATTTTTGATAAATTATTGTTTTTTCTTTTTTTACGGTTGGACTCATCAGAAGATAAAAAAAATTTCTACAAATTTTACTTTTTGTTTCGCTTCACTAAACCCGGTTTCACTTTCAAGAAATACACATATTATATTTATTTAAGTATTATTATTTATTGTACTTTATTATATTTATTTAATATTAAATTCTTGTGTCTATCTGCGTACCTATTTTTCCTGATTTTCAAAAAATAACCTAAATACCTAATAACTTTAAACCCAAACGTCGCTTTGCAAATCCAAATTTTTGCCGTTATCCTGAACAATGGGTTAGGCGAGGTGGACCCGTGCGGTGGCCAGCCAAGTCGCCTGATATAAGACTCATAATTTTTAGTTAATAGGGATATGATGTTTAGACCGCGAAGGACATTATTTTGAACATTAAAATTTTCTAAAAAAACATTTTTTTTAGTTTTTTTATGACTTTTATTGGTGATGACAGATGCAAAATACGGTCTTGTTTTGCAGTCAAATCATTGCCCCCTATTGTAAATAAAGAAACCAACCCCTGTCAATGTTGTGGCTGACAGAATTGCTCATAAATTCCTCAACGTCTTATCCTGAGATTTTGAATTGTTGTCAAATATGAAGTAAATAATTGCATTTTTTTATTAAATGAATTTGTTTGCTATTCCTTGATAAAAATCTGCGGCTGAAGGTGTGCAACCTAGTTTTTGTTTAAATTATTCAGTTTCTGGGGTTTAATTCTATAAATTTTGCGCAAAAAAGTGAAAAACATAAAACTCTTTTGTAAAAGTTCTTAGACATTCGAACTTCTAAGATCACAGGTTTTGATTTCATTTTGACATCCAAACACAAGACTCCCTTCATCCCGAATTCCAGTCAGGTTCAGCAATTGCATCCTCAAACTTGAATAGAGGGTAGTCTCCCCTTAGTTATTAGTTTGGAACTTTGGCGTGGCTGGCGCCACTAGCCACTCAACACAGCCGACTTGATCACAATTCCGTTCGTAAATTCAGCTCAGTTCGTCGCAGGCGCCCGTCTAGTGCATATGTGTGCGTGCAGAGACCGCGTAAGGGTTCGTAACACGGAAAAATGATTTAACGTTCGTTCAACCCCTGATGTGTGTTTCTAGTTTTTTTATCAACAATTTTCAAAGGTGTTGTTTTGTTCGTTGATTTTCCGGATTTGTTTCCCATTATGGATAATGTTGGATTATTTCCCGAAAACCGGAGGAAATCCGCGGGGGTAAGTGCCGGATTTTTTTTTTGTTTTGTGAAGGGGAAATGGCATTTTTCTTTTTTGAAGCGATTGCAAGCGTTTCAGTTGACCTGCTATTCGGGTTGATTTTCAAAGCGCTGTTTCACACGGATGTCACTATTTTTTTTTTGTTGTTGTTGTTTTAGCAGAAGACAGCAAAAAATAAACACGGTGCAACAAAAAATGCACGGAAGCGCAACGTTCAACGTTAATAGATTTTTTATTAAAACACACCTTTTTCAGATGCTTTTTTTTCAAAGTTTTGATTTAAATGGCCTTTCGGTGCTATTTTGCACACACTAGAAATTTTATTAGTTTTTGAATTTTTTTCTAATTTTGTAAACAAATAAAATAAAACACAATTATATCAATTAATTAAACACTTTAATTATTAATTCCAATTGTTACTGTTTTAAGTAATTTATCAAACTTTTTTATTTTTTACTCATTCTCCCTGGGGTTGAAGGGATAATTATTGATGTAAGTTGAGACGTTTTTAATAACATAAAATAATAATAATTAAAAATTAAAAGCTTGATTTTCAACAGTTTTTATATTTTTTCATAAATAATATTGTCATTATTATTATTTGTCAAAAACCATAATGATTTTTGAATCCAGCAAAATTGCTGTGCCTTTGGGACAGAGGGGGTTGAATATAATATTTTATTTTCCAACGGACAGTGTATCGAAATAATAAGGTCAGACATAATAATGCAATAAAATTAAATTGAAATACAATCCTAAAATTAATATTTTGACGTCACTTTTTATTAAAAAAATTTATTTGTAACAATTGTTTAGATACATGGGATATCGGATATAGGGGTTGTTTACTTTTTTCAATATATGTTTTGGATAATTTATTATTTTAAAAATTTATTTATAAGAGCTTTTTACATGGGATACAAGATATAGGGGTTGTTTTTTTTAATAATTGAATAATTATTTTGGAATTACATATTTTCAATTTGTATGTAATAAATATTTTAGTTTTACCAAATCATATGATTGAGTTTCTCTGATAGAACTGATTTTTTTCTACCTATGTTGTTAAAAAAAGAAGTGTGTTTTACTCATTAATTACAGTGCGCAACACACGCATTTTTTCATCGTTAAAAAAATATTTTTTTTCTAATTTTTTGACATGTTAAAGCTCAAAATAAACATTGAACGCAAAGTTCAACGCTAATAGATTTTTACTTTTTTCGAATGCTTTTTGCCAAAGTTTTCATTTAAATGGCTTTTCTGTGTTATTTTGAACAGACTCCAATTAGTTTTTTTTTTGTTTTTGCAGATTTTTTTTTTTTGTAGGCAAATAATTGGATCATAAATAGATACAAATACATAATTATACCAATTAATTAAACACTTTATTTTTTAATTGCAATTGTTTTTACTACTGTTTTAAATAAATTATCAAACTTTTTTATTTTTCACTCATTCTCCCTGGAGTCTAAAGGCTAATTGATGTAGCTTGAGACGTTGAAAAAAAAATACTTTTTTTATGAAATTTTGTTCTTTAAAAAATTATAACATGGTTTTACATAGATAATATAGTTTTTTTTTTATGAAAAAATTATATGCAGCATTTTCTCGGATAAAACACATTTTTTCTACTTATATTGCTTACTCATTAATCACAGTGCGTAAAGCTCACGCTTTACAAATTTTTACTGTGATTTTTTGATTTTCTGACATGTTAAAACTAAAAATAAACGTTGAACGTCAAATCCAACGCTAATAGATTTTTTATTAAAACAAATCTTTTTCCAATGTTTTTGGTCAATGTTTCGATTTAAATGGCTTTTCTGTGTTATTTTGAAAGATACTAGATTTTGTTTAGTTTATTCTGATTTTTTCAATTTTTGTAAACAAATAATTGGAGCATAAATAGACACAAATTCAAAATTATAACAATTTGTTAAAGACTTTATTTTCAATTCCCATTCTCTATTACTTTTTTGAATAATTCATCAAACTTTTTTATTTTTTACGAAATTTTCCTCTGGCTTGAGGACGTTTTTTATAACACAAGATAACATAGGGGGAATATATCGGCTACTTACAGGGTTTAGGGATATTTTTTTTTATCAGCCATGGACTCAATTCGCCATATACCAAAAAACGCTTTTTTTAAATAATTGAGTATGTAAATGGATATATGTATACATAAATTATATATGACAACAGCAAAATAATAGGGTCAGACGTAGTAATCAATAAAATTAACCTAAAAAACCATATTGAACTAAAAAAAAAACCTATTTTTTCTGTATGTGGCATTTTGACGTCGCCTATTCATTTAAAAATTTATTTATAAAAATTGTTTATATGGGATATAGAAATTGTTTTTTTTTAGTATTTTGGGAAATTTTTGTAGGTAATTACTGTTTTGCCTGATTAATCAAAGAACATAAAACTGAGTTTCTTTGGATAAAACACAATTTTTTTACTCACATTTTTCAAAAATCAATTGTGTTTGCTCATTAATCACAGTGCGCAAAACACGCATTTTTTCATTGTTAAATAAAGAATTTTTTCTGTGATTTTTCGATTTTCTGGCATGTTATAGCTCAAAATAAACGTTGAACGCAATGTTCAACCCTAATAGATTTTCACCCTTTTTTTTAATGCTTTTTGGGAAATTTTTTGTTCAAATGGTTTTTCTGTGTTAATTTGAACAGACCAAAAAGTTTTTTAGGTTTTTTTTCCTGTTTTTATTTTTGTAAACAAATAATTGGATTATAAATAGATAACATACATAATTATACCGATATATGATTTAGTTTCTAGGATAAAGCCTATTTTTTTCTACTTGTATTTCTTGCGTGTGATGCTTATTTTATCAGCGTGCGCCAAACACGCGTTTTTGCATCGCTGAAAAATCTATTTTTTTCTGTGAATTTCAGATTTTCGTACATGTTAAAACTCGAAATAAACGTCAACGATAATAGATTTTTAATTAAACAGACGATGCTTTTTGTCTAAGTTTTGATTTAAATGGCTTTTCTGTGTTAAAAAAATAAATGTTTTTTTTTTCTATTTTTGTAAGCAAATTATTGGATCATAAATAGACATAAAAATAACGCTTTATTTTTTAATTTCATTTGCTTATTACTTTTTTAAATAATTAATCAAGAATTTTCATTTTTTACTAATTTTCCCTATGTTTAAAGGGATAATTGATGTAAGTTGAGAAGACGTTTTTAATAAAATAAATCTAAATTGGTTTCAGGATTATTATTTTTTTTTTGGTAGCCAATCCAGGAAAACGATAGGATTAACAAAATTTCAAAAAGGAATTACAAAAATACCAAACCGGCTTTTTTGCAAAAATTATTAAATATGTAAATAAATATATAAATTAATAACAAAATTAAACTGAAATATAATATTGCACTAAGCAGAAATAAATTTTATAAAAATTTGTAAAACAAATAAGCTTTTTTTTTTAATAAATAAATGTGTGTTTATTTTGGTTTAATGGATGAAATGAGATATGTTTTACTGCTTTTCCAGATTAATCAAAAACATACGATTTAGTTTCTCACTCTATTTTTTTTTATGTTGAAAAAGAATTTTTGGCGTGGTTTTTCTTGGTGAAAAAGATTTTCTGACATTTCTAGAACTCTTAATAAACAATAAAATTATTTTTTTGAGCTTAAGAATACACCTTTTAAATAAATTCACGTTGTAAAGTTCAGAAAATCTTTGCTTTACGCACTTAACCTAAAAATAAATAAAATCAACTATTGTAAAAATCGTTCCAATTACATTTGAACATATTATTCTGTTTTATGTTCATAAACCTTGGAACATTTAAAGGTGATTAATTAAGTCTTTTCTGGTTTTGTAATAGCAAAATTGTTTAATGTTACAATTGCTAGATAAAGTCGTGCAATTGTAACAGAAACGTTGTTTATATTGCGTGTGCAAAACTATTTTTTTAAGCTTACAATTTTTTTTTATTTAAAAATTTTATATTCTAAAGTTCAAAAAACTTAATCTAAAAATAATTAAAACCTACTACGTATTGTAAAAAAAATAGTTTTAATTGCAATTGAATATATTAATCTGTTTTATATTCATAAACCTTGAAACATTTGAAGCTGATTAATAAAGTCTATTTCTGTCTATTTTTATTTTTTGGTTTCGTCTGTGAGCTTTGTGGCTTTGTCAACTGTTTTTGAAGAGTTTAACATTCTCCCTTTTTTTGTGGTTGGGATTTTTTCAAGTCCAGATTTTTCATATTCTCTCCAGAAGCTTCCAGTTTGTAATTTCCACATATGGGGCCACCCATAAATTACATAACGGCTTGTAGGGTTAAGGAGGGGTAGTGATATTTTTGTACTGTGGAAGACGGGGGAAAGGGGCAGTGGAAAATAATTTTCTTCTTAAGCTTGCATTTAAAACATCTTAATTGATGTATTTTTCCACACATCGCTCAAAAATCGGTCGTTCCCAATCCATGGAAAAACATTTTTTCCGCACCGCGGTGTTTTTTACTTTGCTGCCGCAACTAGGGAAAAATTTTCAAAACAGTGTTTTTTTTATTTTAAATGTAAAACATCAGATTATCGGCAGGGGCAACGCTACCAGCCGAGAAATAAGTACAAAAACTAAATCATTTATTATTAAAAAAATAAACTTATTCGCTGCAAAAAATGCAGTACGACTGGAAGAAGCAAGTGGGAAATGTCACTTTCCGAACTAGTTAGAAAGTTAGAACTATTTCCTACTCTAAGTCATGTTTTTGATCAAATTACTTAAGAGTAGTTAGTCAGTAAATTAATTTAAAATATCCCAATGAAAGTTACTGAAGATTATTTTTTATTTAGATTTATTATTGTATGCTACATTTGAATGGCTAAAAAATTTCAAAAGCAAAGTTGCAACTGACTAATAAATTAAAACACGGAAGTATTCTACGGTTGAAGAAACAGTCTGGTTTCACAATAATTATAATATGTATATACATTTGTAATTAGATGTAAATAAAATATGGTGGCTATGCAAAATTGAGTTTTTTTACAATAAATATGAACTCTTTGACCGATGATTTGTGAAATTTGGCCTGTTGAGCCATTAATTTCCTATTTATATTTAAAAGTATTGATATCGTTTCAACTAAGTACAGATAAAGAGTTGAGGAATGATTGCTATGGCAATGATAAAATTAATCTTGCTTGCATAATATAGATTTCACATAATTATAATTCCTAGCTTTTAATTGGTGGAAATTCAAAAATAAAAAATCCTCTCCAACAAAACAAATTATATTTTGTAAATTTACAGAGGCTCTTGATTAATAAAAAACTTGTTTTTATTCTATTACAGAAAAAGTCATTATTAAGGGCATAATTAAGAGATTATGGCATGAGGGAAATTCTATAGGATTTCAAACAAATATTTAGTAATCCTTGAAGGAAATCAACTGAAAGTTGTGTCCATTCAAATTTTAGTGTTGAGTAGAAAGTTGGCCATTTTGATGTTGTTAAGGTTACTGCGTTTGTTTAAAAAACAATTCTTGAAAATTGATTCCCGATTAATCAAAGGATCTGTATGTGAAAGAATATGAAAAAAATAAAGACTGAAAGTCTTGTATTAAATTGTGTAATTCTTATAAAAGTGTTTTATAGAATCTATAATTTTAATTAAACTATCAAATTTGAAGTATCAAAAAAAAAATTATAGGGCGTTGTTAGCATTTGTGATGTTAGACCAGAGCTGACGCCTTTAAAAATAGTAAAAGTGGGAACAAAAATAACAAAATGAAACCCATTGGAAAAAAAGAGATTATAACCTAAAAAAATAATAATTTACGGACGATTTTAAGCCGAGGAGCGTAACAGGAAAGTTTATAAGGGTAGAAAATGGATTATTTCAATTTCCGGCAAAACCACAAGTTCTATGGTAAAAAGTTAAATGCAAAGTTGTAGGTAATAATAAGGTCTACAACTTTTGTATCTACACTTTTTTTATATAGCCAAGGTTTTTTATTTTTATGTTTTACAACTTTTTTTTTCAATGGGTTTTCAGGGTATTTTGTTAGTTGTTATCGATATTCGGATAACAATAGCTTAAACTCAAGTCTGTCTAGTTTCAAGATTCATAAATCGACCTTAATACCATAAAGTTAAGGTCTATTTTTAAATTTTCAACAACAGACGTGACTTTTTAAGTTAAGTTTTTGACTGCAAAACCTGCCAGGCTGAGATGAATATATGATTTTTCATTTTGAACCGAAATTTTCACTATCAAAAAAGTTTTCAAAGCGATCTTATAAACACCGTCTCACTGGCTGGCAAATGTTCCGGCTGCAGATATTTGTTCGACCGTCTTTGTACTAAAATGACAAATCATATAACTATATCTTATTTTTGTTTATATTAATGAACTTTTTGGGTTTAAATTTTTTAGATTAACAGTGAGCCTAGGAGAGAGTTTTTAGATGTTTCCAAAAATAAGACCTTTGTCAACTTATGACTTTTCGTGTCTGTTTAATGTCTTTTCTTTCTACCCCACCGCCTGTGACCCGCTTTTACACATTTGTAATCAATCAGATCTCTTCATAATTGCAGTTTTCTCAAAATGCAACCGCCAGTTGTTGAAAATATCTGGGTCATTTCTGCATATTTGCTTTAACCTCTGGATTTGATAAGAAATGGAATAAAGTAGAGTTTTATTTTTCTTGGTTGAGTGCTCTTGGAGTATTTTGCCACCACCTTATCTGCCGAATGGCATTAAAATAGCAAAAGGAGAGTATTTATGCGTTGCCGATGATTGCATTGCTTATTTTAGATAAAGATGTGTTAATAGCTTCTATAAATATTTTGAAGGAAATGTAAAGCGCCGACGATTTACATACAATAAAAATAAAATGCGAAGTGAGTAAATTAAATTTTCTTGTTGTGTGGGGCAATCTATTATTTGCAAATGTAGGGATTTGAGGGAAATTTCCCTGCTTTGAGTATCTTCCCAGCTCTCCCGTTCGAAGAGGTAACTCAAACAAGAACTCATTTTATTAACGTTTAACATCATAGAATGCAAAGATTTCCATCAGCATTGTTATAATTATAGAACTAGAAGATTTACTGAACCATGAAGAGTATACACATCCTCGAACTATTGATTGATATACGAAACTAATTAATTTGTTTCAAATTCATTGATATAACTTCAATCTAGTTATCTTTGAAAGCCGCAGCCGACCTTAGAGAAAACTTTGTGGCAAGAAGTTTCAAATTAGAACCATATTATTCAATTGTAGAAGTGCCAAACAGAAGCAGTATCTAATATTTAAGCAAACATTTTGTTTATATTCTGTAGTAATTGTCTATACTTCACACACACGTTTGTCATTGCAATTTGGAGGTTAGGATTCCCATACTGACCATTACGTCACCACTGACAGCTCTATCTTTGTGGCACGAAGTTTCAAATTAGAACCATATTTTTCAATTGTAGACGTCTTAAACAGACGCAGTGTCCAATATATTAAGCAAGCTTTTTGTTTATATTCTGTAGTAATAGTGTCGTAGCAATTTGGAGGCTAGGATTTCTATACTGACCATTACGTCACCACTGACAGCTCCATCTTTGTGGCACGAAGTTTCAAATTTGAACCATATCATTCAATTGTAGAAGTCTTAAATAGACGCAGTATCTAATATTTAACCATATATTTTTTTATTCTGTAGTAATTGTCTATACCTCACATACACGTTTGTACTTGCAATTCGGAGGTTAGGATTCTCATACTGACCATTGCGTCACCACTGACAGCTCCATTAATATTTTTTCCATTAGGGATATTGCCCATTATAATTTCTTTTAGTTTTATCAATACATTTCCGTTGCCAAGGTTAGTCTCGGAAACTTGTGGTTAGGTATAATATTGCATAATTATTATGAGTCATTTCTACATAATTTGCTAAAAACTAAAAAAATAATAATTCTCAAATTTCAAAAATGACTTTGATTGGTTGTATATGTTAAAATATACAGGGTTTTGGGAAAATGTTATCGGTTTTGTATAACTGTCAAATTTCCATGGCATTCTTTAATAAATACGATTTTGTTTTATTGTTAAATTTGTGTTTGGTCTTTTGATCTTTTTTAAAAATTTATCTATTTTCAAACAATTATAAGATTGCACTACAGGTTAGGACAAACACGCTTTTTTCCAAATTGCCAGAAAAAAATACAGTTACAATTGAAACAAAGGAAGATAGTAAGAAACTCAACAAGTCACTTTATGCAGAAAAATAAACCAAACAAATTTTATAATGAACACTTTTTCGAATTAAGCAGTTACAGCCATTATTTGATGTTTTTGTTTCACCCTGTATATAATTTCTGTGGTCTTCATAATATTTTTGTATTATTCAATGATTTATAATAATAAAAACACAATGGTGGTAAAAGTCTTTCATTTTTATTTTCAATTTTTTGCTAGTAAGAAGCAAAACAACAATGACTTAAAAATACTGTAGCAAGGAAATGAGACAAAAAAATTTACAGAATAAATTAAAAGCACCAAAGAGTATCAGAAAAAAGACAATAAAAGTATCAGAAAAGTACAAAAAAAAAGTTGGTATGCCTAACTGAAAAGAAAAAAAAAGGAAAATAGTCCAAATATTGTAGACTGAAAACTGACAATATAAGCATTAAAAAATTAAAAAAAAAACTACGAGTGAAGAAAAATATTGATATATCTATCTGAAAAGAAAAAAAATGCTAATTAATCAAAATACTGTAGACTGAAAAAAACAATAAAATTATCAATAATTAAAAGAAATCACAAGTGAAAAAAAATATTGATATGCCTAACTGAAAGGAAAAAAAATAGAAATTAGTCAAAATAATATTGTCGACTGAAAACAGATAATATAAGTAATAAAAAATTTAAAAAAAATTACGAGTGAAGAAAAATATTGGGAAAGAAAAAAAAGAAGCTAATTAATCAAAATACTGTAGACTGAAAAAAACAATAAAATTATCAATAATTAAAAAAAATCACAAGTGAAAAAAATATTGATATGCCTAACTGAAAGAAAAAAAAAATGGAAATTAGTCAAAATAATATTGTCGACTGAAAACAGACAATAAAAGTATTAATAAACAAAAACAAATACAAGTGAAGAAAAATATTGTAGCTTTTAGCCGTCCTCTGAAGACAAAAATTTATAAAAAAAAACTGTTGATCATCACAAAAATCGATTGTTTTTCCCTGATCCAACAATCTACTACTATATTGACGTTCTAGTTATATTTTGGCGGATCCGCTACTTGAAACGGGTTAAATAAAAATTAATTTGTTCTATGAACTGTTGTAATTATTTGCAATTGAATGAAATATGTGTTGTATTATTACTGCTTAAAAACAAAGGGACAAACATCGAATCAACTGTAATAGTTTATTGCAACGTAACCTCTCAAGTCTGTCTGATGACGGTTAACAAGACCGAAACATTGATGTGTTTTTACAGAACATTTTTTCAGAGCTAAATGCTTTTATCATCTTTTGGCTTTTAGCTAGATGTTGATGTCATTGACATTTAATCGACGCTAGATGTCAAATAGATGTTTTTACGTAATTTCGGATGATTAACTTCAAATCTTGGCATTTACGCAGCTATGAAAATTAATATGAAGCCATAAATTTCTATGAAGAAACTTGTTGACATTTTTGTTAAAATATGTAATTACTAATAATTATTTTTAGTGAGTTATCAGTATTTTAGTCCTTGGGTCTAAATATGTATAGTAGGCCAAATGGTAGAACGTTATATGGTCCTTCCTTTATTGAAAAATTTAATAGCTTAACAATGTAATTTAGTAATTTTGTTGCTAACAGTTGGTAACAGCAATAAGTCATTTGATTTCAAATTTAATTCAAATCTTTTGTTTCACATAATTTGATTAATTTTTAACATAAAATATAAGAGGCAAAAACAGAATATGTGCATCTTTGGGAACTAGCCAAGACAGCGACTAATTATTACGTGATAAATCCGAAATAGCTTACAGAAAGTCATTCCAGAAATTTGAGGATTGATAAAAAAAAACTATTTCTGATAATGTTCAAACATTATGGACAATTAGGATCAATGTCATGCCCTAAAGCAAATAAGTTCAGTATTTACTCAGTGTAATTGCCATTTGAACGTTTGCAAACACATTACACAATTTTAAATGTAGCGGGGCTTCCTTAGCAAACGAAGTTTTGAAGCCTTGCCTTGAAGACACTTTGTCTTCTAATTTGAGTCATTGAATCACTTTTCAAAATACTCTTAAAAGGATTTTTTTCAAAGATCTCCAACAAAAAAAATTAAAATCAATGATGACAATGGCATTTGACGTAATTATTTATTTGACAGTCATGTAAACCAACCTTCAATAAGCTTATTAAAGGTTCCAATTTGGAAAATTCTCTTTCTGTATTATCTAACCTAAAAAATCTGAACCGTAATACAACTTAAGAAAGATAAAATCTCTACTGTACAACTAAAACCTGGAAACATTATTTTTGCTACCTGTTTGCAAATGCATGAACATGGCAAGTGTCAATCAGACGCTTTGTTTTTGCTGATCGGAAGATCGCGAGTGTCAATCAGGCGTTTTTTTATTTATACAAATCGTGTTCTTGGGAGGTCTTCAATCGTTCAATTACAATTTTCGCCTTCAATCAACATAATTCTATATTAATCCAAACTATCTTCAATCATCTTCCGATCCGAAACCATTAAATTATTCAAAGTGTAATATAATCGGACGCGAGTTCAGATGAATGGACATTGATTTCGAAAAGCAGTTATTCACCAGATGAATCTTCCAAAAGTAATTTATGGGATAATATTGTTTCAAGAAGCGTTTACGTACCATTGACATAGATATACAACCTTCTTCGTCTGTTATCAAATGTCAGCTACTGGAATGGTGGATTTTCTGTATGTTTGGAATTTAAATGAGTATAAACAGATGCAAAGGTTATACAAGTTGAGTAAACAAAAATAAAAAAAACACATAATTCAACACACTATCTTCCAAACATTTTATTTATCCTTGTCATAAATCCCCTATGATAAAATTGTGTGAAACGTTTATTGTCTCTCTTGATAGTTAATTAATTAACCACAAAATACAGTTTTACTACCCTTGTTTGATAAATAAAAAAATGGGTACAGAGCCACTTTTTTATGTTTCATAATAAATCCCAAGTGTATGTTTTATGGTTTTTCCACACGACTTGAAGTGTTTACTCTGATTAGAAGCGATTTCGAACAACAAATGTGTTATTTTTCAATTATTAAGAGAATTATGATATGAACTAATAAATTTTATGACCTGTACGTGCCAAACACTCAAGCGGTTTTTGTTCTAAATGATAATAAAAATCTTAGAACAAATATTTAACTGTTATGGAGGACGTTGAGACACGATAAGGACTTATCAGAGTTTTTAAACAAACGATTGACTTTTTCAGGTGGTGACAAATCGCCTAAAAATTCAGACCTGAATCAACTTTTATTAGAAACTAAAAGAATGATTAATAAATGTGATTTGTCAGAACTCTGGGCAAATCAAATAGTAATTTGTTCTGTGAAAGGCAAACAAAACAAGCCACATAAAGAAGAGATAATAAAACAAACATAAATATGAACGATAAAATAAGATCTTTTTTATTTAATTATTTATTTAAGAAAATGTAAATGGCTTTCTTTGTCACTCATTGAATATACAAACTCTAAAAAAAAAAAGACGAACGGGAGTTTTATTCTGAAAACAGCAACGTATCACAAACTATAAGGTTACATGAAAAAAAAGTTGAGAAAAAGTTGAAAAAATTTGTTGATGCTCAAACGGCGCCCTTTTTCGCAACCCCATACGTTACAATAAAGCCTCGGTGGTTCAGTTGGCCAAACGAGAGTACGCTGGAACTGGTCTGACGAGGGATGGGTTCGGTTCTGGCATTTGTCTGGCTTATGGGTGTGTGTGTATGTTTGTGAATGTAGAGAGTACAATAGAACTTTAGAAGGTTTGCAGTACATATCCCCAAGTAATCTGCCATTGGACAACATTTTAGCAGGAAGTTTTCAACAACTCTTGATAATTTTGGCTCTGAGGCTACTCTATTTTCGAAAGCGGGATGTCATAAACTGGATTTTTAAAAGGGAGATTTCCAAAGGAATGTATTTAATGGGATAATATCTGGGAAGCATGCAGAAAAACAAGAGAGAAAGACATATTTCCATTATATGAATAGAACAAGACTCGAGAAACTGAAATGAAAGTATAACAAGCATAGCAAAATCTGTATATGAATATAACAGAAAAAAACCAAAGTGATTGAAACAATTGTGTGTGTGTAAGGGAGAAAGGTTATTGCTAGATCTAGATATAAGAACTACGAATATTTTTACGCACAGTATTTATGTTTTTTTAATCATATGCAGCTTCTGTGTTGTTCCGTGATAGAAGGAGGGCGCTCGTGCTGCTACATCTAATAAATAATACTGCTTGGGACACGTTTCAAAACGCATATCAATATTTAATTTAATGATTTACATCTGATTTGAATAATGTCAGAGGTGTTGAAACTGAAGACTGGAGGATTATCATTAATTAACTTAATACAGTTAATGATAAGTTAATGTTCAGCTGATTTTGAAAATCCGCTGGTTTTGTTTCGGTCTGGCTTCTTCTCAGTCATATCAATTTCAAAGAATTTAAACAAATGAAAGCTAGGATATCGAAATAAAAAAATTTAATTCTTTTTTCAAAAATGTATTTTTTTCAGAAAATTATAGCTTTATTCGTACTTACATAATTTGGATGATTATTTTTTTGGAATTTGGACAATTATTTTGTCGATTGAATGCGGTATTATTATATGACTATTACTAAGATCATTAATGGTCTATTTACAATAATATAAAGGTAGTTTTCTAAATATGATAGTAAAACATATTAAAAAATTAATGAAATATGAAAATCTAATAGTTTTTCAATGATTAGAAGTAGCAACAGTCGCGCCCTTTTTGTATAACGCTGCAATGATGTAGCTACACGAGCGCCCTCCGTCTACAATGGAACGAGACAGAAGCTGGATTTTATTATTATAAATATGACACATGAAAATTTTTTATATTGTGCGTGAAATATATATTATACCCATATACAAAACATTAATGATTAGAAGTAGCAACAGTAGCGCTCTTTTTGTATAACGTAGCTACACGAGCGCCCTCTGTCTACAACGGAACGAGACTGACGCTGGATTTTATTATTATATATATGACACGTGACAATTTTTTATATTATACGTAAATATATTCATATACAAAAATTTTAATTTTAACACAAACTGCGCCTTATAGAAAAACAAACAAAAAACAAAAAATACGTTGATGAAATGCCGCGTTTATGGCTTTCAATACTCTTTTAATCTCTTCCAAATTTATTCTTTCGGTTTCTAAATTTATATTTAGTTGTACTTCTTCTGTTGGTCCACGAAACTGTATTCTATTTTCTGTTAGAAGCGATTTGTATTGTTGCTGCCATTCTTCTTTCTTTCTTAAGGTTTGTTGTGGCTTTCAATGCTTGACTTTCTTTCACTCTTGTTCTTTCCAGATATCTTTTAATTTCTTGACACTTATTTTTCCACATTTTGTTCTCCTGTTTAATGAATGTTTTTTTGACGTCTTCTATTTTCTGGGTTATCTTTTATATGCTTCTTTTTACTTTTTTGCTAAGTGCCCTATTTTTTTCGGATCACCACTCTACTCTAGTGGCTGGTTCGGTGTTCCCAGAGTTTCTTTATGCCCTAATGCTTCTATTGCTACTTGATGAATACATCTGCTTACCATTTGGTATTCTTCATCACATTTTGCCAAAGCTCTTTAAATCTTTGACCGTTATTGTTTTCTCTTTCTTCTTCACGTCTTTCAATTGTGTGTTTTTCTCACTTTTGTGTCAAAATCGCAAGTTTGCAAATTTCTTTAGTGTCTTCTTGTGTTTAAAACTTTTTCGAAAAATGTATCTTCATATTAGCGATTGCGTCGTAACTTTTTGTTTCTAAATAATAATATTAGATTTTATTTCGTTCTATTTCACTGGTCAAAACCGTGTTCGTTCATCACAAAGCAACTAAGGTGTTCCAGCTGATAAAGCGACATCTTCAGGGTGATTTAATGGAGTCAGTGGTTTGTGGAAAATTGTTACCGACCTATAAATGGCCGGTAAAGATTAATTGATTGCGATAACAGCAGAAAATATTATCTAACATAAAAATAAAGGGCTGATCGAGCGAGTGAGCATGACATCATCCCCAGATTTGAAAGTTTTCATTGTTTTGTTGCACAACACAAAATTGATTTACGAGACTCAAAAAGCACAAACTTTTCAACAATTTTAGATGCAAACACCGTTAAATATTGTGGAATGCTGAGCTTTCAACATAAATTTTGAAAATTAATCTCGCACAGGAAAACGCCAATGAGCGTTTTATAGTTGGATTATCGTGCACAGCTGGTAAACAACGCATTAATGGATATTAAACCTAAATATTATGGAATAATTCAAGAGTGAAGACCTCTTTTTCCTTAAAACATCATTTAGAAAGTAAACTTATTTAACAAAACAATGCTGCTAATTCTCATCCATTCACAAACTGTCTCAAAATATACTTTCTGGTCTTCTGACATTATTGGTCGCATTGTCTACTCTTCTGGTACTATAAATTAAAATCTCTTTATACATCTAAAATATACCTATTGAAACGCCAGATACGTAATTTTTTTTATTTTTGAACAGTGTTACATTAAATGAAAGCGACAAAGGTATCCTTGTGGTAATCTAATCTGTTATCTTGCCTAATTAAATTTTAGGTGGAGAATACGAATATTGAACGTTAATAAACTAATCTTGAAGAATCCTAATCCCGACTCGTGTCTTTAGAAAAGCCTTAATATTATGTATAGCTATAAAAACATTACTATATTCACTTGAATTATATATATAACAGCTTGCACAGGCTGTACAGGCCTACAGCTGAGCCACAATTCACCATCTACGCCGGTATTTTCCAACTTCTCTCTAGTTCATAATTTGTTTGTTTTTCAGATCTTCTTCTGCTGCTTCTTTCCATCTCTTCTTTGGTCTTCTTTTTTTTCGTGCTACCGTTTTTACTTCTTTCACCAAATCTAACCTTTTAAGATGTTTCAATATTGACACCCAGGTTTCACATCCTTGGTGTCAATATTTGCTGTTCTATAACCAAAAATAGTACTTCACCTGAAAAAAAAAAACGATTTCTCATCGCTGTGAAGGCTAATTTGTCTTTCAAAAACTGACAATATTTTTTAAATTTTTTCACACCAAGCAGATGTTAATCCTACAATTTTGAAACAAAAGTTTAAAATTGTTAGTCTATTACACCTCTTGTAACATCAATCCTGGGACTATTTGATTTATTTGGCATATTTAGATATGTCGAGATTTTGTTCAACTGATACAGAACCTAAACATAGAATAAACTGCTCAGTCTACTAGATCGGTAAAATAGGCCAAAGGAATATTGTCAGTCTGCGATAGACAAGGCTGCGTCTATCATAAACCCATAAGCAAGCAGAAGCAGGACTCATCACTAAACCTAACCTAATAGAGATCAACAAACACCAAACCGCAAGTCTTATATCAAATTTGACTTAAATTTGGATTAAAAACGTCGAATTAAAAACGTTTAATATTTGATAGAAAAAACAAATCATAATTCTCACTATGTAGACTCCTGACAAGCTGCGTCCATCATAAGCCTATAAGCAGAACCGGGACTCATCACTAAACCTAACCTAATGCACACCAACAGTATACATTAATTTTAACCATATTTAAGACTAAGTCTTGTATCAAACTTGACTGGCAAAGGTGGATTAAAAACGTTTAATACATGATATGCCTTTTTGATGGCAAGTTTTGCCCGACTTTTGGAAGACGCAAGGTTAAACTTTGAAAAAATCAAAATAAAACAAAAAAAATTGTTGTTGTTGTTGAAAATAACTTTCGTAATTTTTGTTCATCATTTTTTTACAGATGATGTAAATGATAAAACCTTCTATAATGTATTCTCCCAACGTAAGCTGTTTTTATTTTGAGTTTACATAGTTTAAAAAGATCCCAAGCAAGAATAATAATGCGTTGAAGTACGTGGGAACCATTTTTGATGATGTTTTAGCGTCAATTACCATGAAATTTCCTAAAACAACTTGTTTGTGGTGTTTTTATTTGGACTTTTGTCCACAATACTAGAATGCACATCGTTTAAATACGTTTAAATGATTAATTCAATTACGGAACAAACAACAAACCGACTAGATTGATTATTAACTCCAAACATAAAAGCAAATCGAACGTTAATAACAATTAATTACCATAATTCAAGGTCTTGGCATGGTAGAAAAATTTTTATAGTTTCTACGTATCTCTGTGATGACGAGATGTTTTGCAAGGTGTGTTTTTAATTTATTGTTAGAGGTGGGTTTTGAAGGAAAAAAATTACCTAATTTTTTTTTATTTAATGTTATTATGGAAGCCACATGACCACCTTTTCGAAATGGAAAAGAGTCATCTATCACTGTATGGCGATGTCACCATATTTTTTTTTCTAGCTCTCACAAATTACCATTTTTGCTCCCATAAATCAAAGCAATGGGCACAGGTGGGCCGTTCAGGTATTGCTAGTATACCAAACCTGTTCAATTAGTTAAAATTGCAATAATAATAATTATATACGACCATTGGGTATTGTTTCAGGGGACACAAGTTTATAGAGCAGAGAGAATTAATCTAAATTAAACAAGATAACAACATTTCTTTGCTTACTTTGTAGTGCAATAACCTAGCCCTAATAAAACCTGATACAGTCATAGGATACAAGCCGTTTGATCTGTCATTAATGACACGTGCCGCAACTTTTTTTAAGACCAAAGCAAGGCCACTTTTACTTTTTTTGTCAAATCGTTTCGATTTCATGATGTTAAACTTTTTTTGCAAATTTTAAAATACAATTTGGTGTTAATTGAATTGAAATTTGTCAAGCGTTCACCTAAAATAATTTTCAAAATTTGGGTAAACAAAGTGGGAATTCTTATGATTTTAGTGTTTTTTCACCTACCGATGTCAAAAATTTTTAATATTGACTGAATTAAACCAATAATCGAAAAAAGTGGTGTCAAAAGTTAAAATTGGCCCTCAAGCAATCATCGGTTCTATATCAGATATATATTTTTTTAGATTAATATAATTAATCTTATTTTGGTTCAAACCTTTCTTGCACTCTGGTAACCACGAGCTCCTCAGTCCTGTTTTTGCAGTATGTAAAACAATAAAAATTGGTTTCACATATTATTTTCATTAAATTGAAAAAAGCTGCCTAATAAGGGTGCTATTCTGGAGAATTCTATTGAATTAGATGATCAAATTATTCCGTACGGGCGCGGCTTGTCAGTGAAATTTCATTCGGATTGACTTTTGGGACACGGATAAAAAAATTAATTCTATTTTTTTTAAATATTGTTATAAACACTAAATTTTGATGAATTTTTGTGTGCTTACCTCAGCTGTTTTAATATTTTGAATAAATATATTCTTTTGTTCGCTCAGACTGACTATCTATGGATCTAACATAACCAACATATTGTCATAAATTGTTGCTACCTAATTATTTTTAATATTGGCACAATTAAACCATCAATAAAATGATGTGGTGTCAAAAATTAAAATTTGACATTAGGGCCAATTTATGTAGATTTGTAGGTTATGTGAGATCTATAGGTAGCTTGTGCGAATAAAAGAAAATATTTCTTCAAAATATTGAAACCGTCGAGGTAACACAAGTTGGTGTTTTCAGCGATTTAAAAAAAAAATGAATTTTATTTCTCTATTTGTCTCAAATATCATTCGGAATGAAATTTCACTGACAAGCCACGCTTATTTGAAATAATTTCACATTTTATTCTATTCTGCACGTTTGAAAATAGCACCCTAATATGATGATTTTCTTTATCCTTTGGAACTCTTCATGAACATCTTTTTTATCTTAGATTTGCTACCAACTGAATAATACAAATTATTACTATATGTGACATATATTATGCATATTTGTCAACTACATGTTTACATTAGCATATATTGAGACTTTTCTAAACAGTCTAAATTTCACGAGTTAAGGATTGAGATTAACAGGGATATTGCATTACGATCCTTTTTATTGATCTATGTGCTCTCGAGATTTACAAACATCTATGGCCAGACGAAAGCCATCTTCTTTTGAGATAGAGACTCCCGCCTGGACGGAACTCGAACCCTCGCCACTTATTCGGCCAGATTCTGAACGCACTATCCTCAGCCACCTGGAAACCGAACGACCCAATTTCACAAGTTAGCTGTTAAGCAGTTTATTAAAAAAACTGACTTTTTTATATAGACACTAATTGTTGTTTATCCACTTCTAATTTCAAATGCAAAATAATTTTTTTGAGAATAATAAACAAAATATTTTTTTTTTCTTTTTATGGAAATACAAAACAGAAATACAGACCGAAGTGCTGTTGGTCGGGTGTTTTTTTTTGGTTTTTTTTGTTTATTTAAGCATTTACATTCTGTGTGTTATCTATGGTCTTGTTTGATATCCTTCTGTCCCACTCTTTATTGTAGTACAACTAGAAGATAATTTTATTTTGTGTGATTTTTTTATTTTTTAAAGCTTTTTTACCAGCTTTTCTGTATTATGTTGTTTCTTGTTCTACAATTATGTAATTCTTTCATTTCATATCATTATTTTCTAATATTATTTTTATTTGGGCTGTATATTTTTTTATTTTTAAGTAGGTTTTTTGTTTTCTTGTTTTCGGTATAGTTATCTGTTAATTTAATTTCATCTTTCTATTTTTTTGGGTTTAATTTGTTTTTTTACATCTAAGTTGGAACGTTATTGGTCGGACTCTATTTTTTCTCAAATCTTAAAATTATTCTCTTTTCTATTACAAGTCGCTTTGTTTACTCTACGATATATATATGCAGTTTTTTTCTGAATTTTGTATGAACTTATTTTTCTTTTTATTTATTTTCGTCTATAATCTTTGTGTTTTCCTCTGATTCTTACGTTACACTTTTCTTCATTTTTTCATTAAACATTTTGCTCTTAGCTTTTTGTATTATTCTTGTTTACTTTTTTGGTAAAAGCCTATTTATTCTGTTGAAAGGTTGTTTTTGGATTTGCATTTCTTTCATCATTTTTGCATTGTTCTTTGATTTTTGCTATTTGTCTTGTTTTTTGTTATTTGCTTATTGAAATTTCTACTGCCAGTAGAAATTTTCTCTTAATTCTTGTCTTTTCTTATTATTTATTATTTACTTATTATTTATATAAGCTTATTATTTGGTACGTAATGTTGGCTTGCAATTGTTGTCTCAGTTGAATGTAGCATTACTCTCACCATTTTTGTTTTGTCATTTCTTTTTTGCCTAAACCTATCATTTTTTACATTTTTCTGTATTTTTTGTATTTACTCGGTTTGAAATGTTGCTTTTCCTATTATTGTAGCGTTGGATAAATGTTTCCTCCTATTTTTATGACGTTTTTTTTTTGGCGTCATTTTATATTTTCACTAAGTTTTTTGCCTAAATCTCTCATGATTTCTACATTTTACTTTATTTTCGAACTAACCATGGTTTTTTATTTATTTAAAAAACTTTGCAGTTGTAGCATTGGTTGCCAAAAATGTAGTTACCGAATTTTGCGTTCCAATTGTATACGTTTTTTTTTATTCATTTTCTTCTATAATCTTTAGTTATCTTTTTTTCTGTGTCGTTTTCTCTAGAATTTTGTTGGCTATTGTACCTATGTATATTAATGCTTTTCCTTCTAATTCTTCCCTTTTGTTTAATCATTTTGCAAAATTTTCTTCTTCAAGCTATAATTTTCTCTGTGTTGATTATTCTTTTTATAGTTTTTAAAGTTTATTTTTTTGGTTAGAAATGTTGTCTCAACTGAATGTAGCATTACTCTCATCATTTTTGTTTTGTCATTTTTTTTTCGTCTAAAGCTATCATTTTTTGTACAATTTTGGGCATTTTCTGTTTTTACTCGGTAAAAAAAGTTGTTTTTCTCATTATTATAGCGCTGGATGAATGTTTTCCTCTCATTATCCTTGCGCCATTTGGGTTCTCATTAAGTTTTTTGTCTAAATTTAAGATGTTTTCTACATTTTATTTTATTTTCTTGCTATTTATTCGTTTAGAAGGTTCTGGAGTTGTAGCATTGGTATAGACTTGACCATCCGTGGTGTTCTTTGGGGATCGCTTTTAGGGGCTTTACTTTTTGCGTTATTGATAATATTTGTCAGTTAATTCTCGCGCATATTTTTTTTCACTCACGTGCAGCCTATCTCTTGCAATTTGTTTCAAAACGTGTATTAAAGTGGTTATTTGTTCGTAAAATGCATACATTAGTAGAGGTTAAAATGGAAATTTGGTTTTTCTGTGCAAGCAAATCACTTCAAAGAGTTAAATCGAGCATTGAAAGCACTCTAAACACACGCTTTGTGTGCACACAAGCTATGATTTAATTAATTTTAATTACAAATTCGCGTTGCAATCCACAATTTTATTTAAATTTTTTCCAATTCACTAATTAAAAGCTACTTCGAGAGAACAGGTTTAATTGAAGACTCTGCAGCAACAAGGAGGTATCTGCAATTTTTTTAAAAAATGAGTTATGTGGGTTGGTCCATGCAAAAAAAATCGCTCTATCGTTTGGTGTAATAAGGGGGTATCTATTCGTTATATTTTCGTAGTGGGAGAGATTCTTACAGATACCTCCTATTTTATTTGGTGCAACAAGGTGGTATGTGTGCCATATACATCGTTGTTGCACCCATAAAATAGAGCATAGAGCAGCAGGCGGCGACGGAGCTACCACTGACAAGCACGTGTAACCCAACCTATCTTTTAAATACTTTTAAGTTTTGTCTCGTATAAAAATCGGTTGTTAAAAAATGAGTGATTTAAATGAACCTGAAGAAGAAGTTGAGCCATTTAGTAGTGGATCTAGTGACAACTACGAACCATCTCCCGATCAAAGTGAAGACAGCGACAATCTCGGTGTTAATTTGGAGAGGAAAAGAAAAACAAGAAACCCAAATAATTGGAAGCGAAACATCCGAAAACGTAAACTTGCACAGGGAAAAGAGCATCTTAGTTCGAGAAATAAAGTTAATACAGCAAGAGCAACGGGAAATGACTGCCGTTGTAAATATAAGTGTTTCGAAAAAGTTTCTGAAGAAAAACGTGCAACTATCATATCAAATTTTAACAATTTAGGCGACAAGATAAAACAAGATATTTATCTAACTGGGCTAATCAATGTAAAGCCAATAAATCTCAATAGAAGTGCAGGCACACGTAAAAAAAGTTCTTCGGTATACAAGGTAAGACATTTTTGAACTCTACTCCCCATAAAAAGATATTACTTTGGCTTTATCATTTTTTCAGATTCGATTAGGTGCTTTCGAAGAGAGAGTTTGCAAAAAAGGGTTCTGTGCTATGCATGGAGTTTCAGCTAAAAGAATCGAACGGCTTTGCTCACATATTAGTCTAAATAATGCAACTTCTGCACCTCTTGATATGAGGGGGAAACATAACAACAGACCTAATAGTATTTCACCTGAAATAATGATACAAGTTGCTGAACATATTAAAAGTTTTCCGCGTAGAACCTCCCATTACAGCAGATCTCGAAACTTAAAAAAATACTACTTATCTCCAGAGTTAAATGTTACAAAAATGCACGAACTTTATTTAGAAAAATTTGAGCCGGATGTATATAAGTTTTGGTTTGCAGATGAAAAAACTGCTCATAAACCTAAAATTTCGTACGATTTTTATTTTCGTTACTTTAAGGCTAACTTTAATATCAGTTTTGGACATCCTAGATCTGACACATGCCAAGTGTGTGACAGAATTGACACTCAGCTCAAAGCAAAGAATCATCTTTCTCAAGATGAGATTAATAAACTAGAGACAGAAAAAAATCTTCATCAATTAAAAGCAAAAGTCTTTTTTGATGATTTGAAGGAAAAAACAAAGCTGGCTCAAGATAGTCCACATATTGAAACTCTTTGTTTTGATCATGAGCAAAATGCCCCTTTGCCAAAAATTCCTGCTGGCGATGTTTTCTACTTAAGGCAGTTGTGGATGTATAATTTTTGTATACATTCATCAAAACACAGTAAGGCTTATTTTTACATGTATGATGAGGTAACAGGAAAAAAAACTCCCAACGAGACCATAAGCTTCCTAGACCATTACTTTGAAAATTTTATGGACAGATCAGTCAAGATTCTTTACTTGTTTTCAGACAATTGCGGTGCTCAAAATAAGAATAACGCTTTAGTCCAATATTTGTATACCCTGGTACGAAAGGGTCGTGTTGATAAAATTATTCACCGATTCCCTGAGCCGGGACACAGTTTTCTGCCGTGTGATAGATGTTTTGGCGTCGTTGAAAAACACGTTCGCAAAATAGAGAGGATATTTTTACCAAGCGAATACATGAAATACTACAAAAAAAGTAGCCCTAAAAATTTTGTAGTAGTACCTGTTACGCAAGAAATGATTTTTAATTTTAGTGACACGCTTGGAAAATTCTTCAAAAAGAGTATTTACAATAAAGACAAAGAAAAGTTCAAAATTTCGCAATATAAGATTTTTGAGTATTCTAATGAGCACAACACGCAAATAAGGTGCAGCTCATCAAGTAACTTTGTCGTTTTTCTTGAGTTTGTTATTCAAAAACTTCCCAATCAGTGTCCTGATATAATAAAAAATAGATTATATAATCATCCTCTAGCTGTTAAAAAGGCGAAGTATGATAATGTAATGCTGCTTGCCCATAAGTACGTCCCTAGAGCAGATATTGATTATTATACTTCCTTAGTGTCTGATCAAGATCAACAATCATCCACTAATCAAGATACTGATGTTACTGATGACAGCGAATTATCTGGTCTAGATTGATCTTATATTAATTTTAAAGATATTTGTGCAAAAATTTTCCCAATAGTTACTTTTTGTTTTTTTAAAAATAAATATTAATAAAAGTTTGTCAAGTTTTTTTCAACCATTGGGAGCAAAAAGGAGGTATCTGCAATTTGTTTTTAAATTTATATATTTTTCCAAAAAATTTTTTTAGGTTAATATAAGCTATAAATAATTTACTATACTTATCACATTACCTGTCAAGATTATATGAAGATATCTTTTATAATAAAAGGTTAATTTATATTTTATTGTCTACTGTAAAATGTAAAAAAGTACAGATAACTCCTTGTTGCTGCAAAGTCTTCAATTGTTCTTGTGGCAGTACGTGTGGGTAAAATAAAACCATTTGCAATTGGTTTTAGAGAGACCGGTTGGCGCACAAGAGCAGGAAAAACTTGAGGAGGTCACGTCTTTCCATCGGTAACGTTATTATTAGATTATTGCCCAATAAATCGACTTTGATATTTGACTTTTAGTTAATTATCTCGGAGTGATGGACGAGTTTGATGCAGGATTTCGGCCTCTATTATTAAAACTTAATGAAAAGACCGGACGAAAGTTTGTTCCTCGGCGTTATAAATTGTGATCAATTAATAAAACGACGCGGTTTAGTGGGATTTGTGATAAAATGAAATTGGGAGGAAGAAAGGCTTCTGACAAGGCTGTAGTAGAGACGAATTTCATCTCACCGCACTAATGAGATCAATCTCATTCTTGCTAATTTAATTCAGACAGCTAATAACAAAGGGGAGACAAGGGTTAAAAAGCACTTTCCCCTCATAAAAATGAAGGAAAAAATATTGCCTGGAAGTTTAAGAAAATAGCTTCCCGGACTTCATCCGGATCCAGGCTATAGTGTTAATTTTGTACAAAATTTTCCGAAAATCTAGGCTAAGCTTAGCTGAAGCAAATTGGGGGCATGCAAATTTCTTAAGCTGATAACCGTCATCCAATAATTTACTTAATGTTTAATGCAAATTCGCATGGTGGCGAAATATGAAACAAAAAAGGAACATGGCCAGAATACATATTATCAATTAGACGTCGTAGGTTTAGAGCTAGAATAGTCTAGACATAACGCTGGCTGATTTTTAATTAAATCTTTGAAACCGTTCCATCTGGTTATTGTTTAGAGAAAATTTTTATTTGTGCCACTGGAAAAGATATATTTTATTTCTCCAGCTTTCACGTTTCATTAATGCAGGATACTCAAGCCAGAGAGGAAGGAGTTGCAACAAGATTTTTATCAAACTTGAAACAATTTTAAAATCCAATCTAAGTATTTGGAATTTGGGTCAGCATTGCTGATGTCTTATTATTTTTTAAAGCTTATTACGAAACTTTTGTTATTTGGAAATTTTTGATGATATTGCACCTCGTTAACTTTTTAATTATTGTTACGCTTTCTTTTTTAATTATGTACGAAATTGGTTTTTTTCACGGAATACACAGAAAGATCCAAAGCTCATCATGAGTTCGTAATTTCAGTTGCATTGGGAGGATTGTTTAAAGATCCCCTAAGCATCAACATCGTTTCTAAATAGATCACCAGCTTCTCCAGAATCCAGGATTGTAATCTTAATCATTTAGGTATCTTCAAGAGAAGAATAAAACTCGATCTTTTTGCTTTTTCCTAAGATGATTACATTTCTGCTGCTTTTTTACTCTTCACTTCTTGTTTTTAATTTTGTACTTTTTTTTTATAAAGCTGCCCACAATATGTCTGTAGATCAATTGGAAATAAGTAATTTAATTAACTTTTACTTTATTCAAACTACGGGGCCGAAATCTGGGGATGGGAGGAACAAGAGGAAATAGAGAGATTACAAGTATAGGGGTGACCAGAGAAACTCCTGGGTATATAGTAAAAGAAGAATGTCAGAAAAACAAGCCGAGGAAAACGGCGAGCAAGTTTGAGTATAGAATGAATGAACGGAGAAAGAATGTAGAAAAAAGAAAATGAATACAGAGATGTTATTAATCGGTTGAGTTATGGCCGTATTTAGGCTCATAACTCGGCGATCATAAAATTCTAGTATCATATTAAAGGTCTTGTAAGTGGTATCTGGAGTGTCTTGCTGAAAGTACCCGTCTACAATTTCATCGTCATGGAGCTGTGCAAATAATGGCTGTAAAATCACCTCTGCAGTCAATATTCGATTAAAAAAAATTAAGCTATTTTAAATTAAAAAATGAAGAAATTATTTTGACATTCGTAGCAATTGTTATAAAAATAATGGTCTGTTTACACAAAGTTATAGGCATGGCTAACTATGACTCCAAATTGTGAAAAACTAAAATTGATTATATGATTTGAGTCTATAATTATTGAGCTGTGAGTAGTGTGCTGTGAAATCAAAACTGTTCAAACACCCAAAACCAATTATTCTTCAAAATTTTTTTTATTTTGTTTTTTCTCACTATATCGTTTGATGTCTGTCTCATCCCAAATTCTGTCAAGCCAAGAAAAGTATACGTTTTTGGATTTTGGATATTTTTTTCTCACTACAATGTTTCCGCTTATGTTTTTTATCAAACATCACTTTTTTGTTTCTTTGTAGCTTTTTCTGCATGTTCTGTCACCTATTCCTTTATACTAACGCACTTATTTTTTCTTTTCTTGCCAGATTTTTAACTAGGCTTTACAATAACTCCTTTCTTCAAAATAACTCTATTCTTTCAGCGATTTATTTTTCATTTCCAACATTTATTCTTTTTTTTTTTCTATAAACTAATTGTTTGGAGACATAAAATTGGAAGTGTATGATCAACGTAATATCACATTTTTTTTGAATTTTTGGGAAAGAGTCAAAACGTCGTATACACGAAAGAGTTGTCGAGCAATTTTGGGTTTTGATTCATGTAATGAATCTGTGCAAAATCAAGAAATGACAAGTTTTTGCTTTATCGTTGAGAATGGGCAATCATGTGCAACGGAAGACATATTGTAAACAATTTGAAAATCTTTAGCAGTTTCAAAGTAACAAGTGTTAGTGAATAAATGGTCAACTAGTGAATAAATGGTCAACTTAAGCAGAATTTTTATTTCCCCATAGAAGTCTCATTTTTTTGGAAAATCTAATTTTGTTTATTTTCTTTTGATCGTGGCCAGATCTTCCGATTGTTTTTGCATCTTGTCTTAAGTCTATGGTCGTTGAGTTTGTGTGAGGTTTTCTAATTTATATTACGTCTTGATTTGAAAATGTTCAATTTTTGCTTGGATTATAGCATCAAAGGCTTTGACAAGATTTGGCGTTCTTCTTCTTGAAGCTTTTGACCATAGTTTGGCTCTTAACCGATCTTCAATTTAGGCTTTCTAACCATTTTTGGAGATTCTTTCTGTCATTAAACTTCAAAAAGTCTGGCTTAAGGCTAGTTTTTTTGGGTTATGGAAAGAGGAACAAAAGATATGTTGTATGCTTGAAGTCACTGGATTGCTTCTTATTATGACGCAAAGTCTGACCAAGGCATGGTTTTCTCATCTTCTTGGTAAAGATAGCTCACTTCATCTATATAGATTTTTTTTTCTTGGTAAAGATAGCTCACTTCATCTATATAGATTTTTTTTTGACAATCTAATTATGTGTTTATTACTTTTTGATGGTGGGCAGATCTTTGGCTTGGTTTTGCATCTTGTCTAACATCTATGGTTGTTGGGTTTGTGTGAGGCTTTTCTAATTTATATTACGTCTTGATTTCAAAAATGATTAATTTTCACAATTTTGCTTGCGACTTTGGCAAGATTTAGCATTAACTTTTTGAAGCTTTGATCTTAGCGCTTAACCGATCTTCAATTTGGGCTCTCCAACCATTTTTGCCAACTTTCTCTGTCAATAGACGCCAAAAGGTTTTAATAGGCTGGCCTGAGGCAATTTTTTTTGGGTTATGGAAAAAGGAACAAAAGGTATGTTAGCATAGCCTTTTATTAAGATCCCAAATCTGACCAAGGCATGGTTTTCTTATCCTCTTGGTGAAGATAGCTAACATCGCCTATTTAGATCCTAGAAACACTTTTCTCTAAAATGTCGATCGACGAGTTTTGTTTTGTATTTTACGGCATTGATGCTTTTTGTATAAAATCTGCCATTTTCAAGTATTTATAAGTAGGAGAGGGTTGTTGGTAAGAAACACGTACTTTTGAAAGATTTGAACATTAAACTGCACCTTCTCTAATTAGCTTTTCTGAATTCTGCTGATTTACTATCTCTAAATAATATACGTTTAACGTTATTTTGAAATGTTTTTTGAGCTTTTTTATCATTCTTGGTAAGATTTTTCAATTTGGCACACTTGTGAATTTATCAGATATTATTACAACCGAGAATTGGTAGTTTCTTGGAACAGTCTCACTTTTTCTGCTTAGATTCTGGTTCAACAGGTTTCTTTAGGCCAGGTCAGTGCATCTTTGCACGATTTCAAGTTTAAGATATTGACGTAGCAAACTTGTCTTTACTATTTTATCTAAAAGGAGAAAGACTGCTGACATGAAGCATATAGACAACTTTTTCCATAGTGATTTTTGTAATGATTTTTAGGTGATCATATCAGGTACGTTTACGTGTTCAAGCTAATTGTAAGCCAATTTGAAGATATAAGAAGCAAGATGGTGGTAGGCAGCATGCTTAGAATCAGAAAAAGTAACAGAGTCAGACAAAAGAAGGCATAAAGAGAAAAGAAGCATAAGTATATAGTTATAACAATAAGGGGGTTAAATGATTTTTCTCTGATCATATCAGGTACGTTTACGTGTTCAAGCTAATTGTAAGCCAAATTTGAAGATATAAGAATAAAGCAAGATGGTGGCAGAGAATCACAAAAATGGCGGAGTCAGACAAAAGAAGACATAAAGAAAAAGGAAGCATAAGTATATAGCTATAACAATAAGGGGGTTAAATGATTTTTCTATCCGCTCTATTGCAATCTATACTTTTCCTATTGTTAGCAGAAATAGCGTTCCAAAACATACAGCTTTTACCCTATCATTACTGGATTTGTGTTAGTAGACTGTTTTGAAAGGTGGAGCAAGAAATATTACAGGGCCTAAGGGGTGCATGATGGAGCTATCAAAACTAGATTGCTAGAGATCTCTTGTCGGCATTCAAGGGCTGGCTTGAAGAAATGTCTATTGTCCAAGAGCCACGATATTCATGCAGGACCCTATCACGATAAGAGTGGTCTTTCCTGGCCTTAGGGGAGAGATAAATCACGTGTCTGGTAACACACGTAAAGCGGTCATGCACTGCCATGTATATACATGGAGTGAAGGTATTAACCTCTAATTCAAAGAGATTTATAGAAAGATTGGTGCATACTACCATATTTCCGACGAAATTAAGCTGTATATCTTAAAGTGTTCTAACATGATATACGGTATTATTAATATGTACAGCTGTGCCATCATCTAAAGTTGGTGGTGTGTTTGAAGTAATGGTATGGAAGTCTGTGGCTGCTTGGTAAATTATAAATTTAGATTTCGATTCTTTTGCAGATTGTAGCCGATATACCGGCATTTGACTTGCTGTAGAGATTTGAACAATAGATTTATCTCTCAGGAGATTTATTGGAAGAATTATGAGTTGGTTGCCACATTCCATAGTTTCTACAAAGTTGATTTGTACTCTCGTACATCGTGAAATGTGAAACGTGCTTTAACACTTAATTGTACAATTCTCGAGGGGTCAAAAATCTTCGTTTTCCAGCAACGCTTTTCGTAGATCGTGTTAAACGAAGAATCAATATTGACACGGCTTTGTCATCGCCCACTGTGCTGTTGTTCCAAGAAATGACCTTAGAGTTTTGGAAACGCTAAGTTTTCTTTTCCAGAAAAAACAATATTTAGCTTTCCAGTTTCTTTCTCCAAACCGAGTTTTCGGTCGTCGTGTCAGCGATTTGTATCACAAGAACCAATTAAATGCGCTTTTGGTCTGGCATTAAGCTCCGAACCTGTCGGTGTATTAATTATAATTATCAACGAACTCTCATTAAAATCTCATCAGATGTAAAAGGGCATTTACCTCCACGTGCGTTTCCTACATTCGGGATCTGAAGACTCTTTCACAAAATAAACACATCCAGAGTAAAAGCTTCTCCCAGTTTTCCGTTTTGAATAAACATTATTAAAGTCTTTGATGAAACTACATACAACCGTTTTTGGTTTAATTACCTAATTTTATTGATGTTTGAACGAAATTCACCTCTTGTAGACCTTTCAAAGATGATTTGGTTCTGCTAGCACTTTACATGTATCTTGTAGAACCAATCTTCTCATTCAGAAACAGGAAATCTTGCTAGTAGTTTGGTATTTTGTGCTTGTACTTAGGCTTTGAAATGGCAAAGGAACATTAACCCTTATGGGCTTACGCTTCTCACATCTTTTGTTCCTTTGAATTACAGTTTTCTACTTTTAATTTGTTGGTTTGTGGCACAAGTCAGTGATTAGTGAAGTAATAATTCTAATAATGACCCTATTGGTTGCTATTTCTAGCTTACAATATTGTTTCCACTGTATTAATTTTTGGTATTTCTTTTCCTATTTCTGGTTTGCTTTTGTTCTTCTCTTTAGCACTCTCTTCATCTATTCGTTTCCTCTTAACTCTAGTTCTGTTTCTTTTGATTCTATACAATTGCTCAAGTGTTCTGATTTCTCTTCCCAGCCCAGCCTACACAATTTCTCTTCTTTCTTCAAACAATATTTTTTCTATCTACTTCACGTCTACACCGGAACCTTGCTACCATATTTCTTTCTTCTCTTGTTGTTCTACTTCTACTTCTACTTCCCTCCCACCCAATTTGTTTCTTTCAAGATATTTTTTATGTATATTTTTCTACTATTTGTTCCTCTTCAAACTGGCATTTTCTACTATTATTTTTTTCTTCTTACACTTTTCTATTATTATGTATCCCAGGGTATGTGCTTCTGCTCTATTTTTTTTTCTTTCTATACGCATATTTTGCACCGTACATCATCACTGCCTTTACCATACTTCAACAGAGCATAACACTCGAATACTCTTTATTCTCCTACTACTGCGGTTTTTTTCCCCGCAAGTTTTTTAATCTCTGCCTTTTCTGTCACCCCAACTCCTCGTTGGAATTTAAATTTTGGTTGTCGATAATTTTTTTTTCAAAAATAATTTTTTTCAAGTTTATTTATTTCACTTGCTTCTATTATCACTTTCTAGTCTCCTACTTCGTTCTTCAGTTTTTTCTTTTTTATTATTTTGCAATTTCTTTTTTTCTCTCTTTCTAGCACTTTTTTTGTTTTTGCAGTGTAATTAATAAAAAGTAGGCTTGAACGGCTTTGGCTTGATTTGTATTCTACACTACTGTACTCGGAAGCATAACTTTTGATTATTAATTTTTTATTATTCTACTATAATATTTCTTTCTTGGTTACAAGCAGAAGATAGTATTTAAAATTTATAAATTATACAAAAGTCTCAAAAATATAAATATGAATTATACATATTTTTCATAAGTATAATTACTATAATACAAAAAATCAAAAAAATTCAAAAACTAGGTATTTTTAACTTAAAAATAACAAACCATTATAGCCCACAAAAATAAATAAAATACATATAAAAAAAAATTAATGAAAAACAAAAATACAAAATATTAATTTCATTGATTTAAGAGTTGTTTTTGAAAATATTTTCTAAAAATCAAAAAGCTTTATTTAGCAAAAACCAAAAAAAAATAATAAAATGAAAATTTGAGCAGACACAAAGTCGAAACAAATAAAAACAAAATTTAGTTTACAAAGAAAAAAAAACAAAAATAGAAAAATGTTATTTACAAGAGAATTAATTAATCAAAATGTAAAAATAGATCAACAAATTAAAGACAATAAGCCACTTTGTTTAGTTGCCCCTAAGACCAGTCCGAAAAACACATCTTTTCAAAAAATCTATCCCAAAAAAAAAACTAAATTATATATGAATTATCTATTATTTTTACAATAAAAAAAAATAATAATAAAAATATTACAACAAGATATTAGAGGCGTCAAAAACTATTTATAAACCAAAATACAAAATATTAATTTCATTAAATTAAAAAAAATGTTTTTGGAAATATTTTCTAAAAATCAAAAAGCTTCATTTAGCAAAATCCAAAAAAAAAAGAAATGTGCACTCTAACAGACACAAAGTCAAAACAAATTACAAAATTTAATTTAAAAAATTAAAAAAAATTGAAATTTGTTTATATACAATATAAGGAGAATTAATTAATAAAAATGTGAAAACATAAAAAAATTAGCTGATTTTTTTAACTGTTCCTAAAACCTGTCTGAAACCCACAATTTTTCAAAAAATTGATCCGAAAAAATTGCTAAAACTCATAAATTATATAAAATTCTTAAAAATATCTATTATTTCTACAATAAAAAGCAAAAACTAGACATTTTTAATTCAGTTTTAAAAAGTCACAAACTGTCAAAGTTAAAAATATAAAAAAATTACACAAAAAGTTGTAAAAATGCTGGCATAGTGAAAAAATAATAATACAAAATAGTAGATGTTTTTTAAATATTTGCTTTTTCATTATACTAAAAGCAGCCAATTTGTAAAATAAATATTCCAACAGACACAAAGTCGAAACAAATTCTGGACAATCATGAGTTTTTGGGCAGAGCGGTATAGAAATATTTGGAGAGTATCTCCATATATCAAAGGTTTTCTGAGTTAAATACTATTTTCAAAAATTTCTGGAGGCTGACAGCTAAAATTTCATGCATTTGCGGAGTAGTACCAGTTTTTTTCCTAGAATTTAGACGTTGTTTTGTTTTTATTTAATCGAAACTTGTTTTATTGAAACTATTTCTCTATTAACTTTAATTTTATATATAGCATTTTTTCTACTATCTGGTGCTTTTTTCCTTGATTGATAGTGTTTCTTGTTTTTCTTCTTCTATAGGTATAAATATATCAAATATTTATTTTCTTCTTCTGTAAACATTTCTTCTTTTTCAGACCTAGTCAACTTTCAGTTGGTTTTTTCATAAAAGTTTTTTGTTTTCAGCAGTTTTGCCATGCTTAGGTCTACCTTTCTTCTAGATTCTATATCGTAAGCGGTTATTAATTGTTTTTTTTTCTAATTTTTGGTTTGGTTGTTTTCTTAGATTTACTTTTTCTCTTGCATGTTCTTGTATTTCTTATGTTCCCATGTTTTGTTATTCTCTAACTTCTATGTCTTTTCAATATGTTTCTTGACGACTTGGTTTTTTCTGTATAGTAGTTGCAATTGGCAGTACCAACTCTTAGTTATGCCTAAGAAATATTTTCTTGCGTTCTTTTTGTTTTTAATCCAAAGTTTTCTGATATTAATAAAATTCTCTCGCCATTTTTCAACCGGCTATTTTAATTTGCAAGCTTGCAGCTTCCGAGGCGCAAACTATCGAATAAAACTCCTGATTATGGCAAGTATCCTCCTCTCAAGTTTTGTGATGACAAACTATTGTCTGATTTGAATTATGAAGCCATTCTCGTGAATACCGCCAAAGTTCCCTCGTCTCGAAAGTTATTACCAAAGTTTGATTAGTTTTATCAATGTACATGTGCTTCGCGTACGCTGTGCCATAAATCTGAAAAATTCCAAAAAGACCAATTAACCACCGAAAAAAAAACATTACAGGAGTGATGTTATCTTGGAGCTAATGCTTTTTGAGATAAATCTGAAGTCGAGCCACCAAGAGAAGATAAGCTTGACGCATGATTCACATAAGCGTCTTACGTATCAATAAATTGCCCTCATTACCACAAAATACGACACTTGATTGAATAGTGACTATCTGTGTAAAAGATTCTTTGGAATTTCTGTGTTATTGATGAAAGGTTGAAGGATCGTCATGACTGACTGCTTTCTAATAATTCTTTTGTTGGTTTTTGAACTGGATATTGTTGATGACAAATATCAAAAGCCACATTTCCTCGGCTATGATTATTAATGAGGATACACTTACTGAACTATAAATACCTTCCTGGAAGAAAAAGAAGAGAAGCGATGATCGTAATTAGAGCTTCACTAAAGACATACTCATCAATAGTAAATGAGCTTTCATTTTTCCACTTTGCCTTAGATGTAGCTTTGTGTTTTCTCGAGCTTTAGAAACACAATCCTTGCAATTAATCCCTGTCTCGTTACACGGATACTACAGAAGCTTCTTTAAAAGCACTTAAAATACTATATAATCCATGCTTTGTTTTCCTTTCATTCTTATTTCTGCATTGTTTCTACTACTCTTGTATCTATTGATCACCCCGTTCAGGTGTTGGCCTTCTTTTTTGTTTTCTTCGGTTAGAGCTACTACTGTATCTCAAACTATTATGTCAGAAAAAAAAGTTTTTTCTTGCAAGGGCAGTTGTACAGTTTGAAAAGTTCTAGCCTTAAAACAGAATTGACCAGATAATGCTGCTATACTTAGAATCTATTACTATAACTTAGATCTTTAGATAAACATCTAGAGCTCTCCAACATGTTCGCTATATTTTGCCTCTTTGACAAGCATTTGGTAAGAACACTGGCTGCTTTTTGCAAAAACATCCTAGAATCTTTGATCATAAACTTAAGCAGTAAGCTCTAATTTGATATTTGGTTCTGACTCTTGAGTCAACAATTATTCGTTTTTTTTGGCGACAATCAAGACATACTTTAAAACTGGTTGTTGGCGTTCTTGTATCAGAACGTCTATAAAAATTGATTAGAATTGGAAGATTTGAAAATACAGGAATTTTTTTCAACCAACATTTTTCTAATGAAAGTCCTTAGAAAAGTTTAAAATGTTTTAGTTGGTGGTTTTAAGATTTGAACGAGATGGTAGATTCTTAGTGACGAAGCATTGGAAATTGTCTTCTGTTTCTAATCATCAATTTTCTCATAGAAACTTTTTTGGGAATGTTTAGACGTTTTTGTCTTAGAGCTGGTAGGTTTTTTGGAGTTATTATCAAAAGTTGTCTGGGATTTCTCTAAAAGTATTGAATACGATTTGCAAAATGTAAAGTTTCGAAAAATAATGCCAAGTTTTGCTCAGGAGTCCTTTGAATGTTTTGGTGATGCAGTCTCTAGCTTTGACATTGGCTTAGATTCTGACGAGCAAAATCGGTTTTTTTGCAAGATACAACTTTTGCTTTTAAATCTTACTTATGACTGTTTTTAATATTTGAGATGTGTACAAGCCAATTAGGAGTTTTTTGCCAAAGCTTGTCGAAACATTTTTAGATCTTAAATGTCTAAATCCAGAACATCTAGTATCGAGTTTGCTTATTTGGAGCTTGCTTAGTGTGTCTTTTTATTAGATTTTGTCTAGGAATTTTTTTAGAAGATCTAGGGGATTCTTGGAACTACGTATTGTTTTTTTTAACTAGCTTGCTTGATTTTTCTTGTCAAAATTTTTTAAGATATCTGTAGAAAATAGTGTTGGAGTTTAGATACCTTCGGTTGGCTTGTTTAGAACTTACTTGAAGTATCTACTTTTTCTAAAACTGTATAGAAGATCTAAGTGGTTTTTAGTAAGAATCGTTTAGATTTTGGAGTTATAATCTTAAGTTGGCTGGAATTTTTCTAAAGTATTGAGTTTGGTTCTCTCATCTAAAGATCAGCAAAATAATGTTATTATGTCATAGGAGATATGTGGTATTAGTTATGTTTTTTTTTCTATGTTCTTAGTAAGAGTCGTTTAGATTAGACGTTGCGGGTAGCTTTTTAGGTTTTGGAACGACTTTTGTTCTATCGGTTTTTTTGCAAGATACAACTTTTGCTTTTAAATCTTACTTATGACGGTTTTCAATATTTGAGATGTGTACAAGCCAATTAGGAAGTTTTTTGTCAAAGCTTGTTCAAGAGATTTGTACAAAAATTTTTAGATCTTGAATGTCTAAATCCAAAACATCTAGTATCGAGTTTGCTTATTCGGAGCTTGCTTAGAGTGTCTTTTTATTAGATATTGTCCAGGAAATTTTTTAGAAGATCTAGGGAATTCTTGGAACTACGTATTGTTTTTTTTAGAACTAGCTTGCTTGATTTTTCTTGTTAAAACTTTTTAAGATATCTGTAGAAAATAGTGTTGGAGTTTAGATACCTTCGGTTCGCTTGTTTAGAACTTACTTGAAGGATCTACTTTTTCTAAAACTGTATAGAAGATCTACGTGGTTCTTAGTAAGAATCGTTTAGATTTTGGAGTTATTATCATAAGTTGGCTGGAAGTATTGAGTTTGGTTCTCTCATCTAAAGATCCGAAAAATAATTTTGATTTTTGTTCAGGCGTCTTTTGAATGTTTTGGACATCTAGAATCTAGCTGAAAATTTTTGTTTAAGAATTTTTAGAGCAAGTGATGCAGTCTTTAGATTAGCGTTCTAGTAAAAACTTTTCAAAGATCTTTAAATCTTAGAAGTCTTCAGTTTGCTGATTAGAACCTTACTTAGAGTATATTTTATTTGATGTTTTCCAGCATATTCTTTAGAAGATATCTAGGGGAGTCTATGTTTTTTTTCCATATTCTTAGTAAGATTAGATGTTGCTGGTAGCTTTTTAGGTTTTGGAACGACTGTTTTTCTATCGAAATTTTTGCAAGATACAACTACTCTGATTGTGTTTAAAGCTTTTACTTATGACTGTTTTCATAATTTGACATGTCTACCTACAAGTCAGTTGGGACTTTTTTGCAAAAACATGTTTAAGAGATTTCTACGAAAATTTTTATATCTAAGATATTTAAATCCAAAAACATCTAGTATTGAGTTTGCTTATTGGGAGCTTGCTTATAGTGTCATTTTATTAGATATTGTCCAGCATATTTTTTAGAAGAAGATCTAGGGGATTTTTGGAATCTCGTATTGTTTGTTTTTTAGAACTAGCTTGCTTTATTCACCAGGTTTTCAGGTTTTACAAAAGCTTTTTAAATATGTTAAGAGTTTTTTGTCTAAAATTTTTAAGAGATCTGTAAAATAATAGTGTTGGAGTTTAGATACCTTTGGTCCGCTTGTTTAGTACTTACACTTGAAGTTACTCTTTTTCTAAAACTGTATAGAAGATCTAAGTGGTTCTTAGTAAGAATCGTTTAGATTAGACGTAGATCACAGCTTTTTAGGTCTTGGTTCGACTGTTTTCTCATCGGAATTTTTGCAACTACTATGATTTTTCTGAAGCTTTTGCTTCTAGATTGTAGTCCGGCATATATTCAATGTTGGGGATATCTGCAAGCCATTGGGAGTTTTTTTGCCAAAAGTTGGTTAAGATTAGGTAGGTATCTCAAAACTTAAACTCAAGCTCGTAGCTTTTTAGGTCTTGGTATGACTATTATTTCTTCGGAATTTTATTGCTGAAGCTTGTCGGTGAGGTGATTTTGAACTTTTTTCTCCAAGATCTGAAGATTGACCCAGTGGTTCAAGTTATTGCTTCAAGATGGAGTTTTCGCTTCTAAGGGAATTTTAGATTCGAGGATCTAATGGGCAGGTTTTCCTATTTCTTTTGGCTTGTTTTGGAATACTTGATGTATCTCTTCGATTTGATTAATATCTTGTCTCGCTAATTGGACTTTGACAAAAGACATTCTCATCAGCAGAAAATGCGCTTTCATTCGTTGAATGTACCCTTGATGGTTTCACATTTTCTCTATCCTATTCAATACAATACCTGTAATCAATTCTTGTCTTCATCGATAATAATAATCATACGGCATGGAGTGCAATTTGATTTATTCCTCTCGAGGCAAACCATTGACTTTTAATGTAAGTTTATGGTATGTGGAACGCCTATTTTCTCGGATCTTTTCTTCCCATCTATTCTTCAGGAATTTCTGTGGTGAAACGCGATAATAATTGAAGTCTGGAAAAATGTGCGAACAATCTCGGAGAGGTAGGTGTGACTGCATCCATTTGGTACGCAATGCAAGAACGTTGTTCCATTAAATGTACCTTGAACAATGGGGATATGATGCAATTTTCATACCTGGAAGATTGACATTGGTTTGTTAGATCATCCGAGAGTGAATTTTTGATTATGATACAGCATCCTGTTTAAGCTCGTTAAATTTAATGGTACAACAAAAATTTTATTATTACTGCAAAGGTAAACCTTGGAATTGTTCAAAAACTGTTTATCACGATATACGAGCTATTTGGAACAAAGCCATAAAATATGTTTATTTCAATTTTTATCTAACCTATTTAAATCGAATAAGCATGACCTTTTACAACAATTTATTAGACGCATTATAAATATCATAATATCAACTTCCAAATGCAAAAACAAAAACTTTTTTCTATGAATCTACACGAATTGACTTTATAGCTTTCCAATTCCAATTGGTGATCTTATATTGATAAGCGGATTTGCAGAACTGTTTATGCGCTAAATTTCACAATTCAAGGTTGTGAACCTTTGATTTGGAACATTTTTGGAATAATTTTTGAATATTGTAGTGAACTTTGCCTTGAACCACTTTTTTATATTATTCAAGTGTCATTGTTTTTTTTGTTTAGATTTTATTCTATTCAAGGTTCTTCTGCCATGTTCCTCACTTATATTCCATGTATTTTAATCTATTCAAGGTGTTTATGCCATGTTTTCTCACTTATGTTTTCCTTTCTGACAGTTTTTGAAATTGCTTTTTGCCAAGTTTCTACAACATTGAAGAAATTTGAAGCATACGTGTCAACAATGGTTTTTTAATATTGTACGAACTTTGCCTTGAACCATATTTGACTAGCTTTTTTCCATATTTAATTGTTATTCTTTTTTTTTACTTATCAAATTTGATCATCAGGTTTCTCATAAAGTTTGGTCAAAAAGAGTATCTTTTTTTCAAAAATTCTACAGAAGATCTATTGGATGATATGGTGCTCTGCTTGTTTTTTCTTCAGAACGGGTTTGTCCGATTTCAAATTTTGCGTGTACGTCTTGGTATAACTGTTTTTTTGCCAAACTAAGTTGGCAAGGTTATTTTGAATTTTTTTAGCAACATCTAGTGGTTCATGGTATTGTTCCAAGATTTTGTTCTCGCTTCTAGATGGTGCTCAAAGGTACTTTAAATAATTGATATATGCAGGATCTAATGAGAAGTTTGCTGAGATCTAAGTGCAGTTTAGCTTTTCTAATTTTTTTTTTTAAATACATAATTGATTTAATTCTTTGTTTTTGTTGTTATTCTTTGTTTTTTTTTATTATTTTTTCTTACATAAGACATTATGCCATATTTCATCTTTTGTATTTTGTACTTGTCAATTTATAATGTATTTAGTTTATTTATCGGGATTTTTTTCTATATTTTTAAGATTTTTATAGTTTTTGTAAAATTTTTTGGCTATTTTTTTTGAGCTGTTTTTTTTTAATCTTTTTGATTCTGTTTCTTAATTGGTTCTGCATTTACGTTGTAAACTGTTGAGCTGCAAGCTAATTTCTTTTTCTCGATTGATAATGTTGGTGATGTTATCTAAATCTGGAATTGATAAACGGATTTACAGTTTTACTGTTTTTGACATTCACTTTTTCCAAATTCCTACATCTTAGCCTTGAAGCATATTTGACTCATTTTTTTTTAAATGTCTTTTATTGTTTTTGTTTTATATTGCATCTTTTTCTATCACTTTATGCCATCTCTTTTCTTCTATTTAATTTTTGTTTGTTTTTTTATCTTAATATTGACTTTCTGATTAATTTTAATTTTACTTTTGCCGGATTCCTACAAGCTTGGATAAGTTTTAAATATATTTTGAATATTGGACTGTGCTTTGTTTTGAGCCATATTTAACAAGCTTCTTTTATTTCAGTGTTAGTTTTGTTTTTGGTTTCAAGATTTTGTTATGTCACCTTATCTTTTTTTTTTTAGAAAAGCTATCACCCTTTTTTTTGTTTAATATTATATGCGAAGACATTTTTTTATGGAGGATTTAGGGTATAAAATATTTCATCTGAGAGCTCAGATGAAATGAAGAACTGTAAAAAACATCTACATTTTATACCCTAAATACTCCATAAACAAATTTCTCATCTTTTTTGTATTTTTAACTGCTAATCTATCTAATTTATTTATATATCGGTTTTTTTCTCAACTTTTTATCATATTTACTTCTTTCTTTCTGTTTTTTTTTAAATTTGGTTTGAATTTGTTAGTTTTCGTTTTTTTTTCTTTTCTCGTTTTTTTATTTATGCTTTAATCTGAATAAACCATAATGATTTTTGAATCCCGCAAAATTGCTGTGCCTTCGGTACAGAGGGCGTTGAATATAATATTTTATTTTCCAACGAACAGTGTCAAGATAACAAAAGGGCTATAAATTAACTACCTTTGAGCATAAAATTATTTTTTTTTATTAACCATGGACTTAATAGGGGTGAAAAGATATGATTACCAAAATTTTTCAAAAATGCCAAAATAACTTATTTTATATATTACAATATCGAAATAATAAGGTCAGACATAATAATCCAATAAAATTAAATTGAAATACAATCCTAAAATTAATATTTTGACGTCACTTTTTATTAAAAAAATTTATGTATTTGTAACAATTATTTAGGTACATGGGATATCGGATATAGGGGTTGTTTACTTTTTTGAATATATGTTTTTGATAAATTATCATTTTAAAAATTTATTTATAAGAGTTTTTTACAAGGGATACAAAATATAGGGGTTGTTTTTTTTAATAATTGATTAATTATTTTGGACTTAGGTATTTTCAACGAAATATGCTGTATTTGTATGTAATTAATATTTTAGTTTTACCAAATCATATGATTGAGTTTCTCTAATAAAACTCATTTTTTTCTACTTATGTTGTTAAAAAAAGAAGTGTGTTTACTTATTACAAGTGTGTTTTACAGTGCGCAAAACACGCATTTTTTCATCGTTAAAAAAATATTTTTTTTCTAATTTTTTGGCATGTTAAAGCTCAAAATAAACATTGGACGCAAAATTCAACGCTAATAGATTTTTACTTTTTTCGAATGTTTTTTGCCAAAGTTTTTATTTAAATGGCTTTTCTGTGTTATTTTGAACAGACTTAAATTAGTTTTTTTTTAGATTTTTTTTATTTTTGTAGGCAAATAATTGGATCATAAATAGATACAAATACATAATTATCCCAATTAATTAAACACTTTATTTCTCAGATGAAATAAAGAACTGTAAAAAACATCTACATTTTATACCCTAAATCCTCCATAAAAAAATTTCTTATCTTTTTTGTTTTTTTAACTGCTAATCTATCTAATTTATTTATATATCTGTTTTTTTTTCAAGTTTTCATCATATTTACTTCTTTCTTCTGTTTTTTTTTTTTAAATTTGGTTTGAATTTGTTAGTTTTCGGTTTTTTTTGTCTTCTCGTTTCTTTATTTATGTTTTAATCTGACAGCACACTAGTCTGTTGTGCTGTCTTTGTTTAATTTTCCAATTGAGTCTTTGATGATTACATATTTCCAATGCTGGAGGGAGCCATGTCAAAAACTTTCTAACAAATTTTTCAAAAATTACTGTATTATTTTGGAAATGGCAATCAAATATATTCCATTAAATAGCCTTTATACCAAGAAAAGCAAATTTTTGTGTTTTTGGCAATTATCTATGTGTTGTCGGATCGGTTTATGACGTTTGTTCAGTGCAGTTTAGAACTGACATAATGGTCAGAAGGCCAAACACCGAAAATATTTAAATTATCAAACATAAATCTGTAACAACTTCAATAATTATGTAAGAATATCACTTGCTCAGCTTATTTAGCCATCCAATCAATGCACTTTGTGTCAAGTCATATGATGGTTCAACCAATAGAAACTCCAATGATCCCCAATCACGTGTCTCTATTTGTTTACATCCACTTCGACTTTAACTTGAAAATACTATAGTCATCATTTCTGTTCTAGTATTATATATAGAAATCGTTCAAATCAATTGTTTTGTTTGTTTTTTACATAATTTAATTATTGTTCACGTTTTGTTTTGGTTTTTATTTCTACTATGTTTTGAATGATATTTTGGTGAACTTTTCCTATATTTGAGTGTTTTTTTTATACTTTTTTTTTCGCTAGTTTTTACTATATTTATCTTTTGCAAATTGTGTTTTTTATTAAAATGTTTACTAAATAGTTTCATATCCTATAAACCCACCATACAAAGTTGTCGCATGTGTGAGCTCATGCATTATCTGATTATAAGAAAATTGATAATAACAGCTCTACCTTTCACAATAAGTGGTGGGAAATTACAATTTTTATTAGAGGGGTGTTTTAATATTCCGGTCGGAAATGTATTTTTTATTTTTATGAGTTTGATAAATGAGACGCGAGATTACAATTGACACCTTAATGCTTCGTAAAAATATGAAAATTTTCTGTAAACCGAATACAATCCATCCGAAAAAAAAAATTATTACAACCCCTAAACTCCCTTTACAGCATCGAACGAGCCGAATTCCCTTTCGTGCTCTAAAATAAGCTCGGCAAGAAGTAATTAAGTGATTAACTTTTCGTGCAGGGTGCTCCCCGAAAATATGCTAATGAACCCCTTTTTTGATGAAGAAATTAAAGAATGTGCGCGGGTGTTTTTGCCTCTAGCATTTTGTCTGTACAACCCCGGCCGATAAATATGTGCCACTTCCCTGAGGCGATTCTGCGATATTATCGGCCGAAAATAGGAGGGTATAAAATACATATTAATCATATTTTAGTCATGGTGGATTACTGGCCGAATGACGCGATAAGATACGGCTTTTCTAAGTTAGCCTAGGGGGAGAGCTTACGAACGCTGGGGGAGATTGAAAGTGGCATACGGCTGATCGATGTCTGCAAAAGCTTGTCTTCTACGTTTCGGGGAAAGCTTATTACCACTTTTCAAACGCAGAATTTTTTTTTTGTTTACATTAAAAACGCATTTTCGACGAGAAAAACTCTACTAAATTTGCCTTGCAAATGTTTTTAGACGTAATGGAACTTTATTCCTTGAGAACTTAGTCTAAATTGTTCAAAAGTCAGTAAACTAAACAATAAAAGTTTAGTTATCTTTCTATCAATTGTTTCTTTCTTAGATTTATTTGGTTGTAATGTGTTTCATTTGGTTTTTGGAGTTTGTTGTTTGTTGTTTGTTGTTTTCTCTTGTATCTTTTTTTTTGTTTTGTTTTTACATCAGCTTTTTCGCATTTTTTTTTCTAATTTTCTTTGCTCATTTCAATCTTTGTTGATTTGCTGTTTTGTACTTTGTGCAGTTTTTTATTTATTTTTTATATTTAGCTTTCTCTTTTGTTCCATAACCTACTCCAATTTTCTTATTTTTTTTACGTCTACAGTACATTGGCAGTTCTATTTGTTGTCTAAGTTTGGCAGTCTGTGTTCGGTGTTTCACTTGCTAAACATATCTTCAAGCGTTTCATTCTTTGTTTATTACATTTTTTTTTATTTTTTCTCTCGCTTTCCTTAACATTTTTAGCCAATCCAAACTTCAACCTCCAATCATTTTACTTTTTCTACTTAATTTATTAGTTATATGTTCAAATGTCTCTTTGCTTTCTTATATTTTCTGTTTTTCTTACACGAAAAACAGATTTAGTTTCTTTATTTTTACAAATGATTACTTTTTTTTATCATCTTTATGTTCTTTAATGGTTCTCTTGTTTTGTTCTACATCGGTTTTTTTGCATTTATTTTCTTCAATTACTTTTCCTACTTTTAAAGTTCTCTGGCATTTTTTTTGTTTGATAGTCTTTGTTACGTGTTTCGCTTGCTAAACTTATCTTCAAGCTTTTTATCCTGTGTTTTTTCTTTCTACTACTTTTTTTAATTTTTTTTTCTTACTTTATTGACCATTTCTGTTCTTTTTACTTATCTTACTTCCTCACATTGTTTTATCATATGTTCAATTGTTTCTCTGTCTCAGAAAACAGAAAAAAAATAAAATATCAATTTTACTTTTTTCTGTTGTTTTTTCTACACGAAAAACTCAATTTTTGTTTCTTCATATGATTATCTTTCAATCAGCTACTTTTTTACTAGATTTATTCTGTCTTTTTAGAGCTCATGTGTTTAATTTGTCTTTTGGAGTTAGTTTTTTCTTGTATTTTGTCTCATCTTTGTGTTCTCTAATGGTTCTCTTGTTTTGTTCCACATCAGCTTCTTTGCATTTTTTTTCGTCAATTATCTTTCTCACTTCTAATGTACTCTCGCAATTTTTTTTGTTTGATAGTCTTTGTTATATGTTTTGCTTGCTAAACTTATCTTTAAGCGTTTGATTCTGTGTTTTTTCTTTCTACTACTTTTAAAATTTTTTTTTCTCTCGCTTTTGTTTTCATTTTTATCTACCATATTTCAACCTTGTTAATCATTTCGGTTCTTTCTATTTATATCATCTCCTCACATTTTTTTGTCATTTGTTCAATTGTCTCTCTCAATTTGTCTTTTGCTGATATCTTGCATGATTCTCTTACACGAAAAACTCAATTTTTGATTCTTTAGTTTTACATATCTTTCTATTGAATGCTTTTTTTTCTAGATTTATTTTGTTTTTTTAAAGATTATGTGTTTAATTTCTTCATTGGAGTTAGTTTTCTCTTGTATCTTTTGTCATTTTTTGGTTCTTTAATGGCTTTTATCTTTAGTTTCTCATCAGTTTTTTCAACTTTTTTTTGTTTATTTCAATCTTTGTTTATTTGCTGTTTTGTACTTGATTGAGATTCTTATATTTTTTGCTTCATAACCTATTCCAATTATCTTTCAGCCTTCAAATGTACTCTGGATATTTTTTTGTTGTCTCTGTTTGAGAGTCTTTGTGTGTTTCACTTATCTTCAAAAGGTTTATTTAGTGTTTTTTGTTTTTGATTTTGTTTTCTCTCGTTTTTTTTTTATATCATTTTTATCCACTCTATCCTTGTAAATCATTCGTAATTAGTTTACCTCCTCACATTTTTTCGTCGTATGTTCAATTGCTTATCTGTCTTTTTCTTATGTTTTCCATTTTTTCGGTTTGTATTGAGCAAATGACTATTTTTCTATTCTTTATATTCATATCTATATGTTGCGATTTCCTTTTTTGGTTTTTTTTTGTAATTATGTATCTGGTACCTATTCCACTATTATATTTTTATATATTTATCTTTCTTTTACTTCTTCAAACATTTATAGACCTTTTTCTCTCTTTTCTTACAATTTTATTGTACTAAATCTTTAACATAGTGGTTTCTTTTCTCTATGATTTTTTTTCTGTTTTATCATTCGTTTATTTCTTGCATTCTTGTCATTAACTTACACATGGGTTGTCTTATTTGCTTGCCATCCTATCCTTTGACGCTTCTACTTTTTTTTACAGTGTATCGTTCAGTCTCAAATTTGAATATCATACTTTTTATTTTGTTATTATTCACTTCCAGTCTCGTCTTGTTTATGTATTTTTCCATAGTTTTTGTCGATATTGTGGCTATAATTATCATCTGCATAGACTGATATGTTTTTATTTTTTAAACTATTTTATATTATTTCGTCTATCTCTATCTGAGTGTTCTGTCATTCTTTTTACTAAATTTGTTTGTTGATAGTTATTTAATAAATAAGTGTGCCGACTGTCTGTTGTTAAAATTATCAATAGCCTATAAAAGTAGATTCTAGAACGGTTGTCTGAATCTTCAGTTCTACAACTGAGTAATTTTCATACTGCAAATAAATCAAATTGAATTATTTTTAGATAATTTTGTCATTATTTGATGTAATTTGGTATTTTAATTATTCCAGAAGTCAACAACACTTGTATCAGTTTCAATTTAAAATTATGTTTTATTAAACATATTATTATAAAACATATAACATTTATTAGTTATAAAACATATTATTAAATATTTTTTAAGATCACTAAAACACTATGAAAAACAACAACTAGTAGTAACCTCTCGAGTTTGACAGTTTGGCTGACCAGTGACAACTTTGACATTTTGAAAAATTTTGCGCAAATTTAGTTTGAAATGTTCTTAATTTTTATTGGTCGGTTCAATTCTGTAGTTAAACGCTTTAGCCTATTTTCAACCGACTTAAAAAAAAGGAGGAGGTTCTCAATTCGACTGTATTTTTCTTTATGTGTGTTACCTTATAATTTTTTTTTTGGGGACAACCATTTTTGATGATTTTTTTTTTATTTGAAAGTTGGTGTTTGAGCAGTCTTACTAGTCAGTCAGATCTTGAGATCTGACTAGTAGTTTTTGAATTATTCTCATTAATGCTTTTTTTGACATATATTTTTGACACTTCAATAGATTATATAAATTTGCGAGCAATTAAAAAAAAATTCAATATAATTAAATAATAGTTTATTTATTTAATTTATTTAAGCAATTTGAATCAATTATTAAATAAATAAAATAATAATTAATCATATTGAAGTCGGTTTTTCCAAATTTTTAATTTGTATTATATTATACATCTGTATAATTAAGAATAGACTTGCATTCAGACCAATTTTTTCCGAAATCAAGTCTAAGTAATAAAATCTAAAAATCGGTTTATTTATTGAATTATTAAGATAAGTATGACAATTACAAGTGATTCTATAACGTTCATAGCGGTCATACGGTTTTCTAGATCAAAAGTTGTAAGTCGCAATAATTTTTTTCCATGAATTAACTGTTGCAAAATTGTCAATATCGTGCATTAATGAGGTATATTAATGATCGATTTGTCGGTCATAATCCAACTTTAAAGTCTCTTCATAGTCGGTTAACAAAAAATAGTATTATTAACTCAATATATTATTGATCATTATTCCTGTTTTTTAGAAACTTTTTTCTTTTTTTTAGATAATTAAGAATAATTACTGACCCACTATTTGAAGGTCTTTACAGTTGAATAGTCTTTGTTTTTCCCAACAATCTTAAAATACTAAAATTTGTAGTAATATTGGGAAAAAAAAGTTTTTTATGTTATTTATGTTGTTGCCTTTGTTTTCTTCTCTGTTCTCTTGTCAAGTATTATTTTTATGCGGCTTAAGATTCATTAAAAGTCTGTGGGGATCCAGTTGGCGTAAAAACATTTGACAAAAAGCTCGGTAGTTTCGAAAGCCTGGCCAGATAATTCCAATATTACTCCGACACGAAACATGGCCGGAATCCAACTAAAACTCACAAATTACCCAACCGAGAATCAATGATCAGAATCCAAAAAAAGCTTGTAACAAGCAGGTGGTCGTTAGTTCACCTCCAATTATCCTTCCGCTTGAAATATTTGACTGACCAGCAATAGCTTCTTATTAAAAAATCTGTCTGCTACAATCTTGATAAAAATTTAATTTGTAAAGTAGAACCGTTTAATAAGGATAACACCTGGAGCTAGGCCGCCCAATCATAGGCTAAATTCAAATTAATTTTTATGGGCTCTAGACCAGTTTCCGAGCAAGGTATCATTGAATATGGGAAAATAAACAAAAATAAACGAAAGTGTAATTAAGTGGAACTTTATGGAGCTTTTAAGCAATTAGGGCAATCTTCTCTCAATGTCTTTAATGCTAAATACAGAAGGAAAGATCAAAGTTGCCGACAAGATGGCCCCACTATTTGTGTCGGTGATCCCTAACAAGAAATTGTTATCTGGGATAAATAATTCAGATTCTTCCAGTATTACATTGTATAATACTATTATCCCCCTATATCAAGTAACCCTATAAATTAGTCATACTAAAGATTCTAGCTAAAGTTAAACATGATAATAGGGAAGATAATCTTCAAATCACTAGCTTTCAAGAGATTTTCTTATTTTCACACAGATACAGTTTTCTATAGTATTTTCAAGTTAAAGATGAAGTGGAGGTAAACAATATCTGTCTAGCCACCCAATCAACGCACTTTGTCCTAAGTCATGTGATGGTTCAACCAATAGAAGCTGCAGTAATCTCTAATCACGCGTTTTTTCCTGTTTACATCCACTTTGTCTTTAACTTGAAAATACTATAGTGATGATAGAGGGGAATGGTCTAGAAAGTCTATGAAGCTAATAGAGAAACAATTGGGGACAATGTTCTCAAGGCCTATGCAGAATGGTATTTTTATCGAGAAATGTGTATTTTTTTGTACCAATTATCTTGTACTTATCGGTGATAAAAATAACTTTTTTCCAGAAGTGGAATTGACGTAGCAGAGCCTTAAAACAATTTGAATCGACATTAGTTTTGTAAATCTTAAATTTTTTCTCATCTTTTAACAAAATCCTCACGAATTAAACTATTTTAATAATTTTTCTGCCAATCAGCATCTGATTTTTTCCTTATTCCTACATCGAAACCTTCATATTATGTTTCTCACTTTAACTGTTACTATCGACCATCTCAATGGGAAAAAAAGAATGCAATTTTTTTTGTTAATTTAGATTTATGTTGTTTTTTTTTGGTTTTTTACACTTTATTCATCTCTCACTTGAAGTTTTTTTTTAACATTTTTGCAGCTTTTTGCATTTTGGTTATTTTTTGATTCTAGTATTTTACGATTTTTTCTCGTTTTTGCTTTTTTTTCACTACGTACTTGGTGTCTCTCTAAATAATATAATTTTTTTCTGCGTCTTCTTTTTCAAAAACTTTTTTTTTTATATTTGCTTGTCTTTTTTCACCTATGGTTTTCCTCTTTATTCTTCTTTGCAAAACTTCTTTTACATATTTTTATCTTTTGACTTATTTTTTACTTTGTTTTTCATTTTCTTGGTACTCAGTATTGTCTTTGTTTTATCACTTCTAAAATTAATTCTTTTCATCTATCTTTTACGTTTTCTCAATTTCTTCCTTGGTGTCTCTCTAAACATCATAATTTTTTTTCCTTAGTTTTTTTTAAACATTTTTTTTAATTTTTTGCTAATTTTCATTTTCATTTTAATCAATATTTTTAGTTTTTTCTTTATTCGCAACCATTTTACTTTCTTTCTCGTTCCTGTGGTATAGACCGGTTTGCTTTATTTTCATCCACTTCAAAATTCTGTTTTTATGTATACATCTTTTGCGTTTTGATCAATCTTTATATTGTCTTCTTTTTTCACTAACTAGCATTTCAATACTTTTTACATATAATAAAGTCAGCAGTTCTATTTCGGCTTTTTTGTGGTTTTACTACGCTTTTTTTTTATCTTTGCTTCAATCTTTACTGAATTTGTCTTCATAATTCTTTTCTCTCATAGGTTTTTCATGCAGTTTTTTGAATTTTGAAATTTTTTGGACGAAGTATTTTTCTAATTTGCACTCTTGTTTTTTCTATGTATCTTGGTGTCTCTCTAGGCGACATAATTTTTTTGCGTAATCTTTTCCAAAAAAATTTTTGTTCATTTTTTGCATTTTTTTGTTACTTGCGTCTTTCGTTTATTTCTCTCCTCCAAATTTTCATTCTTTGATATATTTTTAGTTTTTCTTTTTTTCGCATCCATTTTACTTTGTTTTTCTCCCTCTTGTTTCATTTTCATCCACTTTTAATTTCTTTCATTTTATATATCTTTTGCTTTTTTTTTTTAATTTTTATCTTAGTGTCTCTCTAAACGACATCATTTTTTTTGCTTAATCTTTTCTAAACATTCTCTTTTTTTGTTAGTTTATTTTTATCTGCGTCTTTTATTTATTCCTCTTTTAAAAATCTCTCCTACAAATATTAAATTTCTTGACCTATTTTTAGTTTTTTCTTTTCTCGCATTCATTTTATTTTGTTTTTCATTATCTTGGTAAAGACCATTGTCTTTGTTTTATTTTCATCCACTTCTAAATCTGTTCTTTTCATATATCTTTTCTGTTATTGTCAATTTCTTTATTCCATTTTTTTTTCTCTCAAGTATTTTAAATATATCCCACATATATAATAAAGTCACTTTAATTTTTGTTCATTTTTTGCTTTTTTACACTTCATTCTTGTTTCACCTCTCTCTTTCGTCGACTCTTTACTGAATTTGTCTTTTCCTTATGGTTTTCTCATGCATTTTTGTCCAAAATTTTTGCAGTTTTCTGCATTTTGATCATTTTTTGTATTTTACTAGCTTTCCCTCTTCTTTTATTGTTTTCTTTCTTTTCCAATATGTATATTGGTGTCTCTCTAAACGACATAATTTTTGTTTGTGTAATCTTCTCCAAACACTTTATTTCTTAATTTTTGCTTGTTGCTTTTTTCACCTGCGTTTTTTTATTTATTTGTCTTTTTAAAACTTTTCCTACATATTTTCATTCTTTGACCTATTTTTCTTTTTTATTTCTTTGCACGCATTTTATTTTGTTTTTCATTCTCTTGGTAAAGACCATTGTCTTTGTTTTATTTTCATCAAATTCTCGCTTATCAGTTCTTACTTGTTTTTTTTTACCTGCGTTTTTCATTTATTCTTCTCTTTAAAACTTTTCCAATATATTTTCATTCTTTTACCTATTTTTCTTTCTTTGGACCCCTTTCATTTTGTTTTTTATTCTCTTAGTAAATCTCGTTCTTTTTGTTCTATTTTTTCACTTCTAGTAGTCTCAGACATATTTTTTTCTCATTGGAAGTGGGACTCGCTATGATCAAATGGATCTTATACCCAAGAGCCTACCACCCCCGGAAAAATGGCGACATCTGTCTATTAGAAGCTTCTTACACCAAGGTCTAGGAAGCAGTTTTCACATTTTGATGCTAATAAGTCACTACCAATGACAATTGCAGAATAAAATAAAATTTTCTGAAAGCATTATTATTTAGAAATTTTTTATTCTAACATTACTTCCGTAGTTTTATTATCATTTTCCAGTCTCTTGTTGCTTCCTTAAGTCTTTCGCACTTTTTTCATCATGTGCCTTAGAGTGTGTCAGTTCTATTTACAAACATTTTGTATACCATTTTATCTCTCTCTTTCCAATGCTTATGTTCCTTTTTTTTTCATCTAGGTCTTGCTCTTATTCTCTCCTGTTCTCACTTTTTTTCTTAGGTAACCTGGCATCTTTTTTTGCTATGATCTTTTCTTTGTACATCCTTATCTGCCTAAACATAATCTTGTTTATTGCTCTTTAGCATTTTATTTGTATTACTAAGTATATCTTTATTCTTTCTTTGTCTTTACTTTTTATTCAGCATTCTTATAGTGTATTACGTTCTATTTTATTCTTTCTTCAAATCTTACTGTTCTTTTTCCTGTTTCTACTTTTATCTTGTCTCTCTTTGTATTTTCTAAGACTACGTAAGCTGGCTCTTTCTCTCTCTCTAGTCTTAGGACCCATTTTTAGTGCTTCGCTTGTATTGTTTCTGGTACTAGCACTGCTCTAAAAAAAAACTATTACTATTCTACTTGAAAAAAAACTTTTTTGATCGGTTTTTGATATATTTTTGAAAAATTCTGCTAATGTCTTCTCCAGACTCTTTGTTTTGTGCGCATTCTAGATTCATTAAGCTTCTAGACGCTATCTTCCTTTTGCATAATTTTCTAAGAATTTCCCTGCATGTCGTACAAATAGGCAGTAAGTTATCTGATGGTCGGCTCCAGCATTTCAAATCAAACTAATTGGAAGTGCTCGGTAACGACCCACCTGCCGCTTTTTGGATGCTGCTCGTAGATTAGTTTGCGCTTTGAAATTGTGACCTCTCGGATATTCGAACAAAGTTGTTTCTTGCACAATACTTGTCCACGGTATCAGCGTTGATCTTTAAAAGAGTTGACTTTATGGAGGCAATTTCTGTTTGCACTAGGGCGTCACTTCCTGCCACAAGCAAACACTCATTATCCGTATCTACGAGTCGAGAAAATATGCATAATGCGGTTGTTGTGACATTTAGTGGGATGTTGATACAGTTAGTGTTGTTGTCATTGATATTTTGTGTATTTTGTTGTTAATTTAGTTTTTTTTTTGCAGGCGTCCGACCAGAATTCCCTGATACTGCCCCGAAACCTACACAAAATGGTAAGCAAGTCGCTAAAGTAGATGATTAAGAGCTTCCTGCTATGAATTACAGTAAGATTTGCTTAATAGTTTAATTACACCATGATGGCAAAGATCCTTCTTGCTTTCATTGAGCAACACGAACCCAGCATGGTTTCATAATTGACTCATACAGGTGATTGGGAACATAGAAGGTCAATTCCTGGAGAACCTACACAATGACCTTTAATTTTGTCTTTTACTTATTAATATTCTCTTAAGAAATTCTAATTAGCGATTTTTCTAATCTCAAGAATGAGGAATAATTAATTAATTTAGCGATTAATTACGATAATGTCAAGTTTATAAATAATTTGCTGCAATCTCTCATGTTTTGGGTAATCTTGCAAGATCCACTGGATCCTCAACACATTACAAAATTCAAGAGGAGTAGGTCAATTTGAGATAACATTTGTCGACATGTTGCTTTACCTAAAGCCACCGATGATTTTATGATGACATGCACCCACATCTTTTCCATTTTATGACTTAAAGACGTTTTTATTCAGGATTAAGCGTCCATAAAGTCTGGAATCTTCGAAAGATTCAGTCGGAATATAGAAGGCTTTACGGGAAAACACTCGGGAACACTGATTTAACAATGGAAACGTCATTATTCGACGAAATCTTCGTTATTTTCCAAAATTGTAGATCTTGTACAATCATATTCCTAAGCTTGTATGTCCCTCCTTTGGAAATTTTGAGAATTGATCGTCTGATTTTACAAATTTCTAGCTTGAGTAATGATTTTAAGTTCAAAATTTGGAGGGTTTTACTAGTCAATTGTCTTTTACGGGTATGTGTATACAAACAATGCAATTAGTTCAAATAATATCTACCACCAGATGAGGAATGGTAGTGCTTTCCAGGGCTCAATCTGGGACGTCGCATCTTAGAATGGCCTCAATGACCTTTTTACAACAATTATATAAGCAAATTGAAACACACGCGAAACTCAGAATTGCTGCTAAAACTCTCAGAATCGAACATTACACAGGCGGCGTCTAGTGCTAATTCTTTTAGTTCCACGCCGTCTTTATTTAGACTAATCGAACTCTTTTTAGCGTTTTTATCTCTGCATTTTCCTTGCCGATTGCTTAAAACATCATTGTACACTTTCTGTCTGAGTTCTTAGGTTAACAAACGCCAGGATGGGCTTGATAAATGCAGATACTTTGGTTTTACAATGACTCCTATAAGTTGTCTTCTATATTTTGCGAGTGTGACCGATTTTAAAAATTTTTCCAAAGTCACATATAGTAGTTCTAATATGGCCTTTGTTGAATTCTGCTTTTATAATCTTCTATTACTTGAGAATACATCTAATCTGGGTGAAAGCTGGAGATTTATAATGTTTTAGGTAGTCCCATTGTTGCGCTATTAGCTTTCGCAACAAGGGAAGTTCCATAGAACGTCATACTATTTGGACTACTATACGTAACAAGTATAAATAGATAAACAACAATTACTCTAAACAAGTTAAATAGAAAAAAATCTTGACTTTCAAATGGGGGTTACTTGTCTACGTAGTTTTGTCAAGTACCCGCTATTTTGCTTCTGTTTACTTCAGGCTCTCAGCAGCAAATGGTCCTTCGAGCTTCCAAAGTTCCAACTTCTTTTGCATTTTTTTTTCCATGTGACAATGTAACCAGTCTAACAATAACATTCAACAAAATCACGAAACTTGACAGCCAAAATACATTCGAAACACGTCTATAGTTTAATAAATTATAGCAGAAGTGCCTAAAAAATGTTAACAAACAACTTGAATCAACTGCATTTGATAAGTCTAAAGAATTAAATCAACTCATATGCTTAGCTATGATATATACACATAAATTTGGTGGCGTCATCTATCATTTAGTATTTTTTTTTGCGCGCTAGAATTACTAGAGTTTGAATTTAAAAATTGATTTTTTGTCTGGTTTTGCTTGAGCCAAAGACAGCTCTCTCTAGGTGAGTTCCACAGATAGGTGTTCCAAGCTGGGATAGAAACCAGTGCCAGTTGCCATCTTGACGTGTTATCTATTGAACCAAAGGCAGTCTTTTTCAGGAAGTTCTACAGACAGGTGTTCTAAGGTTAGATAGAAACCTAGACTTCTGGCTTTAGAACCAGCTCTCTTGTTGTTTTATCTATGCCATCTATTTGTAAAGATTGTGTTATATAAAAAAAAAATTGTTTTCTCAGCTGGGATAAAAACTAGACTTTTGGTTTTAGAGCTTGCCATCTTGCCGTGTTATCTATTGAGCCAAAGGCAGCCTTTTTCGGGAAGTTCTACAGACAGGTGTTCTAAGGTTAGACAGAAACCTAGATTTTAGGCTTCAGAACCAGCTCTCTTGTCGTTTTATATGTGCCATCTATTTGTAAAGATTGTGTTATATAAAAAAAATTGTTTTCTCAGACTTTGTACGTTGGCTTGCACAAAATACACTGGCGTCTGAACCACTGCTCGTCTAATGATCCTTCCAATGGAATGTTGGATATACAAACTTTTTAGAGGCTAAAGAATTGCATAAAAGGCGCAAGCAAGGAAAAAAACTCAATATAAAGCATCTACCTGCGGTTAGTCTAATATGGGCAGGATAGGTCAGTTAGTCTAATATGATTAGCTCATTGGTCAAAAATAGTGATTAGAAAAAGTGCATTGAAAAAAGCTGGTGAGAAATAGGGTAAAAAGAATAGAACAAGTGAAAAGTTGGCGGCGAATGAAGATGGTAAGAGCAAAAATAGAACAAATGAAAGATTGGAGGTACTTGGGATACATGTTTGAGGAAAAAAATAGATGTAAAGCGCAGGTGAAAGTAATTGTATAAAAAGAATTTTCTTGCTACTCCAGTCGAAAGTACGTGGTTTCGGCTGCGATTCCACGGCAGAAAGTGTATCTTTCATGCACTGGTAGAGCTAGGCGCGCGCCTTCTTTTAGCGGGAGTAAATAGCCGAGGGCATCATGGCGCGCAGTTCAGGTCCTGCACTTTCTGCCGTGGAATCGCAGCCGACACTACGTACTGTTGACTGGAGTAGCAAGAAAACTAGTATACACTACACGGCCCTTGTAGTGTAATATACTATTAAATTTTGGGAAATGCAAAGTGAAAATTTGAAGAGGAGTATAAACTAGGTATGACGATGTTTGAGAGTCTGGTAAACGGAATGACAAATGGATCAGAAATTTGTTGGAGATATCTAAAAGGAGGAGATACAGTGTAAGAGAAAAATGTGAGACACTAGGATACATAGTGATACACAAAGGAAGAAGAGAAAAACATGAGAATGAAAGCAAAATAGAAAGAGTACTGGAAAGTTGTAGACCGAAAAACAGATAGAGGAAGATGAAGAAGAAGAAAAAAATTTTATAGACGAAATTGTGTAGTGTAGAAAAGATTGAAAGAAAGAGAAGTGGAACAATAGATGTATGCACAAACGATTGCTAAAGTTATGAAAGCACAAATTTGAAGAAAGTCTGAAGATTCTTAGCAGAAAAACAATTCTCAGTATAACAAGAACGACAGACCGGTTTTGAGTTTCTTAGCTCTCGGTAGTTGCACATAATGACAACTCAAACCGAATAATTTTTATGCTTTTTTTTTAAAAGTCTATGAGCAAACAAGATTATACACTTTTGGTAATGTCTTATTGCTACACATTCCAAGCAATTTTGTTATTAGAAAAGCAACTGCCGTAAGAAATTGGCAAATTTATGTTGATTGGAGGTTTGTTTTTACTAAAAAATGCCTTAATTAGAGCTTAATTTTTAAGATTGGCTTTGATTAAAATGAAAAAAAAAATAGATCATTTCTCATTGATAAGTCGATGTTCAAAGTAGCGAGAAAATCCTCCTAATCCAATTCCCGTTGAAAGTTACAATTGTACAAAATTTTAATCTTCCAATTAATGAGCTTAAAGTTTGTAATCCTTAAACAGGATTAGCCGTGTTTCTCGCTCCTCGGACCCAAGAAATCGTTTTGTTTTCCGTTTGTCAGCGGCCATTTCGGCAGGCAGGGCCGGGCTCCTTGCGTTTGACGTGCGATGAGGCGTAGGGTTTTATTTACGGCTTTGAAGTGGCTCAAAAGGAATTAATCAGGCATGATGAAGGCGGGCGGCATTTTCGTCGCAGGACAACAAGAAAAATTAAATGGAGTAATTTAGCTCTCCGGTTTTATCGCACGTCTCGTTAAACGTCGGCATTATTGTAATAAAGTCGAGACACAAAAAGGATGCTAAAAATAAAGTGCATTCCGCGCGAATCATGGTAGCGGACAATGGTCGGCGGTAATAAAAATTCCTATTCAGCTCCTCCAGAATAGCTGAAGATACATAAAGCGCTTCAGGGGCGCACTTAGACACAACATGAGTCTGGAATAAAAGACCATTTTGTTTGATTACAAAAATGTCAAATTTGAATTTTCCACTATATTTTTCTCTTTTAATTGAATCCTTGGCCTAACTGGAGCATCTGACAAATCATAGAACAGCTGTACACTGGAACAACACGTGAAGGTATAAATGTACTTTGTTCAAAAGTGGGGTATAAATTGAGCAAATTGGCTCTGTTCGTGTCATGACGTGCCCGATGTAAGAGTCTTGTGTGCCAGGTGAGTGAAAGTAGTGCTTTTAGAGCTTGTTAAGGTAAAAGTGGCGTGAGTCGTGAGTTCGGGTCTCACCCAGGCGGAAGGTTTTCTCTAAAAAGAAGATGGCTTTTGTTTGGCGATGGATGTTTGTGAGTGTAGAGAGCACAATAAATCCAAAGGGTCACAGTGCAAGATCCCTGTCGATCTTAAGGACTCCAGCTCCGAACGGTCTTTCAAAGGTTTTCTGTTCTGGTGCATAAGATTTCTTACAGGATGAATGACAATATAGTGAAGAGCTGAGTAAAGAATACTGAAGAATTTGAGATTAGGTAGTAGCAGCTAGTGCACATACAACAAGACATCAAGTTTCACAGTTTATTTAGCTCTTCTAATGAGGTGAGAACATTAAATTTTGTTGGGCTGTCGTTGACAACTGTCAGTTGCCAACTTCTGAAAAAAAAATTGTTTTGACTATTGATAACATAAGAAGTTAACACCCATTGCTTTGCGATGCCTTTAGAACAACATTAGTGTTGTAGCCTTAAAACTCTTCCAATTGATCTTATTTCTAAAAATATCGACTAGAACGAGGTGTTTATTTGAGATTAGGATAATCTTCAAAAACATGGCTAAGAAGTGTGATAAATTTCTTCTATTTATGCGAATTGTCGAACACAAATCGCTTTATTTGTGCCATTTATTTTATTTATAGTTTCTGTACACTCCCATTTGCAGTTAGGTCTACACCCATCGCTGGCATTAACGCTCAGATCCATCGATAACTCAAAATGTAGCCACGATAAATAACAAAAAGAGTCGACGGTCACAATAATTACATTGTGCTGGGGTAGAAACTACATGAGGGCCAATAGACACCCTTCCTAGGTTGTTAGTGCAGATGGTTATCGCGGCAGGCTCTGCCCTGCGTGCTGGAAGACCTAGGAAATGACTCCATATTTTAACGTTAATCTCGTCGAGCAGAAAGTGTAAACATTGGAATATTCGAGCAGCGTCGTAACGCCAATTAACGTAAGGTTTTTCTTTCGTTTAGCGAGACGGTTTCTGGTAGAAATACGGCAGGAAATTACTTGTCACATTAATTTGCCGTGCAACGGCGTATTGCACGTGCGTGCGTGCTTAAGCCGGCGTCACGCACGCGTGTGTCCAGGGCTTAATGGCAATTTTTTCCTGTAAGTGCAAAGGGAGTTTTTACGTTTGATTTAATAAGCAAATTGCTAGTCGACGCCCCTTGCCGGGCTAATGGAGCGGTAACGTAGCTCTCGGAGAGATTTTACACAAAAAGCTCTTTTTTTGAAAACACGGCTGTGTTGCATGTAATGAATGACAGGCCGTGATTAATGGAAAAATTCAATTAGTTTGATGTATTATAGGCGGCTGGAAGGGTTCTTTGGCTTGGAGCTAAAAATTTCAAGGGTTAAGAGGCGACGGTTTTGAGAAGAACTTTCAAGCTCTTCTGCGTGGTCTGTACAATCAATATTACCGACAGTCTAAAGATCTTTTGTGTTGCCTAATTGCAACAAACCACCCTATGGTTAAATTACCTTTATGAAAATTTACCCTCGAATAATTAAATACCCTCATTCGTAGAAATGTTGGTAAATAAATAAGTCTTACAGCTGTCATTTCAAACATTATTTTTCATCCATTGTCTTTCTAACCCCTCTTGTAACTATAATTTTTGCTTGAGTTTGAACGGTTGGTTTGGAGGTGGGTATTTGAGCCTTATCTAGATAACTCTTACTGCTCGGTAATTATGATTGTCTCCAAGAAGCTGTCATTAATGTTTTATCGTGCGACGACATTCACCGGATTCAAGTCCTATAGCTCATCTGTGGGATTCAATAACTTCACAGATTCTGTCGCAGTTAATCCACTGAAATTCCAGCTGCTTGAAAAGAGGTGTCACAAGCAGTTGTTAGCTATTTTAGTTTTGATTTAGCTTGGAGTTTGATCAAACTAGTTGAAATGGTAAAGGCGCGATTTTGAAACTAAAGTTAACCGAGAAGCATAATCTTCAGAAGTACTTCACCTAAGAATTTCGCGTCTTAAAAGTGCTGTACCATTAACGTTTTATCGTAGCACTGCATTCACCGGATTTAAGCCCTATAGATCACTTGTGGGATTTGATAGGGGAGAACTACTACAGGTTATGTCGCAGTTAATTTACCGAAATTAAGGCTGCTTGAAACGAGGTCTTAGAAGCAGATCTTAGCTGCGGGACTGCCAAACATATTAATTTTTTCTTTCGAGCTTGTAATCGAAATATTTTTCAAATCTTAATCATTTTCATAAAATCACCGTCAAAAATTATTTGTCAACTATGGATTGTCTCCAACAAGCTGCTCATACTATGTTATCGTGCCACTACATTCACAGGATTTAAGTCCTATAGATCATCAGTGGGATTTGATAGGGACTGCTGTGCCACCGATTAACAAGTTTTGAAAGCTAAACAGTCTTCGTGGCTATAATCTGAAATATTTTTACTCGATTTATATTAGAAGCGTTTCGAGCGTCCCATCTGTTGCGGTTTTATATGTATTTAGTCTTCCTAAACACCGCGTACATCTGTTTTTAACGTTTTCCATTTACGACTACTCTGCCCCTTTAAGTACAGGGTAGAGCAATAAAATTAGCGGAGTGTAAATTTGCTTCCGCTGACAAGATAAAAATTTTGCAAGTATTTGTTTGGTTCTATTGGCTATATAAAGTTTTTATTTGCTGAAAATGTTTACGGCCCGTTGTAGTGGCATGCCCGCCGTCAAATGGGCTTTTTAATTCGTCTGCGAAAGAGGCGATAAAGTAGATTCTCAGACACCATATTTTAAGCTGAGATCCGCACAAATATGAGACGCGAATAAAGAAAGTTTTATGTCCGACAAGACAGTGCACTAAATGGCGAGGAAAAGTTTCCCTATGAAATTCATATTTTATTTGAACGACGATTTATTCTCTGAAAGTGGAGACATTTGTAACTTTTAAAGAAACTTCAGATTTCAAATTGAAACTTTGGAAAAAAGCTTACAATTTGTTAAATTTTATTTGAGTTTGGACTTTTTATTTGTATTTGTCTATGGTTGGAGATAATTTGCTTATTATTTTGACGCGTCTACTCTTGCCTTCTGCTTTCTTATTCTATACTCGTCGCGCGTTTGTGGTTGTCCTACTGTTGCGATTGCAGCCGCCTGTCAGTTGATAGTTAAAGCTGACGTTTCTGGAACGTACTACTTATCCTAATCTTTGAAAAAAAGATTAAAACGTCGATAGAGAAGATCTATCTATTAATCTTCTTGCAAATAAATGATAACCGGAGGATGATACTTTGGATAGACGCAGATAAGAAATTATAGAATAACGAGGAAAGAAAAAATTAAAACTAGAAAAAAAAGAACAATAAAATGCAGATAACCAGCAACATCTCAGAAAGAGATTGTAAGATTGGATGAGTAAGAGCTGGATAGGCAAAAAATTATTGAGCAAAGTAAGAAGAATCAGAAGTGTCTCGCTTTTTGAGTCAAGAAAGTTTTGACGTAAGGTTGGGAAGAACATGGTGATGTGTAATAGACCAAGTCAGGTCAGAAGATAGTGTGTCTAGTATGTAGAGTCAGGAAAACCCGGGATATTTAGGCTCTAGAATAATATGCATTGTGAAGGGAGAAAAAACTGGTATATGTTATCATAAGGTGAAAATGATCGACAGAGACGTAAAACATGTGCCAGAACGGACGACATTGTGTAGTAAAAATTAGTTACAACAGAATATGGCAAGATAGTAACTGGCTGCAAAAAAGTGTTTTTCTATCTTCTGACTCAGACATCTTATCTATCCCTTCCTAGTTCCCATACGATGCGGGAATAACCTGATGTTGTCAATCTATGCGGATTTAGATCTCTTTATGTTTTTTCTTTCTATTTTATGGTGCTTGATATAATTGTATAGTTTTTGGCTCTTTCCAAAGATTTTGCAAAAATATCGAAATGGGAAAATTAAAAGGAAATGTCAGGTTGTCATCAAGATTAACTGGGGATGTGCACTGCGATCTTACTGATTCTATTGTACTCCCTACATTAAAAACACACCTATAAGCCAGACAAAAGCCATGCTCCCTGTAGAACACGACTCTTGCCTGGGTGGGAATCGAACCTTTGACCCCGCTAGACCAGACTCCAACGCACTATCTTTGGCCATCTGATCCACCAAGCTTTTTTACTCCTGTACTCACTGGAAGAATAGCAAAAAGATAGTGAAAAAGAAAGTAACGATGTAACGAAGCAAAAAATTGAGAAAAATCAAGCTAGCTGAAGAGGATTTTAGAGAAAATAGGCAAAGAGCTAAGACAGAATAATGCAAATTGATTAGTAAGATGTAAAATAGTGAACTTTTTGATGGTTAAGTGGCAATATTGGTTCTGCAAACATTTCCTTTTTCTGATTTTTAAGTGAAATCTTATTCTACGACATGGGCGAAGCTGTTTACAAAATAAGTGTGTTTTTTTTCTGTTAATCCTGGTGAACAAAGCAGCGAAATAAAAGAGCCTTTGTGGACAAAACTTATTAGAAATGTAAGCCGCAAAGCACTAATTCTGTTGGTGGATTTCCTAAATGGTTAACCAAACAGTAAAATAATAACATTAGAATGGTTTTATGGGATGTTACACCTAGATGAAGTGCTAAATTAACACAAGAAAGCACCAGCAACCGTTATGTTTGCTTTCCAAGGGCTAAAAGCTGGAAACTACAAGACGTTGGCTGCAAACACACACAGCATTCACTTTATGAGGTTATAATGTCGTTGAACAAGCAAGTCAACAAACTCACATTGTAAAGCGCTATTTTCCATTTTATGTGCGCTCGACTTTTTCCAATTTTGAAAGAACGTCTGGAATTAAAGCTCTTCAGCCCCTGTGCTTGTTTTTATTGAGGTAATAAAATATAAATCGTCTGCGTTTCTCCGCCTTTTTAAAATGCCACTGATACAAAATTTATACGGGAGCTGTCAATCAAAACGGTGGCTTTATTGGTTTTCGGTCTTATAGAAAGCCACAAATGTGCGGTCTTTCCACAAACTTGCGAGGAAGTTTGAGCGAAATCTTTTTTAAATATTACGTAATTGTGCTAAATTCAAAAGTCACGAGCTTTTAGGAGTTTTGATTGTCAAGATTATTCAGACTTTAGGTGTTACTTCTATCAGCGTTTTTATTGCTAACTTCAAGGATTTTACGATTCCTAAGTACATAATAATAATAATAATAATAATATATATTTGCATTATAAATACAGAGTATTTTATACATGTCAGAGAAAAGAAATATCAATAAGAAAATAATTAGCTAGAAATCTGAGAAATCATTGACAAAAAATTCTTCAAAAGTGTAAAATGATTTGGAAATCAAATATTGTTTCAAGGAACGTGAAAAAACGTTTAATGTTAAAGTTTTTATGTTGGAAGGCAGGCAATTATAGAATTTGATGCCAAAATAATTTGTAGAATTTCTAGTTTTACAGAGTCTTAAAGTCTTAAAACTTATGTCATCAGAGCGAGTATTGTAACTGTGTACATACTTGGTTTATAAGAGGTTTTTAGAATAAAATAGGCCGATTTTAAGTTGATTTTGCGACGGGCACAAATGACGCTCTTATACTAACCGCGCATAATTTGTTGCGCAGTTAATACTGCGCAGCTCTTTGGTTTGGAGGTTAGTTTCATGTAATTATAAAAACCAGAGAAATCTGGCACTAATTAAAAAATTGTTGGTTTGGCTGACAACGAACCACAAAGTACCAATTTGAACGTTTTCTCAAAAAGTTTTTTTTTTTGATTTTAGGCTTGTCAACAAGTTTTTTGGTTTAGCTTCTACAAAATTTACTTCCTCTTGTTACAAATGTGTAACAAAATCTTAGCTTCACGCTCTTTTTGCCTATTGTTTAGAAAATTATTCCAATAGACTTTGATCTAGTTCGATTTTAGAAGGTTTTCTGTTTATTTTAATTTTTGATTTTAATTTTTAAGTCTTCTAATATTTTCTCCATTTTTAAATTGATTTGGTTAGTTTCATTTTAGTACCATATTCAATTTGTTATGAAAAGAACCACTTTGAGCGTTTTCTCGGAGGTTTTTTTTCTATTGAGCTTATGTTTGTGAATAAGTTTTTTAATTGAGTTTCTACTAAATTGACTTTTTCTGTGTCTTTTGTCAATTTAGTAGCAAAATCTTCAGTTTTGATTGCAGCTTAGTTTCATCTATTTTTTTCTCATTGTTGAGAAAATAATTCCAATAGACATTGGTCTAGTTCGATCTTGGAAGGTTTTCGAATTATTTATTTAATTTTGAATTTCTATTTTTTAAAGTCTTCTTCTTAGTCATATTTTAACACCAATTTTAATTAGTTTTTGCTTTGGGGAGCTTGAAAGATTTGATGAATAAAAAAATGTCTTGTGAACTGCGGCTTATTGGTTTATTGTACTTTTGTTCCTTGAGCTCTCTGAGGTGTACCTCAGAGATGTTTGGTCTTCATCCGGTATAAATTTCTGCCCTAAGTGTTCTTTTCGTTGGGACGCGTTCTGGTATTCGATGTTCTAGGGATCTAGGGTTTTCTCCTCTTTCTTGCAGAATTTACATTTGTATATGATGCCCAGTTCATTTCGGCATTCTCATGTCATTTTTGAACTGATGATCATAAGAGCTTAGTGGTTTTATGGCTACTTGGTAATTATCCTATCTGATTTGAGTTAAGTCCAGTAAAGAAGACTTAAGGTTTTTTAACTCTTTACCAGGCTTATATGATCTATTGTTTCTTCTGCTCTCTGTTCTTTCTTTAAAATTTGCTTTTTTTTTGGTTAGGTTCACATCTAAGAGTTGCTATTCCCTCTTCTGTCTTAATCACTTTTTTACTTTTTCATATTTTAACTGCTATTGTCATTTTTGAACTGATGATCATAAGAGCTTAGTGGTTTTGGCTACTTGGTAGTTAACCAATCTGATCGCAGCTGGGAAGTCCTTAGCTTTCTGTGACAAAAACATAAAAATGATCTTGTTCAATCCAGGAAAGAAGACTTTAGCTCTTTTAACTCTTTGCCTCGCTTATATGCTCTATTGAACTTCTGCTGCTCTTTGCCTTTCCTTCAAAATTGCGTTTTTTTTTTGTCATGCTCACCTCTGAAATTTGCTATTTCCTCTTCTGTTTAAATCATTTTTTTTTTGTTAGGGTTTTAACTGTCATTGGTTCTCCACTGACAGTGGGGAATTTTTATCCATTTTTGAGAATTTTGCTTTCTTTCTACTTCTCTACCTGTTTTTTTTTGTCTCTCACTTTATCATGCTTGCAATATCTCACGTTCCGGTTCCCTTCTCATTGGGTCTTCCAAATTCTATTAGGCGTTTTTTTTTGTTTCCACCATTTATACCCCTGGGTCTTTTTGGCTAACTGCTTTATCCATAGGTTTTAATCGATTATTCAGAAAGTTTGATAATGTGATACGTCAAAATTAGAAGATCTTGGAAGGTTTTCGAATTATTTAATTTTTGACTTCTATTTTTTAAAGTCTTCTAATATTTTTGACTTTCTCTTCCAAATTGTCTTTAAGTTGATTCGCTTAGTCATATTTTAATACCAATTTTAATTAGTTTCTGCTTTTGGGAGCTAGAAAGATTTGATGATTAAAAAAATGTCTTTATGGTACTTTTTTTCCTTGAGCTCTCTGAGGTGTACCTCAGTTTATAGCTCCTCAGCCATAAATTCCATAAGTTGCGATGGTTTCAGAGATGTTTGGTCTTCATCCGGTTTAAATTCCTGCCCTAAGTGTTATTTTCGTTGGGACGCGTTCTGTTCTAGGGATCTAGGGTTTTCTCCTCTTTCTTGCAGAATTTGCATTTGTATGTGATGCCCAGTTAGTTCATCTAGGTTGTCTCGGCATTCTAATGTCATTTTTGAACTGATGATCACAAGAGCTTAGTGGTTTTATGGCTACTTGGTAATTATCCAATCTGATTTGAGTTAAATCCAGTAAAGAAGACTTAAGGTTTTTTAACTCTTTACCAGGCTTATATGATCTATTGTTTCTTCTGCTCTCTGTTCTCTCTTTGAAATTTACTTTTTTTTTTGGTCAGGCTCACATCTAAGACTGTCATTGTCATTTTTGAACTGATGATCATAAGAGCTTAGTGGTTTTGGCTACTTGGTAGTTAACCAATCTGACCGCAGCTGGGAAGTCCTTAACTTTCTGTGACAAAAACATAAAAATGATCTTGTTCAATCCAGGAAAGAAGACTTTAGCTCTTTTAACTCTTTGCCTCGCTTATATGCTGTATTGTTCTTGTGCTGCTCTCTGCTTTTTCTTCAAAATTGCCTTTTTTTTTTTTGTCATGCTCACCTTTGAAATTTGCTATTTTCTCTTCTGTTTTAATCACTTTTTTTCTCTTTTTAGTGTTTTAACTGTCATTGGTTCTCTACTGAGAGTGGAGAATTTTTTTTCATTTTTGAGAATTTTGCTTTCTGTCTACTTCTCTACCTGTTTTCTTTTTGTCTCTCACTTTAGAATGCTTGCAATATTTCACGTTCCGGTTTCCTTCTCATCGCGTCTTCCAAATTTTATTAGTCTTTTTTTTTGGTTTCCACCATTTATACCCCTGGGTCTTTTTGGCTAACCGCTTTATCCATAGGTTTTAATCGATTATTCAGAAAGTTTGATAATGTGATACGTCACAATTGGAAGAAGTGTCTAGCCTTCCAGCTCCAATTTTCAAGTGCCATTCTAAGCTTTGTTCGCATAAGATCTTAGAGGCGGCAAGGAGTCCTATAAAGGAGAAACTAAAGTTTTGCAAAGGTTATGGAAAGAGGTCTTTCGTCTAGAAATTTCCTTTAAAATTGTGATCGTGTTGAGATAAACTGTTAATTTTCGAAGGATTAATGAACTTACTCAGCGAGGCATGTTTCCTATTTACGTATTCCACCAAAGTTCTCTCACCGATTTAAATAAAGCGCGATCCGGACGTGGTTTTCGACAGGATTATTAACATTCTCATTCGAAAAAGGACTCCGAGATCGTGATGTGTACTGACGGACAATTTACATTTTGAGTAAAAGTCTCACAATGGAACCAGTTTCTCGGCTGAAGACATAAAAATTCCTTTAAGAACATACATTTTTCATCGTATAGTGTGGCCACAATCGACGCTCTCCCAGAACTGATCAATTCCCAATACAATTCGCTCATGATCAAAGAACACCAACATTTGAAATACAAACAGTAAATATAAATTATTAATATCAATGTTGTATCTCACCAGATCCTAAAACGCTCTAAACATTCAAGGAACGTATAATAAAATTGAATATTAAGACTAAACGATTCGAATTTGACCTCGACATGCCTGAAGTTATGTTTCGCTTGAGTGAAATTAGAGAGCTCTGAAATAGGAGATCAAAAGATTTCAAAATTACAGCTTTCCTGAAACAATATCGTAACTGAATATTTCATTTGGTCCTTGTTACCAATAGTTTTCGAGAGAAGTCTATTTCTCGAACGAGCTTTCATTCCGCCCTTTTCCTTGACAAGCAAAACAGAAAAGCGTTTGAAAAGGGAATGACTTTAAAATTTGATCGGTCTATAAGGGACGAGCTAGTTTCCCGGTTATTGCAATTTTGATACTTTGGAGAATATGGAAATGGCTCTATATTGTATATCAACTTTTCTTTTGTGGCGCCCTTTGGTCGAAATCTGACCTAGTGTCTATTCAAATTGCTTACTTCACTTAGGGCAGCCAATAAACATCATTTTTGAAGCAGCTCTATAGCACAAATCTCTTTTATCTTTTGTTACTCGATTAATCTCAGTCAATTTAGTATCATATTTTTGCTACAATGGTTTTGTCCTTTTCCACAATTTTTTACATTTTTTGTTTGTTTTTACTTTTTGTCTTTTCGCTGCTCATTTGATTTTTTGTCTTCCAGCTCTCATGTTCTCTTTTTTTCCCTTCTTTCTTTTTTTTTAAACTGTATCATATTTTTCTATGCCTTTTGATTTATTATTTTGTAATCTATAACCTTTTCTCTTCTTCATATACTTTCATCTTCTTTTTTTATGGTTTTTTTGATTTTTGACCATTTTCTTTATTATTTCTACCAACATCGTCTACTTTTTATTCTCTCGCTTGTTTTTTTGTCTTTTTTTACATCTTTTGTCTGCTGGCTTTCTTTTTGTGCGTTCTCTTGACATTGCATTAGAGTTTTTTTTTTATTCTTTAGTCTTTTCTAGTTCTCTGCTATAAACTGTTAAGGCTTTAAAAAGAGGTTTTTATTTTGCTTTTTTTAAATGTTGCCTACCACACAAGTAAACCGATTTGGAAATCTTTTGGTTTTGGGAAGATATTTTTTGGATTGGTTTTATTTAAGTATATAAAGCAGTATCGCCCTTTAGTACTATTTTGTAATCTATAACTATTTTCCTTTTCCCTTCTTCATATCTTTTTTTATTGCTTTTTTGTTACCATTTTCTAACAACATGGTCAACTTTTTATTTTCTAGCTTGCCTTATTTTTTTTTTACACGTTTTGTCTGCTCATTTTCTTTCTGTGCTTTCTCCTGACATTGCATTAAAATTTCTAATCATTTTTTTTTATTTCTCTACTATAAACTGTTTTCAAAAAAAAGGTTTTCGATTTGGTTTTTTTTAATGTTGGTTACCACTAAAATAAACCGATTTGGAAATCTCTTTTTTTTGGGAGGAATTTTTTTTGGATTGTTTCTATTTTTTCCAATTATGTACTTGCGTTGTTCATTTTGAATTAGAATTTTTAATAATTTTGCACATTATACAGGATTAATATAAATTTTTTTTTAATTATTGTAATTTGGTACAATAAGAGGTCTTGTTAACTTTGTCATATTGAAGCTGTTTTTTCTTATTTGTTCAGGTATTATTTCTTATTTTTTGTTTATCTATTAATTCTTTTGTTTGATTACTTTATGTCCTGTCTTCCTCAGTTTTGTTTTTTTCTTTAGTTCTTAGTGTTTATTTTGGTGGCTATAAGTGGAGTTTTTACTCCGCTTTTTTCATGACAAGCAAAACAGAAAAGCGTGTGAGAAGGGAATGACTTTAAAATTTGATCGGCTTATGAGAAACCAGCTAGTTTCTCGGTTATTGGTTTTGATACTTTGTAGAATATGGAAATGGCTGTATATTGTGTATAAATTATTTTTTTGTGTATAAATCAGTACCACCTTTTGTTCAAAATCTGACCTAGTATCTCTAACGAAATTCTATAACATAATTCTCTGTTATCTTTTGTTACTCCATTAGTCTCATTAAATTCAATCTAGTATCATATTGTTTTGTCTTTTTCCACAACTTTATTCAATATTTGTTTTTTAATTTTTTTTATTGAGTTTTTACATTTTAGTTTTTTCGTTACGTATTTGCTTTGTTTTTTCTAGTTTTTCTTTGTTTTTTGGTTTCTTTCTTTCCCTTCTTTACTCCTTTTCTTTCCTTTGTTTGCTTTTTCTTCCATTTCAAACTGTATCATTTTTTCCCATGCTTTTTGATTTACTATTTTGTAGTCTATAATCGCTTTTTCACATGTGTTCATCTCCTTCTTTTGTTGCTTCTTTCATCACCATCTTTTTTATGATTCTTATCAACATTGTTTACTTTTTATTTTCTAGCTTGCCTTATGCTTTTTTTTGTTTTTTTACAACTTATGTGTGCTCATATTTTTTTTGGCTTTTTCTTTACATTGCATGAAAATAAGAATTCTTTTCTTACTATTTTCTCTCGACTTTTGTATTTATTTTCTGTAAACTGTTTTTCAAAAGCTTTAAGCAAAAAAAAAGATTTTTAATTCGGTTTTTTATAATGTTGGCTACCACACAAGTCAGTCATTTATAAACCGATTTTGAAATCTTTTTTTTTGGGAGGGAATTTTGTTTAGGTTGGTTAAAGTTTTTTTTGTTAAATTATGTAGTGGCATTGTTTTTTTGAATTACATTTTTGAATAATTTTACATAGTTATACAGGATTAACAAAAAAAGCTGTTAAAATATACAAACTTTTAAAATTGTAACTCGGTACAAAAATTCTTTTTTAAATTAGTTATATTGTCGTTTTTTCTTGTTTGATTAGGTATTAAACTTTTTTTTTTATTTAAGTTTTTTGTTTTATTAATTTATGTCCTATCTTTCTCAATTTTGTTTTTTACTTCAATTTTTAGTTCTACTTTTGGTGGCCCTGAGTGGAGCCATAAGCTATAAGCAAAAGCCTTCTGACATTTGTTCTTTCCACACTTTGCATTCTCTTTTTTTTATTTATTGCGCTATTAGTTTTCTTACATCAAAAAAATTTTTCTATATAATTTAAGTCTTTTTTTACATCTGCAGCATTCTAGAAAATCACTTCTTGTAACTTCTTTTTTTGTTTTTTTTAAATTTTTTTTTTGTAGCTCGGGCTTTTTTTGGACTTTTTTTGATCTGTTTTTTATTTTTGCTCTTCTGACTTTTGTTATCTAGGTATGTTATTCAATTTTTTCAAGTTTATTGCTTTAATTGATCATCTTTCTTTTTTTTCTAATAATTTAAAAAAAAATTTGTTTAGGCACATTTTGCAGTTTTTTATTTTATGTCTATTTTTTTAGTTTGCTGATTTTTTTCCTGTATCTGTTCTTGCTTTCTTTGCTAACAATCCCTTATTTTCTGTGTTAACTCTTTTTCTATTTTATTCTTTGGTTTTTCTCTATCTTCTTTTATTTTGAGAATTATTTGTTCAGTTTTATTTTTATAAATAGCTTTATTATCTTTGCCTTTCTGTTATGAATTCTTTCACTGTTTTCCATAAATTTTTTTCTTGTTTTTCACTTGAGTCATTATATATTATTTATTCTGTTTTTGTATCCTATGACCACTATTTTTGCTAAAAAATTTTCATTGTTTTTTTGCATTTATTTTCAACTTTGCATAAATCTTAGAAATTGTAGCACTTTCAATTAATTAAACGTCTAAACAATGGTTTTTAATGAAATAAAAATTAAGTTTTACTATAATTGGCCGTTTTTCAAAAATTTTAAAAACTAGGACAAGATAAGAATTTTGTCAAAAAGAGGAAAATACCGATTATAAAACAATTGATATAATGGCTTACAACAAATTTGAAAATTTCAAAAAAACATTTGGAATGACTAAAAAATTGTCTTTGATAACGATTCATCCATTAGTTACTAAAGCTTTTCAGATTTTTTCTTAATTATAATATTGCTATTATGATAATAACAATAATAGTCAGAATGTGCTATATTTGAGCAACTGTTTTACATTTTTATTGTATAACTTGTCCAAAATAATGAGACATTTTTGGGCTCTTTTGACCACTTTGGGGGAAAAGTTCTTCATTATTGCTCAAAAATGGTCAATTATTAATAACATTTTTCAACTGAAGCCTACAAATTACTACTATTTGTCTATCTACGGTTTTCACCCATGGTGGAAAAAACATACGTTTCAAAATTCAAAAATCTACAAGGTGGTCTAAAACATTTCGTTTTAAAGATCCTACAACTCAAATAGTGTGACAAAATCAAATAATATTAATAAGTTAAATAGGTTATTGCTGATAATAATAATAATAATAATTTATGACAATGATAATAATAATTTAAATGGAAACTATTAATAATCCCAAATGTATAAACACTGTAATTTATGAAAGATTAAAAACTTTATGGACCGTAAAATTCATTTTTGGTTCATCTTAAATAAATATTTATGGCTTCAAAGATGTCTTTATTTAAAAATTGAATTGTAATTGTTGAGAAATCGGAAGTAAACCAATTTATATTGAAATGATACATCTGGCGGTTATGTAAAAATTTCAGGATAGGGGTACCCTTCAGGATAAATATATTTCACAGCCGGCTGGATCTTAATTTTTCCAATTTTTTTTCTATTATAAATGGAATTTAATTTTTTGTTTTTGATTTAAGATAGAATTGATGTTGCTGAAACTGTTTTTATCATTCGATATAAAATCGAGCTTGAATGTGGAAGTTTCAATAGGAATATTTGCTCATGATCTATATACAAATGGGAAATGAGTTATTTTAGATTCGTAAGGGGACATATGGTCTCATAAAATATTATTTATGACACAATCAGCTCCCTGCTGGTCGTCTCCCTTCAAAATTTCAAACATCATAGAGCGTCATCAAATACAATTCCAATTCATCATTATAACAATGTTTCTTCCGATAGATTCATCATTATCGCTACTGGGTGGTCTAAAATAGTGGGTGGTAATGATAATAATTATTATTCTTGTTAACTCAAAACCATCAAATGGAAAAGAAACTTTAATTTCACCCTTTTTTTTATCAAGAGAAACGGTCCATTAAAATGAAGATTGTGAATTCTAAAATTACATCTGCCACTTTCGCAGACCTTGACTGAGCAGAACCAGTGCTTCAAGTTTCCAATTACCTACTGTAAGAAGAGTTATTATCCATCTTGACTTTTTCATTACGGCGACCGATATGTCTGGACAATTTCCGATTATTCTAGATACTAATTCACTCGATATTAGTCGAATTATTCATGAATTAGGTCTATTTTTAGTTTTTTGGTTTTCAGCAATGTTCTAGTCGTAATTCATTAAAGCTTTCTAACTTGGCAGTGAGTTTTTCCTCTTAGATTATTTCTTATACCGTGTTCCAAAAAAAGACATCTGGGAGTGTGAGATCCGATGAGTTTGCTGGCCAAGGAAGCGCGCCGCTTCAACTTATCCATCTATCACCAAAGCTGATTTTAGCTTGCTTGTTCAAATGAGGCGTAGTACCACATCTTGTTGAAAATCAGATCACTGAAATCACTTCACATATAGTATTGTGTCCAAAAAAAAAAGACATCTGTGAGATCCGATGAGTTTGCTGGCCATGGAAGCGCGCCGCTTCAACTTATCCACCCATCACCCAAAAGTATGCTGATTTTAACTTGCCTCAAATCACTTCTCATATATTGATATAATTAAAATCTTTTGAAAAAACCGTGTAAGCAGTTTTTGAAAAATTGTGTGTCAGGTGTTTTGCACTGCACACCGGACGTTTAGACGTGAAAAAGAAAAATAAATTAGCAAAGAATTTTGACGTACAAGCGTATTATCAGGCTAGAAGATCTTGATTTTCCAAGCCCCAATTTTCTTTTTTTTCTTATTTTCTTTCACTTTCACTTTATAGTTAATTCATGCATAATCTAAATTGAAGATTTTTGTAGGAACTTGCTTTATTGCATTCTGTTTCAAACTTTATTGTAATTTTTGCAGCTTCTGTTCTTCTTTTTTTTTTCTTGCTGCTTATATCTTGTAATTTTCCTTATTGAAAATAGAAAAAACATCAAAAACCAGAGAAAGAGCTTTTTAAAAATATTGCAAAAACATAGAAACTTTGGAAATCTTTCTGGTGTCGTTTTTTAGTTTTCAGCAAAGTTCTAGTCTTAATTCATTAAATGCTTGCCTAGCTTTCTAAGTCATGTCTTTCTGGGCAGTGAGTTTTTCCTCTTAAATAACTTTTTTTATGGCTTCCTAATAAAAATCTAAGAGTGTGAAATCTGTTGAGTTTGCTGGCCAAGGAAACGCACCGCTTTAACTTATCCATCTATCACCAAAGGGTATGCTGATTTTAGCTCTAGACGTGAAACTTATCTTGACTTTCCAAGCCCCATCTTTCTTCTATTTCTTACATAATGGGAATTGAACATTCTTGTACAAACTTGCTTTATTGTATTCAATTTTAAATTTCATAGTAGTTTTTGCAGCTTCTGTTCTTCTTTTTATTTTTTTACTGCTTATATCTTGTAATTTTGCTTATTGAAGATAGAAAAAAATCAGAAAAAGAGCTTTTTACAAATATTGCATTAAAATAGAAACTTTATAATTCTTCAAACCAAAAATCCAAAAAAGATTGGTGTCTCTAAAAATTGAAAAATATGGTTCTGAAGCAAAAGAAAAAATAGGATATTGTAGGAGAAGTAGGAAAAAAATTAGAAAGGAATTTTGACGTAGAAGGATCAGGCCAGACATGGGACTATTGTCGACATTCTATGTTTTTTTTTTCTTTTTCTTATTTTTTTTCTTTTTATAGTTCTTACATAATGTAAATTGAACATTTTTGTAGAAACTTGCTTTATTGCATTCTGTTTCAAACTTGGTAGTTTTTGCAGCTTCTGTTCTTCTTTTTGTTTTCTTGCTGCTTATACCATGTAATTTTCCGTCTTGAAGATATAAAAAACATCAAAAACCATAATATAAGCTTTTTAAAATTATTGCAAAAACAAAGAAACTTTGGAAGTCTTAATATCAAAAACCCAAAATAGCCTGGTGTCTCAAAATATTGTTTTGAAACAGAGCTAAAAATAGAATGTTAGCAATCTTCTTAACTTGGGAAATACGGAATCTCGAAGTTTTGAAGCTCTCAAATACTTGGTATGCTTAGTTTTAAAAAATAATTTTTAGAAAACTTTTGCTTGATTATTTTTTATTTCTAGACATTCTTCTTCAGACATTTTTGAGTAATAATTCTCGATTGTTGTGTTATAAAAGTTGGTTGGTTTTAAGCAAAGTTATAATCTTAATTCATTTGCCAAGCTTTCTAAATCATATCTTTCTGATCAGTGACTTTTTGGCTTAGATCATTTCTTTTATGGTGTCTCACAAAAAATATCTGGGAGTGTGAGATCCGATGAGCTTGCTGGTCAAGGAAACGCGCCGCTTTAGCTTTTGCATATGTCAGCAAAGAGTATGCTGATTTTAGCTCTAGCTTTCTGCTCAAAATGAGGCGTAGTACCACATCTATAACCAGATCACTGAAATCATTTCAAATATATTGACAACTATAATTAAAAAAAATTGAAACCTTTTGAAAAACATTTTGGAAAAATTGTCGTTGTTTTGCACTCCACATCCAGTATAGACGTCATTATGACAGGAAAAAATCAGCAAGGAGTTTTGACGTATAAGCGTATGATCAGGCTAGATGGCCAGATGTGAAACTTATCTTGATTTTTCAAGACCTATTGTTCTTCTTTTTCTTACATAGTGTGAACATTCTAGTAGAAAACTGCTTGATTGTAGTTTTTACCGCTTCTGTTCTTGTTTTTATTTTCTTGCTGCTTATATCTTGTCATTTTCCTTATTGAAGAAAGAAAAACATGAAAAACTACAAAATGAGCTTTTCAAAAATATTGCAAAAACAGAGAAACTTCGGATTTCTTAAAATCAACTATCCAAAATAGATTGGTGTCTCGAAATATTGAATGATATAGGTTTGAAACAGAACAAAAAATGGAATTTGGAAATCTTGTAAACTTGGGAAAATCGAAATTTCAAGATTTTGAAGACCAGTTGTCATGCCAAAAAAGAAAATATTTTAGAAAATATGTTAAGAATCTTCCAGAAATCTTGTGCTTACAAGTTTCAGAAAACTTTTGGCTTATTATTCTTTATTTCTAGAACTGAAGAATACAGGATGAACAATACAAGAAAAGAACTCTAGAGTTGTTTTCTTGTTGTGACCACACTGCTTGTGAATTACCATGACAACAAAAGATTATGATGGCAAGAAGTGGAACAGCAAATTTGGATCTCAGAAGCTGCGTGATATCTTCCCAATTTGTTCCCCAACTCCAGACGTTTTCAAGTAATAATTCTGGATTCTTGTGTTATTTTGGAAGCACAACTGACATACATCCTTGATAACCGATTTTTTTGTGTTCCATCGTATTTACATAATTGTAATGCATAGTTTGGATCTGTTCCAAAGCCACGTCCACGAATAGAAATTTCTCCTGACAATTAGTATCTAAATGAAACAGTTCGGGAAGATATCCTATAAAATTACACATAGTAATGCCACATTCCGCCATTAACATAGTCTACACTGCTATCTGAATTTGATACATTTTATCTCTATTCTGTCTTGTTAGAATTCCATGAAATTACTTTACTTTGAAATCTTATATGCAAGCAAAACTTTAAGGTTTAGATGGAATTTATCTAATTTAAAGCGAGACTGTTTTTATTATATTAAAAACGCTTTTACAAGCTTTAGCATTTCAAGCTTGCAACATTCTGACTGCAATCTAGATCCAATCTGGTTGATTGACAATAGAACGGAAAAGTATGCTAAAATTAGAAAAACATTTACATTTTGTGACAGAAGAAAAATCTCAATTACGGTTTTTTGAGTTTTAAGTGAAGGAAAGATTTTCTAGAAAATCGCAATTTATGGAGAAATATTAAAACGAACGTTACGACTTACGTTTTGTTTCAGTTAGAAACAAACGCTGTTTAGTCAGGATAAACTTTGCATTAAAACAGCTAACTCAATTAACAAAATGGCTTCTGAAACACAATTTCTGAATTTAGTTGGATGGACATTGTGTTCTCTTTTAGTTTCACTAAAAATTTTATCTAAACATATTTAGTTTTGGTTCTGTCCGGTTTTGGTGTTCTCTATTAGTTTCAGTGAAAATTTTTACTAAAGAATATTCCATTCTGGTATCTGTAAGACGGTTTTCAAATTTTGTACTGTATTAGTTTCAGTGAAAACTTTCACCAAAGAATATTATATTCTGGTATCTGTAAGACGGTTTTCACATTTTGGTGTTCTGTATAAGTTTCAGTGAAAATTTTATCTAGAAAATATTCGGTTCTGATATCCGAAGTTTTGGTGTTCTCTATTAGTTTCAGTGAAAACTGTTACTAAAGAATATTCTATTCTAGTATCTGTAAGACGGTTTTCAAATTGTGGTGTTTTTTATTAATTTAAGTGAAAATTCTATCTAAAGATTTTTAAAAGATTTGAGTACTAAGTTCTACGTTTATTTTTACTATGGAGCTTTATAAAATGTTATTTGAATAAGTTGAGTTTAGTTTAGACTTTCTCACTTTCAAACTCCTTGAGAATAAGTTTAGACTTATTTGTGAAGCAAATAAATCAACTGAGAACGAGAGTATAAATAATAAAACTGAAAACTTTTAAAAATATAGAACAAAAGAGAAAGACAAATGCAAAAATCGTGTGGCAAAAACCCCTCAAAACTTTTAGGCAATTTTTGTAATTTGGTCCGGAGGAAATTTTTTGAGCGGATTGCTTTCTTTTTCTATACCAATGTCTCCAATAGTAAATAGAAATAAGTTATTTTTAATAGAACAGAGAAAATTACTTACTTCAACTTTTGGTAAATGGTTTTTACTAGAATTTAAGAGAAATCAGACATCTCTTGTTTAGAAATCGTTGAAGTAAGAAGATAAGTATAAAATGTTTAGTAAGCAGATGTTAAATCAGAAGATTAACTTAGAATCAGGTTCTCTGGTCTTTTACTTTTTGGTAAGAATATCCTAATCTGGTCAGGTCAAGTACTAGTCAGTTTGATATTGACTTTGACTTTTGGTTTGGGATCCTTTTAGTTATAGAACCAAGAATAAGATGGCATTTTACTTTTTTCTACGTTCTAGTAGAAGTTTTCAAGTCAGTTCGTCATTGAATTCTTCTTACTATAGAAATATAATTAACTCCTTTTGTCTAATATTATGAAGGCTACTTCCGAAGTTACTACAAGGACTTGTCAGTTTGTTATTGAATTTGACTTTTGGTTTGGGATTCTTTTAGTTATAAAACCAAGAATAAGATGGCATTTAATTTTTTTCTACATTCTAGTAGAAGTTTTCTAGTCAGTTCGTCATTGAATGTAGATCTTCTTACTATAGAACTATAATTAACTCCTTTTGTCTAATATTATGAAGACCACTTCCAAAGTCACTACAAGGACTAGTCAGTTTGATATTGACTTTGACTTTTGGTTTGGGATCCTTTTAGTTATAGAGCCAAGAATAAGATGGCATTTTATTTTTTTCTACATTCTAGTAGAAGTTTTCTAATCAGTTCGTTATTGAATATAGATCTTCTTACTATAGAACTATAATTAACTCTTTTGGTGTAATATTATGAAGACTGCTTTCGAAGTTACTACAAGAACTAGTCAGTTTGGTATTGACTTTGACTTTTGGTTTGGGATTCTTTTAGTTATAGAACCAAGAATAAGATGGCATTTAATTTTTTTCTACATTCTAGTAGAAGTTTTCTAGTCAGTTCGTCATTGAATGTAGATCTTCTTACTATAGAACTATAATTAACTCCTTTTGTCTAATATTATGAAGACCACTTCCGAAGTTACTACAAGGACTAGTCAGTTTGTTATTGAATTTGACTTTTGGTTTGGGATCCTTTTAGTTATAGAACCAAGAATAAGATGGCATTTTATTTTTTTCTACATTCTAGTAGAAGTTTTCTAGTCAGTCCGTCATTGAATATAGATCTTCTTACTATAGAACTATAATTAACTCTTTTGGTGTAATATTATGAGAAGTTACTACAAGGACTAGTCAGTTTGTTATTGAATTTTACTTTTGGTTTGGGATCCTTTTAGTTATAGAACCAAGTATAAGATGGAATTAGGTTTTATTTTATTCTATGTTCTAGTAGAAGTGTTCTAGTCAGTTCGTCATTGAATAGAGATCTTCTTAGTTATAGAACTATAACTAACTCCTTTTGTCTAACATTATGAAGACTACTTCCGAAGTTACGTAAGTTCTTTTATTTGGAGTTGGATTGTGACATGAACTGAGGTTTTGGTGTGAATTTGGTTGTAGCACCTTGTCAGTCAGCTAATTAAATAGGAATCAATCAGAAAATCTTCAACCAAGAAAGAATACTTCTTATTTTCTTGGTACGAAAGAAGATTTGGGGACAAAATATTTCTCTTGTGTAACAGAAATTTAGTTATCGCCATTTTCGAAAGTCTAAATGGCTAATAATGAAATATCAAATTGAGCAATAAATTAAGAACTATTGAAGTAAAGGTCTTGTTTCTAGTATTTAACTAGAAGTGATACAAATATGATCTTCTACTAATGCACAATTATTCAATTTTGAACTCTTTACGTCAAGCATATGGGCTAAAGCAGCCCAAAGAAGCTCATCACTTGGAAACTAAACATTCGACCAACGACAAAAAAGATGAATTTGCTATGACCGCATTCAGCTTGCAAAATGAGTGTTCAAGTTGTTCCAAACTGGTTTAAACCCTGAGGTATGTTTGTTAAGACAAAATTTTTATTACCTGTAATCTACCTGGTCTAATATTTGAGGTGGCATCGACAGAGACACATAGGTAATGTAGGGAATCACCATAACAGCTTGCAAATGTCATTTCGATGTCGATAGATGTGAACGTAGGATAGATGAGAGTACACATCTCATTGTTTGGCTCATATTTGTTGAGTCAAAACATACTGAGTCAATTGCTTTCAATTCTGGGAACGCAAGCAGTGTTGTGAACACACATTGACAGGGAAATACTGATCGCTCCTGTCAAGACATATGACGATCCAATGCATCTTGGTTGTCAGATGAGGTGGATTCCAAGTAATTAAGATAAAACATTTTGAAGAGTTTTGGCGTAGCTGTAACAATTGTACGTACTGTATTCATTTGTAAACCGCAGCGTGTGCCTGTGAGCTGTTTACCTGTTACCATCATTTTTCCAAGATAAGACGAAAAAAGCGAGTTGAGATCTAAGAATACTGCTACCAGCTTATATGCGCAATGTTTTCCCATTAACATTCGGACCCATAAAGGTCTAAAATTACCTCTTTAGAAGCTTTGGGTGCAAATTGTCAGCAGGAACTGTCGAAAAATATCTGACAACCGTTTTACAAGGGTCCTACACCTGCAATGGAGTGATCTCTAATCTTCTTTAAAAAAAAGGGATTTGTGGATGATTTTGTTAGGATGACGAGGTAGCCCGAAAAAAGTAATAAAACCGGAAGCAGTGTCGCAGATTGCCGTAGAAAAACGTTACGGAATTTATTCAAAAAATAGCGATTTCCATAACTCCTGCAGCGTGAATGAAAAGCGGAAAGGCCAGAAATATATGAATCTGACATGTGCAAATGCCGGCTCGGTTGTGTTTACGAAACACATTCACGGTCGGCTTACGTCATTTGGTATTATCAACCAAACGACTATAAACAGTACATAGTCTGTGTGTGTGATAGGACAGGTAAACATACCGACAAAACGGCCTTTCAAACACCACATCACGCTTTACATGCTTGCTTTCAAATTCTATCACCCCATTTAACCGGTCGGAGTTTGGCTATTTTGGACCGGACCGAATGGGATGGGGATTATGGATCAATTGATTGGTATTTGAGAGAATCAATTTCCCAAATAATTGGCAGAAGAGGTCGAGGATTGATTAAAAAGCGGAAAGCATAAACAAAGAACAGAAGATAGCACTTTACGAAGCATCGCTGGGTCAAGGCTGCAGATTGGCATTATTTATGCCACTCGCTTACTGCAACGAAATGACGTCCACAACTAATTCAATTACTAATTAATGCAATTGCTTTTTGGTAATTGCAAGTGCAAATGCAATTACAACTCAATTATCCAAGTTTGTTAGTTAAATCTTGACAAAAACAACCGCACTGACAAATGCAGCTTGCAACGTGCTCTCGAGACTGTAATTGCCAGTTTATTTTCTGTTCTAGAGTAGTAAACCTTGTTGCTACACCTCATTACACTTTTATTTATCGACTAGTTTTTTTAAATAAGCTGCTACAAGCTTTGCACTCACATCTGCTAAAGTCCGAACTCAGAAATTTAGTAACAGGCTCGTTCTCAAGTAGCAGAAACGCTTATATACATATTTTTTTGCACGTCAATCTCGAACTTTTGCTATATATTTGCATAGGAGATTATGTTTTCGTATACAAATCTATAAATTTCGAATCCTCCAGAGTCAACAACCCATGTCATTCCTCTTATGAGCGAGGAATTGACCCTTTCAAGCTAATTTTCATTCGCGGTTAAAGATCGAAAGTTATTGGAACAATAATTTCAATTACTGGAACCAACTGTTACGATTTGTGCTCCCCTTTCTGGCCTTGTAATTAGTCCTGGTTCAATAGTGCAGTAGTCTCGGGGCAATGTCTTTGGAAGAGGAAGTCAGTGAATTATGGGCGCTCCAGCAATTCCCTATACATGATGAAAAACGAAAGAACCGATTTAATTTCGGTAACAGGATACAATGTCCGATTCGCTTGGGGGGAATATAATCATTTGTCGGGATAGCTGTTGTGTCCCCTGTTTTGTTTTGCAAAACACTCGACGCAACTGGATATCTCCTGTCCACTGCGAATTAGGGAATTGCTTTCGTTTGGAATTTATTTTTAACGCGAATCACCCCGCTTATCTGGGATGTATTAATATATAAATGGGTTTTTTTTAATAACGATACAAAATCTAAGCACACACACACACACAGGCAGAAGCGCAGCTTCCATTGCCCGAACTCCGATCTAACCATAAATTCCACTTTACATTAATGTCACCCATAAAAATAAAAAATAGATCATTTCCCAACTCACAACTGCCCCTCAAACTTTCATTTTGAATACAAAAGTGTTTTTAAAGTCGCATCGACCCCCCTGACAGCTTGCAATCAGTTAAAAGTGGTATTGAGCAGGTTGGCTTATAGAAAATTTAAGCCTATTGTGCGGAAGGAAAGTCTCTGATAGGGGTAAAAAGTTTTACTTAGCGAAATTTATTGAATATCTGAAGCAAAATTGAAAATGTTTTATGATCTTAGTTTTCCAAAGTTTTTATTATTGATGTAACAAAAATTAATGCCGGGCTGCAACTGTTGGCAGCAGTATAATGACGACCATGTGAATGCCTCGACACCTGTCTGACAGCTAATGACAGTATTTGCATTTATTTATGCGGAAACAGGTGATTACTTTTATAGATGGCCAAAAGATTCTTAATAAATGGCAGTTGTTTCCTTATCCTCGTACAACCATCTTTTTTTTATTTAAAATGTTTCTCTTCTTCAACCCTCTTTTTTCTTATTTTCATTACCTCTTTCATCCATGTTACTTCTTTCCTATTCTCATTCAAAATATATTTTTTAACTTTGTTCTTCTTTTTCATAGTTGCAGTTTTTGTCTATACCGTCTTCATCCTCCTCATTTTTAGTCTCTTTTTCTTCATTACCTCACCTAAATCTCGCAATCAGTTTTTTTTTTGTTTCATTCTCTCTGTTTCAATCACTCACTCTTTACTAGCTCAAGGTACTCTTGATGGTATCTTGACTGGGCTATTTTTTCTATTCTCTGTTGTCGGTCTATGTGTTCACCTCTTTCATTAACTCTCTACTCATCCAAGATCCCGTTTCTCTTCTGTTCTCAATTTCGTCTATGGCGAAGACATGCTTATTGGAAAACCTCTTCATTTGCTCTTCTTCTTTTTTCTTTCTAGAATTTTAATTTTTCTTCTAATCTAGCTGCATTTTTCCTTGGATTGTACACTCAATTTACATCTTTTTAGTTGCTCTTTCTTTATATATTCTGGCGTTGCTTTGTTTAACCCTAACATAGACTTTACATCTTTAAATTTTTTTATACTCTTTCTGTTTCTATATTTCTGCTATATATTCTTCACCAAACAGTGTATACATCCACATTTCTCTTCTCGAGTCAGGTTTGATTATCTTGTTCGCTCTTTGTTTATGTGAGTCAATAACGTGTTCCACTTGTATTTTTCTGTCCTGATGACGTCTTTCCCGAGTGCAAAACGTCGACAATTTTGTTTCCTAGAGCTGTCAATTTTGTAGCATTTGTTAAACTTTCTACCACCGGGTATAATAATTTCAACAGAGAAATTGGAGCAAGTCTGTAACAGCCACTTGTTCCAGTTGACCCTCTTCTGTGAAACTTGGTTAAAGTTTGTCTTTGAGCTAGCTTTTTAGGGCTTTTTAGATCTTTATTGTGTTTTAACTATTTTCTATTTGTTAAACTGTACATGTTTTTTAAAAATATGTTTTTTTTCTTGCAGATTTCTAACTGCTTACCTGCGCCAGTCATCAGTCTACGCCGACATTTACACACGATGGTAAATATAGTTTTTAAATAGTGCTTAATCTTGAACTGAGAAATTTAATATGACTGTGTATTGTATTACTCAAGTACTAGAACTAGAGTAAGTACTAGTAAGTACTAGAACTTAATTAGAAATTATATAATAACAGAAAAATGGCCTATTTATTTACTTAATTTTATAAATTTAAGACAATTGGAAGTACTACTAATGATAAGATAAAATGGTTTATCTGTTGTGTTCCCAACATTTACATCTATAGCCAGACGAAAGCCATCTTCTTTGTAGAAAAAGATTTACGCCTGGCACTCATTCGGTCGGGTTTTGAACGCACTATCGTCAGCTACCTGACTACCGAGCGACCCTAATACTTATTGGTTAAGGCTACGGTACTTGAAAATTTTTGGTTTGTCGCCCAAGTATCACGATTTGCTATTGAATTTTTCTACATTTGTACACTGAAATCACAAGTTTTCTTCATTCTCATCTAGCAATTTTTCTTAACTAGGGCGTACACATTCGGGTTGCCTTGGAAAATCATATTTTTTTTGTGAAATTTGGAAAATTTCTTACACTGGTTCTTAAACTTTTTTTTTGAAGAGTGGAAAGAAGCTCTTATTTTTAAAAGTTACTCTGACTTTGTCTCTATGTTTGTACATTTTTTGCGTATATACTTATCGGACAATTGCGGTCTGCCAAGAAGATGTACCGAGATTGAAATGACCAAAAGTGGCAATTTCTGAACTTGTAGCGAATCTAGAGTGAACGGTTGCTGAGAAAAACAAAAAAGAGGGTTGGGGTTTTTTGGGAATACGACAACTGCAGCTCCTCAATGAACATAAATTATCAGAATGTACAGAAGAAGAACAAAAGCTTTGAAATGTACAGCAAAGCAGCCAGCCAGCCATAATCCTAAGATGATGCCGTGTTCGTAGAAAGATACAACAGAAATAAACGGAAATGATGACAAGCAAAAAATCAAATTTTTTAGGTGTGGTGGGACGTTTTTCCAAAAAGAATTGTATTTTGTAAATAATACTCAAGTTTTTTGTTGGAGACGACATCATATTTTTGCTCAACTGTGGATTTTGGCAATTTGCTGGGAAGTTTTAAGATTGGCTAAAGGGCTGGCCAAAATTTATCATTTGTGCTCAAAAATCCATCTACTGCAGTTTTTGGAAAGAATCTTTTCAGATTCTTTGAACAATTTTGTCAAGTAAATATCGTACTCATCCAAAACCTAATACGTGGTAATATAACTGTTGTATTCTTTTGGCATTTTGCTGCTTTTTGGCCCAAAAATCGCAGTTTTTTTTTGTTTAGTTTTTCAATTTCAACATTGTTTTCTGCGACTGATGGCTCTAGTTTTTCTGGTACCATTTGCTTCTGGTCTTTGATATATTTTGAGGACTTCTTTATAATTGACTGCTGCTTGGGTATTAAAGGTTTTGTGGTATTGTTGCATCTTGAAAGATGCTTTTGACGAAATCGAGAAGAAGGCAACTTGCTTGGTATTGTCGTGTAATGCGGAGACCAGAGGACATATGGACAAAACAAGTGCTGCAATTGATACCAACAGAGCGACAATGGAGTGGAAGACCACGGAAGCACGAAATAGAAGAAGTTATGTCAGCAAGGGAAATGCAATGATATGTTGAGACCTAGATGCCCAAAAACAGCGATAGTACTAAAGCAACTTGCTTGTGTTTTTCACTTTATTGTGAGCTTGTATTTGGCTCAATTCTATTTTTTCGAATTTTTGTTTTTGATACATTATGATTTTCTTTTCTATCGTGTCTTTTTCGCCTACTAGATTATTTGACTTCTACATTCTTTGAGATTATTTTTTTATTGGCTTTCACTATTTGCTTAAATTTAAACGTTGGATTAATTGTTGATGTGAGTGTAAGCTTGGTTGCTACTGAGGCTTCATGGTGTAGACCGGTATTTTGAGAACATGGTTTTCCAAAAAAGCATTATTTTTTTATCAAAAGTTTTTAGCCATAGCAGGCTTTGTAGATTCTCTAATTCTCACTTAGTATTAAGTTCAGAATATTTTTAGATTGGATGAGATATTTGTAGCTATAAATGAAGAGTTTTTTTGCGTGAGATTTGTAGACTGAGGAGCCCTAGTATATTCTCCGTGGGAAAAAGACACAAGCATTTTGCTTTTGGAACATCTATTTTCGCTTTTTATTTTTATAGTTACGGATTGGATCTCTTATGATGTTCTGGCTGTATGAAGGAAAGTGAATTAGCTTTGAAAGGGGTGGATTTAGTGAGGATGGGATATAGCGTGGCAGGTGGCGATATTTATAAACATGACTCTACATCGTATGCATTTATAATGCGTATTTTTATAGGTGTATTTGAATAAATTTTCGCTGAAAAAGTAACTCTTCCCGCCACCATATGTGTTGCTATGAGTAACGAACCTCGAGCATATAGTGGATTTTGTTTTTAGCATAAAATATAAATTCCGGCTCTCTCATGTAATGTGCAAATCTCGATCCTGAATCCTCCGCCCAAAGATGGGCTGCGAAACACGGATAACACTTATGCAAAACACTTATTTTCGGTGAATGGGATGCTGGATGAATCGGAATGCAGAAACAAGGTTGAGATGAGCAAAATTTATAAACGTTTCAGTTGCCCTAACGAGCAGAGCTTGTAAAGCTCCGATTTATTGTATCGCGGCGAACAATTTATTTCGTAGAGGAAATGAACAACAAAGCTGAAAAAATACGATCGTTTTGTAAACCAATTGCAGTTTAAAACATTGATTAATCAGTTTTTGATTTTGTGTGCTGAAAGCTCACGCAAATCAGGAAATTGGTTTCGTTTCAACAATTTTGTTTATGGTTTTGTCAATTAGTGATTGCTGAAATATGTCAAGTTTCAGGATGTCTACCAGACAAGTACTAGTAGGCGGACACTGCCATCACTTCTTTATGACACATTATTTTTAAGGGGCTTAAAGATTTAAATGACTTGATGAATCGTAACAGACTCATTTCGTAATATTATGCTAATAGTCAAAAAAACAAAAGGTTTTATGGGATTATTTTTGGGACTAGACGGAAATTTTAATATCTTTACATTGGCGACAGTCTAGCCTCGCTAATAGAACGTAGGTAAAAAGGACCACATAATTAATCTACGAAAGGTACGGGACCAGCTGACAAACCGCCAACTTACAACTCCACAGAAACAGATTATAAAGATTCATCTTCTGATCTAAATATTCTAAATAGACAAGATTTGTGCCAAGGCAGGTTGTAATCGGCTGTGTACCAAAGATTCTAATAAACCCACACAACCGAAAAGCGAAAAACAGCTTTCTAGATAGGTCTGAGATCTAACTGCACCTGTTCAGTACCTGTTCGAGACACTGCCTTGGGTAGACTTCATCGTCTGCATCAGAATGTGGCAATAGATGATTGCAATTTTGAGTATGTAAGAATCTACTAAGCATGCTTTGCGTTACAACCTCTCTTGTACTTCAATGATCTCTCTAGAGTTTCAAAAATAAACATTTACGACGTTTAAAATGGAAAATACGCTGAAAAGTTTACGGCCTTGTGGCCTAAAAACAGGCTAATACAGTATAAGAACCAATGTTGCTCTAGGTCTGTTGTACATTATACAAGAGATGAAGGCAGAGATGAGATGTATGAGCCGTGTTCAAAATAGTCAGAAAACTAATTAAATCTGTCTGGGAAAAGGCACTTTTGTGTAAAAGGCCTCTAGGAATTGAGATGCCGGGTCATCGTAATATTCTTTCATCTGTAGAAATTATTAGAAACAGATGGCAGAAGGCCGATAGAGGCAACTAGTACAAACAGCAAAACCTGCTCTTGGTTCTAATGCTACACAAAGCAATACACATAAGCGAAATCTGGGAATATGTAAAGGAGACCAAAGAAGAGACAGAAAAGATAACAAACCAAATTGAAATGAACAGGAGGTGGAAACATTTTAAAGATTTACTAGAAGGAGGAGAAGAAGAAGGAGAGAAAAAAACCGAGTGAAAATTTTTAGAAAAAGAAAGAATTGAGGAAGAAAGAGAAGACTAAAAGGAACAATAAAGGGAACAATAAAAACAGAAGAAGTAGAAAGCATTTTAATTAAAAAAAAAATCTCCAGGAACGGATGGGATACCGAATGAAGCATGGATGTATGCGAACGAAAGGTTAAAAAGCAGATTGATTAAAGTGTTGAATGAAGTGTGGAAGGGAGAAGAGATACCTCGGGAGTGGACAAAGGGGATAATAATACCTATCCACAAAAAAGGGGATAAAGACAAGGGAAAAAACTACCAAGGAATAACTCTTCTAAATACGATGTACAAGGTGTATGCAATGTGTGTGGCTGAGAAATTGAAAAGAGAGTTAGAGAGAGTGGGAAGATTACCAGACTGGCAAGCGGGGTTTAGAGAGGGAAGAGGACCGATAGACAATGTATATATTTTGAATGCGGTAGTAGAAAGCGAGATAGAAAAGAAAGGAGGGAGAGTATGCGGAGTATTTGTAGATCTGAAAGCAGCGTTTGACAGAGTGGATAGGGATAAGCTGTGGAAATTTATGGAAAAGAAGGGAATAGAGAGAGAGGTGTTGGAGAAATTTAAAGAAATTTATCGAGAAACAAAGTGCAAGTAGAGAGTGAATGAAAGAGAGAGCGAATGGCTGTGGATAAAGAGAGGTCTGAGACAAGGATGCCCACTGAGTCCACTACTGTTCACAATATATATGAGCGATATGGAGGAAGAATTGGCAAAAAGGCAAGAAGGGGGAGTGGTAGTGGGGAGAAAGAAAATTTGGTTGTTGGCGTATGCGGATGATAATGTGATGGTAGCGAGAGAGGAACGGGGACTGAGAGAAACGATAAAAAATGCGGAAAGTTACATAAGAAAAAAGGGACTTGAGGTGAATGAAAGAAAAACAAAAATATTACTGTTTAGTAAGGGAGCAAGGAAAAAGGTAGAATGGAAATGGGATGACAAAGATATAGAACAGGTGAAAGAATGGAAGTATCTGGGATTTATGTTTGAGGAAAGAAATAGATGTAAGGCGCAGGTAAGAGAATTAGTGAAAAAGGTAAACCAGATGAGTGCGAGAGTATGGAGTATGGCAGAGAGAAAGTTTGGGGGAGAATATGGAATAGGAATGACATTATTTGACAGTCTGGTAAAAAGTGTGATGATGTATGGAGTTGAAATTTGGGGGTGGAAAGAATGGGTGGAAATGGAAAAAGTGCAAGAAAGGTACACAAGATGGATGTTAGGGCTAAGCAGAGAGACTCCAGGGATATATAGTGAGAGAGGAAGGAAAGAGAGAAAAATTAAGATTAGAGGCAGGAAAAAGAGCCGTGAAGTTCGAAGATAGGATGAAAGATAGGGAAGGGTGAGAGATATTGAAAGAGAGTGGGAAAGTAATGAGTAGAAAAGCAGAAAGAGGAATGGAAAAAGAAAGGAAAAAATATTACGAAAGGAATGGATTCAGCGTAGAGGAGATCGGGAAAAAAAGAGAAGCGAGACAATGGGTGCATGGAGAATTGAAAGACAGAGACATAGACAAACAACAAAGGAGGGGAGAAATTAGAGAAACAAGATACAATAAAGAATACATGAAGTTGATAACAGAAGAGGGACCAGAATATGTATAAAGAGAAAGTAAGAGAGAGCGAAAGATGCTTGCAAGATTTAGATGTGGGAATGAAGAAAGAGACAACGGATATTGGATGGAAGAAAACGAAAGAAAATGCAGAATGTGTGGAAGAGAGAATGAAACATTAGAGCATATGATGAAAAAGTGCACAGAAATAAAAGAAAGTATGCTAGAGAGAGAGGATGTAATGAAATGAAATAAAGAAGGAATAGAATGGATGAAAATAATAAAATTGAATGAAGAATGAATAAAGAAAAAAAAAAGGAAGAGATGATAGAAGGGAAAGCGGGAGACAGAAGTATGCAAAAAGAGTAAATGAAGACCGGGGAAGAGAACACAAAGAAAAAAAAGGGAAGATAGGATAGAAAAGGGAAGATAGGATAGAAAAAATTTGTGTAAAAATGAATAATTGGGTATTAATGTATATATTTAAGCCTGTATGGGTAATAATAAACATGTTTACAATACACATAAGCAATATCTTGTACGCTTTTTTTTTCTTTGTAATAATTTTTTGGTTTTCTTGTTTGTTTTGTTTTTTTTTTTCCCTCAGCTGTTTCATAATATGTTACAATTTTAGTTGTGGTGGTTTACTGATTTTCTTCTTGCTTTTGTAACCTTAATACTTTTCACTATACATAATGGCTGGTTTGTCAGTTTTTATTTTCAATTCTTAATGAAATTGATAGAAACAGAAGACCGATAGAGGCAAATAGTCGAAACATGCTCTTGGTTGTAATAATACACCACAATGCAAAAAAGACATCTTGTCCGCTTTTCATTTTTTCGTAATATTCTTTTTGTTTTCTCATTTGTTTTGTTCTTTTTTTTTCTCTTAACTTTTTCGTAATATGTAACAAGCTTTTTTGTGATCTCTTGTCTACTGCTTTTTTCCAGCTTTCAATATTACCTTGGTTTTTATTTTTCTATTACGTTTCTCTGTATATATTGGCTGTTTTCTCAGTTTTTTTTCCATTTCCATTTCACACTTTGCACTGATGATGATAGATGACACATCATCATTCTCTCCTGTTGCAAGCAAGCCAAGCTTGCAAGATGGGGCCAAACTTAATAATTTAAACGGTTGTTTGAAGGACAAAAGAAGTAATTGTCTTTCTGATTTTGCAAAGATTAAGTATCTGATCTGAGGCCATATTTTTAGGGAAGCTAACTTGATTGGAATTATTTAGAAAACCTACTCTTGATAAATGATTAAAATTAACTATCATACTTGAAATTGAATTAACTAGATAATTGAAAGTCTAATGATTCTATCATTTGTTTTGTGAGGATACGCGAATAATTTTCTTTGAAGCGATATAATATGCTATTCTTCCTGCATTGTAAGATTTTACGATTGCAGCAAACATTGTACTTCCCGTATCGCTGTGTTTTATGATTGAAACGCTCTTTCCTGGAATAATTTTCAGCATAATACAATCAGCATAAACTGAAGCAGACTTCGGATAAAACAAATATCTTGAAAGGTTCATATCGGGATGTAGAAAAAGTGTAAGAAAATTCACGTTTGAGAGCGAAATTCCAGTAAAAGCTCGGAAACGCATTTGGTAAAAAAATCAAGAGGAATTTATCTAATCGGGTTTTTTAGCGGAACGTGCAAAAGCTTCCTTTCCAAAGCATCGCTTTTGGGATTCAATTTTTAGGTTAATGACAAGTAAAAGCTTCGGCAACTACTGATAAAGTTTCTCGGTGAACTTCCATGTTTACAAGGCGTGAGTTCCTCCGAATAAACACCCTGTAAACATCATCTCGTGTGATTAATTACCCACGAACTATGCTAAAAATATTTTCCTCCGGTTTCGAAAAAATAACAGACAGTTGTTGACATGGTGGAGTGCTATTTACATTGTGGCCGCCTCCAAAAGAGTCAATTAATGATACAGCAATACTTCCCCCAACAAAAACAGTTTTTTATTCACCGCCAGAGTCAACAAACAGGATGAGGTAGGGAATGTCTGGCCCCGTTAATCTTTAGCCCTGCTAAGCACTTTTCGTTCCTAAACTTTCCAACAATTTCGGATGGATTCTTCACGGCCGAAATATATTTTAATAAAGCGGAAATGTTTATAGAAAAACCCAGTATATTTCACTTTACCTTTTTCTTTCCTCGTTCACATTCTGCCCTTCGTGGGCATAAATCAGACACGAATAAATATGTGGCTGGAAAATATTTGCCCTACCTATCCAAGGAGCTGAAGGTCCTTCGGGACGAAATGGCCCCTAAAAGCACAAATTATTCAAGACAGGGAATGTGTACACAGGTCTCCAATAAATACGGACGAAATGCAGCCCTATTTTATAAACATTTGCAACGCTTATAGACCGCTTCACGGGAAATTTGCACATTGGCATGCGGAACGGAGCGTACAAGGAAGGAGTTACATAAAGTAACGGACATGCATCATTTTCAGCAAGATTTGAATTGGATTATCACATTAAAGAATTACGGTAAAGCTAACAAAAGTCGCAGGATTAGGTAACATTACCGACATATGACGATGCAACGACTTGAAGGGATTTGACAGCAATGTAGCAATAAATTATAAAGACACCACTAAAAGTTTGGGGATGTTCGAAGTTAACCGAACTTCTAAACATTCCCAGATAATTGTCTTGGAGACTTTATAGTCAGATAAAAGGCTTTCCATGTTGTCTCGAAAACACCAGCTATGGTCAGATCTACATTGTTGAAATGGCAGAACTATAGTTGCTTCTCTCAACCAACAGTGGGAAATACAAACCTGAAAAGATTTTACAAAATTGATTTTTATTTGACGCTTTAAACCAACCTTAACGTTCACAATAGACCGGTAACACAAGAATTGCTAACTTTTGAGTCATAAGAGTCATATTCTGCCATGATTTATGACCTGCCTGACCTGACTGAATCGAACCAAAGTTTGTTTAAGTCAGTGGTATCTGCTAATGTCACCTTAAGTGCGACGAGCGCTAAGGGTGATTTGGCATAACTAGGCTAAGAGTTTGGTAGGTTGAGACGTGACAGAGAACTACTTTCCAGCCTTATTTGACGCTTCAAACAAACCTTAACGATCAGTAGTTCTAATCGCAATAGAGCGGTAACACAAGAATTGCTCACTTTTATATCAGAAGAGTCGTATTCTGTCATGATTTATGAGAGAACGTTTGAAGAAACTCTGTTCGTACTAATACAAGAAGCTTTGATGCACCGACAGAAGTCAAAGCTCTTGTGACACACAAAACTTTTGCGTTATTAGAGCCTGACCTATTATCGACACAAATTTGCTAAAGTCAGTACCCCCATCTTCTGATTTCACCTTAAGTGCGAAGAGCGTTAAGAGTGAGTTGGCATAGCTAGGCTGAGAGGTCAGCAGGTTAGGGGCTGGCAGGTAAGCTCAGCAAAATGAGCTTACCTGATCATTTGGCTACATTGCAAAAGGAAAAGACATGGCTCTCGTATGTTCTTTTCTACGGGTTGAGTGAAACCCTCTAGAACGGGTTGTTTCTTTAGTGCTCCGCCTGGCTCGTTGAATTAGTTAAGCTTGATCCAAAATCACTCCAATCTAGTCTACTTAGATTGCTTGGACTTGCCCATGAGTGGTGAAAAATCAACTGAAAAAAAATTACTGACTCTAGACAAATCAGCTTAGTCTTGCCTTAGAGCTGCGAAACGGGTAATAGATATGCCATAGACGCGCCAAACCCGGGTATTGTAAAAAAAAGCTAGATGAACGCCAAATCTATCATAAAAAAAGCAAATTGCCATTCTACCCGAGTGCGCATTGGCAGTTAGATACAGAGTGTTACACATCTTGAAGGTGCAAATGTGTTGCCAATCTGCGAGCAGGCACAAGGCTCAAGTTAGTTAGGACGAGATAATGATACGCCGAATTTATGCGTTAAGCGCTTTTAATTTTTTTGCATGGTTTTTGAAATTGATTCTTTGGCAGATTACTTTGTTGTTCAATGTAAACGTTGAGATTTTTATATTGATAATCTGATTACTGTTGTCTCTTGCCAAGCGAATAACAATGAACGCGTAGAGGGTTACTCGCGAACATTCTTTTCCATCGTGAAAAAGTTTTTTACAACTACAAGCTTTGATTTTGCGTAATAACCACTCTTAATAAACATAGGATAATATTATATTTATTTTCAAAGCTCTCTTCTCATAAATTTTCATTTTGGTACTCGCTGCATAAATTCCGTAACAAGAATTACGCGCTGAAAGCAAATGGATCGAAGAAGAAGGCTGGGAAATTGCAGAAGTTATCGTTTGGCAGAAGACAAAAACATAATTCGTTCCAGCCCGTCGAGTGTATTCCTCTATGTCCTGAACTTTGGCAAAGCTAAAGGTGGACGAACGAACGTGGGATTTCGGTGAAACACTTTGCAACTTGTTTCCTAACGGATAAAAATACAGGTCAGCGGTTAGCAAAATGCTAAACAACAACAACAGCTCTTGAACTTATGTTAGTGTATCTAATAAATGTCGCGCACAGTATTCCCGTCACGACGTGCCACAATGAATCTATTGTTCTTATTCAAATTGGCCCCATTCTCTCTACAATCGAAAAGGGATGCGGAGTTTGTCTAAGCTTTCCGTATTATTGCACAAGGATTATTACGTTTATGAATATACATAAGGTGGCAAACTCGGAATTATTACTGCATTGAATTATGCGGGACAGCAATTTTTAGTCGAGGACTTGAGCTTAATGTATACCGGACTGTGGATTCTACTTTTAGGAGTCAACAATGGAACCACGGGAGGCAGGAAGGGTAGCGATTATCAACTTTGAAAGCAGACTATCTAAGGGCTTAAACTTTTGCAGAATTTTAAGTACCGCGATTTTGAATGTAAGACACGCAACAAAATTAATCAATACGTCAAAGTGCGACATAAAAATTTGAATGCAATAATTTAAGGTTTAGTTGTCTAGATATTGATAAACCATTTTGAAATTAATCCGTTTTCAGTGATTTGTGGTCTGCATTCATGCGGTAGAGTTTATTATCACTTTGAGACCAAAGACAGGTTGGCCGAGTTGCTACCAGAAATTGGTTTAAAAGTAACATTTTTGAATCCACTGAAATTGTTGTGGTAGTTTATTGAACTAAAATCATAAAAAAATTTAAACTTTTTGTTGTTCGTTGATTAAATCGGATAAGAAGGAGATTTTAAATTCTTGAGGAAAGCGTATTTTTCGCTGCTTTCACCGCGTTTAATAGCAAAATTTAAAATGCTACCTGGTTCAAGTAAAATTATAAATGAGTGTAACGTAATTTACTTGGAAAGAAACGCCTTGACAAGAACGCCATCCCTTAAGCTTAATTAATGGATGAGAGAATTCTTCCCGCTTGATGTACGATCTCTTATTTATCTTGTTAGAACTTGGAAGCCGCTTGTGTTTTTTTTTCTGGGAGAATTAAGAAACAATAACTGGACAGCATCCGTTGACAGTTCGCGCTGAACAAAAGCCTTGCTTTGTAGCAGCTCTGCTGGCTGAAAAACCTTTCATAAAGAAGCTTCAGCCATATCTTGAGTCCTATATTACAAGATGTAGCCTCGGGCTTTAATTTCTGCATATTGCAATCTCAGACAGATTTTTCGCCGCAATGCACTAAAGTTTTATGAGAACCGACCGTATATAATGTGCACCTTTGGGCTATAAAATTTCATGCAAAGTCAATACTTATCTCGCAAAATAAACAGATAAACTGCGTAAATTTAATTTTATCTTATTTTCCGGCGGGAAAGCCAAGATTTGCTGTTGGGATTCGGAAAGTGGCAATATCATGCGAAGTGGAAGTTTTCGTTTTTTGGAAATTATCATGAGACCGAACCATATGCATTCAGAATAGTTCAAGCATGTCTGTTCAGTTAATGCAACTGTCGAAGTGTCACGTTTTGCTCCACTAGCTTTTCACAAATGTTACTACGTAGGTAGGTAATTTCTCAATTATGAAACGTGGATATTTTGCTCCAATTCAAAATGATTTACAAAAGAAAACATTCTGACAGTTTGTCTGACATCCTGATGTTTTGTCCGTTTTTCTGTTTAAAGGTTCATTGTTTTTATTGAAATTTGTTGCTGTTTTGTTTATAATGTAAGTCTTAGTCTAAAGATTAGCAAATCAGTGATTTCCGAGGTTATAATTTGGTAATTTTGCAGTTCTAGATGAGATTATAAGTGTAAAATAGGGTGAATGCGTTAATGCGACTTGTATTTTTCGGGTAATTTTTGATTAAGGCCATGTAAGCCTCGAAAGACCAAAAAGGGTGCGATTAATTTAAAATTTCGGTTATTTTCCGGTCTGCCCTTTGTAAATCGGCTTTGTTAACAAGTTCGAGAACGAGCAACTTTTTGCATCCCTCGCGACCGCGTGATAACCTCTCCGATGCAATTAAAATTATCTTTTTGAATTACAATTAATACAGGTCCGGATTTTATCAACAAACCGAAAGTTTTTGGCGGCGGGGGACACATTCAAATGGCACAAAGCGCCCGGAGGACGGCGGAGAAAAATGATAGTAATGCGGTCTCAGGCCAATCATCGTGGTGGCGGCGACGGCGGCGTCGGCGTAAACTGCTTACCGGCCCATTGGGGGACATTACACAGATTGCTGGCAGACACGCATCCGCGAGCGCAAAGGAAAACGCGGATTATAATGATTTCCGGAACGAGTACGCTTCTATCAAAGCAGCTTTGTTTCAGGTGATTTCATTCCACAACATACGGTTTTATGCTTGGGAAAGAACTGCATACTTAAGTGCCTTTTTACACGCTTTATTTTGCATTCTACAATCATTTCTTCCAGTTAAAATAACAAACGTGCGCAGACTTTGACTCTTTTTTGTCCACACCTCGAATAACGACACATTCTCTATGGATCACCCTATTTTGATCACTTTGTTTTGAAAAATTGACTTAATTAAAAAGAAAAGTGGTTGAGCTTTTCCCATTGGAACTCTAGAGGTCAAGACATTACACTGAAATTGTAAGTCCGAGCAGTAGGCTTTAAGTTTTCATCACACAGAAGCACAGTCTGAGACTACCATGGTTATTTAGGGTTTTTTTCTATCTCTGGTAAGCTTCTTTGTTAGACCCATCCATGGTTGGTCTATGGAGTTTTCAGAATTCTGCGATGAAGCCGCTACAGCTTTCTAATAAACCTTTTTTTGGTTAGAGTCTATGATCCTACCCCATAAGACAAGGCAGAGATAACCCAACACCCGAGAAGGGTTTTTATTTTTGTGATTAATGTGAGAGGTTGACGTACATTTTTGCTTTACGCTCTTACAGCTCTTGCTTTCTCTCATCTAAGAGTCATTTCTTCTAAAGTATCGCATGGGTTATTGGGAAAAAGTGAGTCTCGGTTGTTTGTTGATTGAGTGTGAGGTTAGGATTTTGCTTACAACCATGCTTTTGTCATGTTGACATTGTATTGGGATTATACTCCACATTCTTTTAGTTGTAGTACTGCCGCTGGTACTTCACTTCTCGGTGGAGAGAGAGAGTCCTGGTTAACATATGTGACCCCTCTGGTTTGGGTCTTGGAGTAGCTCTGTGATGGAAGTGTTCAAGACTTTTACTTTGTCTCGTTCTTACGTTAAATAGTTTTCTGTCAGCAGGATGTAGGCCCCCTTCAAATTCTTTCAGTCGTTCCGGTTTGGTGTTTTTTCATCCAGTTTGTACCGCTTATGGCTCGGATGTTAGGAGGTCGACTAACTGAGCGTTTTGTTATGCGTGGTCTCCAACATATAGTTTTTGCCCATTTTTTCTCTGTCGGTCTGTCTGGTTAAGTGTCTTGCCCAAGACCATTAAGCGTTAGATATTTTCTCGATAATGTCAAGCACTTTTGTGTGTTGACGAATGTCCTCGTCTCTAATATAGTCGCGAAAGCAAATACCCATTATGAGTCTTTTCATAGCTCTATGGTTTACCTTTAGTCTGTTGGCGCTTCGTGCCGTCATCTTCATGACCAGATGAACGTATTTTTTTATATTGTTCGACATTTTGCTCTTAAATATATAGTTCAGTCTACTAAAAGCGTGCCACCAGAGTTTCATTTGTCTCAAAATTTCAACTGTTTGGTTTTCTTGACCGAGTCTAATGGCATATCATTTTATGACATTTTCTATTCTCTGGTGAATCTATGATCTATTTTGCATTATATAAGGCTTTATATGCTGTCACATTCCATGTACACATCTTTGTTGCTCACCCGGTGATTCTATACAGCTTCTGATTATTTAAGGATTACCGGGGATGGAGCTCCAAATTTTTGTTTAAACTACAGAAAAACTACTGGGGTTGGTTTTCGGCTGTCTTCCTTAATGCGTGAAAACTATCCTAGATCCCCTATTGTAAGGTAACTAGCATGAGATGTAGTCATCTGACATTATGCTGCCGAAAGATCCGCCGGCACATTGATATGGACCATGCTACTATATCATGCCTCTGCCGAAAGAACCACCAGCACACCCATGCTACTATATCATGCTTCTGCCGAAAGAACCACCAGCACACCCATGCTACTATATCATGTCTTTCGTTGATCAGCGGGTGCAAACATCACTCCAGAGTACATCTCGAACGTTCTGTTTTAAAGAAAGTTTTTGAACCCATGGGGCGCTGTGTTGAGATTCAGAAGATATATTTCATCTAGGTCTGTGTTTCAAGAAAGTATTGAAGAGTTTCTGTGAGTGGAAGCACCACTCTACAGCACATTTTAAACGTTAAGGTTTGAGAGAGATCTTATGAGCTATTAGCCGCGCCAGTTGGGGGTTAGGGACTATTCTATCTAGATCTGTCTTCCACAGAGTATTGAAGTATCCTGTTCGGTGCAAACACCACCTCAAATAAAAATTCTATCAGTCATTGAAATGCGCCGGGTCAGGGCTGGGATTATCCTATCTAGATCTGTGTGCCACACAGTATTGACGTATTTTTGCTCCGCTCAGCAGTCTTCTCCTGCAAAACCAGCTGATACAGTAAAAAAAAGTGGTAGTTGACAGTGAGATACAACCCGTAGTGCCAGTAGTGCTGTTTTTTGATGAAATATACTTGCTCCACTGAAGTATGTGATTATTGCCAAATTTGAAGATCAACGATTAGTTTCTTCCACCTGAGCGGAATAGGATGTTTATATAAGGAGCCAAATTGATTAGTGTTGTATAATTTTTGGAGAACGACAAACAGTTGAGCTACAAGAGTATCTGCGACCTTGTGTAATAAATAGTTTTGAATCAATTCTGTGTACAACACTGTTGACCTTTGTTGTGTTGAGAGGTGTACCCTCTTAGCCTAATAGGCTCATGATAATTCTTTTTAACGAAGGTTTAGATGGGAAACAGTTCAATGAAGGTGAACACTTTTTGATATTTTTCCAGCTAAAAAAACGCCTTTTCTTTGCCAATCTCATCAAAGCTTAATTGAGTTTTAAGAAACACAATCAATCACCACTTTCCGCAAGAACTGCTAACCGCCTCCAATAACCCCATAGGACATTTTCCTAAGTGTAGAATAATTCAAGCAGGGTGCTAGCTTTTCCACAAAAACCGTCCATATATATCTCTTGCTTAGCAGTTTGTGGTGTTTTCTGACGACTAAAAAGCGATCTAGCGCAGTCCCTGTATAAATACATACGAAACAGAACAATAACAGCCCTCCCAGAGATAAGTTCCAGTAATAAAGTCCGTTCGAAAGATTAATGTCTTGATGCTATTTCATGAGGCTTGTCCAGAATTTTGATTTTGTTTATGATTGTAAATAAAAAAGGCGTTGTAGAAGGAACCGCGCTCAAAAGCAAACAATGTGATAGCAGATATTATTAATTATTATTCAATAGAAACTTGTGTAGTTGTCAAGATATGGTGTTCAAGTAGTCACCACAAACACATTTTTTAGGTTGTCGTCTTCTTCCCAATTGATAACAATGAATAATTAATGTCACGTTGTTATCTATTATTATGTTGTGTCTATTTCTACTATTGAGTGGAAGTAATTAATCTTGTCGACTCCCAAAACTACATTATTTGATATTAATTAATCTCACTGTATTATAGTAGAAAGTTCCACTACTAGACACATTTATGTCTCCTACAAACACTACAAAAACACTTTAAAACCACAAACAACTGTAATTTATGGAAGTGCATTACCCTTAAAATTGCAACTATACAATATCCAGTCTAGGAATAAACTTTTTCAAATAACATAAGGATAAAGAATATCCCTAGACAATACAAAACTCTTTCCATTGGGAACATGCAGTTATGTTGGCAGCTTTGGAGAAATTCTACACTTTCCGAGCCCCATTCATAGACAAAACAAATATGTCAATGTTTATTGTTTGGAATTAACCGGAAATTATGGGTGTTTTTCGTTGTTTTCCTATTGTTACGGGAGAATTATGGTTCTAATAACAGTAAATATTATGCCATAATGATCAGGGGGGAAAATATTTGCTGGAGCTGCTTTTTTTTTAGATAATTATTCCAAAATCCGGTAAAAAATAATTATTCCGCGTCGTTACCGAGCACTATAAATAATTAACACATTATCTCTTGCTTCTCCAATCGATCACTTTTTTTGGTTTTAAGCTTCTCCAGCCTGATTCGTAAATTATTTCACTCTGTATATGATATTTTTATGATATTTTAAAATCCATCTAGAATCAAATTGAAAAAAATTAAACAAATAAATATTAGTACATTTACTTGTTGAATTTGTACAGTTATTCATGATAATTTCTCTAAAATAATTAAATATGTGTCAATATATCATTGAATTCGCGATAAATTGGTTGTTTCCCACCGATAACACTAGTTTTGTTTATTATTTACAGTTTGTCTCTCTGTTTGTTGTGGATCTTCATTCTTCATCAGGAAAAGATTTCAGCGACTTGAACTGAAGCTGATAGTTTTTCTGTGTTCCATCGACATAATGATTAAATTTTGTAATTTTTTTAAATTTTTATTCACTTGTTCCAAATTCTGCTCAATTTTTTGTTATCAACCTGATATTTTCTGTTATGGTTGCTGGTTAGGTTGTTTTTTGTTTTTCTTTATTTTCTTTTTCAAAAAGTTCTCGCCATGTTTTCTCTTGTTTTTTTATGTTATCATTCTGCTGTGCCTATCTTTTTTTTTGTTAATATTTTGGTTCTAAGTTTTGTCCGCCCGTCTATAAATTTGATTATTCTTTTTCTATTTTAGGTTTTGTATTCTGAAGCTTTTTCCATCTTTTGTGTATTTTTTTTCTATGCTTATTTTGCATCTATGAATAAGCTTTTTTCGTTTCTCTTTTATGTTTTTAGTCTTCTCCCTATTCTTGCGTTAAAATCTCTTTTGATTTTTTGTTTGATATTTCGTATTCCCCTCTATAAATTTGATTATTTTCCTTCCATGTTTACTTTTCGTTTTGTATTTGGAAGCTTTTTTAACTTTTCTGTATCGTTATTTTGTGTTTTTAGTCTTTACCCTATTCTGGCGTTAAAGTCTCTTTTTATTATTATGTTATTTTTACAATTTCATTATCTTTAGTGTTTGTTTTTTATCTGTTTGCTGTATACTGTTAACATTTCAACTTCTCTTGTTTTATATCTATTTTTATTTTGTCGGTTCAGCTCTACATTTGTTTGTAGTTCTACATATTTTGTTATTTATGAACTCTATTGTCTTACGTCCTACAAAACATAGTTATTTTTTGTTCTACTGTTATCATTCTTCTGTGTCGATCTCTTTCCTTCTGTTTATATTTTGTTGTAATTTTCCGTGTCGCATATTTTTTTCTTTTCCTACTGTTATTCCAATTAATATTTTGATTTTTTTCATTTCATTTTGTGGCTTTCATATCTCATGGCTGGTGGTCTGATTCTATTCTGTTTTCTACTCTGAACGTTTGTTACTTCTTTCTATGCCTTCTGGTTTACAATTACGTAATTTATTACTGATTTTCTCTTTAGCCTTACATATGTGAATTGTTCTTTTCTATCTTCTCTAAATTTGATTATTTTTTTTATTTTTTACTTTTAGTTTTGTCTTCGGAAGCTTTTTTTATTTTTTCTGTATCGATATTTTGTGTTTTTAGATTTGATTATTAGTTTTCTATGTTTATTTTTTGTTTTGCCTTCTGAAGCTTTTTTCATTTCTTCTGTATCGATGTTTTGTGTTTTCAGTCTTCTCTCTATTCTTGCGTTAAAGTCGCTTTTGATATTTTGTCCGATATCTCGTATTCGATTCGTCTATAAGTTTGATTATTCTTTTTCTACGTTAATTTTTTGTTTTGCTTTCCGAACTTTTTTTCATCTTTTTTGTATCGATATTTTGTGTTTTTAGATATTTTTGCTTCAACTTCTTTTGTTTGTATTATGAGATAGATCTCTTTCTACTAGATTTTTATTTTTTTGCTTTGGTCTAGCATATCTACACATGGTTTTCCGGCATTATCTCTTCCGTTTTAATTTTTTTCTACGTACATTTCTGCTAATGTTATATCAAAGTCTCTCATATAATCCCAGAAGTTTTCATCTTTGTTTTTTATTCCTGCCACGTTCAGTATCTTGATTATTTTTATCTTAAACTCTATATATAATACTTAATTATCTGCTAAGCAACTTTTTTTTAAATTTTTTGTGAGTTGATTTATAGTAAACTCAATCGGTTCTTGACCACTCTGAGGCTATTGTTTTTTCCGCTTAATTACCTATCCAATCAAGCAATGGATTGTTGTATATACCTGTACAGCATTCGACTGCGCTGGTCCTCTGAGGCCGATACGAGACTGAGTTGGTCAGTACACAAATGGTGATTAATAATGTGGTCGATATAACAAAAACGAACTGGGCTGTTGTAAAGCCGTTGAGCACGTCAGCCGTTTATGTCTTGGATCAACTATAAATATTACTGGAAAATTTTCCTTAAATCTATCTTTACCAAAATAATAATCTTTGATTGTATCATCACTTTAAATATTGAGGATTTTTGAAAATAACATGCAATTCTTTTTGTCAGGATTATGATTGGTGTCGTGACAATTAAAATTTTTTTTATGTAGTTTTTTTATCTTTATGATTTAGTGATTTTTTTAATGTTCGTCGATTAAACCAAATAGGGGAAACAATGATGTTTTTCTATGCGGGTTTTTGTTTGGTTTGTTTTCAGTTTCGAATAACAGTTTATAGAGTAAAAAAATCAATGCAAATTCATTCAAACAATATCTGGGACAAGTTTCGTTCTTATTGGAACTTATCAGGAAGTGGGAACTGATTCAGATTTGAATAAATTTGAATGATTCTAACGTGATAACTTGGTTGTCCAAACAGCGATATACTTTTTGTCATTTTGATCCAAAATGTTGACAATAAACACCTATCGCCGCGATTTTGAGCCAAAATAGCAAATCTTATATTTATTACAGCCACTAAATTCATTTTTGATTCGGTCGAGATTTTCATAATGAGCAAAACCGCTCAAAATTTTGGCATTTGATCGAAAGTTTTGGTCACACTTGATGTTTTTTTGTTTCTATCGTTTGTTTTTAATGCTTGTAAAGTTGGTAAGCTTGAAAGTGAAGCTTTTGCAAATATAATTGAATATATATTCAAAGCCTCAAGCTCAATTTTAATGATTTGGTTAACCATAAACGGCAAATAGTAGTAATAATCAAGCGTTTAATTTGCCTCAATATAATTCCTTTGGTCTCTATCGGTTCCGGGATTATTGCAAAACCGTCCATTCTTTGTGCAAAAATCTCCGCAAATTTGCGGCTTTCGCGCCGATTTTTTTGGTAAAATGTATAAATTCATCACCAAACATATCGCAATTACCGCATATTTGCGGTTATCGGCCAGTTGCAATGTGCGACCACAATTTGTCGCAAATTATTCCGATTCATATCTGATCTCCAGCTGGCCGCGGATGTGCAATTGTGCATGTTCCATCGCATGTGTTTCACAATTTGTGAATGTTTCTCGTTAGCTACAATTGTTACTAACGAAGATAATTGAAGATACGGGCATATATGGATCTTATCAATGTATCTCTGGCTGTCTCCACGCTTTATTCCCTCACGGTGTAAATTGGAGAATTCAATTAAAACGGTTTCGGCCAGACAGCAAAGTCACTCTAATTGCGCTTAAAATTGACGGTTTACTCAAAAAAATAGATTAAGGCTTTTTTTGACACTTGTTTTACCGGAAATTAAACAAAATCCTGGCATCACACCGTCACAAATAAGAAAATATGCAAAAAAAAATAAACCGATAAAATAAAAATAGATATAAAACAAGAGAAGAATAGATATAAAATGTTAATAGTATAAGATCATAATAATAAGAAGAGATTTCCATGCCAGATCAGGGAAAATACTAAAAACACAAAATATCGATACAGAAAAGATAGAAAAAGCCTTTGAAAGACAAAACAAAAAATAAAGATGGTAATAGAATAATCTAATTTATAGACGGGAATACGAGATATCGGACAAGAAATGGGAACACAAAAAAGAACAAATATGACCATGTGTCGAGACATAAAAACACAAAACATTGGTTATTGCGCTAATTACTGGCGGTTTACTTAAACAAATAGGTTAGGGCTTGTTTTGACACTTGTTTTACCGGAAATTAAACAAAATCCTGACAACACACAAGGTAACACCATCACAAATAAGAAAATATGCAAAAAAAACACCATAAAAAACATAAACCGATAAAATAAAAATAGATATAAAACAAGAAAAGAATAGATATAAAATGTTAACAGTATAAGATCATAATAATAAGAAGAGACTTCAACGCAAGATCAGGGAAAATTCTAAAAACACAAAATATCAATACAGAAAAGATGGAAAAAACCTTCGAAGACAAAACAAAAAATACAGATGGTAATAGAATAATCTAATTTATAGACGGGAATACGAGATATCGGACAAGAAATGGGAAGACAAAGACACTTCATAAATGTATGGCCAAATATGACCACGTGTAGAGACTTTAACGCAAGAATAGGGAGAAGACTAAAAACACAAAACATTGGTAATTGCGCTAATTACTGACAGTTCACTTAAAAAAAATAGAATAAGGTTTTTTTTGTAATTGTTTTACCGTAAATTGAACAAATTCCTAGCACCACACTTCTTGTGGGGGTTACCTTACCCAGGTGGCTGTGCCGGACCGATACCTAACACGGACAACAATGAGGGCTGGGGAGGTATCTTATCTTATCCTGTTAGCAAGTCTTCACTTGTTGTTTACACTCAATAAAATGTCCTATTTATACTGCCAATCTAATCAAAACTTCCGCGATAATTTACACCTAGCGTTGCAAAGTTGCGTGATTGCAGAAGGAAAACAGTCTAATGCTAATCAGCAGTTTCGCAGTATATTCTAAGCTCATAATTATAAATGTGAATCATTTCCGCGTATTGTTTGCATTATACAACTATGTGGAGACGATGATGATTCATTTGGACCTGATTCCTGAACCTTTCTTTCTTACCTTGTGATTATAAAATTCCAGAATAATGGTATGATTTCAGTTCAATCACGACGGTTTTATATGGTGGTGACAAAAGCGAGCAACCAATTGCAGGACCGCTTCGATTAAGCCCCATTATCAAAAAGAATTGCTTTTGTTACACTCTACGAAGCATTGAATCGAATATAATTTTTAATAACGAGAACGAATGCCACTGCACTTCATTTCTATGAAAGTTATTGGAATTTGTCGGTTTGGCTCTAAATGTAATAGTGCACTTTTGTGCAGTGTTGCATACATAGCTCAAAGAATGGTATTGCACACTTTTTGCAACTTTTTTTTTCTATTATATTATTGTTAATTCAAGGAATGAATTAGGAATTAACTCCCGTGTATTGTATGCTTTGGAAACGGCCAATCCGTTTTTCTTACATCGACCACATAACTCACCACCAATAGTTTACTGACTAACTCGTTCAATTGTCGGCTATCCATATTGATCCAGTGGACTAGTGCAACAGCAGTTGAATGCTGTACCATTGCCTGTGTGAATTGGTAATTAAGTAGTGCCAAAAAAAAAAAAGACAAACGTCTCAGAGAAGAAACTTATAATAGATGAACAAAAGTGAGACACAGCGTATCTCAAAAAAATTGATAAATCCCAGATAGACGCGAACCAACTTCCAGTCGGCTGGAAGTTGATTCCAATAAATTTGCGTTTCATCAAAGATCCCGCAGCCCAAAACCCGGAAGAATGTGTTGAGCAGCCAAAAAAGTACCAACTATCTGAGACTTCTGCAGTTAGACAAAAATAGTCTAGAATGTGGAAGGTAGTATAAGAGGTGGAAAAACTAACTGAAACTATTAGAATCAGCATCAAAGCGATTTACAATACGTAGTGACATCTGTCGAGTACTTTTCACATTGAAGTTGGAGAGCCAAGCTTCCAAGTGTTAATATCAAAAGACGAAAACTGGATGAACATGTAGAGCAGTTCAAAAAGTACCAACTATGTGACACTACCCAGACCATTGCAGTTGAATAGTCCAGAAGGTGGAAATCAGTATGAAAGGAGAAGAGAAAAAATTAGATATATCCCCAAAAACGATTTAGAAGACGTAGTGACACCTGTCGAATACTTCTTACATTGAGGTTGGAAAGGCAAGCTTCCGACCAGACAATATGGAAAAATTTTGCTTAGACAGCCGGATATGACGTAAGAGATTTTGGGCTGAAACGCACATCTTAGATATACGATATTTTCTAAGAATTTTTAGGCTACATAAACTAGCATATTTGCAGAGTTATGTGGAATGTGCAAAAATAAGAGAGGTCTGGAGGTGGAGCCTTGAGGTTCTTCAAATAAGACGCTAATAAACTCTAACAAAGATTTATGGAATTTATCTGTGAGATCTAAGGGATCTTTCTACTCTTATAGGTAGATCTTTTACCATAGATGTACTTATAAGATCTATGAAATCTACCACACTGGGACTCATGGGATCCAAATCTCTCACGGTTTTGAGATTCATGAAAAACTTTCTGGAGAAGTTATGTCAAGAATTGTTTTTAATTATGCCAAAATTGGAAGAGTTGAATTTGACGGAAAGTAGAAACAAGCTTTAATCTTCAATTCGCGATATTAAGTGACAGCCATGCTGTCAAAATATAATTTAATATTTTTGCTATAAGACCATTCCCACCTAGAGTTTTATATTTTAAGAGAAACTCCAAGAATTACATTTAATCAAAATGCTATCAAGCAGAATAAAACCTTTCAAGGTCTTAAATCCCTCACGGTTTTGAGCTTGAGAAAGTACTTTCTTGAGGAGTTATTTCAAATATTGTTTTCAATTATGCCGAAATTGGAAGAGTTAAGCTTAAATACAGTGTTAGTGACCGAAAATAAGAATCTTGAACGTGGAAACAAGCCTTAATCTTCAATTTTGAATTTGTTAGCTTAAAATCTGTCAAGTTTTGCGTTTGGGAAAGAACTTTCTCTAGGAGTTATCTTAAGGATTGTTTTCAATTATGAGAGTTGAAGTTGAACCCAGAGTTAGTGACAGAAAATGAGAATCTGGAAAGTAGAAACAAGCCTTAATTTCCAATTCTAAATTTGCTAGCTTAAATCTCAGCCTTACTGCTTCGTTTTAAGCTTTTGAGAAAATTTTCTGGAGAAGTTATCTCAAGAATTGTTTTCAATTATGCCAAAATTGGAAGAGTTGAATTTGACGGAAAATTAGAACCTTGAAAGTAGAAACAAGCTTTAATCTTCAATTCTTAATATTTTAGTTTAAGTATTAGCCTTGCTGTCAAAATTTAATTTAATAGTTTTGCTATAAGAACATTTCCACCAAAAGTTTTATATTTTAAGAGAAACTCCAAGATTTACATATTCAAAATGCTATCAAGCAGAATAAAACCTTTCAAGGGCTTAAATCCCTCACTGTTTTGAGCATGAGAAAGTACTTCTTGAGGAGTTATTGCAAGGATTATTTTCAATTATGCCAAAATTGGAAGAGTTAAACTTGAATACAGTGTTACTGACCAAAAATAAGAATCTTGAAAGTGGAAACAAGCCTTAATCTTCAATTTTAAATTTGTTAGCTTAAAATCTGTTCAGTTTTGCGTTTTGGAAAGAACTGTCTCCAGGAGTTATCTTAAGGATTGTTTTCAATTATGAGAGTTGAAGTTGAACTCAGAGTTAGTGACCGAAAATGAGAATCTGGAAAGTAGAAACAAGCCTTAATTTCCAATTGTAAATTTGCTAGCCTAAAATCTTAGCCTTAGTGCCTCGTTTTAAACTTTCTTGAGGAGTTATCTTAAGGATTGTTTTCAATTATGAGAGTTGAAGTTGAACTCAGAGTTAGTGACCGAAAATGGGAATCTGGAAAGTAAAAACAAGCCTTAATTTCTAATTCTAAATTTGCTAGCTTAAAATCTTAGCCTTAGTGCTTCGTTTTAAACTTTCTTGAGGAGTTATCTTAAGGATTGTTTTCAATTATGAAGTTGAATTTGAACCCAGAGTTTGACCGAAAGTTGAAACAAGTCTTAATTCTACTATTATAGATGCGAATGTATGTTTGTATGTTAATTGCCTCATTACTACTCATTCGATCCGCATGAAATTTTGCGCACAAGTTGTCAAGGGTGCATAAAAACATGGTCGCTTATCATCCAGAAAAAGCATTGTTTCCGTGGGATAAAAAATAACTTTTAGGCATAAAGTTGATGAAAAATTATATTGTCATGGGTCTTTGACATGCGAAGCCGCGGGTTAAAGCTAGTTATATATTTAAGAATCAAGGATATCTTTAAAAAACATCCTTGTGTGAAAAGTTCGCTGTAACAGCTTCCGTGTGGTAATGAACTCATTATGTAATGTGAAGGAATGTAGATAAGATCTAGCTTCTTGTTCAAGTCCAAGATGCTTGAAAATGAATCCTTGAAAGGAAAAATTAATGTAGCGAAGTGTTTGTTATATCAATGAACCTTTTCTATGATGACTGGGCACTATTTCAAGTATAGCCATAACCAAACAAACGATAATCACCTGTGCTCAAACATCTAATAGGTAGTCAAACATTTCGTCACTTCGTAAAGTGGTAATAATAGGTACATCTGTGGCAATAGATAGAGAGGTCTTCGTCAGCATCATTATTAACCTTATATAATTTTTATTTAATTTTTTAATTTAGCACAAATAGCCATTTCGAAACAAAGTTGGCTCATAAATTCCTTCACCGCTTTGTAGAAAATTTATTCCGGAGCTCGCGAGCAACATAAACGAAATTATAATTTTAATAAATGCAGTCCGCATTAGAAAAAGGTGTCCAAATTTATATTCATGAATAAATTCTTCCGCCGAAACAATACACTACATTAAAAGGATTGGAAATTATTTATAGTCTTCCGCAATTTTCGGGGATTCTCTATTCTACCCTTCATAATAATGATCTATGTTCTATTTGCTCTGAACTGTGACGTCAGTGCTCTTACCACCTATTGATTCATTATTTTTTCAAGCTGCTCTATCTTTTGTGGTCTATTCCTAAATAAAATCTGCCTTTCGTATTCTAACCCGCGGCTCCGAAGACCGTTAGTGGCCCCATTTTGCGAGTAAAAATCCACGCCAGCATCGGGGGAAATCTAGTGCCGCCCCCAGCAGCATGAATTCGTTATAGAGGCGTCTCCGCTCACGTTTAACTGTGGATTTTTTATGGTCTAAGTGAGTTTTCTGGAAGAAAAATTGTCGTTATGCAGAGGCGTGCAATAAAAAATCATTGTAATGGAGCAAACACGTCCCGTATTGTGTTATCAGACCGGGATGTGAGGGGAATTTACCCGGCCACAGGCTCCGTGTGGCCTCATTTTTATGCCGGAATGTTCCTTCTTGCGTATTTATCCTGGAAAAAGGAACGCTATCATTTATATTTCGATAACTTCCAAGCATGGACTACCTATTTAACGTCAAAATAGAAAAGGCTTCACAATCCAAAAAATTGCAGATTAAACATGTCTAAAACTACAACTATCTATAGCTACAACTTTGACTTTTTAGGCGTTTTATGTCGTTTTTTATAAACTAACTCCTCTGGAGTTTATTGTTGAACTCACTGTTCTCAAAGAACTCTGTTTTCTGCCAGTAAAAATTTTGTCAAAATTGGTCCAGTCGTTTCGGAGGTTAGCCAGAGCTAGTTTTTTAAAATGAAAGAAGCGTCTTCAGGCGTTTTTCTGTTATACCGACATAAAAGAAACGGAAAGTCTTTAATGGACCGGCAAGGCTCGGAGCTTTTGCAGTGCACATCCTGACTAAGGCTTGACTGCCTAGCGAAGAAAAGTGTTGTCCTAAATTAAACTGCGCCTTAATTTTTTTCTGGTTAAATAGCGATAACAGTATCTGTTGCTGTCTTTGGCGATGCTTATGAAGGAGAACCGTTGACATCAAAACAGAAAGATTTTAATGAACCGACAGAGGTTGGAGACTGACTGAAGCGCGAAGGAAATTTGCTCAAGGCAGTATCAATTTTAAGATACTCTCTATTATAACAGGAGCTCAAGGTACTCAAGATCCGTCAATGGCCCATGTTGCGCGGATAGTACCGGAGAGTCTAGCCTTGATTGGGCTGGTTTGGATGCAGCCTTGCCGGAGACTTTTTTTTGAAGCAAGACGGTTTTTGTCTGGTCAAGAATGCTTATGAAAACTCCGTTACAAGCACAAAGAGCACTAGAAAGCCTTCAGAGTTTAAGGTTATATATAGTACGGTGTTGGAGTTGAATCCAATTTAGCCTGGTGGAATTCTAACCGGAGACTAAAACCGACAACCGTTGCAAAAAGTTTCTTCAAACAGACACTTCAATTTTAACGATACGTATCGTTAAAGAGTTAGTTAGCAGTATGCTGCCAGCAGATCGACGACCTCACCAAAAACTGGATACTCGGCGTTTGAATTCCGAATTCCCTGGACCAATCCCTACACGGGAACCTCATGAAATTAATCCCAAGAGACCTATAGAGTATAGTTCCCTTCAGAAGTTTATGAAGAAAAGCACTCAGATACATGAAAGAGAAGACAGCGAGGAAGAAATATAAAAAAGTGTCTTAGGAAAGCCGGTTAAATGTTTATAGAAATAGTTGGTAGCAACTGCATCGGCTCTTTTACCTTGCAATCACACCCTCTTTCTTTCTCTCCAAGGCATAAAAGCACTGCCTGATATTAACTGACGGCATGAGGCTTTGCCTCTTGTCGTAGAGAATGATTTGCAAAACATCAACGGATGAATTGACTTAGATTGAGGCAATCAGAATAGCTAGATTTTAGCCTCGAATCAAGTACAGGCATTCAGTAGGCTTACACTGAATGGTGTAATCAGTAACAGATTAGGCAAGCTTATTGCCCGGAGCTAAGGATATGTATTCTTTTGGCATTGGTATGCCTGGAATTAGTATCTCCTGGGACTCTAATCTAAAGTTTTGACTTTGACAAAAGCATAAAGTATGCGAAATTTAGGCTTAGTGTATTGAAGTTGAGTTAACCGTTGCTCCAGGTTAAAACATTTCCAAGTAAAACCTCTCTAGCAAGCCAAAGGTCTCAAACCTTTAGCCGCCTAGCTGATTTTCTTACCCTCTTTCTCGTCTCCGGTCGGCTTCTATGAGGAGTGCTGTCTTGGGCCTTTTGAAGCAGGTTGATTCTCTTATCGTATCCAGTGTGGATTTGGGTGTTCTTCAGCCTTCAGAGATGAGGAGTGCTGCGAAACACGGAAGGATCACTTTTCTTGTCAACGGTTTTTATAGAAACCGGATGATTCAGGGTCTGAATCATCCAGACTGAATACCAACTGCATGCTTGCCATTTTTTGCAGTGTATAAGCAGTTTTACTAAAAACTTTCTTATCGGTCTTACTTTAGAAACACGAAGTTGGCTACCACCAGTCGGATGTGTCTTTCCGTAAAAGTCTATTATAGTCAATTTGTTACATTAAATTAGCAATTACCGCTTGCTCTTAGACCATCGAACTGCTTGAATTGCAAAATGGTCAAAGCGGTAAACATTTAAGAAATGTGAAGGGGTGATACTAGAGAATGCACAATCTATTAAAATTCTAATCTATATCTATTTTTTTTTACGAGATCAATAATGCATTTATTTTAATTATAGCTGAAAGAAGATTTTTTTTACGATCTAAATGTTTACATAATTGATACCACCATTAAGTTGCGAAACCGTATGAGCCATTAAACGGCTCAAAATAGCCTAAAGGCATCTTTTTGTTTGGCCATTAAGCCGCCGAATATATTATTAATAAAATTACAGACAAAGAAACGTCTACCGTTTGTCTGTAGAACCTCCTAAAAGGCTCATAAATCCTTGATGACTTCGCCTGCATGGCGTGCAAAACAATCGCGTGCTCTTTAACAATTCCATCATGCTATTTTCCATACAAAACACGATACCCTCGACAAATCACACCAATTAATGCTTACTTTTTTCTTTTGCAGCTCCTCCTACTTCTTCTGCCACTCGTAACACCAAGCAGTGCCATGAGCAGCGTTGGATGTCCAAATGGGTGTGCCTGCAATGACGAAACCTACGTTGTGCTCTGCGAAAAAAACAAATTGGATGTGGTGCCTATAACGCTAAATCCAGCCATTCAGAGATTGGTGATAAAGAATAACAAGATCAAAACGGTGGATGCAGCATTCCAGTTCTACAAGGATTTGCAATATGTCGACTTGAGCAATAACCATCTAGTGAACATTCCCACCAAGAGTTTTATATTTCAAGAGAAACTCCAAGAGTTGCATTTAAATCAAAATAAACTATCTACTATCAATAACAAGACGTTTCAAGGGCTTAAATCCCTTACTGTTTTGAGCATGAGAGAGAATTTTCTCGAGGAGTTATCTCAAGGATTGTTTTCGATTATGCCAAAATTGGAGGAGTTGAATTTGGGTCAGAATCGTATTTCGAAGATTGATCCGTTGGCTTTTGGTGGTCTACCAACTTTAAGAGTTTTGTTCTTGGATGATAATATGCTGAGTACTGTTCCGACTCCATCGTTTGCTATCATGGGCGGGTTGGCAGAGCTGCATGTTGGATTGAACGTTTTTACCTCTGTTCCAGATGATGCATTTAAGGGTTTGGGCAAACTGGCAGTTTTAGATTTGAGCAAAGCTGGACTTTCTAATATTAGCATCAATGCCTTTCGTGGGTTGGTTGGATTGAGAAGTTTGAATTTAGTTGACAATAAGCTGGAAAAGATTCCTACATTGCAATTAAGTCATTTAACTAGATTGGAAGAGTTGTCAATTGGTCAGAATGATTATGTGACAATTGAGAAGAATTCTTTTAAAGGTTTGAATAATTTGCGGAAACTGGATATCACTGGTGCTACGTATCTCCAGAAGATTGAGAAAGGTACTTTCAGTGAGAATTTGAATTTAGAGCATATAACTCTTTCTGGGAACAAAAAATTGGATGATTTAGAAGATGGGGCTTTAGTGGGTTTACCCAATTTGAAGCATTTGGTCTTGAAAGATAATGGTTTTAAGGCTTTATCGGAAAGTATGTTGTCATGGCATGAGTTGAAGAGTTTGGAGATGACAGATAATCCAATTTATTGTGATTGCCAGCTGTTGTGGCTCAGTAATCTGATTTCGATAAAGAATTTGAGTAACGTTCAATGCTCTATGCCTTTGTCGCTACGAGACAAGCCTCTGAGGTCTTTAACACCAGATGATTTGGGGTGTTCATTTCGTGACCCTCGCCAACAGGCAATTCTGGTAACTCTATGTGTGAGTGCAGTGATTCTTCTTGGTGGTCTTGGGCTTTTTCTTTTTCGTTACCGCCAGCGTGTTCGCGAAGCACTTAAAGACTACAAATGGAATAAGCGAGCCATCAGCCGAAAGGAGCATGAATACCAAAAGACTTTTTCTGATGATGATTATATTGTTAGATCCACTCAACAAGGTATTGGGATTAAGCCGATTCCAGTAACGGAGTTGTAGCTAGAGTTGAGCGCGCCGCCCACTGGGGTATTCTGTTTAGATGGAGGCGAAGGGCGGCGTGCGCGAGGTCCTAGAGGTCCGGGAGGCACCCTTCCCGTCACTGGATTTACTTATATAACTGGGGATTCGTGCAGAGCTCACACCTTGCGAGCTAGTGACACTAGGAACGGATTCCCGAGATGCCATGTTTACCAACATTAGCCGAATGGCGCGCGATTCGAATTCAGCAATAAATGAATCCATTCCAAAATGTGATTTTCGAAATACATAGACTGTATAGTAGGATTTAAGTATATTTTCTCAATGTCTGACAATTTTGTAGACCTTTTGTGGATACGAGATAAGAGTGCAGTTTTTTTTCCTCAAAGGTGCGAAAACTAGTTAGAGACCAGTGTCCTCGATTTCGGCAGATTTTAAAGAGTGATGCTTATCATAGAATGTGATATTTTGTGACTGCAAACGTTTAGATGCCAGTTTGTTGTATATAATGTTATAAAAGGGGATCTAATAGAGGTGTACTTGATATTTTTTCAAATTAAATTGTGTTCAATTTTGCTACAGACCTAAGGTTCTACAAGAAAATCAGCTTGTGTTTAGATGTTGCGGTCACGAAAATACCACTAGATTTGATATTTTCAGTAAATTTGAAAGTATTTAAGTCGATGTATATAATATGCAATATTTCTATATTTTGTATATAATCTAAATTATAGAAATGTAGAGTATTTATGAGTTTTGTTGTGAAATATTGCATTCCAAACGGAGTTCATTTCGTGAGTGATTGTGACCGTTTATGTAACCATACACTAAAATCAGTAATTGAATTGCCAATAGAATAATAATAATAATAGTTAACATAAAATTGATTTCTGTAACACATCTGTAAACCACTTTGCTCCCCCCTCCCGAACCTCATTTGTAAACAAAATTTGTGTAGTGCTGAACACAATTCATGAACTAGTCATAGTTAAATTATTATACCTATAGACAAAGAGTGAATGTTTTTTGTAATTTTTGTGTGTAAAAACAAAGTGCATTTTATATTGTAAATAAACATAGTGTTTTGTACATATGACTTTAACCTTAACTATCATATTTACAATAAATAAACTATTTCAGATCTTTACTGTCTTTTTATTCCAAGCTCGTGCACGCTAGGTCAACATCAATACAGACATTAATAATAGAACAATTTTTTAAGCAAAAAAAGAAACTAAACGGCATTTTAGTTATCAGATTCCTACTCCAGCAAAATGATTTCCAACGGTTTACTAAATAACAAATTACTATACTAGAGTATCAAAATTGTGGAAAGTGACTCATTGTAGTCGCAAGATAAAATTACAATTATGTGACATCATTACTTTTTTTTATATAGCAATGAATTATATATTTATTCAAGTTCACAACCTTTACGCTAAGGTTTCTATATGAATAAATACCTGGAATCAAGTTAGTACCACTTTGTACCATAAGAAGAACTAAGGTGTCGATTTTATATCAATAAATATCTCACTTTTAATGATGGTTGCTGAAACTGGAAGAAACAAACATTTGAATTCGCTTTTTTACCAATTCGTCAATAATCGTAAATGAGTTATTACCTTTGTTCATTAACTGAATTTAAAAAACGATTAGCTTTGCCTGATATAATATTTGTTGTGGGGCCAGTCAAATGCTCATTCATAGTATTGCAAAAGTAGTCAGAGAAAACAGATACTTTACTTTGTGATTTTTTGCAATACATAATAATACTGACAAGTGACTAAGAATTAATCGTCGATTAGAATTTTATAAGCTATATATACCTAACAAAGTCAAATTCCATTGACCAATTAGAAATCTCCCATAGTAAACATCAAATTCTTTAATCCAATTAGAATGCTGTAAGTAAGATGAAGTTTTAATGATGGAGTTAGATTTTTACACACACTGAAATTATGAAATCAAGTTAGAATTTTTTTAATGAAACGATGTTTATTTAATAACTTTGAATTGTACAAGTAATACAATAGTAAACTGATAAACTTGGTTTTAAGATTTCACTGCAGCTGCTGTATCAGCTAAATAATATGGGAAATTAATCTCAGTTAATTCACAGAACTGAAAAGTTTGCTAGCTTATCTAGAAAATGGAAAAAAATAAGAAAAAGAAAACAACATAAAAAGAAACAGCAATAGTTATTGAAAAGAAGAAGAAAGACATTGAAAAGAAACACAGACAGAAACAGAAAACAAAACTAGAAACAGTAGAAAACAAGCAAGAAAGACATAGTACAAGTAATGAAGAACAGGAAAAAGTCATAAAAAGAGGAAATAGAGTAATTGAACATATTAAAAATTTAGAAAAAACCGACTTCAATATTACTTAATTATTATTTTATTTATTTAGTTGACTCGAATTGCTTGTAAACTAATATTTAATTATATATATAAACAAAAAAATGCTTTAATCAAATTATAATCAAATAATTGGAATACGACAAAATAAAAAAAGCAAAAGTAAAGTTAAATAAAAAGAGAGATTGATAATAAAGAAAGTTTATTAAATTAAACAAAAGTAAAAAAATATTAATAAAAATAAAATGAGGCTGAATTAGACAAAAACAAAAGATAAGATAAAGTTTTTTGTTATTTGCCTAATCCAATACAGCGTAGTCTAATAATTTTTTTGCTTAATTTAGATAAATAAAGCTTTTTTTTACTGTTTTTTATAAATTAAAAATTTTGAAAAAACCAATTTCAATATGATTTCTTAATTATTATTTTATTTATGTAATTGACTTTTGAATTGCTTATGAACTAATATTTAATTACATTGAAAACAATTTTTTAATTTCTCACTTGTATTTTATAATTAATTAGTTGTCAAAAGTGTCAAAAATATATGTCAACTCTTTTGACATAATATATTTTTCAGTAGTATATATACCAGTAGTTTTTAAGTTATTATTTATTAATGCTTTTGCACTAATAAAAATAACTTAAAAACTACTGGTCAGATCTTGACCAAATTTAAATGGGACTAAATGGAAAGCACCAGCTTTCAAATTAAAGAAGAATTATTAAAATTGCCCACTAAAAAGTTATAAACACACCAAAAAAAATTAAATCAAATTGAGAACCTCTTTTGTTTTTTAAGTTGGTTGAAAAATAATAGAAAGTACAGAACAAAATTTAGGCAACAGAACAAAACGAAGTCTGGAGGAGTTAAAATTAGCACATACATTAGAACAAAAATAAAAATATTGAGCACAAAAAGACCGTGCTAAAAAATAAAAATGGGATGAAAAACGAGAAGGAGAAAATTACCAAAAACAAAAATTAAACAATAAAATCAAAAAAAATAGAAGAGTCAAGAATAAAATGATAATATGATAAGATGAAAGAACAGAAATATAAACAGTAGGAAAAGAAGAAGAGAAAGACGTAATAAAGGAGTATTTTGAAATGAGGCAGGAATAGGAAAAAAAGATAAAGAGCTTTGGGAATATATGGCAAAGCTCGGGATAATAAGAATAGTAGAAACATTGGTAAATAAGAAAAGGTTGAAATGTTATGAGAGAAAAAGGAAGTAGAAAAAAGAACAGAAAAAATAAAAGAGCTAAGCACAAAAAGAACGTGCTAAAAAATAAAAACGGGATAAAAAACGAAAATAGGGAAATTACCAAAATAAAAAAATAGAAGAGCTAAGAATAAAACCAAAATATGATGAGGAAGAACAGAAATATAAACAGTAGGAAAAGAAGAAGAGAAAGACGTAATAAAGGTGTATTTTGGAATGAGGCAGGAATAGGAAAAAAAGATAAAGAGCTTTGGGAATACATGGCAGAGTTTGGGATAATAAGAATAGTAGAAACATTGGTAAATAAGAAAAGGTTGAAATGTTATGAGAGAAAAAGGAACAGAAAAAATAAAAGAGCTAAGCACAAAAAGAACGTGCTAAAAAATAAAAACGGGATAAAAAACAAAAATAGAAAAATTACCAAAAAAAAAAAAATTAAACAATAAAATAAAAAAAAAGAAGAGCTAAGAATAAAACCAAAATATGATGAGAAAGAACAGAAATATAAACAGTAGGAAAAGAAGAAGAGAAAGACGTAATAAAGGAGTATTTTGGAATGAGGCAGGAATAGGAAAAAAAGATAAAGATCTTTGGGAATACATGGCAGAGTTCGGGATAATAAGAATAGTAGAAACATTGGTAAATAAGAAAAGGTTGAAATGTTATGAGAGAAAAGGGAAGTAGAAAAAAGAACAGAAAAAATAAAAGAGCTAAGCACAAAAAGAACGTGCTAAAAAATAAAACCGGGATGAAAAACCAAAATGGGGAAATAACCAACAAAAAAAAATTATACAATAAAATAAAAAAAAAAGAAGAGCTAAGAATAAAACCAAAATATGATGAGGAAGAACAGAAATATAAACAGTAGGAAAAGAAGAAGAGAAAGACGTAATAAAGGAGTATTTTGGAATGAGGCAGGAATAGGAAAAAAAGATAAAGATCTTTGGGAATACATGGCAGAGTTTGGGATAATAAGAATAGTAGAAACATTAGTAAATAAGAAAAGGTTGAAATGTTATGAGAGAAAAAAGAAGTAGAAAAAAGAACAGAAAAAATAAAAGAGCTAAGCACAAAAAGAACGTGACGTGTTAGGAAATAAAAACGGGATGAAAAACGAAAAGGGGGAAATTACAAAAAAAAAAATTAAACAATAAATTAAAAAAATAGAAGAGCTAAGAATAAAACCAAAATATGATGAGGAAGAACACAGAAATATAAACAGTAGGAAAAGAAGAAGAGAAAGACGTAATAAAGGAGTATTTTGGAATGAAGCAGGATTAGGAAAAATAGATAAAGAGCTTTGGGAATACATGGCAGAGTTCGGGATAAAAAGAATAGTAGAAACATTAGTAAATAAGAAAAGGTTGAAATGTTATGAGAGAAAAAGGAATCAGAAAAAAGAACAGAAAAAATAGAAGAGCTAAGAATAAAACAAAAATATAATGAAGAAAAACAGAAAAAAAAAGAGAATGTAATAAAGCAGCATTTTGGAATGAGGCAGAAATAAGAAAAAAAGATAAAGAGTTTTGAGAATACATGGCAGAGTTTTGAGATATTACGAATGTTAGAAACATTGATAAATGGGAAAAAGAAGAAATGTTATGAGAGAAAAAGGAAGTAGAAAAAAGAACAGAAAAAATAGATGAGCTAAGAATAAAACAAAAATATAATGAAAAAGAACAGAAAAAAAACAGTAGGAAAATAAGAAAAGAATGTAATAAAGGAGTATTTTAGAATGAAGCAGTAAAAAAGAAAAAAGATAAAGAGTTTTGGAAATACATGGCAGAGTTTTGAGATAATAAGAATGTTAGAAACATTGATAAATGGGAAAAAGAAGAAATGTTATGAGAGAAAAAGGAAGTAGAAAAAAGAACAGAAAAAATAGATGAGCTAAGAATAAAATAAAAATATAATGAAAAAGAACAGAAAAAAAACAGTAGGAAAATAAGAAGAGAATGTAATAAAGGAGTATTTTGGAATGAAACAGGAATAGTAATATCTCAATAGAAACATTGTTGAATATTTACCATTGTTAGAAACATTGGTAAATGGGAAAAGAGAGAAATGTTTTGAGTGAAAAAGGAAATAGAAAAAAGAACAGAAAAATAAAATAAAGAGCTAAGCATAAAACAAAAGAATAGAAAATAAACAGTTGAAAATAGAGGAGTAATTTGGAATGTAACAGGAATAAGAAAATAAGATAAACAGTTTTAGGAATACATGGCAGAGTTTGAGATAATAAGAATGGTAGAAACATCGATAAATAAGAAATATTGGAAAAAGATAGAAAAAAAACTATGGGATAAATACAGATGGAAGACACAATATATGGAAGAATAATAATAGGAGTAAAAAATTAAATAGAAGAGAAAAAAAAGAGCAGTGAGGAAGAGGGGGAAATGAAAAGGAAGACCAAAATCGCTGGAGAATAATAGGCAGTAAGAACAATATATAGCAGAGGCATCAATATGATACAAAAGAGAGGAGAAAAAATAGACAAAAACGGTAACAACGTAAATTTACTGACTGGGGGTGATTTCAATGCAAGAATAAGAGAAAAGAAATTGAAAGAAATTGAAAAGAAGAATAAAAAAAAACCAGAAAAACAACAAAAGATAGAAAGAAAAACAAATAAAGAATGACATAGGCTATTTTTATCACTAAAAAAAATAAGTGTGAAAAAATTAGCCCTAAAATGTCTTTCATCGCATATGCTGCGGAAAGTATTGATGATAGAACAAACAAATGTTATACAAAATTATAACTGACTGCTGTAGTTACGTCACTATAAGTACTTTTTCCATTTGAGAAGTTGGTAGAAATTCCAATCAAAATCAGACCATCTTATCCATACCATTAATTTTGATCCAATTAAAGTATTTTGTATTTAAGACTGTTGCAATTCCTACTTTTTGAATTATAGAAATTGACTTTCTATTCAGAAGATATTACGAATCTAAAAATCCAAAAATTCACGTCTGACTGAAAAAATACACGAATTGACTAGGCTTTACTTGAGCCAAACAGAGTGTGACGTCATAACACAGGGAAAGAAATGTCAATTAAACGTCAAAATTTAATTATGTTTTCAGTTGCTTGAACTGCCAACATAGTGTACAGTGAAGCTGGAATAAAGCCTTTGAGCAAAAATATACCGAGAAAACTAAGAAATTACATGAGCAAAAAAATCACACTTTCTAAAAACACGTTTTTCCCGCGCCACGGTGTTTCTTACTTTGCTGCCGAAATTAGGGGTCAATAAAATACATATTTGCATAAAAACAAGTGTAGAATTTCATTTTTTTTAATTTTGATGCAAGGTAGCGTCTCTTGTGCTAATATAATTTCAATAAAATTAGATGGAAAATATGAAAATATTTAAAATTTTATAAATTTCAGATTTCAACACTTCAAGTGCCTGAAACATGAATCTCATCGCTTCCAGTTATTATTAACTTGCGAATTATTCAAATTAACACCACATTACTCCATGCATAAATACACCCATTATGCAAGCTCATTGCTTCTCCATGAAAAAAATAAGGTCGTTAGTTTAAAATTAGCAACACAACATGAATTTTAACAAACGAAAGTTAGTGGGTCAAAGACAGTTGGTACTATTTGATTTTTGTTTGTTAAAATCTTTTGTTTGTTAAAATATATTAATAATAGAACGGCATTACATATTTCCAGGAACTCATCCAGGGAGGGAAATTAATTTTGTATTATACAATAGAAGGAAACTCCTTTTAAATATTTATTGCACTATTCTGTGATGCAAAATATGAATTTCTAACCAAATAATATGAACTAGAAGCTTTAAACAAGTTGGAATGGAATGTCCTCAGGGAGGGATTTTCCAAGTTCTTAAATCTAATCTAGAGAACGAAGAAGTTAGAAGTATATATATTAAATTGTCTATTTACTACGATGAAAGAATATGGATGAATCTTTTTACCAAGTCTAACTATTAACTTATAACGGCTGCAAACTGACAGATATTAATTTGACATCTGAAGATTTTTTGAACCTATTTTTTAATATGATGAATACGTTAATTGGATTAAGTAAAAGCACTTGTAGTGTTATCACAAACGAAAAAATAAACTTGCTGAAAGTACTCCTCCACGATTTTATCGTTAAGAAGCTGTAAACTCTTCTCTCGGTATCTTGAAGCAGTCAATGTTTCATTGAAAAAAATTGGCCATATAATTTACCACCAACTCGATGGCTGCTACGAAAATGAAATTCCAGTACAAAAATTTTCTGTTCCTGTGAGAAACCCATTTTAAATTCAAAAATAAAGACATTTAGTAATTATTTTGACAATTGAAGCAATTGTTTTAAAAATTATGGTCCGTTTACACAAAGTCATAGACATGGTCAACTATGACGCAAAAATTCCATATTGAGAATAATTTAATTCAAATAATAATAATAATAATCATTTCAAATGAGAAATCAACAAAAACTAACTAACGAAGCCTTATTATACCAACAATAAGTCACAAAAGATTTAAACAATTTTACCGTTGATGGCAGGTCTATATCCTTTTAACTTCCAATTGAGAATAAACAAAATTTAATTTGAGAATAACAAATTTCATATTGAGAATAATTTAATTCAAACTGACAACAATTGGTTCAAATGAGAAATCAACAAAAACTAACTAACAAGGGCTTACGGCTTTATAATACCAACAATAAGTCACAAAATATTCAAACAGTTGAAATTTAAATTGAGAATACAAACATTCTTTCAACTTCAAATTGAGAATAATCAAAATTTAATTTGAGAATAACGAATATCATATTGAGAATAATTTAATTTAAACTAACAACAATTGATTTCAAATGAGAAATCAACAAAAACTAACTAACGCAGCCTTATTATACCAACAATAAGTCACAAAAGATTTAAACAATTTTACCGTTGATGGCAGGTCTATATCCTTTTAACTTCCAATTGAGAATAAACAAAATTTAATTTGAGAATAACAAATTTCATATTGAGAATAATTTAATTCAAACTGACAACAATTGGTTCAAATGAGAAATCAACAAAAACTAACTAACAAGGGCTTACGGCTTTATAATACCAACAATAAGTCACAAAATATTCAAACAGTTGAAATTTAAATTGAGAATACAAACATTCTTTCAACTTCAAATTGAGAATAATCAAAATTTAATTTGAGAATAACGAATATCATATTGAGAATAATTTAATTTAAACTAACAACAATTGATTTCATATGAGAAATCAACAAAAACTTACTAACGAAGGCTTATTATACCAACAATAAGTCACAAAAGATTTAAACAATTTTACCGTTTATGGCAGATCTATCTCTTTTTAACTTCAAATTGAGAATAAACAAAATTTATAATTTGAGAATAAAGAAATTCAAATTGAGAATAACTTAATTCAAACTGACAACAATTGCTTTTAAATGAGAAATCAACAAAAACAATCCAACGAAGGCTTACGGCTTTATTTTACCAACAATAAGTCACAGAAGATTCAAACAGTTAAAACTCAAATTGAGAATACAAACCTTTCAAAAATATATTTTTCATACAAATACTTTCAAATTCAAATTGAGAATAAACAAGATTTAATTTGAGAATAACAAATTTTATATTGAGAATAATTTAATTCAAACTGACAACAATTGGTTTTAAATGAGAAATCAACAAAAACAATCTAACGAAGGCTTACGGCTTTATTATACCAGCAATAAGTCACAAAAGATTTAAACAATTTTACCGTTTATAGCAGGTTTATATCCTTTTAACTTCAAATTGAGAATAAACAAAATTTAATTTGAGAATAACGAATTTGATATTGAGAATAATACTTATGGCTTTATAATATCAACAATAAGTCACAGAAGATGCAAACAGTTGATATTCAAATTGAGAATACAAGCATTCTTTCAACTTTAAATTGAGAATAAACCTAATTTAATTTGAGAATAAAGAAATTTATATTGAGAGTAATTCAACAAAATGAGAAATTTACAAAAACTAACTAACGAAGGCTTACGGCTTTATAATACCAACAATAAGCCACAGAAGTCTCAAACAATTTTACCGTTTATGGCAGGTCTATCTCTTTCTAACTTCAAATTGAGAATAAACAAAATTTATAATTTGAGAATAAAGAAATTCAAATTGAGAATAATTTAATTCAAACTGATAACAATTGGTTTTAAATGAGAAATCAACAAAAGCAATCTAACGAAGGCTTACGGCTTTATAATACCAACAATAAGTAACAAAATATTCAAACAGTTGAAATTCAAATTGAGAATACAAACATCCTTTCAACTTCAAATTGAGAATAATCAAAATTTAATTTGAGAATAACGAATATCATATTGAGAATAATTTAATTCAAACTGACAACAATTGATTTCAAATGAGAAATCAACAAAAACTAACTAACGAAGGCTTACGGCTTTATTATACCAACAATAAGACACAAAAGATTTAAACAATTTTACCGTTTATAGCAGGTCTATATCCTTTTAACTTCAAATTGAGAATAAACAAAATTTAATTTGAGAATAACGAATTTCATATTGAGAATAATACTTACGGCTTTATAATATCAACAATAAGTCACAGAAGATGCAAACAGTTGATATTCAAATTGAGAATACAAGCATTCTTTTAACTTCAAATTGAGAATAAACATAATTTAATTTGAGAATAAAGAAATTTATATTGGAGAATAATTCAACAAAATGAGAAATTCACAAAAACTAACTAACAAAGGCTTACGGCTGTATTATACCAACAATAAGTCACAAAAGATTCAAACAGTTGAAACTCAAATTGAATACAAACATCTTTTCAACTTCAAAGTGAGAATAAACAAAATTTAATATGAGAATAACAATCTTTATATTGAGAATAATTCAATTCAAACTGACAACAATTGATTTCAAATGAGAAATCAACAAAAACCAACTAACAAACTTATGAACAGCTGTCAAATTGAGAATAAACAAAATCGATATTGATATTGAAAAAATTCATAATGAGAATAAATAAATTCAAACTGACAGTAGTTTATTTTAAATGAGGAATAAACTAAAACCAACCAGCAGCGGAGAATACGTTCTTTACTTTTTCCTACTCATAAGATATGAATTAATAATTATTTTAAATTTAAAATTGATTGTTCTCATATTAAATTTGCTTATTCTCAATTTAAGTCTGCTTGTTCTTATTTTGAAAACAATTAGTCTCAATTCAAAGTTGTTTATTCTCATATGAAAATAGATGTTTCTCAATTTGAAATCGTGTATTTTTAATTTGAACTTGCTTATTCTCATTTCAAAAACATTGTTTTCAATATAAATTTATTTATTCTCAATTTGTATTAAAAAAAAAATAATCTGTTTGCTCGGTAACATTTCTAACCGGGAAATATCGGACGAGAAAGCAAATCATGATATAAAATAGAGTAACAACAAAAAAATAATCTAATAACAATTTAAAACAAAAAAATGTAAAAGTAAACAAAGGTAAGAAAAATACAAAATTGAATGATATAACAAAAACTATACTTGAAAAAACAAGCAATTAAAAGAATAACTTGTAAAACAAAGAAAATGCAATATCTTTTAAACCAAGAAGCAGAAATAGAGTCTAGCAAGATGAAGAAAAAAAAGAAAAAATGAAAGCAATAATGGTATAAAAAAAAAAGAATATACACAAATGAAGACAAAACACAAAAGAAAGTAAAGATTTACAATAATATAAACCAAATACTTTAATTAAGTACTGAAAGGAAAACGGAAAACACAAAGCAAAAAAGAATTCTGGAGAACAAAATGCCAAGAATAAAAAAGTTTAAAAAAATTAACAAATTAGAATAGAGAAATGTTTAAAAAAAGCAGGAAAAAAAAAAGTTGCAATAAAAAAAAAGAAAAATTGTTATTAATTGTAAAATAAAGTAAAAAAATGTAATATGTCAACCGAGAAATTGACAAAAAAGTGTGAAAAAGTGAGAGACAAAGCAAACTAAATACTGAAGAAAATAAAAAAAAGCTTTATCAGATATAAAAACATTGAACAAATATAAAAGAAGCACAAAAACGGGAAGAGAATGATAAAGAAAGAATGGGGAAAGGTAATAAAAACAGCAGAAAGAAATTAAATGTAAAAATATATTTGTGAATAAAAACTAGAACGATGTAAATAAAAAAAAATTAAAAACAAGAAAGAAATTTGAATGAGATGTTCATATCTCAGTCTGTAGACAAGCAAGATAAATGTTAGAATAATAAAAAAACAAAGTTAACAAATAAAACTAAAAACTCGTGAAAAATAGGTTAAAATTGTAGATATGAGTAAATATTTACAAGATATATTTGAAAACCAAAAAAAACAAAAATTATTATAGTACAGTGTGACCAACAATGACTATTGGTAATCTTACATTTTATTTTTAAAGTGGTACAACTGCAACCACTTCCTGTTGCTGACGGGTGACACTTTTGACCACTGACCAAATCATCGACAGATGCCAATTAACAAGTTAGTCGCTGTGACATAACCTTCAACGTTTTTTTTTAATATTATGTCAAATATTTGTCAAACAAGCGTATGCGGTCACAGTCAAATAAAAAAGCCTTTAAAAGTGCTACCAACTCTCAAACAGTCACTGTTGACCACGCTGTATAAAAGAGTTTTTAAGTATTTAATAAGCTTATTGATGTTTTTAGTTTGGGTTTTTTTATAGATATCTATAAAAGCACTAGTGCTATTATAGACATGTTTTTAGTTTTGAAAAGTTGTTTAGCAATTATGTCAAATGTCAATGTCATTATGATTAATTTTTTATTTGCGGATTACTTATTACTGTTATATCTTTGAAAGAACCTACGTATTTGTTTTTAACCGAAAGTATTTTGAAAAGTGGTTCAATGGCTCAAATTAGAAAACAAAATGGCTTTAAGCGGGGCTGCAAAAACTTGTTTGCCACATAAAGAAATTTTCTTACATTTGGAATTGTTAGGCATTGCCCCGGTTAACTCCAAAATTTTATTTTTTCTTGAAAATCAAACAAATTGTGTCAATCAAAAGTTTTAAGTTGAATTTCAAATCAAATAGCTTGTTGCTGTTACCAATCGTTAGCAACAAAATTTCCCAGCTCATAAAAGCTGTTTTTATATAAAAAAATTTAAAAAAGACACAAATTGAAGAAAAAATAGCTTAAAAAACAGGTTTTAGTAATGATTTTATTTTTAATTTAAGATGAATTGCTTAAAAAAGAAATTATTTTGATTTGTTGATAGTTTAGTTTTTCGTCTATAGATGTCGCTGACAAACAAAATGACAAGTGACGTTTGACTTTGACGTTTCGATGTTTTGACTTTATAATTATTATTATTAGTCATCCATATCTGTTCTTATCATTCAATACATATTAATCTTCTAGAGAAAATTTGAATATTTGTAAGTTGCACGATGTCAGCTATTTTAACCGAAACTGTAGAACCTAGCGACTTAAAGGTAGGTTAATATTCGACGAGAATATTTAGCAAATTGCCCCCCAGTGGTGACGTTATCTAGATAAATATTGCTTGTTGATTATTCTAGAAATTTGAGAAAATCTATCACGAAGAACTTTACAAAAACGATGTGACCCCCAAGGCACAGTTTGAGTATGCCTGGTGTCTTGTAAGAAGCAAATACCCGGCTGACACACAAAAAGGAATTGTCCTCCTAGAAGAACTGTACAAAACCAACGAAGAAGGCCAGAGAGATTATTTATATTATCTAGCCATTGGAACTGCAAGGCTCAAGGAATACTCCAAGGCCCTGAAATATTGCGACTCTTTCCTATTAATTGAGCCAGGTTTGCATTAGTATTTTGCCCCTTTTGGCGATAAATTGGTGGTGTTTTAGGTAACCAGCAAGTGGTTTCGTTGCAGCAGACCATTAAGAAGAAGATGGAGAAGGAAGGTCTTGTTGGTATTGCTATCACTAGCGGGGTTGTTTTGGCAGTTGGGGCTATTGTAGGGGTGGGCATGGCTATAGCTAACAAAGTCAAGTCTTAGTGCTTCAACATATCGCTGTGCTTGTGATAATTTGTCTATTTTTGTTATTTTACACACTAATTTGAAATACCTAATTGTTGGTCTTTAGAGCCACGCATTTGTAGTTTTAGTAGCATAGGTAGTCTAATTTTTGGCGTGAATGGAGCCATGACTGATGAGACTGTTTGAATTATCATTATTTCTTAAACTTGTACATTATTGAATGAAATAAAATAAATTATTGAGATTAAAAAAGTGCGTTTCAATATTTGAATCTAGCAGTTTCCTGCCTTTTATTTATTTTGTTAGTGAGTGCCCCTATAGATGGCGCTGAGTAAGATTTTTAAGAAAAAATAGAAAATCTTATGTAAGTAAAACCGGTGAACTATAAAATCTATATCAGAATAAAAAAAAGAGCATACAAATTTAACTAAACATTTGTTACAATTTTATCTTTTCTAGTATATAGTTTTCTATGAAAAAGATTTGTTTTGGTTTAGCTTTTAGAGCTTAGATGGCGCTGTCTACGTTTATTTTTAAAAATATAGTATAGTTCTATAGAACGTTTCAGAATAATTAGAATCTCAGGGGATTAAAAGAATTTAAATTTTTATTGTCCGCCATAACGAATATGGTACTATTTTGACTTCCTGCTATATAACGAGTGATTATTTTAATTTGGCGTCGAAGATTGTCATAAATATTTATCGTCAAACTATGAACGTACTTTTACCATCGAATCGAAGTGACAGGTGACAGTAATTAATTTGACATCTGAACTTAACCTCACTTTAAATTTGATGAATATATAATTCAACACGTTAATGAGGCTAAACTAAAAGCACTAGTAGTGTTATAAAACGAGAAAATTAGCTTTACTGATGAAATAAACTTTATAACAAATAATCAAAATGTCGTTCATTGACTTGAAAGCTTTGGGGACTCTTTGAACAATTGCGTTAAGACGGCAAAAAACAGAAAAAATTATAAATTAATAAAAAAATAAAGATGAAATGGTAGAAAAATAAAAAATTAACGCTGTTTTGAGTAAAAAATATGCAAAAAGAAGATGATAGAGTTTATAAGAGATGCTAAAAATGGAAACAAAATAGAATCAAGAGCGTTACGGAATGAATCAAGAAAAGATAAAAGAACTCTTAATAAGATGATAAATAAGAGAATAAAATAAACAAAACAAATACACGGAAAAATAAATTAAATGATAAATTACGTGGATATAGATAGAAGAGAATAATAAACTAACGTTTTTTAGTAACAAAAATGCAGAAAGGAAAATGATGAATTCAGAAAAAAACGACGAAAACATAAATAAAATAGAAGAAAGAGAGAAAAAAAAGAGTATCGAAAAGGAAATATAAGTAATATAAATAATACAAATAATATAAGCAAGCAAAAAAAATTAGAATAAACATAAAACGAATGAATAAATACAAAAGAAGCAGTATAGAAAAGTTCAAAACTAGTGAAAAAAATAATTGACTTAAGAAAAAAACTGAAGATGATGCGAGCTGAACCATTATTTAATTCTTTTCTGAGTAGAACAGATGCAAAAAAAAGATAAAATTTAAAAAAGATGGAAAAAATATAAATAAAGAATAAAAAAATTATAAATTAACGGTTTTCTGAATAAAAAAAAAACGATAAGATTTATAAAAGCTGACAAAGATGAAGATAAAATTGAAACAAAAGTGGAACAAATTGATTGAAATAAAAAAACAAGAAAAACTAAAAAAAAACAAATACGATGAACCAATGAAAAAAAATATTGTTTAAAAATAAATCAAAAAAAATTAACTGAAAAGATAAATAAACAATTTTTTTTATAAATCAGCAAAAAGAGGCATACTATAAAAAACATATGTAATAAAAAAAAACAGAAAGTTATTGAAGAAAAAATTACAAAAAAAGCAAAAAGCAAAAATCAAAAAATAAAAATAAAACGAAAACTAAAATAAAAAAATCGAAGAACGAAAGAAAAGTGAAATAAACAATTTTTGACGAAACTAAAAACCTAGTTTAATTCTTCTCTGTGCAAAAAATATTATCTAGAAAAATGACACATATTGAAATAAAAACAATAAGAAGAAATGAAAGTTAAAAATTACAATTACAATTACAAAAAACAATGAAAATAAGATGGACAAATAAGAAACAAAAATTAAAAACCGGGAAAAGCAAAAAAGGATTGAATAAAAAAACTAAGTGGAGATGGTAGAAAATAATGTCTCAGCACTTTTCTAAGTAAAAAAAAAGACAAAAATTGAAATAGAAAAAAATATGAATAAATAAACTAAGTAGAAAACTACAAAAACAAGAAAAATAAGATAAACAAATAAAAAACAAAAATTGAAACCGAAAATGACAGAAAAAAGATTAAATAGAAAAATTAAGCTGAAATGGTAAAAAATGTTAAATCAACGCATTTCTAAGTAAAAAAAGATACAAAAAGAAAGATAAAATTTATAAAAGATGACAAAACTGGAAACAAAATAGAAACAAGATAGTTATGAATTAAAATAAAAAAGACATAAAAAATCTAACAAATACAATAAACATGTGAAAAATACTATTGTTTATAAATACAACAAAAAAAAGTGAATGAAAACATAAATAAACAAATTTACTTAAAAAAGCAGCAAAGGGCACACTATAAAAAACTCATGTCATAAAAAAAAGCAAAAAGTCATTGAAAAGAAAATGATAAAAAAGCAAAAAAAAAATATTTAACAGGCAAAAGAAAACAAAAATAAACAATTAAAAAAAAATTTATTTTTAAAATAATTAAATTTTTTGAAGAAAGTATAAATTTATGTAAGAAAAAAAATACATTGGCTTATTTTTACTACGTTTTTTTGTTTAATTTCTTTTTTTTAACTTATTTTTTATGTGCAGTTTTAATAAAGTTGAATGAATAATCATTAAAAACATAAATAAGTGAATAAATATAAAAACAGTTTGGAAAAGCTAAGAACTAGTGTAAAAATAAATTTGACTTAAGAAAAAAAGTGAAAATAGAGCAAAGTAAACTATAATTCAATTTTTCTCTGAGTGAAAAATAGTATTTAACAAGAATGACAAAAATCAAAATAAAAAAAAAGAAATAAAAGTTGAAACTACAAAAAAAATAAGATGAATAAAAAAAAAAACAAAAATTTACAAGCGGAAAGAACAGAAAACTGATTAAATAAAAAAAATAAGTTGAGATGATTAAAAAATACTAAAAATCCACGCTTTTCTGAGCAAAAATGTAGCAAAAAGAAAAGAGAATTTATAAACAATGGCAAAAATGGAAATAAAATAGAAACAAGATCGTTACGAATTGAAATAAAAAAGACAAGAAAAACCTAACAAATACAATAAACAAATGAAAAATGGTATTGTTTATAAATACAACACAATTTAATAAAAAAATAAATAAGAAAATTTACATATAAAAAAGCAGAAAGAGGCACACTATAAAAAACTCATTTAATAGAAAAGAAATCTACAAAAAAAGCAATTAAAAAAAATAATAGAAAATTAGTTTTAAAAATAATTAATTCTCAAAAAAATTCAAAAAAAAAATACATAATAAAAATTTAATAAAAAATTATTATATTTATTTACAGTGTTCTATACAACTATTTATAACGATTGAAGCAAAATTTTTCTTTTCTAAGAGAAAAGAGAAAATGACAAAAAAAGCAAAAAGAAAAAAAATGAAAAGTGAAATAAAATAAGTCGAAAAACAAAAGAAAACTAAAATAAACAAATAAAAAAATTGACTTTAAAAATAATAGAACTTTTCTGTGCAAAAAATAGTATTTTGAAAAATGACAAATATTGAAATAAAAAACAATAAGAAGAATAAAAAGTTAAAAATTACAAAAAACAAAAAAAATGATTGACAAATAGAAAACAAAAATTATAAACCGGGAAAGCAAAAAAAGATTAAATAAAAAAACTAAGTGGAGATGGTAGAAAATAATAGCAACAATTTTCTAAGTAAAAAAATAGAAGACAAAAAGAAATAGAGAAAAATATGGATAAATAAACTAAGTTAAAAATTACAAAAACAAGAAAAATAAGATAAACAAATTAGAAACAAAAATTAAAAGCGAAAATAAGAGAAAAAAATTTAAATAAAAAAATTAAGCCGAAATGGTAAAAAATGTTAAATCAACGCATTTCTAAGTGAAAAAAGATACAAAAGGAAAGATGATAAAATTTATAAGAGATGACAAAACTGGAAAAAAATAGAAACAAAACAGTTATGAATTAAAATAAAAAAGACTAAAAAAATCAAACAAATACAACAAACAAGTGAAAAATAGTATTGTTTATAAATACAACAAAAAAAGGTAAATAGAAAATTAAATAAACAAATTTTCCTAGAAAAGCAGCAAGCAAAAGTTAGTGAAAATAAAAAAGCAAAAAAAAAAATTCAAAAGCAAAAGAAAACTAAAATCAACAATTGAAAAAAATTAATTTTTAAAATAATCAAATTTTTTTTGAAGAAAGTAGAAACTTATGTAAAAAAAAATTTAAGAATAGAAAATACATCAAAAAAGTATAATAAGATATGAATATATTAATATTAAATAAATGTTTTTTTAATATTAAATGTTAATAAATTTTTCTTTTTTGGACGGTTTCAGTTGGTAGGTTTTTTTGTTTAATCTCTTTTTTACTTATTTCTTATGTGCTCTAAACAGCCTTAATAACATAAAATCAATAAGCAATACAAAAATAAATAAGTAAATAAATAAAAAACAATTTATTACAAAAACAATAAACTTAACTTAAGGGAAGAAAAAAAAAAGAAGTAGAAATGGAGCGAAGTAAACTATAATTTATTTCTTCTTTGGGCCAAAAATAGTATTTAAAAAGAATGACAAAAATAGAAATAAAGAAAAAGAAATAGAAGTTGAAACTACAAAAAAACAAAAAATAAAAAAAGATAAACAAAAATTTACAAGAGGAAAAAGACAGAAAACCAATTAAATGAGAAAATTAAGTTGGAATGGCTAAAAATAGTAAAAATCAATGCTTTTCTGAGTAAAAATGTAGCAAAAAGAAAGATGAGAGAATTTATAAACAATGGCAAAAATAGAAATAAATAGAAACAAGACAGTTACGAATTGAAATAAAAAAGATGAAAAAACCTAACAAATACAATAAACAAATGAAAAAATTATATTGCTTAAAAATACAACAACAAAAATTAAATAGAGAGATGAATCATCAAATTTTTCCTAACAAAAGCAGAAAGAGTGCACTTTAAAAAAGTCATGAAATAAAAAAAAGCAGAAAGTTATTGGCAAAATTGAAAAAAAAATGGCAAAAAGCAATAAAAAAAAGTATGAAAAAAGTCAAAAGACAAAAGAAAATTAAATTAAAAAAAAAACAATTAAAAATTAATTTTAAAAATAATCAAACTTTTTGAGAAAAGTTGAAACTTAGGTATGCAAAAAAAAATCATGAAAAAAAATACATAAGAAAATTAAAATAGGAAATTGTCATAATTATTTATTTTACCCCTATATATAAAGATTGAATCAAAAAACAGACAAAACATTTGTCTGTTTTTTTTTTGTTTTCTGTAGCTATTTTTTTCTAGCTTTTTACTTTTTTATAATCTTGTATTTTAATTATTTTGGGCTATTTTATTCTTTCTTCATATTTTTTTTCCTGATTTTTTATTATATTTTTCTCTTTTACTCTACTTTATTTGTATCTGGTTTAACATTTTCTTCCTCTATTTCCTTTTTCTACTTTTTTATTGCGTTTTTTTTTGTCTAACTACGTTTTCTTTTTTCTTTACACATTTTTTCATCATGTGTGCTTTATGGCATAAAAATGTGTTTTGATGTTGTTTATTTAAGTATTATATTTTTTACGGAAATAAATACTCGGCCGCCGTGATTAAGCTTTTGCTCTTTATAAGTATCACTTCGTTTCCAAAGCTTGTTTATTTCCTGTCACTAATAAAAGTCAATCTGTCATATCATAAAACATGTCCTTGTTTGAACGTGTCGAAATCTATATTTTATCTCTTTTACGCCTCTGGAAAGTTTCTGCGATGCGTAAAATTGCACAGAAAGCTCGGAGTGTTGCAATTTGTAGCGAAAGCTCTCCAAAAACTAAAAATAAACGGTATCTAGCCAAAAAAAATCTACACCTCCAAAATTTTCTGTTGATTTGTAAAGTGTGTACTATTTTCGGAATGCTTACAAATGTTTATACGATTTGGATGTAAATAATAGCAAGAGTGAAACGTTAAAATGACACTTCGATTACGCTGTTTGAATTAAATAAATTTGGCCATAATTCTAAATATAAATCGCGATTTCTGGTTCGAATTTTGGCAGTCGGACAAAAGTTGGCGAGGAATTGTTCGAAATGAAAATATTTAGAGCAATTTTTATTTATTAACTGTAGAGCTAGCGCAAAAATAATACAAAAAAACATTTAGAACTAACATCATTAGACATATCTTAATGATTTAATATCATGCAAACGTAAGAGGCGCGTTTTGGTACAACGCACTGGCGTAATTTGCGTTGTAGGGTTTATTACATTATAATAATGCAAAGATATTGAATTATCAGACAAAATGAATATTTAATTAAATTTAGTTAATGTTCAAAAGTAATAAATAATTCATTAACGATTATTTGCGGATTGGTGAAAACAGCGAATTCAGATTGTTTCTTACAGTTTCAGCAACCATTATTAAATGTGAGTTATTTATTATTCATATAAAAGCGACACCTTAGTTCTACTTGTGGCAGTATGTAGTTGGTAACTTGACAACTAACTCCAGGCATTTATATTTAATTTAGATACGTATTTTTTTTCAAAAAAATACAAAATACAAAAAAAAATTGACATTACTTCACAAACTGCAAAAATAATGACGTAGAAATAATAATAAAAACAACAGTAAGTTGGATTATTATTGATATTATAAAAAATATTTTCTAAAAATATATAAAAAAAATTGCTTTTACACTGAATAAAAAAAATAAATTTAAAACAATTGACATAATTTTAAAAACTGCAAAAATAATGACGTAGAAATAATAAGAAAAACAACAATATGTTGGATTATTATTGATATTAAAAAAAATATTTAAATTTACTTTTACACTGAATAAATAAAAAAATTTCAATAATTGACATAATTTTAAAGACAACATAAAGACGTAGGAACATAAGAAAAACAACAATAAGTTAGATTATTTAGACATTATAATAAAATACTTTTTATTACAAAAAAATTAAATCTTTTGCAAAATACAAAAAAAAAATTTAAAAAATTGACAACTACAAAAACTGCAAAAATAATGACGTATAAATAATAAGAAAAACAGCAATAAGTTGGATTATTATTAATATTATGAAAAATAGTTTCTAAAAATATTAAAAAAAATTAACTCTTACACTATATGAAAAAAATAAATTTAAAAAAATTTATATAATTTTAGAGACTCACATAGGACGTAGAAATATAAGTGTAACAACAATAAGTTGGATTATTATGAACATTATAAAGCTTACATTTTTACAAAAAAAAATTAGATCTTACGCAAAATACAAAAAAAAAATTAAAAAAAATTGACATAACTTCAAAAACTGCAAAAATAATGACGTAAAAATAATAAGAAAAACAACAATATGTTGGATTATTTGGACATTATAAAAACTACTTTCCTTCAAAAAAAAATTAAATCTTTCGCAAAATACAAAAAAAAAAAAATTGACAACTTCAAAAACTGCAAAAATAATGACGTATAAATAATAAGAAAAACAACAATAAGTTGGATTATTATTAAGATTATAAAAAATAGTTTCTAAAAATATTAAAAAAAATATTAGCTCTTACACTATATAAAAAAAATAAATTTAAAAAAATTGACATAATTTTAGAGACTCACATAAGACACATTATGGACATTATAAAAAATACTTTTTAACAAAAAAATATTAATCTTGCGTCAAATACAAAAAAAAAATTGTAAAAAATTGACATAACTTCATAAACTGCAAAAATTATGACGTAGAAATAATAAGAAAACAACAATATGTTGGATTATCATTGATATTATAAGAATATTGTCTGAAAATATTTAAAAAAAAAATATTTAAATTTACTTTTACACTGAATAAAAAAAAATTTTTTAAGCAATTGACATAATTTTAAAGACTAACATGAAGACGTAAAAATATAAGAAAATCAACAATAAGTTGGATTATTATGGACATTATAAAAAATACTTTTTAACAAAAAAATATTAATCTTACACAAAATACAAAAAAAAAATTGATAAAAATTGACATAACTTCAAAAACTGCAATAATTATGACATAGAAATAATAAGAAAAACAACAATATGTTAGATTATTATTGATATTATAAAAAATATTTTCTAAAAATATTTAAAAAAAAAATATTTAATTTTACTTTTACACTGAGTAAAAAAAATTTTTAAGCAATTGACATAATTTTAAAGACTAACATAAAGACGTCGAAATATAAGAAAAACAACAATAAGTTAGATTATTTGAACGTTATAAAAATACTTTTTATCAAAAAAAAATTAAATCTTACGCAAAATAAAAAAAAAATTGAAAAAAATTGACAACTTTAAAAACGGCAAAAATTATGATGTAGAAATAATAAGAAAAACAACAGTAAGCTGGATTATTATTGATATTATAAAAAATATTTTCTAAAAACATTAAAAAAAAATAGCTTTTACACTGAATAAAAAAAAAATAAATTTAAAACGATTGACATAATTTTAAAGACTAACATAAGGACGTAGAAATATAAGAAAAACAACAATAAGTTGGATTATTATAGACATTATTAAAAATACTTTTTAACAAAAAAATATTAATCTTACAGAAAATACAAAAAAAAATCAACAAAAAATTGGCATAACTTAAAAAACAATAGAAATAATGACGTACAAATAATGAGAAAAACAACTATGAATTATTATGCACTAGAAGTAAAAATTAAAAAAAAAAGTAGTTTATGTAAACAAAACACAAAAAAACAATGATATGCTACTTGTTATGTTTGTAAAAAAACATTTGATTTTTTATAATTAAGGCTCAAAACTTGGTATGCACATATTGTGCTCTATGAGCTTCTTTTTTTTAACACCTGAAAATGCGGATTTATAAATATTAAACGCAAAAAAAAATAAAAAGGATGTAGTAGGCTAAAAGCACTTAGAAAAAAATTTATTTTTAGCATTGAAAAACTGCCTGTTGTTATTAGTATTGTTAATTATTTAGCTTGCTAATGCATTATTATCCAAGGTGGCTTATCAAAAAATTGCAACATTTATTATATGAACAAATGTTTTATAGCACATTGATATTATTAATAATTTCAGCACCAATTAGCGTGCTGCTATTAAATTCTCTATATTAATAATTACTATTTATATGCAATAATAACAAAATTCCAACTGATAATTAACCTTAACATTGTTGTATTTTGTAAAGTGTATTTATTTTTAGCACAGCACCTAAAATTATTATTATTATTTTATTAGAAATCAAAATTTCCATATTGTTTTCCGTGTGGAAAGTAATTGAGCTTGTAAAAGGGACGTGATAACCTCTAAGCGACGAGCTTTTTATAGAGATTTATTAATCGGGAATGATAATAGCACTCAATGGAAAATTTCAGAGATTTGTGACCATAAATGGAAGGCACGTGTAAAAAAATATGAGATAAACGCAAAATATCAATTTTTTAAGTCAAAATGGGCTCAAATGGCTGGCAACGCGATCTTTTTTATCTATTGTTAAATTCACTAACATACAAACACTCATAGCCAGACAAAAACCATGTTCTTTCTACAAAAAGATTTCTGCTTGAGAACTCGAACCTGCGCCACTCATTCGGCAAGGCTCTGAACGCACTATCGTCAGCCAACTGACTACCGAGCGAACTTACCGAGAATAATAACCATGCCTTATACAGAATCTTGATATTTTAAGTCAAAACCCACAAATTAACACACTGTCATTTCGAAAGACAAGCAAACAAATGTGAGACATGTTTTGCTCTTATTGGAACTTGTCAGTCACATGCAGCTTACAAAAGCGTTCTGGTGACTGCTCCTACATAATTATGCTGTAACTATCTTAAAATCAAGTCATAAGCACTTAACAGTTTTTGTTAAAACATTGATATATATATACAATAACAGCGTGTTTGTTTTAGATAGATTGACCTTTATGAGACTGATAAGCTTCAATAAAAATAAAACCTGTCTCACAATTGTTTGCTTGTGATTTGAAATCTTAAACACACATTCTGTTATTTTGTTGTAAAATTAAAATTTAATATTAATTCAAATGAAATATACACCGTGTATCACCTAACAGTACGACCCTGACGAAGTTTGAACGCAACCTAAAGTAAATTTGACAAAACGGCAAATGTATTTTAAGTTGCGGTTAGACTTTGCTATGCTTGTGTTGCTACATAAAGAACAACGAAAAAATTTTTCAGATAAAACAAAATTCAAATTAATTCCTACTACGTTTTTTTTGTAGTTTTCAAAAAGTGATAGTTTTTTGTTTAATTTTGCATACGTGAGATTAAAATTTTTAGATTAAAACATTTATTAAACTAATTTTTTTTTGTATTTTGTGCTTATCTTTATTGAAACTTTCTGTCGTTGAAAAAGATTAGTAGAAAGTGCTAGTTCTTCAATTTTTAATAATGGCGCTTATTTTTAAAGTTGCTTACAACAAAGTAAATAATGATTATGAGCCGACTACAATTTTGTCGCATAAGCCCCAGCGGCATCGAGACTGTCACTGTCAAACAAATTTAAACTAATAAAATTATTTTTCTTGCTACTCCAGTCGAAAGTACGTGGTTTCGGCTGCGATTCCACGGCAGAAAGTGTATCTTTCATGCACTGGTAGCAAGAAAACTAGTATACACTACACGGGCAGAAATTTGAGAGCCCTGAACTGCGCGCAGTATGGCAGGAATTTCAACTTTCTGCCCTTGTAGTGTAATATACTATTTTTAAACACTAAAGAACGCAAGTGCAAAGGAAAAAGAAAGAGGAAGCAAAGAAAATAAAATAAAAAAAGAAAAAAGAAAATGTAAAGCTAAAAAAAGCAGAAGTTTTTGGAAGTAGTAAAAGAATATTAAGATCACCGAGAGGAGAAAAAAAACAAGGCAGAAACAGATATGAAGACAAAGCTGGAGTTAGTTGTAAAGAAAGTAGAGAATTTCTGGGATTACGTAAAACTCTTCGACATAGTGGGTTTAGTAGAAACATGGATAGAAAAAAAGAGTTGGAAAGAAATAAAAAGTACGCTACCGGCTAAACTCAAGTGGGAATATCAAATAGCGAAGAGAAGAAAGAAGAAAGAAAGAAAAGCAGGAGGAATAGTTACCGAAATAAGAAAATAAAATAACATAATAAACAATACAAAAAAGAGAAAGAGAGACTCATAGACAGAAATATCAAAATAGACAAAAAATGATGAAAAATAAAGACGATATACAGCAAAGAGATGAAAAAAGACAATAAGAAGCATACAAGAAACAGTAAAAAAAAAATACAAAACAATGTATACTTATGGGAAGACATTTTAACCAAAGAACAGGTGAAAAAAAACCTAAGAATTGAAAGAACAAAAAAAAAGATGAGAAAAAAAAATTCAAAAGTAAAATGATCTTCTTCTCTTATCTCTTTCAATTTTTTGCAGTTCTTCAGATGCTCTCTTCTTTTTTCTTTTTAGAAAAATCTACATTTTCTGTCTTTTTTCAGCCAAAAAATTTCTTATTTACATCATCGGCACATCTTTACCTTGCATCAAGTATTTATTTTTTTTTAAATATATAGACACACCTCAGGTTATTCAACTTTTATTTTTTCGAATAATTATCTCAAAACTTGTATTTTCTCTCTCTTTTTTCTTGGTTATATTCTTGTCTATGTTTTTTGGTTTTTATTTAAACTTTTTGTTGCTCTGCTTTTTTATTTTTTACTCATCTTAGCTGATGCCACAGTAAATCTTTTTTTTTTCTAATCTAATATTTTTTCTTCCTGACTTTTCTGTAATATTTTTTTATTTTTATTTTAGCGCTAAAGTAAAAGTTACGAAAAAAGAATATGAAAAAATAATTAAGAGACTGAAGATGAATCTAAGATTAGAGAAAAATACGCCAACGTGCTTGATCTTAAGATTAAAAAAAATGACATTTATAACAATATAAACAAGAAAATCAGCACTAAAATGCTCTTACGTCTCTCTCTCGTTCTCTTTTTTTTTAAAGAAAATTCACATATTTTCTATTTTTTGTCAAAGAAAAAAGCACAAGAAAATCAGCACTAAAATGCTCTTACGTCTCTCTCTCGTTCTCTTTTTTTTTTAAGAAAATTCACATATTTTCTATTTTTTGTTAAAGAAAAAATTTCTAATTTACGTCATTGGTACGTACACCTTGCATCAACTTTTCTTTTTCCTTTATGTCTTTTTTGAAAATATCTACTCTCACACTATTCAGCTTTTTTTTCTTCAATAAATCTTGAAAGGGTTTTTTTATTTTCTTGTTCACATACATCTTTTTTTCTCTCTTTTGTTTCTCATAGTAAGCTTTTTCTAATTCAGAAATTTTGAATTTTTTTTTTATTAAAGTTAATGCTAAGTAGTAGGAAGCTAGGCAGAAAAAACTGAAGATGTGTTCTACGAATAAAGAAAGAAAGATAGGCCAGCGTACATAACTCTAAAAGTAACAAAAAAAGACATGATAAGAATAAAAACAAAAAAAGATCACTAAAATTAAAAAAAAAAATTAAGGAAAAATTAGGTTGCAAGAATGCTGAAAACAAATGAGCAAGAAACTGAAGATAAGTAAGTTCGATTTTAAGAAAAATGTTGTATTTGACAATAAATGTGCGTGAAATATTATTTATATTGTAACGTTAAAGCTGTACAATTTATTTGTTTCGTTAAACCGCTGGTTTTCGGTTTAACTTTTACTGACTTTTTACACATTTAAATAACGCTACTTTTCTACTCCAATTTATTTGTATAATAATATTACGAATTATTATTATACTTTGTTAAAACATTTTGTGTATTAATATTTATAGCGATTTAAGATATGTGTTGCTTGCTCTATTTCATCTGACCGAACAGTCTGGAATTGACTTGATAAGTTCTCGAACCTTCAGTTCCCTTACAGTATTTATATATTACTAGCTGACCCGGCTGAACTAGTTTAGGCTTTGATGAACGTAAAACAATGATACAAAATAATATATTTATATAGATAGAAACAAAAAAGTATTTTATTATGATGAATGATGATGAAAACATACATACACAATGAGAATAAAAATAAAAAAAAATAAAAAATAATAATTAAGTACTTCAAACTCATGTCAGAAAAAAATGATTGAAAACTATGTTGTGAAGGTTTGGGGAAAAAAAAATAAAACTCGGATTAATTCATTAATAGGATTTTCATTCAAGCACTTTGTGGTAAACGACATTCTTTGTTTTTTGATCAGGCGCAAGAACAAATAAAGCAGATGGTTTGCCGACACGTGAGCATGCCACGTACAATTGACCATGAGAAAAACATGCATTTTTTAGATTGAGGCCACAAATAGTCAAGGATTGGCGCTGTGATTTGTTGATCGTCATGGCGAAGGCAAGACGAATCGGAAATTGAATTCGTTTAAACTCAAAGGGCATATCCGTTGAGATCATCGAAATCCTTGGAATAAGAACTTCCTCATCTTTGAATTTTCCTTTAAGTATCGACGCGTGCGATTTCTCGCAGATAATTGACTCGCGATATTCTGTTGCCTAATTGCATTACGGCTTCGCTGGGAAAGATAAGATCTTCTAGGACGCGGCATTGTTATTAAAATGTGCACTCGCATAAAACCACCAAATATAATAACAGTGTCTGAACTTTCGAGACATAGACAATAGCTCAAAGAGTATATAAGCACTACGTATGAATAGCTTATCAAAAAAAATCATAGACAACCTATAAAAAGACATTTACACTTTTGTTAACCTGTAGATTTTTTTTCCTTAATCTTATAACCTTTACCAACTGATTTTTCATTCCCTAAATTCCGTTCCTTTCCGATAATTTTATGTTTTTACTGTAGGATAAATCTTAGGTATTATTTTCGGGAATTAAAAACAAATATAACAGTACCTGAACTTTGTAGACATTTTACAAAAAATAAATTTCTGAACGCACACATGATGTCTTCAGAAAAAAATTAAGTTGTGGCTTAAAGGTCTCAGCAACCAGGCCATAAGCTCTAAAAAAAAATAGTTGTTACACTATTTGACAGGATTGGACAACAAATGTTTGACATGTAATAAACAAATCAGCATCTATTGAAATGATTAAGTATTCGTTACACATATCGTTTTCATTGTTTTTAAGATGTATTCTGCTATTCGGGACGGAAACAAATCCAACAAATCAAAAACCATGGCAATCGGTCCAGCCGTTCTCGAGTTTTAAGTGTAGTAACAAACACGACTTTCTTTTATATATATAGATTACGTTCTAAACCCTAAAACCTGAAAACAACATTAGTTATGTCAGTTACTGTAACACCTTCAAGAATTTGACTGGTTGTTTATAAAACATAATTAGTGACCGTATAAATTTTTAATTAATTTTATAAAAAAATAAAATAGACAGATTTGATTAAATTATTAAATATGTATCTATTGAAACTTTGTACATTTTTTTAGAATAAAAAAGCGTAATATTGCTGTATTTTTTAATATTAAATTTTAATAAACTGCAAAAAATTTACTCTGTGTTATTAAATCTAGAGTACATTATGATTGCAATAAAACTAGTAGATGAAAATGTTATTTTGCAGTTTTTCCGATGCCCAAGGCTTTTCAGCGGTTTAATAATCCTGGCTATGAGCTGAAATTTTCCATTTATAACCCTTTATTTGGTTATGTCAAAGCTCCAGTTATATCACTGTTTTCCAGGCAAAAAATCTAAATCGGTCTGCAATATATTATCAACTTTTTGAGCTCTATAAATATGTCGCTCATTTCAATTTATCAATCTTCATTTTTTTGCGATAATAATTTAAATCTTCAAGGTTTGTTCTACTTGCAGAAAATTAATCTTCGCTGAGCAACGCTAAACGTAATTTCACATTCCAGGGTGAAATGCTCAAGATTATTTACTGTCAACAAAAAAGTAAGCTTGAAAACTGCTAAGGCTTATTCTAAAAAAAGTTTCCAAAAAAAATTAAAAAATTTTCTGAAATTAATCTTAGGAAAAGTTTATACAGGGTTGCGCAAAAGTATGAAAACAGTTATTTGTTTTTCAGAATCAAATAAATTTTATCATGTGAAAAATATTGAAAAAAATCTATTAGCTGAATTTTTTTCCGATAAATACACCTACGATTATTAGTTTTAAAAATCCAAGACCAACTTGTTTTTTTTTGGTAGCAACAAGAGTTTAAAAAAAAAATTAAACAAAGTTATACATGTTAACCTATTTTTGTTTAAAAATGTCAAAATTTTTTTCTATTATTGAAATGAAACTTAAACTGGAACTAGCTGTAACTAAATTTTAACAAATAATTAAAAAAATGGTTAAAATTGTTGAATAAAGTTCCATTGTTGTTTTAGGAATTTTTATGTGTTTGGGACTATTTTTATACAACGAATTTCCCAAAAATTGGTTTTTTCGTTAGCTCAAATTTTAGGTGTAGAACAAAATGTCAAAATAAAAATTTTTTTAGTCATTTTGCAACAAAAAAATTTTACATTGTTTAATCAGAAAAAAATGTATTTTTTAAAAATGTAAAATTTTACTCTTGTCTATATATATAAAAGAAAGTGGTGTTTGTTACAACACTTATAACTCGAGAACGGCTGGACCGATTGCCATGGTTTTTGATTTGTTGGATTTGTTTCTGTCCCGAATAGCAGAATACATCTTAAAAACAATGAAAACTCGATATGTGTAATAAATACTTAATCATTTCAATAGATGCTGATTTGATTATTACATGTCAAACATTTGTTATCCAATCCTGTCAAATAGTGTAACAACTATTTTTTTTTTGGTGCTTATGGCTTGGTTGCTGAAACCTTTAAACCACAACTTTATTTTTTTCTGAAGACATCATGTGTGCGTTCAGAAATTTATTTTTTGTAAAATGTCTACAAAGTTCAGGTACTGTTATATTTGTTTTTAATTCCCGAAAATAATACCTAAGATTTATTCTACAGTAAAAACATAAAATCATCGGAAAAGAACGGAATTTAGGGAATAAAAAATCAGTTGGTAGAGGTTATAAGATTAAGGATAAAAAATCTACAGGATAACAAAAGTGTAAATGTCTTTTTATTGGTTGTCTATGATTTTTCTTGATAAGCTATTCATACGTAGTGGTTATATACTCTTTGAGCTATTGTCTATGTCTCGAAAGTTCAGGCACTGTTATTATATTTGGTGGTTTTATGCAAGAGCACATTTTAATAACAATGCCGCGTCCTAGAAGATCTAATCTTTCCCAGCGAAGCCGTAATGCAATTAGGCAACGGAATATCGCGAGTCAATTATCTGCGAGAAATTGCACGCGTCGATACTTAAAGGAAAATTTAAAGATGAGGAAGTTCTTATTCCAAGGATTCCGATGATCCCAAGCCCTTTGAGTTTAAACGAATGCAATTCCCGATTCGTCTTGCCTTCGCCATGACGATCAACACATCACAGAGCCAATCCTTGACTATTTGTGGGCTCAATCTAGAAAATGCATGTTTTTCTCATGGTCAAATCTCACGTGTCGGCAAACCGTCCGCTGTATTTGTTCTTGCGCCTGACCAAAAAACAAAGAATGTCGTTTACCACAAAGTGCTTGAATGAAAATGCTATTAATGAATTAATCCAAGTTTTATTTTTTTTCCCAATTTGCACAACATAGTTTTCAATCATTTTTTTCTGACATGAGTTTGAAGTACTTAATTATTATTTTTTATTTTTTTTAATTTTTATTCTCATTCTGTATGTATGTTTTCATCATCATTCATCATAATAAAATACTTTTTTGTTTCTATCTATATAAATATATTATTTTGTATCATTGTTTTACGTTCATCAAAGCCTAAATTAGTTCAGCTAAAAAGTAACACGACATTCATTGACTGTTAGGCGGTACGAAGTTCGCCGGGTCAGCTAATTGTTTATAAAAAGCAAGTCGGTTTTGAATCTTTGAAACAAATAAACATATCTATCTAAAAAAATTACAGCTAATAGATTTTTTTGAATATTTTTTACGTGCCAAATTTTATTTGATTCTGACAAGGTATATTTGACCGCTTTCATACTTTTGCGCAACCCTCTATATAATTTTGGTCTCATAGAAAAAGTTGTAGATCAAAAAGTTAGTGACCTGAGCTGACCTGACCTGACACATTTAGTAATAAATTAGTAATTAATTATTCGTAAATTAAAGAGAATACTAACACAGTTTTACCACTTGACAAATATGTAGTTTGTTTATTAAATCTCATGAGATCATCATCAGGAGATGAATAAAAGTGAATTATTTTTTGCTTAATTTTACCTGGTTTCAAATTTTAGGTTTTTCTTAATAATGTGATCAAGGAGCTGAAAAGAGGACTTAACTTTGTTAAGAGCATTTGTCTTATTTTTATGAATTTTAATGAGTTTAGCAGCGTCTAGATGTCTACAGGTATTTATTTGCTTGGCTAATTTTAAACTGTTAAAGGCGTGCTCTGCTATACTCGACTTGTCTAATCTGCCGTATTTTAAGTGAGCTAAGTGCTGTTTGTATCTGGTTTAAACTGATCTACACATTTGCTCTATATAACATTTGTCACAGTTATTACACTCTATGCGATAAATTCCAGACTTTTGTAAAAATAGGTGTTTTGTTTTCTGGATACTTTCTTCTTTTCTTCTTAACAATTTTTTTAATTTTGCTCCTGACTGATAAACCGGTCCAAATCCTTAAGGTTTAAGAAAAATATCAATTCTGTTATCTTAAGATCAAATGGTATTGAAATAAATTTTATTTCTTGTGTATTTGTTTGAAAAGCTATGACATTTTTGACATTTGTTTTAAATTTTTAATTATTTAAAATTTTATTTCTTTATTTTATTCATTAATATTAGCAAATTTTTTTGATAAATGTTTTTTTCTATATAAAAGTCTTTTTAACTTAAAAGAAAGTTAAATAATACGTCTTTTGTCGCATTCCGATCTTCTATTCCTTTGAGCCATGTGATACCTGGTCTTCCTTTCTTTCTTTTTCTTTCTTCCGTTTTTGGGTTTATTGTTAAACGCTTTGGTTCAGGATTTTTGTGACTCTAATTGGTTCTGAATTTTTTTTTCGAATGTATATTTTACGAAAACTGATCTTTGTCAAAGTTTCAAGGGTATTTTATCCAAGGGTACAGTATCGTATGCCTTTTTGAGGTCTATGAATACAATGTATGTAGACGAATTTCAAGATTTTTTTTATTATTTGTTCTTCTAATTCTTTAAATTCTAATTCAATTCTTTTCTTCAGAATTCTACCATACAAACAACCTACATAATTGCCGCATTCTTTTTTGTTTAATTTTTTGTATATGAGGCTAATATATACCAAATTCCAATCTGACATGATTTCTTCTTCTTTTATTAAACCTATCTATTAATATTTTAAGCAAAATGTCTGGTATGTGTTTTACAAGCTCAACAGAAATCTTTTCTCGTCCTAGAGCTTTTAACCGCTTTTTATATCTTTCAATTTTGTTGCAAATTTATTCTTTTTGTCTTTACATCTTTTTCATTTATAGTATTTTCAAGTTAAAGAGGAAATGAATGTAAATAAAGACAGACGCATGTAAGTCGCATGATTAGAGATTATTGGAGTTTCTATTGGTTAACCCATCACATGACAAATCTCAAAGCATGTTGATTGGTTAGCTAAACAAACTGAAGCACGTGATATTGTTAATCTCCACTTTTTCTTTAACTTGAAAATACTTTTATAGCTGCACTTCTTCTGTTGGTTCACTAAATTGTATTTTATTATCTATTAGAAAGGATTTATAATATTGCTGCCATTTTTCAAATCTTATTGGATTAATGTTATTAGTTTTTTTATAGGTTTTTATGACTTCTCATGCTTGTGACATTCTTGTTTCTCCTAGATATCTTTTAATTTTTTGACACTTATTCTTTCACACTTCGGTTTTAACATAGTGAGTTTAGGAAAAACATGAATAAAAGAAAAAAGCTGGAAAAAATAAAGAGTAGACTGCTAACAAAATTCAAGTCAAAATGTCAAGAAGCAAAGAAAAAAAGAAGAGCAGCAGGAGGAATAATTAGCGGAGTAAAAAAGGAAAAAAAAATTCCAAGAGAGGAGAAATGAAGACGGACTTATAAAAAGAAATATCGCAATAGATGAAAGGTGGTAGAAAATAATGACGATATAAAGCAAAGAGATATAAAAGACCGGAAAAAACATAGAAAAACAGTAAAAAGAATACAGAAGAATGTATACTTATGACAGAAGATTTTAACGGAAAAATAAGTGAAAGGTGAGCTAGGAATTAGAAAGATGTAAGAAAGGATGAAAAAAAATTTAAATATAAGAAGTAAAATGTGGAGAGAAAAGGTGATGTTACTAAGTCAGAAAGGTGGTGAGAAGTATTGAATGGTAATAAGCAAAAAGATAAAGGAGGGAAGTGAACATTAGAAGAAAATCATTGATATACTATCAAATAACCAATGAAGAAACGTGGAGAAGAGTAGAAGACTTTAGAATAGAAGACAGAATAGAATAAAACTACCATTCTACAAAGATAAGCATAGCAGAAGAAAAATGGAAAACAAATGTTGAGCAACATCAGGTAATAATTAAAGTATGAAACAAACAAGACGTGAAAGAGTACAGAAGAAGGCTAGAGAACGTTAGATTCGAGAAGACGGAGGTAGAGAGTAACAGCAAGGAAAAAAACGTCTAAGTGTGAGAATAAAATAGATATAAAGAAAAAATGTAAAATATCGAATGAATGTTGAAAAGAAAAAAATACAGAGAATAATGAGAGAGAGGTATATTATAGAAGAAATCGGTATACGAGTAAAGAATTCAAAGATTAAGAACAGAAGACAAGTGGATGAACGGGGAGACGTGTGAACGACACAAGAATGAAGATAAGCAAAACAGAAAAGAAAGAATTAAAGAATCCAAGTATAACAGTAATTATGAGAAATGTATCACAAAAGAAATCTTTATGTATCTGGGAAGAAAAAGTGCGAAAGAAAGAAAGATAATGGTAAGGCTCAGGTGCAGAAATAAAAAGACAGAGAATTGGTCGGAAGAAAGGCTGAGTAAATTGTGTTACGAGGAAAGAGAGACAATAGAACTCATGTGGAATGAATGCAGTGAGATGAGAGAGAAATAGAGAGAAAAGAGAGAAAATAGAAGACATATAAGATGGATGAAAGAGGTATACAACAAGAGAAAGAAAAAATAAAGACAGGAAAAGAAAACACAAATGAAAAACAGAGAGAACAGGATAGAAAAAAAAAGTATATATTTTAAGCCTGTATAGGTTTATTTTTGCTAATTTTTGCCTAATAACACTGATAAATGGTTTACTTTGAACAATGCGCTTGCCAAGTTTGCTTTACTTTCTTTTTTTTAGTTTTTCAATTTTTTTTAATTGCAAAAATATTTTTGTGATTGTTTATGTTATGTTTAGTCACGGTTAAACATCAAAAGTTGAAGAGCTTACCCACATAATTCTACTAATAGACCTGTGATGTGATGCATTATATAATATAAAATATTATATGAAATGCCCAGCCAACTGTTGCATTATATACATAGCAGACTTCAAGCTATTTTATAAGAAAATGTTACAATCTTACGTAAGTTGTATAACTGCTTTAATAACACAGCTTTTTACAGCTTTAATCGGCTGTTATTGATCAAATACGTAACTTTGCAAAATATAAAATGTACAAAAAGGTCAAGGTGCAAGCATAGGAAAATTTCTATTTTCCAATTATTTTTAGCCGGTAAACAATCTTTGCCTCAAGTTTTTGTTATTTGTGGATTACCACATTCATATTTTGCATTCGTCCAACAGCTTTGAGGTAGGTACTCTAAAAAGTGCCATATTGCAAAAGAGTTGGACAGTAGTAAATACCAAAACAGATACAAAGTGAAGAAAAAACAAAAAACATTATAAAAGAAACAAAACAAGAAATCAAAAAATAAAAAGAAACGAGACAATAACTGAATGCAAAAATAAATGATAGAGATAGAAAAACCTAGACAACAAAAAAACGGTAGAAAAAGCAGTTACATATAATCAAAAAATAAAAAGAAACGTGACAATAACTGAATGAAAAAATAAATGATAGAGATAGAAAAGCCTAGACAACAAAAAAACGGTAGAGAGAGCAGTTATAGAGAAAAATATAATTAGAAAATTGTTAGAATTTGTAAAAAAAAGTGAGATAAAACTGACGCAAAAAAATAAAACTAAAAAAATACATTTTGAATGACGAAAAAATTGCAGAATGCTCTTTAAAAAAGAACACATAATAAAAGAATGCGTGGAAGTAATAAAAAAAAATAAAAAAAAACCAAAATACAACGAAAAACATACAAAAGATAGAAAAAAATAACTGCTGTTATAAAACACTAGAAAAATTGCATAAAGTAATAGTAGCAGTGGTAGCAAAATCTGTTCAAATAGGTTAAAGATAAGAGAAACTTAAAGCCATTTCAAAACAAATATAAAAATAAAAAAAAAAGCAAAAAACACTATAAAAGAAACAAAATCAGAAATCAAAAAATAAAAGAAAACGAAACAATAACTGAATAAAAAAATAAATGATAGAGATCGAAAAACCTAGCCATCAAAAAAACGGTAGAGAGAGCAGTTATAGGAAAATATATAAAAAAAAGTAAAAAAAAAATGATATGCTTTATGAAAAGGAATACATAATGAAACAATGCGCGGAAGTAATAAAAAAAAGTAAAAAAAAAATCAAAAATACAACGGAAAACATACAAAAGATAGAAAAAACTATCTGCTGTTATAAAACACTAGAAAAACTGCATAAAGTAATGGTAGGCAGTTGTAGCAAAATCTGTTCAAATAGGTTGAAGATAAGAGAAACTTAAAGCAATTCCAAAACAGATATAAAATTAAGAAAAAAAAACAAAAAAAACATTATAAAAGAAACAAAACAAAAAATCAAAAAAAAAATAAACGAGACAATAACTGAATGGAAAAATAAATGATAGAGATAGAAAAGCCTAAACAACAAACAAACGGTAGAGAGAGCAATTATAGGAAAAAATTTAATTAGAAAATTGTTAGAATTTGTAAAAAAAAGTGAGAAAAAAATAATGCAAAAAAATTAAAATAAAAAAAATTAATTTTGAATGGCAAAAAAATTGCAGAATGCTTTATAAAAAGAAACACATAATGAAAGAATGAGTAAAAGTGATAAAAAAAAGTAAAAAAAAAAGCCAAAAATACAACGGACAACATACAAAAGACAGATAAAAATAACTGCTGTTATAAAACACAAGAAAAATTGCATAAAGTAATGGTAGCAGTTGTAGCAAAATATGTTCAAATAGCTTAAAGATAAGAAAAACTTAAAACCATTTCAAAACAAATATAAAAATAAAAAAAAAAGCAAAAAACACTATAAAAGAAACAAAATCAGAAATCAAAAAATAGAAGAAATCGAAACAATAACTGAACCAAAAAATAAATGATAGAGATAGAGAAACCTAGACAACAAAAAAACGGTAGAGAGAGAGCAGTTATAGGAAAAAATATAATTACAAAATTGTTAGAATTTGTAAAAAAATGATGCAGAAAAATAAAAATAAAAAAATTAATTTTGAATGGCCAAAGAATAGCAGAATGCTTTATAAAAAAAACACATAATGAAAGAATGCGCGGAAGTAATAAAAAAAGTAAAAAAAAAAACAAAAATACAACAGTAAACATACAAAAGATAGAAAAAACTAACTGCTGTTATAAAGCACTAGAAAAATTGCATAAAGTGATGGGAGCAGTTGTAGCAAAATCTGTTCAAATAGGTTGAAGATAAGAGAAACTTAAAGCAATTCCAAAAAAGATATAAAATTAAGAAAATAAAAAAACAAAAAACATTATAAAAGAAACAAAACAAGAAATCAAAAAATAAAAATAAACGAAACAATAACTGAATGAAAAAATACATGATAAAAATAGAAAAACCTAAACAACAAAAAAAACGGTAGAGAAAGCAGTTATAGGAAAAAATATAATTACAATATTGTTAGAATTTGTAAAAAAATGATGCAGAAAAATAAAAATAAAAAAATAAATTTTGAATGGCGAAAAAATTGCAGAATGCTTTATAAAAAGGAATACATAATAAAAGAATGCGTGGAAGTAATGAGAAAACGTAAAAAAAAACCAGAAATGCAACAAAAAACATACAAAAGATAGAAAAAACTATCTGCTGTTATAAAACACTAGAAAAACTGCATAAAGTAATGGTAGGCAGTTGTAGCAAAATCTGTTCAAATAGGTTGGAGATAAGAGAAACTTAAAGCAATTCCAAAACAGATATAAAATTAAGAAAAAAAAACAAAAAACATTATAAAAGAAACAAAACAAGAAATCAAAAAATAAAAATAATCGACACAATAACTGAATGAAAAAATACATGATGGAGATAGAAAAGCCTAGACAACAAAAAAACGGTAGAAAGAGCAGTTATAGGAAAAAATTTAATTACAAAATTGTTAGAATTTGTAGAAAAAAGTAAGAAAAAATAATGCAAAAAAAATAAAAATAAAAAAATAAATTTTGAATGGCGAAAGAATTGCAGAATGCTTTATAAAAAGAAACACATAATGAAAGAATGCGTGGAAGTAATAAAAAAAAGTAAAAAAAAACAAAAATACAACAGAAAACATACAAAAGATAGAAAAAACTAACTGCTGTTATAAAACATTAGAAAAATTGCATAAAGTAATGGTAGCAGTTGTAGCAAAATCTGTTCAAGTAGGTTGAAGACAAGAGAAACTTAAAGCAATTTCAAAACAGATATAAAATTAAGAAAAAAAACAAAAAAACATTATAAAAAAAACAAAACAAAAAATCAAAAAAAAAATAAACGAGACATTAACTGAATGGAAAAATAAATGATAGAGATAGAAAAGCCTAAACAACAAACAAACGGTAGAGAGAGCAATTATAGAAAAAAATTTAATTAGAAAATTGTTAGAATTTGTAAAAAAAAGTGAGAAAAAAATAATGCAAAAAAATTAAAATAAAAAAAATAAATTTTAAATGGCAAAAAAATTGCAGAATGCTTTATAAAAAGAAACACATAATGAAAGAATGAGTGGAAGTGATAAAAAAAAGTAAAAAAAAAGCCAAAAATACAACGGACAACATACAAAAGACAGATAAAAATAACTGCTGTTATAAAACACAAGAAAAATTGCATAAAGTAATGGTAGCAGTTGTAGCAAAATCTGTTCAAATAGCTTGAAGATAAGAAAAACTTAAAGCCATTTCAAAACAAATATAAAAATAAAAAAAAAAGCAAAAAACACTATAAAAGAAACAAAATCAGAAATCAAAAAATAGAAGAAATCGAAACAATAACTGAACCAAAAAATAAATGATAGAGATAGAGAAACCTAGACAACAAAAAAACGGTAGAGAGAGAGCAGTTATAAGAATCAATATAATTACAAAATTGTTAGAATTTGTAAAAAAAAGTGAGAAAAAAATTATGCAAAAAAAATAAAAATAAAAAATAAATTTTGAATGGCGAAAGAATTGCAGAATGCTTTATAAAAAGAAACACAGAATAAAAGAATGCGCGGAAGTAACAAAAAAAGTAAAAAAAAAACAAAAATACAACAGAAAACATACAAAAGATAGAAAAAACTAACTGCTGTTATTAAACACTAGAAAAATTGCATAAAGTAATGATAGCAGTTGTAGCAAAATCTGTTCAAATAGGTTGAAGATAAGAGAAATTTAAAGCAATTCCAAAACAGACATAAAATTAAGAAAAAAACAAAAAACATTATAAAGGAAAAAAAACAAGAGTCACAAAATAAAAAGAAACAAGACAATAACTGAATGAAAAAATAAATGATCAGGTGATAGAGAAACCAAGACAACAACAAAAAAACGGTAGAGAGAGAGCAGTTATAGGAATCAATATAATTAGAAAATTGTTAGAATTTGTAAAAAAAAGTGAGAAAAAAATTATACAAAAAAAATAAAAATAAAAAATAAATTCTGAATGGCGAAAGAATTGCAGAATGCTTTATAAAAAGAAACACATAATGAAAGAATAAGCGGGAGTAATAAAAAAAAGTTAAAAAAAACAAAAATACAACAGAAAACATACAAAAGATAGTAAAAACTAACTGCTGTTATTAAACACTAGAAAAATTGCATAAAGTAATGGTAGCAGTTGTAGCAAAATCTGTTCAAATAGGTTGAAGATAAGAAAAACTTAAAGCAATTTCCTGCTACAGCTATCAAAGTAGCCAAAATGTTTAGATTTTAAAAGCAACATTTATAAAGCTGCTGAAATAAGCTTTCCAAAGACCACAAATTAACCAAAAAGCGATTCTGACTTTTTGCCTGAAACAAAATTCTAATTAATTCCGGCACATTCTGTTCTTTCGAAAGTTGTACGGTCTTCCAAAAATTTGTTTTTATTAACATCCAATCTGTGTGAACTAGAAGCCTCTTGTCAAATAGTATTCAGCCAATCAATTTGTGAAGAAGGTGGGCGTTTCTAGAAATACCACAATTCGAACGCCGTCACGTTAAATTCTTATCAAATAATGTAACTTAATGTAAATATAAATATGTAATGTAAAATAATGTAAATATCTCCTAACTTTATGTTTCAAATAGGAATTACTATTTGTTTAGAAACTTTGGATATTTGCTGGAGAAAGTTAAAATTGAATTTCTCTAGAGTCGTGTTATAGTGAAGTGTTTGGCTCTTATTATCATCAAGATTCTTAAAGTTTTCAATTACGTATTTAAAAGATCAAAGTAAGGTAGAAATGCTAAGCAGCGATCTCTAGTGGGATGCAATGGAAATTTTGATTTAAATTTATAATAAATAAAATCGCCAAACAAAATAATATTTTTAAGTAAATAGCCAGTATTTAAATATACATTAATTAGTTCATTTAAAATCCTTTAAAACTAAAAATATATAACAGACAGAAAATAAATAGACAAACCAGGCTAGCTCCAACGGTGGGTCGTTGTCTAAGAGCTTTTAAAAAGGCGCAATAGAAAATAGCAAATTCAGTTGTTTGTTTCTTTCAGTTTCAGCAATCATCATTAATTGTAAAGTATTATTATTGATATAAAGGCGGCACTTTTTAGTTTTTTTTGATGAACAATATGTTTCATTGTTATAAATAAAAACAAAAAATTAATGGTGGGACATGGTCGTGTTATGCCGGGGTGTTATACATCTATCTGTTGCTAAAATTGAGAAATATTTTTTTCTAAGCACTTCCTGTGGCTTTCTTCTTGAAAATGGATGTTTTTTTTATGATCAAGTGATGACGTGAAAAGCTCAAATATGCGTATTTCTTCAGTAGAAAAAGCTTTATATTATAAATACCAAAGTGCGTCCTAATCTAAAATGTCAAGTCCATTCTAGCGTAAATCTATTAGCTAATTAAGTAGTCAAATACAGACAATTTTAATATAATGACGGCAGACATCTTCTGCTATGCTTGAACAGTTATTTGTGTTAATTTAAATTGATACCCGTGTATAAATGGGGTTGGTAATTATATCACTGAAAAAATTCGGGTTGACACAGTGCCACTGACCTGTAATCAAAACGACGCAGAATAAACAGAAAGCTCATATTTAAATTCAATTTAACCATTTTTTTCCCTCTCGGTGGAAGTATCACTAATAATTTTCTATTGAAAGCTCAATGCTGCGTTCGCTGGAATAATAAAACAGGGTAATTGAACTTGAAATTTCGAATAGGGACTCGTTTAATTGAAAACCTTTTATTAATATTTTGAAGCTGTAGCCGAACTTGTTGGGGTTCAAAGTTGGGAGATGTTTGTTTCTCGTTTAGCTTTAATGTAAAATATTTGTATTAAATCAAAATAAAAATAATAATGTCAATATAAATTCATTCGAACTATATATATGAACTTGGACATGTTTTGTTCTTATTGGAACTCTTCAACAAGTCGCAACCGATTTAGAATAAATTTGCAATGACAAACTTTGGCTTACGATTAGCCAAGCCTGCAATATAGTAAAACAAGCAAGTTTTCAAATTGAAATAAGTGGTATATTGCTGATTGAACAACCGAGCTTTTACGTTAGCGCCTCTTGCCTCAAGCCTATATCAATGATATACAATGTAATCCATCTTCTTTAGTTAACCACTACCAAAAATAAGAATGAGATTACAGAACAGACACGTAAGTAATTTAAGCCCAAATTGGTTACTGCAAATTTATTCAAATCTGAATCGGTTGTAACTTTCATGAAGAGTTCTAATGATAACAAAACATGTCTAAGTTTACAGATATAGTTTGAATGTATTTCACTGCGACCTTTTGATTTATTTTGTTTCTTCCATTTACAAACACTATAATTAAAGTCTTAAAAAAAATGATCTGGATTGAACTCGAACTCACACCACTCATTCGGCTAAACAGCACTATCTTCAACCACCTGACGGCTAAGCGGCTTAAATGTATGGTTACAAAGTTACTAATATATAGTTATACATTAAATATACAGAGTGAATCAACGCTTTTGCGATTGATTTATTGTAAATCCTTTAAATAAAATAATTTTTCACTGCAAAAACATTATTCTCTAAAAATGTTTAGAGAAATATAGTGAAAACTAATTTTCCATAATCAAAAGCACTTTTTTTGTTTTAAATAGAGAACTTTTGCATTTTTTTCAATTGTTTGCCGCATTATGCTATGTAACTGTATAATTGTTCGACGTTTGTTGCATTCTTTTGTCATGTTGTATAATTTTTTTTATTCTGCATATTTTTTTTATTTTGTTGTTAAGTCTAAGCTTGTTTTGTAATTTATGAACTACAAATTATAAACATACTAGTGTTTTAGAATATTACAATGATGAGAGTAGCAATGAGAAAGTATATAGGTTTTAAGATAAAAAAAGTATATAAATATAAAAAAAAGACAAGAATGTAGTAGCTTTAATCTTTTTTAAATATTGAAACAACACACTTATAAGACATGTTGCACACTGCTTATGTGATGACATTTTATAACATGATATGTAACAAATAGCGACATCTATTGGAATTAGAAAGTCTTTCCATCGAAATCAAGAACTCAGGTTTCTATATGTCAATGTATAAGTCATTCCAAATAACAGATATCAAATCTAATAGAAATAATTTCAATACAAAAGAAATATCGTAGATTGGTCAATCGAGTTATGAGGTTAGCACTTTTTGTCTCAAACGCATATCAATGATCTGCTATGTAATTCATCTTTTTTGTTTACTACCAACAAGTAGAATAATAACATTAATAGATCTGGACATGTTTCGTTCTTATTAGAACCCTTCAGCAACTTGCAACGGATTCAGATTTGAATAAATTTTACAGTGACAAATTTGGGCTTATATTATTATTTATCAAAATGCTTAAAACTTTAAAGTGACGTATATGCATTAGAATATAGAAACCTTACTTCTCAAATTTTTGATATGAGATAGCTTGTAGTAGATGTCGCTAGTTTTACCATATTACAGAAATAATAGGCACTTGGCAAAATATAAGCCTAAATTTGTTACTTCAAAAAATTTTCAAATGTAAGCTTGTGGCGCCATGTTAAAGAGTTCCAATAAGAACAAAACATGTTCAAGTCTACAGATCTAGCTTGAATGTATTTGCATTAATATTATTATAATTTTTTTATTATAAAAAATAAATTGTTGTATGCTTAGAAGAATTGTTTTAATTTTAATTCTATATAAGATATAACATTAAAAATAAACGTTACAATTCTCCCAAATGTTATAAAATAGGTTAGCTTTCTGAGTGCTAAATAACAATAAAAATAGCAAGCGGCAACGAAAACAAAAAACCAAGAAGAATTAACAACAATGTTTAAAATACGCTTTAAAATGAAAATTAACAACAAAGTTAAAATACGCTTTAAAATTGTACAAACTAATGCGCAAAACTACCAAAGACAAATGAATTTTGGGCGTTGCGCTTAAGATTTGTCAGGCTCGTACTTTTAGGTGAAACCTGTTGCATAATACAGATTATTTCAAGTGGCTGCACAATTTAACTAAGAGATGCTAATTTGATGCACAAAAGTATTGTCACCCGTAACAACGCAATACACCAAGTGATAAAACACTATTTATGTTACATTGAATTAGACGTTTTAGTTCAAAGATAAAAACAAAAGAAAAAAATAAAAACCAAAATTGATAATTCAAATTTGCAAAAATAATTTATGCAAGGAGAAAATGATCGAATAGCCGACATTTATTAGAGTCTACTTTGCATCTAAATTTTTACACTAAATAATCGGTGTTAATAGATACAAATGGAAACCAAACTGATTGGACAACCAAGTTATCACGTTAGCGCCTTTTGTCTTAAACGTATATCAATGATATGCAGTGTAATTTTTTTTTTTTGTTTAACTACCAGCTATTCACACAGTTTTACCACTTACCAAAAAGTTTGTATAATGGATCATGAGAGCTCTTTCGACCAGCAAGTGGTCATCATCAAAAGATGAATAAAACTGAATAGTTATTTGTCTAAATTCACCTAGTTTATAATTTTTTTTAGGTATTTTCTGCTATGTGAGTGTTTCCTAATAAACTGACTAAAGAGCTGAAAAGAAAACCGTTATCTTTGTTAAGAACATTTGTCTTATTTTTATGAATTTCTATGAATTCAGCGTCTAAGTGTCTATAGTTATTTATTTGCTTGACTAATTTTAATAAAGCTTTTAATACTAATATAATGATTGCTATTGAAGACGCAAGCTGCTATATTCGATTTGTCTAATCTACCGTATTTTAAGTGAGCTAAATGCTCTTTATTTCTACAGTTTGAACAGAT